>CM028670.1:61490057-64004726 GCA_016760335.1 Gastrodia elata | reverse complement strand
GCAGGAAAGGCTTCCGGCGATGGCGGATAGCTCGCCGGCTGCCGTGGTGGAGGATCGGAGGATTGCGGATATGGCCGCATGGGAGGTTCGCAGATTGGCGATCAAGGAATCTCCGCCGTTCATGTCGCTGCCGATTCTTGGAGATTGGTTCGGCCGGTCGCGGCCGGCTGGGCTTTGGTTTAATTTGATTTATTGCAAGGAAAGGATGAGCCGCGGTTTTTGTTCTCTGTTCCCGAGGGAATACTGTTACAATTACAAAGAAATAGTGAGCTTTAATGTATAAGTAAAGATTATTGTTACACTTCTACATTAATATATATTAAAATATATAGATTATATATCAATTCAATATATAATTAGATGATTGATTGAATATATTTTTTTGTGGGGTTTATATACAAAAATTAAAAAAAAAAATTATTGGTCATTAATACTTTTATATATATATTCTTATATAAACATAATATTTTTCATAACTAAATGATTGCTAAAATATATTTTTTGGTCATATGTATATTATTAATCCTAATTATTCTAACATGATTTTGTTGCAAGATGCTTAAGGCAAAAGTGATTGATGCTCAATTGGGTGAACACTCTGTAATTCATGTGAAGATGCTATTCTTATAGGAGAAGTGCAGGATTGAACACACATTTCCCTCTATTGTAAAACAAAGGTATCAGTACTTCCCCCAATATGTTTGAGGCACTAGTTCGATACTCGTAAAGGAAATGGTAATATAATAATTGGTAAGAATAGCACCGATGTTAAGAAAATTGATTTTTTTTTTCAATGATAGTAAAAGAAACTACTAGTTCAAATGCTAAGTAGAAGCATAATGGGGCCCTCTAAGTGATTATGATCAATTTGCTTTGTTGGAACTTAAGAGGTTGGTAATACCTCTTTCAAAAATATATTTGAGCATTTGACATATGAAAATATATTGTTATTGCAGCTATCATTGAACTAAAGATTAATAAGGGTATTGATAATACAATGTTAAACATTGTTATATTTAAGGAGATTTTTTCTTCAAGATCTATTGAGATTTAAGGTTTTTTTGGAAAGAGGAGTGGGAAGCTGATGTACTTAATCAGCATGATGAAAGAATTTATATAAGAATTTTCACTTCACCTTCTCAATTTGTTTCCACCTTTGTTCATGGTAGTAACCTTAGATTTGATAGAGAAATGTTTATGGGATTTCTTATAGGATTACAGTAATTGTAACCTCTCTTGGATTATAGGGGCATATTTTAATATTATTCTTAGACACAATGAGCACAAAGATTATGCATACAATTATTCATTATCTACATCTAATTTTAATATTGTAATAATTGAATGTGGTCTTAAGCATTTTAGGTACTATGGGGGCTCCTCACTCAGTCAAATTGGAAGAAATGTGATAGAGTAGAAATGTTTCTTATAAATAAAAATGGGTTAGTTCCTTCCAAAAATCTTAAAAACTTCTCTACCAAATCCACTAATTCTGACCACAAGCTCATTGTTTTCAAATAATGGGAGGAGTCGTATGCTACTCCTATGCCATTTAGGATTAAACTCTTTCAGATGGACAAAGATACGCTTGAGAAAGTTGCCTCTAAGTCTTGGTATGCTTCTTGTAACACTTGTGGTATGGTTGAATTTTCCACAAGCATAATAGAATAAATGAGTAATTTGTCTTATTGAAACAAAAATAAAATTGGGAACATTTTTATTAATCCACTATTATGAACAATTTGGTTTTCAATATTGAGAGCATCTTTGAAAAAAACCCTACTAATGCTAATAAGAGTACTTTCTCTAAGGATAGAGCTACTTTTATCCAAAACCATGATGTGAAATGTTTTGGAAGCAAATATGTAGCTTAATTTAGAAGATGGAGGGTGAAATAAATATAAATTCTATCATTCTTGGGTCATAAAAGAAGAAATACTAAGAAATTGATGGAATCTCTCTTCCCATGAGGGTCTCATCATCTGGGAGACGGATTAAATTATTAATTAATTAATTAATTGATTTCTTTTTTAAAACTATATAATAAGAAAACAATATTCTTATCATCCTTAGCCACCCAGCCTCCTCCAACTATTGGTGATAATAATAAGAATTTGGATCTTAATGGTTTGTCTAATGATGAGAAGATCTGGATAGTTATTAAAAGCATAAGAAAAATTGGCTCCATAGCCTAATGGGTGCCTTAAAAAATTTTCAAAAAAAATGCTAGAGCATCATTAAAGTTAAATACTGTAATGCTTTCAATATTTTTTGTGGGGTTCCTATCCTCAAAAAATTTACTCATACATCGAATACTCTTATTACTAAGAGAGTAATAGCAGTTAGTTGAATAATTTTATATCTACTAGTCTTTGCTCAATGTTCACTAAAATCATCTCTATAATTGTGGGAATAAGTTAAAAATTTTTTTTCCAATTTTAATTAGCCAAATCAAAGTGCCTTTGTACCTAATAGAAACTTTAAAGATATCATCTAGGTAGCTCAGAAGTTATGTTATAGTTTAGATAAGAAGCAAGGATGTCAGAGCTTTATTCTTAAAGTGGATTTGGAAAATTATGATAAAGTGAGTTTGGATTTACTTGCTCACATTCTTAGAAGGTTTGGTTTCATTGAGTCCTGTGTTAAAAATAATAATAATTAATTGAAAATATTTCATTTTTTGTGATTCTGCATGGGATTTCAAGAGGTATTTTAAGTCTCATAGAAGATTGAGACAAAAAGATCCAGTATATCCTATCCTCTGTATGATTGTTATGAATTATTGGTCCAAGAATTTGAACAAGTTACTTTTAAAAAGACCATTCCAAGAGGTTCAACTTGGGTGGCAACTTATGGTGTCTCATTTGGTTTATGCAAATGATCTCATCATTTTCTCCAATGATAGCAAGAGATCCATTAATAAAGTCCCAAATTTACATTATGACCTTGAAAAAGACATTGGTTGAATATTAATACTAAGAATCTCAATTCATTATCAGCAAAAAATCTTCAATGAATATTCAAAATGATATTATTAAAAAATTTAGTTTAAAGTTAGGTAAATCTCTTATTTCTTATTTAGGAATCCAAATTTTTAATGGGCATCATAAAATGAGATTCATAAAGGGCTTATTAAAAAAATTGTTAAGAGAATTATAGGTTGGGAGCATAATTACCATTCTTATGGGAGTAGGCTTACCCGAATCAAGCATGCACTGAATTCATATTTATTGGTTTGAAGTTACATCCTCTACAAAGTGGATATTTAATTATATTAAGAATGGCTTAAAAAAGTTTCTTTAGGTTTATATGGGTGGCTCCAAGATTAAGAGGGCTTCATGGGAAGATATTATGTAACCCACTATTGAGGATGCTCTTGGGATTATGAATTTAGTTGATTTCCATAAGGCTTACTCCTTAAGCTCTAGTGGCATTTTAGAACTTCCAATAACCTCTTAGTTCAAACCTTAAGAAATAAGTATTGTGCTACTAGACATCCCGGTGCTGTTACTCATAAAACTATTAATTCAATCTCTCAGAGAAAGATGATAGAGTATATAAATACTATGAATAATTTGTTGACCTGAGCAGCTCTTGACTTCTCCACCTTTTTGGTATGATATGTGATGGCCCAGTGTCATATTATATATCTTGACCCAACACTGTGTTGCACTATAGTACTTAATACTATATTAGTATTCCATAATCCACTATTGAGCACTACTAAGGCAAATGATCTATAAGATAGAGAAAACATATACATTTATAAGAGTAATAAACATCCATTCCATTACATTCATTCAAATGATCTATAAATTAAAAGAAAAACATTCGCCTAAGATTTAACAAATAAATAAACAGTCCATCACTTTAAATTTATAACATTTTAATAATATAAAAAATAGATTCACTCATTCTCACTAAAAAGAAAATGAAAGTAGATAGCTTTAAAGGTCTTCAAATATGCCCTTAGATCTCTAGTTCCTCTCGTGGCTCTCTAGCTAACTCCACTCAGGGCTTATGATCTACCGTGTTTGGTTTTTAACATGATAGGGCATTGCCAATAAAATAAAATAAGTTGTTAGACATATAAAGTTTAAGCACATTTTAAAATGTTTAACTATTTTAAGTTTAAGGATATCACATTAAGTTTAGCAATAAGGTGCAAAATTAAATAGTAAATATATACATATAAATAACATCAAAAGTAAATGAAGTAATTATGTTAAGGGACACTATATGTAACAACCCAACGATTGTTTATCAGTATTTATTAGTCAATTAAACTCATAATTATCTCCATTAGTCTCTATGTGACGGCCCTGCCCCGCCGTGGTCCTGTTAACTCTTAAGTTAACATGATTACAGTGGAGGGGTCACCAAATAATAAGATCCCCACTTAAGATTAGATTAGGCACACATTCTAATCCAACTTAACTAAGGATTTTGCCATTCATCCCAAAATACCATCACTAAATGACTATACATGATCTCAGAGCGCAGAAGCAATAAAAATAAAAATATAACATCCATTCATACAGTATAAATACAATAATACATAATAAGTAAAGTGCTAAAAAGAAATGATTAATCTGTATTATTACAATATTTAATAAGTTTAAGAGAACTGGAAAAGGAAACTCTCGATCTCACAAGCAAAAAGAAGCTAAAGCTAAAGATCTTCAGGAACGGGCTTCTCCTCCAATGGTGAGTACTCCACTAGATCAGCTGCTCCAACAAACTCAGAACCTACCATTATCAGTTTCATAATGGTAGGGCCCCAGCCAACGAAAGAAAAACTGGTTAGACTATTGTCTAAGCATATTTTATGGCAAACTAATTTATTAAGTTACTTGAATATTACCATAAACCAAAACTGAGCAAAATAGGTGCAGAAAGCGTACAAAAAGAATAGTAATAAGTTATAAACAAACAATTTATAACTAAGCAAATAGGAAGTAATACATACCTCCCTCCAAGCAACTACAACAAAGACAGGTAAGCAAAAGACTAAACAAAATTGTAAGAAAAGTACAACCTAAACATGCTTATGATCAAACAGATCATGCTAGGTGACATACAGAATTTGAACAGTGTAAAATTTAAAACAACTAACATCCTAGGTGAGCATATGAAAATAGTATGTAAAATTAGCATCCTATATAGTACAGGAAAACTGTAAGTAAAATAGTGCTGAAGTACAGAATATGCAAGGTAAAACAGTAACTGAAAACTGAAAACTGCAGTGATTGTCCAAGCCACTCAACTGAAAACATACTCAACAAATCTTAGCCTGATGAGCTAAGAAAGAAGCTCTGAACTGAATATCACTGAAAACTCTTAACCTGATGAGCTAAGACAGAACTAAATGTAAGTGTACTTAAATTAGTATAACCATATCAGAATCCTGACTCTATAGTCAGTAGGGCGAGAGTCTATCCATCCTATCCCATGGACTAAGCATGGCCATAGACTGTCGGACATTAAACCCTCAAAAGGTTGCCGACCCCGAACGAATTGATCGAAGAGGTATACTAATCAAGCTACACCTTACAAAAAAAAATCACCCTCAACTAGTATTCACCATGTCCAATCCTGACTAATGAGCGCAAAATCTATTTCTCGCCATCCTGGGAATTATTTCAACCAGGCATGGATAGACTTACAGACATTAACAAACTAGCGTGCTATGCCAGACTCGAGGATTGGAGAGGCATACTAGTTAGGCCACAACTTTCTGAAAAACTGAAAACATCGATCAATCGTGAATGATATGTATGTAATTCAAAATTTACATGAGATATTCATCAAATATCCTATGTCCAATATATGTGTACAAGGTAAGGGGCTCAAAACAAGGTATGCAAGCATCAATTCAAGGTGAGTAAGAGACTCTATCTAAAATACAGGTGATATCCATTGTTATCTACTTTATTTGTTCTATCTACTCTAAGTTACACAAGTTCAGGATCTCCATGTCCTACTATCGAGTGTAACTCAAATTCACGTCCTTACAAGTTGGAAAAATAATTAGAACTGATCAGGTTCTAATCTTATCAAATCAATGTCGACTTAGATGAGGTAAATAATAAGTCAAACGTCCTATTTTAATGTTTTATTAGGCCCAACCTCATCTTGATTGATCAAATCAAGATGAAAGGATTAAGAATTAAATTCCAAATATGAAATTTAATCTCTTAACCCAAATGGTGCATCTAAAGGATCTAAGGTTTAATACCCAAATCTCACTGATTAAATTAAGGCAAATCCTAATGATAAATCAAATCATTAGGATAGATCTCTATTCTTAGTTATAAAGTTTAAAGATCAAATAATCATTTAATAAACTAAGAAAATCTATAAACTAGTAAACTCAAGATTTCATCTATTTGAGTAACCCCATTTACTCAATAGATGAATTCTAACTTAAGATCTATTCTTAATCTTAGGAATTTAAAGCTCTTAATTACTAAGAGTGTAAAATACCAAAATTTTATTTTCAATTGTTTATTAATATTTAAATAATTTTGACTTCAGATTCAAAATCTGACTCCGCCATTGCGTTCACCACCCCCAAATTAGCTAGGGGTGAAGTTTTGAACACATTTGAAAGTTGTAAATTTTTGACGAATATTTTAATATTATTTAAATACCTGAAAATACAAGTAATTAAATACTTGTCAGATCAAAAATCCGAGTGCGCCATTGTGTTCAGAAGCCCTCAATTAGCTATGATTGACATTTTTAAAATTTTTGGAAAATAATTATTAATTAAGTTTAATTAATTAAATTAATTAAAATAATTATTATTTAATTAATATAAACGGCGCCGTCTGCTTTCAATTAACACCGTTCCTTTACGCCGCTCCTACCGTCTCAACTAACGGGCCTTCTGATCCATCCGATCGAGAGATCTGACGGACAGAAGACTATCTTCTTCACGCAGCCGAAGAAACTTCCGCGTGTCGCGGACGAAGCCCACGCATATCGCGCACTCAGCGCGTGGCGTACACGCGGCGAAAATTGCCGCGCGTCCTTCTATCCTCGCCGCTTCCAGACCCTGAAAACCCCATTAAGAATCCTTGCTCATCTCTAGGCTTCGATTTTCATTCAATCTTGGTGGAAGAAAGAATCGAGCTGAGTTTCGAAAGATCCTGTCTAACCCTAGTTCCTCACCGATAATATAAGGTTCAATCTTCATCCAAAATTCAATTTCAGTTTTTGCAATGATTCAATACGATCGAGTATGGTATTATGCGAATTTCAATAATCAATTTAATTCAATAGAATGCAAAATTTTTACTAATTCAATAGCAAATTGTATGTTTAATGTTATTCACTCTTCAAAAGTTTAAGCATCAATCTGTAATTGCAAAATTCATATCTTAACTTGTTGAGTTATCAATAATTATCGATTTCATTGTAATGCTTTCAATTCAAATTTTTTTTTTCGATCAAAAATGGCAGTGTAAACCCTAAACCCTAAAATTCTAGGGCTGGTCATAGATGGCGATTCCGGTTGTTCCCAATCTTGTTTCTAATGCTAAAAGAAAGAACTCGTAAAATCCAAACCTCAGACATATGTTTCAGTCTATGGCAGGGTCGAATGGATCTCTGAATCCTGAGCCCTAGACGCATCTTTGGCGAGCGTCGCGGGTTCCTTCCGTCGCGGCCAGGAAAGACGAAGCAGGCAGAATGCTTGGGCCGGGTCGGGTCGGCCCAAGCCCGACCCAGAATCTCAGCAGCGTGTAAATTCACGCTGCTAATGCGGGACCCACAGTCAATTATGACTGACTGCAGTGGGTCCCGCCAGAGTCGCAACAGCCTATAAATGGCTGAGACGTGTCCGTCTTTGCCGCTGACTAGACACTCGGGCCTGCCACCTGCATAAATTATAACAATAAATATAATAAAAATATATATATTTATAATATATAAATCTGTTATAAATAACTTATTTATATATCCATACTTATACATATATATATATACGTAAATAATAACACAAAATAAGATAAAATAAAATAATCAAATAAATATTTATAAAATAATATAAAAATAGTAAAATAATAATTAGAAAAATATAAATAAATAAATCATATTAAAAAAAATAATAAATAACAGAAAACTTTTATATAAAACAGTAATATATTTATAAAATAGATTAAGAAATTAATATATTAAATTAAAACAATAAAATATATATATATAAGTAATAAATAGTCAAATTTTTGAAAATTCATTAACTTACAAAATACTCATCCAAATATTACAAATATATATACCATTTCTATCCGCAAAAATAGAGGATTAATATGGAACTATCAATTTTTTTTTATTTGGAACAATATTTAACATAATGATATTCTAAATATTTAAATAATTACAAAAATAATACAAATTTTAGATTAGCCATAAGTTAGCCAATTTAGCTCCAAATTAGACGATCCAAATATCCATTTAGATCAAAAAATCCTATATTTTGGTAAACTGCAAAAATATTTAGAATCAAACGGTTAGATCTCCTAATTAACCCTAATCACTCTAAAAACTTGATTAGTGAATATTAGCAAATATAATAATCCAAATTAAGTGATTTCAATTTTAAATGACTCATAAAATAAATTAAAACCTAAATGTATAATTAGTATAATAATTTTGTGACTAAATTCACTAATCACTCACTAATCATATTTAACCATAATTATTAACTATAGAAATTAGATTAGCTATAACTTAGCCAATTCATATCAGAATTGAATAATTTCAGATTCTATGAAAACATTAAAACATAATCTACAATAAGCTAGCATAAATTTTATATTTTAAGGGTAAAATTACTAAAAATGCCCTTATAAGGTCAAATTCCCAATTTGACCTTATAAGGCATAAATAACTTAATAAAAATAATTCAAATAAATTAAAATAAACATAATATTACAAATCATGATAAAAATGTTAAATTGATAAATTTCATTATTTTGGCAGATCAAAGAAATTAAAATTGATTGATTTTGAGTCAAAACAATTAGGTACGCAAATTTACTTATAAGTCTTATTTCAGTATTCTTATTTGAGCCATTTTTCATTTGAGTATTATTTGCAATGCTTACCATATTTTAATCTACAAAAGAATTATATTAAAAAGCATATAACAAAAAGAATATATATATATTTTATGGTGTTTGTCTTTGGAGGGTGGAACACAACACTGAGAATCTGTACAGATTGGGCCAGCTAGCAGCCCCTGGGAGTTATATAGAGGGATTTAGCCTCTTGTAGGAAGTAGGCAAATCCAGAGGAAAGACACACCATCAGTTCCTAATTTGAGTAAGCTACCGACGGGTGGCGAGATAAGCTTCATACAGATTATGCCTATGGGTTTACCCATTTGGGCTTAGGGGTCTCCGGACTCGACTTATTGTTACAAATGTTTTTGATAAAATTTATTATTTCATATATGTTGATTTTCACAGCTATTTTGCAGGGCAGAAATTGCATTTGGAAATTACTTACTTTATTTGCAGTCTTTCTATTATTTTCATATGTAATTCATACCTATTTTAGGATGTTAGATTTATTCTTATAAGAACAATTTGCGTACTCCTACCTGACTGGTAATCTGAATTTTTCAGGTTTTGATAATTAAAAAGAACTTAGAAGATCTGCCAAATTAAAAGAAAAAGAATAAAGGAAGCAGAAGAATGTAGATATTTTATTTCAGAACTTGTAAAATTCAAACTGTTGTAACTTTTTATATATGTTTTGGCTCTATATATAAAAGAACTGTGGATTATTATGTCCTTTTTGGAATTATAAAAATGATTACATTTTCAAATTGAGATGAATTGTTCTTTAAAGACTCTCGAACTTCGATCCCCAGTCACCACAAAGAGTATCTCTCAAGACACACATCCTAACTAAGGTTTTAAGGACCTAAGGAAAGGTCTAAGAATGATTAAAGAAGGAGAACACTCACTTAGGACTTAGGAATTTTCTTTAAAAGATCAAAACTTGAGAACTTGATCAAGGCCAAACTAAGGATTGAATTTATCTAATTTTTTGTTCTAAATCACTCTATTTACTGATTTTAATGATTATAAAATGATTTTAGGGATTTAGAAAGCTAAACCCTAAATTTGGGCAAAATGACTATTTTGCCCCTACTTAAGGGTTCAAAAAATCAAATTTTGATCTAGGGCTTTAATTCTAAAATTTTCTTTTGGATTATGTTTCTTATTATCTAATATAAGATTACTCAGCAACTAAATTAATTTTGGGTTATTATTAAGCCATATGAGATCAAACTAGTGAATTTGACTCATAAGGGCAAATTAGTAATTTGGCTAAGTGATAGTTAAATTTTCTTTCAGATTATTGTTCTTTACTATTTAAGCTTTCCATAGAATCTAAATTTGCTAAATTTTGATAAGTATTGGCCAAGTTATGACCAATACAAGATTTAGGGTTAAAAGGTGATTAAGGAATTCTTAATTATGGGTCAAAAACCTAACATTGTCAATTAGTGTCCAAATTGAGTAAAATCAGTGGCTATGGTTTACAAATAGTCCACTAATCATAATGACATGTGGTAGGCTCAATTTGGATCTAATTTGACTAAGTTATGACCTAATTAGGGTTAGGAGTGATTAGTGAGTGATTAGCAAAATTAAGCACTCAAACACTAATCAAACCTCACAGATAGATTCTAAGTGACTCTATAAGTCCTCTGAAACTTAAATCACTCAATTTGGATTACTAGATTTGCTAATATTCACTAATCAATATTTAGGATAATTAAGGAGTGATTAACAAATCTAACTATTAGATCTAAAATATTTTTACAGATTACTGATAATTAGGTTTTTTTGATCTACATTAATATTTGAATCATTCAATTTGGAGTTCAATTGACCAAGTTATGGTCAATTGAAGTTCTAGGTCTAATTAGGGTAATTAGGGTTAGGTCCTAAAAGTGATTAGGCAAATACTAATCCAAACAGTAAGATGAACACTACCAAAATAATCCTTAGGGTTTTCTGATCACTTTAAGACCCATATTGGGTATGTTTGGATCAACATACACAAAGTTATGAGCTAAATAAAATTTGTAACATTTATTTTAACTTAACTAAACCCTAAATAATCACTTTGCTAAATACAAATCCAAATGCAAAATTATCTGCATCAATAAATTCCTCATATTTTTTTGATCAATTTGATATATTCATTTGCATAATTTGGATGTATAAATTGTAAGATATTAAAGTTTAAAGTTTAGGATTTAATTAATTAATAAGTATTGTTTTAATATAAATAATAAATCTGTTATTATTAATATATATAAATTAGTATTATTTAAAACGTTATATTTATATATAAGTTTTTATTATTTATTAAGCAAGTACACGTGGCACTCTATGATTTGCCGACGGTACGAAGGTGGGACCCACAGGCGCTGCAGACCCGACAGGATCTGTCCCGCGAGACACGTGTCCTCGCGGGATTGGCTCATTGCCATGCGTGCGGGGCCCTCCAGCTGCCACGGTACGCCGACCGCGACCGGTTCGCAGACAGACGGTTCGACCGGTCCAGATGAACCGTTCTGGATCGAACCGCTCCAGAACGATCGGATCAGATTTAATCTATCCTAGATCTAACGGCTGGATCTGATTTGAATCAGACGGCTAGAATCGAAGGGCGATTCATCTTCCTCTTCGACGAACCAACGAACCCTAAACCTACTTTATAGACGAACGGCTCGATCGATCGAGGCTCGATTCGATCCATCGAGCCCTAAACGCTTATGCAATCATTAAATGAGACAATAAGAACGCTAAGAAATTAGGAGATGTGGAAGTACCTCAGACGAATGGCAGACATGGCTTGAGGCTGGTTTGCGAAGATCTCGAGTTTCTTTAAGATCTAGAGGTTGAAATCGAGAAGAATGGGGGCTCTAGAGGTATTATACCATCCCTAACGCGATTGCAAGCGGTGGCTTGATGCGCTGGAGGAGGCGAAATCGCCGCGCGTCGATTCCTTCGACACGCGGAAGCTACGTGGAGAAGATGACCAGCCGCCATCTGATCAAATGATCAGACGACTGAGATCTCTTCGCTCCGTCTAACGGTAATGAGGGATGGCATTAAGGAAATTAACGGCGCGTTAAGCAAATTGACGGAATCCGTCAGTAATTAATATTAATTATTAAATTAGAAAATATATATATATATATATATTAACCTTATTAATTAATTTTAAGAACTCAAATGTATCCAGAAAATTTCCAATAAATCACTCTTAGCTAATTGAAGGGTGAGGAACGCAACGGCGCACTCGGATTTTTATTTCGATGAGTATTTATTTATTTGAATTTTCAGGTATCTACATATTATTAAAATATTTGACGAAAAATCAACGATTTCCAAATGCTTCCAAAATTTCACCCTTAGCTAATTTGGGTGTTCTAAACGCAATGGCGAAGTCAGATTTTAAATTTGAGGTCTAAGTAAAAAGTTAATTTTTTAGGGTTTGGGATTTTCTAGAATTTCTGATTTGACTCAGTTGACTTCTGAGTTGACCTAGGTTTTAGAGATGAGTTCTAAATTACTTAATTAGTGACTTAGAACCTTAATTAAGACTTAGATTAGTCTTAATTGAGCTAAGTAACAACCTGGGTTGTTACACTCCATATGGTGTTTAGAGCAAATTCTGAAAAGTTGGAGCGATTTAGAGCTCAATCGAATATTATGATTATGATGTTTAGAGCAAACCCATATGGTGTTTAGAGCAGATCAAATATTTAGACCCATCTAATCACATCCTATACTACAATTATGGGATAAAATCAAGAATATTATTAGGATTTGATATTGTGATAAATCAACATAGTCTTATAATTATCTTCATGCTAAGAGTCTTATATAAGAGAAAATCAAAGATCTTAAGCTCAAGTCTAGATATATAATCATATAATTTCTTTTAATAGTCTTAGTACTTTTAATTCAATAATTTATGATTAATATCAAATCAGATGCATTATTGGAATCATGTCAGTTGAATTATCTTATAATCAAGTTGATTATTTAAGTGATTAAGGGTTTATATATTAATCAGATGTGATAGGGTTTAACTCCTAGCCTTTCTAACTTAAGATTAATAATTAATTTATAGATCAATAACAAATCAAAGAATTATTAGTAAATTATTGATGACAAATTTCAGATTTAAATTAAATATCTATTACTTAATCAAGTTCTTTAGATTATTATGTTCAAATATAGTTTAATGTCAAATTAAGTTAATAAAGGTGTCCAATTTAATATTAAAGTTTTCTAACATACATAAACATCACATTAATTAAAATAATGAGTAATTAAGGCTAATCAAACTTTAAATTAAATACAAAAGGAATTAGCACTTGATTACAAATATAAAACAATTAAGTTTCATAAAATTTGATTATTAAGTTCTGTATTAACCATACAAGCAATTACAGATTCTAACGTTTCTAATCGGCATAAAGTATTTAAGCAATTTTTTTATGAGGTCTAGAAAACATACTATACATGCTAAAATAGTGAATTTCATATTGAAATTCACCTACACATTCATACAATGCTCATTTTTACTAAATCTAGTTTTAATTTTAATATGATTTGACCCCATTAGGGTTATAGGACCATTACAATGCAAAAATATGAAGTTTTAACTATTACGGATGATTTTGGACTCTACGGCGCCCTGTAGTACCTTCTGGACAAGAGCCAAACACTACGATGGATATTAGCACTATAGCGCACTGCAGCGCTTTCGATGCTGCGGTGTGCTATGGCACCAAAACCTTTCAAGATCGGGAAGCTGCTGCGCGCTGCAGCATTTTTAGATGCCTGAAAATACTGCACGCGCTACGATGGGTTTTAATACTACGACGCATTTAATTTAATTTTTATTATATATGCCGCTATGACGCACTATAGCATGCTACAGTAGGCTACGATGGACGCATTTTCAAAACTTTGGGCGCTACGACGTGCGGTAGCGCTTGACATTGATTTCTCGTGTGCGAAAACCGTAACTGGTCACCTTTCACATTAAAATGCTCTCAATATAGAGCACTTCACGTGTGGTGCCATATGCCAATGGAAATGTCTTTCTGAAATCTTTCCATTGATACCAAAATTAGCATAAACAAATTATTTTAATAAACATAAATTAAAGTTCTAGCTACAGGTTTACAGAAATCATGCAGTTTTTGACTGAAATTTTAAATGATGGAATGGGCTTCAATCGGGCTCATTTGAGTCCAATTAAGGTGCGACAATCATGCATATAATTCATATAATAACTTAATGGAAATATCATTCACAACACTTTACTACTTATGAAGAGAATAGCACAAGGAAGAGTTTAGCAAAAGCGTACCTTGGCCTTAGGAATGGAAGAAGAAGACTCGGCTGGTTCCTTGAGAGCTTGAGAACTTGAAGGTTCCTTCAACAATAGCACAACAAGAGAAGGAGAGGAGCTCAGCTAATTGCCAAATAGAGAGGAAGAGAAGGTTGAGCCTCTATTTAAAGGAGAATGAGAGCATGACTCTCCCTTGAATTCTCCCATCAGTTATGGGAGAGAAAAGGGAAGGTCATAAGTCTTTTTTTTTTAAGTGTGTACATTAGAGGATAGAAGGGGGAAGAGAATTTTGGCTGAGAGGAAAATAAATAGTTAAGTTTTGGCAGCTTATTATGTTTAGAAACTATTTAACAATCTATTTAAAGCCATAACCTAAATCAAGACAGCCATTATATTAAAATCGGATGGTTAAAATTTTTCAAGCCATAATTCATGGCCATATAAACTTTAAAAATTGTAAATTTGGTATCAAAACGAGCGTCTCAATGAGACAAACACACAATCCAAAAATCATTAGATTTGGACGAGTATTTTATTTAATATTAATTTTTAAGTGAAAAACTTTAAAAATTCACTACGATTAATTCGGAGCTTGAAAATTTGCAAAACTTAAGACATAGCGTCCTCTTAAGACGCTTAACTTAAATATATAAAACATTATAAATTTTGACTTATATTTTATCTATTATCAACTCCAAAAGTTTAAACCTTACAAATTTATTTAGGATAATTCAGGATCCCAATTGCTCTCAAATTTTTGCAAGAGGATTCCCTCAATACACTTTATTTGAAAATATTTTTATCTAATTTTTATTTGATTTAAAATTAGGATCTTAATTTTTGACTTAATTTAATCAATTTAGGCCAAATTGACTAGGTTGTTACACGGTCCGATTCCGCCGTTCGATCAAACGACGGCTTGACGGTAGGTGCGAAAATCTAATGGCGCAGCGGACGACACCGTTAAATAGGAATTTTAATAATAATATTTAATTAATTTATATTAATTTTCCTAATTAAAATTAGTGGATTAATTGCACTAAAAAAATTTCAAATATTCACCCCTAGCTAATTAAGGGGTGAGGAACGCAACGACAACGTCAAATTTCGATGAGTATTTATTTTTCATATTTTCCGGGATATTTTAAAATATTAAATATTTAACAAATTTTTGATGACTTCTGATTGCCACCAAAATATCATCCATGTCTAATTTGGTCATTTTCCAGGGTTCCTGAAATTCCCATAATCATGGTTTGATTTATTTGATCCCTGATTTGGACTAGGTCTTAGTGATGAACTTTTAATGACTTAATTAGTGCGCTAAGATAAAAAATTAGGACTTAGATTAGTCATAACTGGCCTGAGTAACAACTTGGATTGTTACAACATGCTAGTGCAATTGGGAACTTGATGTATATCACGGTTTGCACTAGACCAAATTTGGCTCAAGCTGTTGAAATTGTGAGCCGATACATGCACATCCAGGGAAGGATCACTGGCAAACAGTGATGGTGATTTTTCGGTACCTAAAAAGTACAATTGGTGTTGGCTTATTATTTCAGAAGTAGTTCTCAATAGATGACTTATGCATTGGATTTGTGGACTCCGACTATGCTGGAGATTTAGATAGAAAACAATCAAAAATTGGTTATGTATTCACTCTAGCAGGAGGTATAGTAGGATGAAGGTTAACTCTTCAATCTACAGATGCCCTGTCTACAACAGAAGATGAATATATGGAGTTACGGAAGCATTCAAGGAAGTTATTTGGATGAAAGGCTTGCTGGAAGATTTGGGTGCGAAGCAAAATGAGGTAAATAGTTCACTGTGATAGCCAAAGAGTTATATTTTTGGCTACTAATCCGATCTGTCATGCTCACACAAAGCATATTGATGATCAACACCATTTCATTTGAGACTTAATTGAAGAAGGTGAGATCTTACTAAAAATGATTGATACTAAAGATTATCCCACGGATATGATGACAAAGGTGCTCACAATTCAAAAATTCATCAATTGCAAAATCTTGTTGACTTTGGAGAAGCATTTATAGGCTTCTCATTTGTTGGAACTACGATCGGCTTGATTCTCTTGGGAGGGGGATACGTAGGCAGCCAATTTGATGCAGCTGCATTGATAGAGAGTTTAAAAGAGCCAAATCTCAGTGGAGCACATAAGAGCTGAGGTGGAGATTGTTATAAAATAAAAGGAGAAGTAGGTTAGAGGAAGGTGCTATAGTGGGCGCCAGCCCATGAGCTTGGCGCTACGGCGCGCCGTAGCGGGCGCTACCCGCGACCCGTTTTGCCCAGCTTTGAGCAGCCTATATATAATTCTTAACCCGTTTTTAGGGTTAAGGTTTTTTGAGATTCAATAAGCCCTAATATTTGTTTTTGTATGGCAGCTACTCTATTTTGTAAGGAAGAAGAAACTTCGTAAGATAGTAAAGATTTGTAAGCCCTAAAATCAGTGTAATCCTCTATTTCTATATAGTGAAACTTTTGCTCTCCTTTCCGTGGATGCAAGTGTTAGCACCAAATCATGTAAATCCTTTTCTTGTGACTATGTTTATGATTGCATGTGTTTGTTCTTGCTTTATTTTTAATTTACATAATATTCTCAAGCATTTGTACCCCATTATTTATAACCCTTTCTATCCCAACAGGGGGTTCATGGGAGGTTCTATGACATAGTGGTGGTTGGAAGAGTTCTTAGGTGTTTGGGATGTGGAAGAGGGGTTCGAGATATCACACGGGAGCAATATAGCCGAACCCAATCGACCACAACCCTTGATATGGAGTGGATCGATGGTAGTGATTGGGCCTTTGACCTCTACAGAGGCAGCCCAAAATTGTTTTCCTTAATTTTCTTAATTATTTAAATGTGTTACAATATTAAAATATTAAAAAAATTCTTATTATGGATGTTTTCATTTGTAATTTGTAGCAAACTTGCACTTCTAAAAATTTTTCTGGTACTGATTTTCTCTTTTTCTCTATCTTTTGTTTTATTTTTGGGAAAATACTATTTAGATCCGCTAACGTGGCACTCAAGAAAACTAATCCAATAGAATTTGAGATCATTTCATTAATATTTTATTTTATTTATATTAAAATAATATAAATATTATTTTTAAAGTTTGTATTGAAATATGTCCAAATCTTATTGGATGTACTTTTTTGAATGCGACGTCAGCGGGTCTAAATAACATTTCTCTTATTTTTGTGTATTGTACTATTAAACTTATGCATATTATTTTTTTGGCATATGCCTTCACTTATTTTCAAGAAAATTCTCTAAAAACTCATCAAATAGAGATACATCTCTTATTTTATATCGTTAAGCTATAAATATAAAAATATGAGAATTCCTCTCAAAAATCGCCGTTGCCGGGGATCGATCCCGGGTCGTCCGCGTGACAGGCGGAAATACTTACCACTATAAACAATGACTGAAACGATGGAAGTTGAATAGGTAATTTTAATAATTTATATTTACATTGAATGATGTATTAGGAAATTCTTAGATATTTTTTTTTATTCTTTAGTCAAATTGAAATGGAGTATATTTTACCTGAGAAGTTATAAGTAAAAAAAGATTACTGGTTATAAAATACAATATAAGACACTATATATAATAGGATCTAAAATATTTATAGAAAAAAATGATTTTTCAACTGTAAGAAAGTTCATGAAGGATAATTTAATTTTTATTATACTTCTAATTAAATAATTAATGTTTTATCCCTCGCCCTCACCAAATTGCCAATTGTTTGCTAGCTCGCCAAATGTCCATCTATGATGATGAAATGTTTAGGTGGTTGGGATGTGATCGTTGTGGCACTGTGCCTCATGCAAAACACCCACATGTTACTTACATCATAAATAGCATGAATTTACCATCAATTGGCCAATTTATGCCCATACGATTGTGTGCTTGAGAGCGTTCAAGCCAGTAAGGTTGTACGCCCCTACGATGGTGTGCTTGAGAGCATTCAAGCCGGTAAGGTCGTATGCCCTTACGATGGTGTGCTTGAGAGTGTTCATGCCGGTTAAGTCGTATGCCCTTACGATGGTGTGCTTGAGAGCGTTCAAGCCGGTTAGATCGTACGCCCCTACGATGGGGTGCTTAAGAGCGTTCAAGCCGGTAAGATCGTACGTGTAACAACCCTAATTGTTACCATAGCTAAATTGGGATTATTTAAGCCAAACTAAACTTTGATTTTGATTCCACTGAACTCAGTGGGTCATTTAAACCTAACCATAGAAGTTTGGAACCAATCAGAGCTAAATCTGAAATTTTGGTATTTTTGGCTATTTTTGAACCCTAGAAAAAACCTAAAATAGTTTGATCTCCAATTCAAAATTTGATTTTATTTTTGGATTCCCCACCCCCAAATTAGCTAAGAGTAAAATTTTAAAAATTTTTGGAGGTCATTTAGACACATTTTAGATTTGATTTAAATAGATTTAATTGCAAATTAGGGCTTTAAACAAATCATATTTGCAAATCTATGCTCTCCAACGGTCGGCTCCCTTCCAAACCGCGGGCGCCATCTGGGCCGTCTGTTCTGCGGAATTCGATCCAACGGCCCACGCCTTCGATCGGATCCATCTAATCTCGACCGTTCCGCAGTTCTGAGATTTAATCCAATGACATCTAATCCACCCGCCGTAAGTATCCCCGATCCGCCGTTAGGTCATCCGATCTGATCCAACGACCCATCTCTTATCCGCTGTTATTCGTTAAGTGTCGAGAGATCAGGGCCGCTCCGCCTCGATGGACGATCAATCAGACGGTCCGGAGCGTCCCAAGCACTATGGATCTTCGTTTACAGCTCGACCCATCTGCGTCTGGTCCCCCCCGACAGCCAGGATCCCCTCAGCCCCGTGGCAGTACGGGAAAATGATCCATTCTTCCTCTTCTGCCCTCGGCGCAATTGCCTGTCGGTTGCCTTCTTCCCAAATTGCCCAAGGCCGTTGGCCCGAGCCTCTCCCTTCGGCCCGAGCTTCCTCCCATTGCCAAGCTCTGGAAACCACTTCCAGAGCTCCCAGCTGCCTATAAATACCCCCAGCACCTCTCAGTGAGTCCCTTTGCTCACTGAGACTCCTCAATTTCCCCAGCTGAAGCCTTTGGAGCTCCAATCTTCCTCGACAAAATTTCAGCATTCCCGAAGCCTCAAACCGTTGATAGAGGGCCCGTCTGGTGTTCAGACCCCCTGTGAACCTTCGTCTGCTGGTTAGGAAGCTCCATCACACTTCAATTCTCCTCGGCCAAGCCTGCAACCCTTCCTCAGGTATAGCCTTCTCCCATAGATTTTCTTTGATCCAATCCCTCGTCTGTCTCTGCATTGAGCCTCTGGATGTTGCCTAACTAGCCGTAACCACTTAGGGAACCAGTCATGATTGTCGCCCGGGGCTAAGCTAGCTCGAATCGATCGTATAGATCGATTGAGCTAGCGGCCAAGCCATGGCTGAGTCCGAGAAAGGACCTAGTGATCGGCTACACCCCAGGTTATGAAACCTTAGGGGTTCGACTCGCCTCACCTCCCTGAAGGTGTAGGTATCGAACCCCTGCTGATTAATGGCCTTTGTGAGGAGAATTGTCTCCTCACAGTAAGCCTGAAATTCCCCTATCGAAGGCATCTCGGGTGAGTAGCACCCCATCGATCCAGAGGGATCCAGATAGAGGTTCTTAGTCCAATCGACACGTCTCGACCCTAGGAACATGTAGGGATCAAGTTGAGCTGCCGCCGTCGTCTGAGCGCCGAGAATTTCAGCACGGAAGTTCGCCTGGGACGGACCCGTCGAGAGGTTGAAGATGAAGTCCGGGCTGGGCCGACCTCGACCCGTGCGGTTCTGATTTTGGGCCGCGGTTAATAATGAATTATACGATTAAATTTTCTATAGTTATTAATTTAATAAATCAAATCCTATAGCTTTAATTTAAATAAACATTCAGAATAAATTATTTAAATAACTTTGGCTACACAGATCCAAATGGTATGATCTAATATACCATTTGAATCAGAAAAATATAAAGAATCTAAATATAGAATAAAATCATAGATCTAATGGTTAGATTTAAAATAATTGATCAAACCTTTTTTGTTTTTAATTAAATCATAATAAATTTAATTAATAACCAAATTAAGTAATTAAGGGCTCTGATTGCTCATTGAATCCTAAAGAATGATGTTAGACCCTTAAGATCAATTTTGTATATTTAATTTCCTTAATTATTCCTTAATGACCCTAATTAAGGATTAGTGAATTAAACACTAAATTAGTCTCTAATTTTGGGTAGGGAAATTCCTAGTGCCATCTTAAGTCTATTAGAACCTAAGTGTAAGGTTGGATTGCCTTAGAGTACCTTAAAATCTCTAATCACTCTAATTAGCCTAAAAATGTAATTAGTGTTAATTAGCTTAATTAGATTGTCAAAACCTAAAATAAGGGTATTTCCCACTTCATTAATCAATATAAAACACATTAAAATAAATTAGATCTAATTTACATAACTAAGCCCTAAAATCCCAATTTTAGCCTTATGAGGGGTATTTTGGTCATTTTGGCCAAGATGTGCTTAAATACCCTTAAACCTTGGGAAATTTCAATAAACTACCCTAAGATAGGCTAGAAATGTTCTCTGAACTCTTCAGCTAATAATACTAATGACTTGGACATTAAATTAAGAAATCTTCACTTAAACCCTTATTAAGATACTTAGATCTTAAGTGATCCTAAAAGAGTCATTTGGCCTTAGTAATTAAATATAATAATTGCAATTGTTAAATATCACCATAATAAGTTCAATTTAGTTAGATTTTGAACTTAAATGCCAAAAGAAATGCAATTAGTAGAGTCTAAATTGAAAACCTAGTTTGAGTCTAAAGTGATCAAAAATTAGATCTTAGATCTTAGACCTTAGACTTTAGATCTTCTACTTGAATTGAACTATCTCCTTTGGAATTCTTTAAATGATTGATTGTTTAACCATTTAAAACCTTCCATGTGGGTATAGGATGATTCAATCTATAGGATAATAAAATTATCTTAAAGGTTGAATATAGATCTTAGATTCTCAAGTTCTTAATTGATTATTTTATCTTATAATCAGTAGAATAACCTTTCACTAAGTTCTTAGTTCTTGGATCTTTCAGCTTATAGGATTCCTTACCTTTAATTTGAGTAGTAATTGAGAACCCTAGATCTTTAATAGGACTTTTACCTTGGATTTAGGATTGGGACACCAAAGTGGAGTTTAAGTCCTAAATCCTTAAATCTTGAATTACTTAATCAAGATTTGGGTAAGAAAGTAAAATATTAATAAATTGGGTTATTGATTTATTTACTTAAACCATATAGTCATCACATGATTTTGGATTAGAACTTGTTAAGTTCTAATGTTAACTATAAGGACGTAAATATGAGATTCTACTCGATAGCTGGATATCAGAGATCCTAAACTTGTACTTTCTCAGAGTAGTTAGATTTGGTAATTAGATAACAACAGATATCACACTAGTTTAGATTGAGCCTCTTGCTTACTTTGACTAGATTTGCTTTGTATACCTTGGATATTTAGCCTTATTCCTTGAGCATAATAGGAGAACTTAGGATATGGATGATACATCCTAAGTTAGTATTTGAATTTCATATCATTCAGTTTTGCCTTGTTTGTAGTTAGTAGAATATGTCCTAGCTTAGTCTGCCTCTTCAGTAGTAATATTGTATAGACTGGACTCAGACCTAGCATATTTGGATGGCTAGGCTGGGGATTGATTGATTGATATTGGAGGCCCTGTATGGCCTATTGAATGGTATGGTAGTACTATATCTTAGACTTATTGCTACTTTAGCTGGATTGTTCAGTATTATTTTTTGTTTTGCTTTTCCACATGCTTCAGTGGCCTTATTTTCAGTACTTGCTCGCTTTGCCACATGTCTCAATGGCTTTACATAGATTGCTTTGCTTTTGCCACATGTCTCAATGGTCTTTTCTTTTCCTTTTCTTAATTAGCATATTGTTTGTATACTCACATAGTTTACTTATATATATTGGCATGTTTAGGATGCTAAAATTGCATATTTTCAGTACTTGTGTTTCCTTTGTATACCCAGCATACGTTAATATGATCATAAGCATGTTAGATTTAGAATTATATTGTAGTTGTTGTTTCTTTTAGCTTTTAACCTCACCTTATTTATTTTACGTTGTATGTCATTTTTCATACTAGTTGCTGACTATAAATGGATATTTTATAGTTACCATTTCTCCATAGCTTGTTGCACCTGTTACAGCTTGCATGTTTAGCTAATTTAAATATGATATCTTTAAAATATTCAGTTCATTAAAATAGCATAAAATGTACTTAGACAATTTTCTAACTATAACCTTTTTTTTTGTTGGCTGGGGCCTTGTCATTTGTGATACTTACAAATGTCAGATTCAGACATATTCATGGGCAGTGTTGCAGAAGAGGAGCAGGTTCAGGAGGAGGATCGTGCTGCTGCTGTTTAGATAGATTTTGCATTTTATTTCAGTGAGATTGAGAGACATTTTCATTCTCTTTAAAATTCAATTTGTAATAATTAATTCTGGATGTGTTTCATTTCTACATTCCGATGAGTTACTATATTGTTTTCCCTCTTTCTATTATGTATGCTTGTGGATGTTACTACTCACTTATTGCTTCCGCCACTTTGACATTTACATATATATATATATATATATATATATATATATATATATTGATGAATGTTATAGTACTTGGTGACAAGTCCTTGGCTTAAGGCAAGTTGGGTTTATCTAACTTTACTTAAGTTGGGGGTTTGCCACAGTTGGAGCACCGTACTTCCTTGTTGTTAGTACAGGAGCCCCACAGTACGCCCCTACGATGGTGTGCTTGAGAACATTCAAGCTGGTAAGGTCGCTGGAGGTAAGGCCGCGCTAATAGCCGTCACTCCTTTGATGCTCGAACCCTAAGGAAATGGGAAGAGGCGCATATAAGAACCTCTTGGATTGAGTGATATGCACTCTCCCCTCTCCTCCGCTGAAATTTCTCCAACCTGAGAACTGTCTGTTCCTGTGACCCCCACCACCGGCCACCTCCGCATCCTGCTTTGCTGCCTTCTAAGGTTAATACTTGATCTAATTCTTCTTCAATCCTTTCTTTGGATAGGGATTTTAACTTGGTGTGCTTGAGGAACATAACATAAAAGTTTCTTTTCAAAGAAGCCACTGCACTTCTAAAAGAAACCCACTGATTTCAGCAAGCTCAGCTTAAACGAGCAAACAGAGATTGTTACAGTGTTGTCATTCTGTTTTTAGTGACGTTTTTCATTACAATACTAAAAGCATTAATGTGAGGTAGAACAATATTTCACCACCTTTGATTATTTTCTTTTGCAATTAGTTTTAAAGGAGTCACATTAATCTTTAGGAAAAAAGTATATTATGTTTATATGATAACCTCGTCACCTAAACTTTTGTTTATACTGTACTTTGTCGAAAAGGTGCGACTATGAATCATTATCATACCTTTTTCTAATTCTTTGTTTGATTTTTATAATACATTAGTCAGTATGATTTTTCTTAAATTTGTTGAGTTTGAGAAGGTAGAAGTGAACCATGCTTGAGACAAAATTATATATGTTATGGTGTGGAGATCAATTGGATCGCTAAAGGAGCCACAACAGATCAGGCGCTCATGTGTGCTCAGGAACCCAGTAGATAGAAGGTTCGACGCTCAGACATGCTCAAACGCTCAGCAGTCAGTGCTGTGGGTCTAGAGACACGTACACGAGCATTGCAATGGAAGAATTTAGGAATAAGAATGAGAGCAACAACCTCCCTTAGGATTCTCTCAAACACTAGCCAAAGCCCTTAGCTTGCACTTGTTAACCTTGGAAATTGCTCCCATAAGTTCCTTTAAGTACCTAGCTGATACTTGAACTCCAAATGGCCCAAAATACCCCATCAAATTGTTTATGGCATAAACTGGACTGAAGCAGATTTTCGCCTGGCGCTGCGGCGCGCGTTAGCACTCGGGCCTCGGGTAGCCAGACTCCAAGGCGCGGTAGTGCCTAGTCTCAAACTTTGGTACTGGGGTGCGCTATGGGGCGCCACGAAGAACATAGTTCCCCAGTCTTTATACGCCTACCGCTGGGGCGTGCTACCGCTCTCTAGTCTATGTCTGCTTTCCGCTGGGGTTCACTACAGCACCCAAGTTTTTGGACTCCACCTGCCAGAGCGCCCTACAACATCTTGGTCTCTGTTTGCTAACCTCCATGGTGTGCTATGGCGCCTACTGCAGATGAGCTTTTCCCAACTTGTTTCATATCTCCTTGGAATCACCTGAAAGTTCACAAGAGCTCTATTAGCATCTCCATGATGATCTGAATGATCTCCACATCTTAACAATTGATAATTCCAAGATTTATAGTAAAATAAATGATTAAAAACATACAAAATATTACATGAACAACATACTTTGAAATAAATTTCATCATTTTCAAAAAAAAAAAAAAGGAGAAAAGACAAATCTGGGGAAAAAGAGAATTTCTGGAAGAAAACCGCTGTGCGCTACAATGCGCCACAGTGGGCCATGGTGGTCAAGTGAAACTAAGTAATCTAAAATCATATCTACAAGCCTGGAAGGAAAATCGCTGTCGCGCGCCACAACGGGCCATGATGACATTCTAGAATATTATTTGGAACTATATAGGAAGTAATTGAACAATAACTTTCAAATTTTTAAGCTCTCTAGCGTGCTACAATGCGCTAGGCTCCACAGAAATAAAATGCAAACATGGAAGGAATCCACTGTAGCGCGCCCCAACACACTACAGTGGGCCACAGCGTCATTTTAGGCAAACTATATAAATCAAAGGAAAAAATTAATTAAACAGTGGATTCGAAACTTAAACCACCACAGCGCGTCGTTGCGAGAATCTGAATTAACTCGACCCACTACAGCGCGCTGTAGCGAAATAATGTTTCGAATAAAGCTACTACAGTGCGCTACGGCAGATCCCCAGTTAACAGTATGCTTAGAGTCAGTTTCAGGAAAAATCAGATGCGATCAATGTAGCGCGTCACAGTGCACCACAACTCTCCAAGAAAAGGTTCAGAGTACCTTTGCAAGATTAAGAAGACGGAGAAGTACAAGGAGCTTGAAAGAAGGAAGAGAAAGGAGAAAAAGAAATTCAGAGAACACCAAAATTTAGGGTTGTTCCTAATATTTTCTTTGAACTTTATCTTGTTTCTTTTACAGTCGAACCGATGTCATGGTTCTTATCTTTGAATGCATCTTTCTATATTGTGATTGCAATGAAAGGCTAGACCCTCATTAGAGAGTGTTGGGCCATAGTCATGTGATGAGTGTGGGATGAATGTGTTGTATGTTTAAATTTTGTAATTAATAAAGAATGTGTTGACTGTTTATATTAACTAGTTGCTTGGAATGTATGTGTGGAATGTTTGAGGTACATATCCCTATAAAAATTGAATTTTAAATGAATAAAGCTAGATTATCTAAATAATCTAAATCTAGAGGGAATTCACATAAAGGTCCTCGCCGCAACCTGATGTCGCTGAGCGAGGATTCTTGGTGTAAAACGCCTCAGATTTTGAATGGTTGGATGATTTAGTAAAATGAAGGTAATAATCTTGTGCTCCATAGCTCTCTAATTGGCTAGATCTAGGAGTGTATAAATTAGAGCTTAGAGTTATGTGACAAGCTCTTTAGCCTAATGACACCATTCCTTAAAGCTCAGCTGGGCAATTGATGCATGTGAGCCAAGACCCACCAATCAAGCTCTACGACTCAATAGACGTTGAAGGAGGGAGAGAGCATTGAGTGCCCATGAATGATGTGATATAGTTCACATGGTCTGGTAAATTCTCTCCCTTAGCTAAACTGTGTATGATGCACATGTAGCTGATTGGTGGGAATCAATGCTTGTGAGATCACCCAACTAAATATTATTTAGATAACTTAGATGTAGGAATTCTAAAATAAATTTAATGTGATCTCATAAGAGTTTATGTACTGAGAAAGAACTCTAGTGTGTTCACCTTGCGCACTAGATTTGAACTATTTGGAATTAGAGGACCAATCTAAG
Source organism: Gastrodia elata (assembly GCA_016760335.1). NCBI lineage: Eukaryota > Viridiplantae > Streptophyta > Magnoliopsida > Asparagales > Orchidaceae > Gastrodia > Gastrodia elata. Next base: position 63,978,191 of record CM028670.1, on the reverse strand, counting down.
GAATACTATATTCACATGGTTTGATTGGCATAAACCAAGTACTTTATGAATTGCAATGTATTAAATACAACACCAGTCCCTTACGAGTCACATGATGAAATCCCAACTCTCTCTTCTTAATCAATAGTATCTAAATTTAAGCTCTTTGCATTATTGATCAGGGAACCAAACAAAACACCAAAACAAATCTTCTAAACATTATTGAAAGAAGGTAAGACATAGTAACAAAACCAGTATTCCTGTGGATGATAAAAATCTAGAACTCACCATTCCAAATTATTACTTCTGATCATGTACACTTGCATGCTAGTGCAGACTTGTATTTACAGTCTATCAACGATCTCCCACTTGGAGACCTTTTGGAATCATCCCTCTTCTAGCCTTGATTCTTCATTGTCTTCTTCAATCTCTATCAAGTACGTGGTGTGGCTCACCCCCACTCTCTTTTCACATACTGAGGCCAACTGAAGCACTACATAGCTTCAGTTTCTCCACTATTACTTCTTTTGTAAGCATGTCAATGGGATTCTTCGAAGTATAATTCTTCAAAGTATGATTCTTCTCCAATCCAACTTGTCATTCTTCCAACAGTGTCTGGATAAAATGGTATCAAAGCTTTATATGCTTCGTCCTTGCATGAAAAGCAGCATTCTTTGCGAGGTGAATAATGCTCATACTATCATTATAGAGCTTCACATCCTCCTTCTTTTTGCTCAATTTTTCCATATAACTTTTCAACCATATCATCTCTTACTCGCCTCAGTAATGGCGACGTACTGTGCCTCTGTGGTAGATATAGCAACAATATTTTGTAGACTCGAGATCTAGCTCACCGCTGCACTTCCCAATGCAAGCACATATCCAGTAGTGCACCTCTGGCTATCAATATCTTCTGCAAGATCTGAGTCTACATAGCCCTATAGAGAAATGTCAGACCTACCAAAGTAAAGTGCTTTGTTTGTTATACCTTTCACATATCTCATAATCCACTTAACCACATCCCAGTGGTGCTTTCCTAGGTTTCCCATGAATCTACTGACTACTCCCACTGCATGTGCAATGTCCGGTCTCATGCAGATTATCGCCTACATCAAGCTCCCAACTATTGAAGCATAATGATCTTTCAGTATGTGTTCCTTCTCATCCTCAAACTTTGGCATCTGATCCTTTGATAAACTGAAATGATTTGCTAAGGGATTGCTCATTGCCTTTGCCTCGCACATGTTGAGCCTTTTCATCACCTTTTCAATATAGTTCTTTTGAGATAGCCTTAGAATTCTCGCACTTCTCTTCATGTTGATTCTTATCCCAAGATCTGCTTGGCTGGCCCCAAGTCCTTCATGTCAAATTCCGCTTGACATCTACATCTTCAACATTGTTATCTCCTCCATGTCCGATCCTGCGATCAATATATCATCCACATACAATAACAAAATGATATATGAGGACTTATATTATTTTATGTAACAATAATGATTCACTTGGTATCTCTTATACCCAATTTCAGGACCTAAACTTATCAAATTTTTTGTACCAATCCTTAGGCACTTGTTTCAAGTCAATAAAGGCTTTGCCTGAGCTTGCACACTAGTTCAATTTTTCATTCTCTTGAGCCTTGTACCCCTCAGGTTATTGTATGTACAACTCCTCCAACTCTCTGTGAAAAATACAGTTTTAACGTCCATTTGCTTGAGATACAAATCTTCAACTGCTACAATGTTCAATACAGCCTTGAGGGTGTCATACTTTAAAATTAGGGCAAAACTCTCACTGTAATCAACTCCATGCCACTGCTGGAAGTCCTTTACTACAAGCCTCACATTGTATCATTTGTTCCCATTCCGATTCTTCATTCACCCGGTAAACCCTACTTGTTATAAAGAACTTTTTTCTAGCTGGTAGAGCTTCCAACTCTCATGTCCCATTTCACATGAGTGATATCATTTCATCATTCATGGAAACCTTCCACTTGACTTGAATCATCCACCTGAAGTTCCTCTTCAAAGCTTTCTGGTTCACCACCACCCATTAACAACAAATAAAATAAGGAAAGAGAGTACATCTATGGCAGTCTCATGACTCTTGTGTATCTCCACAACATGGGTGTTTGTGGCTCAACTTTGAGATCCTCCGAGCATCTTCTTGCACACACTCATCTAGTTTAGCGCTGTCATCAAATTCTATGTGCTGCGGGGCTCGCCATATGAAGCAACCTTGGAATCGTACTTACTTCAATACAATCCTTGTCCATCTCACTTTCATTGAAAGTGATATCTTTGCTTTTGATGAATTTCTAATTTTGAGAATCTATAACCGAACTCTCCCCACGCCATATCCAATAAATGTGCACTTGACCACCTTTGCATCAAGCTTGCTTCTAGATCCTGCATCAATGTGCACATAGGATGAACAACTAAATACCTTAAGGTGGCTCAATTTCACCTCCTTCCTACTCTAGGTATCCTCAAGAATCTCTTCATTAGGGGTACGGAAGTGTAGCGCCTCGCCCCGTCGCCGCGCACAAAAGAAGAGTATAATCATATCGGTGACAGAGCGGCGCGCTACTCGGGGAGGAATAACCTGTCTCCCCGAAATAGCTGGGAACTAAGCCCATCTGGAGGGCCTTTGACTCAACCTCAAGTATGGTTGAGAGCTAATACTTAAGATAAGAGTAGTATCCTTATCCTAAGTATTAGGCAAATACATACATTGGATTTATAATACAATATGAAGCCAATATATGTATAAAATATCAGTATTTCCAATATGCTGATCAAATCACCAATACTAAGTATAATTAGTATAAAAATAGAGTGCAGAAGCTTAAAACAAACATCCAGAAATCATTCATCACAGAAGCTGAATAAAAATATTCATCTCAGAAAAAAAAGAAAAATATATCCAGAATTATTACAAACAGTTCACTGAAATAGACATGAAACTAAATACTGAACTGAAATACTAAGTGGAAAATAGTTCTGGAGGAGAGTCCCACTAGTACTCCACGGGCTCCTCCTGAATCTCTTGAGTGTCCTCCTGACTTGTCTCAATATACTGCTCAGGCTCTAGCAAATTGCCAGATCCCAAAAGTACCCCGTGTTAGACAATAAGTCTAACACATCGAAACTAATCTAACAGTTCTAATTATTCATTTAATATTTACATCATGTAATTAAATCTGCAGAAACACTATAAAGGTACTGAAAGTACAAAACTGTCCAAAACTGTATAAATTTTGAAGCAATGTAAAGTACAACTGAACTGTAACTGAATATTGTAAATAAATCAAAATAGTACTGAATCTGAAACTGAGTAATCATATGTACAACTATGCTGTATGTCATTGAAACTGTGCATTTGAATATGCCACAATACTATATGCTACTGATATGCCACCAAAATATCACTGAACTATTATGAGCAGTACGGTCCAATGTATACATATATCCAGTTGGGAATACTATCTACTGATGATGCCGATGCATCCTGAAATTCTATAGATAATATATGCAAATTCCATAACCCATAGATCATCACTGATACTTATACATCAATCTAATACTCACACCTCATGCTTATGCTCATGCTAATGCTTCTAAACTATATGAGATAAATCCAGAAAAATTAAAAAATGCTTCTAAAATCTGATAATGAATCCAAAGTCTTCATTGTGCAGAATCCTGTTAAAAGGATTCTGACTCCTGGATTCTAATCTCGATAATTGGTCAAGGTTGAGAGTTTACTTAAAAATTATTAGCTGGGAGATTGTATACACATATTTAGCATATTTGCAAGAAAGATAGATTTAACCCTTAGCTTGTTTAAATTGCACTTTTTGAAGCGCACTACGATAGGAGGCAGAACCCGGTTACAGTTTACATCTCAAGCTAAGCTGTTAAATGCCCTAATTACAAGCATACTTAGTGGTCTATGCAAAGTGACTTAAGATGCTTAGTTTGCTTAAATTACACTTATCGAAGCGTACTACAATAGGAGGCAGAACCCGGTCACAGTTTACATCTCAAACTAAGGATTTTGTTCACTAATTGTAACACTCTTAGTCTTGGAAGATTTACTTTAATGGGACTGTATTCGGCTAATCCCGCTTCCTCAGGAGGGACGATGATTATTTAATTATTATTATTTTTTCCTTCTTTTCCTCTCCTAGTTGGCTATTCCATTCAGCTGGCTCTTACTTCTATTTTCGACTGACCTATCTCCTTCTCCCTCATTAATTGAAAGCTTTGATGGCTATAGCTATCCCTCTTCCTTCCCCCATTATGAATGGTAAGGTTTGATGGTTATGGCCATCCCTCTTCCTTCCCTCCCTCCTAGCTCATGATGGCTTTCCCCCTTCCTTCTCCTCTTATAAATGGAAGCTCATCTCTTCCTCTCCATTTTTAGCTATCGAGATAAAGCTCCCAAGCTTCCACCCTTTCCCCCATTGTTAAGCTTTGTGCTAAAGAAGAAGAAGAAGAAGAAGTTCCTCTTCCAAGCTTTCCAAGGTTCCTTCTTCCTCTTCTGAAGGCTAAGATACCCATTTATTTTCCTTCCTTGGTCATTTCATTCCTCTATTATGCTTATTCATATCTTTAGACATCCATGATTAAGTATGGAAGCCATTATAGTTCTTCAAAGTAATATACCTCATGCTCTATTTTTTCGTCCATTATGCACACCCTTGCCTTTATCACCATTGTTCATATAGCTAGGATGATCCGTTCGTGCTGATTTTGGTGTCAATGGAAAGGTATTAGAAAGACGTTTCGATTGATATATGGCATCACTCATGAAATACTATGGATCGAGAGTATTTGAGCTCAAATTGTTGCCCTTTACGGGTCTCACATAGGCGAAATTACCGTCTGGCGCTACAGCGCATTGTAGCATCCAAAAAAATTCATTTAACCATATCTTAGTCATTTAGACTCCAAATCCAAAAGCTTAAAGTTCTAGATAGCTTAGAATTTCAATTTAAATAATAATTTAAGATAATATTTAGGTTCTAAATACTAGAAAAATTAGAAATGACCAAAATACCCCTAACCTTAATTAGGTCATAACTTGACCAATCAAAGTGTAATTTGGTCTACTCCTAGTTAAAGTAAGCAGTGTGATATAGGAAAGCTATAGCTACTAAGTTTGCTGAATTTGGGCATCAAATGAAAAAGTTAGCTTTTTGACCCCTTAGCTTAGAAAATTACCAAATTGCCCTAGGAAATTGAAATGCTATAATTAATTCATTAGACCTCAGAATTTAGTGTTCTTAGACTCTATAGAATCCTTGAAGTAGCAATAGTAAACTGCATAAAAATTTAAATTTTATTAGGTGTAATTTACTAAAATGCCCCTTAGATCAAAAACCTTTGTTTGGACCCATATGACTCATTTATTATCTAAATTTGGTGCACTTACTGTCTATCTTTATGTTAAATAGTAAGAAATTATTTGACAATAAGAAATCCCAATTTAGAGTCCTTAATTAAAAAGTAGCTATTTGGACCCTTAAGTAAGGGCAAATCGGTCATTTTGCCTAATTAAAATACATTTTGAAATCATTAAAATCAGTAATAGAACTAATTTAAGATCAATTTAAGTTATAAATCCCTCAATGGGATAATTTGTAAAATATCTCAATTTTAGGTTTAAAATCCCTAAGTAAGGTTAATATGCCTTACTTAGCTAAAATATATCTCTGACCTCCCTAATTAAATAAAATCAGCAAGTGTGAAGAAATTCAATCAATTCTTAGAAATACCTTAGGATTCATTCCTTAAGAATATGATTAAATAGTAGGTTAGATTTCATATATTAAATAATGGGTTATTCAATGAATGAATCTTTAGTTTTATTAGTTTCAAGAATTTACAACTTATTTGGATTATTTTATCTTTCAACATTAGATTTAGGATAGGAGATTCATCCTATTAAGTCTGATTTGCTTAATAGGATTTACCTCAATCCTTAGTTCACATTTATATTTAAATTAAATCTTAAGTCTTACCCTTGGGATTATGTGATTAAGCTCAATCTTATGGTGTTTAATTTATAATCTTTAGCTTGGTAGATTTTGGACAAGCTTTTAGTTTAGAATGTATAAACTCATAAACTAGGTTGTGATGATTTCTTATGGTCGACATTAATTTAATCATATTAGGACCTAGCTAGTCCTAATATTTTGTAACCTATATGGACGTACTTCTAAGTTACACTCGATAGTAGGAATTGGAGATCCTGAACTTGTATAACTTGGAATAGTTAGAACATTTAAATTAGACAATAAATGATATCACCATATTTAGTAGAGTCCCTTACTTATTACTTGATTTTGTTATACGTATGCCTTGAACTTTGTGTTTATTTTTCTTTGAACATGTCATATAAGAAAAATATTAATGCATGAAAAAAATGAAAACTTAGAATATTAGGAAAATATTTGCATTTGGTTTATGTACATGGTGAATTATGGTGCACATTACTCCAATGGATAGGGGTAAGGAGAGATTAGGAGGCTTAACATCACTCATTGAGGAGAGTGTGTTAAGCTTGGGACCCGTTCAGTCTTGCAGATTTGCTTGACTTCTCAGCTATTTCTAAGATTATCCATAGAAACAAAAGTAAAATAACTAAAAGATATTTGTATAGTATTATCTACCTCTTCAGTGATATTGTACTATATTGTGATATTATATCTGTCCTAGCCCATAAAGATTACGAGAATATATTGGGCCGGATTGGCTAATTCTTCTGATATGATAGTTTGTACATTCTTTATAGTTTTTTCAGCTTACTGTTTAAATTATGTTGTTGACGCATTTTATTTCGATTAGATGTATTTTTCTTATGTTACCTACTTACTTGAGTAGATGCATATATATGATGCTAGACTTTACTACTTATTATATGTACCATTTTCAAATTTAGTTTTAAATTAACTTATATCATATGATCATTAACATGTTTAGGTTAGACTTTTCTTTTCAATATTTTTATTTACTGTATTACATATGTATGCTCTACCTTGTTTAGTTTACTTGAGGTGTGCTTTTGCCTCAATTCTTACTTAGTTTAAAATATTACATTTATAACTTATTCTCATCCCATTGTATGCTTACTTGCTCCCATGCTTATAGATTTTTATTTGGTTTAGAGTAAAATGGTGATATTAAAGAATGCTTAATAAATTACTTCATAAATGTACTTAGATAATTTGTCTAATAAGAATTTTCTTTTATTGGCCGGGGCCCTGGCATTGTGGAAACTGACAATGTCAGATCTTGTTTAGTTTGAGGAGCCAGTGCCTGAGGAGGAGCCTTATTTAGAGGAGTGCAGCCAACTACTGCAGAAGATCTCTAGTTACCCTTTTTCTTTATTATGAGGACAAGTGATATTATCATTTTTAGTCTTTTAAAACTTAATTAAATGATGTAATACATACAGATACTCGTGACTGTGTTACTTTCGTGCACATTATTATATTTTCGAGCGATTCATTTTATTTCATGATTGATGTATGGTGAATGGATGCAATCCTTACTTTTTATTGCTTCCCACTCTGTATGAATAGATAGATTTAGTGACTAATTTTCATAAATATTAATGTGCACATCCTTACCCTATTATTAAGATTGTGGACCTTACCTAATCCAATGATAAGTGACGGATTTGCCAGAGTGACGCTCCACTCCTTAGCCTATTGACTGCGGACTTAGGGAGCGGGGTGCCACAATTGGTATCAAAGAATTCCATAAGGTGTCAGATTGGAAATTATATTCCACTCTACCTGATGGATGATTCTTCTGCCAATCAATCATTACTAAATACCAGAGTTACATCCAAAGCACCCATAATCATGACTCAAAATAATAAGAGTATAGAATAGAAAATGCATTCATAAGTATAGAACTTAAGTAAAAATAAACTTAAGTATACTATATAGCTAACTAATTCAAATTAAACCTTCATGAGATTTACAAGATCAAGAACTTGAGATGATAGGACTTAACTTCCGTATTAAGACATATAAATCCCTATAAGATTATAAACCAACAATTAGGTATTAAATCACTCTTAAGTAGTTATCTTCCACTTTCTAAATTTTGTCTCCCTAAGGATAATAACAGTACAACTACCTTTAATAATCACTAAAGCTAATGATATTTCCCTTAGGAGTCTAAAATATACATTTTCCCCAAGGTAAGTGGGAGTGCATCATGGATGTTCATCTTCCACTCCCCTTGCTTTCCATTATTTCTCTGGAAATATTAACACTCTAGGTAAAGCTACTAAGAGCCTTAGTAGATAGTGATCTAAAGTAAAAGAGATAGTATGTTATGATCTTCTACTTTCTGGATTTTAGAAGATGTATTGTCTTTAATTCAGATTCTAGCAAATCAAAGTCATGAATCCCGGACAGAGCCCCTCTCCTGCTCCTTCTAGCACTTCATCCAGCGAGCTCAGTGCCTTGCTGGAAGCAGTCAAAATAATGGTGGAATCCCACCAAAATAAGCGAAATCCTTCCAGAGACAAGCTAAGAAGGTCGCAGATGCTCAGGCCAAGTAGACCGTAAGAATGGAACGGTTGTTGGCAGCTCAGATAAGCCAGAACTGCACTACGGTAGAAGTTTCCCCAACATTACAATACTCTCATCAGCATCACATACAGTCTGCAGATGACTACTGCATAGCTTCCTCTACTTGAGACACCCCAACCTTCAATGGAGTCCTCTCTGTAGTTGACAAGCCGCCACCTAATAAAAATGTTGGAAAAGAACCGACACAATCAAAGTGCCTTTACTTAGAGGTGTCCCGTTTTAATACCCACCTCCTACAAGATAAGGCCGAATACTGGTGGGACACCACACGTAGCACACAGTTTTGCTGAGGTACCACTAGAGGACACTACATGGGATGAATTCATTGAGGCTTTCCAGGCTTGATTCATCCCTCTATTCGCCACACACTCTTGGGGATACATGTTCCTGAAATTACAACAGGGTTACTGAGCCAGACCGTTGCCACTGATTTCAGAGCGGTTTGCGACCCTCCATTAGGAGCCAAGTGATCCCTCTACGCATAACAAACTTTGCGGAGCGTACTTGAAACGGCCAAGGTATTAGAGCTAGACCAGACTAGTGAAAGACCCAAGAGGAGAATCGGGTCACACTTCATTCCAGCCGAATCCTCGCAAACACTAGCCAGGGTATATCAACTCGAGGCCGAAGCTCCCCCTACCGATCTGTTCAATGGTTGCAACGAAACCACACCCATATGGTCGGTGTTACCATGGGAATCATGTCTGTTTCACTTACGGATCGCCAGGCCATAGATTCTATCAACTATACAGCTACAGAAATAATTAATGGTGATCAAATTGACCGCTCCAAGCACCGCCAAGTCTTTGACTTATTTCAGAAGCCTGTGATAGCTCGTCCAGCACCACCTTCTTCTACTTCAGCTGTGAGGCATGAGACACTTAATCTCCTCAGCCCAAATGCACCTCAGCCACCTCCACAGCAGACCTATAACAACTGGCATGCCGGCCCTGCACGTGTGTACAACCCTCACACACCAGTTGATGCTGCTGAAGATAATCATGTGGTATCAGGTATACGCTCTCAAAACCCCTGTTATTTCCATAGCTAATATTTGCTAAACATAGTTAGTAATTACTATATCTATAATTTGGTTCAATATGCATAAATGACAAACCCTATAACATCCTATTCAACACTGGGGCTAGCCATTCCTTTGTGTCTGAAGGTTGGGCAAAGTCACTTAACCTACCCTTATATATCCTAGCAAATCCTCTTAATGTTGGGTTACCTTCTGGAGCCTAAATTCAAGCTCGCCAATTTTGCAAAGTACCAATCCCCATTGAAAAAATGAGAAGTATGAAGCCAAGTTAGTAGTTCTCCCAATAGCCAATTTCGATGTAATATTAGGCATGAATTGGCTATGCCAACATAATGCCACTATCAACTGTACAAAGAAAAAGATCACCTTGGGTAGTGGTAGTAAGGTCGAATCCTTCATTGGTAACCTTAGTACTCGAGCCTCGCTAATCAATGCTATAAAAAGCAAATAGGTTAGTTCAGAAAGGTTATGATGCCTTCCTAGTAACAATAATAGGAGAAAATAAAGAAGACATTTTCTTATCCGAGAACCTCATCATTTGCGAATTTGCCGACGTCTTTCTAAAAGATCTACCTGGACTTCCTCCTACATGAGAAGTAGAATTTGTAATTGACATTATTCCAGGAATGCAACCCATCTTTAAAGCTCCTTATCTATGGCGACCGGGGACCGAAGTTCGAGAGTCTTTAAAGAACAATTCATCTCAATGTAAACATATACATTTTATATACAGAAAGGACATAAATTAATAATAGTTCAAAGTCTAATTATACATAGAGCCAAAACATATATGAAAATTTACAACAGTTTGTATTTTACAAAATAAAATATTTACATTCTTCAGTTTCTTTATTTCTTCTCCTTTTAATTGGCAGATCTTCTAGATTTTAATTATCAAAACCTGAAAAATACAATTTACCAGTCAGGTAGGAGTACGCAAATCGTTCTTATAAGAATAAATCTAGCATCCTATAATAGGCATGAATCAAATATGAAAATAACTGAAAGTCTGTATAGAAAATAAAGTAATTTCCAAATTCAATTTCTGCCCTATAAATTAGCTGTGAAAATCAATATATAAGAAATAAATTCTATCAAAAGCATTTGTAATAATAAGTCGAGTCCATAGACTCCTGAGCCCAAATGGGTAAACCCATAGGCATAACCTGTATGAAGCTTATCTCGCCACCCCGTCGGTAGCTTACTCAAAATAAGAACTGATGGTGTGTCTTTCCTCTGGATTTGCCTACTTCCTACAAGAGGCTAAATCCCTCCATATAACTCCCAGGGGCTGCCAGCAGGCCCAATCTGTACAGATTCTCAGTGTTGCGTTCCACCCTTCAAAGACATATACCACAAAATATATATATACTGTGTTTCATTCTTTTTGTTACATGCTATTTGATATAAATCTTTTGAAGATTAAAAATGCAGTAAGTAGTGTAAATAGTACTCAAATGGAAAATGGCTCAAATATAAGAATACTGAAATAAAACTTATAAGTAAATTTGCGTACCTGATTATTTTGACAAAAGATCAATCAACTTTAATTTCTCTGATCTGCTAAAATAATTTAATTTATTAATTTAATATTTTATGTTTGTAATATTAGATTTCCTTAAATGATAATAAGATGAATATTTGAATATTTTATTAAGCTATTTAATTATTATGGCTTATAAAGTCAAATTGGGAATTTGACCTTATAAGGGCATTTTAGTAATTTAACCCTTAGTGAAATATAAAATTTCTATTAGTTTATTGTAGATTATATCTTAAGGTTTCTATAGAGTCTAAAATTATCAAATTCTGATATGATTTGGCTAAGTTATAGCTAATCTAATTTATAGGGTTAATATAATTAGTGAGTGATTAGTGAATTTAGTTACAAAATTATTAAACTAATTATACATTTAAGTTTTAATTTACTTTATGAGTCATTTAAAATTCAAATCACTTAATTTGGATTATTAGATTTGTTAATATTCACTAATCAAGTTTTAGAGTAATTAGTGTTAATTAGTAGATCTAATCATTGGATCCTAAATATTTTTGCAGTTTACTATAAATTAAGATTTTTTGATCTAAATGGATATTTGGATCACTTAATTTGGAGTTAAATTGGCTAACTTATGGCTATTTGAAGTTTCTAGGGTTAAAGGCTTAATTAGGTTTAGGTCCTAATTGTGATTAGTCAAAATTTAATCCAAACAGCAAAATTAATATTTCTAAAATATTCCTTATGATTTTCTGAGTATTTTAAAACCCATATTGGGTATGTCTAAATTAGTGGTTTATAAGTTATGTGCAAATGAATTAATGTGACATTTTGTTTTTTATATTTACTTAATACCCCTTAAATGTCACTAGGTGAAATATTAATCTTATAGCAAAATAAATGGTTTCATTATATTCCTTGTATTTTTCTGATAAATTTAGTATATTTTATTATTAAATTTGGTTAAGTATTTTGCAAGTTATAGCTAGTTAAAGTTTTGATACTTAATTTAATTAAATTTATAATATATATAGTTTAATGTTACTGGTTTAATTAATACATTTATTTCGTTAATCTATTAAATAAATTTTCATCTTTTGTTTATATATATTTGTATATGATTAATATTTAATTATCTTAAATTTTCTATTTATTTAAATATACATATAAATATATATGTATATAGCTATATATGTACATATATATATATATATATATATATATATATATATATATATATATATATATATATATTAGGAAGATTATATGTATATAATTATTAATAAGAATTATTATATGTATTATTATTATAACTTTATTTATTATTTTCATTTTTTTTTTATTCTGCAGGATTAGACGGCGGCGGGCCCCACCCACGTCCACGTGGCGCTCCGCTATTCGTCGAAGCTATCTCATATCAGACAGTCATCATGACTGTCTGACTGTGGGACCCACCAAAACCGCGGAGGGATGGGATGCTGACACGTGTCCAAGCAAGACACGCGGCGCGTTCAGGGATTGACACGTGGCCTTTTTCAGGATCTCGCGGATTGATGAGTCAGCCAAGATCGACGGTCTAAACATTTTTAGGATTTAATCGAACGCCTTAGAATTAATCGGTTCTTATATTTAGATCTACCGTCAGATTTAAATCAAAATCGACGGTTGGATTTTGAAGAGAGGATCTATCCTCTTCCCTTAACCGGACCGGTCACGGCAAGACCTTGGACCGATCGATCTTGCACCGGTTCGAGAGGGATCGGGAGGTTCTTCATCTTCTTCGGTGCGGATTTAGGGTTTAGCGAAAATGGCAACTTAAAGTTTCGATTAATAGGTTCGAATCGCAAAAATAATATAATTACAAGATAAATATTGAAATAAGTAGATCATATGAATGAGATAGTACCTCAAGCGGGTGATAGAAGGTTTGTTAGGGTTCTATTCGGGGTTCTTGATCTACCTTATGATCGTGAAAAATGGTGAGAACGAATGAGATGAGTTATATTAGGGTTTTAATAGGATCGTGCGGATTGGTCAGCGAGTGCGTGGTGCGAAGACTGGGGCGACGCGCGTCCTCGCTGTTGCTGCGTGTCCACGCGTAGTGACGTGTGTAGAGAAGATGAGTTTCGACCGTCTGATCGTTCGATCAGACGGTTCGAAAGTTCCATCCAGTCAAACGGTTGTAGAAGAGAATAGTTGACGGTGTTAGGGATAAGAAACGGCGGCAGTTAATGAAGATATTAAATATTGTTTTATTTAAATAATTATCTTTATTTAATAAATGAAATTTGGATAGTTAATTATACTCATAAAATTTTAAATAAATCACCCCTAGCTAATTGAGGGCTTTTGAATACAACGATGTAATCGGATTTTTGATCCGATGAGTATTTAATTATTCGAATTTTCAAGTATTTAAAATAATATTAAAATATTTGTCGAAAATTCAATGACTCCCAATGCGTTCAAAACTTCACCCCTAGCTAATTTGGGGGTGGTGAACGCAATGACGAAGTCAGATTTTTAATTTGAGGTCAAAATTATTTAAATATTAATAAACAAATTTGGAATATAAATTCTGGTATTTACATTGTCTCCAACTTAAAAGAGATGTCGTCCCGACATCAATTTAAAATTTTAAAAGACATTTACTAGATCTAGAATTACTTACTTAGTGGAATAAATGAGGATAAGATTTCTTCATGCTTGATTCTTCTTCCTATGTGGCTTCTTCTTTGTGACAGTTCTTCCATCTAACCTTTATCATGGGAATGGATTTACTTCTTAATTTCCTCTCATCTCGAACTAGAATCTCTTCTGGTTCAATCACATAGCTAAGATTTGGTTACAAATTAATATCTTCTATTTTCACTCTCATTGAAGGTTCAGATAAACATTTCCTTAAGGAGGAGATGTGAAACACATCGTGCATCAGGCTCAGATGAGGTGGAAGTTTGATCTGATAAGCCACTTGGCCCACTCTTTTCAAAACTTCAAAAGGTCCAATAAATCTTGGACTTAATTTCCCAGAAACTCCAAATCTTGAAACTCCTCTGAATGGGTTCACTTTCAAATATACAAAATCTCCAACAAAAAATTCAGCATGACGATGATGAGCATCAAAATACTGCTTCTGCTTGTCTTGAGCTACTTTCATTCAATGCTGAATTAATTTTATCTTTTCAGTTGCCTGAAGAATCAAATCTGATTTTAATATCCTGTTTTCTCCAATACTATTCCAGGATAAAGGAGTGATACACTTCCTTCCATAAAGGGCTTCATAAGGAGCCATTCCAATGCTTGCTTGAAAACTATTGTTATAAGCGAATTCAATTAATGGAAGGTGATCATCCCAACTTCCTCTAAAATTTAAAACATAAAGGCGAAGAAGATCTTCTAGAGTTTGATTCACTCTTTCAGTTTGTCCATCAGTCTGTGGATGAAATGCTGTACTCCTACATAGCTGTGAACTAAGATCTTGATGAACTACTTTCCAGAACTTTGAAGTGAATCTGCTATCTCTATCAGAAATAATGGTTTTTGGAATACCATGCAACCTTATTATCTCCTTTAAATAGATCCTTGCTAATATGTCTACTGAATCTGTTTGCTTATTAATGGGTAAAAAGTGTGCTGATTTTGTAAGCCTGTCCACAATTACCCAAATAGAATCATTATTGGATTTTGAACAAGGAAATCCAGTTATAAAATCCATAGAAATTTCTTCCCATTTCCATTGAGGTATAGCTAGAGGTTGGAGTAATCCACCTGGTTTCTGATGTTCTGCTTTTACTAGATTACAGGCTTCACACTTTGATATAAACTCAGCTATACTTCTCTTCATTCTTGGCCACCAAAAATGTGATTTTAAGTCTTGATACATCTTATTATTTCCAGGATGAATTGAGTATCTAGATTGGTGAGCTTCTTTCAATACTTTAGATCTTAGCTCAGCTTTATTAGGTATCCATATTCTGTTCCACACCAAATATTCTTATTTGAATCTAAATTTAGTTCTAGGTGCTTTCCTGATTGAATGGATGCAGATAAGGAGCTACATTCTTCATCATGATGTTGAGCTTCTTTAATCTCATCCATTAATGAACATTATATAGTTATCTAAAATAGTTTAGCATTTGATGGCAATATGACTTCTAATTGAAGATCTTCTATTTCCTTGAGTAATGTAGGATTAGAAGTCAAAATATGCAAATGTGAAACTGCCTTTCAACTTAGTGCATTTGCCTTTCCAGGATGATATTGAATTAATAAATCATAATCTTTGATTAGCTCTAACCATCTTCACTGCCTTAAATTGATCTCTTTCTGAGTAAAGATATACTTCAAACTTTGGTGATCAGTGAAGACATCACATCTTACTCCATACAAGTAGTGTCTCTAGATCTTAAGTGTAAAGACTATTGTAGCTAACTCCAAATCATGAACTGGATAATTCTTTTCATGAACTTTAAGCTATCTAGATGCAAAAGCTATCACTTTTCCTTCTTGCATGAGAACACAGCCTAATCCAATTCTAGAAGCATCACAATAAATTTGATAGCCTTTTCCTTCAATTGGTAGAACTAGAATAGGAGCTGAGGTTAGACATTCTTTTAATTTCTTAAATGCTAATTCACAAGATGAGTCCCAAACATAAGGTACATCTTTTTGAGTGAGATGAGTAAGTGGGACTGCAGTCTGGGAAAAGTTCTTAACAAACTTACGATAATACCCAGCTAATCCCAAGAAACTTTGTATTTCTGTTACTGAAGTAGGTTGGGGCCAATCTTGAATTGCACTTATCTTACTTGGATCGACTGATATTCCTTCTTTGCTAATTATATGGCCTAAGAAGGCGACTGAGTGAAGCCAAAATTCACATTTTGAGAATTTGGCATACAGTTGATGTTGCCTTAATAAGTTTAAGGTGATTCTAAGATGCTCTTCATGTTCCTTAGCATTCTTAGAATAAATCAATATATCGTCAATGAAGATGATGATAAAAGAATCCAAGTAGGGTTTCATTATTCGCTGCATCAGATCCATAAAATAAGATGGGGCATTTGTTAACCCAAAAGGCATCACCAAAAATTCATAATGCCCATAACGCGTTCTGAATGCAGATTTAGGAATATCTTCATCTTTGATACGGAGTTGGTGATAACCAGATCTTAGATCAATTTTGGAAAATATGGAAGCACCAACTAATTGATCAAATAAATCATCGATTCTTGGTAATGTGTATTTGTTTTTAATAGTAACTTTATTCAATTCTCGGTAATCGATATATAATCACATACTTCCATCTTTCTTTTTAACAAATAAAAGTGGGGCTCCCCAAGGAGAATTACTTGGTCTTATAAATCCTTTTTCAGTCACTCTTGAAGTTGATTCTTAAGTTCTTCTAACTCTTTGGGTGCCATTCTGTATGGATCTTTTGATAAAGGGTTCGTTCCTTGACTTAAATCAATAATGAACTCCACTTCTCTTTGAGGTGGCGGACTTGGAAGTTCTTCTGGAAAAAGATTTGCATATTCCTTCACTATAGGAGTTTCTTCCAGAGTTGCAGTTTTAGTATCAGAACTTGAGAGTAAAGTTAAGAATATGGGGTACTTCTTTTTAATGAACTTTTCAATCTTGTTTGCTGGTATAAGGCTAATAATTGCACTTCTTTGACCAACAAAGGTTACTTTCTTACTTCCATTATAAATATATACTCTCTTCTTTGCACAATCAATTAATGCCTTATTCTGACTCATCCAGTCCATCCCAAGAATGATATCAAAAGTAGTTATAGGGATGACAGTGAGTTTAGCTTCCCAAGAATTTCCACTTATGTCTAACTTGCAATTACAAAAGATGTTTATCTCTAAAAATTCTCCTGATGGTAAATTGACTTTAAGTGCTGATGAAAGTTGTTCTACTGGTAATGAATATTGTTGAACCATTTTTGACGCAATAAAAGAATGCGTAGCTCTAGAATCAAAAAGAACTGAACAAGGGTGCTGGAATAATAAAATGGTACCTGTGACCACATCAGGTTCATCTTTTGCCTCTTCTTGAGATAGGTTGAATATTCTGGCCTGGGCTTGATTATTCCTTAGATTACTGGAAGATGCAATATTGTTTCCTTGGTTTGCTAGTGGTCTGCCTTGATTCTTCATAACTGCCTTTCCTTGACTTAGGAGTTGATGCCCATTTACAGTGTAAGTGGCACGGCAGAACTTTATGGAATAATTTATCCTTCCACATCGGTGGCATTGACCTTCATCGGTAAAATATTTATCTGTACTATGTATCTTTCCACAAAATTTGCACGTGTTTAGTGTTCTAGGAGAAGGTCTAGTTGAGTTGCTTTGAATATTGTACACTTTTCCTTGAGGTCTTGAGAATTACTGCCTCTTGGATTGAAAATGGGGAGAAAATGCTAGCCTTTTAATTCTTGAAGAGTACTGCTCTTCTTGAGCTTCCATAAGCTTGGTTTTCTCTACTAATTGAGCAAAATTTAAAATCTGAAGGGGTGTCAAGATATGCTGAAAATTATTCCTTAATCCATTAAGGAACAAAGGACACCTGCCTTCTTCCTTTGCAACCATCTCTGGATCAAAGCTAGTTAAACGGGTAAATTCTTCCTCATATTCTGTTACTGTGTGACTTCCTTACTTCAGGTTTAGGAGCTCTTTCCTCATTATCTTCCTAGCAGACTGGGGCACATATTTGCCTAAGAATGTCTGCATAAATTCTTCCCACTGTATTTCTTCTTCTGATCTATTTTGGAATGTAGTGCTTTTGGTTATCTTCCACAATTTCTCAGCAGCTTCTGTCAGAAGATAAGTAGCTAGAGATACCTTCTGATCTTCAGAGCTTTTAGCACATCTAAATTCCTTCTCTATCCTTTGGATCCATTCTTCAGCTTGATACGGCATTACTTTTCCATTAAATTTGGGAGGCTGAAGTTTAAGAAATACGTGCATGTCTTCATTTACTGCTTTCCTCTGAATAAGATTTGGGTTCTAAATTTGTTGACTGTTCATGAATTGACTCATCATATTCATGAACTAGAGCATCTGATTTGATCTATTATGATCAAAAGGGTAGACTGCTTCAACGTTAGGTAAAATAGTCTCATTGTGACTAGGAATATTCTGAGGAACATTTTCCTCCTGAGAATGGTTATTGCTTTTGTTGTTTTGACTATCCATAATCTGAAAAATAATAAACTATACTTAATACTCCAACTTAAGATCTAACTATTAATATTCTAGTAACTGCATTCATATAGTTGGCTCTTTAATGAATCATTTCTTAAATTGTCTCAAACTTCACTCTGATACCAATTTCTGTGGAGACCGGAGACCGAAGTTCGAGAGTCTTTAAAGAACAATTCATCTTAATGTAAACATATACATTTTTATATACAAAAAGGACATAAATTAATAATAGTTTAAAGTCCAATTATACATAGAGCCAAAATATATATGAAAATTTACAACAGTTTTATTTTACAAAATAAAATATTTACATTCTTTTGCTTCTTTATTTCTTCTCCTTTTAATTGGCAGATCTTCTAGATTTTAATTATCAAAACTTGAAAAATTTAGTTTACCAGTCAGGTAGGAGTACACAAATCATTCTTATAAGAATAAATCTAGCATCCTATAATAGGCATGAATCAAGTATGAAAATGACTGAAAGTCTGTATAGAAAATAAAGCAATTTCTAAATTCAATTTATGCCATGCAAGTTAGCTGTGAAAATCAATATATAAGAAATAAATTCTATCAAAAGCATTTGTAACAATAAGTCGAGTCCGTAAAATCCTGAGCCCAAATGGGTAAACCCATAGGCATAACCTGTATGAAGCTTATCTCGCCACCCGTCGGTAGCTTACTCAAAATAAGAACTGATGGTGTGTCTTTCCTCTGGATTTGCCTACTTCCTACAAGAGGCTAAATCCCTCCATATAACTCCCAGGGGCTGCCAGCAGGCCCAATCTGTATAGATTCTCAGTGTTGCGTTCCACCCTCCAAAGACATACACCACAAAATATATATATACTGTGTTTCATTCTTTTTGTTACATGCTATTTGATATAAATCTTTTGAAGATTAAAAATGCAGTAAGCAGTGTAAATAGTACTCAAATGGAAAACGGCTCAAATATAAGAATACTGAAATAAAATTTATAAGTAAATTTGCGTACCTGACTATTTTGACAAAAGATCAATCAACTTTAATTTCTCTGACTTGCCAAAATAATTTAATTCATTAATTTAATATTTTATGTTTGTAATATTAGATTTCCTAAAATGATAATAAGATGAATATTTGAATATTTTATTAAGCTATTTAATTATTATGGCTTATAAGGTCAAATTGGGAATTTGACCTTATAAGGGCATTTTAGTAATTTAACCCTTAGTGAAATATAAAACTTCTGTTAGTTTATTGTAGATTATATCCTAAGGTTTCTATAGAGTCCAAAATTATCAAATTCTGATATGATTTGGCTAAGTTATAGCTAATCTAATTTCTAGGGTTAATAATTAAGGCTTAATATAATTAGTGAGTGATTAGTGAATTTAGTTATAAAATTATTAAACTAATTATACATTTAGGTTTTAATTTACTTTATGAATCATTTAAAATTGAATTTACTTAATTTGGATTATTAGATTTGATAATATTCACTAATCAAGTTTTAGAGTAATTAGTGTTAATTAGAAGAGCTAACTGTTGGATCTTAAATATTTTTGTAGTTTACTGTAAATTAGGATTTTCTGATCTAAATGGATATTTGGATCACTTAATTTGGAGTTGAATTGGCTAACTTATGGCTATTTGAAGTTTCTAGGGTTAAATGCTTAATTAGGTTTAGGTCCTAATTGTGATTAGTCAAAATTTAATCCAAACAGTAAAATTACTATTTCGAAAAGATTCCTTATGATTTTCTGAGTATTTTAAGACCCATATTGAGTATGTCTAAATTAGTGGTTTATAAATTATGAGCAAATGAATTAATATGGCATTTTGTTTTTTATATTTACTTAATACCCCTTAAATGTCACTAGGTGAAATATTAATCTTATAGAAAAATTAATGGTTTTATTATAATCCTTGTATTTTTCTGATAAATTTAGTATATTTTATTGTTAAATTTGATTAAGTATTTTGTAAGTTATAGCTAGTTAAAGTTTTGATACTTAATTTAATTAAATTTATAATATATATACTTTAATGTTACTGTTTTAATTAATACATTTATTTCATTAATCTATTAAATAAATTTTCATCTTTTATTTATATATATTTGTATATGATTAATATTTAATTATCTTAAATTTTCTATTTATTTAAATATACATATACATATATATGTATATAGATATATATGTACATATATATATATATATTAAGAAAATTATATGTATATAATTATTAATAAGAATTACTATATGTATTATTATTATAACTTTATTTATTATTTTCATTTTTTTTGTTTTTTTTTTATTCTGCAGGATTAGACGGCGGTGGGCCCCACGTCCACGTGGCGCTCCGCTATTCGTCGAAGCTAAGCAGTGGGCCCCTCTTGTTGTCTCAGATGATACAGTCATCATGACTGTCTGACTGCGGGCCCCACCGAAACCACGGAGGGATGGGATGCTGGCACGTGTCCAAGCAAGACACGCGGCGCGTTCAGGGATTGACACGTGGCCTTTTTCAGGATCTCGCGGATTGATGAGTCAGCCAAGATCGACGGTCTAAACATTTTTAGGATTTAATCCAACGCCTTAGAATTAATCGGTTCTTATATTTAGATCTACCATCAGATTTAAATCAAAATCGACGGTTGGATTTTGAAGAGAGGATCTATCCTCTTCCCTTAACCGGACCGGTCATGGCAAGACCTTGGACCGATCGATCTTGCACCGGTTCGAGAGGGATCGGGAGGTTCTTCATCTTCTTCGGCGCGAATTTAGGGTTTAGCGAAAATGGCAACTTAAAGTTTCGATTAATAGGTTCGAATCGCAAAAATAATATAATTACAAGATAAATATTGAAATAAGTAGATCATATGAATGAGATAGTACCTCAAGCGGGTGATAGAAGGTTTGTTAGGGTTCTATTCGGGGTTCTTGATCTACCTTATGATCGTGAAAAATGGTGAGAACGAATGAGATGAGTTCTATTAGGGTTTTAATAGGATCGTGCGGATTGGTCAGCGAGTGCGTGGTGCGAAGAAGAGAATAGTTGACGGTGTTAGGGATAAGAAACGGTGGCCGTTAATTAAGATATTAAATATTGTTTTATTTAAATAATTATCTTTATTTAATAAATAAAATTTGGATAGTTAATTATACTCAGAAAATTTTAAATAAATCACTCCTAGCTAATTGAGGGCTTTTGAATACAACGATGCAATCGGATTTTTGATCCGATGAGTATTTAATTATTCAAATTTTCAAGTATTTAAAATAATATTAAAATATTCATCAGAAATTCAATGACTCCCAAATGTGTTCAAAACTTCACCCCTAGCTAATTTGGGGGTGGTGAACGCAATGGCGAAGTCAAATTTTTAATTTGAGGTCAAAATTATTTAAATATTAATAAACAAATTTGGAACATAAATTCTGGTATTTTACATTATCGAATGGTGCATAAGGAATTACAAGAACAAAACAAGCAATTGCAGGAACTATTGGAGAAAGTTCTTATCAGACCTAGTTCATCCTCTTGGGGAGCACCAGTTTTGTTTATTGACAGATTGTAAATACACGTCTGCGCTTGCACGTAAGTGTACGTGATCTGAAGTAATTAGTGAAAGTGTGAGTTTCCGGGAATTATCGATCCTCAGAGAATTTGTTGATTTGGCACTAAGGTGTATCTATTCTCACTAATGTTTAAGCTATAGTATGTATTGGATAAGTGGTCTAAACTTACCACAAATATTCACTAAGTAAAAATAGCAAGATTTAAGAAAGAGGAGAGTTGGGCTATCCCACATGCCATGACATAATATTTATGTAGATTTATTACTCAAGCTTTGTCATTTAATTTAATTAAAATTAAAATTAAGTGCACATTGTTGTCCTTGAGTCTAGCTCAAGGTCTTACAAGTTCAAATCTCGTGCACAAAATGAACTCACATTCGGTTCTACTTTGGCACAAAGATTCTTGTAAGATTCTTGGGATTTAAATTTTAATCTTATTCTCTTGGTCAATGAGAGCTTGATTTTTTAAACCTTAGGATCTTACAAGCATTGATTTCCACTACGAGCATCACTCGCATTATACATAGTGGAGATGAGGGATTCACATGTTGGGCTCAATGACTATGTCACTTAGTTTATGAGCACTCAACACATCCTTCCTCCACCTAAATTATGTTGAGCTAAGGAGCTCATTTAGTGGGTCTTAGCATCACTTGCATCAACTCTTTGGTTGAGCTTAGATTGAGGTGCATTGAGCTTATGAACTTTCTCACATAGTTCCAAGCCTTCATGCACTCATAATCTAGCATCCAACCTAAGATGAGCTAAGGAGCACAAGACAATTAGTTCTTGGATTTTTTCTTTCTTTTTTTGGTTCTTTTCTCATAATCACATTCAAGACTAATTAGACAAAAATTTCTTAGTAAGGCATTAAGATCACAATCAAATTATACTTGAGGGAAAACATTTATACATTAATATTACTTTATGCAAATGGGACTTCACCCCCAACCCTCCCCAAGGGAGTTTAGCTACTCATTGCACAAGAAAAGAAGAAAAACACATACATGGATAAAGACCCTTTCATGGTCAACTAAAAAGAAATACAAGAGTAGAGCTTAGAAGATACTAAGAACACTCTGTAGAAGTTCTTCGGAATCCTTCTTCTCCTTCTCAATGTTCCCTCCTTAGGTATCTAGTACTGCCTTCTTCCTCCTTTTCCAAAGTAAGAGCTTGCCTTGCCACCCTTGAGGAGTTTCTCTCTTTCCTTGGCTCTCCTCCTTACTTAGTAGAATTTGGCTAAAATTGTGAACCCTCCTCTTGTCAAGAGGAGAGGTATTTATAGGAAGGGGGGGGGCTGTCATCTTCTTCTCTTAATCTCACACCAGCTTTTTCATTTAAAAAAACTGAATTCATCATGACAATATCCTCCATTGATAGTGAGGTGACAATAATCTTCAATTATTTACCCAAAACATCACATCAAAGCCTCATTTTTCAAATAAAATGGGCTACTGTAGGAAATGATGGCTGAGGACAAAATGCAGGATAGAGGTCATGTCCCCAACCGCAATAAATGCTTGTCTGGAAAAAATTTGCGACGGGCCGCTGCAGCGCGCTGTGGCGCACTGCGGCGTGCTCTGGTTCTTAGCAAATTGGTTAAGTCCCCCGCTGCAGACCGCTGCAGCGCACGATAGTGCGTTGTAGCGGTCTATTCTGCAAACACTGTTCAATTAGTTGGGCATCCCTATTTATAGTGTTAAGTATTTTCGCTACAAACCGCTGCAGTGCGCGACCGCGCGCTGTAGCAGCTTATTCCGCAAACACTATTCAATTAGTTGGGCAGCCCTATTTATATAGTTAAGTATTTCCGCTACAAACTGCGCGCTGTAGCGGTCTATTCCGCAAACACTGTTTAATTAGTTGGGCAGCCCTATTTATATAGTTAGGTATTTCCGCTACAAACTGCTGCAGGGTGCGACCGCGCTCTGTAGCGGCTTATTCTGCAAACACTAATCAATTAGTTTAGGCATTCATTTTTATATAGTTTAGAGGTTTCCGCAGCAGCCCACTGCGGTGCGCGGTAGTGCGCTGTAGCGGATTCCTTTAATAAATTTTAAAATTTCTGTAGAAATGCCTTAGAACTCTTTTGGATTCTATTTCCCTGAAAAAGATAAAAAAAATTGATTTAGAAGCAGCATAAAGATCTTAAATAACTGAATTTTCCCTTTTATTTCGATATAATTTATGGATTCATCACACCCCCATACTTAAATTCTTTCTTGTCCTTGAGTAAGCTCAAAATGATAATTTTTTCTATTTTGGAGGGATGAAAATCACAATAATGTACATAAAGTAAGTATAAGTCAAAATATGTGCAAGGCAAATATGAAATGAATAATGTAGCAATATTAATGTTTTCAATTGTAGCACTAAGGTGGTTTAATCAATGAATCTCCAAATATTTGAATTTACAATGCTTGATATTAGGTGATGGGTACAATTTATTTTGGACTTTTAGACTAAAGAAATGGTTAGAGATTCCTAGAGTTGTGCTATATGTGCTCCTTCTTATAAATCACAAAGATAAAAAGTTTAATGGAGAGATAATTTTCTTCATCCATTCTTATTTTATTCATTTGGGAGAGGTATTTTTAATCATCCCTTTTTCCATAAATATTTTGTTCTTTTCATCCTTAAGGAAAGATATTTTTCTTCATCCCTAACATCTTTGTGATTATGAAGTTCTACGGGAGCCTAGCACACTCCATTTAGAATCCATGCCATATTTTTTTAGTTTAATTCCTATGCCTTCGCCCACATTTAGCTCAAGCATTTATTTAAATTTTTGGAGATTTAGATTTTTCTCTATTCATTCCTCAATTACAATATTTTATTGCTTATAATTCATTTAATCATTTTTGTTAAGCATACATTTACTTATATCACATTTGATTTTTACATTTTTATGATTTTCATTTCTTTTGAAAAATTTAGAAAAAATATGTCAATTAAGAATAACTCAAAAATGCGGGAATATAAAAATTCATAAATTGAAATCTCAAAATAAAAACATACTAAATTAAAGATACAAAGGAAAAATGAAAAAAAAAAACAATCATCAAACATCATCCCGAGGGCTTCATGATATTCAGATTGGAACTTGTGCTGTTGGACGAACTCCTATTTGATGAACCCCATATTGGTAGCGAGAGCCTTGCTAAGCTCCGCATGTTGATTATGGAGGCGCACCAAGAGTTGGTTCGTGAGGCGCGAGTCAGAAGGTGCAGATGCTTCCCCTTTCGAGCCCCTTCTTTTCTTGGGCAGCTTGCGTTCACTTGCCCGGACGTTAAGTTTGAGGGGTGCAGGGCGCAGCTGGGGGGGACAATGGCATCTAAGGAGAGGATCTTGACCCCATGGGCTTCGCACAACCCCGAAATTAAAGACCTGAAGGCCAATGCCGCGCATGGGCCTTTGAGAGCTTTCCAAAGCTGCTCAAAGATTATGCTCGAAATGCGGATTTCGCCCGCCCTAACCAACGAGCATAAAAGGAGTGCTCGGGCACAGGTCACTTCAGTCAAGTGACTCGTGGGCATGACATAACTAGAAATAAAGATTAGCCATGCACTACTCGTCTCCATCAATTCGTAGCAAGGAATGTTGGCAAATCCTCCTTCCCACTCAGTGTCATTGTTGATGATTTCCGCAACGAGGCCGCGGGGGTCAAAATGAGAATCCAACAGGTCCGAGTAAGAGCATGAGCTTACCTCCTCCAACCCATAGAATTGCTCAATTTGAGTAATTCCAAGGGTGACTACTTTTCCTCGGTAGAAGAGCTGCTGCCCGGACGCGTCGATCGCATTCACATACACCTCCTGGACGATTGTCATGCATGTAGGGGCTCTCTTGGTCACAAACTTGTTCCATCCCCGTGAAGTGACTTGCTCATGTGGGACGGGGTAGGCAACGCTAAAACTTCTCTCCAAAATCAACTTCCTTTGGAAAGTGATGGAGACAAAATGGTGCTCGGCCTCCGTCGAGGAGAACCTCTTTTTATTAAAAGTTCCTCCGGATGAGGAAGCTTCAACATCCTTCCGAGCAATTGCTTTCTTCCCGGATGATATTGCTTGGGATGAGAGTTAGGATGTTCAATAGCTTGAGGAAGAAGAGGAGAATAAGAAAGGTGCAAGGATAAACCCCCCCCCCCCCCCCGCCATTCCCTCCTTATTTATAGCCCAAATATTCAAGGCAAAGAGAAGATGGTCAAATGGTCTTTCCCATGCCATAAATGTGGTGATCCATGTGAAGGGGGGGCAGCTTTTCTAGCAATCTTTTGACTGCCTTAGGAACCCAGAAGGTCATGACTTGTTGACTGCATGTTCCCAAGACAGAGAAAAAAAAATTTCTGAATCTAGGCAAACTGCTGCAACGCGCGATCACGAGTTCAAGCGCGCATGGAGTAGAAAATGGTTCCGCATGCCGTCACGATGCACATCACGCGCGGTTGCCTGCTGCAGCGAGCTATCGTGGAATTTCCACTGCAGCGCGCTGTTGCGCAAAATAAAAAAAAATTTAAATATATATATATATATATATATATATATATATATATATATATTTGATTGCCTCCTAATAAGCGCTTCATTTTACGTCCTAAGCTAGAGTCACAAATGATCAATATGTTGGATCCAGTGGTTTCCCCATAAGCTAAAGATGTCCGAGTGAGCACAACCCTCTTGGTGGCTCAAACCCATTTCATCTTCACCCTCAACTAAAGGATCCATTTTTCATTTTCAAGATATGGGGGAGTCTTTTTCTTTCTTTTTACACGTCGCATTTTTCTCCTTTTCACTCCTTCCTTGTTCCCCTTTTCAGAGGAAGGAGTAGAGTAGCCATCAAAATTTTTTTCTTCTATCATCAGGTTTCCTAGAACATTATCTTCCCATAACCTCTCTTCTCTAACTCTTTTTCTTACTTCATCCTCCATTTCTTTCTTTTTAAAGAGAGTGGGTTTTAGATCAATCATTTCTATATTTCCCTTAACACTAATGCTCATTATACCGCGACTCACATCTATGACAGCTTTAACACTCATCAAAAAGGGTCTTCCAAAAATAATCGTTGAATTTTTGTTCCATTGGCCTATTCACACACCACAAAGTCAGTTGGAACAATGAAATTCCCTAATTCAATAGCAACATTCTTTATCATTCATAGAGGGGTAAGGGATTCAAGATTAGCAAACTCCAAAATCATCGAGGTATATTCCATCCCTCCTACCTTTAATTGTTCATAGATGTGGTAGGGCATAACATTAACTGAAGGACCTAGATCACACAAGGGATCTACAAAAACTTCATTTCTTATTACGCACGGGATGCTCAATCTCCCAGGATCTTCACATTTGGGTGCGGTTAGCTTTTCAAGGTTATTCCCATTTCTTCTTTCCACTTCCTCTAGTCCAAAATTTGTTGCTCTCTCTTTCTCATCATTAATTCATTTTAATACATTTTCAGAATGTATCATACTCACAAATTCCCTTGGGTTTATTTTCGTTGAACTGGGTAAAGCCCCTTGCTGCCGAGAGGTCAGCTGCTTGGAGATTTGCCCCAATTGTGTCTCAATATTTCTAAGGGAGGCTTCTATTCTCATGACGTGTGATGGTGGCCTCAGTGCAGCGTATGAATTGGGTTGTTTCGGCCTTAAATAAATTGAAAGCCCCATCTAGATTGTGTTGGTAGTTGTTGTTATTATTACCATAGTTCATGCCTTGTTAGTTAAATGAATTCCCCCCATATTGATTAGCATTGTTATTATTATTACTCCATGAGAAATTTGGGTGGTTTTTCTGTAAAATACCCAAAATTCTTTTCAAAATTTTTTATTAATATTTAAATAAATTAGAACTTAGAATCGAAAACAGAGTCTACCATTGGACTCAGTAACTCCAAATTAACTTAAGAGTGTTATTCTGGGAATTATAGAAAATCATTGATTTTTCCCAGATATTTTCAATCACTCAGAAATTTTCGTCAAAATAGGAAATCTAATTTAAATCAAATAAAAATATAATAAAAATATCATCTTATAATACCTATTGAAAGGATCCTACTGCAAAAATTTGAGCGCATATGGAATCCTGGACTGTCCTGAATAAATTCATGAAGTATAAACTTCAAAGGCTAATAATATGAAAAATATAAATCGGAATTTGAAAATTTTTATATATCTAAGTCAAGCATCATATGAGGATGCTATGTTTCAAGTTTCGTTAATTTTCGAGTTTCTGATTTATCATAATTAATTTTTCTAAGTTTTTCACTTAAAAATCAATATAAAATAAAGTACTTGTCCAAATTCAATAATTTTTGGATGCAGGTGTTCGTCTCGTCGAGACGGTCGTTTCGATACCAAGTTTGTAATTTTTGGAGCTCAAATAACTCCAGATCTTGGCTCAGAAATTCCAGCCGTTTGTTTTAATCAAACGACTAATATAAAATCCTAAGTTTACTTATAAACCTAACCTAAATTCTTTCTCATCTAAATCCTAATGCCCTTAGCCGAAACTTCCTTTCCTATGCAAGCCGACTCCTTCACGCACGCGACACTTGCCCTCTCCATCGCACGACAGCACCTCAAATTCTCCTTATCTCCTCTTCAATCCTCCATCTGTCAAGCCGAGACGATAAGCTCCTCCTCCATCCATATCCCTCGGCTATCATTCTTTATTATGGGAGATCGGCAGATGCGCTATGCTCTTGTTTTCATCAAGCCGAGCCATTCACTCGCCAAGCTCCCTCTCGCCGAGCCTCCATCTGGCCGAGTGTCTTACCAACCGAAGCCCCCTCCCATTCGCCAAACGCCTCCACTTGCCGAGCCCTCTCCTGGCTGAATATAAAGAAACAAAGGTACTCCACTCGATTTCTTATCCTAATATAGTTTATATAAAATCAACTTGAAGAATTTATGGAATTCGTAAATAGCCTTTGAAATGGATCTTTTCATATTTGTTTAGAAATGTATATATGATTAAGCAACTACTAAATAATGTCACATAACTTTTCCTTCACATGAATGATCTTATTAATAAGTAAATGGTTTATCATGGCATTAAAATAATCATCTACTCCTGATCTTGCACGAATGACTTATATGCATCTGCATTCTATGTGAATTTCTTCTTGAAATCAGTACAAGTGCAGTTATAGAATTAGTTTATAAAGTTCATGAAAACATTAATGTTTGTCCTTAAGTTGACTTAGGATATATTGAGGATATCTTGTTCTTAAGATGCCCTTTAGGTTTTGGGAAATTGCTCACTGTAAGAATTTGGTTAGATTGTTCAGATTATTATTATTATTCTGCACACAATTAATTTTGAATTCTGTTCATCAAATCATTGTTCAGATTTTCCGCCTTGTCTTAGTTTTGTTTTTTCTGCATCATGTGCAAATTGCATCTCAAAGCAAGTTTGTGCATTGCCATTTTCATTAACCTTGAGTCAATAGTATTCTCTTCTCTCTTTATGCAAGATGTTAATCTACAATTACTTTTATAGAAATCCCACTAGTTTTTTTTATATTATTTTTATATTCTATATGTTTTTTTTTATGATCTGTTCTTCTGTATTTGCGAGTGAAATGCATCTCTTGATGATATTAGCCATATCTACAAGTAGATGCCATCTATAAGTGCATTTCTATGGTATTGATCATAGAAGTACTAGGAGCCAGTAGTCTTTGGCATTAAAATTGTAGAACTTGCTGTACAAATTGTAATTGATATACATCTGTGAAAATTCCACTCCTTGCAAATGAGAATATGCATATTTTATCACTAATAATATATTTTGCTTGTTCCATCATTCTTAGTAGGTAATGCTCTCATTATTTAAGTATACTACATCCAGCAAATTGAGTACGAGGAAAATGTGTTAATGATAATAATTATTTTATGTTACTATTATTTATCATGACTCTTGCCTGTAGTTTCATTCTACTTAACTGCATTATATTGTTGATATGAGATTACAACAAATAGTTGATTTCATTTTACCATAATTGTAAGCTTATATTGAAACTATGATGATTTGTTATTCCATATGTTTAAGTTATGCTCAACACATTGATTTTTTTTATTCACTTATAAATTTACCACATAGCAATATTATAGGAACTGTTATTTTTAAATTAGTAAAATAAAAATTAACAGTAAAATGGTAATGAACACTAAGTAGCCTTGAATGAATCATAAGATTTCTAAATTAAACTAAAGACAAACAGTAGCTAAAAAAAAAAAATTTAACTTAAACATATTTCAAACTAACAGGGGAACTAAACTATTATCTCATTAGAGGAATGAAATGTAAAGTCTGCCGTTTTACAATTTGAAGAATTTTTCTCATGCATTGTGAGTTTTGTTTACAATTAAACTTTGTCATTATAGGAGTCAATATACTTATCATCTTTATGGATTGATGTTCTTTTTGAAAAAATTTACCAGCTAGTTTAACTCAGATATCTAATTTGTAATGGTTTTACTTCAATCATGTTTGATCCAATCATCAAAACTTTAATTCAATCTTTTATAGCTTAATGTTTTTCTTATGAAAATCAAAATAGTGCACAATACAATGTTCTTTTTCTTTGTGTGCGCATATGTGATCAAATAAATATATGAAAGAATCATGGAATATTGTCATTTAATTCTGTTCCTTACATTACTTGTATTAAAATTAACTCCTTTTATTAAATGCATTTAAAGAATCAAATGATATTTTAAGAATTCAATTAAAACCCTACTTGTTTCATTTATATTTAAATGTTAACTTTAAATGTTATTCTTTGCAGGTCGAGTTGTAAATTAGTATCAAGAGAAATGCTGCGCTAAATGCTATTAACATATAGCAAAAAAAAAAATTGCTGAATTAATTTATGCATCTTTTGCTATTAGATGTTTGATATAGGTTATTAAACTGCTTAGTTTAATTGAATGTATTTAAAAATTTTGTAGAATTGGAAATGAGCAATCCTGTAAAAAGGGTTAAACTCTATTTTTAGAACTGGAAATGAGCAGTCTTGTAAACAGGACTGAACTCTATATTTAGAATTGGAGAATGTTTGTATAAAATTTGGAAAATTTGAACGAAAACAAAGGAGACTCTGCCGAAATTTTTAAGAATTTTAGGACTTAGAAATTTATATGAAATATAGATGTTTTCACATATTTCTAAAAATTTCATATAAATTGTCACTTGAAAATATTAACCATAAAGGTAATTACTTCAATAAATCCAAATCAAATATCATAAAAACCTATTATTACAAATCATGAAATATCAAATTAATGACTTAAACTATGTTTGGCAGATCAAACAAATTAAATTGGTTGATTTTGAATCAAAACAGTCAGGTACGCAAATCTACTTATAAATTTCATTTCAGTATTCTTATATTTGAGCCATTTTTCCATTTGAGTATTATTTGCACTGCTTACCGCATTTTAATCTGCAAAAGAATTATATCAAAAAGCATATAACAAAAAGAAATTATATATATTTTGTGGTGTTTGTCTTTGGAGGGTGGAACGCAACACTGAGAATCTGTACAGATTGGGCCAGCTAGCAGCCCCTGGGAGTTATATGGAGGGATTTAGCCTCTTGTAGAAAGTAGGCAAATCCAGAGGAAAGACACACCATCAGTTCTTATTTTGAGTAAGCTACCGACGGGTGGCGAGATAAGCTTCCTACAGATTTATGCCTATGGGTTTACCCATTTGGGCTCAGGGGTCTCCGGACTCGACTTATTGTTACATATGCTTTTGATAAAATTTATTATTTCATATATGTTGATTTTCACAGCTATTTTGCAGGGTAAAAATTGCATTTGGAAATTGCTTACTTTATTTGCAGTCTTTCTATTATTTTTATATGTGATTCATACTTATTTTAGGATGCTAGATTTATTCTTATAAGAACAATTTGCGTACTCCTACCTGACTGGTAAACTGAAATTTTTTTCAGGTTTTGATAATTAAAGAACTTAGAAGATCTGCCAAATTAAAAGAAGAAGAATTTAAAGAAGCAAGAAGAATGTAGAATTTCTTATTTTAGATTTTGTATAAAACAAACTGTTGTAACTTTTCATATATGTTTTGGCTCTATGTATAAAAAAAAGGACTATAAATTCCATTATTTTATTTTTATTATGTCCTTTTTGAATTATAAGAATATTTATATGAATTGTTCTTTAAAGACTCTCGAACTTCGATCCCCGGTCGCCACATTTTCCACCCTGGGTTGTACATATTGGAGTAGGGGTTGTTTGTTTGGTTGTTGTTTCTTAGGTAGTTGACTTGTTCAATGTTATTTTGTACGAATGGGTTGTTTAAATTATAGCTCTCACTATTGTGCCTTCTCCCGCACAATTCACAGTGTACCTCAAAAACCACATTTACATTCATCCTTTTTATCCTTTTGTTCAAGGCATGAATTTCTTGTTGAAGAGCTGTTATTTGATTAGATTCGATTACTTTAATGGATTCTTTTTTTAGCCTTTCAGAAGGCCATTGGTATGCGTTGTTTGCCATTTCTTCTAAGAGGTCGTAAGCTTCATCTTGGGTTTTTCCACTAATGGAGCCACCGGTAGTTGCATCAATGAGTGTCCTCGTTGGAGTGTTCAAAACATTGTAAAATATTTGCACTTGCATCCATAGAGGGAACCCATGATGTGGGCAACACCTGAGGCACTCCTTAAAGCGATCCCACTCATCATAAAGAGTCTCACCTTCCATCTGAGTAAAGTTGATGATCTCAATTCTCAACCGTGCAGTTTTAGCCGGAGGGAAGTATTTAGCTAAGAATTTCTTAGCCAAATTGTCTCAAGTATAGATAGAATCACTCGGTAGAGAGCTGAGCCAACTCTTGGCTCTATCTCTCAGTGAGAAAGGAAATAATCGCGATTTAACCGCGTCTTCGGAGACACCGTTAAATCTGAAAGTATCACATATTTCAACTTTCCTTGAAATATGTGAGTTAGGATCTTCAGTGGTTAATCTTCCAAACTGATTGTTTTACACCATACTCAGTGTGGAAGGTTTGATTTCAAAATTGTGGGCTTCTATATTTGGCCTTACAATCGCATGGGGGATTCCCCTAACAGTGCGTAGTGCGTAATCTCTAAGTGCTCTACCCCTAGGCTCTTCTAAATTTTCAGTGAAATTATCCATAACAGCTTGTTGGTTTGATAAATTTTGTTCTCGCCTAGCTTCTAAGTATGTTCTATCTATTTCGGGATCAAAAAGATATTCAGTACAGACTCTTTTACTCATATAAGTTACAATATAGCTTATCAAGACTGAGTTTGGCAATAAAGATCACATAGATTTTTCAGAAATAAAATAAGCAAAAAGAAATATAAAATGTTAGCTTGATAATTACAAAAAAAATCTAAAACTACTAATATATGCAATCAAATGCTTAAATTGCTAGTTACTTATAGATTGTCCTTAATTAAAATCAGAAACCAATTCCCCGACAACGGCGCCAAAAACTTGACAAACTGTAAATACACGTCTGCGCTTGCACGCAAGTGTACGTGGTTTGAAGTAATAAGTGAAAGTGTGACTTTCCGGGAATTTATCAATTCTCAGAGAATTGGTTGATTTGGCATTAAGGTGAATCTATTTCTATAGTTTAAGCTATAGTATGTATTGGATGAGTGGTCTAAACTTAGCACAAATGTTCACTAAGTAAAAATAGCAAGATTTAAGAAAGAGGAGAGTTGGGGCCATCCCACATGCCATGACATAATATTTATGTAGATTTGTTTCTCAAGCTTTATCATTTAATTTAATTAAAATCAAGTGCACATTTTTGTCCTTGAGTCTAGCTCAAGGTCTTACAAGTTCAAATCTCGTGCACAAAATGAACTCACATTTGGTTCTACTTTGGCACAAAGATTCTTGTAAGATTCTTGGGATTTAAATTTTAATCTTATTCTCTTGATCAAGGAGTGCTTGATTTTTTAAACCTTAGGATCTTACAAGCATTGATTTCCACTACGAGCATCACTCGCATCATGCATAGTTGAGATGAGGGATTCACATGTTGGGCTCAACGACTATGTCACTTAGTTTATGAGCACTCAACACTTCCTTCCTCCACCTCAATTATGTTGAGCTAAGGAGCTCATTTAGTGGGTCTTAGCATCATTTGCATCAACTCTTTGGTTGAGCTTAGATTGAGGTGCATTGAGCTTATAAAATTTTTCACATAGTTCCAAGCCTTCATGCACTCATAATTTAGCATCCAACCTAAGATGAGCTAAGGAGCACAAGACAATTAGTTCTTGGAGTATTTTTTTTTTTTTTAGTTCTTTTCTCATAATCACATTCAAGACTAATTAGACAAAAATTTTTAGTAAGGCATTATGATCACAATCAAATTTTGCTTGAGGGAAAACATTCATACATTAATATTACATTATGCAAATGGGACTTCACCCCCAACCCTCCCCAAGGGAGTTTAGCTGCTCATTGCACAAAAAAAGAAGAAAAACACATACATGGATAAAGACCCTTTCATGGTCAACTAAAAAAAAATACAAGAGTGGAGTTTAGAAGATACTAGGAACACTTCGTAGAAGTTCTCTGGAATCCTTCTTCTCCTTCTCAATGTTCCCTCCTTAGGTCTCTAGTTGTGCCTTCTTCCTCCTCTTCAAAGCAAGAGCTTGCCTTGCCACCCTTGAGGAGTTCTTCTCTTTCCTTGGCTCTCCTCCTTACTTAGTAGAATTTGGCTAAAATTGTGAACCCTCCTCTAGTCAAGAGGAGGGATATTTATAGGAAGGGGGGGGGCTGCCATCTTCTTCTCTTAATCTCACACCAGCTTTTTCATTTAAAAAAACTGAATTCATCATGACAATATCTTCCATTAATGGTGAGGTGATAATAATCTTCAATTGTTTACCCAAAACATCACCTCAAAGCCTCCTTTTTCAAATAAAATGGGCTGCTGCAGGAAATGATGGCTGGGGACAAAATACAGGATAAAGGTCATGTCCCCAGCCGCAATAAATGCTTGTCTGGAAAAAATTTGCGGTGGGCCGCTGCAGCACGGGGCAGCGTGCTGGGGCGCGCTGCGGCATGCTCTGGTTCTTAGCAAATTGGCTTTCAGAACTAAAAATGGCCACTATGAGTTTCTAGTAATGTCGTTTGGATTAATAAACATGCCTTTCATCTTTATGGACCTAATGCAGCGCATCTTGAAACCATACCTTGATAAATCCATCATCATGTTCATAGATGATATTCTAATATATTCTAAGATGAAAAAGGAACACGAAGGTCATCTCAGGGTAGTATTAGAAGAACTAAGAAGCCACCAGCTATATGCCAAGTATTTGAAGTGCGAATTTTGGCTTGAATCTGTCGCCTTCCTGGGCCGCTGTAGCTCCCCGTCCCATCATCGCGCACAAAAAAAGGTATAGTTATAATTAGCGGTGGAGCAGTGCGCTACTCGGGAGGAGACGAGCATACAAAACCCATCTTCTCAAAAAGCTAAAAGACTAAGCAACACTGAAGGCTGCTGACTCAAACCTAAGGGTAGGATCGAGAGTCAATACTTAAGATAAGAGTAGATTAATTATCTTAAGTAATAGACTAATACGTACATTGAATTTTAAGAGATAAATATGGATCCAATATACATTATCAATATATCAGCATTTCCAGTATGCTGATCACATCACAATACTAAGTATAGTTATATAACAGAGTGCGGAAGCTACAGCAAAACATCTACAATACATTCATCACAGAGCAGTAGTAAACATTCATCTCAGAAAAAAAAAGTAAAGTATATCCAGAGTTATTACAAACTGATTTAAAAGATGAAAAATAAAGTCTAACTGAAGTACTGAAAATAAAGTAGTAAATAAAAGGTGGGAGACTGATCCACTAAGGTTCAACGTACTCCTCCTAGATCTCTTATAAGTCCTCCTGCCATGTCTCCACAAGCTGTTCAGGATCTAGCAAATTGCCGGATTATAAAAGTACCCCATGTTAGATAAGAAGTGCAACACATCACAACTAATTAAGCAGTTCTAAAGTAATTGCAATAAATATTAAAGTAAACATGATTGTAGAATATAATAGTAAAGGCACTATGTAACTGAAACTGTAAGAGACTAAGCAAAGTAAAAGTGCATCAAAATTGAATACTGAAAGTAAACAAAAATATCAAGTGCTCAAAAATCAATGTGAAAATGTTCAATGCTGTACTATGTCACCGGAATGATGCACCCAAATATGCCATAACACGGTATGCCACAGAACTATCACTAAAAGGCTATGAGTCGTATGGTCTAATGTATACATACACTCAGTTGGGAAGACAATATGGTGATGCCGATGTATCCTGAGATTCCCTAGTCTATATATGTAACATTCTGCAACCCATAATTTATCATTGATACTCATGCATCACTACCGAAATGATTCCTCAAACTCATGCTCATGTCTATGCCCATGCTTCTATACTATATGAGGAAAATTTAGAAATCTACAAAACTTTGAACATCGATGATGAATTCTAAGTCTTCATTTTGCAAAATCCTGCTAAGAGGATTTTGACTCCTAGCTTCTAGAATGATAATTGGTTAAACTTGAAGATTTACTTAAAGATCATTACATGGGATGATTGTATATACATATTTAGCACGTTTGTAAGAAAGGTGATTCTTATCACTTAGTTTGATTAAGCCACCCTAACAAAGCGGTCTTCGATAGGAGGAGCGCCCATTGGCGATTTGTATCTCAAGCTAAGTTATTAAGATGCTTAACTCAGAATCACACTTAGTGTTTTGAAGAAGGTGATTCTAATTACTTAGTTTGTTTGAGCCACACCTATTGAAGTGGTCTTCGCTAGGAAGCATTGCGCATTGGCGATTTGTATTTCAATCAAACTAAGGAATGAGTACCCTGGGAGATTTACTCTAACGGGATTGTATTCGTCTAATCCCTTGGAATAGCACCTGCTCATAAGTCCTCAATAGAGTGAATCAACTAATCCTGAATACTACTGAAGAAAACTAGCACTAGGGTATAAATACTACACCAATCGAAGATTGATCCCCTAATTTAGACACACAATTAGACACTCAAAGTCCCTTATGAGGTGGTCTAGATCAACCGGACCTTACTCACCTGAGGGTTCCCTTAATGGAGCTACTGTGGGGAGAAAATTCTCCTCACAAAGGCCACGCCAGATCCAGGACTCTATCCCTACACCATCAGGGAGGTGAGACGGATCGAAGCCCCTTGGTCTGAGGGGCTGAGGTGAGTTGGAACGCTGAGACCTTACTCACCCGAGGCGTTCCATAAGGGACTTAGCCCGCTCGATCGATTCAATTGATCGGGGCTAGCTCATGGATTAATTATGATATCATTAGGTTCTATTTGACAATACGCAATGATACGAGTCATATGGAAGGGAGTCTGAGCCCAATTAGCTCTGACTGAGCAAGAAGAGGTACTTGGTTTGATGAGCGAGCTTGGAACGATCGACTGAGGATCCGATTTGTCTTGGCTGAGCTTCCAAATGCTGCAAAGGATCCTGAACACCAGGAGAGCCTACTATCAGCAGTTCGAAAGCTCCACGGATCACCTACGCAAGCTCGAGCATTTGGCAATGACAGAAGTTGTAGAGAACTCAATTGATCAGCAAGGGATCATAGGGTGAAACACTGAGGCTATTTATAGCCTCAGCATGGAATGGGGAAGCTTCCAGAGCCATTCGCTCGGGCTGGAGAGACCCAAGAGGTCGGGCCATGGCCGAGCTCTCAATTTTCATAATTGAGCTCAGCCAGGTCACGAGGCCCGATTGGGGGTCCTTGCCAAAATGGGGGAGGTCTTAACGACCTTGCTAAGGTGGACGCAGGAGTGGGGGACAAGTGGGGCAGCTGGCAGTATGGGGAGGATCTCCTTGTCTGGCATGGCGAGAGGAAGACAAAGGTTCACAGTAGCGAGACCTTCGGATGTCGTCTGATCTATCGATCAGATGGCGCTACGGCTGGGATTGCTGAAATCCTAACGGTCGATTGCGGGGGTGATCCGGGCCGTAGGATCGGTTGGGTAGATCCGATGGCTGATCTGCGATCCTACGGGATCTGATCTTGGCCGTTGGTGCCTTAACCACGACGGGTAGATTTGCAGGACGTCGCTGTCGCACAACCCGGGCTCCGCAGCGGATCACCCACGATCCGCTCAGCGGATCCTGACCATTTTAATGGGTAGGGGTTATATTTGCAATTTTAGAAAGTTAGTAAACCTTTTATGCAATTAGACCATTTTATTTAAATATGAATTATGGCCTAAATGATTTCTAAATTGCACTAAACTTTCACTCCTAGCTAATTCGGGGGTGAGAAATTAAAAAATGCAATCCAATTTTACTTATGAGATCAAAATATTTTAGGTCTAATCTAGGGCATCTAGACTGATCAAAATATTATTTTGAACTTAGAGAAGTCCAATGGACTTTAAATTTTTAGGATAAGCTTAATTTGATATCCTAAGAGTAATGGGATCAAAATGAATGCTCAATTATGCTATATAATTTAATAGGGTAACGACCTAGGGTTGTTATAGACTCCCCCACTTAAGAACGATGTCGTCCTCAACATCATCTCAAGAGTGGACAACTACGCAAGATTTGAAAAATAATAAATAAAATTCAAAAAATTAAAGGGTACTTGAATTTTCAAAGAGATTGGGATACTTTCTTTTCATATCCAGCTTTTTCTCCTATGTAGATTCTTCTAAAGAGCGATTCCTCCACTGAACCTTTACCATTGGAATTGAGCAATTTCTTAGCTGCTTTTGATTATGAGCTAAGATCTTAATTGCTCTCCCGCATAAGAAAGACCTGGCTGGAGAGTTACCGCTAGAAGTTTAATTAAATGAGATGGGTTGCGAGGACATATCTATAGAGAGGAGATGTGGAATACATTATGATCTATAGAGAAATCTTCAGGAAGCTACAATCGATAAGTTGCAGAACTAATCTTTTCTAGGATTTCAAATGGTCCGACGTAGCGGGGACTTAGCTTCCCGGCTACACCAAAATGATACACGCCTTTCATCAGACTAACTTTAAGATACGCAAAATTTCTAACATCAAATTTCATAGTATGATGATGAGCATCATGGTACTTACTCTGGCGATCTTGAGCTGCTTTGATTCTTTGCTGGATTAGTTGAATATTACGATTTGTTTCTTCAACTAAATCAGAACCATATATCTGAACAATGCCTGTTTCAGACCATGCTAGTGGAGTACTATATTTCCTACCATACAGGGCTTCATATGGATCCATACTAATACTCACCTGAAAATTGTTGTTGTACGTGAACTCTATGAGAGGAATGTAATCTTCCCAGAAGCCTCCAAAATATAGAATACAGAGACGAAGAAGATCTTCCAAGACTTGATTGACTCTTTCCGTTTGACAATTTGTTTGAGGATGAAAAGCGGTACTCATGGCTAAATTAATTCCCAAGTCTTGATGCACTGC
The DNA here is from genome assembly GCA_016760335.1 of Gastrodia elata. Classification (NCBI taxonomy): domain Eukaryota; kingdom Viridiplantae; phylum Streptophyta; class Magnoliopsida; order Asparagales; family Orchidaceae; genus Gastrodia; species Gastrodia elata. The sequence continues at coordinate 63,938,774 of CM028670.1, read as the reverse complement.
TTGCCAAAACTTAGAAGTTAAGCGACTATCACGATCATATATAATAGACCTCGAGATTCCATGGAGTCTGATAATGTCATTGATATACAACTTTGCCAATTTCTCCACAGAATCGGTTTGACGCATAGGAATAAAGTGTGTTGATTTGGTCGGTTGATCAATAATGACCCAGATTGAATTAGCACCGGATCTTGATTTGGGTAAACCCATCACGAAATCCATATAAATGTCTAACCACTTCCATTCAGGAATTATCAGAGGATGAAGAAGTCCTCTAGGCTTTTGGTGTTCAGCTTTAACTAAATTACATGTATGACATTTTGCTACGAATTCAGCCACACTTTTCTTCATTCCAGGCTACCAGAATGATTTATTCAAATCTTGATACATCTTGGTACTGTCAGGATGTACTTGGTACCTAGAACTGTGACCTTCTACTAAAATCTCTTAATGCATGGATTTGGAAATCTATTGGCGATTTCCCTGATAGATTACATGCAACAACCCAAGGTTGTTACCCAGCTTGAATTAAGCTTATTCATATCTTAATTATCATTCTGTTTATTTCATTTAGCTATTGGAATCAATTCTTAAAGATTTGGCTCAATTCGAAGCTAAATCCAAAAATTGGGATTATTTTAATATGTAATTAATTAGAAAATTGTGGTATTTATTGTGACCTCAAAATCAAAATCCAACTTCGCCGTTGCGATCATCACCCCCAAATTAGCTAGGGGTGATGTTTTCGACGCATTTGAAGGTCGTCGAATTTTTGTCAATATTTTAATATAATTAAATGCGCTGAAAAATAAAATAATTAAATAATCGTTAGAATCGAAATCCGACTTCGCCGTTGAATTCCTCACCCCCAAATTTGTTATGGGTGAGTTTTTGGGAATTTTTGGAGCATGTTTAAAAAACATAAATATTTAAATAATTAAGAAAAATAAATAAGTAATTAAGCAATCTTTGGATCCCTAAAATGCAATTTCCCCATTTATTTAAAAATATTTTCAGCTGGCCATCCTCATGCAATTTGGCTGGCCATCCCTCCTTCCTCCCTAAGCCATGCCATCCATTAATGTTCCTTCATGATGGCCCTACTCCCCCTCACCTAGACTCCCTAGATAAATGATAGCACCATCCTTCCCGCCTTCTCCTTTATTAAGGAGGAGCTCAGCTCCATCTCATGCTTGCTAAAACTTTCTCATATCCCTTCCTTCCATTAAGTCCCTAGTGCTGAAAGAAGGAGCACCACTCCAAAGTCTTGAAGGAAGCCATGGTTCCGTCCTCCTCTTCCTCTCCTTCCAAGAGCAAAAAGGTACCCATTTGCTCCTCTCCTTTTGCCTTCAACATGTTGTTATTATGCTAGAATACAGCCTTGGAAGTCCATATGCATGAATAAAAGTCATTAAGGCTCTTAAACGCTTCAAAGGAATATGCTCTATTTTTGGCTATTTCATATACCCTGTCATTTATCTACATTTTTAGCATAGTTAATATACTCTGTTCATGTTGATTTTGGTGCTAATGGAAAGGTATCAGATATATCTTTCCATTGATATATGGCACCACTCATGGAACGCTCTAGATTAGGAGTAATTAAACTTAAAAGAAGGGCCTCACGGGTACCGCACCTGGCGAAATCACCGTCTGCCGCTACAGCGCGCTGCAGCGACATTTCGGCAGGAACTTAGGGAAAACATTAATAAAATTAATTAAACAGTAGAAATGTAAAATGAACCACTTCAGCGCACTGTAGCGCGCTGCAGGGGTTTGCAGCGACATTTCATGAAAACTTAGGAAAATGACCATACAATTAATTGAACAGTGATTTTTGCAAAGTGAGCCGCAGTAGGGCGCCATAGCACGTTGCAGCAGCCCGCAGTGGGCTGCAGCGCTGCCGCGCGAAAGGCGCTACCGCGTGTTGCAGCGCAAAAAGCGTTATAGCGCGCTGCCGTGCTAAAAGTGATACTGCGCGCTGTCGCGCGAAAGGCGCTACCGCGCAGAAAGCGCTCCAGTCCCCAATCTTGTAAAATTGCCCAGATTTTGTAATAAGTGCCCAGTTTTGGCTGTAATGGCCAAAACTTCCCTATTTTTGTATTTTAAGGTCCCTAGGACCCTAGTGGGGCTAAGTTATACTAAATTTAAAACTTTGCCATTCTTAATGTGCTCAACAATCTACTATGTACTTTAAATATATGTCATGTCAAATGCTAAGTAATAGAATCCTTAAAAGTATGTATCAAATAGGTAAATCTTAATAACCTAAACAGCATGAAACCTAGATCTTTTAGACTTGTGATTAAGTGCTAATCCCTTTATTTGTTTTAGGATTTGATTAGCATTAATCACCTTTTTATTTTTTGACATCTTTCCATTTATATGCCTTTGTAATATTAGGATTTATGTTAGAAAATTTTAACATTTAAATGGGACATCTTGATTTGTAAACTACACTTGAACATATGAATCTTGATAACTTGATTAAGTAGATGATACTTAATCCAAACCTAAGTTTGACATCAATAACACACTATTAATACATTGATTTATCAGTGACCTTTAAATTAACCTTTGGTCTTAATGATAGGAAGGTTAGGGGTTAAACCATAACTTATCTTGATTAAGATCTAAACCTTAATCACTTAATCAATTAATTTGATTGAAATATAATCTAATTGACATTATTCCAATAATGCGTATGATTTGATATTGATCTTAAATCATTAATTTAGAAGTGCTAAGGTTAATATTCAATATATGTGATTGTACCATCTGAATCCAAACTTTAGATCTTTGATTTTCTCTTATATAAGACAATTAGCATAAGATGGAAATAAAAGTTATAATGATTTATACAATGATCTAACTCTAATAAGATCTTTGATTTTATCCCATGATTGTAGAATAGGAAACGATCAAATGAATTTTAATCATCTGATCTGATCACTTAACCTAAGTATAACAAGTGAACCTTAAGAAGTAGAAAAGTGAGATCTTAAGGGTCTTGCTATAGGATCGTTATTGAAATGGTTAAAGACCTTAACTAATGATGCATTGAGGTAGGGAGAACTTTTGTAACTTATTGAGGTAGAAACCTAGTTGATCCTACATAACCTTAGAAGTTGAACTTGATACCTTATGGTAGGACTCACCTAAAGTACTTAGAATGTGGCTCATTCCTTATGGTAGCAACATATGTTGAGTGATCCTCTGATCACATCCTTGGAGCCTTGTGTAGGATACACCTACTTAGAGTAAGGATTAATAGATTTAATAAATCCTTGTTGATTAAATAGAATATATTGAACTCAGATTATTGGTTGGGTATAGTAGAGTATACCCATATTACTGGATTAATTCAGTAATATTCAGGATTGATTGATTCACTCCAATGTGGACTTATGACCAAGTGCTATCTTGCAGGATTAGCCAAATACAGTTCCATTATAGTAAATATTCTAAGACTAAGAGTGTTACAATTAGTGAACAAGATCCCTAGTTTGAGATGTAAATTGTGACCGAGTTCTGCCTCCTATCGTAATGTGCTTCAATAAGTGCAGTTTAAGCAAACTAAGTATCTTAAGTCACTTTGTGTAGACCACTAAGTATGATTAATTAGGGCATTTAATAGCTTAGCTTGAGATGTAAATTGTGATCGGGTCCTACCTCCTATTGTAGTGCGCTTCGATAAGTGCAGTTTAAACAAGTTAAGGGTTAAATCTACCTTATTTGAAAACATGCTAAATATGTGTATACAATCATCCCAGCTAATGATTTTTAAGTAAACTCTCAACTTTAACCAATTATCGAGATTAGAATTTAGGAGTCAGAATCCTTTTAGCAGGGTTCTGCACAATGGAGACCTAGAATTAATTATCAGATTTTAAAGCATTTTTTGAATTTATCTCATGTAGATAGAAGCATGAGCATGAGAATAAGCATGATGTGTGAGTATCGTAATGATATATGAGTATCAGTGACGATTTATGGGTTACAGAATGTTGTATACATTGACTGGGGAATTTCAGGATGCATCGGCATCAACAGTAGACAGTATTTCCAACTAGATGTATGTATACATTGGACCGTACTGCTCATAACAGTTTAGTGATATTTTGGTGGCATATCAGTAGCATACAATGTTGTGGCATATTCAGATGCACAGTTTCAGTGACATACAGCATAGTTGTACATTTGATTACTTAGTTTCAGATTCAGTACTATTTTAATTTATTTTCAGTATTTAGTTACAGTTCAGTTTAAATTTACATTGCTTCAGTTTAGTGTAGTTTTATACTATTTTATGCTTTCAGTTACCTTTACAGTACTTCTACAGATTTAGTCACATTATGTAAATGTTAAATGAATAACTATAACTATTTTGATTAGTTTTGATGTGTTAGACTTATTGTCTAACATGGGGTACTTTTAGGATCCAGCAATTTGCTAGATCCTGAGCAGTATTTTGAGATAGGTCAGGAGGACACCCACGAGATTCAGGAGGAGGCCGTGGAGCACTAGTGGACTCTCCTCTAGATTTATTTTATGCTTAGTATTTTTAGTTCAGTACTTAGTTCTAATTCAGTACTTCAGTAGAATGTTGTAATAACTCTGGATGTATTTTCTTTTCTTTTCTAAGATGAATGTTTTATACAGCTTCTGTGATGAATGTTTCTGGATGTTTACTTTAAGCTTCCGCACTCTGTTATATACTACTTATACTTAGTATTGTGATGTGATCAGTATAACTGAAAATACTAATATATTATACATATATTGGATTCCTATTATATTCTAAATCCAATGTATGTATTTGCCTAATACTTAGGATAAGGATACTACTCTTATCTTAAGTATTAGCTCTCAACTCTACTTAAGGTTGAGTTAGCAGCCCTTCAGATGGGCTAGTTCTCAGCTATTTTGGGGAGACGGGATATTCCTCCCCGAGTGGCGCACCACTCTGCCGCTGATATGATTGTACTTAATTCTTTTGCGTGCGGCGATGGGGCGGGGCGCTACATTACATTACCTCAAAGCTGAAGATCAAAGTGACCACCACTTTCGATGTCCACTTTAAACTTCAGATAGTCTTCATCATTGGTTTGGGAGATGGAGGCATCATGATGAAATGTAGGTTCAACTGAACTCATGGATATCAGTGTGGTTAGCATAGCACCACGCACTGGCCTGATTTCGAGCTTTCGGAATTCTTCTTCCATAGAACTTGATAGTATCATAGAAGATAGAGTAGCATGACGACTGGGTGCATCTGCTACGACGTTCGCTTTTCCTGGATGATATTGGATGCTTAAATCATAATCACTTATTAGCTCTAGCCATCTTCAATGTCGGCATACTGGAACACTGGACGCCATAAAGGTAATGATGCCAGATTTTTAGAGCAAAACTACGGCTGCTAATTCGAGATCATGGACAGGATAGTTCTTTTCATGCAGTTTTAACTGACAAGATGCGTAGGCTATAACTTTTCCTTCCTGCATCAGCACACATCCCAAACCTATGCCAGATGCGTCGGTATAGAGTTGGTAGTTAAGACCTTCTTTAGTTAAGGCTAGAACTGGTGCAGAAGAAAGAGCATCTTTTAATGATTGAAATGCTTTCTCACATTCTGGACTCTAGATAAATGGTACTGCTTTCTGCGTCAACTTTGTGAGAGGAGAAGCAATTTGTGAGAAGCCTTTAACAAATTTTCTATAGTACCCTGCTAGTCCTAAGAAACTCCTGATATCGGTCACGAATCTTGGTTATGACCCATCTTGAACTGGGCTCACTTTATTTTGATTGACTTTGATTCCTTGAGAGTCTACGATATGACCTAGAAAAGTGACTGAGTCAAGCCAAAATTTGCATTTGGAATACTCAGCATATAGTCCATGGTTTCAGAGCTCTTCTAGCACTAATCGCAGATGGTTCTCATGATTTATTTTACTTTTCGAATAAATCATAATATCATCGATGACAAATTTATCTAAATATTCTTTCAACATGCGCTGCATTAAATCCATAAAAATGGATGGCACATTCGTTAAGCCAAAGGACATTACCAAAAATTCATAATGTCCATAGCGGATTCTAAACGTTGTTTTCTCCACATCTGGATCTTTAACTTGCAATTGAAGATATCCCGATCGCAAGTCTATCTTTAAGAAAAATTTAGCACCAGATAACTGGTCGAATAAGTCATCGATACGAGGTAGAATATACTTATTCTTGATGGTTACTTTATTTAATTTCCTATAATCGATGCACATTCTCATCAATCCATATTTCTTCTTTACAAACAAAACTGGCGCTCCCCAAGGAGATGAACTTGAACAAATAAGGCCTTTTCCCAATAGTTCTTGAGGTTGTTTGTTCAATTCTTTAAGTTCTTTTGGCGCCATACGATACAAAACTTTTGACAGCGGTTGAATTCCAGGAATTAATTCAATTGCGAATTCTACTTCTCTAACTGGAGGAAGACCGGGTAGGTCTTCAGGGAAAACATTGGGAAATTCATAAACTATACGGTTCTCAGAAATAGGCACGACTTCTTTCTTCTCTCCCGTTACGAGATATGCATCGCATCCCTTCCTGACTAGTCTTTCTGCCATCATTGCATAGATCAACGATGCTTGGGTGCTAATTCTTCCAATGAATGATTTTGAATTACTTCCACTGCCAAAAGTTATTTTCTTCTTTTGGCAATTTATGGAAGCACCATACTGGCTTAGCCAATTCATGCCTAGGATTATATCAAAGTTTGCGATTGGCAATACAATTAACTTAGCCCCATAGTTTTGTTCCCCAATAGGAATATCTATGTTGCAGAATTGTTGGGACTGCATACGGGCTCTGGAAGGTAACCCGATGCTCAACGAGCTAGCTAATCGATAGGTTGGTAGCTTAAGAGTATTAGCCCAATTTTTTGATACAAAGGAATAACTCGCTCCAGTATTGAAAATGATGTTACAAGATTTGTCATTTATTGATACTGTGTCTATGATTATAGTAACTTAATAAGAATAGCTACTAAAATATTTAAAATACAAAAATGGTAAAGACTGATTACTGACATAGTGAGAACTGAATAAAATTAATTTAAGGCATAGCTGACACCACATCGTTATCCTCAGGAGCAGAAGTAGGAGTAAACATATATACCCTGGCAGGTGTTGAGGGTTGTTTATTCTGGGGCCTTTGACCTTGACGTTCATGATTTGGCCTTTGTGCCAGTACAATTGCCTTTGAGTTTGAGGTTGGAGCCAGCATTATAGCAGGAGCAGGCTCTCGGCTGTTCCTTGGTTGTGCACGGAATGCTTGTTTATGACGGGAGTGGCTGATGAGCACTCCGTCGATTATGTTCTTCTCATTGCATTCAAAATAGCAGTGGCCTTTACGACCACAAGTGAAACATACCACTGAAGTGGTAGCATTTCCTGTACAGGTGCATTCATTTGCATTCAAAATTCTGAGGTTGGGGTTGTGTGGTTTCCATGTTATAAACTTTTGCCACCTTATGATGGCCAAAACGTTCCTTCCTCGGCTGCATTACTATTGCCTTCCTTTTCCGGTCCAGTTGACCTTTAAATCCTTCTTATAGATGGGCAGCCTCGATTAATTCAATCAGAGTCTTGATCTGACGAGATACTAAGTGGGCTTTAATAGTGTCTCTCAGACCCTTCAGGAAACAGTGGCATCTAGATGCTTCTGTTCTAACTAGATCCGGAACAAAACGTGACAATCTTCGAAATTCCTGCTCATAGTTGAACATTGAATTATTGCTTTGTGTGAGATGGAGGAGTTCATCCTCCAAAATTGCTTGAGCTGACGCCGGTATGAACGCTTCACAGAACGCTTCCAAGAGCATATCCCAAGGAATGTCCTCTACTTCATAATCCACAAATTTGTTATTCCGCTCGTTCTCCCACCAGTACTCTGCTTCTTCTTGAAATAAATGAGTTACTAGGCGGATGGCTTCAGAGTTAGGGCACTTGATACTGGCAAAGTTCTTCTCGGCCATCTTAAGCCAGTTCATTGTATCCATAGGGTTCAACGCTCCATTGAATGTAGGAGTTCAAAGACGAAAGAAACTGTGTAGGATTCCATCGCCCATATAATGAGAAGACGATGAGAATCTTGATGGGGGTGCAGATTACTATCTAACAGAGAGGATAAGAGCACATGTCTCTTGCGCTTGTTGCGCATTACTATCTATTAAGGCCTTCAATAAACTGGCCATAGGGCTGGACTCCTCAGGTCCGCCTGACGACGCGACCGTATTCTTAATTGGAGTAGGAGCAGATGGAGAGCCAGGATTCATGACTGCAATTACAAGTATGAACTTTAGAAACATAAAATTTTACTATAATTTCATTCATTCATTTCTTTCTCTAAAGAGAAGATACATGGGTCCACAAATTACATAACTGAGATGAAAGAAAATGACATAATACGATCTCAAAAATCTAGTTACAATATTCTATCCAAAAGGCAGCACATAAAGTCATCATATGTGACTATGTGGCTCCTCTGAGCAAATCTCCTATATACCCAATACCACCAATGACTCTAATCCCCTCAGTAGGATCTCCATAATCTCCAGATGATACTCCTCCGGACAGGCTATCTCTCGAAGTACGGTAGTAATGCGATTCAACCATTCTTTGGCGAGAGCTGAAAGATTGGTGCTTCCAAAGGATGAATTGATAAGGATTTTATCTAGCACCTCAACTCCTCGAGGTGACACTCCATCGACGATCCTTCCATAGATCTGGCTATCTCGGAGGTCATATATCCAGTAGTCGTCAAACCTCCTAAGATAGAACCAAAATGCCGACTGCGAGTATTCCATCCCTAAAATAACTCAATTTATAAGTATTTCATTTTATTATCATTACCTTCAAGTTCGTTCAAATCCTAAGATGTCAGTTTTGATATTAAGAATAGGCATAGTTTAGATCAAGTTATTATGTGCGTTAAATTCCTAGGATGTCATTTTTCTAGACATAGTCAATCCTTTCTGAGGTAATTTAATGAATGTTAGGATGTTTGCTTTTCATTACACTTAGTAACTTGTGACCTTGACCTGATGCAGAGAATAGATCATAAGGTAGATAGGAACAAAACTCCTTATCTGACACCTTATGATACTTCTCTAATACCAATTATAGCACCCTGCCCTGTCGCAGTGCGCAAAGAAAGGTGTAGTTATAAACAGCGGCGGAGCGGTGCGCTACTCAGGAGGAGACGAGCATACAAAACCCATCTTCCCGAATAGGCTACGAGACTGAGCCACACCAAAGGCTGCTAACTCAAACCTAAAGGTAAGATCGAGAGTCAATACTTAAGATAAGAGTAGATTAATTTTCTTAAGTATTAGACTAATAGGTACATTGGATTAAAAAAGATAAATACGAATCCAATATATGTTATCAATATATTAGCAGTTCCAATATGCTGATCATATCACAATACTAAGTATAGTAGTATAACAGACTGTGGAAGCTAAAGCAAAATATCTAGAATATATTCATCACAGAGCAGTAGTAAATATTCATCTCAGAAAAGAAAAGTAAAGTACATCCAGAGTTATTACAAACTATTTTAAAAAATGAAAAATAAAGTCTAATTGAAGTAATGAAAATAAAGCAATAAGTAAAAAGTGGGAGGTTGATCCACTAAGGCTTCACGTACTCCTCCTGGATCTCCTGTAAGTCCTCCTGCCCTGTCTCTACAAGCTACTCAGAATCTAGCAAATTGTAGGATCCTAAAAGTACCCCGTGTTAGATAAGAAGTCTAACATATCACAACTAACTAAGCAGTTCTAAAGTAATTGCAATAAACAATAAAGTAAACATGACTGTAGAACATAATAGTAAAGGCACTATGTAACTCAAACTGTAAAAGACTAAGCAAAGTAAAACTGCATCAAAATTGAATACTGAAAGTAAATGAAAATATCAAGTGCTTAGAAATCAATGTGAAAATGTTCAATACATTACTATATGTCACCGAAATGATGCACCCAAATATGCCACAACTTGGTATGCCATGGTATGTCACAGAACAATCACTGAAAGGCTATGAGTCGTACGGTCCAATTTATATATACACTAAGTTGGGAAGACAGTATGGTGATGCCGATGCATCCTGAGATTCTCCAATCTATGTATGCAATATTTTGTAACCCATAATTTATCACTAATACTCATGCATCACTGCTGAAATGATTCCTCAAACTCATGCTCATGTCTATGCCCATGCTTCTATGCTATATGAGAAAAATTTAGAAATCTACAAAACCTTGAACACCGATGATGAATTATAAGTCTCCACTATGAAGAATCCTGCTAAGTGGATTCTAACTCCTAGCTTATAGAATGATGATTGGTTAAAGTTGAAGATTTATTTAAGGATCATTAGATGGGATGATTGTATGCACATATTTAGCACATTTGTAAGAAAGGTGATTCTTATCACTTAGTTTGATTAAGCCACCCTAACAAAGCAGTCTTCGATAGGAGGCATCGCCCGTTGGCAATTTGTATCTCAAGCTAAGTGATTAAGATGCCTAACTCACAATCACACTCAGTGTCTTAAAGAAGGTGATTATAATTACTTAGTTTGTTTGAGCCACACCTATTAAAGCGGTCTTTGTTAGGAGGTATTGCCCATTAGCGATTTGTATTTCAATCAAACTAAGGAATGAGTACCCGTTTAATACACTCTTAGTCTTGGGAGATTTGCTCTAATGGGAGTGTATTCGTCTAATCCCTCGGGATAGCACCTGCTCATAAGTCCTCATTGGAGTGAATCAACCAATCCTGAATACTACTAAAGAAAAATAGCACTATGGGTGTATATACTACACTAACCAATAATCTGGGTTCACACCATTCTATTTAATTAATAAAGATTTATCAAGACTATAAATTCTTATGCTAAATAGGTATGTCTTATACAAGGCTCCAAGAAAAATGTGATCAAGGATCACTCCATATAGATTCTACCATAAGGAAAGGTATCATTCTAATATCTTAAGTGATTCCTACAATGAGGGATTAAGATCAACTTCTAGGAGGGATCATCTAAGCTTCTACCTCAATGAGTTATGCATGGTCCTCCTACCTCAATGTATATTCAAATTTAGGTCTTTAAAATATTTCAGAAACAATCTTGTGTTGAGATACTTAAGATCTCACACTCTTAACTCTAATGCTAACACTCTAGGTTTTACTTTATCATTTAGATTTAGACTGATCAGATCAGATGATTAAGTCATCTGATCATGGCTTATTCTAAGATTATGGGATTTAAGTCAAGGATGCTAATAGAGTTAGATCACTTGTTAAATCAGTTTAGTTATATTATCTCTTTATGCTAGTCATCTTATTTAGGAGAAAATCAAGGATCTAAAGTTTAGATTCAGATTAATCAATCACATAGATTCATCAATAAGCTTAACATGTCTAATTCGAATGTTTAAAATCAATACCAAATCAGATGCATTATTGGAATAATGTCAATTGCATTATCTTATAATCAAGCCACTTTAGTTAAGGTTTAAGGATTTGGATCTTAACTAAGCAGAAAAGGGTTTGACCTTTACTCATATCTAGTTATAATCAAGGATTCATTTATAGATCAAATGTCAAATCAGTGAATTAGGTATGTATTATTGATGGCAATTTTAGACCTAGATCAAGTCTTAATAGCTTGATCAAAGTCTTAAGACTTCTTAAGTTAATTAAGATGATTAAGCCCAATCTTAGATTTATTCAATTTATACATCATAAATTAGCATACATTATTTCCATACATTTACCTTATTATTATGAAGCATATTAATAAAAAAATTTATGAAATAGAAAGTAACTAGTGCTAATCAAACCCTAAATCAATTCAAAATGATTAGCACATAGTTACAAATCTAGCCATCAAAATTCATACAAATTGACACATAAGTTCTATTTAATCATACAATGAATCAGAGACTAAGTTTGCTAAGATCCAATATCTACAAACTCTAATTTTTACTAATCATGATTTAACAAGATTAGGGCATAAATTGAAATACAGAGATCAAAAAAATAAATCACCTAGCATATTTATTCTACTTTGCATAAAGAGACTAATGACACCCTAAATATGTAATTTGATTAAGTATAATTGCTAATTCACCCTAATCAAGATCTGCAATAATTAAGCAATAATAGAAAATCTAACTATTAGATGTTCATTATTATTTTATATTTAGATCCCTGGTAATTTTCTGATCAATTTCATATATAATATTATAGAGTTTGGACCAGTAGATTAAAAGTTATTTAATTAATACATTCTATATTTTTCTAATTAATTTTTCCTATGATTTGATTAATTGGATTATTTTCCTTAAGGAAAATAAATCCAATTAATCAGATTTAAATTAAAATGGGTTTGGCCCATTAGCCAAATCGCGTGGGTCGACCGGAGCCCGAAGACCTGGGAATGTCGCACCGTGCGGGTCACGGGTTGACCTGACCCGAACAGGGTCTTCGTCCCCGCCCCGACTCCTCTCGTCAGATGCTGAACCTGGAAACCCTAGATGGCGAAATTCTCAGTCTAGAGTGCACGCCTTGGCCTCGGGTCAATAAAGGATCGATCCCCTAGCCGAGACGCACCATTAGACACTCGAAGCCCCCTGCGAGGTGGTCTAAATCGACCGGACCTTACTCACTCGAGGGCTCCCTTAATGGAGCGACTGTGGGGAGAAAATTCTCCCCACAGAGGCGACGCAAGATCCAGGGATCGATCCCTACACCATCAGGGAAGTGAGATGGATCGAAGCCCCTTGGTCTGAGGGCTTGAGGTGGGCTGGAACGCCGGAACTATACTCACCCGAGGCATTCCATTAGGGACTTAGCCCACTTGATTGATTCGGTCGATTGGGGCTAGCTCACAGCTCAATTATGATAGCATTAGTTTCGATTCGACAATATGCAATGATACAAGTCAAATGGAAGGGAGTCTTAGCCCAATTAGCTCATACTGAGCAAGAGGAGGTACCTGATTTGACGGGGGAGCTTGGAATGATTGATTAAGGATTCGACTGGCCTTGGCTGAGCTTCCAAATGTTGCAAAGGATCCTGAACACCAGGAGAGCCTACTATCAGCAGTTCAGGAGCTCCAGGGATCACCTACACAAGCTCGAGTGTTTGGAAATGGAGGAAGTTGCAGAGAACTCTATTGATCAGCAAAGGATCATAGGGTGAAACGCTAAGGCTATTTATAGCCTCAACATGGAATATGGAAGATTCTAGAGCCATTGGCTCGGGCTAGAGAGACCCGAGTGGTTGGGCCATGGCTGAGCTCTCAATTTTTCTAATTGAGCTCGGCCGGATCACGAGGCCCGATCGGGGTTCCTTGCCAAGACGGGGGGTCCTAACGACCTTGCTAAGGTGGACGCAGGAGTGGGGGACAAGCGGGGCAGCTGGCAATACGGGGAGGATCTCCTTGTCGGGCGTGGCGAGAGGAAGACGAAGGCCCACACTAGCGGGACCTTCGGATGACGTCTGATATATCGATCAGATGGCGCTATGGCTGGGATCGCTCGGATCCTAACGGCCGATCACGGGGCGATCTGAGCTATAGGATCGATCGGGCAGATTCGATGGTTGATCCGCGATCCCACAGGATCTGATTTTGGCCATTGGTTCCTTAAGCGTGATGGCTAGATTTGTGGGATGCCACGGTCGCGCGACTCGGGCTCCGCAGCGGATCCCGACCATTTTAACGGGTAGGGGATATAGTTGCAATTTTAGAAAGTTTGGAACCCTTTTATGTAATTAGACCATTTTAGTTAAATATGAATTATGGCCTAAATGATTTCCAAATTTGGGAGTGAGGAATTCAAAACTGCAATCAAATTTTAACTTTGAGATCAAAATATTTTAGGTATAATCTAGGGCATCTCGACTGATTAAAATATCATTTTGAACTTAGAGAAGTCCAATGGACTAAAAATTTTCAAGATAGGTTTAATTTGATACCCTAAAGGTAATGGGATCAAAATGAATGCTCAATTATGCTATAATTTAATAGGGTATGGTTGTTACAGCTACGTAGTAGATGCTCAAGGGATCAAAGTCGATTAGAACAAGGTCAGCGCAATCCAAGAATGGGTACAACCCAAGTCAGTGATAAAAATCAGAAGCTTCTTGAGTTTGGCCATTTATTACAGAAGGTTTGTGAAAGGATTTTCTCAAATAGCCTCTCCACTCACCAAACTCACCCAGAAGGCTGTACCCTTTGAATGGTTGCTAGCTTGTGAAGCAGCATTCCAAGCACTAAAAATGCGCTTACCTCTGCCCCCATTCTAGCTCTTCCTAAGAAAGAAGTGAACTATCAAGTTTATACTGATGCATCTGGTATAGGCTTAGGTGCCGTACTAATGCAAGAAGGAAAGGTCATAGCATATGCTTCCCGTCAGCTGAAGACTCATGAAAGAAATTACACTGTTCATGATCTCGAACTAGCTGCTGTAATATTTTCTTTAAAGATCTGGCATCACCATCTATATGGAATTTAGTGCTCGATTTTCACAAATCATCAGAGTTTGAAGTATATATTCACTCAAAGAGAGTTAAACTGCCAACAACGAAGGTGGTTAGAATTGATTAGTGACTACAACCTGGACATCCAGTACCATCCAGAAAAGGCAAACATCGTAGCTGATGCGCTTAGCCATTATATAACTCTCAATGCTCTTATCTCTAAGAGTCCTCTTGAAGAAGAATTCGGTAAAATGGATATCAAGTTAGCGCGTAGTGACCAGGTGAGTACAGTGCTCTCAATGATTAATGTGGAACCCACATTCCACAGAGATGTATCTATTACTCAGACGAAAGATGATGAGTACCTAAATTTTAAACAAGCTAGTGAAAGTAGTCGTTGCACTGACATTCAATTCCATAAAGATACTATATATCAAGCTAAGTCCATGCATCAGGAGGTGCTGATCGAAGGCCATAACTTCGGATACTAGATCCATCCTGGAAGCTCAAATATGTATGAAGACTTGAAGCAATCCTTCTAGTGGCTAGGAATGAAGAAAAGTGTGGCTGATATCATTGCAAAGTGCCACGCTTGCAGTTTGGTCAAGGCAGAACACCAAAGACCCAGTGGTCTACTTCATCCACTGGAGATCCTTGAATGGAAATGGATAGATATATCTATGGATTTTGTGATGGGATTGCCTCGTGCAAGATTTGGAGCTGATGCAATTTGGGTTATCATAGACAGATTAACCAAATCCACTCATTTCATTCCCATTCGACAAACAGACTCAGTTGAGAAACTTGTTAAGTTGTATATCAAGAGATAATCATGTTGCATGGAATTCCCAAATCCATTGTATCTGATAGAGACAACTGATTCACTTCTAAACTCTGGCTCACCGTGCATCAAGATCTAGACACAAACCTAGCATTGAGTACAGTCTTTCATCCACAATTGGATGGTCAGATAGAATGAGTAAATAAGGTTCCCGAAGATCTGCTTAGACTATGTATCCTTGATTTTGCTGGATCTTGGGAAGATCAGCTCCCACCAGTGGAGTTTGCTTACAACAACAGTTTTTAAGCCAGTATAAAGATGGCTCCATATGGAGCCTTGTACGGCAAGAAGTGTAGTACTCCATTGGCATGGTCAAAAATAGGCATTGTTCAGCTATACGGATTTGAGTTAGTAGAAGAGATAAACAAGAAAGTTCAGTTGATTTAACAGCGAATTTGTGCAGCCCAAGACCGCTAGAGTAAATACCACGATATGCACCATTGCCCGCTAGAATTTAAAGTTGGAGACTTTGCATACCTAAAAGTTAGTCCGATGAAAGGAGTCTTTAGATTTGGCATAGCTAGGAAACTGAGTCCCCGCTATGTGGGTCTGTTCAAGGTAGCAGCCAAAATAGGTTCTTCCGCCTACAGACTAAATCTTTCGGGCGACTTCATAGCAGTCCACAATGTATTATATGTATCATCACTAAGAAAGTGTCTCAGAGATCCATCTCATCTCGTGCAGCTCCCAGAAATTCAGATCTAGCACGATCTATCATATGTCGAGGAACCAATTCGAATTTTGGCCTGTGATCGCAAACAACTTAGAAGTCATACTATCGAAATGATCAAAGCGCAGTGGAGGATTCGTTCTTAGAACGAAGCCACTTGGGAGAAGGAAGTCGATATGCGAGTCAAATATCCTAGACTCTTTGAGAATCCAGGTATTCTTTCTTAGCATTCTAAAACTTTAAATTCAATTCATGTTTTTATTCTTGCCTTTTCTTTCCAATTGAGTGATGTCGAGGACGACATCATTTTTAAGTGGGGGAGTCTCTAACAACCCAAGTTATTACCCTTATCAATTAAAACTAATCTCTATCCTAATCTTAATCATAAAGTGTTAATCAAGTCATTAGGAGTCATCCTCTAAGACCTAGTCTAAATCAAGAGTCAAATAGATCAAGTCCTAATTTTTGAGAAATTCAGAAACTCTGGAAAATAACCTATATAAATTGCCATTGGACTTTGCCATTACTCTCATTGCCCCTAAATTAGCTAAGGGTGATGTTTTCGAGTCAATCGGAAGTCGTCAAAATTTTGACGAATATTTTAATAATATTTAATACCCCAAAAATTGGAAAATTAAATACTCATCATAATTAAAATCTGATTTCACCATTGCGATCCTCACCCTCGGATTAGCCAAGGGTGAAATTTTGGGATTTTTTATGGGGTTAAGGAATGATTGGCCGATGATTGTATGAGCTTAGCTGCGATGGATAAAACTTTTAATACAATGCACATGCAATTTAATGATTGAATGAAGTAATTTGAATGCAATAATTAAGAAGATTTAGAAACATTAATAGATGGGAACAGCGAGTACTTGCGATTGACTAGGTGAATAGTTAGGGTTGTTAGGATGCAGCCACTGAGAGTATGTGTAATAACCCAAGTTGTTACCCAAGTTATTTAGGAGTAACCCAGGTCCTAATCTAATTCTTAGTGCTCTAATTAAGTCATTAGGAGTTCACCACCAAGACTAGTCTAAATCAAGAATCAAATGAATCAAGTCCTGATCTTTGAGAAAATCCAGAAACCCTGGAAATTGACCTATCTAAATTGGACTTCGCCGTTGCGCTCATTGCCCCTAAATTAGATAGGGGTGATGATTTGGAGTCAATCGGAAGTCGGCAAAATTTTGTCGAATATTTTAAATATCCCGAAAATTAGGAAAATAAAATACTCATCGAAACAAAAATCTGACCTCACCATTGGGTTCCCCACCCCTCAATTAGCTAGAGGTGAATATTTGAAAGTTTTTCAGAATTCAATTAATTATTAAATTTAATCAAAAATTAATTGAATTAAATTTAAATAATATTAATATTTTAATTAACCCTCATGACGTCATTCCATGCCATTCTCCTCGCTGTGCTTTTCAATATAGTCACCCGTCTGATCTGAAGGGAGACGCTAATCGTTCGATCGACTGATCGAACGGCTTAGCGTCATTGTCCCATCTCCCTGATGAGTCACGGCCACGCATCGCCTCGCCACGAGCTGCAGCTAACCGCTGTGTGCAGTAGCTTTGCAGGCTCCGCCCTAGCTCCCATAAGCCTCAAGGATCCTACTTGGCATGAGCAAAGAACCCGAAGGCGACCTAGAGTTGTCGGCACGATCACGAACAAAACCCTAATTCTCTCAGCCATTTGTAAAGGTACACATCGATCCCTCCTTTCAGTCAATTTAATTAATATGTATCACTTGATATGCTTATTCTGTGATTGAGATTAGGAGTTGATCGAATCTAATCAATGAAACGTTGGTCAGATCGCCCGAATTTCGCAAGCCATATACAGTGTAAAGTGTTAAGCTTCTATTTCCGAACCTTAAGTCCCTAGGGCTAAGTTTTGTAACCGGTCCAAGCCACCGCATGCGTCGACTCGACCCTCAATGAGTCGGCCTCATTGAGCCCTTGCCGACACTGTGCGGGATGGACCCTTGTTTCACCGGGGAGGCTGCCTAAACCTCTGCCCTAGCTGTTAATGTTCGGTGCGAGTCGGGGAAGGAAAATGAAGGTTTTGGGTCGGTTTGACCTGGGCCCAACTCGAGAGCGTATGGATCGCGTTTGCCACGTCACCCGAGGGGTGGACCCCACTGTGGACATGTCACCCATGGTTTTGTCCGTGCGTCGAGTCTAACTCATTGCGGGGCCCACCGCTGTCCCCTTTATCTGAGGCAGCGGCCCCGCCCATGTGCGCAGGATCCTCCGCGGCTCTACTGCGTGTCCTATGGGGACCGCCCATCTCTTCTGTCGGCTGGTGTAGGTCCCGCTACAATAATTAAGTTAGATTTAATTAAATTCTGTTTAATTAATTCAAATGGAATATTTATTTAATCTGCATGTATTAATTAATTTAATCCAAAACTTTAAGCATTTATAACTCTCAAACCATAAGCATAATCTAGTAAATATATATCTCATTTTAATCAAAAAAATAAGAGGAATATTCTGGTAGTATCAGATTTCCCATATGATGCCTAGATAATATAGTGACATTTTAGGACATCCTCTCACTTGTACCAATACTTTGAACACTCATAAATTTGTACCTAGTGACCTAATCATAGTCAATATGAGTCTTAAAGTGATTAGGAGAATATTAGGAATACTCTGATAGCATTAGTTTTGCCATTGGGTACTTAGTTTGGCTAATGACTCTTAGCACCTATCCTAATTACCCCTAAAACCTTAGATTTTGTTTTAGCCATATCTTAGTCAATTAGACTCCAAATTAAAAAATTTAAAGTGCTAGCTAGCTTAGAATTTCAGTGCCAATAGTAAACTAAAATAAAAGTTTTTTGAACCCTAGAAATCCTAAGTTGACCAAAATACCCCTAACCCTAGTTAGGTCATAACTTGAATAATTGAGCTCCAATTTAGGTCTACTTCTAGTTAAAGTACTCAGTGTGATATATGGAAGTTATAGCCACTGAGTTTGTTGTATTTGGACACCCCTCTTAGCCTTAGAAAATTTCATAATTGCCCTAAATTTTAGAATACCCATAACTTAGTAGCCACTAGACCTCAAAATTTAATATTCTTGGACTTTATGGAATTCTTGAATATTAACCAATAATAAACTGCATAAAAAATTTATATTTCATTAGATATATATTACTGACTTTCCCTAAGGTTAAAAACCATAGTTTTGACCTATATTATTCATTTCTTATCCAAATTTGGTGTATTTATTGTCTATCTTCATGTTAGAAAATAATGAATCATTTGGTAGTAAGAAATTCTAATTTGGAGCCCTAAATCAAAAGGTAGCTTTTGGACCCTTAAGTAGGGGCAAAATGATTATTTTGCCCAAAATTTAGGTTAAGTGCCCTTAACCCCTAAAATATCAATTAGATTAATAAAATCAATAATAAAAAGGATTTATGATCAATTTAGGCCATAAATGTCATAATTTGATTAATTGTCTAAAATCCTCTTTAAGGGTTTAAAAATCTCTAAGTATGGAGAATGTTCCTTACTTAGCTAAAATGCACTCTTAAACTTTCCTAAATAAACAAAAATAGCAAATTAAGTTAAATTAAAATAAATTCAATCAACTCTTAGAATCTCTCTAAGTCTTTTCATTAGAAGCTCATTAGGAATCTTTACTTCACCTTAAAATCTATTCTTTAGGAATAAAGATATATATTAGGTTAGATTTCATTCATTGAATAATGGGATTATTCAATAAATGAATCCTTGGTTTTATAATTTTCTCGATTTTCATAATTTTATTTTGATTATACTATCTTTCAATCCTATATTAAGAATAAGAGAATCATCCTATTAAGATTGACTTTGCTTAATAGGATTTGCATTAATCATTAGTTCACTTTAGAATTTGAAACCTTAGATTCTTAGACTTTACCTTGGGATTTTGTGTTCAAACTCCATTTTGTGGTGCTTCATTCAAAATACCTAGTTTAGTGGATCTTGATCAGATCCTAGTATAGAACATCTAAATTCATTAATTAAGTTGTAATGATTTATTATTTAACTTATAGTTGATTTTGATTGAACTATAGTAGAACCTCATCAGTTCTAATTGCTTTTTAGCTTATAAGGCCATACTTCTAAGTTACACTCAATAGTAAAAATTGGAGAACCTAAACTTATATAACTTAAGAATAGCTAGAATAGTTTAATAGACAACAATAGCGTCACCATATGTAGAAGAGTCCCCTGCTTACTATTTGATTACTTGTGCTACGCATTCCTTGGACTTTGTGCTTATTTCCCTAGATATGTCATGTAAGAAAACTTTGTGCATGAAATGAAAACTTAGAATAATTAGGACAACAACTGCCTTGGGTTCAGTTATATTCTAGTAAGTTCTGGTGTACATTTACCCTAATGGACAGGGGTAAAGAGTAATAAAGGATGCTTAACATCACTCATTGAGAAGTGTGTGTTAAGCTTGGAACCTGTATAGTCTTGCAGATATGCTTGACTCCATAGCTCCTTCTGGATGTGTCCACATGGGCAAAAGTAAAATAACTAAGATATTAGTTATTTGTATTTACTCAGTATATGTCATATGATCATCAGCATATTTAGGATTAAAATTTTCTTTTAGTACTTTTACTTACTGTATTATACATATATGCCTATCCTTGCTTAGTTTGCTTTGAGGTGTGCCTTTTTTCCTCAAATCTTATTTAGTTATAAATGATTATATTTATAACTTATCATGTTCCTTTTATGCCTACTGCTTCTATGCTAGTTAGTTCACTTTTGTTTGTTTAAGTATATATGGTGATATTTAATAACATGTGAAAAATATTTAGTTTAAAATGTACTTAGACAATTGTCTATTAAGATTTTTCTTTTGTTGGCTGGGGCCCTGGCATTGTGAAACCAACAATGTCAAATTCAGATAGATTTGAGGAGCTAGGTGCTGAAGAGGAGGAGTCATATATTGAAGAGGAGCATCAGTCAGGAGAACCAGAAACCATATAGTCTTTTTCAACTTTCTGTGAGGATGAGAGTTTTACTTTTATTTTATTTAACTATTTTAAAATACTGTAATAATACAGGTACCTTTGACTGTATTTTTCCTTATTCTACTTTATACTCTGAGATTTATGTTGCACTTTTCTTGTTTATTGTGATGAACTGGATGTATATTTGTTTAACTTTAGTTCTGCACTCTTATTTTGTATTCGCTTAGTGACTGAGTTTATGACATATATGCAGTTGCTCATCTCTTCTTTACTAGTGGATTAGGGTCTATACCTAATCCAATCTTAAGTGGGGGGTTTTCCAAAGTGACACTCCACTCCTTAGTCTAATGATTGTGGATTAAGGGGCGGGGCGCCACAGTACGAGGCCTTCCTTGATCACTGATTTCTCCAGTTGAAGCTTAGAGATGGACTATGTTTGAAATTAATGCTCTAGGAAGTAGTGGGAGACACTTGCACGCAGTGGCGAGTGCCACGTGCTTGCCTGCATGACACACGCAGGCATGCGCTCGAGCGTGCGCAGGAATGGGCCTCCGGGCCGATCGAACTGGCCCGTCACTAATTGTGGGCCCGATTTAGGCCCATGAAGAAATCGGGCCAAAAGAAAGCAGTGGGCCCCACCCACTAGCTAGAGGTAAAGACAGCCTGCACCCAAAACTGAAAATGAAATTTGAGAAAGTGGGCCCGGCCAGAAAGAAACAGCGGCTCCACTAATGGAATTTAAATATTAATTATGTAATTAATAAATTCAATTCTTTTTATCAAAAATTAAATAATTAATTGCCTTTTTAAATTTTCTAATAATTTACCCTTAGCTAATTGAAGGGTGAGAAATGCAACGACGAAGTCGAATTTTGATTTCTACGAGTATTTAATTTTCCTATTTTCCAGGGTATTTTAAATGTATTAAAATATTCGACAAAAATCCGATGACTTCTAAATGCTTCCAAAACATCACCCCTAGCTAATTTGGGGGTGATGAGCATAATGACAAAGTTAGATTTTTAATTTGAGGTCAATTTAGATAGGTCAAATTTCAGTATTCTTGAAATTTTCAGAATCAGGATTGATCTATTTAACACTTGATTTAGACTAAAACTTCAAGGTATGCTCCTAATAACTTTTAAGAGTGTTAGAACAAAAATCAGGATTTGGTTTAGTCATAATTAATTATGATAACAACCTTGGGTTATTACATTAGTTCATCGAAGAGGACTGCACCTCAACTCGAGAGGGAGGCCGATGGATGATGGGGCTCGACTTAAGAAGGATGGAGGGTTTCAGCCATGCAGTAGAAGGAGTGTTGTCCTTGATGAGAAGATGCTGCTGATTTTTGGATAAGAAGAAGAGGGTTGGAAGAAGAGCAGCACACGACCAAAGAGGAAGGAGAGCTTGAAAGGTTTCAGTCATGAAGGTAGTCGATAGTTGGGAGGCTTTGACGAGCTTGGTGAATGGAGGGTGGAGCTAAATCAGTGATGAGGAGGATGGAGCTCCCTTCGTGGGATGAAGAACAGGAGGGAGGGATTTCAGTTGAGAAAATGAGAGGAGGATTTAGGTTTTCTACATAGTGCTAAAATGTGAGGTAAGATATATAAGTAGCCCCAATTCTTTTTTAGGAGCCTTAGATAGCAATCGAGTGGCTACAAATAGCCTAAAACTCCCAAGCTTTGATCGATCACCGATTGAACTCCAAATATTTACGTAACTTGGCACAATTGATTGTCTCGATGAGAAGAACGCACATGTCCAAAAATCACTGAATTTGAACGAATATTTTATATTTTATTAATATTTTAAATGTACAAACTTTGAGAATTTATTATGGACAATCCGGAGCTTGAAAATTTATGAAACTAGAAATATAGCGTATTTATTTGATGCTTGACCTAAAACTGCAAAAACTTGAAAATTCAAACTTATTTTTATTTTCTATTAATTTCTTAAGTTAAAACTTCGAAAATTAATTTAGGACAATCCACGATCTAAATCACACTCAAACTTTCACAGTAAGATCCCCTCACTGCGCTCTATCTAAAGGTATTTAAATGATTGTTATTTGACATAATTTTAGTTCCTAATTTTTATTATAATATGATCAGATTTATGTCTAATTGACCTAGTAACAACCTTGAGTTGTTACAATATCGATTTTAAAGAGATATTTAGCCTGACGTCAAACCCGTCACCATATGTTTACTTTTAACTTGTGCGGTCACTCACAATGGGCCTCTACATCAAATAGATTTTGATAATGCTTTTTTGAATGACGAACCTCGAAGAAATCATCTATATGGAGCAACCAGTTACATCAATTCCAACCTACTGAATCATGTATGCAAACTTCACAAAGGGTTATATAGACTTAAATAGTCGTCTCGAGCATGGTTCTCAGAGCTTTCAGTGTTTCTCTTAGCTTGCAGGTTATATCAATGTGTCGCAGGTAATTCCCTCATCACTTACCAACGTCCTAATAGCATTATGTTTTATTGTATATGTCGATGACATACACTTAACAAGAAATGGCAACATTTTTAAAGAGAATTATTGTGCGGCTTCATGGCACTTTCTCCATCAAAGACATTTGCAATCTGTCTAGCTTTCTCGACAAATCGTTTGACAGACAGAAATTAGTTATGTTGCTCTCTCAAGCTGTGTACATTTTCGCAATCCTCAGATAACATGATAGGGATGGTTGCAAGCCATGCGAAGTTCGATATCCACTGCCTTGGTATTTGCAAATTCTCCATTGCTAGAACTAAAATCTGCCACCACTTATCGTCGCATTGCAGGTGCACTTGAGTGCGTTCTTTTCACTCAACCGGAATTAGTTCTTAGTGTCAATAAAATCTGCCAATACATGCACTCTCCTACTGCTGAGCGCCGGCAAACAGTGAAACGGATATTGTGTTACTTAAAGCATACAATTCATCATTATTATTTGATCAAATTGACTCCTCATCGATTTCTCACAGATTACACTGATGCCGATTGGGCTAGTTTCCCCTCCGACAGAAAATCCACAACTGGCTCTTACATCTTCCTCAGCGAAACGCTGAATTCTTGGTCCTCCAACCATGAAGTAAACTACCTTGGATCATACACCTAATGCAAGATATATATCTTTTCCTCATGCATCTATTCCAATAATTTAGTGTGACAAACTTGGGGCAACCTTGCTCTCCATAATCCAGTTTTGCATACTCGAATGAAACATGTAGCAAATTGAACTCTCTGAAGTTGTCGTATCAAATTATCCTAATATCCTCCTCACAAAGCCCTTGTGGCCTCACAACTTCATGAACATTGCTTTGTTCTCATCACTTCGCAGCGCATGCCTTTGTGGTGAGGCCCGCATCAAGCGCTCAATATCCCGTCATGAATATTGCAGCGAGGTCCACCAAATCCTAATCGTGCATCTTCTGTCGGCTTTGAAATTCTCAGGCCGAATATGCTTTATTTTATTTTGTGATAACTTCAAATTCTTAGCACATATTTACTTTATAGTTAAAATGAAAAAGAAAAAATAACGAGAAACTCAAGTAATCTGATAAAACCCAATCGGTCTGAGAGAAACCCAGCCAATGCTTCTCAACAATTACAAGCCACAGGCCAGAAAATAAAAAGGAAACTAATCTGGCAATAACTGCAAAACAACACCACATTGTAATAAGAAAAATCATACCCAGCCATAATTAAAAAAATAACCATAACAAAATTTGAGGAATTTTAGCCAGCGGCACACAAAAGAAGCACAAGAAGATGAAAGCATTAGCAAATGAACTTAACTGTGCCCGCCTTTCGGGCGCCTAGGTACTGCGGCGCGCTATAGCGTCCTCCTCTCGGGCACCCAGGCGCTGCGGCGCGCTATAGCACCTGCCTCACGGGTGCCCAGGCGCTGCGGGTTGCTATAGCGCCCACCTCTTAGGTACCCAGGCGATGTGGCACGCCACAACACGCTTCGCAGACTACTCTTCAACAACAATCTTCACTTCAGATCTCATGTGCTCCACATGAGAGATGAATCCACTATACTCTCTAACATTGCGGCTGCACCAACTTGGTTGTATGCGTATCCCTCTCCCAAAGGAATCAAGTCGTCCGAAGTTCCAACAAATGAGAAGCCTATAGATGTTTCTCCAAATTCACCAGATCTTTGCAATGAGTGAGTTTTTGAACAATGAGCACATTTGTTAACATATTCGCATGATTGCCTTTAGTGTCAATCTTTTTTAGTAAGGTATCACTCTCTTTAATGACATCTTAAACAAAATGGTGTCGAACATCAATGTGCTTTGTTCGAGTGTGACAGACTGAATTAGTAGCTAAGAATATAGCACTTTAGCTATCACAATGAACTACTACATCTTATTGCTTTGCACCCAAATCTTCCAGCAATCCCTTCATTTAAATAGCTTCCTTGAATGCTTCATTAACCGCCATATATTCAACTTCTATCATAGGCTGGGCAACAATAGACTGTGGAGTTGATCTCAACCATACTGAACCTCCTACTAAATTGAATACATAATCAATCATTGATCGTCTTCGATCCAAATCTCCTGCATAGTCGGAATCAATGTATCCCATACACAAGTTAACTATTGAAGTCTTTCTCTATAAAAGTAAATCGACATCAATTGTACCTTTCAAGTACCAAAATATCCCTATCACTGCTTGCCAGTGATCCTTCCCTATATTGTGCATATATCGGCTCACAACACCAGCAACTTGAGCCAAATTTGGTGTAGTGCAAGCCATGACATACATCAAGCTTCCAACTGCATTAGCATAAGGCACAGAGTGCATTTCTTCCCTTTCAAAATCTACTTCTGGACATAATTCTCCATATAAATGAAAGTGAGGTGCTAAAGGTATACTCACAGACTTTGTAGAGTCATCAATCCAAAACCTCCTCAGCACCTTTTCCAAATGCCCCTTTTGGGTAAGCTAAATTTTTTCTGCCTTTATGTCCCTACAGGTATCCATTCCCAATATTTTCTTTGCCTCTTTCAAATTTTTCATTTCAAAATTCTTCGATAACTGATCTTTCATGTGATCCATCTTAGACTGATCTGAAGTTGCCACCAACATGTCATCGACATACAAGAGTAAGTAAATTAAGTTATATTGAGGCAACCTTTTGAAATACACACAATGATCAATTTAACTTTTTTGGTACTCCTTCTTCTGCATGAACCGATCAAACTTCTTGTACCATTATCTTGGTGATTTCTTTAGCCCATAAAGAGAGTTGTACAGTTTGCATACCAAGTCTCCTTTCTCTGGATCAATGTATCCCGGGGGCTGCGTGATAAGGATTTCTTCATATAGTTCTCCATGCAAGAATATTATTTTTACATCAAACTGCTCAAGCAGCAAATTAAACTATGCCACCAAAGATAAAAGCACATGGATTGATGAGTGTTTGACAACTAGAGAGATCACTTCATCATAATCAATCTCTTCCTTCTATGCAAAGTGCTTGGCTACCAATCTAGCTTTGTAGCACATATTAGCTTTTGAAGATCCTTCTTTCTTCACATATACCCTCTTTCAACCAATAACCTTTCTTCCTAGAGAAAGTTTCTCCAACCTCCCCTCATTTTTATGAAGAGACTCAATCTCTTCATCCATCGTCTGCTTCCATACATTTCCTTCTGAGCCTGTCACTGATTCTTTGTAATGAGCTGGAACCTCATCCTCTAATACAGACAATGCAGATGTGGCGCAGTCTTTGAGCCAAACAGGCTATTGAGTTGCATTTCTTCTAGGTCTATCTCTTACAATCGACTCCTAAAATGGAACCTCACCATCATTATAAATTTTTTCTTCAACATCACCCATGTGGTCTTTATCTATAGGAGTATCCTCAATGTGGTGTGATGACTTTTGTGGAATAAAGGGGTTATGTGGCACCCCTGCCCCACTATAATCTTGTTAACTCATAAGTTAACATGATTACGGTGGAGTGGCCACCAAATGACAAGTTCCCACTTATAACTAGATTAGGAATTCATTCTAATCCAATATAATTAAGGAATTTGCCATCCATTAGAGCGTTTTACTAAATGATAAATACAAGAATTATAATCAGAGTGCGAAAGCAAAATATAACATCCATTCCGTCACAATGCAGTAAGTAGAAAGCATATAACTCAGAATAAAAATAGTAAGAGAAAATATAATTTAAACATGTATTATTACAACATTTAAAAGAGTTAAGTAGAATTAAAATAAATGCTCATACTCACAAGCAAAAGAAGTAAAATCTAAGGATCTAAGAATCTTCAGCAGCATGCTCCTCCTGATGCAGATCCTCAGATAGCTCTATACCCTTAAATAGCTCAGAATCTATCATTATCAGTTTCACAATGATAGGGCCCGAGCCAATAAAAAAAAATTCTTATTAGATAAAATGTCTAAGTACATTTTAGGTTGATAAATATATTAAGTTCCTTAGATATTACTATTAATTAATAACTAAGCAGCAATATAGGTGCAAGAAAGCATATGAAATGAAAAGTAAGTTATAAATAATAAGCTTATAACTTAAGCAAAAGAGAAAGTAAGCACATACCTCCAACCACAGCAGCAACAAGGTTAGGTAATAAAAAGAGGTAATTACCATTAAGTGAAAGAAAACTCATCCTAAAACATGCTTATGAATAAAGTGAACTTATGCTGATTAACATAAAATAAAAGAACATATAATACATTTAAATAATTTAAAAGTAAATCTAGCATCCTATATATAATCAAATATATAAGTATATCATTATATAAATGAGTAACATTAGCATCCTAAATATAAAAGCTAGTAAATGCAGCAAGACAGTAAATAAGGAAATGCTGTAATACAGAAAGTAAGCTAAAAATAGTAATTACAAAATTGAAAACTGCTATGGCTAAACAAGCCACTAAAATTAAAAATATACAATAATCTCACTTAGCCTGTTGGGCTAAGGCAGAAGCACTAAACTGAAACATACACAAGCTCACTTAGCCTGCTGGGCTAAGGCAGATACACTGCGTAGAAGTGCACCCAAAACTAGTACTACCATATCAGAACTGGGCCAACAGCCACAAAAAAAGTCTATTACGCACCATCCTAGATCTGCCAGGCATGGAATAGACGACCGATCAGATCAGAGGGAACCGAGAGGCAGACTAATTTGGTCACACTCTACTGAATTGAAAGTCAGAAAAGCTGAAAACACTGATAAAAATGCAAATGTTATTTATTCAATTTCAAAATTTACACGGTATACTCATCAAATATCCTATGTCCATTACATATGACCAAGGCATAAGACTCAATACTATTCATTTCGCTGATTTCTATTCATTTCGTTGATTACTATTTATTTCACTGATTACTATTTATTTTGCTAATTACTATTCATTTCGATAATTATTATCCATTTTGCTGATTACTATTTATTTTGCTATTTCTAGAGCATACAACTTTCAAAAAAAGAAATTGCAGCCATCGAGTATAAAAGAAATTATAAAACTGTAAACTCCAATCTTCTTTCTAAAATACTACTTGAGTACCCTAATTTAAGAATTGATGGTGCATAAAATGAAAATCTTTACCCAAATAAAACTTCTTAAGATCTAACATAACAAACCAACGATGATATATATATATATATATATCACATGCGTTAGTATAGCAGCATCCATTTAGGGGCATGGGCAGCATCTTTCAAGCTTGATTGAGCCAAACACAAATACAGGTTAAACTCAATCATACTCGATTCCTTTTAATTTACTACTTTTATTTAATTGATTTGAATAAGGCAATTTACAAAAGAACACGTCCAAATAACATAAACCTTATTTAACCTGCCCAACAAGCTTTCAAAAATTCAGCAAAATAAGAAAACAACATTGTACAAATTAGTTACAAAAACTACTATCAAGCACATTATTTTGAACATAACAGAATATGTCGACTAAGTTGCATATGACTGTAATTTGAATATCTCGCATAGAATTTTATGTTGTGGTATTTCAAAAATCAAGTCACTCAATGTTTCTATAGATGGATTTTTCAGTACACTAGTTTGAGATGTTACTGAAAGATATAAACAAACTTAATGAAGATACCTGAATAAGAGAATCAATAGCTCAAATCTTAACTTTAGCTTATTTTTCTCAATAGGCAAACAACATAATAGGCTCAATTTTATTTAGAATACCAAGCATAAACTAACCTAAATCCCAACTTATCTGCGACAAGTTTCAACAAATTTAATTAACAATGATTTATTTTATTTTTGAAGTTTCTCAAATTTGCTTATTAAAGAAATGAGTACCTCATGGACTGATGTACAAGCATAAGGTTAATAATGAGTAAAATCTTTTATCATAATTAGATTTCTAGAGCCTCTATTCTAGCAAGCTGGCAATCTTTTAAACATAATTATTATAGATTTACTCTATGAGGGATATGGTATAACACTTACTCTTATAGTGCATAATTCAATAATATTAAAAAAATAAAATAAAATAAGTAATTAATTTATTTATCAAATGCATTTGCTCTTACATGAAAACATCAAGCTAAAAATATAATAGACTTTTAATAGCTTTTATATTTCTCGTTTATTTAGATCAGTTGTTTCAAGTGACTTGACTTCTCCCAACCTATCTAATTTTGCTGCATGCCATACAATGCTGTGCATCAATTCTTTGAACTTACATTAAGCAAAATATATCTTGAGATTGGAATCATTTTAAGTACATGGGACACCATTCTTATAGAGTACTACAAACGACAACCATGCTGCTTGCCTAGAACTTGATTATGATTAAACTAACCTTATGTGAGAATTTATTATGTTCTCAATTGATAGCGTATGTAAGAAATACAAGAGCTACACCAATTGCAGGAAGCCTTTTTCTTGTACTAGAGTACTCAAAAGTTCAAAACATAAATTTATTCATAAACAAGGCTTACATTATAAGCATCTGGTAATAAAACTATCCATTAACACTTTGTTCTTGAAATTTTGATAACAAATTGCTCGTTAGATTTATTTGAAATGCTAAGATAGCAACTAGATTCATCCTTAAGCATATGTATATATATATATATATATATACTAATCAGTAAGTAACAAGAATGCCATGAAGCAAATGCTTATAATTCTCACCATAGCTACTAAGAACAATGCCAATACATAAAAAGAAAATAGAAGAAGCCAGCCCCTTTTTATAAATCTGAACTTAATAGAAATATAACCGAAAATGCAAGAACTCTAACATCAATTATTCAAGGAAAATTTTGTTCACTACATTAGAAATTTTCACTATACTTCATTTTCTTTATTCTTCAATCATAGATGTAAGTGATTCATAGCTTTATTACTGCTTACTATAGCTAGCTAGGAGTCATCCAATCGTATATTTTAGATATAGCAATTAACAAGCCTATTTATAGTGCAATATGATGAAATTAATTCTCATAAATTAATTCTTCATTCTTTTAATGCAAAGAATACAAACTAAATGCAAAGTATTCTTCACGCATAAGTATTCCCGCAGCAGCTCTTCATTATTTAAGCAAGGAAATAATAGATCTTTCAAATTTATAATAAATGTGTACAAAATTTGCATCCTTTTATTACTCTGAAATTATTAACTGTTAACTTTATACACCCTGAAATTTACAATCCTAATTCGTTCTTTTATATCTTATTGATCGATCAAGAGCCTAGCTTCAATCAGGTTCAACCGAACTCAAATGAAGATTGATAACACTAAAATATCATAGCATTCAAACTATATGATAGGGTTAGGAAGTACCTGGAGTCTACAGGCGAAGCCAGCTTGACACGCTAGGAGGAGCTCTCGGCCAAACCGAGGGGAAGGAGACGGCTGCTCTGGCTGGATGGAGTTCGGCCTAGGAGGTGGAGAGGTGGTTGGTCGAGTAGAGGAGAGAGGATGCATACCGAGAGGAGAAGAGAGGGAGAGCCACACATGACGGAACACTTGACCAGAGGATGAAGGGAGAAGAAATAAGAGGGGTGGAGCTTGCGAGGGCTAGCGGTGGAGACTGCGAGGGTGAGGCGATGCGTGTCGAGCGAGGGGGAGGAGAGGCGTCGGGCGAGCAAAGGGGTGGGTCGGCCGCTCGATTTAGGGTGAGGCGTGTGATTGGGAGAAGAAAGAAAAAAGATGGCGGAGGAAATAAGGAGAAAATTGAAGGAATTTAATTTAAATTAAGAAATTAAGTTAATATTTAAGTAATTATTAATACCACATTTCCTTAATTAAAATGACTTATAAATTGGTTTCAAAAAATTCCGATTAAATGACTCCTAACTAATTGAGGGGTGAGGAATGCAACGGTGAAGTCGGATTTTGATTCCGGTGAGTATTTAATTTTCTCATTTTCTGGGGTATTTAAATATTATTAATATATTCGACAAAAATTTCAACGACTCCCGATTGCCACCAAAACATCACTCCTAGCTAATTTGGGGGTAATGAGCACAATGACGAAGTCCAAATTTTGATTTGATATCAAAATGATTAGGTCAAATTCTAATGTTCTTGAAATTCTCAAAAATAGGATTTGATCCATTTGACTTTTGATTTGGACTACATCTTGGTGGTGAATTTCTAATGACTTCACTAGTGCACTAAGA
Source organism: Gastrodia elata (assembly GCA_016760335.1). Lineage (NCBI taxonomy): Eukaryota > Viridiplantae > Streptophyta > Magnoliopsida > Asparagales > Orchidaceae > Gastrodia > Gastrodia elata. The sequence goes on along the minus strand of CM028670.1, from coordinate 63,907,045 downwards.
TTAGGATCAGGACTTAAGTTAGTCCTAATTGACTAGGGCAATAACTTGGGTTATTACATACTCCCCCAATTAAATACGATGTCGTCATTGACATCACTCAAGTAGAAGAACAAAGCATGAATGGTTTGGATAAAATAGAAACAAGGGAGATGAGAAGTGCCAAGGTTCACCATTTATAACCCAGAACATAAGGTTTACAGTTGGATCTTCATACTCAAACCTCACAGTTAAGGTTAGGAATTTTGGATGCTGTTCCAAACTTAGGAAGCTAGCCAACTTGAGTGATAACCATCACTTAATAAGGAAGGCAATCAAAAGGAAGAAGGGCTAGCATTCAACCAGGTTAGATGTGATTAAAGGATTTAAGGATTAAATACTAAGTCATAATACACGACTTAGCACTATAGGATGAAGTTAGTATTTATCAGGTGACATCACCTACTAAGCACTAATGGATTAAGGATCAATGATCCATAAGGCCTCACACTTAAGGGACATTCATCACTTCATTACATGACTTACCCAGATTTAAGGAATACTCCTAATTACTTTTTAATGAATTATAATCCAAAGATGTGGCATCAAAGAACTAGAGTCCTTTGGCTACTTACCCTAATGGGATTTATGATTGGAAGCTAGCTAAAGGACCATTTACCAAATTAAGTCTAATAATGAAGCCAAGGGATTTACTATTAAATCCCACTTGGAGGATAAGATTGGGATGATCTGATTATATGCATTAGCTCATACTGAATTTTGAACTAGCAAGAGACATTCATCTCTTACTAAGGGTTTTACTAAGGCAAAAGGATTCACATCCAATTAGGATACATAGACATATGATTGAAGAGAATTTTAGGTCATTAAGTCACATATGATGACTTAATACTAAAGATTAAAGAGTTTACCAAAAAGGCCATTACCATAAGTCATGAACCATGGCTTGGCTAAGGTAAGGAACTCACTCATCCATATGGATAAGTGCTAGGAAGCTTAGCAAGAATATATACTACAATCATAAGTCAAAGTCTATGACTTAGGTCAAAGGCTCTAGAACTAAATGCTAATATCTAAGTCATATATATGGCTCAGATCATTAAGGACTTAAAGGTTAAACTCAACCTAGTCTAAAGGAGAGTTTACTCTAAAGGAATGAACAATAATGCTTGAGTCATATCATGACCTAGGCACATATTTAAGGGTTGAACTTAAGCTACTTAGGAAGGAGAATTTCTTACTCTATGGGAATAAGATCTTTCACAACCCAAATACTACAATTAAGTAACACTTATTACTTAAGAAAGATTAAAGAAAAGAGAATTACCATCCCATTGAGATGGACAAAGAGAGATACAAAGCTATCTTATTAAGCCACCACAAGTGACTCAATAAGAAGGGTTCCTAATAGTATCTAGGAATTATAATTCCAGAATTCGAATTCCAGTGCTTAACGACTTAAAGGGAGGTTAAATTTTCAAAGAACAAATAATCTTTGACTTATAAAGGATGCTATAGCTAAAAGCTAGCTAACACATCATCATTAGACCAAATCTAAATGGGAAGGTTTTATTATAATTTAAACTAGTGGGTTTACAAACATAGGTTGGATTAGTCTAACCATGATGTATCCCCATATTAGGAAGAACTAGGGTGAACTAACGATAAGGTTAATTCATTCTAGGGCTTATACTCTTAACAAGATGCTCATCCTTATTTGGGGAAGAGGAGGGAAATTTAATGCATCAAGTCACAATTTATGACTCAATACTGAATGGTTGAAAGGATCCACAAGTGAATCCAGATGATGGGTTCTTGTAATAACCCAAATTGTTACTTAGGTTAATTAGGATTAATTCAAGTCCTAATTATGGTTCTAGTGACTTAATTAAGCCATTTAGAACTCACATCTAAGATCCAGTCTAAATCAGGAGTCAAATGGATCAAATCCTTATTTCTGGAATTTCCAAAAACCCTAGAAATTGACTTTTATTTAGATCTCAGATTAAAAATCTAACTTTGCCAAGTTCACCACCCCCAAATTAACTAGGGGTGAAGTTTTGGAGGCATTTGGAAATCGTTGGATTTTCATCGAATATTTTAAAATTATTTAAATCCCCTGAAAAATTAAATAAGTAAATACTCGTCGAAACAAAAATCCGATCATACCATTGCGTTCCTCACCCATCATTTAGCTAGGGGTGATTTATTGAGAATTTTCTGGATATGTTTAAATGTATAATTTTAATTAATGAAATTAGTATACTTTAATTGATTAAATAATATATTTTATTATAAGCAAACAGGGTCGTTCCACCGTTTTCTTCTGCTGTTAGGTCAAATGGTGAATTCTTGACAGTTTGATCATCAGATCGGACGAATGGGCTGCATCTTCCTCATTTGAGCCTCCGCATGTAGCGACCAAAACGTGCGGCGTGCCGATCTTCCACCACGCGCCAACCACCGTTCAAGAACTGTTAGAAGCTTCATTTTAGCCTAATAAGGATTCGAAGTGTCGAAGCATAGGTAGAGTTTTGGTCTATAATCAAGTTCGAATTATTTCTGAAGAAACCTCGAGCACCTTAGCAACTCGCACGGTACTACCCTCGTCTCCATCTTCCTACTTAATCATAATCTGGCATTCGATTTTCAAATTATTGTACTTCCCTTTTACTTATTATCTTCAATTGAATGTACTTCTTAATTTTTGGTGTGTAATTTGTGCTGTTGTCCGACAGCAATAGAGCTCCTTAGGGTTTAGTTCTACGTGCAATCTGGATAACCTCAAGTCTCGATTCATAGGTCGGCGGATAGGTCTTGGCAAGACCTGTTAAATGTCATGCGAGCTGAAGGAGAACATCGTCTGGAAGCTGCTGCTAGGTCATGCCCTAGCCCCCTTCTTCTCGAGCCTTGCTAAGGAAGAAGAACCCGTGCCTGCGTGTCGTCCGTTGGCTCGAGCGTGGGATCCATCCGTCGCGTTGGCACGCGTTCAAGCTGACATGAAAAGCGTCGTCATTTGCGCCCATGGGACCCACCAGTTGTACTCAAAGCTGTCACTCGCCGTCTACCATTGGTGTGGGACCCGCCAAATTATTCAACCTTTTAACTATTAATTAATCATTGTATCAACTTAAAATCATAGATTAATTTATGTAATTAATTTTGAATATTTAATCACCCATATCTTCAAACATACTGCTCCAAAAATATTGAAATTATAAGTCATTTTGATCAGTAGAAAATAAGGAATATTATGGAACTATAAAAATTCAATTTAGAGCAATATTTAAGATAGTGACATTTAGGATTCTCACATTAAACCCTAATTATCCCTAATGTTCATTAAGCTATAACTTTGTATCCTTTAATTCAAACATACCCAATATGGGTCTTAAAGTGATCAAAAAACTCTAAGGATTAACCTAGTAGTGTTTATTTTGCTGTTTAGATTAGTTTTAGACTAATGACATTTAGGACCTAACCCTAATTAGGTCAATTAACCCTAGAACTTTAGTTGACCATAACTTTGTCAATTGAACTTGAAATTAGGTAATCCAAATATCCATTTAGATTAAGAAAACCTAATTAACAGTAAACTACAAAAATATTTAAGAGCCAACAATTAGATTTCTTAATTAACCCTAATTATCAAACTTGATTAGTGAAGATTAACAAATTTAATGATCCAAATTGAATAATTCAAGTTTCAAAGAACTCCTAGAGTAGTTTAAAACTTAGTGGTATGGTTAGTTTAGTGATTTTGTGATAAATTTCACTAATCACTTACTAATCACCCTAAACCTTAATTAGGCATAACTTAGCCAATTAGAGTCCAAATTGAATCTACTACTAGTCATTGTAATCAGTGGATCAATTGTGAATCATAGCTACTAATTTTACTCAATTTGGACACCAATTAGAAATGTTATGATTTTTTACTCTTAATTAAGAACCCTTAATTACCATATTAACCCTAAAATTTGTATTGGCTATAACTTAGCCAATACATATCAGAATTTGAAGTTATTAGGTTCTATGGAAACCATAGGACATAATCAATAGTAAACTAATAGAAAATTTAGATATCATTAGGTAGAATTACCAATTTGCCCTTATAGGTCAAATTCCTTAATTTGACCTTATAAGACTTAATACTTAACCAAAATTAATGAACTTACTATCTAAGCTCATATTAGGCAGTAAGTAATCACTTCACTTCAATAAATTCTAGAATTTAGCCCTAATTCATAAAGATGAATTTAGACCTTTAAGTAGGGGCAATATGGTCATTTTGCCCAAATTTAGGGTTTAATGATTTTAAGTCCTGAATTCATCCTTAAATCATTATATTTAGTAAATTAAGTGATTGGACCTTGATTTAGATAATTCTAAGTCTCAAATTAGAAACTCAAGGAAAATCTTAATTTCAGTATTAAGTAAAATCTAAGTAATAATATGAGTGTTTTCCCTTTTAATTGAAGTTTTTAGCTCATCCTATAAGTTCTATAACATTAGTTAGGAAGTGTGTCTGAGTGTTACTCTTAGTACTTAAGAGCCTTAATTCTTAAGGTTAGGAATATATATTAGGTTAGAGTTCATCTAATAAGTAAAATGGGTTACTCATTAGGTGAAACCTTGAGTTTATTAGTTTATTAGATTTTCATAGTTTATTAAATGACTATTTGATCTTTTAACTTTAGAATTTAGATTAGAGATCTTTCCTATTGAGTTTGACTTAATTCAATAGGATTTGCCTTAATATTTAATTAGTGAGATGGGATTAAACTCTAATCCTTAGGATAACCTTGTGATTAAGAATTGAATAATAATATTTAGAGTTTGATTCTTAATCATTTCAATCTTGATTTGGCTAATCAAGATTGGGTTTGGGATTATATAAAACAACAAATTAGGATGCTTGATTTAACTAGTTAACCTTGTAGACGATATTGATTTAGTCATAATTAAGACTTGACTAGTCCTAATTATGTTCAACTCATAGGATCATGATTCTAAGTTATAGACAGTATAAAAATTGATGATTCTAGAATCTTATATAACTTAGAGTAGTTAGAATGATTAATTTAGAAAACAAATGATATCACAAAGTTTGTGTAGTGCTATTTATTTCCTTGAATTTGAAATGCTATGCCTTCCTTGTTTTGAGCTTCATTACACATTTGGATACATTATAATAAACATGGAATATTTGATGAATATTCTATATTAGACCTTGAAAACATTCCATATGGCATTTGCATAACCTTAAGAAGAAAACTTTATAAAACAAACTTTACTATATTTTGTGGGTTATATCTTACTTAGTTTGCCTTTTAGTATAACATTACTTTTGAAACAGTACTTTTGCCTAGGGTATTTCCCCTAGTGTGTGATACTTTGTCTAGGGTATTTCCCTTAGAGTGCAGCATACTTTAATCTAGGATGTTTCTCCTAGATGATTAGATGGACGTTACTTTTTGGCAGGACTAAATAGGAGTATCTCCACACTTTACTTTATACTTTTATTTTACAATTATTTTACAGTTACTTTACAAGTTTCTTTATAGTTCTAACTTACTCTTATTTTATAGTTCAATTCACTTTTCTTTTATATTTTCATTTTCTACAGTTCTTTTGTATTACAGAGTTTTTTGTAATCTTCTCTTATTCAGTCACTTTTCTTTATTAAAAGCATGTTAGGATGCTAGAAGTTTCTTTCCAATACAGTACATTTACTTTATATTATAAATTGGCATTCTTAGTTTGATCATATTACTTAAGACTTTTCTTTGTACTTAGTAGACTTTCATTAGCACTTTACTTACCTTTTTATGCTACTTGAGTTGAGGTATGTGCTTACCTCACAGTTTGTTTAAGTTATAATTGATTATTATAACTTACCTTTCTTTCTTTGTCGCTTTACCGCTATTTCATGCTTAAATATAGTTTGTGATATCATTAAAACACATAAAATTGATTAGCCTAAAATGTGCTTAGACATTTTGTTTAACCAGATTTTATTTTTGTTGGCTGGGGCCCTATCATTATGAAACCGATAATGATAGATTTCAAGCTATTTGAGGAGGTAGAGCCTTCAGAGGAGCAGATCCAGGAGGAGATTCAGGTTGATGAAGACCACTCGAATATGTTTTCTAATTTACTTTACTTTTGCATTCAGGAGGATGAGAGACTTTATTTCATATTTCAGCTTTTAGCTTTAATGTTTGTAATAATACAGGTGTAATTGTACGTTTTCTTTTAAAGCATTTTTTTATTCTGAGTTGGATGTTTTGTTGTTCATTATGGATGCATGGATGTTACTATAGTTTGTTTCTTTTCTTTCGCACTTTGATTACATATTATACTCATATAGTGATTGTTCTTCTTTGCTCTATTAAAAAGGGCACATCCTTCCCTTGAGATTAGATTCGAGTCTTAAACTTTCAACTTAATGTTAAGTAAAGGATGTGCATAGTGACAACCACTCCCTAATCCAGATGATTAAGGGGCGGCCATCACAGTTCCTCATCCAATCAGGATGATATACTAAGATACCAATCATAAGGCTACTACTCAGTCATAAACTATGAATTGATCTACTAAGTTTCTATGGCGATGATTTCCTTCTCCAAAAGGATATAGAAACACTCTTCCCAATGGAATGAGGTGTTGGAAACCTAAGGGAATGCTAAGCTAGCATTTTAGGTCACAATTGTGACTTGCCTAATAATGGACTCAATAATTCAGTTAACCTAAGGAGTGAGAGATCATTTACCTAATTGGGTAAGTCACTACTCGGCATATGAACCATTATTATAGGTCACGAAACCTTGACTTAGAACCTAAGGTTTGATTAACTAAGCTAGGAAGAAGTGATTGTCCAATCAACACATGACATCCCAACTTAGGATTAGATACATAAGCAAGATTAAAGGATGATTATGAATAAGAATTACTAATGGAATAATGATAAAACTTATAAGCTGAAAATGATTAGGAGATTAAACATGTGTACCTGAAACAACATTGTTGCTTCTGGTTAACTTCGTGGTATGAGGGTGTAGACTCTTGCAGGCCCAGCTGGCTTATTGTTACATATTCACTTTGAGGAGATCTAGTAACAATGGGTCAAGGTGCGATAGTCACTTTCCTCTTTTGACCCGAAGTTGCAGTTTGAGGGTGCTTGAAACGGTCAATGCAAGTTCTGTCCACAGTTTCATTATATGCACAATGTTGGAAGTAGTGACCCTATCGGCCACAAGTGTAACAACATCCCTTGTCATGATAGCACTTCCCATCGGGGTGTGGCTTTGTATAGCCATTGTATGAATCATTAGGTGGGGTAGTAGCTTTAATCTGGTAGACCCTTGCTATCTTAGGGTTATTGTAGAGGTAGGAAGTTGACTCAACACTTATATTGGGTTCTCCTTCAGCCTGGTCTTGTTCGACCACCTTTGCTATTGCAAGGAGCTCCGTGAAGTTTGTCAGACAGTGGGGTACAACTTAGCTTTTGATAGAAGCTTGCAGCCCGCTTTGGAACTGATGGCAGCGATCTGCCTCTGTGAGAACCAAGTTGGTGTCGAATTTTGCAAGATGATGAATCTCAACTTCGTATGCGAATATGGAACGATTCCCTTACTGTAGCCTTAGAAAAATATCTCCTAAGTTGTGTTTGGCAGGCAAGGGGATGTACTTTGCCTGGAACTCTTCAATAAACTCATCCCATGTAATATCTTCAAGCTCGATGTTGTCAAACTAAGTGTTGCAGGTTGTTATCCCACCAAAACTCAGCTTCGTCTTGGAGAAGATGAGTCGTTAAGTGGATCACCTCGAATTCTGGGCATTTGATATTGGTAAGGTCTTCTCCACCATTTTTATCCAGTTGGCGGTGTCGATGGAAGAGATGTTTCCATTAAAGATAGAAGGTTTGAGGCACAAGCAGCTATGTAGTAGTCCATCAGTGGACTGAACATGGTGCTGGAATGAGTATTACGAGGCCAGGGTGGTTTCAGTGTTTGAGCGACTCTAGCTCATTTGAGCTGTTAATAGCCGCTCCATCCTCTCTGCTTGCTGCGCTTAAACTTTTGCCGCCCTTTTGGCTTGTTTGTTATGGGAGTCCATTATGATTTTGACTGCTCCCTGCAAGGCGTTTACCTTGCTAGAGGAACTGCCGGATGCAGCGGGTGAAGGGCTCTGACCAGGATTCATTCTTTAAATCTGAATTTAGACAATTCTCTCCTAGAGTCAAAGAAAAATTTGGAAATGGACTAGTTTATTTCTTTCATTAATCATTTCAACAAGGCATGTCCTATAGGTTCAACCAAGTTTCCTTTCGTCAAGTTAAGTTATTTACTAAGGTCTAAGTTCTATAGTTGGGCGTATTATATGGGTAATTTCCATTCTATGATTTTTATTCTAAGCAAAGGACTATGGTACCTTGGATGTAACACAAGTATCTATTTAGTGACTAAATGATAAAAGAACAATCCATTAGGTAGAGAGGAATGAAATTTACAATTTAACAACTTATAGAGTCTCACTTATCATTGAATTAGGTAAAATCCCAAATTTACTAATAAGGGAAGGATGTGCTCAGGATATAAGTAAGGAAATCAATCACTAAATAAAACATCTCAAAGTGCAGAAGCAAGAAACATAAAATAATATTACATCCAGTTCCACCATAACACAGATAGGACATATAGCACAGAATAAAAAATAGTGCAGTAAATGAAAATACATAGAATATCTGAATTTTTACATCAATTTTAAATAAACTTAAATGAAAAAAAAATATCGCTCATCCTTACTAAAGAAAAAGACAAACTAAAGCTCTTCAACTCTGGACTGATGCTCCTCCTGAAGTGGCTCTACTGCAGGTACTGGATCCTTAAATTCCTCAGGAACTAACATTGTCAATTTCACAATACCAAGGCCCCAACCAAAAGAAAGAAAAAAATTAGTTATGCTTATTGTCTAAGTATATTTTAGGCTGATTAAGTTCATGTGTTTAATGATATCATGATACTTTAAGCAAATTTAATCAAGTTTACTCATACATGTTTTTATGAAATAAAATGTGAAAGAACAGAACTGAAGTAAATCTAGCATCCTAACATGCATATATACAAATGAAAAATCAAGATTCTTCAGAAATATGAAGGGTAAGTACTTGCTGCAGAAATAAAAACTAATAGTGTAAAAGTACTGTTAAAACTCGTAAGATAAAGCTTGAAATAAACAATTTCAAAGAAAATGCTATGTGAAATACTGAAATAATAGCAATAACAAGTACATAAGAATTTGGGAGACATTTCCCAAAGCTACAAAAATACAGGAAGGATACTACTAGGAGACATTTCCTAGAGTATAATAACTACAGACTACCTGCATCTAGAAGACATTTCCTAGATTAACAAGAATACTGAATAAAAATCATCTAGGGGACATTCCTTAGATATATAAGATATAATCATCTGGGGGACATTCCCCAGGTTATTAGCAATATAGAATATAAGTCATCTAGGAGACATTCCCTAAGTATACAGTAGTACAGAATATAAGCAGTAATATTATGACTGCAGAATAAGTGAGACACATCATAAAATGAGGCATAGTAAATAAAGTTATTCTATATTATCAAGTGTGATAAAATAAGTAATGTTATCCTAAATCATTTAATGTAGCAAAGTAATGTTATCCTAAATCATCTAATGTGGTAAAGTAATGTTATTTTAAATTATCTAATATGGCAAATTAATGTTATTCTAAATCATCTAATATGGCAAAGTAATGTTTAGCATTCATTATTTAATAGCATAGTAAGAAAAATTCAGCAATTAGAAAAGTAAAGTATGCAAAATATAATATGAATAATAACACTATACAGACTTTGTGATATCAGTTATTTTCTAATTTAATGTATTCTAACAGTCTGAGATTATACAAGCTCAGGATCTCTAATATCCTACTATCTAGTATGATCTCAGCACTACGGTCCTATAAGTTAAAGTAAATAAAATCAGTGATGCCTTCTTAGATTAAATAAAAAATCAATCATCCTAATTAATGAGTTCAAACGATCTAAATTAGAATTTAAATGCAAACTAATCTCTCTAAAAGGTGGAAACTATAAACTAATAAATCAAGGTTTCACTCACTGGATAACCCATTTACCCAATGAGTGAAGTCTAACCTAATTTTTTAGTTCTTATCCTTAGGGAGGAATCCTAAAATGCAAACTACTAAGAAGCCAACTTTGATGCTAGCTAGCCTTAACTATCTTGAGTGAAAGCTTAAGAGAAAGACTAGAAGATTTAAGGGAGGCATGATGTGAGATGAATCTCACATCATGAAGTTTAATACTTAATTTTTTTTGCATAAAAAGAAAAGATACTATTTAGCTCGCAATTTTGCTACTATTCAATTCGCTGATTACTATTAATTTCATTGTTTACCATTTATTTTGCTGCTTTTAGAGTATGCAACTTTCAAAAAAAGAAATTGCAGCCATCAAGAATAAAAAGAAATTATTAAACCTTAAACTCCACTCTTCTTTCTAAACTACTACTCGAGTACCCTCATTTAAGACTTGATGATGCATAAAATGAAAATCCTTACCCAAATAAAACTTCTTGAGAGCTAACATAGCAAACCAACAATGATATAATATATATATATATATATATATATATATATATATATATAACATGTGTTAGTATAGCAGCATCTATTTAGGGGCATGGGCAGAATTTTTCAAGCTTTATTGAGATAAACACAAATACAGGTTAAAATCAATCAAGCTTGATTCCTTCTCATTTACTACTTATATATATATATATATATATATATATATATATATATATATATATAACATGTGTTAGTATAGCAGCATCTATTTAGGGGCATGGGCAGCATCTTTCAAGCTTTATTTAGCCAAATATAAATACAGGTTAAAATCAATCAAGCTTGATTCCTTCTCATTTACTACTTCTATTTAATTGAATTGAATAAGGCAATTTACAAAAGAACACAGCCAAATAATATGAACCTTAATTAACCTGCCCAACAAGCTTTCAAAAATTCAGAAAATTAAGAAAACAATATTGTACAAATTAGTTACAAAAATCACTATAAAGAACATTATTTTGAGCATAATAGAATGTGTCTATTAAGTTGTATATGACTCTAATTTGAATATCTGGTATAGAATTCTGTGCTGTGGTATTTCAAAAATCAAGTCACTTAATATTTCTATAGATGAATTTTTCAATACACTAGTTCGACATGTTACTGAAAGATATAAACAAACTTAATGAAGATACATGAATAAGAGAATCAATAGCTCAAATCTGAACTTTAGCTTATTTCTCTCAATAAACAAACAACATAATAGGCTCAATCTTATTTAGAATACCAAGCATAAACTAAGCTAAATTTCAACTTATCTGCACAAGTTTCAACAAGTTTAATTAACAATGATTCATTTTAGTTTTGAAGTTTCTCAAATTTGCATGTCAAAGAAATGAGTGCCTCATGGACTAATGTACAAGCATAAGGCTAATTATAAAGTAAAATCTTTTATCCTAGTTAGATTTTTTGAGCCTCTATTCTAGCAAGCTGGCAATCTCTTAAACATAATCATTATAGATTTACTCTATGAGGGATATGGTATAACACTTACTCTTAAAGTGCATAATTCAATAATATTAAGAAAAAATGAAACGAAGTAATTAATTTATTTATCGAATGCATTTGCTCTTACATGAAAACATCAAGCTAAGAATATAATAGACTTTTACTAGCTTTTACATTTCTCGATTATTTAGATCAGTTGTTTCGAGTGACTTGACTTCTCCCAGCCCATCTTGTTTTGCCGCATTCCATGCAATGTTGTGCATCAAATCTTTGAACTTATATTAAGCAAAATATACCTTGAGATAAGAATTATTTTAAGTGCATGGGACACAATTCTTATAGAATACTACAAACGACACACGTGCTGCTTGCCTAGAACTTGATTATGATTAAACCAACCTTATGTGAGAGTTTATTTTGTTCTCAATGGATAGCCTATGCAAGAAAAATGAGAGCTACAAACTGAGTGGCAGGAAGTGTTTTACTAGCACTAGAGTACTCAAAAGTTCAAAATATAAATTTATTCATAAACCAGGCTTAAATTATAAGCATATGATAATAAAACTAGCCATTAACACTTTGTTCTTAAAATTTTGATATAAAAAATCTCATTAGATTTATTTGAAATGCTAAGATAGCAACTAGATTCATCCTTAAACATATATATATATATATATATATATATATATATATTTATATATATACTGATCAAATAGTAATAGAAATGCCATGAAGCAAATGCTAATAATTCTCACCATAGCAACTAAAAACAATGCCAATACATAAAAAGAAATAGAAGAAGCTAGCCCCTTTTTATAAATCTGAACTTAATAGAATTATAATAAAAAATGTGAGAACTCTAACATCAATTATTCAAGGAAAATTTTGTTCACTACATTCAAAACTTTCACTATAGCTCATTTTCTTTATTCTTCAATCACAGATGTAAGTGATTCCAGCTTTATTACTGCTTACTATAGCTAGCTAGGAGTCATCCGATCATATATTTTATATATAGCAATTAAGGCCTTTCTATAATACAAAAGGATGAATTAATTCTCACAAATGTATTCTTCATGCTGTTAATGCAAAGAATACAAACTAAATGCAAAAAATTCTTCACGCATAAGTATTCCCGTAGCAGCTCTTCATTATTTAAGCAAGAAAAGAAGAGATCTTTCAATTTTATAATAAATGCGTACAAAATTTGCATCCTTTTATTACTCTGAAATTATTAACTGTAAACTTTATACACCCTGAAATTTACAATATGAATTCGTTCTTTTATATCTTATTGATCGATCAAGAGCCAATCTTCAATCGGGTTCAACCAAACTCGAATGAAGATTGATATGTGGCGCCCCAACCCTGATCAGCAAAATTAGACTTAAGAGGTGGTGTGCCACTCTGGCAAATCCCTCACTTATCATTGGATTATGTAAGATCCACATTCCACTAATAAGGGAAGGAGGTGCACATAATGATTACATGAGATCAGTCACTAAATCAACACAATCACAGAGTGCATAAGCATATAAAAATAAACAGTATATCCAGTTCACCATACATCAGACATGAAACAAAATAAAATGAATAGCTCGAAAAATAATAGTGCAGAAAAATAATTACAGTCACAGCACCTGTATTATTATAACATTTAATAAATAGTTTAAAAAGACTGAAACTAAATCTAAGAGTCTCCCGTTCTCACAAAAGGTAAAAATAAGACTAGGCAGCATTTGGCTCTCCTGGCTGATGCTCCTCTTCTAAATAAGGCTCCTCTTCTTCAGCACCTCGGTCATCAAATCTATATGAATCTGACATTATTGATTTCAGAATGCCAAGGCCCCAACCAATAAAAAGAAAATCTTATTAGACAATTGTCTAAGTACCTTTTAGGCTAAATATTTTAGATAAATTATTAATGTCACCATTTAAACTTAAACACAACAAAAAGTGAACTAAGACCATAGGAGTAGTAAGCGTGTAAGGAATGAGATAAGTTATAACTATAACATTTATAACTAAACAAAAAGTGATGCAAAAGCATACCTCAAGCAAACTAAGCAAGGAATGAGCCTATATATATATATATATATATATATATATATATATATATATAATGCAATAAGTAAAAGTATTAAAAATAAAATCTGATGATAAATATGTTGATGGTCATATGACATATACTGATTAAAATAGTAAGTCTGAACATGGTACATATAGTAAGCAATAAAGTTTAGCATCCTATAAAAATGTATAAGTTAGCAAGTAAGTAAGGAAATACAACTTACTAAGGAACATGCATCAATAATACAGTAAAATAGTAAATTGAAACTGAACAGATATGTAAAAATTGTCATATCAGAAAATTGGCCAATCGGGCCTAGACAAAAATTCCCAAAGCCTTTCTAGGCTAGGGCAGACAGAACAAAATAGCAGAACTAAGGAGGCAGTAAATACAAATGTAGAATCTTTTAGTTATTTTACATTTGTTTCTGTGGACACATCCAGAAATAGCTGAGGAGTCAAGCACGTTTGCAAGACTATATGGGTTCCAAGCTTAACACACACTCCTCAATGAGTAATGTTAAGCATCCTTATTATTCCTCCTGTCCATTAAGGTAAATGTGCACATGAACCTACCAGAATATAACTGAACCTAAGGCAATTGTTATCCTAATTATTCTATGTTTTCATTTCATGCATAAAATTTTCTTATATGATATGTCCAAGAAATTAAGTATAAAATACAAGGAATGCATAGAACAAATAAGTCAAGTAAGCAAGGGACTCTTCTAACATGGTGATATTGTTATTGTCTAATTTAAACCATTCTAACTATTCTAAGTTACACAAGTTTAGGATCTCCAATTCTTACTATTGAGTGTGACATAGAAGTACGTCCTTAAAGGTTAAAAATATTAGGACTAGCTAGGTCCTAATATAATTAATCAATGTTGACTACATAAGTTAAATTAGAAACCAACATGACCTAATTATTGATTTTTAGACGTTCTAAACTATAAGCTAATCAAAATTTATTCCCACCAAACCCGATGGTACTGAGGCGGCGTGGCTCGTAGCACACGCGGCGCTATGGGATTTCGCGCTAGGGCTGGCGGGGTCCCACCTAGCATCTGCTGAGCAGACTGCGAGACCCGCAGACGTGTCTGCGGATGCGATCGCATGCAAATGTGGGTCGGGTCAAGCCCGACCTGACCTGAGTGAAGGAGGTCTCGCCTCTACGAGTTCCGACTCGATGACACTAGGGCACGCGACGATGGACGATCCCAGCGATGAGGCGTTCTAGCCCACATGGTAAATGCTAGAGCTCGACGAGGCCGACCTGTCGAGGGTCGAATCGCTGTGCGAGGAGAACTGGATCGGCTACAAGTCCTAACCCTAGAAGTCTAGGGTTCGAACGGGAGTGAAGGCACTGTGCACTATTGTGGATAAATCATAGATTCACGATGATCGAGTCTGGGTAAGCTCGATCGAAACTGTTCGATCGATAATCAGGAGTATGAAATAGCAAAATGAAATATGAAATTGGTAATTGCTTGCCTATAAGGAGGGATCGGAATGAGTACCTGATGAGCGGTCATGGGAGTTGAGCGTTTCTAGGGTTCGAGGTTGACGGCCCGAGCCTCCAAATGTCCAAGACTTGGGCCTTACGCATGGGGAGAAGCCTTATGCAGGGTTAAGCGGAGCGAGCGAGGTCACCGCGCGCGGCAGCTGGGCGAGCAGGGCGGTCCTGCGACTCGTGGAGGGTTTGCGGAGAAGCCAAGGGGGACGGAACGGGAACCACTCAATAGGCCAATCGAACCGCTGAGAACGGCCATTCTATCAAACAACGCGGGTGAGACGGCGCGGAGATGGATGACGACGCCGTTAATAGGAAGTAAAATATTAATAATAACTTAAATTCATTAATTTAAATCATGTTTTATTAATTAAAATTAATTAATTTAATGACTCCCATAAATTTCCAAATACTCACTCCTAGCTAATTGAGGGGTGAGGAACGCAACGGCGAGATCGGATTTTTGATTCAACGAGTATTTTTATTTTCTAATTTTCAGGGTATTTAAATATTATTAAAATATTCGATAAAAATTTCGACGACTTCCGATTGCTGCCAAAACTTCACGCGTAGCTAATTTGGGGGCAATGAGCGCAATGGTGAAGTCCGATTTTCGATCTGAGGTCAATTTAGGTAGGTCAATTTCTAGGGTTCCTGAAATTTCCAAAATTGGGATTTAATCCATTTGACTCCTGATTGGGACTTGGTCTTAGTGGAAGACCCCTAATAACTTGATTAACACTTAAGATCAAGATTTAGACTGAGGTTAATCTTAAATGACTAGGGTAACAACCTGGGTTGTTACATGATAACACTATAATCTCATAGCATTTGAACTATATGATAGGGTTAGGAAGTGCTTGGAGTCAACAGGCGAAGCCAGCTTGACATGCTAGGAGGTGCTCTCAGCCAAGCCGAGGGGGAAGGAGACGACTGCTCTTGGCTGGATGGAGTTCAGCCTAGGAGGTGGAGAGGTGGTCGGTCGAGTGGAGGAGAGAGGATGCAAAATGTGAGCAGAAGAGACGGAGAGCAGCACAAGACGGGACACTCGATCAGAGGATGAATGGAGAAGAAATAAGAGGGGCGGAGCTTGCGAGTGCTAGCGGTTGAGACTGCGAGGGTGAGGCAATGCGTGTCGAGCGAGGGGGAGGAGAGGCACCGGGTGAGCGAAGTGGTGGGTCGACAGCTCGATTTATGGTAAAGCGTGCGTTTAGGAGAATAAAGAAGGCAGATGGCAGAGGAAATAAGGAGAAAAATTGAAGGAATTTAACTTAAAATAAGAAATTAAGTTAATATTTAAGTAATTATTAATACCACATTTCCTTAATTAAAATGACTTATAAATTGGTTTTAGAAAATTTTGATTAAGTCTCCCATAACGAATTGAGGGGTGAGGAATACAACGGCAATGTATGATTTAGATTCCGACGCGTATTTAATTTTCTCATTTTCCAGAGTATTTAAATATTATTAAAATATTTGACGAAATTTTGATGACTCCCAATTGCTACGAAAACATCACCCCTAGCTTATTTGCGGGTAATGAGCGCAATGGCGAAGTCCGATTTTTAATTTGAGATCAAAATAATTAGGTCAAATTCTAGTGATCCTGAAATTCTCAAAATTAGAATTTGATGTGTTTGACTCCTACTTTGGACTAGGTCTTAGTGGTGAATTCCTAATGATTTCATTAGTGCACTAAGACCAGGATTAGGACTTAAGTAAGTCCTAAATGACTAGGGTAATAGCTTGGGTTATTACATAAAGTCAGACTTAGTAAGATATGTCTCTAATCTTAAGTCTACAGTTGAAAATATTAAATAATAATAAATAAACTATGAAACTCTATAAACTAGTAAAATCAAGATTTTACCATTGAGTAATCCAATTTACTCAATTAATGAAATCTAAATTAAGTCCCATTCTTAATTCCTAGAGATGAAGATCTTAAGTGACTAAGATGAACACTCAAGCACCAATCTTAACTATTTATGAATTGAAAGCTTTAAGAGAAGAATTAGAAAAGATAAGTGAGGCATGCTGTGAGATGAATCTAGCATCATAGAGCTTAATAATACTTAGAACTTACTTAAGGGTGAAAGTTAGATTTTATGATTTATAAACTTAATTTATGGCATAAATCATATGAATTCCATTCATAATCACTTTATTTACTGATTTTAGTGATTAGAACATGAATCTATGGCGTAAGAACACTTAAACCTAAATTTATGCAAAATAACTATTTTGCCCCTATTTAAGGATCTAAAAAGTTTTTTTTTTTAGATTTAGGGCTCTAAATTAGAAATTTTCTATGGAAAAAGATTACTAACCGTCTAACATAAAGATAGACAGTAAGTACACTTAATTTGAATAATAGTTAAACTTCATGAGATCAAATTAAGAAATTTGACTCATAAGGGAAATTTGGTAATTTAACCTAATGAAGTCTAAACATTTATGCAGTATATTAATGCTTATTATTCAAGGATTCCATAGAGTCCAAGAACACTAAATTCTGAGATATAATGGTTAAGTTACAAGCAAATCAAATTTGGGATTCTATTATGTAAATTAGAGTTTTATAAATGGGGTCAACAACTTAATTTTTTCATTTGATGTCCAAAATCAGCAAATTCAGTGGCTATAGCTTTCTTATAATCTACTGATTACTTTAACTGAGAGTAAATCCAATTTGGACCTCATTTGGTCAAGTTATGACCTAATTAGGGTTAAGGGTGATTAGTGAGTGATTAATAAAATTAATCATATATTCACTAAACCAATCAAACCACTAAGTTCTAATATACTCTAGGAATTATCAGAAACTAGAGTCACTCAATTTAGATCCCTAATTTTGCTAATCTTCACTAATCAAGATTTAGAATGATTAGTGGGTGATTAGTAAAATTAATTATTAAATTGAAAAAATAACTTTACCACTGTATTTTACACTACACTAGGAGCTATCAGTAATTTGAAATTCTAATTTTGGATAATTAAGGAGCTTAATTTTCACTAATCCATTTTCCTAGAGTAATTAGACAAAAATAAGAAATATAATTACAAAAACTAAACTTTCTTGTAGATTAGTATTCTACATATTCTCCTGAACAAAATGATATATTAGATCATATGATTTGAAGCTAAATTGACTAAGTTATGAATTAATCAAATTTTAGGATTAAAGGGTTTAATTAGTTTAAATGATAATTAATGAAATTAATTTCCAAATAGAAAAACTAATTGCATAATATTAATCCTTTTATTTTTTTGATCAAAATGGTATATTGGATCACTATGTTTAGAATTATAATTACAAAGTAATGAGGTTTTGAAAATTTGAAATGGATTGAATAAGTAAAAATTTAGAAAAAGAAGAAAAATAATATTTTTCTTAAATAATTTTTGTAGTCACACGAATATTAAGAAAAACTGAAGCTTTAGGATCAAATTTCTCCCTACACAAATCTTCTCTCGAGGTGTGTCATATATCAATGGAAAACTCTCATCAAGACTTTTTTATGGATACCAAATACACCTCCTAATTTTGCAGATAACTTAATAATTACAAGCTCTAATTTGAACTTAAGAAAAAATAGAGGGCACCTTTAGTGTTCGATTTGGAGTTTGGATGAAGAAGATGAAGATGCTTCTTTACTGTGATAGATTTAAATGATAAAACTAGACTTGATAAAAAAATGAGGTTAAAGATATTATTTATTATTTTAATTAATTATTAATTACAATTTAATTATTTAAAACTTAAATAATCAAATGAGCTCCTAAAATTCTCAAAAATTAACTCCTAGCTAATTCGGGAGTGAGGAACACAATGGTAAAGTCGAATTTTGATTTCGATGAGAATTTGTTTTTTTTTTTCTAATTATTTAAATATATTAAAATATTCGAGAAAATTCGACGACTTTCAAAAATTCCCAAAATTTCACCTTTAGCTAATTCAAGGGTAAGGAACGCAACGCCATGTTGGATTTTGGTTTCGATGAGTATTTAATTTTCCTAATTTCCAGGGTATTTAAAATATATTAAAATATTTGCCGAAAATCCAACAACTTCCAAATGCTTCCAAAACATCACCCCAAGCTAATTTGGGGGTGGTGAGCGCAATAGCAAATTAGATTTTTGATTTGAGGTCAATTTAAATATGTCAAATTCCAGGGTTCTCAAAAATCCCAAAATCAGGATTTGATCCATTTGACTCCTAATTTGGACTTGGTCTTTGTGATGAACTCATAATGACTTAATTAAAGTACTAAAATCACAATCATGACTTGATTTAGTCCTAATTAACTTAAGTAATAACCTGGGTTGTTACAGGTTAACACCAAACCCCACTCTTTGCTTACTTACTTGACTCTCTATATTATCCCTTGAAATTTAAAACATCCATAACTTAGCCATTTAACCTCAGAATTTAGTGTTCTTAGACTCTATGAATTCCTTGAATAGCAACTAAAGTTAAACTGCATAAAAATTTAGATTTCATTAGGTGTAAATTACTAAATTGCCCCTTTAGTCAAAATCCTTAGTTTGGACCTATATGACCCATTTCTTATCCAAATTGAGTGTACTTACTGTCTATCTTTATGTTAGACAATAAGAAATAATTTGGCAATAAGAAATTCCAATTTGAATCCTTAAATCCAAAGTAACTTTTTGAACCCTTAAGTAGGGGCAAAATAGTCATTTTGCCCAAAATTTAGGTTAAAGTGTCCATAACCACTAAATTATCTTTTAAATCTCTAAAATCAATATTAAAACTATATTAGGATCTTTTAAGTGAATAAAATCAGCTATTCAATCAAAATGGGTTAAATTCCATAAAATCTATAAGTATTATTCCTTAGGAATTAACACGTCACATTAGGACTATTCTTAAGACTATGACAAGATTATAAGTTAGATTTCATTCCTTGGATAAAGTGGGTTATTCAATGAATAAAATCTTGGTTTTATTTGTATAGCGCCCCACCTCATCACCGCACGCAAAAGAGATAATCATAATTTGGTGGCATAGCGGTGCGCCACTTAGGATGGGATATCCCATCTCCCCGAATAGCTAAAATAAAACCTATCTGAAGGGTTGCTGACTCAACCTTAAGGAAGGTTGAGAGATAATACTTAGGATAATAGTAGTATCCTTATCCTATGTATTAGACTAATACATATATTAGAGTTAAAACATACATGAAGAATCCAATATATGTATAGAATATCAGCATTTCTAGTATATGATCACATCACAATATTAAGTATGAGTAAAATATAAACAGAGTGCGGAAGCTAAAGTTGTGGTGCCTGGCGCCCCACCCCCTAATTCGCAAGATTAGACTAAAAAGGTGGTATGCCACTTTGGCAAATCCCTCACTTATCATTGGAATAGGTAAGATCCATAATCCACTAATAAGAGAAGGATGTTGTACAGAATCAATACAGAAGATTAGTCACTAATTCAAAATAAACACAGAGTGCAGAAGCATATGAAATAAATAGTACATCCATTTCACCATACATCAGACATAAAATGAAATAAATAACTCAGAAAAACAATAGTGCATAAAAGTAGTCGAAGTCACAAGTACATATATTATTATAATATTTAATAAATAGTTTAAAAAGACTTAATAAATCTAAGAGTCTCTCATCTTCACAATAAACAGAAGAAAAACTAGGCAGCTTCTAAATCACCCGACTGATGCACCTCTTCTAAATAAGGCTCTTCCTCTTCAGCACCAAGTTCCTCAAATCTATCTCAATCTGACATTATCGATTTCACAATGTCATGGCCCCAACAAATAAAACTAAAATCTTATTAGACAATTGTCTAAGTACATTTTAGGCTGAATATTTTGCATGAATTATTAATATCACCATTTAAACTTAAGCACAATAAAAGTAAACTAAAAAGCATAGGAGCAGTAAGCATATAAGGAATAGGGTAAGTTATAAATATGACATTTATAACTAAGCAACAAATTGAGGTAAGGAAACACACCTCAAGCAACTAAATAAGGAACAGGCATATACGTATTTAATGCAGTAAGTAAAAGTATTGAAAGAAAAGTCTAATCCTAAACATGATAATAATCATATGACATATGCTAATCAAAAATAGAAAGTTTGAACACAGTACATATAGTAAGTAGTAAAGTTTAGCTTCTTATTAATATGTACAAGTGAGCAGGTAAGTAATGAAATACAACTGACTAAAATAATATGCATCAATAATACAATAGAATAGTAAATTGAAACTGAGCAGGTATGTAAAACTACCATATCAGATAATTGGTCAATCGGGCCCAGATAGAAATTCCCAAAGCCTTTCTGAGCTAGAGCAGACAGAACAAAATAGAATAGTATAACTGAAAAGGCAATAAATATAAATGCAGAATCTCTTAATTATTTTACTTTGTTTCTGTGGACATGTCCAGAAATAACTGAGGAGTCATGCACGTCTGCTAGACTATACGGGTTCCAAGCTTAACACACACTCATCAGTGAGTAATATTAGGCATCCTTATTACTCCTTACCCCCATCCGTTAGGATAAATGTGCACTAGAACCTACCAGAATATACCTGAACCCAATGCAACTGTTATTCTAATTATTTTAAGTTTTCATTTAATGCACAAAGTTCTCTTATATGACATGTCCAAGGAATTAAGCACAAAATATAAGGAATGCGTAGCACAAATAAATTAATAGTAAGCAAGGGACTCCTTTAACATGGTGACACTATTATTGTCTAATTAAATCATTCTAACTATTCTAAGTTACACAAGTTCAGGATCTCCAATTCCTACTATTGAGTGTAAATTAGAAATATGGTATTATAGGTTACAAAATATTAGGACTAGCTAGGTCCTAATATAATTAATCAATATCGATTATATAAGTTAAATAAAAAATCATCATGATCCAGTTTATGAGCTTAGACGTTCTAGACTAAAAGCTGACCACAATTTACTAAGCTAGAGATTATGGATTAAACACTATGAGATTGAGCTTAATCACATAATCCTAAAGGTGAGACTTAAAATCTATGTTTCAATCTAAATATGATCTATTGATTAAGGCAAATCCTATTAAGCAAAGTCAGACTTAATAGGATGATTCTTCTATCCAAAATCTAAAGTTAAAAGAGAAAATAATCAAAATTAAGTTGTAAATCTAGAAATTAATAAAACCAATATTTCATTCATTGAATAGCCCAGTTATCCAATAAATAAAATCTAACATATGATCTAGTCTTAATCTTAGGAATAGTCCTAATATGAGGTGAAAGATCCCAAAGAAAAGACTTAGAGAAATTTCAAGAATTTAATATTGTTGACCTAACTACAAAGTTCTAATACTGTTTAAACATTGAATTTAGTGATTTAAAGGATAAATTATGACTAAAGAGCGCATAACCTAAAATTTAAGCAAAATGACCATTTTGCCCTTACTTAAGAGTTATAAAAACTACTTTTTGTATTAGGGCTCTAAGTTAGAATTTCTTATTGCCAAATGATTCCTTACTGTCTAACATGAAGATGGATAGTAAGTACACTTAATTTAGATAAGAAATGTGTCATATAAGTCCAAATTAAGGATTTTGACCTAAGGGGTATTTTAGTAATTTACACTTATTAAAATCTAAATTCTTATGCAATTTACTATTAGTTGCTGTTCAAAAATTCTATTGAGGTCTAACAAATTTATTATAGTCATTTTAATTTCTAAGGGCAATTCGATAATTTCTAAGGGTCAAAGGGGGCAAAAAACCAAACATTTCCGTTAAAGGTCCAAATTCAGCAAACTCAGTTTTTATAGCTTCTCTATAGTATACTAAGCACTTTAACAGGGAATAGATGCAATTTGGACTTCAATTGGTCAAGTTATGACCTAACAAGGGTTAGGAGTATTTTGGTCATTTCTAAGTTTTTAGCATTTAGATCTTAAATATTATTATAGATTATTAATGACACTATAATTATAAGCTAATTAGCACTTTAAATTTCTTGATTTGGAGTTGAATTGATCAAGTTATGGTCAATTGAAGATTATGGGCATTTTTGTCATTTTTGGGTGAGGGTCCTAAATGTCATTTTTCAAACTAAGCTCTAAATGGGAAAATTAATACTACCACAGTGATGGGGCTATTCTTCTGAGTATTTTTAGACCCATATAACCTATGTTTGGATGATTATGTTAAATATTGTGAGGGTTTGATTAGGACCTAAAATATCACTAGATTAAATATACCCTGAATCGAATTTTAGATTAGCACCCCTTGATTACTTTTATTTTTTTTAGTAAAATGAGATCTATAATTGATATGTTGGGACTAGTATTTTTAAAGTTATTAAGCTTTTATAATTTTTAATTAATAATATTTAATTTAAATAATGCTGCTATTCATTTATTTAAATTAAATGAAATCATTGATTTAAATTAATATAATTTTAATTATTTAAATTAAGTTAACAAATTAATACATTAACTAATCTAGATAATCTACTGTTAAAAATTAACTGATTAGCTACTAATTAATACTAACTGTAATTAATTAATAACATGCTAATACATATATAACAATCTATGAATATACTTTTTTTTTTTTTTTTTTTTTGCTTATGTGTGGCCAGTGGAATTTGAACATTTGACTTAGGATAACAAATCTTGAGCCTCAACTATTGGACTACAATACCATTCATGAATATACATACACACACATATATATATATATATATATATATATATATATATTAATTTATAATATATTAATTTATAGTACTGCTAAATATATAAATATATAAGTATATATATATACTTTTTTTTTTTTTCTTAAGCAAACATTATATTCTATTGATCAGCAAATATTACAAAGAGAGTATGATCGGGCCACATTCCTACCCTCCTGTACCCCAAAAAGAACCTAAACAAAAGAAACAAACCCAAAAATTACAAAAAATAACAACCTCAAAATATCCAAGGCAAGCCGAAACAAATCAAAACCCTATACAATCCAAACACCACCATCAGCTTCCTTGTCCGCCCGTACCTCAAAACAGGGGAAATAAGACTTCTACGAACACTATGAGCATCCAAAACAGGAACCAGAGGTTGAACACAAGCAACCGCAGACACGCCGACGACCTGTCCGACCAGTTCGACGACACCGATAACCATTCCAGCGCTTCACAGATTTTG
Organism: Gastrodia elata; assembly: GCA_016760335.1. Taxonomy (NCBI): domain Eukaryota; kingdom Viridiplantae; phylum Streptophyta; class Magnoliopsida; order Asparagales; family Orchidaceae; genus Gastrodia; species Gastrodia elata. The sequence goes on along the minus strand of CM028670.1, from coordinate 63,882,609 downwards.
AAAAGCATGATAGCACCGAGCCAAAATACCTCCGGTTGTCCAAAGACAAGAACCGCTAGCTGCGAATTGCCACACGCAACAATGAAATCCCACAGGGCCGTTGCCAGGCAGAAGATTGGTGCCACCAGTCGAAGTTTCCTGAAGAAGAAGAAGAGAGCATGATTGCAAAAAAAGCCACTCAAAGCAGGGTGGGGAAGGAGCCAACATTCCACAACCAGGTTGAAGTTGAATAAACAGAGGCTAGAGCAGGGACGTGAAGGGGAAGACAGGGGCAGAGACATACTACCAGCCTGCTTATCCCTATGCAATCCAAGCCCATAAAAAGGACGAGCAACACATGCAACCAGGCGACTCAACACAGCTATCAAGAGCTTCGCTAGCACCGACCGAAAAGACAGCTATCACACTGTTAGCAGGCATCCAACGAAAAGACTTGAAAATATGCCATGGAGCAGCATAGCTAGAGAGATAGAAGTGAGGAAGCTTCTGAACCCTGAACACATAGCCGGAATCCCATTACTCACAACACCACCACAACGTGAAATTAAAAAACTCCAACCAACTCAAAAAGGAACCAACTAGTGAGGCGAAATTTAAGAGCAGCAAATTCTTGCACCATTGAAGAACACCGAAAGATCCTATTAAGCAAATATTAAAACTTGCATGTCCCCAATGAGACAGAGCCCAGCGCATTATCCTGGGGATCATCCAGATTTTAAGCCTCGGTCCAACCGAACAGGACCACCACCACTCCATAAGCTTAGTTTGCCCACACCACTTCCAGCCAACCCTGCTGATGAACACCTCTCCCAAAGGAGATAAAAACAGTCTCAAAACAAGTAATGACTTCGGATACCACCAATGTGAGAGTTCATTGGATACCGGGTGGACACCCATTCCTCCTTCACCCACGCTAGAAAGCCCCACCATCTCCATATAACTATCAATGTAAGTCTTTAACAAGCGACTGGGCAACAGCTTCTTCCCCCACTTTACCTTGGTTCTCGCAGACCAAATCTGCCAGCACACTTGGCACGCCAGAGTGAAGCCCCACTTACCCAAGTGATTGAAGCACCAAAGAAAAAGAGTCGGAATGGACGAACGATAATGAGAAGAAATTAAGTTCAGAATACCATAAGCGGACCAAAGGTCCCTCGCAAATTGACAATTTAAAAACAGATGAACCAACGACTCTTCATTCTGAAAAAACACACACTTAGAAGCTAACGACACCCCCCTCTCCTTAAGGATGTCATTAGCTGACAAAAACTTTTTAAAATTCTCCAAACGAAAAAAGAAAGAGCAACCATAGGCAAGCGGAACCAACCTGGCACGACTGGGGAGCGTGTCTCTAGTACCTGCTTTGCTAGTTTCAACTTTGGCTTAGACTCAATACCAACCCCAACTCTCAAAGAGTCCACCCACCCCCCCCCCCCCAAAAAAAAAAAAAAAAAAAAAATTGGAGTATTACAGACTAGGTTTACCACTTCTAGCACCGGAACCACTTCTGCAATCTTTGAAAAGTCCCGCTGACCCTCCGACCAAAACTCGGACACCGAACTGAGAGCCGAACCCACCACCGAGATGAGGGTATGGAGGGGGCCCTCCTTAAACCACTTGTCAAACCAGAAGGAGCAGGCTCCATCCCCAATGGCCCAAGAAATACATCCTTCCGACTCGCTCCTGATTCTCATAAGATTTCGCCACATAATTGAATCATTTTGAAGAGCACCTCTTACTGAAATATGACACTTGGACCCTTATTGTTCATGAAAATGGCCAAAAGGCCCTCCCTACATCTTAGCCTCCACCAAAGTTTGACACAGAAAGCTACATGAATTCTTTTCAGAGGACAAAAACCCAACCCACCCGAGGCCTTTGGGATCACCAACGATTTCCAGCTGCACTACATAATGGCCTTCCTGCCAGCATAATCTCCCCAAAGAAAACTGTTACATAGAACATTAAAACAACTAATGAACGCAGCCGGTGGACTTAACACCACCAGAAAAAAGTTTGGAATAACATTTAAGACCGATTGAAGGAGAACGAACTGCCCTCCAAACAAAAGACACTTAGCCACCCAGCCATTTATTTTCAAGGAGATACTTTGGATGATAGATTCAAATGCTGCCGGTCTCACCAACCCTTTTGACAAAGGAAGCCCCAGATAGCAGAGAGGAAGGGAAGACCTTGAGAATCCCGAGAGATTAATCAAATCTTGGGCCCTATCTTGGACCACCCACTTTCCAAACACCACGTTTGATTTACTGCGATTCACTTTCATACCCGATACCGATTCCATATGCTCCAGAATTTTTAGCAGTAATTTAAAAGCTTGTTTTGTGGCTCAGCAGAAAATAAGAGTATAGTCTGCAAAGGATAAATGTGAGATCACCATCTTACCTGAGTTATGATAGGCAACCCTCTTCCGTGAGGAGAAATCCTTGGCAAGGAGTCTGGAAAAATACTAATTAACAAGAATAAAGAGCACCGGAGAGAAGGGATCACCTTGCCTTAAGCCCCGGGACGAAGGGAAAAAGCCTCTGCTTTCCCCATCAATAACACTGAGAAACCAATATAAGAAATGGCTTTGTACATAAACTGGATAACTAGATTAGAGAAACCAAACTTTCTCAGGATGGAAAAAAAGAAACGCCACTCCACCCTATCATAAGCTTTCATTATGTCAAGTTTGATAATAGCATTGCCCTCCTGGCATCTCTTGTCAAGGTCTTGGATTAGTTCTTTAGCCAGAAGGAATTTATCTGTGATTAATCTACCTTGCACAAACGCACTCTGAGAAGAGGAAATAAGGTTGGGCAGAAGAAGACTTAACCTGTTTGCCATCACTTTTGAAGCAATTTTGTTAAAAACATTACACAAACTAATTGGACATAACTCAGACCATGAAGAGGGATGGGATTTTTTAGGGATTAAAGCGATAGAAGTGGCTGTTACAAACTTTGTAAGTAATCTACAACAAAGAAATCCAGCACTACCTCAAAGACCTCACCTTTAATCGCCTGCCAACAAACCTGATAGAAATGAGGCGAAAAACCATCAGGACCCGCCGCTGTATCTGGATCAAGATTCAAGACCACATGTTCTACTTCAGCAAAAATAGGCGGGCTAAGAAGAGAGGCGTTTTCAGCATCCGAGACCTGAGGAAAAGAGAAAACACTTCTAATTTCCCCTGTGGAACAACCTTCAGTTCTCCAAAGCTCAGCAAAAAACTTGACCGCCGAGTCCCCCAGAGCTTCCTTAGGAAGCCTATTACCCTCACTATCACACAAATGGCTGAAGTTGTTAGACGCATGCTTAATCTTTGTCCATGAGTGGAAGAATTTCGTGTTCTTCTCACCTTCTTTGAAACGCTTTAGCGTCGCCTTTTGAATCCAGAAATCCTGTTCCATTAATAGCACCACCTCTAGCTTACTTTTGGTTGTTCTCAACTCAACCGGGTCAGGCCCCAAACCACCCTCATCCCCAAACGCCTCCAACCTTGTCACCTCGTTTTCTGCTAACTTCACATTATCAAAAATATTGCCAAAATGATCCTTATTCCAGCACCTTAAACAGGATTTAAGTCTCTTTAACTTCATGTAAAGAATAGACATGGCATTTTCTTTCACTTGAACCGGTGCCATCCAACTAGCTTTCACCAACTCAAAGACCTCCGGGTGATGGGTCCACATGTTTTGGAAATGAAACAAACTCCTAACCGGGGAGGAGAGGACCGGACTTAGGGGAAGAAGGAGAGGAGAATGGTTCGACCCCAATTGGTTAAGATGGAGCACCAAGAGAGGGTTGAACAAACTGAGGAAACTTGGATTAGCTAATAATATGTCCAGATGCAAGACTTTTGAATTGTTACACCAGGTATACTTGGAACTCAAAAAATCCACCTCAACCAGGCCTGAATTAGAAATTGAAGAATTGAAATCATGCATAGCTCCTGAATAGCCTAGACCACAACCAAGATGCTCCGAGGGGCATCTGACCACATTAAAATTCCTGCCCACTAGATAAGGAGAATCATCCAACGAGCACCAAGCTTCCAAAGAATGCCACAAAGCCCTATGCACTTGTTAAGAACAGCTAGCATAAACTATCGATAGCTTCCAACTGAGGTTTTTCCAAGAAGCCAAACCATGAACCCCCTGGTCTTCATCCAGCACCACCTTAAAGACCACCAAATCCTTCCAGAACAACCAAATCTTACTATTTTTATTTGCAAAAAACTAAGAAAAACCTAACCTCTTTGCATACAGCCCAATCGATTGACTATGAATAAGGGGTTCCAAAATTGATAAAAACATAACCTTATTACTCCGACACAGAGAGACCACTCTAGCCCTACTCACTTTGTTTGCAATACCACGAATATTTCAGAACAAAAAAGATGAATTCAACATAAATGTATACGATTTGATTTTCTGGAGCTGGCTCTTAAAAGAACCATTTCAGCCTTAGACCTGCGGGAACTATTCTTCTTATTTGGCGTTACCCACTCCCTCGGCTCAACCAGGAGCATACCTTGTTTGTTATCCTCCAGCATCAACAATTCCTCTTCCCTAACTTGGATAGTCTCCACGGTCACATCTACCAGAATAGGTTGGGACAATGAAGAAAGACTATCTCCCTCACTCGGGAAATTTGCCCCGCCCAACAACAGGAAGCAGAGATCCCCTCACCGGGGGAGCAAACGGCATAAGAGCCCAAGCATGAGAGGGAGACTCAGCCTCTACTTGGGTAGCAGGCGAGGGCTTCAGTCTCCATTGGAAATTGGGATTTTTTTTCTTAGCTCGACACTCTTCCAAGACATGGCCACATCTATCGCAACTGGAACATTTTACATACTCCTGTTCCACCCTGACCTTTTGAAAATGACTAAAAATATTCCCAGAAATAAAGATCTCCCTCGGACATCTTCTAGAGATGTTCAGGTCCACTAACACTCTAGTTTTTAGAGAATGCCAGAACCCCGACTCTTTATCAATGGCGATCGGGTCCCCAACCAGACTAGCCAACACCCATAGATGGTGCAGGTTATTTAGTTTCGGACGCAGATAGGGAAAGGAAATCCAGTGGGGTTCAGAAAGAAGCCCCTCATCCAACTGCTGAGACTTATCCGCATAAAGATTAAGAGTCCCTCTACTCAAAAATAAGAATCTCCTTGACAGAAGATCTACAAAGTCATCAAAAAGAACTAGGGAAACCGAAAACAAATTTTTTGGTAAACTTTGGATCCAAAAACCCCCCTTACAACACTGATTCAGTAAAAGATCTAGTTTATCTATAGCTATCACCCTCTAACACAAACTCCCAAAATTGAGAAATTGCCCCTCTCGCGACAGGGAACATGGAGAACGGGAAAGCTTGGACTTCCTGGTTACACTGGAGCCAGATCACCCAGGAGGGGGGGAACTCCTTCACGAACAATCCCACCCCCAGAAGCGACCCCGTCGGCGTGCCAAAGGAAACCCTAGGCGCATGCTCCGCACCCCCCGACTCCCCTCTCGAAACTTCAGCCATAATTATATAAGTATATATATATATATAAATCTTTATATATATATATATATATAATATACATATTTATATTTATATTTAATCTAAATTTTTTGCATAAAATTTATTGCGGCGGGACACATGCTGCCACGCGGCGCCCTCTAGTTGGTTGTGTAGCGCCCCGCTCCATCGCCGTGCGCAAGATATAGGTATAATCAGATCGACGGCGGAGCGGTGCGCCACTCGGGGAGGAATATCCCGTCTCCCCGAATAGTAGAAACAAAATCCCTTTAAAGGGCTGTTAACATAAGATAAGAGTATTAATTTTATCCTAAGTATTAGACCGATACATACATTAGATTTGAAACACACATAAGGAATCCAATGTATGCATAAGATATCAGCATTTCCAGTATACTGATCATATCATAATACTAAGTATAAGTAGTATATAACATAGTGCTGAAGTTAAGCAAACATCCATAAATATTCATCATAGAAGCCGTATGAAAACATTCATCTCAGAAAAGAAAATAAATCCAAAATTATTATAACATTTTACTAAAATAGACATAAAGGCTAGTACTGAACTAAACTAAGCGAAAGGCAAAGCTGAAGAAGAGTCCACTAGTGCTCCATTGGCTCCTCCTGAATCTCCTGGGTGTCCTCCTGACCTGGCTCAATATACTGCTCAAGATCTAACAAATTGTTGAATCCCAAAAGTACCTCGTGTTAGACAATAAGCCTAATATATCGAGACTAATCTAAGTAGTTCTAGTTATTTATTTAACATTTACATAACGTAATTAAATCTATAGTAATATTGTAAAGATGGCTGAAAGTATAAAACTGTATAAAATTGTACAAATTGAAGCAAAGTATAGTAAAATTAAACTATAAACTGAATACTAAAGGTAAACCAAAAATAATAATGGATCTGAAAAGTGAGTAAGGATCTATAAAATAATGTTGTATGTCACTAAAATTGTGCATCTGAATATGCCACAACACTGTATGCTATTGATATATAACAAAAATATCACTGAACTGCTATAAGTAGTACGATCCAGTGTATACATACATCTAATTGGAAATACCATTTACTGTGATGATGATGAATCTTGAAATTCCCTAGTCAATGTATGTAATATTCCGTAACTCATAAATTATCACTGGTACTCATACATCATTCATGATACTCACACATCATGCTTAAGCTCATGCTCATGCTTTTAAACTGCATGAGGTAAATAAAAAAAATCCTAAAAAATGCTTTGAAATCTAATAATGAATTTAATGTCTCCATTATGCAGAATCCTGCTAAAAAGATTTTGACTCTTAGGTTCTAGTTCGATAATTGGTTAAAGTTGAGAATTTACTTAAAATCATTAGATGGAAATGTTGTATACACATGGCTGTATGTTTCCAAAAGAGATAGATTTAACCCTAACTTGTTTAAAATTGTACTTATCGAAGTGCACTACGACATAAGGCAGAACCCGGTCACAGTTTATATATCAAGCTAAGTCATTAAATGACCTAATTACAAGCATACTTAGTGGTCTATGCAAAGTGACTTAAGATACTAAGTCTCCTTAAACTGCATTTATCGAAACGCGCTACGATAGGAGGCATAACCTGATCATAGTTTACTTCTCAAACTAAGGATCTTGTTCACTAATTGTAACACTCTTAGTCTTGGAAGATTTATTCTAACGGGACTATATTGTCTAATCCCTCAGAATTGCACTTGGTCATAAGTCCACATTGGAGTGAATCAACCAATCCTGAATATTATTGAAATAATCTAGTACTATGGGTATACTCTACTACACCAACCAATAACTTGGGTTCAAACAATTCTATTTAATCAACAAGGATTTATTAAGACTATTAATTCCTATGCTAAATAGGTAAGTCCTATACAAGGCTCCAAGAAGAGGGTGATCAAGGATCACTAAATATGGGTTCTACCATAAGAAAAAGTGTTATTCTAATATCTTAAGTGATTCCTACTATGAGGGGATATGATCAATTTCTAGTGTTAAGGGATCATCTAAGCTTCTACCTCAATAAGTTATACAAGATTTCCCTACCTCAATGTATATTTAATTTTAGGTCTTTAAAATATTTTAGAGGCCATCATATACTGAGATACTAAAGATCTTATACCTTTAATTCTAAAGCTAATATATTAGGTTTTATTTAATAGTTAGGTTTAGAGTAATCAGATCAGATGATTAAGTCATCTGATCATATCCTATTCTAAGATTATGGGATTTAAAATAAGGATGTTATTAGAGTTAGATCAATTATTAAATTAATTTAGTTCTATTATCTTTTTATGTTAGTAGTCTTATTTATGAGAAAATCAAGAATCTTAAGTTTAGATTCAGATTAATCAATCACATGGATTTATCAATAATCTTAAGATGTCTAATTCAAATATTTAAGATCAATACCAAATTAGATACATTATTGGAATAGGGTCAATTTTCTTATCTTATAATCAAGTCAATTTAATTAAGGATTTAAGAGTTTGGATCTTAATCAACTAGATTAGGGTTTGACCCCTTACTCATGCTCAATTAAGATCAAATGTTTATTTATAAAATAAATGTCAAATCAATGAATTTGGGATGTGTTATGGGTGGCAATCTTAGACCTAAATCAAGTCTTAATAGATTGATCAAAGTCTTAAGACTTCTTAAGTTAATTATGATGATTAAGTTCTCCATTTTTGATTTGTTCAATTTATACATCCTAAATTTGCATACATGATTTTAATACATCTCCCTTATTTTTATGAATCATATTAATAGAGAAATTTCAGAAACTAGAAAGTAATTAGTATTAATCAAACCCTAAATCAATCCAAGAAGATTAGCGCATAACTACAAATCTAACCATCAAAAATTCATACAATTTGGCTCATAAGTTTTATCTTATCATACAATTAATGAGAGACTAAGTTTGCTAAAATCCAATGATTACAAATCCTAAATTTCATTAATCATGGTTTAACAAGATTAGGGCTTAAATTGAAAGATAGAGATCAAGAAAATAAATTACTTAGCACATTCATTCTACTCTACATAAGGAAACTAGTGGCACCCTAATCATACAATTTGGATAATAAATGAGTCATATGGGTTCAAACTAAGGTTTTTAACCTAAGGGGCATTTTAATAAATTACACCTAATGAAGTCTAAATTTTTATGATGTTTACTATTGGTTGCTATACAAGGATTCTATAGTGTCCAAGAACACTAAATTTTAAAGTCTAATGAATTAGTTATAGTCATTTCAATTTCTAAGGGCAATTTGATAATTTTCTAAGCTAAGGGGGTCAAAAGCTAACTTTTCATTTAATATCCAAATTCAGCAAACTTAGTGGATATAGCTATCACACTGAGTACTTTAGCTGGGAGTAGACTCAAATTAGACTTTAATTGGCTAAGTTATGACCTAATTAAGGTTAGGAATATTTTAGTCATTTTCTAATTTTTTTTAGGGTTCAAAACCTAAATAATATTTTAGATTATTGTTGGAACTGATATTTAAGCTATCTAGCACTTTAAGGTTTTGGATTTGGAGTATAAACGACAAAGATATGGTCAAATAAAGTTTCTGGACGCTACGACGCGCTGTAGCGCCCGACGGTGATTTCGCCTGTGCCAAAGCCGTGAAGGGTCAGAGTTCAAGCTCAAATACTCTCAATCCAGAGCATTCCATAGTAGTGCCATATATCAATTGAAATTTTTTCTAATACCTTTCCATTGACACAGAAATCGGCACAAACGGATCATCCTAGCTATATGAACAATGGTGATAAAGGCAGGGGTATGCAGAATGGACGAAAAACAGAGCATGAGGTATATTACTTTGAAGAGCTATAATGGCTTCCGTACTTAATCATGGATGTCTAAATATGCAAATAAGCATAATAGAGGAATGAAATAACCAATAAAGAAGAACAAATGGATACAAGGAGAGTAAATAAAAGGGTACCTTAGCCATTGGGAGAGGAAGAAGAAACCTTTGTTTTCCTCAATACTTTTGAGGGAGGGAAGCTCCTTCGTTAGCACCAAGCTAAATAATGGGGGAAATAGAGAGGAAGCTCTTAGCTTGGCAGCAAACAAAATAAAGAGGGCTGAGGTTTCTCTTTAAAGAAGAAGAAGGAAAGGGAAGGCCATGAGCTAGGGAGTTATAAGGTTAGTGGAGGGGATGGCCTTAGCCATCAAGCATTGCAATTAAGAAGGGGGGGAGAGGGATGGCCTCCACTTTTAATGTGCAATAGGGAGGTAAGGAGTAGGCTGAATGAAGGGGGATGGCCAGCCAAAATTTAGGAGACATAAGGAAAGAGAAAAAGTAAATTAAGGAATAATAAATTATTATTCCTAATGTTTAATTTATTAAAAAATTAGATTAAATAAATGTGTTCCGAAAAATCCCAAAACTTCACCCCTAGCTAATTTGGGGGTGATGAATTCAACGGCGAAGTTGAATTTTGATTCTGACGATTATTTAATTATTCCTTTTTCTGGTGCATTTAATTATATTAAAGTATTTGCGAAAATTCGATGACTTCCAAACGTGTCCAAAACATCACCCCTAGCTAATTTGGGGGTGATAATCGCAACGGCGAAGTCGGATTTTTGATTTTGAGGTCAAAATAAATACATCAATTTTTTAATTAATTAAATATTAAAATAATCCAAATATTGGATTTAGCTCTAAATCGGGCCAAATTTTTAGGGATTGATTCTAATAGCTAGATGAAATTAACATAATGATAATTAAGATATGATTAGGCTTAAATTAAGCTGAGTAACAACCTTGGGTTGTTACAGTCTCCCCCACTTAAAAATGATGTCGTCCTCGAAATCATTATTGGGATGGGAAAGATAAAACGCAGGAAATTAAGAACGAAACTTTTGAATCTTAAAGGTACCTGGACATTCAAAGAGACTTGGATAATTCTGTTGCATATCAGGCTCTTTTTCCCAAGTTAATTCTTTTATAGAGCGATTACTCCTCTGAACTTTTACCATAGGGATAGAACGATTTCTTAGTTGCCTTTGATCACGAGTTAATATTCTGATAGGCTCTTCCATATAGGAAAGATCCGGCTGAAGGGATACAGCTGGAAGTTGGATTAGGTGTGAAGGATTATAAAGATACCTCCGCAGAGAGGAGATGTGGAACACATTATGAACTGCAGAGAAATCTTCATAAAGTTTTAATCTATGCGCCGCCGAACCGATTTTCTCTATTACTTTGAACGGTCCAACGTAGCGAGGACTGAGCTTCTCAGCTACACCAAAGTAAAATACAACCTTCATTGGGCTTACTTTGAGATACGCAAAATCTCCGACATTAAATTCTAGAGAACAATGATGGGCATCGTGATATTTACTCTGGTGATCTTGAGCTGCTTTAATTCTCTGCTGGATTAATTGCACTTTCTTATTCATTTCTTTAACTAAATCTGAACCATACAGCTGAACACTGCTTGTTTCAGACCACACTAAGGGCATACTGCATTTCCTGCCGTACAATGCTTCATACGGAGCCATGCCGATACTTGATTGGAAACTGTTATTATAAGAAAATTTAACTAAGGGAATATGATCTTCCCAAAAACCTCCAAGATCCAAAATGCATAGGCGAAGAAGGTCTTCAAGAATTTGATTAACTCGCTCAATTTGACCATCTATTTGTGGGTGAAAAGTGGTGCTCATGGCTAAAGTAGTTCCCATGTCTTGATGCACGGCTTGCCAGAATTTAGAAGTGAATCGACTATCACGATCATATATAATAGACCTCGGAATTCCATGAAATCTGATGATTTCCTTGATATGCAGCTTCGCCGATTTTTGCACAGTATCGGTTTGAAGCATCGGAAGGAAATGTGCCGATTTGGTCAGTCGATCGACAATGACCCAAATTGAATCAGCACCAGATCTTGATTTGGGTAAACCCATTATGAAGTCCATAGAAATATCAAACCACTTCCATTCAGAAATTACTAAAGGATGGAGAAGTCCCCCAGGCTTTTGATGTTCAGCCTTGACTAGATTATAGACATGACACTTCGATACAAATTCATCCACGTTTGTCTTCATTCCAGGCCACCAGAATGATTTCTTCAGATCTTGATTCATCTTAGTACTATCAGGATGTACTTGGTTACCAGAATTGTGGCCTTCCACTAAAATCTCTTGATGCATGGATTTGGGAATCCATATGCGATCTTCTTGATAGATTACATTACCTCGCAACTGCAGGTCGAATCGGCGACCACTTTCGATTTCCCTTTTAAACTTCAGGTAGTCCTCATCTTTCATTTGGGAGGTGGAGACATCACTGTGAAACATTGGTTCAACGGTACTCATAGATATTTGTACATATAACATATCACCATGAGTTGGCCTGATATCGAGCCTTCTGAATTCTTCCTCTAAAGGACTTGAAGCTATTAAGGAGGAAAGCGTAGCATGACGACTAAGCGCATCGGCTACAACATTCGCTTTCCCCGGATGATACTGGATTGATAAATCATAATGGCTTATTAACTCAAGACATGTTCGCTGATGATAGTTGAGTTTGCGTTGAGTGAAAATATACTTTAAGCTCTGATGATCTGTAAATATGGAACATTGGATGCCATACAGATAATGATGCCAAATCTTTAAAGCAAAGACTATGGCAGCCAATTTGAGATCATGAACCAAATAATTCTTTTCATGTGGTTTTAACTGATTAGATGCGTAGGTAATAACCTTTCCTTCCTACATTAGCACACAACCCAAGCCTATCCCTGAAGCATCGGTATAGACTTGTTAGTTCAAACATTCTTTGGGTAAGGCAAGAACTGGGGCAAAAGAAAGAGCATCTTTTAACGATTGAAAGGCATTCTCACATTCCGGACTCCAGACGAATGGCATTGCCTTCTGAGTCAACTCTGTGAGAGGAGAAAATAACTGTGAAAAGCCTTTGATGAATTTTTTATAATACCCGGCCAGACCCAAAAAGCTTCGGATATCAGTCATAGACTTTGGCTGTGACCAATCCTGAATGACGCTAACTTTATTTTGATCTACTTTAATTCCTTGCGCATTTATGACGTAGCCCAGAAAAGCGACTGAGTCAAGCCAAAATTCGCACTTGGAATATTTTGCATAGAGCTCATGGTTTCGAAGTTCTTGTAGAACTAATCTTAAGTGCTTCTCATGATCATCACTACTTTTTGAATAAATCAGCATATCATTAATGACGACTATGACAAATTTATCTAAATATGTTCTTAGTACGCACTGCATTAAATCCATAAAAATGAACGGCGCATTAGTTAAGCCGAAAGACATCACTTAAAACTCATAATGTCCATAGTGAGTTTTGAATGTTGTCTTTTCTATATCCGCATCTTTAACTCTTAGCTGATGATAACCAGATCGCAGATTGATCTTGGAAAATATCTTAGCTCCAGTTAATTGATCGAATAGATCATTGATTCGCGGTAACGGGTATTTATTCTTGATATTTACTTTGTTCAATTCTCTATAATTAATACACATTCTCATCGATCCATCTTTCTTTTTCATGAATAAAACTGGAGCTCCCTAAGGAGATGAACTCAGCCGAATAAGACCTTTTTCTAGCAGCTCTTCCAATTATTTGTTCAACTCTTGCAACTCCTTAGGTGCTATATTATACGAAACCTTTGATAATGGTTGGATTCCCAGAATTAATTCTATAGCAAATTCCACTTCTCTAACGGGAGGAAGACTGGGTAGGTCTTCAGGAAAAACATCAGGAAAATCACAAACTATTCAGTTTTCAGAAATATGCACGATTTCTTTCTTCTCTCCCAATATTTTTACGGAATATGCATCGCATACCTTTCTTACTAGCTTTTCTGCTTTCATTGCATTGATCAACGATTCTTGAGTGCTAAATTTTCCAATGAAAATTTTTGATTGGCTTCCACTACCCAAAGTGATTTTCTTCTTTTGGCAATTTATGGAAGCCCCATGTTCGCTCAACCAATTCATGCCTAGGATTATGTCAAATTTTGCTATTGGTAACTTAACCAATTTAGCTCCATATTTCTGTTCACCGATAGGAATATCTATGTTGCAAAATTTCTGGGATTGCATGTGGGCTCCAGAAGGTAGCCCGATACTCAACGAGTTTGCTAGCCGATATGTTGGTAGCTTAAGGGTCTGCACCCATTTTTTCGATACGAAGGAATGACTTACTTTAGTATCGAAAAGAATATTACAAGATTTATCGTTTATCATTAAGGTGCCTATGATTATAATAACTTAATAAGAACGGCTACTCAAACAATTGAAAATACTGAAAGAGTAATAATTAAATAAAACTTTAATTTAAGACATACCTGAAATGATATGATTGTCTTCAGATATAGAGGCAGGTGTTAGCGTGTATACCCTTGTAGGAGCTGTAGGTTCTTTGCCCTGGGGCCGCTGGCCTTGATAATTAAAGGCCAGCTTCTGTGCAAGTACAACTACCTTAGCATTTGAAGTGAGAGCTAGCATTATAGCAGGAGCGGGCTCTCGATTGTTCCCTGGCTGAGCACGGAATGCTTACTTATGATGGGAGTGATTGATGATCACTCTGTCAATTGTTGGCTTAGTGTCGCATTCGAAGAAACGGTGGCACTTTCGACCACATGCAAAACATACACCACCAAAGTGGTAGCATTTCCCATACGGATGGTATTTTTTACATTCAGAGTTCCGGGGTGGGGATTGTTCAGCTTCGATGTTATAGACTTTAGCCATCTTGTGATAACCAAAGTGCTCCTTATTTGGTTGCACAAACGCAGCCTTACGCTTAAGGTCCATCTGACCTTGAAACTATTTTTGGAGGCGAGCCGCCTCGATCAACTCTGCCAGAGTTTTGATTTGGCAAGACACTAGGTAAGCTTTTATAGAGTCTCTCAAACCCTTCAAGAATCAATGGCATCCAGATGCTTCCATTCTAACCAGGTCTGGAATGAAGCGTGACAATCTCTAGAATTCCTGTTCATAGTAGAACACTGAGTTATTACCTTGAGTAAGATGGAGGAGCTCATCCTCCAGAATTTCTTGAGACGATGCTGGTATGAATGCCTTGTGAAATTCTTCCAAAAATATATCCCAGGGGATATCTTCTATTTCATAATCGGTGAATTTGTTGTTCTGCTCATTTTCCCACCAATATTCAGCTTCTTCTTGGAACAGACGAGTCACTAAGCGAATAGCTTCAGAATTAGGGCAATTGATACTAGCCAAGTTCTTTTCGGCCATCTTCAGCCAATTTACCGTGCCCATAAGATTTAGCACTCTATTGAATGTAAGAGTTCTAAGGCGAAGACAACTGTGCAGGATTCCATCACCAGTATAGTGTGAAGATGATGAAAACCCTAATGGGGGTGCAGGTTGTTGCCTAACAGAGAGAATCAGAGCACGAGTCTCTTGTGCTTGTTGCGCATTGCTTTCTATTAGGGCTATCACTAAACTCGCCATTGTGTTTGATTCTTCAGGTCCGCCAGATGACGAGACCACATTCTTAATCGGGGTAGGGGCTGAAGGAGATCCTGGATTCATGACTGCAACAAAGCATGAATTTAGCAAACAAAACAAAGATTTACTATCTTTTTTGATCATCACTTTCTCAAACGAGAAGTTACATAGGTAGACAAAAGGATAAATTGATATGAAAGCAAGGTACTATATGAAATCTAATGACATCAGCTATAATATTCTACCCTAAATGTAGCATAAAAATCATCAAATGTTACTAATCGATCCTTCCTAAATAACTTTCTATCTGTCCAATACCTGACGAATGGTCTAAGGTAGTAGAATGAACTAAACTGCTGATATTCCATACCTAAAGTTTCATTAAATTATTAATTCTAGTTTTCCAATTATTTTAATTATAAGTACTTAATTCATATATTTTACTTCTTTAAGGTTCATTCAGATCCTAAGATGTCATTTGTCACTCATATTTATCCTTTAGCTATATCTTACTCATTTATGATTCGTTCAATTCATAAGGTGTCATTTCCAGATATTCTTAGTTTCATTTCTGAGATTTTAGTAGGATGAACTATGGATGCAACTTTTCTTACACATAGTAATTGTGATCATATTTGCTGCAGAGAATGGATCATAAAGTAGATAGGAACATTTCCTTATCTGACACCTTCTGATATTTCTCTGATACCAACAGTAGCACCCCACCCCGTCACCGTGCAAACAAGATAGGTATAATCAGATCGGCGAAGGAGCAGCGCGCCACTCGGGGAGGAATATCTTATCTCCTCAGATAACTGAAATAAAACCCCTCCGAAGGGTTGCTGACTCAACCTCGAGTAGGGTTAAGAGCTAATACTTAAGATAAGAGTAGCATCCTTATCCTAAGTATTAGACTGATACATACATTGGATTTGAAATACACATAAAGAATCCAATGTATGCATAAGATATCAACATTTCCAATATACTGATTACATCACAATACTAAGTATAAGTAGTATAAAATAGAGTGCGAAAGGTAAGCAAACATCCAGAAACATTCATCACAGAAACTGTATGAAAACATTTGTCTCAAAAAAGAAAAGAAAATATATCCATAATTATTATAACATTTTACTGAAACATACATAAAAACTAGAACCAAACTGAACTAAGCGAAAGGTAAAGCTAAAGAAGAGTCCACTAGTTCTCCATTAGCTCCTAATGAATCTCCTGTGTGTCCTCCTAACCTGGCTCAATATACTGCTCAAGATCTAGCAAATTGCCGGATCCCAAAAGTACCTCGTGTTAGACAATAAGTCTAACACATCGGGACTAATCTAAATAGTTTTAGTTATTCATTTAATATTTACATGACGTAAATAAATCAATAGTAATACTGTAAACATAGCTAAGAGTATAAAACTATATAAAACTATACAAACTGAAGCAAAGTAAAGTAAGACTGAACTGTAAACTGAATACTGAAGGTAGACCAAAAATAGTAATGGATCTGAAAACTGAGTAATGATCTGTAAAACTATGTTGTATGTCACTGAAACTGTGCATCTGAATATGCCACAACACTGTATGCTATTGATATGCAACCAAAATATCACTGAACTACTATGAGTAGTACGGTCCAATGTATACATACATCTTGTTGGAAATACTGTTTACTATGATGCCGATGCATCCTAAAATTCCCCAGTTAATGTATGCAACATTCCATAACTCATAAATCATTACTAATACTCATACATCATTCTGATACTCACACATCATGCTTATGCTCATGCTCATGCTTTTAAATTACATGAGGTAAATAAAAAAAATCCAAAAAATGCTTTAAAATCTGATAATGAATTCAATGTCTCCATTGTGCAGAATCCTACTAAAAGGATTCTGACTCCTAGGTTCTAGTTCGATAATTAGTTAAAGTTAAGATTTTACTTAAAATCACTAGTTGGAAAGGTTGTATACACATGGTTGTATGTTTCTAAGAGAGGTGGATTTAACCCTTAGCTTGTTTAAAACTGCACTTATCAAAGCGCACTACGATAGGAGGCAGAACCCGGTCACAGTTTATATATCAAGCTAAGCCGTTAAATGACTTACTGACAAAGTGCCTTAAAATACTTAGTTTGCTTAAACTGCACTTATAGAGGCGTGCTACGATAAGAGGCAGAACCGGTCACAGTTTACGTCTCAAACTATGGATTTTGTTCACTAATTGTAATACTCTTAGTCTTAGAAGATTTACTCTAATGGGACTATATTCATCTAATCCCTCGGGATAGCACCTGGTCATAAGTACACATTGGAATGAATCAACCAATCCTGAATATTACTGAAATAATCCAGTACTGTGGGTATACTCTACTACACCAACCAATAACCTAGGTTCAAATAATTCTATTTAATCAACAAGGATTTATCAAGACTATTAATTCTTATGCTAAATAGGTAAGTCCTATACAAGGCTCCAAGAAGAGGGTGATCAAGGATCACTAAATATGGGTTCTACCATAAGAAAAAGTGTCATTCTTATATCTTGGATGATTCCTACCATGAGAGGATAAGATCAACTTTTATGGTTAAGGGATCATCTAAGTTTCTACCTCAATGAGTTATATAAGATTCCCCTATCTCAATGTATATTTAAATTTAGGTCTTTAAAATATTTCAGAGGCCATCATATGCTGAGATACTTAAGATCTCATACCCTTAATTCTAAAGCTAATATATTAGGTTCCATTTAATAGTTAGGTTTAGAGTGATCTGATCAGATATTTAAGTCATCTGATCATATCCTATTCTAAGATTATGGGATTTAAATCAAGGATGTCATTAGAGTCAGATTAATTATTAAATCAATTTAGTTCTATTATCTTCTTATGCTAGTAGTCTTATTTATGAGAAAATTAAGGATATAAAGTTTAGATTCAGATTAATCAATCACATAGATTTAATAATAATCTTAACATGTCTAATTCAAATGTTTAAGATCAATACCAAATCAGATGCATTATTAGAATAATATCAATTTTCTTATCTTGTAATTAAGTTAATTTAATTAAGGATGTAAGAGTTTGGATCTTAATCAACTATATTAGGGTTTGACCCCTTACTCATGCTCAATTAAGATCAAATGTTTATTTATAAATCAAACGTCAAATCAGTAAATTTGAGATGTATTATTGGTGGCAATCTTAGACCTAGATAAAGTCTTAAGACTTCTTATGTTAATTATGATGATTAAGTTCTCCATTTTTAATTTATTCAATTTATACATCCTAAATTTTCATACATGATTTCAATACATCTCTTATTGTTATGAATCATATTAATAAAAAAATTTTAGAAACCAGAAAGTAATTAATGTTAATTAAACCCTAAATCAATCCAACAGGATTAGCACATAACTACAAATCTAACCATTAGAAATTCATATAATTTGGCTCATAAGTTCTATCTTATCATACAATTAATCAGAAACTAAGTTTGCTAAAATCCAATGATTATAAATCCTAATTTTCACTAATCATGGTTTAACAAGATTAGGGCATAAATTGAAATATAGAGATTAGAAAAAGAAATCACTTAGCACATTCATTCTACTCTACATAAGAAAACTAGTGGCACCCTAATCATGTAATTTGGATAAGAAATGAGTATGAGTCCAAACTAAGGTTTTTGATCTAAGGGGTATTTTAGTAAATTACACCTAATGAAATCTAAATTTTTATGCAATTTACTATTGGTTTCGGTTCAAGGATTCTGTAGAGTTCAAAAACACTAAATTATGAAGTTTAATGAATTAGTTATAGCCATTTGAATTTCCAAGGGCAATTTGGTAATTTTCTAAGATAAGGGGTCAAAAAACTAACTTTTTCATTTCATGTCCAAATTTAGCAAACTTAGTGGCTATAGCTTTTCTATATGATACTGAGTACTTTAACTGGGAGTAGACTCAAATTGGACTTCAATTGGTCAAGTTATGACCTAATTAAGGTTATGAGTATTTTAGTCATTTTCTAATTTTTCTAAAGTTCAAAACCTAAATATTATTTTTGATTATTGTTGGCACTGAAATTCTAAGCTATCTAGCAGTTTAAAGTTTTAGATTTGGAGTATAAATGACTAAGATATGGCCAAATGAATTTTCTTGACGCTACGGCGTGCTGTAGCGCCCGACGGTGATTTCGCTTGTGCGAAAACCGTGAAGGGTCAGAGTTCGAGCTCAAATACTCTAAATCTAGAGAATTTCATGGGCGGTGCCGCCATGTATCAATGGAAATGTTTTTCTGATACCTTTCCATTGACACCAAAATTGGCACAAATGGATCATTCTAGCTATATGAATAATGGTGATAAAAGCAGGGGTATGCAGAATGGACGAAAAACAGAGCATGAGGTATATTACTTTGAAGAACTATAATGGCTTCCTTACTTAATCATGGATGTCTAAATATGCGAATAAACATAATAGAGGAGTGGAATTACCTAGGAGGAAGAACAAATTGGTACAAAGAGAGTAAACAAAAGGGTACCTTAACCTTGGGAGAGGAAGAAGAAATCTTTATTTTCCTCAAGACCTTTGAGGGTGGGAAGCACCTTCGTCAGCACCAAGCTCAACAATGGGGGAAATTGAGATGAAGCTTTTAGCTTGGCAGTAAACAAAATAAGGAGGGCTGAGGTTTTTCCTTAAAGAAGAAGAATGAAGGGGAAGGCCATGAGCTAGGGAGTTATGAGGGGGATGGCATTAGCCATCAAGCATTACAATTAAGAAGGGGAAGGAGAGGGATGGCCTCAGCTTTAAATGTGCAATAGGGAGGTAAGGGGTCAGCCGAATGAAGGGGGATGGCCAGCCAAAATTTAGGAGAGATAAGGAAAGAGAAAAAGCAAATTAATGAATAATTAATTATAATTCCTAATTTTTAATTAATTAAAAATTCATTTTAAATAAACATATTCTAAAAAATCTCAAAGATTCACCCCTAGTTAATTTAGGGGTGAGGAATTCAACGATAAAGTTGAAATTCGATTCCCACGATTATTTAATTATTCTATTTTCTGGTGCATTTAATTATATTAAAATATTCACAAAAATTTGACGACTTCCAAACGTGTCCAAACATCACCCCTAGCTAATTTGGGGGTGACGGTCACAATGGCAAAGTCGGATTTCAATTTTTAGGTCAAAATAAATACCTCAATTTTCTAATTAATTAAATATTAAAATAATCTAAATATTGGATTTAGCTTCGAATCGCACCAAATTGTTAGGGATTGATTCTAATAGCTAGATAAAATTAACAGAATGATAATTAAGATATGATTAGGCTTTAATTAAGCTGAGTAACAACCTTGGGTTGCTACAGGCTGGACCAGAGGGGGCAGGTCCCACAGCCATATGCAGCACAGCCTGACTGGCTGCGGAGCTGTGTGTGGGACCCACAAAGGGGACACGTGGCATCACACAAGTTAGGCCGAACGCATGTGGGACCCCACGGTCAGCCGTACGCGTCAGCAGGGCCCACGGCCTCGGCCTCCGCGGCACATGCAGCCCACATGCGAGGAAGCGGGCCAGGCTCGGGTTGACCAGACCCGAGCAGATCCCTCATCTTCCTCAATGGGGTCTACAGCCTGGAGGGTTAGGGCTTGTTAAAGGTGGCCATCCCGACAGCCTTAGGTGGGGCCCACACAGCCAAAGGTAAGTCTCAGTGAGACCTACCCAACGAGACTCGAATCGAGCCCGGAGGTGGCCTGAGCTGGCCACAAAGGCTAACCCTAGTGGCTTAGGATCGGTGTATCGATGGGTAATGATTTGTACAGTGGACCGTCCCTCGACACGCCCTGATTGGGTGCAATCGAACCCAATTGAGCCATTGGATCTTCAATCTATGCTTAGCAATTAGTTTTCGAAACAAGAATGCGGAAATTCAACGAAGATTGGGGAAGATGTGAGTACCTGATTTTGAACGGCTGAGAACAATCAGTTTTGAGAAGACTCAAGTGGATACCACTGGCTCGATCACGCAAAACGATGACTCATACCTGCGGCTGAACTCTTAATGGGCGCTCGGTGGACTTGCCGAGGGCTCGGGAGCGCCGGTTGGGCGGAGGAAGCGGCAACATGCCACGTGGATTCGTGCTAAGAGATCAAGAAAGGAGACAAGGCACCCACTGTTCGATCCTATCTCAGATCGAACGACCCACGACACTTTGGGCAGCGGATCCGAGGGGCAGCATCCGACCCGCGATGATCCGAGTCAAACCCGATAACGGAATCCGACCCGATAATAGGAAATTAAGTATTTAATCATTTAATTTATTTAAATTAAATTTTCTGATTTAATTAGTTAATTTTAATTAAATCATTAATTAAATTTTCTAATTTAATTAGTTAATTTTCTGGATTTTTCAAGAATTAAGATTTGATACATTTGACTCCTGAGTTGGACTAGGTTTTAGTGGAAGACTCCTAATGACTTGATTAGCACTTAGGATCAAGATTAAGGCTAAGATTAGTCATAATTAACTAGGATAATAACTTGGGTTATTACAGGCTCCCCTGCTTAAGAACGATGTCATCCTCGAGATCACTCAAGTGGAAAGAAGAAGGCAAGAATGAAACATGAATTGAATTTGAAAGATTATAATGCTAAGAAAGAATTACCTGGATTCTCGAAGAGTCTAGGATATTTAGCTCGCACATCTGACTCCTTCTCCCAAGTGGCTTCATTGCGAGAATGATTCTTCTACTGAACCTTGATCATCTTGATAGCACGATTTCTAAGTTGTTTGCGATCTCGGGTCAAGATTCGAATTGGTTCCTCGGCATATGACAGATCGGGCTGGATTCGAATTTCTGGGAATTGAACTTGGTGAGAAGGGTCTCTAAGGCACTTCCTTAGTAATGATACATGAAATATATTGTGAATTACTGCAAAGTCATTTGGTAGATTTAGTCTGTAGGCGGAAGAACCTACTTTTGCTGCTACCTCAAATGGACCAACATAACGGGGGCTAAGTTTCCCTGCTATGCCAAATCTAAAGACTCCTTTCATTGGACTGACCTTCAAGTAAGCAAAGTCTCCAACTCTGAATTCTAGAGGACTGTGATGAATATCATGGTATTAACTCTGACGGACTTGGGCTGCACAAATCTGCTGTTGAATCAACTGAACATTCTTTTTTGTTTCTTCTACTAATTAAGATTCGTACAACTGAACACTGCCTGTTTCTGACCATGCCAATGGAGTGCTACATTTCCTGCCATACAGATTTCATATGGATCCATCTCTATGTTGGCTTGGAAGCTATTATTATAAGCGAACTCTACTAACATAATGTGATCTTCCCAAGATCCAACAAAATCGAGGATATATAGTCTAAGTAGATCTACAAGAACTTGATTTACTTGTTCTGTCTGACAATTTATTTGCAGTGAAAGGCTATACTCATTGCTAGAGTTGTGCCTAGATCTTGATGCATGTCTTAAAAGAACTATGAGGTAAATTGACTGTTTATATCGAATACAATTGACTTGGGAATCCCATGTAACCTGATTATCTCTCTGATATAAAGCTTGGCGAGTTTCTCAACTGAGTCTATTTTCTGGATAGAAATGAAATGGGCGGACTTGGTCAATCGATGAACTATGACCCAAATAGTATCGGCTCCAGATTTTGCACTAGGCAATCTCATAACGAAGTCCATCGATATATCTAGCCATTTCCATTCAGGAATCTCAAGCAGGTGAAGCAGATCATCGGGCCTTTGGTGTTCTGCCTTGACGAAACTGCAAGCATGGCACCTTTCAACGAACTCAACCACACTTTTCTTCATTCATGGCCACTAGAAGGACTATTTCAGATCTTGATACATCTGTGAGCTCTTAGGATAAATTTGATATTTAGAGTTATGGCCTTCAATTAGCACCTCCTGATGCATGGACTTAGGGATTCATAGACGATCCCCTTGATATATAGCACCTTTATGGAATCGAATGTTTGTGGGATGACCACTTTCGATGGCTTACTTAAAATTTAGGTACTCATCATCTTTCATCTGAGTGATAGATACGTCTCTATAGAATGTGGGCTCCACATTAATCATTGAGAGCATTGTACTCACCTGGTCACTACACGCTGATTTGATATCCATCTTACAAAATTCTTCTTCAAGAGGACTCTTAGAGATAAGAGCATTGAGAGTAGCATGACGGCTCAAAGCATCAGCTACAACATTTGCTTTTCTAGGATGGTATTGAATATTTAGGTCATAGTCACTGATCAGTTCCAGCCGCCTTTTTTGTTGGCAGTTTAACTCCCTCTGAGAGAATATATATTTCAAACTTTGATGATCTGTGAATATTGAGCACAAAATTCCATATAGATAATGACGCCAGATCTTTAGAGCGAACACTACACCAGCTAGTTCGAGGTCATGAACTACATAGTTCCTTTCATGAGGCTTCAACTGATGAGAATCATATGCGATGACCTTCCCTTCTTACATTAGCAGGGCACCTAAGCCTATACCAGAGGCGTCAGTGTAGATTTGGTAGTTCACTCCTTCCTTAGGAAGAACTAGAACGGGGGCAGATGTAAGCGCATCCTCTAGTGCTTGGGATGCTGCTTCACAAGCTGGCGACCATTCAAATGGTACAACCTTCTGGGTGAGTTTGGTGAGTGGAGAGGCTATTTGAGAAAATCCTTTCACAAACCTTCTATAATAACCGGCCAAACCCAAGAAGCTTTTGATTTCTGTAATTAACTTGGGTTGCACCCATTCTTAGATTGCGCTGATCTTGTTCTGAGCTACTTTGATCCCTTGGGCATCTTCCACGTGGCCTAAGAAGGCAACAGATTCAATCCAAAACTCACACTTTGAGTATATAGCATACAATTGGTGGCTTCTCAATTTTTTCAATACTGCCTTGAGATGAAATTTATGTTCCTTCTCCGTCTTAGAGTATATTAGAATATCATCTATGAAGACTATGACAAATTTGTTAAGGTATGGCTTTAAGATATACTGCATTAAGTCCATGAAGATTGAAGGCACATTTTTTAATCCAAATAACATCACTAAGAGCTCATAGTGGCCATATCTTGTTCTAAAGACAGTCTTTGCTATGTCAGAATCTTTCACCTGCAGCTGGTGGTATCCTGATCGTAGATTAATCTTTGAGAACACTTTTGCATCGACTAATTGATCGAACAAATCATCAATGCGGGGTAGCGGGTATTTGTTCTTTATGATTATTTTGTTCAGTTCTCTATAATCAATGCACATCCGCATTGACCCATCCTTCTTCTTTAAAAATAATACTGGGGCTTCCCATACGGAAGAACTAGGCGTAATAAGACCTATCTCTTGCAGCTCCTACAATTGCTTATTCAGCTATTGTAGCTTTTTAGGTGCCATAAGGTAGGATGCCTTAGAAATAGGTTGGGTTCCTGGAACAATGCCTATTGTAATTTCTACTTCCCGTGTAGGTGGAAGACGGGGTAGGTCCTTGAAAAGACATCGGCAAATTCACAAATGACAGGATTTTTGGATATGGGAACGTCTTCCTTCTTTTCTCCTAGTATTATCGCTAGGAAGGCGTTGCAACCTTTACTTAATAACCTCTTGGCTTTGATAGCATTGATAAAAGAAGCTCTTGTACTAAAGTCCCCAACGAATAACTTCGCTCGTCTACCATCACCCAAGGTGATCTCTTACTTCTGGCAATTGATGGTTGTGTCATGCTGACTTAACCAATTCATTCCCAAGATAATGTCAAAATTTACAATTGGTAAAACTACAAGTGTGACGACCCTAAATATTGAGAATCACTTAACTCAACATTGATACGTCACCGAAATACCTAATACTAGATTAGAAGAAAACTAATCCAAATCATTAAATATTGTGTTTGGCCAAGGATATAGAAGAGGGTCTTAAGTTAAGATGGAAGGAAAAATTGTGAATGGTATTAAGTAGTTTATAATTCAAAATACAACACTTGAATTTATAAATGAGAATGAAATATGATTAAGCATATAATATAGGTAAAGAAATATGAGATTGTGATTTAGAACAATTGAAATGAATACATTCAATCTAAGATATGAAATTCTAGATATTTAATGCATATTTGACACGTGAGTTATAAGTCTACATTTTTGCCAAATAATTATAAGTCTAAATTTTCTTAAAAATTTTGGCAGAGTCTCCTTTGTAAATAGCTAAGGAAACACCAGTAAAGTAGACATGCAAGACTTCCTATACAACGAAAGTTATAATTTGAAAGGAAAATAACCTAAGATAACTTGCAATCAATCCATTTAGCTCCAATTCTAGTATAGAGTTCAATCCATTACATAGGATTGCTTATTTTCAATTTTAAAATACAGTTCAATCAATTTTATAGGATTACTCATTTACAATTCTAAGAGTTTAAAGGCAGAAAATCACATATATAACAATTGTCTAACCTAAGGTTTGCTTCATCACAACATTCAATGCTCACATGTAGATATAAAAAGATTATCATTTAAATAAGAAACTAGTTTCCAATTCTATAAATAATTGAAAATACAACTAATTCTATTTCATATCCTAGGTAGATATGCAACTAATGACTTAATTAATATTCATTTTTATACATTTGTAATCATTCATCCATTCCAACACATTCATCCATTCATTCATCACAAGCAATTAAATATAATCTAAGCTCCAACAAAGTGTAGTAAAAGTAAAGTAAACAACGTTATTACAAACCAACAGTAATATTAAGTGAAAGAAAGAAATTGAAAACTCACTTGAAATTTATATTAAGCTAGCTAATCTAAGTATATGATAAGCGGAAGAAATTGATTTTTAGCACTTGGTCCAGCTCCACTAGCCCCCAAGTGCACCTGATCTATCACATTTTGGCATTTAAATGTGATAGGGCAAAGCCAAGACATAGAAAATCTGGTTAGACTGAATAGGTTAAGTACAATTTAATATTGGCTAAACATGTTATTGTTACAATTGGATATCGCTTTCTTGTTACAAAGTAATCAAAAGCATGGGTGCAATATAGTAAGCATTCAAGTGAGGAAAAGTAAGTAAAAAAAAGCAAAGTGAGCTAGAATACACACTTAAGTATACTTCCTAGCCTGCAAACAGAATAATGGTAAAAGCATCCTAAATAGGCTAGAAATAAACTAAGGTGCATATGAAAATAAATGAAGTAAAGCATGTATATGTTTAAATGAACTTATGCTTAGTAAGGAAAAGAAACAGTGAAGCATTTAAATATAATTTTACAACATTCACTGTAATCTATGTAAACTGTAAACAAGTAAAGTACAGTTCTAAATCATAGAAAATGCATAGTAAGGAAATTGAAGGAAGATCTTAGACTATTAGTCTAAAATTCACATAGTCTAGAACTATGGAAAGTAACATAGCCAAAAGCTATGGTGAGTCTTAACAATCTATAAGATTGAAGATGTTTTCATCTGTGCTCATTCTGTGGGCATATTCAGAATAAAATGAGGAGTTAAACACGTCTGTTTAACAACTAAAGAAAAGCGAGGTCAAATCTTAAAACACTCACAGTCACCCTCTGAGAATGTGAGGTCTTCTTATTACTCCATTTTGAGCTTGCCCTAGACTGATCCACCATATAAACCCCTAGTAATTTTAATGTGAAAGTTTTATTCATGCACAATGTATTATATGAATAATTCAAGTGAATAAGGCTTAAAGCTAAGCAAGCATTCAAGGGAAATTCAATAATTGCAATAAAGTGATATCCAAAGTTATCTAATTTTAATGATCTACTTAATGATTGTAGCTAATTGAGCTCCCAATTAACGTTGAGATATTGATCTCAAGTCAATTGTAAGTATAGCAGTAGTTGGACTTTTAAAACTAGTAGATTTAATTCAATTAATATGATATGACAAAATAATTTATAAGTATAATTAGTATAATTAGAAACTAGTTCTTATTCACATCCTAGACTATAAAATTCAATTGTATAATTAAATCAAAGTTTAGGTGTCTAATGGGGAGGGATAAAGCTAAAGAAAATATCTAACTTAAGAAATTATAAGTTAATGCAAGTTCACTAAAGTTCACTAGAGTTTATTAGAGTTCACTAGTTAGGTTATAGTTTGAAGGGTCTAATTAGTCAAGTATTAATCTAGTTAAGCTATAAGTAAATGTAAGATTTAAGATAAGTAACTGATAGGACTTAAGAACTATAAGTTCTAAGTATCATAATAATTTATGTTCAAAGAATTCAATAGGATTCCTAAGCTAATCAAAGTGACTTAGAATTTATAATACTAGCTCTTAAAATAATCAAGATGAGGTTTTAAGGGTTAGGGTAAATGAACTAAGTTCTAATCTAGTCACTAAACTAGATTTAGTTAATTCACTAATCTACCATTACAAAAGTATTGAATCTATCAACACTCTATGGGTGTAACTAAATAGATTTAGAGATCAACTATAATTCAATTTGCAAATTAATCCGAGGTTTCTACCTTAGGTTTGAAAGGTGAATTAAGCACTTGGCAGTTAATTCACATAATTAGAAAGTTGAGAACTAAGCTCATACTAAATGCAATCTAATTTGATAAGGGAGATAATAAATATGATATATTAGCTATCCTAGGGTTTTATAAAACCTAAAATGTGCTATCTAGAAATTTAGGGTAATCACAATAACACTAACTAAGAGTCAAAACCCTAAAATCATAAATTGTTGTTCAATGGAAGTGATTTATATATAAATGAAATCCTTATATCATAAGATGAAGAATGACACTAAGTATGTCAATTTTGGAAAACTTTGGAAAATTAGAGTTTTAATGACTCCTAATTAGGGTTAAAAAGTGATTAAGAAAATTAGAGCTCAAATATTAAATTTGATTTCATATTATTGTCTCTCACATTTTTGTGAGTGAAATGAACTATTTGATCGTTTAATTTGGATATTGAATGATCAAATTAGGTCACATGAAATAATGAAATTAATTTATAATTAATTAAATAAATCTTAAATATTGACTAATTAAAATATTAATCAAAATAGAAATTAATTTACAAATTATTGATCTACTCATTTTTGTGATCAAAATAGTATAAAATTTGTATTATTTGGATTTGTATTTTTAAAGTTATAATTGAATTAAATTTTATTAATTAAATAATTAATAAAGGCAGGTTAATCGTTATAATGATTTAACAAATTGAGGATTAATAATACACACGGAATTCCTATAACTGAAGGAAACAGTGGCAGAAAATACCGAGAAAAATGGCAGCACTGATTACGGGGAAAGTTGGCGTGGCACGGATCTCTGGGTAGCGCTGATACCAGTGCTACTCTAAATCCCATGCAGATACGGCGGCCTACTGATTGACATGCGTCTTCTTTGTTGACGAAGAATGACACGGCTCAACCGGGAATGAACCAGTCCAGGTCTAGCAAAAATGAAATTCCTTAAAAGGAACCGGACCGAACCGTTTCGTCCCTGACAAAAAATACAAAGAGACGGAGGGAATCTAGGGTTTCGCCAAAATTTGATTTCGACTGACCTTTAGAGCGATTCAAATGTCGGCGAGAAGGTCTCACTGGGATGAATAGTCCTAGATAAAGGTTGAGGCCAATGAACTTAAGGATCATCCTTAAAATAGATGCCCAAAACCCATTAGTCGAACCCTAAAATCCCTTAAGATTCAAAATCTTCTCTGGTCGATTTGAACTTGCCTAAGTTCGATCGATCCTTAAAATGTAATTGATTAAAATACTGGAAACCAATAGATCAGCATTTATGCTATTGATTAAAGGTTAGATGTGCACCTGAAATCGAGAAAATGGAGGTTCAGATGCAAGAATTTCACCTCACCCAGGCACGATCCTCTCGCAGCGATTCACTCCTGCAAAAGCTTTCAAAAGCAGGGAATCAAGGGAAAATGCATAGGGAAGGAGCTTAATTGCAGTATAGGTTAGCTGAGAGCGATCATACTCCTCCCCTCTGCGCCACTGCGTGCATCGTGCGAAAAGTGGAGGGGACATACAGTGAACCTATCTGGGCCGTTGGATCTAGGCACTCATCCAACGGCTGGATCTGCTTTATCAAGTCGGCGCCGTTGGATCATCATCTAGAAAGCGCGACGGCTCGAATCACACCAATCCGTTATGAGCTGTCCAGGCCCGCGTAGCGAATCCCCTGCAGTTTTAAAAGTAATCCGATCTAATTAAATAACTTATAATATATATATTAATTAATTAAATTTAATTATATATAATCAATATACACATTTTATTAATCAAAATAAAATAACTAAATGCACTTCGAATAATCCCAAAAATTCACCCTTACCTAATTGAGACATGGTGAACTCAAAAATGCAATCATATTTTTAATGGGAGGTCAATTTAATTATCTTAATTTTTTGGGTATTTAAATATTATTAAAATATTCGAGGGAAATTCGACGACTTCCAAACACTTCCAAAATACCACCACTAGCTAATTTGAGTGTTGTGAGTCTAATGGTGGACTTCGTTTTCGATTATAAGGTCTAAATAATTTAGGCATTCTCAGAATTATCAAAAAACTAGGAAATATTAGAAATTGCCAAACGATCTCTAAATCGCACGAAATTTGAATTGGAGACTCCTAATACTATTATAAAGCTAATGGAAAAGGATTAGAGTCAATTAGGTCACTAATTGATGGGTAATAATACTAGGGTTGTTACAGACTCCCCTCCTTAAAAAGAGTGTCGCCCACAACACATAACAAATAAAACAAGGAAATTGAAAATACAAAGGAAGTCTAAAGAAATGATAGCGAAATTAAAAGAACTAAATCTACCTGATTAAGAAAAGTATTTTGAGAACTTCTTTAGCATGTTCTCTTTTTTCACCCATGTGGCTTTACCAGCTGGATGATTCTGTCAATGGACTTTGATCATAGGAATGCTACGGTTCCTTAACTGCTTAAGATCCTGTCCCAGAATTGTAATAGGTTTAACGACAAAAGTTAGATTAGGTTGCAGTTCCATTACAGGTATCTGAACTTGCTGACTTGGATCTAGCAAACACCTTCTTAGTGATGAAATGTGAAACACATTATGTATAGCTGAGAAATCTTTTGGCAACTCTAATAAGTAAGCAAATGTTCCAATCCTCTCAATCACTTCAAAGGGTCCTAAATACCTTGTACTCAGCTTTCCAAAAACATTGAATCTCTGCACACCACGCATCGGACTAACTTTAAGATAAGCTCTTTCACTTACTTGGAACTCAAACTAACGATGATAAGCATCATGATATTTCTTGCCTATCCTGAGCTACAGTCATATTACGCTTGATCAGTTGAACTTTTTTAGTAGTCTCTTATACAAATTCGGAACCATACAGTTGAGAGTCTCCTACTTCAATCCAAGCAACTGGGGTTGTACACCTCCTTCCATAAAGAGCTTCATTAGGAGCCATACCAATACTGGACTAATAACTGTTATTGTAGGCTAACTCAACTAATGCTAAATGATCTTCCCATGATCCACCAAAGTCTAGAACACAAAGACGCATGAGATCTTCCAAGATCTAGTTAACACGCTCAGTCTAACCATCTGTCTGGGGTTGGAAAGTAGTACTCAACGCTAAACGCGTCCCCAAATCTTGCTGAACAGCTGACCAAATCTGGAAGTTAATCTATAGTCTCTGTCAAAAACTATACAGTTTGATGTACCATACAAATAAATGATCTCCTTAAGATAAAGCTTAGCTAACTTCTCAACTGGATCTGTCTAACGAATAGCTAGAAAATGAGCTAACTTAGTGAGTCTATCAACAATCACCTAAATAGTTTTAGAACCAGATCTACTCTTAGGAAAACCTACAATGAAGTCCATGGAGATATCTGACCACTTCCATTAAGGAATGTCTAAGGGTTTAAGAAGTCCACCAGGATTCTGGTGTTCAGCCTTGACTAAGAAACAGGGATGGCACTTGGAAATGAAAATGGTTGTATCTCGCTTCATGCCGGACCACCAAAATGATTGCTTGAGATCTTGATACATCTTACAACTACCAAGGTGCACTGCATAGCCAGAGTTATGAGCTTCAGATACTATCTATAACTGCAAGCTTTTTGGAATCAATAATCTGTTCTTCTGAAATACAACACCTTCATCATCAAGATGTAATTCAGATCTCTTGCCACTAAAAATTTCAAAAACTAACGTAGAATAACTTGAATCTTACTTCTGAGCTTCTACAATCTTAGATCTTAAGGAGTCATCTAACTAAATAGCAAATAGTAGAGTGCTTAATTTAGCTGAACTGATAAGCTCAAGATTCAATATGACAAAATCTTTAATCAAAGATTTGTTGCAACAAAAGGAAGATAAAGTCATTTTACGACTAAGGGCATCAGCTATGACATTAGCTTTACCCAGATGGTATTAGATTTCCAAATCATAGTCGCAAAGTAACTCCAGCCACCTACGCTGATGGTAGTTAAGTTCATTCTGAGAGAAGATGTACTTTAATCTTTGGTGATCAGTAAATATCTCGCACTTAACTCCATACAGGTAGTGTCTCCAGATCTTAAGTGCAAAAACTACCCCTGCAAGTTCAAGATTGTGCACATGATAATTCTTCTCATAAGGCTTAAGCTGTCTAGAGGCATAGGCTATTACACAACGATCTTGCATCTGAACACAACTGTGCTGACCCCAAATATTGAGAATCACTTAACTCAATATTGATACGTCATCACAATACCTAATACTAGATTAGAACAAAACTAATTCAAATCATTAAATATTGTGTTTGGCCAAGGATATAGAAGAGGGTCTTAAGTTAAGATGGAAGGAAAAATTGTGAATGGTATTAAGTAGTTTATAATTCAAAATACAACACTTGAATTTATAAATGAGAATGAAATATGATTAAGCATATAATATATGTAAGGAAACATGAGATTGTGATTTAGAACAATTGAAATGAATACATTCAATCTAAGATATGAAATTCTAGATATTTAATGTGTATTTGACAAGTGAGTTATAAGTCTACATTTTTGCCAAATAATTCTAAGTCTAAATTTTCTTAAAAATTTTGGCAGAGTCTCCTTTGTAAATAGCTAAGGAAACACCTGTAAAGTAAACATGCAAGACTTCCTATACAATGAAAGTTATAATTTGAAAGGAAAACAACCAAGATAACATGCAATCAACCCATTTAGCTCCAATTCTAGTATAGAGTTCAATCCATTACATAGGATTGCTTATTTCCAATTCTAAAATAAAGTTCAATCCATTTCATAAGGCAATTTTAAGAGTTTAAAGGCAGAAAATCACAAATATAACAATTGTATAACCTAAGGTTTGCTTCATCACAACATTCAATGCCCATATGTAAATATAAAAAGATTATTACTTAAATAAGAAACCAGTTTCCAATTCTTTAAATAATTGAAAATACAACTAATTATATTTAATATCCTAGGTAGATATGCAACTAATAACTTAATTAATATTCATTTTTATACATTTGTAACCATTCATCCATTCATTCATCACAAGCATTTAAATATAATATAAGCTCCAACAAAGTGTAGTAAAAGTAAAGTAAACAACGTTATTACAAACTAACAATAATATTAAGGGAAAGAAAGAAATTGAAAATTCACTTGAAATTTATATTAAGCTAGATAATCTAAGTATATGATAAGCGGAAGAAATTGATTTTTAGCACTTGGTCCAGCTCCACTAGCCCCGAAGTGCACCTGATCTATCACATTTTGGCATTTAAATGTGATAGGGAAAAGCCAAGACATAGAAAATCTGGTTAGACTAAACAGTTTAAGTACAATTTAAGATTGGTTAAACATGTTATTGTTATAATTGGATATCGCTTTCTTGTTACAAAGTAATCAAAAGCATGGGTGTGGTATAGTAAGCATTCAAGTGAGGAAAAGTAAGTAAAAAAAAAAACAAATTAAGTTAGAATACACACTTAAGTATACTTACTAGCCTGTAAATAGAATAAAGGTAAAAGCATCCTAAATAGGCTAGAAATAAACTAAGGTGCATATGAAAATAAATGAAGTAAAGCTTTTATATGTTTAAATGAATTTATGCTTAGTAAGAAAAAGAAACAGTAAAGCATTTAAATGTAATTTTACAACATTCACTATAAGGAAATTGAAGGAAGATCTTAAACTATTAGTCTAAAATTTATATAGTCTAGAACTATGGAAAGTAACATAGCTAAAAGCTATGATGAGTCTTAACAATCTATAAGATTGAAGATCTTACATGTTAATTAACTGAAGTTATTTTAATCTGTGCTCATTCTGTCGGCATATTCAGAATGAAATGAGGAGTTAAACACGTCTGTTTAACAACTAAAGAAAAGCTGGGTCAAATCCTAAAACACTCACATTCACCCTCTAACAATGTGAGCTCTCCTTATTACTCTATTTTCAGCTTGCCCTAAATTGATCCATCATATAAACCCCTAGTAATTTTAATGTGAAAGTTTTATTCATGCATAATATATTATATGAATGATTCAAGTGAATAATGCCCAAAGCTAAGCAAGCATTTAAGGGAAATTCAATAATTGCAATTAAGTGATATCTAAAGTTATCTAATTTTAATGATCTACTTAATGATTGGAGCTAATTGAGCTCCCAATTAACTTTGAGATATTGATCTCAAGTCAATTGAAAGTATAGTAGTAGTAGAGTTTTGAAAGTAGCATGATATGACAAAATAATTTATAAGTATAATTGGTACAATTAGAAACTAGTTCTTATTCACATCCTAAACTATAAGATTCAACTGTATAATTAAATTAAAGCTTAGGTGTCTAATGGGAAGGGATTAAGATTAAGAAAATATCTAACTTAAGAAATTATAAGTTAATACAAGTTGACTAGAATTTATTAGAGTTCACTAATTAGGTTTTTGTTTGAAGGGTCTAATTAGTCAAGTATTAATCTAGCTAAGTTATAAGTAAATGAAAGGTTTAAGATAAGTAATTGATAGAACTTAAAAACTATAAGTTCTAAGTATTCTAATAATTGATGTTCAAGGAATTCAATAGGATTCCTAAACTAATCTAAGTCACTTAGGATTTCTAATACTAGCTCTTAAAATATTCAAGATGAGGTTTTAAGTGTTAGACCAAATGAACTAAGTTCTAGTATAGTCACTAAACTAGATCTAGTTAATTCACTAATCTACCATTACAAAAGTATTGAATCTATCTACACTCAATGGGCATAACTAAATAGATTTAGGGATCAACTATAATTCAATTTGCAAATCAATCCTAGGGTTTCTACCTTAAGTTTGAAAGGTGAATTAAGCACTTGGCAGTTAATTCACATAATTAGAAAGTTGAGAACTAAGCTCATACTAAATGCAATCTAATTTAACAAAGGAGAGAATAAATGTGACATGTTAGCTATCTTAGGGTTTTATAAAACCTAAAACATGGTATCTAGAAATTTAGGATAATCATAATAACACTAAGTTAGAGTCAAAAACTTAAAATCATAAATTGTTGGCCAATGGAAGTGATTTATATATAAATGAAATTCTTATATCATAAGCAGAACAATGACACTAAGTATGTCAATTTTGGACAACTTTGGAAAATTAAGGTTTTAATGACTCCTAATTAGGGTTAAAAAGTGATAAAGAAAATTAGAGTTCAAATGTTAAATTTGATTTCATATTATCATTCCTCACATTTTTGTGAGTGAAATGGACTATTTGATCCTTTAATTTGGACATTGAATGATCAACTTAGGTCACATGAAATGATAAAATTAATTTGTAATTAATTAATTAAAATATTAATCAAAACAAAAATTAATTACATATCATTGATCTACTCATCTTTGTGATCAAAATGGTATATAATTTTGTAGTATTTGGATTTGTATTTTTAAAGTTATAATTGAATTAAATTTTATTAATTAAATAATTAATAAAAGTAGGTTAATCATTATAATGATTTAACAAATCGAGGATTAATAATACGCACGTAATTCCTATAACCGAAGGAAACGGTGGCACAGAATACGGAGAAAAATGGCAGCACTAATTGCTGGGAAAGACGGCGCGGCACAGATCTCTAGGTAGCTGATACCAGCACTACTTTAAATCCTATACAGGCGCAGCGCCTACTAGATTGACACGCATTTTCTTTGTCGGCGGAAACTGACACAGCTCAACCGGGAATGAACCAGTCCCAGTCCAGCAGAAATGAAATTTTTAAGAGGAACCTGACCGAAACGTTTCGTCCCTGACAAAAAAATACGCAGAGACGGAGGGAATCTAGGGTTTAACTGAAATTTGATTTCGACTGACCTTTAAAGCGATTCAAATGCCGGCGAGAAGGTCTCACCGGGATGAATAGTCCTAGATAAAGGTTGAGGCCAATGAACTTA
The DNA here is from genome assembly GCA_016760335.1 of Gastrodia elata. Classification (NCBI taxonomy): domain Eukaryota; kingdom Viridiplantae; phylum Streptophyta; class Magnoliopsida; order Asparagales; family Orchidaceae; genus Gastrodia; species Gastrodia elata. Next base: position 63,847,070 of record CM028670.1, on the reverse strand, counting down.
AGGATCATCCTTAAAATTGATGCCCAATTCCATTAGCCGAACCCTAAAATCCCTTATGATTCAAAATCTTCTCGGGTCGATTTGAACTTGCATAAGTTCGATCTATCCTTAAAATGTAACCGATTTAAATACTGGAAACTAATAGATAAGCATCTATGCTATTGATTAAAGGTTAGTTGTGCACCTGAAATTGAGAAAATGGAGGTTCATACACAAGAACTTCATCTCACCCAGGCACGATCCTCTCACAGCGATTCACTCCCGCAAAAGCTTTCGGAAAAGCAAGGAATCAAGGGAAAATGCATAGGGATGGAGCTTAATTGCAGTATAGGTTAGCTGAGAGCGATTGTACCCCTCCCCTCCGCGCCACTACGTGTGTCATGCAAAAAGTGGAGGGGACGTACAGTAAACATATCCTGGCCATTGGATCTAAGCACTGATCCGATGGCTTGATCTGCTTGATCGAGTCAGCGTCGTGGGATCATCATCTGGAAAGCGGGACGGCTCGGATCGCACCGATCCACTGTGTGCTAACCAGGCCCATGCAGTGGATCCCCCGCGGTTTTAAAATTAATCTGATTTAATTAAATAACTTATAATATATATATATATATATTAATTAATTAAATTTAATTATATATAATTAATATACACATTTTATTAATCAAAATAAAATAGCTAAATGCACTCAGAAAAATACCAAAAATTCACCCTTACCTAATTGAGGTATGGTGAACTCAAAAATATAATCAAATTTTTAATCGGAAGTCAATTTAATTATCTTAATTTTCTGGGTATTTAAATATTATTAAAATATTCGGGGAAAATTCGACGACTTCCAAACACTTCCAAAATACCACCACTAGCTAATTTAGGTGTGGTAAGTCCAATGGTGGACTCTATTTTTGATTCTGAGGTATAAATAATTTAGGCATTCTCAAAATTATAAGAAAACTAAGAAATATTGGAATTTGTCAAACGATCTCCAAATCACACGAAATTTGAATTGGAGACTCCTAATACTATTATAAGACTAATAGAAAAGGATTAGAGTCAATTAGGTCACTAATTGATGGGTAACAACACTAGGATAGTTACAAACTCCCCTCCTTAAAAATAGTGTCATCCATGACAGTGAACAAATAAAATCAAGAAATTGAAAATACAAAGGAAGTCTAAAGAAACGATAGCGAAATTAAAAAAACTAAATCTACCTAATTAAGAAAAGAATTATGGGAACTTCTTTAGCATGTCCTCTTCTTTCTCCCAAGTAACTTCACCGGCCGGATGATTTCGCCAGTGGACTTTGATCATAGGAATGCTACGGTTCCTTAACTGCTTAAGATCCCGTCCCAGAATCGCAACATGTTTAACGACGATAGTTAGATTATGTTGCAGTTCCATTACAGGTATCTGAACTTGCTGACTTGGATCTAGCAAACACCTTCTTAGTGATGAAACATGAAACACATTATGTACACCTGAGAAGTCTTCTGGCAACTCTAATCTGTAAGCAGATGTTCCAATCCTCTCAATCAATTCAAAGGGTCCTAAATACCTTGGACTCAGCTTTTTAAAAACACTAAATCTCTGCACACCGCGCATAGAACTAACTTTAAGATAAGCTCTATTGCCTACTTGGAACTCCAACTGACGATGTCGAGCATAATGATATTTATTTTGTTTATCATGAGCTGCAGTCATATTACGCTTGATCAGTTGAACTTTCTTAGTAGTCTCTTCTACTAATTTGGAACCATACAGTTAAGAATCTCCTACTTCAATCTAAGCAACTGGCATTGTACACCTCCTTCTACAAAGAGCTTCATAAGGAGCCATACCATTCTGGATTGATAACTGTTATTGTAGGCAAACTCAACTAATGCTAAATGATCTTCCCATGATCCACCAAAGTCTAGAACACAAAGATGCATGAGATCTTCTAAGATCTGATTAACACACTTAGTCTGACCATCTGTCTGGGGGTGGAAAGCAGTACTCAATGCTAAACTCATACCCAAATTTTGCTGAACAGTCGACCAAAATCTGGAAGTGAATCTACTGTCTCTATCAGAAACTATACAGTTTGGTGTACCATGCAAACGAACGATCTCCTTAAGATAAAGCTTAGCTAATTTCTCAACTGGATCTATTTGACGATTAGCAGGAAAATAGGCTGACTTAGTGAGTTTATCGACTATCACCCAAATAGTATCAGAACTAGATCTACTCTTAGGCAAACCTACAATGAATTCCATGGAGATATATGATGACTTCCATTCAGGAATGTCTAAGGGTTTAAGAAGTCCACCAGGCTTCTGGTGTTCGGCCTTGACTAAGGAACATGGATGGCACTTGGAAATGAAAATGGCTATATCCCGCTTCATGCCGGACACCAAAATGATTGCTTGATATCTTGATACATCTTATAACTACCAGGGTGCACTGCATAGCCAGAGTTATGAACTTTATATAATATCTGTAACTGCAAGCTTTTTGGAATCCATAATATGAACTTCTGAAATATAACACCTTCATCATCAAGATGTAATTCAGAAATTAATGCAGAATAACTTATGCATATGCAATTTAACATTATGCATAAGCAATTTAAATGGAAGGAGGTAAGGATTTGATACCTAAGGCTCTTGAAGAACGCTGGTTCCACCGAGTTTTAGGGTTAGGTTTGGTCCTTTAATCCTTAGCCTCTAGACACTCTCCAGTAGCTTGACAGCACGGGGATGGAAGATAATGAGCAAAAGAGAAGAATGGAAAGATTTAGGGGTCAAATGCAGCTCGGTAGTCCAGCTGGAAGGCGAGGACCATCGTACTTTGGCACATAGAGATTCTGGGAGGGAGGCACGGGGAGGAAAGAGCTCAGTTGTTGGATAGAAGGATACCATCCAGTGGTTTGATCTCTAGAACGCTGGTCGGCCGTTCGATCAAATCCTAAAACACGGGACGACCCGGATCGTACGGGATCGCTGTCCCGTGTATTCGACCACACAGTGGATCCGTGCCAAACAAAAATTAGCCGCTCTGTAATAATATATATATATATATATATATATATTTATATATATATATAATTATGAATTTATTTTCCTTATTTAAATAATTAATTAAACACATTTTAATAATCAGAATTAAATGACTAAACATACTCTTTAAAATCCCAAAAATTTACCCTCACCTAATTGAGGTGTGGGGAACTCAAAAATACTATTAAATTTTTTATCAGAGGTCAATTAAATTATTTTAATTTTCGGGGTATTAAAAAATATTAAATTATTCGGTGAAAATTTGACGACTTTAAAACACTTCCAAAATACCACCCCTAGCTAATTTGGGTGTGGTGAGTCCAATGGCAGACTCCATTTTCGATGGAAAAGAATTAGAGTCAATTAGGTCACTAATTGACAGGTAATAATACTAGGGTTGTTACAGACTCCCCTCCTTAAAAAGAGTATTGCCCACGACACACAACAATAAAAATAAGGAAATTGAAAATACAAAAGTAGTCAAAAGAAATTTAATAAAATTAAAAGAACTAAATCTACCTAATTAAGAAAAGAATTCTGGGAACCTCTTTAGCATATCCTCTTCTTTCTCCCACATGGCTTCACCAGCTGGATGATTCTGTCAATGGACTTTAATCAAAAGAATGTTGCGGTTTCTTAACTACTTAAGATCCCACCCCAGAATCGCAACAGCTTTAACGACGAAAGTCAGATTGGGTTGTAATTCAATTACAGGTCTTTGAACTTGCTGACTCGAATCTAGCAAACACCTTCTTAGTGATAAAACGTGAAATACATTATGTATATCTGAGAAGTCTTCTGGCAGCTCTAATCTGTAAGCAAATGTTCAAATCATCTCATCACTTCAAAGGGCCCTAAATACCTTGGACTCAGCTTTCTTGAAATATTGAATCTCTGCACACCACGTATTGGACTAACTTTAAGATAGGCCCTATCGCCCACTTGGAACTCCAACTGACGATGATGAGCATCATGATATTTCTTTCTATCCTGAGCTGCAGTCATATTGCGCTTGATCAGTTGAACTTTCTTAGTGGTTTCTTCTACTAGTTCGGAACCATTAAATTGAGAGTCCCCTACTTCAGTCCAAGAAACTGATATACACCTCCTTCCATAAAGAGCTTCATAAGGAGCCATACCAATACTGGACTGATAACTATTATTGTAGGCAAACTCAACTAACACTAAATGATCTTCCCATGATCCACCGAAGTCTAGAACACAAAGACACAAGAGATCTTCCAAGATCTAATAAACATGCTCAGTCTGACCATCTGTCTAGGGGTGGAAAGCAGTACTCAGTGCTAAACTCGTCCCCAAGTCTTGTTGACCAGCTGACCAAAATTTGGAAGTAAATCTACTGTCTCTGTCAGAAACTATACAGATTGGTGTACTATGCAAATGAACGATCTCCGTTAGATAAAGCTTGTTAACGTCTCAACAGGATCAGTCTAACGAATTGGAAGGAAGTGAGCTAACTTAGTGAGTCTATCAACTATTATTTAAATAAAGTCAAAACCAGATTTACTCTTAGGTAAACCTACAATGAAGTCCATGGAGATATCGGACCATTTCCATTCAGGAATTTCTAAGAATTTAAGAAATCCACCAGGCTTCTAGTGTTTGGCCTTGACTAAGGAACAGGGATGGCACTTGGAAATAAAAATGGCTATATCCCCCGCATCATGCCGAACCACCAAAACAATTGCTTGAGATCTTGATACATCTTACAACTACCAGGGTGCACTGCATAGCCAAAGTTATGAGCTTCAGATAATATTTATAACTGCAAGCTGTTAGGAATCCATAACATGGACTTTTGATATACCACACCTTCATCATTAAGATGTAATTCAGATCTCTTGCCACTAACAATTTTAAAAACTAATGCAGAATAACTTGAATCTTCCTTCTGAGCTTCGACAATCTTAGATCTTAGGGAATCATCTGACTAAATAGCAAATAATAGAGTGCCCAAATCAGCTAAACTGATCAGCTTAAGATTCAATCTGACAAAATCTTTGATCAAGGATTTGTTGCAACAAAGGGAAGGTAAAGTCGCTTTACGACTAAGGGCGTCAGCTACAATGTTAGCTTTACCCAGATGGTATTGAATTTCCATATAATAGTCCAAAAGTAACTCTAGCCACCTACGTTGATAATAGTTAAGTACTTTCTGAGTGAAGATGTACTTTAAACTTTAGTGATCAGTAAACATTTCACACTTAACTCCATACAGATAATGTCTCCAGATCTTTAAAGCAAAAACTACCCCTGCAAGTTCAAGATCGTGCACAGGATAATTCTTCTCATTAGACTTAAGTTGTCTAGAGGCATAGGCTATTATGCGCTGATCTTGCATCAGAACACAACCAAGTCCTACCTTAGTAGCATCAGTATATGCCTGAAAATCTTTACCCTCATGAGGTAATACTAGAACAGTAGCAGAAGTCAAAAACTATTTCAACTTCTAAGAAGATTTTTCACAGGCCGTGCTCTAGATGAACGGAACATATTTTTTAGTTAACTGAGTTAACGATGAAGCAATTAGAGAGAATCCAGGAATGAACATTCTGTAATAACCAGCAAGTCCTAAGAAATTGCTGATCTCTGTTACATATTTAGGTTGGACCCACTATTGAACAGCTTGGATTTTCTTTTGATCTACTCTAATGCCTTCGGTATCAATCATGTGACCCAGAAATGCCACGGATTTGAGCCAAAACTCGCACTTAGAAAACTTAGCGAAAAGTTTATTCTCTCTTAACAATTCTAGAATGATACGCAGATGCTCTTCATGCTCAGCAGCTGACTTCGAGTAGATTAGGATCTCGTTGATGAAAATAATGACGAACTCATTTAGATGCAGTTTAAGGATACGCTGCATCAGGTTCATGAAGATGGAAAGAGCATTTGTCAGTCCAAAAGGCATGACTAGAAACTCAAAATGCCCATATTGAGTCTTAAATGTAGTCTTAGAAACATCTTCATCCTTGACTCTAATCTGATAGTAACCTGATCTTAAGTCAATCTTAGAGAAGATCTTTGCTCCGGTGAGTTGAGCAAACAAATCATCGATCCTAGGGAGAGGATACTTATTCTTCACAGTCACTTAATTAAGCTCACAATAGTCTATACACATCCTTCTTCTTAACAAATAGGACAGGAGCTCCCCAAGGTGACATACTAGGGCGAACAAATCCTTTCTCTAACAACTCTTGCAACTGCTCTCTAAGCTCTTGTAGTTCTTTTGGAGCCATTCTATACGAAGCCTTAGACTTAGGTTAAATTTTAGGGACAAGTTTAACAGAAAAACCTACCTTACGCGGAGGAGGTAGTCCATGTAAGTCTTCAGGGAACACATCTAGGAACTCTCTAACAACGATAGTCTCTTTTAGACTACTAATATGCTTCTCTTAGCCGATTAAAGTTACTAGAATTGCAAAACAACCCTTACTAATGAGAAGCTTGGCTTCAATTGCATTGATTAAGGATGCAGTCAAGCCAAGTTTTCCTACAAACACTTCAAGTTTTTTCCAACCTTAAGTTAAACTCTCTTACGAAAGCAATCTATTACGGTATTAAACTTACTTAACCAATCCAATCCTAAAATTATGTCAAAATTCGTAATGGACATAACAATAAGTTTGGATTGGAATAATTTGTTACTGATTAGGATGTCTACCAAACAGAACTCATTAGCACATATTTCAACACCAGATGACATTTGAACTACTAAGGGACTGCCTAGGCTGAAATATTGAAGATTTAAGGAAGAGGCACAACTCACTCACATGAAAGAGTGACTAGCACAACTCCCTACTACAGTGAGTTCTGACACATTATTGGGCCTGCCGCAGAGCTCTGTGTTGCAGGTCCAGACTATGGACAGCTGTCCGCAGCTGATTGCTCCCGCTTTGCACCTCTCCCACCCACGCCATTACGTGGCCTCTGCTGGGGTCGACAGCACAACTCCCCTTCACATCAGTCCAGTGGTTTGCGCCGAAAGCAAAGGCGTCCTTATGAGTGACAGCACATGCCTGTCGCTAGTCCCATCTCAAATCCCACCCGATCTCCATTCGCACCAGATGTTGCCCCCAGCCAGTGCCCACATGACACCTTAGAATGTGAGCCCCACCGGTCCCCTGATGTGGCACTCTGCTCAGCCAAATGAACCAGCTGCTCCTAATGGGCCCGCTGTGGCCCATTCCATGCCCAGTTCGGGCCTCCCAAGTCCACCTCCGTCCCCTTTAGCCCAGCCAGGGGTAGTTCCAGCCCAGCCCTCTGATCATGTGGCCCAGGATCCTTCAGCACCAATCCATAGCTCCTCCCGTACGCTCCGGCCTTGGTGGCGGGAGCCCCCTCCACCTTCCCAATGATTGGTATTTTATTCCGGATGGAGGCGCCCACCGTTTCTGACGTATTGCACCCCCTTGGCTGCCATCGATCGTCTTTTGATTTCTCCGAGTTTATAAATATACTATGCTTTCCCAACACCCATGATGTTCCAGTCTTTAGTTCCGGTTACCCCACTCCTGTGGGTTACTTCTATGGCCCTGCCATGGTCAATGTTGAGCAGCTTGTCGGGTGCGCCTTCTGGGGTTCCTTGGCCCTCCCGGGCCCCTCTACCACTTCGTGTTGGTACCCCTCCACCACCTTGATGACTAGTGGCCAACATAACCCTACAGCATTGACGACTGTTTTTACTGAGCTCTCCAGCAACGGCACCTGCCTAGGCTTTCTCCGGAAGCCTTTGTACTTTTTGGAGTGGATCCACCTTAGTCCGAATGACAGAGCTAGCTTTGCAGATCTCCTATTGGTTCCGCCTATGGTTCATGTTTGTAGTATTTATATGGCCATCCTGGCCTTTCTTTCCTTTTTCTTTATTCAGGGCATTGCTTTATCCAGGAGACTCATCGACTTCATGATCGATTGTACCATGGAGTTTGATCCTGGTTGAGCAGACCATTGTATTTTACTAGCTACTATATATATTTAAATAATTAAATAGGCTACGGTCATACTTTCATGAAAGAGTGACTAGCACCAGTGTCAAAGAGAGTATCACAGAACTGATTTTTAATAATTAGAGTTCCTATAGCAGGGAAATTAAACTCTAATTATAATTAATGGAAATTAAAGCAGAAGTATGCTAAAATTAAAATTGCAGAAGAAAATGAAAGACAAGAAATAGGAAATTAAACTTAGAATGTACTTGTAATAATGCTATTATCATTAGGGGCAGCTAAAGAAGACAAAGCGTAGACCCTTGGTATTGCAGGAGATTGAGCAACGGACTTGTCCTTATCCTTTCTACTATAACGGCCTTGCTAAGAGGAAGATGGAGGTATACCTTTTTGTTGCTGACCACTTCCACCAGCAGGAGGAGGCATCAAGGTAAGTGTTGGTGCTTGAGAATTGATAGGAGTTGGATTCTGCACAGAAGCTTGGCGATTGATCTTTATTTTGTCCACAGTCCAATTAGCACGACAGTCCCAATGTCTATGATTGGTTTTGTCGCATATGTAACACCTACCATCGCTGTGGTATCATTTCCCATATGAATGGGGTCTATTATAAACTGCTCCTGGTCTTCCTTGCTGGTTTTGCTTGGGGTTTTTGTTAGGATTTTGATTTGTGGTTTGGCCAAAAGTAAGTTGGAAGACTTTGGATCTCGGGAATGATTTTTTTGAAGGGTTCAGATATGGAAGGTTGAGGATGGGAGCGCTTTCTCAAATCCATCTGAGATTGATGGTACTCTACCATCCGAGCACCTTCCAGAAGCTTGGGAAAATTGTCATGATGCTGGGACATCAAATGACTTTTAACAAAATCTTTAAGACCAGAAAGAAATCTTGTACACCTAGCCACTTCAATATGGACTAGGTTTGGAGCAAATTGAGAGAATTTACAGAACTCCATCTCATAGTCCTGCACAGAATGACTTCCTTGGGAAAGCTGCATGAAATCATTTTCTATGATAGTTTGGGCAGAAGGAGGAATAAACTCTTTTAAATAGTTCGAATTCATCCTAAGGGATGTCTTCCATCTGAACATCTGAGAAGCGAGTTTTCTACTCACTATCCCACCAGTATTCAGCTTCTCCATGGAATAGATAGGTTATAAGATGGAGGCACTCACTCTCCGGACACTTAATAGTAGCTAAAGTCTTTTTAATGGCCTTTAGCTAGTCAATGCTTCGAAATGGAAAACTGAACCATTAAAAGTCAGAGGGTTCAAACGAAGAAAAGTGAGAAGGTGGGCATCCACCATAGGACCAGAGGATGGTTGTGGAGCCAATGGAAGTTCAGGAATAATTGGAGAAGAAGCTTGAGAAGGAGTTGGGCAGATTTGAGATGGAGTAGGAGAAGGTTGGGAAGGGTTGCAGGATGATGCCATCCTTTCTGCTGCATGAGTTTATGCTTCAACCATAACCTTCATTAGATCCAACAAATTCTGCATTTGATCTGTTTGAGAAGTTGTGGTGGAAGTAGGTTCTTCCACTATTGGTTCAATAGGAATATTGGTATTTGGATCTATTCTAAAGAAAGGAAAAAAGAAAACATGATTTAAAAACTGGAGAAGATAAGAAAGGAAAATTCTCATTAAAATTTAAAACTTTTAAGAGATTATAATTTTTGAGGAAAAGAAAAGAAACATAAGCAAATTAGAAGCTATTTACAAAGTTACTAAAGGGAAAGAAGCTAGAGCAAAAAGTAGACTAGTGCTACTAGTTACAGAATTTTGCATAAAATATATTTTTAAAGTCTTCATAAGTGGGGGCACGATGAAGACGCCTACATCCACGAATGAGAACTCCATAAGCATGACACCACCAATCCATGGAGTAGTCACTAAAACATTCATCTAAAATTTTAAGGCATAAGTGATCTGGGAAAATTATGGCCTCAAATACCGTGATACCACAGCAAAGCCATTCCCTAGCTAGCTGAGGGAAACAATCACCTCTAAATGCACAAAACCTTCAAAATTTTATTTAGAATGTCACCTCCTGTAGCAGATACTCCCAAGTAAACATGACCGAATGTTGACCCATACCAATTATCATCCTCCCAATATTGGAAAAACAATTTGGTATAAAGTCTTAGTTTAGTACTAGGTTCTGCCATCTAAAAGTTAAATTAAAGTTTGAGTTAGAAATTTTGATCACTTATTTTATTGAAAAATGTATTTACTATCCTAAGAAGTCATTTATTTATTTTTACTATACTGTGTTGTTTGCTTTCGGATGAATAGATGTGTTTGACTTAACTTACAATTCTCAACTTGGCTCTGATATCAACTATGATGACCCCAATATTGAGAATCACATAACTCAATATTGATACGTCACCACAATATTTAATACTAGATTAAAAGGAAACTAATCTAAATCATTAGATATTGTGTTTGGCCAAGGATTTAGAAGAGGGTCTTAAGTTAAGATGGAAGGGAATTTTTGAATTATATTATGTGATATTACATAATTGAAGATGCAATACATGCAAGGACATGATAAAATGTAAATTAAAAACATTTAATATGAATACTTGCAATTTTTAGATATGAAGATTTTAAGTATTTAACATATGAAACATGAGTCTACATTTTTGCCAAATTATTCTAAGTTATTATTTTCTTAAAAATTTTGGCAGAGTTTCAACTGTAAATGGCTAAAAAAACACCTGTAAGGTAGACATACAAGACTTTCATTCCAATGGAAGTTATAATTGAAAGAAAAGTCAACCTAAAACTAACATGTAATTAATCTATTACATAGGATTATTTAGTTCTAGTTCTAATATAAAGTCAATCCATTACATAGGACTTACTTATTTATAATTCTAATATAAAGTCAATCCACTACATGGGATGGCTTATTTCCAATTCTAGAAGTTTAAAGTGAGAAAATACATGTGTGATAATTATCTACTCTAAGGTATGCTTAATTCACAACATTCAACACATACTAAGGATGATAAAAGATTCTCAACTTAAATATGAAACTATTCTCCAATTCTATAAGCATTTTAGTATGCAACTAATTCCAATCAATATACAAATTAAATATGCGACTAATGACTTAATTATTATTTACTTACATCCATTCATTTATATCTGTAACAACCCTTGTTGTTACCCAAGCTTAATTTGGATTAATTAAGCTAAATTAACCTTTGAATTTGATTTCATTAGACTCATTGGGTCATCTAAACCTAAACCTAGAAGTTTAGAATCATTTGGAGCTTAAATGGAAAATTTGGTATTTTTGGGTATTATTGAACCCTAGAAACTACCTAAAATAATTTGATCTCCAAATCAAAATCTAATTTCATTTTTGGATTCCCCACCCCCAAATTAGCTAAGGGTGAAATTTTCAGAATTTTTGAAGGTCATTTAGGCACTTTTTGGATTTAATTTAAATTGGTTCAATTTCATTTTAGGGTTTTAAACAATCCTTAATTGCAAATTTATCCTTCTTCTAACGGTCGGCTATTCCAAACCGCGGGCGCCATCCGGGCCGTCCGTTCCGCGGATCTAATCCAATGGTCGCGCTTTAAAGCAAACCCCATCTCATCTCGACCGTTCCGCGGTTTCGAGATCCTGATCCGATGGCATCTAAGCAATCTGCCTTAAATACCGTCGATCAACCATTAGATCCCTCGATTGGATCCAACGGCTGACCTTTTATCTGCGATCGTTCGTTAGAAGTTGGGAGATCTGGACCGTTCAACATCAACCAACGATACATCAGACGGCCCTGGCAACCCCCGCTACAGTGGATCGTCTTCCTCCCCAGCTCGCGCCCGACAGTCGAATCTTCCCCATACTGCCACATCCTCCAGCCGATCTGCCACTCCCTTGCCACGTTAGGAAGGTCGTTGCGGCCTTGCCCAAGCCTCCCTAGCACTCCTAGCCAAGCCTGCGGCCCGGTCCACCCCAATTTGGGAAATTGAGGGAACCCCTTGGGCCGAGCCATTCTTCCCAACCCAAGCTCTGGTGTCCATCCCTAAGGCCTATATATACCATCAGAACTTCACAGTGAGCCCCTGATTTCCCCTTTCAATGGTCTGCTGGAGTCCCGTCTTCCTCGGCAAATTTCGGAAATTTCAGAAGCATGAACCACTGATAGAGGGCCCGTCTAGTGTTTAGATCCCCTATGAAGCTTCATCTACTGTCCAGGAAGCTTTAGCGCACCTCAATTACCCTCGGCTAAGCCTGCAGCTCAACTTGAGGTACAGCCTTTCTCCCATTGAAATTCCTTTAGCTCTATTTCATTTATGTCCTCTGGATGAGCCCTGGATGTCGCCTAGTGAACCGTAGCCACCTAAGGAGCATGTGGTAATTATCGCTTGGGCCTAAGCTAGCTCGAATTGATCATATCGATCGATTGAGCTAGCGACCGAGCCATGGCTGAGTCCGAGTAAGGACCCAGCGATTGGCTGCGCCCGAGGGTAAGATAGTATGGGGGTTCGACTTGCCTCACTTCCCTGAACGTGTAGGGATCGAACCCCCATTGAATCGAGTCCTCTATGAGGAGAATTGTCCCCTCACAGTCGGCCTGAGATGCCTTATTTGAATGTGTCTCAGTTGAGTAGCACCCCATCAATCCAGAGAGATCCAGATGGGGGTTCTTGGTCCAATCGATGAGTCCCAATTCCAGGAACGTGTAGGGATTAATTTGAGCCACTGCCCTCGCCGGAGTGCCAGGAATTTCAATGCGGAAGTCTGGCTGACTCGGGACCCATTGAGAGGAGGAAGATAAAGTCATGGGTCCTGGGCCGGGCCGACCCGTGACCCGCGCAGTTCTGATTTTGGGCCGCGCCTATTAAATAATTACCGGAGGACATTTTCAATGGTTATGCTTTTAAATAAATCAACTCTATAGTTTTAATTTAAATAAAAATGCAGAATAAATTATTTAAATAACTTTAGCTATACTAATCCAAATGGTATTACCAATACACCATTTGAATCAGAAAAATATAAGGAATCTAAATATAAAATAAAATCACAGATCCAATAGTTGGATTTAAAATTATTTATCAAACTCTTTGCTGTCTTTAATTAAATCATATAAAATTAATTAAATATTCAAATGAGGAGATTAAGGGCTCTGATTGCTCCTTGGACCCTAGAGAGCAATATCAGACCCTTAAAAATCAATTTTGGATATTTAAATATCTTAATCACCCTTTAATCACCCTAATTATGGATTAATGAAATTTAACCTAATTAAGCCTCTGATGTTAATAAACATGGTCCCTAATGCTATCTTAAGACTATTAGAACTATTGTGTGAGGTTGGATTTCCCTAAATTGCCCTAAATCACTAATCCCCAAATTTAAGCTAATTCAGTAATTAATGCTAATTAGTCTAATTAAGTTGCCAAAATTTAAGATAAATGTAATTTTCCACTTTATTAATCAATGTAAGTATAATAAAATAGATTAGAGACAATCTGACTAATTAAACCCTAAAATCCCAAATTTTAGCCTTAAGAGGGGCATTTTGGTCATTTTGACCAAAATGTGCATGAGAGCCCTAAACCTTGGAAATTTTTGTAAATTATCATTAATTGGAATATTAACATCTCTCTGTATTTTGAAGTTAAAGGCATTCATATTTAGTTAGGAAATATTTATGACATCTTAAATAAGAACATTTAGATCTTAAGTAATCTTAAAGATGCCACTTGGCCCTAATAGTCAAATTAATAGTAAACCACAATATAATAAGTTCAATTAAGTTTATTATGAGCTTAAATTCTAAAGGAAATACAAATGGAAGATCCTAAGTTAAAAATCTAGTTTAAAGCCTAAAGTGATCAAACCTTAGATCCTTAGACCTTAGATCTTAAACTTGGATCTTTAATTTGATTACACCATCTCCCATTTGGAATTCTTTAAGTGATTCATTGTCTAATTATTTTGAAGCCTGCCATGTGGGTTTAGGTTTGATTTGATCTATTAAGATAATGGAATTACCTTAAAAGATCAAATATAGATCGTAGATTCGCAAGTTCTTAATCGATTATTTTATCTTATAACCAGTAGAAGATCCATACACTAAGTTCCTAGTTCTTGAATCTTTCAGCTTCTAAGGTTCTTTATCTTGAACATTTGGGCATTTGTGATTGAACCTTAGGTCCCTTATTAGAAGACCACCTTGAATCCTAAGTTCTGAACTCACATGGAGTTCAAACCCAAGATTCTTGAATCTTGATTTACTTAATCAAGATTTGGGTAAGAGAGTAAAATATTAATAAATTAGGTCATTGATTTATTTACTTAAACCATAGAGTCATCACATGATTTTGAATTAGAACTTATTAAGTTCTAATATTAACTTTAAGGACGTAAATCTGAGATTCTACTCGATAGCTGGATATTGGAGATCCTAAACTTGTACATTCTCAAAGTAGCTAGATTTGGTAATTAGACAACAACAGATATCACATAGTTTAGATTGAGTCTCTTACTTACTTTTACTAGATTGCTTTGCATACCTTGGATATTGAGATTTATTCCTTAAGCATAATAGGAGAACTTAGGATATGGATGATACAGCTTAACTTAGTATTTGAATTGCATATCATTCAGTTGTGGCAGTGTTTGCGGTTGGTAGAATATGTCCTAGCATAGTCTGCCACTTTAATAATAGTATTGTGTAGGATTGACCCAGGCCTAGAGGATTGGGATGGCCTATTGGCTGGGTATTTGATGAATCCATAAATTACATCTAAAATAAAGGGGAAAATTCATTTATTTAAGATATTTTTGCTGTTTCTAAATCAAATTTATATATCTTTTTTAGGAAATGGATTCCAAAGGAGCTCTAGGGCATTTCTGCAATTTTATAAAAAATATAACAAATTATTCCGCTACAGTGCGTTGCAGCACGCGGTCGCGTGCTGCCGCGGGCTTTAGCGGAAATATTTAAACCTTATTAAATAGGCCCCAATTAATTGAATAGTATTTTTTTGCGAAATTCACTGCTACAGTGCGCGGTCTCGCATTGCAACGACTTATTGCGGAAATATTTATGATTATTAAATGGGGGCTCAACTAAATGAACAATATTTTCTACGGAATTCACCGCTACAGCGTGCGGTCGCGCGCTGCCGTGGTGTATCGCGGAAGACTTGGCTAAATAATTCGGGCCGCCCAACTAATTGAATAGTCTTTTTTGCGGAATTCTCCGCTACAGCGCGCGGTCGCGCGCTGCAGCTGTCTGCTGCGGAAGACTTGGCTAAATAATTCGGGCTGCCCAACTAATTGAACAGTGTTTTTTGAGGAATTCCTCGCTACAGCGCGCGGTCGCGCGCTGCAGCGGTCAGCCACTGAAATATCTCTATACAATCGGGAAAAAAAACTAATTGAATAGTGTTTTTCGCAGAATTCCCCGCTACAGCGCGCGGTCGCGCGCTGCAGCGGTCTACAGCGGAGGACTTGGCTATAATTGCTTGTAACCAAGGCATGCGCAGCCCGCTACAGGGCGCTACAGCGCGCTGCAGCGGCCCGCCGAAGTTTTCTCCAGTCAGAGCATTTAATGCGGCTGGAGACATTACCTCTATCCTGAATATTGTCTCCAGCCACCATATCCTGCAGCAGCTATTTTTGTAAAGTTTTGAGGTGATGTGTGGCTTAAAAAATGGGATTATTGTCATCTCACCCTAAATTAAAAAGTAATGCAATGATGAATTCAGTATTTTTAAAGAAGAAATCTGGTTGCTTATGAGGAGGAGCATGCAGCCCCCCCTTCCTATAAATACCCCTCCTCTTGATTAGAGGAAGGTTCACAATTTTAGCAAGAATTGCCTAAGTAAAGAGGAGAGCCAAAGAAAGAGAGAACTCCCCAAGGGAGACAAAGCAAGCTTTTTTGCAAAGGGAGAAGAGGAAGAAGGCAGCACTAGCATCCTAAGGAGAAGGTAATTAGAAGGAGAAGAAGAATCCTTGAGAACTTCTACGGAGCATTCCTAGTATCTTCTAAACTCAATCTTGTATTTTCTTTTTAGTGACCACGAAATGGTCTTTTGCTCTGTATGTATTTTCCTCATTTTCTTATGTAATGAGTAGCTAAATTACCCTTGGGGATGGTTGGGATGAAGTCCCATTTTGCATGATGTAATACTATTGTGTGAATATTTTCCCTTAAGCATGATGTTATTGTGATATAAATGCCTTACTAAGAAATTTCTATCAAATTAATCTTGATGTGTTTATAAGAAAGGAACTAAAGAATACAAAATCTAATAGTCTTGTGTTCCTTAGCTCACCTTTGGTGGGATGCTAGATTTTGAGTGCATGGATGCTTGGAACCATGTGAGAAGGATCTTGAGCTCAATGTACCTCAATATAAGCTCAACCAAAGAGTTGATGCAAGTGATGCTAAGACTCACTATTTGAGCTCCTTAGCTCCACATAACTGAGATTGAGAAATGAAGTATTGAGTGCTCATGAACTAAGTGACATAGTCATTGAGCCCAACATGTGATTCTCTCATCTCAACTATATGAGATGCGAAGTGATGCTCGTAGTGGAAAATCAATGCTTGTGAGATCTTGAGATTTAAGAAATTTTAAACTCTCCTTAAATAAGGAAAAAATGAATTAACTTTAATTCTCAAGAATCTTCCAAGAATCTTTGTGTTAAAGTAGAACCGAATGTGAGTTCATTTTGTGCACGAGATTTGAACTTGTAAGCCTTTGAGCTAGACTAAAGGACAACAATGTGCACTTGATTTCAATTAAACTAAATGATAAAGCTTGAGAACACAATTCCACATAAGTATTATATCATTGCATGTGGGATGGGCCCAACTCTCCTCTTTCTTTAAAACTTGTTATTTACTTAGTGAATATTTGTGCTAATTTTTATACCAACCAACTAATATGAACTATAGCTTAAACATTAGTGAGAATAGATATACTTTAGTGCCAAATCAACCAATTCTCTGTGGTTCGATAAATTCCTGGAAAGTCACACTTTCCACTTATTACTTCAGACCACGTATATTTGCGTGCAAGCGCAGACGTGTATTTACAGTCTGTCAGTATTGATTGATATTTCAGTATTGGAGGCCCTGTATGGCCTATTGGCCGGTATGGCGGTACTATGTCTTAGGCTTATTGCTACTTTAGCTGGATTGTTCAGTATTATTTTCTGTTTTGCTTTGCCACATGCTTCAGTGGCCTTATTTTCAGTACTTGCTCGCTTTGCCACATGTTTCAGTGGCTTTACATAGATTTCTTTGCTTTTGCCACATGTCTCAGTGGTCTTTTTTTTTTTTTTTTCTTAATTAGCATGTTGTATGTATACTCATATGATTTACTTATATATGTTGGAATGTTTAGGATGCTAGAATTGTATGTTTTCAGTACTTGTGTTTTTTTTATATACCGAGCATGTGTTAATATGATCATAAGCATGTTACATTCTGAATTGTATTGTAGTTGCTATTTTCTTTAGCTTATAGCCTCACCTTGTTTATTTCACATTATATGTTCTTTACACTAGTTGCTGGCTATCAATGGATAGTTTATAGTTATCGTTCCTTCATAGCTTGTTATACCCTTTACTGCTTGCATGTTTAGCTAATTTAAATGTGATATCTTTAAAATATTCAGTTCATTAAAATAGCCTAAAATGTACTTAGACAATTATCTAACTGTAAACTTTTTGTTTTGTTGGCTGGGGCCCTGACATTTGTGATACCGACAAATGTCAGATTCAGACGTGTTCATGGGCAGTGTCCCAGAAGAGGAGCAGGTTTAGGAGGAGGATCATGCTACTGCTGTTTAGTTAGATACTGCATTTTATTTTAGTGAGATTGAGAGGCATTTTTCATTCTCTTTAAATTTCATTTTGTAATAATTAATTATGGCTGTGTTTCATTTTTGCATTTCGATGAGTTACTATATTGTTTTCTCTCTTTCTACTATGCATGCTTGTGGATGTTACTACTCGCCTATTGCTTCCGCCACTTTGATATTTATAAATATATATATTGATGTATGTTATAGCACTTGGTGACAAGTCCTTGGCTTAAGGCAAGTTGGGTTTACCTAACTTTACTTAAGTTGGGGATTTGCCACAGTTGGTGCATCGTACTTCCTTATTATCAGTATGGGGGCCCCACAGTTGGTATCAGAGAACACCATAAGGTGTCAGAATGGGATCTATGATTCCTTTCTACCTAATGGAGCGTTCTTCTGAAATATAAACATCAATATAGGTGACATCCATAACATAGTAGTGTCAATAACTCTATGCAAAATGTAAGGGGAGAACACTCCCATCCTAATAATTTATTCATCTGGAGTCTAATACAAATGTAATAAAATCCTGTCCTCAGAGTCAAATGAATTCTAAAGAGTCCTATATAGACTATTATCAGCGTGCTTTCAAGATAGTTTGGAGCTATAGCTTCAAGTGGAGGCAAGAAAGCAACTAGCAGATTGAAGGAGTTTCAGCTAAAGGAATCTTAGTCCTGGAGAAGCTTTTACAGCAAGCTGTATATAGAGGGCTCAACTTTCCCATATACGCACAGGAATGGTTGAGCTGAGTGGAGTCCATTCTGATACACATAGAGTGTCCTGAGTCACTTTATGTAAATATTGTGACAGACCTGATGGTGGATTACGCCAGAGTTTAGTGGTATGAGACCATGGCAAGGCTCGAGAAGAAACGTAACAGGAAGCATCAAGAAGTCACTTTTGAGGATTTTTGTGTAGCCTTTAGGGCGGAGTATATTGATAATGTTTGAATGATAGTTAGGATAATTGTTATCTCATTATCAAGCAACCCTAGTGGACTTACAGTTTTGGCATTATAATCTTTTATCTATATAATTAATGAAAGATTTTGATTTCTCTTCCTTAGAGTAAATTCTGAGTTTGTCTCCTTTTCTTAATTAAACTAGAATGAATTCCAGATCACCACCTACCGTTACTCCTGTCAAGAACACTGTTGCCTCTAGTAATTCTAATGATGAGGTGGCTCATCTGCGAGCCATGGTGGCAACTCTGTTGGAAAACCAAGCTCAACAGGCACTCGTTATGCAGAAATTACTAAATGATCATGCGACTCCAGTCACTGTCATTGCTCCAACAGTTCATGCTCCAGAAGTTGCTTCTTCTTCACATCACTCGGCGGATAACCTCCTTCATAATTTTCTAAGGTTAAGACCTCCAACCTTTGGTGGGAACCTGTCACCAATGGATATAGCCGATTGGCTGAAGGCTGTGGAAAAAGATCTGATTAGTCTAAAAATTCCAAACTCCAAAGCCGTTCGTCTCACCACCCATCTGTTCCATGCCGAGGCATAATATTGGTGGGAAGAAGTCAGAAACACCCAGTTCGTCAAATATGAACTATACTGGGATGCATTTGTTGAAGCCTTCAAAGCTGAATTCATTCCCCCATCTGCACAAAATATTATCTTCGACACGATCATAAGGTTGACTCAAAGGAGTCATTCAGTCGTTGAATATGAAAGGGAGTTTCGTAGATTGATTCGCTTCATGCCAGAAGTTACTCATTCTGAGTTAGCTAAGTGCAATCGCTTTCTCTGTGGACTCGAAGGTTCACTGAAGAATCAAATCGTGCCAGTCTGTCTGACTAGCTTCTTCAAACTAGTGGAAACGGCTAATGTGATTGAGCATCACCAATCCGAAGAGGATCTTAAGCAAAAAGCACAAACAACTCTAAACCCGCGGGGAAACTTCAAAAGACACGGATCTAACCCTGCAAGAGTATATCAGCTAGAAGCAGCACCTACTGCCGAACAAATTCAAAACTGTACTAAGCCACATCCGTATGGCAAGTGTTACCACTTTGGCTAGAGGTGTTTCAATTGTGGGCGTACAGGCCACCGGTTCTATCAGTGCGACCACACGAAAATGGTAGACAGAGTTCCAATGAGACCCCACCAGAAGAAGCAAGTGTTCAGAGCAACTCCACTGAATCGGAGAAAACCAAATATGGCTATAATGCAAGCCCCTGCTTCTGAAGTTGCTCACGCGCAGCCACCAGCTCCCAATTCTCAAAACTATCAGCAATGGCAGCCTAACAATCGTCCTGTTGGTCCTGCTTGAGTATATGCCTTAACTCCTATTGAAGCCGCCGAAGATAATAATGTGGTTTTAGGTACACACTCTTAAACCTCTCTCCTATTGCATTATTGTATTTTAAACCTTTTCAAGTTGTTGATGCGAAACTGTGTAAATTTATGCACACTTTATTTCAATAACCAACCTTGTAATGTATTATTCGATATCGGTGCCAGTCACTCGTTTATCTCTGAACAATTTGCCAATAACCTTAAACTTCGTGCATGCAACCTAGCACAAAAGTTGAGTGTTGGTCTTCCATCTGGAACCCAACTAAGTGCCCATAAATTATGCAATATCAAAGTCCCGATAAATGATCAGGAATTTCAGGCCACACTAATCATCCTGCCAATAGCTAACTTTGATATCATCCTTGGGATGAATTGGCTCAGTGACAATAATGCTGTGATAAACTGTTATAAAAAGAAGGTCACTCTACATTCCCAGGGTAAGCCTGAAATGTTTATAGGAAAAACTAACACGCAGTTATCCTTAATAAATGGCATTAAAGCTGAATAGTTAATTGTTAAGGATTGTAATGCTTACCTAGTTACCATGATGGGTGAAACAAAAGAGAGTATCTCTCTTTCTGATTGTAAGGTAGTCAGAGAATTCACCGATGTGTTTCCAGAAGAATTGCCTGGTGTACCTCCTTTCAGAGAAGTAGAATTATCTATTGAATTAATCCCTAGTACTCAACCAATATCCAAAGAACCTTATAGAATAGCACCTAAGGAGCTTCAAGAGCTCAATGAGCAATTGCAAGAGCTCTTGAATAAAGGCTTTATCAGGCCAAGTACGTCTCCTTGTAGAGCGCCAGTTTTATTTGTGAAAAGGAAGGATGGATCTATGCGTATGTGTATAGATTATCGTGAGTTGAATAAGGTCACCGTAAAGAACAAATACCCACTGCCTAGAATTGATGATTTGTTCGACCAGTTATTCGGAGCCGTGATATTTTCCAAGATTGATTTAAGGTCTCGATACCATCAACTGCGAGTAAAAGAAGACAATGTAGGGAAAACTGCTATCCGTACTCATTATAGCCACTTTGAGTTTTTGGTGATGTCATTCAGACTCACCAATGTGCCATCAATCTATATGGATTTGATGCAATGTGTGCTAAAACCATATTTGGACAAGTTTGTGATCATCTTTATTGATGTTATCCTCATTTATTCCAAAACTCTGAGAGATCATGAAGAACGTCTGAGGTTAGTGTTAGAACCCTGCGCGAGCATCAACTATATGCCAAGTTCTCCAAGTGCGAGTTCTGGCTCAATTCCATTGTATTCTTGGGGCACGTAGTCGATGCTCAGGGTATCTGAGTAGATCAGAGTAAAGTGCATGCTATTCAGGACTGGGCTCAGCCTAAGTCTGTCACCGATATTAGAAGTTTCCTGGGATTAGTAAGATACTACAGAAAGTTTATTAAAGGCTTTTCCCAGATTGCTTCATCGTTGACTAAATTGACTCAAAAGGCTATTCTGTTTATCTGGAGTCCAGAATGCGAGGAAGCATTTCAAACTCTAAAAGATGCAGTTTCTACCGCTCCAATTCTGGTTTTACCTAAAGAAGGTTTGAACTATCAAGTATATACTGATGCCTCTGGAATTGGTCTGGGTTGTGTTTTAATGTAGGAGGGTAAGGTAATTGCCTACGCCTCTCGTCAATTAAAACCCCACGAGCGAAATTATCCAATTCATGATCTTGAACTTGCAGCCGTAATATTTGCCTTGAAAATATGGTATCACTATCTGTACGGAGTGCAATGTTCAATTTTCACTGATCATCAAAGTTTGAAGTATATCTTCACCCAGAGAGAGTTGAATTGTCCCCAGAGAAGATGGTTGGAGCTCATCAGCAATTATGACCTCAGTATCCAATATCATCCAGGAAAAGCGAATGTAGTGGACGATGCTCTTAGTCGTCGTGCTACTTTAACCTCTCTGATTGCATCCAGTTTCTTAGAACTTGAATTTCGTAAGCTCGAGATTTCTCCAGAAAGTGGCAGTATGTTGAGTTCACTATTAGCAAATATTAATGTGGAACCCACTTTCCACCGAGATGTCCCTATCTCGCGAACCAAAGATGATGAGTATCTGAAACTTAAAGCAGATATTGAAGATGGTCTTCATCAGGATCTGCAGTTGTGGAATGGTGTATTTTATCAAGGTAATCGATTATGGATTCTTAAGTCCATGCATCAAGAAGTTTTAGTCGAAGGCCATAATTCTGGGTATCATGTTCATCCAGGTAGTACTAAGATGTACCAATATTTGAAACAATTATTTTGGTGGCCAGGTATGAAGAAAGATGTAGCTGACTTTGTGGCCAAATGTCATGCCTGTAATTTAGTTAAGGCCGAACACCAAAGACCTGGTGGTCTTTTGCATCCATTAGATATCCTTAAATGGAAATGGTTTGATATATCTATGGACTTTGTCATGGGATTGCCTCGTGCAAAATCAGGTGTCGATGCGATTTGGGTGATAGTAGACCGCTTAACCAAATCAGCACATTTTCTTCCCATCTGTCAAACTGATTCTGTAGAGAAGATAGCAAAACTCTACATCAAGGAAATTGTCAGATTGCATGGGATTCCGAAGTCAATTGTATCTAATAGAGATAGCAGATTTACTTCCAAGTTTTGGCAAGCTGTGCATCAAGATCTGGGTACAACTATAGCCATGAGTATAGCTTTTTATCCTCAAACGGATGGTCAAACTGAAAGAGTGAACCAAGTGTTGGAAGATTTGCATAGGCTATGTATTCTTGATTTTGCTGGTTCTTGGGAAGATCACATCCCGTTAGTGGAGTTTGCCTATAATAACAGTTTTCAAGCCAGTATTAAGATGGCCCCTTATGAAGTGCTGTGTGGTAGGAAATGCAGTACTCCGCTAGCTTGGTCAGAAATAGGAAGCGTTCAGCTCTTTGGTTCATAATTAGTTGAAGAAACTAGTAATAAGATCAAATTAATTCAGCAGAGAATTTGTTCAGCTCAAGATTGTTCAGAATTGTATTGTAGTTGCTATTTTCTTTAGCTTATAGCCTCACCTTATTTATTTCACATTATATGTTCTTTACACTAGTTCTTGGCTATAAATGGATAGTTTATAGTTACTGTTCCTTCATAGCTTGTTTCACCCTTTACTACTTTCATGTTTAGCTAATTTAAATGAGATATCTTTAAAATATTCAGTTCATTAAAATAGCCTAAAATGTACTTAGACAATTGTCTGACTGTAACTTTTTTGTTTTGTTGGTTGTGGCCCTGGCATTTGTGATACCAACAAATGTAAGATTTAGACGTGTTCGTGGGCAGTATCCCAGAATAGGAGCAGGTTCAGGAGGAGGATCGTGCTGCTGCTGTTTAGTTAGTACTGCATTTTATTTTAGTGAAATTGAAAGACATTTTTCATTCTCTTTAAATTTCAATTTATAATAATTAATTCTGGATGTGTTTCATTTCTACATTTCGATGAGTTACTATATTGTCTTCTCTCTTTCTACTATGTATGCTTGTGGATGTTACTACTTGCCTATTGCTTCTGCCACTTTGATATTTATATATATATATATATATATATATATATATATATATATATATTGATGTGTGTTATAGCACTTGGTGACAAGTCCTTAGCTTAAGGTAGGTTGGGTTTACCTAACTTTACTTAAGTTAGGGATTTGCCACAGTTAGAGAACCATACTTCCTTGTTGTCAGTACGGGGGCCCCACAATATCCATCCATTCATTCATCATAAGCATTTTAATAATAAGCTAAGCTCCAACACAAGTATAGTAAAAGTAAAATAAATGATATTAGTTACAAACCAACAATAAACTTAAATGAACAAAAAAAATTCAAGCTCACTTGCAAATATTTATAAGTTATATTTTATTTTTATTATAAGCGGAAGCAGCTAGTTTTTAGCACTTGGTCCAGCTCCACTAGCCTCCATATGCACCTGATCTATCATATTTTGGTATTTAAATGTGATAGGGCAAAGCCAAGAAATAGAAAATTTGATTAGACTAAACTGTCTAAGTACATTTTAGATTGGCTAAGCATATTATTATTTTAATTGGATATCACTACTAGTTACAATATAAGCACAAGCATAGGTGCAAAAAGGTAAGCATACAAATATGGAAAAGTAAGTAAGAAAAAGACAAAGTGAGTTAAAATACTCACTTAAATATACATCCTAGCCTATAAATAAAATAAGAGTAAAAGTATCCTAAATAGGCTAGAAAGAAACTAAAGTGCATATGAAAGTAAATGAAGTAAAGCATCTATATGCTCAAATGAACTTATGTTAAGTAATTGAAAGAAATCGTAAAGCATTTAAATTTAATTTTAACAACATTCACTGTAATATAAGTAGACTGTAAACAAGTAAAGTATAGTACTAAATCATAGAAAATGTATAGTATAGAAATTGAAGGGGATCTTAGACTATTAGTCTAAGATTCACATAGTCTAGAACTATGGAAGGTAACATAGCTAAAAGCTATGATAAGTCTTAATAATCTATATGATTGAAGAAGATCTCACATGTTAGTTAATTGAAGTTATTTTAATCTGTACTCATTCTACGGGCATATTCAGAATGAAGAGAAGAGTTAAACACGTCTGTTTAACATCTAAACAAAAGTGGGTCAAAACCTAAAACACTCACATTCATCCTATGAGAATGTGAGGTCTCCTTATTACTCCTTTATAGCCTGCCCTAAGCGGAACCATCAATATAAACCTCTATTAAATTTAATGTGAAAGTTTTATTCATGCACAATGTCTTATATGAATGATTTAATGGATAAGGCTCAAAGCTAAGCAAGCATTTAAGAAAATTC
Source organism: Gastrodia elata (assembly GCA_016760335.1). Taxonomy (NCBI): domain Eukaryota; kingdom Viridiplantae; phylum Streptophyta; class Magnoliopsida; order Asparagales; family Orchidaceae; genus Gastrodia; species Gastrodia elata. The sequence continues at coordinate 63,822,055 of CM028670.1, read as the reverse complement.
AATAATTGCAACTAAGTGATATCCAAAGTTATCTAATTTTAATAATTTATTTAATGATTGGAGCTAATTTTGATCCTAATTAACTTTGAGATATTGACCTCAAGCTAATTGTAATTAATAGTAATGATTGGAGTTTTGAAAATAATAAATTCAATTCAATTTGTATGATATGACAAAATAATTTATAAATATAATGGATACAATTAGAAACTAGTTCTTATTCACATCCTAAACTATAAGATTTAATTATAATAATTAAATTAAAGTTTAGGTGTCTAGTAGAAAGAGATTAAGATAAAGAAAATATCTAACTTAAGAAATTGGAAGTTAAGATAAATTCACTAAAGTTCACTAGCTAAGTTATAGTTTGAAGGATCTAACCAATCAAGTACTAATCTAGCCAGGTTATAATAAAGTGAAAGGCTTAAAGTAAGCAATTGATAGGACTTAAGAACTACAAGTTCTAAGTATTCTAATAGTTGATGTTTAAGGAATTCAATAGGATTCCTTACCTAATCTACGTAAGTTAAGAATTCCTATTACTAGTTCTTAAGAAATTCAAGAGAAGGCTTTAGGGATTAGGATAAATGAACTAAGTTCTAATCTAATCACTAAAGCTAGATCTAGTTAATTCAATAATCTACAATTACAAAGGCATTAAGATCAACTACTCTTAATTGGTGTAACTAATAGACCTAGAGATCAACTATAATTTAAATTATAAATCAATCCCAGGGTTTTTATCTTAGGGTTGAAAGGTGAATCAAACAAAATTGTAATTGATTCACACAACAAGAAAATGAGAACTAAGCTCAAATAAATGTAATCTATTTTGATATGGGGAATAATAAATGTGACATGTTAACTATCCTAGAGTTTTATAATACCTAAAGCATGCCATCTATAAATTTAGAATTATCACAATAATACTAAGTAAGAGTCAAAAACCTAAAATCATAAATTGTTATCTAATGGAAATAATATATATATTATTGAAATCCTTATATCATAAGGAGAAAAATGACACTAAGTAGGTCAATATTAGATAACATTTGAAATTTAGGGTTTCCGAGACTCCTAATTAGGGTTAAAAAGTGATTAAGAAAATTAGAGTTTAGATATTAAATTTGATTTCATATTATTGTTTCTCATATTTTTGTGAGTGAAATTGACTATTTGATCATTTAATTTGGATCTTAAATGATCAAATTTGGTCATATGAAATAATGAAATTAATTTATAATTAACTAATTAATCTTAAATATTGACTAATTAAAAATTTTATCAAAATAGAAATTAAATTGCATATTATTGATTTTTTTGTTTTTATAATCAAAATGGTATATAATATTGCATTATTTGGATGTGTATATTTAAAGTTATGATTAAATGAAATCACAATAATTAATTATTAGAATTAAATTGCAAATCATTAAATCATTAAACTCATATGTATAAATCATTAACATAGAAGATAGAATAACATAGAAATTTAGGCTATGCGTAAATTTAAGGAAAAGACGGTGACATCGAGAATTGTTGTCTCAATTTCAGCATGGCACGGAAGACTGCTCACCGCCAAGACACATGGTTGCATCTGCGAGCGCTGCTTGTACACACGGGTCCCACAGTCAAAGCCACACAGATGCGCGGTACTCCAAAAGAACTGGCCCGGTTCAAGACAAAAAACTGGACCGAAGGAAATTAGGAGGTTGAGTCGATTCGTCCCTTAAGGGACTTCAAGAGGGCGCCCTAGGGTTAAGCTCCTCTGATGACCGGAGGGCTTTACGATGTGGCCCGCATACCGACATAAAGCCTTCATCGAGGCCGACCTAATGAGCTGTGAATTAGACCCTGACGATGATAGGGTAGGCTACGGGGTCAAGCCCTAAATCCCACGGATTGGACTCGATGTGAATCCCTGTAGCCCACTGTGGATGGTTTGCTATTTTCGGGCTTGATTGTCCTTGATTGAGCCCAAACAAAGGTCAAATGGAAGGATTATTGATCAGAATAATGTTATGCATAAGCAATTTAAATGGAAGGAGGTAAGGATTTGATACTTGAAGCTCTTGAAGAACGCTGACTCTGTCAAGTCTTAGGGTTAGGTTTGGTCCTTTCATCCTCAGCCTTTAGACACTCTCCAGCAGCTTGACAGCATGGGGATGGAAGATAATGAGCAAAAGAGAAGAATGGGAAGGTTTAGGGATCAAATGCAGCTTGGTAGCCTAGTTGGATGGAAGGTGAGGACCATCGTACTCTGGCGCACATAGATTGTGGGAGGGAGGCGCAGGGAGGAAAGAGCTCATCCATTGCATAGAAGGATACAATCCAACGGTTTGATCTCTAGAACGTTGATCGACCGTTCGATCGAATCCTAAAACACGGGTGACTAGGATCGCACGGGATCGCTGTCCCATGTATTCCACCACACAATGGATTCGTACCAAACGTAAATTAGCCACTCGGTAATAAAAAAATACATATATATATATATATATATATATATAATTATTAATTTATTTTCCTTATTTAAATAATTAACTAAACACATTTTAATAATCAAAATTAAATGACTAAACGCACTCTTAAAAATCCTAAAAATACAACCTCACTTAATTGATATGTTAGGAACTCAAAAATACTATCAGATTTTCGATCGGAGGTCAATTTAATTATCTTAATTTTTGGGATATTTAAAATATTATTAAAATTTTTTGGGAAAATTCGATGTCTTCCAAATACTTTCAAAATACCACCCCTAGCGAATTTGGGTGTGGTGAGTCTAATGACAGACCCTGTTTTTGATTCTGAGGTCTAAATAAATTAGGCTTTCTCAGAATTATCAAAAAATCAGGAAATATTGGAAATTGCCAAATGATCTCTAAATCGTACAAAAATTGAAATGGATGCCTCTAAAACTATTATTAGACTAATGGAAAAGGATTAGAGTCAATTAGGTCACTAATTGATGAGTAACAACACTAGGGTTATTACAGGCGCACCGCGGTGGAAAATAGCACTGTGGCGGAAAACAGCGTTGTGGCGCACTGCAGCGCTTTTGCCACTCCGGCGCGCTATGGCGTGACCAACCCGAGAGCTGCATGCTACAGCGCACTGCAGCGGTTTTAGGTGCTGCGGTGCGTTATGGCAGTTTAACTTTCAAAAGTCACTGTTCAATTAATTTATCCATTGATTTCATATAGTATTTCCAAAATGACATTGCAGCCCACTGTGGCGCGCTATGGCGCGCTGCAGCCCTCTGTGGCGCGCTATGGTGCACTGCAGCAGTTTAACTTTTGAGTGACTGTTCAATTAATTTTTTTCTTAATTTCCTATAGTTTTTCCTGAAATGACATTGCAACCCGTTGGGGCGCGCTGCAGCTGTTTACTTCTAGGAAATTATTTTAGCTCCAAAAGGCACTGCGGTGCACTGGAGCATGTTATGGCGTGCAATGGTAGATTAAATTCGAGACTCGGGCGCTACGGCGCTGTAGCGCCCGACGGTGATTTCGTCTGTGCAAAAATTGTGATGGGTCTCATTTTGAGCTCAAATACTCTCAATCCAGAGCATTCTATGAGTGGTGCCATATATCAATGGAAAGATCATTCTGAGTCCTTTCTATTGATACTAGAATCAGCTATAATGAATCATTATAATGAGCAGAAATTAAAGTTAAAGTTATTGGTATACTAAATCATACAGATTTCTTAATAGAAATTTTAATGGAGGAATGAGCTTCAATGAGACTCATTTGAGTCCGATTGAGATTCTACGATTACATTTAAACATTATGCAAGAGCTAATAAAGGTATCATCCACAGTATTTTGATAACTCATGAAGAAAGTAGCAAAGGAAGTAAGCAAAAGAGTACGCCTTTAGAAGAGGAAGAAGAAACTCTATTTTCTTCAAGATCCTTAGAGAGGAGCTTTTCTTCTTCAGCATAAAGGCAGCAATAGAGAAAGGAGGGAGGAGCTCTTAGCTTTTGAAAATGGAGAGGAAGAAGGATTTGAGCTCCTTCTTAATGGAGAAGAAGTGGAGAGATGAAGGCATGGCCTAAGGGAGGAGAAGGGGAATGGGGCTCTGCCCCTTGCATAGAGGGAGGCGCCGAATTATGGGGAGAGGGCGCTGAGTGGAGGTATGGTCAGTCAGCAAAGCAAATTTAAGAAAATGAATTTTCTTAATTAAATAATCATTTATATATTTTCTAAATTTTTAATTAATTAAGAAAATTCAGATTTAATAAACGCACTTCAAAAAATCCCAAAAAATCACCCCTAGCTAATTTGGGGGTGAGGAATTCAACGGCAAAGTCAGATTTTGATTTTGATGATTATTTAATTATGCTAATTTTTGGGGTATTTAATTATATTAAAATATTAGCAAAAATCCAACAATTTCCAAATGCGTCCAAAACATCACCTCTAGCTAATTTGGGGGTGACGATGGCAACGATGAAATTGAATTTTGATTTAAAGGTCAAATTAAAAACCTCAATTTTCTAATTAACTAAACATTAAAATAATTCAAAAATATTTGATTGAGCTACGAATTGCTCTAAATTTTTATAGATTGGTTCTAATGGCTAGATGAACTTAACAGAATGATAATTAAGATGCTATTAAGCTAAAAAAAAATAAGTTGAGTAATAACCTTGGGTTGTTACAATTGATTTCTAGATTTTACAACTTAATTTTGATTATTTTGTCTTTTAACATCTAGGCTCAGGATAGGAGAATCATCCTATTAAGCTTGACTTTGCTTAAATAGGATTCACCCTAATTTGTAGTTCACTTATAGTAAAACCCTAGATTCCTTATACTGTACTTTTGGATTATGTGATTTAAACTTAAGCTCATGGTGTTTAATCCACAATCTCTAATATAGTAGATCTTGATCAGATTTTAGTTTAGAATATCTAAATTCATCAATCAAGATGTCGTGATTTATTACTTAATCTATAGTCGTACTTGATTAAACTAGATTAAAACATGATCAGTTCTAATCCTTTTAACTTATAAGGACGTGGTTCTAAGTTACACTCGATAGTAAGAATTGGAGATCCTAAACTTGTGTAACCTAGAATAGTTAGAATGGTTTAATTAGATAACAAATGATATCACCATATTTAGTAGAGTCTCTTGCTCACTTTTGGACTTTGTTGCTCACGCATTCCTTGAATATTGTGCCTTATTCCTTAGACATATCATACAAGAATATTGTTGCATAAAAATGAAAACTTAAAATATTTAGGATAACTTTGCATTGGGTTCCGTTATTGGCTGACTTTTGCGCATAGTACCCCTATGGGCAAGGGGAAGGTGAGATAAGGAATACTTAATTTCACTCATTGAGGAGTGTATTATTAATTTTGGAACCCGAATAGTCTTGCAGACGTGCTTGACTCCTTAGCTACTCATAAAATTATCCACAGAAGCAAAGTAAATAATTAAAATATGAATTGCATGTGTTAATATTGCCTCACAGTTCAATTTTATATATTTTTTGCCTTATCCACTTATGTCGCTAAGAATATTTTTGCCCGAGGCTCCTTGTTGACGCAAGGAAAATTTGTCACCTTAGCCTCCTTATTGACGCTAAGAGTCCTTTTGATTTCAGCAGGCTATATTTAACCCTCATCTGTATGACAGTATTACATAATTTACATTATTTCACTTATATTAGATTTTTAATTTCAGTTATACCTTTTCACTTTACTTTACTTCAGTTAACTACTTTACTTGCTTTATTTGTATATTATAGGATGCTAGACTTATTATTGTTGCTTACTTATATGTACTACAGTTGGATTGATTCTTTTAAATTTGCATATGCCATATGATAATCAGCATGTTTAGGATGTAGTCTTTCTTTTCAGTACTTTATTTACTTTATCCATATATGTATGTCTAGCCTTATTTTTAGTTTACTTTTGAGGTAAGTCTCTTGCCTCAGTCTTGCTTGGTTATAAATGCTTAATTTTTAACTTACTACCTTTTTATTATATGCTTGTTGCTCCTAGTTTATTTTCTACTGCTTTAACTTTAGGAAAATGGTGATATTAATAAATGTATAATAAATTTCAGCCTAAAATGTACTTAGATAATTATCTAATAATATTTTTTTTTTTTGCTGGGGCCCTGGCATTGTGAAACTGACAATGTCAGAATCTGAGCACTTTGGAGATTCAGTTCCTGAAGAGGAGCCATATCTGGAGGAGGCACTATAAGGAGGAGCTGAAGACTTGTAGGTCTTTTATTTATTTAATATGAGTATGAGAGATGTTTTTTATATTCATTTTAACTATAAGTAAATTTTGTAATAATACAGGTACCCTTGTGACTGTGTTTATTTTTCTATATTATTATTTCTGAGCTATTCTTCATTATTGTCTCTCATTTGATGTATGGTGAAATAGATGTATCATGTTACTTTATATGCTTCTGCACTCTGTACTTGTGTTGATTTAGTGACTGATAATATATATTCATTCTGTGCACACCCTTCCATTATTAGTGGATTGTGGATCTTACCTAATCCAATGATAAGTGAGGGATTTTCCAGAGTGGCACACCACCCCTTAAGTCTAATCTTGTGGATTAGCGGGTGGGCACCACAGAACCCTTCACCATATTCTGAATCACATTTGCTTTTGCCTTGGAAGATCCATTTTCTCGCTGCTTCTATTTCAACTTTGGGCAATCTTTCTTCCAATGTTCTGTCTTCAAACAAAGTGCATACTGATTGCGCACAATGATCCATCCTCTAGATTTTCTTCTCTTCTGAAAGTTAGCATTTTTCTTTGGCCATTATTTTTTCCTCTCTAGTCTTCCTCTTTGGAGTGTAAAATCCTCTACCATATATGATTTGGTAGACTCTTTATCCTTTTTTTTAAACTCATGGTTCACCAGGGCTGCAATCACCTACTCATACTTCAGAGCATACTTCCCATGGATCAATATCATGGTGAAGTGCTCAAACTCATATGGCAATAAGTTTAATATTAACAAAGCCCTCCATAGTTTCATTCATATTTAACAAATATGCTAATAACTTCGTGAACTCATTAGGTGATTGTCTATGGATATTCCTTTTCTCATCTGGAATTGATAGAGTCACCTCTTCATGTAGAGCCGATTCTTCGCACTCTTTATTAGGTACTTACCCTTTAAAAAGTTTCATAGTTTCCACATTAATATCTCTATCATTACTGCATACTTGATCTTCTGAGTTAAATAATTTCAGATCAAACTGCATGCACTATAGTTCATTTTGATCCAATATCTCTATGAAATTTTCTTTCGGTTTCTCTTTTCCATCAAGAACATCCTCCATATTTAGTGCACATAGTGCATCTATCACCTTGCACTACCACATGCCAAAGTTGTTATTCCCATTAAATTTGACCATATTAATCTTCGCTGGATGTGTCACTACTTGGTGGAGAGACCTCTCCACCACCGATGACAATGAAGTTCCAACCTCCTCTTCTACTCTATCTCCCATGTTTTTCCTTCTTGCTTTAAAAACTCAAACACAAAAATACACAGCTCAAAACAAAACTCTAACCCTCAAGCACAAATAAGGTAATCTCGCTCTGATACTAGTTGTTGGGATCTTGACTAGGTGGTAGGGTTTCAACAATGCAGAACAAATCATGTGTAAAAGTTGAGCAATACAAAATAAAGCAATGAAAAACACACATGAATGTACAATCACAACACAAATAAAGAGATTTATGTAGTTTGGTACTAACACCTAAGTCCACAAAGAGAGAGCAAAAAGACTTCACTATGTATAGAGAGGATTACAATGAGTTAGGGTTAACAAACCGTTACACAAACCCTAGGAGCTTTTCTTCTTACTTCAATGGAGTAGTCACCACACACAAAGCCAAATAGAGGCTAATATTTTTCAGATATCTTCTACTCTTAATCCTAAAAAAGGGCTTAAGAATATTTATAGGTGGCTCAGATTTGTGCTTGCTGAGCTGCGAGCGCTACGTCGCACTGTGGCACGCTATAGCACCCACCTCTTGAGTTCCCATGTGCTACGACGCGCTATAGTGTCTGCCTCTCAGGTGCCCAGGCACTATGGACCACATTGGCATGCCACAGTGTGCTTCCAAGACTACTCTTCATCAACAGAGGGATCCTACTAACTCAGCAATCATACATGCATTGATGTTCCATCTTGATGATAAAGATTTAGGGGATGATATAAGACCCTATCCATGATCTAATAATATTACAAATATCAATCTTTAGTATATTGCAATAGAAACTCTACATTTTAAAACATTTTCAAATATGTATTTGTTTCGTTCTTGCCAAAGTATGGATAAGCAAATCTGTGAGAAGGAGATACTTCTTATTGTCACTATCGATGATATTCTCAAAATCAAGCAAAACTTGGGCAAGAGTTGGAGGAATGAGGAAGGAGTTCACATTCGGTAAGACTCCTTAAGCAATTCAAATATCATTGAATAATAAAAAATAGATATTGCGAAATTGAGAAGCTTCCAAACAAAATAACATCTGGCCTAAGCCTAGCGTCACTGTAATGCCCTAATGCTAGATTAGGCAATCTAATTCAACAATGAGTGTACTATAGTACCTAATACTGGATTAGTATGTCTTAACCAATTCTTAGGTCTTTAGGGAGCTAGGAATCTTTAAGATGGAATAATAGATGCATAATACAATATAGATTTATACCATTCTAGCCATCCATAAAGAAAAATATATCACATAAAAGAAAAGTAAAATATTCAGAGTTTAAGTAAGACTATATAAGCATTATAAGACATAATGACACTCATCCTCATGGGAAAGATAAAGTAAGAAAATGACTGAAAGAAATATAAATTAAAAGATGTCTATGAGGCTGCTTCCCAGGTCCAAATCCAAGCTTAAAAGCTAGTTCATCAACAAGCTCCTAAATCTACCATATTTGGTTTTTAATATGGCATGACACGGCTAATAAAAAAAAAGTGGTTAGACTTATAAAGTCTAAGCATATTTTAGAGTATCTAAGTTATTTTAATTAAAGGATATCACATTGATCATTTACAATTTAAAAATGTTGCACAATGCAGTAAAAGTGGAAAGTATGGAAATAATTAGAAGATAACAAGTAAAAGAAGCAATAACAAGTACTGATATAGTTGCTCAAAATCTGCATCATATATGCTTAAGTAAAAAGGAGTATGTACTCATTTACATACAGGTGTGCACAAGTAAGTAAATTCAAGAAGAAATATATCCAATAAGATATATGTTAAGTATAAAAGTAGTGTAAGAAAATGTAAATATAGTCTGTAAAAGAAATACACTATAGTAAATGTAGAAATTGAACAATAAGCAAGTAAATAAACTGTAAGGTACGAAAGTAAAGTAATTTCAGTCTCAAGGGCTGAATAAATTATAAGGTACAATCAAAAGATTGTAGGAAATATACAATTACTAAGATTGTGTCATATGTAATGTTAATTAATTTATCTTATTTTTGTATTTTTCTGATTATAAATTTAATATTAAAATATTCCAAAATTTTGACTTGTCCAAATTGACTTCAGATTTTATCGATAGACTCCTAATGATGTTCTGAGTCTAATGGAACTAACTTTAGGCCCTGGTTAAGCCTAGTTTAAAAGGATAAATTTTAAAAGTTGTTATAAACTAGGGGCAACACTAACAATGCTCATTAGAATTTTTAAAACTATAACTAGTGCTGTGAATGTTAATGGTAATGTGCACATTATAAATGCATGCTTTTACCCCATCAGTATACCTTGATGAAAAATTCATCTTAACAAGTCTATCAATAATAAACTATCTATTCACACAATCAAAAGATTTTTGAAGATCGATCTTAACATTAATATTAATGCCTAAAAATATTTACAAACCCTTAAACAAGTCTACTCTATTAGGATCGATCAACCTAACCCCTAATTACACTAATATATGGATTTGAAATGGGGTTATAGTTATTAGATCTAATATTAATTATAGTTGTGAATACCAGAACTGTTGCTTCTAGCGCTAGCTAGTATATTTGGTATTAGAATGAAAAGTCTGTTATCAGATATTATAATTATGGAGTCTCATGTTGTGGAGGTTGTCAAACATTACTTTGTAAGTGGTCGAATGCCTAGATTGCTAAATCATTCCATTATCACTTTAATTCTAAAAAGCAAAAAATAGTAAGTCTTTATCAAAATTTAGATTGATTTTCTTATGCAATATTATTTACAAAGCCATTGCCAAAGCACTTCCAATGCGTCTTACTCCATTCTTTTAGGATCTCATTCATCATGCGAAAGTTGGTATCATTAAAAGTGAGATGTTGAGTATGGTGCAATTATGTATAATGAGATCATTCAAATTTTTGCTAGTTATACTTTTGGGCATGTCTTTTGTGCCAAAATTTATTTGATGAAAATTTTTTATTGTGTATACAAATACTTTATCAACTAGCTTTACAAGATAGATTTTTCATAAAATTTCATCAGTTAGGTTATGGGATGCATCATGGACATGCATTTTTCTGCTAGTATTAATAACACCTTAAATGATTTGCTCTCCTCTTTCAATGGTGTGGGAAATATTGTCCTCTCATACCTTTTTTATTCAACATTGCAATAAATGGCCTCTTTAAACTACTTAAGAAAGCTTAAGCTAAAAATAAATTCAAACCTTTATGTGTTAGAAACTTTAAATACTCACATCCTCTTTTTGCTAATCTTATTCTTCTATTTGGAGAAGTATATATTGAAAACCTCACCTGCCTCAAAACTTTTCTTGAAACATTCTTTTTCTCAAAAAAAGAGTGTCACCTGATCATGCTTGTTAGTATTTTGGGTCTCCAATCAAAAATTTTTCAGCAGAATATTTAGATCTTCTAATTTCCAACCTTAAGACTAAGGCGTCAGATTGCTATCCATTAATCCACAAACTTAGAAAATTGATAGATGATGGGCTTATAAATTTTTAACATTGACAGGCATATTGCAGTTGCTAAGTTCTCAATCCAGCCTCTCCAGATTTACTTGTTACAATCTTTGCACATCTAAGTTGCAATTATTAAGTTCATTGATCGTCTTTGCTCTTAGTTTTTATTTCACATGTAACAAGTCAATAAGTTACACAATCTTTCTTGGAACTCGAATGATGTATCTAAAGAAAGGGGGGCTTCGATCTCACTTTCACAAGTCTTCTACTTATGAGTTGCAAAATATACCTTTTACAATGCATTCTTTGCATTATTTCCCTTTTAGCTAAATGGTGGAAGCCTCACAACCTTCCTATCCTTGATTTTAACTTTGGCAGCCTACAAACATATCACTTCCCACATCACTTAATGTGCGGGTGATTCTTCCTTCTGTTGCTATTCTTTTTGAGGAAAGAAGAATTAGCCTTAAAGATGCTTGTAACCTTCTCAATACAACCCTTCTCACAGTTTGGTGGCATCAATTGATATGGTTTAAAATTTATAAACTCGCCTTTTCTTGCTCTGCGTAGAAAGCAATTTGAAATGGTTTTAAAGCTGATGGTCTTTTAACAAAAAGAAGAATTCCTTGGGACACATATTGTGATCTTTGTCATTCGTATCATGAATCTCATACATATTTATTTTCATACATATTTATTTTTTAGGTGTCATTATGGTTATTCCATTTTGGTGCCTCTTCTTCCTAAAGTAGAACATATTCTTTATTGGCCCAATCTGGCTTAGGTTTTGCAATATGTGGAAAATGACTTGAGCAAGTTTATCGTGCACGATATTCGAAGACAACTTACATGCTTAAATTTTTCTTTGATTGATGCATCTTTTATTACAGGAATGTTTGGTGAGAAAATTTAAGAAATTTAAGTGTAAAGTAATCTGTTTATAGTGAAAATATAATCACAGTGTAATCATGTTATTTTACGTTGTTTGGTAATTTTACTAGAAATTTAATATTTTACTGTTTGGAATAAAGTATTTTGTGTGTGTTTAAGTAAATTAGGGGCATGAAATTACTTAATTTTTTTTCTTAATTAGGAGAATAATTTTTTACCTTGTTTTCTATATATGTTAATGAAAATTGAATTACAACACGATAATTTCAATTTATTTTCTTATTTTAGATATGTTATTTTATTAATGCACTCTGGCTTGAGTGTGCTGTTAATTTTTTGTGCAGGCAGGCGCCAGGTGCCTGTGGACTCTGGTTACTCGTTGCTGTGGTGGGCTCAAGCCCTCAGTATTAAGAAGCCCCTACACAAAACTGAAGACTGACCTGATCAACCAAATCACTTCTTCACACGTGTCTTTCCCATTTGCATATCTCCAGCTGTACTTCTTCTCCCCGTCACACGTTGCCCACGTGGTCTAAATCTCCTCCGATTTAAAAAAGCGCAAGAAAAATATTCAAAGCAAATCCCCCGCGTTTTAACCGCGGGAGCCTCCCCAAAACATATAAAGCACCTCCCACCTGCATTCCTCAGACCAACCGACGGCGCATGGGAACCGCAAAGCAGCCGCTCCTGCTCTCAAAATCTGCCACGTGGCTGCGCCGACTCTCCCCAGACCAAGAAACCTCCATACTTGTGGCCGCCCTCATCCACGTGATAACGGGCAATCCGGACTCGGCCGCGCCCTCTATATCCTTCCCGTTGGCTGCGGAATCCGGCTGCCAGCTGTGCGGAATCGAGGGCTGCCTCGGCTGCCACTTCTTCGAGCCCGCCTCCGGCCCTCGTTGCCGCCGCCTGACGAGGAAGAGCCGGTACCGCGGGGTGCGCCAGCGCCCGTGGGGCAAGTGGGCGGCCGAGATTCGCGATCCCAGGCGCGCCGTGCGCAAGTGGCTAGGAACCTTCGAGACCGCCGAGGAGGCAGCCCGCGCCTACGACGCCGCTGCCATCGAGTTCCGCGGCGCGCGCGCGAAGCTCAATTTTCCATTTCCCGATCAGCAGCCTTCCCCAGCCGCCAATTTCGACCGCCCGCCGCCGACGTCGCCCGACACCGCCCGGATTTGGGATGGATTGCAGGATCTCTTTGTGCTCGATCAAGCCCACCCCCCGGATTTTCGGAGCATCCTTTGAGGCTCTGTTTTACATTTTCTTAAATTATCGTTGTTTTTACATAGTGATTCTTTTTTGTTTCTCTGCCATACTTGTGAGATGTGTATAATTAAAAATAGAATATATATTTTTTGGAGTTCTTGGATTCCTAATCTTCCTCCTCTAGCACCTACCTAGGGCGACTCGAATTCGATATATTTTGATTCAACGAGTCGAGTTCGAGTCATGTATGTCTTGACTCGAACCTTATTTAAAATGATTTGAAATGACTCAAACTCGACACGAACTCGAACGAGTTCGAGTCAAATTCGAATATGAGCTGGCTCGACTAGAGCTCGACTCAAACCCATTCATAGGTAACTCTGGTATGTGAGGAACACCTGCAATCATGGAGAACATTCCCAAATTGGCAATGTTTCAACCACAGCTTTCGATGATGGCATGAATGAAGAATCCCACTCCTTAATAGTATTATTCAAATAATAAACTAACATTTCTCATATTTTGTAGAATATTCCAACGGAAATGATGCGTATTATATCATTACCGTATCTTTATATTATTCATAGTTTTGTTGAAAGTAGTTTTCCTTTATCGAAAGGTGACAGACACATTGTTCCCTCGCGAGTCAAATGGAATCAAAGAATAAAACCAGGTTTTAGGGTTTAGAGCTATTTTTATGATTAATAAAACTAATTTCCCAATTGAGGCTGTATATCAAAACCCTAAAACTAATGCAATATTTTTTTTTTAATTGAGCTCTTTAAAATCTTATTAATATTTTTATTCATATAATTTTTTTTTTTTATTTTGCTTATGTGTGTTGATCGGTAGGATTTGAACTCATGACCTGGGATAACAAATCTTGAGCATCAACCACTGGGCTACAACATCATTCACTATTTGTATTCATACATATGTACATACTTATATGAACATACATACATACATACATATATTTAAATATTTACAATAAGAATGTTAATATATGCAGGTATATAAGAATTGAATATCATACAAATAATTCTGTTTTTAAGAGATACAAAGTTATATATAATATTATGAAGATAGGCTTTAAGAAACTCTCTAAAATAATCTACAATTGTATTTTCTTATGCATTAGAAAATACTCAGTGAGATATACTTTATTGTATTTCTAAGTATTTCTCTTATATACTTTCAATAAATACATAAATGTTATTAATTTATTGATTAATAAATCTAGAATTTCTTTTTTTTTTCTTTTAATAAAAATATTTATCATTTGCAAGGAATAAAAAATTGAGCTGGACGACCGTTTCGATCGAAGCAACTGCCAACCGACCAATGGTCTGGTAAAAAACCCCGGTTTAACCTGGTTTCATCGGATCGATTAAATACTATAAGGTTTTATGGTTCAAGCGACAAATCTTAAAGCCGGAACGATTTAATTTGAACCGCGCGGTTCGAATTAAAGTAAATCCACGACGCGATTAAAAAACGATATTGTGCTTTTACCACTTTTCATCTCTTGCAAAGAGTCCCTTTTCGCTTTTCTTCTCTTCTCCGATGTTGGAATCTTCTGAGTTCTGATTCTTCATCGTTTACTTGCATTATCACCTACCAATTTCTTCTTTTGCTTTGACATTATTTACTTGGATGCAAACATCAAGAGAAAAAGAATCATTATTATCGGTAAAACTGTTACTTTATGCGAATAAAGCTAGGTACATTTTTTGTTCTGATCTTAAGGAAACTTGGAGAAGCAATATTACTTTTTGCGACATTATGAATGTATGATACAATTCATGTTGAAATATTTGTGTCACAATCTTATGATTCTTCGCTCATTCATGATTCATCCCTTGCTGAATTTCAAAAAGCTTTTTAAAGTTATACTCACGAGCTATTATTGCCTTAAATATGCCCTCTACTCTTTAATCCTGTTGCAAGGGAGGTGTTTCCCCTTTTCATGATAAGATTAAAGATAGGGTTAGACTGATATATGCGTTGTAAAGAAAATTTTTCATTGATTGTTTAACACATGTTGTTTATAAGTTCAATCGTAGAAATGCTGGAGTAGGTTTATATGAAAATAATAGTCGAGAAAGTTGCCATGTACCATTTAACACATACTATTAAAGCATGCTGTTAAATGCATGTTGTAACGTGCTTTACTTCGTGGACTATTGTGTGATGTTATCATATTGGGTCATGTACATGTTCTCCTGGAATCTTTCTTGTCCATGAGTTGGTTTTTTCATGATAATTTTATGAATATATAGCAATCAAATTCTCATTTATGCACCAAGGCTTTTATTAATCATATTTTTATAAGGCATCTTATCTAGAGACAATAATGCGACCAATGAAAATTGAACTCTTTATTTGAAATATAAATTCAAGGCACTAAAAGCTATTATTTGTGAGCAATTCAAAATTTATAATACCCTAAGAATCAATATTTAAGAGTTGTTTACAATATTCAAAAGGAATATACTATGATTATTTGCTTTCTCCATTGTTGACAGCCAGCATATATGTATATTTGTGTGTGTATGTGTTGCCGATGATATTTGAACTCATTAACTTGATTAATAAATGCTTCTTCATTGGACTTATTTGATCTACCTATATATATTTGTGTGTGTGTGTTGCCGATGATATTTGAACTCATTAACTTGATTAATAAATCCTGAGCCTCGACCACGTGCTGCAACACATTCACAAGGTTATAAATATATATATATATATATATATATATATACATGGTTTTCAATGAATGAGTTTGTTTGAAATAGTGAAATTTTGTTCTAAGCACATTTTTAACATTTTATATGCTACCTTGTATGCTACCATTTTTGAAACATAGACTTTTGATAATATTGGTAAAATGTTTACTGTCAAAATTTTTGAACTTGTTTGAAGTTAAAAGTTAATTGGAAATAATGACATAAGTAATAAGTTGAACGATGCAATGATTGAAGTAATAACTTTAATTTTCGAGTTCAGGCCGACTTGAACTCGACTCCAACTCAAATGATTGCCCAAACAAATAAACAAAAATAAAAAAATTGAGCTTAAAATACTTTGTAAATCAAAAAAGTTGAGTATCAAAAAATTTATGTACTTAAAAAATGAAAATTTGAAAGGCAATATGTGACAACCCTAGTATTGTTACCAATTATTAGGTAATCAAAATAGCTTAAAAACTTTGTTAATAGACTCCTAGCGATATTAGGAGTCAACCCCAAAAATTTGATACAATTTGGAGATCGTTCGATTTTAATGTTTATTTTGAGCAACTTAATTAACCTAAAAATTATGAAAATAAAATTGATCTCTAATTTAAAATTCGACTTCATTTTTGACTTCCTCATCCCAAATTGGTTAGGAGTGAATTTTTGTGATTTTTTAAAACTTGTTTGGTATCTTAATTTTAATTATATAAAAGACATAAATTATTAAATTAATTAATTAATTTAAATTTAACATAACCGTGTGACCCGCCATTAGATCTCGAGCGTCGTACGCTTCCAACCGTCCGATCCATTTTTGTGCGTTGATTAGACATTCATGATCGTCTCCGTGTAGTTCAAGAGATCTGGTCGTTGAATCGAACCGTGATCTAACGGCCATAACACGACAGGGAACTGTTCCTTGTCGTGTTTGCCAGGCGGGCCACGATAGTGGGTCGTGGCACAGAGCCATGTCATGACCCATAATGGCGAGCACAGGATAGCTCCCCTCTCACCATCTTAATGCCCACAATTGACTCGTCCCAGCTGTTGATCCATTGAGCACTCGTTTGAGCCTCAGCATAGCTTGCAGACGGAGTATGTTAGCAAGGAGGTAAAGTAAGAAAAATTTCTCAAATTACTTAAGCATCTTTATTAATCTTACAACAAATAAGTTAGCAAGACAATTGAATAAAATATGAATATGTTCTAATGATATTGTATGCTAAAAAAGAAAAATAATGTAAGAAATAGAATATCATTTTTGTAAAAAACCTTACCATGCATAAATGATTATGAAAAATTTTAAATACTATAAAGCAGTAAAGTAAGTAATTTCAATCCAAAGACTAAATATATAAATATAAATATAATCATAAGACTATGCTTAATTACTCACAATCAATAAGATTGTGAGAAATACAATTTATAATTTTTTTATTCTGTATTTTTGTTCTGTGGGCGCAGAACAAGTGAGAAGTTGAATACGTCTACTCAACTTATCTGAAAGTGGAGTCAACTCTATTAAATAATATGGAAACAAATAAAATTACTTTCTTTCCCAAACATTCTCAATAAGGGTGCCATCATGTAACAACCATAGGTTGTTACCGTGCTGATCTATAGTTTAATTGCTCCTTAACTTCAATGTCATTGTTCTTAGAACATCAAATTGAGCGTATTCTGCAAAATTGAAATCCATTGAACTTCTTTAAGATGCCCTAGATTAGACCTAAAATATTTTGATCTCAGAATTAAAATTTGATTGCATTTTTGAATTTCTCACTCCCAAATTAGATAGGGGTGAAAGTTTGGTAAAATTTGGAGATCATTTAGACCTTAATCCAATTTAATTTATTTTGGTCTAATTGCAAATTAGGGCTTTAAACAATTTGAATTTGCAATTTTACCCTATACCTGTTTCAACGGTCGGGATCCGCTGTGCGGACCGCGGGCTATCCGCTGTGGAGCCTGGGTCATGCGACAGTGGAGTCCCGCACATCTCGCCATTGCGCTTTCCTATCCAACAGCTAGGATTAGATCCCACAAAACCGAGGATTTGCCGTTAGATGCTTCCCGTGAATCCTATGGCGCGAATTCAATCGGATTCGGCCGCTAGGATCCGAAAGATAAGGACCATTCTGCGGTCCTGATCTATCCATCAGACGGCCCACAGTGCAACCGCACTGTGGATCTTCGTCTTTGCCTCACCCGCGACCGACCGAAGAAATCCTGTGGATCCTAGACAGCCTAGCCTGTCCCCACTACCCGTTCCACCTTAGCATGCCGTTGGGGATCTTCCCTCAATGGCATATCAGTCCTGATCGGGCCTCGTGACCCGGCCGAGCTCAATTAGGAAAAGTGAGAGCTCGGCCATGGAACGACCACTTGGGCTTTCCCAGATGAGCCAACCCATCTAGAAGCTTCCCTGAACTCCTCTGAGGCTATATAAATAGCATCAACAATCCTCCCTCTGCCCCTTTGCTGCTCAATTGCACACAACTCCCCACTATCTACTCTTTCGCCATTACCGTCTGTCCGAGCTCATGTAGGTGATTCTAGGAGCCTCCGAACCGCTGATAGTAGGCTTTGCTAGTGTTCAAGAACCTTTACACTCTCTAGAAGCATTGCCAGCACCTACCTTGCCCTCAGTCGACCACCCCGAGCTCAACAATCGAACCAGGTACCCCCATTTGCAAGTCTTGAGCCAATGAGGCTCGGGCTCATCTCCATTTGACTCGTATTGCTGCGTATTGTCGAATCAAACCTAATGCTATCGTAATTGAGCGTGAGCTAGCCCCGATAGATCAAATTGATCGATCCGGCTAAGTCCTTAAGGAACGCCTCGGGTCGAGTAAGGTCCCGACGTTCTAGAACACCTCAGGCCCTCAAAATAGGGGATCGAGCCTTGGGTATGGCATGACCTCTGTGGGGAGAATTGTGTCCCCACAGTAGCTCTATTAAGGGAGCCCTCGGGTGAGTAAGGTCTGGCCGATTCGGACCATCTTACAGGGGGCTTTGAGTATCAATCGACGCGTCTTGGCTAGGGGATCGTTTCTCGATCAACCTGAGGTCATGGCGTGGTCCCTAAGCAGCAAATTTGGCCGATTAGGGTTACCCTAATCGGTGAGGCATCAGGGCTGGCGAGGGGATGAAGACGTACTGCGCGGGTCGGGTCGACCCATGACTCGCGCGGTTTGACAGTAACGGGTCCCCGAGCCTAGCTGACCCACGTGTTTTAGACTTGGGCTGATCCCATTTTAAAAAATATTTGAATAATTGGATCTATTTTCCTTTCAATTATTCCAATCATAGGGATTTAATTCAATAAAAATATAGAATATATTAATGAAATAACTTTTAATCCACTAGTCCAAATCCTATGATATTATATATCAAATTGATCAAAAAATCCTCAAGAATAAGAATATAAAAAAATATGGAACATCCAATGGTTAGATTTTTCATTTTTGCATAATTATTATAAATCTTGATTAAGGTTATTTAATAATTATACTTAACTAAATTGCATGTTTAGGGTGCCATTGGCTTCCTTATGATCAGTAGAATGAATGTGCTAAATAGTTCATTTTTTTGATTTCTTTATTTCAACTTATGCCTTAATCTTGTTAAATCATGATTAGTAAAAATTAGGATTTGCAACCTTTGGATCTTAGCAAACTTAGTTTCTAATTAATTGTATGATAAATTAAAACTTATGTGCCAAATTGTATGAAATTTTGATGGTTGGATTTATATTTATGTGCAAATCCTTTTGGATTAATTTAGGGTTTGATTAGCACTAATTACTTTCTGTTTTTAAAAATTTTTTATTAATATGATTCATAACAGTAATGTAGATATATTGAAATTATACAAATTTATGATGTATAAATTGAACAAATCTAAAATTGAAAACTTAAACCTCTTAATTAACCTTAAGAAGTCTTAAGACTTTGATCAAGCTGTTAAGACTTGATCTAGGTCTAAGATTGCCACCAATAATACATCTTAAATTCACTAATTTGGCATTGATTTATAAATAAACATTTGATCTTGATTAGACATGAGTAAGGGGTTAAATCCTAATATATTTGATTAAGATTCAAACTCTTAAACTTAATTAAATTGAATTGATTATAAGATAATGCAATCATCATTATTCTAATAATGCATCTGATTTGATATTGATTTTAAAAATTTGGATTAGACATGTTAAGGTTAATAATAAAGTTATGCGATTACTTAATCTGAATCTAAACTTTAGATCCTTGATTTTCTCCTAAATAAGACTATTATCATAAGAAGATTAATAGAATCATATTGATTGAACAAGTGATCTAACTCTAATAATATTCTTGATTTAAATCCTATAATCTTAGAATAAGTTATGATCAGATGACTTAATCATCTGATCTGATCACTCTAAACCTAAATGAAAAGTCAAAACCTAAAATGTTAGCTTTAGAAGTAAGAGTGTGAGATTTTAAGTATCTCATCATAAGATCATCTCTGAAATATTTTAAGACCTAGATTTAAATATACATTGAGATAAGAGAATTTTGTATAACTCATTGAGGTAGAAGCTCAAATGATCCCTTAGCCTTAGAAGTTGATCTTAACCCCTCGTGGTAGGAATCACTTAAGATTATAGAATGATACCTTTTCTTATGATAGAATCTATATTGAATGATCTTTGATCACATTTTTTCTTGGAGCCTTGTATAGGACTTACCTATTTAGCATAAGGATTAATAGTCTTGATGAATCCTTGTTGATTAAATAGAGTTATCTAAACCCAAATTATTGGTTGGTGTATTATAGTATGCCCATAGTACTGAATTTCTTCAGTAGTATTCAGGATTGGTTGATTCACTCCAATGTGGACTTATGACTAGGTGCTATCCCAAGGGATTAGATGAATACAGTCCCATTAGAGTAAATATTCAAATACTAAGAGTGTATTAACTAGGGACTCATTCCTTAGTTTGATTGAAATACAAATCCCCAATGGGCGATGCCTCCTAGCGAAGACTGCTTCAATAGGTGTGGCTCAAACAAACTAAGTAACTAGAATCACCTTCTTTAAGACACTGTGTGTGATTGTGAGTCGGGCATCTTAATGACTTAATTTGAGATACAAATCACCAACAAGTGAAGCCTCCTATCGAAAACAGCTTCGTTAGGGTGGCTTAATCAAACTAAGTGTTAAGAACCACCTTTCTTACAACATGCTAAATATGTGTATACAATCATCCCTTCTAATAATTTTTAAGTAAATCTTCAACTTTAACCGATTATCATTCTAGAAGCTAGTAGTCATAATCCTTTTAGCAGGATTCTGCACAATAGAGACCTTGAATTTATCATCGGTATTTGAAGTTTTATGGATTTCTAGATTGTCCTCATATAGAATAGAAGCATGGGCATAAACATGAGCATGATTATGATAAATGATTCAGTGGAGATGTATGAGTATTAGTGACGAATTATGAGCTACGGAATGTTACATACCTTGATTGGGGAATTTTAGGATGCATCAGCATCACAGCAAACTGTATTCCCAATTGGGTATATATATACATTGGATTGTACGACTCATAGCCTTTCAGTAATAGTTCTATTATATATCTGTGGCATACCGTTTTGTAGCATATTTGGATGCATTAACCCAGTGACATATAGTACTATATTGGACATCTTTATCTTGAATTCTGAGCATTTGATGTTTTCATTTACTTATAGTATTCAGTCTTCAGTTCATTTTTACTTTGTTTAGTCCTTACCTTTTTTAGTGGTTCATTATTTTACTGCTTTTCTATAGTTTTATTTACTTTACTGTCTATTTGTATTTACTTTAGTACTGCTTAGTTTAGTTGCAATATGTTAGACTTCTTATCTAACACAAGGTACTTTTGGTATATGACAATTTGCTAGATCCCGAGTAGCTTGTTGAGATAGGGCAGGAGGATCTGCAGGAGTTCCAGAAGGAGTACATGGAGCCTTAGTGGATCCATCTTCCACCTTTTTAATTTACTATTTCTGCTTTAGTACTTTAGATAGACTTTACTTTTGCATCATTTAAATCAGTTTGTAATAATTATGGATGTATTTTATTTTTCTTTTCTGAGATGAATGTTTAATACTGTTCTATGATGAATGTACTATATATATTTTACTTTACCTTCTGCACTTTGTTATACTACTATACCTAGTATTGTGTTGCTATCAGTATACTGGAAATGCTGATATATTGATAACGTATATCGGATTCATATCTACTTCTTTAAATCCAATTTATATGTTAGTCTAATACTTAAGACAAGTACTCTACTCTTATCCTAAGTATTGACTCTCGATCCTACTCTTGGGTTCGAGTCAGCAGCCTTTAGTGTGGCTCAGTCTCTTAGCCTATTCATGAGGATGCTGTTGTCAATTGCTCCCATCCCCGAGTAGCGCACTCCTCCGCTGCCGATCTGTTATAAATACACTTGCCTTTTGCGCGCGGCGACGGGGCGGGGCACTACAATTGGTATCAAAGAAGTATCATAAAGTGTTAGATAAGAAGTTTTGTTCCTATCTATTTTATGATCTGTTCTCTGTATCAGGTCAATATCACAAGTTACCAAATGTAGTAAAAAGCAAACATCTAAGAGTTCATCAGGTTATCTCATAAATGAAAGTGTTGACTATGTCTAGAATGATGACATCCTAGGAATTTAATGCACATAATAACTTGATTGAAGCTATGAATTTTTAATACCAAAAAGGACATTTTAGGATTTAAACGAACTTTGAAAATAATGATAAAATATGAACGAAATACTTATAAGTTGAGTTATTTTAGGAATGGAATACTCGCAGTCAGCATTTTGGTTCTACCTTAGGAGGTTTAACGACTACTGGATAGATAACCTCAGAGATGGCCAGCTTTACGAAAGGGTCATCAATGGAGTGTCACCTCGAGGATTTGAGGTGCTAGATAAAATCCTTATCAACTCATCCTTTAGAGGCAACAGTCTTTCAGCACTTGCCAGAGAATGGTTGGATCGCGTTGCTGCCGCACTTCGAGAGACAGCCTATCCGAAGGAGTATCGTCTGAAGATCATAGAGATCCTACTGAGGGGATCAGCAAGTCATTGGTGGTATTGGGTATATAGGAGATTAGCTCGGAGGAGCCACATAGTCACATATGATGACTTCTGCACTGCCTTTTGGGTAGAATATTATAATTAGAATTTTTGAGATCTTATTATATTATTTTCTTTCATCGCGATTATATGTCTTGTGGATCCATGTATTATCTCTTGTGAGAAATAAATGAATGAATGAAAGTATAGTAAATTTTATGTTTCTGAATCCATAGTTGCATTTACAGTCATGAACCCTGGATCTCTATCTACTCCTACTCCGATCAAGAATACGATCTCGTCGTCAGACAGACCTGAAGGATTAAACCCCATGGCTAGTCTTGTAAAAGCCTTAATAAAAAGCAATGTGCAATAGATGCAAGAGAAACGTGCCCTTTTCCTTTCTGTTAGGCAACAACCTGAAGGGTTCTCTTCGTCTTCCCACTATACGGGCGATGGAATCCTGCACAGTTTTCTTCGCCTTTGAACTTCTACATTTAATGAAGCCTTAAATAAAATGAACTCAGTAAACTGGCTCATGATTACCAAGTACAATTTAGCCAGTATCAAGTGCCCTAACTCTGAAGCAATCCACCTAGTAACTCATCTATTTCAAGAAGAAGCTGAATACTGGTGCGAGAATGAGTAGAACAACAAATTTGCTGATTATGAAGTAGAAGACATTCCTTGGGACATGTTTTTGGAAGCGTTCTGTGAAGTGTTCATACCGGCGTCAGCTCAATCAATTCTGGAGGATGAGCTCCTCCATCTCACACAAGGCAATAATTTAGTGTTCGACTACAAATAGGAATTCTGGAGATTATCATGTTTCATTCCGGATCTAGTGAGAACAGAAGCATCCAGATGTCACCATTTTCTGAAGGGTCTGAGAGACTCTATTAAAGCACTCTTAGTTTCTTGTCAGATCAAAACTCTGACTGAATTGATCAAAGATGCCCGTCTACAAGAAGGATTCCAAGGTCAATTGGACCGGAAAAGAAAGGCAATAGTTATGCAGCCTAGGAAGGAGCATTTTGGTCATCATAAGATGGCAAAAGTCTATAGCATGGAGACTACACAACCCCAGCCACAGAACCTTGAGTGTAAACAATTGCATATGTATGGAAAATGCTACCACTTTGATGGTGTATATTTTACTTGTGGTCGTAGCGGCCACTACTATTTCGAATGTAATGAGAAGAACATAATTGACGAAGTGCTCATCAATCACTCCCGTCATAAGCAAGCATTTCGTCCCCAACCAAGGAACAGCCGAGAGTCTGCTCTTGCTATAATGCCAGTTACTACTTCAAACTTTAAAGCGATTGTACCTACACAAAAGCCAAACTATGATCGCTAGGGTCAAAGGCCTCAGAACAAACAACCCTCAGCACCAGCAAGGGTATATATGCTAACTCCCGCCTCTGCTCCTGAGGACAACAATGTGGTTTTAGGTATGCCTTAAATTAATTTTTATTCAGTTCTTACTGTCTTAGTAATCAATCTTTACCATTTCAGTATTTTCAAATGTTTGAGTAGCTATTCTTATTAAGCTATGGTTATCATAAGCACCTTATCAATAAACGACAAATCTTGTAACATCCTTTTTGATACAGGAGCGTGCCATTCCTTTGTATCAAAAAATTGGGCTAAAACTCTTAAGCTACCAACCTATCGATTAACTGGCTCGTTGAGCATCGGGTTACCTTCCAGATCCCATATGCAGTCCTCACAATTCTACAACATAGATATTCCTATTGGTGAGCAAAATTATGGAGCTAAATTAATTGTATTACCATTCGCAAATTTTGATATAATCCTAGGCATGAATTGATTCAAGTGAACATGGTGCTTCCATAAATTACTAAAAGAAGAAAATAACATTAGGTAGTGGAAGTCAATCAAAATTATTCATTGGAAAATTTAGCACCCAAGCATCATTGATCAATGCAATGACAGCAGAAAGGCTAGTCAGGAAGGGATGCAATGCGTATCTTTGTAACAATGTTGGGAGAGAAGAAAGAAGTCATACTTATTTCTGAGAATAATATAGTTTGTGAATTTCCTGATGTTTTTCCTGAAGACCTACCCAGTCTTCCTCCTGTTAGAGAAGTAGAATTGCTATAGAATTAATTCCCGGTACCCAACCACTGTCAAAGGTTCCGTATCGTATAGCGCCAAAAGAACTTTAAGAATTGAACAAGCAACTTCAAGAACTATTGGAGAAAGGTCTTATTCATCCAAGTTCATTTCCTTGGGGAGCGCCAATTTTGTTCATAAAGAAGAAAGATGGATCGATGAGAATGTGCATCGATTATAGGGAATTAAATAAAGTAACCATAAGAAATAAATATCCTCTACCTCGTATCGATGACTTATTCGATCAGTTATCTAGAGCTAAGGTTTTCTCAAAGTTAGACTTGCGATCTGGATATCACCAATTGCAAGTTAAAGATCCAGATGTGGAGAAAACAACATTTAGAACCCACTATGGACATTATGAATTTTTGGTAATGTCCTTTAGCTTAACAAATGCGCCATCCATTTTTTATGGATTTAATGCAATGCGTGTTAAAAGAGTATTTAGATAAATTCATCATCGTCTTCATCAATGATATTCTGATTTATTTGAAAAGTAATACAGATCACGAGAACCATCTGCAATTAGTACTAGAAGAGCTCTAAAGCCATGAGCTATATGATAAGTATTCCAAATGCAAATTTTGGCTTGACTCAGTTACTTTTCTGGGTCATGTTGTCGACTTTCAAGGAATCACAGTTGATCAAAATAAAGTGAGCGCAGTCCAAGATTGGTCACAACCAAAATCCGTGACTGATATCAGAAGTTTTCTAGGACTAGCAGGCTACTATAGAAAATTTGTCAAGGGCTTCTCACAAATTGCGTCTCCTCTCATAAAGTTGACGCAGAAAGCAGTACCATTTATTTGGAGTCTAGAGTGTGAGAAAGCATTTCAATCGTTAAAAGATGCTCTTTCCTCTACACCAATTCTAGCCTTACTTAAAGAAGGCATTAACTACCAAGTCTATACTGATACATCTGGCATAGTTATGGGATGTGTGCAGATGCAGGAAGGAAAAGTTATATGCATCTTGTCAGTTAAAACCACATGAAAAGAACTACCCTGTCCATGATCTCAAATTAGCAGCTGTAGTCTTTGCTTTGAAAATCTGGCATCATTATCTTTATGGCATTCAATGTTCCATATTCACTGATCATCAGAGCTTAAAGTACATCTTCACCCAGCGTGAGTTAAATTGCCGATAGAAAATATGGCTCTAGTTGATAATTGATTATGATTTAAGCATCCAGTATCATCCAGAAAAAGCGAATGTCGTAGCAGATGCACTTAGTTTTCATGCTACTCTATCTTCTATGATATTATCAAGGTCTCTAGAAGAAGAATTCCGAAAGCTCAAAATCAAGCCAGTGCGTGGTGCTATGCTAAGCACACTGATATCCATAAGTTCAATAGAACCCATATTTCATTGCAATGTCTCCATCTCCCAAACCAAGGATGATGACTATCTAAAGTTTAAAGTAAACATCGAAAGTGGTCATCGCTTTGATCTTCATCTCCGAGGTAATGTAATATATCAAGGAGATTGCCTATGGATTCCCAAATCCATGTATCAAGAGATTCTATTAGAAGGTCATAATTCTGGTTATCAAGTACATCCTGGCAGTACCAAGATGTATTGAGACCTAAAGAAATCATTCTGGTGGCCGAAAATGCAGAAGAGTGTGGCCAAAATTGTAGCAAAGTGTCATGCTTACAACTTAATTAAAGCTGAACACCAAAAGCTTGGGGACTTCTTCATCCTCTTGCAATTCCTGAATGGAAGTGATTCGATATTTCTATAGATTTTATTATGGGCTTACCTAAATCCAGATCCGGTGCCAATTCAATCTGGGTCATTATTGATCGACTAACCAAATCAGCACATTCTATTCCTATGTGTCAAACCAATTATGTGGAGAAATTATCAAAGTTGTATATCAAGAAAATTATCAGACTCCATGGAAATCCAAGGTCTATTGTATCTGATCGAAATAGCCATTTCACTTCCAAATTTTGGTAAGCAGTGCATTAAGACTTGGGAACTACCCTAGCTGTGAGTACTGCTTTTCATCCTCAAATAGATGGTCAAACGGAAAGAGTATGTGGCGCCCGACTTCCCAAGCCCGCAATGATTGGACTAAGGAGCGGAGTGTCACTTGCGCAGATCCCTCACTTAACATTAGATTAGGTGAAATCCACAATCCACTACTAAGGTAAGGATGTGCACATAATAATATATAAAACCAATTACTACATCTACATACAGACAGAGTGTGGAAGCTAAAGGAAATAAGTAGTACATCCATTCACCATGCATCACATAAGAAATAGAAATAAGGTATAGCTCAGAAATAATAAAGTGCAGAAAGTAAATCACAGTCACAGTGCCTATATTATTACAACATTTTAATTATAGTTACTAAAAATGAAATAAATACTCTTGTCCTAGCTATGAAATAAGAAAGCAGCTAAATGTCCTCTGGTCCATGCTATTGCACCTCCTCTATATAAGGCTCCTCCTCAGGTATAGGATCCTCAAACTGCTCAAGATCTGATATTCTCAGTTTCACAATGCTAGGGCCCCAGCCAATAAAAGAAAAATCATGTTAGACAATTGTCTAAGTATATTTTAGATAAGTATTTTATTAAGCATTTGTTAATATCATCATTTATACTATATACCAAGTAAAATGTCTATCTAGCATGGATCAAGTAAGCATACAAGGGAAACGTGATAAGTTATAAACAAAGCATTTATAACTAAATGACAAGTGAGGCAAAAGCACACCTCAAGTAAATTAAATAAGCTAGGGCATACATATATAATACAGTAAGTAAAGGTGCTGAAAGAAAAATCTAAATCTAAACATGCTGATGATCATATGACATATGCTAATTCAAAACATAAATCTGTAAATAGTACATATAATATAAGAAGTAAGGTCTAACATCTTATACATATATCTATACAAGTGAGAAGGTAAAACAATTCCACTACAACTGACTGAAATAGCATGCATCAATAACATAATAAACAGTATGCTGAAAAATTGTAAATAAATGTATAACTGCCATATTAGAAGAATTGGCCAATCTGGCCCAATATATATATATATATATATATATATATATATATATATATATATATATATATGTATATATCCGTTCCCATAGCCTTTATGGGCTAGGGCAAACATATCACTTTATAACACTATATGACTAAAGAGGCAGATAATAATACACAAACATATTTTAGTTATTTTACTTTTGTCTTTGCGGACAATTTTAGAAATAACTGAGGAGTCAAGCACATCTGCAAGACTAAATGAGTCCCAAGCTTAACACACTCTCCTTAATGAGTGATATTAAGCATCCTAATCTCACCTTATCACTATCCATTGGAGTAAATGTGCACTATAATCCAACATAAACTAAACCCAGATGCAAAGATTTTCCTAATATTCTAAGTTTTCATTTTCATGCAACAACATTTTTCTTGTATGATATATCTAAGCACAAAATTCAAGGAATGCATAGCATAAAGTCAAATAGTAAGCAAGGGACTCTACTAACTATAGTGATATCATTTTTTGTCTAATTTAACCATTCTAACTATTTCAAGTTACACAAGTTCAGGATCTCCAATTCCTACTATCGAGTTTAACTTAGAAGCTTGGCCTTATAAGTTATAAAGGATTAGAACTTATCATGTTCTAATCTAATTCAATCAAATACAACTACAATCTCAAATAAATCATACGTCCTAGTTTTATGAACTTAGATGTTCTATCTAAGATCTGATCAAGATCTACTAAGCTATAGATTATGGATTAAACACCATGAGATTGGGCTTAATCACATAATCCAAGGGATGAGACCTAAGATCTAGGTTTTATTCTAAAAGTAATCTACTGATTAAGGCAAATCCTATTAAGAAAATTAAATTTAATAAGATGAATCTCCTATCATAAATCTAGGATTAACTGACAAAATAATCAAAATAAGTTATAAGAGTCTAGAAACTAATAAAATAAGGATTCATTCATTGAAATATACCTAATATGGGTCTTAAAATATTCATAAAACCCTAAAGATTCATCTGAGAATATTTATTTTGCTGTTTGGAGTAGATTGAGCCTAATCACAATTAGGATCTAACCCTAATTAGGCCATTTAACCCTAGAACTTCAATTGATCATAAGTTGGTCAATTGAACTCCAAATTAGGTGATCCAAATACCAATTTAGATCAACAAACCCTAATTTACAATAATCTACAAAAAATATTTAGGATATAATGGTTAGGTTGCTAATCACCCTTAATTACCATAAAACTTGATTAGTAAATATTAGCAAATTTAATAATCCAAATTGAACAATTAAAGTTTCAGAGAACTCATAGAATAGACTAGAACCTAATTGTATGGTTGGATTAGTAATTTGGTGATTAATTTCACTAATCACCCATTAATCACCCTAAATCTTAATTAGGCCATAACTTAGCTAATTAGAGTCCAAATTAAGTCTACCACTAATAATTGTAATCAGTGGATTATATGTAAATCATAGCCACTGATTTTGCTCAATTTGGATGCCAATTAATAAAGTTAGGATTTTTGACCCTTAATTAAGAAAACCATAAATACCATTCTACCCCTTAAGCTTGTATTGGCCATAACTTGGCCAATACTTATCCGAATTAAGCAAAATTAGATTCAATGGAAAGCTTAGATAGTAAATAATAGTAAACTAAAAGAAAATTTAAATTTCATTCAGCCAAATTACCAAAATGCCCCTATAAGTCAAATTTACTAATTTGACCTCATAAGGCTTAATAATCACCCAAAATTTAGTGTAGTTGCTATCTAATCTTATATTAGATAGTAAGAAACACCTTGCAATAGAAAATTTCATAACTGGAACCCTAGATCAAAAGTTGATCTTTGAACCGTTAAGTAGGGGCAAAATGGTCATTTTGCCCAAAATTAGGGTTTAACATTTTAAAACTGTAAAATCACATTCTAAACATTTTAAATAGTAAATAAAGTTATTTAGGATAGAATTAGGTAAATTTAAACTTTAATTTGATTTTTGATCAAGACCTTATTTTTAAGTTTAAAAGAAAATCCTAAGTAAAATATGAGTACTCATCTTTCCTTAATCATTCCTAGATCTTTCCTTAGGTCTTATAACATTAGTTAGGATGTGTGTCATGAGAGATACTCTTAGTACTTAAGAGCTTTAAATTCTTAGGATTAGGAATAGATCTTAGGTTAGAGTTCATCTATTGAGTAAATTGGGTTACTCAAAAGGTGAAGCCTTGAGTTTACTAGTTTATAGATTTTTCTTAAGTTTCTTTATATGATTATTTGATCTTTAAACCTTAGAGTTTAGGATAGAGATCTATCATAATGACTTGATTTTTATTAGGATTTGCCTTAATCTAAATCAATGAGTATGGGTATTAAACCTTAGATCCTTAGTTACACCTTAAGATTAAGTGATTAAACCCCAATATTTGGAGTTTAATTCTTAATCTTTTCATCTTGATTTGGCTAATCAAGATGGGTTGGGGTTAATTAAAATATAAAATTAGGTCGAGTATTTGTTTATTTAAATCAAGTAGTCATCTTTTGATTAAGATATAGTTAGGACTTGGCTAGTCCTAATTATCTTCAATTTATAAGTTCGTGATTCTAAGTTATAGACTGTGTAAGAATTGATGATTCTGAATCTTATGTAACATAGACTAGATAGCACGAATAAAGTAGACAACAATGGATATCACCTATGTTTTAGATCGACTCTCTTGCTCACTTTGTTTTGATGCTTCGCTTACCTTGATTTTTGAGCTTTTTACCTTGAGCATATATAAGGTACATGGAATATTTGATGAATATCTTATGTCAACTTTGATGAATATCTTATGTCAACTTTGATGATTGGGCGCTGCACTGTGTGTGGGCCCCTACGATGACACATGGAAACACCTGATTGGGTGTTGCACTGTGCGTGGGCCCACGGCTGCAGCTGAAGAGACACGGTCTTTGGCAGTGGGTCCCACACGACACGTGTCGTGCCCGTAGGGTGGCACGTGGCGCTGCGGGCCCTACCTTGCGTATGCGGATCCTAGCATATTCGGGGCGAGCCCGGGGAGACCCGGCCTGGCCCGGACTGTAGCGCCTCGCCCCGTCGCCGCGCGCAAAAGTTTACAAGTAGTAAAATCAGCGGTGGAGAGGTGCGCTACTCGGGAGGACAATAACAAGCAAAACTCATCTTCCCGAATAGGCTAAAAGACTGAGCCACACTGAAGGCTGCTAACTCGAACCTGAGAGTAGAATCGAGAGTCAATACTTAAGAAAAGAGTAGATTACTTAAGTATTGGACTAATACGTATATTAGATTTAGAAAGGTAAATATGAATCCAATATACGTTATCGATATATCAATATTTCTAGTATGCTCATCACATCACAATACAAAGTATAGTAGTATAACAGAGTGCAGAAGCTAAAAGCAAATCATCCAGAATACATTCACCACAGAGTAGTATGTAAACATTCATCTCAGAAAAGAAAAGAAAAGTACATCCAGAGTTATTACAAACTGATTTAGCATATGAAAAGTAAAGTCTACTGAAATCATATGAAAAGTAAAGTCTACTGAAATAAAGCAAAAAGTAAAAGGAGGCAATCAGATCCTCTAGGGCTCCACGTACTCCTCTTGGATCTCTTACAAGTCCTCCTGTCCTGTCTCCACAAGTTGCTCGAGATCTAGCAAATTGCTGGATCCCAAAAGTACCCCGTGTCAGATAAGAAGTCTAACACATCGCAATTAACTATGCATGTAATAACCCAGGTTATTACTTAGGTTAATTAAGACTAAATCTAAGTCTTAATTGGAGTTCTAGTATATTAAATAAGTCATTTAGAACTCATCTTTAAGGTCTAGGTCAAAATAGGAATCAACTGAATTAAATCTAGATTTCTAAAAAATCCCAAAACCCTGGAAATTCACTTTTTGTCTAGACCTCAGATTGAAAATCTGACTTCGTCATTGCGTTAACCACCCCCAAATTAGCTAGGAGTGAAGTTTTGGATGCATTTGGAAGTCATTGGATTTTCGTTGTATATTTTAATATTATTTAAATACCTCGGAAAAATTAAATAATAAAATACTCATCGAAACAAAAATCCGAGTGCGCCATTGCACTCCTCACCCCTCAATTAGTTAAGAGTGAATCATTGGAATTTTTCTGTGTCTAATTTATAGTACAAATTTAATTTATAGTAGATTTAATTAAATTAATAAATTCGTTATTTAAGAAGGTGGGACCCACTATTTAATTGAAACTGTCATCATTAGTTTAATGGGCACATCCCGTTAATTGGAGCAGACGCATCTGCACCGTTCGATCGGGGCGTCTGATCGGACGGCCCCGATCCTTCTTCTCCGCGCAAGCACGCAGAGCCTGCGCGTGGCGAGCGCCTTTGCTCGCAGCTGGATCGCTCTTACGCATGGAGTTGGCCGCTTAGAAGCTTCCATTAAACACCTAGAAATCAAGACTTCAATCTTGGACGATCATTCAGCTCGACCTCCTACTCTGCAGGGAACCAAAAATCGAAGCTTATTGCAAACCTTCGGCGTTTCCTTGAGGTACCTCACTTCATCAAAGCTTATTCATTCGAGCTTAATCAGCATTCCATTCACTTTACTTATAATTTTTAATTGTTATTCGCATTCAATTGCAATTAAATTTCTTTTGGAGTTCGATCGATCTATCTAATGCGTATAGGATTGTTGGCATCGTGAATGGCGATTTTAGGGCATCTTAATTTCGGCATAAAGAAGGAGAATTAGGATGAGATCTTAGGCCCATATAAAGGATAGAGTCATAGCTTCCATTTAGGCTTTGAATCCCACCATTTGGAGTTGTGTTCATTGATCCAAGCTTAGCCCCGTTTGTGCTGTGTTAGAAAAACCCTAGATGAATCATTAGGAATTAGGGATAGCTGTATTGAATCATTTTGCATCAGGTATATCGCAAACAGGAAGAGCTCACAACTAGGAACCTCTAAACGGATTAAGGGTCCTCCGTGACCCACAGACCGGCGAGATTCTGGATGCCCTAATCGGCACCTTTTCGCCTGTGAAGGAGATGCAGAAAATGCAAATGGGGAAGGCGCTCCTGTGTGGCGGCTGCGTTGGAAAGGTGGGTCCCACCTCTCAGTTACGTGTCGTCCGCAGAAGTTTTAGGGTGGGCCCACGTTAGCCGTGTCAGCCATGCAACGCCTCTCAGTTTCGTTTGAGGTGGAGCTAACCATCTCATTTGACCTGCAGATTATACTTAGACTAAATATTATATATAGGCTTGAATAAATGTAAAATACTTAGTATATATATTTATACACAGTTGTATATATATATATATATATATATATATATATATATATATATATATAAGTTATAAATGCAAACAGAGAATGAATATTTTTAGATTAATAATATTGGAAATGTTAATTAACTCGAACAGGAAAATTATTGAAAGAACAAATATAATATTATGCACTTAATTATATTCAATTAATTTCTAAGCTTTAGGTATTTGTATCTTCCAAAATATAACTCCAAATTTAACAAATAAATATATTATTTTGATCAGTAAAAAATAAGGAACAAATTGGTACTGTCAAATTTGCATTTGGGCTTAGATTTAGTATATTGACATTTAGGATCCCTAAATTAGCCCTAATTGTCACAAAACTTCATTTGATCATAACTTTTAATCCATTAATCCAAACATACTCAATATGGGTTTTAAAATACTCACAAAACCCTAAGGATTAATTTGAGAATATTCATTTCACTGTTTGGAGTAGATTGAGCCTAATCACAATTAGGATCTAACACTAGTTAGGCCATTTAACCCTAGAACTTCAATTGACCATAAGTTGGTCAATTGAACTCCAAATTAGGTGATCCAAATACCAATTTAGATCAGCAAAACCTAATTTACAGTAATCTACAAAAAATATTTAGGATCCAATGGTTAGGTTTGCTAATCACCCTTAATTACCATAAAACTTGATTAGTGAATATTAGCAAATCTAATATTCCAAATTGAACAATTTAAGTTTAAGAGAACTCATAGAATATATTAGAACCTAATTGTAGGGTTGGATTAGTAATTTGGTGATTAATTTAACTAATCACCCACTAATCACCCTAAATCTTAATTAGGCCATAACTTAGCCAATTAGAGTCCAAATTGAGTCTACCACTAATCAATTAATTAATGGATCATTTGTAAATCATAGCCACTGATTTTGCTCAATTTGGACGCCAATTGACAAAGTTAGGATTTTTGACCCTTAATTAAGAAAACCATAAATACCATTCTACCCCTTAAGCTTTTATTGGTCATAACTTGGCCAATACTTATCAAAATTCAGCAAAATTAGATTCAATGGAAAGCTTAGATAGTAAATAACAGTAAACTGAAAAAAAATTTAAATTTTGTTAAGCCAAATTACCAAAATGCCCCTATAAGTCAAATTTACTAATTTGACCTCATAAGGCTTAATAATCACCCAAAATTTAGTGTAGTTGCAGTCTAATCTTATAATAGATAATAAGAAACACCTTGCAATAGAAAATTTCATAATTGGAACCCTAGATCAAAAGTTGATCTTTTTAACCCTTAAGTAGGGGCAAAATGGTTATTTTGCCCAAAATTAGTGTTTAACATTTTAACACCGTAAAATCATATTCTAACCATTTCAAACAGTAAATAAAGTGATTTAGGACAGAAATTAGGTAAATTTAGACCTTAATTTGATTTTTGATCAAGACCTTATTTTTAAGTCTAAAAGAAAATCCTAAGTAAAATATGAGTACTCATCTTTCCTTAATCATTCCTAGATCTTTTCTTAGGTCTTATAACATTAGTTAGGATGTGTGTCATGAGAGATACTCTTAGTACTTAAGAGCCTTAAATTCCTAGGATTAGGAATAGATCTTAGGTTAGAGTTCATTTATTGAGTAAATTGGGTTACTCAATAGGTGAAGCCTTAAGTTTACTAGTTTATAGATTTTTCTTAAGTTTCTTTACATGATTATTTGATCTTTAAACCTTAGAGTTTAGGATAGAGATCTATCCTAATGACTTGATTTTCATTAAGATTTGCCTTAATCTAAATCAGTGAGTATGGGTATTAAACCTTAGATCCTTAGTTACACCTTAAGATTAAGTGATTAAATCCCAATATTTGGAGTTTAAATCAAGATAGGTTAGGGTTAATTAAAATATCAAATTAGGTCTATGATTTGTTTATTTAAATTAAGTAGTCATCTTTTGATTAAGATATAGTTAGGACTTTGCCAGTCTTAATTATCTTCAACTTATAGGTTCGTGATTCTAAGTTATAGATTGTGTAAGAATTGATGATTCTGAATCTTATGTAACTTAGAGTAGATAGCACGAATAAAGTAGACAACAATGGGTATCACCTGTGTTTTAGATTGAGTCTCTTGCTCACTTTGTTTTGATGCTTCGCTTACCTTGATTTTTGAGCTTTTTACCTTGAGCATATATTAGGTACATGGAATATTTGATGAATATCTTATGTCAACTTTGATAATTCATAGTAGTATTATTCTTTTTCTTACATTATAGTATAGTGTAGCTTAATTAGTATACCTCTTCATTTCACCCGTTCTGGATTTGGTACATTGTCGGGTCAGACCAGTCCAACAGACTGATTTGTCAGTATTTGATATGGTTATACTAATTTAAGTACACTTATACATGGTTTTTCTATTATAGCTTATCAGACTAAGTGAGTTGATAATATCCGTTCAGATGCTAGCTCAATTAGTCCACCTCTTCATTTCACCCATTCTGGATTGGCTACATTGTCAGGTCGGACCAATCCAACTTACTGATTTGTCAGGATTTGATATGGTATACTAATTTCAGTACTTTTATTCATTTAGAGCTTCAGTTTTAGCCCATTAGGCTATGTGAACTTATGTGTACTTTCATGTTCGAGTGGCTTGAATAGCCAATACTGCTTTTAGTTTTGGAGTTACTGTTTTACTTTACATTTTCCTACATTTTTGCACTGCTTTTATTTACAGTCTTTTCAGTCTTTTCCAGCTTTATTATATAGGATGCTAGTCCTATTTATTGTTTTCACATGTATAGGATGTTAGATTGGTTTTCAGTTTTTCATACACTTGTTTACTTTTATGTCACTTAGCATACTTTAGATTGATCATAAGCATGTTTATGAGATATTTACTTTATAGTATTTATTTTGTCTTTCTTTTGCTTACCTGATCTTGTTGCAGTTACTTGGAGGAGGTAAGTGTTTACTTCCGAGTTGATTTAGTTATAAACTATTATTTATAGCTTATTACTGTTCTTTTCTTTTGCTTTTCTGCTCCTATTTTGCTTTTATATTAGTTATGGTGATATCTAAGTAACTTAATAAACTTGTAGCCTAGAATGTACTTAGACAATAGTCTAACTAGATTTTTCTTTTGTTGGCTAGGGCTCTATCATTATGAAACCGATAATGATAAGTTCTGAGTTTCTTGGAGCAGTTGATCTAGTGGAGGACTTGCCATTGGAGGAGGAGCCTGTGCCAGAAGATCCTTAGACTTAGTTTTCTTTCTGTACTTATGAGGATGAGAGTCTATTTTCAGTTCTTTTGAAACTATTTAAAAATGTTGTAATAATTCAGGGTTAACATTTCTTTTCAGCACTTTACTTATTCTAGATTGTTGTATTGTATGGATGGATTTTGTATTATATGCTTCCGCACTATGTGTTACTTGTATGATCATTTAGTGATGAATTCTTGGAGAAATGGCAAAAGTCCTTAGTTAAGATGGATTAGAATGTGTGTCTAATCCAATTCTAAGTAGGGACCTTATCATTTAGATGACCCCTCCACCGCAATCTTGTTAACTTAAGAGTTAACAGGACCACGGCGGGGCAGGGCCATCACAATGCAGTAGGAAAGTAAATGTAGTAGATAGTAAAGTAAATAAAACTGAAGAAAGGCTAAGAAAAATGCTAAGTAACTACAACTTTAATGACTAAACAGAGTAAAACTGCATCAAAAGCTAAATACTAAAAGTAAATGAAAATGTTAAATACTCAGAAATTGATGTGAATGGAATGTCAAATGATGTACTATATGTCACTGTAAAGATGTACCAAATATGCCAGAGTATGGTATATCACGGACATATAACAGAACTATCACTGAAAGGTTATGAGTAGTACGGTCCAATGTACACCTACACCCAGTTGGGAACACAGTATAGTGATGCAGATGCACCCTAAATTCCTCAATCTGTGTATGTAACATTCCAGAACCCATAATTTATCACTGATACTCATGTGTCACTGCTGAGATGATGCATCAATCTCATGCTTATGCTTATGCCCATGCTTCTATGCTATATGGGTAAAATCTAGAAATCTATGAAAACTTGGAAAGCAAATAATGAATTCTAAGTCTCCACTGTGCAGAATCCTGCCAAAAGGATTCTGTCTCCTAGCTTCTATAACGATAATTGGTTAAAATTACAGATTTAATTAAAGATCACTAGATGGGATGATCGTATACACATTTTCCGCATGTTTGCAAGAAAAGTGATTCTCATCACTTACTCACCACCATACTTAGTGTCTTTAAGAAGGTGAATCTGATTACTTAGTTTGTTTGAGCCACACCTATTGAAGCGATCTTCGCTAGGAGGCATTGCCCGTCATCAATTTGTATTTCAATCAAACTAAGGAATGAATACCCATTTAATACACTCTTAGGTTTGAATGATTTATTCTAATGGGACTATATTCGTCTAATCCCGCAGGATAAGACTTGCTCATAAGTCCCCATTAGAGTGAATCAACCAATCCCAAATACTACTGGAGAACCAATAATATGGGTATACTATACTACACTGTCCAATAATCGGGGTTCAAACAAGTCTACTTAATAAATCAAGGAATGATCAAGACTATAAAGGCCTATGTTAAATAGGTAAGTCCTATATAAGGTTTCACTAAAATGTGATCAAGGATCACTCAACATGGATTATACCATAAGGAGAAGTATAATTCTAAGGTCTTAAGTGGTTTCTACCATGAGAGATTAAGATTAATTCTAAGAATAAGGGATCATCTAAGCTACTACCTCAATGAGTCATACAAGTTCTCCTACCTCAAATTATATGTAATTTAGGTCTTTTAAATATTTCAAGGCAATCTTATGAAGAGATACTTAAGATTTCCCATTCTAAATTCTGATATTAACATTTTCAGTTCTATTTCATAGTTAGGCTAAGAATGATCAGATCAGATGATTAAGTCATCTGATCATAACTTAATCTAAGATTATGGGATTTAAATCAAGAATGTTTTTAAAGTTTTAGATCACTTGTTCAATCAATATGATTTTATTAATCTTCTTATGCTAATGGTCTTATTTAGGTGAAATCCAGGATCTAAAGATTTGATTCAGATTAGGCAATCATATGGCTTTATTAATAACCTTATCATGTCTAATTCAAATGTTTAAGGTCAATATAAAATCAAATTATTATTGGAGAAATGTCAAGTTAATTATCTTATAATCAAATCACTTTAGTTAAGGTTTTTAAGGATTTGGACCTTAATTAAGTAGACTAGGGTTTGACTCCTATTCTTATTCAATTAAAATCATGTGTTTGATTAATGATCAATGTCAAATCGGTGAGTTAAGAGTGTGTTATTAGTGGCAATCTTAGATCTAGATCAAGTCTTAAAAGCTTGATCAAAGTCTTAAGATTTCTTAAGATTAATTATGAGGGTTAGGTTCTCCTTTCTTTGATTTGTTCAATTTACATATCATAAGTTTGCATAAATGATTTCAATACATCTAGCTTACTGTTATGCATCAAATTAATAAGAAATTTTTAGAAAACAGAGAACACTTAGTGTTAATCAAACCCTAATTCAATCCAAAAGGGATTAGCACATAAGTTTAAATCCAACTATCAGAATTCCATATAATTTGGCATACAAGTTCTACATTACCATGCAATCAATTAGAGACTATGTTTGCTAAGATTTAGTGATTGCAGACCCTAATATTCATTAATCATGGTTTAATAAAATTTGGGCATAATTTGAAATATAGAGACCAAAAAATATTCTACTTAACATATGCATCCTACTCATCATAAGCAAACTAATGGCACCATAAACATGCAATTTAGTTAAGTATAAATGCTAATTCACCA
This sequence comes from Gastrodia elata, assembly GCA_016760335.1. Taxonomy (NCBI): domain Eukaryota; kingdom Viridiplantae; phylum Streptophyta; class Magnoliopsida; order Asparagales; family Orchidaceae; genus Gastrodia; species Gastrodia elata. The sequence continues at coordinate 63,782,761 of CM028670.1, read as the reverse complement.
TAATAAAGATCTGTAATAATTAGGCAACAATTTAAAATCTAACCATAAGATGTGCAATTTTATTTTATATTCAGATTCCTGGTGATTTTTTGATTATTTTCATATATGATATCAAAGGATTTGGACTAGTGGATTAAAAGTTATTCAAATAATACATTCTATATTTTTCTAATTTAATTTTCCTATGATTGGATTAATTGGATTATTTTTCTTAAGGAAAATAATACCAATTAATCGAATTTAATATAAATGGGCTCGGCCCATTAGCCGAACCGCGCAGGTCGACCAGGGCTCGAAGACCCAGAACTGTCGCACCGCGCGGGTCACGGGCAGACCTGACCCACACGAGGTCTTCGCCCCCGCCCTTTGTCCCGATGGAATAACCCAATTAGGGAAACCCTAGTCACCCAATTCCGGTGCATCCCGTCCACAGCACGTCTAGCAATTGATCGCCACACGATCCCCGTGGCTAGGCGCACCGAATGGGACCTGAAGCCCTCTGTGAGACGGTCCGGATCAGCCGGACCTTACTCCCCTGAGGGCCCCTCTTATGGAGCTACTGTGTGGAGGCAATTCTCCCCACAGAGACCATGCCAGATCCCAGGTTCAATCCCTACACCATCAGAGAGGTGAGGCAGATTGAAGTCCTCTAGTCTGAGGGCCTGGGATGGTCTGGATCGCCGGGTCTTTACTCGATCGAGGTGGTCCTTACGGGACTTAACCCGATCGATCGTATCGATCTATCGGGGCTAGCTTAGGTCCTAGCTACGATCATATTATGTTCAAAATGACAATACGCAAGCATACAAATCAAATGGAAGAAGGTTCGAGCCTTATTGGCTCGAAACCAGCAAGCTGGGGTACCTAGTTTTGTCGAGGAACTTGCAGACGTCGCATGGGGCAATGCCGGGTTAGTTGAGCTTTCTGAAGTTTCTCTAAGAGTTCCTGAATGCCAGGAGACTCTTCTATCAGCAGTATGCACGCCTGGACACCTAGGGAGCTTGGACAGACAGCAATGGAAGCTTGGAAATGGCAGAAGGTAACTCGATTCCAATTGATCAGTAAAGGATCATAGGATGGAATACTGAGGCTATTCATAGCCTCAGCATTGAATGAGGAAGCTTCCAGAGCCATTGGCTCGGGCTGGGGATACCCAAGAGCTCGGGCCATGGCCGAGCTCTCGAAATTCCATTTTGAGCTCGGCCGGGCCAAGAGGCCCAATTGGGTTACCTAGCCATTACAGGAGGATCAGCAACGACTTGCTGAGCTAGAGGCGCGAGTGGGGGACAAGGCCGGCAGCTAGCAATACGAGGGAATCCTCCTGTCGGGTGCGCAAGGGAGTGGGGACGAAGGTCCATAGTGTGGGGACCCTCGGATGCCGTCTGATCTATCGATCAGATGGCACTACTACTGGGATCGCTCGGATCCTAACGGCCGATCGCGGGAGCGATCCTGGCTGTAGGATCCACGGGATGGATCCGACGACGGATCCGCGGTCTAGCAAGATCAAATCCCGACTGTTGGTTGAAAAGGCGCGATGGCTAGATGTGCGGGACTCCGCTGTCGTGTGACCGTGGTCTGCACAGCGGATCGCCCGTGGTCTGTACAGCGGATCCCGGCTGTTATTTTAGTTTAGGGATATATTTGCAAAATTGAATTGTTGGAAACCCTAAAATACAATTAGACCATTTTAATTAAATATGAATTATGGCATAAATGATTTCCAAATTGCACCAAACTTTCACCCTTAGCTAATTTGGGGTTGAAAAATTGAAAAATGCAATCATAATTTAATTTTGAGATCAAAATTTTTTGGGTCTAGACTAGGGCATCTAGACTGATCAAAATATCATTTTGGACATAGAGAAGTCCTATGGACTTCAAATTTTCAGGATATGATTCATTTGATGTTCTAAAAGCAATGGAATTAAAATAAATGATTACTCAGACTATAGATTAGCATGGTAGCAACCTAGGGTTGTTACACGGACTCTTTCCCTTACGCGGGCATCCCGAGGGCGCCAGGATAGGGCACGGCTTTTGCCGGCCTTCCCGGCGCCAGACCACCTTGGCCCGCCCTGCCGACAGCAGCCCTCGACGAGGCCTACACGTCGGTGGGTGGTACAGCACCGGAAGTGGCCAGAGTCGTCGGCAAAGTCAAACTCTAGTCTTAGGGTTACGGGATGGAGGGTCTAACGGTATCGACTGTATATCGATTGTCAAATCCGATCGATCGAGTTCGATCCAACCCGATCAATCCGTTAGATCGACAATCAAATGCGTGGAATAGGCATGCGAAGTTACAATACAAGAACCAGAAGAATATTGAGGGAGATTGGTACCTGATTGACGAACGGTCGGGGTCATTGGGGTTCGCCGAGGATCCAATCCGGTTATGATCGCTCCAAACGGTGTGCGCTATGTGCGCAGAGGGTCCTTATGGACTTCGGAATGGACTCGCGAGGTCCCTAGCTCCGCCGATTGGGCAAGGTAGGTGGTGGAGCGACACGTGGCGTCGAGGACAGAGAAGACGAAGAAGACGTATCCGGGTCGTTGGATCTGGCCCGGATCAACGGCTCCCGCGGATCGGATCCGTGGTTCGCGGATCCGGATCCGTTAGTGCTAACGGGTCAGATCCAAAGGCAGCGGGGATCCGACCCGTTAAGGATTTAAAAATAATTAATTTAATTTAATTAATTTATATAATTAATTTTAACCAATTATATTAATTAATTTTGACTAATTAATTATCTCCCAAATTTTTCCAAATATTCACCCTTAGCTAATTGAGGGGTGAGGAATGCAACGGCGAGGTTAGATTTTTGATTCGATAAGTATTTTATTTTCCTAATTTTTGGGGTATTTAAATATTATTAAAATATTCATTGAAATTTCGACGACTTCTGATTGACATGAAAACCTCGCCCCTAGCTAATTTGGGGGCAATGAACGCAATGACGAAGTCCATTTTTCAATCGGAGGTCAATTTAAATAGGTCAAATTTAAGGTTTTCTGGACTTTCTAGAAATCAGGATTCAATCTTCTTGACTCCTGATTTGAACTGGGCTTAGGGGTTGACTCCTAATGACTCAATTAGTACTTAAGATTAGGTCTAAGATTAAGATTAGTCCTAATTGACTATGGTAACAACTTGGGTTGTTACAGACTCCCCCACTCAAAAATAATGTCATCCTCGACATTACTCGACTGGAAAGAACAAAGCGGGATTATATCAATTGAACAAAATCTAAAGAAAATAAGGAACTAAGAGTTGTTACCTAGATTCTCAAATAGCCTTGGATAATTGGCTTGTATATCTGACTCCCTTTCCCAAGTGGCTTCATTACAGGAATGGTTTTTCCACTGCACCTTTACCATGGAGATGGATTGGTTCCTCAGCTTCTTATGGTCTCTTCGTAGAATCTTCACATGTTCTTCAATGAATGATAAGTCTGGTTGGATCTCAATTGGTGGAATCGAGATTAAATGGCGAGGCTCTCTTAGACACTTCCTAAGTGAGGACACGTAGAATATGTTATGTACTGCAGCAAAATCTTATGGCAGTTCCAACTTTTATGCTGTTGGCCCAATTCTCTTCAGGACTTTGAATGGTCCAACATACCTCGGGCTGAGTTTTCCGGCAACTCCAAAATGATATACACCCTTCATAGGATTGACCCTTAGGTATACAGGGTCTCCTTCTTGGAATTCCAAGGGACATCGATGGATGTCGTGATATTTGCTCTGCCTATCTTGAGCTGTCCTGATTCTCTGTTGTATGAGCTTTACCTTCTTATTTGTCTCTTCTACCAATTTGGAGCCATACAGCTGAACATCTCCCATCTCATACCATGCTATTGGCGTGGAACACTTCCTACCGTATAGGGCTTCATAGGGAGCCATCTTAATACTCGCCTGGAAGCTGTTATTATATGTGAATTCTACTAGAGGATTGTGGTCTTCCCAGGATCCTGCAAAGCCTAGAATACAGAGACGGATCAAGTCTTCTAGAACTTGATTCACTCTTTCTGTTTGACTGTCCATCTACAGATGGAAGGATGTGCTTGTGGCTAGAGTGGTTCCCAGATCCTAATGGACTGCCTGCCAGAATTTTGATGTGAAACGACTATCTATATCTGACACAATAGTCTTGGGAATACCATGAAGTCAGACTATTTCTTTGATATAGATTTTCGCAAGCTTCTCAACTGAATCAGTTTGTCGGATTGGAATAAAGTGCACAAATTTAGTGAGATGATCTACGATGACCCAGATTATGTCGGCTCCAGACCTCGCACGAGGTAGTCCCATGACGAAATCCATGGATATGTCTGACCACTTCTACTCTGGAATCTCTAGTGGGTGCAACAGACATCCTAATTTTTGATGTTCCGCTTTTACTAGGCAACACACATGGTACTTAACCATGAAATCTGGTACACTCTTTTTAATCCCTAGCCACCAAAATGATAGTTTTAGGTCCTGATACATTTTTGTACCGCCCGGGTGCACCTGATATCCCGAATTATGGCCCTCAACTAATACCTCATGGTTCATGGATTTAGGAATCCATAGATGATCTCCTTGATAGATATTACCTTAATGGAATTGAAGATCAGTACGACGACCAGTTTCAATAGCTTGCTTGAAGCCCAAGTGCTCTTCGTCCTTAGTTTGTGATACAGACAAATCTCTGTGAAAGGTGAGTTCTACATTGATGTTTGCCAATGCTAAGCTGAGTTTGTTTTCACAGATAGGCTTGATACTCATTTTGTAAATTTCTTCTACTATTTTTTTGATATAATGGCATTTAGGGTGGCCTGACGACTCAGGGCATCAACTACCATGTTGGCCTTTCCAGGATGATACAGTATGTTTAGATCATAGTCACTGATCAAATCCAGCCACCATCTTTGCCTACAATTTAGCTCTCTCTGGGTGAATATGTACTTGAGACTTTAGTGATCGGTGAATATTGAGCATTGAATTCTGTATAGATAGTGTCGCCAAATCTTCAGTGCAAACACTGCTGCAGCCAGCTCAAGGTCGTGAACTGCATAATTCCTCTCATGGATTTTTAATTGTCGTGAGGCATAGGCGATGACCTTACCTTCCTGCATTAATACAGCTCCTAGGCCTATGCTAGAGGCATCGGTGTATTCTTGATAGTTTACTCCTTCTCTTGGGAGAACTAATACGGGGGGCAGAAGTAAGTGCATCCTTAAGTGTTTGGAATGCCTCCTCCCATGCCGGTAACCATTCAAATGGTACCGACTTCTGAGTGAGCTTAGTAATAAGAGAGACGATTTGGGAAAAGCCCTTTACAAACATCATGTAATAACCTGCCAACCCTAAAAATCTCCTGACTTCAGTTACTGATTTGGGCTGGGCCCACTCTTGGATTGCGCTAATCGTGTTGTGATCAACATGGATTCCTTGGGCATCAACTACATGGCCCAAGAAAGAGACTGAATCCAGCCAAAACTTGCATTTCAAGTACTTGGCATACAACTGATGGTCTCGTAGTTCATTTAGGATAGTTCTGAGGTGGCTTTCATGCTTCTTCCTCGTCTTGGTATATATCAGAATATCATCTATGAAGATGATGACGAATTTATCAAGATAGGGTTCCAGAATCCGCTGCATTAGGTCCATGAAGATAGAAGGTGCGTTGGTCAAACCAAACTACATCACCAAGAACTCATAGTGACTGTACCAAGTTCTGAAAGCAGTCTTAGCAATGTCTGACTCCTTCACTTACAGTTGGTGGTATCCGGATCGCAGATCAATCTTTGAAAACACTTTTGCTTCGGCCAGCTGATCAAATAAGTCATCGATGTGGGGTAATGGATACTTATTCTTTATGGTCACCTTATTCAGTTCTCGATAGTCAGTGCACATTCTCATTGACCCATCCTTCTTTTTCACAAATAGAACTGGAGCTCCCCACAGGGATGAACTTGGTCTGATGAGACCCTTCTATAGCAGTTCTTGCAACTGTCTGTTCAATTCCTGCAGTTCCTTGGGTGCCATATTGTAAGGAGCTTTACAGATGAGTTACGTTCCTAGAATAGTGTCAATTGCAAATTCCACTTCCAATAAAGGAGGAAGACCGAGTAAGTCTTCTGGGAAAACATCGACAAATTTGCAAATGACGGGGTTCTCAGATAAGGAAATGCCTTCTTTCTTTTATCCTAGTATTGTTATTAAGAAGGCATCATAACCTTTCTGAACTAATCTCTTTGCCTTTATAGCATTCATCAACAAGGCTCGAGTGCTAAGGTAGCCCATAAAGGATTTGGCCTTACCACCATTTCTTAAGGTAATCTTCTTCTTTGTATAGTTGATAGTGGCGTTATGCTGGCTTAGCCAATTCATGCCCAATATTACATCAAAGTTGGCTAATAGGAGAACTACTAACTTGGCTTCATAATTCTCATTCTCAAACAGAATTTGTAACTTGCAGAACTGGTGAGCTAGTAATTGGGTTCCAGAAGGTAATCCAACATTAAGGGGATTAGCTAGGCAATACAAGGGCAGGTTAAGCGATTTTTCTCAGCCATCAGACACAAATGAGTGACTAGCTCTAGTGTCAAACAGAATGTTACAGGGTTTGTTATTTTTGCAAATCGAACCTAGTTATAAAGATAATTAATTACTGACTATGTAATCCATGTAGTAACTGTAAAGATAAAGAGGTTCAAGAGCATGTACCTGATACCACATGATTGTCTTCTGTAACCTCAATTGGTGTGAGGGTGTATACACATGCAGGATCGATTGACGTGCTGTTATAGATCTGCCGTGGAGGTGGTTGAGGTGCAATTGGGCGAGGGATATTAGCTGTCTCGCGCCTCATAGCTGGAGTAGAGAGTGGTGCTGGACGAGTTACCGCAGGCTTTTGAAATAAGTCAAAGGCTTGGCAGCGTTTGGAACGGTCAATTTGATCACCATCAATAGTTTCCGTAGCCGTACAGTGGTAGAATCCATGGCCTAGCTGTCCGCAGGTAAACCAGACACGACTCCCGTGGTAACACCTACCATATGGGTGTGGTTTTATGCACCCGTTGAATGGATCGGCAGGAGGAACTTCCGCCTCGAGCTGGTATACCATAGCTCACTTGGGGGGAATTTGTTGGAATGACGTGGACCCAATAATCCTCTTGGGTCCTTCCCTGGCCTGGTCTTGCTCTATCACTTTGGCAGTTTTGAGTAGCTTCGCAAAACCTATTATGCGGAAAGGGATTACTTGGCTCCTGATGGAGGGTCGCAGGCCACTCTAGAAACGGTAGCAGCGGTCTGGCTTGGTCAAAATCAAGCTAGTGGAAAAACTTGCAAGGCAATGAAACCATGCCTCGCATGCTGCCATAGACCCGTCACCTTGTTGTAACTTTAGAAACATGTCTCCAAGATGATGTTTGGCAGACAGAGGGATGAAGCGTGACTGGAAGGCCTCAACGAATCCATCCCATGTAATGTCCTCTAATGGTATCTTAGTAAATTACATGCTTCGGGTGGTGTCCCACCAGAACTCAGCCTCATCTTGTAGGAGGTGAGTAGCGAGACGGACCATCTCTGAGTCAGGGCACTTTATGCTTGTCAGGTTCTTCTCCACTATGTAGCAGTCCATATGCGGACTGAATGTGATGTCGATGGGAGCACTGTAATGCGGATACAGCTTCAGCCACGGTATGGTTCTGGCTTATTTGGGCTACCAACAACCGTTCCATCCGCTCGGCCTGCTTGGCATGAGCGTCTGCGGTCTTTTTGGCCTGCTTCTTACTAGACTTTGCTTACTTCTGGTGGGATTCCACCATTACTTTGATGGCTTCTAGTAAGGCATTCACCTCACTGGATGAGGAACTAGAAGGAGCAGGAGATGGGCTCTGTCTGGGATTTATTGTAATTTGCTAAAATCTGAATTAAGAACAACACACGTTTAAGAAATAGGAGATCACTTTATTTTATTTCTTTTGTTAATCATAAATAACAGATGAAGAATACATCATTGGAAGTAATAGATAGAACATCCGATAATAAATGACAACAAATGCAAAAATATAGAGTTTATCCTATGTATTCTTTAGTGAAAGCCTGGGAAAAGTCAGCGTATGTCATCTCTCGGCGATGGCGGGCAGATCTATGTTCGAACACCCACACTTTGCAAGCCCACCACTCCTCCACATAGTCTCGGTGGAGGATGTCGACAATGTTGAGTGAAATGCTATCCAGGCATTCCACCTCATCAAACACTTTGGCCACCCTTCGTAACCATTCGTTAGCTAGGATAGGGAAGTCCAGCCCCTGGTACACAGCATCTTCTAGCATCCTCTCCAATACACTGGCTCCTATTGGTGTAACAACCCTAGTTATTACCCTAGCTCAATCCAGGTTTAATTAAGCAAAATTAAGTTTAATCTTCATTCCATTAGACTCAATGGGTCATTTAAACCTAACCCTAGAAGTTTGGGATCAATCAGAGCTAAATTGAGAATTTTGGTAGTTTTGCCTATTTTTAAGCCCTGAAAAATACCTAAATTAAATTAATCTCCAAATCAAAATATGATTTCATTTTTGAATTCCTCATACCCTAATTAACTAAGGGTGAATTTTTGGGAATTTTTGGGAATTTTTGGAGCTCATTTAAGCTTAAATTGAATTTAGAATTTAATTAGATTATTTATATATTATTATATTTATTAAATTTAATTATTAATTAAAATTTAAATAGGCAGGATTTGCCGTTGGGACTACGGCAGATCCGCTGTGGGGTCCCGACAGTAGCGCATAGGATTAAGCCATTCGACGGGTTAGCACGCATCTCAGCGCGCACCATCTAACGACGGGATCTCCTCCGTGTTAAGATTATATCCTAAGCGTCAGATTCATTCGAACGTATTCTGCGGCTATGATCCATCCCACTTAAGTAATGCATTAGAGCCATCCGAGACTAATGGTCGATCCATCAGATGATGGACATGATCCCAAGCACTGTGGATCGTCTCCCTCATCTCGCTCCATCTGCGTCTGGTCCCCCCTAACAGTTCGGCATCTCCCAGCCCCCGTGGCAGTACAGGAAAAGCCCCGAATTCCCCCTTCTACCCTCGACGCAACCTCCTGCCGGTGGCAATCTCCCTGAATTGCCCCTAGTCGTTCGCCCGATCCTTCCCTTTTGGCCTGAGCCTTCCTCCATTATCGAGCTCTAAAAACCACCCCCAGAGCCTCCTTCGGCCTATAAATACCCCCAGGATCTCACAGTGAGTCCCTTTGCTCAATGTCCTCAATTCCCTAGTCGAAGTCCTCTAGAACCCCCGTCCTCACGATAATTTTTCGGCATTCCTGACTTAAGGAATGTGTAGGGATTAAATTGAGCCATCGACATTGCCTGAGCACCGAGAATTTTGGCACCGAAGATCCCTTAGGTCGGCCCATTGTAGAAGGTATGTGGGGACGATGACATTATCGCCTCGAGCTGGGCTAGCCCAGGCCCGCGTGGTGCGACAGTATAGGTCGAGCCGGGCACCACTCTGACCCGCGTGGTCTGATATCTGGGCTGGGTTAATTAAAGGATTTTGGAATTATTTTCCTTCTAATAATAACTGATAAATGAATTTAATTAATTTCCTATGATTTCAATTTAAATAGTATTAATGAAATAATTTATTTAATACTTTTCCAAATGGTATGATATAATATACCATTTTAATCAGAAAAATGCAAGGAACATTAATATAAAATAAAATCAAATATTCAATGGGTAGAATTTAAATTATTACTCGATCCTTTTCTATTTTATTTAAATCATATTAAATTCATTAATTATCCAAAAGTGTTGATTAAGGTCTCTGATTGCCCATGAGACTATAAGGAACCTACGTAGATAATTAAAGTAATTTAAGAACCTTAATTTTATTAATCATCCTTTAATTACCCAAATTGGGGATTAGTGAATTAAATCATGTTTAACCCTCTGATTTAGTGAAATATATTCCTAATGCCTTCTTAAGTATATTAGGGCCTATGAATGAGATTGGATCATTCTAGAATGCCATAGTTTCCTTAATCACCTTAATTGGCCTCTTAATGTGCTTAAGACTAATTAAGCTAATTAGGTCACTAAAACCTAAGATAAGTGTTTATTCCACTTCATTAATCCATATGGAACTCACTAAAATAGACTTGGGTCAATTTGGATACTTAAATCTTAAAACCCCATTTTTAGCCTTAAGGGGGGGTATTTTGGTCATTTTGACCAAAATGTATTTAAGCACCCCTTAAGTCTCAAAATTTTAGTAAAATACTTCTAATTAGATTATTAGCATCTTTCTAAAATCTCATGTAATAATATGGTTATTAAGTAAAGAAATCTTAAGTTAGTTCTTATTAAGATCTTAAGATCTTTAGAGTACTCAAAACCACCTTATCTTAAGAACAAAACCTCAATATCTTAAGGTGCTAAATCTTCAATTAATAGCTTAATTAAGTTGATCCATAGGCTTGGATTATAAAAGAAACACCTTGGTAAAATTCTAAGTCTAAACCTAACTTAAGTCTAAAGTGATCAACTAGTAGATCTTAGACCTTAGACTTTAAATCTTCTAATTGAATAAGACTACCTCCATTTGGAATTCCTTAAGTGATTTATTATTTAATTCCTTTGCAGCCTTCCATGTGGGTAGCATTGATTTAATCCATAAGATAATATAATTATCCTAAAAGATTGAATATATATCTTAGACTCTTAGTGTTTATTGATTATTTTATCTTATAATCAGTATGGTAACCTTTCATTAAGATCATAGTTTCTAAATTCTTCAGCTTATAAGATTTCTTATCTTTAATTTGGGTTTAAAGTGTGAACCCTAGATCCTTACTAAGGATACTACCTTGGATTCGGGATTTGAACACCAAGTGGGGTTTGGATCCAGAACCATTAAGTCTTGACTTACTAAATCAAAGCTTGGGTTAAGAGAGGAAAATAATAATAATTAAGTCATTGATTCATTTTCTTTAACTCTTTATAGTCATCATATGATTATGAATTAGAACTTATTAAGTTTTAATATTAACATTAAGGTCGTAAATCTGAGATCTTACTCGATAGCTGGATATTATGGATCCTAAACTTGAATCTTCTTAGAATAGTTAGATTTGGATAAAGTAGACAACAATGGATATCACATGAGTCTAGAATGAGTCTCTTTCTTACTTGACTTGATTGCTCCGCACACCTTGAATATTGAGCCTTATTCCTTCAGCATAGTATGTAAGCTTAGGATATGGAAGATACATCCTAAGTTAGTATTTGAAAAGCATAGCATTCATTCAGTTCATTCAGTGCTTTCAGTTAGTAGAGTATATCCTAGCATAGTTTGCCTCTTTAGTTCTAGATTGTTATAGAATAGATTCAGACCTAACTTGATGGATGTCTAGGATGGATACATGTCTTATTCTAGAAGTTTAACTCAGAACTAGCTCTACGGATGCCTAGGATGGATACATGTTGAACTTTCAGTTCAGAGGCCCTGCATGGCCTATTCTGTTATGGCAGTACTATGTCTTAAGCTTACTGCTACTTTAGTTCAGTTGTCAATGTTTGTTTTGCTTTGTCACATGCTTCAGTGGCCTTTCTTTTAGTGCTAACTTGCTTTGCCACATGTCTCAGTGGCTTTACTTTTGCTCATGCATGTACATAGTTTACTTTTGCCACATGTCTCAGTGGCATTTTTCATGACAATCTGCATACTTGTATATATGCTCTCATTGTTTAGTAATAAAATATTGGCATGTTTAGGATGCTAGAATTGTATGTCTATTTTAGCACTCGTGTTCTTATTATACTCAGCATGTCTCTATGTGATCATAAGCATATTAGGATCAGGTTTACTTTAGTAGTTACAGTTACATTTGCTTTTAGCCTTACCATGTTTAGTTGCTATTTTTGTTTGTTATTTTACATACCTGTTGATTTGCTGTAAATGATTAGTTTATATCTACCCCGTTCTTATAGCTTGTTGCACCTTTTTAATGCTTGCACGTTAAAGCGTTTAAATGTGATATCTTAAATACTAAGTTCACTTAAATAGCTTAAAATGTACTTAGATAATTATCTAACTATAACCTTTTTCTTTTGTTGGCTAGGGCCCTGGCATTTATGATACCGACAAATATCAGATTCAGAGTTGTTCATCGGCACTGCTGCAGGATCGGAGCTGGTGCAGGAGGAGGATCTTCGTACTGCTGCTTAGATAGCTTTTCTCTTTTTGCAGTGAGATTGAGAGACTTTTATTTCTATTAGATTCAGTTTATAATAATTAAATTCTAGATGTATTTACTTTCTGCATTTGCTTTGAGTTATTATTTCTCTTACTCTCTTATACTATTTTATGCCTGTTGATGTTATATTATACTGTTTCTTGCTTCTGCCACTTTGATTTGTATTGATGTATGTTCACAATTCTCCTACAGGGTGACAAGATCTTAGCTTAAGGCAAGTTGGGTCCTACCTGACTCTACTTTAGTTGGGGATTTGCCACCGGAGTGGAGCACTGTACTCTCTATAATTATGCTAATATCAGTATTAGCGTAGCTGCGGGAAAGTACGGGCCCCCATAGTTGGTATTAGAGAACACCATAATGTGTCAGAATGGGATCTATGATTCCTTTCTACCTAATGGACCATTCTTCTGAGGTGCAAACATCAATATGTAACATCAATAACATAGTATTATAGGTAACTTTTTGAACAATTGTAGAATGAAAATACTTATATCTTGAAAATCTCATTACCACTAGTTTAACAAAACTTGGTAACTTCTCCTCTTAGAGTCAAATGGATTCTAGAGAGTCTAATGTGGACTATTATCTGCATACCTTCAAGATGTCTTGGAGTTATAGTTTCAAATGGATACAAGAGAGTAACTGGCAGATTGAAGGAGCTTCAACAAGAGGGACCTTAGTCTTGGACAAACTTCTACATCAAGTAGTGTACCGAGAGATTGACTTTCCTATATACGCAAAGGAGTGGTTGAGCCGAGTGGAGTCAATCTTGATACATATAGAGTGTCCCGAGTCACTCTACATGGACATTGTGATAGATCTGATGCTGGATTACGTAGGAGTCTGGTGGTACGACACCATTGCAAAGCTTGAAAGAAAGCGTAAGAGGAAGCGTCAGGAAGTAACTTTTGAAGATTTTTGTGTAGCCTTTAGGGCTGAGTATATTAAGGATGTTTGAGTAGTAGTTAGAGCAATTGTCATCTTTTGACTTACATGATTCTAGTAGAGTTATGCTTTTTGGCATTTTTTAAATTTTATGTAATCCCTTATTTCAGCAAGTAATAAAAATTTTTAATATCTATCAACTATCTTCCTTTAAGAAAATTCTAAAATAGAGTTTACATTGTTTAATTAGAATGAATCATGGATCACCACTTGCTGTCACTCCTATCAAGAATACTATCGCATCCAGTAGTTATACCAATGAAGTGGTAGCAACCTTGTTGGAAAACAAAGCCCAACAAGCGATCATTATACAAAAGATGTTGAGTGATCGTTCCGTTCCAGCCGCTGTTATCATTCCTGCTGTCCCTATTCCGTAACATACATTTCCTTCCCATCACTCAATGGATAGCCTTCTCCAAAATATCTTAAGATTGAGGCCTTACACCTTCGGTGGAAACCTATCGCCAATGGACACAGTTGACTGGCTGAAACTAGTAGAAAGTCTAAAGATCCCAAACTCTGAAGCCGTCCATCTCACTACACATCTATTTCATGCAGAGGCCGAGCATTGGTGGGAGGAGGTCAAGAACACCAAGTTCATTGACTATGAATTAGAGGACATCCCTTGGGACGAGTTCGTTAAAGCGTTCAAGACAGAATTCATTCCCCTGTCAGCACAAAACATTATCGCAGACACGATTATAAGGTTGACTCAAGGGAGTCATTCTGTTGCTGACTACGAAAGGAAATTTTGTAGGTTGATTTGCTTTTCCCTAGAAGTGACTCATTCTAAACCAACTAAGTGCCACCGCTTTCTCTGTGGACTCCGAGATTCGCTGAAGAATCAGATCGTTCCACTCCACCGAACTAGCTACTTTGAGCTAGTGGAGACAGCCAAAGTGATTGAGCATCATCAATCAGAAAAGGATCTCAAGAGGAAGGTGCAATCAACTTCTAACCAGCATGAAACCTTCAAGAGGCACATGCCTAATTCCATGAAAGTCTATCAACTGGAAGCTGCACCAATTACTGAACCCATTCAAGGCTGTAATAGGTCTTATCCATATGGCAAGTGTTATCACTTAGGCCATAAGTGCTACAATTATGGATGAACAGGCCACAGGTTCTACCACTGTTCCCATACAGAAACACTGGATGGAGTTCCAATTAAACCATATCAGAAGAACCAAGTGTTCAGAGCTACTCCACTAAATAGGAGAGAGCCAAATTTGGCCATAATGCCAGCCCCCGCACCTGAAGCTGCACCAGTGCAGCCATATGTTCCTAAGTCCCAGAATAACCCCAGGAGGCAGACAAACAACTGTCCTTCCAGTCCTGCGCGAGTCTATGCCTTAACACCTCTCAAAACCACGGAGAACAGTAATGTGGTTGCAGGTACACATTTTTGAACTTCTCCCTTGTTAATTGCACTCCGTACTTAAATTATTGCAATTTGTTAATGTGATTCGTAAGGCACACTTTACTTTAATGATCAGCCTTGCAACGTGTAGTTTGACACCGGTTTTAGTCATTCATTTATTTTTGAACGATTTGCCAACATCCTTAAACCACAACTGTACAACTTAGCAAAATCCTTAAGCGTTGAACTTCCATTTGGAGCCTAACTAAGTGCCAATAAGTTTTGTAACATAAAAATTCCATTAAATGGTCAGGAGTTTAACTCCAAATTAATCATCCTGCCATTAGCAAAGTCACTCTTCATTTCCAGGGCAAGTCTGAGATTTTTATAGGAAAGACTAGTATGCAGCTATCATTAATAAACGCTATCAAAGCCAAGAAATTGATCAGTAAGGGTTGTGATGCTTATTAAGTCACTATGATGGGAGAAGCAAAGGAAAGTATCTCTCTCTCTCTCTCCGATTGTAAAGAAGTTAAGGAATTCACCAACATATTCCCAGAAGATCTGCCTGGTGTACCTCCTTCCAGAGAAGTCGGGTTCGCTATTGAACTAGTTATGGGTACCCAGCCTATATCTAAAGCACCATACAGAATGGAACCTAAAGAATTGCAAGAACTTAACGAACAGCTGCAGGAGCTCTTGAATAAAGGCTTTATTAGGCCAAGTATGTATCCTTGGAGAGCACCTATTCTGTTTGTAAAGAAAAAGGATGAATTTATGCGAATGTGCATAGATTATCGTGAACTAAATAAGGTCACCATAAAGAATAAGTATCCATTACCTAGAATTGATGATTTATTCAACCAGTTATATGGAGCTGTCATATTCTCTAAGATTGACTTAAGGTCTGGATATCATCAAATGAGAGTAAGAGAAGATGATATAGGAAAGACGGCTTTCGTACTCGTTATGTCATTTTGAATTCCTAGTGATGTCTTTCGGACTCACTAATGCGCCATCAATCTTCATGGATTTGATGCAGCGAGTTCTGAAACCATACTTACATAAGTTTGTGATCATCTTTATCGATGATATCCTCATTTATTCTAAAACCCTAAAAGATCATGAAGAACACTTAAGGCTAGTATTAGAAACTCTACATGGACATCAATTGTATGCCAAGTTCTACAAGTGTGAGTTTTGGCTTAAGTCCATTGCGTTCTTAGGACATGTTGTCGATGCCCAGGGTATTCGTGTAGATCAGAGTAAAGTGAGCACTATTCAGGACTAGGTTCATCCTAAGTCAGTCACCGATATTAGAAGTTTCTTAGGATTAGCTGGATATTACAGAAAGTTTGTTAAGGGATTTTCCCAGATTGCTTCGCCTTTGACTAAGTTAACCCAAAAAGCTGTTCCTTTAATTTGGAGTACTAAATTCGAGGAAGCATTTCAAACTCTGAAGGATGCACTATCTACCGCTCCAGTTCTCGTCCTGCCCAAAGAAGGCTTGGACTATCAGGTATACACTGATGCCTTTGGAATCGGTCTAGGTTGTGTATTAATGCAAGAGGGTAAGGTAATCGATTGATTTTTACTGATCATCAAAGCTTGAAGTATATCCTCACTCAAAGAGAACTGAATTGTTGTCAAAGAAGATGGTTAGAACTCATCAGTGATCATGACCTCAGTATTCAATACCACCCAGGAAAAGCTAATGTAGTGGTCAATGCTCTTAGTCATCATGCTAATTTATCATCTATGATTGCCTCCAATTCCTTAGAATAAGAATTTCGTAAACTTAAAATTTCTCCAATTAGTGGCGATATGCTAAGTTCACTTTTGGTAAATATCAATGTGGAACCTACCTTCCACAGAGATGTCTCTATCTCACAGACCAAAAATGATGATTATCTAAAGTTCAAAGCAAATGTTGAAGGTGGCCTTCATCATGATCTGCAATTGTAAAATGGTGTAATTTATCAAGGTAATCATTTGTGGATTCCTAAGTTCATGCATTGTAGAGTGTTAATTGAAGGCCATAATTCTAGGTACCACATTCACCTAGGCAGTACTAAGATGTACCACGATCTAAAGTAATCATTTTGGTGGCCCGGTATGAAAAAGGATGTAGCCGATTTTGTGGCTAAGTGTCATGCCTGTAATTTAGTAAAGGCCGAACACCAAAGACTTGGTGGTCTCTTGCACCCATTAGAAATTCTAGAATGGAAATGGTTCGATATATCTATGGATTTTTTTATGGGATTGCCTCGTGCCAAATCTGGTGCCGATGCAATCTGGGTTATAGTAGACCGTTTAACCAAATCAGTGCACTTTCTCCCTATCTGTCAGACTGACTCAGTAGAGAAGCTAGCAAAGCTCTATATCAAAGAAATTGTCTGCAAGGGATTCCAAAATCAATTGTATCTGATAGAGATAACAGATTTACTTTTAAGTTTTGGCAAGCTGTGCATCAAGATCTGGGTACTACTCTAGCTATGAGTACAGCTTCTCATCCTCAATTGGATGGACAAACTGAGAGAGTGAATCAAGTTCTGGAAGATTTGCTTAGACTTTGTGTTCTTGATTTTTCCAGTTCCTGGGAAGATCATATTCCATTAGTGGAGTTTGCCTACAATAATAGTTTCCAAGCCAGTATTAAAATGGCTCCTTATGATGCATTGTATGGTAGAAAATACAGTACTCCACTAGCCTGGTCAGAGACAGGAAGCATTCAACTTTTTGGTTCATAGTTAGTTGAGGAAACTAATAAGTAGATCTAATTAATTCAGCAGAGAATTTGTTTGGCTCAAGATCATCAGAGCAAGTATCATGATACTCATCATCATCTCCTAGAATTCAATGTGGGAGAATCTGCTTATTTGAAAGTCAGTCCAATGAAGGGTGTCTACATATTAGTGTAGCAGGGAAACTTAGTCCCTGCTATGTTGGACCTTTTGAGATTCTGACCTAAGTAAGATCATTTGCCTATCGGTTAAATCTTCCTAATGAATTTGCAGCTGTCCATAATGTGTTTCATGTATCATCATTAAAAGATGTCTCAGAGACCCCTTCTCATCTCGTTCAATTTTTGTTAGTAGAAATCCAACATGATCTTTCTTATGCTGAAGAACCATTCAGAATATTGGCTCGTGATCAGAAGTAGCTAAGGAATTGCACAATTCCCATGGTCAAAATCCAGTGGAAGAATCAATACTTAGAAGAATCTACTTGGGAGAAAGAGGTGTATATGCGCAATAAATATTCACAGCTCTTTGCAGATCCAGGTACTGTTCTTTTCTCTTCTGTTTGTTTCATTTAAATTTTTCAGTTCTAATAGTACTTTCTTCACTAAGTGATGTCAGGGATAACATTATTCTTAAGTGGGGGAGTCTATAATAACCCTAGTTATTACCCTAGCTAAATCTATGTTTAATTAAGCTAAATTAAGCTTTGATCTTGATTCCATTAGACTCAATGAGTCATTTAAACTTAACCATATAAGTTTGGGATCAATCGGAGCTAAATTGAGAATTTTAATATTTTTGCCTATTTTTAAGCCCTCAAAAATACCTAAATTAAATTGATCTCCAAATCAAAATTTGATTTCATTTTTGAATTTCTCATACCCAAATTAGCTAAAGGTAAATTTTTGGGAATTTTTGGATCTCATTTAAGCCTAAATTGAATTTAGAATTTAATTAGATTAATTATATATTATTATATTGCTTATATTTATTAAATTTAATTATTAATTAAAAATTAAATAGGTGGGATTTACTGTCGGGACCGTGGCAGATCCGCTGCGGGGTATCGACAGCGGCGCATATGATTAAGCCATTCGACGGGTTAGCACGCATCTCAGCGCGCTCCATCTAATGGCGGGATCTGCTCCATGTTAAGATTAGATCATAAGAATCAGATTCATTCAAATGTATAGCTATGATCCATCCCACTTAAGTAATGCATCAGAGCCATCTGAGACCAACGGTCGATCCATCAGACGGCGGACACGATCCCGAGCACTGTGGATCGTCTCCCTCATCATGCCCAATCTGTGTCTGGTCCCCCCCGATAGCTCGGCATCTCCCAGCCCCCCTGGCAGTATAGGTAAAGCCCCAAATTCCCCCTTCTGCCCTTGGCACGACCTCCTGCCGGTGGCAATCTCCCTGAATTGCCCCTAGCCATTGGCCCGAGCCTTCCTCCATTCCTGAGCTATAGAAACCACCCCTAGAGCCTCCTTCGGCCAATAAATACCCCCAGGATCTCATAATGAGTCCCTTTGTTCACCGTGAACCCTCAATTTCCCAACTGAAGTCCTCTGGAGCCCCCGTCCTCTCGGCAATTTTCTAGCATTCCTGAAGCTTTGAACTGCTGATAGAGGGTGCGAGTCTGGTCTTCAGACCCCCTGCTAAGTTGCTGAGATCTTTAGGAAGCTCCAGCTCATCTCAACTCCCCTCGGCCATGCCTGCAAACCCATCTTTAGGTACAGCTTCTCCCACTGAACTCAGAGAGTTCAGTTTTCTATTTAAGCTTCTGGATGAGCCTCTGGATGTCGCCTAGATTGCCTTAGCCACTTAAGAAACCCAATGTAATTGTCCATATGGTCTAGGTTAGTCTATTTTGATTGCTCGATTGTCCGATCTGCACCGCGAGTTCATACCCGAGCTGGACTAAGGATCCACCAATCCAGGGCACCCCGAAGCTCGTGGCCTGAGGGCTTCGATCCGCCTCACCACCAGGATGGTGTAGGGATCGAGCTCTGGCCAAATGGTCATCTCTGTGAGGAGAATTTACTCCTCACAATAAACCCTAGATGATATGATTAGGACCAAGCCTATCGATTAGCCATTCGGCAAACCAGTGCATCCCAGAGAGGGTTTAATGGTGGGATCTATGCGTCTTGACTTCAGGAACATGTAGGGATTAAATTGAGCCGTCGACATTGCCTGAGCACCGAGAATTTTGGCACCGAAGATCCCTTAGGTCGGCCCATCGTGGAAGCTATGCGGGGATGACGACACTGTCACCTCGGGCCGGGCCAGCCCAGGCCCGCGTGGTGCGACAGTGCCGGTCCAGCCGGGCTCCGCTCTAACTCGCGCGGTCTGATATTCGGGCTGGGTTAATTAAATAATTTTAGAATTATTTTCCTTCTAATAAATAACTGATAAATGAATTTAATAAATTCCATATGATTTCAATTTAAATAAACATTCAGAATGTATTAATGAAATTATTTAATTAATACTTATCCAAATGGTATAATCCAATATACCATTTTAATCAGAAAAATACAAAAAACATTAATATAAAATAAAATCAAAGATCTAATGGGTAGATTTTAAATTATTACTTAATCCTTTTCTGTTTTCATTTAAATTATATTAAATTCATTAATTATCCAAAAGTGTTAATTAAGGTCTCTGAGTGCCACTAGACCACA
Source organism: Gastrodia elata (assembly GCA_016760335.1). Taxonomy (NCBI): domain Eukaryota; kingdom Viridiplantae; phylum Streptophyta; class Magnoliopsida; order Asparagales; family Orchidaceae; genus Gastrodia; species Gastrodia elata. Next base: position 63,762,737 of record CM028670.1, on the reverse strand, counting down.
GGGAACCTATATAGACCATTATAAGTAATTTAGAAACCTTAATTTGTTTAATCATCCATTAATTTCCCTAATTGGGGATTAGTAAATTAAATCATGCTTAACCCTTTGATTTGGTGAAATAAGTTCCTAATACCTTCTTAAGTATATTAGGGCCTATGAATAAAATTGGGTCATTCTAGAATGCCCTAGTTTCCTTAATCACCTTAATTGGCCTCTTAATGTGCTTAAGGCTAATTAAGCTAATTAGGTTTAGTCATTTTTAGCCTTAAGAGAGGGTATTTTAGTCATTTTGACCAAAATGTATTTAAGCACCCCTTAAGTCTCAAAATTTCAATAAAATACTTTTAATTAGATTATTAGCATCTTTCTGAAATCTCATGTAATAATATGGTTTTTAAGTAAGAAAATCTTAAGTTAGCTCTTATTAAGATCTTAAGATCTTAAGAGTACTCAAAACCACCTTGTCTTAAGAACTAAACCTCAATATCTTAAGGTGCTAAATCCTCAGTTAATAGCTTAATTATGTTGATCTATAGGCTTGGATTCTAAGGGAAATAAGTTGGTAAAATTCTAAGTCTAAAGTGATCAACTAGTAGATCTTGGATCTTAGACTTTAGATCTTCTAATTGAATTAGACTACCTCCATTTGGAATTCCTTAAGTGATTTATTATTTAATTCCTTTGCAGCCTTCCATGTGGGTGTAGGATTGATTCAATCCATAGGATAATGTAATAATCCTAAAAGATTGAATATAGATCTTAGACTCTTAGTTCTTATTGATTATTTTATCTTATAATTAGTATAATAACCTTTCATTAAGATGATAGTTTCTGAATTCTTTAGCTTATAATATTTTTAATCTTTAATTTGGGTTTTAAAATGTGAACCCTAGATCCTTACTAAGGATACTACCTTGGATTCAGGATTTGAACACCAAGTGGGTTTGGATCCAGAACCCTTAAGTCTTGACTTACTAAATCAAGGCTTGGGTTAAGAGAGAAAAACAATAATAATTAAGTCATTGATTCATTTACTTTAAGTCTTTATAGTCGTCATATGATTATGAATTAGAACTTATTTAGTTTTAATATTAATATTAAGGTCGTAAATCTGAGATCTTAGTTGATAGCAGGATATTGGGGATCCTAAACTTATATCTTCTTAGAATAGTTAGATTTGGATAAAGTAGATTGAGTCTCTTGCTTACTTGACTTGATTGCTCTACACACCTTAAATATTGATCCTTTTTCCTTGAGCATAGTAGGTAAACTTAGGATATAGAAGATACATCCTAAGTTAGTATTTGAAAAGCATAGCATTCATTCAGTTCGTTCAGCACTTTCAGTTAGTAGAGTATATCCTAGCATAGTCTGCCTCTTTAGTTCTAGATTATTATATAATAGACTCAGACCTAGCTCGATAGATATCTAGGATGGATAAATGTCTTATTCTATAAGTTCAACTCAGACCTAGCCCTACGGATGCCTAGGATGGATACATGTTGAACTTTCAGTTCATAGGCCTAGCATGGCATGTTTTGTTATGGAAGTACTATATCTTAAGCTTACTGCTACTTTAGTTCAGTTATCAATGTTTGTTTTGCTTTGCCACATGCTTTAGTGGCTTTACTTTTGCTCATGCATGTATATAGTTTACTTTTGCCACATGTCTCAGTGGTATTTTTCATGATAATCTACATATTTGTATATACACTCTCATTGTTTAATACTAAAATATTGGCATGTTTAGGATGCTAGAATTGTATATTGCAGCACTTGTGTTCTTATTATACTCAGCATGTCTCCATGTGATCAGAAGTACGTTAGGATCAGGTTTACTTTAGTAGTTGTAGTTACATTTGCTTTTAGCCTCACCATGTTTAGTTGCTATTTTTGTATGTTATTTTACATACCTATTGATTTGTTGTAAACGGTTAGTTTATAGCTACCCCGTTCTTATAGCTTGTTGCTCCTTTTTAATGCTTGCATGTTAAAGCCTTTAAATGTGATATCTTAAATACTCAGTTCACTTAAATAGCCTAAAATATACTTAGACAATTATTTAACTGTAACTATTTTCTTTTGTTGGCTAGGGCCCTAGCATTTATGATACCGACAAATGTCAGATTCAGAGTTGTTCATCAATAGTGCTGCAAGATCAGAGCCAGTGTAGGAGGAGGATCTCCGTACTGCTGCTTAGATAGCTTTTCTCTTTTTGCAGTGAGATTGAGAGACATTAGATTCAGTTTGTAATAATTAAATTCTGGATATATTTACTTTCTGCATTTGATCTGAGTTACTGTTTCTTTTACTTTCTTATACTATATTATGCCTGTCGATTTTGTATTATACTGTTTGTTGCTTCTGTGACTTTGATTTGTATTGATGTATGTTCACAATTCTCCTACAGGGTGACAAGTCCTTAGCTTATGGCAAGTTGGGTCCTACCTGACTCTACTTGAGTTGGGGATTTGCCACTTGAGTGGAGTACCTTACTCTCTACGATTATGCTAATATCAGTATTAGTGTAGCCGCGAGAAAGTACAGGGCCCCACAGCTAGGGAGACCCCTTGGGTTTCTTTCCCATGTCTTTTTGCTAAGTACACATCAAACTTCCACCTATCTTCAAAGTGGGAGAAAAAGTCGTATCCTGACATGCTCATATAGTAGTATTCCTAGATATCTAGATTAAGCAACATAAGAATAATAGCTTAAATATAATTCCAGCATTAATTTCAAAAAAATTAAGGTACAAGATGTAGAATATGGAACAAGTAACATGTAAATAAGAGCGAAAATGCCTATCCGATATTTCTGGTGATGAAGGCACGACGAAAGTTCGCATAGGTGACTTCCCTTTGTAATCCTTCCCGTCGATGGGTGAGTGCTCGTAGGGTGACGCTCCACCTATCCTTGGCTCTATCATGTAGGAGGCGGGATACAATAGGGATCCTAATGTTGTCTGGGCAGTTAATAATCCGAAACAAAAAATATGCTCGCTTCAGCCACACCTTGGCTGCAACGGGGTGATCATATCCCCGGAATGCACTTTGTTGGATTGATCGATCCAGCATTTAGACCTCGGAATCTAATACCCCTTTTACATACTCTTCGTATTGCCGATGGAATTGGACGACACATTCTTACCTATCTTCAAAATGTTGGTGATACCACCTAAGCGTCATCCTTATGCGTCTAGTAATCTTTTAGGTTGCATTAGTTTACTGATATTTTACTTATGCATGCATTTCCATTTCTATACTTATTATTTTGAGCTCATAATCATAGTGCTTGGATGTAACTCATGTATCCAGTTAGTGACTGATTGGTAGAAGAATCATCCATTAGGTAGAGTGGAATAGAATTTCCAATCTGACAGCTTATGGGATTCTCTGATACCAACTGTGGCACTCGGCTCCCCAAGCCAGCAATGATTGGACTAAGGAGCAGAATGTCACTCGTGTAGATCCCTCACTTAATATTGGATTAGATGAAATCTACAATCCACTGCTGAGGTAAGGATGTGCACATAATAATATATAAAATCAGTCACTACATCTACATACAGATAGAGTGCGGAAGCTAAATGAAATAAGTAGTACATCCATTCACCATGCATCACATAAGAAGTAGAAATAAGGTATAGGTCAGAAATAATAAAGTGCAAAAAGTAAATCACAGTCACAGTGCCTATATAATTACAACATTTTAATTAAAGTTACTGAAAATGAAATAAATACTCTCGTCTTAGCTATCAAATAAGAAAGCAGCTAAATGTCCTCTGGTCCATGATACTACACCTCCTTTATATAAAGCTCCTCCTCATGTATAGAATCCTCAAACTGCTCAAGATTTGATACTCTCGGTTTCACAATGCCAGGGCCCCAGCCAATAAAAGAAAAATCATGTTAGACAATTGTCTAAGTATATTTTAGGCAAGTATTTATTAAGCATTTGTTAATATCACCATTTATACTATATACCAAGTAAAATGTCTATCTAGCATGGGAGCAAGTAAGCATATAAGGGGAATGTGATAAGTTATAAACAAAGCATTTATAACTAAATGATAAGTGAGGCAAAAGCACACCTCAAGTAAACTAAATAAGGTAGGGCATACATAAATAATATAGTATGTAAAGGTGCAAAAAGAAAAATCTAAACCTAACTATGCTGATGATCATATGACATGATAATTTAAAACATAAATATGTAAATGGTACATATAATATAAGCAGTAAGGTCTAGCATCCTATACATATATCTATACAAGTGAGAAGGTAAAACAATACCACCACAGCTGACTGAAATAGCATGCATCAATAACATAATAAATAGTAAGCTGAAAAACTATAAATGAATGTATAACTATCATATCAGAAGAATTGGCCAATCTGGCCCAATATATATATATATATATATATATATATATATATATCCATTCCCATAGCCTTTATGGGCTAGGGCAAACATATCACTATATAACACTATATGACTGAAGAGGCAAATAATAATACACAAACATATTTTAGTTATTTTATTTTTGTTTCTGTGGACAATTTTAGAAACAACTGAGGAGTCAAGCACATCTGCAAGACTGAATGAGTCCCAAGCTTAACACACTCTCCTCAATGAGTGATGTTAAGCATCATAATCTCACCTTACCCCTATCTATTAGAGTAAATGTGCACCATAATCCACCATAAACTGAACCCAGATGCAAATATTTTCCTAATATTCTAAGTTTTCATTTTCATGCAACAATATTTTTCTTGTATGATATGTCCAAGCACAAAATTCAAAGAATACGTAGCACAAAGTCAAATAGTAAGCAAGGGACTTTACTAACCATAGTGATATCATTTTTTGTCTAATTTAACCATTATAATTATTCCAAGTTACACAAGTTTAGGATCTCCAATTCCTACTATCGAGTGTAACTTGTAAGCTTGGCCTTATAAGTTATAAAGGATTAGAATTGATTAGGTTATAATCTAATTCAATCAAATACGACTACAAGTTCAAATAAATCATACGTCCTAATTTTATGAATTTAAACGTTCTATCTAAGATCTGTTCAACATCTACTAAGCTATCGATTATGGATTAAACACCACAAGATTGGGCTTAATCACATAATCTAAGAGATAAGACAGCAGATCTTGGTTTTATTCTAAAAGTGATCTACTGATTGAGGCAAATCTTATTAAGCAAATAAAATTTAATAGGATGAATCTCCTATCCTAAATTTAGGATTAACTAATAAAATAATCAAAATAAGTTATAAAAGTCTAAAAACTAATAAAACTAATAAATTATTCATTAAAAAACCATATTTTTTAATAAATGAAATCTAACCTATGATCTAGTCATAATCTCAGGAGTAGTCCTAGTGTGAAGTGCAAGGTCCTAGGAAAAGGACTTAGAGAGAGAGTTTTAGGGATTTTAACAGATTTAGCTTAATAGTTAATTTTACTCACTTAAATGACTAATATAATTCTAATATTGGTTTTGGTGATTTAAAAGACAATTTAGAGGTTAAGGATGTTTAACCTAAATTTTGGGCAAAATGACCATTTTGCCCCTACTTAAGGGTCCAAAAAGTCAACTTCTTACTTCAGGGTCCAAATTAAATTTTCTTACTATCAAATGACTCCTTACTGTTTAACTTGAAGATAGACAGTAAGTATGCCCAATTTGAACAAGAAACAGGTCATACAGGTCCAAACTAAGGTTTTTGACCAAAATCATAAACTTATAATTTACACCTAATGGAATCTAAAATTTTATATAGTTTACTATTAGTTATTATTCAAGAATTCCATAGAGTCCAAGAACACTGCATTCTGAGGTCGGATGACTAAGTTATGGCTATTCCAATTTCTAAGGGCAATTTGGTAATTTTTATTTATCAATGGGTGATAAGAACCGAACTTTTCCGTTTGACATTTAATTTTAGCAAACTCAGTTTCTATAGCTTCCCTATAATATACTGATTGTGTTTATAGGAAGTAAACCCAATTTGGACTTCAAATAGTCATGTTATGGCCTAACTAAGATTAGAGTTAATTTGGTCATTCTCTAATTTTTTAGGGTTCAGATTCTAAATATTATTTTAGTTTATTAATGATGTTGAAATTCTAAGCTAGTTAGCACTTTGAATTTTTGAATTTGGAGTTGAATTAACCAAGTTATGGTCAACTGAATTTTAGGGGCATTTTGGTCATTCTTCTCTAAAGTCAACTATGAGGTCAAGAGTTGACTTTTTATCCTGAAGTCTAAATAGGAAAATTAATACTACCACAGTGATGGGGCCATTCTTCTGAGTATTTTAAGACCTATATGCTTATGTTTGGACAACTAGGTTAAAAGTTGTGAGGGTTTAAATATATCTTAAAATGTCACTACGTTATGCGTACTCCGAAACTAATTTTTGCATTATGTCATTTGATTTCTTTTATTTTTTTGAGTAAAATGAGATTTATATTGATTATATTTGGATCATTTTACAAAAAGTTATCAAATTTTTAAGATTTTTAAATTAAATAAAGTTACTATTTATTTATACAATTTATATTAATTTACTGTTCATTCCTAAAGTTAAATATATATGTTTCTGCATTAATTAATTAATTCATTAATTATTCTAAATTTATAACTAATTAATACTAATTATTAGTTAACTAGTAATTAATCTGCTATTTAAATATTTTAATTATAATATTATTATTATTACTATTCAATTAGGATTATAACTAATTAATTATTTATTTAAGCTAAACTAATTAGTTAATTATCTGTTAATACTATTTAAAAGTTTATTTAATTAAAATTAAGATTAATCACTGATTAATCTTAATTATGAGTTTACTATTTTACTAAAATTAATTAAATAAGTTAATGCTAATTACTATTACTAATTAATTAGTATTAAAATAATCCTAATTATGATCTAATTAGTTAATTAGGTTGATTAATTACAGTTAATATAATTAATTAACTCATTATTAATATTAATATTAATGTTAAATATTAATTAACTACTAATCATTAATTAATCTAATTGTTAATCACCATTAGTAACTAATTAATCATTATTAGCATTAATTAATTATTATTTTAATGTGTAAGAAAAGACAGGTGGGCCCCACGGCTGCTACGTGGCGCTCTGTGATTGGCCACGGGAGGCGTGGCGGGTGCCACAGCGGACGCGCAGTCGGGCAGTGTCCCCACCATGACATGTGGCAGCGCCTGATTGGGCGCTGCACTGTGTGGGGGCCCCCACGGTGACATGTGGCAATAGCTAATTAGGTGCTGCACTGTGCGCGGGCCCCACGGCCGCAGCCGAAGAGACGCGGTCTCTGGTGGTGGGTCCCACATGACACGTGTCACGACCATAGGGTGCCACGTGGCGCTGCGGGCCCCACCTTGCGTACACAGACCGGGTGTATTCAGGGCAGGCCCGGGACGACCCGGCCTAGCCTGGACTCTTTCCCTTACAAGGGGCGTCCCGAGGGCGCCGGGCTAGGCACAGCTTTTGCTGGCCTTCCCGGTGCCGGACCACCTCAGCCCGCCCGACCAACAGTAGCCCTCGACATGGCCTACACGTCGGCGGGTGGACCAGCACCGGAGGTGGCCGTAGTCATCGGCAAAGTCGAACCCTAGTCTTAGTGTTACGGGACAGAGGGTCTAACGGTATAGACTGTATATCGATTGTCAATTCCGATCGATCGAGTTCAATTCAACCCGATCGATCCTTTAGATCGACAATCGAATGCGTGGAATAGGCATGCGAAGTTACAATACAAGAATCGGAAGAAGATTGAGGGAGATCGGTATCGGATTGACGAACAATCGGGGCCATTGGGGTTCGCCATGGATCCAATCCGGTTACGATCACGCCAAACGGTGTGCCCTCTATGCACAGAGGTTCCATATGGGCTACGGGATGGACTCACCAAGGTCCCCGGCTTCACCGATTGGGCGAGGTAGGAGGTGGAGCGACGCGTGGCGTCGAGGATGGAGAAGACATGGAAGACGTATCCGGGCCGTTGGATCTGGCCCGGATCAATGGCTCCCGCGGATCCGCGGTTCACAGATCCGAATCCGTTAGTGCTAACGGGTCGCATCTGGAGGCAGCGGGGATCTGACCCGTTAAGGATTTAAAATTAATTAATTTAATTTAATTAATTCATATAATTAATTTTAAATTTACCAATTCTATTATATAGTTTTGACTAATTAATTATCCCCCAAATTTTCCAAATATTCATCCTTAGCTAATTGAGGGGTGAGGAACGCAACTGCGAGGTCAGATTTTTGATCCGACGAGTATTTTATTTTTCTAAATTTTGGGGTATTTAAATATTATTAAAATATTCGTCGAAATTTCGACGACTTTCGATTGACACGAAAACCTCACCCCTAGCTAATTTGGGGGCAATGAACGCGATGGCGAAGTCCGTTTTTCAATTAGAGGTCAATTTAAATAGGTCAAATTTAGGGTTTTCTGGATTTTTTAGAAATCCTGATTTGAACTGGCTCTTAGGAGTTGACTCCTAATGACTCAATTAGTACTTAGGATTAGGTCTAAGACTAAGATTAGTCATAATTGATTATGATAACAACTTGGGTTATTGCAGAGTCAATCAAGTTTTGGAAGATCTTTTTCATCTCTGTATTCTGGATTTTGGAGGCTTCTGGGAAGATCATATTCCTCTTGTAGAGTTTGCATACAACAATAGTTTTCAGGCAAGTATCAGCATGGCTCCATATGAAGCTCTGTATGGCAGGAAATGTAGTACTCCTTTAGCATGGTCTAAAATAGGTAGTGTTCAGTTACATGGTTCAGAATTAATTGAAGAAACTAATTGTAAGATTCAACTAATCCAGCAAAGAATCAAAGTAGCTCAAGATCGCCAGAGTAAGTATCATGATGCTCATCATCGTACTTTAGAATTTGATGAAAGGCGTATATCATTTTGGTGTAGCTGAGAAGCTAAGTCCCCGCTACGTCGGACCATTTGAAATCCTAGAGAAGATGGGTTCTGCAGCTTATCGATTGTAGCTGCCTGAAGATTTTTCTACAGTCCATAATGTATTCCACATCTCCTCTCTGCGAAGATGTCTTCGCAACCCATCTCATCTAATTCAACTTTCAGCGGTGTCTCTCTAGCTGGATCTTTTTATGCGGAGGAGCCAATTAAGATCTTAGCTCATGATCAAAAGCAGCTGAGGAATCACTCAATCACAATGGTAAAGGTTCAGTGGAGAAATCGGTCTTTAAGAGAATCTACTTAGGAGAAAGAAGCTGATATGCGAATAAAGTATCCCAGTTTCTTTGAAAATCTAGGTACCCATTAACTTTCTGAATTTTATTTCTATTCTTCAAAATGATGCATGATTGTCTTCTCTCTTGAGATGAATCGAGGACGACATCGTTCTTAAGTGGGAGAGTCTGTAACAACCCTAGGTTGTTACCCTGCTGATCTATAGTTTAATTGCTCCTTAATTTCAATGCCATTGTTTTTAGAATATCAAATTGAGCCTATTCTGCAAATTTGAAATCCGATGGACTTCTTTAAGTCCAAAATGATATTTTGATCAGTCTAGATGCCCTAGATTAGACCTAAAATATTTTGATATCAGAATTTAAATATGATTGCATTTTTTAATTCATCACCCCCAAATTAGCTAGGGGTGAAACTTTGGTGAAATTTGGAGATCATTTAAACCTTAATCCAATTTAATTTATTTTGGTCTAATTGCAAATTAGGGCTTCCAACAAATTGAATTTGCAATTTTACCCTATACCGTTTAAACGGCCGAGATCCGCTGCAGAGCCTTGGTCACGCGACAGCGGAATCCCACATATCTCACCATTACACATTCCTATTCGACGGCTATGATTAGATCCCGTGGAACTGACGATCTGCCATTAGATGGGCCCAATAAATCCTACAATGCTGATTCAATTGGATCCGGCCGTTAGGATTCGAAGAATCAGGACCGTTCTGCGGTCCTGATCAATCCATCAAATGGCCCACAGTGCACCCGCACTGTAGATCTTTGTCTTCGCTTCACCCATGTCCGACCAAAGAAATCCTGCAGATCCTGGACAACCTAGCCTATCCCCCACTACCCGTTCCACCTCAGCATGCTGTTGGGGATCTTCCCTCAAAGGCATATCAGTCTAAATCAGGCCTCGTGATTCGGCTGAGCTCAATTAGGAAAAGTGAGAGCTCGGCCATGGTCTGATCTCTTGGGCTTTCCTAGACGAGCCAACCCATCTGAAAGCTTCCCTGAACTTGTCTGAGGCTATAAATAGCCTCAACAATCCTCCCTCTGCCACTTTGCTGCTCAATTGCCCTCAACTCCCCACTATCTACTCTTTCGCCATTAACATCTGTCCGAGCTCGCGTAGGCTATTCCAGGAGCCTCTGAACTGCTGATAGTAGGCTCTCCTGGTGTTCATGACCTTTTGCACTCTTTAGAAGCATCGCCAGCACCTACCTTGCCCTTAGTCAACCACCTCGAGCTCAACCGTCAAACCAGGTACCCCTGTTTTCAAGTCTTGAGCCAATGAGGTTCGAGCTTATCTCCATTTGACTCGTATTGCTATGTATTGTCGAATCAAACCTAATGCTATCGTAATTGAGCCGTGAGCTAGCCCCAATCGATCGATCGGGCTAAGTCCTTAAATAACGCCTTGGGTCGAGTAAGGTCCTAACGTTCCATACTACCTCAGGCCCTCAGACTAGAGGGCTTCAATCCGTCTCACCTCCTTGATGTTGTAAGGATCAAGCCCTGGGTTTCGCATGACCTCTGTGGGGAGAATTGTCTCCCCACAGTAGCTCCATTAAGGGAGTCCTCGTCCAGCCGATCCGGACCATCTCACAGGGGGCTTCGAGTGTCAATCGGAGCGTCTTGGCTAGGAGATCGATTCTCGATCTACCCGAGGTTGTGGCGTGATCCCTAAGTAGCGGATTTGGCCGATTATGGTCACCATAACTGGTGAGGCGTCGGGCTGGCGAGGGGAAGATGACGGACTGTGCGAGTCGGGCTGACCCATGACCTGCGTGGTTCGACAGTAACTGGTCCCCAGGCCGAGCTGACCCGCGTGTTTTGGATTTGGGCTGATCCCGTTTTAAATAATATTCGAATAATTGGAATTATTATTCTTAAGGAAAATAATTCAATTATTCCAATCATAGGAATTTAATTAAATAAAAATACATAATGTATTAATGAAATAACTTTTAATCCGCTAGTCCAAACCCTATGTTATTATATATCAAATTGATCAAAAAATCCTCAGGAATAAGAATATAAAATAATATGGAACATCCAATAGTTAGATTTTCCATTTTTACTTAATTATTACAAAACTTAATTAGGTTTGTTTAGCAATTATACTTAATCAAATTACATGTTTATGGTGCCATTAGCTTCCTTATGATTAGTAGAATTAATGTGCTAAATAGTATTTTTTTTTAATTTTTATATTTCAACTTATGCCCTAATCTTGTTAAATCATGATTAGTGAAAATTAGGATTTACAACATTGGATCTTAACAAACTTAGTCTTTGATTAATTGTATGGTAAATTAGAACTTATGTGCCAAATTGTATAAAATTCTGATGGTTGGATTTGTATTTATGTGCTAATCCTTTTGGATTGATTTAAAGTTTGATTAGCACTAATTACTTTATATTTTCTAAAATTTTTTTATTAATATGATTCATAACAGTAAGGTAGATGTATTGAACATATGTATGCAAATTTATGATGTATAAATTGAACAAATCTAAAATTAAGAACTTAAGCCTCTTAATTAACCTTAAGAAGTCTTAAAACTTTGATCAAGCTGTAAGACTTGATCTAGGTCTAAAATTGCCACTAACAATACATCCTAAATTCACTGATTTGGCATTGATATATAAATAAATATATGATCTTGATTAGAAATGAGTAAGAGGTTAAACCCTAATATATTTGATAAAGATCCAAAGTCTTAAACTTAATTAAATTGAATTGATTATAAGATAATGCAATCGTCATTATTCCAATAATACATCTGATCAGATATTAATCTTAAATATTTGGATTAGACATATTAAGGTTAATAATAAAGCTATGTAATTGCTTAATCTGAATCTAAACTTTAGATTATTGATTTTCTCCTAAATAAGACTATTAGCATAAGAAGATTAATATAATCATATTAATTGAACAAGTGATATAACTCAAATAACATCCTTGATTTAAATCCCATAATCTTAGAATAAGTTATGATCAGATGACTTAATCGTCTAATCTGATCACTCTAAACCTAAATGATAAGTTAAAACATAGAATGTTAGCATTAGATGTAAGAGTGTGAGATCATAAGTATCTCATTATAAGATCGTCTCTATGATATTTTAAGACTTAGATTTAAATATACATTGAGGTAGGAGAATTTTGTATAATTTATTGAGGTAGAAGCTTAGATGATCCATTAACTTTAAAAGTTGTTCTTAACCCCTCATGGTAGGAATCACTTAAGATATTAGAATGATACTTTTTCTTGTGGTAGAATCTATATTGAATGATCTTTGATCACATTTTTTCTTGGAGCCTTATATAGGATTTACTTATTTAGTATAGGGATTAATAGTCTTGATGAATACTTGTTGATTAAATAAATTACTCTAAGCCCAGATTATTGGTTGGTGTATTATGGTATACCCATAGTACTGAATTTCTTTAGTAGTATTCAGGATTGGTTGATTCACTCTAATGTGGACTTATGACCAGGTGTTATCCCGAGGGATTAGACGATTACACTCCTATTAGAGTAAATCTTCAAATACTAAGAGTGTATTAAACAGGGACTCATTCTTTAGTTTGATTGAAATACAAATCACCCACGGGCGATGCCTCCTAGTGAAGACCGCTTCAATAGGTGTGGCTTAAACAAACTAAGTAACTAGAATTACCTTCTTTAAGACACTGAGTGTGATTGTGAGTCGAGCATCTCAATGACTTAGTTTGAGATACAAATTGCCAACGGGCGAAGCCTCCTATCAAAGACCACTTCGTTAGGGTGGCTTAATCAAACTAAGTGTTAAGAACCACCTTTTTTGCAACGTGCTAAATATGTGTATATAATCATCCCATCTAATGATTTTTAAATAAATCTTTAACTTTAACCAATTATCGTTCTAGAAGCTAGGAGTCAGAATCCTTTTAGCAAGATTCTGCACAGTGGAGATCTTAAATTCATCATTGGTATTTGAGGTTTTATGGATTTCGGGATTGTCCTGATATAGAATAGAAGCATAGGCATAAAAATGAGCATGATCATGATGAATGATTCAGTAAAGATGTATGAGTGTCAGTGATGAATTATGGGTTATGAAATGTTACATACCTTGGCTGGGGAATTTCAGAATGCATCGGCATCACAGTAAATGGTATTCCCAACTGGGTATATATATATATATTGGACCGTAAGACTCATAGCCTTTCAGTAATAGTTCTGTTACATATCTGCGGCATACCGTGTCGTGGCATATTTTGATGCATTATCCCAATGATATATAGTACAACATTGGTTATTTTACCTTGAAATTTTGAGCATTTTATGTTTTCATTTACTTTCAGCATTCAATTTTTAGTTCATTTTTACCTTGTTTAGCTTTTACCTTTTTTAGTGGTTCATTATTTTGCTACTTTTCTACAATTTTCATTACTTTACTGTTTATTTGTATTTACTTTAGTACTGCTTAGTTTAGTTGCGATGTGTTAGACTTCTTGTCTAATACGGGGTATTTTTAGGATAATTCTGGATGTATTTTACTTTTTCAATTTGTAATAATTTTGGATGTATTTTACTTTTTTTTTTGAGACAAATGTTTAATACTATTCTGTGATGAATGTATTCTGGATGTTTTGCTTTAGCTTCAGCACTCTGTTATACTACTATACCTAGAAATGCTGATATATTGATAACGTATATCGGATTCATATCTACTTTAAATCTAATGTACATGTTAATCTAATACTTAAGATAAGTACTCTACTCTTATCCTAAGTATTGACTATCGATTTTACTCTTGGGTTCGAGTCAGCAGCCTTCAATGTGGTTCAGTCTCTTAGCCTATTCGAGAGGATGTTGTTGTCAGTTTCTCCCATCCCCGAGTAGCGCACCGCTCTGCCGCCGATCTATTATATATACACTTGTCTTTTGCGTGCGGTGATGGCGCGGGGCGCTACACATCCAATCTGTTAGCTTATAAATAATTCATTAAATATTTAGTATCACCACAATTAATAGTATCTTTAGAGTGATTAAACTCACTCATGTTAATCATATTATTAATGGCTTCAATTAAAACTTATAAATAATTCATTCATTTATATTGAATGTATATATTCTAATTAGAGCATCCTTAATACAATTCATTCGAGTCAAATATTTAATATCTTCTCTTTATTTGATTAGTTTATATATAGCTTTCCCATAACAAAAAAAAAAAAAAAAAAACTTTGTAAAATAATGATAATAATAATAATAATTTTATAAATCACAATCAATTTGTATGAAATAATGATAGCAATTTTAAATGAAATAATGATAAGCCCAATGTTGCAAGTGAGAGTAAGACTTGCAATAATATGATTTAAATTTAGATATGAAAAAAAAGGATTGCACGAATGCTGCAATTCAAATAAATTATTGATGACAACAGATATTTTAAGAAATAAATGATCCGCACATACATTATGGAATTGAAAAGGTAAAATATAATTCATATTGAATAATTGCAAAAAGGGAAAATGATACAGGTTAAGAAAATTGAGCAATAACACATTCTTTTCTGGTTTGACTTCTTAAAGCCCTAAATTAAAATTGATTATATGTAAACTACACTGAGAAGGAGAATCAGGCGGAGCACCTGCTTGTGCGTCGTGAGGTCATCGCTAGGGTTCGGGAGGTTGCTTATGAGGGCTTGTTTCTTACTGCCAGTTGTGTCCGAGAGGATAAGGGATGTGTATTGATAAAGAAAGAGAGCGGCATGAGTTCGGGTATTGGATAAGCTCGCGGCAAGGCTTCTCATTGGCGTGCGCTTGCGGTGCTAGCCACACGTCGCTCCTGCGGCTTCAAAGGGGAAGGCGATCCCTTGTTCGAAGGATCGGCCGCTCGATTCGATCGAAAGGCACTTTCGATGCGCCGTTCGATAGAATGGGAGAAAGGAAGGGGGCGGATGATGCTGAGGGCAGAGCTTCAACATAATAAAAACAAGATACCTTTTAAAATTGAAGTTAATAATTAATTAATCAAATTAATTAATGGATTATTAAACATTTTATTTAATTAGAATTAAGCTAATTAATGGCTTCTGAAAAGAAAAAAAAAATTCAAAAATTTGCCCTTAGTTAAAACGGGATGACAAACTCAAAAATGCAGTTCGAATTTTAATTGGAGGTTGTCTTAATTATTTTATTTTGTAAAATAGCAACACTATTCATTTTACAATAAATGCTATTCATTTCGCAGCCTTAGTCTTCTCAACTTTAATATGAATGACATTCCTACTAATTCAGCATTAAGTACTACAGTAATGTAGCAGCCCAAGCCCTTAAGTATCAATGTATTTCCACTTTGTCCTGAAAGACGTCACTTTTAATCCTCAGAACATTATTTCCCAGTAGATTTTTTAAGTTTAATCACTTATTTTTATTTTATTGGTTATGCCCTATCGTATAAAAAAAAAGAGGTAGATCAAGAGCATATTGCGGAGCTTGGTGTTGGAGCTAATCTTGACCTTTAGTAGTACCCTTGAAGATTTATTTTTTCATTTATTGTGAGGATGAGTGAATTCTTATAATATTTGATGAGTTCAATATTTATTACATAATAAAGTACAAAATCATATAAATCTTTTACTTGAACATCATACTTTGATATATTTTAAACTATTTTAGGGACAAAATAAGAAAAATTGCAATTTTGGAGTAGAAAGAAGGATTTTGGGAGAAAATCGATGCAGCGTACCCAAGCGCGCTACAGCGCGCCATAGCGGATGAAGTAAATATTGAAGAACCAAGGAGACGTCTGCAAGGCCTGGAAGAAGAAACCGCTATAGCGTGCCGTAGCGCGCCACAGTGTGCTCGAGCGGATCAATCGTATGGTGTTGTATGTTGAAGTTGCAATCAATAAAATTTGAGTTTAAAGTTTGCTTATTCTGATGTTTTAATTTAAATGCCTGAATTATGTATCAAGTATAAATATTTATTAAAAGACTTGTGCTCCTATGCTCATTAATTGGAATAGAGCAAAGAGTGAGGGCAATAGAGCTGAGAGCTACATGATAAGTTCTCATGACTATTAGCACCATTTCTTAAGCTCATCC
This sequence comes from Gastrodia elata, assembly GCA_016760335.1. Taxonomy (NCBI): domain Eukaryota; kingdom Viridiplantae; phylum Streptophyta; class Magnoliopsida; order Asparagales; family Orchidaceae; genus Gastrodia; species Gastrodia elata. The sequence goes on along the minus strand of CM028670.1, from coordinate 63,746,336 downwards.
GAGAAGTTAAAGCTTGTGAGCCAAGCCCCCCTCCAATCATGCTCCGCGGCTCAGCAAAATAGAAGGAGGGACAGATCATCGAACACCCATGGATGATGTGACATAGTCCATTGAGTCCAATGAATCCTCTCCCTTAGCTAAACCGCGTGTGTAGTGCATGATGATGATTGGTGGGAATCAAAGCTTATGAGCTCACCCAACTAAATATTATTTTGATAATCTAGATGTAGGAATTCTAAAATAAATTTAAGGTGATCTCATAAGAGTCTATGTACTGAGAAAAAACTCTAGTGTGTTCACCTTGCGCACTAGATTTGAACTAGTCAAAATTAGAAGACCAATCTAAGGAATACTATATTCACATGGTTTAATTGGCGTAATCCAAGTACTTTATGAAATGAAATGAATTAAATACAACACCAATCCCTTATGAGTCACATGATAAAATCTTAACTATCTCTTCTTAATCAATAGTATCTCAATTTAAGCTCTTTGCATTGTTGATCTAAGAACCAAACAAAAACTAAAATAAATCTTCTAAACATTATTAAAAGAAGGTAAAACTTAGCAACAAAACCACCGTTCCCTATGAACGATATAAATCCGGAACTCACCATTTCAAATTATTACTTTGGACCACGTACACTTGTGTGCTAGCGCAGACGTGTATTTACAGTCTGTCAAGTTTTTGGCGTTGTTGCCAGGGAACGGTTTCTAGTTTTGTATTATGTATAATCTTCTAGTACATAGTGATTTAGATCTGTCTTACATTGCATATAATTTTTAATTTTTGTAATTATATTTGTGCTAACTATAGTGTTAATTTAGATTTTATTTTAGTTAATTGTTGCTGAAAAATTGAAAATCCTGAATCTGTGTTGAATAATATTGCTGATTACTGTTTGCTAAATTTTAAACTGCTGAACATTATTTGTGCTGAATTATTTTTGCTAAAACCTACTTTTTTGAGACTTAATTCTTGGACTGTATTTGTGAAATTGAAATCCTTGAAAACCAGAACTGTTAAATTAGAAACTGCTTGAATTGATGATTGATAAACTTGATTACTGAATTTAACTCTAGCTAGCTGATTCTTGAAACATTGCATGAGTAGGAGAAACATTTTTAAGATCTTTTTTGACCCTAAAATAGAAAGAACATATCTTAGAGCTAGGAGAAAATAAGTAATTCTAAATCAACAACAAGCTAAAATGGAAAACATAGAAGAAAATCCTAGAGAGTTGTTAGGATAACAACAGGATAGGACACTCAGAGATTATGCACTACTTATTGTTAAAGGCATTCCCCACGCAGCTGTTAGGCCAAACATAGAAGCTAACAACTTTGAGATCAAACCCTCAACTCTTAGCATGATTCAGAATAACCAATTTGGGGGGTTAGCCATGGAGGACCCAAATTCGCATATCTCAAACTTTCTTGAGATTTGTGACACATTTAGATTTAACGACATTTCTGAAGACGTTGTTAAACTCAGGCTTTTCCCATTTTTCCTTAGAGAAAGAGCTAAGAGATAGCTCAGCTCACTTCTAGGTGATTCGATTCGCATGTGGGATGATTTGGCTAAGAAATTCTTTGTCAAATATTTCCCTTCGGCGAAGACAGCCCGGTTGAGAATTAAGATCACAAACTTCAACCAATTCGAGGGGGAGGCACTATATGATAGCTGGAAAATATTTAAAGAATGCTTATGGGAGTACCCCCATAATGGGCTCCCTCAATGTATAATAAAATACATCAACTGACATTTATAAATTGACATTTATAACTAAACAAAGCAAATATGTAGAATAACATACATCAACTAGAAGATGTAATAAGGTTAGGTAGTAAATTTATAAATAACTAAAAAGTACTGATAGTAAACTAATCCTACATGCTTATGATCATATGAATATGTACTAATTTGCATAAAAGGAATATGAACTGAAGCATAAGAGAACTAAAAAATAAGATTAGCATCTTAAATATACAAGTACTAAACAAAATACTGAACTGAAATAAACTACAAAAGTGTACAAAAAATAGTAAAAATAAAAGTATAACATACTGCTAAATGAGCTATTGAACTAAAATTGAACTGAAAGGTAGAAGTATGCCTAAGGTAATACTGCCATAACATAAAATGGGCCAAAATAGGGCTACTATACAGAAAGTTCAATATGTATCCCCTAGGCATCCTCAGAGCTAGGTCTGAGTTTAATCTATATCCAAATAACTGAACTAAAGAGGTAAACTAAGTTAGAACGCACTCTACTATATTGAGAACTGAATGAACTAAATGAATTTAAATCATGTTTATGCAATTTCAATTCTAACATAGGATACTCATCAAATATCCCATGTCTTACTAATATGTCCAAGGAAAAAGGTTCAAACACAAGGTGCGCAAAGCCACAATAATCAAAGTAAGCAAAATACTTAATTAGACATATGTGGCATATGTTGTTGTTTAATTTAATTTGATCTATCTATTCTGAGCTAGTACATGCTTAGGATTTCCAAGATCCAACTATTATGTAAAATAACAAATTTATGACCTTAAAATAAACATTAGAACTTAACAGTTCTAATTCATAATCAGAAGTGATGACTATAAAGATTAAGTAAATAAATCAGGGACTTAATTAATGCATTTTAATAACTCAAACCAAATCTTGATTATGCCAATCAAGATTAAGGATTCTGGGCTTAAACTCCAATTTGGAGTTTAATCCTGAATCCAATGTACTAATCTTCTAAGGATCTAAGGGTTCACACTCACACTTATTCTAAAGGTAGAGAATCTTAGAAGCTAAAAGATTATTGAACTATAATCTTATAGAAAGGCTGGATCTATAATTATAATACCAAATAATCAAATATGAACATAAGAATCTGAGATCTAAGTTTAATCTATAGAATAATCACATTATTATATAGATTGAATCAACCTAAACCCACTAAAAGGATTAAAAATGATTAAATCAAATATAAATTTCAAGAATAAGATGGTATAATTCAGATGGATTACTATGGATAATCACTAAGGATCTAAGATCTAAGTCTTAGGCTTAATCACTTAAGACTTTAGTTTTGATTTAGAATTAGGGTTTTCATTAAGAAATTTTTTTAAGAATAATATTATGATTAATTTTAATAAGGCACTTAAGACCGATTTCATAAGATTATATTTGATTATTCAAGATTAAGATCACTTTTAAGAGCTTATTATTTACTTAAGAAAAAACTTAAGAAGAATTTAGCTTAAGCCATTTAGATTAGTTAACTAGGTCTAAAAGTTAAATGAATGATCTTAATATATTAGATTACTGATTAAAAACATATTAATGATATTTATAGGGTTTAAGGGTTCTTAAACAATCTTTTGGCCAAAATAACCAAAATACCATTCTTAAGGCTAAATTAAGATTTAAAGATTTAAGCATCCAAATTGACTCTAATCAGTTCTAATAGGCTTAATATTGACTAATAAAGAAATGAGGTATTTAAATTTAAGCTTGAACTTAAGATTTGATTAACTAATCATTTTTGTATGGCTAAGAAAGGTGATTAGGGAAATTAGGGTTTAAAATGGGAATCTAAACACATAGGCAAGTTTTATTATACTTGAGAAGATAATAGGAACTTAGTTTATCAAAATCAAAGGATTAATTAAGTCATTAATCTCTAATCAAGATTTAGGGTGATTAAAAGGTTATTAATAATTTTAGAACTCATAAATTATTTTTAAAGGCATAATTAAGCTCTCCTCTATTTTATGAACAATCAAAGACCTTAATTATGGATTTTAGCCATTTAATAAATTATTTATTCACTGATAATGGCGGAAAGCTCGGCAGGCTCTAGGGTTAGGGTGAGCGAGGGGCGCCAGGGCCTTGGCGTATCCCTCGTCTCCATCAGAGAGTGTCCCCCTCTTCCTTGGCAGGTAAACAGGTAACCTTGGACCCGACGGCCTCGGGCTCCACTCATTTATCTCCAATCCTTTCGCTCCCTTGTTTGGGAGGTGGTTTTTCTATCGCTGCAATTTGTATTAAGGGCTGGATCTCCATATTCTCGTTAAATAGATGGCTGGACTCTTTTTGTAGAGGTGGATTTTGGATAGCTGCTGCTCCTCAAAATGGTTTTTTGATCTCTCTAGTTCTTTTTGATGATTTTGTAAACCTGCATTCTTCTCGATTCCTGAGGCTTGGTAGGGGAACATTGAAGATGTTGGTAGAGAAAGGGAACTGAGATCCTGTTGGCTCATTTTTTGAACCGCATTGGATTAACTTCCCTAATCTCAGGCCGAAACTAAACAATCCCCACCACCTCTGGGCGTTGGCAAGCCTTGTGGGTGCTCCTATAGCGATTGATAAATCCTCAGGATATTGGCATGCCCCTAGGGCTCGTGTCCTTGTAGACATTGATATTTCTAAACACTGCCCTAAGTCTGTGATAATTTCAGGCAATATTTTTGAACACTCCCAAAAAGTTGTGGTGGAGCAGGAATACGTGAAATGCTCCTTTTGTTCTTGTTGTGGTCACGTCTCTTCGGGTTGTCGTAAGCTCCATAAGAAGGTCTGGAGGGTCAAACAACTGAGGTTGGGGCACCCAGCGCAAGCTGACGATGCTCCCCTATCTAATGATTCCCTCTCTATTGTCCCCTTTATCTCTATGGATCCTTCTTCGGGTCCTGGTGCAAGCCAAGAGGCTATAGCTGCCTGTGAGCCGTCGCCCCCTATTTGTGATGTAAATACTATTATTCTTCAAGCTTTGTAAAAGAATAAGAATGTCAAGGAATTTGCTAGAGTTAATCCGAGTCCACTGGACCCAAACTCCTTATTAGAGGAGTGGAAAACTGCTAAGAGGAGGTCTAGGGCAACTAGGAGGTCTCAAGTGGCTATGTTGCTTGTCCAGTCCCTTCCCAGGAGGTCAGCCAGGTTAAACTCATGTTAAGGAAATCCATTTTATTTTGGAATGTGCGGGGAATTGCTGCTTCAACTACAAGGAATAGGCTTAAATCTATTTGTAAAAGGAACAATGTAATATTTCTTAGTATCTTTGAGCCCCTTCTTAAAAGTGAGGCTATGGGAGGCTTGCTACCTTTCTCAGATTTTCTTCTTATTTCCTTAACTCTTGCAACAAAATTTGGTTGTTCTGGAATGCTCCCCTTCATTTTGATGTTGTGGTGAATGAGGATCAGTGTATCCATGGATATTGCTTATGGGGAGGTCAAACTATGAGGATTTTGGCTGTCTATGCTAGTTGCTCTTACATTCTTAGGAGACAACTTTGGTCCTCGATTATTCATTGGTGCAATTCTAGTGATTCTCCTTTTTTTGTGGGGGGGATTTTAATGTGGTGAGAAAAGCCTCAGAAAGAATTGGGCTTAATAAATTTGTCCCTATTGCTTCTCGTGAGTTCAATGAAATGATTTGTAATGGAGGGCTGGTGGAAATCAATTTTCTGGGTTCAAATTTCACTTAGTCTAATAACTCCATTGTCTCTAGAATTGACAGAGTGCTGGCAAATCCAACCTGTTTAGGATTACTCAATGGGCTTTGTGTGTCTCATCTTAGCTGTTTGGGCTCGGATCATGCCCCCCTTTTTCTTCCTCTTGTGTACTCTTCATTCTCCAAAGGCAGGTTCAGATTTCAAAATATGTGGGTGAGGCACCCAGGTTTTCTTGAGGTTGTAAAATCCTATTGGGAGACCCCTCTTGAAAATATTGCTTCCCCTATGGTTCTGCTTCATCTCAAACTTAAAAGACTCAGATACACCTTGATCAATTGGAATAAATCTGTTTTTGGCAATATTTTTGATGAAGTCAGTAAAGCGAAGGTGGAGGTTGCTGCTCTGGAAGAGGATCTCGATCTGTTAAATTCTAAGACTCTACTTTCTTAACATTCAAAAGCTCAAGACCACCTTGATTCAGCTCTGGATATGGAGCAGGACTTCTGGATCCAAAAGTCTACTCTGAAAAAATTTAAGGAGGGAGAAAGAAACACAAAGTACTTCTATTCGTGGGTGAAGGTGAAGTAGGCTTCTAACGCCTTTGTTGGCTTGAAAGATGCATCGGGAGAATCAATTCCTCAAGATCATTTGGGAGAGTCAGCTTGCAGTTTCTTTGCCAAGCTGTGGACTAGTGAAAGTTGTAATATTAATCCTCTCATCAATGATATCCCATTTTCATTGATTTTCGAGTATGAAAATTCAATGCTGGTATCTTCGCCTTCTTCTACAAAAATCGAGGAAGTTATCAGGTCTTTGAAAGAGGATTCAGCGGCTGGGCCGAATGGGTTCTCCCAGCTATTCTTTCTCAAGTGCTAGAATATCATTAAGCTAGAAGTGGTAGAACCTATCTTAGATTACTTTTCCTCATAGTACATCCCTAATTTTATCACCTCCACTGCCATTGCCTTAATTCCCAAAGTCCAATCTCCGAAGGCTTGGACTGACTTTAGGCCTATTAGCCTTTGCAATGTTTTTAATAAAATTTGCTCTAAAGTTTTGGCAAACCGAATTTCCTCTATCCTGCCGAAGCTTATTTTTCCCAACCAAAATGCGTTTGTTAAAGGTCATCTGCTTTCTGATAACTTCCTTCTTGCAAAGGAGCTCATTCATGATCTAGACAGGCCTTGCTTCAGAGGTAATGCCATAATTAAGCTAGATGTTATGAAGGCTTTTGATAGAATTGAATGGCGCTTCTTATTCACCATTCTCTGCAAATTTGGCTTCTCCTCTGAATTTACTCAATTCATCTTTAAATCGATCTCCAATGTGTGGTTCTCAGCCCTTATCAATGGTCAATGTCATGGTTTCTTTAAATCTTCTAGGGGGCTTCGTTAGGGTGACTCGCTCTCTCCGGCATTGTTTATCTTAGCTAATGATTACTTTTTGAGGCTGCTATCCTTCTGCTTCTTGGTGGCAAAAGGAACCAACTATCACAACACTGATAAAGCCATTATCTCTCATATAGCTTTCGCTAATGACACTATCATTTTTTGTAGAGCCACGATTAAAGCTTTTAACATCCTGCTACAAATCTTGGATCGTATGCAAGATACTTCTGGGATGAAGGTAAATCTGAGTAAATCTAATGTTATCTTCAGGAAGCATGTGGCTTTAAGCAGAAGCACTGAGATCCTATGGCTTTCTGGTCTCTCTAGGGCTCCTCTCCCCATTAGTTACTTGGGTCTCCCATTGTCAAAAGGTAGAGTGTCGGGTTCTCTCTTCCAGCCCCTGCTTGAGCAAATGTCCACTAAAATTAATGGATGGGCATCCAAATGCCTTTCCTTTGGGGGTCGGATTGTTTTACTCCAGTCTGTGATTAGCTCTCTTCTGAATCACTTTCTGGCGATTTTCAAGCCCCCGGTCACTTTCACTAAGAAGGCTTACAAACTTTGTAACGGTTTTCTTTGGGGAGATTTTGATGGTAGAAACGCGGTGCGTTGGTCCTCTTGGAAGAAGCTGGCGAGTCCAAAAGCTGCTGGGGGGCTGGGCTTCCTTCCCTTTAATCTCACGGCTTCTGCCTTCCGAATTCGGACTGGTGGAGATTAAGAAAAGGGGTTGGAAGTTGGGCTGCTTTTATGGCTAAAAAATATGGGAAATCAACTCATCTATCTATTAGAAATTGGAAACAAAATGACTCTATTGGTTGGAAACATCTTCTTAATATAAAGGCCTTAGCCGAGTCTAAGATTCCCTGGAAGTTGGGTGAGGGCTATATCTCTTTTTGGTTTGACAGATGGTGCGTTGAAGGCCCCCTCGCCTCTTTGTTTTTGGTTAGGGGTTCCCCCCTTGCTTGCGTTGCTGATTTCTGGGCAGATGGTTGTTGGGTGGAAGCTTAGATGTGTTGGCATTAGTGATTCTTGGATCTTCAAACTAAAAATGAAATTGCCACTATCCCTAATTCTGGTGACATCTTCCAGGTGGTCTTTGATAACATTGTTCATCTAAAAGTAAAATCGGCGCATAAGCTTCTTCTTAGTCCGGGCCCTACCCCCGGTCCTGGTTCAAGCTCCCCACCTTTTTTATTTGGAGAATCCTTAATAATTTTATCTCGGTGGATGTATTTCTGCAAGACAGAGGGGTCTCCCTAGCTTCTAAATGTGCCCACTGTCAGGTTGAGGAATCTCTTTCTCACCTATTCAAGTTTTGTAGGTTATGCTCTCAGTCTTTGGAAGGGGTTTGCCTCATTCCTGAAGTTAGATGATATTTTAAATATGAGTAGCACTGCTGAGTTGATTTTCTTGATGAGTATCGGCAACCCTTTCTTCTTTTCTTCTCCTATTTAGTCCAAAGGATACCTGAGCAGACTGCCAGATGGTCACTCTTCCCTTGTTATTCACTTTTCCATGCTCAATTCTAGTAGGGCTTGGATTTTTACTGCTTTGTGGGTGGACTTCTCGAGCCAGTGGCTTGCCCATTCCTCTGGTACTAAAATTTGGATGATTCCGTAGTTGGTTTTGAATGCCTTATTGTCTTTCTCAGGCAGGCTAAACAACTTAGTGTTGATTTGCAATAACACTTCCCTCCGGTAGCTTCTATTTTTTGTTAAGTATTTTTTGTTGCTTCACCCAGCTAGGTTTGGGTGGTGGAAAGGTCTTAGTCACATGAATATTAGGTGGTGTCATCCCCACTAGGTTCCGAGTGGTGGATTCTCCCGGGTCTCCCAGGCTTTCTTTCCTGTCTGGCCTTTTCCGGGGGCTGCTTTGCAACCAAATGGCTTCTCAGGAGTGTTCACTCTGGGGACTTTTTGAGGGCTCCCCAGCTCTCTCCTTTCTTTTTGTTGCTCTGACAGGACTTGGGTGATGTGGCTCTGTTCTCTTCAGTCCCTGCGTTGCCTGAAGAATCATGATGCCTTCTTGGTTTGCCGCAATTGATTGGCAACCTGTCCTATTCAGTCACACTGTGGTTTCTAGAAGGACAAATTTTTTTCCATCTCTTTTCTGCCGCTTCAATTTCTGACTCTTCACCTTTTATAGTCTTACCTGGCGACTTTCCTGTCTGGTTTGGACATGATGGCGAGCTGGCTTCGCTTCAAACTGCAAGTTTCGATGGTCTTTTCTCCAGGTACCGGTAGGCTACTTTTTCATCTTTTTTTAAGGAAAATTTTCTATGGAGTCCTTTTGGTTTGCCTCTGGGGGAAGCTCGTCTAGAACTGCGAGCTGTGGCTACTGCCCACCTCGATCCTCTGCTCTTCGGTTTGCCGTGCTCCTTCTGGCTTAGCACTGCCATGCTGGTTTTTCTTTTCCTGCTCCTAGATGCTCTTCCTGATGGATGCCTGCCTGCTCTCTCTGTTATCGGATCTCTCTGGTTTGTTGCTTGGATCCTCTCGGTGATGATCTTTTCTGACTTGTGAGGTGCGGGATGGGCACTAGTTTTTTTTTTATTCATTCAACTTTTGTTCCTCTGTTTTGGGTCGTCGGCCTCTCGGGTTCCTATTTGAGCCCGGCTGTGTAGTTGTCAATGATTTTGCGGTCAATTTTGGTGGCTTGTTGTCATCAGGTGATATAGTGTTCTTGGCTGGTTCCTTGAAGATGGTTCTAATCAGGTCCTAGTGCAAATGTAAAGTATTATTTTGATGAAATGAAATCTCAGGTCGAGATGGCATTCCCAAAAAAAAAAAAATTGAATTATTTATTCACTAATTGAGATTAGAGAGCGATTAGGATAATCTGAAAAATCTAGCCATTGGATCTAAGATTTTATTGCATATTGTTGTTTATTATGATTTTCTAATCAAAATGGTATATTGTATTACACTATTTGGATAAGTATAGCCAAAGTTATTCAATTAATTTAAATGGAATTAAATTGATTAATCAAATCATAGGATTTGATTTTCTGAATTAATTTCCATCAGGAAATTAATTCCAGAAATCCTTTATTATTTCTCTACTCGAAATCAAAATGTGTGAGTCAGGAGATGTGGCGCCCCGCCCCTTGATCGCCAACAGTCAGGGCTAAGGAGCGGTGTGCCACTTTGGCAAATCCCTTACTTATCATTAGATTAAGGTGTAATTCCTCAATTCACTAATAAAGGAAGGATATGCCCTGGTTAATAGAGCAAAATTTATTCACTAAGTATATACATTCATCAGAGTGCAGAAGTAAGACAATAAAATATACTATGTCCAATCCACTACAATACAAGCAAGAAGTAAACATGCAGCTCAGAATAAAATAGTACAGTAAAAGAATATATATAAATATCTGAATTATTACAAACATTAAATAAGTCTTAATGAAAATGATAAAGCTCTCATCCTCACAAAAATAAAAGAGAAATTAAGCTAAGGATCTCCAGCGATAGCACACTCCTCCTCCTGAATTTGTCCTTTAGAAGGCTCGACTACCTCAAACAACACATGCTATTAGACATATTGTCTAAGTATATTTAAGGCGGTTAATATTCCATGAGTTTTATAATATAACCATTTTACTTAGACTATAAAAACAAGCAAAGTGTAATTGTGCAACAAGCATACAAAGGAAGGAATAAGCTATAAATAAAGGCATTTATAACTAAGAAATATGTGAGGTAAAAGAACATACCTAAACATTAAAGCTGTAATAAGGTTAGGCATATAAGTATAAGTAAAGTAAGGAAAATATCGAAAGAAAAGACTCATTCTAAATATGCATATGATCACTTGACATATACAGGTTAAAAATAAATAATCTAACTGGGATATGTATAGTAAGTAGTAACAGAAAGTAGCATCCTATATGTAAGTAAGTAGGTAAAGTAAAGCTGGCTGAAATAAAGAACAACAGTAAATGGTAAACATTAAATAGTAAATAATGAATAGTAAATAGTAAACAGTTATGTAATGACTGCCATATTAGAAAAGGGCTAATCTAAGCTAATGATAACAAAAGTATTCTTAGCATCAACAAGGAGGATAATGTGACAAAATATTCCTAACGTCATCTGAGGCTAGGCCAAAATAACAGAACAGAAACTGAACTAAAGAGGCAGCAATGTACACATGTAGAAATATTTTAATTATTTATTTTACTTATGTGGACACATCCAGAAGTAGCTGAGGAGTCAAGCACATTTGCAAGACTATAATGGTTCCTAACTTAGCATAATACTCCTTAATGAGTAATGCCAAGCACTCCTCATTTCTCCTTACCCCTGTCCATTAGGGTAAAATGCGCTAGATCAACAAGTAATTGAACCCAATGCAAATGTTATCCTAATATTCTATACTTTCATTTCATGCAACAATATTATGTTGTATGACATGTTCAAGGAATAAGGCACAAAATACAAGAAATGCGAAAGCACAAGTATAACAATAGTGAGCAAGGGACTCTACTACACATGGTGACATCAGTTGTTATCTATTTAACCATTCTAACTATTCCAATTTATACAAGTTCAGGATCACCAACTCCTACTATTAAGTATAACTTAGAAGCACGACCTTATAAGTTAAAAAGTAATTAGAACTGATCAGGTTCTAATTTAATTCAATCAATAATAACTAAAAGTTTAAATAAGAAATCATCATGTCCTAATTTATGAATTTAGAAATTCAAAGTTAACATCTGATCAAGATCTACTAAGCTAGAGATTATAAATTAAATATCGTGAATTAGAGTTAATCACATAATCTAAAGGGTAAAGCTTAAGGGCTAAAGTTTAAGTCTTAATGTGAACTAATAATCAAAGCAAATTCTATTAAGAACAATTGATTCTCCTAATTTTAATATAAGATTGAAAGATTAAATAATTAGAATTGAGGTTATAAATTCTAGAAAGCTATAAAACCAAGGCTTCATTTATTGGATAACCCACTTTATCCAATAAATAAAATCTAACCTAGGATTTATTCCTAATCTTAAGGAAAATATCTTAAGGTGGAGTGTACATGTGAAGACCCACTTAAGTAGTAATAAGTGAAACACTTAAACATCGAGGTGACTTTTTAGATAACGGTGGAGTTCCTGATAAGAACTCCAAAGTTAAGCGTGCTCATGTGGAACACTCCCAAGATGGGTGACCTACTGGAAAGTTATCTTCTGAGGGCAAAACCGTGAGGCCTTTCAGGCCTAAGCGGACAATACCTTGGTGCTTAAGAGTTTGGGCTATTACAAATGGTATCAGAGCAAACCATAGGGTATCAGATAGGAGCCAAGTGCCATACAAGGCAAAGTACCACTTCATGTGAGTAGCCTCTTGAACTCGTGATGGTTAAGGTGCTACATGGTTGTGGGTACCTCTTACGCCTGTGGGGGTTACCTCTAGTCCTATCTACTCAATGGATGGTTCTTGGATCTGTGTGTGGATACTGACGAGGGCGTCAGTTACTTAAGTTGGGGAGATTGTGAAGACCCATTTAAGTAGTAATAAGTGAAACTTTTAAACATCAAGGTGCCTTTTTAGATAACGGTGGAGTTCCGGATAAGAACTCCAAAGTTAAGCGTGCTCATGTGGGAGCACTCCCAGGATGGGTGACATGCTGGGAAGTTATTTTCTGAGGGCAAAATTATGAGGTTTTTCAGGCCAAAGCGGACAATACCTTGGTGCTTAAGAGTTTGGGCTATTACAGTACATCTTAAAGAAATTACTAATAAATTAACTTAAAATTTTTGATGATAATTATTGCAATTTATCTTTATTTTCCAATCTAATTCACTTAAGGGAAGTTAAGGATGTAATTAGCTAAGCTAGGGGGTATTAGTTTTTCTTATGAATTTTCAAGCCTTTAATGGGGTTTCTATCAAATTATTTGATTATAAGATTAAGGGTTATAAATTGATTCCAAATTAGTTTTATTGCTGATTATGATTTAAATGGTATTTTGGAGGTTAAGGGCACTTCTTAACCTAAATTTTGGGCAAAATAGTCATTTTGCCCTTAAGGGTTTAAAATGTTAATCTTTAATTAAGGGTTTTAAATTATATTTTATTAATGCCAAATGATTCTATGATGTCTAACATGTAGATAGATAGTATATATATCAAATTTGGACAAATATTAAGTCCTATGGGTTCAATTTAAGGATTTTAACTTATAAGAGAATTATTGTATTTTCACTTAATAAAATCTAAAAATTCAATTGGTTTATTGATGTTTACTATCAAAGAATTCCATAGAGTCTAAGAACTTTGAATTATGATGTTTAATAATCAATTATGGTCCTTTCAATGTTAGGGTTCTATTTTTATGAAAGGGGTCAAAACCTAATTTTTCCATATTCAAAATCACCTATAATTTTATACAATGCTTAATTTTATTAAAACTTGGTTTGATTTTGATATATTTTGGCCCCACTAGGGTTCTATGGTCATTAGAATGCAAAAAATATGAAGTTTCAACAATTCTAGACAGTTCCAGACAGTTCTGGGTGCTACGGTCCGTTGTGGCGCCTTTTGGACGAAAGCCAGGCGCGACGACGCGCTACTGCAGATTTTGGCGTTGGGGCGCGCTGCAGTGCACTACGGTGGATTCAACCCATGACTTGGGCGCTACAACGCGCGGTAGAGCACTTCATGTGCGGTGACATATACCGATGGAAAGGTATTTCTGAGACCTTTCCATCGATACTAAAATCAGCACAAAATGATTATTCTAACTCTACAAACAATGGAGTTAAAGGTTCAGGTATGCAGAAAGGAGAAAAAATAGAGCATTTAATTTACAATAAAATTTAATACCTTAATGAACTTTAATGGCTTCTATACTCAATCACAGATTTCTAAAGATGCAAAATAAGCATAAGAGTGAAATGAAGTAGCCATTAAATCTATTCAATGGGGGAATGGGAGGTACCTTTAGAGATGAAGTAGCCATTAAATCCTTTCAATGGGGGAAAGGGAGGTACCTTTAGAGATGGAAGAAGATCTCAGCTTTCAGTAGAAGCTTGGAGGAAGAAGGCTTGGATCTCTGCAGAATCTTGGAGGCTTGAAGGCTTGAGGAGGAAGAAGAGACTTGGGAAGACGAGAAGAGCTCAGCCGGCTAAATAGAGGAAGGAGAGGCTAGAGCTCCATTCTTATAAGAGAAGAGGAGGCTGGCCTTGGGATGGGATAGGAATGAGTTATCCCATCCAAGGCATGGAGGAGATGATGGCAAAAAGGGAAGGAGAGGGGCTCTGCCCCTTTTGCGTGCGCTAGGGAGGTGAGGGAGTGCTGAATGGAAGCAGGGGGTGGGGCCAGCCAGGGGAAAGAAATGAAGGAAAATTAATAAAATGGATATTTAAAGATTTTAATTAAATATATTAATATAATTAATGCTTTAAAAATTGAAATTTATATACGTACTCTAAAAAATCCCAAAAAGTTACCCTTAGATAATTCGAGGGTGAGAAACGCAACGATGAAGTCAGATTTTGATTTCGATGAGTATTTAATTTTCTTATTTTTCGAGGTATTTAATTACATTAAAATATTTGATAAAATCTGACGACTTCCAAACGTGTCCAAGACATCACCCATAGTTAATTTGAGGGTAATGAGCACAAGGGCAACGTCAGATTTTGATTTTAATGTTAATTTAAATATCTCAAATTACTAATTAATTAAATATTATTAAAATATTTGATGAATTTTTGACAGCTTTCGATTGCCACAAAAACATCACCCATAGCTAATTTGTGGGCAATGACTGTAATGAAAAAGTTTAATTTTTGATTTGAGGTCCAAATAATTAGGTCAATTTCTAGTGTTTTCAAAATTTCCAAAATCAGGATCTGATCTATTTGACCTCTTATGTGAACTAGGTTCTGGTGGTGAACTACTAATGACTTAATTAGTGCACTAAGATTAAAATCAAGACTCAAATTAATCCTAATTGACTAAGGTAACAACTTGGGTTGTTATAGGAGAAGCCCGACCCGACAATGTTTGTCTTCCATGCCTTAGGAATACTTGATAGAAGGCTACCTAGGGTTAGCTCCCATAAAAGAATTCTCCACCCATAGGCCATGCCATGCCTTGTTCTCAAAGGACACACCTTCAGCAGCATCAGATGCATTAATTAAGCTAGGAATCCCTCTCCGGGATGCGTTGGGTTAATGGGTCCTTACTCTACCTAACCATCCCCAAGGGAGAGTCTATGAGGAGTGAATTCTCCTAATAGAGGCAATGCTACGGGCTAGGGTTTAATCCAACATGCTCATGGGTTGATGGAGAAGCGATTGGATGATTTGACAAGTTCTAAGGATGAATGGATCACTAGGGTGCTACTCATGGCATAACACAGATGCTAGTTACATATGAGTCGATCAATTTCAGTCGAATCAATCGATTAGATCGAACCCAATAATTGATATGAAACAATAATCATATATTGAGGGAATCAAGCATCAAATGGGGACTTGAATACTCAAGGATTCACTGTGGCCTGTGATGGCATTACAGTCGATTGAAAGTGCATACTCTGGTAGTGATTCCATTGACTAGTCCACTGCCAGTATCCTCCAGCGCCTTTGCCACTCACAAATGGATTCGGGTGAGGCCCTTGCATAGCATCTAAGGTGTAATTAGGTGAGAGTCAAGCTGAAATAAGCTCGACAGAAGTGGGAGTAGAGGTTGTACTTGGAACTGCTATGAAGATGACAGGCTGAGCTTGATGGGAATACTGACAATATTTAAACTCCTTGCTGGCGCCTGTGGGTTTGAATGTCAAACCATACCCACTATTAGTAGTTCACAGAAGCTGGCACGTCGGGAGAGATGGGATCACTGAGAGTAATTGAGATTTCTTAGTGATTAAAAAGTGCTCACTGAGAATCCAGGGAGGTATTTATAGGGCTCAGGGAGGCGCTAGGCTGGGAGCCATGACTGAGGACTAGGCCTTATGCTCGGGCAGAGAGGCTTATTTAACTAACCCCAATTATAGGGATTCAACCCTCTTGACTTGCCAAGGAGACTCGACTACTAATGGAGAGGATCCTAATAGCCAAGAGAATATGGCAGAAAATAATGGGGGACCAGCTGGCAACGAATTACACAAAGGATCTTCGGTTGTCAGGCGAGCGAGCTGGGGACTGTGTTTCCCTGCTGCGCCAAATCCATAGACATCCTTCATCAGGCTTACTGTTAGAAAAGCAGAATCTCTCACACTTAATTCTAAAAGAAGGTAAGGAGCATTGTGATATTTTCTCTGACAATCTTGGGCAGAATGGATTCTTTGCTGAATCAGATGAATCTTCTTATTAATTTCCTCAACCAATTCAGATCCATAAAGCTAAATGCTTCCTGTTTCTAACCATTCCAAAGGAGTAATGCACTTTCTGCCATATAAGGCTTCATAGGGAGATATTTTAATACTGGCTTGAAAATTATTATTATATGCAATCTCCACTAATAGGATATGATCTTCCTAGGAACCAGCAAAATTGAAAATGTAGAGCCTAAGCAAATCTTTAAGAACTTGATTTACTCTTTCAATCTAACCATTCGTTTGAGGATGAAAATCTATACTCATAGCTAGGGTAATCCCCAGATCTTGGTGCACTACTTGTCAGAACTTAAAAGTAAACTTGGTGTCTCTGTCGGATACTATCGACTTAAGGTAAAAATACCTGTAATATATAATTTATGAAACTAGAAAATTATCAAAATTACTTTAATTTAAGAGCTAAAAATCTAAAATCACTAAACATTATCCAAATTAAATAATATACATAAATATAAAATCCTTATAGTATAAGGAGTAAAATAACACTAACTAGGTCAAAATCAGATAATGTTGCAATTTTAGGGTTTATAAGATAACTAATTAGGGTTAAAAGTGAGTATAAAATTTAGGGTTTAAATCCTAAATTTAATTATGGCATTATGTTCATCTCATTTTTAAATCAAAATGATATATAATTTTGTATTTCTTGCTTAGTATATCTAAAGTTATGATTAAATGAAATTTGTATAACTAAACATTAATTAAATGCTGAAATATAATAATTCAATCCATTAAATCAAAAAATCAAATGACAACACAGAATTAAAGGTAGCACGGATTCTTATGCATGAATTACAGGAGAAGATGGCGCAGAAAAATGGGAATAAAGTGACTCCGAAATAACTGTGCCGCCAGACACGTGTCGTTGTGTAACAACCCAGGTTGTTACTTTGCTCAATTAAGACTAATCTAAGTCTTAATTAAGGTTCTAAGTCACTAATTAAGTGATTTGAAACTCATCTCTGAAACCTAGGTCAAACCAAGAAGTCAACAAAGTCAAAACAAGAATTCTGGAAAATCCCAAAACTTGGAAATTTGACTTTTTATTTAGACTTCAGATTGAAAATCTGACTTCGCCATTACGTTCAGAACACCCGAATTAGCTAGGGGTGCAATTTTGGAGGCATTTGGAAGTCGTTGATTTTTCGTCGAATATTTTAATATTATTTAAATACCTAGAAAATTCAAATAATTAAATACTCTTCAAAACGAAAATCCGAGTGCGTCGTTGCGTTCCTCACCCTTCAATTAGCTAAGAGAGATTTATTGAAAATATTTTGAAATATATTTGCTTATTAGATTGTAATAAATTAATTAAGTAAATTAACATAAATTAATAAATATTTCAATTAATTAAAATTTGGGCTTAACGGCATCATTTCATCTTCTTACGCCGTGATCCCTAAGCCGTGAGATCACACGACTCTTTTGAATCGTCTGATCATGTGATCAGACGGTGGTCGACCATCTTCTCCATTGAGGCCGCACGCGTCGCAGGAGCAAGCGCGTGGCGTTCGCAGACGTCGCCGAGTGACTCCTTCTCCACCGCCTTAGGATTCTTTCCTATCCATAAACCAAATCCTTAATCTTATTTTCGCATCTTATCTTTGCTAAAGCCGATTGAGCAGCTGGAGCCCTATCCGGAGCAAGCCCAGTTCTTTCTTCGTCGATCAAAAGGTACTACTCATATTCTTCAATCTCATTCTTATTCACATACTCAATTGAAATATTATTCATTTCTGACTGTGATCTCGTTAGGAAAAGCTATGCTTATGCAATTTGATTATTCTCAACTTCACCTAGTTTTATCTAATAATTCATATACAGAGTGAAGCAGAGATCAATTAATTAAAACCCTACCTGTGTATCGTATGCTATAAATGAATGAATATTTGAATTGGAAATGGAATGATATGCCAATTTTGTACTTCCGATTTGCGAAATTTTCAGTTCTTCGCTTCCGTCTTGGCGTCTAGGGCATCAAATTTTTCTCAGTTTAGCTCACCTTCATATATGATCTATATACCTATAGCTAGGTCTTCGAATCCTCTTCGATTTGGTGTATGGTCCGAGCCTTCCACTGCCGGCGTGCCACTCTAAATCCGCGGCCCTAATCCTTGCATCTGCGCCTCTAGAGGAGAAGAAGGAGCCCCGATCTCCTTCGGGTCTTCTCGACCCGATTCAGCGGCCCGGTGCACCAGCGCCTTCCACGTGGCCATCACTTAATGGAGTGGGTCCCGCCAGTGGATGCCTCGCCCGCCACGTGTTCGAATGAATCCAGTCTGCCGCTGACAGGATACTGTGGGGTTTGCCAAACCTGCAGAAAAGATAGAAATGATTATATTAATCTATATATTTATAATCAGTTAATATGTTTACTCAATCTATAAGTATGTATATATATATATATCTATAGTATTAGAATATATAATTATATTTATAAAACAGAAAATTAAATTGATATTCATAAATTAAATTATTGAATACTGTTAAAAAGATTAATTAATAAAAATATAATAATTGCAATTCAGTAAATTTAATATTTATATATATATATATATATAATTTAATTAAATTAAATTAAAATATCCAAAACTTTGAACATTAATAACTCCTAAAATACATATCCAAATTATGCAAATAAATATACCAAATTAATCAGAAAAATATAAGGAATTTATTAATGACAATAATTTTGCATTTGGACTAGTATTTAGCAAAATGATATTTAGGGTTTAATTAAGTTCAAATTTATGTCTCAAATATTCAATTAACCATAACTTTGTGTAGACTAATCCAAACATACCCAATATGGGTCTTAAAGTGATCAGAAAACCCTAAGGAACATTTTAGTAGTATTAACTTTGCTGTTTGGAATAACATTTGACTAATCACATTTAAGTCCTAACCCTAATTACCCTAATTAGACCTAGAACTTCAATTGACCATAACTTGGTCAATTGAGCTCCAAATTTGATGATCCAAAGATCCATTTAGATCAGAAGAACTTAATTAACAGTAATATGTAAAAATATTTTAGATCCGATAGTTAGATTTGCGAATCACCCTTAATTACTCTAAATCTTGATTAGTGAATATTAGATAATAGCCCAAATTGATTGATTTAAGTTTCAGAGGACTCCTAGAACCACTTAGAATCTATCTATGAGGTTTGATTAGTGTTTGAGTGCTTAATTTGGCTAATCACTCACTAATCACTCATAACCCTAATTAGGTCTTAACTTAGTCAAAATTAGGTCCAAATTGAGCCTACCACATATCATTATGATTAGTGAACTATTTGTAATTCAAAGTCACTGATTTTGTTTAATTTGGATACTAATTGGTAAAGTTAGGATTTTTGACCTATAATTAAGGATTCCTTAATTAACCTTAAAACCCTAGATCTTGTATTAGCCATAACTTGGTTATTACTTATCAGAATTTAGCAAATTTAGATGCTATGGAAAGCTTAGACAGTAAAGATCAATAATCTAAAAGAAAATTTAGCTTTCGCTTAGTCAAATTACTAATTTTTCCTTATGAGTCAAATTCACTAATTTGATCTCATATGGCTTAAAATTATCCAAAATTAACTTAGTTGCTGTCTAATCTTATATTAGACAGTAAGAAACACTTTCCAAAAGAAAATTTTAGAATTTAAGCCCTAGATCAAAATTTGATCTTTTGAACCCTTAAGTAGGGGCAAAATGGTCATTCTGCCCAAATTTAGGGTTTAGCCTTTTAAAGAACTAAATTCAATTTCTAATCATTAAAATTAGTAAATAGAATGAATTAAAACTGAAATTAATCAAATTTAAGTCTAAACTAGGTTTTGATCAAAATCTCAGAATTTTGTTCAGTAAAGAAAAATTCCTAAGTCCTAAGTGAGTGTTTATCTTTCTTTAATCATTCTTAGTTCCATCTTTAGGTCTTATAACATTAGTTAGGATGTGTGTCTTGAGAGATACTCTTAGTAATTAAGAGCCTTATTTTCCTAAGATTAGGAATGGATCTTAAGTTAGATTTCATCTATTAAGTAAATTGGGTTACTTAATTAGATGAAACCTTGAGTTTACTAGTTTCTAGATTTTTATTTAGTCTTTAAACATTAGAACTAAGAATAGAGATCTATCCTAATGAATTTGATTTATCATTAGGATTTGCCTTAACCTAATCTGTAAGTTTTGGGCTCTAAACATTAGACCCTTAGATTTTACCTTTAGATTAAGTAATTAAACCCCATCATCTGGAGTCTAATTCTTAATCTTTTCATCTTGATTTGGCTAATCAAGATGAGGTTGGGATGAATTAAATTACAAAAATAGGTCAATGATTTATTTATTTTAACCAAATAGTCATCTTTTGATTAAGTAATAATTAGGACTTGGCCAGTCCTAATTATCTTCAACTAGTATGATTCGTGATTCTAAGTTACAAAATGTGTAAGAATTGATAATTCTGAAACTTATGTAACTTAGAGTAGATTGAACGAATAAAGTAGATAACAAAAGATATCACCTGTGTTTTAGATAGAGTTTTTCTTGCACTTTGATTTTGATGCTTCGCATTCCTTGATTTTGAGCCTTATACCTTGAACATATATTATGTACTTAAGATATTTGATAAATATCTTATGTCAATTTTGAACATTCATAAATAGCATTGTGTTTTTGTTTCACAAGTGGTTTGTAAGGTGTAGCTTGATTAGTATACCTCTTCGATCAACTCGTTCGGGGTCGGCTTCTTGTAGGGGGTTTCAGTCTGATAGTCTATACCATGCCTAGTCCATGGGATAGGATGGATAGACTCTTACCCTACTGACTATATAGTAAGGATTTTGATATGGTTATACTAATTCAAGTACACTTACATTCAGTTCTGTCTTTGCTCATCAGGCTAAGAGAATTCAGTGATATTCCGTTCAGAGTTTCTTAGCTCATCAGGCTAAGATTTGCTGAGTTCGTATAGTTGCTATTGTTTCAGTTTACAGATACGGTTTTACTAGCATATTTTGCATTTCAGCACTGTTTTACTTTCAGTTTTCCTGCGCATATTATATATAGGATGCTAGTTCTACTTACTGTTTTCATATGCTCACATAGGATGTTAGTGTTTTCAGTTTTATACTGTTTAAATTTTGTACTTCACTTAGCATAATCTGTTTGATCATAAGCATGTTTAGGTTGTACTTTTCTTACCTTCCTTATACTTTTCTTTTTCTTACCTGTCCTTGTTTCAGTTGCTTGGGGGAGGTATGTTTTACTTCCTATTTGTTTTAGTTATCAACTGTGGTTTATAACTTATTACTGTTCTTTTGTACGCTTTTCTGCACCTTTTATGCTTAGTTCTATTTATATGGTGATATCTACTTAATTTAATAAAATTGTTTGCCCTAAAATGTACTTAGACTTATTATCTAACCAGTTTTTCTTTTATTGGCTGGGGCCCTACCATTATGAAATTGATAATGGTAGGTTCTGAGTTTGTTGGTTTAGCAGATCCAGTGAAGAGTTTGCCATTGGAGGAGGAGTCCGTTCCTGAAGATCTGTAGCCTAGTTTTCTGTTTTCAGTGAGATTGAGAGTTTTCTTTCAGTTCTTTTAAACTCATTAAATATTGTAATAATACAGGGTTATAATTCGCCTTCAGTACTTTACTTATTCTGTATTGTTGTATTTATACTGTATTTGGATGGATGTTATGTTTTATGCTTCCGCACTCTGAGTTCATGTATGATCATTTAGTGATAGTATTTCTGGATTGAATGGCAAAGTCCTTATTTAAATTGGATTAGAATGTGTGTCTAATCCAATCTTAAGTGGGGACCTTATCATTTGGTGACCCCTCCACCGTAATTATGTTAACTTAAGGGTTAACAGGACCACGGCGGGGCAGGGCCGCCACAGTTGGTATCAGAGAATTCCATAAGGTGTCAGATTGGAATTTGCATTCCTTTCTACCTAATGGACTGTTCTTCTGACACTTGATCACTAAATGAATACTTGAATTGACATCCATCACATTATGAGTATAACTCAGAATAAGAAGAAGAGAATGAAAGAAACACTTCCATAATAAAACTTTAGTAAGGAGTAAACACTAATATCATAAAAAGCTTAGTAACAAATACTTGTAGATCTTCAAATTTAAATATTAAACCTTGGATTTTAGACTAAGGGATCAAGTTATAATTAGAAATTCAAACTATCGTAATAAATCAAAGGCGTAGAAAATTCAAAACTTTTATGGTAAATAAACCTTTTAGTACAATATATTATAGAAGATTGGATCTTCCTTATTGATTTAAATAAAACCCAAAATTGTATAAAATCTATCTCCAATGAAATTAGGTATTCTAATCACATCTTAGTTATACTTGTAATTTCTCTTATCCAATATGAAGTAAGAACTTAATAAAAAGTAAATCCTTCGAATGATAAATAAAATATTTTGGTATTATAAAACATTAACTTTGATCTCGGCTAAACACCTGTGATAGAATCTTTATCAATTCAAAATGTTGGAACACACTTAGTATCTTTTCTATTATATTAAATTATTCTTTGAATATTAATAACCCAAGAAGTATAGTAACTCTTCTTTTAAAGACTAACATTAATCATAATTATTTCAGCATGAATCATGAAACTTCTTCCCTCAACATGGATGATTCATCAAACAGCAATACCAATGAAGTGACTTCACTCAGGAACATGGTAACAATCATGCTAAAGAATCAATTGCAACAAGCAGTGACTATCCAGAAACTAGTATCTACTCTTAATACTGTAATTTCTGGTATCCTTTTTATATTCTTTATACTGCACAAACTATTACTAATAAGTCATTTAGTGGCTTCTTAAGACTTAAGATCTAGACTTCTAATCTTTAATGGGAACTTATTTCCCACAGATTCTAAAACTCAACATAGGATCACCAAAAAGAATCGAAAACACAAAGCTCACCAAGATGGATCTAGCATATCAATGGAGTCAATCCAAGAGTGCACTAAACCACACTTTTATGGAAGGTGTTATCATTTTGGTAGAGGCTGTTTTACATGTGGTCGTCAAGGCCACGGATATCAGAAATGCCGTGCTTCCAAAACAATCAATGGAGATATAATTCATCATTTTCATCAGAGCAAAACAGGCCATGACAACTCATCTAAGGATTTGGAATCTATGTCAATGTAACATCATCGCTGCCTAAAACAGAATATCTAGCTGGCAGGGAGAAAATAGTTGCTCATAAACTTCAAGAACACAATCATCTGGGAATAGAGGAATCTAATGATAATGTTATCCCAGGTATATACACTCAATTTTATTACTTCTTCATCCATAAAATTTACTTTACTTCATATAAGTTCAAATTGAAAATTTGAATTTTTCATATAAGCCTAATCTTGTGTTCAATAGGTTTTATCCTTGACTTGATAATTTTCTTAGTTTAATTCAATCAAACCTTAGATTCTTTTAGCAAAGTTAGGTGTGTATGACTTACAGAAACATATAAATTTAAGAAGTAACTTGCCCAGTTTGGGTAAATAACTTCTCATTCCTTAGAATAAATTAATTTAGATTTTTGAATCTATTATTGAATAAGTCACTAATATGACTTAAAATATTAAACTAAGTCATCCCTTAAGTTCTAAATATCTCATTCTATTAGGATGAGTATATTCACATTAGTTAAATGTACACTTATAATCATATGATAGGTTATCTAAGTCAAAAATTTGACTCATAGTAGTGACTTTATGATTATATCTCATCATAGTTGATGAGCAATCCATTACCTCGATTTATTCTTTTGATTCTTATGATTTCAAAATATCAAGCCATCTTGTATGATTAGAGGCAATAAATTTCCCTCTCTTATTAAGTTAAGTAGTCAAATTGGGTAAATCACCCTCTGTATCTAAATATCATTCCTTAATCAAGGATGATTGATTGATTAAATAATAGAAACCTTAGAGTGGATCAATTATAAATTACATAATGGTTAGATTATTTTAACCTATATGTGTAGACTCATAAGTTTAGCTATAATAAACCTGTTATTTTCTTAGTCCTAGCATAGTAAGGATATTCTATATAATTTTAAATATAAAACCCGTTCTAAGTCAAAGAACTTTTGTTCTTGTAAGAATGGATTTCCTTAAAGTTGCAAAATACTTTGAATTCTAAATTTTGAATTAGAATCTATAAATATTCTATTGGAAATTCTTTTTGTTTAATTTACTTATGGTAACTTAATAAGTTTGAACTTGTGCTTTCTCTTGTCCATCTTGGTTAGATGGAAAATTCTATTTTCCTTGCTATAATCTTTAATTAAGTGATGAATGCCACTTAAAGTGAATATATTGATTGAGAAAAATAGTATTCTTATCGAATAAGAAAATCTCCTTTCTCAAATAATTTGATTTCAAACTTTTTGCCTAAGTCATGATATGACTTGAGCACTTATTGACCATTCTCTTAAAATGAGCTCTCATTCAACATAAATTAAATATAACCTTTAAATTTCTAAGTGATCTAAGCCACCTCATGTAGCTCAAATATGAATAATTGATTCCAAAATTTTTGGCATAAGTCATAGATTATGACCTATGATTGTAGCTTTAATTTCTATTGAATTTCCTAGCACTTATCCATATGAATAAGTGAATTCCTTGCCATTTTATTAGAATTCATGACTTGTGTTAAAACATTTTGTAATCATTAAAACTTGGATATTAAGTCATAAGGAGAAACTTAAATTCTTAAACTTGAGGCCATGTATCCTAATTGGATATTAATCCTATTTTGCCATAACAGAATAAAAGTTCTCATTCATCATAAGATAAATTAAATTATTAGATTGTTAATGATCTAAGCCATCTCTTGTGACTTAGATATTAGCAGCTAGTTCTAGAAATTTTGTCTTATGATCATAGAATTAGTCTTTATTAAGTTTCCTGATACTTATCCATATGGATGAGTGAGTTCCTTGACATGACCAAGTCAGAACTTATAACTTGTATTATTAGACTCTTATAATATCCAAAACTTGATGTTAAGTCATCATGTGTGACTTAATATTTTAAACTTGAAGCTAAGTATCAAGAAATTGCATGCTGATCCTATTTGCCCTATTTAGAACATTTTAACAAGAGTTGAATGTCACTTTAATAGTTCAAATCTAATTTGGACTAATTCATATATGTAGTCCATCCTCAACTTATCTTTATAAGCCAAACCATTTGGATTCATTATTAGACTGTTATTTTAAAGATGAATCTCTTCTTACAATTCTCATAGGGTAAGAAATCAAAGAATACTAGTTCTTTGATGCCAAATCCTTTAATTCCCCATTTGTTGAAAAAAAAAAACCATTCTTATTCTTCAATCCCTATTGAATCTTTTAAAGGCTTAGCTAGTTGCCAAAGCCTTCTTAGATAGTAAATATAAAATTTGGAATATAAATTTTTCTATAAAATGAATTATGATAATCTTTAAACCTTCAAAATTCCTTTAAGCCTTGCTTATTTGTACAATGATATATTCTTAAACTCATGTCAATTTTGGTGTGTAAACACCAATCAAATATTTATTCTTAGAGACAATTTATCTTCTACGGCATGCATTACTATATTAGTAGTGATGTGTTGTATTTACAATTTATTTATCATAAGACCATATATATCTATAAATATCTCATATTTCAAATGAAGGTAACCTAATACTTTCATGATTCTCATCTTCTGTCTTTTGGTGAGAATTTCAAACTAAAACCATTACCCATTAAATGACCTGTCAAAACCCTAGATAAAGATCAAATTAGTTATTTGATCTAAGTTATAAAGATTAATTAAGAACCCTCATACTCTTCTATTTCCATCAAGCAATTCTATATTTATTTAAACTCATGCAATCAGAGATATTTGACTTCAGTAATTTCAATTTTAAATATTCTGCTCTGTCTATTTTTCCACTTGAGTGATGACGAGGACGACATCATTCTTAAGTGGGGGAGTTTGTAACAACCCAGGTTGTTACTTTACTCAATTAAGACTAATCTAAGTCTTAATTAAGGTTCTAAGTCACTAATTAAGTGATTTGAAACTCATCTCTGAAACCTAGGTCAAACCAAGAAGTCAACAAAGTCAAAACAAGAATTCTAGAAAATCCCAAAACCTGGAAATTTGACTTTTTATCTAGACTTCAGATTGAAAATCTGACTTCGCCATTGTGTTCAGAACACCCGAATTAGCTAGGGGTGCAATTTTGGAGGCATTTGGAAGTCGTTGATTTTCGTCGAATATTTTAATATTATTTAAATACCTAGAAAATTCAAATAATTAAATACTCATCAAAACGAAAATCCGAGTGCGTCGTTGCATTCCTCACTCTTCAATTAGCTAAGAGAGATTTATTGAAAATATTTTGAAATATATTTGGTTATTTGATTGTAATAAATTAATTAAGTAAATTAACTTAAATTAATAAATATTTCAATTAATTAAAATTTGGGCTTAACGGCATCATTTCATCTTCTTACGCCGTGATCCCTAAGCCGTGAGATCACACGACTCTTTTGAATCGTCTGATCATGTGATCAGACGGTGGTCGACCATCTTCTCCATTGAGGCCGCACGCGTCGCAGGAGCAAGCGCGTGGCGTTCGCAGACGTCGCCGAGTGACTCCTTCTCCACAGCCTTAGGATTCTTTCCTATCCATAAACCAAATCCTTAATCTTATTTTCGCATCTTATCTTTGCTAAAGCCGATTGAGCAGCTGGAGCCCTATCCCGAGCAAGCCCAGTTCTTTCTTCGTCGATCAAAAGGTACTACTCATATTCTTCAATCTCATTCTTATTCACATACTCAATTGAAATATTATTCATTTCTGACTGTGATCTCGTTAGGAAAAGCAATGCTTATGCAATTTGATTATTGTCAACTTCACCCAGTTTTATCTAATAATCCATATACAGAGTGAAGCAGAGATCAATTAATTAAAACCCTACCTGTGTATCGTATGCTATAAATGAATGAATATTTGAATCGGAAATGGAATGATATGCCAATTTTGTACTTCAGATTTGCGAAATTTTCAGTTCTTCACTTCCGTCTTGGCGTCTAGGGCATCAAATTTTTCTCAGTTTAGCTCACCTTCATATATGATCTATATACCTATAGCTAGGTCTTCGAATCCTCTTCGATTTGGTGTATGGTCCGAGCCTTCCACTGCCGGCGTGCCACTCTAAATCCGCAGCCCTAATCCTTGCATCTGCGCCTCTAGAGGAGAAGAAGGAGCCCCGATCTCCTTCGGGTCTTCTCGACCCAATTCAGCAGCCCGGTGCACCAGCGCCTTCCACGTGGCCATCAGTTAATGGAGTGGGTCCCGCCAGTGGATGCCTCGCCCGCCACGTGTTCGAATGAATCCAGTCTGCCGCTGACAGGATACTGTGGGGTTTGCCAAACCTGCAGAAAAGATAGAAATGATTATATTAATCTATATATTTATAATCAGTTAATATGTTTACTCAATCTATAAGTATGTATATATATATCTATAATATTAAAATATATAATTATATTTATAAAACCAAAAATTAAATTAATATTCATAAATTAAATTATTGAATACTGTTAAAAAGATTAATTAATAAAAATATAATAATTGCAATTCAGTAAATTTAATATTTATATATATATATATATATATATATATATATATATAATTTAATTAAATTAAATTAAAATATCCAAAACTTTGAACATTAATAACTCCTAAAATACATATCCAAATTATGCAAACAAATATACCAAATTAATCAGAAAAATATAAGGAATTTATTAATGATAATAATTTTGCATTTGGACTAGTATTTAGCAAAATGATATTTAGGGTTTAATTAAGTTCAAATTTATATCTCAAATATTCAATTAACTATAACTTTGTGTAGATTAATCCAAACATACCCAATATGGGTCTTAAAGTGATCAGAAAACCCTAAGGAACATTTTAGTAGTATTAACTTTGCTGTTTGGAATAACATTTGACTAATCATATTTAAGTCCTAACCCTAATTACCCTAATTAAAACTAGAACTTCAATTGACCATAACTTGGTCAATTGAGCTCCAAATTTGATGATCCAAAGATCCATTTAGATCAGAAGAACTTAATTAACAGTAATATGTAAAAATATTTTAGATCCAACAGTTAGATTTGCTAATCAACCTTAATTACTCTAAATCTTGATTAGTGAATATTAGATAATAACCCAAATTGAGTGATTTAAGTTTCAGAGGACTCCTAGAACCACTTAGAATCTATTTGTGAGGTTTGATTAGTGTTTAAGTGCTTAATTTTGCTAATCACTCACTAATCACTCATAACCCTAATTAGGTCTTAACTTAGTCAAAATTAGGTCCAAATTGAGCCTACCACATATCATTATGATTAGTGAACTATTTATAATTCATAGTCACTGATTTTGCTTAATTTGGATACTAATTGGTAAAGTTAGAATTTTTGACCTATAATTAAGGATTCCTTAATTAACCTTAAAACCCTAGATCTTGTATTAGCCATAACTTGGTTATTACTTATCAGAATTTAGCAAATTTAGATGTTATGGAAAGCTTAGACAGTAAAGATCAATAATCTAAAAGAAAATTTAGCTTTCGCTTAGTCAAATTACTAATTTTTCCTTATGAGTCAAATTCACTAATTTGATCTCATATGGCTTAATAATTATCCAAAATTAACTTGGTTGCTGTCTAATCTTATATTAGACAGTAAGAAACACTTTCCAAAAGAAAATTTAGAATTTAAGCCCTAGATCAAAATTTGATCTTTTGAACCCTTAAGTAGGGGCAAAATGGTCATTTTGCCCAAATTTAGGGTTTAGCCTTTTAAAGCCCTAAATTCAATTTCTAATCATTAAAATCAGTAAATAGAATGAATTAGAACTGAAATTAATCAAATTTAAGTCTAAACTAGGTTTTGATCAAAATCTCAGAATTTTGCTCAGTAAAGAAAAATTCCTAAGTCCTAAGTGAGTGTTTATCTTTCTTTAATCATTCTTAGTTCCATCTTTAGGTCTTATAACATTAGTTAGGATGTGTGTCTTGAGAGATACTCTTAGTAATTAAGAGCCTTATTTTCCTAAGATTAGGCATAGATCTTAAGTTAGATTTCATCTATTAAGTAAATTGGGTTACTTAATTAGATGAAACCTTGAGTTTACTAGTTTCTAGATTTTTATTTAGTCTTTAAACATTAGAACTAAGAATAGAGATCTATCCTAATGAATTTGATTTATCATTAGGATTTGCCTTAACCTAATCTGTAAGTTTTGGGTTCTAAACATTAGACCCTTAGATTTTACCTTTAGATTAAGTGATAAAACCCCATCTTCTGGAGTCTAATTCTTAATCTTTTCATCTTGATTTGGCTAATCAAGATGAGGTTGGGATGAATTAAATTACAAAAATAGGTCAATGATTTATTTATTTTAACCAAATAGTTGTCTTTTGATTAAGTTATAATTAGGACTTGGCCAGTCCTAATTATCTTCAACTAGTAGGATTCGTGATTCTAAGTTACAGAATGTGTAAGAATTGATAATTCTGAAACTTATGTAACTTAGAGTAGATAGAACGAATAAAGTAGATAACAAAAGATATCACCTGTGTTTTAGATAGAGTTTTTCTTGCACTTTGATTTTGATGCTTCGCATTCCTTGATTTTGAGCCTTATACCTTGAACATATATTATGTACTTAAGATATTTGATAAATATCTTATGTCAATTTTGAACATTCATAAATAGCATTGTGTTTTTGTTTCACAAGTGGTTTGTAAGGTGTAGCTTGATTAGTATACCTCTTCGATCAACTCGTTCGGGGTCAGCTTCTTGTAGGGGGTTTCAGTCCGATAGTCTATACCATGCCTAGTCCATGGGATAGGATGGATAGACTCTTGCCCTACTGACTATATAGTCAGGATTTTGATATGGTTATACTAATTCAAGTACACTTACATTCAATTCTGTCTTAGCTCATCAAGCTAAGAGAATTTGGTGATGTTCCGTTCAGAGTTTCTTAGCTCATCAGGCTAAGATTTGCTGAGTTCGTATAGTTGCTATTGTTTCAGTTTACAGATACTGTTTTACTAGCATATTTTGCATTTCAACACTGTTTTACTTTCAGTTTTCCTGCGCATGTTATATATAGGATGCTAGTTCTACTTACTATTTTCATATGCTCACATAGGATGTTAGTGTTTTCAGTTTTATACTGTTTAAATTTTGTACTTCACTTAGCATAATCTGTTTGATCATAAGCATGTTTAGGTTGTACTTTTCTTACCTTCCTTATACTTTTCTTTTTCTTACCTGTCCTTGTTGCAGTTGTTTGGGGGAGGTATGTTTTACTTCCTATTTGTTTAAGTTATAAACTGTGGTTTATAACTTATTACTGTTCTTTTGTACGCTTTTCTGCACATATTATGCTTAGTTCTGTTTATATGGTGATATCTACTTAATTTAATAAAATTGTTTGCCCTAAAATGTACTTAGACTTATTGTATAACCAGTTTTTCTTTTATTGGCTGGGGCCCTACCATTATGAAACTGATAATGGTAGGTTCTGAGTTTGTTGGTTTAGCAGATCCAGTGAAGAGTTTGCCATTAGAGGAGGAGTCCGTTCCTGAAGATCTGTAGCCTAGTTTTCTATTTTCAGTGAGATTGAGAGTTTTCTTTCAGTTCTTTTAAACTCATTAAATGTTGTAATAATACAGGGTTATAATTCTCCTTCAGTACTTTACTTATTCTGTATTGTTGTATTTATACTGTATTTGGATGGATGTTATGTTTTATGCTTCCGCACTCTGAGTTCATGTATGATCATTTAGTGATAGTATTTCTAGATTGAATGGCAAAGTCCTTATTTAAATTGGATTAGAATGTGTGTCTAATCCAATCTTAAGTGAGGACCTTGTCATTTGGTGACCCCTCCACCGTAATCATGTTAACTTAAGGGTTAATAGGACCACGGCGGGGCAGGGCCGCCACACGTTGCTAGATAGGAACCTGTAACAAACCAGGTTGTTACTTAGGTCAATTAGGACTAGATCAAGTCTTGATTGAAATTCTAGTGCCTTAATTAAGTTATTAGAAGTTCATCTCAAAGATCCAGTCCAAATCTAGGATTAAATGATCAAAATCAAGATTTCTGGAAAATCCAGAAACCCTAAAAATTGACTTATTTAATTTGACCTTTAATCAATAGTTTGACTACGCCATTGCGTTCACCACCCCCAAAATAGTTAGGGGAGATGTTTTGGATGCATTTGGAAGTTGTTGGATTTTCGTCGAATATTTTAACATTATTTAAGTCCCCCAAAAAATCAAATAAATAAATACTCGTCAAATCAAAAATCCGATTACGCCATTGCGTTCCTCACCTCTCAATTAGCTAGGGGTGATGTATTTAAAATTTTTGGAATGTGCTTAATTAAGTAATTTTAATTAATAAAAATAATATAATAAATATAATATTAATATTATTAAATTATTATTATGCGGCGCCGTCATCCATTCCTTACGTCGTTCCTTCTTCTCAAGCCGCGCCGTCAGGATCGAACGACGATTGCAAACCCTCCGCGTGGCACCGAACTTGCACGCGTCACCTCCGAAGCTTCGCAGCTGTCGTCCACCACTCTAAGGAGGGATTAACGTGCCTATTCGATCTCCAGTTACTCGCATTTGCTAAAAATCAATTTTTATCGAAGAAGAATAGGATCCCCGTTTGAACGAGTATTTTGGACCATCCAATGCTAGGTACACCTACTTTCCAATTCAACCATTCAATTGCTATTATCTTAGTTCGAAGATTAATTGCATGCTATAGATAGAGTTTTTGACGGACCCGATCGAGTTCGATCGGGTTTGATCAACCCAATTTAGGATCAACTCTATAGTTCTTACCGTTAGAATATGCATGCCGAACCCTAGTCTCTAGGTTTGATCTTCTCTTACAGCCCTAGTCACCTTATGGTTAGGTTTAGTAGTTGATGGAAAGCCTTAGCCATGCTCTTTCCATCACCATGCTGGTTGTGCCGTCAAGTCGTCGGGAAGGACCTAAATTTTTGTGCCTTAGTCTGCTGTCATGGGAGTGAAGTGAAGAAGAAGAAGCATCAGGTCGGGCCGAGTCGACCGGGGCCCGACCCATAGTTGTCATATGCAGTGCTGGCGCATGGGCCCCGCTCGACACGCGGATTCCCCATTGCTCGGACACCTGTATTGTGGGACCCGCGCGCATCATTCCGTCTGGCAGCTGGTGCGAGGTGGGTCCACGTGTCAACCGTTGTTCTGACTTATGGGACCCGCTGCTGTTCCGAGCCCAATCATGCCATGCCATGTGGACATGGGTCCCGCCGTCTAATCCTGCCGTTTAAAAGAAAATAAATTAAAGAATTAGTTTAAATTAATATGATTTAATTTAAATTAAATTAATTAAATTTAAATAAGAACTTTAATCTCCCATAATTATAAATCCAGTGATCCAAACATACCAAAATTATATATCATTGGAATCAGAAAATTATAAGGATCATAATGGCACTATTAAAATTTCATTTGGAGATGCATATCGCATAGTGACATTTAGGACCCCCTAATTAAGCCCACAAATGTCACAAAATTTTATTAGTCCATAACTTTGCACACACTTACCCAAATATATCCAATATGGGTCTCATTTTAATCAGAAGACTCTCAGGAATAATCCTATAATGTTAAAATTTTTGTTGGGATGATAATTAGACTAATCATTTTTTGACCCAAACCCTAACCTTGTAAGGCATAACTTCTTAACCCTTAGTTCAAATATAGGCAATATGGGTATTAAAGTAATCAGTAGAACCTCTAGAACAACCTAGTAGTGATTAATTTCTCTTTAGATTAGTAATTGCTTAATCACTTTTAGGACCTAACTAATTACCATAATTAACCCTAGAACTTAAATTGACCATAACTTAGTCAATTAAGCTCTAAATTAGATCTTTCAATATACCATTTTAATAAGGAAGACCTAATTAATAGTAAACTATAAATATATATTAGATCTAATGGTTAGATCTCTTAATTAACCCTAATTATCTTAACATTTGATTAGTGAATATTAGCATAATTAATAATCCAAATTGAGTAATTTTAGTTTTTGATTACTTTTAGAGAAGAATATAATTTAGTTGTGTGGTTGGTTTAGTGATTTTGTATTTAATTTCACTAATCACTCAATAATCACCTTAAACTATAATTATTAATCCTAAAACTTATATTAGCTATAACTTAGCCAATACTTATCAGAATTTAATAATTTTAGATTTTATGAAAACCTTAGAATATAATCTTTAATAAACTAACAAAAAATAGAAGTTTAATTAAGGCAAATTATCAATTTTCCCTTATAAGTCAAATTCCTTAATTTGATTTTATAAGGCTTAATACTTATCCAAAATAGATGTACTTACTATTTAAACTCATATTAGATGGTAAGTAATCATTCCACTTTAATAAATTCTAGATTAGAGCCCTAATTCATAAAGTTAAATTTTAGACCCTTAAGTAGGGACAAAATGATAATTTTGCCCAAATTTATGTTTAAGCATTCTTAAACCTTAGATTTATAATTAAACCTCTAAAATAAGTAATAAAATTTATTTGTAATCATTTTAGAGTATTTAAACTCAATAAAATGATATGTTAAGAAAAACCCTAAAAATCACCTAAAATTCTCTTAGTCCTAATTATGTTTTCATAAGGTGAAGTTAATTCACCTTATGCCTTTCAAAAGTTAATTATACCATAACTCCAATTAGGTAATATCAAACTTAGAGCTTAATTATTCTTTTTAGGACTTTCCTCCAAACCTTTAAGATCTTATTTCCTTGGGATCTAGATTAGAAATTTATGTTAGAGTTCATCTATTAAGTAAATGGGTACTTAATAGATGAAACCTTGGTTATAATTTTTTAGAATTCCATCTTTTATTTATGATTATTTTATATTAAAACCTTAGAGGCAAGATTAGATATCCATCCTTTTAAAGCTTGATTTTTCTTAATAAGATAGCCTTAATTATAGCTCGTGAGATTTTGGGTTTAACTTTATACAATTAGGATTAGAACTTACTATATTAAAAAGTTAAAATCCAATACTTGGATTTTAACATCTTAATCCCCTAATTTTAACTCATATTAATCAAGATTGGCTTGGGATTCATAAAATCATCAATTAGGACATTTGATTTATTATTTAAACTTAAGAAAGCGTCATATGATTAATATATGTTAGAATTTGATTAGTTCTAATTTCTTTCAACTTATAGGATCAATATTCTGGATTTATACTCGTTAACTAGATATTGGAGATCCTAAACTTATATTAATTCAGATAGATAGAACGACTTAATTAGAAAACAAAGTGATATCACAAAGTTTGTTTAGTGCTATTTAATACCTTGAAATTTGTATGCTTTGCTTCCTTGTTTTGGACTTTAGACTTTGACACATTATATAAAACATAGTAT
Organism: Gastrodia elata; assembly: GCA_016760335.1. NCBI lineage: Eukaryota > Viridiplantae > Streptophyta > Magnoliopsida > Asparagales > Orchidaceae > Gastrodia > Gastrodia elata. Next base: position 63,711,544 of record CM028670.1, on the reverse strand, counting down.
ATTTTCTATGTTAATTTTGATTCATTTATAAGGCATATTCTTAATTGAAAGAAAGAATTAAAAGAAATGACTTTATGTAACTTATAGTGGAGTATGTTTTACTTAATCTGCCTAGACATTGTTACTTTACTTCTGTAATAGGATGTTTTTCCTAGGTGCTCAGATGATACTCTACTTTTGCACTATGATATTTCTCCTAGGTGCTCAGATGATACTTTACTTTTGCTCTAGGATGTTTTTCTTAGATACTCAACAAGTACTTTGTGGCATTACTTTAATCTGGGATGTTTCTCCTAGATTTTCAGATGGAAGTAATTGAAAATAAGTGATTTTGGATCTGGAATATTTCTTCCAGATATATCAGATGGATTTGTAATAGGCTTTTACTTCTTAGCAGGACTAAGTAAGAATATGTCCATATAAGTTAGTATATTTTACTTTATATTTTCAGTATACTTCTTTAATTACAACATTTTCAGTATATTTCTTTTTTATACAGCTCTTTGATTATATTCAGTAGTTCTTTTAGCACTTATAGTTTTTCATGTAAATTGTATTATTCAACAGCTTGTTTTCACTTGATGGCATATTAAGATGTTAGAAATTTACTTTCAGCACAGTACTTTTATTTTATATTGTAAACTAGCATTATTAAATTAATCATTCTACTTAGGAATTTCCTTGTACTTAGTAAATTCTATTAACTGTTAATTAACCCTTTTCTGCAGCTTGAGTTAAGGTATGTGCTTACCTCATATTTTGTTGAGTTATAATAAAGTTAATTATAACTTTATCACTTTTCTTTGATGCTTTGCTGCTCCTACTTTGCTTAGATATTGTGATATCATTAAAATTAATAATTTGCAACCTAAAATGTACTTAGACATTTTGTCTAATTAGATTTTTCTTTTATTGGCTAGGGCCCTATCATTGTGATATCGATAATGGTAGATTATGAGCTTTTCGAGATTGTGGAACCTTCTGAAGATCAGGTTCAGGAGGAGGAGCATGCAGGAGAAGACTCTTAGCTCTTTCTTTTACTTTATGAGAATTGAGTGACTTTACTTTTTTTCTTAAACTCTTAATGTTGTTTTGTAATAATATAGGATTTAAACTACTTTTCTTTTCATGCTTATGTATTTTGAGTTGTATAGTTATCTTGATTGTATGGATGTTATTATTTGTCTTACTTCCACAACTCTGATATATATTATAGTATGCTTATTCAGTGATTAGCTCTCTTCTGCTCTTCATATTAGGGCATATCTTCCATTGACATTTGATTAAGAAGGTTTATTCCTTAATCTAAATGCTAAGTGAAGGTTTGCCCATTGATGACCACCTCTTAATTATGATGATTAAGGGATGATGGCCACAGAATCGCTTGTCAAGGTGGGGCCCATCATGCTAACAATGCAGAACCGTGGTTCTGCGCAAATGGACTAGTTTGGCTCGGCAAGAAAATCCGAGCCGAGATCTTTACTCATCGAACCGTTCGTCCCCGCATACCACCTGAAAAGGCAAAACTAGGGTTATCCATTTTGCTCGACTCTGACGGTCTCTGGGTACAGCCCGCATGCTGGTGAGAAGATCTCACCGAGGCAGTTCACCTGAGACAAAAATCGGATCCATACGATGAGTAGGAAACTGGATGATGCCCTAAATCTCCCCTACAAAACCATAAAGACTATTGTGGACGGTTAATCGATTGAACTCCATTGAGATCATTTGAGTTAAATCAGATTCCACCAATCGATTCAGCACAGATTGAATTAGGGTCTCATAATCAAAGAAAAATGATTACAAGCTTATATTGGCGCAATTAAAGGCATACCTTAAACGTCTCCTTCAGCCAGGTTAGAGAAATTAGGGTTCGCAAATTTGGGTTCCTCGCCAATTCCTCAGCTTCTCCTCGAGTTTCCAGCAGAAGGTGGATGGAAAAATAGGAGAAGGAAGAGTCCTACACGGCTAATGGGGCAGTTGTACGCGGAGGTAGGATACGATCGGCCGAAGGACAGGGATGCACTAGGAGTGGATCCTAGCCGTTGGTTCGTTTGCTTGATCCAACGGCCAGGTTGGTTTGATCACAGCAAATCGCCTCACAGGCGTTCAATCAGTTGAAGGAAATGCACTAAGGCTGAGATCCATCTGATCTACTGTTTCGTGAGACAGGTCATGTAGCTGATCCCTACAGTACAAAAATTTTGACCGTTTGGAAAACCTAAAATAATATATATATATATATAATTATTTATATATATATATATATATATATATATATACTTAAATAATTTTAAATAATTTATTTAAATTTAATTAATTATTAACAATTTATTTCTCAAAATTAAATAATCAGACGGATTCTGAAAAAATCTCAAAAATTCACCCTTATTTAAACAAGGGGTGAGGAACTCAAAAATGCAAGCAAATTTTTGATCAGAGGTCAATTTAATTATTTTAATTTTCTGAGTATTTAAATATTATTAAAATAATTGGGAGAAATTTGATGACTTTTAAACACTTTCAAAATACCCCCCTTAGCTAATTTGAGGGTGATGAGTCCAATGATGGACTCCATTTTTGATTCTAAGATCTAAATAAAATAGGCATTCTCAAAATTATCAAAAAATCAGAAAATATTGGAAATTGCCAAATGATCTCCAAATTGCACAAAATTTGAAATAGATGCTCTTAATGTAATTATTAGAGTAATGGAAAAGGTTTGGAGTCAATTAGGTCTCTAATTGATGGGTAACAACACTAGGGTTATTACAGACTCTCGTCCTTAAAAAGAGTGTCACCCACAACATAGAACAATTAAAAATAAGAATTTGAAAATGCATGAAGGAAGTCCATAGAAAGAATAACAAAAATGAAAGAACTAAAACTACCTAATTAAGAAAAAAATTATGGGAATTTCTTTCACATATCCTCTTCTTTCTCCCACATGGCTTCACCAATTGGATGATTCTACCAGTGGACTTTGATCATAGGAATGCTATAATTTCTTAATAGCTTAAGATCCCATCCCAGAATTGCAATAGGCTTAATGACAAAAGTCAGACTAGGCTGCAGCTCGATTGCTGGAATTTGAACTTGTTGACTATGATCTAGCAAACACCTTCTTAATGATGAGACATGAAACACATTGTGCACTACTGAGAAGTCATCAGGTAACTCTAACCTATATGCAGATATTCCAACTTTTTCAATCACTTCAAAGGGTCCCAAATACCTTGGACTCAGCTTTCCAGAAACACCAAATCTCAACTCACCTTACATCAAACTTACTTTTAAGTACACACAATCACCAACATGGAATTATAATGGATGATGATGAGCATCAGGATTCCTTTTTTGTTGATCCTGAGATGTCATCATATTACGCTTGATCAGAAAAACTTTTATAGTAGTCTCCTCAATCAATTCAGAGCCATAAAGCTAAGAATCTCCTATTTCACTCCAAGCAACATGACTTGTACACCTCCTACCATAAAGAGATTCATAAGGAACCATATCGATAATGGACTGGAAACTATTGTGGTAGGCAAACTCAATTAAGGCAAGATGATCTTTCCATCATCCGCCAAAATCAAGAACACAAGGATGAAGAAGATCTTCTAAAATCTGATTAATCCTCTTAGTTTGACCATCAGTCTGGGGATGAAAAACAATACTCAAAGCTAAGTTCATCCACAAGTATTGCTGAATAGCATACCAGAATCTTGAAGTAAATCTACTCTCTCTGTCAAAAACTATGCAATTTGGCATACCGTGCAAATGAACGATTTCCTTAAGATAAAGCTTAGCTAACTTCTCCACAGGATCTGTCTAACGGATTGGAAGGAAGTGAGCTGATTTGGTGAGTCTGTCAACTATCACCCAAATTTAGTCAAAACTAGATCTACACTTGGGCAGTTTCACAATGAAGTCTTTGGAAATATCAGACTATTTCTATTCAAGAATGTATAAGGGTTTGAGAAGTCAACTAGGCTTATGATGCTTAGCTTTAACTAAGGAATAGGAATGACACTTTGAAATAAAAATGGCAATATGTCGCTTCATGCCAGACTACTAGAATGATTTCTTTAAATCCTGATACATCTTACTGCTTTCGAAATGAACAATGTAACTAGAGTTATGGGCTTCTAATAGAATTTACAATTATAGGATTTTAGGAATCCATAACCTAGTCTTCTGAAAGATCACACCTCCAGCATCCTAACATAATTCAGACTTCTTCCCACTAACAATATCAGAAACCATAATAGAATAACTTGCATCTTCCTTCTGAGCTTCGATAATCCTAGACCTTAGAGAATTATTTGACTAAATAGCAAATAATAGAGTGCCCAAATCAACAGATCTAATCGACTCAAGATTCAATCTGACAAAATCTTTGATCAAAGATTCATTGCAAGAAAGGGAAGATAAATTCACTTTACGACTCAAGGCATCAGCTACTACATTAGCTTTACCCGAATGGTACTGGATCTCAAAGTCGTAGTTGCAAAGTAACTCAAGCCGCTTATGGTGATGGCAGTTAAGTTTTTCTTGAGTGAAGATGTACTTTAAGCTTTGATGATTAGTAAACATCTGACTCTTAACTCCGTACAGGTAATGTCTCCATATCTTAAGAGAAAAAACTACCCCTGTAAGTTCAAGATCATACACACAATAATTCTTCTCATTAGACTTATGCTATCTAGAGGCATACGCTATTACACGATAATATTTCATCAGAACAGAACCAAGCCCTACTTTAGAGGCATCAGTATAAACCTGAAAATCTTTACCCTCCCAAGGTAATACTAGAATAGGAGCAGATGTTAATAATTACTTTAATTTTTGAAAAGATTCTTCACAAGCTGTGCTCCAAATGAACATAACTTCTTTTCTAGTTAACTGAGTTAACAATGAAGCAATTTGAAAAAAATGCAAGAATAAACCTTCTGTAATTATTAGTGAGTCCTAAGAAACTGTGAATCTTTGTTACACATTTAAGTTGGACCCACTCTTGAACAGCTTGGATTTTATTTTGATTGACTCTAATGCCTTTAACATCAATCATGTGACCCGGAAATATCAAAGATTGGAGCCAAAACTTGCACTTTGAAAACTTAGCGAATAACTTAAAATCTCCTAATAGCTTAAGAATGGCATGCAGATGCTCTTCGTGCTCAGCAAATGACTTAGAATAGATTAGGATGACGTTGATGAAAATGATGACAAACTCATCTAGATACGACTTAAGGATACACTGCATTAGGTCCATGAAGATGGAAGGAGCATTTTTCAGTCCGAAAGATATAACTAAAAACTCAAAATATCCATATGAAGTCCTGAATGCAGTTTTAGGAATATCTTCTTCCTTGACTTGAATCTGGTAATAACCTGACCTTAAGTCAATTTTAGAGAAGACTTTCACTCTGGCGAGTTGATCGAACAAATCATCAATCCTAGGAAAAGGATACTTATTCTTCATAGTCACTTTGTCAAGCTCACGGTAGTTTATACACATTTGGATCGATCCATCCTTCTTCTTGAAGAATAGGACAGGAGCTCCCTAAGGTGACATATTAGGGAGAACAAATCCTTTCTCTAACAACTCTTGTAACTGCTCTCTAAGCTATTGTAATTCTTTCGGTGCCATTCTATATAGAGCCTTAGATTTAGATTGAGTCCCAGGAATTAGCTCAATAGAAAATCCTACCTTATGTAAGGGAGGTAGTCCAGCCAAGTCTTCAGGTAATACATCGAGGAACTCTCTAATATTGATAATCTCTTATGGACTCCTAACTTGCTTTTCCTCACCGATCAAGGTTACTAAGATTGCTCAACAACCTTTACTAATGAGGCTCTTGGCTTCAATTGTATTAATTAGGGATGCAGTCAGCCAAACTTTACTACAAAAACTTTTGGCTTTCTTCCAACCTTAAGTGAGATTCTTTTTCTAAAGCAATCTATGATAGCGTTAAACTTACTCAACCAATCCATACCTAAAATTATGTAGAAATTCAAAATTGACATAACAATAAGTTTGGATTGAAAGAATTGATCACTGATTAGGATGTCTACCTAACAGAATCACTAGCACACATTTCAACACCCGATGACATCTGCACTTTCAAGGCATTGACTAAGATCAAATGTTGGAGATTAAGAGAAGAATCACAACTCTCGGACATAAATTAGTGGCTAGCACCCGTGTCGAAGAGTGTGTCATAGAATTGATTCTCAATAAATAGAGCCTATAGCAGGGAAAATTAAACTCTAATTACAGCTAATGTAAACTAAAACAAAAAGTACTAAAAATAAAATGCAGAAGAAATGAAAGACAAAAAATAGAAAATTAAATGTAGAACGTAATAGTAAAAATGATGTTGTTTTCTTGAGCTATAGAAGGATACAGAGTGCAAACTCATAGTACAGCAGGATATTAAGAAACAAACTTGCCTTTAACATTCCTACTAGCTTGACCTTGCTTTGGAGGAAACAAAGGTACCCCATTTGGATGCTGTGCACTTCCACGAGCAGGAGGAGGAATTAAGGCAAGAGCTGGCACTTGAGAATTAATAAGAGCACGATTTTGCACGAAAGGTTGGCAATCAATCCTCATCTTATCCATTGTCCAATTTGCTTGACAGTCTCAACGACGATGATTGGTTATGCTGTAGATGTAGCATCGGCCGCCCGTGTGATAACACTTCCCATAAGGATGTGGCCTATTACATCTAACACCAGGTCTTCCTTGCTGAATAAGTTTCTAATTCTTATTCTGATTCTGACTTGGAGTAAGCTGAAAGAGTTTAAGGCCTTGAGGATGATTCCTCTTAAACGGTTCAGATCCTGAGGGATGGAGATGAGAACACTTCTTCAACTCCATCTGAGCTTGGTGGTACTCGACCAAGCGGACACCTTACAAGAGCTTAGGAAAATCATCATGATGTTGAGACATCATATGACTTTTGATGGAATCCTTCAGGCCAAATAAGAATTTAGTACACCTCGTCACATCAGTGTGGACTATATTGGGAGCAAAATGAGAAAGCTTACGGAATTCCATCTCATAATAGTGCATAGAATGGCTTCCATGAGTAAGCTGCATGAATTCATTCTTGATTATGGTTTGGGCATACAGAGGAATGAATTATTCGTAGAAAACTTGCTCAAACTCATCCCTTGGAATATCTTCCAACCGAACGCATGTGAAACGGGTCTTCAATTCACTATCCCACCAACATTTAGCCTCGCCATGAAACAGATAAGTGGCAAGATGAATGCATTCACTTTTAGGACATTTAATACTGGCCATGGTTTTTTCTATTGCTTTGAACTAGTCAATAGCTTTGAAGTGAGAAATGGAGCCATTGAATGTCAAGGGGTTTAAATGATGAAAGGTAAGGAGAAATGCATCCACTACTGGCCAGCAGTTAGCTGTGGAGTCACAGGAGCTTTGGGTGGAATTAGAAATGAAGCTTGGGGAGGAGATGGGAACTGTTGTGATGAGGTAGGAGAAGGTTTGGAAGGGTTATGAGAAGGTTGAGAAGGGGTACAGGATGAGGCCATCCTTTCTACAGCATGGTCTGAGCTTCAATCATAACCTGCATCATCTCCAAATGATTCTGCATTTGATCGGTATGAGAAGTTGTGGAAGAAGTCAGTTCTTCCACAATAAGAGGAATATGATTACTTAAATCAGGATTCATTATAAAGAAAAGAAAAGGAAACACAATTCAGAAGCTGAAGAAAATGGGAAAAAGGATTCTCATTAACTTAAAATATTTAAGAGATATAATTTTGGAAGAAAGAAGAGAAAACACAAGTAAAATAGGAGCTATTTACAAGAAGATACTGATAAAAAAGAAATAAGTGCATAAAGAAACTAGCACTACAAGTTACAAAATTTTCATAAAATATAAACTCAAAGTCTTCATAGGTAGAAGCACGATGGAGACATCTACTTCCACGAACTAGCACTTCATCAGCACGACACCACCAGTCCATGGCATAGTCGTTGAAGAGTTCGCCCAAAAATTGGAAGCGTATATGATCAGGGAAAGCTATGGCTTCAAAAGTTGTAGACTCGTGAAATCCATTCTCTAGCCAACTATGAAATGTAGTCACCTCAAAACACACAATACTTCAAAATTTTGTCCAAAATTTCACCTCCGCTTGAGACACTCTAAAGAAGTCACGACATAAGTTGAGCCAAACCAATGATCATCCTCCTAATAAAGAAAGAATGATCTGGAAAAGGAGCTTAGTTCACATTCATAGTTTTCCATCTAAAAATTTGATTAATGTTTATGTTAGAAATTTAAATCAATTATTGGATTAGTGATGTGTTTACTATCCTAAGATGTCATTTTAAATATCTTTACTCTTCTGTGTTGTTTGCTTTTGGATAAATGGATGTCTTTATCTTAACTTAAAGTTCTCAACTTGGCTCTGATACCAACTGTAATGACCCCAATATCGAGTAGGAGGTTGACCTAACATCGGTGCATCACCACAGCATCTAATACTGAATTAGAGGAAAAACTAACCTAATTACTAGATGTTGTGTTTAGCCAAGGATCATGAAGAGTTTAATAACTCAAGTTGTTACTTAGGTCAATTAGGACTAAACCAAGTCCTAATTATGATTCCAGTGCACTAAGTAAGTCATTAGGAACTCACCTCATAGACTTAGTCCAAATAAGGAGTCAATTAAATCAAATTTTGATTTTGGGAATTTCCAAAAACCTTGGAATTTCACCTATCTAATTTGATCTCAAATTGAAAATCCAACTTCACCATTGCGCTCATCACCCCCAAATTAGCTAAGAGTGATGTTTTGGAAGCATTTGGAAGTCGTTGGATTTTTGGCGAATATTTAATATATTTTAAATACCCGAAAATTCTAATAATTAAATACTCATCGAAACGAAAATCCAACTTCGCCATTGCATTTCTCACCTCTCAATTAGCTAGGAGTGATTTATATGAAATTTTTGGAATGCAATTAAACTAATTTTAATTAATAAAATTGATATAAATTAATATAATATTAATATTAATTCATTAAGCTAAACGACGCCATCTTTTGCATCTCATGTTGTTTCCCTATTCTTTAATCTGTGCCATGTGTTTAGATGGATCACCCGCGCCGTCTCATCGATCGATCAGACGGGTGAGGCTCGTCGACTCCACGCATTCGGCGCGTGGATCGCAGACCTTGCACGCCGCGTACGCTCTGACAGTGGCCATTGACAGACCTATAATACATCTGCGCTTTCACGCAAGTGTACATGGTCTGAAGTAATAAGTGGAAAGTTTGAATTTCCAGGATTTATCGAACCATAGAGAATTGGATGTTTTGTTACTAAGTTATATCTATGATCACTAATGTTTAAGCTATACGTGTATTGATTGGTGTTGGTTCCTGAACAAGCACGACAACACTTAGTAAAAAATACTTCTGATAAAAGGAAGAGGAGAGTTGGGTTTCTCCCACATGCTATGATAGATAACTTATGTATGATGATTCCTCAAGCATTCATTAGTTCTTTAGTCAAGTGCACATTGTTCTTATTAGAGTTTTAATTCAAAGAATTACAAGTTCAAGTCTCATGCATGAAATGAATACACATTCGGTTTTATTCAGCACATAGACCCTTATAAGATTTTAGATTTATAGTTTTTCTCTCATCTCTTAATCATGGAGATGAGGGTTATAAAGTTTAAGATCTTATAAGCATTGATTCCACTAAGAGCTTCACGTGCCTCAAGCATAGTTTAGATGAGGGAGTGATTTTATTGGGCTCAATGACTATGTCACCTCATTAATGAGCACCCAATGAATCCATTCCCTCTCTCAAGTATGTTGAGCAATAGATCTCAGTTAGTGAGTTTTAGCATCACACACTTTAACTCATTAGTTGAGCATAGATTAAGGTGCATTAAGCTCAAGAACTTTCTCATATAGTTCTGAGCTCTCATGCACTCATAAATCTAGCATCAAAACTAAGGTGAGCTATGGAGCACAAGACACAATAGTCCTTGAGTTCAATTAGTTCTTTGTCCTTTGGTCCACATTCAAGTCCACAATAGTCCTTTAATTTCTTTAACAAGGCATTGAGTTCATGATTTTTATTAAAACTTGAGGAAAACTTCATACAATTATAGTTTCTATCAATACATGTGGGATTGCCCCAACCCTCCTCAAGGGAGATTTAGCTCTCCATTACAAAAGAGATGAAAAAAAATACATACATGGATAAAGACCCTTTCATGATCAACTAAGAAAAACACAAAGAAAGAGTTTAAAAAATACTAGGACTATTCCTTTGGGAAGTTCTCCGGACTCCTCTTCTTCTTGCTTGAAGTTGCTTCTCTTAGGTCTCTAGTGCTGCCTTTCTTCTCCTTCTCCTTGCAAGATGAGCTCTTTCACCCTTGGAGAGTTCTCCTTCTCCTCTATGCAGCCCTCTCTTTACTTAGGTTGTAGTGAGCCAAGTTGGGATCATCTTGTAAGTCAAGAGAAGTGGTATTTATAGAGGTGGGTACTTCTTCATCTTCTTATTTCAAAATCTGCTTTTGCCTTTTAAAAATTCTGGTGCAATGATGGCTAAATCCACTTAAGGGATGAAAAGACTATTACTGTTCCATTAATACTTCTCCACATCACCTCAAGAAGACTATTTTCCCCTTAAAAAAATGTAGTTGCTGCAAAAGGAATGATGGCTGGAGACAAGGTGCTGGTTGGGGGTCTTGTCCCAGCTGCATTTAATGCTCTACTCAGAAGAAATTTTGGCAGGCCGCTGCAGCCCGCTGCAGCACGCTGTAGCACGCTATTGCGGAAAATTTTCACAAAAGTGGGCCGCTGTGGCACGCTGGGGGCGTTTTGGATCCTACAATGAAGGGCTGCTGCAGCGCCCAGTAGCGGGCTGCAGCGCACTATAGCGCTAGCGATTTCACAAAAGGCTCCGCTGCAACGAGCTGTGGCGCCAGCGCACCACAAAGTGCTCCCCTGCAGTGCACTGTGGGGCCAGCAATTCAGAAGTTGGACTGCTGCAGCGCGTTGTAGCACTCAATTTCGCAAATTGGCTCGCAGCACCACGCTGTGGCGCCAGCGCTTCGCAAAATGCTCCACTACAGCCCACTGTGGCGCCAATGATTCGCAAGTTAGACCGCTGCAGCACGTTGTGGCACGCGATTTTGCAAATTGGTTCGCTGCAGTGCGTTGTGGCGCCAATGCTTCGCAAAGTGCTCCACTGTAGTGCGCTATGGCGCCCGATTTCACAATTTGGCTCGCTGCAGCATTGCAGCTCCAGTGCGCGGTAGCAGTTTTCCTTTAGGAATTTTGGAAATTTGTCCATATTGCTCAGAATTCGTTGGATAGGCATTTTTCCTAAAAAGATAAGCAAAATTAGATTAAGGAAGCCATTTTAATATTAAAAATGAATGAAATTTTCCTTTAATTAGGATACAAATTAGGGATTCATCGGCCATTTCCATGGCTGTAACTGTTGCTCTAAGACTAATTAAGACCTCTAACCTTCCCTTTTGCTCAGTTTCACTCTCTGAAACCTAAAGTTTCTCAAATACCCTATCGAACTCAAGTTTCTTCTGAGCCATTAAATCAGGTATGTTCTAAATTCCTAATCCACTCATGCAATAGAATCAAATCAATTTCATATCTTAATATCTTATGGGAGTTCGATCGATTGAATTTAGCCACTTGTCCACAGTACTCTACAGTTTCGGTCACTCGGCACATCTGTCGTCCATGCCCGACATCCTAGGGTTAAACATTTTAGACGACTTAGGTTACCCCGGTCTTTGATCCAAGCATCATCGGAAAGGTCTTGAGGTCCTCTCTCCCGTGATGTGCGGGTCGAGCCACGGCAACGCCAGCAAAGACCGGACCTTCGTGCCCTAGGTTGTGTCGCTTGCATTTTGTCAGGAAGATGGAAGAACCTTCGGGTCGAGTCGGGTCGACCCAAGCCCAACCGGTGCATTTAAGTGCCGCCCGCGTTCCATCTGCCGCGTCACTCGATAGCTGGGACCCCCGCCAATTCTTCAGCCTGCCGCCTCTCGACACATAGAGGGTGGGTACCACGGGTCTTCTTCTGTCAGTCGCATCGACAACTTCGGTCAGATGATGTGGGGTCCACCTCTGATAATTGAATTTAATAATAATTGATTAAAATATAACAATATCATATACCATTGTGATCAGCAAAAATAGAGGATCACAATGGTGCTGTCAAATTTCCAGTAGGACTTATATTTTGCATAGTGACATTTTATGACACTTAAATATTTACAAAAATGCCACTATTGTTCAATTGACCATAACTTTACACACACTCACCCAAACGTAGCCAATATGGGTCTTAAAGTAATTAGGAAAATCTCTAAACTACTCTGATAGTATCCATTTCTCTGTTTGGATGATATTTTGCCTAATCATATTTAGAACTCTACCCTAATTACCCCATTAAACCCTAGAACTTCAATTGATCATAACTTAGTCAATTAAGCTCCAAATCTAATACACTATTTTGATCAGGAAGACATAATAACTAGTAAACTGCAAAAATATTTAGGATTTGATGGCTAGATCCCTTAATAAATACTAATTACTCTAAAACTTGATTATTGAATATTAGCAAAATTAATAATCAAAATTGAATGATTTAAGTTTTTGATAACTCATAAAGTAGTATAGAACATAGTAGTATAGTTAGTTTAGTGATTCCATGATTAATTTCACTAATCACTCACTAATCAACTTTAACCCTAATTAGGTTATAACTTAACTAAATTGAGTCCAAATTGGATCTAATCCCAGTTAAAATAATTAGTGGGTTATAGGGAAGCTATAGCCACTAAAATTATTAAATTTGGACTTCAAATGTAAAAGTTAAGTTTTTGACCTAATCTTAAGAACCTTAAATTTACAAAATAGGACCCTAAAATTAATTTGCTTATTTCTTAACCATTAGACCTCAGAATTTAGTGTTCTTAGACTCTATGGAATCCTTAAACAGCAAGAATTAATACACTGGCAAAAAAATTAGATTATATTAAGTAAAATTACCAATTTTCCCTTCTGTGTTAAATTCCTTAATTTGTTCTCATAAAGCTTAATAATTATCTAAATTAGGTATTCTTACTGCCTAACTTCATGTTAGATAATAAGTAATCATTTCCCTTAAAATTTTCTATTTTTGAGCACTTAATCAAAAAGTAGATTTTTTTAAAACCCTTAATTAGGGGCAAAACCAAATTTAGGGTTAATTGCCTTTAAGCCTTAAATTCATAACCTAATCACTAAATTCAATAAGTACAATATTTTAGAAGTTAATTCAAATGATTTAAACCTTAAATCAAAATTTCATGCAAAACCTTAATTTTTTCTTCCTTAAGAAAATTCTAAGTAAAATATTAGCTGTATGATGTGAGATTCATCCCACATCATACCCTTCTTTGAACCATCTATTTCCATATCTTAAGTCCTAATAACATTAGCTAAGATTTGTGTCTGAGCATTAAATTTAGTGTTTAAGAGCTCTTTCCTTAAAAATTAGGAATATATCTTATGTTAGAGTTCATTTATTAAGTAAATTGGGTTACTCCATAGGTGAAGCCTTAGTTTTGGTAGTTTATAAATTTTTATAGTTTATTAATGATTATTTAATATTTTAACCTTAGCCTTAAGAATAGATCTCCATCCTCTTGAGTTTGACTTCACTCAATAGGATTTGCCTTAACCTTAATTTGTGAGATTGGATTGTAAGCTTGTCCTTTAGGATCACCTTTGGATTATACAATTAAACCTCAATATTTGGAGTTTAAATTCTTAATCCTTCCATCTTGATTTGGCTTAATCAGGATGGGTTTTGGTTATTTAATTTATCAAAATAGGTCAATTGATTATCTGTTCAAATTATAAAATTGACACTGATTAAATTATATTAAAACCTGATCAGTTCTAATTGTTTTCAACTTATAAGGCAATGAGTCTAAGTTACATATATTATAAGAATTGATGATTCTGATCTTGTGTAACTTAGAATAAATAGAGCAAATAGTTAGACAATAATGGATATCACTTGTGTCTTAGTAGAGTCACTTGCTCTCCTTGAACTTTGATGCTTTATTTTCCTTGAAATTGAGCTTGTTACCTTGGACCTATGTGATGGATATAGGATACTTGATAAGTACTCCATGTCAAGTTTGATTTACATAAACAACATGTGCATTTTATCAGTGTTTTTGGCTTTACTGATTTTGGTTCAATAGAGTGTAGCCTAAGTCGTATGCCTCTTCAGCTCGATCAATTTGGGACTGTCACTGGTGATGTAACCAGGTCAGTGATCTATTCCATCTTAGCTGATCTGGGATGGTGCGTAATAGATCCTTCGCCCACATAACTTCATTAGTTAAGATTTTGATATAACAATACTGGCTTAGGTGCACTTCTACTTAGTGTTTTCTACCTTAACTCAATAGGCTAAGTAGCTCTTTTTCTTGTTTTCAGCTTATGTGGCTTAATGGCCATAACAGATTTTAGTCTTGTACTTATTATTTCATATCATTTTACCATATTTTGATTTACTTTATAAGTATCTCAACTTATTTATATATCATCTTTCTTAGCTTTTATATTTACATACGTGTTAGAATGATAGTCTTATTCATTATCGAATGTTAGATATATATATTTGATCATATATAGGATATTAGTTTTACTTTATGTGCATGTTAAGGATGTTAGTATTACTTAACTTAGGATGCTAGCTTTACTCGCTTTATACATATCTAGATTGTTAGCCTTACTAATTTTATATAGGATGCTAGATATAATTTGAATTGTTTTAATTGTATTTTATAATTCAATTAAGTTATATGAAGTAGCATGAGTTATTTTGATCATAACATAATTAGGATGAGTTTCCTTATAATTATTAGTATGTTTCTTTTCATTTTAATACATAACCTTGTTGCAGTAGAGTTTTGGAGGTATGTGCTTACCGTATCTTGTTAAAGTTATAAACATATTATTTATAGATATCTAAATTATAATAATAATGTATCAGCCTAAATTGTACTTAAACATTTTGTCTAATTGAGATTTCCTTTTCTTTGGTTGGGGCCCTATCATTATGAAACCGATAATAATAGATTCATAATTATTTCAAGTAGTGGAGCCATCTAAGAATCTGTCTTTGGGGGAGGAACGTGCTGTCAAAGACTCTTAGCTTATTATATATCTTTCTATTCTGCTTGTGAGGCTGAGTGGCTTTATGTTTCTTTTCTGCTAAACTATGTAAATATGTTATAATAATTCAGGGATAAAACTTTACTTTATGCTGCCTTACTTATTTTGAGTTGAATGTCTGGATTTTCATAATACAATGGATGGATGTTATTATTTTGCTTATGTACTCTACTTTCATGAATATTTCATCTAGTGATTCATGCTTGATATGGCAAAGTCTAGAATTATAACGGATTATGATGATTACCTAATCTAATTATAAGTAAGGATCCTACCATTTGGTAACCTCTCCACCGTAATCATGTTAACTTAATAGTTAACAGAACCACGGCGGAGCTGGGGTGCCACAAAGAGGGTCTTAAGTTAAGATGAGAAAGTGGAGGATGAGAAACACATATGATAAAGATGATTTCAAATGCATGTAATCAAATTAGTTACAAATATATGTATGAAAATGACAATTATATGCATGTATAAGGGGAGTAATCATGTAACATCAGAAGTAATTGCAATTACCTGGAAGTAAAAGAAATGGGATATGTGAATAAAAGTACTTGCAATTTTACATGTAGTAACCTAATAATTGCAATAAAGAATTAACAATATGAATTTATCATGATTTCAAATATGAATATGCAAGTAACAATTGCAAGTAGTAGTAAAGGTGAACATTCACATGTAACAATATAAGTTAACAAATATAGGATGCATGTATAACTATGCTACAAGTAGGAATGGATACAATTAATCACATATGACAGATAGACTTATGAGCATGAGATATTTAAGCAATTCAATCACATGCCAATTAATTTAAAGAGCATATAAAAGACTCTCTCTCACAAAAGTATAGGCAAACAAATAACATTTTAAGCGGAAGCAATTATGAGACTTCAAGTACTTGGTCCAGCTCCACTTGTATTCAATTGTAACTGATCTATCACATTTTGGCACTTAAATGTGATAGGGCGAAGCCAAATAAAAAGAAAAGCATAGTTAGACTAAACAGTCTAAGAACATTTTAAGATTGGTTAAGCATTTTATAAGTTTGATTTGGATATCACTAACTAATTTACAATATGAAAGTAAGCAATGGAGAAAATGAAAGCACTTAAATATTAAAAAGAAAATAAGGAAAATAGCAAGAAGACAAAGGAAAAGCAAAGTGATTAAGAATACTCACACGTTTAGACATTCTAGCCTGCAAGTAAATTAAGGGTAAAAGCATCCTAGATAGGCTAGAAAAATACTAATGTGCATATGAACACAAATAAAATGAAGCATATATATGTTCAATGACCTTATGCTAAGTAAGAAAAAGAAGATAGTGAATCATTTAAATGAAATTATAGCAATATTCACTATAATCTAAATGGATTGTAAACAAGTAAAGTACAGTACTAAAAACATAAAAAGTGCAAAGCATAGTAAATAAAATAAAATCTTAGACTATAAGTCTAAGAGGTACATAGCCTAGGACTATGAAAAGTAAGTATAGCTTGAAGTTATAATGAGATCTCACAATCTATAGGGGCAAAATGGTCATTTTGCCCAAAAATTAGGTTAAGTCTTCTGAACCCTTAAAATATCTTTTAAATTATTAAAAATAGTAATAAAACTAATTTAGGATTAGTTTAAGTTTTAAATCCCATAATTTGAATAATTTTTCAAACATCATTATTTAGGCTTGAAATCTCTAAGGATAATATGCCTTAGCTAAAATTCATTCTTAATTTCTCTAATTAAATAAAAATAACAAATTAAATTAAATTGAAATCTCTCTTAAGTCTTTTCATTATGAGCTTCCTTAGGAACTTCACTTACACCCTAGGACCTTTTCCCTTAAGATTAGAAGTAGATCCTATGTTAGAATTCATTCATTAAGTAAATGAGTTATTTAATGAATGAAACCTTAGTTTTATTAATTTTTAGATTTTTATACTTTAATTATGATTATTTTATCTTTCAATTTAAGATTAAGAATAGGTGAATCATCTTATTAAGCTAGATTGTGCTTAATAGAATTTACCTGAATTATTAATTCATATTTAAACTTAAACTTTAGTCCTTAAGCTTTACCCTTTGGATTATGTGATTAAACCCAATTATTGGTGTTTAATACATGATCCCTAGTTTTAGTAGATCTTGATTAAATCTTAGTTTAGAACATCTAAATTCATAAAATAGGATGTGATGATTTATTATTTAACTTATAGTCCATTCTGATTGAAGTAAATTAGAACCTGATCAGTTCTAATTACTTTTAACTTATAAGGCCATGCTTCTAAGTTAAACTCGATAGTAGGAATTAGAGATCTCAAACTTGTGTAACTTAGAATAGTTAGAATGGTTTATAGATAACAATTGATGTCGCCATGTGTAGTAGAGTCCCTTGCTCATTATTATTTTACTTGTGCTTTCACATTCCTTGTATTTGTGCCTTATTCCATAAACATGTCATACAAGTTAATGTTCTTGTATGAAATAACAACATAAAATATTAGGATAACATTTGCTTTGGGTTCAGTTACTTATTGATATTATGCATTTTACCATAATGGATAGGGGTAAGAAGAAATAAGGAGTACTTGGCATTACTCATTGAGGAGTGTTGTGCTAAGTTTGGAACACGTATAATCTTTCAAATGTGCTTGACTCCTCAACTACTTCTAGATATATCCATAGAAGTAAAATAAATAATTAAAATATTTCTGCATTTGTGATTACTGCCTCTTCAGTTCGGTTTTTATTCTATTATTCCAGCTTAGCCTCAGATGACGCTAGGAATATTTTGTCGCTTTAGCCTCCGCGTTGATGCTAAGAATCCTTTTGATTTTAGCAGACTAGATTAGCCCTCTTCTGATATGGTAATTATTACATACATATTTACTATTTACTGTTTACTATTCATTATTTACCATTTACTATTTACTATTTTACTGTAGAATTTTACTTTAGCCAGCTTTAGTTTACCTGCTTCCTTACTTATAGGATGCTACTTTCCCTTACTGCTTATTATACATATCATAGTCATATTATTTATTTTTAACATGTATATGTCAAGTGATTATAAGCATATTTAGGATGAGTCTTTTCCTTCAATATTTTTCTTACTTTACTTATACTTATATGCCTAACCATATTATAGCTTTGGTGTTGAGGTATATTATTTTGCCTCACATGTTGCTTAGTTATAAATGCCTTTATTTATAGTTTATTCCTTCTTTTGTATACTTATTGCACCCTTACACTTTATTTATTTTATAGTCTAAGTAAAATGGTGATATCATAAAGCTCATGAAATATTAATAGCCTAAAATGTACTTAGATAATATGACTAACCAGAATTTTCTTTTCTTTGGCTGGGGCCCTATCATTTTGAAACTAATAATGGTAAATTCTGAGTTATTCGAGGTAGTCGAGCCTTCCGAAGATCAGATTCAGGAGGAGCAAAGTACTGCCACTGGAGATCCTTAGCTTAGCTCCTTTTTATTTTGTGAGGATGAGAGCTTTATCATTTTCATTAAGACTTATTTAATGTTGTAATATTTCAAATATTTATGTATGTTCATTTACTCTACTATTTTTTTTGAGCTGCATGTTTACTTCTTACTTGTATTATGGTGGATTGGATGTAGAATATTTTATTATCTTATTTTTGCACTCTGATGAATGTATATACTTAGTGAATGATTATGCTGCATTATCCAGGGCACATCCTTCCCTTATTAGTAGATTGAGGAAACACCTTAATCTAATGATAAGTGAGGGATTTGCCAAAGTGACACACCACACCTTAGCTTAATCTTGTGGAATAAGGGGCGGGGTGCTACAAGTACAGATATAATGTTATTGCTGCTCATTCTAGGATGCTTCCTTGCTAGTACTTTTGTTGAACTATTGTTCCTGGTGCTGAATTAGGAAGCTCTAACCTAGCACTAGAGATAACATATGACGACCCACTTAAGTAATAATAAGTGAAACTCTTAAACATCAATGTGCCTTTTCATATAATGGTGGAGTGTCTGATAAGAACTCTAAAGTTAAGTATGCTCAACTGGGTGTATTCCCAGAATTGGTGACATGATGTGAAGCTATTTTATAAGGATAAAATTGTGAGGCCTTTCAAGCTAAAGCAAGTAATACATTTATAACAACCCTAACTATTATCCTAGTTAAACCAGGTTTTTAAGCTAAACTAAACTGTGATTTTCATTCCATTAGACTCAATGGGCCATTTAAACCTAACCCTAGAAGTTTGAAATCCATCGTAGCTCATTTGAGCTTTTTGGATATTTTGCCTATTTTTGGATACTGAAAATTAGCTAAACTAATTTGATCTCCAAATTAAAATTTGATTTCATTTTAGAATTCCTCATGCCCTAATTAGCTAAGGGTGAATTTTTGAAAATTTTTGAAGCTCATTTGTTCCTAAATTGGATTTAGGAATTTTAAGAATTAATTATAATTAATTAAAGGTTTTATAATAATTAAAATAAATTATATTAATTAAAATATTCTAAGGGATTTGTTATCGGGACCACAACAGATTCGCTACAGGGTCCCGATAGTAGCATAACAACTCAAGCAAATAGCGCGCTAGCATGCATCTTAGTGCATCCCATCTAGTGGCGTTCACTACCCTGCGCCTTGATCTAATCTTAGCCAATGGATCAAGTTCTCGCATCTGATGGTTGGCCTTCCATCTGTGATTCTATTTAATTAGAAACTCATCTGGCCCTGCATCTCTAACTATCTCAAGATTAGATGGCCTGCGGATCATCCAGCCATGTTCATCTTCATCCCCAGCTCGCTCGCCCGATAGCCAAAGATCCTTAGTACAATTCGCTGCTAGCTTGTCCCTCGCTCCTCTCTACTATATTCTCTTGGAAATTAGGAGCCTCCCCGTTAGTGGCGAGCCTCCTTGGCAAGTCAAGAGGGTCGAATCCCTCAAATTAGGGTAAGCTGAATAAGCCTCTCAGCCCAATCCTAAGGCCTAGCCCTCAACCATGGCTCCTAGCCTAACACCTCCCTGAGCCCTATAAATACCTCCTTGGATTCTCAGTGAGCACTTTGTCTTTACTGAGAACCTTTAATTTCTCTCGGCGATCCCAGCTCTCCCAGTGTGCCATCTTTTGTGAACCACCGATAGTGGGTGTTGTTTGATGTTCAAACCCCTAGGCACCAGCAATGAGCCCGGACATCATCAGTATTCCCATCAAGCTTGGTCTGTCAATGTCCTTGCAGTTCCAGGTACAGCCTCTACTCCCACTTCTGTGAGCTGATCTTAGCTCGACTCTCACCTAATTATGCCTTAGATGCTATGTTAGGACCTCACCCCAATCCATCTGTGAGTAGCAAAGGCACTGGATGGGACTGGCAGTGGACCAGACAGTAGAATCACTATTTGAGTGTGCACTTTTAGTCGACCGTAATACCATCGTAGGCCATGGCAAAACCTTGAGTATTCAAGTCCCCATTTATTGCTCGATTCCCTCATTAAGTGATTGTCTGTGTTATGCCATGAGTAGCACCTCAATGATTCATTCATCCTTAGGACTCGTCAAATCGTCCAATCGCTTCTCCTTCAAGCCCTGAGCATGTAGAATTAAATCCTAGCCCGTAGCATTTCCTCTGTGAGGAGAATTCACTCTTCACATACTCTCCCTTGGGGCAAATCAGGTTGAGAAAGGACCCATTGACCCAGCACATCCTAGACAGAGATTCTTATCATAATCATAGCATCTAGTGGTGCTAAAGGGGTAGCCGTTAAGAACAAGGCGTGGCATGGTCTGTGGGTGGAGGATTCTTCGATGGGAGCTAGCCCTAGGTCGCCTTCTATCGGGGTATTCCTAAGGCGGGAAAGACGAACAGTGTCGAGTCGGGCTTCTCCTGACCCACGCGTTTCTGATTTCGGGTCGAGAAATAATAAAAGATTTTTTTGAATTAATTTTCTGAATTAAATTAATTCAAAAAATCAAATCATATGGTTTGATTATTCTATTTAATTCCATTTAAATTAATTGAATAACTTTAGCTATACTTATCCAAATGGTATGATCCAATAGACCATTTTAATCAGAAGATCATAAAGAACAATAATATGTAATAAAATCTTAGATCTAATGGCTAGATTTCTTATATTAGCTTAATCTCTCTCTAATCTCAATTAGTGAATAAAAAATTCATTAAATGGCCAAAATCCATGGTGAAGGTCTCTGATTGTTCATAAGATAGAGGAGAGCTTAATTATACCTTTAAAAATAATTTAGATGTTCTAAATTTTATAATCACCTCTTAATCACCCTAAATATTAATTAAAGATTAATGACTTAACTAATCCTATGATTTCGATAAACTAAGTTCCTATTATCTTATTAAGTGTAATAGAACTTGCCTGTGTTTAGATTCCCATTTGAAATCATAATTTTCCTAATCACCTTTCTTAGCCTTAAAAAATGATTAGTTAATCAAATCTTACGTTTAAACTTAAATTTAAGTACCTTATTTCTCTTATTAGTCAATACTAAGCCTATTAGAACTAATTAGAGTCAATTTGGATGCTTAAATCTTTGAATCTCAATTTTAGCCTTAAGAAGGGTATTTTGGTCATTTTGGCCAAAAGTTTGTTTAAGAACCCTTAAACCCTAGAATTATCATTAATATGGTTTTAATAAGTAATATAATATATTAAGATCATTAATTTTGCTTTTACACCTAGTTAACTAATCTAAATGGAATAAGCTAAATTCTTCTTAAGTTTTCTCTTAAGTAAATCATAAGCTCTACAAAGTGATCTTAATCTTGAATAATGAAATATAATCTTATGGAACTAGTCTTAAGAAAATTTCTTAATCATATGATCTTAATCATAATGTTATTCTTAAGAAAATTTCTTAATGAAAACCCTAATTCTAAATCAAAACTGAAGTCTTAAGTGATTAAGCCTCAGACTTAGATCTTAGATTCTTAGTGATTATCTTATAGTAATCCATTTGAATTATACCATCTTATTCTTAAAATTTCTATTTGATTTAATCCTTTTGAATCCTTTTAGTGGATTTAGGTTGATTCAATCTATAGAATAATGTGATTATTCTATAGATTGAACTTAGATCTCAAATTCTTATGTTATTATTTGATTATTATAGATTCAGCCTTTCTCTAAGATCATAGTTCCTTATTATTTCAGCTTTTAAGATTCTCTACCCTTAGAAAAAGTGTGGGTGTGAACCCTTAGATCCTTAGAAGATTAGTACCTTGGATTCAAGATTAAACCCCAAATTGGAGTTTAAGTCCAGAATCCTTAATCTTGATTAGCATAATCAAGATTGGGTTTGAGTTATTAAAATATATTAATTAAGTTGTTGATTTAATTACTTAACCTTTATAGTCATCACTTCTGATAATGAATTAGAATTGTTAAGTTCTAATTTTAATTTTAAGGTCGTAAATTTGTGTTTTTACATAATAGTTGGATATTGGAGTTCCTAAGCCTGTACTAGCTCAGAATAGATAGAATGAATCAAATTAGATAACAACAGATATCACATATGTCTAGTTGAGTCTTTTGCTTACTTTGACTATTATTGCTTCACACAACTTGTGTTTGAGTCTTTTTTCCTTGGACATATTGGTATGACATGGGATATTTGATGAGTATCCTATGTTAGAATTGAAATTGCATAAATATGATTTAACTTCAATCAATTTATTTAGTTCATTCAATTCTTAGTACAGTAGAGTGAGTTCTAACTTAATCTTCATCTTTAGTTCAGTTCTTTGGATATAGATTAGACTCAGACCTAGCTCTGTGCTTGGATAGGGGGATACATGTCTGATTCTATAAGTTCAACTCGAACCTAGCTTTGAGGATGCCTAGGGGGATACATGTTAAACTTTCTATACAGTGGTCGTATTTTGGCCTATTTTGTATTATGGTAGTAATACTTTAGGCAAACATCTACCTTTCAGTTCAGTTTAAGTTTAGTGGATTAATTAGCCATATGTTTTACTTGCATTTTTACTATTTTTTGTATGCTTTTGTAGTTCATTCTAGTTCAGTACTTTCAGTTCAGTAATTTGTTTAGCGCTTGTATATTTAGGATTCTAGTCTTATTTTTCAGTTCCCTTATGCTTTAGTTCAGATTCCATTTATGTAAATCAGCATGTATTCATATAATTATAAACATATTATGATGAGTTTACTCTCAGTACTTTTCAGTTATTTATATATTTACTAACTAACCTAGTTATAGCTTCAGGTTGAGGTATATTATTCTACATATTTCTTTATTAGTTATAAATGTTAGTTTATAGCTATCATATTTCTTGTGGCTTTTTGATCCCCTTGATTTCTTAAATGTTCTTTAAGTGTGATATATTAAATATTCAGTTTTATTTAAATTAGCCTAAAATGTGCTTAGACAATTTGTCTAACTATAAGTTTTTTCTTTTTTTGGTTGGGGCCCTGACATTGTGATACCGACAAGGTCAGATTCTAAGCTGTTCGTTGAGATTGCTTCTAGAGAGGAGCTTGACCAGGAGGAGGACCTTTCTGCTGCTTTAGAATTGTTAGATTTATTTTTAGCTGTGAGGACAAGTGTTCCTTCTTATTTTTTGTATTTTTTATATTGAGCTGAGTTATTATTCTACTTTCCTTATTATGCTGTGATGTAGATATTATACACTTTTTTGCTTCTGCTAGTTTGATATTTTGATGTATGATCTTTGTTTTTGGTGACAAGTCTTCTAATTAAGGCGGGTTGGGTTTATACCTGACTCAACTATAGTTGGGAGATTTGCCACAATCAAAGACTGTATTTGCTGTAATTATGTTAATCTTAGTATTAGAATGACCACGGAGGGTACGAGTGTAACAACCTGAGATTGTTACTAAAGTGATTAACTCTAAATTCAAGAGTATTAAGTTGAAATTAGGATTTTAATTCATGTTAAATAAAAATATTCTCAAATAAAGTGTATTAAGGGGATTCTCCTGCGAAAATTCAAGCACAATTGGGATCCCAGATCGTCCTAAATAAATTTGTGAAGTTTAAACTTCAGAAACTAATAATAGATAAAATATAAATAAGAATTTAGAAATTTTTGTATATTTAAGTAAGCATTATATGAGGATACTATGTTTTAAGTTTCATGAATTTTTGAGCTCAAGATTAATCATAATAAATTTTTGAAGTTTTTTACTTAAAAATAAATATAAAATAAAATACTCATCCAAATTTGAAGATTTTTGGATGCATGCGTTTGTCTCATCGAGACACTAAGCTACTTAATATTACTCATTGAGGAGTATTGTGTTAAGTCAGAACTGGAACGATCTTGCAGACGTGCTTAACTCATCACATACTTCTAGATGTGTCCACAGAAGTAATGTAAATAACTAAGACATTACTGTATTTGTACTTACTGCCTCCTCAATTCAGTTATGCTTTGTTATTTTGCCTTAGCCTCTTATGATGCTAATAATATCATATTTTTCAGTTCAGCATGCTAGTTTAGCCCTCCTTTTAATATGACAGTCATTATATACTTATTTACTATTTCACTGTTATCTTTTTACTGCAGTTAGCATTTACTTTACCTGCTTACTTGTATACTTATAGAATGTAAGATTACTTTATTGCTTACTTATACGTATTACAAATAGATTGACTTCTTTTAAAATTGCATAACTCATATGATCATCAACATGTTTAAGATAAGTCTTTTCTTTTAGTACTTTTCTTACTTTATTTATACATATATACCTAACCTTGTCATAGCTAAGTATTGAGGTATGTTTTTTTGCCTCATTTGTTGCTAGTTAGAAATATTTTTATTTATAACTTCTTCACATTCCTTTGTATGTTATTTGAGCCTTGTGTGCTTGGCTATGAATTCTTCTCTTTAAGGATAAGCTTTCTTGTTTCACCCATATGCTTTGCTTATTTTATAGTCTAAGTAAAATGATGATATCATAAAACTCATGAAACTTATTAATAGCTTAAATTGTACTTAGACTTATTAAAGTCTAATCATATTTCCTTTTTTGGTTGTGCCCTGTCATATATGTACTTATGGCAGATCAGGAGTATAGGACAGATCCAGCGCTTGAGGACTTAGCTTGATAGAAGGTTAAAGTGAGGTGGGGCTCACTGAAGGAGATATGCTTCAATCTTCTTTGCCTGCATTTGTTAAAAATGCATTAAATAAGATTACTTAATCTTCTGCATTTAATATTTTGTAAGTGAATGAATAAATGCGGATTGTGTCTGGATGCAACCTTTTCAATTTTTACACTATTATACTATATATATGTTTATGTCAAGTCTTGATAAACTCATGATTAGTATCATGGATATATTTCTGGTTTAATATTTGTTATACTAATGACGACCACCTCTTAAACTTAGTTGATTAAGGGTGGCCACCACAGTTGGCATCAGAGAGATCCATGTAGTGTCAAATAGGAGCTATGTTCCTATCTATCTAATGGTTCATTCTTATGTTGTATGGTTGTATATAGATCCACAGTTCACTCTGTACAAAACTGAGATGTTAGAATTATGAGAACATCCTAAAAGTGAACCATAGAATTTATAGTACATATAAAAGTGTCAAATTAAAGATGTTACAAAAAATAAATTATGTTGGAGGAATAAAGTGACATGTGCAATGACATACTTAACTAATCTCAACCACTCCATTTATTCTGAGGATTCATTTCTTAAGTCACTGAATTCACTTATAACTTAAACTTGTCAAATAAATTTTGATTTATTACTTTTGATCTAATCAGTGTGGAGAACTAAATAATGTAGGAATCTAGATTTAACTTGCAAACTTGCCGTAAGGTTACCAAGGCATTAGTGGAATGTGATTTATCTAGATTTTGGGTTTCCACAAGGCTATGTGGATTTAGTAAGAGTATCTCTAAGCTTGTTGTAAGGTTACCAAGGCATTAGCGAAGAACTTAATCAATTATAGAGATAAGATGAAGAAGTTATGAATTAAGTGTAAGAGTATCTCTAAGCTAATAATAATATCACCAATTGTAGAGGAGGAAGTGACAAATATTGAATTTGTAGATTCGACCGCAAACAAACCTACAAAAACTGCATTTGTGTGTGTTTCATTGATATTATTTGGCAATTCAATAACTTTCCCTTGTGATGGGATATCAGCCCTAACATATATATATATATATATATATATATATATATATATATATATATATATATATATAAATTATGAATTTTATCCCCCCATTGACTTCTTAACAGGATTCGTATAAAGCATATTTTACTTTTATTAAATTGTTTCGCCACAGTTAAATTAATTTAACCTTCTTTTGTACGTCAAATGGTGACTGCAGTTATAATGTAATTTTTGAAGTGCTATAACTAAACCTTGTCTAACTAATGTTAAGGAACCCTTCACTTTATTTCCATTGCATTTTTAACAATATTCACCTTAGTTTCATGTAGAAATCAAAAATTAGATCATAGGCAGAATTGTCCTCTGAAATTATACTTCCTAATCAGCGTTAGATGTTTCATAATGATTGGTTATCTTAATATGAATCGACAACTGCTGATTGATCTGGGCGTAATTGGAGGAGATCTGCTGTGTGGATAATACAAACTTCAATTAAGGTTAGATAAATTATAATAAGCAATTTGAGAATTTGCAAATAGCCATTATTAAAAAAATAAGGGAGAACCAATAATCAATTCCCCATAACTATTCACAAACTATTTGATTGCACCCAATTTATTGCAATGCTCTTTCTTGTCATTTTTTTTTGTATTTACTATTCGGGTGTCATATGTTAACTTCTTTGTTTTTTTTTTTAACTACCCAGCCTTGTACATTAATTCTTATATCAAGATTCACACATATGAACTTAAATGGTAAATATTTATGCTATAGTTCATACTAATTTATCTAGCATTCTTGACTGCATGGATAAAATAAGGTGTTATTGAGTGGCAAATTGAATGATATGTTGTAACAACCCAGATGTTGTTACTCGTCAATTAGTAATCTAATTGACTCCAAAGTTCTTTCATTACTCATATATTAACTTCTTTGTTTTTTGTTTTTAACTACCCAGCCTTGTACATTAATTCTTATATCAAGATTCACACATATGAACTTAAATGGTAAATATTTATGCTATAGTTCATACTAATTTATCTAGCATTCTTAACTGCATGGATAAAATAAGGAGTTATTAAGTGGCAAATTGAATGATATGTTGTAACAACCCAGATGTTGTTACTCGTCAATTAGTAATCTAATTGACTCCAAAGTTCTTTCATTACTCTTATAATAGAGTTAAAAGTCCTCACCTCAAATTTCGTGCAAATTAGAGATCGTTTGGAAATTTCCAATATTTCCTGATTTTCAGATAATTCTGAAGATACCTAATTGACGAGGCGATAAGCTACAACCCTAAATCCTATCCATTCGCACGATGCCTGCCCTCTCTCTCACACGACACCTGCCTCCCCTTTCGCCTTATCCTCCCTTCGTTCCATCCCTCCAGCGGTCGAGCCGAGGCGATAAGCTACAACTTCATTCATATCCTTCGACCAGGACACTTATAAAGGAGGCGGCATCACAAGGAGGGACGGCTGAACAAGATTAATACCTTAGCAAGCCAAACTGAGCGTCTCCTTCCACTCGCCGAGCTGCTCACCCTCCCTTGGCCGAGGTGCAACTCCAACCTTGGACCGGCAAGTCCAAATCTCAATCTCCTGAAGGGAGGCGAACTAAGAACCGTTGCCTTAGGTCCTAACCCTAGCTCACGAGAAAGGCAAAGCAAGGTACTTCCTTCCTTTCACCATGCTTTATTTTCAATTAAATCAAAACTAAATTTTGATTAGGGCATTAGGGATTTTATACAATTAAATTATAATTATCAGGAAGTATATCTGTACTCTCGTATCGATTCATTGCATATGTATACTTTTCCTTTGCATAATATTTTTAGTATCATCCAAATACTGAATATTAGATATTTATGTAAATCTAAATATATAAATCCTAAAATTACAACTCAAAGAAAGGAAGAGTACTTCAGATCATAATCAATTTAATACTTCCATGCGTTAATAATTTTGAAGAGTTCAAATGATCTCATCCTTTTAGAGTTGAGAGTTTCAAGTAAATCCTGTATATGATAAAATTCTGAACTCTTCTTCTTTATTATGATTACTGTTACTAAGTTATAAATTGGAATGTGAGTTGTATTAAATAGACATTAAGTAAATTGTTGAATTGGTAAGATCCTTATGTTTAGAATGAGAATATAATAAATCTTTAGGTTTATTATGAATAATAATAACTAAGTTGGATTGATCAATTCTATCAATTTCAGTGCTGTCATATTAATTAAAAACCAAAGGAGATCACTTCTTTCTAATATAATCAAAGCATTGCTTTAAGATAAACAGCTCTTTTATTAATGCAAGTATTCCTTGAAATCCTAAAGCATAATATTCACAATTACATCAATTGTAGTTTTACTTTCTTTTGTTGTGGTTTGTTTTGCTTAACTACGATTCACATAATAGCTTTATATTAATACCTTTAAATCTCGATACAGATAAGCATGTATTGTTTGTTAAATGAATAAAGAAGGCTGTCTTTCTTCTTGTTTTCCTTGTGGAATGGATGCCTTATATAATGAGGTTGAATAAAGAGCAACTTGATGATCTTATAGTTATATTTTTATTTTAATAATATGGCTGAATTACAAAATCTATTTATATCGAATCCTGAGAATCGTTATTATTATTTTTATAAATATTCTATTTAGAGAACCAAAAAATTTTCCAACACGATTCTGTTTCCCTTACATATGTTGCTTAGATCAATTGCTGCTACTATCTTATGAAAAATCAAATCCTGCCATTGAACACATTAAATTTAAATGATGCTAATTAAACTATGAGACCTAAATGTTGTTCTTAATTCAATGGTGAACTAAATGTGTTGATGAATTTTATGCAATAATTGTTGACGTATCTTAAATGTTAAATCATTAAGGCTGTATTTGTGATTATAGAATTTATTTTTGTATCTTATTAATACTGGAAATGAATGATATGCCCAAGCTTTACATATTAATATCGACTGTCGTAAATTGGGTATTGAATAAATACTAAAAGTTCTTTCTATATAATGCTAAATATTGATGCTTAAGTTGCAGTCTTAGGTGTAATATTGGATTGTATTTTCAATACATGTTGATTCACATGCTGCTAGGTATAATATAAAGAATTAATTGCTACATGAAATATTTAAGAAAATCAAAGACTGCAATCAATTGAATAAGATAATGAAATGATGTCATTAGTATCACATGCTGTTTTTTTATATATTATCATAATGACTGCTGTTATATCTTGTCAAAGGAATCATATATAGTTGAGTTTAAACAAGCCAATGTTGTTCATTCATTTTAATGTAAATTCAAAAGCTATTATTTATTGTAAAGTGATATCAAAGGTTATTCTTAATTGTAATATAGGACTAAATTCCGTCATGTTATATACAACAATTTCTTTCAAAGGTAATCTAATGTTGTAGTTAGTTTAAGCGATTAGATGCCACCATCTATCATAAGTAGGATCATATGTTGTCTTTCATTCTAAATGAGATCAATGAGTTTATTCATTTAAGAGTAAATGCTGCCACTTATTACATTAGAATCAAACTGCTGCCATTTATAACTGCTGTCATTAATTTCAGTATGATTCAATTGTTTTAGTAAAACTGAAGTAAATAAATGTTATCTCTTTTAGATAAATTCATATGTGGCATCAATAGTGTAAAAGAAATATATGCTGTCAATTAGTATATGGAGTCAAATAGTTAAATGTTGTCATTTATCTCAAGGTATTATCTTTGCTGCCATTTTTAATATAAGATCAAATACAAGTAGCCTTCAAGTTATAAGATAAAGATGCTGCCATCATATGTTGCTTCCTATTCTAAGATGAGATAAATAGGATGGTATAGGATGAAAAGTTGCCATTTATTTTGAATCATATGAGATTTAATGTTGTCATCTAGTTTGCAAGAACCAAATGCTGCCATAAGATGCAATGCTGTCATTAGTTATGAGATTCTAATGCTGTCATTGATGTTATAAAATTGATGCCATTCATGTTAATAGTTGCCATTTATAAATGCTGCTATACAAATGCTTCCATGTATTAAGAAAATAAATTACGATCATTAATTTCAATTTTGAATCACATATTTCCATATCTCAAATGAAATCAAATGCTGCCATGTTATTTGGGAGACCCAAGTGCTACCATTTAATTCAATAATTCAAATGCTGCTATTACATATGTATGGGATCAAATTGCTATTATACATAGAGTCGAATACTGTTATTAGCTGTGAAAAAGGGGAATTGCTGCCATAAATTATGAATAAAGTCAATTGTTGCCATCAATTATATAAGTACTTGCCATTTATGTTAATATTATCAAGTGATGCCTTAACATAGGAGAATCAATGTGGTCATTTCTTTAATTATATGCTAAATTCAGATGATGCTATGCTGCTATGTTTATTTGAGATCCAAATACCAAGAACAATTGCTGTCAAAAGAAACAAATGTTGCCTTATCTCAATAAAATTAATGTTGCCAAGTATCTCTTAAAGGAAGATCAATGAGATCTCAAGTGTTTTAATATTGTGTTGTTATTTAAGTTCAACATGAATCAAATGCTTTCATAATTCAAATGCTGCCCTTCTTTTATATGTAATCAAATGCTGCTTTTAAATTTAATTAATCATTATTTCTTTTACATCTAAATGTTGACTTTAATGGTGATTCTTTGCAAGATAAGTTGTATGAATAATACAGGATTGCTAAAATAAATGCTATGTGTGAAAAATCACATAAAGCTGCTCTTATAAATGCGAAATTTTATTTCTGCTTTTCCTTTTTATTAGATATTTTATATAGGATGTATAAACTGTTTAATTTAGTTTTGTATATTTGAAATTATTGTAGAATTGGAAATGAGCAATACTGTAAAAAGGATTGAACTCTATTTTAGAACTAGACATAAACTCTAATTTTAGAATTGGAAGTGAGCAATCCTATAAAAAGGATTGAACTCTATTGTAGAACTAGAAATGAGCAATCCTATAAAAGGGATTGAACTCTAATTTAGAATTAGAGATTGATTGTGAAAATTGTATATTTGAATAAAAACAAAAGAGACTCTACCAAAATTTTTAAGAATTTTAAGACTTAGAAAAATTTCAGAAAAATTTAATATTCAATTCAAAACATCCATTTCAATAGTTCATTTTGAATTTTAACTCTCAATCAACTTGATTGAAAATAATAGTTTTTTTCTTTTTAAGCTTTAGTTAAGCTTTCCTTTTATTTCAAATTGAATTTAAATTATCTTTCAAGTTTCATGAAAATAAACTTACATTCATTTTAGAATTGACTTAAGATCAAATATCTATAAGTTAATTGGGAGTTTAATTAACTCCAATTATGAGTAAATTATTAAAAGCTTAGATAAACAAGAAGATATTACATATATTTACAATTTTTGCAATCTATTGAGTGCTTGCCTAGCTTTGAGCATCTTTCCTTGAACATTCATTCAAAAGAATTGTGCATAAATAAAGATTTTTCTTAACTTTAAAGGGGAATGCCTTATGGCAAATTGAGTACAAAAGAAAGTACTTATATTAGAACTTCACATTTTAGAGAGGGTAAATGTGAATGTTCATCCTCCCCACTGTATCTGGTTAAGCAGATGTGCTTAACTCCTCGCCCATTCTGTTGTGTACTCCTACAGAATGAGGTATTTCTAAATGTAACTTTAACTATAGATATAAGAGAATCTTTTACAAATTATAAGATCTCTTCATAACTGTTTAATTATGCTTTCATATCATAGTTTTAGACTATAATTATCTTAGATTGAGAATCTAAGATATTTCCACATTTCCTTTAGCTTTACCCTTTCTATCTTCAGTATTATGTATTGTTACTTCAGGTTAATTTGAATACAATGTATGTTGCTTAACTTCAATTAATGCTTCACTGTATGTCAGTTGCTTACTTAGCATATATTCCAATTGATCATATTTTGCTTTCATTTCATGCACATAGTAGTTTCTAGCCTTTAAAATGCTTTCTCTTACCAATTTTTAGTAATATGCTAGAATTTTAATAAAAGTGAGTATTTTTACTCAATTAATTTCATACTGTTTTCTTTACAGTTATGCTTACTTCACTTTCTCATACTTTACAACTTTTATAGCACCACTGCTTACTTTAATTTGTAAATTATAATTGTGATATCTTGTTAATCTAAAAACATAGCCAATTTTAAAATGTGCTTAGACTATTTAGTCTAACTATACTTTTCTTTTTCTTGGCTTTGCCCTATCATATTTAAATACCAAAATATGATAGATCAAGAGCCCTTTTATTCAGGTGATGCAGGTCCTAGTACTTGAAGGTCTTATAAAGAAATTTGTTTCTGCTTGATTTTAACAGATTACTTATTTAGAGAGAGAGAGAGAGAGTGATTTACATATTGCATTTTTCTCTTACTTTAAAAAGGTTTGTAATAATTAGATTATAAACTATTTAAGTTACTTTTGCTTACATTTATCTGTGTTGTATCTTCTATAAATTGCTTGGGATGAATGAGTGGATTTATCTAATTTCTAGCATTGTAAATATTTGCAATATTGCATTTATATGTATCTTCATTTTCATTTATTTAACTTAACAAATGCTCAAAAAGTGACTTGGCCACTTAGCATCAACACTTGATTTATTTTCTTCTAATCAAGTGTTGGGTGCTAAGGTAACACCCCAATATCTGGATTAATCTTCTATCCAATTATTGGTGCCGTTACAGTTGGTATCAGAGCCAAGGTTGAGAACGTTAAGTTAAAAGAGAGATATCCACTCATCCAAGTCAACAACACAGAAAGGTAAAAGTACTTAAAGAATGTCACCCTAGTAAAGTGAACAAACTTTAAATTCAATAATTGATAAAATCTTAATTGAATTAAATGATTCTAAGATGAAATAATATGGAATCTGAACTATAATATATTTCTAATTCTTTTCAAAAGTCACTTATAACTTGTAATTCCTATTTCCTTACTACAATTTTTAAATAATTTCTATGTGAATCTTCTCTTTTCCAAGCTTCCAATTTTCTTTTCTTAATCTTCTAAGAATGGATTATAATCAGATAAATCCTTTTCTTTCAATAAATAAAGAAGTCAAATCTTTTGTCCCACCTCCTAATAAGGATATAAGGGAGTTAATGCGAAAGATTAAACTTTTGGTTGTAAACCCAAGCAAGGGCGACTGAGAGGATTGCTTCTATAAGTGCTTCCTTTCACCCATCTTCAATCTTTTCACTTTCATATCTTCTCTACATTTCTATTTTTCATACTTCATATTGTGAATTTTCATTGGTTATAATTAGAGTTATCTTCCCTATTAAAGGAACTCTAATTTTAAGATCCAACTTTGTATCACTCTCTGCATTAAAGGTGCTTGTCACTCCTGCATTTTGGTGAGTAGTACATTTCTTTAAGTTTTCAGCATAACAACCTGAGTAATACTTAGTTAATGCAAAATTTAAGATTTGATCAATTAAGTCAGTATAATGTTGTAACAATCTGCTCTAAGAAAAGAAATTCCCTTAGAGTAGGATGAAAGCTTAGAGTCTTCATAAGTATGGCTTGACCTTTGGTCGTGTATACCAAGAAGTATCTCTAGTCGGTAAAGAAGTGTTGATAAAGATATTAAAAGTACTGTATCTTTGGAGGCGACGATTTTCCTAGATTGGCAAGAAAATGGTTTCATCGCAATACTTTAGTATTGGATGCCATTAAATGTCCAGATCTTATGCCTCTGCTGATGTTAGAATAATTCTTTGATATCTATGCTATAAACTAGTTGGATCATACATATAATATGCTAGTTCGTGAGTACAACCATTTACACCAAGCTCTTTCCTTTTAATAGTTTAATGTATAATTTAGATCTATGTTTTATAATAGACTTCATCAAGTATAGTGTTATTTCTTTTTGCACTATTTGCTTTTTTTTTTAATAGTTTAATGTATATAGTTTCTTTGCTTTTCCTTCTTCCTTTCGATTAATGTACCTTCAAAGTCTTCCAAATTAAGAAGGATTTTCTTTTCCAAAATTTTCAAACTTCTAATTAATCTTGCTTTTTCTTAGGATGAATTCTGATCCAAACTTATCTTTATGTCGATTACAAACTTCGATATAATTTTAAGAATGGATTGTTGAGTAGAATTCATTCGAATCAAGATGTTAAGTGTATCTTAATCGATGAATTCTAAGTGAGAATCTAATTAAGTTATTCTCTTGAATTGATGAGGATTTATGGAGCTAGAGGCTAAAGAAGAAACCTTATATCCTCTAGAGAATTATGAAGTATCCTCGGAGGATAAGAATCCAATCACCTCAAACTTCCCTAGCGATTAAACCACCGCGACTTTAGGTGTGGATCGATCATCAAACTTTAAATCCAAAATCCAATTTCTATTAAATTTCTAACTCCAGCTTATGCAATTATGCCTTTCTCCTGTGACAAGATCATTTCCTTTTCAAAGGAGTGATCTGAATAGATGTGCAGTTAATCTTCTTACTACTCTATTGAGGGTGTAAGCCCCTTGTTTCCAGTTAGCACCATTAAAGGCAGGAACTGCATCAAGCTTGATTTCAAATTTAATTTCTAAAATTTTTGGTCATCCCTATCTTAACTTTTTGCAATTCCATTCCTCATTGTGGATGGAATATGAATTAAGTTAACTTTATAATTTAGGATATGGGTAGTGCATTGTTCTTGTACTACTTAGATAAAAATCTTATATTTCTTCTTCTTAGATAGAATGGCAAAGAGATTGCCTTAACATTCGTTTAGATCTTAGTAAGGAGTAAGATGAGCTGGCTTATTTCTCTACTTAGATAGGATAATATGAAAATTCCATAGTATCTAAGTAGATCTTAGTACCATTAAGATAGCTAGCCCATTAAGTCCCTACCTAATTGATGGATAGGACTTTAGCTTTTAAGTTAATAGAAATCCTAAACCTTATGTGTTTAAAAGCTTAAATTAAGAGATTTGAACATCTTATTTGGAGCTTGTTCTCTTGACTCTTAATCTTGATAGATTATATCAAGGTTTACTTATAATGTAAATAAGATGATCAATTTAAACCATTTAATTTCATTAATCATATTTGACTTATTGGTTCTAATTCTTTGACTTCTTTAAGACCGCTCAACTAAGTTTACACTGATAGTAGGATCTTGTGAATCCTGACTTTGTGTATTCCTAGTATGATTTAAAATGATAGTTTCACCAATAATAGAAAAGTAAGAGATAAGTATAGAATCTGTAAATCCGGATGCAGACGAGTCTACAGAAACTACACTTGTGTATGTTCCTTTAATATTGGGTGGCAGTGGGCTGTCTCAACTTTTGTAGAAGTCCTTCTGGTGGTCGAGCACTAAAAGAGGTATTGTTATCTTTATCTCTTAAGTGCCTACCCTATGATTGGTGGAGGCTGTGCACCAAAAGCTTAGTAGACTTCTTAAGCTGATAAAATTTCTTTTTAAAAGCAGACTTTCATCTCTATAGTTAATTTTAAATCTTGCCAAAGAACTAACCAAGGAAGTGTTGTGAAATTGGTCAATAAACTCACCAATCCATTTCTTTTCCTTTCAAATTTTCTAATTTGACTTGATAAAAAGGTTAGTCAAGTTCCACTATTTAATGATCTTTTGTCTACTCAAGACACTTAATCATATTTATAAGGCAAAGACGGCATACTTAAATCTGAGTTTTGATCAACTATTCAGCAAGACCTGAGGATCATCTTAGATATGAGTACTGTGGCACATTTCTTTATTGATGATTACGCTGAATGAGAAAATTCAAAATTCTGAATGTTTTCCTGCATCTCTCTGTTATAGATTTCAGTGAAGCTTGGGAAGATCATTAAGTGTTAGTGGAAAGTTCGCCTACATTATTAAGATATCAGTCCAAAATTTGTATAACTCCTTCTGAAACTCTTTTAGAAGGAGATGTACAACTCCAGTTGCTTGGACTAAAGTAGGAAACTCTCAACTTTCTAATTCTGAGTTTATAAAAGAGATCCTTAAGAAAATTCTCCTGATCAAGAGTAGTTTAGTTGGCAGCGTATGATGGATAAAGAAATAAGTATGACGATTGCCACAAACTCTTGAAGTTTCTAATCAGATAGATTTAATTCTTCAATTTCCATTTTTGATTCTTCAAACTTCCTTTTTCATTTTCTTTTCCCTGTCCTTAATTGTTGTGTGTCGTGGGAGACACTCTTTTTAAGGGGGTGAGTCTGTAATAACCCAGATGTTGTTACTCATCAATTGGTAATCTAATTGACTCCAAAGTTCTTTCATTACTCTTATAATAGAGTTAAAGGTCTTCACCTCAAATTTCATGCAAATTAGAGATCATTTGGAAATTTCCAACATTTCCTGATTTTTAGATAATTCTGAAGATACCTAATTTATTTAGGCTTCAGAATTGAAAATGGACTTCGCCATTGCGTTCCTCACACCCAAATTAGCTTGGGGTGAAATTTTGGTGAGTTTTGGAGATAGTCAAAATTTCTTGATTATTTTATTATATTTTCTTAATCTGATAAATCAAGTAATTAAGATGACTTCCAATTAAAATTTTGACATCATTTTTGAGTCTGTTACCCTCAATTTAGCATAAAAGCAATTTTCAAAAATTGGTTTGGAAATATATCATCATTTAATTTTAATTAAATAAAAACAAAACTTATAAATTAATCAAATAAATCAATATATATATATATATATATATATATATCCAAATATACAAATAAGTATATATTCCTACATTATCTCTACGCAACCCTAAATCCTATCCATTTGCACGATGCCTACCCTCTCTTTCGCACGACACCTGCCTCCCCTTTCGCCTTATCCTCCTTTCGTTCCATCCCTCCAGCGGTTGAGCCGAGACGATAAGCTACAACTTCATTCATATCCTTCGGCCACGACTCTTATAAAGGAGGCGGCATCACAAGGAGGGACGGCTGAACAAGATTAATACCTTAGCAAGCCAAACCGAGCGTCTCCTTCCACTTGCCGAGCCGCTCACCCTCCCTTGGCAGAGGTGCAACTCTAACCTTGGACCGGCAAGTCCAGATCTCAATCTCTTGAAGGGAGGCGAACTAAGAACTGCTGCCTTAGGTGGAGTTCTTGCCCTAACCCTAGGTCGCGAGAAAGGCAAAGCAAGGTACTTCCTTCCTTTCACCATGCTTCATTTTCAATTAAATCAAAACTAAATTTTGATTAGGGCATTAGGGATTTTATACGATTAAATTATAATTATCAGGAAGTATATCTGTACTCTCGTATCGATTCATGCCATATGTATACTTTTCCTTTGCATAATATTTTTAGTATCATCCAAATACTGAATATTAGATTTTTATGTAAATCTAAATATATAAATCCTAAAATTACAACTCAAAGAAAGGAAGATTACTTCAGATCATAATCCATTTAATACTTCCATGCGTTAATAATTTTGAAGAGTTCAAATGATCTCATCCTTTTAGAGTTGAGAGTTTCAAGTAAATCCTGTATATGATAAAATTCTGAACTCTTCTTCTTTATTATGATTAGTGTTACTAAGTTATAAAGTGGAATGTGAGTTGTATTAAATAGACATTAAGTAAATTGTTGAATTGGTAAGATCCTTATGTTTAGAATGAGAATATAATAAATCTTTAGGTTTATTATGAATAATGATAACCAAGTTGGATTGATCAATTCTATCAATTTTAGTGTTATCATATTAATTAAAAACCAAAGGAGATCACTTCTTTCTAATATAATCAAAGCATAGCTTTAAGATAAACAGATCTTTTATTAATACAAGTGTTCCTTGAAATCCTAAAGCATAGTATTCACAATTACATCAATTGTAGTTTTACTTTCTTCTGTTGTGGTTTGTTTTGCTTAACTATGATTCACATAATAGCTTTATATTAATACCTTTAAATCTCGATAGAGATAAGCATGTATTGTTTGTTAAATGAATAAAGAAGGCTGTCTTTCTTCTTGTTTTCCTTGTGGAATGGATGCCTTATATAATGAGGTTGAATAAAGAGCAACTTGATGTTCTTGTAGTTATATTTTTATTTTAATAATATGGTTGAATTACAGAATCTATTTATATCGAATCCTGAGAATCGTTATTATTATTTTTATAAATATTCTATTTAGAGAAACTAGAAATTTTCCAACATGATTCTGTTTCCCTTATAAGCTTAGAACAAAGGAAGGGAAAGATACATATATTGCTGCTATCTATTATATAAGATCACATGTTAAACTCAACTGTGTAAGAGAATATATGCGCTATCAAATCACAAGTAACAACATATGTTGCTTAAGATCAATTGCTGCTACTATCTTATGAAAAATCAAATCCTGCCATTGAACACATTAAATTTAAATGATGCTAATTAAATTATGAGACCTAAATACTGTTCTTAATTCAATGGTGAACTAAATGTGCTAATGAATTTTATGCAATAATTGTTGATGTATCTTAAATGTTAAATAATTAAGGCTGTATTTGTAATTATAGAATTTATTTTAGTATCTTATTAATATTGTAAATGAATGCTATGCCCAAGCTTTACATATTAATATCGACTGCCATAAATTGGGTATTGAATAAATACTAAAAGTTCTTTCTATATAATGCTGAATATTGATGCTTAAGTTGTAGTCTTAGGTGTAATATTGGATTGTATTTTCAATACATGTTGATTCACATGCTGCTAGGTATAACATAAAGAATTAATTGCAACATCAAATATTTAAGAAAAACTGCCATCAATTGAATAAGATAATGAAATGTTGTCTTTAGTATCACATGCTAGTTTTTTTATATATTACCATAATGACTGCTGTTATATCTTGTCAATGGAATCATATACAGTTGAGTTTAAACAAGCCAATGTTGTTCATTCATTTTAATGTAAATTCAAAAGCTATTATTTATTGTAAAGTGATATCAAAGGTTATTCTTAATTGTAATATAGGACTAAATTCCATCATGTTATA
Source organism: Gastrodia elata (assembly GCA_016760335.1). Lineage (NCBI taxonomy): Eukaryota > Viridiplantae > Streptophyta > Magnoliopsida > Asparagales > Orchidaceae > Gastrodia > Gastrodia elata. The sequence continues at coordinate 63,672,053 of CM028670.1, read as the reverse complement.
TACAACAGTTTCTTTCAAAGGTAATCTAATGTTGTAGTTAGTTTAAGCGATTAGATGCCACCATCTATCATAAGTAGGATCATATGTTGTCTTTCATTCTAAATGAGATCAATGAGTTTATTCATTTAAGAGTAAATGCTGCCACTTATTACATTAGAATCAAACTACTGCCATTTACAACTGCTGTCATTAATTTCAGTATGATTCAATTGTTTAGTTAAACTGAAGTAAATAAATGTTATCTCTTTTAGATAAATTCATATGTGGTATCAATAGTTTAAAAGAAATATATGCTGTCAATTAGTATATGGAGTCAAATAGTTAAATGCTGTCATTTATCTCAAGGTATTATCTTTGCTGCCATTTTTAATATAAGATCAAATACAAGTAGCCTTCAAGTAATAAGATAAAGATGCTGCCATCATATGTTGCTTCCTATTCTAAGATGAGATCAGTAGGATGGTATAGGATGAAAAGTTGCCATTTAATTTGAATCATATGAGATTTAATGTTGTCATCTAGTTTGCAAGAACCAAATGCTTCCATAAGATGCAATGCTGCCATTAGTTATGAGATTCTAATGCTGTCATTGATGTTATACAATTGATGCCATTCATGTTAATAGCTGCCATTTATAAATGCTGCTATACAAATGCTGCCATGTATTAAGAAAATAAATTACGGTCATTAATTTCAATTTGAATCACATATTGCCATATCTCAAATGAAATCAAATGCTGCCATGTAATTTGGGAGACCCAAGTGCTACCATTTAATTCAATAATTCAAATGCTGCTATTACATATGTATGGGATCAAATTGCTATTATACATAGAATCGAATACTATTATTAGCTGTGAAAAAGGGGAATTGCTGTCATAAATTATGAATAAAGTCAATTGTTGCCATCAATTATATAAGTGCTGCCATTTATGTTAATATTGTCAAGTGCTTCCTTAACATAGGAGAATCAATGTGGTCATTTCTTTAATTATATGCTAAAATCAGATGATGCTATGCTGCTATGTTTATTTGAGATTCAAATACCAAGAACAATTGCTGTCAAAAGAAACAAATGTTGCCTTATCTCAATAAAATTAATGTTGCCAAGTATCTCTTAAAGGAAGATCAATGAGATCTCAAGTGTTTTAATATTGTGTTGTTATTTAAGTTCAACATGAATCAAATGCTTTCATAATTCAAATGCTTCCCTTCTTTTATATGTAATAAAATGCTGCTTTTAAATTTAGTTAATCCTTGTTTCTTTTATATCTAAATACTGACTTTAGTGGTGATTCTTTGTAGGATAAGTTGTAAGGATAATACAGGATTGCTAAAATAAATGCTATGTGTGAAAAATCACATAAAGCTGCTCTTATAAATGCTAAATTTTATTTTTGCTTTTCCTTTTTATTAGATATTCTATATAGGATGTATAAACTATTTAATTTAGTTTTGTATATTTGAAATTATTGTAGAATTGGAAATGAGCAATCCTGTAAAAAGGATTGAACTCTATTTTAAAACTGGACATAAACTATAATTTTAGAATTGGAAATGAGCAATCCTATAAAAAGGATTGAACTCTATTGTAGAATTGGAAATGAGCAATCCTAGAAAAGGTATTGAACTCTAATTTAGAATTGGAGATTGATTGTGAAAATTGTATATTTGAACCAAAATAAAGGAGACTCTACCAAAATTTTTAAGAATTTTAAGACTTAGAAAATTTCAGAAAAATTTAATATTCAATTCAAAACATCCATTTCAATAGTTCATTTTGAATTTTAACTCTCAATCAAGTTGATTGAAAATAATAGTTTCTTTTCTTTTTAAGCTTTAGATAAGCTATCCTTTTATTTCAAATTAAATTTAAATTATCTTTCAAGTTTCATGAAAATAAACTTACATTCATTTTAGAATTGACTTAAGATCAAATATCTATAAGTCAATTTGGAGTTTAATTAACTCCAATTATGAGTAAATTATTAAAAGTTTAGATAAACAAGAAGATATCACATACATTTACAATTTTTGCAATCTATTGAGTGCTTGCCTAGCTTTGAGCCTCTTTCCTTGAACATTCATTCAAAAGAATTGTGCATAAATAAAGATTTTTCTTAACTTTAAAGGGGAATGCCTTATGGCAAATTGAGTACAAAAGAAAGCACTTATATTAGAACTTTACATTTTATAGAGGATAAATGTGAATGTTCAACTTCCCCACTGTATCTGGTTAAGAAGATGTGCTTAACTCCTCGCCCATTCTGTTGTGTACTCCTACAGAATGAGGTATTTCTAAATGTAAGTTTAACTAAAGATATAAGAGATTTTTACAAATTATAAGATCTCTTCATAACTGTTTAGTTATGCTTTCATATCATAGTTCTAGACTATGATTATCTTAGATTGAGAATCTAAGATGTTTCCACATTTCCTTTTGCTTTACACTTTCTATCTTCAATATTGTGTATTATTTACTTCAGTTTGATTTGAATACAGTGTATGCTGCTTAACTTCAATTAATGCTTCACTGTATGTCAATTGCTTACTTAGCATATATTCCAATTTATCATATTTTGCTTTCATTTTATGCACATAGTAGTTTTTAGCCTTTAAAATGCTTTCTCTTATCAGTTTTCAGTAATAGGCTAGAATTTTAATAAAAGTGAGTATTTTTACTCAATTAATTTCATACTATTTTCCTTACAGTTATGCTTACTTTACTTTCTCATACTTTACAGCTTTCTGTTGCTTACTTTAATTTGTAAATCATAATTGTGATATCTTGTTAATCTAAAAATATAGCCAATTTTAAAATGTGCTTAGACTGTTTAGTCTAACTATACTTTTTTTTTTCTTGGCTTTGCCCTATCATATTTAAATACCAAAATATGATAGATCAAGAGCCCTTTTATTCAGGTGATGCAGGTCCAATTACTTGAAGGTGTTATAAAGAAATCTGTTTCCGCTTGATTTTAACAGATTACTTGTTTAGAGAGAGAGAGTGATTTACATATTGCATTTTTCTCTTACTTTAAAAATGTTTGTAATAATTAGATTATAAACTGTTTAAGTTACTTTTGCTTACATTTATTTGGTTTGTATCTTCTATAAATTGCTTGGGATGAATGAGTGGATTTATCTAATTTCTAGCATTGTAAATATTTGCAATATTGCATTTATATGTATCTTCATTTTCATTTATTTAACTTAACAAATGCTCAAAAAGTGACTTGGCCACTTAGCATCAACACTTGATTTGTTTTCTTCTAATCAAGTGTTGGGTGCTAAGGTAACACCCCAATATCTGGATTAATCTTTTATCTAATTATTGGGGTCGTTACATATGTAGTGAGTGCTTACATTCAAAATTCTGTTTCTTCTTACTTGGGGTCAAGAATGCTACTTAATTTATTTGTTAACAAGGATCCCCTACTCTCAAAGGTTGGTTTTGAAACTTTAATCAAGCTCAACAAAGGTGTGAACTAATTGAGTAACCATTTTACCTAGCTTAATTGTGGTTAATGTCCTTGACTTGGCAAATTTTTTGCCTTTGGTAGCATTCTTGCCCTAGCCAGCATGATCATTTGAGTCAATAGAAAATTGAGAATATTTCACTTAAGCCCCTACCCATCTATTGATTTTGCACCTAATAGTGTAAGAAAACCATAGCATTTTAATGAGGACTTCTCCTAATCAGAAGATCTCATCCTGTAAGATTAGGCTTCTTTTTTACTAAGAAGTCCCCATCCAATTTTGTCAACTCAAATTGGTCAACTTAAGAATACTCTTTGAATTAATCAATAGTTTTTGAGTTCTCAGTTTGACATTTATCTCAACCACTTTGTTTTCTTTCTTAGGAAAGATTCGTATACTTTCATAATTTTTCCTAAATGCTTTAGCTCATTAATTCTATTTACTATCAGCATGACTAATTGTGGGACCTCTTTCTACCCATGCATTATATTATATTTGATAAGTTAAATCTACCTTTCATCTAGATTAACATATAGCCCTTATAAATATGAGTCATGGCTATTGCTTGTGTCACTCAGTGGTGTAAATGAGTTTAGTCAAGCTCTAGTTGACCCCCCCCCCCCAGCTTGAGCTTAACAAATTATTTGAGTTTTTGTTCAAACTAGAGAACAAGTCGATTAATTTTTTATTAAATGAATACAATGATTTCAACTTAAAGCAATATTATATTAAAAATGCAAGTAATAAAAATATTTGGAAGAAATGGTTGACATTTACTTAAAATGTATTAATTAATAAAAAAATGGCAAAGCTGAAAGTTGAATCCATGATCTATTAAGTTAAGTGATTTCTTTGATGGAGAACTTATAATTCTAGCTAATGCAGACACTGTTGTTGGAAATATTGGTGTAGTGCCCCGTCCCATCGCCGTGCGCAAATGACAAGTTTAATACATATTTCAGCGGCAGAACGGTGCGCTACTCGGGAATGGTGGGCCATACAAGCAAAACCCATCATCCCGAATAGGCTAGAGAGACGGAGCCATGCTGAAGGCTGCTGACTTTAATCCTAAGAGTAGGATCGAGAGTCAATATCTAAGATAAGAATGAATTACTTATCTTAGGTATTAGACTAGTACGTACACAAGGTTCTAGAAAGTGGGGAAGAGCCCATGTACGTTGTAAAAATATATCAGCATTTCCAGAATGCTGTTCGTATCACAATACTAAGTATAACAGTATAACAGAGTGCAGAAGCTAAAAGCAAACATCCAGGATACATTCATCTCAAGCAGTAGTAAATATCCATCTCAAAAAAGAAAAGTAAACGTACATCCAGAATTTATTACAAACCATTTAAATGCAGAAATATAAAGAGTCTATCAAAAATGCCGAAAAGATCTAGTAAGTAAAAGTAGATGCTCGGTCCACTACAGCTCCAAATGCTCCTCTTGAGTCTCTGGTACGTCCTCCTAACCTGACTCCAAAAACTGCTCAGGATCTAGCAAATTACTGGATCCCAAAAGTACCCCGTATTAGACAAGAAGTCTAACACATCGAAACTAGCTGTGCAAAGCTAAACTAAACATAACAAGTATACAAGTAAAGTAAAGCCATAACATAGCTGAAGGAAAACATGTAAGCGAGGAAAACTGTAAGTACTGAGTAAGCGAGACAGTAAAAGGGCTATGAAATGTGAAGCTATAACCAAATAGAATTGAAAGTAAAATAAACATTATGCTGAAAAGGATGCTATAAGTTGCACTATATGCCACTGAGACAATGCCACAAATATGCTATACCACGGTATATCACAAAACTATCACTGAAGGTTTATGAGTAGTACGGTCCAATGTAAGCACAACAGTTAGGAAGTCAGTATGGTGATGTAGATGCACCCTAAAATTCCCCAATCTGTGTATATAACATTCCGTATCTCATACTGTATCACTGATATCCATGTGTCACAATAGAAGAAATGAGTTCAACTCATGTTTATGCTTATGCTTATGCCATTGAATGAATGAAAATCCCAAAATCAATGAAGAGTTTAGTAAGAAACAACGATGAATTCTAAGTCTCCGCTGTGCAGAATCCTGCTAAAAGGATTCTGACTCTTAGTCTCTAAAACGATGGTTGGTTAAAGTTGCTTATTTACTTAAAGATCACTAGTGATTATATACACATATTAAATATGTTGCAAGACTAGAGTTCTTATTACTTAGTTTGATTAAGCCACCCTAACAAAGCGATCTTCCTTAGGAGGCACCATCCGATGATGATTTTGTATCTCAAGCTAAGTATTAAGTCACTAAACTCATAATCATACTTAGTGTCTTAAGAAAGGTGGTCCCATTACTTAGTTTATTTGAGCCATACCTATTGAAGCGATCTTCGCTAGGAGGCATTGCCCGATGGCAACTTGTCTTTCAGTTAAACTAAGGAATGGGTACCCATTTAATACACTCTTAGAATCGATTGATTTACTCCAAGTGAGGTTATATCCGCCTAAGCTCGCAGGATAGCAACAAAGACAAATCTCACTTAGAGTGACTCAACCAATCACGAATATTACTGGGGACCAGTAATATGGGTATACTATACTACACCACCCAATGATCAGGGCTCAATCAAGTCTATTTATTAGAACAAGGAATTATCAAAACTACAAGTCCTGAACTAATAGGCAAGTACTATATAATGTTTCACAAATCAAATGTGATCAAAGGTCACTTAATATGGATTCTATCACAAGGAGAAGTATATTTTCTAATGCCTTAATGGATTACTACCACAAGGAGAATAGATCAATTTCTAAGGTGATGGGATCTTCTATACTTTTACCTCAAGGAGTCATACAAGGCTCATGATATATGAATTTAGGTCTTTTAAATAATTCAAAATGATCTTATGAAGAGATTCTCAAGATCTCCCTTCTAGATGTTGATATTAAGCTCTTAGGTTCTGTTTTATGATTAGATTTAGGATGATTAGATTAGATAATTAAGTCATCTGATCACACTTAAACTAAGATTATGGGATCTAAATCAAACATATTGTTAAGGATTTGATCACTTATTCAATCAATATAGCATTAATAATCTTTTTATGCAAATTTATTACTTAAGAGAAAATCAGGGATCTTAAGGTTTGATTCAGATGCTGAAATCCCCAAGGATTGTTATTAACCATAATTATCTAATTCAAATGTTTAGAATCAATAATAAATCAAATGCATTATTGGAAAATATTCAATTCATAGTTTTGAAATCAAATTAATTAAGTTAGGGTTCTTAAGGACTTAGATTCTACTTAAGTAGATTAGGGTTTGATCCCTTCTCATGCCTTAAGTAAAATCAAGTATGTATTTAAAGATCAATGTCAAATCAGTGGATTAGTTATATATTATTGGTGGCAATCTCAGACCTAGACCAAGTCTTAAAAGCTTGATCTAAATCTTAAGATTTCTTAAGTTAATTAAGATATTTAAGATTCTAAATCTTTAGATTTATTCAAGTATACTTAATAATCTTATCAAAATGAATTCACTATACTTAACTTACTATTATAAGTCAGATTAACAATCAAAGTTTATAAAACAGAGGGTACTTAATGCTAATCAAACCCTAATTCCAATCCAAAAGGATTAGCACATAAGTATAAATCTAACTATTCAAATTACATGATATTTGGTATGCAAGTTCTAATTAATCATGCAAGTAATCAGAGCCTAAGTTTACTATGATCTAATGAGTATAAACCCTAAAATTTACTAATCATGATTTAACAAAATTAGGGCATAATTAGAAGTATAAAGCTCAGAAAAATAATCTACTTAGGACATGCATTCTAATTATCATAAGTGAACTTATGGCACCCTAAATGTGCAATGTGGATAACTAAGATTGCTAATTTACCCTAACCAATATCCACTGTAATTAGGCAATAATTAAAGATCTAACCATCAGATACATGATTTTATTTGATATTTAGATTTTTGAGATTTTTCTGATCATTTTCAAATATGATATCATAGGGTTTGGACCGGTGGATTAAAAGTTATTCGAATAATACATTATGTATTTTTATTTAATCAAAATCATATGATTTGATTATTGGAATTATTTTCCTTAAGAAAAATAATTCCAATAATTCGATATTAATTAAAACGGCTCGACACGTAATCCAAACCGCGCGGGTCGACCAGGGCCCGGGGAAACCCGGCACTGTCGCACAGCGTGGGTTGTGGGTCGACCCGGCCCGCACAGAGCCTTCGTCCCCGCTCCCTCGTCCTGAGCTAGGGACCGATTAAGGAAACCCTAATCGCCAAATTCTGGCGCATCCAGCCCACGGCTTGACTAGCACTCGATCTCTACTCGATCATCATGGTCAGATGCGTCAATTGGGACTCAAAGCCCCATGTGAGACGGTCTGGATCAGCCAGACCTTACTCACCCAAAGACTCCTCCATTGGAGCTACTGTGGGAAGATAATTCTCCCTACAGAGGCCATGCCAGACCCCGGGCTTGATCCCTACACCATCAGGAAGGTGAGGCGGATCGAAGCCCTCTGGTCTGAGGGTTTGGGATGGTCTGGATCGCCGGGTCCTTACTCGACCGAGGCGATCCTTAAGCAGTTTAATCCGATCGATCGATTCGATCGATCGGAGCTAGCCTAGATCTTAATCTCGATACCCTTGGGTTCGAGATGACAATACGGACTCAGACGCATCAAAAGGAGCAAGGTTCGAGCCTCATTGGCTCGAATCTAGTAAGGGGGATACCTGGTTTTGACGGATTGGTTCGGGACGCTCGACTGAAGGCTCGGCTGGCTCTAACTGTGATTCCAAATGCTACAAAGGATCCTGAACGTCAGGAGAGCCTACTATCAGCGGTTTAGAAGCTCCTAGATCACTTACACAAGCTCGGACAGACGGCAATGGCGAAATGAAGACTGAGGGAAATCGGGGTCAATTGATCAGCAAAAGGGCAGAGGAAGGATTCTTGAGGCTATTTATAGCCTCAGGCGAGCTCAGGGAAGCTTCTGGAGGGTTGGCTCGGGCTGTAGAGGGCCCGAGAGGTCGGGCCATGGCCGAGCTCTAGAAATTATATTTTAAGCTTGGCCGGGTCACGAGGCCCAATTGGGGTCCCTCGGCCATTAGGGAAAGCTCAGCAATGGCTTGCTGAGCTGGATGCGTGAGTGGGGAACAGAAATGGCAGCTGATAGTACGGGAAATTCCCTCTGTCGGGTGAGGGATCTGGCGGAGACAAGATGCCATCTGATCTATCGATCAGAAGGCGCTACGGCTGGGATCGCCTGGATCCTAACGGCCGATCGCGGGGATGATCCTGGCCGTAGGATCCACTGGGTGAGTCCAACAATGGATCCGCTATTCCGCGGTATCGAATCCTGGCCGTTGGTTGAAAAGGCGGAATGGCTAGATTCACGGGGCACCGCTGTCGTGTGACCCGGGCTCCGCAGCGGATCGCCTGTGGTCCGCACAGCGGATCCTGGCCGTTTATTTAGTTTTAAGGTTATAAATGCAATTATGAATTAATAGGAACCCCTATGTGCAATTAAACCATTTTAATTTAAATTAAATTATGGCCCAAATGAATTCCAAATTGCACCAAATTTTCACCCTTAGCTAATTGGGGGTGAGGTATTCAAAAATATAATTAGAATTTAATTCTGAGATCAAAATATTTTGGGTATAGACTAAGGTATCTAGACTGATCAAATTGTCTTTTTAGACCTAGAGATGTCCAATGGACTTCAAATTTTCTAGATAGACTTAGTTTGAGGTTCTATAAGCAATAGTGATAGAAAATAAATGGGTTAGGTTATCTATGCATTTACAAGGTAACAATCTAGGGTTATTACAGTTGGAGATGCTAGATTTTTATTTTTAAATGAATGTTGTTGCTAGAATCAATGGGGGCTTGCTTTAAGAAGTGTCAAAATATGTTAGCATGAGCAAATCTATATTTCAATGTAGCGCCAATCTAGGAAGAGATCTAAAAGAGGCTTTGCATGGTTTAATAAATCCTAAATGTACTTTAAGTATTCTGAATAAAAATGTTCAGTTTTTGGGGTTTAACTTGAGTGTTAAGGCTCATTTAGAAATATACAATTTAATTTGAATAAGTTATGTGGCTGAAAGCTCTGAAGTTTTAAAAACTCTGTGTTGTAGGGTTTATCTAATCTTAGTAAGATAATCCTAACCCACTGGGTCACAGTGGAGGCATCCCCTAATCATTGAAATTTAAATTGCTATGCTGCTTATAGCTCTTAATCTCGACTGTTGTAGGTTTGTTATTCTTCTATGGGATATGTTTTGAAGGATGGGTTTCACTGGATTTTTTTTATTTGAAGATAAGGCTGAAGCTTGCCGATTTTAAATCTCGTTTGCTAGCTATGCTAAAATCTGTATCAGTTCAACTATTGTAGATTTGTTTTTTTTTTTTTTAATAGGTAGTGGATATTGTTTGGTCACATTTATTTCTTTTCACTTATGATTAAGTGATAATTTAAAATATTCGAAGCTATTATGTCCTTGTTGCATTAAAATTGAGAGTGGTATTAGAATTGCATTTAAAGAATATGATTATTGTCAAATTATATATTGCATGCGATGTCCAAATTAAAGAAAGAATTAGAGCTTTGAATTATCCAATGAATTAAAGTGAGTAGGGCTTTGGGTTATAGAAAATGCAGCAATTATCGAGTTAAAATTGCGGATGTTGAGTATTGATGTTGTGTTTCTTGATTTTCAATGGCAAAGTAAGGAGGGTATACTTTATCATTTTATAAGTTCGCATTAAGTTGATTATAGTAAGTTGAAGTCTTGTATGCGAATGTAAAATACAATGAAAGAATTCGAATAAGGACTTTGTGGTTGGATACTAAATCAAAATAGTGATTGAATTCTATGTTTTAATCAATAAAATTAAGTTATTTTGTCATAAATTGTGTTGATGAGTCTCTCAAGCAGCATAAGCTATCATTCCCTCATATGCATTATTGGATGGAAGAAAATTTTATTGATCAAATATTAGTTGAATCTAAAATTTGCATTTGTTGGGAAACCTTCCTTAAACTTATGTTGGAAGATTTAATTCTCCATTGTAGAAAGTATTGGTAATTATAAAATTTTGAGGAGATAAAATTATGATTGAATTATGTTTTGGTGGCAAATAGATGAATTGATATATTCAAATTTAATGATAAATTTTGAAGCTATGTAAACAATAAGTAGCGATGAGGAAGTCAATTTTATTGGTTTTATCATTCTATATCAAACTCAATTATACTAAGTAAGGATGTTATAAATCTTCTTGTACTAGTCACTGTTATCGAATTTGGCTCTTGCCCGTTTCATTTAAGCAGTGATGTCGAGGACAACATCATTCTTAAGTGGTGGAGTCTGTAACAACCCGAGGTTGTTACTAAAGTGATTAACTCCAAATTCAAGAGGATTAAGTCAAAATCTAGATTTCAATTCAAGTTAAATAAAAATATTCTCAAATAAAGCGTATTGAGGGGACCCTCCTGCAAACATTTGAGTGCAATTATGATCCTAAATCGTCCTAAATAAATTTGTGAAGTTTAAATTTCAAAAGCTGATAATAGATAAAATATAAATTAGAATTTAGAAATTTTTAAATATTTAAGTTAAGTATTATATGAGAATGCTATGCTTTAAGTTTCACAAACTTTTGAGCTCCAGATTAATCGTAGTGAATTTTTGAAGTTTTTTGCTTAAAAATTAATATAAAATAAAATACCAGTTCAAATTCAATGATTTTTGGATGCGTGTGTTCATCTCATTGAGACACTTGTTTTGATATAAAGTTTGTAATATTTGGAGTTTAAATGGTTATAAATCTTAGCTCGAGAATTTTCAACTGTGCGATTTAAATCTAATGGAAGCGTTAGATTTTTTATTTTGCTTCATATATCTCATCTCAACCCTAAATATTCTAAAACCTAATTTATTTCTTTTTCCCTCAACCAATACTTTATTCCTCCTTCATTCAAATCTCTCTCGCACGGCGGCCTCATCTCCACTTGGAAGGAGGCCGAGAGACTACTTCCATCTCGGAGGCTGCTTTCGCCCTGAGCCGCTGCCTTCACCCGAAAGGCATCGGTCCCTTCTCCTTCCTCATGGTCGAGTGGCCGAGCGAGCAGCACTGTTGGTTTGCCTTGGTGAATGGATTTTGCTAAAGCAGCACAATTGAAGGCTGCAGCCCTCCTATGCGCTCGATGAGACATACTTCCTTCCAGCTGAGAGGTTCTCTCCCTCTCTCGGCTAAAGGTTGTGAGCTTTCCGGCCCATCAGCTCCACTTTTTTTTTCTCTCGAATGGAGATTTAAGGTCCATCCATATGCTCATCTTTTGCTCTTGGCTGAGGTCGAGAGCAGCACGTAGGCCTTCTTTCTCAAGGTCGATAGTAACCACATCCTTCTATCCTACTGCGTGCTTCCAACTTGTGAATCCCATCCAACCTTCCTTAAAACTAAAATCTTTAGCGCCATTAAGGTATTTAATGCTTTATTTTACTCTTAATCTAATGAGATTTATATGGTATTCTGATTGGAATTTTCGATGTCCCTAATTAGTCCCAATTAGTTTCTAAGCAGTTACATGCTTATGTGTTTGCATTTTTTTTTGCACATTGTGATAGTTGTGCCTATTGAAGCATCATGAAATATCTCTACCTTAAGGGCTTGTAGTGATATCTAATTTTCTTGCGCATATATCACTTCTCCAATTGGTTTTTAAATGGTGGTTATTATATCATTGCATGCAGTTTATTATTAATCACTATGTCAATTATTTGTAATTCTTGATATGCATATTAGTTTGTGCACTACTCTAGTTCAATATTTATCTCTTGATTATATCGCTGATTATTTTCTTTAAGTTTGGGGAATTCAAGTCATTTATTTATGAAGCAAATGTTGGCTTGGCCTTACTAAGCTTTTTGAGCTCAATTCAATCTTTACAAGACCCTCTTTATCTTGAGAATTTCATCTCACATTGTCCTTACACCATGAACCTTTGAGATTGTTCCATATAAATCATTGGATAGAGATCCAATTTTTCTTGAACCTGCAAAGTTATCAAAGAAATTTTCATATAGATGTACCTTGCCCATTTATTGCAGGTGTTATGATTGTTATCTCTTTCTAATCAATTATTGAGCTTCAAGTTTGAATCGATTTAAAGGTATGTTAAGTACTTAAAACTTTACTAAATTATGTATTCATTTAATTATATTATTTTCTTGAGCTCTATGTACAGTGCATACATCACTTGCATAGATCTTAGTATCATTAGTGATTAATTTGTTATTTGAAAAACCTTGACATCAGGATGTTGGAACCCCTTGCTAGTGTAGTATACTAATTGCTACTTAGTGAATTTTTACTAAGTAGTATTATCACCTTGTTTGGAAATCTTAAATATGCAAACATGAATTAAAACCTAGAGTTAGTGAGTAATTATTTTAATTACTCTTGAATTTAGGTAAGCATTGTCTAGTTACTTTAAGATCGATAGATGTTCAATTAGGATGTTTAAAGAGTTAACTTACTCCTTAGGCAATAGTCATATTATAGAATAAGAAGATTTCATTCTTACTCTTATCTCTTGAAGTTACCTTTTCACCCTTAAAATGTTATAACTCTTAAGGGAATAAGGTTAATCATGTAGAATATAGTGAATCCACTGATTTCTCCCATGATACAAAAAAAAACTAATAATAGTTAGAACTTCATTATTTCATTGAATCTAATTAGATTCAATGGAACTCCCTTTTAGCACAAACTTAATTATCATTTGAAATTGAATAACTTAGACTTTAGATGCTTAGAATCATACGTTATGGGACTTAAACCTATGTTGGAGTTTAATCTCTTAACTTTTAATCTTAATAAATCATATTAAGATTTGTGGTAGAAATGGAAAAGTGTAAATTAGGTCGATCAATTTATTTATTAAGCCTTTGTAGGTGACCTTTTCTGATTCTGAATTAGAACTTGTTAAGTTCTAATGTTAAACTTCATAAGGCTGGTAAATCTATGATTATACTAGATAGCTGGATATTCGAGATCCTAAGCTTGTATCCTCTCAGTGTATATAGAATAAATTAAAGTGGATAATAATAGATGTTACTGTGTATAATAGAGTTCCTTGCTTATTATTGAATTACTTGTTGCTTTTGCATTCCTTATACTTTGTGCATTTACCTTTGCATATCATATAAGAATACTGATGCATGAAATGAAAATATAAGAATATTTGCATAGGGTTGGTTTCTGGTCAAATTTGTGCACTTTTACCCTACTAGATAGGGGTAAGAAGAAATAAGGATTACTTAACATTACTCATTGAAGAGTGTTGTGTTAAGTTGGAGCCTGAACAGTCTTGCAGATGTGCTTAATTCCTCAGCTACTTCTAGATGTGTCCACAAAAGTAAAGTAAATAACTATGACATTACTGTATTTGTACTTACTGCCTCCTCAGTTCCATTTTGCTTCATTATTTTGCCTTAGCCTCTTATGATGCTAAGAAATTTACTAGCTTAGCCTCTTATGATGCTAAGAAATTTACCAGCATAGCCTCTTATGATGCTAAGAATATCACATTTCTTAGTTCAGTAGGCTAGTTTAGCCCTCCTTCTGATATGGCTGTCATTACATACTTATTTACTATTTCACTATTACCTTTTTACTATAGTTAGCTTTTATTTTACCTGCTTACTTGTATAATTATAGGATGCTAGATTACTTTACTACTTACTTATATGTATTACAGATAGATTGCCTTCTCTTAAACTTACATAACTCATATGATCATCAGCATATTTAGGATGAGTCTTTTCTTTCAATACTTTTCTTACTTTATTTATATAAATATGTCTAACCTTGTCATAGCTTAGTATTGAGGTATCTTCTTTTGCCTCATTTGTTGCTAATTATAAATACTTTTATTTATAACTTCTCACATCCCATTATATGCTTGTAGCACTCATATGCTTTTCTTATTTTATAGTATAAGTAAAATATTGATATCATAAAACTCATGAAATTTATTAATAGCTTAAATTGTACTTAGACTTATTAAAGTCTAACTAGATTTTCTTTTTATGGCTGTGCCTTATCATATATGTGCATATTGCAAATTAGGAGTATAGATCAGATCCAGCGCTTGAGGATTTAGCTTGATAGAAGGTTAAAGTGAGGTGCGGCTCGCTAAAGGAGATATGCTTAAATCTTCTTTGCCCGCATTTCTTAAAAATGTAATAAATAAGCTTACTTATTATTCTGCATTTAATGTTTTGTATGTGAATGGACAAATGTGGATTGTGTCTAGATGCCTCCTTTACATTTTCTGCACTATTATATAATATATATGTTTCTGACAAGTCCTGCTCAACTCTTGATTAGTATCATGGATATATTTTTGGTTTAATATTCGTGGTCCTAATGACGACCACCTCTTAAACTTAGTTGATTATGGGGCGGCCACCACAACGGGGGGCCATAGTTGGTATTAGAGAGCACCATAAGGTGTTAGATTGGGATTTGTATTCCTTTATACCTATTGAACTATTTTTCTAAAAATTTCAATCATCAAAATATAACACCCATAGCATAGTGCTCTCAGTAACTCTATGATATTGTAGATTGAAATTATCCACTCAAGATAATTAAATCGCTCTCAAAGTACCTAAAAGGAAACTTATAAATTCTTCTGATAGAACAAGATGGAGTGTGAAAGATCAGAGTTGAACTACTACATTATTGTCTTCGATATTGTCTAAGAGCTCATTTACAAATGGGGACAAGAAAGTAAGAGATCTATTGCCGGAGTATCTACTCAAGGAGTTCTAGTTTTGGACAAACTTTTTCAACAGCATGTATTTAGAGGACTTGACTTCCCGACCCTAGAAATAGAATGGTTAAGCTGTGTGGAGTTAGCTCTAAACTATATTAAATGTCCTGATTCCATCCGCGTCGATCTCAAGACTTATCAACTTCTAGACTTTGCGGGAGATTGGTGGGACGCGCCATTATTATTCATGAACTTGATGTAGTGAGTCCTTAAGCTGTATTTAGACAAATTGGTTATCATATTTATCAATGACATTCTCATTTACTCTCGAACTCTAAAGGATCACAAGGATTATTTAAGGATAGTATTAGAATCCTTGTGTGATTATCAGTTATATGCCAAGTTTTCTAAATGTGAATTTTGGCTAAAATCCATTGTATTCTTGGGTCATATAGTAGATGCCCAAGGTATTCGTGTAGATCAAAATAAGGTAAGTGCAATCCAAGATTAGGTACAACCCAAGTTAATTACAGAAATTAAAAGCTTTTTAGGATTGGCCGGATATTACAAAAATTTTGTCAAAGGCTTCTCTCAAATTGCCTCACCTTTAACTAAATTGACTCAGAAATACGTACCTTTTGTTTGGAGTTCAGAATACGAGGAAGCATTCCAAACGCTAATAGATGCACTCTCTATCGCTCCATTGCTTATTCTGCCTAAAGAGGTTTGAACTATCAAGTGTACATCGATGCCTCAGAAATTGATTTATCTTGTGTATTAACGCAAGATGGTAAGGTGAATTCTTATGCCCCTCGTCAATTAAAACCTCATGAAAAGATTTACCTTTTTCAAGACCTTGAACATGCTGCTATAACTTTTGCCTTAAAAGATCAGGCGTCATTACTTATATGGAGTTCAATGCTCTATTTTTACTGATTATCAAATCTTGAAGTATATCTTCACTGACAAAAATTGAACTGCCAATAGAGATGGTGGTTGGAGCTCATTAGTGATTATAATTTGAGTATACAGTATCACCCAGGTAAGGCAAATGTAGTGACTGATGCTCTTAGCCATTATGCTACCCTATCTGCTATAATTACTTTAAGTTCTTTAGAGGAAGACTTCCGTAAACTCAAAATTTCTCTAACAAGTAGCGATACGCTAAGTTTGCTTCTGGTTAATATCAATGTGGAACCCACTTTTCACAAAGATGTCTCCATCTCGCAAACTAAGGATGAACACTATCTGAAGTTCAAAGTTGACATTGAAGGAGGTCGCCGTCAAAATCTGCAGTTGCACAGTGTAATAACCCTAGTGTTGTTACCAATCTATTAGTGACCTAGTTGACTCTAAGCCTTTTCCATTACTCTTATAATTGTATTAACAGCCTCTATTTCAAATTTTGTGCAATTTGGAGATCATTTGGCAATTTCCAAAATTTCCTGGTTTTCTAATAATTCTGAGAATGCTAATTTTATTTAGATCTCAGAATCGAAACCAAAGTCTACCATTGGACTAATCACCCCAAAATTAGCTAAAGATGAAATTTTGGAGTGCTTAGAAGACATCGAATTTTCTCTAATTATTTTAATAATATTTAAATACTCATAAAACAAAAATAATTAAATTAACATACGATTAACAATCTGCTTGCATTTTTGAGTTCCTCACTCAATTTTAGGTAAGGGTGACTTTTTGAGATTTTTAAGAGTCTGTTTGATTATTTAGTTTTGAGTAATAAATTGTGAATAATTAATTAAATATAATTAAAGTATTTAAAATAATTTAAGTATATGAATATATATATATATATATATGTGTGTGTGTGTGTGTGTATATATATATATATATATATATTTATATTATTTTAATTTTTCCAAATGGCCGAAATTTTTGTACCGCGGGGATCAACTGATTGAACGACTGTGAGGCAATCCACTGCTATCAAACCAACCTGGCAGTTGGATCAAGAATACGAACCAACGGCTAGGATCCACTCCCTGTGCATCCCGGTCCTTCAGCCGATCGTGGCCTCCCTTTGCATGCGATTGTCCTTCAGCTGCGCCAAGACTGCCCCATTAGCTTAGTAGGACTCTTCTTAATCCCATTTTTCCGTCCACCTTCTGCTGGAAACACAAGGAGAAGCTGAGGAACTAGTAGGGAACCCTAATTTCTCTTACCTTGCCGAAGGAGATGTTGGTACGCCTTTAATTACTCCAATATAAGCTCGCAATCATTTCTCATTGATTATGAGACCCTATTTCAATCTGTGCTGAATCAATTAGTGGAATCTGATTTAACTCGATTGATCTTGATGGAGTTCAATCGATTGACCGTCCAAAATAGTCCTTAGGGTATCATCCAATTTCCTCCATACTCATTGTATGGATCTGACTTTTGTCCAGGTGAACGGCCTCGGTGAGATCGTCCGGGCTGTACCCAGAGACCGTCGGAGTCGAGCAAAATGGCTAACCCTACTTTTGTTTTTTTGAGTGGTATGCGGGGACGAACGGTTCGACAAATAAAAGTCTCAGCTTGGATTTTTGTACCGAGTCGAACCAGTCCATTTGCGCTGAACCACGGTTCTGCATTGTCAGCACGATGGGCCCCGCCTTGACCTGCGGTTCCTATTTAGGAACGACACATGTCTGGCGGTGCACATATTTTGGAGCCACTTTATTCTCATTTGTCCACGTTGTTTTCTCCCATAATTCGTGCCATAAAAATATGAGCTACCTTTAATTCTGTGCTATCGTATGATTTTTTGATTAAATGGATTGAATTATTATATTTTAGCATTTAATTAATGTTTAGTTATATAAATTTCAAAAAATCATAACTTTAAATATACTAAACCAAATTATACAAAATTATATATCATTTCGATCACAAAAATGAGATGAACATAATTGCATAATTAAATTTAGGATTTGAACTCTAAATTTTATAAATTCTTCTTAACCTAATTATGTATCTCAAAACCCTAAAATCTCAATATTGTTCGATTTCGATCTAGTTAATATCATTTTACTCCTTATACTATAAAGATTTCATATTTATGTATATTGTTTCATTTGGACAATGTTTAGTGATTTTAAGTTTTTGGCTTCTAAATTAGGGTAATTTTGATAATTTTCTAGTTTCATAAATTGCATATTATAGGTATTTAAACCTTAGGACAACAAATATATCATATTATTTTACTTCCCATATTAAATTTTAATTTCTTAAATTAAACTTAATCTTCTTAAATTAGATGCTTAAATGCTTAGAAAATTATTTAATTCATCTCTCAACCTTAGGAAGAAAAGCAATAGGATTGATTCATAACTTGAATTATAAGTGATCTTTAGAGTTAGTTATTGTATCCATTAAGTGCAGTTATCCTTAATGCTGGTGTAATTATAGATTGTGAATCATTTAGGTCTAGCCTTAAGTAACAAGATTGAATCCTAGCTCACCTCACCTTTAGCTCTTGAATCCTCATTTAAGTCCTTTAAGGATTTGAATTGAGAGTTCTTATTCTTTAGCATAGCTTAGAAATCCTATAGATTTCATTAACTTAAAATCTATGATAAACTGTAGAGTTTGTAACTTCCAAATCCTTCTTTCCTTTCTTTTAGACCTTTCTTTTTACCTTAACTTAGCTAGATTAGTATTTGATTAGATAGATCCTTTTAATTATATCCTAGTTGTAGGAGTTTAGTGTATATGACCTTAACTTTCATTTTCATCAATTATAGTGATTTCATAATCTCAGTTTTCCAACTAGTTCCCTAAGCCTTGTTTAATTTTAACATATTTCAATCTTATAGTTTAGGATAAGGATAAGATTGATTTTATTTAGTATTATTATACTTAAAAGTTATTTTGTCATCTTATAGATTGAAATGAAACTACTATTTTCAAAACCTCAATTACTTATGTTACTTATAATTGACTTGAGATCAATATATCTATGTCAACCCCAGCCCCACCGTGGTCCTGTTAGCTCTTAAGTTAATATGATTACTGTGAAAGTATTACCAAATGACAAGTTCCTCACTTATAGTTAGATTAAGAATTTCATTCTAATCTAATATAATTAAAGAATTTGTCATTTATAAGAATATTTCATTAAATGATAAATCAAGAAATGTAAACAGAGTGTGGAAGTAAGAAATATAACATCCATTCCATCACAATACAGTAAAAAGGAATATACAAGTCAAAATAAGTGCAGTAAAAGAAAATACACATATTAATCCTATATTATTTCAGCACATTAAAGGATAAAAGCAAAATGAAATAAAGTAAACACTCGTTCTCACAGCAGAAAAAGAATTAAGGATCTAAGGTTCTTCAGCAACTTGATCCTCCTCATGAATTGGTTTTCAGAAGGCACCACAACTTCAAAAAGCTCAGAGTCTATCATTATTAGTTTCATAATGATAGGGCCCCAGCCAACAAAAGA
Organism: Gastrodia elata; assembly: GCA_016760335.1. Lineage (NCBI taxonomy): Eukaryota > Viridiplantae > Streptophyta > Magnoliopsida > Asparagales > Orchidaceae > Gastrodia > Gastrodia elata. Next base: position 63,652,277 of record CM028670.1, on the reverse strand, counting down.
AAATTCTAATTAGAAAAAATGTCTAAGTATATTTTAAGCTAAAATTTTATTAAGTTATTTAGATATCATCATTAAACACAGTATACAAGCAAGTATAGAAGCAGAACGCATGTGAAAAGAAAGGATACTTATAAACAATAAGTTTATAACTTGATCAAGAGAGAAAGTAAGCACATACCTCCAAATATAGTTGTAATAAGGTTAGGCATAAAATAAAGAATAAATACTAATAACCAAAAGGAAAACCCATCCTAAATATGTTTATGATCAATATAAACTTAAGCTATCGACATAAAGTAAGAGACCATGTGAAACATTTAAATGACTGAAAACAAGTCTAGCATCCTATATATATATATATATATATATATATATATATATATATATATATATATATATATTTATATATACAAACAATGAGAAGACTAGCATCCTATAAGTAAATAAAGCTAATAAATACAGTAAGACGGTAAATAAGAAAGTGCTAAAATGCAAAAAAAGTAAACTAAAAGTAGTAAAATACAAAACTGAAAACTATCATGGCTGAACAAGCCATTCAAAATTGAAAGTATACATCAACCTTACTTAGCCTGTTGGGCTAAGGCAAGAGTTCTAAAATAAAAGTACAAACACTCTTAGCCTGCTAGGCTAAGATAGAAACAATGAGTAGAAGTGAACTTAGAACTAGTAATGTCAATTCAGATCCCGACTGATAAAGTCAGTGGGGCAAGAGTCTATTACGCACCATCCTAGGCTGCCATATAGGGCTAGGCATGGTATAGACTATCAGACTAACAACGAGGTCTAGGCCAATCTCGATCGAATGAACTGAAGAGGCATACTAATTAGGTCACAACATACTGAACTGAAAATACAAACATACTTAGCCTGCTAAGCTAAGACAAAATTATTGAGTAGAAGTGTGCTTAAATCTAGAAATGCCGTATCAGATCTCGACTAATAAAGTCAGTGGAGCAAGAGTCTATTACACACCATGTAAGGCTATCGTATAGGGCTAGGCATGGTATAGACTATCAGACTAACAACGAGATCTAGGCTGATCCTGATCGAATGAACTGAAGAGGCAATATAATTAAGCTACACTCTACTAAAAACATGAGTAAAAGTGCAAATATTACTTATGCAAATTCAATGTTAACACAGGATACTCATCAAATATCCTATGTACATAACATATGTCCAAGGTATAAAGCTCAATTATAAGGTAAGTAAAGTATCAAATATCAAAGTAAACAAGTGACTCTACTAAGACACATGTGATATCCATTATTATCTAATTTATTTATTTTATCTACTCTAAGTTACACAAGTTAAAGATCTCCAATTCCTACTATTGAGTGTAACTTAGATTCATGACCTTATGAGTTAAAAACAATTAGAACTGACCAAGTCCTAATCTGATTAAATCACTAATAACTATAAGTTAAATAAATAAATCAATTGAGTTACTTTGATAATTTAAGAATCCCGAGCCCATCTTGATTAAGCCAAATCAAGATGGAAGGATTAAGAATTAAACTCCAAATATTGGAGTTTAATTACTTAATCCAATGGTGATCCTAAATGAATAAGGTTTAAAACCCAATTATCACAAATTATAGTTAAGGAAAATCCTATTGAGTAAAGTCAAACTCAATAAGATAGATCTCTATTCTAAATTCTAAGGTTAAAAGATCAGATAATCATAAATAAACTATAAAAATTTATAAACTAGTAAAACCAAGGTTTCACCTATTGAGTAACCCAATTTACTCAATAGATAAATTCTAACCTAAATCTGATTCCTATTCCTAAGGAAAGAGCTCCTAAGCACTAAGATGAACTCTCATACACAAAACCTAACTAATATTATTAGAAATATTGAGAATAGATCTGGAAGGTTCAAAGAAGAGATTGGATGTGAGATTTATCTCACATCATATAACTTAACAACTTTACTTAGAATTTCTTTAAGAAAGAAATTATGGTTTTAATTTAAAACTAAATTTATAGTTTAAATTAATGGAATTATATTCAAAATTAAATTATTCACTGATTTTAGTAATTATAACAAGAAATTAAGGCTTAAAAGCACTTAACCCTAAATTTGGGCAAAATGACCATTTTGCCCCTACTTAAGGGTCTAAAATCTACTTTTTGAATTAGGGCTCTAAATTGGAAATATTTAGTGGCAAATGATTACTTACTATATAATATGAAGATAGATAGTTAGTACATCAATTTTGGATAAATATTAAGCCTTATGAGCTCAAATTAAGGAATTTGACTCATAAGGGCAATTTGGTAATTTGTCCTAATAGAATATAAATTTTTTATCAGTTTATTAAAGCTTGTTATCTAAGATTTAATAGAACTTAAAATTACTTAATTGGGAGTAAACCCACTGAGTACTTTAATTGGGAGTAGACCCAAATTGGACCTCATTTGGTTAAGTTACGGCTTAATTAGAATTTAGGTTATTAGTGAGTGATTAGTGAAATCAAACATAGAATCACCTAATTAACCACACTATTATATTCTACTCTACTCTATGAGTTATTAGAAACTAAAATTTCTCAATTTGGATTAATAATTAAGCTAATATTCCCTAATCATATTTTAGGATGATTAGGATTTATTAAGAGATCTAGCCATTGGATCTTATATATTTTTATAGTTTACTTTTATTAGATCTTCTTGATCAAAATGGTATATTGGAAGACCTAATTTGGAGCTCAATTGACCAAATTATGATCAATTGAAGTTCTAAGGTTACTTAGGGTAATTAGGGTTAGGTCCTAAAAGTGATTAAGCAAACCCTAACCTAAATAGAAAAATGAACACTTTCAGATTATTCTAGAGGTTTTCTTGGTTAATTAAGACCCATATTGGGTATGTTTGGGCAAGTGCACACAAAGTTATGATAGTTTGAATGTTAGGGGCATTTATGTAAAATTGTGGGGATCCAAAATATCACTAAGTGAAATATAGCTCCTAAGGAAATTTTGACAGTGCCAAAGTGATCCTTTATTTTTGTTGTTCACAATGGTATACTTATTTGTATTATTTGGATTTATAAATTATAAGATATTGATGCTTAAGATTAGTATAATTAAATTTTCATTAAATAATTAATTACCTAAATTAATTTATGCAAAATCCTACATCTAATCATATCCAACAGCCATAGAATTACATGGGGCCCAACTTCCTACATGGCAGGCAGAGGAGAGGTGACAGTTGTGATGGGTGGACCACACGTCTGGTGCTGGCTGACGAGACACAGACGACTCGCAGGACACTGGTCGGGCCCGGGTCGACCCGGCCTGACCCTTCGCCTTCCTCGGCAAGATGCCGTATGGGAAGAAAGCTAGGGCACCAAAATTGAACCCTTAAGTGGCTCTACCGGCGACCGGCTCGCATGGTGACGGGTAGAGGATGGATGCAGCTACCCAACGACACTTTGATCCGTGGTGGAGGAAGTCAGATGAGTCAGAAATCTCAAACCCTCTCTTTGGAATGACGGCGCTAACAGATTTTGCTATAGCTATATTGCTTGATCGAGCACATATTAGCTTGATCATACCGGTTAATTACTAATCAACAATGTGAAATAGAATTGCGAATTTAGAAATCATCAATTGCCTAAGGGATTAGGTTGGATTATAGGTACCTATTTTGACGGTCCTAAAGACTTGAAATGATGATACTGAGGATACACTGATTTGAACTTCTATTATGGCAGAATCATGTAAGCTCGAGTCCACGAAAGCTTAATGTAAGCTCCATAGCGGCGAATCGACACCTGCACTGCCACGGAGGTGCCGTGCACGCGGAAGGTCCCGTGGTCTGATCGGGGGAGACGGCCTTCGGACCATCCGATCCTTCGATCGGAAGGATCAGATGATCCGTCTGATTAAACGGTAGATGCTAGATAAGGGAACGTAGTTAGCCATTATTTAACTGCTGCCGTTAAGTATATTAATTATTTTTAAAATTTATTTTTTTAAAATAGATTTTATTAATTAAAATTAAATAATAAAAGGTATTTCAAAAATATCCAATAAATTACCCCTAGCTAATTGAGAGGTGAGGAACGTAATAACAAAGTTGGATTTTTGTTTCGACAAATAATTAATTTCCTCATTTTTTTGGGGTATTAAATAATATTAAAATATTTGCCAAAAATTTAACGACTTCCAACTGCGACCAAAACATCGCCCCTAGCTAATTTGGGGGTGATGAACGTAATGGTGTAGTCGGATTTTTGATTTGAGGTGAAATTAAATAGGTCAATTTCTAGGGTTTCTAGAAATTCCCAAAATCAAGATTTGATCCATTTGACTTCTGATTTGGACTAGGACTTAGTGGTGAGTTCTTAATGACTTAATTAGTATATTGGAACTATAATTAGGACTTGGATTAGTCCTATTTAACCTAAGTAATAACTTGGGTTATTACACAACTAGAAGCTCAATTAGCTTTAATCATTAAGTAGATCATTAAAATTATATAACTTTGGATATCACATAGTTTGTAATTATTGAATTTTTCCTTGAATGCTGCTTAGCTTTGAGCCTATTTTGTTTAGCACATTCATATAAGACATTGTGCATGTACAAAACTTTCACATTAAAACTATAGGGGTTTATATTGTTGGATAAGCCAGGGGAAACTAATTAGGAGTAATAAGGAGATCTCACATTCTTATGAGGTGAATGTGAGTGTTCTTTGTTTTAAACCCCGCTTCCCTTTACTTGTTAGGCAGATGTGCTTAACTCCTTGCTTCATTTTGTATTTTTCTGCAGAATGAATACTTTTATAAAATAACTTTAATTTAATAAATTATGAGCTCTTTCACAATCTTAAGGGTCTAAAATACTAATTTTTTATTTAGGGCTCCAAATTGAATTTTCTTAGTACCAAATGATTTCTTACTATCTAACATGAAGATAGGCAATAAGTACACCAAATTTGGACAAGAAATGGGTCATATAAGTCAAAACTAAGAAATTTGAACCAATCGGCGATTTAATAATTTTCTCCCGATAGAATCTAAACTTTGTGCAGTTTATTGTTGCTTGTTGTTCAAAGATTCTATAGAGTTCAAGAATGCTAAATTTTGAGGTCTATTGGAATAGTTATGAGTGTTCTAAGTTTAAGGGTAAATGTGTCATTTCTAGGGTTAAGAGGGGTCAAAAACCTAACTTTTCTATTTGAGATCCAAATTAAGCAAACTCAATGGCTATAGCTTTCCTATATCACACTGAGTACTTTAACTAGGAGTAGACACAAGTTGGATCTTATTTAGTCAAGTTATGGCCTAATTAGGGCTAAAGATATTTTGGTCAACCTAGGGTTTCTATTGATCAAAACCTAAATTTTATTTTGGTTTACTGTTGGTACTGAACTTTTAACCTAGTTAGCATCCTGAATTTCTTAATTTGGAGTCCAAATGATCAAGTTATGGTCATTTCAATGTTAGGGTTTTACTTTCTTGAATGGGGTTAAAACCCAATCTTTTCCATATTTAAAAATCACATACAATTTCATACAATATTCAAATTTAATATAATTCGGCCCCACGAGGATCTTAGGGCTATTAAAATGTAAAAAATATGAATTTTTGGCCATTCCAGATAGTTATATGCAGTTTCGAACAGTTCTAGGTGCTACGACGCGCAGTAGCGCTTTCTAGCCAAAAGCCAGGTGCTACGGCGCGTGCTAGAGCGCTGCAGTGGGTTTTGGTGGTGTGGCACGCTACAATGGATTATGACATACTCAACCCAAAGCATAAGCACTATGGCGCACTGTGGCATGCGGCAGCACACTGTAGCACTCTATGGCGCGCTATGGCGGACCCGATTTCGAAGCTCGGATGTTGCGGCACACTGCGGCGCCCGACGGTGATTTCACCTGTGCGAAAACAGCAATGAGTCATCTTTCAGGCTCAAATACTCTCAACCTAGAGCACTTCACATGCAGTGCCATATACTGATGGAAAGGTATTTCCGAGACCTATCCATCAATACTAAAATCGACACAAAACGATTATTCTAACTATGCAAACAATGGAGTTAAAGGTTCAGGTATGCAGAAAGGAGGAAAAATAGAGTAGCTTTATCTTCCTAAAATCACAAACTTAATGAGCTCTAATGAACTCTATTTCTTAATTATAAATTTCTAAGAATGCAAACTAAGCATAATAGCAAAAAAGAAGTAGCCATTGAATCCATTTAATGGGGAAAAGGGAGGTACCTTGGCTTTTAAATGGAAGAAGATGGAGGAAGAAGCTCTATTTTCTGCAAGAACTTGAGAGCTTGAGGGCTTCTTCAACAGCATAGAAATGGAGGAAGGAAGAGAGGAGCTCAGCTTGGTAGCAAGGGAAGAAAGGAGGGCTAAGGGGCTCTTTTAAAGGTGGAGGGTGGCATGGCTCTTGGATGGGATGAGCTTGACTCATCCCATCACAAGTATGTTAGAGATGGCTTTGAAAATGGAGAGAGGGAGAGGGAGATATGGCTTGCATGAGGGAGCAAAGGAAAATGGGAGGGGAGGCACTAAACTCAGCAGGTGTGGATCCCAGCCAGGAAGGAAATAAGAAATGGATTTTAATAAATTTTTAATTAAATTAATTAATGCTCTAAGAATTTAATTTTTGTAAATGCACTCCAAAAATTCCAAAAATTCACCCCTAGCTAGTTTTGGGGTAAGTGATTCAATGGCAAAGTCAATTTCGATTCCGACAAGTATTTAATTTTCCTATTTTTCAGGTATTTAATTATATTAAAATATTCGATAAAATCTGATGACTTCTAAACGCGTCCAAAACATCACCCCAAGCTAATTTGGGGGTGACGATCGCAATGGTGAAGTCGGATTTTAATTTCGAGGTCAATTTAAATATCTAAATTTTCCATTAATTAAATATTATTAAAATATTTGATGAAATTTTGATGAGCTCCAATTGCCACCAAAACATCACCCCTAGCTAATTTGGGGGCAATGAGTGCAATGATGAAGTCCAATTTTTTATCTGAGGTCAAAATAATAAGTCAAATTATAGGGTTCTTGAAATTTCCAAATTAGGGTTTGATCCATTTGACCTTTGATTTGGACTAAGTCGTGGTGGTGAACTACTAATGACTTAATTAGTGCACTACATTCAAAATTAGGACTTGGATTAGTACTAATAGGCTAGGGAAACAACTTGGGTTGTTACAATACTACATAATAAGCATTTTAGGATTTTAAACATGTAGTAAGTTGTGAGCCTAGTCTTATAGCTAATGCTGTGAGCTGAAGCTGTAAACCTTTTTATAATCCATTAATTTTAATTCAAAATTGATTAGGATTTTTATTTTTAATATGGTTATTAGACATGCAATAGATGTAATAGTAGCCCAAGCAGTAGCAGCTAGTAGCCCAAGGAACAACAGACAACTAGTAGCCTAAGTAGCATTATAAGTATTAGTAGTAGCAGCACAAGAAGTAGCATAGGAAGCAATAGCCAATAGACTAGACAACTGTTGAGACAACAATAGTAGCATAAGAAAAGCATAATAAGAAAAAAATTAAATTATTAAGAACCCAAGAAAAACATAATGGTTTACCCTACTGATTTAGTTTCCCCTTTTTAGTTAATGTCAGTTGGGAATTTTTCTCATATTTATTGAGTTATTGAAAGATTATTGAATTCATCGACCATTTAAAACTCCATTACTCAACTTCCATTATATATTTTGATTCTTTGTGGTATATTATTAACTCTCAAATGATTTCAACTATGCAAAATTATTTGCAAAGGGTTCCTATGATATTTAAGAGCATAATGTGCAATTTTGCAAATGGAATATGTTTGTAGATGCTTCTAAATATTCATTATTTGTTTGGGTTTGGGCTAACTTCCTACGTCTCATATTGCATTTCATTTCGAAGGAAATATTGTTCATTTCTAAGGCCATTGAAAGGCTACTACAATTAGATAGAAAATTTGCTACCTTCAAAAACCTATGTGCAGCACCCAGAGTCTTGATGGAGATTAATGCATCAAGGCCCTTCCTAGAGACTAAGATCAAGGATGGATTATCGTACAAGGAGAGAAAATTGAGATAAGGCTATGATTGTGTGTTTCTCAATCTTTATCCCTAATGGAAGGGCTTATCCTTGAGATCCAAGATCTCACTCCTCTAAATGTCCTTGATTCTAAGGCTTTGGTACCCGTTGAATGTAGAGACTCTTAAAGTTCTAATCCTAGTGTTGGGTTTGAGGAATTTCTTGATGTTGAAAGCATGACTTTACTAACGTTTCGAATGAAGACTTGGGAAATTTAAACTTAGATATCAATAATATATCTAATGATGTTGTTCCAAAGAACTCGAATGAGTCTTGTTAGCTATGTTCTAATGCACCAGAGCAATTCTCAAGTATTATTATTCATGCCACTATTAGTAGTGATTTTTGCCCTTTGTAAAAATAAAAACATTATTATAGGGGTTTTTACTCTGACTTCTCTATCCATTTGTTCTATCCGATTGGCAAATAGAGTGACAGATGATGTGGATATGGATATCACTTTTTTGTTAATTCGAGTGTGAATAGTGTGGATGAAAATGATCATGTAGAAAAGCTAGTGGTGGGCATGGTGGGAATCATATTTAAGCCTAATAATTTTAATATTATTGAGACTTTAATTATGTCCTCTTAATCGTAGGATTCTTGTGCTAATCTCTCTCTTTTGTAGCCAAGTGGTTCATCTGCTACAAAAGTGGTCGAGCAATGTTTTAACAAAAACTTTTAAAGTTTATCTGTTGGCGAGATGTATGTGTTTATACTAAATTCAGGGAGAAAAAATTGAGGCAATCAAGGCTCTCTACCAATTATACATCAATAATTCTCTCTCTCTTAATTAAGTTTAGGATACTTTATATTAACAAGGATACGAGTGTAACAACTCTAGATTGTTACCATGCTAAATCTGAATTCAATTATATCCTAATCAAATTTCTAGTAAGTTCTAATCATCATTAGGACCAAACCTTAAAAATTTGAGATCCATTGAATCAAATATGAATTAACTAATTATTTTAATCAATTAAATATCCCAAAAAATTATCTAAATAAAATTGATCTTCAAATTAAAATCTGATTTCATTTTTGAATTCCTCACCCAAATTAGCAAATGGCAAATTTTTGGGAAATTTTAGAGATCATTTGGAACTAAATTTGTATTTAATTTAAATGGAATTACTATTTAAATAAATTAATTAATTTTCCATTTAAAATCTAGCAGTTGATCATTTGATCTCACCTCAGCCACAACAGATCTAGGTAGATCTAGCTATTCTGCATTCTCTTTGATATAATCAAGAGGAATATGTTGGCAGCGCATGATAGGTATAAGAAATATAACAACTCTCGCTATTGTCCTCTAGAATTTCAAGTTAGAGAAAGAGCATATCTTAAAGTTAGTCCAATGCGCAGAATTCAACGATTTGGCATATTAAGAAAATTGAGTTCAAGATATTTAGGACCCTTTGAAGTAATTGTGAAATTGGGAACATCAGCATACAAGTTAGATTTGCCTGAAGATTTTTCTATCATGCATCATATTTTCCATGTGTCATCGCTATAAAGGTACTGCTATATCCCAATCAGAGCATTCAAATTCCTATAATCGAGTTGCGACCCAACTTGACTTTCATTGTTAAACCTATTGGAATTTTGGGATGAAACTTCAATCAATTGAGGAACCATAGTGCAAGGCCCCGTACCCTCTGTGGTCATGCTAATACTGAGGTTAGCATGATTACGGTGAATATGACATCGTATGGCAACTCTCTCAACTATAGTAGGGTAAAGTAAGAACCTAACCTGCCTTAATTGGAAGACTTGTCAGCTGAACTGAAAGTCAAGCATCAAAATATCAAAGTAACGGAAGCAAATAAAAATAATATCCACATCCACAGTGCAGAAATAAAATAATAAAGACACTAACTCAACTTAATATGAAAATGCTAAGAGTAAATACATCCAGAGCATTTAATTATTATAGATTAAATTTAAAATGAAAGAAACACTCGTTCTCATAAGCTGGAAAAATAAACTAGCTAAGCTTCGGTATCTGGAAGGTCCTCCTCCTGACAAATCTCCTCTCCGGAAGTAACCTTAATGATCAGCTCTGAATCCCAGGGCCCCATCCAAGAAAAGAAAGATTATAGTTAGACAATTGTCTAAGCACATTTTAAGCTGATTTAATGAATTGTATTTTTAAGATATCATGTTTTACTATCATGCAAGCATTTAAAAAGGTGCATCAAGCAATAAAGAACAGGATAGTTATAAATAAAGTATTTATAACTAAGCAAAATGAAGTATGTAAGATCACATACCTCAACCAGAAGCTGCAACAAGGTTAGGTAGCAAATATATAATAAGTGAAAATACTGAAAGAAATATCATTCTAATATGCTTGTGATCATCTGAATACTATACTAAAAAGTAAAAGCAAACTAAAATAAAACTAGCATCCTATTATATGCAAGTAACTGAACTAAAAAGAGCCAAACTGAAATAATTGTACTAAAATGAACTCAAATGAGCAGAAAATAGTAGTGTACATGCATAACTGATAAAATAACTTGGCTAAATAAAACCATTAAACTAAAAGAGAGTCTAATATATATCACCCTAGCTAACCATAGAGCTAGGTCTAATTAGACAAAAGAATCAGAAAATAAAAGCATGCCTAAATTAGTACTATCATAATAAAAATTGACTAATTGAATTCACTAAATAGAAAAGTCTAACATTTATCATCCTATCCAACTACAGAGCCTAAGTCTAGTTAGACTATAAAATCATACATATATCATCCTGGCCAACTGCAGATCCTAGGTCTAGTATGTTCTACATCAAAAGAACAAAATTGAAGAGGCGGACAAATTAGAACACATTCTACTGAACTGAGCACAAAAGAACTGAATAAGCTGAGTAAATTGAATGAACTAATTTATAATTATATGATGCTTTATGCATTCAAAGTGGCATATAATACTTATCAAGTGCCCCATGTTCAAGTATTATGTACAAGGTTTAACTCTCAAAATACAAGGTAGGCGAAGCAACAATAATCAAGGTGAGCAAAAGACTCTACTAAACATATGTGATATCTGTTGTTATCTAATTTAATTTGTTCTATCTAATCTAGGAAGTACAAGTTTAAGATCTCCCACATCTACCTTTCTAGTACAATCTCTGAATTATGACCTTAAAGTTAAATATTTGTACTTAACAAGTTCTAACTCATAATAAAAAATGACGACTACAAAGGTTAAATAATTAATCAACAAACTAATTAATGTATTTTGATAACTCAGGCCCAATCTAGATTATGTTAATCAAGATTTAAGAATTCTGGATTTAGACTCCATGTTGGGGTTTAAACCTAAATCCAAGGTACTAACCTTCAAAGGATCTAAGGGTTCACACCCATACTTATTTCTAAGAGTAAAGGTTCTTAGAAACTGAAAGATTAAGAAACTATGATCTTATTTGAAAGGCCACATCTATTCTTATAAGATAAAATAATCAGATAAGAAGTTTATGAATCTAAGATCTAAATTTAAGCTATTGAATAATCTTGTTATTCTATAGTTTCAATCAACCTAAACCCACTAAAAGAGGATTTCAAAGGTTTTAATAAATTAAGAATTTCAAGAATTAAATGATATAATTTAAATAGATTTTCATGAATAATTACTAAGGATCTAAGATCTAAGACTTAGATCTAATTACTTAAGATCTTAGTTAAGATTTAGACTTATGATTTCTCCTTAGATTTTTACTTTAGGAATAATCATTATGATTGAGTGTTTTTCATAAATCAAACAATAGGTTATTAATTAAATGCATTTATCCATTAGTTAGCAGAAGGAATATAATTCTTAATTTGATTATATTAACCCAGCCCGTTATCCAAAAGGAGCAAGTCACACCGGGATTCGACTAGGCTGACACTATCGCACCACGCGGACCTAGGCTGGCCCAACCCGATGTGACAATCTTGTCGTCCCCGCCCCTTCCTCGAGTGGCCAAAGAGGGAAAAAATTCTAGAGGCTAATTCTCTTCACTTAGGTCATGCCAACGTCTTGCTTTGATCACAACACGATTCTTGAGTTCAGATGCATTGATTCCACCCTGAAGCCCTCTCTGGGAAGCACGGGATCTCCATATGACTACTCCACTGAAATTGCTTGGATGCTGATGATTAAGGTTTACTGTGAGGAGTCAAATCTCCTCACTGAGGCCACTAAATGGATGGGCTTTGATCCTTACACCATTAGTGAGGTGAGGCGAGTCAAACCCCCAATGTTATAAAGCTTGGGGTGTAGTCGATAACTGGGTCCTCGCTTGGACTAGGATGCTAAAGAGAGCTAAATGACATCCACAACTATCATGTATGCTTAATTGAATGCCATGTCCACATGACCCGATAGGATTAGGCTAGTACCTAGAAATGGTGAAGATAGAGACAACTGAGGGATTGAAATGAGCTGGAGCTTCCAGACAGCTTGAGAAGAAGCAGAGGGAGTTTGAACACCAGACTTAACCCACTATTAGTGGTACGCAGCAGCTGGTAGCGCCATGAGTGTCGAGAGCTTCAATGAATTGAATTGGGAAACATTGAGGGATCACAGTGAGCAAAGGGGCTCACTATGTTTCCAAAGAGGTATTTATTAGTAGTGGGGAGGTCTAAGGATGGTTGCCATGGCTGGGAGCCATGGCTTAGGTTTAGCCTGAGGGAGAGGTAAGGATGCAACAGTTGAGGGCAATTCAGGAAGAAGGCAGCTGGAAGACCGTTAGGCTCAAAGGCAGAAGAGGAAAATATGGGTGTCCCCGTACTGCCACTAGCCCTGGAGAGGGTCGAGCTACCGGGGGGGACTAGGAGTGTGAGCGACGAGCTGAAGAAGAAGATCCATAATGCTGGGCTTGCACAGGGCCATCTGATCATGGCGCCATTGGTCACGGTGGGTTCAAAGGTGCCTGGGCCTGTTACTTATGTGAATTAAAGATCCTTTGTTGAATGCAAGGGGATGATCCGTCAGCTATGATTAGATCAAGGTGTGGGTAGCATACGTTGTAGGACAGGACGCGCCAAGATGCGTGCTTGCGCATTCATTTGAGGGAGGGTGGGGCAGCGCAGCAGATCTGTCGCGGTCCCGACAACAAATTCGACATAATAAAAATAAATTAAATTTTAATTTAATTAATATTATTAATTACTTAATTAGTATAATTAATTTTTAATTATTTTAAGTCTAATTTAGAATTAGATGAGCTCCAAAAATTCTCAAAAATTCATTCTTAGCTAATTAGGGTGCAAGGAATTCAAAAATGTAATCAAATTTGAATTTAAAGGTCAAACTATTTTAGCTAATTTTCAAGATCTTGAAATAGGTAAAATAGCTCAAATGCTCAAATTAGCTCTAATTGGTTTCAGACTTCTAGAGTTAGGTTTAAATGACACATTGAGTCTAATGGAATAAAAATTAAAGCTTAGTTTGGCTTAGATTAACCAAGATTAGCTAAAGTAACAATGAGGGCTGTTACACGTAGTATTTCTATGCTAAAGATCTATGGGTAGAATCATTCAATTTAAGAAGCCACGTGAGAAAAAGAGGAGAATATGTGTAAAAGATTTCCATAATTTTTTTCTTAATCATGTATTTTGTAATGTTTATATAACACCAATAGTGTTGTTACCCATTATTTGGTAACCAAATTAACTCCACTCCACTTCTAGTGCTCATATAATAGCATTAGAAGCCTTCACCTGAAATTTGGTACGATTTGGAGATCATTTGTGATTAACAAATATTCCTGATTATTTTAATAATTCTAAAAAATACCTTTTTTTTACTTTAAAATCAAAATCAAAGTTCACCATTAGACTCATCATTCCCAACTTAGTTAGGGGTGCTATTTTGGAAATATTTGGAAGTCGCCAAATTTTCCCTGGATATCTTAATAACATTTAAATACTGAGAAAATTAAGATAATTAATTTGATCTCCAATCAAAAATCTGATTGTATTTTTGTCTTCCTCACCCCTCATTTAGCTAAGGGCAAATTTTTATAAATTTTTAGAGCCCGTTTGATTATTTAATTTTGATTAATTAAATGTGTTAGAATTAATTAAATAATTAAAGTATTTAAATTAAGTAAAATATATGTATATTAATATTATTCCAATGGCTAATAATTGAATAGCGAGGATCCACTGTGCGATCCCGCACACGGGACAGCGGTCCCGTGTGATCCTGGCCATTGTGCAATTTTCCTGAGGCAATCAAACGGTGCTGGCATGATCCACTTAATCAGACCATCAAATCAAGATCCAGATTCAAAGATCAAGATCAACTCTCTATACATCTTCTGCCCGGTCACCCATAACCGCCCGACCATAGCATAGCTGTAGTATGGCTTGCCCAACCGGTCCTTCCCATCCCTTGATAATTCCTCCATTTGACTCTACTACCTCCATTTGTTCAATTAGAATCCTTACGAGGACCTGGGAACTGCTGAGGAGACTGCTAAAGCTCATCGAAGGTTCGCCAAAACCCTAACCCTAAGTCGAGGATGAAGACCTCCAGGTACGCTTCTCCTCCAATTTTTCCTACAATTAAAAGCTCTTTTGTCTGTTTTTGTAATCGTGCAATAATTATAGGGGGTCTATCAAGCTTGACCGAGCTCGAATCAACCCCATTTTGGACGAGGTCTACAATCACATTATGGACGAAACCCTAGCCAACAAGTCCTGGCCTAGGGCATCCCCTCATCGGCCGCTCCGTCAGCATCAAGTGTCGATCCTGGGCTTGATGAACATGACAAGTCCTGACCTAGGGCTACAAGTCGGCATGCAGGCCGCACCGCAGAACTCTCAGGTTTTACTGGGAGGGTCAGCCCTTTATCGTTGAAGTTGATGCAAACCCCGACCCTGGTTCAATCCGTGCGCACTATTGTTATACTGGACCTGTTTGGTTCCTCCGAACTGTGCCGTTAGCACGCGCTAACACGTGGATTCATGTTGACCCGCATTGGCACATTGACACATGGACTTCCCCACCGCACTATCTTCCGTGCCACACCATCTACCGTGCTGCACGATTTTCCACACTATCCAAATTTCTGTGCCGCCCTATTTTCTGTGCTGAGCTGTTAAAAATGATTAAATGGATTAATTAAATTTAAAAAGCAAAATTAATTAATTAGTATTAATGCATTTTCTTGTAATCATATCTTACAAAATAATTATCCGAATTATACAAAATTATGTCATTTTATTCAGCAAAATAAGAGAAACATAATTGCCAAATTTAATTTAGGATTTGAAGCTTATTTTTTTAATCACTTTTTAATCACAATTAGGAGTTCTAAAAATCCTAATTTTCTTATGGTATTTAATTTTAAGCTACTTAGTATCATTTTTCTCCTTATGATATGAGGCTTATATAATTATTATTATTATTATGATTAGACAACAATTGGATAACTTGAGAATTTGGCTCCTCTAATTCTTAATTAATGTAATTTTTCTTAATTGCTTAGCTTGCATGCTTAGGTTTAAATGCCTTAGGACAGAATGAATATTTATTTAAATGGACTTTCATGTCACTTTCAATTGTGAGATTAAGCTTAGATTAGTGTAGTTAGATGCCTTGTGTAGCTTAGTAAGCTTGTGATTTAAGCCTCAACATTAAGAGAAATAGTGTAGGTTAAGAATTCCTAGCCTTGATTGTCTGCCATTTTATGTGTAACTAACATATCCATTAGGTGTAGTTAACTATTAGCATACCTCTACTTATGGTTTGTAAACATAGTAGGATCAACTGCTAATACTTAGAGTTAGATTTAATGAACTTACCCTTTTTGCTCCAAATCTCACATTAAGCTCCCTAAATCCCCATTTTAGTATCTCTTGGCTTCCTTAGAATGTTTTAGCTCTATTTTAGACATTGGTACCCTTATAATCATGAGTTAACTTAGGCCTTGTAGTTTTGCAACCTTTCTTTTAACCCATACACTTAGAACCTCCCAATGGAGTGCTTAGCTAATTTAGTGACCAAATGAGCTAGGATACATCAAATCTAAGTTGTCATAGTTAGATTGTAGTAGTGAACCTACAACTTACACCTTTTAAGTGCAGTGAACCTACCATTCTTATCATTCCTCATTAGCACCTTAAGCCTTAAATCTAGTAACCAATAAAGATTGCGTGGCTTATAAAGTATAGGATTAGAGTTATAATACATGCTTACGCATTTAAGTTATTTTTTCATTTAATTAAACCTCAATTAAATTGCTATTTTTCTGAATCTCATTTACTTACAATATTACTTTCAATTGACTTAGAGATCAAAATGTATAACTCAATTGGGAGCAAAATTAGATCCAAAATGTATAACTCAATCTTAGAAAACAATGGTTATCATGTAATTTACAATTATTTGAATTTCTTGAATGCTGCTTTGCTTTGAGACTACAACTTTGAACATTCATAAAGACATTGTGTATAAAAATAATATTCAAAACATAAAACTTAGGGGTTTCAGATGTAGGATGTCAAGCTATGGCAGGCTATGGAGTAATAAGGAGACCTCACATATCCTAGAGGGGGAAATATGAGTGTTTTGGAGACCCTAATCTTTCACATAATTAGGCATACATGCTTAACTCCTCACTCGTTCTATAATTTATGCCTGTAGAAAAAAAACCTAAAATAACTTGAATAATTAAATATTATGTTCATAATCTTATTGATTATAAGTACTTTTCATAGCCTTTAGGATATGCGTACTTATCATAGTTTTTGATTATATTTACTTAGTCCATGTGGGTATCACTTTACTTTACTTTACTTTACAATATTTACTTTAAGCAGTGTATGTTATTTTACTTTCATTTTATGCTTCACTACTTTAGTTACTCTTACTTATTATAATATTCATTGAATATATTCATGTATTCATTTTATACTTTCCTATATACTCTAGTAGTTTCTAACCTTATTAGGATGTCTAATTTCACTTACTTGTTATTATAGGCTAGAGCAAACCTACTTGAGTTCTTACTATTTTATTTTACTTATTGTCTTTACACAATTTTTCTTACTTTACTTTGATGCTTAGTGCTCCGCTTACTCTCTTTTAATTGTAAAATTATGAATGTGATATCCAACTACAACTCAATTAGAACTTAGCTTAATCTTAAAATGTACTTAGACATTTTAGTCTACTCACTTATTTTTATTTTGTTGGTTGTGCCCCACCATATTAAAAATTAAATACGATAGATCAGGAGCATTGTCTAGATAGTGGAGCTGGGACTAGTATTGGCTACTTGCAGATTGAAGACTCTGCTTCCACATTCTTTTACTGCTTTAGTGAGGATGAGCAAAATTTACTTTAATTTCATTTAATTCAGATCATAATAACTTAATTTTTACAATTTTTTTACTTTATTTTGTGATGGATTTATTTTTATTTTATTTGCTTGGTTTAGATAGTGAATTGTATGCATATAGTTACTTCATACTCCAACTTATTTATTTTACTACTAACTCACCCACCTCACAAGATTCTTGGCCACTTATCACTTAATGTTGGGTTTTGTTTTTTTTTTAATTCTGTGTTAAGTGCTATGGTAACACCCTAGTATTGGATTGGGTTTTCGATCTGATATTAGGGGCGTTACACTTTCATTTTTAAAATCTCTGCTTGTTTTATAATTAAACCTTTAGGGCATCAAGGATGACACCTCATTTAAGAAAGGAAGTCTATAACAACCTAAGGTTGTTAATCATTATTTACTAGCTTAATTAGTCTAAGAACTTCCCCATTAGTCTCAAAACATCATTAGAAACCAACCTTTAAAATTTGGTTCAATTTGGAGCTTATTTAAATTTCTTGATTATTTTAATGCATTTAATGAATCAGTAAAATTAAGATTGTTAAATTGACCTCCGATTAAAAATTAGACTTTATTTTTGAGTTTCTCACCTCTAAATTAGCTAGAAATGAATTTTTGAGATTTTTCAGAGCTCAATTGGTAGCTTAATTTTAATTAATTAGAAAGTATATTAATTATTGTTGCATTTAATTTAATTAATGTTACACTTAATGAGATTCTGTCATTTGATTGAACTGTGTGTGATATGCACAATTCTACATAGTAGCCCAAGTCCCAAACTTTAAACTCAATGGCCTGGGCTATCCCCATCATCGGGGAGGTGTTCCTTGGGTCAGCCTCGACCCAAGGAACACAATGAGCACTTGTGCTCACCATATGGATCACTGCGTAGGGAGAATTTTTCCTCAATGGTAAACCCTGGGTAGCTGACCCTTTTGAAAAGCTATCTTGAGTTAGGGTTAGCCTCATAGGGGGCTTTTAGGACCCTGGGCCCCACACCGGCAGTTAGCATGCGTGCGTACAATGGATCGACTGCCTTGGGTTTAGGCATTGTGTGCGCGTAATTAATTAGGGAACCAAATTGATTAAATTAATTTCACGAATTTAATTAATTTAATGAATTTAACTTATTTTATTTATTGATTAATATCTTATTAATTATAAGTTTAAATATATTGAAATTATATACCAAAATGATCAGAAAAATATGTACAACATTAATATGAAGTTAAAATTCTATTTTGTTGATTAATTTCACAAATCACCTCTTAGTTGTCATTAAGGATAATTAAACTTTAATTAAGCCATTTGATGTTCAATTTGAGCATACTTACTATCATTATACTCCTTATGCTATAGGGAAGCTATAAACACTAATTTTATATCATTTGGACATCAATTGGAGATTTTTCATGTTTTGGCACTTCATTTAATTATTATTAAAATCATATGTTTGAGAAATCAACTTTATTATCTTTCTAAGATGTAGGACAACAAGCTTTAACCTTGGTTGTGACTTGATTGAACCTTCGAGCTTGCTTTGGGTAACAAAATATTTGGTTTAGTATTGATTTAATTAAACTTAAAATAAGCTCAAACCTTAGAAATGAAAATAAGAAATTCTAGGATTTTGATTTAGTAATTGATTATTGTAACAATCTAACCTATTAAGTAGAAATAGAATGGCATGCATCCTATGACTAAAACCCATTAGACTCAATTATAGAAAACTTGAAAGAATAGATTGAGCTTAGTCAAACATTTACATTCCTTAGATGTAGGGGTGACCCAATTCATTCTTGTATTATTGGATATTTTAGTTAGCAATTATTATAGATCACATAGTTAGTCTTAAGGTTCCTAGTCAGTAAAATTAGGGCTTAGAGACTAACGGTTGTAAAAACTCAGAAATCTTCATTATAAATTATTAGCGAGTAGTTAATAAATTGGTGTATCCAAGAAGTTAGATATATTTAATCCTTAGATACTTTAGTAAACTTAAGGCTTAGTAAATCCTTAAGCTAACCTAAGATGTTAATTAGAGAATTTGAGTTTAGGACATAAAGCTATTAAATGGAAATTAGGATTGCGAACATTAAGTTGGAAGAATATAGAACCTTTCGAGCTAGGATTGAAATGATCTAAACCATAGAAATGCTATAACTTAAGATCTACAATAGGAAACCTGTAATTTGTAACCTTGTATGTTTCATTAGAGTGGAAATATTAATAAACAACTTAGTCAATTATAGTACTAGAAATAAGATAAGTTTTTGAATCACAACTTGTATCAATACTTATAAACTATTTTATTATTTAAATAGTACTTATTTAAACTACTATTTTCCAAGACCCCATTATTTTTCATAATATTATACTTCAATTAACATAGGGATTTATACTATTCTACATAGTAGCCTGAGTCCCAAACTTTGAACTCAACGGCCTAGGCTGTCCCTGCCATCGGTGAGGTGTCATTAGATCAGCCTTGTCCCATGGAACACAATGAGCACTTGTGCTCACCCTATGGATCACTGTGTATGGATATTTTTCCCTCCACAGTAAACCCTAAAAAGCTGACCCTCTCTAAAATCTATCTCAAGTTAGAGTCAGCTTCACAGGGGACTTTTGGGTCCCTGGCCCCACACCCGCGGTTAGCCCACATGCGTGCGTTGGATCGATTGCCGTGGGTTTAGGCATTGTGTGCATGTAATTGATTAGGGATCTAAATTGATTAAACTAATTTAATCAATTTAATTAATTTAATTTAATTTAATTAATAATTAATATCTTATTAATTATAAGTCCAAATATATTGAAATTATGTATATAAATTATTAGAAAAATACGTAGAACATTAGTATGAAGTTAAGCTTTTATTTTGTTGATTAATTTCATAAATCACCTCTTAATTGTCATTAAGGATAATTAAACCTTAATTAAGCCATTTGATGTCCAATTTGAGCATTACTATCATTATACTTTGTAATGCTATAGAAAAATTATAACTACTGATTTTATATTATTTGGACATCAATTGTATATTTTGTATGTTTTGGCACTTCATTTAATTATTATTAAAATTATATGTTTGAGAAATTACCTTTATTAGCTTCCTAAACTGTAGGACAACAAGCTTTAACCTAGGTTGTGACTTGACTGAACCCTTGGGCATGCTTTAGGTAAAGAAATATTTGGTTTAGTATTAATTTAATTAAACTTAGAATAAATCTCAAACTTTAGAATTGAAAATAAAAAATTCTAGTATTTTGATTTAGTAATTCATTATTGTAATTAATCTAACCTATTAAGTAGAAATAGAATGGCATGCATCCTATGACGAAAACCCATTAGACTCAATTGTGGAAAACTTGAAAGAATAGATTGAGCTTAGTCTAACATTTACATTCCTTGGATATAGGAGTGACCCAATTCATTCTAATATTATTGGATATTTAAGTTAGCAATTATTATAGATCACATAATTAGTCTTAAGGTTCCTAGTCAGTAAAATTAGAACTTAGAGACCAATGATTAGTAAAACCTTCAGAAACCTTCATTATAAATTGTCAGTGAGTAGTTAATAAATTGGTGTACCTAAAGAATTAGAAATATTTAAACATTACATTAATAAACTTAAGGCTTAGTAAATCATTAAGCTAACCTAAGCTATTAATTAGGGAATTTGAGATTAGGACATAAAGCTGCTAAATGGAAAGTAAGATGGTGAACATTAAGTTAGAATAATAGAGAACCTTTCAAGCTAGGGTTGAAATGATCTAAGCCATAGAAATGCTAGAATCTAGGATGCACAATAGAGAACCAATAATTTGTAACTTTGGATGTTTTATTAGAGTGGAAATATTAATAATTAACTTAGTTAATTGTAGTACTAGAAATAAGATAAGTTTTTGAATCACAACGTGTATCTATACTTATAAATTTATTTGTTATTTAAATATTACTTATTAAAACTACTATTTTCCAAAACCCCATTACTATACATAATATTGTACTTTAATTAACTTATGGATTTATAATGTCTAAGTTAATTAGGGGTTAATTAACCCCATTATTTATGATATATAACTAAAGTAGAAAACAATGAATACTTATTTAAACTTCCATTTAAATTCCTTGAAATGTTGCAACACATTAAGACTAAATTCTTGAAAAACATTCATTTAAACATTGTGCATAATTAATCATTTAACATTATACCGAGCGCTTCATATGGTGGATTATGTTGTACAACTATTATTGAGCTAGGGTAGGTTATTTAGTTACTAAAAGAGCACACATATCCTATGAGGGCAAATGGGTGCATTTATAAAAGACCCCACTTTCATTATTGTTGAGCAGACGAGCCTGACTCCTCACTTGTTTTGTATAGTGCCCGTAGAACAAAAACACATATTTAAACAAGTTAAATAACATAAAATTGAATTTCTTACAATCTTATTAATTGTGAATATTTACTATAATCTTATGACTATGCATTTCAGTCCATGAGGCTAAATTTGCTTTACTTATTTACTTCAGTAGTTTACTTTACAATATTATTTATAACTTGCGCAATGTAGATTTTTATAATTGTCACTTACATATGTTCTTAAATTGTCTTTACTAATACTTAGCATTTGTTTCATTTGAACATATACATGCTTTCTTTACTTGATTTAATGTTTATATGCACTCCATAAATGTCTTATCAGTTACTTGATGCAGATTTGAGCAGTCTTTTATAAACATTAGATTCTTTACATAATATTCAACATTTAAATTAGTTTATACTACTTGTTCATTTTCTAGCATTGTGCTACGCTTTTATAATAATTGTAAATGGCTATTAAGATATCCACTAAATTAAAAAAATATTATTTAATCTTAAAATGTACTTAGACTTATTAAAATGTAATCATTTGTTTTTTATTGGTTGTGCCTTATCATATTAAAAATCAAATATAATAGATCAGGAGCTTGGATCGTAGATTGTGCCTAAAGAGGAAGTTGAGCAGTAGGAGCTTCTTTGAAGACTTCAATTGCCATTTCTTTATTTTACGTGATAATGAGGGTGATTTTCTAAGTCTGTATAAGTGAACTTAATTCAAGATGTTTTGTTCCTGTGATGCATGTATTCATTCCTTTATATTATAAATATTAATGAATTGGATGTTGATTTTCTTTCTACCCACATATCCATGAGTAAAGATTGTGCTTAATAGTGGATTAATATACACTAATTTAGTATTAAACATTATTGTAACATTCTCTATTGGGTTTGAATGCCTAATTTAATAATGGGGCACCTACTTGCCCTAAATTTGAACTTAGAGTTTACTATGGGGAGTCAATTCTCCCCACAAAGACAATGTTGTTGCTCTATTTCATTCCCTTTATAATTAGGAACCTCTGGCAAAGCGACATAGCTCTTGATCTCTCCCAATGATTAGCTGGATTGTCATGGCCTTACTTGATATAGTGCACTGTCACGAGTCTGACGGTCCCCAATCGATCGAACTAGCCCGATCAAAATTCATTGGTCTGATGAATTGCCCAATACTCACAATCACATTCCTTGGCCATTGGACACCCTGAATTGATGCCAATTATCATGAAATGGAGTGATGATCAGGCCAAATGTCAACATTCAATCCAGATAGGGAACACCAATGCCTAGCTTGCTGGCTAGCCAGGTTGATACCTATTTTACTAGTATTTCTTTCTTAGACATTCCCGCATCTACTGGCATAGGGATTGAACTAGATTAAATGCTAGATCAAGATGAACCAGGTCAGGTAGGGTATAGTACCTGATTAGAGGGCTTCTGTAATAACCTAAAGTTTTTAATCATCAATTACCAATCTAATCAGTCTAAAAACATTTCTATTAGTCACCAAATGATGTTTAAAGCAAATCCTAAGGATTTAGCTCAATTTGTAGCTTATTTGAATTTCTTGAATATTTTAATGTAATTATTTAATCAAAAAATTAAGATTACTAAATTGATATTTGATTTAAAATCTAGCCTCATTTTTGAGTTCCTCACCACCAAATCATTTGATAGCTTAATTTTAATTTATTAAATTATATTAATTATTAATTAATTTAATTAAATAAAATAAAAGATTTTTTCCTACCTAATAGGACAAGGTCATTTGACTAAACAGCGCACAATCTGCGCCTTTTGACCAAACCAGCTATTCAGATCAGACAACTTGTACCCGTCATTCCCGAATGGGTACACGTGTGCAACGTGTAGCAGCTGCGCACACACTCGGCCTGCACAGACCATGGAAACTGCCATGTCCACCTCCTAAACCGCTCTCTCGACCCTATTTTATCCCCAAGCTATCACCAAGAATAAGTGTTGCTTCCTCACAAACCCTCCAAAGGCTCTCGTCTTGAACTAAGGTGTGGGCCCCACCCCTTAACTGCCAACAATCAAGGCTAAGGAGAGGTGTGAGACTTTGGAAAATCCCTCACTTATCATTAGATTAAGGTGTAATTCCTCAATTCACTAATAAGGGAAGGATGTGCCCTGGATAATGCATCATAATTCATTCACTAAGTATATATATTCATCAGAGTACAGAAATAAGACAATAAAATAGGCTACATCCAATCTACCATAATACAAGTAAGAAGTAAACATGCAGTTCAGAATAAAATAGTATAATAAAAGAGCATATATAAATATCTGAATTATATAAACATTAAATAAGTCTTAATGAAAATGATAAAGCTCTCATCCTTAAAAAAATAAAGAATCTGAATCTGAAGAGGAAGCACACTTCTCCTTCTGAATCTGATCTTCATTATCGATTTCACAATGATAGGATCCTAGCCAAAGAAAAGAAAATTCTTGTTATACATATTGTCTAAGTATATTTTAGGCTATTAATATTTCATGAATTTTATGATATCACCATTTTACTTAGATTATAAGAATAAGCAAAGCATAAGGGTGCAGCAAGCATATAAAGAAAGGAATAACCTATAATAAAAGGCATTTATAACTAAGTAATATGTGAGGTAAAAGAACATATCTCAACACCAAAGCTATAATAAGGTTAGGCATATAAGTATAAGTAAAGTAAGGAAAATACTGAAGGAAAAGACTCATCATAAATATGCTTATGATCACTTAACATATATAGGTTAAAAATAAATACTCTGACTATGATATGTATAGTAAGCAGTAACAGAAAGTAGCATCATATAAGCAAGTAAGCAAGTAAAGTAAAGCTGGCTAAAGTAAAGTACAATAGTAAATGGTGAACAGTAAATAGTAAACAGTGAACAAAAAATAGTATTAAGGTATGTAATGACTGCCATATCGAATGAGGGCTAATCTAGCCTGTTGCAACAAGTATATGTATATTCCTAGCATCATCTGAGACTAGGCTGAAATAATAGAACAGAAACTTAACTGAAGAGGCAGTAATTGCAATAATGTTTTAGTTATTTATCTTACTTCTATAGACATATCTAGAAGTAGCTGACGAGTCAATCATGTCTTTAAGACTGTTTAGGTTCCAACTTAACACAACACTCCTCAATAAGTAATGTTAAGTAATCCTTATTTCTCGTTACCCCTATCCAGTAGGGTAAAATGCGCAAGATCAACAAGTCAGTGAACCCTATGCAAATGTTATCCTAATTCTCTTAAGTTTTTATTTCATGCAACAATGATATCTTCTTTGATATATTCAAGGAATAAGGCACAAAGTACAAGGAATGCAAAAGCAATAAGTTAATAGTAAACAAGGGACTCTACTATATATGATGACATCTATTATTATCTACTTAAATAATTATAACTATTCCAAGTTATTCAAGTTCAGGATCTCAAATTCATAATATCAAGTGTAACTTAGATCCACGACCTTATGAGTTAAAAATAATTAGAACTGATCAGTTCTAATTTAATTCAACTAATATTGCTTACAAGTTAAATAAGAAATGACACGTCCTATTTGATAAAATTAGATGCTCTAAGATAAGATCTGATCAAGATCTACTAAAGCTAGGGATTATGGATTACACCATGAATTGGGATCAATTATATAATCCAAAGGGTAAGTCTTAAGGACTAAGGTTTAAGTCTAAATGTGAGCAAATAATCAAGGTAAATTTTATTAAGTACAATCAAGCTTAATAGAATGATTCTCCTAATCTTAATCTAAAGTTGAATGATTAAATAATTAGAATTAAAGCATGAAAATATAGAAACTAATAAAACTAAGGTTCCATTCATTGAATAATCACTTTATTTAATAAATAAAATCTAACCTAGTATCTATTCCTAATCTTAAGGAAAAGATCCTAAGTGAAGTGTATATTCCTAATAGTCTCCTAATGAAATGACTTAGAAAATTTTAGAATTTGATAGAATTAAATATAATTTACCACTATTTACCGATATTATTCATTTAAAGGAGTTAAGGATGAGTTTTAACTAAGTTGAGGGATAATGAATTTTACTTAGAAATTTTATAAGCTTTAAATTGAATTTTCAACAATTCACTTAATTTATAAGTTTAAGAGTTTAATTTGATTGTAAATTAGTTTTATTATAAATTAGAATGATTTAAATAGTATTTTAGAGGTTAAGGGCACTTAACCTAAATTATGAGCAAAATGACCATTTTGCTCCTACTTAAGGGTATAAATGCTATTTTTTGATTAAGGTCTCTAAATTATATTTTATTGATTTCAAATAATTCCTTACTGTCTAACATAAAGATAAATAATAGGTACATCAAATTTGGACAAGTATTAAGTCTGATGGGTTCAATTAAAGAATTTTAACCTATAAGGGCATTTTGGTAATTTCACTTAGTGAAATCTAAAACTTCAGTTAGTTTATTGATGTTTACTATCCAAGGATTCTATATAGTCCAAGAACTCTGAATTTTGATCTCTAATGATCAAGTTATGGTCATTTCAATGTTAGGGTTCTATTTTCATGAATGGGGTCAAAACCTAATTTTTCCATATTCAAAAATTACCTACAATTCTATACAATACTTGATTTATTTTGGCCCCATTAGGGTTCTAGAGTCATTATAATATGAAAAATGTGAAGTTTCGGCCATTAAGGACGGTTCTGGGCAGTTCCGGACAGTTCTGGGCACTACGGCGAGCTGTGGCGCCTTCTGGCCAAAATCCAGGCGCTACGGTGCACTATGGTGCTTCTAGCTAAAAGCTAGGTACTGCGGCATGCTATGGCATGTTACGGTGTGCTGCAGCGCTTTCAGGTGTAGCTGCGCGCTGCGGTAGATTGCAGCGCTATGGCGTGCTGCAGCGCTTTAAGGTGCTGCTGTGGATTGCAATGCTGTGGTGCGCTGCGGCGAATTTAATTTAATTTCATCAAATTTTTATGCTTCATTAAATTATTATGCCACTGCGGCAAGCTGTAGTGCTCTACGACGGACCCAATTTTGAAACTTCGGGCATTACGGTGCGCTGCAGCGCCCAATGGTGATTTTGCCTGTGCAAAAACTGCAATGGTCTCCTTTCACACTCAAATACTCTCAATCTAGAGCATCTCTCGTGCAGTGCCATATATCGATAAAAAGTTATTTTTGAGACCTTTCCATTGATATAAAAATTGGTACAAAATGATTATTTAACAATATAAATAAGGAGGTTAAATGTTCAGGTATGCAGAAAGAAGAAAAAATAGAGCTAATTTTTTCCCTAACTTTTTCTATCTCAAGGAGCTCTAATGGATTTCATATCCCAATCATAGATTTCAAAGGATTGAAAATAAGCATAAGAGCAAAATGAAGTAACCATTAAATCTATTCAATGGGGGAAAGGGAGGTACCTTGGTTTGCGAAGAGAGATTTCTCTACGGATCCTTCGGGCTTGAGAGCTTGAGAGCTTTCCTTCAGCAACAAGCACAACAATGGAGGAAGGAAGAGAGGAGGGGAGCTCAGTTTAGTAGCAAGGGAAGAAAGGAGGGCTGAGGGGCTCTTCTAAAGGTGGAGGAAGGCATGACTCTTGGATGGGATGAGTTTCAGTCATCCCATCACAAGCATGGGAGAAGGAGACTTGTGCAGGAAAAAAGAAAAGAGGAAATGGAGAAAGGAGGTATGGTTTGCATGAGGGAGCAGAGGAAAAGGGAAGGGGAGATGTTGAGCTCAGTAGGTGTGGGTCCCAGCTAGAAGAAAATAGGAAAAGAAAATTAAAAAGGACTTTTTTGATAAATCTGATCTATTTTATTTAATTAATGCTCTAAAAATCAAATTTTATAAACGAGCTCTGAAAAATCCCAAGAAATTCACCCCTAGCTAATTTGGGGGTGAGGATGTCACAACGGTGAAGTCGGATTTCGATTCCAACGAGTATTTAATTTTTCTCTTTTTCGAGGTATTTAATTATATTAAAATATTCACAAAAATCCGATGACTTCTAAATACGTCCAAAACATCACCGAAAGTTAATTTGGAGTGACGATCACAATGGCGAAGTTGAATTTTGATTTCTAGTTCAAATTAAATATCTCAATTTTCTATTAATTAAATATTATTAAAATGTTCAACAAATCTTTGATGACTTTCGATTGCCACCAAAACATCACCCATATCTAATTTAGGGGCAATGAGCGCAAGGCGAAGTCCGATTTTTGATTTGAGGTTAAAATAATTAGGTCAAATTCTAGGGTTCTTGAAATTTCCAAAATCAGGGTTTGATCCATTTAACCTTTGATTTGGACTAGGTCCTAATGGTAAATTACTAATGACTTAATTAGTGCACTAAGATCAAAATTAGGACTTGGATTAGTCCTAATTGGCTAGGGTAACAACTTGGGTTGTTACATAAGGTACCTCAAAATCCCCTTCAATTCGCACTATAAACTCCTTAATATTGTGTGGATGCTTTATTCCTTCGACTGTCGGTGTGATTGTCAAGCTCCAATCGAGCTCAAGCGAGCTCAATTCGTGCTCGATGGCCTCATTTGTATGATAATGTACACTTGAAGGTTTGAGTATTAATCTAGTCTTCTACCCCATGTCACACGTTGGTTTAAGGTTACTTGGGTCAGTTTTGACCTAGGGAATCCAACGGCGGGTTACTCGAGCCGAGGGGTGCACTGTGGAGGGATAATTTCCCCCCCACAGTGAACATTAGGTGAGTCAGAGAAGACGAGTTAGGGCCTGACATTTTAGCCATCAATATATAAGGCTTTTAGGTGTATTAGGTAGGTCACTTCTCCAATTTTGTTTTGATATGTGGCTTGCATCTTGATTCGGCCTGAATTGGGATAATTTTGAAACTTTAGTACCCTCCTTCTCAGTCCCCGATAGAAGATGAATAATGCCGGGCTGGTTGGCCCTGACCCATGCTGCACTATACATCCGGCCTACGCACACGGTCGGCCCGCATGCGTGCAGTGGCTACGGACCCGTACACAGAAGTGTCATGCATGTGGGAAAATAATTAGGAACAGTAAACAGCTTATTTGATTTAATTCAAATCAAATTAATTTAATACTTTTAAATTATAAATCCAAATATATTGAAATTATATATCAAAATAATTAGAAAAATATGTAGGACATTAATATGAGGTTTATTTTCTATTTTGATTATTAATTTCAGTAGTTATCTTCTTAATTATCATTAATGTTAATTAAACCATACTTTAGCCATTTAATTCCAAGTTGAGCATGCTAACTATCATTATACTCCTTATGTTATAGGAAAGTTATAGCCATTAATTTTGTATCATTTGGATATTATTTGGAGAATTTGCATATTTGCCACTGTTTTTAATTAATATTCAAAATCATATGTTATAAAAATTGCATAATTATATTCCTAAACCTTAATTCAGCTAGCCTTAACCTAGATTGAGACTTGACTGAATCATGGGGCATGCTTATGATAGATAATATGTACTACAGAATTGATTTAATGAATATTGAAGATAAGATTCAACCATAGAGATGAAAATGAGAATTTAAATTTTGGATTAATCAGTGAAAGCTAATCCAACTTATTAGGTAGAATTAGACTAGCATTTATCCTATGACTAAGTTTCATTATATTTAATTATAAAAAATATGTGAGTATAGATTTTAACCTAGCATGTCATTTCCATCCCTTAAATATAAGAATGACCCAATTACTTTAGTATTATTAAGCATTCTTAGTCAACATTTATCAAAGGTCATTAGAGCTTGAATTATATAGTTAGTCTTGAGCTTCCAAATCAATAAGATTAGGACTAAGAAACTATTATTAATAAAACCTTTAATTATAGAATCTTTATTGAAAATTGCTAGAGAGTAGTTGATAATTAATGTTCCTAAAGAGTTAAGATTATCTAAATTATAAACACTTTAGTAAAACTTGAAGCTTAGTAAATCCTTAAGGTAGCTTGAGATGTAATTGGAAAGCTTTAGTATAGAACATAAGCTATTAAGGTAATCAAAAACCATGGATAGAGATATCATAACATAGAATGACTGAATAGAAAACTTTATAGTTGTTGTGTAGTGGAGACTTTATTATCCAAGAAAAACATAGGAACTGCAGTGCGCCACAGCGGAACCAATCCCGAAGCTGAGGTGCTATTGTGCGCCTCAGCGGTTAGCAATCAAAAAGCAAGCACTATCGAGCGCCACAGTGGAATCAAACGCGGGTGCTACAGCGCGCCGCAGCTCGCCACAATGCGCTACAGTGGATGCTAATTTGAGAATCGACCGCTACAATGCGCTATAGCGCCGACGGAGTTCTGTTTTGTTCTAGGTCTTGATCTGAAGAAATTTTAGGGGTATTTTGGACTTTTTGGGTCCGAAATGGAGCTTGCTACTTAAGCCAAAGTAGTGGAGGAAAATCTAAGGCTTTTGCAATCAGTTTGGAGGCTATGGAAAAGAGAACCCTAGAAGAAACCTTATAGAGCTACTGAACAAGAGAAGGCTTACTATTTAAAGAAGAAACTTCAAGAGGTAACAGCTTCTTCCTTTTCTCTATTCTAAAAGTAGAGCTACAGCTGTGTATGCTATGGTGATAGCTCTTGTAACTCTATAAACCTTGAAGCCTTTTTCATAGTGGATTTTCTCATTGGTGTGGCTCTATGGTTTTTTCCCAATCTTGAGTTTTCCATGTATATACTTGTATTTGGATGATTTCTTATGTGTTGTATTCTTCTTGTTATGATTTTGTGATTTCCTAAGCTAGCTTGGTAAACTGTCAACGCACCCTGATCCTCAAAGTCTTTGAACTTTGGTTTGTTGTTTACATTATAAGTGTCATTCTACATTGGTATCTTGTGTATCGCTGGTGGTCACAAGTGGTATTAGAGCGAGGTTCTTTGCCTTATTGCTAAGGAGGGTTTTCTTGTTTGAGTGGGAGCCTTGGCTGAAGAAATGAGACACAAGATTGAGAAGTTTAGCAGGACAAACTTTGTGTTCAGGAAAATGCAGATGGAAGATTTGCTCTACCAGTAAAAATTGTATCTTCCATTGAAAGGAACCAACAAGTAACCTGGAACTATGACTAATGAAGAATGGGAGGTTCTTGATAGAACCACATTGGGTTTGATACGCTTATCACTGTCTTCTTCTGTTGCTTTTAATATTGACAATGAGAAAACTACTGTAGATCTCATGAATGCTCTGATGAGGATGTATGAGAAGCCTTATACTTCGAATAAGGTTTTGTTGATGAAAAGACTATTTAATATGAGGATGGTGGATGGACATTCAGTGACTGAACACCTCATTGGGTTCAACACCGTGACGAGCCAATTGAGCTTGGTGGGCATCAGTTTTGATGATAAGGTCTAAGCACTATTGTTCCTATCTTTCTTGCCAGATAGCTGGGATGGGCTGGTTACACCCATAAGTAATTCATCATGGAATGTGTCATTGAAGTTCAATGACATCGTTGGGCTTGTGCTAAATGAGGAGGTGCGGAAGAAAATTCATGGAAAGGCATCTACCTCAGAGCAAGGGAAGATATGATGAAAGAAGACATACCAGGAATAGGTCTATACCTCAGTGAGGTAAATCAAGACTCAGAAAAGCAAAGCTGAAATCTGAAGAAACAGATGATAAAGGTTCCTTATGCTTCAACAGTTGGGAGCTTGATGTGCGCAATGATCTGCACGAGACAGAACATTGCCCATGTAATGGGAGTGGTCAGTAGATTCATGGGAAACCCACGAAAGCACCATTGGGACACGGTCAAGTGGATCCTAAGGTATCTGAAAGGTATAGCGGATAAAGCTCTATGCTTTGAAAGATCTCATATCATTTTACAGGGATATGTAGACTCAGATCTTATAGGTGTAACAACCCTAATGTTGTTACCCATCAATTAGTGACTTAATTGACTCTAATATTTTTCTATTAGTCTTATAATAGTATTAGGAGCTTCCGTTTCAATTTTGGTGCGATTTGGAGATTATTTGACAATTTCCAATATTTTCTAGTTTTTTGATAATTCTGAGAATGCCTAATTTATTTTGATCTCAGAATAAAAAATGGAGTCTACCATTAGACTCACTACACCCAAATTAGCTAGATGTGGTATTTTGGAAGTGTTTGGAAGTCGTCGAATTTTCCCTAAATATTTTAATAATATTTAAATACTCAAAAAATAAGATAATTAAATTAACCTCCGATCAAAAATCTAATTATATTTTTGAGTTCCCCACACCTCAATTAAGGGTGAATTTTTGGGATTTTCAAAGCGTATTTGGTTATTTAATTTTGATTAATAAAATGTGTTTTATTAATTGTTTAAATAAACTAAATAAATTATATATATATATATATATATATATATATAATTATTTATTTTCCAACGACTATTTTTATGAAAAGGCGGAGATCTCATGTGGCGTACAATACACGGGACAGCCATCCAAATCAATCATGGCTGTTGCGCCTTTTTAGATTCAATCAAGCGGCCCAGATGTGATCCGTGGTTCTCTGCTCGATCTAGCCATTGGATCGGGTAGGATTGGACAGCGAGAATGTAATCTATTATACATGTCTCTGCGCCACTACTGGGGCAGAGGAGTACGTAGCTCAGAGGGCAAATGCCCTCTTACGCAGCAATTAGGCCATTCTAATCCCCCATTCTTCCCCTTTTTTATTCTCTCTGCCTAGTCGAGCTGCTAAGGAACCTAAGGAGCTACGAGCTAAGCCTTTCGTGTGCGTCTGGAGAAAATGCAAGCCGGCCGATCAAACCTCCATGTACTAACCTTGTTGATACCTTGCTCTATTTTAGCAGGTTAAATTCTTAAATGATTGTTAGATATCTATCGATCAATTTTAGAAAACTCGATCTTGGTTTGTGTGAGTTGAATATAAAACCTAACCCTAACTAAAATGTTTTTATAATTTCATTAAATTGATGTTGTTGGAGAGTCTGAGATTTAGGGTTTTTGAGTTCTTTCGCAAGAGCTCGTCAATGGCTTTCCGTTGACTGGTTGTAGGCTCTGTGAGATACCCTATTTGTGAAATAATCCATAACCCTAATTATCCCTCCTCTGCGATTTCTTATGAGGAAGGCAATGGTCTAGCGAACTAGTCAATTTTTTTTTCTTGCTCGGACCATCCAGTTCTGCCAAGCCGCCTCCAATTGGATGCGGGACCCGCCGTGACGCGTGTCTCCTGTAATGGGATGACGCGCATCCTACATGGCGTGTGAATGGATTCGTTGCCGTCATCATTGGGCGCAAAGTCAGAGACCGCACTTTTCGTGCCGCCCTTAATTGAGCTGCTGATGTCTTCTCCTCTAAGTCCATGCGCCGCCTGAATTTCTGTGCCGTCCCATTTTCTGTGTTACTAATTAATACATCTGAATTAAATGATTAAATGATTATTGGAATCAAATTTTATTTCATTCATAACTATAAAAATAATTAACCAAAATATGCAATATTATTTACTATTTTGATCACAAAAATGTGTAGATTAATAATATGCAATTTAATTTTTATTTTGATAAATATTTTAATTAGTCAATATTCAAGATTAATTAATTAATTTTAAATTAACGTCATCATTTCATGTGACCTAATTTGATCATTTAATGTCCAAATTAAATGATCAAATAGTCCATTTCACTCACAAAAATATGAGAAATATTAATATGAAATCAAATTTAACATTTGAAACCTAATTTTCTTAACCACTTTTTGACTCTTATTAAAAGTCCTAAAAATCCTAATTTTCCAATGTTGTCCAAATTTGACCACTTAGTGTCAGTTTTCTCCTTATAAAGAATTCCAAATATATGTATAATATATCCATTAGACAATAATTGTTGATTTTAAATTTTTGGCTATTTAATTAGTGCTATTGTGATAATTTTAATTCCTTAAATTTGCATGTTTTAGGTACTTAAAACCTTATGATAGAAAACATGTCATATTTATTACTTCACATGTCAATTTCATTTGTAGGTGTCTGAGCTTAGTTCTCATTATTCTAGATACTTGAATCAATTGCAAAGTGCTTGATTCACCTTTTCAACCCTAGAATAGAAACCCTATGATTGATTTATAATATGATTTGTAGTTGATTCCTAGATCTATTTATTACATCCATTAAGAGTAGTTAGCCTTATTTCTTTTATAGTTGTAGATTATGAATAACTAGGACTAGCTTTAAGTGATTAGACTAGAGCTTAGTTCATATCATCTTAAGTCCTTAAGTCTTCACTTAAGTTCTGTAAGAGCTAGTAATAGGAGTCCTAAATTTATTTAGAATAGTTTAGGAATTCTATTGATTTCCTTAACCTTTAACTTTTAGAATACATAGAACTTGTAGTTCATAACTCCTTCATTCTTTTAATTTACAACTTTATTTTACTTTAACCTAACTAGATTAGTATTTAATTTGGGTAGATCCTTCAAGCTACAACATAGCTAGAGAACATTAGTGAATTTAACCTTAACTTTCATTTCATTTAAGTATGATAATTTTACAACCTCAATCCTTCCCTACTATTCACCTATGCTTTAATTTAGTTATCCTAATTGAACCTTATGGTTTATGACTAGAATAGAACTAGTTTCTATTTGTATTGTTATACTTATAAAATAATTTGTCATCTCGTAGAAATAAAATGAGACTATTATTTTCAAACCCCCAATTACTACTATTACTTACAATTAACTTGAGATCAATATCTCAAAGTTAAATGGGAACTCAATTAGCACTAATCATTAAGTATATCATTAAAATTAGATAACTTTGGATATCACTTAGTTGCAACTATTGAACTTTTCCTTGAATGCTTGCTTAGCTTTGAGCCTTAGTCATTTGAATCATTCATATAAGATATTGCGCATTTATAAAAGTTTCATATTAAATACTATAGGGGTTTACATTGTTAAATAAGCCAAGGGCAGGCTAATAAGGAGACCTCACATTCTTAGAGGGTGAATGTGAGTGTTATTTGTTTTGACTCATTTTCCTTTACTTGTTAAACACACATTCTTAACTCTTCACTTCATTCTGTATTTGCCCATAGAATGAATACTTTCATAAAACAACTTTAATCATTTAAAATATGAGACCATCTACAATCTTATAGATTGGCAAGACTCATCAAAGCTTTTAGCTATGTTCCTTTCTTTAGTTCTAGACTATGTGATTCTTAGACTAATAGTTTAAGATCTTCCTTCAGTTTCCATACTTTACATTTTCCATGTTCTAGTACTGTACTTTACTTGTTTACAGTTTGCTTAGATTACAGTGAATGTTGTTATAATTACATTTAAATGCTTCATTGTCTCTTTTCTTTACTTAGCATAAGCTCATTGAATATATACAAGCTTTATTTCATTTACTTTCATATGCACTTTAGTACTTTTCAAGCTTATTTAGGATACTCTTACCCTTGTTTTACTTGTAGTATAGAATATAAATTTATGTGAGTATTCTTACTCACTCTACTTTTCTTTACTTTGACTTACTTCCTTTTTCCATACTTGTATGCTTACATTTTTCACCCTTGCTTATGCTTAGATTGCAACTAGTTGTGATATCCAAAATGAATAATAAAATGCTTAGCATAAGCTTAAAATGTACTTAGACTATTTAGTCTAACCATATTTTCTCTTTATTGGTTTTGCCCTATCACATTTAAATGCCAAAATGTGATAGATCAAGCACACTTGGAGGCTAGTGGAGCTGGACCAAGTGCTTAAAATAATCATAATTGATTCCTCTTAATTTTATTAAAGTCATTGCTTTTATTTCAAGTGAGAGAGAGACCTTTACTTTAATTACTTTCTAATGTTTATTTTTGGTTTGTATTAATTAAAGTCATTTGCTTTATATTTAAAATGCTTGGTTTGGGATTAATGGATATATTAATATGAATGCATACTTAATTGAAATCTAGTTGCATACTTAACTGGAAATTTAGTTGTTATTTTCTCATTTCTTATAATTGTAAATGATGTAGGATGTGTGTATCCTAGGATAGAAAATTGCTTCATATATTTTTCTCACTTCAAATTATTAGAATTGGAAATAAGCAATCCCATGTAACTAATTGACTTTATATTAGTTTTAGGTTGTTAATCCTTTTAATAAATCTTCCAATTGAATGGAATACTTATATGTTGATGTTATAGGTGTTTCTTTTGATCAAATACAGTAAAAGTCATACCAAAATTTGTCTGAATTGCTTAGGAAAGATCATAACATTGAATTGATTTATGTATATATCTTATAATGTACACTCCTATTGTATGAGCATGTCATTATCATCTCCATATTAGTAAATATAATCTTCTTTATGTATATACATTATTAATTTATCTTCATCATACATCATCATCATGTATAGTTTTACAAAAATTTTCTCATCTTAACTTAAGACCCTCTTCTGAATCCTTGGTCAAACACAACACCTAATGATTTGAATTAGTTTCCTTCTAATCAAGTATTTGATATTGTGGTGACATATCAATATTAAGATTTGTTATTACTCAATACTGGGATTGTCATAGTAGGAGATATTGATAGCAGGAGAAGTACTACATGCTATGTCTATACATTGGGTAGTGCAGCGATGAGCTGGATCTCCAGGCTATAGAATATTGTATTGCTATCTACAACGGAAGCAGAGTACATTGCCAACATGGAGGAAAGTGAGGAGATGATTTAGTTGAAGGGTTTCATGGTTGAATTAGGCAAGGAGTAGAAGGATGTGTAGCTCTATAGTGACAGTATGAGCACCGTTCACCTAGCTAAAAATGCTGCTTTTCATGCCAGGACAAAGCACATTCAACTCTGTTACTATTTTATCCAAACGCTATTAGAAGAGGGACAGCTTGGATTGGAGAAGATTCATACTTCAAAGAATCCAATCGATATGCATACTAAAATAGTAACAGTGGAGAAACTGAAGCTATGTGCAGCTTTAGTTGGCCTCAGTACATGAAGGGAGAGTGTTGGTGAGCCACACCACAATCCTTAATAGACACAGAAGAAGACAGAAAAGAATCAGTGGAGGAAATAGGAGAAGATTGACAAAAAAAAAGGGGGGGGGAGGGGTCTCCAAGTGGGAAATTGTTGTGTTATGAAGACTTTATTGTCTAAGAATAGCACAGGTGATGTCGCATGCCACGGCAAAACCAAGCTCGAAGCTGAGGTGCTACGGCGTGCCTCAGCGGTCAGCAATTGAGAAGCGGGCACTGCAGCCCACCATAGTGCGCCACAGCACGCCACAGCGCCATAGCAAAATTAAATAGGGGTGATACAGCGGATGCTAATTTAAAAATTGACCGCTACAGTGCACTGTAGCGGCCGACGGAGTCTTGCTTCATTCAAGGTCTTGATTTGAAGAAATCTGAGAGACATTTTGGACTTTTTCGGTCCGAAATGGAGCTAGATACTTAAGCCAAAGTAGTGGAGGAAAACCTAAGGCTTTTGCAATCAGTTTGGAGGCTTTGGAGTCTGTAGAAAAGAGAACCCTAGAAGAAACCCTAGGCAGCTGCTGAGCAAGAGAAGGCTTGATGTTTAAAGAAGAAACTTTAGGAGGTAGCAGCTTCTTCCCTTTCTCCATTCTAAGAGTAGAGCTACAGCTGTATTTGTTGAGGTGATGTAGCTCTTGTAACTCTGTAAGCCTTGAAATCTATTTCATAGTAAATTTTCTCGTTGGTGTGGCTCCGTGCTTTTTTGCCCAATCTTTGGTTTTCCACGTATATGCTTGTGTTTGGATAATTTTTTATGTTTTGCGTTCTTCTTGTTATCATTTTGTGATTTTCTAAGCTAGCTTGGTAACCGTCAATGCACCCCGAACCTCAAAGTCCTTGGACTTTAGTTTGTTGTTTTCATTACAAGTGTCATTCTATATTGGTATCTTGTGTATCGCTGGTGTTCACAACAATAGCAAGGGTTAAAGTAATCAAAAACTATAGAAACATCATAACATAGAATGAGCAATAATGATCCTATAATTAGTAATTTTGGATGAATTATTTAATAACTTAGGAAAATAAGAATATTTAACATGATAAGTTCTTGAATTACATATATACTTATAAAATATTTTTTCATTTAAATAATACTTAATTAAACTACTATTTTTCAAAATCATATTATTATATTATTATACTTCAATTAACTTAGGGATTGTATAATGTCTAAGTTAATTATGTGATTGATTAGCCCCAATCATTAAGATGCATAATTCAAGTACAAAATAATGGATATCACGTGATTTATAATAAAAAATATTCTTGAAATGCTACAATGCATTGATACTTAATCTTTGAAATCATTCATTAAGATATTGTGCATGAAATTAAACACTTAAACATTCTCTCGAGGGATTTATATGGTAGTTTATGTTGTACAAATATTATTAAGCTAGGGTAGGCCATAGAATTATTAGAAGACCACACATATCATATGAGGGGAGATGTGTGTGTTTACAAAAGACTCTGCATACATTATTATTGAGAAAATGTGCTTGACTCCTCACTTATTTAGTGTACTATCCACAGAACAAAATATATATTTAAATAAGATAAAATAGCATTAACACAGTCCAAACACTTAAGCACTAAGGTATTATCTGTTTTGGCCTAAAAGGCCTATAGTTTTGCCTTTAGAAGATAACTTCCTAGCAGGTCACCCATCCTGGGAGTGCTCCCACATGAGCACACTTAACTTTGGAGTTCTTATCAGAAACTCCACTATTATCTAAAAAGTTACATCTATATTTAAGAGTTTCACTTATTATTACTTAAGTGGGCCCTTATAATCTCGCCAACTTAAGTAACTAATGTCTTCATCAGTATCTACACTCAGGTCCAAGAACCATCCATTGAATAGATATAACTAGAGGTGGCCCCTAAAAGCTCAAGAGGTACCCA
Organism: Gastrodia elata; assembly: GCA_016760335.1. Classification (NCBI taxonomy): domain Eukaryota; kingdom Viridiplantae; phylum Streptophyta; class Magnoliopsida; order Asparagales; family Orchidaceae; genus Gastrodia; species Gastrodia elata. The sequence goes on along the minus strand of CM028670.1, from coordinate 63,613,442 downwards.
CAACCACATATCACCTTAACCATCATGGGTTCAAGAGGCTACTCACATGAAGTGGTACTTTACCCTATATGGCACTTAGCTTCTATCTGATACCCTATAGCTTGCTCTGATATCATTTGTAATAACCTAAACTCTTAAGCATAAAAGTATTATTTGCATTGGCTTGAAAGGCCTCACAGTTTTTCCATCATAAAATTAATTTCCCAGTATGTCACCCACCTGGGAGTGCGCCCACATGAGCATGCTTAACTTTTGAGTTCTTATTAGGAACTCCACCATTATCTGAAAAGACACCTCGATGTTTAAGAGTTTCACTTATTACTACTTAAGTGGGTCTTTACATACATAAAACTGCATTTCTCACAATATTATTGTTTGTGAATGTTTATTATAGTCTTATGACTATACTCTTCAGATTATTTAGTTCATGAGATTGAATGTGCTTTATGTACTTTACTTCAATAGTTTACTTTACAATTTTACTTATAGTTTGTACAATGTAGATTCTTATATTTATTACTTACATATCTCCTTATATTGTCTTTACTATTATTGTTGTTTTGCATCTATTTCATTTGGATATATAAATGCTTCCTCTACTTATTTAGATTCTTATGCAGCACATAAATGCCTTATTAACTTATTTGGATGCAGGATTGAGCAGTCTATTATGAGTAGTATACAAACCTTATAGCTTTTTATGATATTTATACTTTCTATTCATTTCCTTGCAACATGCTCCACTTTTTTAAAATTATAAATGAAAAATATAATATGTGCTAGATTAAAATTAACATTATCACCTTTAAATTATACTTTAAGCTATTAAAATAATAATAATTTGTTTCTTTTTATTAGCGGTGTCATATCGTATTATAAACTGAATATGGTACATCTGGAGCTTGGATTAGGATCTTGTACTTAAAGAGGAGCACAAGCAGTAGAAGAGTCATAAGAGAATTGCATTGATATTTTTCCTTTATTCTTATGTGAAGATGAGAGATACATTTTACTCAACTTATAATATTATGGATAATTATGTGAATGTTTGTATCTTTCTATGATGACTTTAAACTTTATTTCATATTATGTAAAATTATATATGCACTAGATGATGGATATTTGTTGGATGATGATTTTCTAACTACCCATAGACTCGCAAACAAAGGTAGCACTCAATAGTGAATTGGAATACACTAATCCAATATTAAGTGCTATCGTAACACTCATTATTAGGTTAAATAGTCTAATCTAATAATGGGGCGTTACAGCTTCAAAGCTGACTGTTGGTAGCTGAGGGCATTCCAAGAGCTAAAGTGAATTCCTGGAGCTTCTTTAAGGTTCTCGCTAGCTTTTGGGGACTTGAACATCAAGTATCGCTCATTGATTCACCGATAAGGGTGACTAGTAGTCACCAGAGGTTAACTAGAACAATATGAATTAGATTTTGGAAATTGCAGCTGATTTAAAGTAGTGGGAGGCTTAAGAGTATCCTTAGTGAGCAAAAGGGCTTACCGAGGAAAATTCAAGGCCATTTATAACCTTGAAATAGTTCAAGGGATCTCAAGCTAGCCACCCGACGCTGTCCTGAGAAACCTTCATTTGGGTTTGAACCAATAAGGGTAAACTTGGGAGAAAGGCTCATTAGGCTGTTGCGACTCAGGGTGTGGCGGAGGATAGAGATAATTTCTCATCCTGCCATGTTGGAATGTAGTTAGAATATTGTCGGGTGCAAATGGGAAGGTGAGAACTGTAAGGATATGGAGACCATTTATATTATCATGGATGTGCTAATGGAGCTCCGATGGGCTTCCAAAAGGTCCCGAGGTCTTCCAAAACTAGTCGAGGGAAGTTCAGGTGTTGTAGCATGCCCTGACACACTGTGCAGAATTTTCTAATGAGAGCATATCATAGTAGCACACCATGGTGCATTGTGGTTCACTATCTAGCATCATTGCACTCTCTAGCACCCCGTAGACTGAGCCTAGGGTTCTATGGCGCGCTCTGGTTCCCCATAGACTGAGTCTTAGGTGCTATGGTGCAATGTAACGTCCGTTGGGAACTATTTTTGTATCCAAGTGCTACCCAAGTGTTTTGGGGGTATTTTGGATCATTTGAGGTCAAAATAGAGCCTAGATATAAAAGGGAACATAATGGAGATGTTTTCTAAGGAGAAATCAACCAAAATCAAGTTATGGATGCTGCTCTTCTTCTTCAACCTAGAGTGAGAGCTAAAAATTCTAGGAGGAGAAGAATTTAATCAAGAGATTAGGTAAGTGGTAGATCCTTCTTGTTCTTATAAAGTTGAAGCCCTCTATAACTCTATAATTATCATATTTTATAGTAGAAATTTTTGTATGGTGTGGCTCCATGGTTTTTTTCATCATTGGGTTTTTAACATAAAAGATCTTATGTTTGGATGCTTGTGGTTCATGTTGTATTTGTGCTATGATTCTATTTTGTTTGTTCTTGGATTATTTTGTTTATTGCTTGTTAACCATCACTATAAACTCTAATCCTCATCATCAAATCTTATATGTCGTGTGTAACAACAACTGGTATCAAAGTGAGGTTTCAAGTTGTTCTATGGTTTACATTTTGAGTAGGAGTAATGGACAATGAAATGAGACACAAAATAGAGAAGTTTAACAACACTAATTTTGCTCTTTGGAAGATGTAAATGGGGGATTTTCTCTACCATAAGAAGATGTATCAACCACTCAGTGGAGCCGACAGGAAACTGGCCACTATGTCAAATGAAGATTGATTTGTCTTTCATTATCTTCTTCTATTGCATTTAACATTGCTAATGAGAAATCTATTATAGATTGACAGACCTTAAATTTGTGTCTGCGCTTACACATAAGTGTATGTGGTCTGAAGTAATAAATGGAAGGTAAGTTACAAGATTTATCATCCTTAGGGAACTGTGTGTTTTGGTACTAAGGTGCATCTACTTTTAATAATGTTTAGATAATGTCAATTTTGGTTTTTTAAAGGATCCTATTCAACAATTCAAAGGTCTTAAATTAAGATACTATATGATAAAGAGGGGAGAGTTTGGATTCCATCATGCAATTGTTGAGGGATAGGTGTTAATACTCAAATTCAATTAACTTTTAATGGAATTACTTAAATGAAAATAAGAATCAAGTGACATTAGTGTTCCTTAGATTGGTCCTCTAATTCTGACTAACTCAAGTCTAGTGCACAAGATAAACACATAAGGGTTTGACTTTAGCCCATAGACTCTCATATGATCACATTGAATTGATTAAGATTTTCCTACGTTTGTGTTATCAAAATATTCTTTTAATTGTTCGCATTCATACGAGCTTGATTTCCACCAACTAGCGTCATGTGCTACATACGTAGCTTAGCTAAGGATGTGATAACCGAGCCACATGGATTATGTCACATCATCCAAGAGCAGTTGATTAATCCTCTTCCTCCTTCAACATCTATTGAGCCAGGAAGCACGATTGGTGGCTCTTGGCTCACATGCATCGACCTCTACTGAGCCAAGGTATGATGCAATTAGTCTCAAGAGCTTGTCACTGGGCTCTAAGCACTAATGCACACATACCTAGCTTTACATTAATTAGCGAGCTATGGAGCACAAGATAAATTATTATTGCTAATTCAACCTCTCATTCTATCCCAAGGTGTTTTACTGTGACGACCCCAATATTGAGTAATAACTAAACCCAATATTGGCGTGTCACTACAACATCTAATACTGTATTAAAAGGAAGCTAACCCAAATCACTAGATGTTTTGTTTGGCCAAGGATCATGAAGAGGGTCTTAAGCTAAGATGAGAAAATTAAATGAGGAAAAGATGCATAAGGTAAATATGCATTCAAATGCATGTATGAATGATGTTTATATGTATATATGCAGAAGAAAGTAATCATATATTGATAAAAGTAGTTGAAATCAATATGCATAGGAAAGGAAAGAGTAACATGAGCCAATATTAGATTTTAAGTAAGAGGGATGCATAAATGAAAATAATAATAATTATGAGTAGGGAAATGAAACATATGAATAGAAATACTTGCAAGCTATCTAAATCAAATGATAGTTGCAATCATAAGCATCAATAGGAATCTAAATTGATTTCAATTATACATTTGATGATAACATTTTCAAGTAGTAGTAAAGATGAACATTCACATGTAACCAAATGAGTTCATAATTATGATATGCAAGTAGGGATGAATGCAACAATTCATAAATGAAAATTAGACTCACAATATGAATTTGCAAGTATGAGATGCATGTACAAGTATAATACAAATAAGGATGGATGCAATATGCAATAATTAGTTTAATGAGCATAACATATTTGTACAATCCATTCGCATATATGTGTAAATTTCCATTTAAGTATCCATTTATCCAAACCAAGCATTTAAGTAAGAAAAAATTAACTCCAATACATAATAAACAAAGGCAACAATTAAATTTAGTTATTTCATGCCAAAATTAAATATAGAATAAGAAAGTAAAGTCTCTCTCTCACATTTAACATAAAAGCAAGTAAAACTAATAAATTCATAAGCAACAAACTTTAGGCACTTGGTCCAGCTCCAGTAGCATCGAAGTGCACCTGACCTATCACATTTCGGCATTTAAATATGATATGGCAAAGCCAATAAAAAGAAATGCATAGTTAGATTAAATAGTCTAAGCACATTTTAATATTAGGCTAAACATTTTAATATTTATTTTATATATCACAACTAGTTATAATATAAGTATAAGCAGCGGTGCAAAATACAAGCATATGAACATGGAGGGAAAATAAACATTTGTAAAGGAGGACAGTTGAAGTAAGAGAATGAGTAAGAATACTCACAAGTAGAGCCATTCTAGCCTGCATATAATATAAGGGTAAAAGCATCTTATATAGGCAAGCAAAGTACTAAAGTGCATATAAAAATGAATAGAATAAAGTAGGTATATATTCAATAAACTTATGCTAAGTAAAGGAGACTGTGAAGCATTTATTTGGAATTATAACAACATTCATTACAATCTAAATGAACTGTAAATAAGTAAAGTACAGTACTAATAAATGAAGAAAGTGCAAAGCATAGTAAATGAAGAAAATCTTAGACTATAAGTCCAAGATACACATAGCCTAGGACTTTATAAAGTAAATATAGCTTGAAGCTATAATGAGGTCTCATAATCTATAAGACTATAAAAAACCTCATATTTTATTAAATTGAAGTTATTTTATGAAAGTATTCATTCTGCGGGCAAATACATAATGAAGCAAGGAGCTAAACACGTCTATTTAACAATTAAAGGAATGTGGGGTCAAAATAAATAACACTAACATTCACCCTCTAAGAATGTTAGGTCTCCTTAGTACTCTTAATTAGCATGCCCTTGGCTTAACCAATAATGTAAACCCTTATAGTTTTATTGTGAAAGTTTTATTTATGAACAATGTCTTATATGAATGTGTCAAATGAAATAGGCTTAAAGCTAAGCAAGCATTCAAGAAAAATTCAATAATTGCAAACTATGTGATATCCAAAGTTATCTAATTTAAATGATCACCTTAATGATTGGAGCTATTTGAGCTCTCAATTGACTTAGAGATCTCAAGTCAATTATAAATAATATAAATAGTTGGTGCTTTAGAAAATAATAGATTATTTTCATTCTATAAGATGATAAAATAATTTATAAATATAACAATACTAAATGAAATTAGTCCTACCCTTATCCTAAACCATATATTAGTATAGGTTAACTTCATCATGGCTGAGGAGACTAGTTAGGAAAAGAATGGTTATAAATTATTATAATTGAAGAAGATGTATGTTAAGGTTCTACAAGCTCCGCTCATCTAATTGGGTTGTATTGGAAGGTCAAATCAAATTTATTACTAATCTAGTTAGATTGAAATAGTTTGAGGAAGATCTAAGTGTATAGGAGAGGAAGGAACTGTAAGCTACAATCTATTCAATTTCTATAAGTTAAAGGTTAATGAAATCAATAGGATTCCTAAACTATACTAATGAGTTTAGGACTCTTAATTCAACTCCTTAAAGGATTTAAGTGAAGATTCAATGGCTAATGGTGAATTGAGTTAGGATCTAATCTAGGTACTTAGGACTAGTACTAATAGATTCATATCCTATACTACTCAAGCATTCATATTAAATACACTTAATAGTTATAATATCTAGTTCTAGAGGATTAGCTATAAATCAAGTTGTAAATAAATACTATAGCTTCTCTCCTAAGGTTGAAAGGTTAATTATACAATTGTTAAGTATTAAAGAATCTAAAATTAAGAGAACTAAGCTCAAATCATGCAATTAAATTTTACAAGGGAAGAAATTTAATATGACATGTTAGCTATCATAAGGTTCAAACACCTAAAACATGAAATTATGAAATTAGATAAATTATCCAAAATTATCCTAATTTAGGAGCCAACAACCTAAATTATCAATTGTTGTCCAAATGAAATATTACATGCAAATACGAAACCCTTATAGCATAAGGAGAAAAATAACACTAAGTAGATCAAATTTGGACAACATTGGGTTTCTAGGGTTTGGGAAGACTCCTAATTATGGTTAAAATATCATTATGAGATTTAGATTCTTAAACCTATATTTGATATCATTTCAATATTCCTCATATTTTTGTGAATAAAATGGATTATTTGATCATTTAATTTGGACATTAAATGATCAAATTAGGTCACATAAAATGATGAAATCAAATTACAATTAATTAATTAACCTAAATAAATGATTAAACTAAACAATCACCAAAACAAAAATTAAATGGCATAATAATGATCTACATGTTCTTATGATCAAAATGGTATATAATTTTATATTAATTGGATGGGTATATTTAAGGATATAATTAAATGAAATTTGCATTAATTAAACATTAATTTAAAAGCAGATAATTTAATAAATCAATCCATAAATCATTAATCAGATGACTGTTCAAAATTAAAGGTGGCTCAAAAATTCATGGCACAGAAATTTAGGGCACGAATTTAGGGTGAAGACGGCTGTCATCATGATAGCACGTAAAATTACGTGCGCCGCCTCGAAACACGTCGGCCTGAGACGGCGACGCATGTTAACTCTGAGTTCCGCGTGGAACATGAGCCTAACCGGTAGAGCTGGTTCGGTTTGAGAAGCATGCTAGAACCAAAAACTGCAGTCTGAGCTACGTCGTCCCAAAAGGGACCCATGATAGGTACCATAGGGTTCGACCCCCCTGTCAAACCCAAGAGAGTCGCATCGCAACCGCATGCCGCAGGTTAGCCCTGAAGAAGGCCGACCTTCCAAAACTAAAATCAAGACTTGGGGGTGGTTGTGCCGCCTACAAGGCAATTCCCTAGGTCCCTATGGTCAGGCCTGGACACTTCCTAAATATGGTTCGACTAAATTTATTACTCATATTTAAATAATTAAATGGACTCCAAAAAAATCCAAAAATTCACCCTTACCTAATTGAGGGGTGAGGAACTTAAAAATGCAAATGAATTTTTGATCGGAGGTTAATTTAACTATCTTAATTTTCTGAGTATATAAATATTATTAAAATATTTGGAAAAATTTGACGACTTTCAAAAACTTCCAAAATACCACCTTTAGCTAATTTGGGTGTGGTGAGTCCAATGGTGGACTCTATTTTTGATTCTCAGGTCTAAATAAATTAGGCATCCTCAAAATTATAAGAAAACTAAGAAATGTTGGAAATTATCAAATGATCTCCATTTCGTACAAAAATTGAATGGAGGCTCTTAATACTAATTTAAGACTAATGGAAGAAGATTAGAATCAATTATGTTATTACACTAGGGTTGTTACAGACTCTTTTCCTTAAAAAGAGTGTCGCCCTCGACACACAACCAATAAAAATAATAATTGAAAAGTACGAAGGAAGTCTAAGGAAATAATAACTAAAACTACTTGATTAAGAAAAGAACTTTGGGAACTTCTTTCGCATATCCTCTTCTTTCTCCCACATGGCTTCACCAGCTGGATGGTTCTGCTAGTGGACTTTGATCATAGGATTATTGTGGTTTCTTAACTGCTTAAGATCCCACCCAAGAATTGTAACAGGCCTAACAACAAAAGTCAGATTAGGCTGCAACTCGATTGTTGGAATATGAACTTACTGACTAGGATTCAGCAAACACCTTCATAATGATGAGACATGAAACACATTGTGCATGGTTGAGAAGTCATAAGGTAACTCCAACCTATATGCAGAGGTTCCAACTTTTCCAATCACTTCAAAGGGTCCTAGATACCTTGGACACAGCCTTTCAAAAACACCGAACCTCTGTACACCCCGCATCGGACTTACTTTCAAATACGCACGATTACCAACTTGAAACTCTAACGAATGTTGACGAGCATCATGATACTTTTTATGTCAATTCTGAGCTATCATCAGATTACGCTTAATTAGAAGAACTTTTCTAGTAGTATCATCGATCAATTCAGAACCATAAAGCTGAGAGTCTCCTACTTCAGTTCAAGCAATAGGAGTTGTACATCTCCTACCATAAAGCGCTTCGTAAGGAGCCATACCAATGCTGGACTAGAAACTGTTGTTGTAGGTGAACTCAACTAAGGTGAGATGTTCTTCCCACATTCTGCCAAAATCACGAACAACTTATTCTCTCTTAACAACTCAAGAATGGCACACAGATGCTCTTCATGCTCAGCAACTGACTTTGAATACATTAGGATGTCGTTGATGAAAATGATGACAAACTCGTCGACAAGATACAGCTTAAGGATACGCGGCATTAGGTCCATAAAGATGGAAGGAGCATTTTTCAGTCCGAAAGACATGACTAAAAACTCAAAATACCCATATCGGGTCCTGAATGCAGTTTTAGAAATATCTTCATCTTTGATTCAAATCTGATAATAACCTGACCTTAAGTCAATCTTAAAGAAGACTTTCGCTCTGGTGAGTTGATCGAACAAATCATCGATCCTAAGGAGATGATACTTATTCTTCACAATCACTTTGTTAAGCTCGCGGTAGTCTATGCACATCCACATTAATCCATCATTCTTCTTGACAAATAGGACAGGAGCTCCCCAAGGTGACATACTAGGGTAAATAAATCGTTTCTCTAACACTCTTGCAACTGCTCTCTAAGCTCTTACAATTTTTTCGTTGCCATTTTATACGGAGCCTGTGATTTAGGTTGAGTCCCAGGAATAATTTCAATAGAAAACCCTACCTTACGTAAAGGAGGTATTCTAGGCAAGTCTTTAGGGAACACATCCAGGAACTCTCTCACGATGATAGTCTCTTATGGACTTCTAACTTGCTTTTCCTCACTGATTAAGGTTGCTAGAATTACACAGCAACCTTTACTAATGAGGCGCTTAGCTTCAATTGCATTTATTAGGGATGCAGTCAAGCCAAGCTTTCTTACAAAAACTTTAGGTTTTCTTACAACCTTAAGTAAGACTCTTTTTCTATAGCAATCTATGATAGCATTAAACTTACTTAACCAATCCATACCTAAGATTATGTTGAAGTTTCTAATTGACATAACAATAAGTTTGGATTAAAATAATTTGTTATTGATTGGGATGTCCACCAAATAGAACTCACTAGCACACATTTCAGCACCATATGACATCTGCACTCTCAAGGCATTGCATAGGCTAAAATGTTGGAGATTAAGGGAAGAAGCATAACTCACAAACATAAAAGAGTGACTAGCACTAGTGTCAAAGAGTGTGTCACAGAACTGATTCTTAATAATTAGAGTTCCTATAGCAGGGAAATTAAACTCTAAGTACAACTAATTAAAGATAAATTAGAAAATACTAGAAACAAAATGCAGAAGAAATGAAAGATAGAAAATAGAAAATTAAATGTAGAACATACCAGTAACAATGTAGTTGTCATCTTGGGCAACAAAAGGAGATATAGCGTAGACACGTGGTACAGCAGGAGGTTGAGAAACTAACTTGCCTTTGACATTCCTACTAGCTTGACCTTGCTTTGGAGGAAATGGAGGTACAACTTTTTGATGCTGTGCACTTCCACTTGCAGGAAAAGACATTAAGGCAAGTGTTGGTGCTTGGGAATTAATGGGAGTAGGGTTTTGAATGGAAGGTTGGCAATTAATATTCATTTTATCCACAATCTAGTTGGCTTGATAGTCCCAATGACGATGATTAGATCTACAACAAATGTAGCATCGGCAGCCCATATGGTAACATTTTCAATAAGGATGCGGTCTGTTACATCTAACACCAGGTCTTCTTTGTTGAATTTTTTTCTGACTCTGATTCAGATTCTGACTTGGAGTAAGTTGGAAGATCTTATGACTATGAGGATGATTCCTCTTGAACGGTTCAGATCTAAAAGGTTGAGGATAAGAATGCTTCTTCAACTCCATCTAAGCTTGGTGGTACTCGACCATGCGGGCACCTTCCAAAAGCTTAGAGAAATCATCATGATGTTGAGACATCAGATGACTCTTGATGGAATCCTTCAGATCAGATAAGAATCTAGTACACCTCGCCACATCAGTGTGAACTAGATTGGGAGTAAAAAGAGAAAGCTTACAGAATTCCATCTCATAATCGTGCACATAACGACTTCCTTGAGTAAGTTGCATGAAGTCATTCTCGATTATGGTTTGAGCAGACAGAGGAATGAATTCTTTGCAGAAAACTTGTTTGAACTCGTCCCATGAAATATCTTCCAACTGATCATCTGAGGAATGAGTCTTCAACTCACAATTTCCCCAATATTCAGCTTCACCATGAAATAGATAAGTGGTAAGACAAAGGCATTCACTTTTAAGACATTTAATATTGGCCAAGGTTTTCTCTATTGCCTTTAACTAGTCAATAGCTTCAAAGTGTGAAACAGAGCCATTGAATGTCTGATGGCTTAGACAAAGAAAGGAGAGGAGATAGGTATCCACTACTGGGCAAGCACTTGGGTGTGGAGCCATAGAAATTTTAGAAAGAATTGGAGAAGAAGTTTGGGGAGGAATTGGAAAATGTTGAGATAAGGTAGGAGAAGGTTGGGAAGGACTAAGAGAAGGCTGAGAAGGGGTTCATGATAAGTCCATCCTTTCTGCAACACGGGTTTGAGCTTCAATCATTACCAGCATCATCTCCAACATATTTTGCATTTGATCAATATGGGAAATTATAGTGGAAGTAGGTTCTTCCACTACATGTTGAACAGGATTGTTTGAATCAGGATTCATTCTAAAGAAAGAAAAGAAAACACAATTCAAGAACTGAAGAAGAGAGGAAAAGAGATTCTCATTAAACTTGAAATATTTAAGAGATACAACTTTAGAGGAAAGAAAAAAGAACATAAGTTAAATAGAAGCTATTTACAAGAAGCTACTAATGAAAGAGAAACTAGAGCATAAAGGAACTGGCACTACTAGTTACAAAACTTTGCATAAAACATGAATTCAAAATCTTTATAGGTAGGAGCACGATGGAGACGTCTACTTCCACAAACTAGCACTTCATGGACACGACACCACCAATCCATAGCATAGTCGCTGAAGAGTTCATCCAAAATTTTAAAGCGTATGAGATCGAGGCAAGCTATGGCTTCAAAAGTCGTAGAGACTCGAGAAAGCCATTCTTTAGCCAACTGTGGGATGCAATTGCTTCGAAACACACAACACTTTAAAATCTTGTCCAAAACTTCACCCCCGGCTTGAGATACACCGAAGTACTCATGATCGTAAGATGAACCAAACCAATGATCATCCTCCCAATAAAGGAAGAAAGATTTAGAAAAGGATCTTAGTTCACTTTCATTATTTTCCATTTGAAAATTTAATTTAGGTTTAAGTTATAAAATTTAAATCAATTATGGGATTAGTAATGTGTTTACTATCCTAGGATGTCATTTTAAATGTCTTTACTATTTTGTGTTGTTTGGTTTTGGATAAATGGATATCTTTATCTTAAATTAAAATTCCCAACTGTGATGACCCCAATATTGAGTAGTAACTAAACCCAATATTGGCGCATCACCACAACATCTAATACTCGATTAGAAGGAAGCTAACCCAACATTAAGTAGTAACTAAGCCCAGCATTGGTGCGTCACCACAACATCTAATACTGGATTAGAAGGAAGCTAACCCAAATCACTAGATGTTGTGAAGTTAAGATGAGAAAATTAAATAAGGAAAAGATGCACAAGGTAAATATGAATTTAAATGCATGTATGAAATTGATGTTTATATGTATCTATGCAAAAGCAAGTAATCCAATATTGATAAAATTAATTGAAATCAATATGCGTAGGAAAGGAAAGAGCAACATAAGTCAATATTAGATTTTAAGTAAGAAGGATGCATAAATGAAAATAATTATAATTATGAGTAGGGAAATGAAACTTATGAATAGAAATACTTACAAGTTACATAAATCAAATGATAGTTGCAATCATAAGCATTAATAGGAATTTAAATTGATTTTAATTATACATTTGATGATAACATTTACAAGTTGTAGTAAATATGAACATTCACATGTAACTAAATGAGTTCACAATTATGATATGCAAATAGGGATGAATGCAACAAATCATAAATGAAAATTAGATTCACAATATGAATTTGCAAGTATGAGATGCATGTACAAGTATACTACAAATAGGGATGGATGCAATATGAAAATATTAGTTCAATGAGTATGACATATTTGTACAATCCATTCATATATATGTAAATTTCCATTTAAGTATCCATTTATCTAAACCAAGCATTTAAGTAAGAAATAACTAATTCCAACACATAATAAATAAAGGCAAAAATTAAATTTAGTTATTTCATGCCAAAATTAAATAAAGAATAAGAAAGTAAAGTCTCTCTCTCACATTTAACATAAAGCAAGTAAAACTAATATATGCGGAAACAATAAAACTGTAGGCACTTGGTGCAGCTCCACTAGCATCGAAGTGCATCTGATCTATCACATTTCAGTATTTAAATGTGATAGGGAAAAGCCAATAAAAGGAAAAGCATAGTTAGACTAAACAGTCTAAGCACATTTTAATATTAGGCTAAACATTTTAATATTTATTTGGATATCACAACTATGACTAGCTAGGTCCTAATTATAAATAAATCGAGGTCGACTATATAAGTTAAATGATAAATCAATCGACCTAGTTTGTTTGTTTAAGCAACCCAAACCATCTTGATTAGCCAAATCAAGATGAAAGGATTAATAATTAAACTCCAATTGTTTTGGGTTTAACTACTTAATCCAAATGGTGATCATAAAGGACTAGGTTTCAAATACCTAAACTCACAGATTAAGGTTTAAGGAAAATCCTATTAAGTTAAGTCATACTTAATTGGATAGATGAATTCTATGAAAATCTATCAATAATAAAGTATGAAAATCTATAAACTATTAAAATTAAGGCTCATCTATTGAGTAACCCATTTTACTCAATAGATGATTTCTAACTTAAGAGCTAATCCTAATTCTTAAGAAATGAGATCTTAAACACTAAGATTAACACTCAAGCTCCAGACCCAACTAATGTTGTAAGAAAGATTATGAAAAAGAGATAAAGGGTTTAAGGAAAGGGTGTGATGTGAGATTTATCTCACATCATATAACTCAAAGACACTTGGAAATTTTTTAAGGAAAATGATGATTTTTCTTAAAATTAAAATTATGATTTAAATTAATGAAATTTATTTCTAAGCTTCTCTATTTACTGATTTTAATAATTTAAACATGAAATTTGGGGCTAAAGGCAATTAACCCTAAATTTGGGCAAAATGACCATTTTGCCCCTCCTTAAGGGTCTAAACATTTACTTTTGATTTAGGACTCTAAATTAGAAATTTTCAGTGGTAAATGATTACTTACTGGCTAATATGAAGTTAGACAGTAAGTACATCAATTTTGAATTATTATTAAGCCTTATAAAATCAAATTAAGGAATCTGACTCATAGGGGTAATTTGCTAATTTTACTTGATGAGTTCTAACTTTTCTATCAGTTTATTATAGCTTGCTCTCTAAGGTTTCCATAGAATCTAAAATTTCTAAATTCTGATAAGTACCTGATAAGTATTGGTTAAGTTATAATCAATATAAGGTTTAGGGCTAGTTAAGCAAATTAGGGTTTCCTAAAATGGGTCAAAAACCTACCTTTTCAAAATTAAGTTCAAATTCAGTAAACTTAGTGGCTACAACTTCTTCATAATCTACTAATTACTTTAATTAGGAGTAGACCCAAATTAGACCTCATTTAGTTAAGTTATGGCTTAATTAAGATTTAGGTGATTAGTGACTGGTTAGTGAGATTAATCACAGAATTACTAAACTAATCCCACAATTAGATTCTACTCAATTCTATGAGTAATCAAAAACTAAAATTACTCAATTTGGATCATTAATTATGCTAATATTTACTAACTAAGTATTAAGGTGATTAGGGTTGATTAGGATATATAACCATTGGATCTAAAATATTTTTGTAGTTTACTATTAATTAGGTCTTCCTGATCAAAATGGTATATTGAAAGACCTAATTTGTAGCTCAGTTGTAATAACCCAAGTTGTTACCCTTGTTAATTAAGACTAATCTCCATCCTAATCTTAATCTTAAAGTGTTAATCAAGTCATTAGAAGTCATCCACTAAGTCCTAGTCCAAATTAGGAGTCAAATAGATCAAATCCTAATTTTTGGGAAATCTAGAAACCCTAGAAAATCACCTATATAAATTGAACTCAGATCGAAAATCGAACTTCGCCATTGTGCTCATTGCCCCCAAGTTAGCTAGGGGTGACGTTTTAGAGTCAATCGAAAGTCGTCGAAATTTCGACGAATATTTTAATAATATTTAATACCCCAAAAATTGGAAAATTAAATACTCGTCGGAATTAAAATTCGACTTCGTCGTTGCAATCTTCACCCTCGGATTAGCCAAGGGTGAAATTTTGAGATTTTTCAGAAGTCGTTGAATTTTCTTGAATATTTTAATATATTTAAATTAATTAGAAAATTGAGGTATTTATTTTGACCTTAAAATTGAAATCCGACTTCGCAGTTACGATCATCACCCTCAAATTAGCTATGGGTGATGTTTTGAACGCATTTGGAAGTCGTCGAATTTTCACGAATATTTTAATATAATTAAATACCTCAGAAAAAAAATTAAATAATCGTCGGAATCGAAAACCGACTTTACCATTGTGATCATCACCCCTAAATTAGCTTGGGATGAATTTTTGGGAATTTTCAGAGTGCGTTTCTAAAATCTGAATTTTTAACTAATTAAAAAAATAAATAGTTATTTATTCCTAATTGTATTTTTTCATTTTCCTTCTTTCTCTCTCCTAGTTGGATATTCCATTCGGATGGCCCTTACGTCCAATTTTGACTGACCCATCTCCTTCTCCCTCATTAATTGAAAGCTTTGATGGCTATGGCCATCCCTCTTCCTTCCCCCCTCTTCAATTACAAGGTTTGATGGCTATGGCCATCCCTCTTCCTTCCCTCCCTCCCTCCTAGCTTATGATGGCTTTACCCCTTCCTTCTCCTCCTATAAATGGAAGCTCAGCTCTTCCTCTCCATTTTTGTCTGTCAAGATAAAGCTCCCAAGCTTCCACCCTTCCCACCCCATTGTTGAGCTTTGTGCTAAAGAAGAAGAAGAAGAAGAAGTTCCTCCTCCAAGCTTTCCAAGGTTCCTTCTTCCTCTTCTAAAGGCTAAGGTATCCATTTGTTCTTCTTCCTTGGTCATTTCATTCCTCTATTATGCTTATTCGCATATTTAGACATCCATGATTAAGTATGGAAGCCAATATAGTTCTTCAAAGTAATATACCTCAGGCTCTGTTTTTCGTCCATTCTACGCACCCCTGCCTTTATCACCATTGTTCATATAGCTAAAATGATCTGTTTGTCCTGATTTTAGTGTCAATGGAAAGGTATCAAAAAAACCTTTCCATTGATATATGGCATCACTCATGGAATGCTTTGGATTGAGAGTATTTGAGCTAGAAATGTGACCCTTCACGATTTTCGCACATGCGAAATCACCGTCGGGCGCTACAGCGCACCGTAGCGTCCAGAAAATTCAATTGACCATATCTTAGTTATTTATAATCATAATTCATAAATTTAAAGTGCTAGATAGCTTAGAATTTTAGTGCCAACAATAATCTAAATAATATTTAGGTTCTAAACCCTAAATAAAATTAAAAATGATCAAAATACCCCTAATCTTAATTAGGTCATAACTTGACCAATTAAAGTTTAATTTGGGTCTACTCCTAGTCAAAGTACTCAATGTGATATAGGAAAGCAATTGCCACTGAGTTTGCTAACTTTGGACTTCAAATAAAAAAGTTAGCTTTTTGACCCCCTTAGCTTAGAAAATTACCAAATTGCCCTTGGAAATTGAAATGGCTATAACTGATTCATTAGATCTCTGAGTTTAGTGTTCATGGACTCTATTGAATCCTTGAACATCAACCAATAGTAAACTGCATAAAAATTTAGATTTCATTAAGTGTAATTTGCTAAAATGCCCCTTAGGTTAAAAACCTTAGTTTGGACCCATACGACTCATTTCTTATCCAAATTTGGTGCACTTACTGTCTATCTTTATGTTAGATAGTAAGAAATCATTTGATAGCAAGAAATCCTAATTTGAAGCTTTTAATCAAAAAGTAACTTTTTGGACCCTTAAGTAGGGGCAAAATGGTCATTTTGCCTACAATTTAAGTTAAATATCCTTAACCCTTAAAATACCTTTTGAAATCATTAAACTTAGTAATAGAACTGATTTATGGTTAATTTAAGTCATAAATCTCTCAATTAGGATAATTTGTAAAAATCTCAATTTTAGGTTTGAAAATCCCTAAGTAAGCTTAATATGCCTTACTTAGCTAAAATTCATCTTTAACCTCCCTATTTAAATAAAATCAGCAAGTGTGAAGAAATTCAATCAATTTTTAGAAATTTTCCAAGTCTTATTATTAGGAATCCTCACTTCATCTTAGGATCTATTCCTTAAGAATAAGATTAAATATTAGGTTAGATTTCATTCATTAAATAACGGGGTTATTCAATGAATGAATCCTTGGTTTTATTAATTTCTAAATTTTACAACTTATTTGGATTATTTTATCTTTCAACATTATATTTAGGGTAGGAGATTCATCCTATTAAGTCTGATTTACTTAATAGGATTTATCTCAATCATTAGTTCACTATTAGATTTAACCTAGATCTTAAGTCTTACCCTTAGGATTATGTGATTAAGCCCAATCTCATGGTATTTAATTCATAATCTCTAGCTTGGTAGATTTTGGACAAGCTTTTAGCTTAGAACATCTAAACTCATAAACTAGGTCATGATGATTTCTTATAATCAACATTGATTTAATCATATTAGGACCTAGCTAATCTTAATATTTTGTAACTTATAAGGACGTACTTCTAAGTTACACTCGATAGTAGGAATTGGAGATCCTGAACTTGAGTAACTTGGAATAGTTAGAATGTTTAAATTAGACAATAAATAATATCACCATGTTTAGTAGAGTCCCTTGCTTACTACTTGATTTAGTGTTACGCATTCTTTGAACTTTGTGCTTATTTTTCCTTGAATATGTCATATAAGAAAAACATTGTTGCTTGAAAATTGTAAGCTTAGAATATTAGGAAAGCATTTGCATTTGGGTTCAGTACATGGTGGATTATGGTACACATTACTCCAATGGACAGGGGTAAGGAGAGATCAGGATGCTTAACATCACTCATTGAGGAGAGTGTATTAAGCTTGGGACCTGTTCAGTCTTGCAGACATGCTTGACTCCTCAGCTATTTCTGAAATTATCCACAGTAACAAAAGTAAAATAACTAAGAGATATTTGCATACTATTATCTGCTTCTTTAGTCATATTGAACTATATTGTGATATTATGTCCGCCCTAGCCCATAAAGGCTACATGAATATACTGGGCTGAATTGGCCAATTCTTTCTGATATGGTAGTTTGTACATTCTTTATAGTTTTTCATCTTACTATTTATTATGTTGTTGATGCATTTTATTTTGGTTAGCTGTATTTTTCCTATGTTACCCGCTTACTTGAGTAGATGCATATATAGGATACTAGACTTTGCTGCTTATTATATGTACCATTTTCAGATTTATATTTTAAATTAGCATATATCATATGATCATCAACATGTTTAGGTTAGACTCTTTTTTTCAGTATTTTTACTTACTATATTACATATGTATGCCTTACCTTATTTAGTTTACTTATGTGTGCTTTTGCCTCAATTCTTGCTTAGTTATACATATTATATTTATAACTTAACCTCATCCCATTGTATGCTAACTTGCTCCCATGCTAGATAGATGTTTCATTTGGTTTAGAGTAAAATGGTAATATTAACGAATACTTAATAATTACTTGCCTAAAATGTACTTAGACAATTTATCTAAAAAGATTTTTCTTTTATTGGCTGGGGCCCTGGCATTGTGAAACCGATAATATTAGATATTGACCAATTTGAGGAGCTAATAGTGCCTGAGGAGGAGCCTTATTAAGAGGAGGGGCAGTAGCCTGTTGAATAAGACCTCTAGTTGCCTTTTTCTTCATTGTGAGGACAAGTGATATTATTATTTTTAGTCTTTTAAACTTTAACTAAATTATATTATTGGTACTCGTGACTGTATTTACTTTTTGCACATTAACATTTTTTGAGCTATTTCATTTTATTTCATGGTTGATGTCTGGTGAATAGATGTAATCCTTACTTTTTTTTGCTTTCGCACTCTGTATGAATATATAGATTTAGTGACTGATTTTCAAAAAAATTTTGTGCACATCCTTCCCCTATTATTGGATTGTGGACCTTACCTAATCCAACGATAAGTGAGGGATTTGCCAGAGTGACACTCCACTCCTTAGCCTAATGATTGCGGACCTAGGGAGCAGGGTGCCATAGTTGGTTTCAGAGAATTCCATAAGGTGTCAGATTGGAAATTGTATTCCACTCTACCTAATGGATAGTCTTCTGCTAATCAATCAGTAACTAAATACCAGAGTTACATCCAAAGCATCATAATCATGAGCTTAGAATAATAAAAGTATAGAATAAAAAATGCATTCATAAGTAATAGAAATTAAGTATGAACAAACTTAAGTATAATATGTAGCTAGCTAATTCAATTTAAACCTTCATGAGATTTACGATATCAAGAAGTTGAGATGTTAGGACTTAACTTTCGTATTAAGACATATAAATCCCTATTGGATTACGAACCAATAATTAGGTCTTAAATCACTCTTAAGTAGTTACCTTCCACTTCCTAAATTTTGTCTCCCTAAGGATAATAACAGCATAACTACCTTTAATAATCACTAAAGTTAATGATATTTCCCTTAGGAGTCTAAAATATACATTGTCCCCAAGGTAAGTGGGAGTGCATCCTGGATATTCATCTTCCACTTCCCTTACTTTCCATAGTTTCTCTGGAGATATTAACACTCTGAGTAAAGCTGCTAAGAGCCTTAGTAGATAGTGATCTAAAGTAAAAGAGATAGCATGTTATAATCTTTTACTTTCTGGATTTCTGAAGATGTGTTATCTTTAATATAGATTATAGCAAATCAAAGTCATGAATCCTGGATAGAGCCCCTCTCCTGCTTCCTCCAGCACTTTATCCAGTGAGGTAAATGCCTTGCTGGAAGCGGTCAAAATAATGATGGAATCCCACCAAAAATAAGCGAAATCCAGCTAGAGACAAGCTAAGAAGGTCGCAGATGCTCAGGCCAAGTAGGCCCCAAGAATGGAACGGTTGCTGGTAGCTCAGATAAGCTAGAACTGTACCGCGGCAAAAGTTTCCCCAACATTACAATACTCTCATCAGCATCACATACATTTTGTAAAAGGACTGCTGCATAGCTTCCTCCGCTTGAGACCCCCCGTCTTCACCGGGAGTCTTTCTGTAATTGACACCGGCACTTAGATAAAAATGGTGGAAAAGACCCCCATACTAACAACAAGGAAGTACGGTGCTCCAACTGTGACAAATCCCCAACTTAAGTAAATTTAGGTAAGCCCAACCTGCCTTAAGCTAAGGACTTGTCACCAAATGCTATAACAATCATCAACATATATATATATATCAAAGTGGCGGAAGCAATAGGCGAGTAGTAACATCCACAAGCATACATAGTAGAAAGAGGGAAAACAATATAGTAACTCATCAAAATGTAGAAATTAAACACATGCATAATTAATTATTACAAACTGAATTGTAAAAACAATGAAAATGTCTCTCAATCTCACTGAAATAAAATGCAATATCTAACTAAACAGCAGCAGTACGATCCTCCTCTGCTCCTCTTCTGCGACACTGCCCACGAACAAGTCTGAATCTGACATTTGTCAGTATCACAAATTCTAGGGCCCCAGCCAACAAAATAGCATGCTGGGTATATAAAAGGGTGAGGCTAAAAGCTAAAAAGAAACAGCAACTACAGTACAATCCTGAACCTAATATGCTTATGATCATATTAACACATGCTGGGTATATAAAAGAAACACAAGTACTAAAAACATGTAATTCTAGCATCCTAAACATGCCAATATATATAAGTAAACCATGTGAGTATACATACAACATTCTAATTAAGAAAAAGGAAAAGAAAGGCCACTGAGACATGTGGCAAAAACGAAGCAATCTATGTAAAGTAAAGCCACTGAGACATGTGGTAAAGCAAGCAAGTACTAAAAGTAAGGCCACTGAAGCATGTGGCAAAGCAAAACAGAAAACAATACTGAACAATCTAGCTAAAGTAGCAATAAGCCTAAGACATAGTACTGTCATACCAGCCAATAGGCCATACAGGGCCTCCAATATCATTCAATCAATCCTCAGTCTAGTTATCTAAATATGCTAGTTCTAAGTCCAGTCTATACAATACTACTACTGAAGAGGCAGACTAAGTTAGGACATATTCTACCAACTACAAACAAGGCAAAATTGAATGATATGCAATTCAAATACTAACTTAGGATGTATCATCCATATCCTAAATTTTCCTATTATGCTCAAGGAATAAGGCTCATTAACCAAGGTATGCCAAGCAAATCAAATCAAAGTAAGCAAGGGACTCAATCTAAACTCATGTGATATCTGATGTTATCTAATTACAAAATCTAGCTACTCTAAGAAGGTACAAGTTTAGGATCTCCAATATCCAGCTATCGAGTAGAATATCAGATTTACATCCTTAAAGTTAATATTAGAACTTAACAAGTTCTAATCCAAAATCATGTGATGCCTATATAGTTTAAGTAAGTAAATCAATGACCTAGTTTATTAATATTTTACTCTCTTACCCAAATCTTGATCAAGTAAATCAAGATTTAAGGATTCTGGACCTGAACTCCACTTTGGTGTTCAAAACCTAAACCCAGGGGGAGGTCTTAATAAGGATCTAGGGTTCACACTCTATTCCAAATATAGGGATAAAGAATCCTATAAACTAAAAGATCCAAGAACTACAAATTTAATGAAGGGTTATTCTACTAATCATAAGATAAAATAATCACTTGAGAACTTTGAGAATCTAAGATCTATATTCAACCTTTAAGATAATTTCATTATCCTATAGATTGAATCACCCTATACCCCAAGGAAGGCTTCAAAGGGATCAATTCATTTAAAGAATTTCAATTAGAAATGGTTCAATTCAAATTGAGGATCTAAGTCTAAGATCTAAGATCTAAGGATCTGATGTTTGATCACTTTAGACTTTGAACTAGATTTTTACTTAGGAGTTTCCATTTATATTTATTTTAGAATTTAAGCTCATAATTTAACTAAATTGAACTTATCAAGTAGTTTTAATAATTGAAATGATTAAATTTAAGTATGAAGCTTAAGTGACTTTTTTAAGGTCACTCAAGATCTAAGTATCTTAATTAGGGCTTAAATGAAGATTTCTTAAATTAATGGTCACAATATCAGTATTATTAGTCTAAGAGTTCAGAGAACATTTCTAATCTATCTTAGGGTAGTTTACTGAAATTTTCAAGGTTTATAGGGCATTTAAGCACATTTTGGTCAAAATGACCAAAATGCCCCTCTTAAGGCTAAAATTGGGATTTTATGGTTTAGTTATCCAAACTGGATCTAATCTATTTTAAGGTGCTTCATATGGATTAATGAAGTGGGGAATATACTTATCCTAGGTTTTGACAACTTAATTAATCTAATTAGCACTAATTACTTATTTAAGCCAATTAGGGTGATTAATGGATTTAGGGCATTCTAGGGCAATCCAACCCTATCCATAGGTTCTACTATTCTTAAGATAACATTAGAAATTAACTTGTCCAAAATTAGAGATTTAATTAGGGTTAAATTCACTAATCCTTAATTTGGGTGATTAAGGAGTGATTAAGAATATTTTACATCCAAAATTAGTTTTAAGGGTTTGATATTGTTCTCTAGGGTCTAAGGAGCAATCAGAGCCCTTAATCTCCACATTTGGATATTTATTAAATTTAATATGATTTAATTAAGGATAGCAAAGAGTTGAGCAATTAATTTTAAATCCAATAATGGGATCTGAGATTTTATTTTATATTTAGATTCCTTGTATTTTTCTGATTCAAATGGTATATTGGATCATACCATTTGGATTTATATAACTAAAGTTATTCAATTTATTTAATCTGTATTTTTATTTAAATGAAAACCATATATTTAATTTTCTTTAAATCCATAAATTTGATTATTTTCTGTCGGCCCAAAACCAAAACACGCGGGTCGGGGGTCAGCCCGCCCCAAATTCATCATCTTCTTCCTCTCGCACGCGCCCGCAGTCTAAACCCGAGGGTTAGCTTCCAGCGCCAAATTCTACGTATCCCGGTCACGCCACGCCCTGATTTCAATGGCTACACGGTCCCTGTCCCTAGACGAATTGATTAAGCTGAGAATCCCTAACTGGGAGGCGCCGGATCAATAGAGTGCCATTCAACTGAGGCCTCTCAGGAGACGCACCTATGAGGAGTGAATTCTCCTCACAGAACCCATGGATCCAGTATTCTCAATTCCTACACGTTCAGGGATCCAAGAGGAAGCGATAGGGTGAGTCAAGGAGTTCTGGGATGGTCTGGATCAATGGGGTGCTACTCATGGTAAAGCAAGTTGGAGCTCTGGACAGGTCGATCGATCCTCAGATGAATCGATCGATTCGATAGCACCCAACCCTTCGATATGGTTCGACAATCATTGATGAGCACTTCTGACACTTAAAGGATGGCTAATTGCGCAGATGATGCACACCATTTCCATGAACCAGAGCTCCATTGGCAGTGCGCATTCAGACGGCAATTTCGCCATCTGGCCCATTGCCAGGCCTCTCCTGAAGGCTCAGACGCTACTGGGAATCTAGGTGAGAACCTATCACAACATCTAGGGTTAGAGAAGAAGCGAGCCGAGCTGAAACCAGCTCGACAGAGATGATAAGGTTGGAGGCTGTACCTGATAATTGGGAAGAAGATGAGCTGAGCAATGCAGCAGGTCCCTGGCAATCTCCTGAGCTCCCTCTACTGCAACCTGGGGGTTTGAACTCTAAACCACACCCACATCAGCGGACGAAGTAGGTTAAGTCACTGGAAGAGCTAGGAGCACCGAGAACAGAGGGTAGAGGGAAATGTGAGATTCACAGTGAGCAAAGGAGCTCACTGGGTGATCAGTGGAGGTATTTATAGGCTTAGAAGGGCCTAGGTCTAGTGGGCGAGGCCGGGAGCCAGTGATCCAGGCTCGGGCCAAGGGGCAACTTCTGCCTTCCTCAATTGGGAGGCTCGACCCAACTGGGCCTCTATGCTAGGCTCAACCACGAATGGGAAGATGCTAATGGCTTGAATGACCTGGTGAAGGAGTGGCAGACAAAGTCGACGTGGCTTGGTACGGGCGAATTTCCGCGGTCGGGCAGAACCCTCGCGAGAACGAAGATCCACAGTGGCAAGGTTCGTCTCTGCCGTCTGATGCCGGAACCATTGGGTATCAACGGTCTGATGCAGTTTCTAATTAACTGAAATTGTGGATTAAATCCCGAGCGTCAGATATAAGATGCCGAGCGGGCGGATAGGATTTAATCCCGGGGTGAGTGAGCGTGGCTGTTGGATTAAACACGCTGAGATGCGTGATATTGCATCGGGTGGCTTATACGCATGCGCCGCTGTCGGGACCCCGCAGCGGATCTACCGCGATCCCGACAGCGAATCCCGCCGTTTTAATTTTTATTTAAATTTAATTTAAATATAAATAAAATCAATTAAATAATATAAAATTATTCTTAAATATCCTAACTCTAATTTAGGATCAAATGAGCTCCAAAAATTCCCAAAAATTCACCCTTAGCTAATTAGGGTATGAGGAATTCAAAAATGAAATCAGATTTTAATTTGGAGATCAAATTAATTTAGGTAATTTTTAGGGCTTAAAAATAGCCAAAAAATACCAAAATTTTCAATTTAGCTCCGATTGATTTCAAACCTCTATGGTTAGGTTTAAATGACCCATTAAATCCAATGGAATCAAAATCAAGGCTTAGTTTAGCTTAATTAAACTAGATTTAGCTAGAGTAACATCCTAAGGTTGTTACAGGTGGTCCGTCTTACTACCCACCTCCTACAAGATGAGGCTGAATACTGGTGGGACCACTTCCAACTTAATCCCTACTGAGCCAGACCACTTCCACCGATTTCAGAGGGTTTGCGACCCTCCATCAGGAGCCAAGTGATTTCTCTATGCATAACAGACTTTGCGGAGCTACTTGAAACTACCAAGGTAGTAGAGCAAGGCCAGATTAGGGAAGGACCCAATAGGAGTACCGGGTCCACTTCATTCCAGCCGAATCCTCCCAAACAAGCCATGGTATTTCAACTCGAGGCTGAAGCTCCCCCTGCTGATCCATTCAATGGTTGCACGAAACCACACCCGTATGGTCGGTGTTACCATGGGAATCATGTCTGTTTCACTTGCGGATGGCCATGCCACGGATTCTATCACTATAGAGCTATGGAAACGATTGATGGTGATCAAATCGACCGCTCCATGCACCGCCAAGTCTTGGACTTATTTCAGAAGCCTATGATAGCTCATCCAGCACCACCTTCTAATTCAGCTGTGAGGCATGAGACAGCTAATGCCCCCCACCCAAATGCACCTTGGCCACCTCCACAGCAGACCTATAATAACAGACCTGCTGGCCCTGTATGCGTGTACACCCTCACACCAGTTGAGGCCGCTGAAGACAATCACGTGGTATCAGGTATATTCTCTCAAACCCCTGTTATTTCCACAGCTAATATTTGCTTAATATAGTTAGTAATTACTACATCTATAATTAGGTTTAATATGCATAAATGACAAACCCTATAACATCCTATTTGACATTGGGGCTAGCCATTCATTTGTGTTTGAAGGTTGGGAAAAGTCACTTAACCTACCCTTATATCGCCTAGCAAATCCACTTAATGTTGGGTTACCTTCTGGAGCCCAAATGCTAGCTCGCCAATTTTGCAAAGTACCAATCCCCATTAAAAATGAGAAGTATGAAGCCAAGTTAGTAGTTCTCCCAATAGCCAATTTTGATATAGTATTAGGCATAAATTGGCTAAGCCAACATAATGCCACTATTAATTGTACAAAGAAGAAGATCACCTTGGGTAGTGGTAGTAAGACCATATCCTTCATTGGTAACCTTAGTACTTGAGCCTCGCTAATCAATGCTATAGAAGCAAAAAGGTTAGTTCAGAAAGGTTATGATGCCTTCATAGTAACAATACTAGGAGAAAAGAAAGAAGGTGTTTCCTTATCCGAGAACCTCATCATTTATGAGTTCACCGACATCTTTCCTGAAGATCTACCCAGTCTTCCTCCTACATGGAAAGTTGAATTTGCAATTGACATTGTTCCATGAATACAGCCCATCTTTAAAGCTCCTTATCGAATGGTGCCTAAGGAATCACAAGAACTGAACAAGCAACTGTAGGGAATATTGGAGAAAGGTATTATCAAACCTAGTTCATCCCCATGGGGAGCGCCAGTTCTATTTGTCAAGAAGAAAGATGGATCAATGTGAATGTGTATCGACTATAGAGAGCTAAATAAAGTAACAGTAAAGAACAAGTACCCATTACCCCATATTGACGATCTGTTTGATCAATTAGCAAGAGAAAAAGTGTTCTAAAAAGTTGATCTACAATTAGGGTACTATCAGCTGCAAGTAAAGGATTCAGATATAACAAAGACTACTTTTAGAACTAGATATGGCCACTATGAGTTTCTAGTGATGTCGTTTGGATTAACAAATGCGCCTTCCATCTTTATGGACCTATTGCAGCACATCTTGAAACCATACCTTGAGAAATCCATCATTGAGTTCATAGATAATATTCTTATATATTCTAAGACGAAAAAGGAACGCGAAGGTCATCTCAGGGCAGTATTGGAAGAACTAAGAAACCACCAGCTATATGCCAAGTATTCGAGGTGTGAATTTTGGCTTGAATCTGTCGCCTTCCTAGGCCACATAGTAGATGCTCAAGGGATCAAAGTCAATCAGAACAAGGTCAGCGCAATCCAAGAATGGGTACAATCTAAGTTAGTGACAGAAATCAGAAGCTTTTTAGGTTTGGCCAGTTATTACAGAAGATTTGTGAAAGGCTTTTTTCAAATAGCCTCTCCACTCACCAAACTCACCCAGAATGCTGTACCTATTGAATGGTCACCATCTTGTGAAGTAGCATTCCAAGCACTAAAAGATGCACTTACCTCTGCCCCCATTCTAGCTCTTCCTAAGGATGAAGCGAACTATCAAGTTTATACTGACGCATCTGGTATAGGCTTACGTGTCATACTAATGCATGAAGGGAAGGTCATAGGATATGCTTCCCATCAACTGAAGACTCACGAAAGAAATTACGCTGTTCATGATCTCGAACTAGCTACTGTAGTGTTCGCTTTAAAGATCTGGCGTCACTATCTATATGGAATTCAGTGCTCAATTTTCACAAATCTTCAGAGTTTGAAGTATATATTCACTCAAAGGGAGTTGAACTGTCGATAGCGAAGGTGGTTAGAACTCATTAATGACTACGACCTGAACATCCAGTGCCATCCAGGAAAGGCAAATGTCATAGATGATGCACTTAGCCATCATACGACTCTCAATTCTCTTATCTCTAAGAGTCCTCTTGAAGAAGAATTCTGTAAAATGGATATCAAGTCAGCGCGTAGTGACCAGGTGAGTAAAATGCTCTCAATGAATAATATGGAACCCACATTCTACAGAGACGTATCTATTACTCAGACGAAAGATGATGAGTGCCTAAATTTTAAACAAGCCATCAAAAGTGGTCGTCGCACCGACATTCGATTCCATAAAAGTGCTATCTATCAAGGAGATCCCTTACAGATCCCTAAGTCCATGCATTAGGAGGTGCTGATCGAAGGCCATAACTTTGGATACCAAATCCATCCTAAAAGCTCAAAGATGTATCAAGACTTGAAGCAATCATTCTGGTGGCTAAGAATGAAGAAAAGTTTGGCTGAATTCATTACAAAGTGCCACACTTGCTGTCTGGTTAAGCAGAACACCAAAGAACCGATGGTCTACTTCATGCACTAGAGATCCCTGAATGGAAATGGATAGATATATCTATGAATTTCCTGATAGGATTGCCTCGTGCAAAGTCTGGAGCAAATGCAATTTGGGTTATAGTAGACTGATTAACCAAATCTGCTCATTTCATTCCCATTTGGCAAACAGACTCGGTTGAGAAACTCGTCAATCTGTTTATCAAAGAGATAATCAAGTTGCATGGAATTCCCAAATCCAATGTATCTGATAGAAATAGCTGATTCACTTCTAAATTCTAGCACAACGTGCATCAAGATCTAGGCACAACCCTAAAATTGAGTACAGCCTTTCATCCGCAAACAGATGGTAAGACAGAATGAGTAAATCAGGTTCCCGAAGATCTTCTTAGACTATGTATCCTTGATTTAGCTGGATCTTGGGAAGATCACCTCCCACTAGTGGAGTTCGCTTATAACAATAGTTTTCAAGCTAGTATAAAGATGGCTCCATATAAAGCCTTGTACGACAAGATGGGTCATACTTTGTTGGCATGGTCAAAAATACGCAGTGTTCAGCTATACGGATCTGAGTTAGTTGAAGAGACAAACAAGAAAGTTCAGTTGATTCAACAGCGAATTCGTTCAGCCCAAGACCGCCAGAGTAAATACCATGATATGCACCATCGCCCGCTAGAATTTAAAGTTGGAGACTTCACGTACCTAAAAGTCAGTCCGATGAAAGGAGTCTTTAGATTCGGCATAGCTGGGAAACTCAATCCCTGCTATGTGGGTCCGTTCAAGGTAGCAGCCAAAATAGGTTCTTCCACCTACATACTAAATCTTCCAGGCGACTTCACAACAATCCACAATGTATTCCATGTATCATCACTAAGAAAGTGTCTCAGAGATATATCTCACTTAGTGCAGCTCCCAAAAATTTATATCCAACCAGATCTGTCATATGCCGAGGAACAAATTCGAATTTTGGCCTGCGATCGCAGACAGCTTAGTAGTCGTACTATCGAAATGATCAAAGTGCAGTGGAGGAATCATTCTCAGAACGAAGCCACTTGGGAGAAGGAAGCTGATATGCGAGTCAAATATCCTAGGCTCTTCAAGAATTCAGGTATTCCTTCTTAGCATTCTAAACTTCAAATTCAATTTATATTTTTATTCTTGCCTTTTCTTTTCATTTGAGTGATGTTGATGATGACATCATTTTTAAGTGGGTGAGTCTATAATAACCCAAGTTGTTACCTTTATTAATTAATACTAATCTCCATCCTAATCTTGATCCTAATGTGTTTATCAAGTTATTAGGAGTCATCTACTAAGACCTAGTCCAAATCAGAAGTCAAATAGCTCAAGTCCTGATTTTTGGGAAATCTAGAAACTCTGGAAAATGACCTATAAAAATTGACCTCATATCAAAAAATCAAACTTCGTCATTGCGCTCATTGCTTCCAATTTAGCTAGGGTGATATTTTCAAGTCAATCAAAAGTCGTCGAAATTTTGACGAATATTTTAATAATATTTAATACCCCGAAATTTGGAAAATTAAATACTCGTCGAAATTAAAATCTAACTTCGTCATTGCGATCCTCACCCTCGGATTAGCCAAGTGTTGAATTTAGGACTTTTCAGAAGTTGTTGAATTTTCTTGAATATTTTAATATATTTAAATTAATTAAAAAATTGAGTTATTTATTTTGACCTCAAAATTAAAATCCAACTTCGCCGTTACGATCATCACCCCCAAATTAGCTAGAGGTGATATTTTGGATGCATTTGGAAGTCGTCGGATTTTCGCGAATATTTTAATATAATTAAATACCCCGAAAAATAAAATAATTAAATAATCATCGGAATCGAAATTTGACTTTGCCGTTGCGATCGTCACTGCCAAATTAGTTTGTGGTGAATTTTTGGAAAATTTTGGAGCGTGTTTCTAAAATCAAAATTTTTAATTAAATAAAAGAATAAATAGTTATTTATTCATAATTGCATTGTTTCATTTTTTTCTTTCTCTCTCATAGTTGGCTATTCCATTCGACTAGCCCTTACCTCCACTTTCAGCTGACCCATCTCCTTCTCCCTCATTAATTGAAAGCTTTGATGGCTTTGGCCATCCCTCTTCCTTCCCCCCTCTTTAATAGCAATGTTTGATGGCTATGGTCATCCCTCTTCCTTCCCTCCCTCCTAGCTCATGATGGCTTTCCCCCTTCTTTCTCCTCCTATAAATGGAAGCTCGGCTCTTCCTCTTCATTTTTGGCTATCAAGATAAAGCTCCCAAGCTTCCACCATTCCCCTCCATTGTTGAGCTTTGTGCTAAAGAAGAAGAAGAAGAAGAAGTTCCTCCTCCAAGCTTTCCAAGGTTCCTTCTTTCTCTTCTAAAGGCTAAGGTACCCATTTGTTCTTCTTCCTTGGTCATTTCATTCCTTAAATATACTTATTCGCATATTTAGACATCCATGATTGTGTATGGAAGCCATTATAATTCTTCAAAGTAATATACCTCATGCTCCGTTTTTCATCCATTTTGCACACCCCTGCCTTTATCACCATTGTTCATATAGCTAGGATGATACGTTTGTACCAATTTTGGTGTCAATGGAAAGGTATCTAAAAACCCTTTGCATTGATATATGACACCACTCATGAAATGCTCTGAATTGAGAGTATTTGAGCTCGAAATGTGACTCTTCATGGTTTTCGCACAAGTGAAATCACCGTCGGGCGCTACAGCTCGTCGTAGCGTCCAGATAATTCATTTGACCATATTTTAGTCCTTTAGACTCCAAATCCAAAAATTTAAAGTGCTAAATAGCTTAAAATTTTAGTGACAACAATAATCTAAAATAATATTTAGGTTCTGACCCTAAAAAATTAGAAATTACAAAAATACCCCTAACCTTAATTAGGTCATAACTTGACCAATTGAAGTCCAATTTGGGTCTACTCCCAGTTAAAGTACTAAGTGTGATATAGGAAAGTTATAGCCACTGAGTTTGTTGAATGTGGACATCAAATA
Organism: Gastrodia elata; assembly: GCA_016760335.1. NCBI lineage: Eukaryota > Viridiplantae > Streptophyta > Magnoliopsida > Asparagales > Orchidaceae > Gastrodia > Gastrodia elata. The sequence continues at coordinate 63,582,726 of CM028670.1, read as the reverse complement.
AAAAAGTTAGCTTTTTGACCCCCTTAGCTTAGAAAATTATCAAATTGCCCTTGGAAATTAAAATAGCTATAACTAATTCATTAGACTTCAAAATTCTATGTTCTTGGACTCTATAGAATCCTTGAACAACAACCAATAGTAAACTGCATAAAAATTTAGATTTTATTAGGTGTAATTTACTAAAATACCCATAGGTCAAAAATCTTAGTTTGGACCCATATGACTCATTTCTTATCCAAATTTGGTGCACTTACTGTCTATCTTTATGTTAAATAGTAAAAAATCATTTAAAAGTAAGAAATCCCAATTTGGAGCTCTTAATCAAAAAGTAGCTTTTTGGACCCTTAAGTAGGGACAAAATGACTATTTTGCCCAAAATTTAGGTTAAATATCCTTAACCCTTAAAATACCTGTTGAAATCATTAAAATAAGTAATTGAACTGATTTAGGATCAATTTAAGTCATAAATCCCTCAATTGGGATAATTTGTAAAACATCTCAATTTTAAGTTTGAAAATGCCCAAGTAAAGTTAATATGCCTTACTTAGCTAAAATCCATCTCTAACCTCCCTAATTAAATAAAATCAGCAAGTATGGAGAAATTCAATCAATTCTTAGAAATTTTCCAAGTATTATCATTAGGAATCTTCACTTCACCTTAGGATCCATTCTTTAAGAATTGGATTAAATATTAGGTTAGATTTCATTCATTAAATAATTGGGTTATTCAATGAATGAATCCTTAGTTTTATTAGTTTCTAGATTTTATAACTTATTTACATTATTTTATCTTTCAACATTAGATTTAGGATAGAAGATTCATTCTATTAAGTTTGATTTGCTTAATAGAATTTACCTCAATAGTTAGAATGTTTAAATTAGACAATAAATAATATCACCATTTTAGTTGAGTCCCTTGCTTACTACTTGATTTTGTGCTACGTATTTCTTGAACTTTGTGCTTATTTTTCTTTGAACTTGTCATATAAGAAAAATATTATTGCATGAAAAATGAAAACTTAGAATATTAGGAAAGCATTTGCATTTGGGTTTAGTACATGATAGATTACGGTGCACATTACTCCGATGGATAGAGGTAAAGAGAGATCAGGATGCTTAACATCACTCATTGAGGAGAGTGTGTTAAGCTTGGGACCTGTTTAGTCTTGCAGACATGCTTGACTCCTCAGTTGTTTCTAAAACTATCCACAGAAACAAAAGTAAAATAACTAAAATATATTTTCATAGTATTATCTGCCTCTTAAGTCATATTATACTATATTGTGATATTATGTCCGCCCTAGCCCATAAAGGCTATGAGAATATATTGGGCCAGATTGGCCAATTCTTTCTGATATGGCAGTTTATACATTCTTTATAATTTTTCAGCTTACTGTTTATTATGTTGTTGATGCATTTTATTTTAGTTAGTTGTATTTTTCTTATGTTACCTGCTACTTGAGTAGATGCATATATAGGATGCTAGACTTTACTGCTTATTATATGTACCATTTTTAGATTTATGTTTTAAATTAGCATATGTCATATGATCATCAATATGTTTAGGTTAGACTTTTCTTTTTAGTATTTTTACTTACTGTATTACATATGTATGCCCTACCTTATTTAGTTTACTTAAGGTGTGCTTAGTAATAGGAGAGGCGATTTGGGAAAAGCCCTTTACAAACTTCCTGAAATAACCTGCCAACCCAAGAAAACTCCTGACTTCAGTTATTGATTTGGGTTGGGCCCACTCTTGGATTGCACTAATCTTATTGTGATCAACATGAATTCCTTGGGCATCAACTACATGTCCCAAGAAAGCGATTGAATCCAGCCAAAACTTGCATTTCGAGTACTTGGCATACAACTGATGGTCTCGTAGTTCATTCAGGATAGTTCTGAGGTGGCTTTCATGCTCCTTCCTTATCTTGGAATATATCAGAATATCATCTATGAAGACGATGATGAATTTATCAAGACAGGGTTTCAGGATCCACTGCATTATGTTCATAAAGATAGAAGGTGCGTTGGTCAAATCAAACGACATCACCAAGAAGTCTTAGTGATCGTACTGAGTTCTGAAAGCTGTCTTAGCAATGTCTAACTCCTTCACCTGCATTTGGTGGTATCCGGATCACAGATCAATCTTTGAAAATATTTTCTCTCCGGCCAGCTGATCAAATAAGTCATCGATGCGGGGTAATGGATACTTATTCTTTATGGTCACCTTATTTAGTTCTCTATAGTCAATGCACATTCTCATTGACCCATCCTTCTTTTTCACAAATAGAACTGGAGCTCTCCACGAGGATGAACTTGGTCTGATGAAACCCTTCTCCAGCAGTTCTTGCAACTATTTGTTCAATTCTTGTAGTTCCTTGGGTGCCATACGGTAAGGAGCTTTAAAGATGGGTTGCGTTCCTAGAACGGTGTCAATTGCAAATTCCACTTCCCGTATAGGAGGAAGATCGGGTAAGTCTTCTGGGAAAACGTCAGTGAATTTGCAAATGACGGGATTCTCAGATAAGGAAACGCCTTCTTTCTTCTCTCCTAGTATTGTTACTAGGAAGGCATCACAATCATTCTGAACTAATCTCTTTGCCTTTATAGCATTGATCAGCGAGGCTCGAGTGCTAAGGTTACCCATAAAGGATCTGGCCTTACCACCATTTCTTAAGGTAATCTTCTTCTTTGTACAGTTGATAGTGGCATTATGCTGGCTTAGCCAATTCATACCCAATATTACATCAAAGTTGGCTATTGGGAGGACTACTAACTTGGCTTCATAATTCGCATTCTCTATTAGAATTTGTAACTTGCAGAACTGGCGAGCTGGTAATTGGGTTCCAGAAGGTAATCCAACATTAAGGGGATTGGCTATGCAATACAATGGTAGGTTAAGCGATTTTGCCCAGCCATCAGACACAAAGGAATGATTAGCTCCAGTGTCAAACAGAATGTTACAGGGTTTGTTATTTATGCAAATCGAACTTAATTGCAAAGGTAATTAATTACTTAATATGTAATGCATGTAATAACTGTAAAGATAAATATGTTCAAGAGCATGTACCTGATACCACGTGATTGTCTTCTACAGCCTCAACTGGTGTGTGGGTGTATACACGTGCAAGACCAGCAGACCTATTGTTATAGGTCTGCCATGGAGGTGGTAGAGCTGCAATTGGGTGAGGGACATTAGCTGCCTCGCGCCTCACAGCTAGAGTAGATGGTGGTGCTGGACGAGTTGTCGTATGCTTCTGAAATAAGTCAAAGGCTTGGCGGCATTTGGAACAGTCAATTTGATCACCATCAACAGTTTCCATAGCCGTACAGTGGTAGAATCCATGGCCTGGCCATCCGCAGGTAAAGCAGGCATGACTCCCATGGTAACACTTAACATACGGGTGTGGTTTTGTGCACCCATTGAATGGATTTGCAGGAGGAACTTTCGCCTCGAGCTGGTATACCCTAGCTCACTTGGGGGGAATCTGTTGGAATGATGTGGACCTGATAATCCTCTTGGGTCCTTCCTTAGCCTGGTCTTGCTCTATCACTATGGCAATTTCAAGTAGTTCCGCAAAATTTGTTATGCGGAAATGGATTACTTGGCTCCTGATGTAGGGTCACAGGCTGCTCTAGAAACTGTAGCAGTGACCTAGCTCGATAGGAATCAAGCTAGTGGAAAATCTTGCAAGATGATAAAACTCTACCTCGTATGCAGCTACAAACCGGTCACCTTGTTGTAACTTTAGAACATGTCTCCCAGACAATGTTTGGCAGATATAGGGATGAAGCGGGACTGGATGGCCTCAACGAATTCATCCCACATAATGTCCTCCAATGGTGTCTCGGCAAACTGCGTGCTTTGAGTGGTGTCCCACCAGTATTCGGCCTCATCTTGTAGGAGGTGGGTAGTGAGATAGACCACCTCTGAGTCAGGGCACTTTATGCTTGTTAGGTTCTTCTCCACCATTTTTATCCAGGTGGCTGTGTCGACTGCTGAGAGACTCCCATTGAAGGTGGGGGTCTCAAGCGGAGGAAACTGTGCAGCAGTCCATCTGCGAACTGAATGTGATATTGATGGGAGTACTGTAATGCGGGTGCAGCTTTTGGTGTGCTATTGTTCTGTCTTATTTGGGTTACCAGTAACCGTTCCATCCACTCGGCCTACTTAGCATGAGCATCTGCGGTCTTCTTCGTCTGCTTCTAACTGTACTTTGCCTGCTTCTAGTGGGATTCCACCATTACTTTGACGGCTTCCAGTAAGGCATTCACCTCACTTGATGAGGAACTAGAAGGAGCAGGAGATGGGCTCTGTCTGGGATTCATTGTAATTTGTTAAAATCTGAATTAAGAATAACACACATTTCAAAAATAAGAGATCACTTTATTTAATTTCTTTTATTAATCATAGATAACAAATGAAGAATACATCATTGGAAGCAATAGATAGAACATTCGATAATAAATGACAACAAATGCGAAAACATAGAGTCTATCCTATGTATTCTTTAGTGAAAGCCTGGGAAAAGTCAGCGTATGTCATCTCTAGGCGGCGGCGGGCAGATCTATATTCGAACGCCCACACTTTGCGAGCCCACCACTCCTTCGCGTAGTCTTGGAGGAGAATGTCGATGATGTCAAGTTGAATGCTATTTGGGCATTCCAGCTCGTCGAACACTTTCGTCACCCTTCGTAACCATTCTCCTAAAATTTTCTCAAATTTTAGAATCCTATTCTCCTAAGTTCACATCACTACATACATAGGAGTCAGGAGTCTAGGTGCATACGTATTTCAAATCGCATCCATCATTGCATGCATATGAGGAGTGGTAGGACAATTAGCATGGGTAGCCACAGTCAACACTTTGAGTCTGAGATGCACCAACCGCAAGAGATGTCCCATGTTGCATCGCACTTGAGCCCTGACGAACCTATCTGGTTTAGGAACTTCCGCATGGAATGGAATGCAGAGAAACACTACCTAAGGGAAGAGATGAACTCCTTGAGAGCAGATATGAGAGTAGTTATAGGATGGGTGAACCAACTAGAACACATGGGTAGAGGATCTAACCTGCCTGGTTCAGAAGAAGAACCATCCACGAACCATTTCCTAACTCGAGTGGATGCCCTCATGAGGATCTGAACCCACATCTAGGTCCACATGATTTACACCACGAGCGAGATGAGGATAGACTAACTCTAGAGATAGATCAGAGAGCGCACACACTGAAGCCTAGACCTGCTGGACCTCAGGATGTTAGATATGATGACGCTTTTAAGGCCCGACCTGATGCCCCTATTGGTGATCAGTGCTGGGAGGAAGAGAGACCCATACTTACTGAGCATAGAGATGTGAGACGTCATGTTCGAGCCCCCCCCCCCCCCCTCAAGTGGATTATTACGGACCACCTCCCAGAGGTCGGGATGGCCACTGTGGATTCCCACCTAGGGAATGTGATGACTACCCCCGATTTGAGGATGACTTTGATAAACCTGTGCGAGACAGACGCCCAGACCTGACACGTGTTCTCAAGCTAGACCCTCCTAGCTATGTGGCACGATGGACCCCAAGATTTTCACAGACTGGGTTCTCGACATACAGAGTTATTATGACTAGTACGGTATGTATGAGGATCAAAAGGTCTGCTTTGCCAAGATGAGACTCACCCTGAAAGTAAAGACCTTTTGGATAGGAAAAGAGAGACAAATGGAGTGCGATATGCTTCCTCCAGTGACTACCTGGGCTGAGATGAAAGCCCTATTGGAGGCCCAATACATACCGGCATATCACATGAGCCCATTACGCAATGAGCTGACCGCATTGCGCCAGGGCATTAGGACTGTCCCAGAATATTACGCCAAGATGAAAGATCTCATGATATGCTGTCGCATCCGTGATTCTGAGCTGGACACCTTATCCAAATTCAAGTACAGATTGAGGCCAGAGATTCGTAGCGAACTTATTCGCTACGGCGTATATAATTTGGAAGGCACTGTGTCTATTGTGACTGATGTAGAGACATATAAAAAGAGTCACAATAAGACATTTGGGACAACTAGGACCAATAAACGGGGTGACTCGAAGGCTCAAGGTGATGGAGCCAAGACTATGGGCGTGGCCATGAGAGAGGATAAGGGGAAGACCCCGTAGGAGCTGTGAGTCTGGCACACATTAAGTGCCTTAGATGTGGTACATTTGGGCATTATGCCAAGAACTGCACCGAGCAGCTCACCACATTACTGATTCAGACAGCTAGTGATGATGAGTCTGCCCCAGTCGGAATTGATGATGTTGGTTTTATGTTGAATGAGCTTGACTTAGGGGCCCCCAGTGATGAAGAGTTTGACCTGAGCCTCCTAGTGGTGAGATGTATGATCGCCACACCCCATGAGTCTACTGATTATTGGAGGACCAACATCTTCCAAACCTTCTTCCGAGCTGGGGGGAAGTCATGCAGATTAGTGAATGATAGTGGCAGCTGCATGAATGTTGTGGCAGAGTCCGCACTTGCGCGTTTAGGGGTCACTGCTGAGCCCCACCCGTCACTTTTTCATGTAGCTTGGGTTATCAAGACTACCATTTCTATGACGCACAGATGTCTCGTACCCATCACAATCAGACCCTATACCGATCGGATCTGGTGCGATGTCATGCCCATGGATGTTTGCCATGATCTTTTAGGGAGACCATGGTTGTATGATAGGGATGTGACTATTCATGGCAGGACCAACACATGTTCATTCATGTTGAATGGGCTGAAAGTGGTCCTAAATCCTGTCAGACCCTTAGCCTCAAACCCAAGACCGAAAGCCACCAAGGAGACCCTTCTGCCCATAGAATGGAAGAAGGCCTTAAATATTATCCGGGGAGTTGAGTTAGAGAGAGAGTTTTGCGAATGGCATCCTTTATGCCCTGGTGGTACTCCAGTCATTTGGATTGGTACCTGACACCACCCACCTTTCTGAATCTACCAGGAAGCTTCTTGAGGAGTTTCAGGATATCCATCCTGAGGAGTTGCCTACTGGATTACCTCCCATGAGGTCGATCCAGCACGCCATTGATTTAGTCACTCGCTCCTCCCTACCCTATTTGCCTCACTATCGCTTAGATCCCGCATCACACCCTGAGCTGTAAAGGCAGATCACTGAGCTATTAGACAGTGGATTCATTTGTCATAGTATGAGTCCATGTGCTGTTCCAGCCCTTTTTGCCCCAAGAAGGATGGAACATGGCGCATGTGTGTTGATAGCCGAGCTGTCAACCAAATCACTGTGAAGTATAGATTCCCCATTCCGCAATTAGATGATATGATGGACATGCTGAGTGGTGTTGTTATCTTCTCAAAGATAGATCTGAGGAGCGGATACCATCAAATTAGGATTAGAGAGGGAGACGAGTGGAAGACTACCTTCAAGTTGAAGGAGGGATTGTATGAGTGGCTAGTGATGCCCTTTGGATTATCCAATACCCCAAGCACCTTTGCTCAGAGGATGACTCATGTCTTCTAGCCCTACATGGTTAAGTTCATTGTCATTTATTTCGATGACATTTTGGTGTATAGCCGCTCTAGCGATGACCACCTGGGTCATCTTCGCACCATTTTCAAGCTCATGTGAGCCAAAAAGCTATACATCCACATGAAGAATTGCACATTATTCGTGGAGTCTGTCATCTTTCTGGGTTATATAGTAGGCTCCTCAAGAATCTCCATTGATCCCAAGAAGGTGAAGGCTATCATGGAGTGGCCCACGCCACAAAACATCCATGATGTGCGTAGCTTTCACAGCCTGGCCACTTTTACTGACTTTCATAAAGGATTTTTGTGGTATCATGGCCCCTATCACAGAGTGTACCAAGAAGGGTGAGTTCAAGTGGCCATCTTCTGCTGAAAAAGAATTTCAGCTTATCAAGGAGAAGATGTCTCTACCCCACCGTTGAGATTGCCATATTTTGGCAAGACCTTTGAGGTGTCTTGCAATGCTTGCATCATTGGGATTGGTGGAGTCCTCACCCAGGAGGGCCACCCTGTGGGATATTTTTGTGAGAAACTCTCGAGCCCAAAGCTAAATTATTCTAATTATGAGCGTGAGTTTTACGCTTTAGTGCAGAGCTTGAGACACTGGAGGCACTACCTGTTGCCAAAGGAGTTAATCTTAATCTCAGATCACAAGCTCTTAGATATATAAACTCGCAGCACAAGCTTAGCCCATGCTAAGCAAAGTGGGTGTCTTTCCTACTGGAGTACAACTTCGTACTCAAACATTGCAAAGAAAAGGATAACACACCTGCCGATGCTTTGAGCAGAGTTACTCTTGTCCTCACAGTGACGAGAGCACATGTGATAGTCTTTGAGCGCATGATCGAGGATTATGCCACATGCCCTGATTTTAGTGGCATCTTTAATGCTCTAGCCACCGCCCCATATCACGACACTATGGACTATGTCATTCAGGACCGGTACCTATTCAGGGGCACACGATTATGCATTCCTATATGTCTATACGCAATTTTATAGTATGGGTGTTGCATGGCGGAGGACTAGGAGGACATTTTGGGAGGGACAAGATAGTAGATCTTGTTCAGGAGAGATTTTACTGGCCGGGGATGGTGAGGTTCATCGCCCAGATTGTGAGAAGCTGCAGGGTGTGTCAGGCTGCAAAGGAAATAAGCAACCAAATGGACTGTAGACCCCTCTACCCATTCCTTCCACCCCTTGGGAGGATGTCAGTATGGACTTTGGTTAGTACTATCACACACATAGCATCAGTACGACTCCATCCTGGTGGTAGTAGATCACTTCTCCAAGATGGCATATTTTATCCCATGCTGCAAAACTGATGACGCCTCTGCCATGGCAAAACTTTATTTTAGAGAGGTGGTAGCTCATAGGGGTGTACCCAAGATGATAGTGACTGACAGGGATGTCAAGTTCACAAGCTATTTCTGGAAAATCTTGTGGCATCTTATGGGAACCAAGCTCATGTTCTTGACAGCCTACCACCTACAGACCGATGGCCAAACTTAGGTTGTCAACTGTAGCCTAGGGAATCTACTGAGATGTCTGGTTGGGGACCTCAAGGCTAATTGGGATATGATCTTACCACACACCTAATTAGCCTACAATAGCTCATTAAATTGATCAACTAGGATGTCTTCGAACGAGATAGTTCACGGCCATAGGGCTGGGGTTCCTCTAGATTTAGTTCCCCTATAGTACACTCATAGGATGAGTCAGTTTGCATCAGAACTTGCATTACAATTGCATGAATTACATAAGGAGATTGAGCGCATATTGCACAGCAACTACGATCATTATAAGCTGCAAGCTGATGCCAAACGAAGGGACACATCTTTTGAGGTAGGTGACTTAGTGATGGTGCGACTGAGTCCGGATCGGCTTCCCTCAGGAAGCCTGAAGAAGTTGGCCAACATAAGAACCGGACCATACAAGATGACAAAAAGGATTGGTATGAATGCATACCAGTTAGCCTTGCCATGTGATTGGGGAGTACATCCAATGTTCAATGTGGCTGATCAGACTCGATTCTACGGACACCCATTGGGCCCTGAGGAGCCTTCTGCAGATAGTTCCAAACCGGAATGTATAAAAGAGAAGTGTGTTGGTGAGGATATAGCTCCACAGACAGCTATGCCTACTTTTTCCCCTACTATGACCACCCCTGATGGTAGCACCCCAGCACCGGAAGACAGAGCTTCAGTTGAGGACCTATTGCCAATACTGTGGTCTACAAACAGATTACTCTAAGGAGATTTATTGCCAGAGCTGATTCTAGATGATGAGACAATTGCCACTACCGACGATGGCTTTTAGAAAAACTTGGTTCGTTAGAGAGGACGACCCGACACGGAGGACAGTTGGGTACTTGCATAGGAGATTGAGAGATTGGATGCTAACCTCTTAGCCTGCTACCGCACAGACCACTCACTGGTGATGAGTTCTTTTGAGCGGGGGAGAGTTGATGGGGACCATCTTTGACGCGGGTCCCACCGCCGAGCTCGCCTGGACCGATACCGGCCTTGACATTTCAGTTTCATTTTATACAATTATTTTCGTTCGTTTTAGTTTTATTTTCGCATTTATTTTTGTCCATTTCATGTATTGATTGGAGGGATGAATATTATCCCTCATATCATTTATTAAAAATACTCTAAATGTCCAAAATCTGCATGTTAATTTCAATTTTTGATAAATAAAAATTCTGAGTTTTCTTCAAACAGTGAGAACGGCTCTTATTTCCCTCGAGGAAACCCTAGTTTCCAAATCCTTTCTCTCCAAACCCTAGCCGACACCTTCTGGGCCCCTCCCCTTGCTGCCTTCGGACCTCTCCCTGCAGGACAGCCGCTACCACCACCCCAGTCGCCGCTGCCACCACCCCAGCCGATGCTGCCATCCCCCACCGCTGCTATCCAGCCGCCGCTACCCAGCCGCTGCTACCAGCCACCGCTGCTACCCCTTGTAACTGCTGCCAGCCGCCACCACTACCCCTACTGCCGCTGTCGCTGCTAGCCGCCACTCACCGCTGCTGCCCCTGCTGCCGCTGTCAGCCGCAGTTGCTGCCTCTGCTGTCGTTGCCCCTGCCGTCACTGCCCAACCCCATTGTCTAGCCACCGCCAGTGCTGCCCTAGCCACTGCTGTCCAGCCACCTCCACTGTCCAGCCGTCACTGCCCTAGCTACCGTAAGAAATCTACTTGAATCACCCTTCTCGCTCCAGGTTTAAACCGGCGTGTGTTTGTTCTTCCCATATCCTAAACTAAATTTATTTAATTATTTTCTCGTGCAATTTTCGGGTAGAAATTATTTGTAGAATCGCAAATTAAAATCCGGTCACTGCGAGTGGTTTCGGAATGGAAACACCTCCGGATACACCCGCATGGCAAGTACAACTCGAAGTGCGAGTTACCTTTCCGGACCAGAACCTTTCCTTTGATCCGGAACCGGTGCCGACCGCTCTTCCTATTTGTGACTCAGGACTCAGGACACCCCATTGCCAACGAAAGTTATTTTTAAATTACTGTGAAATCTTCTGCAGGCAAATGCTGAAGCTTAATTGATCTGAAGCGGCTGCACGAAAAGTACTTAAAATTTCAAATACATCTTACAAAAATATGTATCACAAGCATTCACGAACCCTAGGATTGCATTAGAGCACGGCAACACCAAACCCTAGTGTTGCCCTGCATCACACATAGCCTAGGATTATGTAAAGTAAATATAGCTTGAAGCTATCATGAGGTCTCACAATCTATAAGATTGTAAAATAACTTATATTTTATTAAATTAAATTTATTTTATAAAAGTACTTATTCTGTGAACAAATACAAAATGAAGCAAGGAGCTAAACACGTTTGTTTAACAAGTAAAAGAATGCAGGGTCAAAATAAATAACACTCACAATCATCCTCTGTGTAACAACCCAAAGTTGTTAATCATCATATAATAGTCCAATCAACTCCAAATCTCTTCTATTAGACCTCAATTAGTCATTAGAAGTAAGTCCATAAGTTTTGGTTCAGTCTAAAACTAAATAAACAAAATCTTAATTTCAGATAAATATTTAAATCAAGAAAATGAGAAAATTAATTTGATCTCAGATTAAAAATCGGACTACATCATTACGTTCCTCACACCCAAATTAGCATAGAGTGAAGTTTTGATCAGTTTTGGAGATAGTCAAAATTTCTTGATTATTTTATTTTTGAAAATCTGAAAAATAAAATAATTAAGCTGACTTCTGATTAAAGTTTCGACTGCATTTTTGAGTCCGTCACCCCCAATTTAACTAAGAAGCAATTTTTCAAGATTTCTTTTAGAATCAAATAACCATATAATTTTATTTAAATAAAAATCCTAATTTAAGATATATTATATATTATATATACATAAATATAATCCATTATCTCGTATCAACCCTCTGCCCTAATTTCCTTATCGCCGCTCGCCCGATCGAATCGCTCTCTCCCTCGATCGAGAAGAGCGACGCGTGGCTCGCACCGTTGCTCTCACCAATGGGAAGGATCGCATGGATCAGACTGCTGCCGATCTTACCTATCCACACCCATACCCTCACGTTTTATAAGGGAAGTATCGTGTCCATTAAGAGAGGGGGGAAGATCGTGATCGGTGTAAAACGAAACGACTTCCTAAACCTTAAAGACTCAAATCAGGTACTCCATCTGATTTTTTTTCTCAGGGTTATTTCTATAAAAATCAACGATAGTTTTAAGGTTTTATGCTGCTAGCAAAGAACTCATTAAGGTTTAATCAAACTTAAAAAGTATATTTAAGGGTTCTATTTATGGTAAGCACCTACTTTCAATCTTTCTAAAGTTACCTTTTACTTCTTATTTTGACGGCCTCTTTAGAGGAAGTTCCGATGGCCAATTTATTATGAAAAGTATTGCAGCATTGATGAATTTCTTAGTGTATATTTCATCTTATATAAAGAGATGCAGTTGTATTTCTTCAATATTCACTTATGGTTACTTTTGATATTTTTATTAACTATGTGGACAATACATCTTTTTCTCAATTGTCTGAATGCGTATATTGTTTGTTTAATTAATTAGTTCCACCAAAGGAAGTTAACATGTATAACTTTAACCCACTTGTGTATATACAATTAGCATGAGTAGTTTGAGAATTTCTTTTTATGAAATATACATTGTCTGAATTTTCTATGTATTATTTTGGAAATGCATTAACTATTTACTTTGAGTTCTATTCTAAGAGATATTAAAGGGGTCCGACTATAATATGTGTATATCACATGCGTGTATGATTACATAAGGATGGAACTAAATTAAGTTTGAATGAGTCTAATTTGTATTTACATTTAGTCCAATAAAGTTTGACGGATGACTGCCCATATCCCTGTTAGATGCTGCGGTACTGATTTTAAATTATAAATATATCATCGTTAATTTTCAAGAAGAATTATATAGATAAAAAGTTTTATTTATGCATAATCGAGTTTCAAATAAGGATCTTGAGTAATACTTTAAGAAGAATATTAAAATTCAAAGTCAAATAAATACCTCTTGCATTTGGTTGTTGCGATTTTTATTTTGAGCCAAATTGGTATTAAAAGAATTCAAAGGATTTCTTATTGTTATCTAATAGTTGTATCCTTTGGAAGCTATGTGATGGTTAATTGCAAGGATTTACTACTGCAGCATGTACCTTATTATATTAATAATGTATGAGCTACTTAATATGTAATAGTAATATTATTTGAACCAAACTCAAACTTTAATGATTCTGGAAGAGCATACTTTTTTTTTTTTTTAAGAATACTAGTAAGAAATTTTGTTTTTGATGTTTATTAATTTAAACAAATACCTAGCTTTCTAAGAAAATCACCTTAATGTTAAACTCTATGATTTCATTATATGCTTTAAGCTAAATAATATTAGACATTTTTTTTTATTATCAATATTAAGTTTCTATGATCAAAAGTTTAGAATTTCCATACAATTTATAGTAATTGGAAACTCATTTGATATGTCACCTTGTGACCGAATACATATAATAGCCTTATTGAGGTATGCTACATGAGAATTTTTATCTCACTTGTTCTCTACTTTGTTTACAGTGAAAATTTTTATATGAAATTCCATTTTTTTTTTTAAACAAGCTTTTCAAAGTGTCAATCTGCAGGCATCATTTAATATAAATTTTTGTTTTAGAAGAAATGAGGATTATAAAGTAATTTAAATTGTCGTATTGTTGCTATGCATCACGTGCTGCTCTTTATTTTGTCTAGATTTGTTTAAGATATATGGGTAATTTCCCATTTTTTTTGCAAAATTAAACATATGTTGCTTGCAGTAAATAGTTGTTGCATTTTTTTTAGAATTGCTGGCTGCTTGCATTTTATTTTTCAAATTTGATGGTTACTTGCAATTTTTATGTTTATGCAAATGAAAAATTACAATGCAGTCTTCTAAAGAATCATTTTGTTTCAATTAGAATATAACTAGGATTTGTGTCAACTTTTGTCTCTCTAAAATTTTTTTTATGAATACATTCGAAAGATGTCTTGATTCACGCTATTTGTATTCATTTATACATTTACTGTCCTATTAAGCTGAAGTTGAATTGGAACGTTAGTTGGTACTAGCAGCATGTAAAGCATTGATATAAACATTTATTTGTTTATATGAGTTTTTATAGCTTTTTAATTATCATTCTATCAGATATCGTTCCATCAACTTAGCAGTAAAACCTATTTAATTTCAGCTATATGGTTCATCATTTTTATAAAATAGTTTTGCGAACAATAATATACAAAGACTTTAATATTTACATACTTAAATTATTAAAGCCCAACTTATTATTACCTAACTTATTAAGTCATATTTACTTCATAAATTATGAATAGCACAAGAAGGAAAAGAAATAAGGTGAATGATATAGTGTTACTACAATTTCCCATAATACTTCTATTATAATATTAATGTCTTAGACTTACAAAATCATGATTTTAACTCTAATGCTGAGAACTATTTACTAGATACAGCTTTTTCTTAAGATTCTAAACTTATTCATTTAAAATTTTAATTTTTGTTCAGCATCTTCTTTGTCTTTATTGTCATAAGGTAAACAAATTTGTTGCCAAATAGATTTACTTAAACAAGCTCTTGAAATGTTCTCATTATCTCCTATTTGCTTATATAAATAGAATTGACTCTTCTCAAATAAACTTTGTATTCCTTGCAAGTCAACAATATCAATGATCAGTGAACTTTATATCTTTTGCAAGTCAATACTATTAATGATCATAGAACTTTGTTCATAACAAATGATGAAAGTTTCTTTAATATAATGTTGGATATTAATGCTTATGCTGTAGCTTTATATATTAATGTTGATAGCTGTATTTTTGGGTATTGAACAAATACTGAATGTTGTCATATATTTTAAAGAAATCCAAGTGCTGCCATTCGAATACTGCCATTTATATTTAATGCTGTCATATGTTTTATGAAATCCAAATGTTACCAGTCTTTTTAATAAAATTATATATTGTCATCTATTAAATGTAATTATTAGAATTGGAAATGCTTCTTTAAATTTTTCCTTATTATGCCATATCACAATTTGGATGGCTTGTACATGGGCAGCCATTGTGAATATGCAATCATCATGATAGATGATTAAAAATAGAAAATAATGGATATCACATTATTTATAATACTTTGATAAAATTCTTGTGCTGCAATGCATTGAGCTTAAAACCTTAGATCACACAATAAGATTTTGTGCATATAATAAATATTTTAATAAATATTTCAGAGGGGTCTATATAGAGGATTTTAGTACAGCTGTCATTTGCTTGGGGAAGGCTATTGGTGTATTTGGAGACCATATTATTCCTTTGAGGGGGAATGTGTGTGTTTATTTTGACCCCACTTACAGATAAGTTGAGTAGACGTACTCAACTCCTTGCTTGTTCTGTGCCCACAGAACAAAATTACATGATAAATAAATTATAAATTGCATTTCTCACAATCTCATTGATTGTGAATGATATATTCAGTCTTTAGACTGAAATGATCTTCCATGATTAAATCTTTCATAAATTCATACAGTGTAAGATTTCATTTAAAAATACAGTTTCTTTTCCTACTTTGTTTTTCTTACTTAGCATAAAAATCATTTGAACATATTCATATTTTCCTTTATTTTGCAAATACTTCAAATGCTATACTAATCTAATGGTTGCAAGATTTGTAAAAATACTTTAGCACTGTGAGGAAATTTTTCTTACATACTCTCCTTACTATTTTCATGCTTATTGCATCGCTTATACTTTAAATTGCAAATGTCTAATTATGATATCCACTTAATGATGTGTTTAGCCTACTTTTAAAATGTACTTAGACTTTTAAAGTCTAATCATTTTTTTTTTTTTTGGCTATGCCCTACCATATTCAAAAATTAAAATACGGTAGATCAGGAGCATGGATCTAGACCTACAGTTAAAGAAGAACCTGAGCAATAACTGTAAGAAGTTAATTTATTTTTGTTTCTTTATGTGAAAATTAATTGTATATATAAACATTTGTAAATTTAAATATTAGGCGATGTATCAACTATTCTTTCAAGCTTATTGTAATTTCACATTATAAATAATGAAAATTTGAGTTAGAATAATTGAATTTCTTTTCCCCCCATAGATCCTTATAATATAAGGTAGTATTAAATGTTGTATTAGAATCTTCTAACTCAATATTAAATATTACCGTAACGCTCATTGTTAGATTATTATATTCAATCTAATAGTGAGGTGTTACAGTTGGTATCAGAGAGTAGATTTGCAAAATAAGAAGGAAATTTGATATCTAAATTAAATGTTCATTATTATTTAAAATGAAAGAATGTCTAAACATCATCCTAATTAAGCAATTTAGCTTAAAATTGTAACAACCCGAGTTGTTACTTGGGTTACTAAGGACTAATCCAAGTCCTAATTATAGTCCTAGTGCACTGATTAAGTCACTTGGAACTCATCACTAAGGCTTAGACTCATTCAAGAATCAATTGGATCAAATCCTGACTTCTGAGAAAACTCCTGAAACCCTGGAAATTGACCCAATCTTTTTAACTTCAAATCAAAAATCGATCGTCGCCATTGTATTCACCACCCCCAAATTAGCTAGGGGTGATGTTTTGGTGGCAATTGGAATTCGTCAAAATTTTGACGAATAATTTAATATTATTTAAATACTCTAAAATGAGAAAATTAAATACTCGTCGGAATCAAAATCCAACTTCACCGTTGTATTTCTCACCTCTTAATTAGCTATAGGTGAATATTTGTATATATATATATATATATATATATCCATTGTTTTTATTATTCCTCATTCCTTATCCTAAAAAGAAGATGCATGCCCTAAATCCCCAACCGTGCCGAATGCAAGGGATCGCTCGACACCTTCTCACCCTCTCGCTCGACACTTCTCCTCTTCCTCGTTCGGCACGCATCCTCTCCTCTTCGCAATCCCCGTCTCTTATCTCCTAAGGTATCATAAGCTAAGGGGCGAGCACGAGAAGCTGAATCCATTACTGCCATTCAAGTCGACCGTCTCGATCGCAAGTCGTGCGGCTGTCCTTCTCTTCCCCTCACGGCCAAACATCCCTCCAATCGCAGCCGCCGCCTCCTTCTAAGGATGTCGCCGGCAAGGTACCCCACTTCCCAACTCCTTATCTCAACCTAATTAAGTACGCACTCCGCCCAATCTTCACTTCTTATTGCAATATTCATTCAATTATATGATGATTTTTTTTTAGCTTAAGTTTGATGATAATTCATTTTTCCATTCAGTTATTATTCTTAAGTACATGCGATTTCATTTTTTTTTTGTTAGGCATAATAAGCAGGTTGAGTTAATCTGGCTCAATAGAGCCCATTCGAACTCCGATACCTCCTGAGGAGGAGGGTATTTACAAATTTATGTTTTCATTTTTTTTTATTCAGCGATTAAGATATGTTTTGGTGGGATTGTTCATACTTTGCGCAAGAATCCAAATTTCGTAAGCATATTCTTACTCTTGTACTTTGAGATTGCCGCCTACCCCATCATTTGCTAGAACTTTGGTCATAAATTTGCTTTGTGAATCAATTTATCTTATAATTATATATAAATTACTGTCAATTTAACTTTTATTATCCATCAAGGCTATATGATTATAAGAATAGATGAATTGAGATAAGATTTCTCAATGAAGAATCGAAGATGTTAAGAAGTTGGTGGCAAAAGCTATTAAGACCTTCTGATTCTAGAGTATTGCAAGCTTCCACTTTAGGTTGCTGTATATTAATTTTGTTGAGGTTATTTGGTTCAATGATATTAGATTTGCAGTATAGTTAATATGTCAATGCTATATTAAATGTTTATTTGTATTTGATTTAGTGTATTTTGATGCATGGGTATATTTAATGATTTTTTTTTTGTTGTTGTGACCGCAGTCCCTCTTCTTTGGTTGTTCTTGTTTTCTCTATCTTGTCTCATTTGTGAAGCTCTTATGGCTCAACTTTATTTACTTTGAGAAATATTGCAATATTCTCTCTAAGTACATCTTTTCTCCTTCTCCAACTAATATTTTTTTCTCTTCAAACTGCGTTCTCCTAAATTTCCTTGACGGCCATGCTGAGAATAGTAATCCACAACATTTAGAAGTAGTTCGATATGGGCAGGCATCGTGATGTTTCTGATTTATGACATTTGTAATTATTTGGAAGCAAAAGATAGCCGGAAATTGTTCCATTTTCTATCATTTATATCATATGTTTGTCCTTTCTAGAATCATTTTGAATTCAGCTTCGATTGAAGCTATCAAGAGCGCTAGTGGATTTAGCCTTGTATGTATTTAACTTGAAGATTAGCTAACATCCATTTTTTTTTTTTTAAAGCTTTACAAAACTACCACCTGAATACTCATTGTTTCTTATAAGGATGATTATTTGTTTGAATTAAGTTTGTGAAATATTGTGATTAAATACTTTCTAGACATAATAAAGTATATCTAAAAATTGTTTGTATAGTCCATTGCAAACTCTATTTCTTTTTATATATCTTGCTCTTTGATTCAACAGCTCATATATTTTATTTTAATACATTCCAGCTTTATATATATATATATATATATATATATCATTGTATGTGTTTTAGGAAATGGCATTTTAGCATTTTTTTTTTTTTTTGGGAAACTTTATATATGCTGCCAAGATTTTCCTTTATTGCATACATCACCTAAACTAAGATATTTAAAAATCATGTCACTCTACTTTATATCATTACAAGTTGATGATATTCATAATATTGGGTTTCATTTGTGAAAATATTAATATTTGAATGTTATATTCATAAATACTAGTTTTAGCCTGAAATCTCTTTGTATTTCACTTCACCCGTTAAATTCTAAATTTCAGATTCCTTGTGAATACTTTGCTTTGTTAGAACAACCAATTTTGACCGACAATATCTATTCTTAGATTTGTATGCCGTGGATTGTGTTGTTTTAAGCGCAAAGCAAAAGAGAAGATCAACTCCTCGTGCCTTTTATATTGTTGTTATCATTTTGTTATTCTTTTGGAGAGAATTAAAATTTTAAGAAAGATAATTATAGATGGAAAATCATTTAGTTATTCTTTTGCAATCTTAGGAAGTTCACCCGTGCATTATAGAAATCTTACCCTTTGATCATTTGATTATGTTGATAAAGAAGCGTCATGTGTAGCATATGGCAAGCTTGCTCGAATTTTGTTTGCATTTGAATAATAGTAGTGAATTGTGAACTTTTAAAACTAATATGAAGGCTCTCAAGAGCTTAACCGCGTTGTATAGAACCAACAGTTAATTAGTTGTGCACACATTTATTTTCAGATGGTGTATCATTACAATCATAAGTGAAATTGCTAAGTTCAAGTAAAGGAAAAACAAAATTTTGTTGTTGTTATAGGAATACCTATGCTTGCTTTCAAATCTCTCTTATATTTCAATATGTCTATTTAAATATTCTTTGTGATGCCGTAATTATAATTTGGACGGCCTACAAGTAGGCAACCATTGTAATTATGCGTTATACCTTCCTGTTGTTTTACCGTATCAAAATTAAAGTAATTCAAATTAAATTTGCTCATGTTAACTGTAATAGAATTTGTGGGAAATATAATCGTAACAATAACATAAATAAATAATGAGGGCGGCGAATTAAATAAGTAATAGTACAGTATCAAGTTTACATGTTCAATTGCAGTCTTTCTTCTTTTGTAAAATAATCACGTAAGTTTCATAATATGAGATCAATCTCATATCATACTTTCTTAAACTTCTCTAATCCTCTCCATTTCATTCTCAACCTTCCTAATAATATTAGTTAGGATTTGTGTCTGAGTGTTAATCTTAGTGATTAAAAGCCATTCTCTTAAGATTAGGAATAGATCTTAGGTTAGAATTCATCTATTGAGTAAAGTGGGTTACTCATTAAGGTGAAACCTTGATTTTACTAGTTTATTAGATTTTCATAGTTTATTAAATGATTATTTGATCTTTTAATCTTAGAATTAGGTTTAGAAATCTATCCTATTGAATTTGACTTAATTCAATGAGATTTGCCTTAACACTTAATCAGTGATATGTGATTAAACCTTAGTCCTTAAGATGACCTTGTGATTAAGTAATTAAACTTCATTCTTTGAAGTTTGATTATTAATCCTTTAAATTTTGATTTGGCTAATCAAGATTTAGTTTGGGATTTATAAAATAATAACTTAGGACGATTGATTTTACTTATTTAACCTTTTAGGCGACATTGATTCACTTATAATTAGGACGTAGCTAATCCTAATTATGTTCAACTTATAGGTTCGTGATTCTAAGTTACAGACAGTGTAGGATTTGATAATTCTGAATCTTATGTAACTTAGAGTAGTTAGAATAATTAAATTATAATATAAGTGATATCACAAAGTTTGTGTAGTGCTATTTATTACCTTGAATTTGAAATGCTATGCTTTCCTTATTTTGAGCATCTTTACACTTTTGGACATATTTTAGAAATACTTGATAAATATTTTATGTTATACTTTGAATTACATTTTTATAGCATTTGCATAACTTAAAAAGAAAACTTAAATAAACAAACTTTACTTTGTGGGTTATGTTTTACTTAGTCTGCCATTTAGTACAACTTTACTTTAGGATAGTTTTTGCCCAGGATACTTTCCTGGATGAGTACTTTACTTTTTCCCAGGACACTTTCCTGGATGATTACTTTACTTTTACCCAGGACACTTTCCTGGATGTTTACTTTACTTTTGTCTGGGACACTTTCCTGGATGATTAAATGGACGTTACCTTGTACTTGGATACTTTCCTAGCGCAATCTAGGATGTTTCTCCTAGATGGGCAGATGGACTTTACTTTGTGGCAGTACTAAGTAGAAGTATCTCACACTTTACTTATAACTTATATTTTACTTTATTTTTACATGCATCTTACAGTTATATTACTTTTACTTTTCAGTCATTTTACAGTTTTCATTTCAATTGTCTTACAGTTACTTTACATGTTTACTTTACAGTTCAGACTTTCTTTACGTTTCTTTCATATTTTTTATTTTCTGCAGTTCCTTTACATTTCAAAACTTTCTGTGTCAACTATTTTACTTACTTGAAAGCATGTTAGGATGTTAGATTTATTTTCAGTACACTACTTTTACTTATATCATAAACTGGCATGTTTAGTTTGATCATATTTCTTAGGACTTTTCTTTGTACTTAGTAGATTTATGTATGCACTTTACTTACCTTTTATACAGTCTGAGTTGAGGTATATTTCTACCTCACAACTTGTTCTTCCTTTCTTGTCGCTTTACCGCTATGCTATACTTAATTTCAGTTGTGATATCATTAAAATACATTAAAATTTATTACCTTAAAATGTACTTAGACATTTTGTCTAATTAGATTTTTCTTTTATTGGCTGGGGCCCTACCATTATGAAACCGATAATGATATATTCTGAGCTTTTCGAGGAGATTGAGCCTTTAGAAGAACAGATCCAGGAAGAAGTGCAGGTTGATGAAGATTATTAGATTATGCTTCCTAGTTCACTTTATTTATATATCTAAGAGGATGAGAGCCTTTATTTTGATATTTCAGTCTTTAAACTTTAATGTTTTGTAATAATACAGGATTTAAATTGTACTTTACTTTTCCTGCATTATATCTTCTAAGCTGGATATTTTACCTTGTAATATGGATAAATGGATGATTACTTCAATTTGTACTTTTCTTCTGCATTCTGATTTCATAGTATACTCATTAGTGATTGTTATCATTTGTTTTATTATGAAAAGCACATCTTTCTCTTAAGATTGGATTGGAGTATTACATTCTAATCTAATATTAAGTAAAGTATGTGCTTAGTGACGACTACACCCTAATCCTTATGATTAAAGGGGGCGGCCGCCACAAAAATTGACATTATATTAAACTATAATCTCTTCCAATATTTTTAAAGTATCAATTCTGAACAAACTTTAATTATCATTACTCCATCTAGATTCAAATCCTCCCAGTCCTTGCACTCCTGTTAAGAGGATAATATCACCCAATTCATAATCTGATAAGATAAAAACCTTAATTTAGTTAATTCAATAACATTGCCAATAATAGAAAGAAGAATGGGAAGTGTGGAATCTGTATTTTTGGCTGCAGATAAACTTACAGAAATTATATTTGTATCAGTCTCTTGATATTATTTGGTAATTCATTAAATTTGCCTTTATAGATCAATAAGATATCTCTTTGATCAAAGAGGTAAGCTTGTTTTGGGTTATTTAGTATTATATTCACCATTTTCTCTTAGCATTTCTAAATCTGATTAGTCGCATCAGGACAATAAATCCATGATAAGATTTAGATTATGGTGACTTAAAATTAATATCACCTCTAAAACAACCCATAGTTACAACAAGTTATGTTAAAATAAAAATATGTAATTTGCATTTCTTAGCATAAATAGAACATTATAAATTCATTAGATTTCTGAATTCCTTAAAAAGAACTTGAATAAAAAGTGGATCAAAGCTTCCATTGAGCTTGTAGCTAGCTTGCTTGCTTTTGAGAAAATCAAGTGCTAGTGCACTACGAGTTATTGTGATTATAATTAACATACTCTCAACTAGAAGGTTTATGTATTCGATGCCTTATCTTCATTAAAATGTTATTCCATATACTTATGATGATTTAGGTACTCTCATTCTTTTATAACTACACATCTGTGTAATTTTCTTTTGCTTAAAATTACTTAATTGACTGCCCTTGTACTCAAGGTGCTGTTTGGATTGCGGGATAAAGTATGCAACATTTTACTGCTTAATCACAAGATCATAGTGTAGAATATCTAGTATTTATATGTGGTAATTTTTAGGTGAACCCACAATTGTATATTGAATTGGGAAATTTTTTTCTCTCTTCTTTGGTGTATTCTGTTATATGCTTTGTGATGAATTGTGTTATTACACTCCATTAACATGTGTTGTCACCCTCATTGATAGTTGTGTAGCCTCAACAAATTTTATATATGATTCTCCAAGATGCCTTATGATCGCACCTTAGAGATTATTTACTGTTCAAAATTCATTTTTATAATGCCTTATTGTTTAATTGAAGTATAAATGCATTCATTTCTTTGAAGATTTGTAGCATTCGACCACATAATATTTATTTCAAGTTCTGTCTACAGAAGATTACTCATCTACAAATGCTTTATGCTAATCTTATTGCAATTTATCTGAAAATTTTCATTGAATGATGTGCTGGCATCATCTTTATTAATTACCAACAAAGTAGATGTTCATTACATAGTTCCATCTAAAGAAGACTTAGTATGAAGACTCTACTGCTTTAATATTCAGAAGTATCTTGTAGTTTATTGTTAGCAGTACTTTAGAAACATTATCATCTATAAAGGCTAATTTCTCTTCTTAATAGACTCACCCTAAATAAAATGCAATGAAAATTTCAATAAAATGCAAATAATTTATTTACCATCACCATCCATGTATTCGTATCTGCATTTGTTATTTATGATATGTTCTAAATCCTGATATCTGAGATCCTTGTTTTGCATGCTTATATAGGATTGATAAATGATTATGTAGAATTATGGCATTTGCATCACTTAATGTGCATGAGGTACATGGAATTAAGCCCAAGTTGTTTATATACTCATGTGTATATTGGGCATTAATTTTATCTGTGAGACTATAAATTTAATGACCGGAGATTCAGGGTATCATATTCAATTATTGTTAAATGGTCATATGAATAGTTAAAGGATTTGCTGAATGGACAAAGCAACTTTGATATGTCAGTTTCCTGTTGCTTAGATTGTAATGGATATATTGCTTATAGGGAAAACCCTGTTGAAGGATGGTGTTGAGCAATGAATGTTTATGTCTCCGCGCATGGATAATCATTGATTTACTTATAAGATAATTGATAGGTATAAAATAAGTCTTGAATTGCATTAAAGATTGTCTTGAAAATTTTGTTTAGGATAAAAGAAATTTTAAACTTAGTTCAGAGGTAAGGAAGTTCAAACTTGCATGCCATTTAAGGAATTTTTTTTTTAAAAGAACGTCCGTATCATATAATCTTGATGCACTCTTGACGCAATATATATAACAATGTTTTCTTCTTGTTTCAAATTGGGGGGTTACAATTATTAGATTATCCATAAAATAATTTGGTCTAAAAGTTGTTCTGAATTTGTGTTTTATTATAAATGCAAATCATAAGCTTTTGTGAAGGTGATCAACAAATCTTTAATAATAACATACGGCCAATTATTGATGACATTTGTGTTGAAACCAGATAACTATTTTTCTTATGAATTGTTTGTCTTTTGTTTGAATAATTTTACATCCCTGAATGAGCAAGTACTTGGCACTGAAAATGAAATTGGCAAATATGTTTGAACTTTATGACTACCCAATGTTGTATCATTTTTTTCTTTTCTCTTTGATTGGGGTTACTTGAGTCTTATATTGATTCATGCCTTGGAAGATTTTAAATGTATCATTATCTCACTAGTCTTGAAAGCAAGAGATTAATGCTAGAGAAGTGCTACTACCCGCCTTCAATAAAATAAGAGGAAAATGATTGAATCATTCAACACATTAATTAAAGTTCGTTGCAAAATGAATTTACTTTGAATATTGATAAATGCTTTTTTATCAAAGAATTGTCCGGGAAATGCACATTTAGACTGAATAAGAGTAGAAAAATAAAACTGTGAGAGATGGCTAAAATAATGTTTACCAAAATCTGCTGTCATCAATATGTCAAAATTTTTTATGAATTACTACAGGACTATGCTTTAAGATTACATAATGTTTATGATTGTAGATGTTTTCCTCATAAAGAGAGTATATGCAAATTTGTCTCAAAGGAAGATGTGTTGATGTATATTCGTCTCCTTAATGTCAAATAAAACAATTGGGGATAAGAAGAAGATGTTAATGTATGAAACACTGGAATCACACAAGGGCAATAGAAGGAGGGAAAAAGCGGACAAAGATAAGAATATGAATTATAAATATTGGGTTGACGATTCTGTTTATAAAAGAAGTTGATGCATTACAAGCCAGTATATATAACAGAAACTCAAACTCAAAATTATATTAAAACTTTAATTTTACTATAATATTGTAGCTGTTTCTTTTCAATATTACATTTTTAGAAAATTGCTGCAATAAATTCTCTATTATATGTTAAAACTTTTGTCTTCTTCATATGGCTTAAGTTGGTTCTTCATAAGTTAATGAAAATATGATTTCCAGAATAAATAATTTTAGAATGAAGATATTGTGTTGCTTTTGAATATACCACATAATGAATTGAGGGGTCATTTCGATTGAACAACATTAAAATGATAATAAACTATATTAATTTTTAAATAATTATATATTAAAGTGTGTATTATGAAAAGAATGATTCTGTAATTTAAGATGAATTAAAATAGTATACAAGTTAAGTAAATGTGTTTACCTGATAAGTTGTATAAAATATGCGGAACTGTAAATAGAGTTTGGAGAATGAAAATGTTAATTTCTATAAAACTTGTGTTTAGACTATTTTGCTGTTTAATATTCTTATGCTCATAATCTGAATAATCAATGTAATTGCTTAGCTTTTAAAAATCTCTTTATGAGTTAGTTGTGTTCTGCCACTCAAGCTTATAATTTTAAAATTTTGCGTTCTTATTTTTCATTATGAGACTGAATAAAAGCGGATTGTGGGTCATTATTGTTAAAAGGGAAGGACTAGGTCTGACTTTAATTTCTTGCCAGTAATAAAATTTACCCTTAACTTATAAAGTAAGTTTAGAGCTTGAGTGGATATTATAGTCTAATATAAATAAGCAGGAGATGATCTTATATCCTATAGCTGGTTGATCTATGCATAATCCAGAATATTGGAGTTGGTTGCTGAAAACTTGCGCTCATCTCTTTGTTGGCACATGGTATTGCTGAAAATTTTTTTACTTGCTGAACTTTTTCTTCATTCTTGCTTCACTATAGTTTATAGGTGAATGCTGTATAATTTTGGCAAAATTCCAAATGAAAATTTAATTGGAAAGTTTCCATCAGCATCTAATTACAATATGAAAACAATTAAACCTAATGCTAAAAATGGAATAGCAGTATTGCAATATGGCTTTCTGGATTTTTGATTCAATGATGTGAACCGAATTAATCAAAGAATAAATATGCAAGTTGGTGTGCCATTTATGCCAACTAATGATGACAATATTTGTTTTAAAGTTGCAAAGCCTGATAAGAAATATTTTGATTGGATGGTTATTCTGATCAAGAAAGAAAGATCATGCCTATGAAGGCCATGGGCATTTGCATAAGATTAATACATCTTGTAAAAAAAAAAAAAAAAAAAAAAGTGTTGTTTGCTATTTACTGTCCTTAACATAAAAAGTATTCTCTTTTCCCATTGCATATTAATTGGATGCTACAGGTTGCAATCAAAACCAAATAGCTATTAAATCAATTTTTCTTTAGTAGTTATCCAATAATTCTTTATATAGCAAACTATTCAGCATTTTCTTTAGCCAGCTTCAACCATGATAAGTACGGTCTTATTCTCGATCTTTCCACTTATTACCTTAAGCTTGGCTCATGTTAAATCGTCAGTAACATGCATTTTCTATTTGCTTTTGTAGAACTATGAATCTTTTGCTACTAAAATAGCTGAGGCTCAAATAAGTTCAATCATGTACATTTTGTCTTCTCTTAGTGCAAATTTTTTGTCAGATATCTATTATTGCTTAATGACTATTTGAGCTATTGATATAATGAACCTGTGCATCTGCTTTCATCATATTGGTGTACTTACTTAGAGATGGCACCAGCTGAGAATTATATTGCTTCGGCAAAAGTGATTTTATTATTGAATTTTCTAAGAACTATTATTTAACACCTTTGATGAATTAAATAACATTATGAATTTTTGTAAAGTCACAAATGTTGCACGATAATTCACTAGATGTTGCGTAACGATATTACTTCATATTAGAAGTACATTTGCATAAGTTTTAAGATTTCTCCATTTCTGACGTTTACACTTTTGCATTCCATTTTGATGTTTAAATCAAGTGGCCTTAATTTAAAGAAAAGCATTTCAGTTATTATAATCAAATTTTACTTTTATAATTTCATTAATCTTAATGTCCAGTAACTCTAGATTTAGGTAAATCTACTGAAAGAAAAAGCTCTATGCAGTTTTAATTCAGCATTTTAAATAAGAATTCCATGTATGAAATTCTTTCACACTTGTTAATTCGGTATTACTTCACCCTTATAACTTATATTATAGGTAGCTTAATTCACTGCTGCTATAAATATTATGCCAGATTTACGAGTTTTGTTTCTTGTAATTATTACCTTCATTCTTAATCTCAATTTTACAACACTTGATCTTTCCTTCAGCTCATTTTTTACGATTACTATTTATGTCAGAGCTTTTTCCTAGCATATTGCAAGTGAAAGGCTTATTTCTTAGACTTCCATTTTTCATGACCGATTGATTGAGTCTTTAAAACCCTACTCTAAAGATCTCAATGTCAGACTTCAAATATTTTATTATTTCCTTTCATGACATTTCCAAGTTTAAACTTCATATACTTTAGACAATTACCTCAAGGATAAAGTCAGTTACTTATTTTCATATCATTCTTATTTAAAAGTTAGGTTGGATGTCGAGGACGACACCTCTTCTAAGAAGGGGAGTATGTAACAACCCAAAGTTATTAATCACCATATAATAGTCCAATCAACTTCAAATCTCTTCTATTAGACTTTAATTAGTCATTAGAAGCAAGTCCATAAGTTTTGGATCTGTCTGTAACAAAATAAGCAAAATCTTAATTTAAGATAAATATTTAAATCAAGAAAATGGGGAAATTAATTTGATTTCAGATTAAAAATCGGTCTTCGTCATTACGTTCCTCACACCTAAATTAGCTTGGGGTGAAGTCTTGATAAGTTTTGGAGTAGTCAATATTTCTTAATTATTTTATTTTTGAAAACCTGAAAAATAAAATAATTAAGCTGACTTCTGATTAAAGTTTCGACTGCATTTTTGAGCCCGTCACCCCCAATTTAGCTAAAAAGCAAATTTTCAATATTTCTTTTAGAATCAAATAATCATATAATTTTAATTAAATAAAAATCCTAATTTAACATATTATATATATATATATATATATATATATATATATATATATATATACATAAATATAATCCATTATCTCATATAAACCCTCTGCCCTAATTTCCTTACCGCCGCTCGCTCGATCGAATCGCTCTCTCCCTTAATCGAGAAGAGCGACGCGTGGCTCGCACCGTTGCTCTCGGCAATGGGAAGGATCGCATGGATCAGACTGCTGCCGATCTTACCTATCCACACCCATACCCTCACGTTTTATAAGGGAAGTATCGTGTCCATTAAGAGAGGGGGGAAGATCGTGATCGGTGTAAAACGAAACGACTTCCTAAACCCTAAAGTCGCAAATCAGGTACTCCATCCGATTTTTTTACTCAGGGTTGTTTCTATAAGAATCAATGATAGTTTTAAGGTTTTATGCTGTTAGCAAAGAACTCATTAAGGTTTAATCAAACTTAAAAAGTATATTTAAGGGTTCTATATATGATAAGCACCTACTTTCAATCTTTATAGAGCTATCTTTTACTTCTTATTTTGACGGCCTCTTTAGAGGAAATTCTGATGGCCAATTTATTATGAAAAGTATTGCAACATTGATGAATTTCTTTGTGTCTATACAAGATGTATATTTCATCTTATATGTAGAGATGCAGTTGTATTTCTTCAATATTCACTTATGGTTATTTTTAATATTTTTATTAACTATGTGGACAATACATCTTTTTCTCAATTGTCTGAATGCGTATATTGTTTGTTTAATTAATTAGTTCCACCAAAGGAAGTTAAAACATGTATAACTTTAACCCACTTGTGTATATACAGTTAGCATGAGTAGTTTGAGAATTTCTTTTTATGAAATATACATTGTCTGAATTTTCTATGTATTATTTTGGAAATGCATTAACTGTTTACTTTGAGTTCAATTCTAAGAGATATTAAAGGGGTTCAACTATAATATGTGTATATCACATGCGTGTATGATTACCTAAGCATGGAACTAAATAAAGTTTGAATGAGTCTAATTTGTATTTACGTTTAGTCCAATAAAGTTTGACGGATGACTGCCCATATCCCTGCTAAATGCTGCGGTACTGATTTTAAATTATTAATATATCATCGTTAATTTTCAAGAAGAATTATATAGATAAAAAGTTTTATTTATGCATAATCGAGTTTCAAATAAGGATCTTGAGTAATACTTTAAGAAGAATATTAAAATTCAAAGTCAAATAAATACCTCTTGCATTTGGTTGTTGCAATTTTTATTTTGAGACAAATTGATATTAAAAGAATTCAAAGGATTTCTTATTATTATCTAATAGCTGTATTCTTTGGAAGCTATGTGATGGTTAATTGCCAGGATTTACTACTGCAGCATGTACCTTGTTATATTAATAATGTATGAGCTACTTAATATGTAATAGTAATATTATTTGAACCAAACTCAAACTTTAAGGATTCTGTAAGAGCGTACTCAATTTTTTTTTAAGAATACTTGTAAGAAATTTTGTTTTTGATGTTTATTAATTTAAACAAATACCTAGCTTTCTAAGAAAATCACCTTAATGTTAAACTCTATGATTTCATAATATGCTTTAAGCTAAATAATATTATATATTTTTTTTTATTATCAATATTAAGTTTGTATGATCAAAAGTTTAGAATTTTCATACAATTTATAGTAATTGGAAAGTCATTTGATATGTCACCTTGTGATCGAATACATATAATACATGAGAATTTTTATCTCACTTGTTCTCTACTTTGTTTACAGTGAAAATATTTATATGAAATTCCATTTTTTTTTTAAACAAGCCTTTCAAAGTGTCAATCTGCAGCATCATTTAATATAAATTTTTGTTTTAGAAGAAATGAGGATTATAAAGTAATTTAAATTGTCGTATGCCATTCTCTATCGATCTTCAACAATATTAGCCGTTTGTTGCTGGGCTTCACGTGCTGCTCTTTATTTTGTCTAGATTTATTTAAGATATATGGGTAATTTCTCGTTATCTTTTGCAAAATTTAACATATGTTGCTTGCAATAAATAGTTGTTGCATTTTTTTTAGAATTGCTGGCTGCTTGCATTTTATTTTTCAAATTTGATGGCTACTTGCAATTTTTATGTTTATGCAAATGAAAAATTACAATACAGTCTTCTAAAGAATCATTTTGTTTCAATTAGAATATAACTAGGATTTGTGTCAACTTTTGTCTCTCTAAAGTTTTTTTTATGAATACATTCGAAAGATGTCTTGATTCACGCTATTTGTATTCATTTATACATTTACTGTCCTATTAAGCAGAAGTTGAATTGGAACGTTAGTTTGTACTTGCAGCATGTAAAGCATTGATATAAACATTTATTTATTTATATGAGTTTCTATAGCTTTTTAATTATCATTCTATCATATACCGTTCCATCAACTTAGCAGTAAAACCTATTTAATTTCACTTATATGGTTCATCATTTTTATAAAATAGTTTTGCGAACAATAATATACAAAGACTTTAATATTTACATACTTAACTTATTAATGTCCAACTTATTATTACCTAACTTATTTGTAAACCTAACTTATTAAGTCATATTTACTTCATAAATTATGAATAGCACAAGAAGGACAAGAAGTAAGGTGAATGATATAGTGTTACTACAATTTTCCATAATACTTCTATTATAATATTAATGTCTTAGACTTACAAAATCATGATTTTAACTCTAATGCTGAGAACTATTTACTAGATGCAGCTTTTTCTTAAGATTCTAAACTTATTCATTTAAAATTCTAGTTTTTGTTCAGCATCTACTTTGTCTTTATTGTCATAAGATAAACAAATTTGTTGCCAAATAGATTTACTTAAATGTTCTCATTATCTCCTATATGCTTATATAAATAGAATTGACTCTTCTCAAATGAACTTTGTATTCCTTGCAAGTCAACAATATCAATGATCAGTGAACTTTATATCTTTTGCAAGTCAATACTATTAATGATCATAGAACTTTGTTCATAACAAATGATGAAAGTTTCTTTAATATAATGTTGGATATTGATGCTTATGCTGCAGCTTTAGATATTAATGTTGATAGCTGTATTTTTGGGTATTGAACAAATACTGAATGTTGTCATATATTTTAAAGAAATTCAAGTGCTGCCATCCGAATACTGCCATTTATATTTAATTTTGTCATATATTTTATGAAATCCAAATGTTACCAGTCTTTTTAATAAAATTGTATATTGTCATCTATTAAATGTAATTATTAGAATTGGAAATGCTTCTTTAAATTTTTCCTTATTTTGCCATATCACAATTTGGATGGCCTATACATGGGCGACCATTGTGAATATGCAATCATCAGGATAGATAATTAAAAATACAAAATAATGGATATCACATGATTTACAATACTTTGATAAAATTCTTGTGCTGCAATGCATTGAGCTTAAAACCCTAGTTCATACAATAAGATTTTGTGCATATAATAATATTTTAATAAATATTTCAGAGGGGTCTATATGTAGGATTTTAGTATAGCTGTCATTTGCCTGGGCAAGGCTATTAGTGCATATGAAGACCACATAATTCCTTTGAGGGGGAATGTGTGTGTTTATTTTGACCCCATTTACAAATAAGTTGAGTAGACGTACTCAACTCATCGCTTGTTCTGCGCCCACAGAACAAAATTACATAATAAATAAATTATAAATTGCATTTCTTACAATCTCATTGATTGTGAATGATATATTCAGTCTTTAGACTGAAATAATCTTCAATGATTAAATCTTTCATAAATTCATAGTGTAAGATTTCATTTAAAGATACAATTTCTTTTCCTACTTTGTTTTTTTTACTTAGCATAAAAATCATTTGAACATATTCATATTTTTCTTTATTTTGCAAATACTTCAAATGCTATACTAATCTAATTGTTGCAAGATTTATAAAAATACTCTAGCACTATGAGGAAATTTTTCTTACATACTCTCCTTACTATTTTCATGCTTATTGCATCGCTTATACTTTAAGTTGCAAATGTCTAATTATGATATCCACTTAATGATGTGTTTAGCCTACTTTTAAAATGTACTTAGACTTTTAAAGTCTAACCACTTTTTCTTTCTTTTGGCTGTGCCCTACCGTATTTAAAAACAAAAATACGGTAGATCAGGAGTATGGATCTGAACCTGCAGTTAAAGAAGAACCTGAGCAATAACTGGGAGAAGTTAATTTATTTTTGTTTCTTTATGTGAAAATCAGCTGTATATATAAATATTTGTAAATTTAAATATTTGGTGATGTATAAACTATTATTTCAAGCTCATTGTAATTTCATATTATAAATAATGAATGTTTGAGTTAGTATAATTGAATTTCCTTTCCCCACATAGATCCTTATAATATAAGGTAGTATTAAATGTTGAGTTAGAATCTCCTAACTCAATATTAAATACTACTATAACACTCATTGTTAGATTAGTATATTCAATCTAATAGTGAGGCGTTACACTCTGAGAATGTGAGGTCTCCTTAATACTCTTAATTAGTCTGCCCTTGAGTTAACTAACAATGTAAACCCCCTATAGTTTTAATGTGAAAGTTTTATTTATGAATAATGTCTTATATGAATATGCCAAATGAAATAGGCTCAAAGCTAAGCAAGTATTTATGGGAAAATTTAATAATTGCAAATTATGTGATATCCAAAGATATCTAATTTAAATGATCACCTTAATGATTGGAGCTAATTAAGCTCTCAATTAACTTAGTGATATTGATCTCAAGTCAATTATAAGTAATATAAATATTTAGGGTTTTAGAAAATAGTTGATTATTTTCATTTAATAAGACGATAAAATAATTTATAAATATTACAATACTAAATAAAATTAGTCATAACATTATCCTAAACCATATATTAGTATAAGTTAACTTCATCATGGCTTAGGAGACTAGTTAGGAAAAGAATGGTTATAAGATTATTATAATTGAAGAAGATGGAAGTTATGGTTCTACAAGCTCAACTCATCTAATTGGGTTGTATTGGAAGGTAAAATCAAATCTATTACTAATCTAGTTAGATTGAAATAGTTTGAGGAAGATCTAAGTGTATAGGAAAGGAAGGAACTGTAAGCTACAATCTATTCAATTTCTATAAGTTAAAGGTTAATGAAATCAATAGGATTCCTAAACTATACTGATAAGTTTATGACTCTTAATTCAACACCTTAAAGGACTTAAGTGAAGATTCAAGGGCCAATGGTGTAACGCCCCGTCCCGTCGCCGAGTGCAAAGTACGAATATAATTCATAGTTTGGCGGCGGAACGGTGCGCTACTCGGGAGCGGTGGGCCATACAAGTAAAACCCATTGTCCCGAATAGACTAAGGAGACAGTACCATACTGAAGGCCGCTGACTCGAGCCCTAAGAGTAGGCTCGAGAGCCAATACCTAAGATAAGAATGGAACCCATATCTTAGGTATTAGACTTAGTACGTACATACAGTGTAAGGGAGGAGAGAAGGACCCATGTACGTTACAAAATATATATCAGCGTTTCCAGTACGTCGATCACATCACAATACTATGTATAGTAATATAACAGAGTGCGGAAGCTAAAAAGTAAAACATCCAGAATACATTCGTCTCAAGCAGTATAAAATATCCATCTTAGAATAGAAAAAGTAAAAATACATCCAGAGTTTTATTACAAACCATAATAATGTAGAAATATAAAAAGTCTAGCCAAAATACTGAAAAAACAAAAAGTAAAAGTAGGTGCTCGATCCCCTACAGCTCCAAGTGCTCCTCCTGCATCTCTGGGACGTCTCCCTGACCTGTCTCCAATAACTGCTTGGGATCTAGCAAATTGCCGGATCCCAAAAGTACCCCGTGTTAGACAAGAAGTCTAACACATCGAAGCTAGCTATACAGGCGAATCTAAACATAACAGATATGCAAGAACATAAAGTAAAAGTGCAGGAAAAACTGTAAAGTATCAAACGACTGAACTGTAGGAACTAAGCAAAGAAAAACTGCATCAAAACCAAGTACTGAAAATACATAAAAATGTCAGATGCCGAGAAGGATGCTATAAGCTGCACTATATGCTACTGAAGCAATGCTCACAGATATGCTATATCACGGTATATCACAGAACAATCACTGAAGGTTTATGAGTCGTACGGTCCAATGTAAACACAATAGTTAGGAAGTCAGTATGGTGATGCAGATGCACTCTGAAATTCCCCAGTCTGTGTATATAACATTTTGTTTCTCATACTGTATCACTGATAACCATGTGTCACAACAGAAGGAATGAGGTCAACTCATGTTTATGCTTTATGTTTATGCCATTATATGATATGCATGGAAAATCCCGAAATCCATGAAGAATATAGTAAGAAACAAAAATGAATTCTAAGTCTCCACTGTGCAGAATCCTGCTAAAAAGATTCTGACTCCAAATCCCTAGATCGATATTTAGTTAAAGTTGTTTATTTACTTAAAGATCACTAGGTAGGGTGATTGTATACACATATTAAATATGCTGCAAAGATAGGACCCTCAATATTTAGTTTGATTACGCCACCCTAATAAAGCAACCTTTATTAGGAGGCACCATTCGATGATGATTTTGGTATCTCAAACTAAGCATTTAGTCACTAAAGTCACAATCATACTTAGCGTCTTAAGGAAGGTAATTCTCCTTTACTTAGTTTTATTTAAGCCATACCTATTGAAGCGATCTTCGCTAGGAGGCATTGCCCGATGGCAACTGTCCTTCAATAAAACTAAGGAATGGGTACCCATTTAATACACTCTTAGGATTGATTGATTTACTCAAAGCGAAGTTAGATCCGCCTAAGCCCGCAGGATAGCAACAAAGATAAATCTTACTTAGAGTGACTCAACCAATCCAGAATATTACTGGGGACCAGTAATATGGGTATACTATACTACACTACTAATGACAAATCCTTATTCTATTAAATAGACTTGACTGAACCTTGATTATTGGGTTCAGTCAGTGAACTAATGACACCCTAAACATGTAATTTGAATAAGTAAATTTTCTAATCTTCCCTAATTAAGATTCACTATAATTAGGCAATAATTAAAGATCTAACCATCATATATGTGATTTTATTTTATATTTAGGTTCCTGAGATTTTTCTGAACATTTTCATATATGATGTCATAAAATTTTAACCAGTGGATTAAAAGTTACTAAGAAAATACATTCTGTATTTTTTTATTAAATTTTGTATTTCTTTAAACTAATAGGTAAGACCTATACAAGGTTTTATCAAATGAAGGTGATCAAGGATCACATAATATAGGTTCTACCACAATGAGATGTATCTCTTCTAAGGTCGTTAAATGATTACTACCACAAGGAGAAATAAATCAACATCTAATGTGATAGAATCTTCTATGCTTCTACCTCAAGGACTCACACAAGGCCTCCTACCTCATGATACATGAATTTAGGTCTCTTAATTAATTCAAGACGAACTTTTGAAGAGAATATCAAGATCTCTTCTTTAGGTGCTGATATTAGACTATTAGGTTCTGGTTCATAATTAGATCTTAGGGTGATTAGATCAGATGATGGAATCATATGATCATACTTAGACTAAGATTATGGGGTGTAAATCAAATATAGTATTAAGGATTTGATCACTTGTTAAATCAACCTAGTATTAATGATCTTGTTATGTAGGTTTATTACTTAAGAGAAAATCGGGGATCTTAAGGTTCGATTCAGATTATGAAATCACAAAGGGTTATTATTAACCTTATTTTGTCTAATTCAAATGTTTAGAATCAATAGTAAATCAAATGCATTATTGGAAAGTGTTCAATTCAAAGTCTTGTAATCAATATAATTAAGTTAGGTTTTTTATGGTTTAGATTTTTCTTAAGTAGATTAGGGCTTGACTCCTTCTCAAACCTTAAGTCAAATCAAGTGTGTATTTAAAGATCAATGTCAAATCAGTGGATTAATTATGCATTATTGGTGGCAATCCTAGATCTAGATCAAGTCTTAAAAGCTTGATCCAAATCTTAAGATTTCTTAAGTTAATTAAGATGTTTAAGATTCTATAGTTTTAAATTGATTCAAGTATACTTAATAAGTTTATGAAAGGTGATTTTATTTCATTTGGTTTACTGTTACAAGCTAAAATAATGATTCAAGTTTAACAAATAGTGTTTACTTAATGCTAACCAAACCCCAATTCCAAGCAAAAAGGATAAGTACACAAATAAAAATCCAACCATTTAGTTTACATGGAATTTGGCATGCAAGTCCTAATTAATTATACAAGTAATTAGAGACCGAGTTTGCTATGATCCAAGGTGTATAAACCCTAAAATTTACTAATTATGATTTGACAAGATTAGGACATAACTACCTTTACAGAACTCAGAAAAATGTTATACTTGGCACATGTAATCTACTTAACATCAGTGAACTAATGACACCCTAAACATGTAATTTGAATAAGTAAATTTTCTAATCTTCCCTAATTAAGATTCACTATAATTAGGTAATAATTAAAGATCTAACCATCATATATGTGATTTTATTTTATATTTAGGTTCCTGAGATTTTTCTGAACATTTTCATATATGATGTCATAGAATTTTAACCAGTGGATTAAAAGTTACTAAGAAAATACATTCTGTATTTTTTTATTAAATTTTTCCTAATTTCCTTAAGGAAAATAATTAATAAAATCTTTATTAATTATTTTAAAACGGCGCCGGCCCGATTTAAATCACGCGGGTCAATCGGGCCTGAAGGCCCGTTACTGTTCGACAGCGCGGGTCACGGGTCGACCCGACCCGCGCTGTCGTCTTCTTCCCCGCACCGGGCCCCGATTGAGAGCGATTGGGGCGAACCCTAATCGCCAAAATTCTCAGTCGTCAAGCCATGCCGGGGCGTAAGGATGAAGGCTACGCATTCCTGGAACTGAGACCAACCCTTAGAAACCTAAATTGTTAGCTGGGATGGCCTGATTCCTCTGGACCCTATTTCTCCATTTCACCTGAAAGGAGCTCACTGTGAGGAGAAATTCTCCTCACAGGGGGCTTGCCAGGGCTGGGGCTTGATCCGTTCACCATCAGGGCGTAAGTATGGATCGAAGCCCCATTTCAGGAGGTCCTGGGAGGCTCTAGATCCCCGGGACCTTACTCGGTCCCTGAGCTCTAAGAGACGGATAACCCGCTCGATCGATATGATTGAACAGACCCTCCCAGCGCACCAATTTGATTGCAACGAGTTCGCCTTAGCTAAGGAAGAGTGTAGAGATGGGAATTAAGCAGGAACTTAGCCCACACGGCTCAGTCCAAAACGTGGGGTACCTGGTTTTTACTGGACGAAGCTCAGCTAGAAGACAGAGGGTGATACGCTGCAACATAGAAGCTCTTAGGGGTCCTGAACTCCAGGAGCAACACTCTATCAGCTGTACGCAAGGTTGGGAGAGACGAGAGGTAGCCTGGCAGAGCAGCAATGGTGATCGGAGGAGGAATTTGAATTCAGCTCAATTCAACAGTAAAAGCTCCTGAGGTGAGGTCTGAGGCTATTTATAGCCTCAAGGAGGTGTTGGGAGGAAATGCTGGGACTGGGCTCAGCTTGGCTTGGCCCGAGAGCTCGGGTCAAGAGGAGCTTTTAGAATTTCCAAAAATGGGGGTATCAGGCTGGAGAGCCCGTCTCAGAGGCCTCAGGGGATTGAGGAACCTCTAACGGCTATGCTGAGCTGGCGGGGGAGTGGGGGACATGCTCTGCCTGTCGGGGATGTGTTTTTTCCCTGTCGGGAATTCTGGCGAGGCGAGGAAGATGATGAACAGCGCGGGATCCACGACAGCCGTCTGATGAATCGTTCATTGGGACGGAACGGTCCAGATTCGCGAACATCTAACGGCCAAATGCGGGGAGCAGATCGCCCGTTGGATTCAGACCG
The DNA here is from genome assembly GCA_016760335.1 of Gastrodia elata. NCBI lineage: Eukaryota > Viridiplantae > Streptophyta > Magnoliopsida > Asparagales > Orchidaceae > Gastrodia > Gastrodia elata. The sequence goes on along the minus strand of CM028670.1, from coordinate 63,544,464 downwards.
CTAGATCTGACGGATCGCAGCGCTACTTATGGCGGACGGATGGATACCGTCCGATCCTTCAATCGGACCGCGGAACGGTCTAGATTGATAGATCCTGATCAAACGTAGGCCGCACGATCTGACTCGAGGAATGGACGGTTCAGATCGCGCCCGCTATTTTAAAAATGGCTAAAGGTATTTTTGCAATTTTAAATTGTATGGAGCCCTAAAGTGCAATTGCACCATTTTAAATTAAATTGAATTATTGCCCAAATGAACTCCAAATTGCACCAAAATTTCACCCTTAGCTAATTTGGGAGTGAAGAATTCAAAAATGTAATCAGATTTTAATTCTGAGATCAAAATATTTTGGGTCTAGGTTAGAGCATCTAGACTAATCAAATTACAATTTTTGGCTTAGAGAAGCCCAATGGACTTCAAATTTTCCAGATAGGCTCAAATTGATATTCTAAAAATAATGATGTTAAAAAAAATGAATTAATCAATATCCATTTTGCATGGTAACAACCTAGGGTTGTTACAAATGGTGAATTGAGTTGGGATCTAATCTAGGTACTTAGGACTAGTACTAATAGATTCATATATTATACTACTCAAGCATTCACATTAAATACACTTAATGGTTACAATATCTAGTTCTAGAGGATCACCTACAAATCAAGTTGTAAATAAATCATATAGCTTCTCTCGTAAGGTTGAAAGGTTGATTTTATAATTGATAAGTATTAAAGGATTTAAAATTAAGAGAACTAAGCTCAAATCATGCAATTAAAATTCATAAGGGAAGAAATTTAATGTGACATGTTAGCTATCCTAAGGTTCAAATATCAAAAACATAAAATTATGAAATTAGATAAATTATCCAAAATTATCCTAAATTAAGAGCCAAAAACCTAAATTACCAATTGTTGTCCAGATGAAATATTATATGCATATATGGAATCCTTATAGCATAAGGAGAAAAATGACACTAAGTAGGTCAAATTTGTACAATATTAGGTTTCTAGGATTTGGAAGGACTCCTAATTATGGTTAAAATATTATTATGAGATCTAGGATTTTAAATCTACATCCGATCTCATATTAATATTCCTCACATTTTTGTGAGTAAAATAGACTATTTGATCATTTAATTAGGATATTAAATAATCAAATTAGGTCACATAAAATAATGAAATTAAATAACAATTAATTAATTAACCTAAATAAATGATTAAATTAAACATTCACCAAAACATAAAATAAATAGCATATTAATGATCTACACATTTTTGCGATCAAAATGATATTTAATTTTGTATTAATTGGATGTGTATATTTAAAGATATAATTAAATGAAATTTGCATTAATTAAACATTAATTTAAACATAGATTATTTAATAAATCAATCCATAAATCATTAATCAGCTGACCCCATAAAATTAAAGGTGGCTCAAAAATTCATGGCACAGAAATTTAGGGCACGAATTTTGAGAGAAGATGGTTGTCATCATAACAACGCATAAAATTACGTGTGTCGCCTCGACAAGCATCGGCCCAAGAGGGCGACGCGTGTCAACTCTGAGTTCCGCGCGGAATAGGTGCCTAATCGGTCGAGTCGGTCCGATTTGAAAAGCACACTAGAACCAAAGACCACGGTCTGAGCCGCGTCGTCCCAAAGGGGACCCGTGCGAGATACCCTAGGGTTCGACCCCCCGGTTGAACCTGGGAGAGTCGTGACGCAACCCGCATGCCGCCAGTTTGCCCTTAAGAAGGCTGACCTTCCAAGACTAAAATCAAGACTTGGGGGTGGTTGTGCCACCTACAGAGCGATGCCATAGGGCCCTACGGTCAGTCCTAGACATTGTCTGAAAATGGATTGATGAACCTAAGCTCAATTGAGCTCGGATGAGCTGATTGAGCTTTGATAGGTTGATTTAAGCATTGGAATAGAATTTAGGATGAACAATTAAACACTTGGAAATCAGGATGAGTACATTTAAGTGCAAAAGGGTTCATCACTTCGACTAGAACTTAGGGTTTTCGCAGATTCTTCTTTTCACCTTGTATCGCTTCAGCAGGAGCTCTGTGAGGTTGCAACAATTACAGTAGGAGGAAAAGGCAAGAATGAAGCCTTTGGGAAAGCCTAAAGGCCAAGGGAAAATGGTCATGGCATCCAACGGCCAGCCCTCTGAGCGCAGGATCACCTTTGCGATAGAGGCGTACAAGGAAAACTTCTGGATCATTGGATCAGACGAGCGATCCAACGGTCTGGTCAGACCCACGCTGAATTGTCATCTGATCTGGTTCTAATACTGTTAGGCGACTGCGATCAGCTTGGATCATAGACCCGGGCGACGGGATGTGCAGCAAATCCCCGTTATCCGAAAATACAACCGCTGGAATATTTAATAAATAATAATTTAAATTATATTATTTAATTATTTACTTTACTTTAATCAAATGGACTCCGAAAAATCCCAAAAATTCACCCTTACCTAATTGAGAGGTGAGGAACTCAAAAATGCAAACAAATGTTTGATCGAAGGTCAATTTAATTATCTTAATTTCCTGAGTATATAAATAATATTAAAATATTTGTAAAAAATTCGATAACTTCCAAATACTTTCAAAATACCACCCCTAGCTAATTTGGGTGTGGTGAGTCCAATGGTGGACTCTATTTTTGATTCTGAAGTCTAAATGAATTAGGCATCCTCAAAATTATCAGAAAACTAAGAAATATTGGAATTTGACAAATGATCTCTAATTCGTATGAAAATTGAAATGGAGGCTCTTAATACTAATATAAGACTAATGGAAAAAGATTAGAGTCAATTAGGTTACTAATTGATGGGTAACAACACTAGGGTTGTTACATTTACACCGAGAATCTTCGCTCAACAAACATGTGTTCGTGGCTAGGACCTTTATTTTCATTCCCTTTAGGCTTGAATTATCGATTGATTTAGCATTATTTCGTTACATTATACTTATTAAACAAAATATCCTCAATATTTTTATAACATGCATAATAATAACATATCTTAAACATAAAATGAAAGGGTTTAATTCATTAATGAAATTTCATACAAACATGTCTTTTTGTCTCTTTAATCTTACATGATGTAGGCCCAACAATCCCCAAGGAGCATTTAGCCTTTCATTACAGATTAAAGATAGATAGATACATATAAAGACAAGAATCTTGACATTAGTTTGATTATAAAAGAAACAAGAGAAGGTCGAGAGAAAACACTACGAATGTCTCATAAATTTCTTGGGGTTCTCTGGATTTCTTCTTCTCCTTCCTCTTCCTTCCTCCAAGCTCCTTGCACTTTTCCTATCTCTTGATCTTGCAAGGGTCCTCTAATCCTACTTCTTGGAGAGTTCTCCTTCTCTCTCTATTAGCAGCCTTTTCTAGGATTTCTGAATGTGGAAAATGGGAACCCTCTTTTAGTTTGAAAATGCTATTTTTATAGGGATTCCTTCAGCCTTCTGCATAAATTTTGTATAACCCTTTCTCTTCCTTGAATTTATACAAAGCCATTTAATATTATTCCTTTATTCATCTTGGATACAATAGGATTTATTACTTTTATAAGTTCCAAATGGCTGGGGAAGGCCAAAGGCTTAATTTTTTTGCCTTCCCTATGCTATCATTAATGCCTTGACCTGGGAAAAACTGCGTCGAGCACTATGGCGCGCTGCAGCATGCTGTGGCATGCTGTAGCTATTGTATCTAATTTTGTTATTCAAGGCTCCAGACATGCTGTTTACTGGGGATCTATCATGGGGCGCTGTGGCAGCCTTGTTCGAAACACTTTTCTGCTGTAGCGCGCTGTGAAGAGTATAATTAATTCAGTTTATCGCTATGGCATGCTGTGACGGTTTGAGTTTTGAAAACATGGAACTGCCACTGTTCAATTAATTTACTTAAGGTTTATATAAATAATCTGAAATTCCGTCATGGCGCGCTGTGGCTAGCTGAGGCGGGCGACAGCAGATTTTGTCCCAGGTCTGCGTAAATTTTCATAAGGCATAGCGTGTTGTGGAGCGCTTGGAGCGCACTGTAGCGGTCAAAAATTCAAAATCGTGGATTTGGCACTGTTCAATTAGTTCATCCAATGTTTAAATATTTTTCTGAGAAATGACATCGTAGCGCACTGCAGCGCGCTGTGGCGCGCTGTAGCGGTTCTACTTCTAGGCTTGCAGGTATGCTCCAGGTGAGCTCTATTCAGCAGATCGCCATGGCCCACTATGGCGCGCTATAGCGCGCCACAGTGGTTTTCTTCTAGAAATTATTTTTCTTCTCCAGAATTGCCTCTTCTCCTATTTTTACTTGAAAATGATAAGATTCAAATCAAAGTATGCTTGTTCATGTGCTGTTTTGAAAGTTATTAATCCTTTATTTTGTTATAAATCTTAGATTTATCATAGATCTCATGCATGATCTGACAATGATGTATGAGAAGCCTTCAGCTTCTAACAAAGTTTTTCTGATGAAATGATTGTTCTATATGAAGATGATTAACAGCTACTTAGTGACAACATATGAATGAGCTTAACACTGTGACAAGCCAGTTTAGTTTAGTTGGAATCAAGTTTGATGACAATGTTTGAGCTCTGTTATTCATTTCTTCATTGCCAAATAGTTGGGATGGGCTGGTGACAACCATTAGCAACTCATCAGAAAATGCATCATTGAAATTTGATGACATTATCGGGATGGTGCTGAATAAAAAGGTGAGAAAAAGATCCTATGGGGAGGCATCTACTTAAGCGTTTAATGTTAAAAGCTTAGAAAGAAGCATAGACCAAAGACATAACAAAACAGGTCCAAGTCAAGATGAGGAAAATCAAGACCCGGAAAAGCAAAGTCTAACTATTGAAATTGTGGAAAGACAGGTCACTTCAAGAGAGACTGCCCTATCCTGAAGAATATAGTTTCTAGGAGCAAGGATATGTGCACCATAGTTAATATTTTAATAAAAAAGGATCAAGATGCATTGATCATGTCACTTGTTAACATGGAGTCCTGGGTGGTAGACTTAGGCACATTCTTTCATGCAACTCCTACAAGGGATGCCTTCAAAAAATGCACCAAGGGTGACTTTGGGAAGTGTATATAGGAGATATAAGGCATGTGAAATCATAAGTAACGATGATGTGGATGTCTAACTTTCAAGTGGTGCAGTTTGGAACCTATGGGAAGTTAGACATGTGTCGTGTCTAAAGAAAAATCTTATTTAAGTTAGCCAGTTAGCCAAAGAGGGCTATAGTACACTCAAGGAAGGTCACCAAGAGTGCACTCTTTGTTTTACTAGGCAACATGGAAAGTACGCATTACCTAATTATTAAAATGTCTGATTCTATTGCAACTGCAGAATAGATAAACATAGGTCTATGGCACTAGAGGCTTGGCCATATGAGTGAAAGGGGTTTAAAATTTCTATAGTCAAAGAGAAGGCTTCCATACCTAAAATTAATGGACTATAATTTCTGTGAAGATTATGTACTGGGTAAACAAAAGAATATTACATTCTCTAAAGATGGAAAAGAGCTGAAAGATAAGAAACTTGAGTTGATGCATACAGATGTATGGGGTCATGCTCATACTTCTTCTAAAAGTGAAGCCACATATTTTTTCACCTTCATTGATGACCATTACAAGTTATAGGTTTATTTCCTAAAATATAAATCCAATGTGTTTGTGTGTTTGGGAAATGATTAGCTTTGGCCGAGAATGAGACAGGATTAAAGCTTAAGTGCTTAAAATATGACAATAGAGGTGAGTATTGTGATAAAAAGTTAAAGAAGTTCTGTGCCTTGAGAGCAATAAAGAGAGAATTTACAGTTCCAAGAACACCATAGAAAAATGGTGTTGCATAACGGATGAATAGGGTGATCACAGAATGCACCATAAGTATGATGCTTCATGCAGGTCTCCCAAAGTAATTATGGGATGATGCTGTTAATACAGCGATATACTTGATAAATCGGGGACCTTCCGTACCCCTAAATGAAGGGATTTCTTAAGAGGTATGGAATGGAAAGGAGCTGAAATTAAACCACCTCAAGGTTTTTATCTATTCATCCTATGTGCATATTGATGCATGATCCATGAGAAAGCTTGATGCAAAGGCAATCAAGTGCACATTTATGGGATATGGAATGGGCGAGCTAGGCTATAGATTCTGGGACAATTAGAATCAGAAGGTTATTAGAATAAGAGATGTCTCTTTCAATGAAAGTAAGATGTATAAGGATTATTTTGGAGTCAAGACCGATTCTAAGGTTGTTTCAGATAGTGAGCCTCGACACATGGAAGTTGATGACAGTGTTGAGCCAGAGGAGTGGGTACAAAAAAATTCTTAGGAGAGCATTGAAGAAATTGAATATAACAACCCAAGTTATTACTCAATCTGATTAGGACTAATTAAGGTCCTAATCTTAGTCTTAGTGCTCTAATTAGGTCATTAGAAGTCTTTCACCAATATCTAATCCTAATTAGGAGTCTAATGGATCGAATCCTAATTTTGGAAAAATACAGAAACCTTGGAAATTAACCTATATAAATTGACCTCATATCAAAAATTGAACTTTGCCATTGCACTCATTTCCCCAAAATTTAGCTAGGGGTGATGTTTTGGTGGCAATCGGAAGTCGTCAAAATTTCGTCAAATATTTTAATATTTAAATACCCCAAAATTTGGGAAAATTAAATACTCATCAGAATTAAAATCTGATTTCGCCATTGCGATCCTCACCCTCGAATTAGCTAAGGGTGAAATTTTAAGATTTTTCGGAGCACATTTATAAAATCTGATTTTTCTTTAGGATTCAATAAATTAAATAAAGCAATTTTATTTTCCATTTATTTCTTTTCCTCCTTCCCAGCACCTTCCTCCCCCTGAACTCAAGAGATTTTTGCCATCCCCTTATTTTTTTATGCTGCTCCTACCACCTTTGTTCCCCCTTCCCTCTCTCAACCTCCTGCCACCTCCCTTATATCCACAATTAGGATGGGACAACTCAGGCCATCCCATCCCATGGCAGGCCTCTCCTCCATTAAGAGAGCCTTTGGCTCTCAGCTCTCCACTTCCTTTATCTCCCTTGCCTAGCTGAATCCTCCTCCCATTGCTGTGTTTGATGAAGGAAGAACCTCTCAAGCTCTCAAGCCTTCCTTAGAAAATCTGCCATTGTAAAGCAAAGGTGCCCCCCTTTCCCTCCATTGGTTAATCCAATTGCTATTCCATTTTGTTTTTATGCTCATTTGTATGTCTAAGAATTTGTGTTACCCTAGGTGTATATCTATGAAACTATATTTAAGATGTAGAAGCTCATTGAAATCTATAAATAATAGAGAAGGATATGTAAATCAACTAATATGAATTTTTGTACCTCCTTTCCCCCATTGAATGTATTTAATGGCTACTATATTTCACTCTTATGCTTAGTTTGCATCCTTAGAAATCTGTATTTATGGTATGGAGTTCATCAGAGCTCATTAGATTATGGTTTTAGGAAGATGAAGTTGTTCTATTTTTCTTTCTTTCTACATACCTAGTCCTTTAACTCTACTATTTGCATTGATAACATAATCGTTTGGTGTTGATTTGGGTAACAATGGAAAGGTCTCGGAAAGACCTTTCCATCGGTATATGGCACTACACGTGAGTGCTCTAGGTTGAGAGTAATTGAGCCTAAAAGTTGACCCGTTATGATTTTCGTACAAGCGAAATCACCGACACGCGCCGCAGCACACCACAGCGCCCGAAGTTTCGAATTCGGGTCCATAATAATTTAACGAAGCATAAAAATACTTTTTGATGAAATTAAATGAAATTCGCTGTAGTGCGCCACCGCGGGCTGTAGTGTCATTTCAGAAAAACCATATGAAACCAAGAGATAAATTAATTGAATAGTGACTTTTGAAAGTTAAACTGCTACAGCGCGCCGCAGCGCACCGTAGCACCCAGCTCTCAGGGTGGTTAAGCCGCAGTGCGCCATAGGGCCAAAAAGCACTGCAGCGCACCATAGTGCTGCAATCCACCGTAGTGCGCTTTAGCGCCTAACAGCGCTGCAGCGCGCCACAGTGCGCCATAGCGCCAGGCTCTCGGCCAAAAGGAGCTATAGCGCGTCGTAGTGTCCAGAACTATCTGGATTAGCCCAGTGCTGGCTAAAATGGTCAAAACTTAACAGTTTTTGAACTTTAAGAACCTTAGGACCCTAGTGGGGCCAAATTATATCACTGTTTAAAATTGGACACTATATAAAATTATATGAGAATTTGAAATATAGAAAAATTAGGTTTTGTCTCTGTGGGGCCCCTGTACAGGTAATAAGAAAGTACGGTGCTCCAACTATGGCAAATCCCCAACTTAAGTAAAGTTAGGCGAACCCAACCTGCCCTAAGTCAAGGACTTGTCACCAAGTGCTATAACATCCATCAATATAAATATCAAAGTGGCGGAAGCAGTACAAAATAAAGTAACATCCACAAGCATACATAGTAGGGAAAGAAAATGCAATAAAGTAACTCATCACAATGCAGAAAGTAGAGTACATCCAGAAAGTTAATTATTATAAATAGAAATGAATAACTGAAAAATGAAAGACTCTCGTCCTCACTGAAATAAACAAGGCAAAACTATCTAAACAGCAGCTGGAAGGTCCTCCTCCTGAACTGGCTCCTCCTATGTGACACTGCCCACGAATACATCTGAATCTGACATTTGTCGGTATCACAAATGCCAGGGCCCCAGCCAACAAAACAAAAAGGTTACAGTTAGACAATTATCTAAGTACATTTTAGGCTATTTAAATGAACTGAATATTAAGAGATATCACATTCAATTTAACTACACATGCAAGTGGTAAAGGGTGCAACAAGCTATGAAAAAACTAGAATACCATAAACTATCAATTTATAGCATGTAACATGTATGTGAAGTAACATACAAAACACTAAATAAGGAAGGTAAGGCTAAAAGCAAAATAACGGTAGCTACTGAATAAACATGATCCTAACATGATTATGATCAAGGTAAAACATGCTGAGTATAAAAGAACACAAGTACTGAATACGATAAAATTCTAGCATCCTAAACGTGCCATTCATACATATATCTAAGCCATGAAAGTATACATACAACATGCAGATTAATATGAAAAGAAGCCACTGAGACATGTGGCAAAAGCAACGCAATGCTGAAAATAAAACCACTGAGACATGTGGCAAAGTGAGCAAATACTGAAAATAGGGCCACTGAAGCATGTGGCAATGTAAATCAGAAAATAAAACAATTCAGCTAAAGTAGTAATAAGCTTAAGGCCTAGTACTGCCATACCAGCCAATAGGCCATACAGGGCCTCCAATATCGATCAATCAATCCCCAGCCTAGCCATCCAAATATGCTAGGTCTGAGTCCAATCTATACAATACTACTACTGAAGAGGCAGACAAAGCTAGGTCATATTCTACTAGCTACAAACAAAACAAAACTGAATGATATGTAATTTCAATACTAGCTTAGGATGCATCATCCTAAGTTTCTCCTATTATGCTCAAGGGCTAAAGCTCAAAATCCAAGGTATGCAAAGCAATCTGGTCAAAGTAAGCAAGAGACTCAATTTAGACTTATGTGATATCTATTGTTGTCTAAATTACTAATTCTAGCTACTCTGAGAAGGTACAAGCTTAGGATCTCCAACATCCAGCTATCGAGTAAAGTCTCAGATTTACATCCTTAAAGTTAAATATTAGAACTTAACAAGTTCTAATCCAGAATCAGGCAATGACTATGTAGTTTAAGTAAGCAAATCAACGACCTAATTTTATGAATATTTTACTCTCTTACCCAAATCTTGATTAAATAAATCAAGATTTAAGAATTTAGAACTTAAACCCTATGTTGAGTTCAAATCCCAAATCCTAGGTGATATTCTAAATAGGATCTAGGTCTCTCACTTATTACCTAATTTGAAGGTAAAGAATCCTATAAGTTGAAAGATTCAGGAACTAAGATCTTAGTGAAAGGCTTTCTACTGATTATAAGATAAAATAATCAATTAAGAACTTGAGAATCTAAGATCTATATTCCATCTTTAAGATAATTTCATTATCTTATTGATTGAATCATCCTATACCCACATGGAAGGTTTCAAAAGATTAAACAATCAATCATTAAAGAATTTCAATTGGAGGTGGTTTGATTCAATTTGAAGATCTAAGTCTAAGATCTAAGATCTAAAGATCTGAAGTTTGATCACTTTAGACTTCTAATTAGAGTTTTGACTTAAGAGTTTCCATTTGTGAATTTCTTTAGATCTAATTTCATGATTAACTATAAGGAGCTTATTAAGGTCAAGAATTGACAATTCCAAGCATTAGATTAACATTAAACCCATTTTGACCTTCTTAGGTTATTTAAGATCTAAGTGTCTGAGTTTTGATCACTTTAGATCTTAAGCTAAGATTTTACTGACATTTCCAATTACTTTTCTTTTAACACTTAATTCTTAAGTTATCTTAACTGAACTTATTAATGAGATAATTGACCATTTCAATTATTAAACTTAAGGTTTAATACCATAGGATCTTTATGAGGAATGCTTACGGTTTAGGTATCTTAATTAAGGAATTAATTAGACCTTATGAATTGGTGATTATTATTATTCTAGGATTTTAGAGAATATTTCCAATCTGTGTTATAGTGGTTTACTGAAATTTTCAGTCCTTAAGGAACATTAAATCATACTTTGGTCAAAATGACCAGAATGCCCTTCTTAAGACAAAATTAGGATTTTAGGGTTTTATTGTCCAAATTTATTCTAATCTATTTTAAATTGTTTCATATTGCTTAATGAGGTGGGGAACACCTTTAATTGAGGTTTTGATGACCTAAATAGTTTTAATTAGCACTAATCACTTAATTAAGCCACTTATGGTGATTAGTGAAATTAAGGCATCTTAGGGCAATCCAACCTTACACTTAGGTTTTACTAGGTTTAATATAATATTAGGAATCATTCCCACCCAAATCAAAGGCTTAATTAGGGTTTAATTCACTAATCCTTGATTAGGGTGATTAAGGAGTGATTAAGAAAATTAGTTATTCAAAATTAATTTTAAGGGTCTGGAATTGTCCCTTAGGGTACAAGGAGCAATCAGAGCCCTTAAACTCATAAATTAGATAATCAAATAATTTTATATGATTTAATTAAAAATAGAGAAGGTTTGGCAAATAATTTTTAATCCAACCATTGGATCTAAGATTTTATTTTATATTTAGATTCCCTGAATTTTTCTGATTCAAATGGTATATTGGATCATACCATTTGGATCTGTATAACTAAAGTTATTTAATTAATTCGTTCTGTATTTTTATTTAAATTAGAACTTTAGGTTTTAATTAAATTAATTCATAACCATTAAAAATACACTCCAATAATTATTTAATTAACCGCGGCCCAAAATCAAAACCGCACGGGTCAGAGACCGACCCGACCAGGACCCGCGACTTCGTCTTCTTCCTCTCGACGGGTCCGGAGCCCGTCGAATTTCAAAGCTGAAATTCTCGGCACTCCGGCGATGGCAGGGGCTCAAATTGATCCCTACACGTTCCTTGAGTCAAGGCACGTCGAATTGACTAAGAACCCCCATCTGGATCCCTCTAGATCGATGGGGTCTTACTCACCTGAGACGTCCTCTTGTGAGGCGTCTCAGGTCGCCTGTGAGGGGGAAATTCTCCTCACAGGGACCTCGATTCGACGGGATTTTGATCCCTACATGCCCAGGGGGACTAGACACGTCGAAACCCCAACCTATCATAACCCGAGGCGCAGCCAATCGCTGGGTCCTTACTCGGACTCAGCCATTGGCTCGATGGCTAGCTCAGTCGATCGATACGATCGACTCGAGCTAGCTTAGCCCCAGGTGACAATCACATTGGGTTCCTAGGTGGCTAAGGTTGCTTAGATGACAATCAAGGCTCATTCAATATACAGGAATGGAAATGAGCTTCAGAAAAATTTTAATGGAGGAAGCTGTACCTCGAGTCGGGGATACAGGCCTTGCCGAGGGAAATTGAGACGCTCTTAGGCTTCCTGCAGGTCAGACGATCGAGCACAGGGGGTTTGAACACCAGACGAATCCTCTATCAGCAGTCCTAAGCTCTGCAAATGCAAGGAAATCGTCGAGGGAAGGGGGAGCTCCAGCAGCCTTCAGCAGGGAAATTGGGGATTTACAGTGAGCAAAGCGACTCATTGTGAAATCCCAGGGGTACTTATAGGCTCTAGGAGGGCTCAGGCATGGAGGCCAGGGCCCGGGTTTGAAATTTGGCTCGGCCCGAGGCTCTTCTTTAAATTCCCAAAATTGGGGAGGTCCAGGCCTCCTGGCTCAGCCGGCTAGGCTCGGCCACTTACGGGAAGGTGCCAACGGTCGAGCTGACCTGGCGCGGGGAGTGGCAGACAGGCATTACGTGGCGAATTTCCGTGAATTTTTCCTGTCGGGGCGTAATCCTCTGGGGACGAAGGTGAACAGTGGCTAGCAAGGGCGCGACCGTCTGATGGATTTTAAGTTACGATGGAACGGTCCTGATCGTCCGACCAATAATGACTGATCGCGGGGATCAGATCGACCGTCGGATCTAATCCACGGATTGAACAGGTGATCAGCTTATTTAAGGCGGATGGATTAAGCGCCGTCGGATCAGATCTCAGAACCGCGGAACGGTCGAGATCTACTGGATCCGATCGACGGCGCGAGCCGTTGCATCGAAGAGCTCTGAGATGCGTGCTAACAATCCAATGGGCGCAAAGCCGTGCGCCGCTGTCGGGACCCCGCAGCGGATCTGCCGCGGTCCCGACAGCGAATCCCAAGATTTAATTTAATTAATTTTAATTTAAATAAATCCAATTAAATAATATATAATTATCTTAAATTATCTAAATCCAATTTAGGACCAAATGAGCTCCAAAAATTTCCAAAAATTCACCCTTGGCTAATTTGGGCATGAGGAATTCAAAAATGAAATCCAATTTTAATTTGGAGATCAAAATAATTTAGGTATTTTTCAGGGCTTAAAAATAGCAAAAAATACCAAATTTTCCAATTTAGCTCCGATTGATTTCAAACTTCTAGGTTTAGGTTTAAATGACCCATTGAATCCAATGAAATCAAAATCAAACCTTGGTTTAGCTTAATTAATCTAGTTTTAGCTATGGTAACAACTTAGGGTTGTTACAGTCTCCCTTTCAAGAAAATAGAATCCTAAATATTAATTTGATCATATCTTAGTCAATTAGACTCCAAATTTAAATATTTAAAGTGCTAATTAGCTTAAAATTTTAGTGCCAATAGCATTCTAAAATAATATTTAGGTTCTGAGTACTAGAAAATTAGAAATAACCAAAATATCCCTAGCCCTAATTAGATCATAACTTGACCAACTGAAGTCTAATTTGGGTCTACTCCTAGTTAAAGTACTCAGTATGATATTTGAAAGCTAATGCCACCGAGTTTGTTGTATTTGGACACCAAATGGAAAAATTAGCTTTTTGACCCCTCTTAGCCTTAGGAAATTTTATAATTACCCTTGAAATTAAAATGGCTATAACTAAATCATTAGACCTCATAATTTAATATTCCTAGACTTTATGGAATCCTTAAACAACAACCAACAACAAACTGCATAAAAATTTAGATTTCATTAAGTATAATTTACTAAAATGCCCCTTAGGTCAAAAACTTTAGTTTGGACCTGGTGTACTTACTATCTATATTCATGTTAAACTATAAGGAAACATTTGGCAGTAAGAAATCCCAATTTGGACCCCTAAATTAAAAAAGTAGCTTTTTGGACCTTTAAGTAGGGGCAAAATGATTATTTTACCCAAAATTTAGGTTAAGTACCATTAACCCTTAAAATACTCTTTTTAATCCATAAAATTAGTAATATAACTGAATTAAGATCAATTTAAGTCATAAAATCTCTTAATTGGTTAACTGTCTAAAATCCCCCAACTTAGACTTAAAAATCTTTAAGGAAAAAGGATCCTTACTTAACTAAAATCTATCCTTAATCTCCCTAATTAAATAGAATCAGCAAGTGTAAAAAAATTTAATCAATTCTTAGAAATTCTCTAAGTCTTATCATTAGGAATCCTCACTTCACCTTAGGATCCGTTCCTTAAGAATAAGGCTAAATATTAGGTTAGATTTTATTCATTGAATAACAGAGTTTTTCAATGAATGAATCCTTAATTTTTATTAGTTACTAAATTTTCATAATTTCATTTTTTATTATTTTATATTTCAATCCTATATTAAGAGTAGAAGAATCATCCTATTAAGCTTAACTTTGCTTAATAGGATTTATCTCAATTATTAGTTCACTTAGAATTGAAACCTTAGACTTTACTTTTGGATTGTGTGCTTAACTCCAATCTTGTGATGTTAGAATCATAATCCCTAGTTTAGTAGATCTTGATCAGATCTAGTATAGAACGTCTAAATTCATTAATTAAGTCATAATTATTTATTATTTAACTCATAGTCAATATTGATTTAATCATATTAGGACCTAGCTAGTCCTAATATTTTGTAATATAAGGTCGTACTTCTAAGTTACATTCGATAGTATGAATTAGAGATCCTAAACTTGTGTAACTTAGAATAGTTAGGATAGTTTAATTGGATAACAATAGGGTCACCCTGTATAGAAGAGTCCCTTGCTTATTACTTGATTATTGTGCTACACATTCCTTGTATTTTGTGCTTAATCTCTTGGACATGTCATGTAAGAAAACTTTGTGCATGAAATAAAAACTTAGAATAATTAGGATAATAGTTGCCTTGGGTTCAGTTATATTATAGTAGGTTTTGGTGCACATTTACCCTAATGGACAGGGGTAAGGAATAATGAGGATACTTAATATTACTCATTGAGGAGTGTGTGTTATGCTTGGAACCCGTATAGTCTTGCAAACATGCTTGACTCCTCAGCTATTTCTAGACATGTCCACAGAAGTAAAAGTAAAATAACTAAAATATTGTGCATTTGTATTTATTGCCTCTTTAGTCTTACTGTTCTATTCTATCTGCCCTAGCCCAGAAAAGCTTTGGGAATTTTTGTCTGTGCCGATTGGCCAATTTTCTGATATGGCGATTATACATACCTATTTCAATTTCAGTTTACTATTTATTATGTTATTGATGGTTGTTATTTTCAGTCAGTTATACCTTACTTATCGATTTACTTGTACATATTTATAGGATACTAGATATTTGCTGCTTACTATATGTACCACTTTTAGACTTATTATTTTTAATCAATATATGTCATATGAGCATCAACATGTTTAGAATTAGATTTTTCTTTCAAGTACTCTTACTTACTGCATTATATATGTATGCCCATTTTTTGCTTAGTTTGTCTAAGGTGTGCTTTCTGCCTTAATTTCTACTTAGTTATAAATGGTATATTTATAACTTACCCTGCTCCTTGTATGCTTACTACTCCTATGCTAGATAATTATTTTGGTTTTGTACATGTAAATGGTGATATTAATAATTCATGTAAAATATTCAGCCTAAAATGTACTTAGACAATTTGTCTAATAAGAATTTTCTTTTATTGGCTGGGGCCCTGGTATTGTGAAACTGATAATGTCAGATTCAGATAAGTTTGAGGAGCTGAGTGCTAAAGAGGAGGAGCCATTTATTGAAGTGGAGTATCAGCTGGGTGATCTAGAAGCTGCCTAGTTTTCTTTCTATATATTATGAGGATGAGAGACTTTTTATTTCAGTCCTTTAAACTATTTATTAAATGCTGTAATAATACAAGTATCTTGACTGTGTTTTTCTTTACTGTACTTTATACTCTGAGCTATGTGTTGCACTTTTTCCTATTTATTGTGACAATCTGGATGTATATGGTTTTACTTTACTTCCGCACTCTGATCTGTATTCGCTTAGTGATTGAGTTTATGACATGTATGCAATGGCTTATCTCTTCCTTACTAGTGGATTAGGGTATAAACTTAATCCAATCTTAAGTAAGGGATTTACCAAAGTGACACTCCACTCCTTGGTTTAATGATTGTGGAATAAGGGGCGGGGTGCCACATTAAGCTACAAACATTAATGTTGCAGAGATCTATAAGAATTGCTAGACCGCCACAAAGGTTCTCCCCTTCTTTGTTTTATCTTTCAGCTAAATTTTATGATTAAGGTGTTAATCTTCTCCTTGGATAGTAATCATCATAAATATAAACTAAAACCTCAATTTTTATAATTAAACTTGCTAATCATCTAATAATGACCTTAAATCATGATTAGTGATTATTTGTTAACTAAAATTAGCATTTAAGTTGTTAATCTTCTCCTTAGATAGTAAGGAATTATCTAGAATAGAGAAAATTCAATTTAGAATCTTAAATCTTAAGGTCAACATTTGAACCCTTAAATAATATTCTTTTGATAAGAAAAGTCAAAAGTATCTAAAATAATGATCTTGTAACCATTAGTATATCTGTTTCCATTTAGATCCATGATTAAAATGCTTAGAGCTTTAGTTTGGCTTAATTCGTGCATTAAGAGCCATACTGACCTAAACCCAGAGTTTTCCCTTAAGTATTTGAGTTTAAATTAATTAAGTGCCTTGGAAGTGAATGCAAGATTCATATTTTCCTTCTAATACTCTTAGAACTTTGTTTTAATAAATTAAAATTAGTATTGAATTAGTTAGATCTATACATAATTCATTTAGACTAAACCCTAGTATTAACCTAATCAAGGTAGTTCACTCTTAATATATTAGTATTAGTTTCTATTGAAATTGAGTTGCCTCAATAGAATTGCTTCTAAGTTAACCTTTATTCCAATTTCATCCAAATTTAGTCTAAGTATTAGAAGACAATACTATGGATGTATGATCCATACTATGTTCCCTAACCCCTAAAATTAGTAAAAATTAGTATCATTTGATCTTATTGAGACTTATAGGATAATTGATTTAATCATTTAATTTCCATAGGCGATAGTGTGTAATTTTAAATAAGAACTTGTTAAGTTCTAATGTTTAATCTCATAGGAATATAAATCTGGAAATATTCTGGATAGTAGGATATAAGAGATCATGAGCTTATATATTCTCAGAATAGTTAGAATGAATAAATTAGATAACTATAGATATCACAGATCTTATTATAGAATTTATACTTAATCCTTATTTTGTTGCATTGCTTCATTATTTTTTAACTGTTAGCTTTGAGCATATAATACTTGAAATATTATTGTGTATTTGGTAAATACACGATGATATTATATGCATTTGATAAAATCATATTATATCGGTAAATCAACACGATAAAGAAGTAAAAAACTCAGTAAAATATGTCCTAATATTTTTACCTTCTCAGTTCTTGTTATTCATCTTTGCTTGGATCTAGCTCCTAGATATGACTCAAATCTAGCTCTTACATAGCTTGATGATGCATGTGGGACTTTCTCTTCAATGACTCTATTTAGCCAGTTACTGTTATGGCAGTTATTCATTTCAACTACATTTTTATGCCTTTTTAATTCATTCACAATTTCTAGTTAAGTTTATAGTTCAGTCATTTTCAATTTTTTTTGCAGATTTTTAGTACCTTTTCCATATACACATTTTAGGATGCTATATTTCATTTAGTTTTACAGCACTATTTACTATAGATTCAGTATACTCAACATATTTTAGTTGATCAATTTCTTATTTATGATTTTCTTTGTTATAGTCATCATATTTGCATTATATGCCAAATCTTGTTTGTACATTCTAGAGTGAGGTATGTATCTTTGTTACTGTAGTTATAAATACTTTGTTTATAGATTTTTCCTATTACCTTGTTGCTGGTTGCACCTAAATTTTTTAGGATAATAATGTGATATCTTTAATTTAAGTAATAAAATATCCAGCCTAGAATGTACTTAGACAATTATGTAAGATAAAATTTTTATTTTCTTGGCTGGGGTCCTCACATGTAATAATCAATATGTCAGATTTAAGGCTATTCATGGATATAACAATCTTAAGTTATTACTCTAGTGAATCTAAGCTTAATCACTTCTTAATTTTTATTTCATTATTTTCATCTAGTCATTAGAGCTTCACCATGAAGTTTTGGGGTCAATCGGACCTCATTAGGTAGAATTAGTTATTTCACCAATTTTAGGACTCAAAAAATTTGCTATAATAAATCGACCTCGGGTTTAAAGTCTGAGTTCACCATTGAAATTTTGAGAATTTTTGGAAGCCGTCAAAATTTCTCGAATATTTTATTATATTTTAAATACTCAGAAAATTATGATAATTATTTAACCTTTGATTAAAATTCTAACTTCATTTTTGAGTTCCTCACCCTCAAATTAGCTAGGGGTAAATTTTTGAAATTTTTCATAGCTCGTTTATCTATCAAATTTTAATTAGAAAAATGCATTCATTAAAATTAGAAAATATTAATTTAAGAACATCCCTTTTCAGGTGGGATCTGCCACCCTTCCCCCTTTCTCGTATACGACACCATCCCCTGCGCAGGCAGCTGATGTGTGGCATTGCTCTATCGTACACACTTCCATAGAGAGCTCCTGGTCCCTCCATTTTCAAGCCCATCCATCTTCCTTCTTTATTAGCTGCTCCATGGGGTCAGCTCTCCATTTTTTTTTGCTGCTGAAGAAGCTTCCTCCCAAGCCTTTGAAGAACCCTAGCAAGACCTTCCATTACAAGGTAAGGTACCTCATTTTCTTCCATTGATTTGATTCGATAGTTGCTCCATTTCATTCTGTATGCGTATTCATTATTCCTAAGAACCTATTCAAGCAATCGAGCTCAAACAAGCTCAACCGGAGTTCATTTATGATGCAAGATAAATAGTGCTGCATAGTAGAAAATCGTAATAAGTAACCTAGGGCATCTTCATATGTAGTGTTAAAAAAGTATATTTTGGCTTATTTATGTACCAATAAAAAGGTCTCAGGGAGTCCTTTTGATTAGTATATGACACCATCTATGAGATGCTCTAATTTAGATGCATTTGGATGCCCTAAAGAGGACATCCCATCTTTCGTCCGTACAAGCTGACCCATCGAGCACCATAGCGCACCGCAGCTCCTGAGTCTAGGGAAAACTGGCGCCATAGCAGGCTATAGCGCCTGTTTCTCGGCCAGCATGTGCTACGGCGCGCAGCAGCACTCGAGTCTCAGGACTTGTTGCATGAAGGTGCGCCATAGCATGGCGTGGGGTGCCACAGTTACCAGTATTAGAGAACTTTGTAATTTTTTTGCAATCTGTCCACTTCATAACCTTAATAACATAAATATATACTAAATATGAAATTTATTTCTTATCCAATGTGCATGATTAGTGAAGTTTAGCAAATTCACTTATCCAAATGGATTGTTTATGGATTTTACAACTTTATCATGTCATTTACAACTTAACTATACTGCTAGAATAATTTTCCCATGGTCAAATTATTAGTTAATTGCTTAGTAAATATTAGGTTCATTTTCCAGTTAACCATACTGGTTTTATCATTTGATCTTAGATTAGTATGTTGGGTGAGTTAAGTCTCATAATTGGTAATGTGATTTTCATCTTAATCTTTAAATCAAGAATTTTTGATTTTCTCTTAAGAAAAAGGATCATCATTTATTAACCTACAAATAACTCAATAAAATATGCTCGATTATCAAACAATCAATTCTTAATAGTTGTGTAATTTCACCTCACGACTTGATAATTTATGATAAGCTTAAAATTTTAGAAGATTAACATACTTTAAACCTACATGTAAAAATTTTATTACCTTGGTTTTAGAATCAACTAATGTTATTGTATATCTAGATGTAATGATTAGAAGCTCTAGACCACATAATTATTATGACAGACCTTATGATTTAAAGTATTATTGCATCTTAAGTCAATGAAACTTTGAAGTAGGAAGTGCCATATTGTTCATATATTGAGGTAGTCCTCTAGATGAACCTCTTAAACATTAAATAATTGATATTATGTCCTTATGGTAAGATAACCTAAAAGATATAGTCTGAGCTTATTAAATTATGGTCGTTATCTCAACTTGGAAGACATCTATGTCATTTCCTTAGAGCTATAAGTGTAGAATCTATTGTAATGGAGAATAAATTTATTAGTTGTAAATTCCTTGTTTACTAAATTAGTCAGTTTAAAAATATAAAGAATGGTAATATTAGCATTTATCATATGGAAATTATAGTGCATATCTATAAAAACAAATTTGATTTAGTAGGATAAGGTATTAGCTAATTCATTTTGAATAGAATTATAGAGTTCTAATTTTATCTTACGCTAACAAGATAAGTACAGTTCAGGATAAACATCCTAATTCCTAAGTATGTTATAAGTAAGAGATTGAACAGCCTAGTTTGAGAGAATAAACTATAAAAGAATTTTGTTCTCCTATATTTGTGCGCATTGATAAATGTAATTAAACAAATTAAGTGTGTCAAGTTACCTTCCTTAGAAACATACTAAGTGTGTATATGTACTCTTAACATGTAATAACCTATAAAGTTATGAAAGCATAGTTTAGGGCTAAACATTGATTTTAGTTGAATTAGATCTAGATTATGGTATTATATAAGTATAAGTTTTTGATTTGTATGGAATTTCAAAGGAAATGTGCATATTAGGATAAATTAGGTTAAATAGTTAGATAACTAGAAGTACTATATAATGCTTCATACGGAGCCATGCTAATACTTGCCTGGAAACTTTTATTATACATAAATTCTACTATAGGAATATGGTCTTCCCAAAAACTTTTGAAATCCATAATATAGAGATAAAGAAGGTCTTTGAGAATCTGATTGACTTGTTCTATCTAACCATCCGTTTGAGGGTGAAAGGCGGTACTCATGGCATGGGTGGATCCCAAGTCTTGATGCACTGCCTGCCAAAATTTTGAGGTGAATCTGCTATCACAATCGGATACAATTGATCTAAGAATTCCCTGATGCCTGATAATTTCCTTGATATACAGCTTCACCAATTTCTCTATAGGATCGGTCTGACGTATTGGAATAAAATGTGCTGATTTTGTCAGTCGATTGACTATGACCCAGATAAAATCAGCAACGGATCTTGATTTAGGAAGACCCATAATAAAGTCTATAGAAATATCGAACCACTTCCATTCGAGAATGGCCAGAGGATGGAGAAGTCCTCTAGGCTTTTGGTGTTTTGCTTTGACAACATGATACTTTGCTACAAATTCAAGCACACTCTTTTTCATTCTAGGCTACCAAAATGATTTATGCAAATTCTAATACACTTGGTATTACCAGGGTGAACTTGGTAACTGGAATTGTGACCTTCCAACAAAATTTCTTGGTGCATAAATTTTGGAATCCATAAGCGATCTCTTTGATATATAACGCTACTTCGTAGCTACTTATCAAAATGATGACCACTTTCGATCTCCATTTTAAATTTCAAATAGTTTTGATCTTTAGTTTGGGAGATGGAGACATCTCGGTGAAAAGTTGGTTCTGCTGAACTCATAAATATTGTCGAGCTCAGCACAGCACCATGAACCGGTCGAATATCAAGTTTCATGAATTCTTCTTCCAGAGAACTTGAAGCTACTAAGGATGAGAGTGTAGCATGACGACTGAGCGCATCGGCTACAACATTTGCTTTTCTAGGATGATATTGAATGTTCAGATCATAATCGTGAATCAATTCTAGCTATCTCCACTGACAATAGTTGAGCTCATGCTGGGTGAAGATATATTTAGACTTTGATAATCTGTGAAGATGGAACATTGGACGCCATAAAGATAATGACGCCAAATTTTCGGAGCAAAAACTACGACAGCTAATTCAAGATCATGGACAAGATAATTCTTTTTATGAGGCTTTAGTTGACAAGACGCATAGGCTATAACTTTTCATTCCTGCATCAGCATGCATCCCAATTTTAGCCCAGATGCATTGGTATAGACTTGGAAGCTTTGGCCCTCCTTAAATAAGGCCAGTACAGGGGCAGAAGAAAAAGTATCTTTTAATGATTGAAATGTATTCTCACACTCAGGGATCCAAACGAATGCACTGCCTTCTGAGTTAGCTTTGTGAGAGGTGACAATTTGAGAAAAGCCCTTTACAATTTTTTTGTAATAACCGACTAATCCCGGAAAACTTCTTATATTAGTCACAAACTTTGGTTGTGACAAATCCTGAACGGCGCTAACTTTATTCTAGTTTACTCTTATTCCTTGGGCATCTATGACATGTCCTAGAAAAGCAACTGAGTCAAGCCAAAATTTACACTTGGAATATTCGGCATAAAGCTCGTGGTTTTAGGGTTCATGTAGAACTGTTCTCAAGTGTTTCTCATGATCGGCACTACTCTTGGAATAAATCAGAATAACATCAAAGAAGATGATGACAAATTTATCTAAATACACTTTTAGAACACAATGCATTAAGCCTATGAAAATAGACGACGCATTTGTTAAATCGAAAGACATCACCAGACACTCGTAGTGTCCATAACGAGTTTTGAAGGCGATTTTCTCAATATCTAAATCCTTGACTCGCAATTGGTGATAACTATACCACAAGTCAATTTTTGAGAATACTTTAGATCCTGATAATTGGTCAAACATATCATCTATATGTGGTAGCGGGTATATGTTCTTGATGGTTACTTTATTCAGCTCTCTATAATTGATGCACATTCTCATTGATCCATCTTTCTTCTTCACAAATAGAACTGACGCCCCCCAAGGAGATGAACTTGGTCGAATAAGACCCTACTCTAGCAGCTCTTGAAGTTGCTTATTCAGTTCTTGAAGCTCCTTAGGCGCCATATGATATGGAACCTTAGATAACATCTGAGTGCCTAGAATCAATTCTATAGCAAATTCCACTTCTCTAACAAGAGGAAGACCAGGTAGGTCTTCAGGAAAGATATCGGGAAATTCACAAACTATTAGATTCTCATAAATATGAACGACTTCTTTCTTTTCTCCCAACATTATTATGAAGTATGCATCGCATCCCTTTTTGACTAATTTTTCCGCTTTCAATACATTGATCAACGATGCTTGGGTACTGAATCTTCCGACAAAGGTTTTTGACTGACTTCCGCTTCCCTAAGTAAATTTTTTCTTTTGGCAATTTATGGAAGCACCATGTTTGCTTAACAAATTCATACCCAGAATTATGTCAAAGTTTGAGATTGACAATATAATCAATATAGCTCCATATTCTTATTCACCAATAGGAATATCTATATTGCAAAATTGTTATGCTTTCATGCGGGCTCCAGAAGGTAACCCGATGCTCAACAAGTTTGTTAATCGATATATTGGTAGCTTAAGAGTCTTAATCCAACTTTTTGATATGAAGGACTAACTCGCTCTAGTATCGAAAAGAATACTGCAAAGTTTATCTTTTATTGTTAAGATGCCTAAGATTACAACAATTAATGAGAATCACTACTCAGACATTCAAAAATACTGAAACAATAATGACTGAATATAATTAATTTATGACATACCTGAAACAACATCATTGTCTTTGAGAGCATATGCGGGAGTCAACATATAAACTCTCGCATGAGCTGTAGGTTTTTTACCCTGAGGCCGTTGGACTTGGCGACTATAGGCCGGCTTTGGAGCAAGTGCAGCTGATTTAGTAAGGGCTGGCATCATAGTCATGGCAAGTTCTCAGTTGTTTGTTGGTTGTGCATGGAATACTTGTTTACAATGGGAGTGGTCGATGAACACTCCATCGATTGTTGTTTTAGAATCACAGTCAAGATAACGGTGGCCACTTCGACCACATGTAAAATATACACCACAAAAGTGGTAGCATTTCTCATATGGATGGTTTTGCTTACATTTGGAGTTCTTGGGTTGAGATTATTCAGCTTCGATGCTATAAGCCTTTGCCATCTTGCGATGACCAAAGTTCTCCTTTCTTGGCTGCACAAACGCAATCTTACGCTTACTGTTCATCTATACTTGAAATCCTTTCTGAAGGTGAGCCGCCTCGATCAATTCTATCAAATTCTTGATTTGGCGGGACACTAGGTGAGCTTTTATTGAGTCCCTCAGCACTTTCAAGAATCTGTGGCATCTAGCTGCCTCAGTTCTAACCAGGTCCAGAACAAAATGTGACACTCTCCAGAACTTTTGTTCATGTTCAAACACAGATTTGTTTCCTTGAGTAAGATGTAGGAGTTCATCCTCCAAAATTGCTTGTGCTGAAGTCAGAATGAATGCTTCGTGGAATGCTTCCAAGAACATATCCCATGGAATATCTTTTAACTCATAATTAGTGAATTTATTATTTTGTTTATTCTCCCACCAATACTCTGCTTCCTCATGAAATAGGTGGGTGACTAAATGAATGGCTTCCAAATTAGGGCATTTGATGTTGTGCAGGTTCTTTTTAGCTATTTTAAGCCAATTCATAATGTCCATTGGGTTTAGCGCTCCATTGAATGTGGGTGTCCTGAGATGAAGGAAACTGTGTAGGATCCCATCTCCTGTTTAATGTGAGGATGATGCAAATCCCATTTGTGGTACATACTGTTAACGAACATACAAAATATGGGCATGGGTCTCTTGCGTTTATTGCGCATTACTTTCTATTTAGGCTCTCATCAGGTTAGCCATTGAATTTGATTACTCGGGTCCGTTAGATGATGAGACCGTATTTTTGGTCATGGTAGGAGCAAAAAGAGATTCGAGATTCATGACTGCGAATAGAGTATAGATTCAGCAAAAGAAATAAAATTACATTCAAGTAATGGCTTAAGTTTTTTAATTACAAACACGTTATTTGTATCTCTTTTCTTTAATGTGCGTTTCAAATCATAAGATGTCCATTTCACGTTCAATTATCACTTTTTAATAATATTATTTTGTTTGTTCAATTCTTAGGATGTCCTCACTCTAGACATTTTTAGTTTTTAATTATGAGATTCAATTGATGAACATTGGATATTGCTTTCCTTATACTTAGTGATTTGTGATCTTGTCTGACATAGAGAATAGATCATAAAGTAGATAGGAACAAACTCCTTATCTGACACTTTATGATATTTCTCTGATATCGACTATAGCGCCCCACCCCATCACTAAGAGCAACTGAAGTATATAATAACATAATAGTCAGTGGCGGAGCGGTGCGCCACTCGGGAAGGAATTACTCATCTCCCCGAATAGGCTAAAAATAAACCCATACAAAGGATTGCTGACTCATACCCAAAGAGAAGGTTCAAAAGATAATACTTAAGATAAGAGTAGCATCCTTATCCCAAGTACTAGACAAATACATATATTAGATTTACAAATGAAATGAAGAATTCAATATATGTATAAGATACCTTCATTTCCAGTATGCTAATCACATCACAATACTAAGTATAAGTAATATATAAACAGAGTGCGGAAGCTAAGCTATAAAGTCCCACTTAAGTAGTAATAAGTAAAACTCTTAAACAACAAGGAGCCTTTTTAGATAATGGTAGAGTTCCTGATAAGAACTCCAAAGTTAAGCATACTCATGTGGGAGCATTCCCAGGATAGGTGACCAACTGGGAAGCTATCTTCTGAGGGAAAAATTGTGAGGCTTTTCAAGCTAAAGCAGACAATACCTTGGTGCTTAAGAGTTTGGTTTGTTACAAATGGTATCAGAGCAAACCATAGGGTGTCAGATAGGAGATAAGTGTCATACAGGGCAAAGTACCACTTCATGTGAGTAGCCTCTTGAACCCATGATGGTTAAGGTGCTACATGGTGTCCTATTTACCCAATGGATAGTTCTTGGATCTATGTGTGGATACTGACAAGGATGTCAATTACTTAAGTTGGGGAGATTGTGAAGACCCACTTAAGTAGCAATAAGTAAAACTCTTAAATGTTGAGGCACCTTTTCAGATAACGATAGAGTTTCTGATAAGAACTTCAAAGTTAAGCATGCTCATGTGGGAGCACTCTTAGGATAGGTGACCTACTGGGAAGTTATCTTCTTAAGTAAAACCGTGAGGCCTTTTAGGCCAAAGCGGATAATATCTTGGTGCTTAAGAGTTTGGAGTGTTATATAAGCATACATCCAAAAACATTCATCATAGAAATGGAATAAAAACATTCATCTCAGAACAGAAAAATAAAAATGTCCTGAATTAATACAAACAATTTACTGAAATAATACTGAAATAAAATCTAAGCACTAAACTGAAATAACTAATAAAAAGCAGTAAAGCTATAGGAGAGATCCGCTAAGGCTCCACAAACTCCTACTGAACCTCGAGCACGTTTTTCTGATCTGGCTCACAAACTGCTCAGAATCTAGCAAATTGCTAGATCCCAAAAGTACCACGTGTTACACAATAAGTCTAACACATTAAAGCTAATATAACAGTTCTAATTATTTACTTAACATTTAAATAATGCAAACTAAGCTGCAGAAAAACTATAAAAGTAGCTGAAAATTTGAAACTATATAAAATTAAAGTAAAGTAAGGCTGACTGTATATGAAATACTAAAAATAAATGAAATTGAGTAAATAACATGTAAAATTATACGGTATATCACTGAAGTCATGCATCTGTATATGCCATGGTACAAAATATAACTGATATACAACCGAAATATTCTGAATGGGTATGAATCATATGGTCCAATGCCTACATATATCTAGTTGGGAATCCAGTACTAGTCATCCTGCAAATTCCTCGATTAATATATGCAACATTTTATAATCTATAAATCATCACTGATACTCATACATTATGCTCATGTTCTTGCCCAAGTCTCTGCACTACATGCTTAAAATCCAAAAATCTAGAAATTGATGTAAAATCAGATAATGAATCAAAAATCTCCATTGTGCAGAATCTATCTAAATGAATTCTAACTCCTAGTTCTAATTCTAATAAATTTGTTTTACTTGAGATTTTACTTAAAATTATCTGTTAGAAAGGTTGTGTACATATATTTAGTATGTTTCCAAAAAAGGTGGATTTAACACTTAGTTTGTTTGAAGCCAGACCTATTAAAGCGTTCTTTAATAGGAGGCATCACCCATTGACAATTTTTATTTCACTCAAACTAAGCTGTTAAATACCTTAGCTACAAGCATACTTAGTGTCCTAAGGAGGGTAACTTGAAATACTTAGTTTGTTTGAGGCCACCACTATCAAAGTGTTCTTCGATAGAAGGTATCACCCATTGGTGATTTTTATTTCACTCAAACTAAGGATTTAAGTCCCTAATTATAACACTCTTAGGATCAGAGGATTTCCTCTAAGTGGACTGTATCCACTTAAGCCCGCAAGATAGCACAAAGATAAGTCTTATATAGAGTGACTCAACTAATTCTGAATACTGTTAAATTAATCCAGCACTATAAATATACACTACTATACTCAACTAATAATTTGGGTTCAGTGAATGCTATTTAATCAATAAGGATCACCAAAGCTATGAATTTAGACTTCATTGGGATGAATCCTTTACAAGGTTTCAAGTATGTCACCAAAAGGTCACACAATATAACTACAACAACATGGGAGGAATCTCATGTTAAGTACTTTAAGTAATTCTACCACAAGGGTTGAAGATCAACCTCTGAGGTTAAGGGGGAAATATCTAAGTTCCTACCTCAAGGTTCAGTAGAAGATCTTTCTACCTCAGTGTGTTATCAATTAATAAGGCTTTTAATTACATTATAAATCTTATGGTAAGATCATCAAGATCTTACACATCTAACATTTACCTTATATTTATAAGTTTTATTTATTATATTTGAATTGATCAGATCAGATCAAATGGTTAGACCCATCTGATTGTATTCTATACTACAATTATGGGATGAAATCAAGAATATTATTGGGATTTTATCTTATAATAAATTAATATATTTTTATAATCATCTTCATGCTAAGAGTTTTATATAAGAGAAAACCAAAGATCTAAAGCTTAAGTCTAGATATTTAATCACATAATTTCTTTTAATAGTCTTAGTACTTCTAATTCAATAATTTATGATCAATGTCAAATCAGATGCATTATTGGAATCATGTCAGTTGAATTATTTTTCAATCAAGTTGATTGATTTAGTAATTAAGGTTTAGATCTTAATCAGATAAGATAAGGTTTAACTCCTAGCCTTTCCAACTTAAGTTCAATAATTGATTTATAGATCAATGACAAATTAATGTATTATTAATAAATTATTAATGACAAATTTCAGATTTAATTTAAGTATCAATTACTTAATCAAGTTTATAAGGTTCTTATGTTCAAATATAGTTTAATATCAAATTAAGTAAATTAAGATGTCTAATTTAAGCTTAAGGTTCTCTAACATACATAAATATCACATTAATTAAAATAATGAGTAATTAAGACTAATCAAATCTTAAATCAAATACAAAAAGGATTAACACTTGATTACAAATATAAAACAATTAAGTTTCAAATAATTTAATTATTAAGTTTTATATTGACCATACAAGCAATTAAAGATCCTAATGTTTCTATTCGGTATAAAGTATTCAAGCAATTTTTTTATGTGATCTAGAACATACTATACATGCTGAAATAGTTGATTTTACATTAAAATTCACCTACACATTCATACAATGATCATTTTTATTAAATTCAGTTTTAGTTTTAGTATGATTTGACCCCATTAGGATTCTAAGACCATTAGAATGCAAAATTATGAAGTTTTGACCATTCCAGATGATTCTGGACGCTACGATGCACTGTAGCACCTTCTAGTCGAGAGCCAGGCGCTACGTTGGATATCAGCGCGATGGCGCTCTGTAGTGATTTCGGTGCTGCGGTGCACTACGGTGCAAGAACCTTCTGAGATCGGGATGCTGCGGCACGCTACGATGATTTTCAATACCGCGACGCATTAATTTAATTAAATTAATATTTATATGACACTGTGACGCATTGTAGGGAGCTACGGCGTGCTACGATGGACGTATTTTTGAAACTTCGGGTGCTACGGCACGCGGTAGCGCCCGACCTTTCACACTAAAATACTCGCATTATAAAACACTTCAAGTGCGGTGCCATATACTGATGAAAAGCGCTTTCCAAGATCTTTCCATTCATATTAAAATTATCATGAATAGATTATTCTAATAAACATAAATTAAAGTTTTAGCTACGAGTATACAGAAATCATGCAAAATTTTGACTGAAATTTTAAATGAAGGAATGGGCTTCGATCGGACTCATTCGAGTCTGATAGAAGCGCAAAAATAATTCATAGAATCTATATAGTAACTTATTTGAAATACGATTCACAACACTTTGCTACATATGAAAAGAATATCACAATGAAGAGTTTAGCAAAATGGTACCTTGGCCTTTTGAATGGAAGAAGAAGACTCGGCTGGTTCCTTGAGAGATTGAGGGCTTGTATAATTCTTCAATAGCAACACAACAATAGAAGAAGGGGAGCTCAACTAATGGCCAAATAGAGAGGAAGAGAGGGCTGAGCCTTCATTTAAAGGAGAAGGAGAGTATGGCTCTCCCTTGAATTCTCCCATCAATTATGGGAGAGAAGAGGGAAGGTCATGATTTTTTTTTAATTGTGTGCATTAGAGGAGAAGAAGGGGAAGGAAATTTTGGCTGAGAGGAGAAGAAGGGGAAGGAAATTTTGGCTGAGAGGAAAATTAATAGTTAGGTTTTGATAGCTTATTAGTTTTAGAAACTATTTAACAATCTATTTAAGGCCATAACCTAAATCTAGACAGTCATTAGAATAAAATCGGATGGTTAAAATTTCTCAATCCATGATTAATAGCCAACAAACTCCAAAATTTACAAAATTGATATCGAAATAAGCATCTTGATGAGACGAACACATACATCTAAAAATCATTAAAATTGGGAAAGTATTTTATTTTATATTAATTATTACGTGAAAACTTCAAAAACTCACTACAATGAATCTGGAACTCAAAAATTTGTGAAACTTAAAACATAATGTCATCTTATGATGCCTAACTTAAATATATAAAAATTTCTAAATTCTGATTTATATTTTATCTATTATCAACTCCAGAAGTTTAAACTTCACAAATTTATTTCAGATAATTCGGGATCCAAGTTGCCCTCAAATTTTTCCAAGAGGATCCCCTTAATACACTTTATTTGAGAATTTTTATTTTTATTTAATTTTTATTTGACTTAAATTAGGATCTTGATTTTCGACTTAATTTGATCAATTTAGGTCAAATTGACTAGGTAATAACCTTAGATTGTTACAATTAGTGTCCACTTCAAGTTTAAGATTAATTATTAATTAACTTAATCATTCTTTAGAATTCTTAGGGTTTGAAGTTCATTAATATCCATTCAAACATTTTAAGTATTTAATCCATGATTTAAGTTTTCTAACATGTAAATTACTATTAATAGAATATATAAACATCATATTAATTGAAATAACAAGTAATTAAGGCTAATTAAATCCTAAATCAAACTAAAAAAGAATTAGCATTTGATTACAAAGTTAAAATACCTAAGTTTAATGCAACTTGGTTATTAAGTTCTACTCATTCAAGCAAGCAATCAAGGATTATAACATTTCCATTTGGCACAAAATATACAAGCAAATCTTTAGGAGGCTTAGAACATGCCATTTTAGTTTTGATATATTTTGACCCCCTTATGGTTCTAGAGTCATTAAAATGCGAAAAATCCCAAATTTGAGCAATTCATGATAGTTCTGGGCGCTACGGCATGCTGTGACGCGCGGTAGCGCCTATTAGCCGAGACCCAAGGCTACGGCGTGCTGCGGTGTGCGGTAGCGCCTATTGGCCTTGAGCTAGGTGAAGTCAGATTTCGATTTCAACAATTATTTAATTATCCTATCTTTTGGGGTATTTAAATATATTAAAATATTCGTGAAAATCCAACGACTTCCAAATACTTCCAAAACATCATGCCTAACTAATTTGGGGGTGACGAGAACAATGGCAAAGTTAAATTTTGATTTCGCAGTCAAATTAAATATCTCAATTTTCTACTTAATTAAATATTATTAAAATAATTCAAATATTCGATTGAGCTCCGAATCACTCCAAATCTTTAGAGACTGGTTCTACTAACTAAGTGGATCTAATGGAATAATAATTAGTCTAAGTAACAACCTAAGGCTATTATAATAGATTTTCTATAATACATTAAGTACTTTAATTGGGAGTAGACCAAATTTGGACTTCATTTGGTTAAGTTATGATCTAATTAAGGTTAATAATGATTAATGAGTGATTAGTAAAATTAATCTCAAAATCACAAAACTAACCACACTACTAGGTTCTAATATACTCTAGGATCTATCAGCAACTTGTAACAATCAATTTGGATCACTAAATATGCTAATTTTCACTAATCAAGATTTAGGATAATTAGGGCTAATTAAGAGATTTAACCACCAAAATCTAAATATTTTTACAGTTTACTATTAATTAGATTTTTTTGATCTAAATAATATATTTGATTACCTAATTTGGAGCTTAATCAATCAAGTTATGATCAATTGAATTTCTAAGTTAGGTGGGGTAATTAGTGAGGGGTCCTAAAAGCGATTAGTCAAACTACACTTCCAATAAGAAAACTAATACTATTAGAGAACTCCTGAAGATCTCCTGATTAAAATGAAACCCATATTGGCTAGGTTTGGATTAATGTGTGTAAGGTTATGGCTAATTAAAATTTAGGTGCATTTAAATCATTAATTAGGGATCCTAAATATTACTAGGTTAAATACTCATCATACAGGCAATTTTATAGTGCCATAATGATCTTCTGATTTCATTGAACAAAATAACATATAATTTTGTTGCATTTGGATTATTGGATTGAAATCTATGGATGATTGAATATTTGCGATTAATTGATTTAATTAATCTAACCTTTATTTAATCCATTT
This sequence comes from Gastrodia elata, assembly GCA_016760335.1. Classification (NCBI taxonomy): domain Eukaryota; kingdom Viridiplantae; phylum Streptophyta; class Magnoliopsida; order Asparagales; family Orchidaceae; genus Gastrodia; species Gastrodia elata. Next base: position 63,512,477 of record CM028670.1, on the reverse strand, counting down.
TTAAATTCTTTATTTATGTAGCGAAAGTAAACGGTGGACGAAACCTGATGGGTTCCGCGGCTTTAATAGTGGGCGGGACCCGCAGTGGTTGAGCTGATTGGGTTTGACCCGATTCGGTCTAAAGGGAGGCGCTTCGCCTTCCTTGCTGTCTCGACACCGAAGGAAGCTCTAGGGTTTGCGGAAGGATAAGCGTTCGAACTGGAGGATCGAGTTAGCGAACACGATTGATTCAACTGAGAATAGCATAATAATTGCATAACTAATTTAAATATCATAGCTAATGAGATTAATCGGCAAAGGAACTGTGACTTCTGTTCTATTTGCATGTGGTATCTGCAATATATTCTTCCCTTTGTACAATTAGGAAATGCAAGAGGTTGTCGTAGAAAACAACTATTAAATTATAGGTATATATATAACGAGAGTTTAATTTATGGGCGTGTGTATATATTTCTTCACTGGTGCAAATAACATGACGAGAGTTTGTCTCTTCGGAGATTCCGAGTTTTTGGCGGGATTCAAAATCCCTAACTGAGAACTATGCCACTTTAGTCGATCTATGTGAAAAGAAGATTTTATGTAGAAGCCCTTTACAACAAATCCAGTCCGCTACGTGGCCTTCAGAAGCAAATTACTCACCTAATAGTTGTTAAGTTTTTAGATGGGACCTGATCCCATTCGTCAGCAATTGTTAGGGGGCCTTCTCTGCCATCTTTAGCGGAGGCATTTTCCAGTGTTCAGAGATCTATGAGGGCAACATCTAAATCTCCTGGACAAATCAGCTCTTGTAGCTCAGTTTAGTTCAGTGCCTCAAAATCAAAGAAAAAGGAAAGCCCAGGTCATGGAGGTCGTGGTAGAGATACACATACACACACCCATAATTTAACAGTTGTTTTCTACAATAACCTCTTGCATTTCCTAATTGTACAAAGGGAAGAAATATTGCAAATACCACATGTGAATAGAATAGAAGTCACAGTTCACTATATATATATATATATATATATATATATATATATATATATATATATATATATATATAGATATAATCATTTTTTAATTAGCTTGTCAATGTGTTTAAGACATATTTGTCATTTTGCTTATTCTACCAATTGCTGTATTCATATATCTTTGAGTTGTTATAATTCTTCATATTATCAAATCATTTATTTTTATTTTATTTGGAGTGCTTAAGCCTAAGATTTATATAACTAATTACACTCAATTTCCACCAAACAGTTCTCACATTGGCATTCTTATGAAGACAACTATCAACAATTAATTTTATTGCACCTCTTTAATGCCATACCCTAAATTGTAAATCTCACCTTTCACTCACGAAGCGTGCCTGATCAAATTGTGCATACAAAGTAAGTTAAGTACTTAGAACATTTATTTTCTGAATTAATTAAATAAATTATATTATTAACTTTATGTATAGTACGTACGTCACTTGTATAGATCATAGTATCACCGATGAATGATTACTATTTAAAATCATTACCTTAGGAGGATTTTCTTTGCAAATGTATGAAATGACACTGCTTAGTAAATTTTTATGAAAGTATTATCATCCTGTTAGAAATTATAATATGTTCAAACATGAATTAAAATTAATTTTTTTTCTTAAACAAAAATACTTAATTCTAAGCTTCTTCTCATAAGCTGTTTCTCTTATGAACACTTTTCCTTTTTTTGAACGGAGCTACTGCAATGCTTTCCAATATACTTCCTTAAATATTTCATAGTTATTAAAATATTTAAAATTAATGATTAACTCATAATAAATGAGATTCATTAATTAAATTTATAATTAAAATTCATTAAAATTTTATAATAATATAAAAAAATATATTAAGATATTTTTTGAGATATTGAAGTATTTTTTTTTTTTTTTTTAATTAATTATTTGATTCCTCGGTCGAGGTACGGAGGTATCTTGAAGGAGATACCTTGATTCAAGATATGATAAATAATGAAATTCCAAGCCACAACCCGTTAGTGAACCCTTCCAATTTTTCCCTCTTAAATGAACCCAGACGGCCAGGTAAAGCGGAGGACGGTCACAAAGATCGCCCTTACATCGCTCTCTGCCGCCGTTGCAGAGACGGCGACCTTCCCTATAGACATTGTTAAGACAAGGCTGCAGCTCAAAGGCCACGATTCTTCTTGCCGCCATCGGTTTGCAGCGGGATCAGCCTTTAGGGTCGCTGCTGACATATGTAGAACAGGAGGCGCGATTGGGCTTTACAATGGCCTTGCGCCCGCGGTTCTCCGCCACCTATTTTATACGCCGATTCGCATCGTCAGTTATGAGAATTTTAGAGACATTGCCGGAGATTCTGTCGCCGGCAGGGCTTTTGCTGGAGGGGTCTCAGGTGCGCTAGCACAGGTAATTCGCCTGGAACAGTCATAATGCTGTTTTGATTTAAGATTGATAATTACGTACATGACAAACTAATTTTTATAATCTATGAACATCACACCCAATCTTTAATATTGACAATAAACAAATAAAAGTCGTATATGGTTTTCCAAACGGCAATGTCGCTGTTTCTGTTGCTGTTCTTGGACAGGCTGCATCTGGGGGGCTTGATCACAAGTCCTAATAAAGCTGTTTTGAAAGAGTTGGATTTGAATAAGGGAAGAAAGAAATACGTAGGGGAGAGGAATAACTGATGGTTTGATGTAGGGGAGAGGGAAGATGGGGTTGGTGGCTTTTTGATGTGAAAAGAAAGGTAAACTTCACAGTTGTCTCTAGAGAAGGAGGGAGGGAGGGAGAGATTTTAGAACTATTATAGTTGAAGAGCTGTAGGTACAGTGGTTGGAAGTTACTGGGTTGTTTTGGGAACTTTAGGTAGTTCAGAGGGAAGATAAAACTTGAGGGAATAGGGGAAGAAGAAATATAGTGCGGTTGAAAATATGTATTAGAGAATAATTTTAGTGAAAATATGTATTAGAGAATAATTTTATGAGGGAAAATTGGAAGATAGTAGATCTATACAAAACATTTGGGAGATTTATAAATCTTAGAATGTTCATTATTTTGCAAATCTCCCTTTGCGATTAGCATGTTTTTGAAAGAAAATGGGCCTATACTGCCAAAACCAGATGTGGAAAGAGAGTGATTACCGGAGCTGAAGGCTTGAACAATATGCGGCTCTTGGTGAGTTTCTAAGAGAAAATGATGTCAAGAATCAATCAATTCTTGATAAAGAATATTTGTCTATGTAAATAAAAATTATGCCACATTAATTAGTCTCTTTTAAGATAAGAGGTGAAGTTTAAATGAGAACCCTAAAGTTTAGTATGCATGTAGTGGAACACTCTTCTGAGTGGTACTCTTCTATTAAACTTTTGTATAAGGACAGATTCTGAGTTAAGTCTAGTCTAAAATGGCTTGCGGTGAAGTGGACAATACTTAGTATAATACGAGATGTTACATTTTGTGTTAGTCTAACCTCCTTTAATATAGTGTGTAGTATAGTTGTAGTTCTTCTAGTTTCTATAGGTTTGTTTTACTATAAGGTCATAGTAAAATTTCCTACAGCTTACTAGTGCTTAAACTCAACTAGGATCTTATACTTCTCTCATCTACTTTATTTATTATATCTTCTAATGTATTAATCCATTTTTAATTCCTGAAATTGATACCTTATGAAGATTGGTGATCTATAGTAGGGAAAATCAATCTTTGTTATATGACAGATCGTTTGCTATAAACTTGAAGGATAAAGGCAAGGAGGGATTCAAAGCATCACACTAATGCCATGAAGTCATAAATTTGAAGATATTATTTATTTTATTTTCCATATTTTGTATTTAGTCCTTTTTTATCTTTTCTTTTGATTGTTTCTCCTATTTTTGTGGCCAACCCTGTAGCTGCGTCTGTTTTTTTCTTTTCTCAGAACTACACGTGGTTTGGTCATCTTGGCTAGGGGTACTTAGGCACCTTTAAAGAGAGGTTGAGTCTTTTTATTGTGACTTAACTTTTTTGGAATGGACTAGAGAATTGGATTTGGCTTAGTAATTTTTGTTAGTATTAGCACCCCTTATATATTTAAATAACATAAATGGGTATGCATTATTTATACTTATAAATAATGTTCAAAGCAAATGATACTTTATTCGCACCCCCTAAGTTATACATTGCACCTCTAAGCATAAGCGATGGTTTGTTTGCATTTATAAATTAAAAGTTGTACCCTTAAACAAATGGCTTGGCTATACCATAGGAAAATTAGGTAGTTGTTGGGAAGGAAGGAAAACTTGAGGTAAAAAGGGGAAACAGAAATGTAGTGTGGTTGATAAGAATTATTAAAAAAAAGGAGCAGAGTAAAGAACTTTAAAAGGGAAAAGAGGAAGATAATTGATCTATACAAGATCTTTACTAAAGAAATAAATACTTGAATGTGTTGATTCAAGAGCTAAGTGTTAGGAGTGCAACCTAGCACCGATAAATCTTCTACACTGAAGAAAACCTTAGGATTGGGGTTTGACCGCTGAGAGTCTTTGAAGTAAATACAAAAATATACCAGCACAAAATTAAGGAACAATCACAGCACAAGCAAACACAAACATGCAAGCATACGAACACAAGAATATACATAAGAAATTCAATAATGGAAAAATTACAGAGCCACTCCATCACATGAAAAATCCACTATGAAAGAAAGATTACAGAGTTATAGAGAATTTATTAATCTTCTTGAGGAAGAAGAGGTTCACTGCCCTAAACTTCTACTTTTCTTCTCCTTCTCTCCTAGATTTCTTTTTGTTTTCACTTTAGGCTTCATGCCTCCAAAGCTTCCAAAGCTCTCATAGAATTTTTGGCACACACACAACCCTAATCCTCATGTTAGAATATATAGGAGACCCCAAATCAAGCCATTAAAGTGCCATAAACAGCCTTGACACGTCACGCATGGGAAAATATTTTTGCGGGCGCCTGAGCGCCCGCGTTTCAACTTCAAGGGCGCTAGACCTTCTGTCTGCTGGGCGCTTGAGTGCGCCTCCTGTCTGTTGGGCGTTTGAGTGTGTCTGAGTGCCCAATCTGCTACTGGCTACTTTGGTGATCCAATTGGTCTTCACACCATAACAATCTCCCACTTGAAGATTGATAAGCCTTTAACTTACACTAAAATCACCCATTTATTTTGTGTTATTTTTCATTATAATAGATTCCTTTTGATCTATTTTTGATTTGTTTTGTTTCCATTTGTGTTTTTTAGGTAATAAGAGCATTTGACGATTTTTTTACTCAATTTTACATCAAAAGTAGCTTGGGCGCTCAGGAGCGCTCAAGCGCACAACTGGCATGAGCTTGGGCGCTTAGGCGTGCCCAAGCGCACCAGTGATAGAACTCCACGCGCTTAGGCGTGCTCAAGCTCCCGACTAATAGAACTCCACACGCTCAAGTGCCTGATTGACAGAATCTTGCACGCTCAGGCGCACTCAAGTGTCCGACGGGTAACTTGTTGAAAATGTCAAATCGGTGGAAGAAAGGAGGCATCCCTTGACCCTCCAAGAGGCAGTTTTGGGCAGTTCCAAGGTCAAAATAAAAGCCCAAAAACTTAGATTGAGTGGAAAGAATGAATTAGGGAGAAGAGAAAGAAACTAAAAAGGGAAGTTAGGGTTCCAAAAGTAAAATTCTTCACAGCCACCACGAAGAGGAACCCTAGGCTACCATTAGAGACATAAAGAAGGAAGAAAAAGAAGAAAGTGAAGATGAAGAGAATTCTAGGAATGTTCCTTCAACAACTTCTTTTGCACTTCCTATTTTTATTTCCTTTGCAATATCTTGTATAAGAAATCATGATACTCTTAGTTATCAAATCTGATTTTATTTGTGATCCACTTGTAATGGTAGCCTAAACTCCCGCTTTTAAGGAGGATTAGGCTAGTTCTATGTACTATATTTTCTTTTGCACTTCCTATTGACATAAGAAGTGCACTAAATCCTAGAGCGAAGCAAAAGTCTAGATCAAGGATTTGTGAGCACTCACAGTTCTAGTCTTCCGTGTTCAGTTTCTTAAATGGTCTCACGCTTAGACATAAGGTGAGGTTGGATGAATGATTGCTTGAGTAGAGAGATCTACTTGCTTTCCTAAAATATGGAGATGTTTATGTGCAAGTGAGAACAAAGACAGAAATTTGATTCCATTTGCACTGAACAGGGAATGCTGGTAAATATTAAAGAAACATTACTTAAACATTAAGGTCTGAAGTCATGAGATCTTGTACGAGATCAGTTAAAGACAATCTTAGGATTTAGTGATGAGTGGCTCATCTGCGTGAGAGATTACTAATGGGTTTAATTATCTGTAGCCCCTAGAAACATAAATTGTCATTCACACATAATTATTATTTAAAAGAATTCAACAATTATTAAGGATGTTGAATCATAGTAAATAGTTTAATTCTTTCTGTTCTTTTTATTATAATCTCATCCTCGTAATTTAGATTTATTATTTTGCATGCGTGGATTTGTCTAAGTATTAGAAGATAGAAAACTAACTAGTAACCCTCCCTTAATCTCTGAGAGCGATAAATTTGAGACTCACCATCTCTATATTACTTTAGACCACGTACGCTTGTGTGTGATCAAAAGTCACACTATTTTGAGGCTTGTCAAGTTTTTGCACCGTTACCGGGGATTAATTAGAAGGTATTAGTGAAATTTTGACGCTAGTAACTTGAACGTTTTTCTTTTATTTTGTATATTTAGTTTTTCTTAAATTTGTTTTTTGAGTTCTTCATGATTGTGGCTTTATAATTTCAATTTGTCTTGAATTTGTGCATGCGACGTATAGGAAACCATAATTTGCTCTTTGACCATGAAATTGATAGAACTTACCATAGACTTAGACATCGTGTGAATTTTTTTGTAGAAAACCAAAATTTGGCTGAGCCAAATTATGGAGAGATTCATAACAATCATAATCACAACAATGCATCTAGGGCCTTAAGAGACTACGCACTACCCAACGTAGGAGGAATTCCCAATGCAATTGTGAGGCCGGGTATACAAGCTATCAATTTTGAAATTAAACTCGTCACATTGCAAATGATGCAAAACAATCAATTTGGTAGATTACCGAGTGAGGATCCTAACATTTATGTCTTAAATTTTCTAGAGATATGTGATATTCTTAGATATAATGGTTGTTACTGATGACGCCATTATACTTAGGTTGTTCCCATTTTCACTTAGGAATCGTGCAATGAATTGCTAAATGCACTTCCAAGTGATTTTATAACCACTTGGGATGAATTGGCTCAAAAATCCTTAGCTAAATGCTTCCCTCCATCTAAAACTACTTGTTTAAGAAATGAGATCTCAAAGCATTATATGATTGTTGGGAGAGGTTTAAGGAGTTACTAAGGAGATGCCCACTATGGATTGCCCCCCCCTATGGCTTCAAGTGCAAACATTTTACAACGGTTTAAATGTAAGCACTAGAACATTGATAGACGCGACATCCGGTGGATCCCTAAATTATAAAACCCAAGAACAAGCATATGATTTGTTGGAAGAAATGGCTATGAATTCATGTCAATGGCCTACTACAACTGCATAACCATAAGAAGGAACAACCAAGCACGATAGGGCATTACTCAACTCCAACAAGAGATAGCAACCTTAAATAAGAAATTGAATGCATTATCGACTAACATTGTGCAGGAATTAGTTGTGCTTTGTGTGGAGGCGCACATGCTAGTTTAAATTGCGAGTCAAACAATTCCTATATGCCATCACATGTAAAGCAACTAAATTTTCTAAACAAAAATAGTGGCTACTTTCAACAACAATTTCAGTATTATTGAACCCATATATTCTCAACATAGAAATAGACAATCGAAGATAGAAAAATTTATGGATGATTTTAGGAATTTTACCACTAGCTTCATGCAAAGAACCGATGCAACTTTAAATAGACATGAGGTAACCTTAAGAACTCAAGAGGAATCTGTGAAAATAATAGAGGCATTTGGAAAATATTATGAGAATGTTGTCAAAACCAACTCAACTTGAGCTTCCCAAGGAACCCTAACATGAGTAAGTCCTAGCTTTAATGTTGCATAGTGGATAAATCCTTAATCCTGTCCACAATACAAATAATCACAACGAAGTAGAGGATTATGACCGCCAAGAGACACCAACACTAGGAGAAGAGTTACATAAAGAACCAACAATCCCTCTCCCAAAAATTTTCACACCTTTCACAAACTAATTTTGTTTCCTCAACGATCGGTAAAACATAAATTAGATAAGAAATTTGAAAAGTTTCTCGAAGTCTTCAAGTAACTTCACATTAATACCCTTTCATTGATGCTCTTGAGCAAATTCTTAATTATGTAAAGTTTATGAAAGATATTCTTTCTAAAAAGAGAAAACTTGGAGACAAAGAAGCAGTAGCACTTACAGAAGAATGCAATGCTATAATACAATGAAAAATTCCTTCAAAAAGAAAAGATCCTGGAAGTTTCACAATCCCTTGCACCATAGGGAACCAAACATTTTCTAAGGCTTTATGTGACTTAGGTGCGTCAGTAAATCTCATGCCATATTACTTGTATAGGGAATTGGGAATAGATAATTTGAAACCCATTTCAATGCTGTTACAATTGGCTGATAGATCTATTGGTTAAAGTAGATAAATTCATATTTCCTGTTGATTTTATAGTTTTAGATATGGAAGAAGATAATCAAGAGGTACCTATTATTCTAGAGAATTTTGATTGATGTTGATAAGGGGCAGCTAGTTTTGCTAGTTGATGGGGAGGAAGTGATTTTTAACATAGCTGACGCAATGAGACATCCTTCTGATATAGATGAAAACTGTTGGACGATTGAGCTTATAGAGGACTCCAATAGCAATTTAGTAGATGGCAATTTGAACGATGATCACCAATTATGAGGATCAAGAATGTGAAGATATAATTGAAGAATTAGTTGATAAGAGGAATAGAATTGTTCCATCAATAGAGAAACCTCTTGATTTAGAACTAAAATCACTCCCATAACATTTTAAATATATATATTTGGGAAGGCCAAAATCCTTCTGGTAATTATTTCAGCTTTATTGGATGATGAACAGGAACTAAAAGTTGAGTGAACTGTTGTCTCAACATAAACTAGAGTATTGCCATCATAAAGGGTATTAGTCCTTCAATTTGTATGCATCGAATATTATTGGAAGAAAATTTGAAACCATCAGTTGAGCATCAGAGACTACTGAATCCTAATGTCAAGGAAGTTGTGCAAAAGAGATCGTAAAATTATTAGATGCCGAAATCATCTTCCCAATATCTGATAGCTCATGGGTCAGTCCCATTCAAGTGGTTCCAAAGAAGAGTGGAATAACGGTGATAACTAATATAAATAATGAACTTATTCCCACCAAGTAAGTTACAGGATGGAGAGTATGTATTGACTATAGAAAATTGAATAAAATCACCTGAAAAATCATTTCCCGTTGCCATTTATTGACCAAATGCTTGATCGTTTAGCGGGACATCTGTTCTATTGTTTCTTAGATGGGTATTTAGGGTATAATCAAATTGTAATTGCATCGGAAGATCAAGAAAAGACAACTTTTACTTATTCCTATGAAACTTTTGCTTTTAGGAGAATGCCATTTGGATTATATAATACATCGGCAAGCTTTCAAAGATTTATGATGGCAATTTTTTCTGATATGGTGGAAGATTTTCTTGAAATATTCATGAATAATTTTTCGTTAGTGAGATTCACCTTTGAGGAATGGTTAAGAAATTTTGAAAAGGTTCTAAAATGTTGTGAAGAATTAAATTAGTTTTGAATTAGGAGAAATGCCATTTTATGGTAAAGGAAAACATCTTTTTGGGACACAAGATTTCATTAGAAGGATTAAAGGTTTATAAAGCTAAAGTTGAAGTGATTGAAAGGTTACCTCCACCCTTAATCGTAAAGGATATAAGAAGTTTCTTTGGGCATGCCAGATTCTATAGACAATTTATAAAAGATTTCTCTAAAATAAGCCTTCCGCTTTGTAGATTTCTAAGTAAAGATGTTAAATTTAAATTTGATTAAGTATGTTTGGAAGGATTTAAAAAAATCAAGGAAGCATTGATTTTGGCCCCTATAATTGTTATATCTAATTGGGAGTTACCATTTGAGGTGATGTGATGCTAGTGATGTTGCTGTAGGAGCAATTTTTTGGCTAAAGAAAAGATAGGATTTTTTATTTCATTTATTATTCTAACAAGTTGCCTATTGATGCCCAAAAGAACTACACTACCACTGAAAAAGAACTCCTTTCTATTGTGTATGCCTTTGATAAATTCAGGTCCTATTTAGTTGGTTATAAGGTTATTGTTTATGCTGATCATGCAGCCGTAAAATATCTTTTACACAAGAAAGATGCAAAGCCCCGATTGATTAGATGGATATTACTATTACAGGAATTTGATCTAGATATCTGGGATAAGAAAGTGTGAGAATGTAGTAGCCGATCATTTGTCTAGACTTTCATATTTAGAATTGAAAAATAATAAAGAGATTATTGAGAATTTCCCTGATGAGCAAGTGTTTGCTTTAACAACATCCATTTCACCATGGTATGCTGACATAACAATCTATCTTGCTTGCAATGTAATTCCCTTTGAACGAAGAAAAAAATTATTGAGTGATGTTAAGCATTATTTGTGGTATGATCCTATTCTTTATAGAAGATGTGCTGACCAAATTATACGAAAATATGTGCTAGAAGATGCTACAATGCTTTATATAACAACAACTTCAGACCATATATGCTTGTGTGTGATCAAAAGTCAGACTGTTTTGTGGCCTGTCAGAGATCAATTGTGAACAATCTATCTTCAACCTTGGATTTTCTTTAATTTGTTTTCCTCTTTGCAAAGTGTGTGGTGTGGCTTACCTCGCCCTCTCTTTATTCTTCAAGACCAACTGAAGCTGGACATAGCTTCAGTTTCTCCGTTGTCACTGATTTCGTGAGCATGTCGGCTGGGTTCTTTGATGTGTGAATCTTCTCTAACACCTGCTGACCATCTTCTAACAAAGATTGGATGAAGTGGTACTGTAACTAAATATGCTTCATCTTGGCATGAAATGCGACATTCTTATCTAGGTGAATGGCACTCCTACTGTCACTATGCACTCTTCCATCCCTTTACTCCTTGCCCAACTCAAACATGAAGTTCTTCAGCTAGATCATCTCCTGGCTCATCTCAGTGATGGTGACATACTATGCCTCAGTTGTGGATAGGACAATTATCTTTTGTAGCCTGGAGATCCAGCTCGCTACAGCACTTCCCAAGGTAAACATATATCTGGTTGTGCTTCTTCTATTATTAATGTCTCCAGCTAAATTTGAGTTTACATATCCTTGTAGCTCTATCTTGAACATACCAAAGCAAAGTGCTTTGTTTATAGTTTCTCTCAAATATCTGAGAATCCACTTAACTGCCTCCTAGTGGCGCTTCCCTGGGTTACTCTTGAATCTGTTGACCACTTCCACTGAATGTGCTATATCTAGTCTTGTGCATATCATGGCATACATCAAGCTTCTGACTCTTGAAGCACAAGGAACTCTCTCCATTTGTTTCTTCTCCGCTCCATTCTTTGGCAGCTGATCCTTTGACAAATTGAAGTGACTTATAAGGGGGGTGCAAACTGGTTTGCCTCATTCATGTTGAATCTTCTTAGCACCTTATAAACATATTATGCTTGAGATAGCTTAAGTGTTCCTGCACTTCTACCCCTTATAATCCTCATCCTGAGTATCTGCTTTGCCGGCCCCAAGTCTTTCATGTCAAACTCCTTTGACAATTGTTTCTTAAATCTTTTGGTTTCCTCCATATTAGATCCCGCAATTAGCATATCATTTACATATAGTAGTAGAATAATATATGAGGTATCAAATTGCTTTATATAACAACAGTGATCCGCTTGCATCTGTTGTACCTTGTATATGATATAAACCTGTCAAATAGTTTGTACCACTACCTCGGAGCTTACTTCAAGCCGTATAAGCTGTTCTTGAGCTTGTAGACTGCTCACTCTTTCCTCGGGGGTCTCAAAACCCTATGGCTGCATTATGTATAGGTTTTCCTCCGCATCACTATAAAGGAATGCAATCTTCACATACATCTGCTCTAGATGCAGATTTTCGACTGCAACGATGTTAAACACTACTCTGATAGTAGTCATCTTCACTATCTGGAATGAAGATCTCACTGTAGTCCACACCATGCTTCTGCTGGAAGCCTTTAACCATAAGCCTTTCTTTGTAGCGTTTGCTACCTTTTAGTTCTTCTTTCAATCTGTAAATCCATTTCTTCTAAAGGGCCTTCTTTTTTTCTGGAAGCTTAGTCAACTCCCATGTCTCATTTGACACGAGTGGCTTCATCTAGTCACCCATAGCTGACTCCCACTTGATTGAGTCATCAACTTGAAGTGCTTCCTCATAACATTCTGGTTCACCACAATTTGTTAGCAATATATACTATATTGGGGAGGAGTACCTCTGGGTCGAACATGATATTCTGGTGGATCTCCTCAGTTCAGTAGGTGTTTGAGCAACTGTCTATTCTCCACCATCATGAGCATCTGACTGTGCCTGGATATTTTCCTCTATGTTGTCATCTAGTTCAATGTAATTTGGCACATCATCTGAAGTTCCATTTCTGTCATTGTACATCTCATTCTCATTGATTGTGACATCCTGATTTCTTATAATTTTCTTATTCTGATAGTCCAAGAATCTATAGCCGAATTCTCTCGTTCTATAGCCAATGAATATATACTTGATTGTTTTTGAATCAAGTTTGCTTCTGGAACCTGCATCAATATGCACATAGGATGAACAATTAAATACCTTTAGGTGATTCAATTTCACCTCTTTGCCGCCCCACGCCTCCTCAGGTATCCCTTCATTCAAGGGAATTGACTGACCTCGATTGATCAGATAAGCTGTTGTGTTGATTGCCTCTGCTTAGAACTGCTTTGGCAGTCCTTTTTGTGAGGGTTCTGTTCATGCGCTCTGCAACATCATTTTGCTGTGGTGTTCCTAGAATAGTAAACTCCTACCTGATCTCATTCAAAGCACTTAATTCTTTGAATTCCTTATCACAATACTCTCTGCCATTATCTAACCTTAGGCATTTGAGCTTCATACCCAATTCATTTTCTGCCAATGCTAACCACTTTTTGAACATTTTAAACACATTAGATTTGTGCTTCAAGAAGTATACCTATACCTTCCTAGTATGGTCATTAATGAAAGTGATGAAGTATGTAGCTCCACCAAGAGAGGATGTAGGAATTGGTCTCCATACATCTGTGTGTACAAGCTCTAACTTCTAAAATTTCAAGTCTCTCCCACTTCTTGAGAAGCTGACCTTTTTGTGCTTTCCATACATGAAATCTTCACAAAATTCCAAATCCACAAATTTCAGCCTTGGAACTTTTCGCTTAGATAACATAAACTGAGCCTTTGGTGCCATAGACGGGCATCAAGCTGTTCTGTTGCTGCAACAAGTATTGATCAAGTAAAGTGTTCCATCCATACAACCTGAGCAACTATTAAAGTGCCTTTAGTATCCTTCCAGGAATCTCTTATGAAACTAGTGCTGTCCTTGAAGTGTCCAGATTTCTCGCAGTTCCAACATTCGGCCTTTCCCTTTCCTTTTCTCGACTTTGATTTTCCCCACCTCGACTTAGAACTATTTTTATTGAACTTTCGGTTTGCACTCCATCCTTTATCTCAACATTTAATACTGAAGTAGATGCTTCACCGTTGGAGCATTTCCTTCTTCATTCAATAGCAATCGAACAATGTCATCGACTCTTAACTTGACATTTGTAGAAGAATTACTGACTGCAGTCTGCATTGCATCCCATCTATCTGGCAGAGATGACAAAATCAACAAAGCTCTAACTTCACCAATGAAGTTGATTTCCACCGAGCTCAATTAGCTTATTACAGTATTGAACTCATTCAGGTGTTTTGTCACCGAGCCATCATCTGTCTTCATGTTAAATAGCTTTTTCATTAGGAATACCTTATTGATAGCCGAGGGCTTCTCATACATTCAATTAAAGGCCGCCATGAGATCCACCGTAGTTTTCTCATTCATAATATTAAATGTCACGGATGAGGATAAAGAGAGGCGAATCAAGCCTCGTGCAGTTCTATCAAGAATCTTCCAATCTCCATCTAACATAGTGTTCGATTTATTGGTAACTCCTTTCAACAGTAAGTTTAGCTTCTTTTGATAAAGCACATCCTCCATTTGCATTTTCCAAAAGGCGAAGTTTGTTCCATTGAACTTTTCATCTTGTCTTATTTCGTTGGTCATTGCTCCTACTCAAACTAACAAACTCTAGCTCCAAAAAAATAATGCTCTGATACCACTTGTTGGGAGTGCAACTTAGCATCGGATTTCTTCTACACTAAAGAAAACCTTAAGATCAATATTTGACCACTAAGAGTCACAAAGCAAATACGAAAATATACTAACACCAAATTAAAGACCAATCACAGTACAAGCAAACACAAACATGCCAGTATATGAACACAAGAATGTACATGGAAAACTCCAAAATTGGAAAAATCACATAGCCACACTATCATATGAATAATCGACAATGCAAGAAAGATTACAGAGCTATAGAGAACTTATCAATCTCCTTGAGGAAGAAGAGATTCAGTGCCCGAAGCTTTTATTCTTCTTCTTCTCTTGCAAATTACTACTTGTTCTCACTATAGGGTTCAAGCTTCCAAGGTCTCCAATGCTCTCATAGAATTGTTGGCACACACACAACCCTAACCCTCATGTTAGATATATAGGAAACCCGAAATCAAGCCCTCAAAGTGACCTAAATAGCCTTGACATATCACACCTAAGCAAATATTTTTGTGGGCGCTTGAGCGCCTGCGCTTTAGCTGCAGGGGTACTTGAGCGCTAGACCTCCTGTCTGCTGGGCGTTTGAGCTTTAGAACTCTTGTCTGCTGGACGTTTGAGTGCGCCTGAGCGCCCGATTTTCTGTTGGCTTCTTTGGTGATTCAATTGGTCTCTACACCATAACACCAAGGCAGACGCCAGAGTGCGTCGCAACGCCTGGTGCGTGAAAGGTGGGTACCAGGGCGCGCCACGCGCCTGACACTCAAAAGGTGAACGCCAGGGAGCGCCGCAGCACCCGCTGTTCGCAGGATTTGGTTTAGGGGGTCCTATAAAAACATAAATAATAGGCTAAGGCAAAGGACTTTGATTTTTTTTCAACTCTCATCCCAAATCTGAAAGAGGGTTAGGGTTTTGAAGTTAATAGTGTGTGGTGACTGTAAGGGCTGAAAATATTCTCTATTGTTGAAGCTTGGGAAGGGTTTGCAAAATCCTAATTTGTAATCATTCTCCATTATAGTAAAGTTCTTCTCCTCTCTTCCCGTAGACATAGGTGTTTATATTGAACCATGTAAACTTTTGTGTTGTGCATGTGCTGTGTTTGTGTTTTCTGTAATTTATCCTATTTTTGTTCTTGTTTGGTTTGTGTGATTCTGTGTTCATTGATCCTAACAAGTGGTATCAGAGCAAGTTTGTAAGAGAAGTCATGGAGAAGCTACCGGCTCTTCATCGTCATTGGTGGTGGAGACAACCTTCCACCAAGTTGCGACACATCGAAGTGGTCAAGTTCGATGGAAAGAAGAACTGTTGAATATGGAAATGTGAAGCACAGGTGCACTTTGCGCGTTGAATCTGGAGGATGTTCTTGATGGGGAAAAATAATCGGAAGATGTATCAAAAAGAGATTGGGTCAAGATGAATCACAGTGCATGCATCTTGATATAAAATTGATTAACCCAAGATATAAAGTATGTTGTCATGATGGAAACTTCAGCATGGAAATTGTGGAAATTCTTGGAAAGCTAATATCTGGTGAAGAGCACTGAGAACCGTCTTCACATGAAAAAGGAGGTTCTATCAATTTCAGATGAGGAGGGGAGTGTCCATAGATGAGCATATAAATGAGTTTACAAAATTGTTGATAGATTTATTAAACTTGGACAAAATTGTGGACATTGAAGATAAATCACTGCTCTTATTAAACTCACTACGATGAGTTTGAGAATTTCACCATGGCGTTGATACATAAGAAGGATGCTCTTAGATACAAGGAGGTGATATCAGCCTTTTGAACTGAGTTCAAGAAAAGGGACAAGGAGTCTACCAAATCAAAATTGGCAGAGGCACTTACACTTCATGGGGAAGACAAGAAAAGAAGAAACATTTGTTAAAGAAGAATTTTGGGGACACTTAGAAGAGGGGAAAATCCAGAGGTCGTAGTATTGGGTGCAATCAATGTGCATTCTGCTTGGAGTTTGGACACTGGAAGGATTGCCCTAAACTAAAAGAAAAAAGAGCTAGTGACCTTCAGATGAAAAGGCAAATGTGACTCAGCATGCAGTCGAGAAATTTGATTCAGAGATGTCTCTTGTAACATTTTCTATGGGGAGGATATCATATAGCTCTAGTTGGATTATGAATACGGGTGTAACTGTGATGTCCCGATGCTGGTTTAGTGAAAACCGTTCCGACATCGGGTGTTCACTTACCGCAGGATCATATTGAGTAATGAAAGAAAAATGACATAAAAATGTAGGACATTTCTCATTTATTTCAAAAGTTAATATTACAAGGTTTTTCTTTCATCATACTCGTACAAAAGTAAAAAAATAAAAACAAAATATATGAAAAGAAATAACGCCATTGTAAATCCATTGGCAGATTGAAAATTTTAAGCATTAGGGTTCTTGTTTAAGCTCTTCCAAAAGTACCTGACTTGGTATTGTTCAACAAGCAATATCGCGATTGGAATTCCCAGTAATTAGAGAGTACTCTAAGTGCCACAGTAATCAATGTAGTATTACATTTTATAATAGCAGATATGCGATTTGCGAAAGAGATGCAGGAAAAAGAATAAGGTAAAAAGTGCAAATGAAATAATTAATTTTCTGCAAAAGATATTAGCTCAAAGATGTAGGTTATTGATGTCGTTTTTCCAGTAACCCACCACGAATGTTATTACTGATGTCATTTTTCCAGTAACAACCCACGAATGCTATTACCGATGTCATTTTTTCAGTAATTGGCCACGAATGCCGTTACTGACGTCATTTTTTCAGTAACTGGCCTTGGTTGTACAATTTGACTTATATTTGGAACATCTAGATGTCAAAATTGCGTTCTTACACGGAAAACTAGAAGAAGAGATCTATATGCCCAAGGTTCATTGAGGCAGGAAAAGGGGATTTGGTTGGCAAATTGGATAAGTCTCTTTATGGTCTAAAGCAATCACCAATGCAGTGGTTCAAGAAATTTGATCAATTCATGCAAAAGGAAGGATATACAAGAAGTCAGTTTGATCACTGCATGTATTTTAATAAGTTATCCCAAGGTAACTTTATTACCTACTTCTGTATGTTGACGACATGCTGATAGCAACTTCAGATCAGTCTGAGTTGGAATATATTAAAGAACAACTGTCAAAGGACTTTGAAATAAAGTTTTTGGGAGAGGCAAAGAAGATTTTGGGAATAAAGATCTACAGGGGCAAAAGGATAGGAAAGATTTGGCTAACTCAAAAGGGTTATTAAGAAAGAGTACTGAAGAGGTTTAGAGTTGAAGACTTCACAAAGTCTGTGAGTATACCTCTTGCACCTCACTTTTATTTGCCTATTAAGTTGTGCCCTAAGATAGATTTACAAAAGAATAAAATGCATAATTTGCTATATGCTAGTGCTGTAGGTAGCTTGATGTATGCTATAGTTTGCACTAGATCAGATTTGACATAAGCAGTAGGGGTAGTGAGCAAGTATATGCATAATCCAGGGAAGGACCACTGGCAAGCAGTGATGAATATACTTTGTTATCTGAAAGGTACAATGGATGTTGGTCTACAGTTTCAGAAGCAATCATCAATAACAAAAGTTTGTGTTGGATATGTACATACTAACTATGCTGGGGATTAAGATCGAAGGTGCTCAACGACAAGATAGGTGTTCACTTTATCAGGAGGTTCGGTTGGGTGGAGATCTACTCTACAATCTTCATTTGCTTTGTCTACGACGGAAGCTGAATACATGGCGGTTATTGAGACACTCAAAGAGTTTATGTGGATAAAAGGTTTGCTGGAAGATTTGGGTGTGAAGCAAGAGAAGATGATATTCTATTGTGATAGCGAAAGCGCTATATGTTTGGCTACAAACCCTGTTTGTCATGCTCGCACAAAACACATAGATGTGCTACATCACTTTATACGGGATATCATAGAAGATGGAGAGATTCTGTTGAAAACGGTTCACACAAAAGACAATTCAGCGGATATGCTTAACAAAGTGCTTACCGTTCAGAAGTTCACTCATTGCAAGAATCTGTGAATATAGAGAAGCAATGATAAGCTTCTCATTAGAACGAACTACTTGCAGCTTGATTCCTTTGGGAGAAGGATCCATAGGCGATCGGTGCGGGTGCAGTTACTCTTCGTTTGACAACATTTGTTTCTGAATTGAGATCTTGATGAAGTCAGCTCTCATTTGACGCACATGAGATATGAGGTGGAGAATTGTTGATCGAAGGAGTTCAAGAGTCAAGGCATGCGCCAGAGCGCCTGACCCTCGAATGGCGGGCGCTAGGGCGCGCCGCAGCGCTTGGCACTCGAAAGGCAAGCGCCAGGGTGCGCCGTAGCACTCTATGTTCTCAGGATCCGATTTAAGGGTTCCTATAAAAGCTTAAATAATAGTCTAAGGCAAAGGACTTCAATTTTTTGTCAGCCCCCATCTCAAATCTGAAAGAGGATTAGGGTTTGAAGTTAATAATGTGTGGTGGTTGAAGGGCTGGAAATATTCTCTATTGTTGAAGCGTGGGAAGGGTTTGTGAAATCCTAACTTGTAATCTTTCTTCATTATAGTAAAGTCCTTTTCCCCTCTCATCGTGGACGTATGTGTTTACACTGAACCAACGTTTGCGTTGTGCATGCGCTGTGGTTTATGTTTTCTGTGATTTTTCCTATTTTTGTTCTTGTTTGGTTTGTGTGATTCTGTGTTCATCGATCATAACAGAATGCTTATTATTCTAAAAAGCCCTCTCATACATAAACATATTCTTGATTGATATATTGCAATCCTCAATAAATTAAGTAGCAAAAATGTGTTCAATTTTAGACAGGAACATTGTGCAAACCAAAGCCCCTGATGTTTCATGGTCTTCTGTTGTTGCTTGAAGAACCAAGGACATGAATTTGGTTCTGGTTTTCTACTTGCTAGAATCAAATTAAGCTCATGTTGAATGTGGTTGATTAGGATAAAATTTAAGCCTTGATTAAAAACCTCCAAACTTAGAATTTATATATTTTTTAATTTTCTAATTTCTTATAACGTTTGTTTTTTTAGTTTTTGACTACAATTGCTATTTATGATTGTTTCTATTCTGTGAACATGAGTGATAGATTCATTTCATTAGTGAATACCTTAGAATTTTACTGTCTATGCATTTGGGCCGGGCTTGAACCAACTAACAATTTTGGCAGCTGAGTTTGCTTTTTTTCTTGATTAAATCAAATTGAGCCCTTAAAAACTTTGCCAAACATAACCCATTTTTAAGATATAAATTAAATAATTAGAGTACTTTTTATATTAAAGCCTCTCCATATATAAAAAATTAACATAACTTGTGTTATTATAATAAATTTAATAATTTAAATTTATTTAAGCAACTATTATTCATCTTATATATTATTAAATAAAAAATAAATATTGTATGTATGTATGTATCAATGCTTATTCAATATAATTTGATTTTCTTACTTGTGAATTGTTTTCTATTACCGGTTCCTTTCTATTGGCTCCCTACAGTATTCTTCATTTTAGGGAGGCTGCAGGCCTCTCAAGGGCATTTTAAATGCTTTTGCTAGTGATTATTGAGTTTACTTCCTTTTTTGCTTGATGTTTTAACACGTGCATACTTTTGTCCTTTTGGACTCAGGTTCTTGCAAGCCCTGTAGACCTAATTAAAGTGAGGATGCAAGCAGATGGCCTCATTTGCCAACGCAAATACACAGGGATTATCGATGCTTTCCATAAAATCATTCAATGTGATGGTATCTCAGGACTGTGGAGGGGAGTATTTCCTAATGCTCAAAGAGCATTTATGGTGAACATGGGGGAACTCTCATGCTATGATCAAGCTAAACACTTCATCATTAACCATGGAATTTGCGAGGATAATGCTTTCACACATACAATAGCGTCAGCTGCATCTGGTCTCTGTGCAACTACGTTAAGCTGTCCCGCTGACGTTGTTAAGACCAGAATGATGAACAAAGAAGCTTCCTGCAGAAAGCATGAAACCGTGTATAGGTCTTCTTATGAGTGTTTAGTGAAGACAGTGAAGTTTGAAGGCATAATGGCATTGTGGAAGGGTTTTTTGCCCACATGGGCTAGGCTGGGGCCATGGCAATTTGTGTTTTGGGTTTCTTATGAGAGATTCCGTCAAGTTTCTGGCCTCTCTTCATTTTAGCAGAAGTTATATTTTCATTTATGCCTACAATTGTTCCAACTGTACTTCACTTACAACCTTAATCATTTATGAGATCCATCTGACATGGACAAGAAATTGTAAACTCAGTGAGCGTCACACCCATCACACCTAATTTTCTTACACCAAAACTTGACAGGGTAGCTTTCCCATGCTTCCTAGTTTGCTGATTAGCTGTTAGCGTCAAATCATGTTGAATATTCTCCATATGATCTTCTACTTCATGTGTTTTCTTAGCGCATCAACTGCAGCTCATGTTTTTGGAAACGAATGAGAAATAATTGACTAGCTAGAAGTCGAATCTCTGTTGAGTATCATTCCACATATTTCTTGGTTCACTGACCTGATCTTGAAAATCACATAAGTTCCATGTTTATTGGCATTTATAGTGATGTATTGTTTTAATTTAATGGAGGACATGATGAATGGCATAATTATGTTATTGATGTTTCTTAAACTGAATTAGTTTTTGAGGAATTTTATTTGTGGACTAGATTCCCTGATAATTATGACCGCATCATCTTAGTGATGTTCAGATTATACTTTGAAGCCCACTAAGTATACAAACCAACGAAAGTTATCAGTTAGCCACACCTAAAACAAGAGCACTCAAGTAGCTTTTCTGTATGCAAATATCATTTAATATCATTAAGGGCTTACAACAAACATATATATAGCAACCCAAATCCTAAGTCTCCTAACAATGCTAAAAGACCTAATAGGCCCTAACACAACTCACTGGGTGACTTTCACATCCCGATCCTCGTTGCAAAAATATAATATACATATGATAAAAAATAAAATGCTAACATAACAAAATAGTTTACACGCTGCAATACACCAAATATGCAACATCCAATCAGCTAACACATAACTCAACCGAGCTCCCAAGCTTCTTGCATATGCTCATTTCATAACACCTTCTCGTGTAGGCCTTCGTGTTGCATCAATTTGTTAGCGCAGTTTAATAAAAAGAAGATGATTAGTTAATATATAGAGAGTTATTTGAAAAAAAGTGCAACTCCAACAATTTGTTGTTGCTGATACCAATTTTTTGGTGAAACAACTTTACAAGCGAATATTCTTTTCCCCTGTGATCCACATATCAAATTCTTAATCTCTGCTTTGGGTTGAAGTTCAGCATCTTAATCTGCCCAAAAAACCACAAATCCATAAGATTATAGTAATGAATATGCTTATATCTCAATGCGTTGGCCTATGAAATTTGAGTGCCTTGGATTGCACCTGATTCTTTTTGTAACAAATAGGATTGCCAAATGTTACCTTTTTCGTGAGGTGCCTTGAGCAATGATCCAGTATTCGTAAAGAAGGCTTTCTTTAAGCAAGAAGGAAACAAGAGCTTCCAGTCCCCAAAATCTGAGGAAAATGTCAAAGTTGAAGAGTCTTAATTTCCAGTATGAACTATTCAAACGGCTTCCCGCGCTGAGTCCCGCAAAATGGCTTTCCTCCAAAGATCGCCAAATCTCGGATCTGATACAATCCTTCCAGCCCAACCCTGATGAAATGCGGCATGTTTTCCTCAAGCTCGATCTGAATGGAGATGGAAGGATCTCTGCTAAAGAGTTGGCATCCTTTCTGAGGGCGATTGGGAGGAAAGACGCGGCTATGGAGGCCAACTCCATGATGCTTGTTGCTGACCTGAACAAGAGCAGTTCCATTGAATTCGAAGAATTTATGGAGGTTCATCAGAAGGGAGTGACCAGAAATGACATCAAGGTGGCTTTTTGGTTGTTCGACGAGAACAAAGATGGGAGGATCGATGCGGGGGAGGTGATGAGTATGATGAGAAAGCTGGGGATGCAGTGCAGCCTGGAAGATTGCAGGCGGATGGTCAATAATGTTAGTACGAGGGGGGATGGAATGGTTGATATGGATGATTTCATGATCATGATGACTCGAACCATGAATCCTTTGTAAATCCCTCAAATGAGTAAAACTGTACATCATAGGGCCCGAACCATGAATCCTTTGTAAATCTCTCAAATGAGTAAAACTATACATCATAGGGCCCGAACCTTGAATCCTTTGTAATCTCTCAAATGAGTAAAACTGTACATCATAGGGCCCGAACCCTTTATTTGTATTTGATATCAAGCATTTATCTCTTTACAAACTGTGAGCTTAAGTTGTGAATTTCTTACATTCTCCTAATATTTTAGAGCTTTTTGTTGTTACCAGAAAGTTTCAACAAGATTTTGAAAATTTGGATTCTTTGTTTAAAATTCATCGCTTAATTAAAATCAAATGTGCATCCCAAGGCTTTTAAAAAAAAATCGCAACTCAAAAAGCTTTGTTTTTACGGTTTATGAATTTTTATGGTTTCCAGACAAGCATTAAGTTTTAAGCTTGCTTTTAGGGCTAAAATTGTGTGCTGAAATTGTGATCATCTTTACTATTTATTTAAGTTTTCATTAAATTTTTTTTAAAGAGTTTTAGAGATATAATAAGCTGTGAACATATTAAATTTTTATTTGAGTTTTTAGATTTTAGAGAGATTCTATAAGTTATCTTTCAGTTCAATATCTATCAAATTGTTATTATTGTTTTTGAAATTATTGTTGCCCAAAGCCTAGAAAAGGCAGCGACAACCCACTCAACATTAGAGGAAGTAGCAGCTCGAAATTTGATGTATGAGTTTAAACTAATGGAATAAATACTGGTGAATTGTAATCCTATTTTTTCAATTTTTTAAAACATTAATACAATTTTATGAAATCTTAATTTTAGACATGCAACTTTTATGAAACATTAATATTGGATGTTCTATAAAATCTTAATATTGTAATTTTTTACTTTTAGAATTTTAGACATGAAGCAAGGTAGAAACTATATGTTAATGTTGTAGTTTTTTATTGATGTAGTTTGTAAATTTTAGGTTGCCGGAATTTGAGATATATACTTGTGTAGTATATTTGCCTTAACTATTATTTAAACTTTAAATAATTATACTTTTGAACTTATATGTGCCTTTTTATTACATTAAAACATTTCAGCTAAACGGAAGCAATAAATGATCATTATGAATGTGAAAGTGATAAGAAAATATTGGGGGAGAGTTTGGAAGCGTCCAAGAAAGTACAAATCCATTGATTATCTTGACACAAATAGGTGAAACAAATCATAATGTGTTTGAAGTTAGAATAATTAAGAAAAGAAGTGTTGTTTGGGATCACTTTGATGTAGTCCAATCCAAAGATAACAAGGAATAAGTCGTTCAAAAATTATCTTGTAGGCACTGTCGTAAGACATATATATCCCAGAAGTCGGGATCAACCTCAAAATATTTTAGGCACATTAAAGTTTGCCCAATCTTGGTGCAATCAAATAAAAGATAAAATATTCTCAATCTAGAGATATTGTATAAGGAAAATGATATTGATATAGAAAGTAGTTCTATTTGTGCCACATCTACTTATGATAATAATAAAGTGAGAAGTATTTTGACAAAAATGATTATTAAAGTAGAGTTACCTTTTAAATTTGTGGAGCAACCCTATTTTAATATACTTTCATGTACTTTGAATACTAATTGCAAGCAAACATCTAGAAAAATTAGACAGGCAGAGTGTTTGAAAGTGTATGAAACTAAAAAAAAGAAGATGAAGAAAATCCTTAAATTTGTATATAACTTCTCATTGACATTTGATTGTTGAACTTCTAATAAATTAGTTAGGTATATGTCATTGATGGCACACTATATAGATTCAGATTGGGCGTTCTAATATTCTATTATAAATTTTATTGACCTAGAACCTCCGTGTAGTGCACAAATTATTGACGAAGCCATTGGCGAGTGCATAATGCAATTGGATATTCATACAAAAATTATGACAACTAAATTAGACAATGCACGTGTCAATGATAACACAACAAATATTATGTTAAAAGATTTTGAGAACACAAATTGGTTATTTTTTAAGGGAATTTTTTTTTGTTCGTTGCTATGCACATATTTTAAATTTGATAGTTCAAGATGATCTCAAGCACTGCAAATGTATCATACGTGTTGTTAGAGGCTATTATTTATATGAAAAATTCTCCAAGCTACCTGAAAACATTTTAGTAAGATTTCATGATTAGTAGGTGTATTAACTAAAAGAGAACTGTTGGGTGATCTATAAACAAGACGACACATTTTATCGAATATGTTAGAATGTGCCTTTCGTTTTAAAATTGTATTACATGAATTTCTTAGGAAAGATAAATATATTGGGAAAGATTATATCAAATTAGATATAATATTAAATCTTTTGAGAGTGCTTTTAATGTTTTTTTAGGATCAAGTTATCCAACTCCTAATTTGACAAGTACTAGGTTGATAACAGTTTGTTAATGTGCATTTCCATTATGCTTGACCTTAGGAGAACGTTAGCATTTATTATATTTATATTTAGATATCTATTTTCCAGATCAAGCCTTGATGAGAAAATTGATTGGGTCTTTTAAAACATGCATGATTTGTGTAGTTATTATTATGTGTAATAACCCTAGGTTGTTACTTAGCCTAATCGTAGATTAATTGTATTATAATTATCATTTCATTAAATTCTCTCAGTCATTAAAACCAATTCCCAAAGATTTGGAATAATTTGGAGCTCAATCAAATATTTGGAATACTTTAATAATATTAAATTAATTAGAATAATTAAATAATCATTAAAATTGAAATTTGACTTCACCATTGCGCTCGTCACCCCCAAATTAGCCAAGGGCGATATTTTGGAAGTGTTTGGAGGTTGTCGAATTTTTCTTAAATATTTTAATATATTTAAATACCCCAAAAATTAGATTAATTAATAATCATTGAAATTAAAATCCGACTTTGTCATTGTGCTCGTTACCCGAAAATTAGCTAGGGGTGGTGTTTTAAAAGTATTTGGAAGTCATCAAATTTTTGCTAGTATTTTAATGCATTTAAATACCTTGATAATTAGGATAAATAAATTAATCTCCAAATTAAAATCCGACTTTGCCGTTGAGTTCCTCGCTCCCAAATTAGCTAGGGGTGAATTTTCAGGATTTTTTTGTAACTCGTTTATTCATCAAATTTTAATTAAAAAAATGGGTTAATTAAAATTAGAAAAATAATTAATTTAATTATTTAAATATATTTCTCCATTTCTTTTTTCCTCTAGCTGGCTGGCCCCACTTCCCTCCTATTCGACGCTCCCTCTTCCTGGCACATGCAAGGGGGCTTCTACCCCTCTTCTTTTTCCTCCATGCTGATGGGAAGGCTCATTGATGGAGCTATCCCCATCACTTCCTTTAATTTGGAACCTCAACTCTCCTCCCTCTCCATTTGCTCGGCTGAAGCTCCTTCTCCTCTTTCCAAGATCCATTCCAAGCTAAGGAGGAAGCTCCTTCCTCCCCAAGCTCCACCCTAAGCTGAAGAAGAAGAAGAAGATCTTCCCTCTCAAGCCCTAAGGAAAAGCGAGAATCTTCTTCCATTTGCAAGCCAAGGTACCTATTACTGTCACCTTCCTTGTGCTACTTTTTTTTCCATTTCTTTTGCAAGTCAAGGTATCTCTTTAGTACATCCTATCTTTATAAATTAGTTGATATATTTATCTTGCATGTCTATTTCTTATTGATAAGAACCTGTGGTTGAGATATGGAGTTTATTAGAGCTCATTAAGATTGTAAATTTTAGGGTAGATGAACAATTTTGCAAATAGGATTTCTGTATACTTGGACCTTTAGCTTCATTGTTTGTGTTGATAAAATAATTATTTTATATTGATTTTGGTATCAATGGAAAGGTCTTGGCCTTTGTATCGGTATATGGCACCGCACTTGAGGTGTCCTAAATAAAGAGTATTTAGGTGCCAAAGGGGACACGCTTTGGTTTTCATACAGGCAAAATCACCGTCGAGCGCTATAGCGTGCTGTAGCACCTAGCTCTCGACCAGGAGGCGCTCCAGCGCGCCGTAACGCCCACGTCTCGGGTTAACTATGCCATAGAACGCTGTAGCACCTAGCTCTCGACCAGGGGCGCTACAGCGCACCGTAGCACCCAGCTCTCAAGAAATATGGCACCGTAGTGCGCTGTAATGCCTGAAAATGCTACAGCATGCCACATGACTGAAATTCACCGCAGTGCGCCACAACTCCTAAAAGCGCTGCTGCGCGCCGTAGCGATCACGTCTCGGGAAAACTGGTGCCATAGCGTGCTGTAGCGCCTTACTCCTGGCCAGGGGCGCTACCCCACGCCATAGCACCCAGAACTGTCCAGAATTGCCCATATTTGAGATTTTTTGCATTTTAATGACTCTAGAATCTTAATGGGGATAAAATATACCAAAATAAAAATTAGATTTAGTAAAATCAAGCATTGTATGAATTTGGAAATGAATTTTTAAATTTGAAATCTTCCACTTACCATAAATAACATGTTCTAAACCTTCTGAAGATTCATTTGAATATTCTGTGCCAAATGGAAATATTATAATCCTTGATTTCTTACATGAATAAGTAGAACTTAATAACCAAGTTGTATGAAATTTAGGTGATTTAAATTGTAATCAAGTGCTAATCTCTTTTGGTTTGATTTAGGATTTGATTAGCATTGATTACTTATTATTTTAATTAATATGATGTTTATATATTTTATTAATAGTAGTGTGCATATTAGAAAATTTAAATCATGAATTGAACACTTTAAATGGTTGATTGGATATTAATGAACTTCAAACCCTATGAATTCTAAAGGATGATTAGGTTAATCAATAATTGATC
Organism: Gastrodia elata; assembly: GCA_016760335.1. Lineage (NCBI taxonomy): Eukaryota > Viridiplantae > Streptophyta > Magnoliopsida > Asparagales > Orchidaceae > Gastrodia > Gastrodia elata. The sequence goes on along the minus strand of CM028670.1, from coordinate 63,485,126 downwards.
TTGAACTTGAAATAAACACCAATAATGCATTAATAATTCTTTGATTTGTCATTGATCAATAAACTAAACAATTAATCTTGATTTGGTTAAGTTAGGAGATAAACTTTAACTTGTCTGGATTAAGATCTAAATCTTAATCACCTTAATTAAGCCATCTTTATTTGAAAGATGAATTAACTTGCATGATTCCAATAATACTTGATGATTTGACATTGATCTTAAACCATGGAACTTAAAATGCTAAAATCCTTAATGAATTCATGTGATTGTCAATCTGGACATATACCTTTAACTCCTGGATTTTCTATTAAATAAGACCCTTAACATAAGATAAATTTCAATACTGCATTGATTTACAAAATGATCAATTCCTAATAAACTACATGATTGAATCCCATAATTATAGCATAAGTGATAATCAGATGGGTTTACCCATCTGATTTGCATAATCCAGTTTAAGGATATAAGAACTGTGTAATTAGTATAATTTCTAGATCTTAAAATTGCTATTTGTATGCCTTAGTGCTGGATCCTTAAGATCCTAATTTAGTGGTAATGGTTATATAATTGCTAAAGCGTTATTAATAGATGATCTATTGAGGTAGGAAGAACTTATTGTTTAATCTTAAGGAAGGAACTTAGAAGCTCCATCTTAGCTTTAGATGTTTGATCCTAGACCCCTTAGGGTAGAATAACCTAAGAAACTTAGAATGAGATTCTTTCATATGGTAGTATCCTAATTTTGAGTGACCTTTAGGTCGCATCCTTGGAACCTTGTGTAGAATTCACTCCAATGAAGTATGGATTCATTAAGTTTGATAATCCTTGGCTATTAAATAGAATTGTTAAAATCAATAGATTGTCAGTTCGATATGATAGTGTATATCCATAGTGTTGAATCATTTCAGTAAAACCTAGGATTGGTTGAGTCACTCTAAGTAGGGTTGTAGAGTCTCGATCTTATTTTATGTGATTGGATAAGTACAATCCAACTTAAAGTAAACTTTCCAAGTCTAAGAGTGTTATAATTAGGGAAATTGAATACCTAGTTTGAGAGGATAAACTGTGATCGAGTTCTGCCCCATATCGTCATGCGTTTCGATAAGTGCAGTTAAGAAAAATAAGTATATTAGGTCACCCTTCTTAGGACATTATAAGTAGCTTGTAATTTGGGTATTTAACAACTTAGTTTGAGAGAATAAACTGTGACTGAGTTCTACTCCTTATTGTTGTGCGCTTCGATAAGTGCAGTTAAACAAACTAAGTGTTAAATTCATCTTTCTTGGAAACATACCAACTATGTATATACAACCTCTTCAATTGATAAGCCTATGTATAATCTTAATTCAGATCATTCCATGAATTATAATTAGGATACATAATTCATTTAAATAAATTCTGCACGATGGAGATGAATGGAATTATTACTTGATTTTGAATTGATTTCTAGATTTTGATGATTTAAAGCATATAATCATTAAATCATTAGCATATCATAAATGCATAAGTCATGTCAGTATTAGCAGAGTACTTGGCTCACCTAAGGACTCTGTTAGCAGAGCATTTGCTCACCTAGGATCTGTGGGGTGTCATGTGACACCAAGTCAGCATATCAGTGGCATACAGTTTTGTGGCATATTTAGATTCATAGATATAAATCCAGCAACATACTACACAATTTAAATGCATTATTTACTCAGTTTCAGTTCCCTTACTATTTTTCCTACTTTTAAATCTAAATTTTTAGCCATGTTTTACTTTACTCTTAGCTCTATATAATTTTATTTTTAGTTATTTCAGTTACAGTTTTGTATTGTTTTATTTTCAGCTATTTTAATATTTTTTTGCCTATTTTGTTTAATCACTTAAATGTTAAACTTTAGAAAATTATACTGTTTAGAATAGCTTTCAAAGTGTTAGACTCATTGTCTAACACATGGTACCTTTGGGATCCAGCGATTTGCCAAATCCAGAGCATATTGTAGAGCCAGATTAGGAGCCAGTTCAGGAGATCCAGGAGGAGTTTGTGGAGCCTTAGAGGACTCTCCATCAGTATTTACTTTGTTGTACTAGTTTACTTTCAGTTCAGTATTTAGTCTACTTTCTATATTTTCATTAAGTAAGCAGTTGTAATAATTCTAGATGTGTTTTCTTTTTTTTTTCTAAGATGAATGCTTTACTTAGCTTCTGTGATAAATATTTTAGGATGTATGCTTTAGCTTTCGCACTATGTATTTACTACCACTTACACTTAGTATTATGATGTGATCAGCATACTGGAAATGTTGTTATACTTGTATATATTGGATTTTCTCTTATTCCACTCATGATCCAATGTATGTATTTACCTAATACTTAGGATAAGGACATTACTCTTATCTTAAATATTAGCTCTCAACCCTTCTTGAGGTTGAGTCAGTAGCCCTTCAGTTCAAATTTTAGCTATTCGGGAGAGGTTCAGCAGTTCTTCTCGAATAGTGCACCGTTCCACCACCAACTATTTGTAAAACCTTAAACATACTCCAGTTGCGTGCAGTGACGGGACGGGGTACTACATTATGTATATACATATAGAGCAGTTGCAGATGTTTGAAGTACTGTGCCAATGCTTTAAAACAGCTCAAGTTCAACCTATTTGATCTAGTAAACTCAGTTTAAGATATTTTGACTCATTCTTTGAATAAACCTTTTCTACCAAACCATAAAACTTTAAGAAGGAGCCTTATCTTGATGAGGATTACATTAAGGTTCCTCCTAAAAAAATTCTTCTTTTAATATGTTGGAATGATGGAAAATGGGTTTCCTTAAGTGGCCTACTTTAGCAAAGATGGCAAGAGATATTCATACTATTCCTATTATAATAGTTGCATCATAATTATTCTTTAATGCAGATGGGAGTGCACTTGATAATTATAAATGCTCATTATCACCAAATATGATTAATATACTCATTTGTAATAGAAACTGGATAGCTAGGTATCATGCCAATCTTAATATATTAAATTTATGAACTATTACTAGTTAACATTGTATGCTAACATGATTTAATCTCTTTCTTTATTTTTATTTATTGTTGTTGCAGAAAGGAAAGCTAATGGGCCCTATACTGGATCAAGTGAAAAGCCAACTAAGTTGAATCCAATCGATCACAAAATATTACTACTTTGTATTTTTGTTTTTTGCATTTCAATTTACTCTTTAATACTACTGATGGTAATTGAACTTTTAGCTCTTTAGTAGACCTATTTAATAGGTCTACTAAAGATATGATATTTTGTCCATTTCATAGATACTATTTATTGTTCCTTTAAAATATTATTTTTTTATTATTTTTTCTTATGTTACTGCTGCAACCTCTGTTGCTACTTGGGCTAGTTTAGTAGCCAGTGCTGTTGCTTAGCAGCTTCTAGTGCTGCTTAGCAGCCTTTGCTGATTGCTTGGGCAGCTGCCTTTGTTGCTGCTTAGGCTATTGTCTCTGCTGTTGCATGGACTGCTACTTGTGCTGGTTTTTAAATTGTTCTTATGTGTATAATTGTTATTAGTGCTTAACAATTTAAATATCTTAATTATTGTTTTTTCTATGTTTTTGCAAATTTAATTTTTCTTGTTATTGTATGTTACTTGTGTTTCTACTATTGCCTTTACTGCTTCTTAGGCTGTTGATTGCTGCTACCTCTGCTGCACTGCTGTTGCTACTTGTGCTAATTGCATGAATGCATGGTTCTTAAAATTTTTTTATATGTATTAATGTGTATAATTGTTATTAGCTATTTTACTTTAGTTGCAATTTTGTTTTTTCTATTATTGTGTCTTTCTTATGTTCTTACTGCTGCATCTACTGCTGTTTGGGCTGCAGGTCGTTGCTGCCAATGCTTCTACTTTGATTGCTAGCTACTGCTCAATTGTTGCATGGGATGCAGATCGTTGTTGCCATAGCTACTACTTTGACCACTAGTTGCCACTCAGTTGTTTTATGGGTTGCTGGCTGTTGCTTAGTTGCTACCTACAGTTTCTTTGGCTGCTAGTTTCTGCTTGGGTTGTTGACTGCTGCTCAGTTGCTACCTTTAGTGCTGCTTGGGCTGCTGCTACATTTACCTGCCTAAACCCATAATTTTATAATAAAATATGTATATTCTATAGAGGATCACAATTAGGTTTAAAAATTTGACCAAAAACATGGAACTCACTCGAAAATTGCTTGAATTTTGAGTTGAATAGAACTCAACTTGAAAATTTAGTAAATTTTTGAGTTGAACCAGCTAACTCGAACCCAATTCTAGTCGAGTTCGAGTTGGGCTAAACAATAATTGAATTGGGTTCAAGTCAACTTGAATTATACTATTATATACTTATAAATAAACTAATTACAAACTCAAAATTAAAACCCCTCATAGCTCAGTCAGTGAGCCGCGGTTCGATTTTGCGCCTCTCGACAATGCAATGACGCAAGATCAAAATTTATAGAAGCAAAAACTGAATCTATTTGTGTAAAATCCACTGGTTGCTGAATTTGAAGATGAATTGACTTTTATTAAATGACAGATTTGATTTTTATTAAACATCGGATTTGAACCATAGAATCAGAAATTCAAAATCTCGATTATACTCTCTCATTTCCTCTCATTTTTCTGATTTCTCTCGTAAGTCGCAGCTCTCGTTGGCTCATTGCTTCTTCTCTCATTGCTCTCTCTTCGAGTTCCAGATTTTTGATTCCTCTGTTCCTTCTACTTCACTGGCCTCTCTTCTGTGTTTGAGTTTTGAAATAGCAAATATGAAGTTATTCTTCTCTGCCTTTTTTTGTATTAATTTCTTAGTGTTTTTGTAAAACATATTTCAAAATTTTTAGGCACTAAGTTGTGACTTGTGAGTATATTTTTAAGGTTAAAGATGTGAGATGAAATTATGATCCCATTACGGTTTATTTAAAAATTTTGTCAAATTATTTTTGTTTTTTTAGGTTTTTCATACATGTAGTAAGTTGTGACTTGTGAGTGAGCATGTTGATGCTGTGAGCTAAGGTTGTGAGGTTCTTACGTTCTATGAACCTTTACGAGTTTTCTTAGGGCTAGCTGAAAGTTTAATTGGGATTTTGAAAATCCCAATTGCTTGATTATAATTTGACATTAAAAAAAAACAAACATGTATCAAGCAACTTCCAAAAAAAGCAACTCAAAGCTTAGTTTTTATGGTTTAAGATTTTTTTTTTGGTTTTCAGACATGCATTAAGTTCTGAGTCTATTTTTATGGCTTAAGTTGTGAATTGAAACTATGGTCCTGTTTACAGTTTGTTTAACTTTTTGTTAAAATTTAAGATTTTGTTTAGGGCTCTTAGAGATTCTACAAGCTGTGAACTTGTTAAATATTTATTCAAGTCTTTAACACTTTAGAGATATTCAATAAGTTATCTTTTTATTCATAATCAAATTGTTATTTCTATTCTTGGAATTGTTTTTGGAATTATATTTTTCCAAAACCCTAATAGAGACAACAACAGCCTAAGAAGTAACATACCAAAATTCAAGGTGTGTGTTTAAACTAATGGAATTCTTACTTGAAAATTGTGATTTAATTTTTTGGGTTAAAATAATGAACTTAAACTGTGAATTATTATCCTATTTTTTCAATTATTTCAAACACTAATGTAGTTTTTAAGAAATTTTAATTTCAGACATACAACTTTTATGAAACATTAATATTGGAGGTATTATGAAATCTTATTTTTGCAGCTTTTTACTTTTAGAATTTTAGACATGCAGTAAGCTTATGATCACTAAAAGTAAAAACTATTTGTTAATGCTTTAGTTTTTGTATTGATGTTGTTGGTAAAGTTTAAGTTGTAAACTTTTAGACTTACAACGGTTATTAATTGTACATTTTTAAATTAGTTGAACTAAATATGATACTAAGATATATAAAGAGGTTTACATAACTGGAATTTAGTGTCTTTAAGCTCCAAACTAATGAAACTTAATAGTTTGATGCTCTTAAAACTACTAATGGTGACTGATTCTGCACTTAGGGTGAATTTTCTAATTTATTGAACTAATGAAACTCATTAGTTCAATAGCATTCTAAACTACTATAGCTGTTTAATTCTACACTTAGGATGATTAAAATATTAATTAATGGTGATGGGCTGCATTTTTTGTGAGTTTAAGTATTAAAATAAAAGTATATATGAGTGGGGTAATGTCTAAGGATGATTTCTGAAGTTTTGGTGGGTTGGTTATGGGCTTAGAGCAGATTATCAAAAGGGAAACCAAGACTAGTCTATATCAAGCCTAGTTTGGGATGATTCAAAATATCCATCTTGTATGTGGGGTTTTAGTGGGTTAAAGGGCTGAAAATAGTTTAATATAGAAATCCTAGGATGTGTAGTTTGGGTATGAAGTAGATGGCTAGGTTTGGTGGTGTTTAGATGAGTCTCGAGGGATAAGGAATAAGACTAGGTCAGGCTATTTTCAGATTTTTCCGTGGAGGCTATCGTGAATTTTGGAGTATGTTTGATAGATTAGATAATATTTTAATAATTTTAAAGTATACTTAAGGTGCTTAAGAAGATGTGTGGATGGTTTGAGATTATGAGTGTAAGAGTATATTAAGAAAATAAAAGATAAATAAGATAACAGCCTAACTCACCAAAGATAGGCAATATACTTGACACCACCGGGAACCAAACAATATGAGATCTATTCACCACAAAATTCCTTCATTCAAGTTATCTTCTTACATTACATTTCAGCTCATATTTATAGGCATTACAAGTTTCTTAACCATGAGTTTTGGAGGAAAATATGGAGGGAAATTTTGGAGGGAAATATGGGTAACTGACAATTAGTGAGGGAGTAACTCCAACTACTCAAATTAAATGTTTTTCTCATGACATGGCTGGCCAAACATGTGCCTTAATAAATAAAAATGTATAAATTAATAAAAACAAAAAACATAAGGTAAGCCCAATATATGGGCTCTTTATTGGGCATTAGATTGGGCTCTTGTACATGGGCCCATATTCAAATTCTTCTCTTAAGCCTTAGTCATGGCTCTTATTTTTGGGCCTTTGCTAAGATTCTTATGATGTGCTACATCAGCTATTGTAGGCTTAATTGAACTCTATATCACAGAGTCAAAATACAAGTAATCTTATACTAGTTGTGAGTATAGAGCTTCCAAATCAGTACTTGTTAGCCATATATCATCTATATGCAACTTATTCTTCCAATAAATGAGAAAATGAGGCTCTTCATCCTGATCATTAGGAGCCTCCTCAGTGATGAGATAGTCAATGTGTAAAAAGGAAAGAGTTTACATGCAAGGAACTATATCTCCTACTAAAAAGTTAGACTGTGCAAATTGAGGTTTGCTAACTCCTTTATATGATAAAATATCTTCAATATTAATAACAGGGTCATTTAGTGTATTATAAGGAAAATCATGGTGATAAGAATTAAATCCACTATTCTTAAGAATTTTGAATGGGCCACAAGCCCTTGGATGTGATTTCTTGTATTTGGTATTGTTATATCACTTAGGGCAGATGCACATCAAAATAAAATCAACTTATTTATATTCTTTAGTTGATCTATTATAATTTTCCTTAGATGCATATTTCTTATTACTTGAAGTGATTTATTGTCTTATAGAATCATGAAGGCTTTGAAAATATTTGGCAAATGTGAAAGTTGAATCAGAAAATGCATGAGAATGAAGGTTGGCAGCATCAATCAGCCATTTAGGATTATGGCCATATACCACTTGAAATGGAGATGCTTTGGCTGTTCGAGAAGTGTTGCTATTATATGCAAATTCAGTACTAGACAAATGTAAGTTCCAATTACCTATGCTTTTTCCAACAAGGCACATAAGTAAGTTTCATAAGCTTCGATTGAAAACTATAGTTTGACCATTAGTTTAGAGGTAAAAAATAGATTAAAATTTCAATTTTGTCCTATGAAGTTTTCATAAGATCTTTCAAAAGTTTGAGACAATCTAAAACTCGATCAGCATAATGCTTAAAAGAAGGCCATGCATTGCATAATTTTCTTAACGAATAATTTTGCAATATTGGAAGCATCATTAGTTTTAGATCAGGGTATTAAATGGACCATCTTAGAAAATCTATCAACAGCCACAAAGATGCTATCATAACCACGAACTGTTCGAGATAATCCAAGGACAAAATCCATTCATAAATCTTCCAAAGGCCTATGAGGAACATGCAATGTTGTGTATTGGCTAGATTTTTATTTAGTGGCTTTAGCCTATTTGCAAGTTAAGTATTGAGCTACTAGTTTTTGAACATCTCTTCTTGGGAAAGATAAAATAAATATATTTTCCATCAAGCATTTTGTTTTATCCTTCCAAAAAGACCAATAATTCATCCTGAGTGCAGTTCAAAAATACAAAACTTCTTAAGGGAGGACCTAGGAATGTAAAGTTGCTTTCCTTGATAAATATACCCATTAATCATAGAATATGTTGCATTTAAGCTTAGAGATTTGTCTGAATAATCCATGTAAATTAGGTGAAAGTCTAAACACACGTGGTACTCATCTTGAATTCGTTCAAATCCATGAACTTTGAGTTCTAGAGAGGAGATGGTTAATGTATCAGTATGTTTGTTTTCAATTCTTAGTTTATGCTTAAGGACAAACAAATAGTCTTGGAGAAACTCAACCAATTTGACATGTCTATGATTTAATTTTTGTAGAGTATTGATGAATTTGAGGGCATGATGGCCTGAGTTAAGGAAAAATTCATTGTGTAAGAGATAGTGTTTCCAATGCCTTAATGACTAAATGACAACATAAAGTTCCTGATCATATGTTGAGTATCGTTGCTTTGCCTCATTTAACTTTTCACTAAATAAAGTAATGAGATGATTTTCTTGACTTAAAATTCTTTTGATTCCAATTTAAGAGGCCTCACAAGTCACTTTAAAAGTTTTAGAAAATTAGGAAGTCTAAGAACTAGGGCTGATGTTATTAAAACCTTAATTTGATCTAAATTCTTTTAAGCATCTAAGGTCGAAGAAAACTTGTCCAACTTTAGGATATCAAGGATTGGCGCTACAACAACACTAAAGTTTTCAATGAATTATCTATATAATGTTGTGATGCCATAAAAACTCCTTATTTCAGTAAAATTTTTAGGAGTTGGCCTGTGAAGACCCACTTAAGTAGTAATAAGTGAAACTCTTAAACATCGAGGCACTTTTTTAGATAACGGTGGAGTTCCTGATAAGAACTTCAAAGTTAAGCGTGCTCAGGTGGGAGCACTCCCAAGATGGGTGACCTACTGGGAAGTTATCTTCTGAGAAAAAAACTGTGTGGCCTTTCTGGCCAAAGCGGACAATACCTTAGTGCTTAAGAGTTTGGGCTATTACAAATGGTATCAAAGCGAACCATAGGGTATCAGATAGTAACTAAGTGCTATATAGAGCAAAGTACCACTTCATGTGAGTAGCCTCTTGAACCCATGATGGTTAAGATGCTATATGGTTGTGGGTACCTCTTACGCCTGTAGGAGTCACCTCTAGTCCTATCTACTCAATGGATGGTTCTTGGATCTATGCGTAGGTACTGACGAGAACATCAGTTACTCAATGGATGGTTCTTGGACCACTTCATGTGAGTAGCCTCTTGAACCCATGATGGTTAAGATGCTATATGGTTGTGGGTACCTCTTGCGCCTATAGGAGTCACCTCTAGTCCTATCTACTCAATGGATGGTTCTTGGATTTATGTGTGGATACTGACGAGAATGTCAGTTACTTAAGTTGGGGAGATTGTGAAGACCCACTTAAGTAGTAATAAGTGAAAATCTTAAATATCAAGGTGTCTTTTCAGATAATGGTGGAGTTCCTGATAAGAACTCCAAAGTTAAGTGTGCTCTGGTGAGAGCACTCCCATGATGGGTGACCTAATGGGAAGTTATTTTCTGATAGCAAAATTGTGAGGCCTTTCTGGCCAAAGCAGAAGATACCTTGGTGCTTAAGAGTTTGGGCTATTATATGGCCATTCCATGATTGCCTTAACTTTAGTTAGGCCAGGTGGTTTTATTCCTTCAGTTAAAATGATAAAACCTAAGAATATTATCTCAATTTTCAAAAAGAAGCATATCTTTAAATTAATGTATAACTTCTCTGCTCTAAGGGTCTCAAAAATTTGTTTGAGATGATTAAGGTGGTCTACTTTATTTGGGCTAAATAATAATATTTCATCAATGTAAACCACCAAAAATTTCCTATAAATTGCTTAAGAACATCATTATTCATTCTCATAAATATACTAAGTGCATTCAAGAGTCCAAATGGCATAACTAACTAGTCATAGAGTCCATAAGGGGTCTTAAAAACTATTTTTCATTCATCTCCTAATCTAATTCTAATTTGATGATATCCACTTTTCAAATTAGTCTTAGAAAAGAAGTTTTCTATTGAGATTAAGTTTAACATATCATCTAATTGGGGATTGAGGAATCAATATTTGATAGTGATTTTGTTGATAGCCCAACTATTAATGCACATTCTCTGTTTTCCATCTTTCTTAGAAGTTATAAAGGTAAGAGCTGCACAAGGACTATGATATTAATCATTTTGCAAGTAACTCATTGACTAATTTATGCATGTTCTATGGGGTTCATTCTATAGTGTGGAAGGCTTGGGTGTTGTGATCCTGGAACTAAGTCTATGGCATGTTTGATGGATTGAAGTAGTGGTAATTCATTAGGGACTTCCTTTGGTGCAATTTCTCTAAATTCTAAAAGAAGAGGTAAGACCTCATTAGGAAGCGGAACCTCATTGGAATTTGAGTAAACATTATTTATGTGCAAGATGTGAACATTGGTCAGATTGGAAAATTCTTTTCTTAAGGTTCTAAGTCCCATGGAGCTTACATCAAAACTTAAAGTAGGATGTGTAAATGAGCTAGAACTAGGATTATTCATATAAGATCCCTTATCATAATAAGTTGAAGCTTTGCTCCTTTTTTGATAGAGGGTTTTGGTTGAAGATCAGATATTGGATTATGTGGTGATGTAGATGGTGTCTTCCTTAATGGTTTGATAGAAAAAAGTTTAATGGTTTTTTTATTATGTTTAAGAATATGTGTTTTCTCCCTACCATAATAAATTACACTCAAGTTATACAGCCATGGGTCATTGATGAATCCATAAATTATATCTAAATAAAGAGGAAAATTCATTTATTTAAGATCTTTATGCTGCTCCTAAATTAATTTTTCCTATCTTTTACAGGGAAATAGAATCCAAAGGAGTTCTAAGGCATTTCTGTAGAAATTTTAAAATTTAATAAAGGAATCCGCTAAAGCGCGCTGCCGCGCGCTACCGCGCGCCGCAGCGGGCTGCTGCGGAAACCTTTAAACTATATAAAAATGAATTCCCAACCATTTGAATAGTGTTTGCGGAATAAGCCGCTACAGCGCGCGGTTACGCGCTGCAGCGGTTTGTAGCAGAAATACTTAACTATATAAATAGGGCTGCCCAGCTAATTAAATAGTGTTTGCAGAATAAGCCACTGCAGCGCGTGGTCGTGCGCTGCAGCGGTTTGTAGCAGAAATAGTTAACTATATAAATAGGGCTGCCCAACTATTTGAACATTGTTTTTCGCAAAATGACCCGCTGCAGCGCGCGGTCACGCGCTGCAGCGGTTTACAGCAGAAATATTTCTGACTTTATAAAATGGAAAATGAAGTAATTGAATAGTATTTTTCACAAAATGACCAACTACAGCGCACGGTCGCGCGCTGCAACGGTCTACAGCGAATACCTTCCATAGCTTAAACGCAGTAGCGCGCGACAGTGGGGGACTTAGCCAATTTGCTAAGAACCTGTGCGCTGCAGCGTGTGCGCGATAGCGGGGGCCCACCGCAATGTTTTCCCAGACAGTCATTTATTGCGGCTGGGGGCATGACCTCTATCCCGCATTTTGTCCCCACCCATTATTTCCTACAGCAGCCCATTTTATTTGAAAAAGGAGGCTTTGAGGTGATGTTTTGAGTAAGCAATTGAAGATTATTGTCACCTCACCATAAATGGAGGACATTGTCTTGATGAATTCAGTTTTTTTTAAATGGAAAAGCTAGTGTGAGATTAAGAGAAGAAGATGGTAGCCCCCTTCCTCCTATAAATACCCCTCCTCTTGACTAGAGGAGGGTTCACAAATTTAGCCAATTTCTATTAAGTAAGGAGGAGAGCCAAGGAAAGAGAAGAACTCCTCAAGGGTGGCAAGGCAAGCTCTTGCTTTGGAAGAGGAGGAAGAAGGCAGCACTAGAGACCTAAGGAGGGAATATTGAGAAGGAGAAGAAGGATTTCAGAGAACTTCTACGTAGTGTTCCTTGTATCTTCTAAACTCTACTCTTGTATTTCTTTTTAGTTGACCATGAAAGGGTCTTTATCCTTGTATGTATTTTTCTTCTTTTCTTGTGCAATGAGTAGCTAAACTCTCTTGGGGAGGGTTGGGGGTGAAGTCCCATTTGCATAATGTAATATTTATGTATGAATGTTTTCCCTCAAGCATAATTTGATTGTGATTTTTAATGCCTTACTAAGAAATTTTTATCTAATTAGTCTTGAATGTGATTATGAGAAAAGAACTAAAAAAAAAAAAAAAAAACTCCAAGAATTAACTATCTTGTGCTCCTTAGCTCATCTTAGGTTGGATGCTAGATTATGAGTGCATGAAAGCTTGGAACTATGTGAGAAAGTTCATAAGCTCAACGCACCTCAATCTAAGCTCAACCAAAGAGTTGATGCAAGTGATGCTAAGACCCACTAAGTGAGCTCCTTAGCTCAACATAATTAAGGTGGAGGAAGGAAGTGTTGAGTGCTCATAAACTAGGTGACATAGTCATTGAGCCCAACATGTGAATCCTCATCTCAACTATGTATGATGCAAGTGATACTCATTGTGAAAATCAATGCTTGTATGTAAGATCCTAAGGTTTAAAATAAAATCAAGCTCTCCTTGATCAAGAGAATAAGATTAAAATTTAAATCCTAAGAATCTTACAAGAATCTTTATGCCAAAGTAGAACCGAATGTGAGTTCATTTTGTACACGAGATTTGAACTTGTAAGACCTTGAGCTAGACTCAAGGACAACAATGTGCACTTGATTTTAATTAAATTAAGTGATAAAGCTTGAGGAACAAATCTACATAAATATTATGTCATGGCATGTGAGATGGCCCCAACTCTCCTCTTTCTTAAATCTTGCTATTATAGTGAATATTTGTGCTAATTTTAAACTATTCATCCAATACATATTATAGCTTAAACATTAGTGAGAATAAATACACCTTAGTGCCAAATCAACCAATTCTCTGAGGATCGATAAATTCCTGAAAAGTCACACTTTCCACTTATTACTTCAGACCACGTACACTTTTGCGTGCAAGTGCAGACGTGTATTTACAGTCTGTCAACTTTTTGGGGCCGTTGCCGTGGAATTGGCTTCTAATTTGAATTAAGAACAATCTATTAGTAACTAGCGATTTAAGCATTTGATTGTACATATTAGTAGTTTTAGATTTTTTGTAATTATCAAGCTAATATTTTATATTTCTTTTTGTTTATTTTATTTTTGAAAAATCTGTGTGATCTTTATTACCAAACTCATTCTTGAGAAGCCATATTGTAACTTGTATGAGTAAAAGAGTCTGTACTGAATATCTTTTTGATCCCGAAATAGAAAGAACATACTTACAAGCTAGGCGAGAATGAAATTTATCAAACCAACAAGCTGTTATGGACAATTTCACTGAAAATTTAGAAGAGCCTAGGGGTAGAGCACTTAGAGATTACGCACTACCCACTGTTAGGGGAATCCCCCATGCGATTGTAAGGCCAAATATAGAAGCCCATAATTTTGAAATCAAACCTTCCACACTAAGTATGGTGCAAAACAATCAGTTTGGAGGATTAGCCACTGAAGATCCTAACTCACATATTTCAACCTTCCTTGAAATATGTGATACCTTCAAATTTAACGGTGTCTCAGAAGACGCGGTTAAATTGCGGCTATTTCCTTTCTCACTGAGAGATAGAGCCAAATGTGGGCTCAGCTCTCTACCGAGTGATTCTATCTATACTTGGGATGATTTGGCTAAGAAATTCTTAGCCAAATACTTTCCTCTGGCTAAAACTGCACGGTTGAGAATTGAGATCACCAACTTTACTCAGATGGAAGGTGAGACTCTTTATGACGGGTGGGATCGCTTTAAGGAGTGCCTCAGGTGTTGCCCACATCATGGGTTCCCTCTATGGATGCAAGTGCAAACCTTTTACAATGGTTTGAACACTCCAATGAGGACACTCATTGATGCGACCGCCGGTGGCTCCACTAGTGGAAATACCCAAGAGGAAGCTTAAAACCTCTTGGAAGAAATGACCAATAATGCTTACCAATGGCCCCTCCAAAGGAACGATTCCAAAGATAAAAAAGAGTGTAATTCACTAGGAAACTCACAGCTAATCCTAGAACTGCAAAATCAAATTTCCCAACTTAATAAGAAGCTAGAATTTGGATATATAAGCTCTTTTCAGGAGAGTGATGGGGAATTAAGAGATGTTAATATGATCATGAATCATGGAAGGAATGGAGAAAGATTCGAAAACTCTCTTAAAGAATTTCAAAACTCCACTATTGAATTCATAAATAAAACTGACGCCACACTAAACAGACATGAGCACACTCTCCTCAGACAAGAGGAGACGGTTAAAGGAATTGAACAAAAATTAAAAGATATAATGAAGCAGTTAGAACAACCTTCACTAGTAGGGGTGATCAGGGAATATGAAAATGAATCAGGTAATGCAATCATCTTAAGAAGTGGAAGGGTTACTCATGAAATTGTGAGAAAAGAGAATAGAGAAGACATCGCTAATTCAAGAGAGGAAAAGGAGGAAGGAGAAACAATAAGGACAGAAAAGAGTGTGGCAAGGGATGCCGCGAGGGAAGAACTTAGAAACCCACCTAAGGAAACCCCTCATATACCTTATTCTCAGCGTATGACTAAGGAGAAACTCGATGTCCAATATCAAAAATTTCTTGAGACCTTTAAAACTCTCCACATCAATATCCCATTCGCAGAATCCCTCGAATAAATGCCTAGTTATGCTAAGTTTATGAAAGACATCTTATCCAAGAAAAGGAAGATTGATGAAAAGGAGACCATGGCATTAACAGAGAATGCAGTGCAATCCTTCAAAGAAAAATTCCCACTAAAAAGAAGGATCCAGGGAGTTTTAATATCCCATGCACGATTGGATGCCAATCTTTTCAAAAAGCCCTTTCTGATCTTGGTGCATCTGCTAATTTGATGCCTTTCTACATCTTCAAGAAACTAGGGATTAATCATTTAAAACCTACCTCTGTTCTACTCCAATTTGCCGATAGATCTGTAAAATCTCCTTTATGAATTGTGGAAAATATACTTGTAAAGGTTGACAAGTTCATCTTCCCGGCAGACTTCATAATCTTGGATATGGAAGATGAAAATCAAGATATTCCTATTAGTTTAGGTAGACCTTTCTTGGCCACAGGATGAACCTTAATTGATGTAGACAAAGGGGAATTGATGTTGCATTATGGAGAGAAGATATTAAATTTCATGTGAGTGATTCTATGAAACACCCTTCTAAGTTAAATGAGGATTGTTGGGGGATTAATTTATTAGAAGAAGCTGGGTTAATGGAAGATGTGGGAGAAGAGGGAATGATGGGAAGTGAGGAATATGAAGATCCCACGGAAACGGAAGTTATTGAAGAATTAATTGAGGAAAGGAAGATGATTCAACCTTCAATAATTTGCCCTCCTAAAATTGAATTAAAACTTCTTCCCTCACATTTAAAATACACGTACCTAGGAAAAGATGAATCACTTCCTATAATAATTTCCTCATTATTAACTCAACATTAAGAGAATCTTTTATGTAAAGTTTTAAAAGATCAATAGGATGGAGTATTGTAGATTTAAAGGGGGTTAGTCCAACTCTGTATATGCATCATATCCTATTGGAGGACAACTCTAAGCCTTCCATTAAACCTCAGCGATGATTAAACCTAAACATCAAGGAAGTAGTTCACAAGGAAATCATCAAGCTCTTAGATGTCGGGATCATTTTCCCTATTTCTGATAGCCCTTGGGTGAGCCCCATACATGTAGTTACCAAAAAGAATGGGATGACTATTGTCCTCAACAGCAACAATGAACTAATCCCCACTAAGACTGTGATTGGTTGGCTTTCTAACATAGGAGATTTAATAAAGCAACTCAAAAAGACCATTATCCCCTCCCCTTCATCGATCAAATGCTTGATAGATTAGCAGGAAATTCTTATTTTTGTTTTATTGATGGTTATTCAGGATATAATCAGATCCCGATTGCGCTCGAAGACCAAGAGAAAACCACTTTTGCCTGCCCTTTTGGAATATTTTCCTTTAGGAGAATGCCGTTCGGTCTGTGCAATGCCCCAGCCACTTTTCAACGCTGTATGATGGCAATTTTCTCCGACATGATAGGAGAGTTCTTAGAAATTTTTATGGATGATTTTCCTGTTGTTGGAACCTCTTTCGATCATTGCCTAATTAATCTGGGGAAGGTGTTAAGAAGGTATGAAGAGTCAAATTTAATCTTGAATTGGGAAAACTATCACTTTATGGTTGAAGAGGGTATTGTTCTTGGTCATTTAATTTCTAGGAGAGGGATAGAGGTTGACAAAGCAAAAATTGAAGTAATTGAAAAACTTCCACCTCCCATCAATGTAAAAGGAATTAGAAGTTTCCTCGGGCATGCTAGTTTTTATCGAAGATTTATCAAAGATTTCTAAAACATAAGCATGCCGCTCTGTAGGCTATTAGGAAAGGATGTCGAGTTTAACTTTGATAAAAATTTTCTAAAAGGTTTCAACATAATTAAAACTGCCTTGGTCTCTGCTCTAATAATTTTTGCTCCTATTTGGGATTCACCTTTTGAAATTATGTGTGATGTGAGTGACCTTGCAATAGGCACTGTCCTTGGGCAGCGATGAGAGCGAACCTTCTATTCAATTTACTATGCTAGTAAACTCCTTGATGATGCTCAAAGTAATACGCCACCACTAAAAAGGAGCTTCTAGTCGTAATTTTTGCTTTCACTAAATTTAGGTCATATCTTGTCGGGTCTAAAACTATCGTTTACATGGATCATACTGCTATTAAATATCTCCTCCAAAAGAAGGAGGCAAAACCGCACTTAATACATTGGGTGTTGCTCCTACAAGAATTTGATCTCGAAATTCGGGATAAAAAGTAGAGTGAAAATGTGCTCGCTGATCATTTATCTAGATTGACCCACATTGATCACAATAAGTCATCCGATATTAGTGAATCCTTTTCCGCCAAGAAGCTTTATGGGGTAGCTACAAATGACCCTCCCTGGTTTGCTGATATTGCAAACTACCTTGCAGGAGGAGTTATACCAAAAGATATGAGTTATCAATAAAGAAAGAAATTTTTTGTGGATATAAAAATTACTTATGGTATGATCCCTTCTTATATAAATGTTACAATGATCAACTTCTAAGGAAATGTGTTCCTGATTCTGACACCAGGAATATTCTCTTCCATTGCCACACATCTCCTTATGGAGGGCAACATGGGATTGAGCGAATGGCTACAAAGGTGCTTCAATCCAGATTCGTTTGGCACCATTTGTTCAAAGATGTCGCTAATTTTGTCAAAAGTTGTGACAAGTGCCAAAGAACCGGGAATTTAACAAAAAGGGACGAGCTTCCTTTAAATGGGATTTTTGAAGTAGAACTATTCGATTTTTGGGGAATCGACTTCATGGGACCTTTTCCCTCGTCCCAAACTAATCTGTATATCCTTGTGGCAGTCGAGAATGTCTCAAAATGGGTTGAGGCTGTGGTATGTGTTAACAATGACGCTAAGACAGTGATCAAATTTCTCAAGGCACATGTGTTAGCTAGATTTGGGACACCCATATTCTTGATTAGTGATGGGGGAAAGCACTTCTGCAACAGGTAGTTAGAGAATGTTTTAAAGAGCTATGGGGTGAGACATAAGGTGGGTACTCCCTACCACCCTCAAACCAGCGGGCAAGTTGAAGTCTCCAATAGAGAACTTTAACAAATTTTAGAAAAAACTATGAACCAAAATAGAAAGGATTGGACTTCAAAACTTCAAGATGACCTTTGGGCTTATAGAACTGCCTTCAAGACCCCTTTAGGAATGTCCCCGTATAAGCTCATTTATGGAAAAGCATGCCACCTTCCGGTGGAACTTGAGCACCGTGCCTTTTGGGCAATAAAGAAATTAAATTTTGACCACCAAAAGGCAGGGGTGCAAAGACTGCTACAACTTAATGAACTTGATGAATTTAGGTTAAACGCCTGAGAATGCCAATTTGTATAAAGAAAAAACAAAAAAATGGTATGATAAGCTAATTAAACCTAAGCTCCTCCAACCAGGAATGACTGTATTACTCTTTAACTCAGGATTAAAACTTTTCCCTGGAAAACTAAAATCACGTTAGACAGGACCATTTACAATTACGAAGGTTTTTCCTCATGGAGCTATCGAAGTTGCCTCCAATAATAGCACTTTTAAGGTGAATGGGAATCTTCTGAAGTTATACTTGGAGGAAGAAGTCTTTCAAGAAATGGCGGATAGACCCTTCAGGACCTTCCGGATGATGGAATCACATAAGATCTTTCTTTTGTCAGGCTGAGACATTAAAATAAGTGCTTATTGGGAGGCAACCCACAACTAATTAGGTTGTATTTGTTTTTTTTTCATTTTTCCTTTGTATCTTTATTTTAGTATGTTTTTATTTTGAGATTTCAATTTATGAATTTTCATATTCCCGCATTTTTGAGTTATTCTTAATTGACATATTTTTTCTAAATTTTTCAAAAGAAATGAAAATCACAAAAATGTAAAAATCAAATGTGATATAAGTAAGAGTATGCCTAACAAAAATAATTACATGAATTATAAGCAATAAAATGTTATAATTGAGGAATGAATGGAGGAAAATCTAAATCTCTAAAAATTTAAATAGATGCTTGAGCTAAGTGTGGGGGAAGGCATATGACTTAAACTAAACAAATATGGCATGGATTCTAAATGGAGTGTGCTAGGCTCCCGTAGGACTTCATGATCACAAAGATGTTAGGGATGAAGAAAAATGTCTCTCCTTAAGGATGAAAAGAATAAAATATTTATGAAAGAAGGGATGATGAAAAATATCTCTCCCAAATGGATAAAATGTGAAAGGATGAAGAAAATTATCTCTCCTTTAAGCTTTTCATCTTTGTGATTCATAAGAAGGAGCACATATGGCACAACTCTAGGAATCTCTAACCATTTCTTTAGTCTAAAAGTCCACAATGAATTGTACCCATCACCTAATATCAAGTATTAAAAATTCAAGCATTTGGAGATTCATTGATTAAACCACCTTAGTACCACAATTGAAAATATTAATATTGCTACATTGTTCATTTCATTTTTGCCATGCACATATTTTGACTTATACTTACTTTATGTACATTATTGTGACTTTCATCCCTCTAAAACAGAAAAAATTATCATTTTGAGCTTACTCGAGGATGAGCAAAAATTTAAGTGTGGGGTGAAATGAATCCATAAATTATAGTTAAATAAAGGGAAAAATTCGATCTTTATGCTGCTCCTAATTCAATTTTTTCTATCTTTTTCAGGGAAATGGAATCCAAAGGAGTTTAGGGCATTTATGCAGAAATTTTAAAATTTATTATAGGAATCCGCTACAGCGCGCTGCCGCGCGCTACCATGCGCCGCAGCGGGTTGCAGCAGAAACCTCTAAACTATATAAAAATGAATGCCCAACTATTTGAATAGTGTTTGCGGAATAAGCTGTTACAGCATGCGGTTGCACGTTGCAGTGGTTTGTAGCGGAAATACTTAACTATATAAATAGGGCTGCCCAACTAATTGAATAGTGCTTGCGGAATAAGCCACTACAACGCGCGATCGTGCGCTGCAGCGGTTTGTAGTGGAAATACTTAACTATATAAATAGGGCTGCCCAACTATTTGAATAGTATTTTTCGCAAAATGACCCGCTACGGCGCGCGGTCGCGCGCGGCAGCGGTCTACAGCGGAAATATTTCCGACTTTATAAAATGGAAAGTGAAGTAATTGAACAGTGTTTTTCGCAAAATGACCCGCTACAGCGTGCGGTCGCGCGCTGTAGCGGTCTGCAGCGGACACCTTCCATAGCTTAAACGCGGTAGCGCGCGACAGCGGGGGACTTAGCCAATTTGCTAAGAACTTGTGTGCCGCAGCGCGCACAGCGCACTGCAGCGGCCCACCGCAACTCTTTCCTAGACATGCATTTATTGTGGCTGGGGACATGACCTCTATCCTGCATTTTGTCCCCAGCCATCATTTCCTGCAGCAGTCCATTTTATTTGAAAAAGGAGGCTTTGAGGTGATATTTTGAGTAAACAATTGAAGATTATTGCACCTCACCATCAATGGAGGACATTGTCATGATGAATTCAATTTTTTTTAAATGGAAAAGCTGGTGTGAGATTAAGAGAAGTAGATGGCAGCCCCCCTCCTCTTGACTAGAGGAGGGTTCAAAATTTTAGCCAAATTCTACTAAGTATGGAGGAGAGCCAAGGAAAGAGAGAAACTCCTCAAGGGTGGCAAGGCAAGCTCTTGCTTTGGAAAAGGAGGAAAAAGGCAGCACTAGAGACCTAAGGAGGGAATATTGAGAAGGAGAAGAAGGATTCTGGAGAACTTCTACGTAGTGTTCCTAGTATCTTCTAAACTCCGCTCTTGTATTTCTTTTTAGTTGACCATGAAAGGGTCTTTATCCATGTATGTGTTTTTCTTCTTTTCTTGTGCAATGAGTAGCTAAACTCCCTTGGGGAGGGTTGGGGGTGAAGTCCCATTTGCATAATATAATATTACTGTATGAATGTTTTCCCTCAAGCATAATTTGATTGTGATTTTTAATGCCTTATTAAGAAATTTTTGTCTAATTAGTCTTGAATGTGATTATGAGAAAAGAACTAAAAAAAAAAAGAAAAACTCCAAAAACTAATTGTCTTCTGCTCCTTAGCTCATCTTAGGTTGGATGCTAGATTATGAGTGTATGAAGGCTTGGAACTATGTGAGAAAGTTCATAAGCTCAATGCACCTCAATCTTAGTTCAACCAAAGAGTTGTTGCAAGTGATGCTAAGACCCACTAAATGAGCTCCTTAGCTCAACATAATTGAGGTGGAGGAAGGAAATGCTGAGTGCTCATAAACTAAATGACATAGTCATTGAGCCCAACATGTGAATCCCTCATCACAACTATGTATGATGCGAGTGATGGTCGTAGTGGAAATCAATGCTTGTAAGATCCTAAGGTTTTAAGAAAAATCAAGCTCTCCTTGATCAAGAGAATAAGATTAAAATTTAAATCCTAAGAATCTTATAAGAATCTTTATACCAAAGTAGAACCGAATGTGAGTTCATTTTGTGCATGAGATTTGAACTTATAAGACCTTGAGCTAGACTCAAGGACAATAATGTGCACTTAATTTTAATTAAATCAAATGATAAAGCTTTAGGAACAAATCTACATAAATATTATGTCATGGCATATGGGATGGCCCCAACTCTCCTCTTTCTTAAATCTTTCTATTTTTACTTAGTGAATATTTGTTCTTATTTTAGACCACTCATCCAATACATGCTATAGCTTAAACATTAGCGAGAATAGATACACCTTAGTGCCAAATCAACCAATTCTCTGAGGATCGATAAATTCCCAGAAAGTCACACTTTCTACTTATTACTTCAGACCACGTACACTTGCGTGCAAGCGCATATGTGTATTTACAGTCTATCAGTCATCCAAGTATAATATGAGCAATATCCATAGAGAGAACATCATACCAAAGTTTATCCTCATAACTACCAACCTTGATAGGAACTAAACATCAACTAGTAATGGGAAGTGAAGTATGCTTAATCCAACTAATATGAAAGGATTGGGGATTAGGTTCAATTTTTAAATTGGTCCTTAATATAGCATTAGTAGAGAACATATTCATTGCACTTCCCCCATCAATAACTAACCTACTGTAACAACCCAGGTTATTACTTTGCTCAATTAAGACTAATCCAAGTCTTAATTAAGATTCTAAGTCACTAATTAAGTAATTTAGAACTCATCTCTGAAACCTAGGTCAAACCAAAAGTCAACTGAGTTAAACCAGAAATTCTGGAAAATCCCAAACCCTAGAAAATTGACTTTTTATATAGACCTCAGATTGAAAATCTGACTTCGCCATTGCATTCAGAACACCCAAATTAGCTAGGGGTGAAATTTTGGAGGCATTTGGAAGTCGTTGAATTTTCGTCGAATATTTTAATAATATTTAAATACCATAAATAATCAAATAAATAAATACTCATCGAAATGAAAATCTGAGTGCGCTGTTGCGTTCCTCACCCTTCAATTAGCTAAGAGTGATTTATTGAAAATTTTTGGAATGCATTTAATAGGTTAAAATTGATTAATTAAAACTATAAAATTTAATTTAAATAATTATTTAATTATTTAAATTTATCGGCGCCGTCAGCATTGTAGTAACGCCGTCCATTTTTAAAATAAGCCGTCATTTCATCTAACGGTAAGCGTCGACCGTTCGATCGAAACGATCGAACGGTCGAAGCCCTTCGTCCTCCGCGTGTCGCGAAGGTCTGCGCGCGGCATGCCGAGCACTAGGCACGCGTCGACCGCCGCTGAAGGACCTTCTAGCATTCCATTTTAGACTCCCAAACTGTTTAGACTCAAGTTCTTGCACAGAATCTGAGCTTAGGAGATCGATCAATCCTCGGCCTCTATCGCGTTCTCTGGACCGTCCGTTTAAGGTACACTCCCATCCCTCAAATCCTTAATTGTTTCGCATGATATTGATTTCGTTTATCTATTCCGAGAGCTTGATTGACCATTCATAGTGTTTGATTGTCGAAATTGAATCTAGATTGGTCTAAATCGCAAATTTGTCTACAGTACTGAACAGTATATTTCTTAATCACCGAACCCTAAAAATTAGGGTTGATCTTAGACGGAGGTACAGACCTTCTCTCTTTGCAGCCCGCATGTCATTAGGAAGCTCTTCTCATGTGCTTTTTAATAATATGCGGGATGAGTTCAGTTGCTGCCGATTCGACCTCCAAAATCCCTGCCCTAAATGATTCGGCTTCGGGATCGTTGGAGAAGACGAATTTTTGGATCGGGCCGGGTCGACCCGGGCCCGACCCGCGCCCGTCGACCGCGATTCTGGCATGTGGGCCCCGCTCGACACGTGGCTCCCCATCGTGCTGGCACGTGTATATGGGTCCCACACGCGTCAAATTTTGTCTGCTCAAATCAGTGCGGTGGGCCCACTGTCGTCTCATCAACCTACCACAGCGCGACACGTGCCCTTCTGCTGTCGCTGTTCGAGTGCTCGGGCCCACCACCTGCAGAAGATGAAAAGATAAATAAAATATATATATTATTATTTTTACGAATTAAATTTTATTAATTAAATCCTGTTTATTTAAATCAGATTTAATTTAATTAAATAAACTATAGAACTTTAAATAATCATAAGTTGAAAAATATAAGTCCAAATATAGCAAATAAATATATCAAATTGATCAAAAAAATATGAGAAATTTATTGATGCCAATAATTTTGTATTTGGACCAGTATTTAGCAAAATGACATTTAGGGTTTAATTAAGTTCAAATTTATGTCTCAAATTTTCAATTAACCATAACTTTGTGTAGGTTAATCCAAACATACCCAATATGGGTCTTAAAGTGATCAGAAAACCCTAAGGATTAATTTGATAGTATTTATTTTGCTATTTGGATTAGTAATTGCTTAATTACATTTAAGACCTAACCCTAATTACCCTAATTAGACCTAGAACTTCAATTGACCATAACTTGGTCAATTGAGCTCCAAATTTGATGATCTAAAGATCCATTTAGATCAAAAGAACTTAATTAACAGTAATATGTAAAAATATTTTAGATTCAATGGTTAGATTTGCTAATCATCCTTAATTACTCTAAATCTTGATTAGTGAATATTAGCCAAATTAATAATCCAAATTGAGTGATTTAAGTTTCAAAGAACTCATAGAACCATTTAGAATCAATCTATAAGGTTGGAATAGTATTTGAGTGATTTATTTTGTTAATCACTCACTAATTACTCTTAACCCTAATTAGGTCTTAACTTAGTCAAATTAGGTCCAAATTGAGCCTACCACATGTCATTATGATCAGTGGACTATTTGTAAACCATAGCCATTGATTTTACTAAAATTGGACACTAATTGGCAAAGTTAGGTTTTTAACTCATAATTAAGAATCCCTTAATTAACTTTAAACCCTAGATCTTGTATTAGCCATAACTTGGCCAATACTTATCAGAATTTAGCAAACTTAGGTTCTATGGAAAGCTTAGGCAGTAAAGAGCAATAATCTGAAAGAAAATTTAACTTTCACTTAGTCAAATTACTAAATTGCCCTTATGAGTCAAATTCACTAATTTGATCTCATATGGTTTAATAATCACCCAAAATTAATTTAGTTACTGTCTAGTCTTACATTAGACAGTAAGAATCACTTTCCAAGAGAAAATTTTAGAATTAAAACCTTAGATCAAAATTAGATCTTTTGAACCCTTAAGTAGGGGCAAAATGGTAATTTTGCCCAAATTTAGGGTTTAGCCTTTAAAAGCCTTAAATTCAGTTTCTAATCACTAAAATCAGTAAATAGAATGATTTAGAACTGAAATTAATCAAATTCAAGTCTAAATAAGATTTTGATTAAAATCTCAAAATATGCTCTTTAAGAAAATTCCTAAGTAAATTATGAGTGTTTATCTTTCCTTACTCATTCTTAGACCCATCCTTAGGTCTTATAACATTAGTTAGGATGTGTGTCTTGAGAGATACTCTTAGTAATTAAGAGCCTTATTTCCTAAGATTAGGAATAGATCTTAAGTTAGAATTCATCTATTGAGTAAATTGGGTTACTCAATTAGATGAAACCTTGAGTTTACTAGTTTTTAGATTTTCTTAGTTTATTAAATAATTATTTGATCTTTAAACTTTAGAACTAAGAATAGAGATCCATCCTAATGAAATTGATTTATCATTAGGATTTGCCTTAACCTAATCTATGAGATTTGGGTTCTAAACCTTAGACCCTTAGATTATACCTATAGATTAAGTGGTTAGACCCTATCATCTGGAGTCTAATTCTTAATCTTTTCATCTTGATTTAGCTAATCAAGATGTGGTTGGGATAAATTAATTTACAAAACTAGATCGATGATTTATTCATTTTAACCAAATAGTCGTCTTTTGATTAAATTATAATTAGGACTTGGCCAGTCCTAATTATCTTCAACAAGTAGGATTCGTGATTCTAAGTTACAGAATGTGTAAGAATTGATAATTCTGAAACTTATGTAACTTAGAGTAGATAGAACGAATAAAGTAGATAACAAAGGATATCACCTGTATTTTAGATAGAGTTTCTTGCACTTTGATTTTGATGCTTTGCATTCCTTAATTTTGATCCTTATACCTTGAACATGTATTATGTACATAAGATATTTTGATAAATATCTTATGATAATTTGGAACATTATTATAAAGCAGCATTATATTCATTTCACAAGTGGTATGTAAGGTGTAGCTTGATTAGTATACCTCTTCGATCAACCCGTTCGGGGTCGGCAACCTTTCGAGGGTTTAATGTCCGACAGTCTATTGGCCATGCCTAGTCCGAGTGATAGGATGGATAGACTCTCGCCCTACTGACTACAGAGTCAGGATTCTGATATGGATATACTAATTCAAGTACACTTACATTCAGTTATGTCTTAGCTCATCAGGCTAAGAGTTTTAGTGATGTTCAGTTCAGAGTTTCTTAGCTCATCAGGCTAAGATTTGCTGTATATGTGTTCAGTTTGGGTGACTTAGATAGTCACAGTAGTTTCAGTTTATAGATACTATTTTACTTATATATTCTGCATTTTAGCACTATTTTACTTACAGTTTTCATGCACTATATAGGATGCTAGTTCTACTTGCTATTTTCTTATGTTTTTAGGATGTTAGTTTATTTCAGTTTCACACTGTTAAATGTTGTATGTCCTTTAGCATATTTTTTTTGATCATTTGCATATTTAGGTTGTACTTTTCTTACAGTTTTGTTTAGTCTTTTGCTTACCCATCTTTGTTGCAGTTGCTTAGAGGAGGTATGTAATACTTCCTATTTGCTTAGTTATAAACTATTTGTTTATAACTTATTACTGTTCTTTTGTACATTTTTCGCACCTTTTTGCTTCAGTACTGGTTTATGGTGATATTCAAGTAACTTAATAAAATTGTTTGCCCTAAAATGTGCTTAGACATATTGTCTAACCATTTTTTTCTTTTATTGGCTGGGGCCCTACCATTATGAAACTGATAATGGTAGGTTCTGAGTTTGTTGGAGCAGTGGATCTAGTGGAGAGCTTACCATTGGAAGAGGAGCCCGTTCCTGAAGATCTGTAGCTTTAGTTTCTGTTGCTTGTGAGATCGAGAGTTTCCTCTTTCAGTTCTTTTAGACTTATTAAATGTTGTAATAATACAGGTTTATATTTCTCTTTCAGCACTTTACTTATTCTGTATTGTTGTATTTATACTGTATTGGATGGATATTATGTTTTATGCTTTCGCACTCTGAGTTCGTGTATGATCATTTAGTGATAGTATTTTTGGGATGAATGACAAATTCCTTAATTAAATTGGATTAGAATGTGTGTCTAATCCAATCTTAAGTGGGGACCTTGTCATTTGGTGACCCCTCCACCGTAATCATGTTAACTTAAGAGTTAACAGGACCACGGCGGGGCTGGGCCGCCACACCTACATCTTTGCTCATTGCACACAATATACATGCTAAGAATATTCCTTCACCTCCAATATTCTTCTTCATTCATAGCTATTGCAAGGCATTTCATCACATTAATTTGAGGATCATCCACAAATTCTTTATCATATAATGGGGTATCAACATAAACTTCTTCTATGGCTTCATATATAGGGTCATGAGCTTCATCTAACAATAAGATTTGTGCCTTACATTGGTTTTGCATGTGACCTCTCATATGACATTAGAAAAAAAAGATATCTTTACTATTATTAGACTTCCCTTAGAAAATGGTTTAAGTCCATGATTTGAGCTTGAGGGTGGAATAGGTCTAGTAGTTGACTTATAATTTGAAATAGAAGTGGCTTGAGCTCTAGCTATTACTGTAGAAGTAGACTTCTTTTGTTGTTAAAGAAGTATAACATAATGGAAAGCTTTTTCTAAGGTTTGGGGATCAAAAAGTTCAACCTCATTTCTAATTTCCATTTTAATCCCAATAACAAATTTAGTAGCAAGTTGCCAATCATTTTCCCCATAATTGGTCCTAAAAACTAGATCCTCAAAAGTATTTAATTATTCTGTTACATAAAGAGTGCCTTGACTTAGAGTCAGCAATTATCCATGTAACTTCTTATTATGATGTCCAGGACAATAGTTTGATCTAAGCATTTCTTTCATCTCTATCCAAGTAAGATTTTGCCTTCCTAACCTTTGTTCTTTTGCTAAAGTATTTGTACAATAAATCTTAGCATGGCTAATCAATTTCATCATAGTGAAGAAACTCATTGATAATCATCCATCCTATAATAATCAAAGAATTCATCTATCTAAGTTAACCAATCTAAAAATCTATTTGGATCATGTGTGCAATCATAAGTAGGAGCTTCAACTTTAACTATCATAGAAGGATCTTTAAAATTATTAGCAATTCATTGGTAGTCTCCCCTTTCCCTATTCTTAGGGTTTAGTTGTCTTCAATAAGGCTTGGGAGGTGGTTGAACATGAGGTTGGTAATCACTTGAATCTAGGTATGATATATCATCTTCCATTGGTGCATTAAGGTTATGGATAGGATGTCGAGCATCATTTTTATTATTTTGCTAGAGATTTAAGATGATTCATATTTGATCTTTAATTTATTGCATTTGAGTATTATTTTTCTTAAGTAATTCCATACTCTTTGTTTCATGTTCATGAATCCTAAGATCTAAGGAATCTACTATCTTGGCCAAATTCTCAATTTGGTCTTAAGAAATTGACTTTGGTGCCTTATTTTTTTATTATAAAGATATATGAGGAAAAAAAAATGCTCAATGTTAGATGGTAAAATAGAAAACATAAATGCAAAAATAAATTGAATTCTAAGTTAAAAGAACTTCTAGGTGAGGAGGGGAGCACTTGTCCACTTATGCCCAAGCACTCCTTAAGCTGGTTACACCCTTTTGAAAAAGTTCTTTTTAACTTTGCAATACACCAGGTATATTCTTATGCATGCAAGTATAATGCAAAGAAATTTCTTTTTTTTTTGTCTAGATTTAGAAGCCTTATTTTCTTAAGAATTACAAATTAATTTACAAGCAACTAATATTATCATAAATAATAAACATATAAATAAAAGAAGTTCATACATTTTCTTATTTAAATCAAGGTAAAGGCTTTATTATTAAGTGGAACACTTCCTTTTCATCTGTTCACTCAAGTCAAGGCTTAAGGTAGGTTCTGTAACGTCCCATTATTAGATTTGTTATGTTAATTTAAAAGTGGGTGTTACGGTGGTACTTAATATTGGATTACAAATTTATAACTCAATATTAAGTATTACCTTAATAATAATGCAGATCTATAGGTAGAAAGAAATTTAAAACATTTTAATAAAATATCCATTATCATAATAAGAGAGCATTCATCATAAATGAATAGTCTGAACATCAAATAAAAATTATTATTACAGTTTGAGGAATTAACCACTCATCCTCACATTATAAGATAAAAGCATGTGATAAAAGGTCATCCGCTTGCAACTAATGAGAAGGTTCTCCTTTGGGCACCAAACCTGCTCCAAGCTCCTTATCTACCATATTTAGTTTATAATATGGTAGGGCACAACAAATAAAAGAAAAAGTGATTAGAATTTTAAAGTCTTAGCACAAATTAAGGTAATTAAATACGCTTTAATTAAGCGAATATCAAGTTAGCTATTTTTAATTTTTATTACAAGCGGAGCATTTAGCATGAAATGAATAAAACAACTACTAAATTCTACAAGGTAAGAAAGGCTCACATAGTTTAAATGATGGTTTCATCCCTATATCAAATATTTTAGCAAAGTATTTGTGAAAAAATGCATTAAATAAAGGAAAACATGAATATGTCTAATTGATTCATAGCTAATTTAAGGGAAATTATAGATAATTAATTAGTTTATAATTTAAGAAAAACTACACTGCATGAAATGGTAAGTAAAGCTATTGCAACAACTCAGATGTTGTTACATATCAATTAATGATCTAATTGACTCCAAACCTCTTCCATTACTCTTATAAGTGTTAGGAGTTTTCACCTCAAATTTAGTGCAATTTGGAGACAGTTTAATAATTTCAAATATTTCCTAGTTTTCTAATAATTCTAAAAATACCTAATTTATTTAAACTTAAGAATCGAAAATGGAGTCTGCCATTGGACTCACCACACCCAAATTAGCTAGGGGTGGTATTTTGGAAGCGTTTGGGAGTCGTCAAAATTTTCATAAATATTTTAATGTTATATTAATACCCAAAAAATTAAGTAAATTAAATACACCTTCGATCAAAAATCTGGTCATGTTTTTGAGTTCCTCACCCCTCAATTAGATAAGGGCAAAAATTTAGAAATTTTCAGAGTATGTTTGAGTTCTTAAAATTTCTTAAATAAATTGATCTATTAATTAATTTAATTATTCATTTGATTTAAATTAATATGTATATATATAATTATATTATATATGTTAATAAATAAAATTTGAAATGGCATCTTTAGGAAAAGGTGGAAATCCATTGAAATAAGTCTTGCACAAATCAACCAACCTCCTCAATCTGAATCATCTAATCAAATAAAATCCAAATCAAACGGCCATTAGTCGCAGATCTCATTTGACCGTTGGATCATGGGCGAGATCCAACGGCTCGAACATCTCCTATGTATGTATCCGACCTAACCAGCGATCGTGCCTCTGGGAAGGTGAGGGAGGCGTACGAATTCCAGCTGGCCGGTCCTTATCTTCAATCCTCCCCTCTTCCATGACTCTAAGCCTCACCTAACGCTTCTATTCCATGATTCTTACCTTCATTCCTGCATTGAGGGGCTGCTAAAGGATCTTGCTGCTGCTTGAAGCAACTGTGACCTAGCCCACATAAGCTTGCCGACCAAGGTGCAGTGCTCTGCAAGCCTAAGTCTTAGCCGGCGAGAGAAAAGGAGCGAACCTCAAGGTACTACCTTCTATCTTTTTCCATTCATATAACAATCGTCCAATATGAAATTTCCTTACCAGCAATAGATGAATTTTCCATTTAGAAAGCCAATCGATCTTAAGGAAGTATTATTTACTTGCCAGGTTCTTTTTTCTTTTCATGGATTTAAGTTATGAGTTCTATGTCTTACTGATAACTTCATGTTTTTGTATTTTTTTTTTATTATGAATCCTGGTAAAATTTCTCTTATGCAACTCAAACCTAATCTTATATGTTACGAATTTAACTCTATAATGCTCAAAAATCTCTCTAAAAACTTCGGAGACTTAGAGCTAATATTGTCATTTTGATTTCTCAAATCAAATTATAACAATCCAACCTTAATAAACTCCTTCTCCATCACATATATTCATCCGCCTAAGATCTTCTCATGAGCCCTAGGAAATAGGTTGTGAATAGTCGATTAGGTTAAGAGAGTTGATGCAAGTTTGAACCCTAACTTGCGATAGGTGAAGAAA
This sequence comes from Gastrodia elata, assembly GCA_016760335.1. Lineage (NCBI taxonomy): Eukaryota > Viridiplantae > Streptophyta > Magnoliopsida > Asparagales > Orchidaceae > Gastrodia > Gastrodia elata. Next base: position 63,454,166 of record CM028670.1, on the reverse strand, counting down.
AGGAGATCAAACAATATTTTCATTCTCTCTTTTTTATTTTATTTTGGGTATCTGTCAACCATTCATATTTCAATCTCTAATTTCATTTTTATGAGATAAAATTTTGTGTTATGAAATGGCTTTTGCTTGATGTTTTGTAGCATATGCTTAAGGATTTTAAGATATGTGAAATGTCCTTAGTCATATGTTTAATCGTAGAAGACAGATAAGATACTATAAATCCAATTTCAAGGAAAGATTGTTATGAGTATTTGCTTCTAAAGATTTGAAAGGTTCAAAATGTTGTATAATAAATTTATTTGAATCACATATTTAATGTCAATTTCAAATACAATGCATTTAACTGGATTTCATGATATGTAGCATGAATAGAATATTTACAATTTTGCATTGCTGTTAGTTACATGAGAATTTAATGTTATATTATTTCAAAATTAATGTTGACAAAACATTTATACTTAATCAACCTTTAGTTCCATATTATTATGAATAGGCTCTTAAGACATGATTGAAATAGATTAAAGCATGTTTCACTAGTTCATGCTAAAATAGAATACTTTTTGTTTTTTTTATGTTTTGAAGCTGGTGTTTGCTTAAGATATCTATATAACATTACCTATCACTAATTGCACACATTGGTTCAAATTATGCTTACTTCTTGAGATAATTTTTGGGCAAAATGTTTAATTAACATCTTGATTTTAGTTGTGGGCTTATGGTTGCTAGATGTCTTCATGTTATTGAATGCCAGTATTAACAATATACCATACTAATATGATATCAGCTTTACTAAGGTGACCTTACTCTTCCCGATATACTTTCTTTTGCTGTTGAAATATATGACTTGGCAGACAATATGTAATCGCTTTACTTTCTTCAGGATATGTAGTCACCTGCATTGGAAATTGTGTAGTACATATGGATGTATATTTGCTGTTAAATTACTTCATATTAATTTCAAAATTGAAATTGGAACACTTCTTCATAATATTTATCTCATCTCGAATGGTATGCTTTAAACTTCAGTTGAATGGTATGAGGATATCAATTACAATGTAAAGCAGTTTCTTTTTTTTATGCTAATTTAATCAGTAATTAAGTAATGAGTAAATAATGCTATAGAATAATTAATTTATGCTTCCATTATTTCAAACTACGGAAGAATTAAAAATGAAAAAGTAACTAGTTGTATTTCATATTCCTAACAAAGTTTACATATGTAAATGAATAGAAACTCTTATTAAGGAATAAGGTATGAAATTACTAAGAGTTATTTAGTTCAGCTTTTCTTTTCATTTTACCAAATTAAGTTAAACTATTGAGTTGATGATATGTAATTAAAACATTTACATCTTTCATTTCCATCATGACTTGTCTTCCATTTTATTATACTTGATAGAATTTTAATAACACTATTTGATAATGAATCAACTATCACTATCTCTTGTAATAAAAAAAAATTAAATGCTATTATCTATGGAAATGTTGGGTTAATTACTACTATTTCTTGCAATAAAGAATTAAATACCATTTATTCTTATGTGATAGAATTGCTGCACTTCTTAAATACAGTGGATATGCTTAGGTGACGATTTAATACTTGCAAGTTGTGCTTAAGGGCCATGCTTAAATGCAATGAGATGTTTTCTTTTTATGTTTATATGAAACTAGCTAATATTGTGCTGTAAGGCTGCCTCTAATTCCTCCATTAATAATTATAAGAAATCTTATTGTTGATGCACTTCTAATTCTGAATAGCTATTGGGGGATTTTGTTCTATGTTCTTATAATATGCTTGTTGGAAGCTTACTATTTAGCATCTTTATACATATTGTTACTTGATATCCTTAATAGTGTGCTCTTGATTTAGAACTAACTGCCATTGTACATGGTGAATTGTTTTAAGGATTATACTTTCTTTCTATAGCTCCAAAAATGGAATTTATGGTGAGCAAAGCTGAGATCTATTACTGAATTATTAAAAGTAATTACATTTGTACCATGAATATGAAGAACAAAAATGTATATATTCTTTAATGAAGTTTTATGATACTTATCCAAATGTTTCTCATTATTCATGAACAATTCCAATGAGTTAAGGATTTTATATAATTTAAATACCAATACTTGAAGATTTAAGTATAATATTTATGCCTTATTGTATTAATGTTGAGTAATATATGAATGGCTTTCTTTTACTTTTAATCTTCCTCTATTCTTTCTTGGTGATGAGTAGTTATGTAAAGATGTTAACTTACAATTTTTCTCTTTTATTAAATGCTATCAAATATGAGATAGAAATTGTAGAATCAAATTGCTGCCATTATTTCAATATGAAATAAATGCTGTCATTTCCTTATTAAAATCATATGTTGCCATTTATTCAAATGTGAGATCAATGGATCATATTAAATCAAATGCTGTCATTCATTTAAGGTGAATCAAATGCTATCATCAATCAAATGCTACCTTTTATTTTAAAAGTGAAATCAAAATTGATCAAATGTTGCTTTTTAATTCCAAAGTGAAAATAAATGATCAATTGTTGTCACTTCTCTTATTAAACCATATGTGGCCAATTATAAAAATGAAAGTATCAATGGATCATGTGGGATCTAATACTGTCATTTACATTATTAGGATTAAATTAACTACTGTCATTAAGTGTATTATTAGAAGTAAATGTTGTAATGATGTTGCTATTCATTTATTTATATAGTGCTTTTATACATGATTTTCTTTACTTGATTGTTATATAAATCTTCTCCTATTCCTTGCATCCTTATCATTACTGCATATGACATTATGAGTTAATTAGATCACTTGAGACTGATTTAGGAACTATCTCAGTTATCTCTATATATTTTCATATATACATAGTTTACTATGTCTCTAATACAACAGTCAGTTTTCTCTTTCCACATGCTAGAATAAATGTTGAAATGCCTTACAAAGTTATATTTAAATTGCTATATTTTATAATGTTGAGTTAATATTTCAATACTTCATAATACTGAAGGAATATTGTTGAACTTCACATGCTAAACTAAATATTAAGAGCCTTGGTAACATGATCAAATACTGTCATTAAATGCATTGTAAGAAACACATGTTGTGCTAGAATTCAGTTTAAATGATTCTTGTTTCTTTTATATAAAAATGCTAACTTTATTACTGTTATTCTTTGCAGGCTAAGTTATAAATTATATCAATAGAAATGCTAAACCAAATGCCATTACTTATGGCATATTAAGACAAATGATGCTACCCCTTTTCATTACTAATTTAATTACTGCACCTTTAATTATTTTTCATAAATGTATGATTTAAGAGGTGTGAACCATAGGTTAGTAAATTGCTTCATTAAATATTCTCACTTGAAGCTATTAGAATTAGAAATATTCAATGGATTGACTTATAAATTGATGTTCTTTATAATTGTCAAAAACTATTAGAATTGGAAATAGTCAATGGATTGACTTATAAATTGATGTTCTCTATAATTATTAAAATTATTAGAACTAGAAATAGTCAATCCTATGTAATTGATTGACTTTATTTTAGAACTAGAAATAAGTAATCCCATGTAACGGATTGACTTTACTTTAGAATTGGAAATGATCAATCCTATGTAATAGATTGACTCTATACTAGAACTGGAACTAAACAATCCTATGTCATGGATTGATTGCATGTTAGTTTTAGTTGTTTTTCTTTCAAATATAACTTACATTGGAATGAAAGATTTGTTAGTTCTAATAATCCTAGGTTGTTACCATGCAAAATAAATGTTGATTGATTTAATTTTTAGCATCATTGCCTTTAGAATATCAATTTAAGCCTATCTGGAAAATTTGAAGTCCATTGGACTTCTCTAAGTAAAAAATTACAATTTGATCAGTCTAGATGCCCTAGTCTAGGCCCAAAATATTTTGATCTCAGAATTAAAATCTGATTGCATTTTTGAATTCCTCACCCCAAATTAGCTAAGGGTGAAAATTTGGTGCAATTTGGAATTCATTTGGGCAATAATTCAATTTAAATTAAAATGGTTCAATTGCATAAAAGGGTTCAAAACAAATTGATTTTGCAAATATACCCTTATACCTAAATAAACGGCCGGGATCTGCTGTGCGGACCGCGGGCGATCTGCTGTGCGGACCGCGGGCGATCCGCTGCGGAGCCCGGGTCATGCGATAGTGGCATCCCGTGAATTAAGCCGTTCCGCCTTTTTTGATCTACGGCCAGGATGCAATCCTGCGGAACAGCCGATCCGTCGTTGGATCTGTCCCGTGGATCCTACGGCCAGGATCGCTCTCGCGATCGGCCGTTAGGATCCGAGCGATCCCAGCTGTAGCGCCTTTTGATCAACTGATCAGATGGCATCCGCGGGGTCTGGCACTGTGGATCATCGTCTCCGCCAGATTCCCTCACCCGACAAGAATTTTCCCGTACTACCACCTGGCCATCCGGTCGGCCACTCCCCTTTCCAGCTCAGTAGACCGTTGCCAAGCTTCCCCTAATGGCTATGGGACCCCGATCGGGCCTCGTGGTCTGGCCGAGCTCGAATTGAAAATTCGAAGACTCGACCATGGCCCAAGCCCTCTGACCCTCCTCAGCCCAATTAAAGGCTCTGGAAGGTTCATGGCACCTCCCTGAGGTTATAAATAGCCTCAGCTCCCCTCCATTTAATCCTTGCTGATCAATTGGAGTTAGGCTTCCTTCTCCGCCATTGCCGATTGCCGAAGCTTCACCCAGGCGCTCCCGAGCTCGCGTACCACTGATAGGAGAGTCTCCTGGAGTTCAGGAACTCTCAGAGAGATCTAAGGTAGCTCAGCAAGGCCGGAGGAGATCACTTCACCGTCTACAAACACTCGATCAAAACTAGGTATCAAGTCAACAAGGCTCGACATTAGTCAAATATTAATCTAAACAGTAAGATTAACCTTACTAAAATGTTCCTTAGGCTTTTGTGAGTATTTTAAGACCCATATTCAATAGGTTTGGATTAGTGTATGCAAAGTTATGATGTTTTGAAGTTTTGTAACAATTAGGGCTTAATTATGGTTTCTTAAATATCATTATGTTAAATATTGATCCAAATAAAAATTTGATAGTTCCATATTAATCCTCTATTTTTGCTGATCGAAATGACATATAATATTGCAACATTTGGATTATTGGATTGAAATCTACAAGTGTTTAAAGTTTGCAAATTAATTGATTTAATTAAATCAGATTATATTTATATTACTATTTTAATTTAATTAAACAGATTTCTTTAATTAAATTTTAACCATTTTATATATATATTTATTATTAAAATTTTCTCTACAGGTAGGTGGGTCCCAGAGCGTCCACGTGTCGGCTTCAGATTGGGAAGAGGACAGATGCTGGGTCCCACCTCTGCCTTGTATGCGATGGGAAGGATTCGACTGCTCAATGGTGGGCCCCACCCCAAACGCACAACCACTAGGATTGCTCCACATCACGGCCTATTATGCAAGCCCAAAACGTGGGCCGGGCCCGGGTCGACCCGGCCCGGCCCAAACTCTTCGACTGCTCAATGCTGGGTCCCACCTCTGCCTTGTATAGGGTTCCAGTTTCTGGTGGATTTTGACGACAATAGATCTCCACCAGCACGGCAACGGATCGACTATGAAGAGATCTACATGTCGGTGGTGGAGTTAAGACCTACGGTAGCCTAGATCGAACACAATATTCAACCCTAGCCAACCCTATCGCGGACAGCTTCTCTTATAACGGTAATCACTATGGCGATGCAATCAATTTGAAACGATCGGGTTTGAATGGACTCAATCAAACCCGATCAAAGTTTAATCTAAGCATTTAAATAGATGCGCAATAATTGAAGTTGAAGATCTATAACTTAGATTGGGAAGGATTCGTACATAAGGTTCGACGGCTGGGGTGAATTTCTCGAACTGACGGTTCCTTCTTTTCAGAAACTTGATTTGAATGGTAAAAATAAAGAGCTGATAGTGGAGATGATGAATCACTGGTCTTATCGAGTGTCTAAAGTGGTGGAGTGAGGCCTGTGCAATCGAGGGGGTGCCGCGTGCGAGCTCGAGGCCACGCGGACGCCTTCCGGGGACGAAAGGCCTGGACCGTTCGATCGATCGATCGAACGGTCCAAAACTGCTGTTGAATCAAACGGTCGGTTGCAAAAAGGAAGACGGTGGCTGAGGGTTTTGGATGGCGCCGTTATTGCTTAAAATTTAATATTATTATTTAATTCATATTATACAGATTTAATTAATCAAATTTACCCTATTAAATGTATCCCAAAAATTCTCAATAAATCACCCCTAGCTAATTGAGGGGTGAGGAATGCAACGGTGCACTCGAATTTTTGATCTGACGAGTATTTAATTATTTGAATTTTCATATATTTAAATAATATTAAAATATTCGACAAAAAATCAACTACTTCCAAATGCATCCAAAACATCACCCCTATCTAATTTGGGTGTTCTGAATGTAATGGCGAAGTTAGATTTTTGATCTGAGGTCTAGATAAAATGTCAATTTCTAGGTTTTTGAGGTTTTTCTAGAAATTAGGTTTTTATCTATTTGATCCCTGATTTGATCCAAATCCTAGGGATAGGTTCTAAATGACTTAATTAAGCTATTAGAATCATAATTAAAACTTAAATCAATCTTAATTAACCTAAGTAACAATTTGGGTTGTTACAGACTCCCCTACTTAAGAATGATGTCGTCCTCGACATCTCTCAAGTGGAAAGATAGATTAATTATATGGCATTGATTTGAAAAAGAATAGGGTTTAAGAAGTACCTTAGGTAAAGAGATTTGGGTATTTCTGACGCATATCAGTTTCTTTTTCTCAAGTGGCTTCATTGTATGATTGATTCTTCCATTGAACTTTTATCATATTGATTGCTCGATTCCTTAGTTGCTTGCGATCATGAGCCAAAATCTGAATTGGTTCTTCAGCATATGTTAGATCTGGTTGGATTGGATTTGAATTTCTGGGAATTGAACAAGATGTGAGGGATCTCTGAGGCACTTCCTTAAGGATGACACATGGAACACATTATGAACCGCTAAAAAGTCATATGGAAGATTTAGTTGATAGGCAAAGGAACCTATTTTTGCCAATATTTCAAATGGGCCAACATGACGAGGACTTAGCTTTCCTGCTATACCAAATCTGAAGACTCCTTTCATAGGGCTGACTTTTAAATATGCAAAATCTCCAGCTTTGAATTCTAATGAACGATGATGCCCATCATGATATTTCTTTTGGGGATCTTGAGCTGCACGAATACGCTGTTGAATCAACTGAATCTTCTTATTTGTTTCTTCTATGAGTTTAGACCCGTACAGCTGCACACTGCCAATCCCTGACCATGCCAATGGCGTATTACACTTCCTGCCATATAACGCTTCGAATGGAGCCATTTCTATGCTAGCTTGGAAGCTATTATTATAGGCGAATTCTACTAATGGCAGATGATCTTCCCAAGATCCAGCAAAATCAAGAATACATAATCTAAGTAGATCTTCCAGAACCTGATTTACTCATTCTGTTTGTCCATCTGTCTATGGCTGAAAAGCTGTACTTAGCGCTAGAGTTGTGCCTAGATCTTGATGTACAGCCTGCCAGAATCTCGAGATAAATCGACTATCTCTATTAGATACTATTGATCTAGGAATCCCATGTAATCTGATCACTTCTTTGATGTAAAGTTTGGCAAGTTTCTCCACAGAATCAGTTTGATGAATGGGAATAAAGTGAGCAGACTTAGTCAATTTATCAATAATCACCCAAATTGCATCATATCCTGATTTAGATCGGGGCAGTCCCATTACAAAGTCCATAGATATATCTAACCACTTCCACTCAGATATCTCAAGTGGTTGAAGTAAGCCACCAGGCCTTTGATGTTCTACCTTAACCAAACTACATGCATGGCATTTCTCAACGAACTCTGCCACACTTCTTTTCATCTTAGGCCACCAGAAGGACTATTTTAGATCTTGATACATTTTTGAGCTTCCGGGATGAATATGATAACCATAATTATGTCCTTCATTTAATACCTCCTATTGCATGGATTTAGGAACCCATATACGATTATCTTGATAAATTACTAACCCATGTAATTGTAAATCATGACGGAGTCCTCCTTCAATATCCAGCTTAAACTTCAAGTATTCTTCATCTTTGGTTTGAGAGATGGAAACATCCTTATGAAATGTGGGTTCTACATTTATGTTGGTTAATATTGAACTCATAACATTACTCCAAATAGGAACAATTTCCATCTTTTGAAATTCTTCTATTAATGAACTCGTAGTGATTTATGTTGATAAAGTTGCACTATGGCTAAGGGCATCTGCCACCACATTTGCTTTACCTGGGTGGTATTGGATTTCTCATCATAATCACTTAATAATTCAAGCAATCTTCTTTGACGACAATTCAATTCACGTTGAGTGAATATGTATTTCAGGCTTTGGTGATCAGTGAAGATGGAACATTGAACACCATATAAATAATGATGTCATATCTTTAATGCAAAAATTACTACAGCAAGCTCTAAATCATGTACTGGATAATTCTTTTCATGAGGCCTCAATTGTCTTGAAGCATATGCAATCACTTTCCCTTCTTGCATTAGCACACAACCTAATCCAGTTCCTGCGGCATCTGTATAAACTTGATAATTCATACCTTCTTTTGGCAGTACTAATACTGGAGCAGTAAAAAGAGCATCTTTTAAGGTTGGGAATGCCTTTTCACATTCAGGAGCCCAGATAAATGGAACAGCTTTCTGAGTTAGCTTAGTTAATAGAGCAGCTGTCTAAGAGAATCCTTTGACAAATTTTCTATAGTAGCCAGTAAGACCTAAGAAACTTCTTATATCAGTTACTGTCTTTGGCTGGTTCCATTCTTGAATAGCACAGATCTTCTGTTGATCAACTCGAATTCCCTGAGCATCTACAATATGACCCAAGAAGGCTACTGACTTCAACCAGAATTCACATTTTGAAAATTTAGCGTATAATTGATGTTCCCGCAAGGTTTCTAATACAATTCTTAAATGATCTTCATGATCTTCCATAGTCTTTGAATAGATGAGAATATCATCAATGAATACAATTACAAATTTATCTAAGAATGGTTTTAGAACTCGCTGCATTAAGTCCATGAAAATAGACGGTGCATTTGTGAGCCCAAATGACATTACAAGAAATTTGTAGTGTCCATACCGGGTTCTAAATGATGTCTTCTCCATATCAGAATCTTTTACTTGAAGTTGATGATATCCCGATCTTAAATCAATCTTCGAGAATACTATTGCTCCGGATAACTGATCGAATAAGTCATCGATTCTGGGAAGTGGGTATTTATTCTTAATAGTGATTTTATTTAATTCTCTGTAGTCTATACACATTCGCATAGACCCATCTTTCTTCTTTACAAATAATACCGGAGCACCCCATGGTGACATACTTGGTTTAATAAATCCTTTATCCAATAATTCTTTTAGTTGCTCACTAAGTTCATGAAGTTCCTTAGGAGCCATTCTATAAGGTGCTTTTGAAATTGGTTGGGTACCTGGTACTAAGTTTATTGCCATTTCAACTTCTCTTGGTGGAGGTAACCCAGATAGTTCTTCAGGAAAAATATCAGCAAATTCATTGACCACCTTTATCTCAGAAAGTGGTATCTCCTTTTTACTTTCTCCTAGCATAGTAACTAGGTGTGCTGCACAACCCTTGTTCACTAACTTAGTTGCTGTTATTGTATTGATAAGTGAACTTAAAGTAATGAACCTTCCTATGAATGTTGATGTAGTGTCTGGTGATCAAAGTGATATCTTCTTTTGTTGATAGTTAATAGTAGCATTGTGAGAATTGAGCCAGTTCATACCCAAGATTATATCAAAATTTACTATTGGTAAAATTATTAACTTAGCTTGAAACACTTGCTCATTTAAGGGCACTTGAAGGTTACAGAAGTGGGCGGTATTGAGTTGAGTTCCGGATGGTAGCCCAACAGCTAAAGATCTTGCCATTTTGTAATGAGGCAAATTTAAACCTTTAACAAAATTTTCAGATATAAAGGAATGGCTTGCTCCCGTATCAAATAGCAGTTTGCACGGATGATCGTTAATACTTATAGTGCCTAAATAAAATAATAATTACTTAGATATTATTAAAAGCTTGAAAATAAATGTAATATGAATTATGTGTACCTGATATCACATTATTATCTTCTGTAGCTTCTACTGGAGTAAGGGTATATTCTTTAGCTAGTCCTGTAGTCTTCTCAATAACCGCCTACTTTTGAGGATTTCTGGATGTACTGGGTTGATTTGATCTTCCTTTATCATTCCTCTAGACCATTCTTTCAGTTTGGGGAGTAGGCATAATGGTCAGTGGTTGATCCTGTTGATTGATTGGAGTTGGATTTAACATTTGTTTTCGTCTGGAATGATCAATACGAACTCCATCTATAGTTTCCTCATAATTACATTCCTGATAGAAGTGTCCTTTGTGACCACATGTATAACAATATTGTTTATTGTGATAGCATCTTCCATATGGATGTGGTCTTGTACATCCATTGTAAGGATCTTTTGGTGGACTCTCCGCTTTCATTTGATATATTTTTCCAAAAGAAAGCCTAATTCTTTTGGGGTCATTGTTCCTTTGAGAAGACATATTGAAAGTTCTCTTACTTTCTTTTTGGGCTAGATTTTGATCAATTACACGAGCCATTTCTATAAGTTCCATAAAGTTGGATAGTCTTAATGGGATAATATTGATTCTTTAAGCCTGCTAAGGAATCGGTGACATCGAGATCCTTCTGTTTGTACCATGATTGGTGCAAATCTGGATAGTTTTTTGAATTTTGTCTCATACTCTGATAAAGTCCGATTACCTTGCTTGAGATTTAAGAACATATCCCCCAAATTATTTTGCATAGAGGGATGCACATACTCAGCCATAAATGCTTCTACAAACTTACTCCAAGAGACTGTATCAATCCGGTACATGGCGAATACTGACTGGCGGATATGATCCCACCAAAATTCTGCTTCTTCTTGAAACATATGTGTGGTTAAACGAACATATTCTGACTCAGGACAATTTAAACTTGTAAGGTTCTTTTCAACTACTTTTATCCAGTTGACTGTGTCTATTGCAGACATAGTGCCATTGAATACTGGGGTTCTTAATCTAATGAAATTATGTAACAGTCCATCAGTTTTTTGTTAATATTATTGAGAAGGAAGATTAGATGTTGGGTTAACTGAGGTAAGAGAAGGGTTGCTCTGTATAGCCATTAGCCTTTCTATTTTCTTTGCCTGTGTGGCATTAGTTTCCACAAGTGTTTTGACAGTTTCTAATAATGCACTAATTTCTAATGATTGACTGCTTGACGCAGCTGGAGTTGATGAAGATTGACCGAGGTTCATTATTATACCTGAATTTAGATAATAACATTCTATTTAGAAGAATGAAAGGGTATTTTATTTAGTTATTCTAATCATGTAATATTAGAAAATATTTCTATGTTAATTTATTCTTAAAGTTCCTACTAAGTTTAAGTATCTTTGTGTTCTTACTTTCAGTGTTTATTCCTGCTATTCTGAATATTAGATGATAAAAATATGGATATTTATTCTAGTATTCATTAAGTTATTGTAAGGCAGAAGAACTATCCATTAGGTAGATAGGAATAAAAATTCCAATCTGACACCTTATGGAGTTCTCTGATACCAACTGTGGCAGCCACCCCTTCTAATCACAAGGCTTAAGGAGAGGTCGTCACTAAGCACATCTCATACTTAACATTAGGTTGGAATTTAAGACTCCAATCCAATCTTAAGGAAAAGTGGTGCTTTTCTAAATAAAGTAAAGATTAACAATCACTTAATGAGTATCAGAGTGCGGAAGAAAAATAACAACTGAAGTAACATCCATACAGTAAAATAAAGACATCCAGCTCAGAATATATACAATGCAGGATAGTAAAGTACAAATAGATCTGATTTATTACAAATGTTTAAAGTTAAAAAAAAAACTGAAATAAAAAGAGTCTCTCATCCTCACAATATAAAATAAAGCAAGCTAGTAAGACTAAGGTCCCTCAGTAGTCTGGACCTCCTCCTGGATATGCTCCTCAGAAGGCTCTATCTCCTCAAAAAGCTCAAAATCTACCATTATCAGTTTCATAATGGTAGGGCTCCAGCCAACAAAATAAAAATCTTATTAGACAAAATGTCTAAGTACATTTTAAGGTAATAAATTTTAATGTATTTTTAATGACATCACAACTAAATTTAAGCAAAATATAGCAGTAGGCACAAAGAAAAGCAAGAACAAGTCATGAGGTAGAAATATACATCAACTCAGGCTGCAAAACAAGGTAAGTAAAGTACACAAATAAATCTACAAGTACAAAGAAAAGTCCTAAAGAATATGATCAAACTAACATGCCAGTATAGTATAAGTAAAAGTACTGTACTGAAAGTATAAGACTAGCATCCTAACATGCTCTCAAGTAGGTAAAATGGTTGACATACAAAAAGTTCTGAAATGTAAAGGAACTGTAGAAAATGAAAAATATGAAAGAAAGAAAAATATACTGAAACAGTAAAGTAAAGTAAGTCTGAAATGTAAGGAAAGTATGTAAGGTACTGTAAAATGTCTGAAATGTAAATGTAAGTAATGTTTATTAATTTATTGTATTTGTGAAATATTCTTACTTAGTCTGCCATAAAATAAAGTCCATCTGGTAATCTAGGAGAAACATCCCAGATTAAAGTAAAGTTCATCCAAAAGAGGTATCTAGGAGAAACATCCCAGATCCTAAAGTAAATCCACAAAGTATTTAAAGAGCAAATAGGAGAAACATCTCAATTCCAAAGTAAAGTACCATAGGGGAAATTCCCTAGGCAAATGCAGTCCTAAAGTAAAGTCATACTAAGTGGCAGGTTAAGTAAAACATAAATCACAAGTAAAATGTTATTTATTAATGTTTCTTATAAAATTATGCATATGAAATGTGAATGAAATTCAAAGTATAATATAAAGTATGTTCCAAATATTTAAGTATGTCCAAAGGTATAAAACAGCTCAAATGATAAGATAAGCATAGCATTTTCAAATCAATGAAATAATTAGCACTACTCAAACTTTGTAATATCACCTATTTTCTAATTTAAACATTCTAACTACTCTAAGTTATATAAGATTCAGAATCAACAATTCCTATACTGTCTGTAACTTAGAATCACGAACCTATAAGTTAAATATAATTAGGATTGGCCACATCCTAATTATAAATAAATCCAAGTCACCTACAAGGTTAAATAAGCAAATTAATCATCCTAAGTTTATTATTTTATAAACCCCAGATAAACCTTGATTAGCCAAATTAAGATTTAACGAATTAAGAATCAAACTCCAAAGAATGAAGTTTAATTACTTAATCACTTGGTTTTCCTAAGGACTGGGGCTTAATCCTATCTCACAGGTTAAATATTAAGGCAAATCCTATTGAATTAAGTTAAGTTCAATATGATAGATTTTTAATCCTAATTCTAATGTTAAAAGATCAAATAATTAATTAATAAACTATGAAAAATCTAATAAACTAGTAAAATCAAGATTTCACCTCAATGAGTAACCCATTTTACCCATTAGATGAATTCTAGCCTAAGATCCAATCTTAATCTTAAGAATTAAGGCTCTTAAGTACTAGGAGTATCACTCAAACATACATCCTAACTAAAGTTATAAGACCTAAAGGATGATCTAAGATGTTCAAAGGAAGTGAAGAAGACTACATTTTTTACTTAAGATTTCCAATTAGGCTAATTTAGGGTTTTCCTTCTAATATCTAATTTAAGGCTTAGAATTATTTAAATTATAGTTTAAATCACTTTAATTACTATTTGATATGATTTAGAGATGAAACTAGGTCTTAATTTCATTAAACCCTAATTTTGGGCAAAAAGACCGTTTTGTCCCTCCTTAAGGGTCTAAATCTCATCTTTATAAATTAACACTAAATTCTAAATTTTAATGATGTGGAATGATTACTTACTATCTATTATTAGTTTATATAGTGAGTTCTCTAAATTTGATTAAGTATTAAGCCTTATAGGATCAAATTAAGAAATTTGACCTATAAGGGCATTTTGGTAATTTGACCCTAATGACATATAATTTTTCTATCAGTTTATTAAATGTTATGCTCTAAGGTTTCCATAAAACCTAAATTTATTGAATTCTCATGTGTATTGACTAAGTTATAGCCAATACAAATTTTAGGGTTAAAGTGGTAATTAAGGATTCTTAATTAAGGGTCAAAAACCCTAACTTTGTTATTTGATATCCAAATTGAATAATTTCAGTGGCTGTATATCACAATTGATCCACTGATTCTAATGACTAGTGGTAGGTTCAATTTGGACTCCATTTGGCTAAGTTATGGCTTAATTAGGATTTAGGGTGATTAGTGAGTGATTAGTGAAATTAATCACCCAATCACTAATCCAACCATACAGTTAGGTTCTAATAGATTTTAGGAGTTCTCTAAAACTTAGTTTGTCCAATTTGGTTTATTAAATTTACTAATATTCACTAATTAAGTTTTTAGGATAATTAGGAGTGATTAGCAAATCTAACCATTGGATCCTAAAAATTTTTGTAGATCTCTATAGATTAGGTTTTTTTTGATATAAATTGGTATTTGGATCACCTAATGTGGAGCTAAGATGACCAACTTATGGTCATTTGAAGTACTAAGTCAAATTAGGCTAATTAGGGTAGCTCCTAAATGTCATTAGTCAAATATTAATCTAAATAGCAAGATTAACCCTACTAAAATATTCCTTAGGGTTTTGTGAGTATTTTAAGACCCATATTCAATAGGTTTGGATTAGTGTATGCAAAGTTATGATGTTTTGAAGTTTTGTAACAATTAGGGCTTAATTATGGTTTCTTAAATATCATTATGTCAAATATTGATCCAAATAAAAATTTGATAGTTCCATATTAATCCTCTATTTTTGCTGATCGAAATGACATATAAT
This sequence comes from Gastrodia elata, assembly GCA_016760335.1. Lineage (NCBI taxonomy): Eukaryota > Viridiplantae > Streptophyta > Magnoliopsida > Asparagales > Orchidaceae > Gastrodia > Gastrodia elata. Next base: position 63,439,062 of record CM028670.1, on the reverse strand, counting down.
ATTGCAACATTTGGATTATTGGATTGAAATCTACAAGTGTTTAAAGTTTGCAAATTAATTGATTTAATTAAATCAGATTATATTTACATTACTGTATTAATTTAATTAAACAGATTTCTTTAATTAAATTTTAACCATTTTATATTTATATTTATTATTAAAATTTTCTCTGCAGGTAGGTGGGTCCCAGAGCGTCCATGTGTCAGCTTCAGATTGGGAAGAGGACAGATGCTGGGTCCCACCTCTGCCTTGTATGCGACGGGAAGGATTCGACTGCTCAACGGTGGGCCCCACCCCAAACGCACAACCACTAGGATCGCTCCACGTCACGGCCTATTATGCAAGCCCGAAAACGTGGGTCGGACCCGAGTCGACCCGGCCCGGCCCAAACTCTTCGTCTTCTTTCCGCCAGATCCCCGAGGACTCAAAGCTAGGGTTCCAGTTTCCGGTGGATTTCGACGGCAATAGATCTCCACCCGCATGACAATGGATCGACTATGAAGAGATCTACATGTCAGTGGTGGAGTTAAGACCTACGGTAGCCTAGATCGAACGCAATATTCAACCCTAGCCAACCCTATCGCGGACGGCTTCTCTTATAACGGTAATCACTGTGGCGATGCAATCAAATTGAAACGATCGGGTTTGATCGGACTCAATCAAACCCGATCAAAGTTTAATCTAAGCATTGAAATAGATGTGCAATAATTGAAGTTGAAGATCTATAACTTAGATTGGGAAGGATTCGTACATAAGGTTCGACGGCTTGGGTGAATTTCTCGAACTGACGGTTCCTTCTTTTCAGAAGCTTGATTTGAATGGTAAAAATAAGGAACTGATAGTGGAGATGATGAATTACTGGTCTTATTGAGCGTCTAAAGCGGTGGAGTGACGCCTATGCGATCGAGGGGGTGCCGCGTGCGAGCTCGAGGCCACGCGGACGCCTTCCGGGGACGAAAGGCCTGGACCGTTCGATCGATCGATCGAACGGTCCAAAACTGTCATTGAATCAAACGGTCAGTTGCGAAAAGGAAGACGGCGGCTGAGAGTTTTGGATGGTGCCGTTACTGCTTAAAATTTAATATTATTATTTAATTCATATTATACAGATTTAATTAATCAAATTTACCCTATTAAATGTATCTCAAAAATTCTCAATAAATCACCCCTAGCTAATTGATGGGTGAGGAATGCAACGGTACACTCGGATTTTTGATTCGATGAGTATTTAATTACTTGAATTTTCATATATTTAAATAATATTAAAATATTCGACGAAAAATAAACTACTTCCAAATGCATCCAAAACATCACCCCTAACTAATTTGGGTGTTCTGAATGCAATGGCGAAGTCAGATTTTCAATCTAACGTCTAGATAAAAAGTCAATATCTAGGTTTTGAGGTTTTTCCAGAAATCAGGTTTTGATCTATTTGATCCTTGATTTGATCCAAATCCTAGGGATAGGTTCTAAATGACTTAATTAAGCTATTAGAATCATAATTAAGACTTAAATCAATCTTAATTGACCTAAGTAACAAGTTGGGTTGTTACAATAAATAAGGAAGGAATGCGGGGGTTATCCTTGCACATTCTCTTCATCTTCTTCATTCTCTTGATCTTCTTAAGCTCTCATCCCACATAATATATTCCGGGAAGAAGGCAATCACTAGGAAGGATGTTGGAGCTTCCTCATCCGGAGGAACTTTCAACTCGAAGAGGTTCTCCTCGGCAGAGGCCGAGCACCGTTTCACCTCTATCACTTCCCAACGGAAGTTGATCCCGGAGCGAAGCTTCAGTGTTGCCTACCCCGTCCCTCATGATCAGGTCAATCCTAGAGGATGGCATGAGTTTGTGACCAAGAGAGCTCCCACATACATGACAATTGTCCAAGAAGTGTGTGCAAACACAATAGATGCATCCGGACAGCGAATTTTCTGCCGGGGAAAAGGTGTCATCCTAGGAATTGCTCAAATTGAGCAATTCTATGGGTTGGCGGAGGTAAGCTCTTGTTCATACTCTAACCTCTTGGACTCTCGCTTCGACCCCCGCGCTCTTGTTGCGGAGATCGTCAATCATGACACCGAGTGGGAAGGGGGACTCGCCAACATTCCTCGCTCTGAATTAACGGAGACGAGTAGTGCTTGGCTAGTCTTCATTTCTAGCTATGTCATGCCCTCGAGTCACTTAACTGAAGTGACCCATGCCCGAGCACTCCTTCAGTGCTCATTAGTTAGGGCAGGCAAAATCCGCATCTCAAACATTATCTTTCAGCAACTTTGGAAAGCTCTCAAAGGTTCTTGCGCAGCATTGGCCTTCGGGTCTTTGATTTCTGGGTTATGCGATGCCCAAGGGGTTAAGATCCTCTCCTTCGATGCCATTGTTCCCCCCAGCATTGCCCTACACCCCTCGAACCTTAACGTCTGGGCAAGTGAACGAAAATTGCCAAGAAAAGAAGGGTCCGTAGGGCGGAAGCGTCTGGACCTTCTGATTCGCGTCTCACGAACCAACTCTTAATGCGCCACCACAATCAAAATGCAGAGCTTAGTAAAGCTCTAGCTACCGATATGGGATTTTTCAAACAGGAATACGCCCAACAGCGCCAGTTCCAATCAGAATTCCATGAAGCCCTCGGGATGTTGTTTGATGATTGGAATTTTCACGGCGGACCGGATGCTTCCATGTTGCCACATCCTCTCATCGGTGCACCCATACCAGAGATGGACTACCCCCCACCGAGACGGCGTATGTGTCGGAGGAAGACGATGATGAGAATGAGGAAAGTTAACTAAGTTGTATTTGTTCATTTTCATTTTTCTTTTTTTATCTTTATTGTAGTTTGTTTTATTTTGAGATTGCAATTTATGAATTCTAATATTCCCGCATTTATTGAGTTGTTCTTAAAGGACTTTTTTTTTCTAAATTTTTCAAATGAAATGAAAATCACAAAAAAAAAAAAAAAAAAAGAATTCAAAAATCAAATGAATTATAAGTAAAAGATTGCTTAGTAAAAATTAATTAATTGAATTATTATGCAATCAAATGTGAGATTGAGGAATTAATGGAGGAAAATCTAAATCTCCAAAAATTTAAATAAATGCTTGAGCTAAGGGTGGGGGAAGGCATAGGATTTAAACTAAAAGAATATGGAATGGATTCTAAATGGAGTATGTTAGGCTCCCGTAGGACTTCATGATCACAAAGATGTTAGGGATGAAGAAAAATATCTCTCCTTAAGGATGAAAAGAACAAAATATTTATGAAAAAAAGGGATGATGAAAAATATCTCTCCCAAGTGATCAAAATAAGAAAGGATGAAGAAAAATATCTCTCCTTAATTTTTTCATCTTTGTGATTTATAAGAAGAAGCACATATGACATAACTCTAAGAATCTCCAAACCATGTCTTTAGTATAAAAATCCAAAATGTATAGAACCTATCACCTATTTTCAAACATTAAACAATTCAAATATTTGGAGATTTAGTGACTTACCACCTTAGTGACTCAATTGATAATATTAAGATTGCTACAATGTTCATTTCATTTTTTGTTGCCATGCATATATTTTCACTTATACTTATTTCAAATACATTATTGTGACTTTCATTCATTCAAAATACAGAAACAAAAAATTATCATTTTGGGCTTACTCGAGGATGAGCAAGAATTTAAGTGTGGGGGTGTGATGAATCTATAAATTACAACTAAAATAAAGGGGAAAATTCATTTATTTAAGATATTTTTTGCTGTTCCTAAATCAAACTTCTATATCTTTTTCAGGAAATGGATTCCGAAGGAGCTCTAGGGCATTTCTGCAATTTTATAAAAAATATAACAAAGTAATCCGCTACAGCGCGCAGTCGCGTGCCGTCGCGGGCTGCAGCGGAAACATTTAAGCCATATGAAACAGGCCCCCAATTAATTGAATAGTATTTTACGCAGAATTCACTGCTACAGTGAGCGGTCGCACGATGCAGCGGCTTATCGCAAAAATATTTATGATTATTAAATGGGGGCTCAACTAAATGAACAGTGCTTTCTACGGAGTTCACCGCTACAGCGCACGATCGTGCACTGCAGCGGTGTATCGCGGAAATATTTATGATTATTAAATGGGGCTCAACTAAATGAACAGTGCTTTCTGCGGAATTCACTGCTACAGTGCGCGGTTGCGCGTTGCAGCGGTGTATCGCGAAAATATATATAATTATTAAATGGGGGCTCAACTAATTGAATAGTGTTTTTCACAGAATTTGTTGCTACAGCGTGCGGTCGCGCGCTGCAGCGGTTCATCGTGGAAAACTTGGCAATATAAATCGGGCCGCGCAACTAATTGAACAGTGTTTTTTACCGAATTGACCGCTATAGCGCACGGTCGTGCGCTACAGCGGGCAGCCGCAGAAATATTTCTCTATACAATAGGAAAAAAAGCACTAATTGAACAGTAATTTTCACGGAATTTCCCGCTATAGCGCGCGGTCACACGCTGCAGCGGTCTACAACAGAGGACTTAGCTAAAATTGCTTGGAACCAAGGTATGCTAAGGCATGCAGCAGGGCGCTCCAGCGCGCTGCAGCTGCCCGCCGAATTTTTTTTCTAGTTCATTTAATGCGGCTGGAGACATGACCTCTATCCTGAATATTGTCTCCAGCCACCATATCCTGCAGCAGCCATTTTTGTAAAGCTTTGAGGTGATGTGTGGCTAAAAAAATAGGATTATTATCACCTCATGCTAATTTAAAAATTAATGCAATGATGAATTCAGTATTTTTAAAGGAGAAATCTGGTTGCTTATGAGGAGGAGCATGCAACCCCCCTTCCCTAAAAATACCCCTCCTCTTGACTAGAGGAGGGTTCACAATTTTAGCAAGAATTGCCTAAGTAAAGAGGAGAGCCAAAGGAAGAGAGAACTCCCCAAGGGTGACAAAACAAGCTTTTTGCAAAGGGAGAAGAGGAAGAAGGTAGAACTAGCATCCTAAGGAGAAGGTAATTAGAAGGAGAAGAAAAATCCCAGAGAACTTCTACAGAGCGTTCCTAGTATCTTCTAAACTCAATCTTATATTTTCTTTTTAGTGACCATGAAAGGGTCTTTTGCTATGTATGTGTTTTCCTTATTTTCTTGTGTAATGAGTAGCTAAACTCCCCTTGGAGAGGGTTGGGATGAAGTCCCATTTTGCATGATATAATATTATTATGTGAATGATTTCCATAAAGCATGATGTAATTGTGATTTAAATGCCTTACTAAGAAATTTCTATCAAATTAGTCTTTATGTGTTTATAAGAAAAGAACTAAAGAATGCAAGATCTAATAGTCTTGTGCTCCTTAGCTTACCTTTGGTTGGATGCTAAATTTTGAGTGCATGGAGGCTTAGAACCATGTGAGAAGGATCTTGAGCTCAATGCACCTCAATCTAAGCTCAACCAAAGAGTTGATGCAAGTGATGCTAAGACCCACTATTTGAGCTCCTTAGCTCCACATAATTGAGATTGAGAAATGAAGTGTTGAGTGCTCATGAACTAAGTGACATAGTCATTGAGCCCAACATGTGATTCTCTCATCTCAACTATATGAGATGCGAAGTGATGCTCGTAGTGGAAAATCAATGCTTGCGAGATCTTGAGATTTAAGAAAATTTAAACTCTCCTTAAATAAGGAGAAAATGAATTAACTTTAATTCTCAAGAATCTTATAAGAATCTTTGTGCTAAAGTAGAACCGAATGTGAGTTCATTTTGTGCATGAGATTTGAACTTGAAAGCATTTGAGCTAGAGTAAAGGACAACAATGTGCACTTGATTTCAATTAAACTAAATGATAAAGCTTGAGAAACAAATCCACACAAGTATTATATCATTGCATGTGGGATGGGCCCAACTCTCCTCTTTCTTTAAATCTTATTATTTACTTAGTGAATATTCGTGCTAATTTTAGACCAACCAACCAATATAAACTATAGCTTAAACATTAGTGAGAATAGATATACTTTAGTGCCAAATCAACTAATTCTCTGTGGTTCGATAAATTCTCGGAAAGTCACACTTTCCACTTATTACTTCAGACCACGTACACTTGCGTGCAAGCGCAGACGTGTATTTATAGTCTGCCATATATATTTTCAACTTATAAGGTCGTGAATTTGAGTTACACTCAATAGTAGGAATTTGAGATCCTGAACTTGTGTAACTTGGAGTAGATAGAATAAATAAATTAGAAAAGAATGGGTATCACCTGTTTGATGCTCTACTTACTTTATTTTGAGTTTTATACCTTGGTCATATATATTGAATATAAGATATTTGATGAGTATCTTGTGTCAGTTTTGAACCTGCATAAATATCATTTTCATTTTATTAGTGCTTTGTGACCTAGTTAGTCTGCCTCTTCAAATTTGGTTCAACCTAGTAGTGGGACACTAGTTTGTTGGTGAAGCCAATAGTGTTTCACTTACTAGTTTGTCGGAAAGGTGTAGTAGTGTTGGTTTGGCCTAGTAGTGGGAACACTAGTTTGTTGGTGAAGCCACCTAATATTTCACTTACTAGTTTGTCGGAAAGAGATAATGGATTTGATTCAACCTAGTGGAATGAACACTAGTTTGTTGGTGAAGCCACCTAGTGTTTCAATTACTAGTTTGTTGGAAAAAGAGAATATATTGGATTTACTCTGACTCAAAGAGTCATTTGTTTTGATATGACAGTACTAATCTTAGGTATACCCCTACTTATGTTCTCTGCCTTAGCCCATCAGGCTAAGTGAGTTTGATGTTTTCTTTTAGTTTGATTGGCTTGAGTAGCCAGGATAGTTTCAGTTTATTACTTTTAGTTTATTTTTTTGCATATTAGCACTTTCCTACTTACCGTCTTACTGCCTTTTCTAGCCTTGTTTACTTATAGGATTCCAGATTTACTTTTTGCTTATATATATATATATATATATAGAGAGAGAGAGAGAGAGAGGATGTTAGTTTTATTTTCAGTAATATATTATTTCATATATTCTCTTACTTTATGTCAATTAACATATACTTGTATTGATCATAAGCATGATAGGTTGAGATTTCTTTTTAGTTATATTAATATTAGTCTCTATTTTATCCTAACCTTGTTGCAGCTAATCTTAGAGGTATGTGTTTACTTCCTATTTTGTTAAGTTATAGACTCATTATTTATAAACTGTCTTTCTCTTTCACATGCATTCTGCTCTTTTGCAGCTTGTTTTATATTTATAGCTTATGGTGATATCTAAATTAACATAATAAATGGCAGCCTAAAATGTACTTAGATATTTTGTCTAATTAGATTTTTCTTTTGTTGGCTGGGGCCCTATCATTGTGAACTGACAATGGTAGATTCTGAGTTATTTGAGGTTTTGGAGCCTTCTGAAGACCGGATTCAAAAGGAGGATCGAGCGATAGAGGACCATTAGTTCTTTACTTTCTGTTTTGTGAGGAGTGTTGTCCTTTTTATTACAGTTCTTGTCTTTAAAAATGTTGTAATAATATAGCTTTAATTTTTATTTTTTTTTATTGTTAGTATTCTGAGTTGTATGTTCTTACTACTGTATTGTGATGAGACAGATGTTATGCTTTTGCTTTCGCACTCTGATCTCTTGTATATATCATTTAGTGATTATTTATTGTAAATGGCAATTCCCTTAATTATAATGGGTTAGGATGTGTGCCTAATCTATTCATAAGTGAGGAACTTGTCATTTGGTGATCACTTCACTGTAATCATGTTAACTTAAGAGTTAGGACCACGGTGGGGTTAGGCTGCCATAAGGAATTATGGGAAAGATCCAAAAAAACTAACTTTTCTAAATGATGTCCAAATTTAGCAAATTTAGTGGCTATATCAACCATATAACACACTAAGTACTATAACTAGAGTAGACCTAATTTGGACTCTATTTGATTAATTTATGAGCTAATCAAGTTTCAGGGTAATTAGTGCTAATTAGGAAATCTAATTATCAAAGCCTAAATATTTTAGTTGTTTACTATTCTTTAGGTTGTCCTGATCAAAATTGTGTATTAGATGACCTAATTTGGAATTAAATTAACAAAGTTATGGTCAATTGAAGTATCTAGGGTTTAAGGGTAATTAAGGAAGGGACCCAAAAGTCATTAGCGAAACTACACTCTAAACAGCAAAACCAATACTACTAGAATAATCTTAGCGTTCTCTTGATTAAAATGAGACATATATTGATTATATTTAGATCTATGGTTGCAAAGAGATGAGCAATATAAAGATTTGAGATTAATTAATTAAATTAATTATTCTGATTTTATCTGATTTAACTAATTATTTAATTAAATGAGTTTTTTTATTCTGCGAGAAGGACAGCGGCGGGTCCCATGCATCACTTCGGCAATAGAGGTAGACCCCTCTTGCAGCGCTGGATCGGCGTGCCTGAGGATGGCGTGGATAGACACGTGCGGGACTCGCCGAGACACGCGGACAGCTTCAGCAGCACCAACTCAAGGATGCAGGCCCCACGAGCCACGGGTCGTCTTCTCCGCTGAGACCTGACGCTAGGGGATTAGGGCATCAATTTTGGAGGTTGATTCGGCCTTGCCGGAGGTCGGTTCGCACGGCTATGGAAAGAGCAAAACCGGACCTATCCAATGATAGGCAAATTGACGACTGAGGTTTCTTGAGCTGACCACGAAAGCAAACCCTAGGTAGCGCTAAATGAGAAGGAGAAGGGTTACTATGGGCCAGTGTAGAGGTGAGGACAAATTGGCTTGATCGAGTTAGATCGAGCCTGATTGAACCCAATCAGATCCTAATCTATTCTTAGAAATAATGTTTTGAAATGGAGCAATGAAGAATGCATAACGAAAGAGGGAGGATCAAGGAGTACCTCAAATTGACGGCTCGGATTGCTTAGGCTTCAATCCGAAGTTCCCTCAGCTTCTACAAGGCTCAAATCATGCAAACCAGCAAAAGAGGATCGATCGAGGGTCTTACTTAGGCTGTGAGCAATGCTTAATGGTGGTGGGAGAATCCACTTGGCAGAAAACTTGCCACCTGCGAGATTTGCGCACCATGCGCGGCCAGGAGAAGAAGATGATGCAGGGACCATTCGATTGGGCCAATCGAATCATCCTATTTGGTCGTTCGATCAAACAGCAGGGGTGGACGAAGCTAGAAGGAATTGGATGGCGCCGTTAAAACTTTTAATTAATTAATATTAATTTATTACTTTTACTTTATTTTCTTAATTAAAATTAATTCATTAATTGGCTTTCAAAAATTTGCAATAATTCACTCCCAGCTAATTGATGGGTGAAAAACACAATGGCGAACACTGATTTTAATTTCGACGAGAATCTAATTTTCCTATTTTTAGGGATATTTAAAATATTCGATGAAAAATCAAATGACTTCCAAATGCCTCCAAAGTATCACACCTAGCTGGTTTGAGGGTGATGAGCGCAATGAAAAAGTCAGATTTTTATTTTGATCTCAATTTAGATAGGTCAATTTTCAAGGTTCTTTAAATTCCTAAAATTAAGATTTGATCTATTTAACACCTGATTTTGACCAAAACTATAATGTGAGGTCCTAATGACTTATTAAGATCATTAGAATAAAAAATCAAGACTTGGTTTAGTCTTAATTGACTAAGTGAAACAACCCAAGTTGTTACCTAAGCTAATTAGGATAAATCTATGTCCTAATCTCAATCTTAGTGCTCAAATTAAGTCATTAGGAGTTCATCATAAAGACCTAGTCTAAATCAGGAGTCAAATAGATCAAATTCTAATTTTAGGAAAATCCAGAAATCTTAGAAGTTGACCATCTAAATTGACCTCAGATCAAAAATCAAACTTCGCCATTGCGCTAATTTCCCCCAAATTAGCTACGGGTGAGGTTTTGGTGGCAATCGAAAGTCATCAAAATTTCGTCGAATATTTTAATAATATTTAAATAGCCCAAAAATTGGGAAAATAAAATACTCATTGATTCAAAAATCTGACCTCACCATTGCGTTCCTCACCCCTCAATTAGCTAGGGGTGAGTATTTGGAAATTTATGGAAGTCATTTAATTAATTAAAATTAGTTAACAAAAAAAAGGAATTTAAATTAATTAATTAATTAATTATGTGCTTATCGGGTCAGATATCCGCCACGCTATTGGGTCTGACCCGATAAGCTTAACGGGCCAGATTTCCACATTCACATCCGTATCCGCTAAGACCGAACAGCTCGATTTGAGCTGATCATCCGAGCCGTCCAATCGGACGGCTCGTGATCAACTCCCTCGCGGGCATCGCCCGCAAGCCATGTATCCCTCAGCCGCTTTCGCCGCCCAAGCAACGTGCCCCGAACCTTGCAAACTCCGTCCAACAACCCTTGAGGCCCATGCCCATGCTTAGGAACTGAGTTTGGTGCATTTGATGCTCAATCGTCTTCCTCATGCTAACCCTAGTACCCGAAATCCGTCCATCTTTAGGTACTGCAATCCCTCAGTCCAATCGTTCAATTTTTGCATTCTTAATCTGTAAGTCAATTTCATAGCTTGGATTACATGGTATGCGGTTTCAATTATGATCAATTGGGGTTGATCGATCCTAATTGGAACGGGATCTATAGCACTTACTGTTAGAGATCCCGTCCCGATCACGTTAGCCTAGGGTATAGCATTATGAGTGACCCGGTGCACCAAAGGAGCTGGTCCGACCCTCATCGAGTAGGCCTTAGTGAGCTCCTTCAGGTTCCATGCGGGCCGATTGTCGGGAAGGTCATCTTCATCGCCTAAAGCCATGCCCTAATGGCTTCGCCTGCGGTTGGAGCGGGTGAAGTCTGCTCGGGTCGACCCGACCCGCGCGACGCTGCGTATCGTGTTGGCCACATCACCCGAGGGGTGGACCCCACTACGGACGTGTCGCTCACGATTTTGTCCGCGCGTCGAGTGGAACGTATTGTGGGGCCCACCCGCGTGCGCATGATCCTCTGCGACTCTGGCACATGTCCTGTGGGGCCCGCCCATCTTTTAGTCGGCTGGAGTGGGGCCTGCCGCTGTAGAAAAAATATTGTTAATTTAATCTGTTTGAATTAATTAAATCTGTAACCCTAAATTAATTCAAAAAAAATAATTTAAATGCAAAAACTTTAGGTATGCATAACTTTTAATCCACTACTCCAAATGTATTAAAGTTATATCTCATTTTGCTCAGAAAAATGAGAGGAATAATATGATAGTGTTATATTTCCTATTGGACACCTACATAACATAGTGCTATTTTAGGACATCCTTTTACTTATACCAAGACTTTGAACCTTCATAACATTGTGCCTAGTGACCCAAACCTGGCCAATATGGGCCTTAAAGTAATCAGGAGAATCTCAAGAACACTTTGGTAGTATTAGTTTTAGTATTTGATCATTAGGATGCATAATCACTTTTAGGACCTATCCTAATTACCCCTAAATCTTGTATTTTGATTTGGCCATATCTTAGTCATTTAGAATCCAAATCAAATAATTCAAAGTGCTATCTAGCTTAGAATTTTAGTGCCAATAATAAACTGAAATAATATTTAGGTTTTGAGCCTTAGAAACCCTAAGTTGACCAAAATACCCCTAACTCTAGTTAGGTCATAACTTGGCCAAATGAGGTCCCATTTAGTTCTACTCCTAGTTAAAGTACACAATGTGGTATAGGAAAGCTATAGCCACTGAGTTTGTTGAATTTAGGCATCAAATGGAAAAATTAAGTTTTTGACCTCTTTTAACCTTAGAAAATTCCATAATTGCCCTTAGACTTGAATACATCATACTTAATCCAATAGATATCAAAATTTAGTGTTCTTGGACTCTATAAAATCCTTAAATAGTAACCAACAATAAACTATATAAAAATTTAGATTTCATTAGGTGAAAATTACTAAATTACCCCTTAGGTCAAATTCTTTAGTTTGGACCTATACGACCCATTTTTTAACAAATTTGGGGGTACTTACTGTCTATCTTCATATTAGATAGTAAGGAATTATTTGGTAATAAGAAATTCTAATTTGAAGCCCTAAATCAAAAAATAGTTTTTGGACCCTTAAGTAGGGGCAAAATGGTCATTTTTCCCAAAATTAAGGTTAAGTGTCCTTAACCTATAAAATATCTTTTAAATTATTAAAATTAGTAATAAGACTAATTTAGGATCAATATAGGTCATAAATTTCATAATTTGAATAATTATCTAAAATCCCCTATAAAGGCTTTAAAATCCTTAAGTAAGGTTGATATGTGTGGCGCCTCACCCCTTAATCCACAAGATTAAGCTAAGGGGTGGTGTGTCACTCTGACCATTTTTTCACTTATTATTGGATTAGGATGAAATCCACAATCCACCTAATAAGGGAAGGAATAGCACATAATCAAATAATTAGTCACTATCTAATAAAATCACACAAAGTGCGGAAGCAATTTAAAATGAGAAATATCCAAGCATCACAGTATACATAGAAGGAAATATAACTCAAAATATAAGCATAAAAATCCAAATATACAGTCAAGAGTACCTGTATTATTACATCAATTTAAAGTTTAAGTAATGAAAGTAAAATGCTCTCATCCTCACATAAAATAAAGCTAAACAACTGCTTCTTCCAAAGGCTCCTCCTCTGGATAAGGCTCCACACCTAGCTCCTAATCATCTAAGTGAAGTGGATCTGCCATTGTCAGTTTCACAATGTAGGGCCCAGCTAAAGAAAAGAAAAATCTTGTGTTAGACAATTGTCTAAGTACATTTTAAGCTGATAAATTTTATGTGTTTTATAATATCACCATTTTACATTTTTTAAGCAACAACTACAGCAAAAATAAGAGCGACTAGCAATACAATAAGAAAGGAAAAAGCTATAAACAATATTTATAACAAGTAAAAGGAGGCTAAGACATGCCTCAAATATAAGTTAAACAGGGTAGACATATATAAATAATTACACAAGTGTTAAAAGAAAATACTACATCCTAAATATGCTAGTGATCAAAAGAAATATGCAAATTAAATAACTTAACTCAACAATGATACATATAATAGCAGCAAAATTCTAACATCCTAATATATATAAGCTGAACAAAAGAATAGCTGTCTGAATACAAATACTGAAAAGTAAGCCAAGTATCAAAACTGTACATGAATCTAAATATATGTGTACTAACTGCCATATCAGAAGAATTAGCTAATCTGGCCCATGTATATATATATATCTACCTATCCCCATAGCCTTTCTGGGCTAGGGCAACATATCTCAATAATACTGTGTGACTGAAGAGGCAGATAATACTATGCAACATCTTCTAGTTATTTTACTTTTATTTCTGTGGACATTTTCAGAAACAACTGAGGAGTCAAGCATGTCTGCAATACTAAATGGGTCCCAAGCCTAACACACTCTCTACAATGAGTAGTGTTAAGCATCCTGATCTCACCTTACCTCTGTCCATTAGAGTAAATGTGCACCATAATCTACCATAAACTGAACCCAAATGCAAGTGTTCTACTAATTTTCTAAGTTTTCATTTTCATGCAATAATGTTTTCTTATATGACATGTCAGAGAAAAAAAATGGCTCAAACATCAAGGAATGCATAGCAACAAAATAAATTAAGTAAGCAAGGGACTATACTAATATGTTAATATCATTTGTTTTCTAATTAAACCATTCTAACTATTTCAAGTTACACATGTTTAGGATCACCATTTTTCAACTATCGAGTGTAATTTAGAAATTCATCCTTATAAGTTAAAAGGATTAGAACTGATCAAGTTCTAATCTAATTCAATTAGATAATGACTATGAGTTAAATCAATAAATCATACATCCTAATTTTTTGTGAGTTTAGATGTTCTATCTAAGATCTAATCAAAATCATTTAACTATAGACTATGGATTAAATACTATGAGAATTGGGCTTAATCACATAACCCAAAAGGATAAGACCTAAGTTATGAATTTTATTCTAATAGTGATCTAATAATTAAGGTAAATCCTATTAAGTAATTAAACTTAATAGGATGAGTCTGCTATCTTAATTCTAAGATTAACAGACAAAATAATCATAATAAATTGTAAAATTCTAAGAAATAATAAAACTAAGGTTCATCCATTGAGTAACCCATTTGCCTAATGAATGAACTCTAACTTATGATCCAGTCCTAGTCTTAAGAATGGTCCTTATGATCCTTATGCGAATTTTGATGAATTGGCCTAATTATTGATTTTTACTCACTCAAATGATTCCAATATAGTTATAATATTGGTTTTAACATTTTATAAGACTAAATAAAGGTTAAGTTTATTTAACCTAAATTTTGGGCAAATAACTATTTTGCCCCTACTTAAGGGTCTAAAAAGTCAACTTTTGATTTGAGGGTCAAATTGAAGTTTCTTAGTTTCAAATGATTCCTTACTGTCTAACTTGAAGATAGACAGTAAGTACGTCCAATTTGGACGAGAAATGGATCATACAGGTCAAATTTAAGGTTTTTGACCTAAGGGCATTTCAGTAATTTTCACACTACTGAAGCTTATATTTTTATGCAGTTTATTGTTGGTTACTGTTCAAGGATTCCATTGAGTCTAAGAACACTGCAATCTAAGTTCAATTGACTAAGTTATGAACGTTTTGATTTGGAAGGGCAATCTGGTAATTTAGTTGGTCAACGGTGGCAAAAACTGCACTTTTATGTTTGAAGTCCAATTTTAGCAAACACAGTTTCTATAGCTTCTCTATAATATACTGAGTGTATTGATAGGGAGTAGACCCAATTGGACTTCAAACGGTCAAATTATGACCTAACTAAGGTTTGGGATATTTTAGTCATTTTCTAATTTTTTAGGGTTCAGATCCTAAATATTAGTTCAGTTTATCGATGACATTGAAATTCTAAACTAGTTAATATCTTGAATTTTCAAATTTGAAGTTGAATTGCCAAGTTATAGTCATTTGAATCCTATGGGCATTTTGGTCATTTTTCACTAAAGTCAACTATGAGTTTTAGGGTTGACTTTTTTATCCAGATATCCAAATGGGAAAATTAATACTACTACAGTGATGGGGCTGTTCTTCTGAGTATTTTAAGACCTATATTGACTATATTTGGTCAACTAGGTCAACGTTATGGGGGTCCTATATAGGTCCTAAAATGCTACTTCGTTAAGCGTACCCTGAAACTAATTTTTACACTACGCCATTTGATTCCTTTATTTTTTTGAGTAATAAATGAGATATATATATTGGCTATGTTTAGATCATCATACAAAAAGTTATTAAACTTCTAAGTTTTACTTAATTTTAATTAATTAAATTACTGTTCAAAATATAATTATATTATTTTACTATATATTTATTCAATTTGTATTAATTTACTATTCATTCTTAAAGTTAAAAAATACATTTTTCTATATTTATAATAAATAATTATTATTCTTAATCTATATTTAAAAAAATCATTAATTTTATTTATTATTAATTAATTATCTATTAATTATTAATCAAATGAGTTTAATTATTATATATATTTTAAAATATTAATTTACTATTTAAGTTAGCTTAACATTAATTTATTTATCATTAACGTATTATTTAGTTCAATTAATGATTTAATTATTAATCATTTATTAAAACAATATTTAAGTAATTAATGTATTATTACTACTTATTTAATGTCAAATCATTATCTTAAGTAAATTAACACTAATTATATTATAAACCATTAAATTAAGTAATAATTATTTACTACTAAATGATTTAATATTATCTATTTATCTTAATTTATTATATTTTTATTTGTTAATTCTTGTTAGATTATTATACTTTAATTTGATTAGCATAAATGTCCTATATATAACATATATATATATATATAATTTTATATAGAATTATATAGTAGTTATACTAATTAAATCGCTTAACATTAACTAATTATTCATTAATCATTAAGTCTATTATTAATTAAGTGTTAATAAGTATATATATATATATGTAAGTATTTTATAGTTATCAGTTATACACTATAATTATATATATATATATATATATATGTATACATATATATCTATATGGTATACATATATATATATATATATATATATATATATATGTATGTATATATGTATGTATATATATATGTTATATATATGTATTTTATAATTATATTTTTTATTAAATTTTCTGCTAGATTTGACGCATGCGGGTTCCCAATCGTGCCACGTGGCTGGCGAGGATTCACCGGGCAGAGCGAATAGGGCCCCGCGGCGGATGACGGAAGATGGGGTGCGGGTCCCACCTAAGCCGCGTGGCATGCCGGGCAAAGGTCGCCGAAATGTGGGTCATGTGGACATGTGGGCCCCGCACGTAGGCGGATGGTTCCGCGTGAATGTGGGTCGGGTTGGTCGACCCGGTCCGAAACGAACGAGTCTTCCCCCCTCTCGCGTCACCCGCGACGCGAGCGATTAGGGGATGCAAATACCTGCCTTCCCGGCGTGCCGGGCACCAGCCCGCATACCGATGGGTCGTCCTTGGCGAGGGCGAGCCGATGGTGGCTGGAACTAACGTCTGAGGTGGCCTAACTAGTCCTAAAATTCTTAACCCTAATATCGAACCTACGCTCCAAAGGTCGATCGCTACCTTTGATCGATCGAGCCCCATTGCATTCGATTAGACCGCAAGATGGATAATTGAACGCAAGCAATACCAATATGCAACTAGATATGACAATTTCATGAGTAGATTAGGAGGTTAGGGCGTACCTGATCGTCGCTAGGGTTCGATTAGTCGGCCTCTACCTTGCCCTCCCTCCGATCGCGCGACTCGCTTCCGGGCTCAAAAATTTGAGATTAATGGAGTTCTAGGTGGAGTCGGGGAGGTCTGGGAACCCTCAGACTGGTCAGGTCAAGCGGCGGTGGTGGCCACGCGGCGAGCGGGGCACGTCATGTGTCGCTCCAGGGATCCGAGGTAGGGATGAAATCCGGACCGTCCGTTTGGACGGTCCGATGGATCCGGTTCGCGCTTAACGGCGAAGCCAACGACGGTCAGCGGAAGCGTACGGCGCGGGAAATTCTTGGATGGCGTGTTTATTTGATAAATTAAATATTAATTTAAATTAAATTATTTAATTTCTTATTAAATAAATTAATTTATATTTTGAAAAAAAAATTCCAAATATCCACCCCTAGCTAATTGAGGGGTGAGGAACGCAATGGCGAGATCGGATTTTCAATCCGACAAGTATTTTAATTTCATAATTTTTGGGGTATTTAAATATTATTAAAATATTCGTCGAAATTTCGACGACTTTCGATTGACACAAAAACATTACCCCTAACTAATTTGGGGGCAATGAGCGCAATGGCGAGGTCCATTTTTTGATCTGGGGTCAATTTAAATAGGTCAAATTTTAGGGTTTCTGAATTTTCCAAAAATTAGGATTCGATCTATTTGACTCTTGATTTGGACTAAGTCTTAGGGGTTGACTCATATTGACTTAATTAGCATTTATAATTAGATTTAAGACTAAGATTAGTCCTAATTGACCAAGGTAATAACTTGGATTATTATAATATGTCTTACTTAGCTAAAAGTCATTCTTAACTTCCCTAATTAAATAAAATCACAAGTGAAAATAAATTAATCAACTCTTATAATTTCTCTAAGTCTTATCAATAGGAATCTTCACTTCACCTTAGGATCTATTTCTTAAGAATAACATAGATATTAGGTTAGATTTAATTAATTGAATAACGAGGTTATTCAATGAATGAATCCTTAATTTTAATAATTTCTAGATTTTCATACATTGATTTTTTATTATTTTATCTTTTAACTCTAGATAAAGAATAGGAGAATCATCTTATTAAGACTAATCTTGTTTTATAGGAATTTCCTCAATCCTTAGATATCTTTAGAATTTGAAAACCCTAGATCCTTAGCCTTTATATTTTTGGATTATGTGCTTAACCAAATTTGTAGTGTTAATTCATAATCCTTAGTTTAGTAGATCTTGATCGGATCTTAGTATAGAACACCTAAATTCATTAATTAGGGTGTGCTAATTTGTTATTTAACTTGTAAACAATTCTGATTGAACTAAATTAGATTTAGATCAGTTCTAATTGCTTTTAACTTGTAAAGTCAAACTTCTAAATTACACTCAATAGAGGAGTTCAAGATCTTGAACTTGTGTAATTTAGAATAGTTAGAATGGTTTAATAGACAACAACAGTGTCACCATGTGTAGAAGAGTCCCTTGCTTACTACTTGATTATTTGTGCTACATATTCCTTATATTTTGAGCTTATTTCCTTGAACATATCATGTAAGAGAACTTTATTCATGAAATGAAAACTTATAAAAATTAGGACAACAACTACCTTGGGTTCAGTTATATTCTGGTAGGTTTCAGTGCACATTTGCCCTAATAGATAGGGGTAAGAGTAATAAGAATGCTTAACATTACTCATTGAGGAGTGTGTGTTAAGCTTGGAACACTTATAGTCTTGTACGTGCTTAACTTCTCAACTGGTTCTGGACATGTCCACAGAAGCAAAAGTAAAATAACAAAAATATTTTTGTATTTGTATTTACTGCCTCTTTAGTTCTGCTGTTCTGTTCTGTCTCTGCCCCTAGCCCAGAAAAGCTTTAGGAATTATATTAGCCTTGATTGGAAATTTTTTTGATATGGTAGTTGTACATACATGTTTCCTATTTCAGTTAACTGCTTTTCTATTTAATGATGCATGTTATTTTAGTCAGCTTTACTTTACTTACTTGCTCACTTGATATATTTATAAGATGCTAGATTTTGTTGCTTACTATATGTACCACTTTTAGCTTCACTATTTTAAATTAACATATGTCATATGATCATCAGCACATTTAGGATTAGACTTTTTTTTAGTACTTTTACTTACTGTTTATACACATATGCCTATCCTTAGTTTTTTTGAGATATGCCTTTTACTTTAAATCTTGTTTAGTTATAATTGTTATATTTATAACTTATCCTGCCCTGCCCCTTGTATGCTTACTGCTTCCATGATAGATAATTTATTTTGTGTTGTTAAGTAAATGGTGAAATTAATAATTCATTAAAATTATTCAGCTTAAATTGTACTTAGGCAATTGTCTAATAAGATTTTTCATTTGTTGGCTGGGGCCCTGGTATTGTTAAACTGACAATGTCAGAATCATATAGGTTTGAGGAGCTTGTTCCTGAAGTGGAGCCATATTTGGAGGAGGAGCATTAGGAAGGAGTTGAAGCTGCCTAGATTTATTATTTTATGTGCGGATGAGAGTTTTGCTTTTATTTCATTAAACTATTTAATAAAAAACTATAAATACAGGTACCTTTGATTGTATTTTTTCTTACTATACTTTCTATTCTGAGTTGTATGTTGCACTTTCTATATTTATTATAGTAAATTAGATTTATGTTTATTTTACTTTACTTCCACACTCTGATTCTGTATTTGCTTAGTGACTGATTGTATAGCATGTATGCAGTGACACCTAATAAATTAGGGTTTACACCTAATCCAATATTAAGTGGGAAATTTTCCAAAGTGACACACCAACCCTCAGTCTAATGATTGTGGATTAAGGGGTGGGGCGCCACACTAGGGTAACAACTTAGGTTATTACAACTGGCTTGGTTTAGATTTTTGTATTGTTAAGAGAATCATATTTTATTTCTTACTAGCTAGAGATAGATTGTATTTTAAGTCTTTTGGTTTGGTACTATGAGTTTAGCATGACAGAAGCCTAGTATACTTTCATCTTTGGTCTCGATTATTTATAAAATGGGGAGGTGATGTCATATGATTTGAATATGATGGTTGATAACTCCATGATTTATAATAAAATAAGAGAAGAAATACAAATATTTTTAAGCTTGAATGGTGTACTTTGATGTGTTTTACTTATTTCAAGGTGAAAAGAGGAGTTGGACTAAAATCTGGGCAAAACAAAAATTATAGAACAAAACCACTACGACGCTCCAAGCACGCCACATCGCACTCAAGCGGGTTCAAACCCGAGAGCTTGGTGCTACCATGCACCGCAGTGGGTCCAAACACGAGAGTTCGTGCTATTGCGTGCCGCAGCAGTTCCAAACCCGAGAGCTTAGCGCTACCGCACACCGCAGCAGGTCCAAACCCGAGAGCTCGGCGCTACCGAGCGCCGCAGCGGGTCCAAACCCGAGAGCTCGGCGCTACCGCGCACCACAGTGGGTCCAAACCCGAGAGCTCGGCACTACCGCGCCCGCAGGGGGTCCAAACCCGAGAGCTCGGCGCTACCGGGCGCCGCAGAGGGTCCAAACCCGAGAGCTCGGCGCTACCGGGCGCCGCAGCGGGTCCAAACCTGAGAGCTCGGCGCTACGGGTGCCGCAGCGGGTCCAACCCGAGAGCTCAGCGCTACTGCGCGCCGCAGTGGGTCCAAACCAGAGAGCTCGGTGCTACCGCATGCCGCAAGGGGTCCAAACCCAAGAGCGTGACGCTACCGCGCGCTGCAGCGGGTCCAAACCCAAGAGCTCGGCGCTTCCGGGCGCCACAACGAGTATTTTTTTTGACCACTATTCTGAAGCAGAATTGCTTGCAGCACCCCCAAGCGCGCTACAGTGCGCCGCTGTGTCCGCCAAATTTTTAGCCATAATCAAGCATTACATTTAGCATAGGGAATGCCACAAATTCTAACTTTTTTCCTTCCCCAGCTGTTTTAAACTCTAACTCCTGTATTCCTTGCATTTTCAAGACAAAATAATTGCAAAATTTATGAGAAAACATTTAAGGCAAGGGAGTTGAATGGGTGATAGCAATCAATCCAAGAGAGGTTGAGAGCTGCTCTATATAAGATAACAAGAAAGATTAAGAGAGGGTCCCCCTTATTGACATTCTAAGATATAATTTCTGAGGCTGCTGTAAGAAGGAAAGGAGAACCCTAACTAAGGAAGGAGAAGACAACCATTCAAGGAGAGAAAGGAAAGACAACTCAAGGAGCTGGAAGAGAAGAAGTTGGAGAGCAAGGAGAGATTCGGAGAACGCCAAGGGCTATTCCTAGTATTTCTCTAAGAACTCTTCTTTTGTTTTCTTTCAGTAGAACCACGCAAAGGTTCACTTCCGTGTATTTTATTTTCTGTGTCTCTTTTGTAATGGAAGGCGAAACCCTCATTGGCGAGGGTTGGGCCGAAATCATGTAATTGGTTAAAGGACAAATGATGTTTGTATAAATCTTCTTCAATAAAAAATTTTTGTCTTTTGATTTAGATATGTTTCTTGTGAATGCATGCTTGTGGAATGAATATCTTTTATTTTAAATGCTTTTATAACAAAAGTAATATCGAATCAAGTAGTAATACCAAGCTCAAGGGAATGCATATAAAGGTCCTCGTCGCGAATACATATTCATTGCGCGAGGATTTTCGGTGTAAGCACCTTGAGATTGGAATGATAGGTTGATTTGGTAACTTAAATCTCTTTGAGCTCCATATCTCACCAATTGGCGTAAAGCTAGGAATATGTGAGTTAGTGCTTAGAGCTCAATGACAATCTCTTGAGCATCACAAATTCTTTGAGCTTAGTCGATAGGTCGATGCATGTGAGCCGAGAGACACCAATCAAGCTCTGTGGCTCAGCAGACCTTAAAAAAGGAAGTGGAATTTTTGAGTGCTCATGGATGATCGTGACATAATCCATGTAGCCCGATAATTTACTTCCTTAGCTAGACAGTGTATGTAGCATGTGACGCTAATTGTGTGGGAATCAAGTTCATGTGATTGCTAAATTAAAATGATTATTTTGAGAATTAGATGTAAGGAATCTTAATTAACTCTCGCGAACATATGAGGATCTATGTGCCAAGATCTAACCCTTGTGTGTTCATCGTGTGTACCAGATATGAATATTTTGAATTAGAGGACCAATCTAAGGAATGCTATCTTTACTTAATTATAATTAGCATGAAATAAATGTCATTAAAAGTTAAATTAATTTAATTACTTACAAACCAGTCCCAATACAAATTACATGATTGAAACCTAACTCTTCCTTCTTCTCAAATAGTATCTTCAGTTTGATATCTTTGAATTGTTAATTAGGATCCACACAAAACCAAAAATATTTTAGTCTAAACATTATTAAAAAGTAGATAAACCTTAGTAACAAAATGTACCATTCCTTGGGGACAATAAATTTCAGAACTTACCTTCCAATTATTACTTCAGATCTCGTACTGTACGAGCGCAGACGTGTATTACAGTTTATCAATGGTGTTGCTTGTGTTAATAGCTTATGGCTTACTTCTTTAATTTGCAATGGGTGGGATTGTATAAGTTTTGGTTTTCACCTCTTGGCTGAAGGGTTGCTTATGCTTTACAGATTCTTAATTCTAAGACTTGTTGGTTTTCTCGGTAATAAATTTTTGCATTATAGTTCTGCTGGTGTTGCTGTAATTAATCTAGTTTGTTTTTCTAGATAAGTTTATGATGGTTCGATCCCGTTTCTGCTTTTTGAGCTTAGTTGGCCTTGGTTTGCCTTGGCTGTTTCCCTTGTGGAGTTATGTTATGGCTTCTTATGGTTTTCTTTTTTGGTTGAATTTGCTTCCGTTGAGTGTTTAATGTTGAGTTATTGGTTGTCCTGTTTGGTACTGGTTGTCTGATGCTGGTGTTCCTTTTAGTCTGCTGCTGGTGTTCCGTTGTGGTCGGCTACTTCTGTTTGTTTTGGCTATATGTTGTGTTTTCCAAGGACTTGAGACTGTTGGTTTGTTGGCTATTGATGTAATGGTTGTCTCTGGTGGATTACCTTGCTGTTGTTTTGAACTATGATTGTTGCCCATTAATGCAGGTGTTCTGACTGCAGTTGGGGGTAGTCCTTGGGGTTGGGCTCGATGTTGGCTTGGTGGATGCTGCCTGTTTGATGCTGACTTTGTCACTACTATTTTTCTCTACTTTAGGATTCTATTATGAGTTTCTTCCAATCCACAATTATTTGCCTATTCTACTGGCTTTTATCATTTTGTTTGTTCTTTTTTGCTATATTTGGTTGTTGCTTTTCTTTCTATTCTACTAGGTCCTTTTAGGTTATTCTCTAGGACCTAATTTGTAGGGTTGGCTTCAGGCTTTTAGATTAGGTGTTTTGTAACCTCCCAACCCATCTTTATATCTTCCTTTGCTTTCAATAAAATGATGCCAAAGACGACTTCATAATATATGTGTGTTTGTGGTGTGTGAATGATGTTGCGGTTCATTGGAAGTGGTTGAGGTTCATGATTTGTTATTTCAGGTCATGAGTTCAAATCCAACTTTCTAGGTATAAGTAAAGAAAAAGCAAAAAAAAAAAAAAAAAAAAAAAAAAAAAACAATATATATATATAATATATATATATATATATATATATGGTTTGTGTGAGAGTTAACATTAATGAAACAGTTCCCAATTTCTTGATCTCTCGGCTTACGCACGGCTGCAACGGTCACAAGCTTAAGAGTTTCTGTAAATTTAGAGAGGTATTAATTTGTGATAAGTATCTGTTTTTGTTAACCAGCCCGACCAATTAATATACCTTTTGCAGAGATGAGTCGAAAGAAAGTCTGTTCGAATCATAATAATCTTTTTAATAATGGCAAATAACAGTAATAATAATGTCTTAATTTGGATCTAACGTTGGAATTAGGAACATAAAGATAAAACCAAACAACCCTATATGATTGCTCCAAATGACTCAATTAATTACTATTAAGATCCCAAAAATCATATTCAAAGTCTTAGAGATTAAGCACTGCTGTTACTGCGGGAGACCAAAAAAGAGACAACACCCCTTCTTTCCATCCCGTCCAATTTTGACCGCACCTTAAAAAGCACAACGGTCACCCTATCCTGTCCGCACACGTGTACCCCATGCCCTTCAATGTGCATGTGAATGACAACCATAGCTTTAGATGCAATTTAAAGCACCATTAGAGTAATAATTATTCAGTGGTGTTTTATGGGATTCCCTCTCTTGTAAGTCCTCTCAGGCCACGTTCCCAACCCAATGAATATTAGTCAAATCGAAGTTTTAGTCTTCCAGCCGAGCAACCCCATTAAAAAACATTCTTAGAGAGTTGTTTAGTGCAAATTGTTATCTCAAGGCTTAGTTGAACTTCACTAATGCTGCAAAGCCCTAGATATTTTCTTAAAAAAATGCTCACAATGACTTCAATGAAATATTTATTATAGGATTTGATGAAATATACACTTGCATCAATCGCAGTAGCAAGTCGGTTGATTTATAGGCAACATTATGACATAATGTTATGCCCAAACTTTGTAATGTATCACGACCGATCATATGTACAAATCTTCAGAGGCATCACTAGGCGCCCAAAAATATTATTAATCTACTCTTGGCGCCCATGGAAATCACTTGGTCCTTCTTGCACTAAGCCACCTAGGTTGATGCTAAGTGAACCACCACCTCCATGAGGCCAAGCTTTATGCATTAGTCTACAACCAATTATATAAGAGTACCATAATCTCATGAGAATTCCCCAATATCCACGCTAGTTTCATTATCATTAGCCATTACACCTCCAAGCGGCATCTTTATGGCCACTCATCACAAAGGGGTAGCAAAGCCTTCACATGTCTCCCTCATTTTTCGTGCCATGACATCCGCCTTAATGCATCTTGTCCATCATCATAATGTCATGTCTACTATCAATGAACACGTCAGAGACTAGTCAAGTACATGATTACAACCATCAAACATTCACCTAATTTTGATTAATAAAAGTTTCAATTTCTACGAATCGATATCTTCTTTCAAAGCTTCCTCTCTTTTCAGCTCTTCTTCTTTAGATTGACTCCTTCTTCAAGTCTAGAACTTTTTGTATCAAGCTGCTGAATTCCCTGGAGCTTGCCCTTCTAGCTTGTTCCTACCAACCACATGAGGAACAAACTCAATTTTGCATTGTAATATGCTATGAATAATTTTCAATAATCAAAGTAATAGTGGAATCTCGTGAGGTTGCATATACCAAAGGTAGACACGGGCCTTTCTATTGCCTAAAACACTATAAGCAATTGTCTGATTTTATGTTTGATCTAGAGCCTACCTTGCACGTAGAATTTTATTGTATTGTGTATCATGTACTCTATCACCACTTAAAGACTAAGTGCGTGTTGATCTTTCTTATCCTCTTCCTCCTTCTAGCGATGTCCTTTGCATAATGGTGTGGGGTGGCTCTACCACAACCTTATCTTCACTCACTAATGCCCACTGAAGCTAGGCATAACTTTAGTTTGTCTAATGTCTCTATCTTCATTAACATATCCACTAGATTCTAAGAGCTACAAATCTTCTCCAGCATGAAATGTCTTTCCTCCAAAAGAATCCTAATGAAATGGTAGTTGACGGATGATTTTGTAATAAAGATTTTTTGCCTATAGATTACACATAAGTGCATGTGGTCATCAAGTATTACAGAAATTAGTGAATTCTTGAGTTTATCGTCCCTAAAGAACATTGTGTATAAATATTCATTTGTTTCTTCCTTTTAAACATTTAAATGAATGAAAAAGGTTGATTGATGCTAATGATTAAACTAAAATAATACTAATATTTTAAAATTAGTTGGAATAAAATAGGGAAAATTAGGTTTGAATGTATATTTTTTAACTACCGTATGCATGAGTTTTCTTCAATCCAATATTTTATTCATTTATACATGTTTATTTATTAATTATTTCATTAATCAAAGGGCTATGGTAACACCCAAAAACTTGCTGACAGACAGTAATTACACGTCTGCTTGCACGCAAGTGTACGTGGTCTGAAGTAATAAATAGAAGGTAAGTTTTGAGATTTATCGTCCTCATGGAACGGTGTTTTTAATACTAAAGTGTATCTACGTTGATAATGTTTAAACTATATGTTTTCAATTTTGAATTGGTTATACTTAACAATCCAAAATTCTGAATTTAAGATACTATTTGATTAAGAAGAGGAGAGTTGGGTTTCTTCCATAAAAATTGAGAGGGACTCTTGTTGAAGTACTACTTAAGCAACTTTTCATTTTCTTGCTGTCATGCCCAATAATCAAGTGAACATTGTATTCCTTAGATTGATCCTCTAATTCCTACAAGTTCAAATCTTGTGCATGAAACAAACACGCTAGGGTTCTATCTCAGCACAAAGATTCTCATGAGACCGTAATTAGAGTATTTTAGTTTTCCTACATCTAGGTTGTCAAGATAGTTGTTTTAATTAGGCGATCTCATAAGCATTGATTTCACTAACGAGTGTCACGTGCTTGACGTGCAGTTTAGATAAGGAAGTGAATTCATAGGGCTTCATGGACTATGTCACACCATCCATGAGCTCTCGATGAATCTTCTTCCTCCTTTCACGTGTGCTGAGCTATGGAGATTCGTTATTGGGTCTTAGCTCATACGCATCGATCTCTTGACTGAGCTTAGGGTATGGTGCAGTTAAGCTCAAGAACTTCTCATATAGTTCCAAGCGCTGACGCGCACATATCCAGCTCTACGCCAATCAGTGAGCTATGGAGCACAATATACTCATCTCAATGTTCCATTTTCAATGTTTATATTTTTAGCAGATTTTCAATCATTTCACACCATGTATTCTCAAGATAGTTTAGATAAACATTTGAATGCATATTTTTATTCATTGCTTAAGGAAGATCGTCAAAAGTTTTTCTGTCCCTTAAATTTCACATGATTTCAGCCCAACCCTCCTCAATGAGGGTCTAGCCTTCCTTTACAGTAGAATTATAAAGAGAAGCATACAAAGATAAGGACCCTTTTATGATCTGACTAAAAAGAAATCAAAAAGAAAGATTAGAAGTGTACTAAGAACATCCCTTTCTGGGGTTCTCTGGATCTTCCTTTGCCTTTTCTCTTCTTTCCTTCTAGCTCTCTATTGCAGCCTTTCCTTCTTATTCTTCTAGTAAGGGACTCTTCAACCTACCTTGGAGAGGTCTCCTTCCTCTCTACAGCCCTCTTAATTCTGGTGATTTTGAAGTTAAAATTGGGAACCCTTCTTTAGTCAAGAAAGGCTGTTGTTGTGTGTTGTGTGATTGTTGTTTTGTGTGTTTGTACTTATAGAGGAGTCCTCCTCAATTCAAATTGTGCTCACCATCCTCCCTTTCTCTGTAATGAGTGAATACTCCACTTAAATCCTGTCCTATTATATGTAATGATTACTTATTTTATCAATTTTTAATTTTTGTAATTATTCCAAATCCCTTCTTTTCTCTTCAAGGATTTAAGTGATAGGGGATATGTCAGCTATGAGACAAACTGCTGGCTAGAAGTCTTGTCCAAACTGCAATAAATGCTCTGAAAAGAAAGAATTTTTGGCGCCCGCTGTAGCACGATGCAACGCTTGAGTTTTGAATTATGATCCGTTGTAGCTCTTTTAAGTTTTGAACTCAATCTGCTATAGCGTGTAGAGCAGTTGAGTATCAAAGTTTCAATCCGCTACAGCGCGCTGTAGCGGTTGAGTCAAATTTTCAACCGCTATAGTGCGCTATAGCAGAATTGTTCTAGGCTCCAGAATTGCCCCTTGGTCATTCTTGTCTGCTCTCCAGTCGCTGGAGTGCGTTGTGGCACACAACAGTGGTTTTCTCCCAAAGTTGCATAATTGCTCCAGATCTTGCTGAGCTTCTTTTTTTTTTTGAAAAATATAAAGAATTGATTAAAGTAGGTTGTTCCCAATATTGAAGTGTATGAATTCTTCCTTTGTTTTTGCTATAAATTATGGATTCATCACACCCCCATACTTAGATTCTTGCTCATCCTTGATTAAGCTTAAAATAAATTCTTAGATTTTAAATTATGAGAGTCAAAATTTTGATATCAATGTGGAGTTTAATGTTGTTCAAATGTTCTTTAACTGAAGTGACGCACAAGTCTTCAGCCACTAAATGATTCAAAACTCAAGTTACATTCCTTGGTTGCTTGTCTAGTCTCTAATTTTAAGTTTGTAATTCTTATTACTTCATTATGGGAAAGGTTCCTTAGAATTCCCTAAATTAGTCAGGCTATGAGTGACCAAGAGTTTTGTGCCATATATGCTCTTTCTTATAAATCACAAAGACACACATAATTTTCTGGATGGATATTTTTCATCATCCTATTTCATTTTTTTTTCTTGGGAGAGATAGTTTTCTTCATCCCCAGTTTTTGTTTTCTTTTCTTTTTCAACTTAAGGGAGAGATATTTTTCTTCATCCCTTTTTCTAATTCTTTGTGATCATGAAGTCCTACAGGAGCCTAGCACACTCATTAGTTTACTCAATTATTTCCAATCACTAGTCTTGGTTTCTCAGTTCACCCCCACACTTAGACTTTAGCATTGATCTTGTTAAATATTTGAAGACTTGATACAACCTAGGACTATCCCATTGTTTGGATGATTTAGTGCTATTAATTAGTTTTGTCACTTTTTGTTAAGCAAATTTTTGTTGACATTTAATCTTCACATTGATTTTCATTACATTCATGGCATTGAAAACTTTGGAAAAATTATTCTTTGCAAACCACAAAAAATTGAGAAAATATGAAAGTCAATAATTTATTTATTCAAAAAGGGCACACCACAAAAAGAAAAAATATTAAATATAAAAACAAAAAAAAAAGAAACAACCATAGTAAGCATAGGTTCCCTCCCAAGAACCGCATTTTTTACATTGTTAGCCCGACTCGTTTAGGAATATTATTGGCTTGAATAATTAGGAGGCCTCTCTTTCTAGATTTTTGAGGTAACAGGGTGAGCACTAACACAAAGTGTGCTCAAACCCTTGGCCTCATCCTTCTCCTCAGGGATTACAACTTCCTCACACTCAGGTCTGGAGGCTCCTTTCTTTTTTCTCTGCCCTCTCCTAGTTTTCTTCTTTTTAACATTCTCCTTATCTTCACCTCCAGATGAGGTGCCAACACTAGATTCAAAATTCTTTTCACTTAGAGTGAGATTTTGAAGATCAAGATTTTACATATATCCTCCTCCTGAGCTCTCCTTCTCAGTTCTAATTCTATAGCTTCCTGTTTGAAGAGGGTTGGCTTAAGATCTATCACTTCAGACCTACTCTGGACCTTGATGCTCATTAAGCCCCGGCACACATCTATTATAGCTTTAGTGCTCATTAGGAAAGGTCATCCAAAGATGATGGTGGAATTTTGTTCCACCTATCCCATTCACACACCACAAAATTAGTTGGGACTATTGTAACAACCCTAGGTTGTGTTGCTGTGGCGTCCCACCCCTTAAACCACAATAGATTAAGCCAAGTGGTGGTGTGTCACTCTAACTAACCCTTCACTTATTATTGGATTATGATGAAATCCTAAATCCACCTAATAAGGGAAGAAGTAAGCACAAAATCAAATAATCAGTCACTATATAAGAAATTCATACAGAGTGCAGAAGCGATTTAAATAAGAAACATCCAAGCATCATAATATGAATGGCATGAATTATAACTCAGAATAAATAGCATAGTAATCTAAAACACATAGTCATGAGTACCTATATTATTATATCATTAAAGTTTAAATAATTAAAGCAAAAATCCTCTCATCCTCACATGTAAGGAAACTAAGTAGTAGCTCCCTCTAAAGGCTCCTCCTATAGATAAGGCTCCACCTCTAGCACCTGATCTTCTAACTAATAGGAATCTGTCATTGTCGGTTTCACAATGTAGGGCTCTAGCTAAAGAAAAGAAAAATCCTGTTAGACAAATTTGTCTAAGTACATTTTAAGCTGATAAATTTTATATGTTTTGTAATATCACCATTTAACATACTCTAAGCAATAACTAAACCAAGTAAGGGAGCAACTAGCATAACAAATAGAAGAAAAATCTATAAACAATATTTATAACTTAAGCAAAAAGGAGGCTAAGACATGCCTCAAATGTAAGCTAAACAAGGTAGGGCATATAAGTATAAGTAACTGAACAAGTACTGAAAGAAAATACTACATTTTAAACATGCTGGTGATCATAAGAAGTATGCGAGCTAAATAAATAAACTCAATAATGATACATATAAATAGCAGCAATAAATCTAACATCCTAAAATATATGTAAGCAAAATAGGGAAATAGCTAGCTGAATAAAAATACTGAAGTGTATACAAAACATCAATACTATATATGAATATCGATGTACTAACTGCCATACAGAAAAAGGCTAATCTAGCTCACTGAATATCAAAGGATCTTAGCGTCAACAAGGAGGCTAAGGCGCAAGACTATATTCTCTTAGGGTCATCAAGAAGGTATAGATAGAATATAGGGATTTCTCCTGGCGTCATCAAGGAGGCATAGGCAGAAAACACATAACAAATTTTCTCCTAGCGTCAACAAGGAGGTATTGGCAGAAAATAAAAGCAAAGTCTTCTCCTAGCATCAACAAGGAGGCATAGGCAGAAGACATAACTGAGAGGCAGCTCTAACACATGCAATTATTATTTTAATCATTTACATTAATATTTTCATAAGGAATCTAAGGAGTCTCCATAATTTCCTAAAATTTTATTTATGCATCAAAGTCTTATATGATATATCCAAGAAAATATGGCATAAACATCAAGGAATGCATAGCACAAAAATCAGATAGTGAGCAAGGGACTTTACTAAGTATGGTGATATCATTTGTTATCTAATTCAAACGTTCTAACTATTCCAAGTTACACAAGTTCAGGATCTCCAATTCCTACTATCGAGTGTAACTTAGAAGCTCAGCCTTATAAGTTAAAATGAAGCATTATAATTGATCAGGTTTTAATTTAATTTAATTAAATACGACTATAAGTCCAATCAATGAATCCTACATCCTAGATGTTCTATTTAAGATCTGATCAAGATCTACTAAGCTATAGATTATGAATTAAACACCACAAGATTGGGCTTAATCCCATAATCTAAAAGGATAGTACAACAGATTTAGGTTTTATTTGAAAAGTGATATACTAATTAAGGCAAATCATATTAAGCAAATCAAACTTAATAGGATGAATCTCCTATCATAAATCTAGGATTAAAAGACAAAATAATCAAAATAAGTTATAAAAGTCTAAAAACTAATAAAACTAAGGATTCATTTATTGAAAAACCTCATTTTTTAATGAATGAAATCTAACCTATGATCTATTCCTAATCTCATGAATAGTCCAAATGTGAGATGAAAGAACTTAAGGAAAAAGGACTTAGAGAGATTATTAGGGATTTTATCATTTTAACTTATTAGCTGATTTTACTCACTTTAATAACTTTAATATAGTTCTAATATTGGTTTTTAGTTCTTTAAAAGACAATTTAGAAGTTAAGGACACTTAACCTATGTGATGGCCCTACCCCACCCATGGCCCTGTTAACTCTTAAGTTAACATGATTATGGTGGAGGGGTCATCTAAATGACAAGACCCTTGCTTATGAATATGTTAGTTACTAATACTAAGCCATTCTAATCAAAGATTTTGCCATTTCTCATAAGATATTATCACTAAATGAAAATAAAAGATAAGTAGAGTGTGAAAGCATACATACAACATCCATCCATCATATAAATACAATAGTACAAAATAAGTAAAGAGCTGAAAGTAAAGATTAACCCTGTATTATTACAATATTTAAATAGTTTTAAAAGAGCTGAAATAAAACCCTCATTCTCACAAGTATAGAAAGAAACTAAGGATCTTTGGGTACATGCTCCTCCTCCACAGGCAAATCTCCTGAAGGCTCTATCACTCCAAATAGCTCAGAATCTACCATTGTCGATTTCACAATGATAGGGCCCAGCCAACAAAAGAAAAATCTCATTAGATAATTGTCTAAGCACATTTTAGGGCAAATCAATTTATTAAGTTCATTAGATATCACCATAAACAAGTAAGACTATAAGCATTATTGGAAGCAAGAACGTGTAAATAGAAACAAGACAAAGTTATAAACAAAAAGTTTATAACTGAAACAACTAGGAAGTAAGCACATACCTCATCCAAGTAACTGCAATAAGGTCAGGTAAATATAAAACAAGTGACTAGAAAGAAAAATATATCCTAAATATGCTTATGATCAATCCAAGACTATGCTAATTCACATATAAGTAATGAACATGTAAAATGATCAAATAACTAAAATGAAACTAGTATCCTATAAATATAAACAAGAAGCAAAACTAGCATCCTATAAGCAGAAGTAAAGCTAGTAAATGCTGAAGAATAGTAAGTAAGAAAGTACTAAAATGTAAACTAAAACACTAAGTATGAACTGGATTCATTATGATTGAAATAAGATAAATAATTTATAGTAGAAATGTACCTAAATTAGTAATGCCAACAAAGGATATAAAAGGATGTAAGGCATAAGTTTATAGTCTAACATATACCATCCTAGCCAATTTTTAGGTTTTAGGACATGGTTAGACTCACTTTAGATAGACATATACCACCCTAGCCTGACATAGGTCTAGGTTTGGCATGTACTAAAGTCTAGGTACATGAAAAAGGCATAATAATTAGGCTACATTCTAGCAATCAAATGCTCAACTTAATAATGATGATGATATATGCAAATGATATTATGTAAAACAAGGTTGACATGAAACATTTATCAAATGTTCTATGCCTAATATATGTGAACAAGGTACAAAGGTTTAAAACAAGGTAAGCATAAGCATCAAAATCAAAGTGAGCAAGAGACTCTACTAAGACACAGGTAATATCCATTTATTATCTAATTTAATCGTTCTATCTACTCTAAGTTACACAAGCTAAGGATCTCTAAGTCCTACTATCGAGTGTAACTCAGATTCATGACCTTACAAGTTGGAAGATAATTAGAATTGATCAGGTTCTAATCTTATTAAATTAATGTTGACTAAATAAGTTAAATAATAAATCAAACGTCCTATTTTAATGTTTTATCATAATCCCAACCCATCTTGATTGATCAAATCAAGATGAAAGGATTAATAATTAAACTCCAAATATGGGGTTTAATCACTTAATCCAAATGGTACAAGCTAAGGATCTAAGGTTTAAAACCCAAATCTCATAGTTTTGATTATGGCAAATCCTAATGATTAAATCAATCTCATTAGGATAGATCTCTACCCTTAATTCTAAGATTTAAATATCAAATAAGATTAAATAAACTAAGAAAAATCTATAAACTAGTAAACTCAAGGTTTTACCTATTTAGTAACCCAATTTACTCAATAAATGAATTCTAACCTAAGATCTATTCATAATCTTAGGAATTAAAGCTCTTAATTACTAAGAGTATCTCTTAGACACACATCCTAACTAATGTTATAAGACCTATAGAAGGATCTAAGAAGGATTAAGGAAGGGAGAAATACTCAAATTATTACTTAGGATTTTCCCTAAGGGTTTAAGATTAAAATTTGATCAAAAGCAAATTAAGACTTAAACTCACCTAATTTTTATCCTAAATCATTTTACTTACTATTTGTAATACTTTAATATAATTTTAGAGTTTTAAAATACTAAACCTTAATTTGGGCAAAATGACTCTTTTGCCCCTACTTAAAGGTTCAAAAGATCAAATTTTGATATAGGGTTCCAAATCTAAATTTTTCAGTGGCAAAGTGTTTTCTTACTATCTAATATAAGTTTAGACAACAATTACACAAATTGTAATTTATGCCTAATTGAATCTAAATTTTTATGCAGTTTATTATTGGTTATTACTCAAGGATTCCATAAAGCCCAAGAACACTACATTCTGAGGTTGGATAACTAAGTTATGGCTATTTTAATTTCCAAGGGCAATTTGGTAATTTTAGTCGATCAATGGGTGATAGAAACTAAACTTTTCTATTTCAAGTCCAATTTTAGCAAACTCAGTTTCTATAGCTTCCCTATAATATATTTAGTGTGCTGACAAGGAGTAAACCCAATTTAGACTCCAAATGGTCAAGTTATGGCCTAACTAAGATTAGAAATATTTGGTCATTTTCTAATTTTTAGGGATCAGATCCTAAATATTATTTCAGTTTATTAATGATATTGAAAATCTAAGCTAGTTAGCACCTTGAATTTTTGAATTTCGAGTTAAATTAACAAAGTTATGGTCAATTGAATTCTAGGGGCATTTTGGTTATTTTTCCTAAAGTCAACTGTGGAGTCTAGAAGTTGACTTTTTATCGTAATATCAAAAAGAAAAAACTAATACTCATATAGTGTTGGGGCTGTTCTCTTGAGTATTTTAAGACCTATATTACCTATATTTGAACAATTAGGTTAAAAGTTATGAGAGTTTGTTTAGGTCCTAAAATATCACTACGTTATGCGCACCCTGAAACTAATTTTTGTGTTACGTCATTTGATTCCTTTTATTTTTCTGAGTAAACTGAGACTTATATTGACTATATTTGGATCATCCCACAAAAAGTTATAAAACTTTTAAGATTTTTGAATTAAATAATTTAAGTAAATAAAATTATTATTTATTTATTCAAATTATATTAATTTACTGTCTATTCCTAAAGTTAAAAATAATTTTTTTCATTTATTAACTACTTAATTAATTATTCTTAACTTATTTTTAATTATAATAACTTTTAATAAATTATTTATCTGCTTAATTAAATAATTAATTAAATTAGTTTAATTATTATGTATGTTAAAGTATTAATTTACTATTATAACTATCATTGATTATCATTAATATTAATCATCATTTATTAAATGTAAATCTTAATTAAATTATATATTATTGTTTATTAATTTAACTAAATGATAGTACTGCTTTAGTTATTTATTAATTTATTCTATTTATTATTTAATAAACTAATTCCTAAGATCAATTAGTAGATTAAATTAAATTAATTTATTCCTTAATCTTACTGTTAGTTAATTAAAATTAATTATCTGTAAATTAAGTTAAATAATCTGAATCATTGTATATGTGATTATATATATATATATATATAATTAATTAGATAATATATTAATTAATTAAATAAATATTAATTAATCATTTAATTAAACCATAAGTCTACTGTTTAACCTTTAATTGATACTAATTACCTATTAATTAAGTTGATTAATCTAATGACTATCTATATAATTATATGTATATTATTATAGTTATTCTGTATTAATAATTTATATAAACTCAATATATTATAATAATTAACCGCATGCAATAATGGTGATCGGGCCCACGGGATGCCACGCGACAAGGCCTGGTTGGCTGCAGAACAGAATGTGGGGACCACAGAGGACACGCGGTAGCTGCTGAGTGGTGGCAGAAGGTGCAGCGGGTCCCACTGTCGGCTTTGACGAGACCGCTGACACGGTCGCTCGGAGGCGGGCCCCGCGGACCTCATGTCATGTAATGATACACGGATGACGCGTCGCGGGCCCCTCACTTCGTCTTTAGCGCCCAACGGCTTGACTCGCTGTCCGATTTCCGCGGGTCGGGCTAGTCCCGGCCCGACCCGACCCGCAAAGGAGGGGTATCTTCTCTGCCGACGCCAAGAGCTAGGGCCGCCCGATTTGGGGTCTTCCGGCGGCTGTCAGAGCTCGACCCGCACCATTTCGAAAAGAGGACTTCGCGGGCTATCCTAGGGTGGGCGGACGGACATTGGAGGAGGCCTACCATGACGGCTAGACCTAACCCTAGGCACTGGTCTCGGAAGAGGGTCGGCCGAACCCAGCCTGCAATGCTGGATAGACACCCAACCGAGCGGTTTGGACTCGATCAGAATCGACTAATCGAGGAATAAGCTAGCGCATTACTCTTACAAAACTGAGATGCATGAATCGATTGTAGGAAATGTGGGATCAGTGGAGTACCTCACTCGACAGTTACGGAAGAACAGTGGAGCCACGACCCTTGCACCCGATGACTGCAGCCGCCCGAAGTGAGTCCTAGGGTTTGTGAGCTCGGCCTGTTCGAAGGCCCCCTTAGGGAGGCTCGATGGGGTGAACGAAGCCACTGCGATCGGTGATGGGCACCCCCAACAGTGCCGAGCCACGCGGATCGCGACCTTTGGGGAAGACACACGGCATCCGTTCGATCTCCTGATCGAACGGCTGCGATCCGCTGTTTGCCCAAACGGCGGAAGAGGTGTTACGGCGCACAGGAATAACGACAAGCGAGGGCTTCATTACCCATTTAATAATATTATATATATATATATATATATATATATATATTTATATATATATATATATATATATATATATTTTTAAGGGCCATTCATTGCTAATTAAGGGGTGGGGAACGCAATGGCGAGGTCGTATTTTAGATCCGACGAGTATTTTATTTTCCCAAATTTCGGGGAATTAATTAATATTAAAATATTTGTCAAAATTTTGATGACTTCCGTTGACACGAAAACATCACCCCTAGCTAATTTGGGGACAGTGAACGTAATGGCGAAGTCCGTTTTTCAATCGGAGATCAATTTAAATAGGTCAAAGTTAGGGTTTTTTTTTAAATTTTTCTAGAAATCAGGATTAGATTCATTTGACTCCTATTTTGGACTAGGTCTTTATGGTTGACTCCAAATGACTTAACTAAGCTACCTAAACCATAATTAAGATTTGGATTAACCTTAAATGACTAAGTTAATAACCTAGGTTATTACAGACTCCCCCACTCAAAAATGATATCGTTCTTGACATCACTCAAGTGGAAATAATAAAGCGGGATTGTAGAAATTCAACATAATTTAAAGAAAATAAGGAACTAAGAGTGGGTACCTGGATTCTCAAATAGCCTGGGATACTTGGCTTGTATATCTGACTCTCTTTCCCAAGTGCCTTCATTACAGGAACTATTCTTCCACTACACCTTGACCATGGTGATTGATTAGTTCCTCAGCTTCTTATGGTCTCTCCCCAGAATCTTCACGGGTTCTTCAACAAATGATAAGTCTGGTTGGATCTCAATTGGTGGAATCGAGATTAAATGGTGAGGCTCTCTTAGATACTTTCTGAGTGACGATACGTGGAATACGTTATGTACTGCAGCAAAATCTTCTGACAGTTCCAACTTGTATGTTGCTGACCCAATTCTCTTCAGGACTTTGAATGGTCCAACGTATCTCGAGCTGAGTTTTCCTATAACTCCAAAATGATAGACACCCTTCATAGGACTGAGCTTTTGGTATACAAGGTCTCATTCCTGGAATTTCAAGGGACGACGACGAATGTCATGATATTTGCTCTGCCTATCTTGAGGTGTCCTAATTTTTTGATGTATGAGCTTCACCTTCTTGTTTGTCTCTTATACTAATTTAGAGCCATAGAGCTGAATATCTCCTATCTCAGACCATGCTATTGGTGTGGCACATTTCCTACCATATAGGGCTTCATACGAGGCCATCTTAATGCTTGCCTGGAAGGTGTTATTATATGCGAATTCTACCAGAGAAATGTGGGCTTCCCAAGATCTTGCAAAGTCTGACAGAGCAAGTCTTCTAGAACTTGATACACTCTTTCTGTTTGACCATCCATCTGCAGATGAAAGGCTGTGCTTATGGCTAGTGTGGTACCCAGATCTTGATGGATTGCCTGCCAGAATTTCGATGTGAAACAACTATCTCTATCTAACACAATATTCTTGGGAATACCATGAAGTCGAACTATTTCTTTGATATAGATCTTCGCAAGCTTCTCAACTGAATCAGTTTGTCAGATGGGAATAAAGTGCGCAGATTTAGTGAGAGATCTACGTTGACCCAGATTGTGTTGGCTCCAGACCTCGCACAAGGTAGTCCCATGACAAAATCCATGGATATGTCTGACCACTTCCACTCTGGAATTTCTAGTGGGTGTAGTAGACCACCTGGTTTCTGATGCTCTACTTCTACTAGGCAACACACGTGGCACTTAGCCACAAAATATGCTACACTCATTTTTATCCTGGGCCACCAGAATAATAGTTTCAGGTCCTAATACATTTTTGTACTCTCTAGGTGCACATGATATCCCAAATTATGGCTTTCAACTAGTACTTCATGGTGCATGGATTTACGAATCCATAGACAATTCTCCTAATAGATAGCCCCCTTATGGAAGCAAAGATCGGCACGGTGGCTACTTTTAATGGATTGCTTGAAGCCTAAGTACTCTTCGTCCTTGGTTTGTGACACGGATACATCTCTGTGAAAGGTGGGTTCCACATTGATGTTTGCCAATGCTGAGCTAAGTTTGTCTCCACAGATAGGCTTGATACTCATTTTGAAAAATACTTCTATTAGCGAGCTTTCTGATATAATGGCATTTAGGGTGGCCTGATGACTCAAGGCGTCAGCTACGATGTTGGCTTTACCAGGATGATATTGTATGTCGAGGTTGTAGTCACTGATCAACTCCAGCCACCTTCATTTACTGCAGTATAGCTCCCTCTGAGTGAATATGTACTTGAGTCTTTGGTGATCAGTGAATATCGAGCATTGAATTCCGTATAGATAGTGTCACCAAATCTTCAGAGCAAACACTACAGCAGCTAGCTCTAGGTCATAAACTGCATAATTCCTCTCATAGGTTTTCAATTATCATGAAGCATAGGCAATGACCTTACCTTCCTGCATTAATACAACTCCTAGGCCCATGCTAGAGGCATCAGTGTATACCTGATAGTTCACCCCTTCTCTTGGGAGAACTAATACGGGGGAAGAAGTAAGTGCATCCTTAAGTGTTTGGAATGCCTCTTCACATGCCGGTGACCATTCAAATGGTACCACCTTCTGAGTGAGTTAGGTAATAGGCGAGGTAATTTGGGAGAAGCCCTTTACAAACTTCCTGTAATAGCCTGCCAACCCTAGAAAACTTCTAACTTCGGTTACTGATTTGGGTTGAGCCCACTCTTGGATTGCGCTAATCTTGTTGTGATCAACACGGATTCCTTGGGCATCAACTACATGGCCCAAGAAAGCAACTGAATCCAGCCAAAATTTGCATTTCGAGTATTTGGCATATAATTGATGATCTTGCAGCTCATTCAAGACAGTTCTGAGGTGGCCTTCATGCTCTTTCTTTGTCTTGGAGTATATCAGAATATCATCTATGAAGACGATGACAAATTTATCAAGATAGGGTTTCAGGATCCGCAGCATCAAGTCCATGAAGATAGAAGATGCATTGGTCAACCCAAACGACATCACAAAGAACTCATAGTGACTGTACCGAGTTCTGAAAGCGGTCTTAGCAATGTCGGACTCTTTTACCTGTAATTGGTGGTATCCGAATCGCAGATCGATCTTTGAAAATACTTTCGCTCCGGCCAGCTGATCAAATAAGTCATCGATGTGGGGTAATGGATTCTTATTCTTTATGGTCACCTTATTTAGTTCTCTATAGTCAATGCACATTCTCATTGACCCATCCTTCTTTTTCACAAATAGGACTGGAGCTCCCCACGGGGATGAACTTGGTCTGATGAGACCCTTCTCCAGCAGTTCTTGCAACTGTATGTTCAATTCCTGCAATTTCTTGGGTGCCATACGATAAGGTACCTTTGAGATTGGCTGGGTTTCGAGAATGATGTCAATTGCAAACTATACTTCCCGTGCAGGTGGAAGACCAGGTAGGTCTTTGAGGAAGACATCGGTGAACTCGCAAACAACTAGATTCTCTGATAGAGGGGTATCTTCTTTCTTGTCTCCCAGTATAGTTACTAAGAATGCTTTACAGCCTTTGCTTACCAGCCTCTTAGCCTTGATGGCATTGATCAGAGAGGCTCTTGTACTGAGATGCCCAATGAATGACTTAGCTTGCTTGCCATCACCCAGAATAATCTTCTTCTTTTGGCAATTAATGGTGGCATGATGTTGGCTTAGCTAGTTCATTCCTAATATAATGCCGAAATTGGCTATGGGTAGCACTACTAACTTAGCCTTGAATGCTTTGTCTCCGATAGGAATCTAAATTTTGCAGAATTGATGGGCAGGTAGTTGAGTTCCTGACGATAACTCAACACTCAATTGGTTGGCTAGATGATGCAATGGTATATTGAGAGCTTTAGTCCAACTCTCCGAGATAAAAGAGTGACTAGCTCCAGTATCAAACAAAATGTTACAGGGCTTATTGTTTATAAGGATTGTACCTAATTACAGATACAGTAATTACTTGCTACTTTTAAACAAGAAATGCTGGGTAATAAGTGGGTTCAGAAATGCCTATCTGAAACTACATGATTATCTTCAGTGGCCTCAGTGGGCATGAGGATGTACACTCGAGCCAAGCCAGTAGGCCTGCTATTGTAGGGCTGCCTAAGGGGTGGCCTTGAAGTACCAGGTCATGAGGTAAGAGGTGCCTCACGTCGTGGAGCAGGAGATGGTAGTGTTGGGCGTGTTGCTACCGTGGTGGGAGCTCTGTGGTAGAGATCAAACACTGGATGGCCTTGCACGTGCTTAATTGGCTCCCCATCAATCGTATCAGTCATGTGGTACTGAGTGTAACTGTGCCCGGGTCTTGCACAGGTGAAGCAGACTCACTAACCGTGGAAACCGTTGTCGTAGGGGTGCGGCTTCGTACGGCCATTGAAAGGGTCAGTGGAAGGCGCTTCCATCTCAATCTAATAAATCCTAGCCCTTTTTGGGTTGTCTTATCGGTGCACTGCAGAGTCAGCGACTCTCTTGGCCCCTTGCTATTGGTGTTGTTCTATTACCTTGGCAGTTTCCAACATCTCCTGGTAGTTGGTCAAGCGAAATGGCACGACCTGGGCCTGGATGGAGGAACAAGACTGCTCTGGAAATGGTGGCACCTATCTAACTCGGTGAGTACCAAGTTCAAGGAAAATCTAGCAAGCCTCTTAAACTCTGCATCATAGGCAGCCACAGTGCGATTCCCCTATTACAGCTTGAGAAATTCATCTGCCATACCGCGGTGCTCTGATAATGTGATGTACTCAGCTTAAAATACTTCCTCAAACTCTTCATAGGAAATTTCTTCCAAACAGATGTCAGTGAAGTGTGTGCTACGGATATGGCCCCACCAATGCTCTGCTTCACCTTGGAGAAAGTGAGTGACCAGTTGGATCACTTCTGTGTCAGGGCACTTTATGCTCGTTAGGTTTTTATCCATAATCCTCAGCCAGTCCTCGGTGTCCACTACTGATAGATTCCCGTTGAATATGGGGGGTCTCAAATGGAGGAAGCTATGCAGTAGTCCTTCTATGTACTGTATGTGGTGCTGATGAGAGTATTAAAAAATTAGGGCGACCTCTGTCATGGTGCGATTCTAGCTTATCTGAGACACCAGCAACCGTTTCATTCTCTCGGCCTGCTTGGCTTGTGCTTTCACAGCTTTCCTAGCCTACTTTTGGCTGGATCTTGTTTTCTTCTAGTGGGATTCCACCATGATTTTCACTGCCTCCAGCAAGGCGCTTACCTCACTGGACAAAGAGCTGGAGGGAGCAGGGGATGGGCTCTGTCCAGTATTTATTCTCTTACTAGAATCTGAGTTTAAAACAATGCACATTCAGAAATCCAGAAAATAGGAGGGCATAACATTCTATCTCTTTTATTAATCAAAGATGAAAGATGAAAATACATCATCGAAAATGGTAGATAGATTATAAATGAAAGATAATAACTGAAAAAACATAGAGTATATTCTATGTATTCTTCAGTGAAAGCTTGGGAAAAGTCTGCAAAGGTTATCCTTCGATGTAGGCGATTTGATCTGTGTCTGAGCGTCCATTGTTTTTGGGCTCACCACTCCTTAGAATAGTCTTGGAGCAGGAGCTCAATAATACAGAACCGGATATGATCTGGGTAACTTAGCTCATCAAATGCTTTGATTACTCTTTGGAACCATTCCGTGGCCAGGATGGGGAAATCCAGTCCCTTGTATACACCATCTTCTAGCATCCTCTCTAGTATGCTAGCTCCTGCTGGGGAGACTCCCGGGACTTCCCTCCCATATCATTTCGCCACAAGCACATCAAATTTTCACTTATTCTCAAAGCGAGTATAGAAATTGCTCACCGACATGATTGTGTATTAGTAGCCCTAGCATCATAAGAATAATTGCTTAATTCAAAATTAAGATACAAAGATGCGTAAAGTAAAATAGGTAGCATAGGAATGAAAGATAAAATTTCTATCCAATATATCTAGTGGTAAAGGCACGACGGAAGTCCAGATATGTGACTTCACTTTGCATTTCTTCATGCTGATGGATGAGTGCTCGTAGGGTGACGCTCCACCAATCCTTGGCACGGATGTGTAGGAGACGGGATACAATGGGGATCCTAATGTTGTCTAGGCAATTATTGATCCCAAACACAAAATCTGCTCGTTTCAACCACTCCTTGGCTGCAACGGGGTGATTGTATCCCCTGAATATACTTTGCTGGAGTAGCCGATCCAGCATCTGGGCTTCAGGGTATAATACTCCTTCTACGTACCTCTCGTGTTGTTGATGAAGTTGGGAAATATGTTCCCACCTATCTTCAGATTGTTGGTGATGCCACTTAAGCGTCATCCCCGAATATCTAAGTAATTCTACCGAAGTCGTTAGGTTGAGTAGTTAAGTTTTAAGGTCTTACTTTATATAGTTACTTATATATTTTTAGTAATAGACTCTTTATTCTGTGTTTTGATATTGTGGTGTCTTAGATGTGACTCTAATGTTCCTGATCTAGTGACTGAATTGTCAGAAGAATCTTCCATTAGGTAGATAAGAATGCAAATTTTAATCTAATATCTTATGGAATTCTCTGATACCAGCAGTGGCACCCCACCCCTTAATATACAATAGATTAAGCCAAGGGGTGGTGTGTCACTCTGACTAACCCTTCACTTATTATTGGATTAGGATGAAATCCTAAATCCACCTAATAAGGGAAGGAGTAAATACAAAATCAAATAATCAGTCACTATATAAGAAATTCATACAGAGTACGGAAGCAATTTAAATAAGAAACATCCAAGCATCATAATATGAATGGCATGAAATATAACTCAAAATAAATAGCATAGTAATTAAAAACACACAGTCATGACTACCTGTATTATTACATCATATTAAAGTTTAAATAATTAAAGCAAAAATCCTCTCATCCTCACTTGTAAGGAAACTAAGTAGCAGCTCCCTCTAAAGGCTCCTCCTCTAGATAAGGCTCCACCTCCAGCACCTAATCGTCTAACTAATGGGAATCTGTCATTGTCGGTTTCACAATGTAGGGCTCTAGCTAAAGAAAAGAAAAATCATGTTAGACAAATTTGTCTAAGTACAT
The DNA here is from genome assembly GCA_016760335.1 of Gastrodia elata. Lineage (NCBI taxonomy): Eukaryota > Viridiplantae > Streptophyta > Magnoliopsida > Asparagales > Orchidaceae > Gastrodia > Gastrodia elata. The sequence continues at coordinate 63,395,824 of CM028670.1, read as the reverse complement.
TTTAAGCTGATAAATTTTATATATTTTGTAATATCACCATTTAACATACTCTAAGCAACAATTAAACTAAGTAAGGGAGCAACTAGCATAACAAATAGAGGAAAAAGCTATAAACAACATTTATAACTTAAGTAAAATGGAGGCTAAGACATGCCTCAAATATAAGCTAAATAAGGCAGGGCATATAAGTATAAGTAACTGAACAAGTACTGAAAGAAAATACTACATCCTAAATATGCTAGTGATCATAAGAAGTATGCGAGTTAAATAAATAAACTCAACAATGATACATATAAACAGCGGTAATAAATCTAACATCCTAAAATATATGTAAGCAAAACAAGGAAATAGCTAACTGAATGAAAATACTGAAGTGTATACAAAATATCAATACTATATATGAACATCGATGTACTAACTGCCATACAGAAAAAGGCTAATCTAGCCCACTGAATATCAAAGGATCTTAGCATCAACAAGGAGGCCAAGGCGCAAAACTATATTCTTCTAGCATCATCAAGGAGGCATAGGCAGAATATAGGGTTTTCTCCTAGCGTCATCAAGGAGGCATAGGTAGAAAACACAACAAATTTTCTCCTAGCGTCAACAAGGTGGCATAGGCAGAAAATGTAAGCAAAGTCTTCTCCTAGCATCAATATGGAGGCTTAAATAGAAGACATAACTGTGAGGCAGCTCTAACATATGCAATTATTATCTTTAATCATTTACATTAATATTTTCATAAGAAATCTAAGAACTCTCCATAATTTCTTAAAGTTTTATTTATGCATCAAAGTCTTATATGATATATCCAAGGAAATATGGCATAAACATCAATGCGTAGCATAAAAATCAAATAGTAAGCAAGGGACTCTTCTTAGCATGGTGATATCATTTGTTGTCTAATTCGAACGTTCTAACTTTTCCAAGTTACACAAGTTCAGGATCTCCAATTCCTACTATCGAGTGTAACTTAAAAGCTCAGTTTTATAAGTTAAGAAGAAGAATTAGAATTGATCAAGTTTCAATCTAATTCAATCAAATACGATTACAAGTCTAATCAATGAATCATACGTCCTAGTTTTATAGATTATGGATTAAACACCACAAGATTGGGCTTAGAGAGATTAAAATCTAACCTATGATATATTCCTAATCTCAGGAATAGTCCTAATGTGAGGTGAAAGATCTTAAGAAAAAAAGACTTAAAGAGATTTTTAGGGATTTTATCATTTTGACTTATTAGCTGATTTTACTCACGTTAATGACTTTAATATAGTTTTAATATTGGTTTTAGTGCTTTAAGAGATAATATAGAAGTTAAGGACACTTAACCTAAATTTTGGGCAAAATGACCATTTTGCCCCTACTCAAGGGTCTAAAAGTTAACTTTTGATTTAAGGGTCCAAATTAAAGCTTCTTACTGTCAAATGATTTCTTACTGTCTAACTTGAAGATAGACAGTAAGTACACCCAATTTGGACAAGAAACGGGTCCTACAGGTCCAAACTAATGTTTTTTTTACCAAAAGGGAAAACTTGTAGTTTATGCCTAATGGAATCTAAATGTTTATGCAGTTTATTGTTAGTTATTATTCAAGGATTCCATAGAGTTCAAGAACACTGCATTCTGAGGTCGGATGACTAAGTTATGGCTATTTTAATTTCCAAGGGCAATTTGGCAATTTTGGTCAGTCAACGGATGATAAAACCGAACTTTTCCATTTGAAGTTCAATTTCAGCAAACTTAATTTGTATAGCTTTTAAATAATATACTGAGTATACTGACAGGGAGTAAACTCAATTTGGACTCCAAATGGTGTTCAAGTTGTAGCCTAACTAAGGTTAGGGATGCTTTGGTCATTCTCTAATTTTTTAGGGTTAAGATCCAAATTTTATTTCAATTTATTAATGACATTGAAATTCTAAGCTAATTAGTACCTTGAATTTCTGAATTTAGAGTTGAATTAACCAAGTTATGATCAATTGAATTCTAAGAGCATTTTGGTCATTTTTCCTAAAGTCAACTGTGGAGTATATGAGTTGACTTTTCATCCCTGATGTCAAAATAGAAAAATTAATACTCCTATAGTGTTGGGGCTATTCTCTTGAGTAATTTAAGACCCATATTACGTATATTTGGACAACTAGGTTAAAAGTTATGAGTAATTGTTAAGGTCCTAAAATGTCACTACGTTATGCGTACCCCGAAATTAATTTTTGCATTACGCTATTTGATTCCTTTTATTTTTCTAAGTAAAATGAGACCTATATTGACTATGTTTGGATCATCCTACAAAAAGTTATTAAACTAAATAAAATATTCATTTATTCAAATTGTATTAATTTACTGTTCATTCATAAAGTTAAAAATAAATTACTGTGTTTATCAACTACTTAATTAATTATTCTTAATTTATAATAATTTTTAATAAATTATTTATCTATTTAATTAAATAATTAATTAAATCTTTAATTATTATGTATGTTAAAGTATTAATTTACTGTTATAATTATCATTGATTATCATTAATATTAATCATCAGTTATTAAACTAAGCCTTAATTAAATTATATATTAGTGTCTATTAATTTAACTAAATGATATTAGTGCTTTAGTTATTTAATTAATTTAATTCTTAAGATCAATTAGTAGATTAAGTTAAATTAATTTATTCCTTAATCTTACTGTTAGTTAATTAAAATTAATTATCTATCAATTAAGTTAAATAATCTGAATCATTGTATATGTAACATATATATATATATTAAGATAATATATTAATTAATTAAATAAATACTAATTAATCATTTAATTAAACCATAAGTCTACTGTTTAGCCCTTAATTGATGCTAATTACCTATTAATTAAGTTAATTAATCTAATGACTATCTATATAATTATATGTATATTGTTATAGTTATTATGTATTAATAATTTATAAAAACTCAATATATTATCATAATTAACCGCATGCAATAATGGCGGTGGGGCCCACGGGATGCCACGTGGCAAGGCTTGGTTGGCCGCGGAACAGAATGGGGGGACCACAGAGGACACGCGGTAGCTGCTGAGTGGTGGCAGAAGGCGCAACGGGTCCCACTCTCGGCTCTGACGAGATCATTGACACGGTCGCTCAGAGGTGGGCCCCGCGAACCTCATGTCACGTAATGATACACATATGACGCGTCGCAGACCCCTCACTTCGTCTTTAGTGCCCAACGGCTTGACCCGCTGCCGATTTTCGTGGGTCGGGCTAGTCTCGGCCAGACCCGACCCACAGAGGAGGGGTGTCTCTCTGCCGACGCCGAGAGCTAGGGCCGCCGGATTCGGGGTCGTTCGGCTGCCGTTAGAGCTCGACCCGCACCATTTCGGAAAGAGGACTTCGCGGGCTATCCTAGGGTGGGCGGACGGACAATGGAGGAGGCCTATCGTGATGGCTAGACCTAACCCTAGGCACTGGTCTTGGAAGAGGGTCGGTCGAACCCAGCCTGCAATGCTGGAGAGACGCTCGACCGAGCGGTTTGGACTCGATCAGAACCGACTAGTCGAGGATTAAGCTAGTGCATTACTCTTACAAAACTGAGATGCATGAATCGATTCTAGGAAATGGGGGATCAGTGGAGTACCTGACTCGGCAGTTAGGGAGGAACAGTGGAGCTACGACCCTTGCACCCGATGACTGCAGCCGCCCGAAGTGAGTCCTAGGGTTTGTGAGCTCGGCCTGTTTGAAGGCTGGGGTTTTAGGGAGGCTCGGTGGGGTGAACTAGGCCACCACGATCGGTGATCGGTGCCCCCAGCGGTGCCGAGCCCCACGGATCACGGCCTTTGGGGAAGACACAGCATCCGTTCGATCTCCTGATCGAACGGCTGGGATCCGCCGTTTGCTCAAATGACAGAAGAGGGGTAACAGTGCACGGGAGTAATGGCAAGTGACGGCGGCGTTACCCATTTAATAATTATATATATATATATATTATGGTCCATTCCTAGCTAATTATGGGGTGGGGAACGCAACGTTGAGGTTGGATTTTTGATCCGATGAGTATTTTATTTTCTCAAAGTTTGGGGAATTTAATTATTATTAAAATATTCGTCAAAATTTTGATGACTTCCGATTGACGCGAAAACATCACCGTCGCGTCTTTCTGATTGATCAATCAGATGGCTCCGAACCGTTGCACGATTGTGGACCTTCGTCCCCACTCACTCGCGCACCCGATCAGAGATCTCTCGTACTGCCAGCTGCCCTCCCTGTCCCCCACTCGCACCTCCAGCTCAGCAAGCTGTTGGGGATCCTCCTGTTATGGCTAGGTACCCCAATCAAACCTCATGGCCCAGCCGAGCTCGAATTGGAAATTCGAGAGCTCGGCCATGGTCCGACCACTTGGGTCCTTCCTAGCCCGATCCATCCCTTTAGAAACTTTCCCCACTCCCTACTGAGGCTATAAATAGCCCCAGCATTGCTCCATTTGACCATTGCTATCAATTGAGCTCTCTGCCTCTTCCGCCATTGCCGATCACTCGAGCTTGCATAGGCGATCCCAGAAGCTCTTGAACCACTGATAGCAGGCTCTCCTGGAGTTCAGGATCCTTTACAGCGTCTGGAAGCTCAGCTAAGGCTAGCCGAACCCTCAGTAGATCACCCCGAGCCATACCGACAAACTAGGTACCCCATTTGCTCGATCATCGACAATTGGCTCAGGCTTCCTTCCATTTGATTCGTGAATGTACGTATTGTCATTTCAAACCTAATGCCATCATAATTAAGACCTAAGCTAGCCCCGATCCATCGATTCGACCGATCGGGCTAAGTCCCTTAAGGACGTCTCGGGTCGAGTAAGACCCTAGCGTTCCAGCCCACCTCAGGCCCTCAGACCAGGGCGCTTCAATCCGACTCATCTCCTTGATGGTGTAGGGATTGAGCCCTGGGTATGGCGTGGCCTCTGTGGGGAGAATTGTCTCCCCACAGTAGCTCCATTAAAGGAGTCCTCGGGTGAGTAAGGTTCAATCGATCCAGACCACCTCACAAGGGGCTAATGGGTTCAATCGAAGCGTCTTGTCCTACTGATGGTGTAAGGATCAGTTGGAGGTCACGACATGGTCGAAGCGGTCGATATTTTGCCGTGGAAGCTAACCCTAATTCCCTAAGTATCGGGGAAGGAGGGTTGCGAACGACCGCATTGTGCGGGCCGGGTCAGCCCATGACCCGCGCGGTGTAACAGTCCCGGGTCCTCGGGCCCTGGTCAACCCACGTGTTTTGGTGAACGGGCTGAACCAATTTAATTAATACCCAATTAATTGGAATTATTTTTCTTAAGGAAAATAATCCAATTAATCCAATCATATGAAATTATTTAAATAAAAATGCAAAATGGATTAATGAAATAACTTTTTATCCACTGATCCAACCCTTATAATATTATATATCAAATGAATTAGAAAATCTTCAGGAATAAGAATATAAAATAATATTGAACATCTAAGGGTTAGATTTTTCATTTTTGCCTAATTATGTTAGATTTTAATTTGGGTTGATTAGCATGTGTACTTATGCCCTAATTTGGTAAAACAATGATTAGTGAAAATTAAGGTTTCTAGTCATTTGATCTTAGCAAACTTAGTCTCTGATTAATTGTATGATTAAATAGAACTTATGTGCCAAGTTGCACGAAATTCTGATGGTTAGATTTATAATTAGGTGCTAATCCTTTTGCATGGGTTTATGGTTTTATTAGCACTATTTACTTTCTATTTTTCTAAATTTTTCTGCTATTATGCTCCATAACAGTTAGATAGATGTATTTAAGCCATTTATGCTAATTTATGATGTATAAATTGAATAAACCTAAAGTTGAGAACTTAAATATCCTAATTAAGCTTAAGAAGTCTTAAGACTTTGATCAAGCTATTAAGACTTGATCTAGGTTTAAGATTGCCACTAATAATACATCCTTAATTCATTAATTTGACATTAGATCTACAAATAAACACTTGATCTTAATTATATAAGAGTAGGGGTTAAACCCTAATCTATTTTGATTAAGATCCAAACTCTTAAGCCTTAATTAAATGGCATGATTATAAGATAATGCAATTTACATTATTCCAATAATGCACCTGCTTTGGTATTGATCTTAAACCATTGAATTAGAAATGATAAGGATAATAAATAAGCTATGTGATTGAATAATCTGAATCTGAGCTTTGGATCCTTACTTTTCTCCTAAATAAGATTATTATCATAGGATGATTAATAAAATTGTATTGATTTCATAAACTGATCTAACTCTAACAATATCTTGATTTGTCCCCATAATTTTAGATTAATATATGCTCAGGTAATCTAATCATCTGATCTGACCACTCTAAACCTAAATAATAAGTAAAACTTATAATTAGAAGTGAGAGTGTGGGATCTCAAAGTATCTCACTATTAAGCTCGTACCTATAATATTTAAATACCTTAATTAATGATATATTAAGGTAGAAATAACCTTTGCAAGTTTATTGAGGTATAATCTTAGATAATCCTTTAACCTTAGAAGTTTATCTTAACCCCTCGTGGTAGGAATCACCCAAGATACTTAGAATAATACCTCTCCTTGTAGTAGAATCTACATTGAGTGATCTTTGATCATATTCCTTGGAAGCCTTGTGTAGGACTCACCCATTTAGCATAAGGATTTATAGTATTGATAAATCCTTGTGGGATAAATAGAATTGCTAAACCTTGATTGTTGGATGGTATAGTAGGGTATACCCATAGTACTGGGTTATCCCCATATTATTCTGGATTAGTTTATTCATCTTAGGATAGATTATGTCTATGTTCTATCCTACGAGTTTAGTCGGGCATAGTCTCACTTAGACTAAATCATTCAATCCAAAGAGTGTTATGATTATGGAATTTAGATCATTAGCTTGTTTGAATAAAAATCACCATCGAGTGATGCCTCCTATCGAAGATCACTTCCATAGGTGTGCTACAAGCAAACTACGTGATCCTGGACACCCTCTTTAGAACACTAAGTGTGCTTGTGATTTGGGAATTTTAATAGCTTAGCTTGAGATAGAAGTCACCATCGAGTGATGCCTCCTATTGAAAATCACTTTGTTCGGGTGGCTTAATCAAACTAAGAGTTAGAAACTACCCTTCTTGGAAGTATGCTATATATATGTGTATATCATCTCCCCATCTAGTGATTTATAAGTAAATTCTCAACTTTAACCAATCATCATTTTAGAAGCTAGGAGTCTGAATCCCTTTAGTAGGGTTCTGCACAATGCAGACTTTGAATTCATTATCGGTATTCAAAGCATTTATGGATTTCTGGATTTTACTTATATATAATCGAATCATGGGCATGAGCATGAGCATGAGTTTGAAGAACGATTCCTATGGTGATATATGAGTATCAGTGATGACTTATGTGTTACGGAATGTTGCATACATTGACTGGGAATTTTAGGATGCATTGGCATCGCAATAAACTGTATTCCAAACTGGATGTATGTACACATTGGACTATACAACTCATAGTCTTTCAGTGATAATTTTGTTACATATCTATGGACTACCGTGTTGTGGCATATTTGGATGCATTATCCCAGTGATATATAGCACAGCATTGGACATTTTTACGTTAGTTTTTGAATATTTGATGTTTTCACTTACTTTTAACATTTAATTTTCAGTTCAGTTTTACCATGTTCAGTCTTTACAGTTTTAGTGATTCAGTGCCTTTACAACTTTTCTACAATTTTTTTTACTTTACTGCTCATTTGCATTTACTTTAGTACTGCTTAGTTTAGTTGCAATGTGTTAGACTTCTTGTCTAACATGGGGTACTTTTGGGATCCGGTAATTTGCTAGATCCCGAGCAGCTTGTTGAGACAGGGCAGGAGGACTTGTTGGAGATCCAGGAGGAGTACGTGGAGCTTTAGTGGATCCGTCTTCCACCTTTTACTTTACTATTTTTGCTTCCAGTACTTTAGATAGATTTTACTTTTGCATCATTTAAATCAATTTATAATAATTCTGGATGTACTTTACTTTTCTTTTCTGAGCTACATGCCACTACTATTCTGTGATGAATGTATTCTGGATGTTTTGCTTTAGCTTTTGCACTTTGTTATATAACTATACTTAGTATTATGATGTGATCAGCATACTGGAAATACTGATATTTTAGAACATATATTGGATTCCTTATTTATTTTTGATAATCCAATGTATGTGTTAGTCTAATGCCTAAGATAAGTACTCTACTCTTATCTTAAGTATTGACTCTCAATCCTACTCTTGGGTTCGAGCCAGCAGCCTTTAGTGTGGCTAGTTTTATTTAGCGCACCGCTCCGCTGTCGATATGTTATACCTTTTGCGCACGATGATGGGGCGGGGCACTACAGTTGGTATCAAAGAAGTATAATAAAGTGTCAGATAAGGAGTTTATTCCTGTCTACTTTATGACCTATACTCTGTATCGGGTCAAGATCACAAGTTACTAAGTGTAGTGAAAAGCAAACACCCAAAAATTCATTAAGTTATCTTAGAAATGAAATGGTTGACTATGTCTAGAATGGTGATACCCTAGGAATTTAACGCACATAATAATTGGATTGAAACTATGAATTGTTAAATACCAAAAAGGATATCTCAGGACTTGAACAAACTTTGAAAGTAATGATAAAATATGAATGAAATACTTATAAGTTGAGTTATCTTAGGAATGGAATACTCGTAGTCAGCATTTTGGTTCTACCTTAGGAGGTTTGATGACTACTGGATAGATGACCTCTGAGATGGCCAGATCTAAGGAAGGGCCATCGATGGAGTGTCACCTCAAGGAGTTGAGGTGCTAGATAAAATCTTTATCAACATATCCTTTGGAGGCACCAATCTTTCAGCACTCGCTAGAGAATGGTTAGATCGCGTTACTACAACACTTCGAGAGACAGCCTGTCCGGAGGAGTATCGTCTGGAGATCATAAAGATTTTACTGAGGGTATCAGCGAGTCATTGGTGGTTTTGGGTTTATAGGAGATTAGCTCGGAGGAGCCACATAGTCACATATGAGGACTTCTGCGCTTCCTTTTGGGTAGAATATTGTAATTAGAATTTTAGAGATCTTATTATGTCATTTTCTTTCATCGCAGTTATATATGTTTTGTGGATCCATGTATCTTCTCTTTTGAGAAAGAAATGAATGAATAAAAGTATAATAAAATTTTATATTTCTGAATTCATACTTACACTTACAGTCATGAGTCCTAGCTATCCATCTGCTTGTACTCCAATCAAGAATGCAGTCTTGTCGTCTAGCACACCTGAAGTGTCCAATCCAATGGCTAGTTTAGTGAAGGCCCTAATTGAAAGCAATGCACAAAAGGCGCAAGAGATTCTCTCCCTAATTCTCTCTATTAGGCAACAACCTGCACCCCCATCAAGGTTCTCATCGTCTACACACTGTACGGGTGATGGAATCTTGCACAATTTTTTTCACCTTAGAACTCCCACGTTCAATGGAGCGATGAATCCTATGAACACGGTGAACTGGCTCAAGATGGCTGAGTAGAACTTGGCCAGTATCAAGTACCCTAACTCTGAAGCTATTAATTTAGTAACTCATCTATTTCAGGAAGAAGCTGAGTATTGGTCGGAGAACGAGTGAAACAACAAATTTGATGATTTTGAAATAGAATATATTCTCTGGGACATGTTTTTAGAAGTGTTTTGAGAGGCATTCATACCAGCATCACATCCAGCAATCTTGGAGGATGAGCTCCTCCATCTCATTCAAGGCAATAATTTAGTGTTTGACTATGAACAGGAATTTTGGAGATTGTCACGCTTCATTATGGATCTAGTGAGAATAGAAGCATCTAGGTGCCATCGTTTCTTAAAGGGGTTAAGAGATTCTATTTATGCCCACTTAGTCTCCCGTCAGATCAAAACTCTGACTGAATTGATCGAAGCTGCCCGAATGCAAGAGGGATTCCAAGGTCAACTGAATCAAAAGAGAAAGGCAATAGTTATGCAGCCAAGGAAGGAGCGCTTTGGTCATCATAAGATGGCAAAAGTTTATAACATGGGAACTGAACAATCCTAACCTCGGAACTTCGAGTGCAATTGATTTCATCCGTATGGTAAATGCTACCACTTTGGTGGTGTGTGATTTACATGTGGTCGAAGTGGCCACCGTTATTTTGACTGCGATGCTAAGAACACAATCGACGGGGTGCTCATCAATCACTCCCGTCATAAGCAAGCATTCTGTGCACAGCCAAGCAACAGCCGAGAGCCTGCTCCTGCTATAAGGCCAGCTCCTACTTCAAACTTGAAAGCAGTCGTACCGGCACAAAAGCCAAACCATGATCATTAGGGTCAAAGGCCTCAAAATAAATGACCCTCAGCACTGGCAAGGGTATATATGTTAACTCCTACCTCTGCTCCTGAGAATAACAATGTGGTTTCATGTACACCTTAAATTAATTCTTATTCAATCATTTCTGTTTTGATATTTTTAGTTCAAATAGTAAATCCTTACCATAACTATTATTATTGGCACCTTAATGATAGAAGACAAATCTTGTAACATCCTTTTCGATACCGGAGCGAGTCATTACGTCGTGTCGAAAAGTTGGGTAAAAACTCTTAAAATACCTTCCTACCGCCTAACAAACTCATTAAGTATTGGGTTACCTTCTGTAGCCCGTATGCAGTCCCAATAATTTTGCAAAATAAACATTCCCATTGGTAAACAAAAATATGAAGCTAAACTAGTTATTTTGTCAATTTCAAAATTTGATATAATCCTAGGCATGAATTGGCTAAGCCAGCATGGTGCTTCAATTAATTGCCAAAAGAAGAAGATCACCTTGGGCAGTGGAAATCTATCGCAATCTTTCATTAGCAAATTTAGTACTCAAGCATCGTTAATCAACGCAATAAAGGCGGAAAAGTTAGTGAAGAAGGGCTGCGACGCATACCTCATAACAATGTTGGGAGCAAAGAAAGAAGTCTTGCCCCTATCAGAAAATCGAAATAATTCCAGGAACCCAGCAATTGTCTAAAGTTCCATATCGCATGGCGCCTAAGGAGCTTTAAGAATTGAACATGCAACTTCAAGAACTGTTGGAGAAAGGTCTTATTCGTCCAAGTTCATCTCCTTGGGGAGCGCCATCTTTATTCGTAAAAAAGAAAGATGGATCGATGAGAATGTGCATCGATTATAGAGAATTGAATAAAATAGCTATCAAGAGAAAATATCCTTTGCCTTGTATCGATGACTTATTTGATAAGTTATCTGGAGCTAAAATTTTCTCAAAGATAGATTTGCAATCTTGATATCACCAATTGTGAGTTAAAGATTCAGATGTTGAGAAAACAGCGTTTAGAACCCGTTATGGATATTTTGAATTTTTTGTAATGTCCTTTGGCTTAACAAATGCGCCGTCCATTTTTATGTATTTAATACAACTCATGTTGAAAGTGTATTTAGACAAATTCGTTATAGTCTTTATCGGTGATATCTTGATTTATTCAAAAAGCAAAACGGATCACGAGAAACATCTGCGATTTGTATTAGAAGAGCTTCATAGTCATGAGCTATACGCTAAGTATTCCAAAATGCAAATTTTGGCATGACTCAGTCGTTTTCTTGGGTCACATCGTAGACTCTCAAGGGATCAAAGTCGATCAAAATAAAGTAAGTGCAGTTCAAAATTGGTCACAACCAAAATCTGTGACCGATAACAGAAGCCTTTTGGGACTAGCAGGCTACTATAGAAAATTTGTTAAAGGTTTCTCACAAAGCGCGTCTCCTCTCACGAAGTTGATGCAAAAAGCAGTACCTTTAATCTGGAGTCCAGAGTGTGAGAAAGCCTTTTAATCATTAAAAGATGATCTTTCCTCTGCACTAGTTCTAGCCTTACCTAACGAAGGTATCAACTACCAAGTCTATACCGATGCATTGGGCATAGGTTTGGGATGTGTGCTGATGCAGGAAGAGTTATAACTTATGCATCTCATCAGCTAAAACCGCATGAAAAGAACTATCCTGTCCATGATCTCAAACTAGCAGCTATGGTTTTCTCTAAAAATCTGGCATCATTATCTTTATGGCGCCCAGTATCCATATTCACTTTTCATCAGAGCTTAATGTACATCTTCACCCAGCATGAACTAAGCTGTTATCATCGAAGATGGCTCGAGTTGATAAGCGATTAAGATTTGAGCATCCAGTATCATCCAGGAAAAGTGAACGTCATAGCAGATGCACTCAGTCATCATGCTACTCTATCTTCCATAATATCATCAAGTTCACTAGAGGAAGAATTCTGAAAGCTCGAAATCAGACCAGTGCATGGTGCTATGCTAAGCACACTGATATCCATGAGTTCAGTTGAACCAACATTTCATCGCGATGTCTCCATCTCCCAGACTAAGGAAGAAGACTATCTGAAGTTTAAAGTAGAGATAGAAAGTGGTCGTCCTTTGATCTTCAGCTTTGAGGTAATGTAATCTATCAAGGAGATCATCTATGGATTCCCAAATTCATGCATCAATAGATTCTAGTAGAATGTCACAATTCTGGTTAATAAGTACATCCTGGCAGAACCAAGATGTATCAGGACCTGAAGAAATCATTCTGGTGGCCTAGAATGAAGAAAAGCGTGGCTGAATTTGTAGCCAAGTGTCATGCTTGTAACTTAGTTAAAGCAGAACACCAAGAGCTTGGAGGACTTCTCCATCCTTTGGCAATTCTTGAATGGAAATAGTTTGATATTTCTATGGATTTTGTTATGGGCTTACCTAAATCAAGATCTGGTACTGATTCTGTTTGGGTCATTATCGATCGACTAACCAAGTCAGCACATTTTATCCCTATGCGTCAAATCGATTCTGTGGAGAAATTGGCAAAGCTCTATATCAAGGAAATAATCAGGCTCCATGGAATTCCCAGATCTATCGTATCTGATCGAGATAGTCGATTCACTTCCAAATTCTGGCAAGCAGTGCATCAAGACTTGGGGACTACTCTAGCCATGAGCACCGCTTTTCATCCTCAAATAGATGGATAAATGGAAAGAGTCAATCAAGTCTTGGAGGAACTTTTCACCTTTGTATTCTAGATTTTGGAGGCTTTTGGGAAGATCATATTCCCTTAGTGGAGTTCACATACAATAACTGTTTCAGGCAAGTATCGGCATGGCTCTATATGAAGCTTTGTATGGCCGTAAGTGCAGTACTCCTTTTAGCATGGTCTGAAACTAGCAATGTTCAAATATTTGGTTCGGAATCAGTTGAGGAAACTAATCATAAGGTTCAGCTAATCCAGCAAAGAATCAAAGCAGATCAAGATCGCTAGAGTAAGTATCATGATGCTCATCACCGTGCTCTAGAGTTTGATGTTGGAAATTTTGCATACCTTAAAGTTAGTCCGATGAAAGGCGTGTATTGTTTTGGTGTAGCTGGGAAGCTAAGTCCCCGTTACGTCGGACCTTTTGAAATCTTAGAGAAAATTGGTTCTGCATCTTATCGATTGAAGCTTCTGAAAGATTTCTCTATAGTCCATAATGTGTTCCACATCTCCTTTCTGTGGAGATGTCTTCGTAATCCATCTCATCTAATTCAACTTCCAGCAATATCTCTCCAGCCAGATCTTTCGTATGCGGAAGAGCTAATTAAGATCTTAGCTCATGATCAGAAGCAGCTAAGAAATCGCTCAATCCCAATGGTAAAAATTATGTAGAGGAATCAATCTTTAGAGGAATCTACTTGGGAGAAAGAGGCATATATGAGAAGGAAGTATCCTAGTCTATTTGAAAATCTAGGTATCAGTTAATTTTTTCTGAATTGTAATTTTATTCTTAAAATTTCTGCATATTGTCTTCTCTCTTGAGAGGATATCGAGGACGACATCATTCTTAAGTGGGGGAGTCTGTAATAACCCTAGGTTATTACCCTGCTAATCTATAACTTAATTACTCCTTAATTTAGATCTCATTGCTTTTACAACATCAAACTAAGACTATCCTAAAAAATTTGAATTCAATTGGATTTCCCTAAGTCTAGATTTCATTTTGATCAATTTAGATGCCCTAGATTAGACCTAAAATATTTTGATCTCAGAATTTATTTTTGATTGCATTTTTGAATTTCTCACCCCTAAATTAGCTAGGGGTGAAAGTTTGGCACAATTTGGAAATCATTTAAGCTATATTTCACATTTAATTGCATAAAAGGGTTCTTAATTTTTCCAAATTGCAAATATACCCTTTAAACTAATTAAATGACTGGGATTCGTGACAGATTGTAAATACACGTCTGTGCTCATACACAAGTGTACGTGGTCTGAAGTAATAAGTGGAAAGTTTGAGTTTCCAGGATTTATTGAACCACAGAGAATTGATGTTTTGTTACTAAGGCATATTTATTATCACTAATGTTTAAGCTATGGGTGTTTTGTTTATGTTAGTTCTTGAGCAAGCACAATAATCACTTAGTAGAAAATGAGTCAAATAAAAGGAAGAGGAGAGTTGGGTTTCTCCCACATGAACATGATAGATAACTTATGTATGATGATTCATCAAGCAATCACTTTCATTTACTTAGATTTTGATCAAGTGCACATTGTCCTTCTTTGAGTTTTATCTCAAAGATTTACAAGTTCAAATCTTGTGCTCGAAATGAACACACAGTCAGTTCTATTTTAGCACAAAGATCCTTGTAAGATTTTAGGTCTGCAGTTTTTATCTCATCTCTTGATCATAGAGATGAGGGTTGCTAATTTTTAAGATCATATAAGCATTGATTCCACTAAGAGCATCACATGCATCATACACATTTGAGATGAGGGGTGGAATTCATTGGGCTCGATGACTATGTCACCTTGTTCATGAGCACACAATTATTTCATTCCCTCCCTCAGATATACTAAGCAACGGAGCTCAATTAGTGGGTCTCATCATCACATGCATCAACTCTTTCATTGAGCTTAGATTAAGGTGCACTAAGCTCAAGAACTCTCTCACGTAGTTGTAAGCTTTCATGCACTCATAAATCTAGCATCAAAACTAAGGTGAGCTATGAAGCACAAGACAAGTTAGTCCTTGAGTTCAATAGTCTTTGTCCTTTGGTCGACATTCAAGTCGAAAATATCCTTATACATTTCTTTAGTAAGTCATTAAGTTCCCAATTTTTAATAATACTTGAGGAAAACTTCATACATTTTATAGCAATTATTAATACATGTGGGATTGCCCCAACCCTTGCCAAGGGAAGTTTTAGCTCTCCATTACAAAAGAGATGAAAAAGAATATATACATGGATAAAGTCCCTTTCATGATCAACTTAGAAAAGAAATAACAAAGCAAGAGTTTAGAAAATACTAGGAACGTTCCTTTGGAAGTTCTCCAGACTCTTCTTCTCCTTTCTTGAAGTGCTTCTCTTAGGTCCTTAGTGCTGCCTCTCTCCTCCTTCTCCTTAGCAAGATGAGCTCTTCCTCCCTTGGGGAGTTCTTCTTTTTTTCTATGCAACCCTTTCCTTACTTAGGTGGAAGTGAGCCAATTTTGGAACCCTCCTCTAGTCAAGAGGGGTAGTATTTATAGTTGAGGGGCTGCATCTTCATTCTCATGATCAAAACCAGCAAATGCCTTTAAAATTTTGTAGTAATGATGGCAAATTCTAATTAATGGATGAGGTGACCAATATTTTCCATTATTTTATCCTTCTCATCACATCAAAGGGACTATTTTCCATTTAAAAATGGAGCTGCATAAGGAGGAATGATGGCTGGAGATAAGAAGCTGGTTGGAGGTCTTGTCCCAACTGCAATTAATACTTCTGTCAGACAAAAAATTAAGCAGCCGCTGCAGCGCGCTGCAACGCGCTATGGCGGAAACATTTTCGCAAAAAGGCCTGCTGCAGCGCGCTGGGGCGATCAGGTTTGATAAGTGAAGAGTCGCTATAGCGAGCTGTAGCACGCAGCTGCGCCAGTAGTTTCGCAAATTTCCCCGCTGTAGCACCCGCGGTTGCCAACTGTCCCGCTGCAGCGCGTGATCGCTCCCGGGTTGCGCAAAGTGCTCCGCTGCAGCACGCTGTGGCGCTAGCACCTTGCAAACTGAACCGCCGCAACGTGCGATCACGCCCACGTTTCACAAAATGTCCCGTTGCAGCGCGCAATCGCCCCCGCGTTTCGCATAGCGCGCCACTGTAGCGCGCCGTGGCGCCTGATTTTGCAAAATAGCTCGCTACAGCACGCTGCAACGCGCGGTAGCGATTTTCCTTTAGAAAATTTGGAAAGTTGTCCAAATTGCTCAGAATTCATTGGATAGGTATTTTTCCTAAAAAGATAGATAAAATTGGAT
The DNA here is from genome assembly GCA_016760335.1 of Gastrodia elata. NCBI lineage: Eukaryota > Viridiplantae > Streptophyta > Magnoliopsida > Asparagales > Orchidaceae > Gastrodia > Gastrodia elata. The sequence goes on along the minus strand of CM028670.1, from coordinate 63,379,451 downwards.
TAAAGAGCAGTTTTATTATGAGAAATGAATAAAATTTTCCTTTATTTGAGATATAATTTATGAATTCATCACACCCCCACACTTAAATTCTTGTTCTTCCTCGAGTAAGCTCAAAATAAAATTTTTCTATTTTTTAGGTATGATAGTCAACGAAAGATATCAATGATATTTTGATTTTGTTATTCAAGGCATGTGCTTAACTGAAATGACCAAAATTATATCATTAGATTTTCATATATTGGATATGAAGCAAGGTTAATAAGTAATCTCCAAGTTTTTCTTATATGCTTGTTGCTAGGTAATGAGGAAGGTTCCTTGAAAAACTTAGACTAGAGAGGTAGTGAAATACTAAAAAGTTTTGTGCCATATGTGCTCCTTCTTATGAATCACAAAGATGATAAGATTAAGGAGAGATATTTTTCATCATCTTTTTGTATTTCTTTTATTTGGGAGAGATTTTTTTATCATCCCTTTTTTTATATTTTTCTCTTTTCATTCTTAGGGAGAGATACTTTACTTCATCCCCAATTCATATCTTTGTGATCATGAAGTCCTATGGGAGCCTAGCACACTTTTTTAGAATACTCACCATAATTTCTAGTCTTTGTAGTCCAATATTTTTCACCACACTTAGTCTTTAGCATTGATTTAAATTTTTTGGAGATTAGATTAACCTTAATTCATTCCTTAGTTAGAAGTTTTAATGCTATCCATGTATTAGATCACTTTTTATTAAGCACACTTAATTTCATATCATTTTCTTTATTGATATCTTGTGACTTTCATTTCTTGAAAACCTCAGAAATTTTTGTCATTTTAAAATGCCAGAAAGCTTTTGGGAATATGAGAATTCATAAATTAAGCTCTGAAAATAAAACACACAAAATGAAAAGTACAAAAAACAAAACAAATAAAGCAAAAAGAACAAATATAACCTATTTATTCATGGGTCTCTTCCTCCTCCTCTTCTCCCATGTCGTAGGCAAAGTCGCATGGGTAGCATGAGTCCGGAATAGGGGCACCAGTAGGTGGTCTTGGCAACATGGAGGGGTCTGGTCCTCATTGCAAGCTCCAGTCCCTGAACATTAGCCCAAGAGCTTCATGAAATTCATACTGAAACAGGCATTGCTGAATGAGTTCTTTTTTATAGAACTGCATATCGGTGGCCAATTCAACTTCAACATTCTTAACAATACCTAGAGGGGTAATGGATTCTAAATTTGCAAATTTTAGAATCATGAAGGTGCATTCCATTCCTCCTACCTTTGGATATTCATAAATGTGGTAGGGCATAACATTGACTGAAGCACCAAGATCACACAAGGGATCTAAAAATACTTCATTTTTAATTATGCATGAAATACTAAACCTCTTGGGGTCTTCACATTTCGTAGTTGTGAGCTTCTCACATTCTATTCCCCTCACTCCTTCCCGAGCCTCTAGCTCTTCTTCTATAGTACTCAACTTTTCAATATTAATTCCCCAATATGCCTCTTCAAAATGAATCACATTAACCAGCTCCCTTGGGTTCACTGCAGTGGAACTGGGTAGGGTTCCTTACTGCCGAATGGTCAGCTAATTGGAGATCTGCCCTAGTTGGGTCTCTATGTTCCTAAGGGATGCTTCTATCCCATGGATAGAGGCATTGTGGCGGCTTATTGTGATTTCAGTGCGGCACATGAATTGGATGGTTTCAACCTTAAAGGAGTTGAAAGCTCCTGCTAAATTTGGGTGGTGATTATTATGATTATTTCCATTATTTACGCTCAGCTAGTTTGCTAAACTCCCCCCATATTGATTTCCATTATTTATGCTCTGCTAGTTTGCTGAACTCCCCCCATATTGATTTCCATTATTGTTATTATTACTCCATAAGAAATTATGGTGGTTTTTCCATCCGGGATTGTAGGTTTTGGAGTAAGAGTTGTTCATTGAGTTGTTGTTTCTTAAATAATTCACTTGTTCGGCATTCATTTGTACAAAGGGGTTATTCAAATTGCACCTCTCACTATCTTGTCTCCCTCCGCACAACTCACATTGGATCTCAAGAACAACGTTAACATTCATTCTCTCAATTTTCTTATTTAGGGCATGGATTTCTTGATGTAATATCATTATTTGGTTGGATTCATTCACCTTCATAGACTCTTTTTTAAACCTTTCAGAAGGCCATTAGTACACATTGTTAGTTATTTCTTCCAAGAGGTCGTAAGCCTCCTCTTGGGTTTTACTACTAATAAAGCCGTCGTCGGCTGCATCGATGAGTGTCCTTGTAGAAGCATTCAAACCATTGTAAAAGGTTTGAACTTGCATCCACAAGGGAAACCCATGATGTGGGCAATGCCTTAGACATTCCTTAAATCGGTCCCATCCGTCATATAGTGTCTCACCTTCAAACTGAGTAAAGTTGGTTATCTCAATTCTCAGCCGGGCTATTTTTGCCGGAGGGAAATATACTTGGCTAAGAATTTCTTAGCCAAATCATCCCATGTCCGGATTGAATCGCTTGGAAGAGAGCTGAGCCAACTCTTGGCTCTATCTCATAAAGAAAATGGGAAGAGCCTTAATTTAACCGCGTCTTCAGAGACGCCGTTAAATCTGTAGGTGTCACATATTTCAAGGAAAGTTGAAATATGTGAATTTGGATCTTCAGTGGCCAATCCCCAAATTGGTTATTTTGAACCATACTAGAGTGGAAGGTTTGATCTCAAAGTTATTGGCTTCTATATTAGGCCTTACAATTGTATGGGGGATTCCCCTAACAGTGGGAAGTGCGTAATCTCTAAGTGCTCTTCCCCTACGCTCTCCTAATGGCTCTCCTAATGGCTCTCCAAGATTTTCATTATAATTTTCTATAACAACTTGTTGGCTTAACAAAATATTTTGTTCTCTCCTAGCCTGCAAGTAAGTTCTCTCAATTTCAGGGTCAAAAAGATAATCTATGCAAACTCTTCTACTCATACACAATAACAATTAGGCAATCCAAAAAAAATAGAGCAATAATGTTTAAAGATTCAGCAATAATAAAATAGAGAAGTAAATTATTAGTACTTATAATTACAAAAATTAAAAATAAAAATTATATGCAAGTAATTGCTTAAATAACTAGTTACTTATAGATTATCCTTAATACAAAATAATTTCCAATTCCCCAGCAATGGCGCCAAAAACTTAACAGACTATAAATACACATCTACGCTCACACGCAAGTGTACGTGCTATGAAGTAATAAGTGGAAACTTTGAGTTTCCAAGATTTATCAAACCACACAGAATTGGATGTTTTGTTACTAAGGTGTATCTATTATCACTAATATTTAAGCTATGGGTATTTTGCTTATGTTGGTTCCTGAGCAAGCACAACAATCACTTAGTAGAAAATGAGTCAAATAAAAGGAAGAGAAGAGTTAGGTTTCTCCCAGATGAACATGATAGATAACTTATGTATGATGATTCCTCAAGAATTCATCTTTCATTTACTTAGATTTTGATCAAGTGCACATTGTCCTTCTTTGAGTTTTATCTCAAAGATTTACAAGTTCAAATCTTGTGCTCGAAATGAATACACAGTCAGTTCTGTTTAAGCACAAAGAACCTTCTAAGATTTTAGGTCTATAGTTTTATCTCATCTCTTGATCATGGAGATGATGGTTGTTAATTTTTAAGATCTTATAAGCATTGATTCCACAAAGAGCATCACGCGCATCACACATATTTGAGATGAGGGATGGAATTCATCGGGCCCAATGACTATGTCACCTCGTTCAAGAACACACAATTATTCCATTCCCTCCCTCAAGTATACTGAGCAACGGAGCTCAATTAGTGGGTCTCATCATCACAGGCATCAATTCTTTAGTTGAGCTTAGATTAAGGTGCACTAAGCTCAAGAACTCTCTCACACAGTTTTAAGCTTTCATGCACTCATAAATTTAGCATCAAAACTAAGGTGAGCTATGGAGCATAAGATAAGTTAGTCCTTGAGTTCAATAGTCCTTGTCCTTTGGTCCACATTCAAGTCAACAATATCCTTATACATTTCTTTAGCAACACATTAAGCTTACAATTTTTGATAATACTTGAGGAAAACTTCATAAATTTTATAGCAATTAGCAATACATGTGGGATTGCCCCAACCCTCCCCAAGAGAAGTTTTAGCTCTCCATTACAAAAGAGATGAAAAAGAACACATACATGGATAAAGACCCTTTTATGATCAACTAAGAAAAGAAATTACAAAGCAAGAGCTTCAAAAATACTAGGAACATTCCTTAGGAAGTTCTCCAGACTCTTCTTCTCCTTACTTGAAGTGCTTCTCTTAGGTCCTTAGTGCTGCCTCTCTCATCCTTCTCCTTAGCAAGATGAGCTCTTTCTCCCTTGGGGAATTCTTCTTTTCTTCTATGCAACCCTTTCCTTACTTAGGTGAAAGTGAGCCAATTTTTAAACCTCCTTTAGTCAAGAGGGGTGGTATTTATAGATGAGGGGATGCATCTTTATTCCCATGATCAAAACTAGCAAATGCCTTTAAAATTCTGGAATAATGATGGCAAATTCCAATTGATGGATGAGGTGACCAAAATGGAGCTACAGTAGGAGGAATGATGTCTAGAGACAAGAGGCTGGTTAGAGGTCTTGTCCTAGCCGCAATTAATACTTCTGTCAGACAAAACATTTGGCGGCTGCTGCAGCGTGCTGCAGCGCGCTATGGAGGAAACATTTTTGCAAAAAGACCCGCTGTGACGCGCTGGGGTGATCAAGTTTGAGCGCGCTGTAGCACACAGCCACGCCAGTAGTTTCACAAATTTTTCCGCTGCAGCGCGCTGGAGCACCCACGGTTGCCAATTGTCCCGCTGAAGCGCGCGATCGCGCCCGCATTTTGCAAAGTGCACCACTGCAGCGCGCTGTGGCGCTAGCACCTTGCAAATGAACTGCAGCAGCGTGTGACCACGCCTGTGTTTCACAAAGTGCGCTGCTAGAGCGCGCTGTGGCGCTCGATTTCGCAAAATGGCTCGCTGCAGCGCGCGGCAATGGTTTTCCTTTAGAAAATTTGGAAAATTATCCAAATTGCTTGGAATTCATTGGATAGGTATTTTTCCTGATAATATAAACAAAATTGGATTAAGGAGTAGTTTTACTATGAGAAATGAATGAAATTTTCTTTTATTTGAGATATAATTTGTGGATTCATCAATCCGCTATGTGGACTGCGGGCGATCCGCTGCGGAGCCCGGGTCGCATGACAGCGGTGCTTCTATCGTATCCGCCATTCACCCTATTCATCAGATGGCTAAGATTAGATCCTGCAGAATCGTGGATCAACCGTTAGATGCATTCTGTGAATCCTATGGCACGGGTTCAATCGGATCCAGCAGTTAGGATCCGGAGGATCAGGACACTCGCATCTTTCTGATTGAACAATCAGACAGCTTCAGACCCTCCCACAACTGTGGAACTTCGTTCCCACTCACTTGTGCACCCGACCAAAGATCTCCCATACTGCCAACTACCCTCCTTGTCCCCCACTCGTGCCTCTAGCTTAGCAAGCCGCTGGGGATCCTCCCGTTATGGCTAGGTACCCCAATTAGGCCTCATGGCCCAGCCGAGCTCGAATTAGAAATTGGAGAGCTCAGTCATGGCCCGACCTCTCAGGTCCTTCCCAACCCAATCCATCCCTCTGGAAACTTCCCCCGCTCCCTGTTGAGGCTATAAATAGCCCCAATATTGCTCCATTTGATCCTTGCTGATCAATTGAGCTCTCCGCCTCTTCCACCATTGCCAATCACTTGAGCTTGTGTAGGCAATTCCAGAAGCTCTTGAACCGTTGATAGCAGGCTCTCCTAGAGTTTAGGATTCTTTGCAGTGTCTGGAAGGTCAGCTAAGGCCAGCCAAACCCTCAATCAATCACCCCGAGCCATCCTGACGAACCAGGTGCCCCCATGTGCTTGGTCTGAGCCAATTGGGCTCAGGCTTCCTTCCATTTGATTCGTGAATATGCGTATTGTCATTTAGAACCTAATGCCATCATAATGAAGACCTAAGCTAGCCCCGATTGATCGGGCTAAGTCCCTTAAGGACGCCTCGGGTCGAGCAAGACCCGGGCATTCCATCCCACCTCATGCCCTCATACTAGGGGGCTTCGATCTGACTCATCTTTCTAATGGTGTAGGGATCGAGCCCTGGGTCTGGTGTGGCCTCTATTGGGAGAATTGTCTCCCCACAGTAGCTCTATTAAGGGAGTCCTGGGTGAATAAGGTCTAGTCGATCCGAACCACCTCACAAGGGGCTAATGGGTTCAATCGAAGCGTCTTGACCTACAGATGGTGTAAGGATCAGTTGGAGGTCACGGCGTGGTCGAAGCGGCCGGCATTTTGCCATGAAAGCCAATCCTAATTTCCTGAGTATCGGGGAAGAAAGGTTGGGGATGACGGCACTGTGCGGGCAAGGTCAGCGCATGACCCGCATGGTGCGAAAGTCCTGGGTCCTCGGGCCCCGGTCGACCTGCGTGTATTGGTGAATGGTTGAACCCGTTTAATTAATATACGATTAATTGGGATTATTTTCCTTAAGGAAAATAATCCAATTAATCCAATCATAGGAAATTATTTAAATAAAAATACAGAATATATTAACGAAATAACTTTTGATCCACTGGTCCAAACCTTATGATATTATATATCAAGTTAATCAAAAAATCCTCAGGAATAAGAAAATAAAATAATACTGAACATCTAAGGGTTAGATTTTCTATTTTTGCCTAATTATATTAGATCTTAATTAGGGTTGATTAGCATGTGTACTTAGCCAAATTGCATGATTAAGATGCCATTAGTTTTCATTTGATCAATAGAATGCATGTGCTAAGTAATTTAGTTTTCTGATCTCTGTAATTTAACTTATGCCCTAATCTAACTAAACCATGATTAGTGAAATTCAAAATTTCTAGTCATTTGATCTTAGCAAACTTAGTCTCTAATTAATTATATGATTAAATAGAACTTATGTGCCAAGTTGCATGAAATTCTGATTGTTAGATTTGTAATTAAATGCTAATCCTTTTGCATGGGTTTAGGGTTGGATTAGCATGAGTTACTTTCTATTTTTATGAATTTTTCTGTTATTATGCTCCATAATAGTAAGATAAATGTATTTAAACCATTTATGTCAATTTATGATGTGTAAATTGAATAAAGCTAAAGTTGAGAACTTAAATATCCTAATTAAGTTTAATAAGTCTTAAGACTTTGATCAAGCTATTAAAACTTGATCTAGGTCTAAGATTGCCACCAATAATACATCCTTAATTCACTGATTTGACAATTGATTTATAAATAAACACTTAATCTTAATTAGACAAGAGTGGGGGTTAAACCCAAATCTAATTTGATTAAGATCCAAATTCTTAAACCTTAATTAAATGGCTTGATTATAAGATAATGCAATTTATGCTATTCCAATAACGCACTTGATTTGGTATTGATCTTAAACTATTGAACTATAAATGATAAGGATAATAAATAAGCCATGTGATTGAATAATCTGAATCTGAGCTTTGGATCTTTGATTTTCTCCTAAATAAGACTATTAATATAAGATGAGTAATAAAATTGTATTGATTTTATAAACTGATCTAACTCTAATAATATCCTGAATTTCTCACCATGATTTTAGATTAACATATGATTAACTGATCTAATCATCTGATCTTACCACTCTAAACCTAAATAATAAGTAAAACCTATAATTAGAAGTGAGAGTGTGGGATCTCAAGTATCTCACTATTAAGCTCGTATCTAAAATATTTAAACACTTTATTTAATGATATATTGAAGTAGGAAGAACCCTTGCAAATTTATTGAGGTAGAATCTTAGATGATCCTTTAGCCTTAGAAGTTGATCTTAACCCCTCGTGGTAGGAATCACCCAAGATACTTAGAATAATACCTCTCCTTATGGTAGAATCTACATTGAGTGATCTTTAATCACACTCCTTGGAAGCCTTGTGTAGAACTCATCCATTTAGCATAAGGATTAATAGTATTGATAAATTCTTGTGGAATAATTAGAATTACTGAACCTTGATTGTTGGATGGTATAGTTGGGTATACCCATAGTATTGGGTTATCTCTGTATTACTTAGGATTGGTTGATTCATCTTAGTATAGATTATGTCTGTGTTCTATCCTACGAATTTAGTTGGGCATAGTCTCTCTTAAACTAAATCATTCAATCCTAAGAGTGTTATGATTAGGGAATTTAGATCATTTGCTTGTTTGAATAAAAATCACCATTGGGTGATGCCTTCTATTGAAGATCGCTTCCATAGGTGTGCTTTAAGCAAACTACGTGATCCTGGACGCCCTCTTTAGAACACTAAGTGTACTTATAATTTGGGTATTTTAATAGCTTAGCTTGAGATATAAGTCGCCATCAGGTGATGCCTCCTATCAAAGTTCACTTCATTATGGTGGCTTAATCAAACTAAGAGTTAGAAACTACCCTTCTTGGAATTATGCTATATATATATGTGTATACCATCTCCCTATCTAATGATTTATATGTAAATTCTCAACTTAAACCAATCATAGTTTTAGAAGTTAGGAGTCAGAATCCTTTTAGCAGGGTTTTACACAATGGAGACTTTGAATTTGTTATTAGTATTCAAAGCATTTATGGATTTCTAGATTTTACTCATATAGAATAGAAGCATGGGCATGAGCATGAGCATGAATATGATGAATGATTCCTATGGTGATATATAAGTATCAGTGATAACTTATGGGTTACAAAATGTTGCATACATTGACTGGGGAATTTCAGGATGCATCAGTATCACAGTAAATTGTATTTCAATTTGGATGTATGTACATATTGGGCCATACAACTCATAGCCTTTCAATGATAGTTCTGTTACATATATGTGGCATACTATGTTGTGGCATATTTGGATACATTATCCCAGTGACATCTAGCACATCATTGGACATTTTTATGTTGGTTTCTGAATATTTGATATTTTTACTTACTTTCAGCATTCAGTTTTCAGTTCAGTTTTACCATATTCAATCTTTATAGTTTTAGTAATTCGATGCCTTTACAGCTTTTCTACAGCTTTCTTTACTTTACTGCTCACTTACATTTTCTTTAGTACTGCTTAGTTTAGTTGCAATGTGTTAGTCTTCTTGTCTAACACGTGGTACTTTTGAGACCCGACAAATTGCTAGATCCCGAGCAGCTTGTTGAGACAGGGCATGAGGACTTGCAGGAATTCTAGGAGGAGTACATGGAGCCTTAGTGGATCCGTCTTCCACCTTTTACTTTACTATTTTCGCTTCTAGTACTTTAGGACTTTACTTTTGCATCTTTTAAATTAGTTTGTAATAATTCTAGATGTACTTTACTTTTCTTTTCTGAGATGCATACCACTGCTGTTCTGTGATAAATATATTATGGATATTTTGCTTTAGCTTTTGCACTTCGTTATACTACAATACTTAGTATTGTGATGTGATCAACATACTGGAAATGCTGATATTTTAGAACATATATTGGATTCTTTATTTATTTCTAATAATCCAATGTATGTGTTAGTCTAATACCTAAGATAAGTACTCTACTCGTATCTTAAGTATTGACTCTCGATCCTACTCTTGGGTTTGAGCCAGCAGCCTTCAGTGTAGCTAGTTTTATTTAGCCTATTCGGGGAGACGAGTTATGTCCTTATTGTTGTTTGTTCTCCTCGAGTAGCACACCACTCCACTGCCAATCTATTATACCTTTTTTGCACGGCGATGAGGAGGGGTGCTACAACTATAAAGCTTCTTGACCCCACTGGCACATTTCTCATAATTCCTAATGAAGTTAAGGACTTCAGATTAGCAAATTCTAGAATTATAAAAGTGCATTCCATCCCTCCTACCTTAAGATGCTCATAAATATAATAGGGCATGATATTTACTGAGGCACCAAGTTCACACAAGGGATCTAAAAGTACCTTATTCCTTATCATGCAAGTGATGCACAACTTACCAGGATCTTCACACTTAGGAGCAGCACGCTTCTCATATTCAGAATTTCTAACTCCTTCCCTTGCCACTAACTCTTTTTCAACTGTGTTACTATTTTTATTTTGGTCATCAGCCTTAATCCCTTCAAAATAGATAACACTCACCAATTCCCTTGGATTCACTTCCATAGAACTAGGCAAGGCTCCTTGCTGATGTGTGGTCAGCTATTTTGAGATCTGTCCAAGTTGTACTTCTATGTTTTTGAGGGATGCTTTTATTCATTGGATTGAGGCATCGTGATGGGTGATTGTTACTTCTGGCCTACGCATGAATAAGATGGTTTTAGTCTTAAAATAATTGAAGGCTCCTTCTATGTTTGAGGGTTTATGAATAAAATTATGCCCATTGTTTTATCCTTATTTATTTGATGAACTTCCCCCATTGAGAGTTTCATTATTATTGTTGTTACTCCAATAAAAACTAGGGTGATTTTTCCACCCAGGGTTATATGTGAGTAATGGTTGTTCATGACATTGTTCTTCCTCAATTAATTCATTTGCTCGGTGGTTGAGGGTACAAAAGAGTTATTCAGATTGCAGTTTTCACTAGCATGCTTACACCCACATAACTCACAATGGGCTTCTTGAACAAAATTCACATTCATATTTTCAATTCTCTGATTTAATGAAAAGATTTCATTTTGTAGAGAGATTATTTGGTTGGTTTTCATTACCTGATTTGCTTCCTTCTTTCCTTGATTAATCCGTTCAGAAGGCCATTGATAGGCATTGTTAGCCATTTTTTCTAAGAGGTCGTAAGACTCTTGTTGGGTTTTACTACTGATAGACTCTCTAGTGGCCACATGTTGGTGCGTTAAAACCATTGTAGAATGTTTGAACCTACATCCACATGGGGAACTCATGATGAGGGCACTGCCTTAAGCATTCCTTGAAGCAATCCCAGCCATCATACAAAGTTTCACCCTCCAACCGGTTGAAGTTAGTTATCTTACTTCTCCACCAACCAGTTTTCACTAGAGGGAAATATTTGGCTAGAAACTTCATAGCCAAATCATCCCAAGTACGAATTGAGTCGTCCATAAGAGAGCTGAGCCAACTTGTTGCTCTATCTCTAAGATAAAATGGGAAAAGCCTGAGTTTAATGGCATCTTCAGAAATGCCATTAAATCTGAAGGTGTCACAAATTTCTAGAAAGTTTGATATATGTGAGTTAGGGTCCTCCAGGCTAATCCCCCAAATTGATTATTTTGAACCATGCTTAGAGTCGAGGGTTTGATTTCAAAGTTGTTTGCTTCTATGTTAGGTCTAACAATAGAATGGGGAATGCCTCTAACAGTAGGCAATGCATAATCTCCTAATGCTCTACCCCATTTATTCTCCTAACAGCTCTCTAGGATTTGCTTCAAAGTTCTCCATAATAGATTGTTGTTGACTTAAAATGCTTGTTCTCTTCTAGTTTGCAAATAAGTTCTTTTAATTTTAGGATCAAAAAAGAACTCTAAACAGTTTCTTCTACTCATACAAATCAAAAATTAGGCTATCAAGAATAATTATAGTGATAAAGTTTAACAGTTCAGCAAATTAAAGGAAAGTAAATTAATAGTATAAGCTATAATTAGTGTAGATATGATTACAAAAAAAATAAAATTATATGCAAAGGGAGATTTGTCTAAATCACTATTTACTAATAGATTGTCCTTAATACAAAACAGTTCACAATTCCCTGGCAACGATGCCGAAAACTTGACATACGGTGATTACACGTCTGCGCTTGCACACAAGTGTACGTGGTCTGAAGTAATAATTGGAAGGTAAGTTCCGAGATTTATCATCCTCAGGGAACGGTGTATTTTGGTACTAAAGTGTATCTACGTTAGTAATGTTTAAACTATATGTTTTCAATTTTGAATTGGTTCCTACTTAACAATGCAAAATTATGAATTTAAGATACTATTTGATTAAGAAGAGGAGAGTTGGGTTTCCTCCAAATAAATTGATAAGGACTCATGTTGAAGTACTGCTTAAGCAACTTTTCATTTTCTTACTGTCATGCCCAATAATCAAGTGAACATTGTATTCCTTAGATTGATCCTCTAATTCCTACAAGTTCAAATCTTGTGCATAAAATGAACACACTAGGGTTCTATCTCAGCACAAAGATTATCATGAGACCTCAATTAGAGTATCTTAGTTTTCCTACATCTAGGTTGTCAAAATAATTATTTTAATTAGGTGATCTCATAAGCATTGATTCCACTATCGAGTGTCACACGCTTCATGCGCAATTCAGATAAGGAAGTGAATTCATCGGGCCTCATGGACTATGTTACATTATCCATGAGCTTTCGATGAATCTTCTGCTCCTTTCACATGTGCTGAGCTACGGATCTCCGTTAGTGGGTCTTAGCTCACACGCAACGACCTCTTGACTGAGCTCAGGGTATAGTGCAGTTAAGCTCAAGAACTTCTCACATAGTTCCAAGCGCTGACGCGCACATATCCAACTCTACGCCAATTGGTGAGCTATGGAGCACAAGATACTCATTTCAATGTTCCATTTTCACTGTTTATATTTTTAGTAGATTTTCAATCATTTCGCACCATGCATTCTCAAGATAGTTTAGATAAACATTTGAATGCATATTTTTATTCATTGCTTAAGGAAGATCTTCAAAACTTTTTCTGTCCCTTATATTTCACATGATTTCAGCCCAACCCTCCTCAATAAGGGTCTAGCCTTCCATTACAGCAGAATTACAAAGAGAAGCATACAAAGATAAGGACCCGTTCATGATCTGACTAAAAGGAAATTAAAAAGAAATATTAGAAGTGTACTAGGAACATCCCTTACTGGGGTTCTCTGGATCTTCCTTTGCCTTTCTCTCTTCTTTCCTTCTAGCTCTCTAGTGCAGCCTTTCTTTCTTCTTCTTCTAATAAGGGACTCTTCAACCTACCTTGGAGAGGTCTCCTTCCTCTCTACAGCCCTCTTAATTCTTGAGATTTTGAAGTTAAAATTGGGAACCCTTCTTTAGTCAAGAAAGGCTGTACTTATAAAGGAGTTCTCCTCAATTAAAATTATGCTCACCATCCTCCCTTTCTCTGTAATGAGTGAATACTCCATTTGAATTATGTCCTATTGTATGTAATGATTACTTATTTTGTCCATTTTTTATTTTGTAATCATTCCAAATCCCTTCTTTTCTCTTCAAGGATTTAAGTGGCAGGGGATATGTCAGCTAGGAGACAAAGTACTGGCTGGAAGTCTTGTCCAAGCTGCAATAAATGCTCTGAAAAGAAAGAATTTTCAGTGCCCGTTGTAGGGCGCTGTGGCGCACTGCAACGCTTGAGTTTCGAATTATGATCTGCTGCAGTGCTTTTAAGTTTCAAACTCAATCCGATGTAGCGCGCTGCAGCTCGCTGTGGCGCGCTATAGTAGTTGAGTTTTGAAGTTTCAATCTGTTGTAGCACGCTGTAGTGCTCTGTGGCACGCTGTAGCGGTTGAGTCGAATTTTCAACCACTATAGCACGCTATAGCAGATTTATTCCAGCCTCCAGAATTGCCCCTTGGTCAATGTTGTCTACTCTCCAATCGCCGAAGCGCGCTGTGCGATTTTCTCCTAGAATTGCAGAATTGCTCCAGATCTTGTTTAGCTTCTTATTTTTCTTGAAAAATATAAAGAATTGATCAAAGTAGATTGTTCCCAATATAAAAGTATATGAATTCTTCCTTTGTTTTTGCTATAATTATGGACTCATCACTTGCCCCTTTAAATAAAGATTAATTAGGTCTGAGACATAGCTCCGTTATACTCATGATATCATTAAGAGACTAACGGTAAAATCTGGAGTCAAATCGGACAACATAAAATTTTTGAATAATTTTAGTATTAAATTAATATCCAAAATAATACATAAATTATTTAATCTCAAATCTCAAATGTGACTGCAAATTTGAATTATGCTAGTGTGCAAGTTTCATAATTTTTGGGATTAAAACGAAGGGAAAATACTCAAAATACATTTTAACTTTTTATTTAAAATCAAATTATTAATTTATATTAATTAAACCAAATTAATTAATTCGATTTTAATTATTTAAATCAGACAGGCAGACATCCGTTATCCCGATTGGAACATGGGACAACGGATCTGTCTAATTAGAATCATTCGATTTCGGTCAGATGAACCGCGTCCAGATCCAATCCGATGGATTTGATCCAAACCCTCCGATCGAATCTTATATCTGACGGCTCAGTTCAATATCGAACTCGCCTGTTGGCTACACATCAGGCGCGAGTTCGAAAGGGCGCCGACGACGCCATGTCGTTGTCGCGTGCCCCGTTCTCGACGGAGCTAATGAGGGAAATACCCCATCGGTATTCTTAGATATTCTCGAGTGCATGAAGAGCATCCAAAATCCACAATTTTTTCTGATGAAACCCCCAACGACGCGAAACTTTGGTGACAAATACCGCTCACCCATCCCTTTTTATCTGAAATTTTAATTTTGAAAATCAATTTCATGCGGTACTCCACCATTTCGAAATGTCAATTTATATTTTTGTCGCCGATTGAATAGTCCATGAACAATGATGTACTCTACAATTTCAAAATGACAATTTATACAAAACACCCCATTTTTGCCCTCGATTGAATAGTCCATGAACAGTAATTTCCCTAGAAAAATTTTTTGGAGGCCGACCATGGTGCTTTTGGTACCCACTGACATGCCACGGCGAGAGGAGTCTAAGGGCGATTGAATCACGGTGAACGAAGGTCAGTCGGCGCCGAAGCGTCACGAGTAGCTCCGCTGGAGACGATGAACAGTAATTTTACTGTAGCAGACCGATTAGTGTAGCATCAATTCATTGTATCGAACCGGTACTGTAAACCGATTCGATCAGTTCATCAACGACCATTCACAACCGTTAACCATTAGCATGAACATTCACTGAACATTCCCTTACCATTAAGGATTTTAAAAGTTTTCATCAACGGTCGTTAAATGGCCGTTCAAGACTATTAACTGAGACGGAATATTTCAAATTTAATAAAAATTACAAAAAAGTACCGATTTAATTATTTAAATGACTTTATAAATTTTTATCCAACATTGTCAAATATATGTCAAAATACTAAAAAAAATGAGAGGATCATTTAGGTAGGTTAAAATTTAAGTTTCTGTCATGTAATTTTGAAAATGATATTTTGACCCTATATTAGTACATCTCGTTTAGCGAGTCGAACTCAAAATTTAGCAAATTGGGTGTTTGTAGAGTCCTTATGGGGGTGACCAATGCAACGGCAGTAAGATTGAGAGTTTGGATTGATAATTTGAAAGTTAGATTTTTAAACCCTGCTTAGGTTTAATTGCACCTTATTTAGTGTGTTGAACTCATATTTTAGCAAATAAGGTGTCAATGGGCCCCGACATTGTAAGTAATCCAATGACAATAAAATTAATTAGTTTTAACTACTAAATTGTAAATTTACATTTCTAACCCTAGTAAAGTATATTAGTGCTTCATAAAAGGTGTTAGAGCCCGATTTAGTCAAGCAATATGTATATGAATTCCTAATTACTCACAGAATATCAATCCATCCTAAAATAATAGTCTTGGCATCTTAATTTGTGAGCTAAATCTTGTCTTAAGATGAACCCAATTTATACGATTAGGTGTGTTAAGAACCAGAATCGTTGTAAAATATTATTTTGGTAAATTGTAAATTTTAGGTATGACAAGATCAAGTTACTTAGTAAACAAATTTTCTAATACTAAAAATTAGGTTAAATTGAACATTGAGTGCCCGTATAATTATATCAAAACGAGGATGATTCCTTAGTCATATTAAACTTGAAAGAAAGATTTAATAAGTCTTGGCTTTATTGTGATATAAGGGTAGAAAATTTTGTACATAACAAAAGGATATCACAAATTAAAACTAACTGGTTTGATTATTATATTATTGGTACAAATGCGTTTGTGCCAAATCTTATTAAGCATATCATTCAGATAGATTTTGATGCATGAAATAATTAAGAACATAAATGCACAATGAGAGATTCACTGAGGGAGGATTGGAGTTTGTATAGTTGAGACAGGGTAGGTTATGGAGAGATCAGGAACTGCACATGTCCTAAAAAGAGAGCGTGTGTAATTCAGGAACCTCAAATTCAGATGGTTGGGCATGTAACAACCCTAGGTTGTTACCCTATTTAATTCTCAATCTAATCAAGTATTAATTGTAATTCTATTGTATTTAGAATATCAAGTTAAGCTAATCTTAAAAATTTGAAGTCAATCAGACCTCTTTAAGTCAATTTTGATTAGTCTAGATGCTCTAATTTAGACCTAAAATAGTTTGATCTCAGAATTAAAATCTGATTGCTATTTTGAATTTCTCACCCATAAATTAGCTAGGGGTGAATATTTGATAATTTTTGGAGATCATTTAGACTATAATTCAATTTAAATTAAATTGGTCTAATTGCATTCAAGGGTTTCCAATATCTTGATCTTGCGAATCTACCCTCAACTAATTTATCCGTTGGGATTTGCTGTGCGGATTGCGGGCAATCCACTGTGGAGCCCGGGTCGCACGACAACGGGATCCCGCTCCATCCCGTCATCCCTTTCGTTGATCTTACGACTGCGATTCAAGATCCGTGGAGCCGCGGATCTGCCATTGGATCTAGCCGATTGATCCTATGGCTCGGACCGCTCCCATGATTGGCCATTAGGATTCGAGCGATCTGAGCCTTTTCTCCATCTAATCAATCGATCAGTTTCGGCATCCGAAGGTCCTGACATTGTGGACTTTCATCCCAATCGCACCCAACCCCGACAGGAAGGATCCCCCGTACTTCCAGATGTTGGGCTTGTATCCCACTCCCGCGTCCACTTCAGCAGCACGTTTGGACCACTCCCGTAATGGTATGGAGTCCCGATTGGGCCTCGTGACTCGACTGAGCTCAATTTAGAAAATTGAGAACTCGACCATGGCCTGATCTCTCGAGCCTCCCCAGTTTGAGTTCTTTCCTTTGGAACCTTCCCAACTCCTCCATGAGTCTATAAATAGACTTAGGTTTGCTCTAGATAAATCTTGCTGATCAATTGAAGTCTCCTCCCTAATCACCATTACCAGTCTACTTAAGCTTCTTCCAAGCGTTCCAGTGCTTGTGTACCGTTGATAGTGGGTGCATCCTGGCGTTCAGAACCCCTTACTCTCTTCCAAAGCTTGGCTAAGCCACTGGATTGCTCCCAGCATCATCTGCAAGCTTCCTCTCAAACAAGGTACCTCTGTTAGCAAGCCCCGAGCCAATTAGGCTCGGGCTTTACTCCATTTGATTTGTGATGGATAGAATTGTAGAAACAAACTCAATGTGATTACAATTGTTCCTTAAGCTAGCTCCGATCAGTCGATTTCGATCGATCGGGCAAAGTCCCTTAAGATGGCTGGGTCCAAGTAAGGACCCGATGATCAAGGCTGCCCCAGACCCAGCCGCCTTAGGGGTTCAATTTGCCCCACCTCCCTAAAAATGTAGGGTTTGATTTTGGGGAAAATCATGCCCACTGTGGGGATAATTGACTCCCCACAGTAGCTCCATAGTAAAAGCTCTTGGGTGAGTAAGATTCGGCCGATCCAAACCACCTCACTTGGGGCTTCGGGTCTCTCATGTAAATTGAATAATTGATTCTAATTAAATTGACTAAAATGGCATAAATCCCTTAATTAATGTTAATTAATCTTAAGATCTTGATCAAGTTATTAACACTTAGTCTAAAAATTTGAGATTGCCACCAATAATGTACCAATAATACATTAATTAGTCATTTGATCTATAAACTAACAAATGGTCTTAACTGGGTAATGATATAGTTAAACCCTAACCTATTTGATTAAGACTTGCATCCTTAATCACTTAATCAAATGACTTGATTGAAAGATAATTCAATTCACATTATTCCAATAAAGCATCTGATTTAGTATTGATCTTAAATTATGGAATTAGAAATACTAAGATTAATAAAGAAATTATGTGATTGAGTCATCTGAATCTAAGCTTAAGATCTTTGATTTTTCTCTTATATAAGACCCTTAACATAAGATTTATAATAAAATTGTATTGATTATAAAATGATCAAATCCTAATAATACTCTTGATTTTATCTCATGATTATAAAATAGGATGTGATCTAATGGATCTAACCATCTGATCTGATCACTTTAATCCAAGTTTAATAAGTGAACCTTAAAATTAGTATAATTGTTAGAAGAGTGAGATCTTAATGATCTTGCTATAGGAGTGTTGTGAAATGTCTAAAAGGCCTAAAAAATGTTAATACTTCGAGGTAGAAGAAACTATTATGGCATATTGTGGTAGGAATTTAGATGATACCCCTTGACTTTAGAAGTTGATCTTAAACCTTGTGGTAGAGTTTATTTGAGACATTAGATTAAGGTTTATTCCATATGATGATAATCTATATTGAGTGACCTTTTGGTCACATCGTTGGAGCCTTGTGTAGTACTCACCCAATTAGAGTAAGTATTTATAGTTTTGATAAATCTTTGGTTATTAAATAGAATTGAATGAGCTTGGATTATTGGTTGGTTATGATAATGCATACCCATGGTACTGAGTCACTTCAGTAATATTCAGGTTTGGATGAGTCACTCCAATGTGGAATTCTGACCAGGTGCTTTCCCGAGGGATAAGCCGAATACAGTCCCACTAGAGTAAATCCTCCAAACTTCAGAGTGTGAACTAAAATCTTAATTTGGGTGAATAATAACTACAATAGGGTTATGCCTCCTATCTTGTGTGTGCCTCGATAAGTGCAGTTATAAACAAACTAAGTGCTAAATTCACACTCTCAGGAATATACAGCCATGTGTATACAACCTTTTCAATTGATTATTTCAAGCAAAAACCCTAAACAAGAGAAACTAATTATTGAAATTAGAATCTGGAAGTCAAAATCCTTCTTACAAGATTCTACACAATGGAGACATTTGAGTCATAATATGATTTTAAAGCATTTCTAAATTTTTTGAATTTTAAGTCATAAAGTGTAAGGATATGAGCATGAGTATAAGCATGATGTATAAGTATCAGTGATAATTTATGAGTTAGGGAATGTTGCATACATCAATAGGGGAAATTCAGGATATTCAAACATTAAAGTAAATTTTATTTCCCAATAGGATGTATGTAGACATTGGAACATATGGCTCATAACAGTTCAATGATAGTTCAATTTCATATCAGTGGCATTATAGAATATTCAGATGCATAATTTCGGTGGTATATATCATAGTTTTACCTGCTATTTACTTAGTCTTAGATCATATACTACTTTTATTTATTTTCAATATTCAGTATACAATCAGCCTTACCTTACTTCAATTTTATACAATTTTAATTATTCAGTTACTTTTACAATCTTTCTACAGCTTTGTTTACGTTAATGTAATATGTGATAAATTAGAACTGTTTAGATTAATTTCGAAGTATTAGACTTATTATCTAACACGTGTTACTTTTGGGATCTGGCAATTTGCTAGATCCTGAGCAGCTTATTGAGCCAGGTCAGGAGAAAGTTTAGGATGTTTAGGAGAAGTAAGTGGAGCCTTAGCAGATTTTCTCCTTCATATTTTACTATTTTTGATTTGTTATTTCAGTTCAGTACTTAAGACTTTATTTCGGTAAACCATTTATAATAATTTCTGGATGTATTTACTTTTTTATTCTGAGATGAATATTTTTATTCAGTTTTTATGATAAATATTTCTGGATGTATGCTTAGCTTATGCACTATATTTATATATTACTTATACTTAGTAATGTTATGTGATCAGCATACTGGAAATACTGATATTTTATATATATATTAGATTCTTTAGGTTGTATTTTAAATCCAATATATGTATTTCTAATACTTAGGAAAAGGATACTACTCTTATCTTAAGTATTAGCTCTCAACCCTCTTTTGGGATTGAGTCAGCAACCTTTAGTGTGGCTTAGTCTTAGCCTATTCAGGGAGATGGGTTATGTCTTACTGAGTGGCGCACCGCTCTACCGCCGAATTGATTATCCATATTGTGCGTTGCAATGGGGTGGGGCGCTACAGGGAAGATGTGCCTAGCTCCTCAATTTCTTTGTCGCATAACACTTCAATAAAATAAAATATAATTTTAAATATTTGTATTTTTGTAGAATCTCTTAGCATTGTACACTTCAATTCAGATGCAATCTGATAGATTGCATATTTAGATATAATCTTCAAGAACTGTATTGCTTACTTATAGCTTACTTGCTACACTATAATTATAGTTTTATTTTATGCCTTTCTATATTACTTTCA
Organism: Gastrodia elata; assembly: GCA_016760335.1. NCBI lineage: Eukaryota > Viridiplantae > Streptophyta > Magnoliopsida > Asparagales > Orchidaceae > Gastrodia > Gastrodia elata. The sequence continues at coordinate 63,359,058 of CM028670.1, read as the reverse complement.
GTAGAATTTTTTTTGTACAATACTTTAGCACTCAGCATATATTTAGTTTGATCATAGTTCTACATTTTATTCTTTCTTTAACAATGCATTTGTATGTTTGTATATGCCATATTATCAGTCTTTTGCAAATTATTTACTTCTATTAAGGATTTACGGTATTGCATCCTTTATCCATACTTTAGTTTTTCCTTACTTACAGTTATTTAGCATTTTTGCACCCATTTAATAAATTAATTGTAAAATAAATTGTGATATCATAAGAGATAATATATTAGAATCATAAAATATACTTAAATAATATGTCTAACCAGAATTTTATTTTTTTTATGCCCTGGCATATTATGCTGATATGTCATATCTGAGTTCTGGAGGTGAATCCAGCTCAGGAATAGCTCTCTGTTCAGTATCTCCATGTTCAACATTGTAGTTCCTTTTTAGTTTTATTTAGTGAGAATGAGAGATATTTTATTTAAAAGCTCATTTGTAATAAAATATTGTATCTATATAATCTTACTTTCTTTTCTGAGGCTCAGGTATTTTATTTTAGATATAAGAATTATGAATTTTATTGTGTATATTTTTTTATTCCTGCCTTTATCATTGTGTTGCAGCTCAATAAGACCCTTGGCAAATGTGACCCTTTATGTTAGAATAACACCTCTAATCCAATGTAAGGAGTACCTTAATGTTGATTTAGTTGCACTAACCCAACATCGCGATGTTATAGTTGTAGTCAAAGGTTTTATTTTAATTGTAGTTTGTCCTACCTAGTGCTTTATAAAACTCAATGTGGTTTACTGTAATCACATACATAATTTCATGATCATTTAGTGATAAAAATCACCCTTACATTTAAGTGATAATATTTTTAATTTTATTCTGTGATCATGAAATCCTAATATGTTCACGGCTAACACGCAACTACTATTGAGTTAGCTAAGAAAATGAGCCAAGTATCTCTGTGAGTTTATGTTACATCGCTCATAGCTTATTGTGTATCAAATTTCCTCAATTAAATCATGAACGAGTAGTGAAGCACTATGATTAAGTTATTCTCGGCTCACATGCACTGAATTTTGAACTTTAACATTGAGATGAGCAATAAGCATATGTGAACTTATGTCACTTTCTTCACTACATCAACATTCTCAACTCTCTGTATTTAAGTTCTAAATTGAGCTATGGAGCATAGAGAATTTATAAAGTTATTCTTCACATCTCTGATGCCTTGAATCTTTGATTTCCAGCAAATGAACGAGCATGAAGCTCTGCAAACTTAGGTCACGTCGTTCACAGATTTCACGCTTCTGGTTCACTTATTTTAAATCAGGGATGAGCATCTTGCTCTATGAAGGTTTTTCTATTAAGATCTAATTTTATGTAATTTATATTAATAAATTAATTTCTTTCATCCTTTCTTCATAAATAAACATATAAATTTCCAACACATAAAACATATTGAATTTCGTTAATTTGAGGAGTTTCATTACATGCACAAAGACATGCATTATTTTATTCTCAACCTAACCCTCCCCTAGAAGGGGGTTAAGCTACTATTAAAGTTAAAACATAAAAAAAAAATAACGACACAACACAAGAAACTCATGGAGTTCTTAGAAAAAAAGAAAATATAAATGAACTGAGTTAAAGATATGATTTGAGAGAACAACCTGCATTTTCCTTGCCTTCTCCCCTTCTTGTTCTCTCTTCTTCTTCCTTGGTTCTGCTTCCTCTTTCTTTTTCTTCTATGCAGTAAACCTTCTACTTAGGAAACTCCTCTAAAAATATTCAGTGGTTGCCTGTTCATCTTTAGGGGCCAAATAGATCACTCTTATTATTCTGAGGTTAGCTTATATACTCATTTCCATCTTCAGCCTAGGTGGCTAAAATAATTAATTTACTTATTTTCATCAATTACTTTTTCTCTTAGTCAGTCTTGGAAGCTGGGGTTTTAATTATTAATTCCTAGAATTTTTCCCCTTGAAATTTCAAGTTGCTAAATTCCTTGATCTTTACTTTCTTCAACCGGCCTTATGAGCTGAAGGGATTAATCAATTAATTCCTTTTAACTTCTAACTATTCTGCATTGTTGGGTTTTCTGGATGGCAGGTGTCATGGTGTGCATAGGTGCGTGTGATTTGATCTTTATTAAAGGGTCCATGTAACATTTAGTTATAAAAGCACACTGCGGCACACAATAACACCTTAATTTTGATGGGCTTGTGCTACGGCGTGCTGTAGTGCTTGTTCTTGGAAGGATTTGCATTGCGAAGCATTGTATCATTGTACTTTCGCTAGGCTGGTGCTGCAGTGCGCTATAGTGCCCAGTTCTTTAATTTCAAATTGGTCATTTTCTCTTCCTTTTCGTAGATTTATCTTTTGAGCTAAGAAAAACAATAAAACACACAAAAATAGCTTTAAGCAACTAATATTTAATTTAAAAACACTAATTTTTACAATAAAAATATATATAAATATTGGGTTAATCAGTAGTGAAGTTGAATGTTCTTTGTTGAGGCATGGAATACAACATACATAGGTAGATGAATGGAACTCTAGATGTTTCTATGAAACATGATATTCTCTTTATCAAATTCATTCATTAAACTCTACAAACAAAGCATCTCCTTACTTGCCGCTATAATTGAAGCATATTCATCTTTTATTGTAATAAGGCTATGAGATTCTGCTGCCATGATATCTAGCTTAAAATAGTTCCTCCAAGGGTATCCTTTTGTGGTTTTCCTATTATCCATATCTCATACCTTGTTTGAGTCTACATATACTTGTAGCTCAACTTTTGATCCCCCGGAGTTAAGTGCTTTATTTGTTAATAATCTCAAGTATTGGAAGATCTATTTTTTGTTATTTCAGTTCATCCACCCTAGATCACTCATTAATCTATTCACCACTTCAACTGCATGGGCTATGTTTGAACTTTTGTAGCAGATTAAGCTTTCAACAGCTAAGGTACATGGAGTTTTCTCCATTTTTCTTCCCTCCTCTCCAACATTTGGTGAATATTATTTTGAAAGCTGGAAATGACTCCCCTCACTAGCTTTGATGCATCCATGATGAACCTCTATAAATTTTCAAAAGATAATCATGTTGGTTATGCTTCAAAATCTTAACCTTCAATTTCCTATGGATCCTCAACCTAAGAATTTATTTTGAGCTTCCATGATTTTTCATTTAAATTGTTTCAAAAGCTACTTCTTAAGGTGCTAAATATTTTACATATCAGCTCCTACAATCAACATATTATCCATATGTAACAATATGATTATATAATTACTATTGAAAATTTTGTAATATCGACAATGGTCCACTTACGACTGAATACTCCAAGACCTCGGCAAATCTTTTGTAGCACTGTCTCAACAAGTGCTTTAACTTGTACGAACATTTTCTTAACTTGCACACCTAATTTTATTTCTCACAAGCTTTATGGTTATAGGATCTTTAGATGTACATCTTTCTTAGATGTGGTTCTTCATCATCCACCAAGCTTAATAATAGATAAATTGTTGCCATTTTGATTACTGATAAAAATATCTTCTTTCTATGCCTTCTTAAAAATCATTCACAACTAATCTGGGTTTGTAGCAATTTCTCCCATTGTGTTCTTCCTTTAGTGCTTATGTCATTTATTGTGGAGCTATTTTTTTCATATGGGTAACATCATTATGTCCTAAGTCTAACTACATCTTTTGCTCCATTGCAAGCTTCTACTAGCTTGAGTCTTCACTTTCATAGCATTTTCAAATATTTTTTGTTCTTTAACAATATATTAAACAAGGATGGTGTATGCTTTTTTTGAGATGTTAAACTCTATCAGATATCCTCATTTTATAGCTAGTGATTGATGTTCAACTTAAACTTTAAAATTTGGTTGTCTTCTTCTTAGGATCGCTAGTGCATTTGCACTTAATGTAGTTTTGATGCCACATAATCTTATAGCTTCAAGTTATTGCCATCATTGAACATCTTCTTTTCATTGAAGGTGACATCTTGGCTCAATATAATGTTGTGGCTTTGATATTTCCAAAACATGTACCCAAATTTATTAGAGCTGTATCCGATGGATGTACTTTTCAGTGACTTCTACTCTAACTTGCTTCAATCGTTTGCACCAACATGTATAAATACAGTGCAACCAAAACTTTTTTGATAGGATATCATTCTCCATCTACTCCATTTTTCTTTTAGTAACTCTTCCTTGAACAACACTAATGGTCTGTGATTGATAAGGTGAATCATTATGCTAACAACATTAGCCAAAAATAATTTGGGAAAGATCATTTACATTATCATGCTTCTGGCACAGTCAATGATCATTTTTTTAATTCTTTATGTTATGCCATTTTTATCATGAGACTTTTTAGATTATAAATTCTCTTTTAATCTTCTTTTTGGCACAAGTTTTTGACCTCTTTGTTAAGATATTCACTGTCATTGTTGAACCTCAAACACATTAATTTTAGTTTGGGCTTATTCTATATAGAAACTAGCCGCCTATAGTAGGTCTCAATGATATGTGATTTATTTTTCAAAAAATATATTAACACCTTCTCGGTGTGGTCATCAATAAAAATAAAAAAATAATTTGAGCCATCTAATATAGAACTTGGAGCTAGACCCCACTTATTCGTATGCACTACTTCAATTTTTGTTATGTTGGTTCCCTCCCAATTTTTGAAAAACTGACCTTCTTCATTTTGTCAACACACAATCTTCCTAGAAACCAAATTCAATTGGATCTAAATTACGAGTCTTACCTTGAAATATATGAGATTTCAATCCTCTCTCATTCATTCATTTGAGCCTTTGATGCCACATATATGAGTCCTCCACACTTCATAATCCACTTCACTGCATCTTTAGTATCCTCATATAAATATCTTGCAAAAATAGTGTTATACATAGGTTGAGCCAATAACTCACCGAGACCAGGTTTCTTTTCAAAGATCATACTTGTTGGACGTCTTTAAGCTACTATACTAACTCATGTGACAATCTAATGTCGAAATCTCTTTTGTCGGCTATGGCACATACTTTGTCATCTCCACGGCAGAATCTTTCAATATCAGGTGCAATATACTATTTAAACATGCATTGGCACAAAATATTGAGCAAGAGTCTACCATTCAATACTTAGTGTTATCTAAGAATAATATCAACACTTCTGAGAGACTTCCCATTATCACATTTACTAAACCATTTCATCTCAAAATAACACCTTTCTTAAGGGCTGTGAAGTCTTTCTTCCAATGACTTTGCCACATGTCCAACATTCAATACATCCTTTCCACTTTGTGATCTTCTGGTGCTAGGTTAGTAAGAGTAATTCAACATCGGAGGGACAACTTGCCCATGATCTTATTGGAATGTAACAACACATTTATTGAAATAAAAATGAAACATTCAACAAATTCCATTCATCCATAAAATATACTAAGAAAATGCTAAAAATTCATTCATCTCATAAAATAAAGTAAAAATCATTCAGAGATAATATAATCATAATGAATCAAGCTCTCTCACTAAAATAAAAGTAAAATGACATAAATGAAATACTTAGCAACCTACTCCTCCTAAAAGGGCACCACCATGTGTGTTGGATCCTCAATTGGCTCCTAATAAGGCATATCAATATGACACACCAAAGAAAACCAAATAAAAGAAAATTCTAATTAGACACAGAGTTCTAAGTGCAAGGGGTTTTATAAATATTTTAGGATATCACATATTTACAAATAATTTAAAAGCAGTGTAAGAATATTGAAATGTAACTTCATAAGTAAAACTAAAATTTTAATTTATACTACAATACTTTACTAAGCTGAACTGAAGTACAATCCTATTGAAACTATCAAAATGTAAAATGAAATACAATGTATATAAGAGTTTTGAAAACAAATAGCAACTGTAAAGTAAATGTTCTATTGAATTTATGATGTGTAACTGTACTGTAAATTGAAAAGAAATATGAGAGTATAATTGAAGATAAATGTCACAAAGTTTAAATCACATAGATAGTAATATTTGTAAGTAAAGATTTCTAATCCAAAGCTCATATTCCTTGACACCAGGCCAAGTGAGGCTAGGTGTGAAGTTAAGTACCCTTAATGCTAATCGATAGGTTTTTGGTTTGGTTGAAGTGAGGTTCACAAGCTCTTAGAGACTTTTCCTGAGCTCCAGCTACCCTAGTGAAGCACCAATAATCAACCTTAGGCCTTGTGAGGGAATAATTTAATTAAGTGTGCAGAAGTGGGTCCAGGGAGAGGAAAGAAAATTATGCATATCTCGAGCTGAAGAGGTGGGGATTTTGGGTTCCTGATGTCTTTAGGGAGCTCAAGAATTGAAAACAAAGGTGAGTTGAGCAAGGGAAAGGGCTTTTATAGTGCATCTCACAAGTACTTGGGAGACCTGTGGGTTTCGGGTTAACCCACATCCTATGACTGGACCATTGAGAGGAGAGTGCACAGAAGATTTCATCATTTTTGGAATATGCTAAGGACCACTAGCGTGTAGAGCAATATTCTGACATGCTACGCTACTTATTCAGCTATCTGGCATTAGATGGAGAAGGCAAACAATGGATGATTTAATCGATGTCGCATGGTTGCATTATGGTCTGATCTGTCTCCTTAAATAACTCTCAGATGGAAGTTGGGTTGTCTAATCCTATATTAGAAAAGGCATTGTGCTCCTTTGTCACGCCTCACTTTTATTGGTCCTTTGCGCTTTTCCTGTGGATCTATATTATTTTGCAGGTTTAAATAACCAAATTAATTACTGAATTAATAAACATATTATCAAATATTTTTATATAAATAAAAACTATAAATGTATTTTGTGAATATACAATTTATTTTGAGATTTGAGGCCAAAATAAAATTCCTAATATTCATTGTTATATAAATAATATTAAATATTTAAAACATTCTCTCATGAATATTTTCCTTTCAAATTCTTAGGGATGGATTCTAACAGTATTAGAGTTTCTTTACAATTTTGTTAAGTCTAATTAAGGAACAACCAAGTGGGCTCTTTAGATTTGGGCATTCTAATTTGAATTCCAGCCTAAAGTTTGCTGAGGTAGATGCATCACTATTTGATCTCCTTCAAATTTTTTTTTTATAATCAAACTAATAATGCCATCAAACTTCAAGGTAGCATTCATTGGCAAGTTCCTCACTTCTATGACAAAACTGTCCTTAATAATAATACCATCAACATACTAGCTTAATCTTCAAAATAAAAACCCACTAAACTTAACTGATTTGACATGATATTAAACTTATTTAGATGGTCTGCCATCAAGCTGTTGCCCACCATTTTCGTGTTAAAGAGCAAGTTCATCAAGAAATCCTTATACAATGCTGAAAATTTGTCATACATACTATGATTATAAGAACTACAATGGTCATTTCATCAGTTATATTGATGGTGATTAAAGTTGCAAGGGCTTAGTCAAATTTGTAACTACTATATTGAGCATTTTCACTCTTGTTTGCTCATGTTAAAGGGCTTCTTCTTTATTGATAAAGTAAATCCTCTATCTTCATTTTGCATAGTTAAATTTGTTCCATTGAGTATACCACTTTTGTATCTAACTTCATCTTTCATTGCTTCCACTAAAACTTGAATTACAATGCACAACTCTCGATTCTTTATGATATTAGTTTTTGTAATATTTCTCTATAAACAAGAGTGCGGATAAAAAAAAACTATTGCAGCTACGACTGATTCCAAAAGGATTCAAAATTTAATCACTGATTGAGCAAAATAAAATGTAGTACACTGAAATGCATAAGCTCAACCAAATATGCAAGGTTTACATGGAAAGACTCAAGATATTTTCTTTTGTGTGTAAGAATAGTAATCCCATAATTAATAAGCTTATGTTCTCTTAAATAAGAGCAAATATAAAAATATACATATTTTATAGTTTAAAGAATTTGATGAGATAATTTAAAACACTATATGATGAAATATAAATGTTTAAAACTAATGAAACCTTCATAGATTGTATATGAAGAGATAATTTAAGAGACTATATTCATATTTATGTGTCAATATGTATATATGAGAATGATTAGATAAAATAATATATTATGCTAAGAAAATATTAACATAGAATGTGTCTTAAACTAAGTAAGCTATAAAGTTTTCATTGGACAAGACAATGTCCACCTTATAGTATGTATGATATTTTAAAACCTGCCCATGCAAGTAGACATCTTGTCTCTCCTCACAATTCATATGCCCAACAAAAAAACTAACAATAAAGAGTCAATATGCAAATATTGAATTCAACATAAATTTATAATTTTACAAATTTGCACATACATATTTATTCTTACCTTACTAAAATAATATAAATAAGCATAATTAAGAAAATTTCATTAAAATATATAAATGAAATATTTTCCAAATTATCCAATAATTTTACATAGTATCAATACCAAAAGAATATTCATATAAGCATAATTAATTAAATGAAAGGAAAATATATAAATTAAATATTTTTCAAATTATCCAAGTCTTACAAAATGTTGGTTAAGCAAATCTCCAAAGCTTCAAAGCCTGCAACATTATTTAAAATAAATTAAATTTCCAAAATTAATTTTATTTATTAGTTCTTCATATTTTAATTCTTTTTTTTGTAAATTTTCATAACTTCTTAAATTCATTTGGTCCAAAGATACAATTCAATTTTTTATTTAAGGGAATAATAATAATAATTAAAATATCTCAATATTTTCATGCCATTTTTAAGAATTGTGAAGCCATTGTATTCATCCAAACTATCCTCACTTAACCCATTATTGGATGCAGACCCTTTAACCAAACTAGCTACAATTTATTGTGCCCATGCAACTACCACATGATAACCTAATTGACCTGTGCCAAATTTGGTGATGAAAGGTCTTTAGTCTAGTATCGATCAAACCATCTGGAACTAAGAATTTAAATGGTACCTTAATTATAACATAATTATTAGTAATGAACCTTAATTGCTTATTTAATTGAATAGAGCTATCTCTAAACATTAGATCATTAAAAGATTTAAGATCATAATTTAATCAAAGATACTCTTTCCCTTGAGCCCAGGGATTATTTCTTGATCATATTAGAGGCTAACTGTAACATTCGATAAGTTTGAAACTTGAAAATCACCTTGGATAGTTTTGAGCTTCATTATGCTTAAACGTATCTAAGAACAGGTAATGCTCCTATATGTTGTGAGATGGAGCTTTTAGTATGTTAGAGTGAACACATAAAGGCTGGATATCGATCAAACATCAACCATACTGAAAACAGAATCAAAAGAACCCAAGGTGTTTGCTCTGGGCGCTTGGGCACGCCAAAGCGCCAAATAGTTTATATGCAATCGAGAAGCTGGTGCTTATGTGCACTCAAGCACTAGGGTTATTCTTGAATAGTGGAGGCTCCGTGTTTAATCATGCCCGAGAGTTGGTTCCAAACATTTTGTGACGTTTAATCATGACCATACAAGGTAGGTGTGGATGCATTTCTTGAAGGAAAGAAATCAAATGTGTTCTGGTCATTCAAAAGATGGCTAGCTGGAGTGGATATTGGGACCGGACTCAAATCAAAGTGCTTGAGGTATGATAACGATGACAACTGTTATAATAAGAAGTTCAAAATCTCTTGTGCTGAGAAAGGGATTGGAAGAGAGTTCACGGTCCCGAGAATGCCACGTCAAATAAGGTCCAAACATCACAGAAGGCACTGGAAGTATGCTATTTCATTCTAGATAGATTGGTCATGCTTCGCCAAAGTCCTTAAGGTTCTTGCTGCTTCATAACGATGATGTTGGGACTGATACTAAATATTATATGCGACGTACAAGTAATCTTAGAAAGATGAAGTACGATAAATAATTCCAACAGATGAGCATGAGCACTTATGATTGCTGCATCGCTTGCTTTCCAAGGTTTCTTTTAGTAAGAATTCGAGATATTTATACATGCAAATATTATTATAAATTAATAAAGTGTAAACACATATATTTTACGGGGTGTGGGGGGAAGAGCACATATATTAATGCAAGAAATCCAAGTGCTATACGATAGTTTCTGCGAGGCTGCAGTGAACGCTCTATCGGCATCACGTGGTCTTATCGAGCTGTCCACATCCGCCAACTCACAGCCTTCCCAATAACAAACCGGTCAAACACTGGTCAATTGACTCTTCACTGTCTTCTTTCCTTAAATTAAGCCTTCGTTCTCTCCCTCCCTCACTCTCCATCGAGCTCTACGTTTGCACAGAGAAACAGCCAAATGCCTCAGGCCTTTCTTCTCTGCCCCTTTTTCTCCTTTTGCTAAGAGAAATATTAGAATAACTTCAAAATTTCCCACAAAAAAAATTATTAAAATGTATTAAATTTAGATATATATTACACAACTTTATTCTCAATTCTATCGGTATTACTTTGAGTAGTTTGGAGAAATAAAAGAAACTCTTTAAGCAATTTTATTAATAAGAATATGGGATTCCATGCATGGTGTGTATGCATTATTGGTCCCCCCAATATAAGTTATTTATGATATGTAATGGTATAATATGGTCACATGAATGTCTAATGTGTGATCATGCAGCATGCAAGTAATGCCATACGGTATTTGCACCCATCTACGAACAGTCGTTTGATTCTTGGAAAAGTAGGTAAGATTATTGAAGATAAGGTGGAAGTGAAAAAGGAAACAAAGGACTTATTATGACCCCCATGTGGTAGAGGTGAGGTGTTTAAGAAAGACAAATGAGATGGGTGAATCACTAATACATATATATACATATATATATATATATATATATTATATACTCACTCAATTCATTATATTATTCTACCTTTATAATGAAAGAAAGCATAAATAAATAGCCTGTAGTGTGAGACAATTTCAGAATGATTCACTATCCCAGGATGGAATTTCCCTTACATGGAAAGTGAATATACGACCTTGCTAGAATTACTCCTAAATCAATTATAATAAATGATGTACTAATTTAGGAAAGTAAAACAGAGGATGCTAAATATGGAGAGGAAGGGGCGACGTCGGCTTGATTTCCAACACTCCCCCTCAAGCCGCATTGTAGATGTTGATCATTCCAAGTTTTTCTATCAGATCTTCGAAGTTAACTCGAGCAAGAGCTTTTCTGAGAATGTCAGCCTTTTGACAGTTTGTCGGAGTGTAGCTGACTTTGAAAACTCCTTCTTCAATCTTTTCATTGATAAAGTGTTGATCTATCTCCACGTGCTTAGTTCGATCATGTTGAACCAAATTCTTAGCGATACTGATGGCATCTTGATTGTCACAGTATAACTCCTTCTTCTAAGAGCCTGTTTAACCAGATTCCCTCGCAGACCTTGTGCTATAGCATGAAATTCTGCCTCAGCATTGCTACAGGTTACCACTGACTGTTTCTTGCTTCATGATGTAACCAAGTTCCCTCAGACAAATGAACTATAGTCTGAAGTTGATCTTTGATCAGTCACTGAACCTACCCAATTTGCATCTGAAAAAATCTCAATCTCTTTCTTTGTTATTCTTTGAAATAAGAGACCCTTTCTCGGTGTCATCTTGAGGTACCTCAATATTCTTGTCACAATGGTAATGTATTTTTCAGTTAGATTATTCATGAATTGACTTACCACACTAACGGAGAAGCTGATGTCTGGCCTTGTATAAGAAAAATAGATGAGTTTCCCCACAAGACATTGATACCTTCCTTTTTCAACTGGTGCACTTCCATCACTTTCTTCCAGTTTGATTATTGTATCCATATGTGTTTCTAGCGGCTTGCATTATAGCACTCCTATTTCATTTAATAAGTTCATAGCGTATTTGCATTGTGAGACTGCTATACCCTTTTTCTACCTAGCAATCTCCATTCTAAGAAAGTAATTGAGGTTTCCAAGATCCTTAATCTCAAATTCCTTTGTTAATAATTTTTTAAGTAAGTTAATTTTCTCTTCATGATCACCTATCAAAATTATGTCATCTACATATACAATGATAATTGCTAGCTTCCTTTTTGGGAAGTGTTTCACAAATAATGTGTGATCAGTTTGACATTGAATGAATCCATACCCTTTCACTACCTTAGTGAACTGTTCAAACCAGGCCCTGGGAGATTGTTGAGACCATACAAGAATTTTTAGAGTCTGCAAACCTTGTTGAAATTTGATGTCGTCTCAAATCCAGTAGAGATGTCCATGTAAACTTCTTCCTCTAAGTCACCATTAAGTAAGGCATTTTTCACATCAAGTTGGTGAAGCAACCAATCAAGATTAGCTGCCAAGGATAAAAGTACACGAACATTATTAAGCTTGGCAACTGGAGCAAAGGTTTCTTGATAGTCAATGCCATAGGATTGTGCGAATCCTTTGGCGACCAACTGAGCCTTATACATGTTCACATTACCATTTGCCTTGTGCTTTAATATGAAAATCCACTTACACCCAACTGGTTTCTTACCTCTTGGGAGGTCAATAATTTCCCATGTACCATTCTTTTCCAGTGCCCGGACTTCTTCATCGACTGCCGCCTTCCACTTAGAATGCTTGAAAGCTTCCTGAATATTCCGAGGAACTTGTATCTCTATGATGCTGGAAGTGAATGAACGAAACATAGGTGATAGTTTATTATAAGAAATAAAATTTCCAATGGGATGTTTAGTGCACGATCTAACTCTTTTCCTCCAAGCTATTGGCATATTAAGAATATCATTTTCTAACTCGGAATCAACAGTACCATTAGGAGTGTTGTTACCTAGAAGTTTGCTTGGATTAGGATCCGGTTCAGCCTCATGGGTTTGTTGAGAAAGTGCTCATTCCTTCGTTTCCTCTTGGATGTGCTCCTTATTCCACATGTCAACAATGGGTTCGAACTGATTAAATGAATCTGGAGGAATGTGATTTTCAGTGGTGATGGGTATAGGTTTGGGCTGATTAAATGATTCTAGAGGAATGTGATTTTCAGTAATGATGGGTGACTCACTAAATGACTTAAGATCCCAAAAATGATATTCCTGAGTTGAATTCTCTCCCTGAATATTATTTTTGGGATAGTAAAGCTGGGTTTCAAAAAATGTGACATCCATTGAATTGTAGAATTTTTTTGTGACTAGAGAGTAACACTTATACCCTTTTTGATTTTAAGAATACATAAGAAAGATGCATTTGAGTGACCTAGAATCAAGTTTACTTCTTCGTTGTTGTTTTATATGAACAAAGACAGAGCACCCAAAAATTTTGGGTGAGATGGTGGAGATGAGACGAGTAGTTGGAATAGATTTTAGGAGTGTTTGACAAGGTGTTTGGAATTTTAGTACCCTAAACGGCATCCTATTGATGAGGTAGGCTGCCGTAAGGATAGCTTCTATGGCAGCTGCCCCCTCATCATCCGGATTAAGAGATTGTCATCAATGAGCAAACCTTCACTTAGCATTCAAATTAAGGAATAGTCCTTCTTAATCAAATGCCAAGGGAAGATATGCCCTAAAGAGAAGAGCAAAGGAGGTCCAATCACTGAATGAGCGTACTATAGTATATCAGAGTGCGGAAGAAAATAAGTAATAACTACCATACAATCCAGATTAGAACTATACAGCTCATAATATATAAGCATGAAAAGAAAAGCAGTTTACATCATTTATTATTACAAAACATCAATAAAAAGTTAAAGCAAAAAGTAAAGATCACTCAATCCTCACAAAGTAACAGAAAGAACTAGGAGTCTTCTCCTGCATGCTCCTCCTCCTGAACCAGATCTCCAGAAGATTCCACAACCTCAAAAAGCTCAGAATCTATCATTATCAGTTTCACAATGATAGGGCCCCAGCCAACAAAATAATTCTAGTTAGATAAAATTTTTAAAGTACATTTTAGGCTATAAATTGTTAATTTAAATGATATTACAACACCTAAGCAAAAATAGGAGCAGTAAAGTATCAAAGAAATGTGACAAAGTTATAATTAACATAATTATAACTCATACAATGTGTGAGGTAAGCACATACCTCAACTTAAGCTACAGAAAAGGGGTAAGTAACACATAATGAAATCTACTAAGCAAAAAGGAAAATCCTAAGTAATATGATCAACTTAAGACATGCTAGTTACAATATAAAAATGAAAGTGCTGAACTGAAAGTAAGGTTCTAACATCCTAACATGCCATAAAGTAAAGTGAATTGTTGAAAGCACAATATTTATGTAAAGCTATAAGTACTAAGGAACTGCTGTATATAAGTATGCTGAACTGTAAAGCAAAAGATATGCCAGAACTGTAAAGTAACGGTAAAGTAAATGTAAAGTAAAAGTATAAAGTAAAGCGTGGAGATACTGCTACTTAGTCCTGCCAAAAAGTAAGGTCCATCTGATCATCTAGGAAAGAGTCCCAGATTAAAGTATGCCGCACTAGGAAAGCATCTTAGGCAAAAATATCATGCACTAGGAAAGTGTCCTAGGCAACAGTATCACGCATTAGGAAAGTGTCCTAGGCAAAAGTAACACGCACTAAGAAAGTGTCCTAGGCAAAAGTTGTCTCAAAAGTAAGGTTATACTAGAAGGTAGACTAAATAAGATATAACTCACATTATTTAATAAAGTTAATTCCATCAAATTTCCTCCTTAAGTCATAAAAATGCTATATGAATGTATTCAAAATTTAACATAGAATATCAAATATTCCATGTCCAATATAATGTGTCCAATTGTATAATGAATTCCAAAATAAGGAAAGCATAGCATACAATATTTAATGAATAAAAATAGCACTAAACAACTTTGTGATATCACTTTATTTTCTAATTAAGTCGCTCTATCTAATCTGAACTTATACAAGTTTAGGATCTCCAATATCCAGCTATCGAGTATAAATCCAGAATATCGATCTTACAAGTTAAAGAAGTTAGACCTAATCAAGTCCTAACATATATAAATCACATAATGCTTAATTAAGTTTAAATAACAAATCAAATGTCCTAATTGATGATCTTACAAATCCCAAACCAATCTTGATTAAAATAAATCAAAATTGGGGGATTAAGATATTAAAATTCAAGTATTGGATTTTAACTTCTTAATCCAATAGGTTCTAATCCTAATGGTATTATGCTTACTCAAATCTTATGAGTTATAATTAAATCTATCTTATTAAGTAAAATCAAGCTTAATAAGATAGATCTCTAATCTTAAATCTAAAGTTTTAATACAAAATAATCATAAATAAAGGATGAACTTCTAGAAAACTATAAAACTAAAGTTTCATCTATTAAGTACCCATTTACTTATTATATGAACTCTAACCTAATTTCTAAGTTAGATCCTAAGAAAATAAGATCCTAAAGGTTTGAAGTAAAAGTCCTAAAGAGAATACTTAAATTTTAATCTTAATCTTACTTAACTATTATTATGATAAAATTAACTTATGGAAGGCATAAGGTGAACTAAATTCACCTTATGAGGCCTAAATTAGGACTTAGGGAATTTTATGTGACTTTTAGGGTTTTTCATAAATTATCATTTTAATGAGTTTCAATATTCTAAAATGATTCCAAATCAGTCGTATTACTGATTTTAGAGGCTTAAGAATGAATTTAAGGTTTAATGAGACTGAAACTTAAATTTGGGTAAAATGACCATTTTTCCCCTATATTAAGGGTCTAAAATTCAACTTTATGAGTTAAGGCACAAATCTAGAATTTATTGAAGTGGAGTGATTATGTACTATCTAATATGAGTTTAAATAGTAAGTATATATATCTTGGTTAAGAATTAAATCTTATAAGGTCAAGTTAAGAAGTTTGACCTATAAAGGCAAATTGAAAATTTAGCCTAATAAAACCTAAATTTTATGTCAGTTTATTAAAGGTTATGTTTGAAGGTTTCCATAGAACCTAAAATCATTAAATTTTGATAAGTATTGGCTAAGTTATAGCCAATCCAAGCTTTAGGATTCATAATTAGGGTTTAAGGTGATTAGTGATTGATTAATGAAATTAATCGCAAAATCACTAAACCAACCATATAACTAAGTTTTACTCTACTTTAGGAGTGATCAAAAATGAAAATTACTCAATTTGAATTATTAATTATGCTAATATTCACTAATCAAGTTTTAAGGTGATTAGGGTGGATTAATAGATCTAACCATTGGATCTAAAATATTTTTATAGTTTACTGTTAATTAGGTCTTTTTAATTAAAATGGTATATTGGAAGACCTAATTTGGAACTCAATTGACTATGTTATGGTCAATTGAAGTTCTATGGGTAATTAGGGTAATTAGGGTTACGTCCAAAAAGTGATTAAGCTAATACTAATCCAAATAAAGAATTTAACACTACTAAGTTATTTTAGAGGTTCTACTAATCACTTTAAGACCCATATTGATTATGTTTGGACTAGTGGTTACAAAATTATGGTTAAATGAAGTTTTTGGACATTTTAGGGTTTTAATTAGGGGTGGGTCCTAAATGTCACTATATTACATATAGCACTAAATGGAAATCCAATAGTTGCATATTATTCCCTTAATTTTACTGATCAAAATGGTATATATGTATGTTAAATTTGAAGTTATAATTTAGGAGTTATTAATGTTTAAAATTTTCTATATAATTAAATAAATTAAATTAAATCTAATAAATTAATTTAGTCTAATTATATTTATATAAATTTTTTTGTCATGTAGGTGGGACCCACATGATTGGATGGCACTGACAGGGAAAACTAGCTGAACACGTGTCAGCCTGGGGTTTGCTAGCAGATCTAGATGGGACCCACGCCTTGACTGGACTAACAGGGCAGACCACGCAGCAGAATTAGATTGATTGAAGATATGTGAGAGGGCCCCACCTTTTTGTGGCACTGACAGAGATGTGCTCGTGTAATGATCGCATGGCACGTGCTGACCCGCCCGAGATTGCACACGGGTCGGGTCGAACTCGACTCGATCGAAGCTATCTTCTTCCTTCATAATAACAGATCTAGGGCTTCCCTTTTGACGGCACATCCAGCGGAGGGGTGGTTCGGCTCGCCTGGATTCGTAAAGAGAAAGGTTAGGGCTTCTTCCTAAGTACTTAATAGGGCATGGGGATGGACTGAGCAACGGGTAACACTTAACCCTAAGTTAATCTGCACGGCGAAAAGGGCGAGGTTCCTCTTTGGACCCTTCTTAAATTTCGCTCAATCGAACTGGTAACAATTAAATCAAACACTATGATGCTATAATCCATCTAACAAGATAAATACAAAGATTAACATATAGCTGATCAATTGAATAATTGGAAGATGGGGTTGTACTTGACTGACGGTTGCGATGGTTTCAAGTTAATCGAGTCGATTCCTCTCTTGGACTTTCAGTTTTCGACAGATCTCACAAACACTCGAGGGAATGGAGGCTTAACTAGGCTAAATTGTTGACCTGAAGCGCTCTGAGGTGATGGGGCATCCACCTGGCTGGTCGGGGAGCGCCGCGTGCGGGATTCGTGCGCCACTCGTGAGCGCGACGGAGGCGATGCGCATGGACCGTTCGATTGCCAATCGGATGGTCTGATTTTGCTGTTTGATCTAACAATGGAGAGGGTGATGGCTTTACTTATGGCCGATGGCGCCGTTAAGCATATTAAATAATATATTAATTAATTTATTTATATATATTTTATTAATTAAAATTAATTGATCTAATGTATCCCAAAAATTTTCAATAAATCATCCCTAGCTAAATGAGGGGGGAGGAACGCAACGACGCACTTGAATTTTTGATTTGACAAGTATTTAATTACTTGAATTTTTGGGGAATTTAAATAATATTAAAATATTCGTCAGAATTTTGATGACTTCCGATTGACCCGAAAACATCACCCCTAGCTAATTTGGGGGTGGTGAACATAATGGCGAAGTCCATTTTTTGATTCGAGGTCAATTTAAATAGGTCAATTCTAGGGTTTTCAAAAATTCCCAAAATTAGAATTTTATCTATTTGATCCCTGATTTGGACTGGATCATAGAGGTGAGTTCTAAATAACTTAATTAAAATACTAAAATCATAATTAGGACTTAGATTAGTCCTAATTGACCTAAGTAATAACCTGAGTTGTTACAGACTCTCCCACTTAAGAATGATATCGTCCGCAACATCGCTCAAGTGGAAAGAATGAAACATAATGAAATTTCAATTTGAAGTGAGGATAAGGAATTATGTTTATTGAATTTCAAATGAGTATATATTAATCCAATTGGAATAGAAAAATCATCAAATAAATGATTTGATCTTTGTTCAGAATTTTGACAGGCCTTATATTTGGTTGAATTCTTACTAGAGAAGATGGAGATGTAGAAGATAAATTTCATGAGAATTATAAGTTACTCTCATTTGGAGATTAGAATATATAGGAGATTTATAAGCACATAAAGTCCTGTAATAAATGAACTGTAATTATGGCACCTCATCACTAATGCAATAATGGATTCCTTAACAGATTGAATTGCTTTAAGAATTGAAGATCTGATTGGTGATCACTTCTTCTAACTACCGTGAATTCAAGGAGTTAAGATAAGATTTAAACTATCCAAAGGAATTATGACTTAAGGTTATTTGAAGACTCAAGGATTCAACCATTAATTTAAGGTTTAAGGTTGGACCTTCAAAATTCTACCTATAAGGCTAGGAATTTTAACCAAGGTGCTAAGCTTAAGGAAACTAACCAAATTAAGTGATAACCATCACTTAATAAGGATAGCAATAAAAGAAAGAGAAGCTAATATTCATCCAAGCTGAATACAACATCAAGGGTTTGAAGGTTAATTCTAAATTCATAATTTATAGCTTATCACTATAAAATAAGACTATTACTTAGCAGGTGACATTACATACTAAGTTAGGATGCTATAAGGATCAAAGATATTAAAGGTTTTACACTTAAGTGATATTCACCACTTAAGAAAATTTAGATAAATTAGCTTAAGCCACTATAAGACTTAAAGAAGATTAAAGGATAACACAAATTCTAATTCAAAGAATTGGAATCCAAGGACTTGGAATCAAAGAATTAGCATTCTTTGATTACTTATTCTATTAGAATTTTAGGATTTGGACAAAAATCCATCATTAAAATCTAAGTCTAATAATGAATCCAAATAGTTTAGCTTATAATTTTTATCTAAGGATGAATTAGTCCATACTAGGTTTGAACTAATAAAGAGACATTCATCTCTTACTAAGAGATTCTGATTAAGCAAAAAGGGTCAATATCCAATTAGGATACATAGCCTCAAGGATAAGGGAAAATTTAAGACATCATGTCATACATGATGACTTAATACCAAAGGTTTGGAGGTTATAAAAGGCTACTAGCACAAGTCATAAGCGTTGACTTTGTTATGGCAAGGAACTCACTTATCCATATGAATAAATACTTGGAAGCTTAAATAAGGATTAAGGCTAAGATCATAGGTCATATTCTATGACCTATGCCAAAGTTTCTAGAACCACTTGTTAATATCTGAGTCACAAGATGTGGCTTAGATCACTAGAAATCTAATGGTTCTATTCAACTTATCTTGAATGAGAACTCATTCCAAGGGATTCATCAATAAATACTTAAGTCATATCACGACCAAGGCACACATTTAAAGGTTGAACTTAAACTATTTGGGAAAGAAGATTTTCTTATTCAAAAGGAATAGGATTTTCCACATATAGGCTATTCACTTAAGTGATATTCATCACTTAATGAAGATTATAATAAAGGAAATAGAATTTCCCATTCAATCAAGTTGGACAAGGGAAGGTACAAGATCAACTTATTAAGTTACCATAAGTAACTTAATTAAAAAGGTGTTTCTAAGGGATTAACTATGAATTCTAACCCAAAAGTTAGAATTCAAAATGCTTTGCAACTTAAAGGAAGGTTTAATCTTCAAAGAACAAAGATTCTTTGACTTATAATGGGTTCCATGTTTAAAACTAGATAGAACATCATCATTAGGTTAGGACTAAGAATGAAATGGGGTTTACTATAGCTAAACTTATGAGTGTACACATACATGTTAAAATAATCTAACCATTATGTAATCTCACCTTAAGGAATATAGGGTGAACTAACCATAAAATTAATTAACTCCAAGGCTTCTATTATGAACCAGTGATCATACTTGGCTAAGGAATGATACTTAGGTAAATAGGGTGATTATCCAACTTGGATACTTAACATCACGAGAGAGTGAAGTCTATTGCATCCAGTCACATAAGATGACTTGATATATTGAAATTATAAGAATTAATAAAATAAATTAAGATAATGGATTGCTTATCATTTAGTACAAGATACAATTTTAGGTTACTACTAAGAGTCATAATTATGACTTAGTTAACTAAGGCCTTACAGTTATAATTATCCATTCTAAAGGATATGGATACACTTATCCCCCAAAGGAACGAGATGCTTGGAATCTAAGGGATAAGCTAGGCTAATATCTCAAGTCATAATTGTGACTTATTCAACCTTAGATTCAAGGATTTGAGTCAATCCAACTTAAGGAATGAGAAGTTACTCACCTAACTGGATAAGTCACTTCTTAGAAAAAAATTATTTCTAGAAGTCACAAAAGTATGATTTTGTTAAAAGAATCTAAGGTTTGATTGATTAAATTAAGGAATCAGGTATTTACCAAATCAATGATAAAACACCTTGAACACTAGATTAAGTTTACTGATGAATCCATAAATTATATCTCAAAATAAAGAAAAATTTCATTCATTTCTCATAATAAAACTGCTCCTTAATCCAATTTTGTCTATCTTTTTAGGAAAATACCTATCCAACAAATTTCGAGCAATTTGGACAATTTTCCAAATTTTCAAAAGGAAAATCGTTGTCGTGCGCTGCAGCGCGCTCCAGCGGGCCATTTTGCGAAATCGAGCGCCACAGCGCACTGCAGCAGCGCCATTTGCAAAACGCGGGCGCGATCGTTCGCTACAGCGGGACACTTTGCGAAATGCAGGTGCGATAGCGCGCTGCAGTGGGACTGTTTGAAAATGCGGGCACTACAGCACGCTGCAGCGGGATTGTTTGCAAACACGGGTGCTATAGTGCGCTGCAGCGAGACACTTTGCGAAATGCGGACGCAATCGCGCGCTGCAGCAGACAAATTTACAAAAACTCCTACCGTGATCGCGTGCTACAGCGTGTTGTACCGACCTTTACTTATCAAACCTGATCGCCCCAGTGCGCCACAATGGGCCTTTTTGCAAAATCGTCCGCTATAGCACACTACAGCGCGCTGCAGCGGCTAGCCGCAATTTTGTCCGGCAGAAGCATTAATTGCGGCTGGGATAAGACCCCCAACCAGCCTCTTGTCTCTAGCCATCATTCCTCCTGCTGCAGCTCCATTTTTAAATGGAAAATGGTCTTTTTGATGTGATGAAAAGGATAAAATAATGGAAAATATTGGTCACCTCATCTATCAAGTGGATTTTGCCATCATTGTTTCAGAATTTTATAGGAAATTGCTGGTTTTGTATTATGAGAAGGAAGAAGCAGCCCCTCATCTATAAATATCGTCTCTCTTGACTAGAGGAGGGTTCCAAACTTGGCTCACTTAAACCTAAGTAAGAGAGGGGCTGCATAAAAGAGAAGAAGACCTCCTTAAGGGTGGAGGAGCTCAACTTGCTAAGGAGAAGGAGGAGAAAGGCAGCACTAGGGACCTAAGAGAAGCACTTTAATCAAGGAGAAGAAGAGTCCAGAGAACTTCCAAGGAACATTCATAGTATTTTCTAAACTGTTGTTTTGTAATTTCTTTTCTTAGTTGATCATAAAAGGGTCTTTATCCATATATGTGTTACCTCCCTTGGGGAGGGTTGGGGCAATCCCACATATTTTGATAGTTACTATAAAATGTATGAAGTTTTTCTCAAGTATTAATAAAAATTGTGAACTAAATGACTTGCTAAAGAAATTTATAAGACTATTGAGGACTTGATAGTGCACCAAAGAGAAAAGACTTTTTGACTCAAGAACTAAGTTGTCTTATGCTCCATAGCTCACCTTAGTTTGATGTTAGATTTAAGAGTGCATAAGAGCTTAGAACTATGTGAGAAAGTTCTTGAGCTTAGTGCATCTTAATCTAATCTCTTGTGATGCTAAGACCCACTAATTGAGCTCCGTTGCTCAACATAATTGAGGGAGGTAATGGAATATTATGTGCTCATGAACGAGATGACATAGTCATTTAGCCCAATGAATTCCATCCCTCACCTCAAATATGTATGATGCGCATGACGCTCTTAGTGGAATCAATGCTTATAAGATCTTAAAAATTAACAACCCTCATCTCCATGATTAAGAGATGAGATAAAAACTACAAGCCTAAAATCTTATAAAGATCTTTGTGCTAAAATTGAACTGACTGTGTATTTATTTCGTGCACAAGATTTAAACTTGTAAATCTTTGAGATAAAACTCAAAGAAGGACAATGTGCACTTGATCAAAATCTGAGTAAATGAAAGATAAATGCTTGAGGAATCACCATACATAAGTTGTCTATCATGTCATGTGGGAGACACCCAACTCTCCTCTTCCTTTTATTTAACTTATTTTCTACTAAGTGATTATCATGCTTGTTCTGGAACCAACTTAAACAAAACACCCATAGCTTAAACATTAGTGATAATAGATATACCTTATTAATAAAACATCAAATTCTTTGTGGTTCAATAAATCTCGGAAACTCAAACTTTTCACTTATTACTTCAGACCACGTACACTTGCGTGAAAGCGCGCACGCGTATTTTAGGTCTGTCAAGTTTTTGGCACCGTTACCGGGGAATTGAAAATTATTTCGTATTAAGGATAATCTATAAGTAACTAGTGATTTAAGTATTTTTCTGCATATACTTTTAAATTTTGATTTTTGTAATTATAAGTACTAACAATCTACTTTTTTGCTTTCTTTTCTTATTGCTGAATCTTTGAACTTATTACTATATTTGTTCTTAATAGCTTAATTATTATTGTGTATGAGTAGAAGAGTTTGCACGGATTACCTTTTTGACCCTAAAATTGAGAGAACTTACTTGCAGACTAGGAGAGAACAAAATATTTTGTTAAGCCAACAAATTGTTATGAAAAATAATAATGAAAATCTTGGAGAGCCATTAGGAGAGCGTAGGGGAAGAGCACTTAGAGATTATGCACTACCCACTGTTAGGGGAATCTCCCATGCAATTATAAGGCCTAATATAGAAGCTAATAACTTTGAGATCAAACCTTCCACTCTAAGTATGGTTCAGAATAACCAGTTTGGGAGATTAGCCACTGAAGATCCAAATTCACATATTTCAACTTTCCTTAAAATATGTGACACCTTCAGATTTAATGGCATCTCTGAAGATGCGGTAAAATTAAGGCTTTTTCCATTTTCTTTACAAGATAGAGCCAAGAGTTGGTTCAGCTCTCTTCCAAGTGATTCAATTTGGACATGGGGCGATTTGGCTAAGAAATTTTTAGCCAAATATTTCCCTCCAGCAAAAACTGCTCGGTTGAAAATTGAGATAACCAACTTTACTCAGTTGGAAGGTGAGGCACTCTATGATGGATGGGACCGATTTAAGGAATGCCTAAGGCATTGTCCACATCATGGGTTTCCTTTGTGGATGCAAGTTCAAACATTTTACAATAGTTTGAATGCTCCTACAAGGACACTCATTGATGCAGCTGCCGACAGTTCTATTAGTAGTAAAACCCAAGAGGAGGCTTATGACCTCTTGGAAGAAATGGCAAACAATGCCTACCAATGGCCTCTCCACAGGAATGATCACCATAATAAAAATGAATGTAACTCACATAGAAATTCACAACAAATTCTTGAGCTCTAAAAGCAAATCTCTCTACTCACTAAAAAGCTAGAATGTGGGTATATAAATTCTTGTCAGAAGGAAGATGGTGATTTAAGAAATGTCAATGTAATCATGAATCATGGAAAGAATAGAGAGAGATTGGAAAACTCTCTTATCGAATTTAGAACCTCCATAACCGAATTCATGAATAAAACTGATGCCACCTTAAACAGGCACGAACACACTCTTTTAAGGCAAGAAGAGTCAGTAAAAAGAATAGAGTAAAAGCTAAAAGAAATCATGAAACAGTTAGAGCAACCTTCATTAGTGGGAGTCATTGGTGAGTATGAGGAGGAGTCAGGGAACGCAAAAACCCTAAGAAGTGAAAAAATTACAAGGCCAGTTGTGAGAAAGGAAAATCATGAAAACATAGCAATAACTAGAGATGAAAAGGGGGAGGAAGAAGAATCGATCAGAAAAGAGAGGAATGATGTAAGGGATTTAGAAATGGAAGAATCTAGAGATCAACTTAAGGAAATTCCTCATATACCATATCCTCAGCATATGGCTAGGGAGAAACTTGATGTCCAATACCACAAATTCCTAGAAATGTTTAAAACTCTTCATATAAATATCCCTTTCGTAGAATCTCTTGAACAAATGCCTAATTATGCCAAGTTTATGAAAGATATCCTCTCCAAGAAAAGAAAAATTGATGAAAAGAAAATTATGGCATTAACAGAAGAGCGTAGTGCAATCCTTCAGAGAAAGATTTCCATCAAAAAGAAGGATTTGGGAAGTTTCACTATCCCTTGCATTATTGGAAGCCAATCTTTCCAAAAAGCCCTTTGTGATCTAGGTGCATCCATAAATTTGATGTCATTTTACATATTCAAGAAGTTAGAAATTGATCACTTAAAACCCACCTCTGTTCTCCTCCAATTTGCCGATAGATCAGTCAAATCCCCCTTAGGAATTGTGGAAAATGTGTTTGTGAAGGTTGACAAGTTCATCTTTCCTACAGATTTCATAATCTTAGATATGGAAGATGAAAATTAAGAAATTCCTATTTTTCTAGGTAGACCTTTCTTGGCCAGTGGAAGAACTTTGATTGATGTAGACAAAGGGAATTGAGGTTGCGATATGGGGATGAGGAGATTAAATTTCATGTGAATGATTTTATGAGACACCCATCAAAACCCAATGAGGATTGTTGGAACATCAATTCAATAGAAGAAGCGTGGTTAATGGGAGATGTGGAAGAAGAGGGCATGTTAGCAAGTAAGGAAGATGAGGATCCCACGAATACGGAAGTGATTGAGGAATTGATTAAGGAGAGGAAAATAATTCAGCCTTCTATAATATGCCCTCCAGAATTAGAATTAAAACCTCTTCCCTCACATTTAAAATACTCTTATCTAAGGGAAAAAGAATCTCTTCCTGTAATAATCTCCTCCTTGTTAACTCAGCATCAAGAGAGTCTGTTATGTAAGGTTTTAAAAGAACACAAGAGAGCAATTGGTTGGAGTATAGCTGGCCTGAAGGAGGTTAGTCCAACTCTTTATATGCACTGAATCCTTTTGGAGGATAACTCCAACCCTTCAATTGAGGCCCAATAGTGACTAAACCCCAACATAAAAGAAGTAGTTCACAAGGAAATCATTAAACTCCCATTTTTGATAGCCCTTGGGTTAGCCCTATACATGTGGTTCCCAAAAAGAGTGGGATGATAGTTGTTCTCAATGACAACAATGAATTGATCCCTACTAGAACTGTGACCGGATGGAGAGTGTGTATTGATTATAAGAGATTAAATAAAGCCACCTGTAAGGACCACTATCCTCTTCCTTTTATTGACCAAATGCTTGATAGATAGGTAGGGAATCCCTATTTCTGTTTTCTTGATGGGTACTTAGGATATAATCAAATTCTTATTTCACCTGAAGACCAAGATAAAACTACTTTCACTTGCCCCTTTGGGACATTTGCCTTTAGAAGAATGCCCTTCAGATTATGCAATGCTCCAGCCACCCTTCAACGCTGTATGATGGCTATTTTTTCTGACATAATTGGGGAGTTTTTGGAAATCTTCATGGATGACTTTTTAGTTGTCGAGAGCTCTTTCAATCATTGCTTGATCAATCTAGGAAGGGTTTTAAAAAGATGTGAAGAATCAAATTTAATTTTAAATTGGGAAAAATGTCATTTCATGGTGGAAAAAGGGATTGTCCTTGGTCATTTAATTTTGAGGCGAGGGATAGAAGTTGATAAGGCAAAGGTTGAGGTAATTGAAAAGCTTCCCCCTCCCATCAATATAAAAGGAATTAGAAGCTTCCTTGGGCATGCAGGTTTTTATAAAAGATTTGTCAAGGACTTCTCCAACATAAGTTTGCCGCTCTGTAGATTACTAGGGAAGGATGTCGAGTTCAATGTTGATGAAAATTGTTTAAAAGGTTTCAATGCCATAAAAACTGCTTTAATCTCTGCTCCCATAATTTCTACTCCAAATTGGGATTCACCTTTTGAAATTATGTGTGATGCGAGTGACCTTGCAGTTGGTGCTCTCCTTGGACAGTGAAGGGAACGAACCTTCCATTCAATTTACTATGCTAGTAAGCTCCTAGATGATGCTCAAGGAAATTATGCTACCACAGAAAAGGAACTCCTAGTTGTCATCTTTGCCTTCACTAAATTTAGGTCATATCTCATCGAGTTTTAAGACTATTGTTTATACTGATCATGCAGCTATTAAGTATCTCCTTCAGAAGAAAGAAGCAAAACCTCGCTTGATACGATGGGTGTTGCTCTTGCAAGAGTTTGATCTTGAAATCCGGGATAAGAAGGGGAGTGAGAATGTGCTTGCAGATCATTTATCTAGATTGACTCACCTTGATAATGATAAGTTGACCGAAATCAGTGAATCTTTCCTCGATGAAAAGCTCTACTTCAAATCATTCTCCCTGGTTTGCTGACTTTGCAAATTATCTTGTATGAGGAGTCATACCAAAAGACATGAGTACCAACAAAGAAAACAATTCTTTACTGACATTAAAAATTACTTTTGGTATGATCCATTTTTATACAAGTGTTGCAATAATCAACTCCTAAGAAGATGTGTTCCTGACTCTGAAATTAAAAACATTCTCTATCATTGTCACACATCCCCATATGGAGGGCACCATGGGATTGAGCAAATGGCTGCAAAGGTACTTCAATCCGAATTCTTTTGGCCCCATTTGTTCAATAATGCTACTGATTTTGTCAAAAGTTGTGATAAGTGCCAAAGAACCGAAAACTTAAGCAAAAGGGATGAGCTCCCTTTGAACAGAATTTTGAAGTGGAGTTATTTGATGTGTGGGAAATTGACTTCATGGGGCCATTTCCCTTATCCCAAACCAATACGTACATTCTTGTGGCAGTGGAATATGTTTCCAAATGGGTTGAGGCGTTAGCATGTGCAAACAATGATGCTAAAACTATTATTAAATTTCTCAAGGAGCACGTGCTCTCTAGATTTGGGACACCCTGATTCCTAATTATTGATAGGGGAAAACACTTCTACAATAGGTAGTTGGAGAGCGTCTTAAAAAGCTATGGGGTGAGACATAAGGTGGGTACTCCTTATCACCCTCAAATTAGCGGGCAAGTTGAAGTCTCAAACAGAGAGCTTAAGCAAAATTTAGAGAAAACTGTGAACCAAAATAGAAAGGATTGAACTTCAAAGCTTCAGGATGCCTTGTGGGCATATAGAACTGTCTTTAAGACCCCTTTAGGAATGTCTCCTTATAAGCTTATTTACAGTAAATCATGTCATCTTCCGGTAGAATTGGAGCACCGTGTCTTTTGGGCAATTAAAAAATTAAACTTTGACTCCCAAAAAGCAGGTGCACAAAGAATGCTGCAATTAAATGCACTTGATGAATTCAGATTAAATGCTTATGAGAGTGCAAAATTGTATAAAGAGAAAACTAAAAAATGGCATGATAAGCTGATCAAGCCAAAACATTTTCAACCTGGAATGAAAGTACTACTTTTTAACTCAAGATTAAGATTATTTACAGGAAAACTGAAGTCAAGATAGACAAGACCATTTACTATCACTAAGGTTTTCCCTCATGGAGCGGTTGAAGTCGCTTCCAATGATGGCACTTTTAAGGTAAATGGAAATCGCCTGAAGTTATATTTGGTGGAAGGAATTTTACAAGAAAAGGGAGGATGGACCTCCCGGATTAAGGTATCACATAAAAGATCTTCCTCATGTCGGGCTGAGACATTAAAACAAGTGCTAATTGAGAGGCAACCCATGAATAAATAGGTTGCATTTGTTCTTTTTGCTTTATTTGTTTTGTTTTTTGTACTTTTAATTTTGTGTGTTTTATTTTGAGGACTTAATTTATGAATTCTCATATTCCCAAAATGTCTCTAGCATTTAAAAATGACAAATTTTTCTGAGTTTTTTCAGAAATGCAAGTCACAAAGATACCAATAAAGAAATAATGTAAAGTAAAAGGGTGCTTAATAAAAAGTGGTCAAATACATGGACGGCATTAAAACTTTTAATTAAGGAATGAATTAAGGATAATCTAATCTCTAAAAATTCAAACCAATGCTAAGAACTAAGTGTGGGGGAAGGCATTGGACTAAAGACAAGAGAGTATAGTGAGTACTCTAAAAGAGTGTGCTAGGCTCTCGTAGGACTTCATGATCACAAAGATGTAAATTGGGGATGAAGAAAAGTATCTCTCCCTAAAAATAAAAAGAGAAAAATATAAAAACAGGGATGATAAAAAATATCTCTCCCAAATGAATGAAATAAAAATGGATGATGAAAAATATCTCTCTTTTAATCTTATCATCTTTGTGATTCATAAGAATGAGCACATATAGCACAAAACTCTTGAGTATTTCACTACCTCTCTAGTCTAAGTTTTCCAAGGAACCTTCCTCATTACCTAGTGACAAGCCTAAAAATAAATACTTGGAGATTAACTTATTAACCTTGCTTCATATCCAAAAATTAGAAAATATAATGCCAAATGATTTTGGTCATTTCAGTTAAGCACATACCTTAAATTACTCATCAAATTCTAATTAATGTCTTTTATTGACATTCATACCTAAAAAATAGAAAAACACAATTTTGAGCTTACTCGAGGACGAGCAAGAATTTAAGTGCGGGGGTGTGATGAATTCGTAAATTATATCTCAAAATAAAGGAAAATTTTATTCATTTCTCATAATAAAACTGCTCCTTAATCCAATTTTATCTATCTTTTCAGGAAATATACCTATCCAACAAATTCTGAGCAATTTGGACAATTTTCCAAAATTTCTAAAGGAAAACTGTTGCCGCGCGCTGCAGCGCGCTACAACTGGCCATTTTGCGAAATCGGGCACCACAGCACACTACAGCGGCGCCATTTGCAAAACGCGGGCGTGATCGTGCGCTACAGTGGGACTCTTTGCAAAACGCAGGCGCGATAACGCGCTGCAGCGGGATTCTTTGCAAATGCGGGCGCTAAAGCGCGTTGCAGCTGGACACTTTGCAAAACACGGGCGCAATCGCACGTTGCAATGGGACACTTTGCAAAATGCGGATGCATTCGCGCGCTGCAACAGGCAAATTTACAAAAACTGCTGGCACGACTGCGCGCTACAGCACGATGCAGTGCACTGTAGTGACCCTTCACTTATCAAACCTGATCGCCCCAGCGCGCCGCAGCGGGACTGTTTGCAAAACACCTATCCAACAAATTCCGAGCAATTTGGACAATTTTTCAAAATTTTTAATGTTACTATAAAATGTATGAAGTTTTCTTCAAGTATTATTAAAAATTGAGATCTAAATGACTTGTTAAAGAAATGTATAAGACTATTGAGGACTTGATTGTGGACCAAAGAGAAAAGACTTTTTAACTCAAGAACTAAGTTGTCTTATGCTCCATAGCTCACCTTAGTTTGATGCTAAATTTAAGAGTACATAAGAGCTTAGAATTATGTGAGAAAGTTCTTGAGCTTAGTACACCTTAATCTAAGCTCAACTAAAGAGTTGATGCGTGTGATGCTAAGACCCTCTAATTGAGCTCTGTTGCTCAACATAATTCAGGGAGGTAATGGAATAATTATGTGCTCATGAACAAGGTGACATAGTCAATGAGCCCAATGAATTCCATCCCTCACCTCAAATATGTGTGATGCGCGTGATGCTCTTAGTGAAATCAATGTTTGTAAGATTTTTATAATTAACAACCCTCATCTCCATGATCAAGAGATGAGATAAAAACTACAAACCTAAAATCTTATAAGAACCTTTGTGCTGAAATTAAACCAACTGTGTGTTCATTTTGTGCACAAGATTTGAACTTGTAAATCTTTAAGATAAAACTCAAAGCAAGACAATGTGCACTTTATCAAAATCTTAGTTAATAAAAGATAAATGCTTGAGGAATCACCATACATAAGTTGTTTATCATATCATGTGAGAGACACCCAACTCTCCTCTTCCTTTTATTTAACTTATTTTCTACTAAGTGATTGTCGTGCTTATTCTAGAACCAACTTAAATAAAACACCCATAGCTTAAATATTAGTGATAATAAATACACCTTAGTAATAAAACATTTAATTCGCCGTGGTTCGATAAATACTGGAAACTCAAACTTTCCACTTGTTACTTCAGACCACGTACACTTGCGTGAAAGCGCAGACGCGTATTTTAGGTCTGTCACTTACTAACAGCATATTCAATGTATCCATAGCTAGGGATTTATCCTACCAAGATAGGGTAGAATTATCTACCCTATAATATTTAAGTTAACTCAAACTGACCCAACATCAAAGCTTGTAAATGGTTAGGAATCAAAGACTGAACTATGGAACTAGCTTTACTATAGTCTAACGAGTGAAATAATTCTCAAAACATAAAACTTATTTTTGAATCACATGGTTTTAAATTTAAAGGCTATGTACTAATTACAGTTTAAGATTATTTATAGAATCATGAATATTATTGTATTTTGAGATTCTTTAAGTTCTTCTGAGATTGCTTAGCTTAGTATTTAAAACCAAATTTGTGAAATACCAGATTTCTTTTCAAATTAATTTTCTAATTTTAAAATTCATGATAAATTGATAAAACAAAATTATAGGATTACTAGGAACATTTTTAGAAATTTGTTTGGTAATTTATTTGAAATTTTTCAATTTTCTATCGTTTCATGGTTATTTTTTTATATTTGATTAAGAAAAATATGCAAAACTATTTTGTCATCAAATTGAAAATATGACTTCGCCATTATGAACATCACCCCTGAAATAGCTAGGAATGATATTTTGTAAAAATTTGGAAGTCGTCAAATTTTCTCGAATTTTTTAATATATTTTAATACCCCAAAGATTATGATAATTAAATTGATCTCGAAATTGAAATCTGACTTCACCGTTGTGTTTCTCACCCACAAATTAGCTAAAGGTGAAATTTTGGGATTTTTAGGAACTCATTCAGTTTTGGTTTAAAAAAAAAAAAAGTCGTCGTTAACGGGCGCGTCAACACGCCGTCTAAGCGGCGGATCCCACGGTTGCCATCGTTTGCTTCTCAAGCAGACAGCGCAGATTTAATCTACGTTTGATGCCATTCTAGGCGACAACAACCAATGTTAACGCCGTTAACGGCTCCGTTAACAGCGCCGTTAGCAGACGGATCAGCTAAAAATAAGAAAAAATTTGAAATTTCAAATGCAAATTTTGGCTCAACCACTTATCCAAATTAGGCAATTTTAGTGTCTATGAAATCCTCTCATCAAGACCTATCTAATGGACACCTTAATTTGAAATTTTGGTAATTTTTATGTGATCAATTTTAAGGATGATTAAACTTTCATTTTTAGCACTTTTGGGCAAATTAAACAAAAATTTCACAAAAATTTTATCTTGATTCTATCCATAGGAATATGCTATTCGTATTATCATAGAAATTTTCTTCATTAGAAGATAAAAGAAGTACCATCCAATCTTAACCATTCAAATCCTCCAAGTTCAAATACTTTCCATTGGATCTATCCTAATGCTTACCTATGAAATCCACTTAACTATAAAGAGGGTTGGACACTTTCTTATCCTCTTAAGGCTCCATTATTAACTTCAGCAAACACTCAAAACCCTCTCCATCTCTTTCTCTCATACTTTTCCTTCAAGCTAAAAGACTTCACCCTACACCTTCTCAAAGACTAAAGGAGCATCAAGAAGACTTCAAGTTCCCATCAAGGTGATAGGAACTCTAGCAAAATCATCATCATCCTTCATTCTTTCTTTAGTCCCAAGGTGAGCAAATAAATTGCAAAAAATACTCTTCTCCATATTTTGTATTATGCTTAACTTAAACTTTAAAGTCATTAATGATGACTTAGTTTTAATTTAAATCAGCAAGCTTATGCCATAAGAAAGTTGCAAATTTTTAAGGAGTTTTATTAAATATTTATGTTCATGCTAATAATTAGGATGATGATATATATGTAATATATTCAAGTTGTTTTTTAAATTAATATTTAGATTTAAATTCATTTACAAAATCATATCTCACATAAATATGAGTTTCACATGTTCAAGTTCATATATTTGAATGAAATTATATGTATTTGGAAACTTTAGATTTCCTTCCATGAGAATCGGCCGTAGCCCATGCATATATATATATATATATATGTATATATATATATAATCAATCAATATACAATAGCTCAACCGAGATCAAACTCCACGGTATCCTCTACCAAGAGGTTCAAAAGCCTCCTGGAGAGCACAACGCTCCTATCAAAAGAAAAAAACCCCTGACGGGCCAAAAAAGCACAAAAGTCTGCTACCCGATTCGCACTACGCGATCGGTAAGCAAAGATAACACGTGGAATCTCGAGCAAAAAAGAGAGGGGGTCCGCCTGTCCGTTGCTTCCATAAGAATGAATATTGTATGTTCAAATTTTGTTAAATTTAGATTTATCATCACATTTAAATGAAATTTGTAAAATAATATCTCATATTATGATTAAAATATCTGTTTAAGAGTTTCACTTATTACTACTTAAGTGGGTCATCACAATCTCCCTAACTTGAGTAACTGACGTCCTCGTCAGTATCCACACACAGATCCAAGAACCGTCCATTGGGTGGATAGGACTAGAGGTGACCCCTACAGGCACAAGAGGTACCCACAACCATGTAGCATCTTAACCATCATGGATTCAAGAGCCTGCTCACATGAAGTGGTACTTTGCCATGTATGGCACTTAGCTCCTATCTGACACCCTATGGTTTGCTCTGATACCATTTGTAACAGCCCAAACTCTTAAGCACCAAGGTATTATCCGCTTTGGCCAGAAAGGCCTCACGATTTTGCCCTCAGAAGATAACTTCCTAGTAGGTCACCCATCCTGGGAGTGCTCCCACCTGAGCACGCTTAACTTTGGAGTTCTTATCAGGAACTCCACTGTTATCTAAAAAGGCGCCTCGATGTTTAAGAGTTTCACTTACTACTACTTAAGTGGGTCATCACAGGAATGGCCCCAACTTACTTCAGTGACTGAAATACGCAATTTCTTAGGATTAGCTGGTTATTATCGTAAATTTATTAAGAAATTTTCCGAAATTGCAGTCCCTCTTACTCATCTTACACAAAAAGGTGTACCTTACATATGGGATCCATCTTACGAATTAGCATTTCAAAAGCTAAAGGAATGTTTAACATCGGCTCCTATTCTAGTGCTGCTAATTAAAGGAAAAGATTATCAAATTTATAGTGATGCTTTTTGGATTGGTTTAGGTTGCATTCTTATGCAAGAAGGTAAGATTATAGCCTTTGCTTCCAGACAACTGAAAACTCATGAGAAAAACTACCCTGTCCATGATTTGGAATTGGCTGCGATAGTGTTTGCACTTACGATCTAGAGACACTACTTATATGGAGTAAGATGTGAAGTCTTCACTAATCACAAAAGTTTGAAATACATCTTTACTCAAAAAGAAATAAATTTAAGGCAGCGAAGATGGTTAGAGTTAATCAAGGATTATAACTTATCGATTCAATATCATCCTGGAAAGGCAAATGTAGTAGCAGATGCACTAAGTCAAAAAGCAACTTCCCATTTACATATGTTAACCTCTAACCCTATTTTACTCAAGGAAATGGAAGATCTCCAATTAGAAGTAGTGTTACCATCGGATGCTAATCTATTTCAAATGACTATAGAATGCTCATTAATTGATGAAATTAAAGAAGCTCAATGGAAAGATGAAGAGTATAACTCTTTGGCTGCATCTATTCAATCAAGAAAGCATTTAGAATTAAATTTGGATTCAAACAAAAACATTTGGTGTGGATCTAGAATTTGGATACCTAATGAAGATGAGTTAAGATTAAAATTATTAAAAGAAGCCCACCATTCCGGATACTCTATTCATCTAGGAAATAATAATATGTATCAGGATTTGAAATCACACTTTTAGTGGCCAGGAATGAAGAAAAGTATCGCTGAATTTATATCCAAGTGTTAAGCATGTAACTTAGTAAAAGCGGAGCATCAAAAACCAGGAGGATTACTCCAATCTCTAGCTATTCCTCAATGGAAATAGGAAGACATTTCTATAGATTTCATAACTAGTTTTCCTAGCTCGAAATCTAATAATGATTCTATTTGGGTAATTATTGATAGGCTTACAAAATCAGTGCACTTTTTACCCATCAAGCAGACAGATACAGTGGACAAACTAGCAAAGATTTACCTTAACGAAATTGTAAGACTATATGGTATTCCAAGGACCATTATTTTTGATAGAGATAGTCGATTCACTTCAAGGTTTTGGAAAATGGTTCATCAAGATCTTGGTTCCCAGCTCTGTATGAGCATGGCATTTCATCCGCAAACTGATGGACAAACTGAAAGGGTGAACCAAACTTTAGAAGATCTACTTCGCTTGAGTATCTTAGATTTTGGAGGAAATTGGGATGATCATCTGTCGTTAATCGAATTTTCCTATAATAATAGTTTTCAAGCAAGTATTGGAATGGCTCCTTATGAAGCTCTTTATGAAAGAAGGTGTATCACTCTTTTATCTTGGAACAACATTGGAGAAAATAGAATATTGAAATTAGATCTAATTCTTTAAGCAACAGAAAAGATTAAGTTAATTCAGCACCGAATAAAAATAGCTCAAGATAGGCAGAAGCAGTATTTTGATGCTCATCATCATCAGGTAGAATTTTCTGTTGGAGACTTTGTATATCTGAAATTAAATCCATTCAGAGGAGTTCCAAGATTCAGAGTTTTTGGGAAATTAAGTCCAAGGTTTTTTGGACCTTTCGAAGTCTTAAAAAGAGTGGGTCAAGTGGCATATCAAATCAAGCTTCCATCACATTTAAGTCTAATGCATGACATATTTCACATCTCCTCATTAAGGAAATGCTTATCAAAACCTTCAATGAGAGTGAAAGTAGAAGATATTAATTTGCACCAAACCTTAGTTATGTGATTGAACCAGAGAAATTCTAGATCGAGATAAAAGGAGATTGAGAAATAAAACCATTCCCATGATAAAAGTTTGATGGAAGAATTGCCGCAAGGAAGAAGCTACATTGGAAGAGGAATCAAGTATGAAGAAACTCTACCCTCATTTATTTTACTAGTAAGTGATTATAAATCTAGTAAACTTCTTTAAAAATTTTAGATTGATGTCAAGACGGCATCATTTTTAAGTTGGAGAGAATGTGAAATACCAGATTTCTTTTCAAATTAATTTCCTAATTTTAAAATTCACGATAAATTGATAAAATAAAATCATAGGATTACTAGAAATATTTTAAGAAATTTTCTTGGTAATTTATTTAAAATTTTTCAACTTTCCATCATTTCCTAGTTATTTTTTTTATATTTGATTAAGAAAAATATGCTAAATTATTTTATCATTAGATTGAAAATCTGATATCGCCATTATGCTCATTACCCTGAATTAGCTAGAAATTATATTTTGGAAAAATTTGGAAGTCGTCAAATTTTCTCGAATATTTTAATATATTTTAATACCCAAAAAATTAGGATAATTAAATTGATCTCAAAATCAAAATCCGACTTCGCCGTTGTATTCCTCACCCCCAAATTAGCTAAGGGTGAAATTTTGGGATTTTTAGAAACTCATTCAATTTTAGTTAAAAAAAAAAAAAAAAGACGCCGTTAACGGCGGCGCGTCAACGCGCTGTCTAAGCGGCGGAACCTACGGCTGCCATCGTTTGCCGCTCAAGCGGATGGCGCAAATTTAATCTGCGTTTGACGCTGTTCACGGTTAAAGCGACCGCCGTTAATGGCGTTAACGACGCCGTTAGCAGACGGGTCAGCTAAAAATAAGAAAAAATCTGAAATTTCAAATGCAAATTTTGGCTCAACCACTTATCCAAATTAGACAATTTTAGTGTCTATGGAATCCTCTCATCAAGACCTATCTAATAAACACCTCAATTTGAAATTTTGATAATTTTTATGTGATCAATTTTAAGGATGATTAAACTTTGATTTTTAGCACTTTTGGGCAAATTAAACAAACATTTCACAAAAATTTTATCTTGATTCTATCCATAGGAATATGCTATTCATATTATAATAGAAATTTTCTTCATTAGAAGATAGAAGGACTACCATCCAGTCTTAACCATTCAAATCCTCCAAGATTAAATACTCTCCATTGGATCTATCTTAATGCTTACCTATGAAATCCACTTAACCATAAAGACGGCTGGACACTTTCTTATCTTCTCAAGGCTCCATTATTAACTTTAGCAAATACTCAAAACTCTCTCCATCTCTTTCTCTCATACTTCTCCTTCAAGCTAGAACACTTCACCATGCACCTTCTCAAAGACTAAATGAGCATCAAGAGGACTTCAAGTTCCCATCAAGGTGATAGGAACTCTAGCAAAATCATCATCATCCTTCATTCTTTCTTTAGTCCCAAGGTGAGCAAATAAATTGCAAGAAATACTCTTCTACATATATTGTATTAAGTTTAACTTAAACTTTAAAGTAATTAGTGATGACTTAGTTTTAATTTAAATCATCAATTTTATGTCATAAGAAAGTTGCAAATTTTTAAGGAGTTTTCTTAAATATTTATGTTCATGCTAATAATTAGGATGATGATATATATGTAATATATTCAAGTTGTTATTTAAATTAATATTTAGATTTAAATTTATTTGCAAAATCATATCTCACATAAATATGAGTTTCACATGTTCAAGTTCTTATATTAGAATGAAAATATATGTATTTGGAAACTTTAGATTTGCTTCCATAAGAATGAATATTGTATGTTCATATTTTTTGTTGAATTTAGATTTATCATCACATTTAAATAAAATTTGTAAAATATTATTTCATATTATGATGAAAATATATGTATTTAGAAACTTTAAATTTACTTCCATAAGAATGAATACCATATGTTCAATTTTTAATTTAAATTAATGTTTAAATTGTTCACATCTTATGTTAGGATTAAAATTATCCTATTAATTTTACTATTTTGTGATTTGTTTCACTAATCACCTTTTTGCCTAATTAATCACTAAACCTCAATATATTGATAATATCATAACTTATCCAAATTACATCTAAATATTTTGATCCAATATACCATTTTGATCAGAAAAATACAAAGAATACTAATCTGTGAGAAAATTTTAATTTCTATCATTAAATTGCTTAATTTAGCTGAATTACTTTAAAAATGGATAAGTGAATATTAGACTCATTAATTATCCAAAATTTAAATTGTAAGTTTTTGATCACTCACAAAATAGAGGAGAGCACATTTGCACTGTCAAAGTATTTTTTTTCTATAATTAATTTCACTAATTACTCACTAATTATTCATTAATGAGCTTAAACCTAATTTTAAATTTATTAGCCTCAAAACTTAGCCACATGAAATCCAAATTGAGAAAACTCAGTTTTATTATAATCAGTATGATATAAGAAAATTATAGCCACTGACTTTGTTCAATTTGGACACCTAATGAATAAATTAGCTTTTTATCATAAATTTCCCAAATTATACTTTTAACCCTAAACCTTATTTTGGTCATAACTTAGTTAAAAGACCTCAAAATTTAAAAATTTTAGGTTTTATGGAATCCTTAGGCAGTAAGCAACACAAGTATAGCAAAAATTCCAGATTTCCATAAGTGCAATTATTAATCAACTCTTAATGAACTTAAATATTAATTTAAGCTCATTAGCCTTAATCCCTGGCTAAATTATGTGTTCTTAGTGTCTAACTTCATATTAGATAGTAAGAAAATATTTTGCATTAATAAAATTTAATTTGGAAGTCTAATTCTTAAAATCACTTTTTGAGCACCTTTAAGAGGGGCATTTTGGTCATTTTGGCCAAATATTAAATTAAATAAATTTTAATAAATTAAAATAGTTCTTTATATCTTAAATTAGTAACTTAATAATTCAAAATCAATTAAAAAGTATTTAGATCATTTTCTTATTTTAGAACCCTAAATTATAAAATTTAGTACTTATAAACCTAATATTACATTAAATAAATAACAAATCATATTAAATCATAAAATATTAAGTTAATGAATTAAATTATTATTTGGCAGATCAAAGGAATTAATTTGGTTATATTTTTATTAAAACAGTCAGGTACGTAGATCTACATATAAGTTTTATTTCAGCATATCTATTTTGAGCTATTTTCATTTGAATCTTGCTTATGCATTCAAATATGCTTACCGCTTATTGATTTGCAAAAATTATCATAAGGCATGTAACAAAAAGATGAAATATATTATATTATTGTGGTGTTTGTCTTTGGAAAATAGAAAGCAACATTGAGAATCTGTACAGATTATGTCTGCTGGCAGCCCCTGGGAGTCATACGGAGGGATTTAGCCCTTTTTAGGTAGTTGTCAAATCCGGAGGTAAGACACGCCATCAGTTTTCAAATTTTGAATAAGCTACCGACGGGAAGCGAGAAAGCTTCGTAAAGGTTATGCCTATGGGTTTACCCATTTGGGCTTCGGAGTCTACAGACTCGACTTTATGTTGCAAATGCTTATGATAAAATTTATTTTATGCTTTTCTTATATACTAAACTTCAAGGCTAATATGCAGGGCAAAAGTTAATTTTATTTGTCAAATGTTTTACTTCTTACTTAAAATGTAAAAGTTTCTTTATCTCACTTTTACATTAATTTATGTCTGTTATAGGATGCTAGAATGTAATTATTATAAGAGTGATCTATGTACTCCTACTTGACTGGTAATTATTGATAATATTTCAAGTTTTGATAATTAAGCTTTAAGGAGATCTTTTTGCATTAAAGTTAATGATAAAGTTTGAGAAGACATTTTAAAATTTCAAACTTCTTTTGTAATAATTATAAACTGTGTAATTCATATGAATGACTCTTAATGTAAATATGGATATTTATATATTTTATTTTCTTTACTTTCATGAATGTATATTTTCAAAGTACGAATTATTCCTTGGAAATTCTCAAACTCGATTCCCCGGCCATCACAAAACTCTAACCAGATTCATAAGAGATTTGATATCTTCAATTTATTAGAAGAAGAGTCTGTGTTCAAATTAGGATTCCTATAGTTGTGCAGAATTTATCAATGAACTAGTAATAATATTTGGGGGAATAATAGGGCATGAAGTTACAGATACTTATAAGGAATAATTTTGGTTGTATTAAACAATGAATGGTCTTTTTATTGTTCTATTTACTTTAGCTGAATATCTGCTCATGCTATAATAGTTTTTAATCAGAGTTTAATCCCTCCAGCATAGTTATTAGATACAACAGGAGTAAAAGATGATTTTCCATAGTTTATTTCTACAATTCTAGGGGAGTTTCTAAGTAGTATTCCATCAGGTTCTCAATTCATTTTTTTTATAGAAGAGAGGTTGCAGATGCAACAATTATATGATTGGGATATTCTACCTTATATAAGATATCTTTTACATCTTTTAAGCACTATTTAGTTAAATGGGAAAGATATATCCTTGTGAAGATAAAATAGTATGTTGGAAAATTTTGCCTTACCACAAAATTTTAAATATTCTATACCTTTGATCTACTAGTTATTAGGATTCTTAATGTTAGTTCAAATCTTCTAGTATAAAGTCAATGTTTACCCATTCAGTTTCGGTAATCCAAGAGATCTTATATGCATACTATTCTGAGTATATGGTACTATGGATGTCATCTTAGTATTCATTTAGTGATTGTATGGCAGAAAAACTATCCATTAGAGAGATAGGAATACAAATTTCAATCTAACACCTTATGGAGTTCTCTCATACCAACTGTGGTGGCCACCCCCTAATCATCCGGATTAAGAGGTGATCGTCAACGAGCAAACCTTTACTTAGCATTCAAATTAAGGAACAGTCCTTCTTAATCAAATGCCAAGGGAAGATATGCCCTAAAGAGAAGAGCAAAGGAGAGCCAATCACTGAATGAGCGTACTATAGTATATCAGAGTGTGGAGAAAAGACAAGTAATAACATCCATACAATCCAGATAAGAACTATACAACTCAGAATACATAAGCATAAAAAGAAAAGCAGTTAAAATTTTGTATTATTACAAAACATCAATTAAAAGCTTAAGCAGAAAATAAAGATCACTCAATCCTAACAAAGAAACAGAAAGAACTAGGAGTCTTCTCTTGCATGCTCCTCCTCCTGAACCAGATCTCCAGAAGGTTCCACAACCTCAAAAAGCTCAGAATCTACTATTGTCGTCTTCACAATGATATGGCCCCAGTCAACAAAAGAAAATTCTAGTTAGACAAAATGTCTAAGTATATTTTAGGCTGTAAATTATTTTTTTAAATGATATCACAACACCTAAGCAAAAATAGGAGCAGTAAAGCATCAAAGAAAGGTGGCAAAGCTATAATTAACATAATTATAACTCATACAAGGTGTGTGGTAAGCACATACCTCAACTCAAGCTACAGAAAAGGGGTAAGTAACATATAATGAAATCTACTAAGCCAAAAGGAAAATCCTAAGTAATATGATCAACTTAAGACATGCTGGTTACAATATAAAAATGAAAGTACTAAATTGAAAGTAAAGTTCTAACATCCTAACATGCCATAAAGTAAATTGAACTGCTGAAAGTACAATATATATTTAAAGTTGTAAGTACTAAGGAACTGCTGTATATAAATATGCTGAACTGTAAAGTAAATGATATGCCAGAACTGTAAAGTAACAGTAAAGTAAATGTAAAGTAAAAGTATAAAGTAAAGTATGGAGATACTCTTACTTAGTCCTGCTAAAAAGTAAGGTCCATTTGATCATCTAGGAAAGAGTCCCAGTTTAAAGTATGTTGCACTAGGAAAGCGTCCTAGGCAAGAGTATCACGCACTAGGAAAGTGTCCTAGGCAAATGTATCACGCATTAGGAAAGTGTCCTAGGTAAAAGTAACACGCACTAGGAAAGTTTCATAGGCAAAAGCTATCTCAAAAGTAAAGTTATACTAAAATGCAGACTAAATAAGACATAACTCACACAGTTTAATAAAGTTAATTCCAACAAATTTCCTCCTTAAGTAATGAAAATGCCATATGAATGTATTCAAAATTTAACTTAGAATATCAAATATTCCATGTCCAATATAATGTGTCCAATTGTATAATTAATTCTAAAATAAGGAAAGCATAGCATACAATTTTCAATGAATAAAAATAGCACTAAACAACTTTGTGATATCACTTTGCTTTCTAACAAGTCACTCTATCTAATCTGAACTTATATAAGTTTAGGATCTCCAATATCCAGCTATCGAGTATAAATCCAGAATATCAATCTTACAAGTTAAAAGAAGTTAGACCTAATCAAGTCCTAACATATATAAATCACATGACACTTAATTAAGCTTAATAACAAATCAAACATCCTAATTAATGATTTTACGAATCCCAAACTAATCTTGATTAATGTAAATCAAAATTGGGGGATGAAGAAGTTAAAATCCAAGTATTGGATTTTAACATTCTTAATCTAATAGGTTCTAATCCTATTGGTATTATGTTAACTCAAATCTCATGAGTAATAATTAAGGCTATCTTATTAAGTAAAATCAAGCTTAGTAAGATGGATCTCTAATCTTAAATTTAAAGTTTTAATACAAAATAATCATAAATAAAAGATGAAATTCTAGAAAGCTATAAAACTAAGGTTTCATTTATTAAGTACCCATTTACTTATTAGATGAACTCTAACCTAATTTTTAAGCTATATCCTACAGAAATAAGATCATAAAGGTTTGAAGTAAGAGTCCTAAAGAGAATATTTAAATTTTAATCTTAATCTTACTTAATTATTATTATGATAAAATTAACTTATGGAAGGCATAAGGTGAACTAAATTCACCTTATAAGGCCTAAATTAGGACTTAGGGAATTTTAAGTAACTTTTAGGGTTTTTCATAAATTATCATTTTAATGAGTTTAAATATTATAAAATGATTCCAAATCAATTGTATTACTAATTTAAGAGGCTTAAGAATGAATATAAGGTTTAATGAGACTAAAACCTAAATTTGGGCAAAATGACCATTTTGCCCCTACATTAAGGGTCTAAAATTCATCTTTATGAGTTAAGGCTCATATCTAGAGTTTATTGAAGTGGAGTGATTACTTACTATCTAATATGAGTTTAGATAATAAGTACATCTATCTTGGTTAAGAATTAAATCTTATAAGGTCAAGTTAAGGAATTTGACCTATAAGGGCAAATTGGTAATTTGGCTTAATAAAATCTAAATTTTCTATCAGTTTATTATAGCTATATTTTAAGGTTTCCATAGAACCTAAAATCATTAAATTTTGATAAGTATTGGCTAAGTTATAGCCAATACAAGCCTTAGGCTTTATAATTAGGGTTTAAGGTAATTAGTGAGTGATTAATAAAATTAAACACAGAATCACTAAACCAATCACATAACTAAGTTCTACTCTACTTTAGGAGTGATCAAAAACCAAAATTACTCTATTTGGATTATTAATTATGCTAATATTTACTAATCAAGTTTTAAGGTGATTAGGATGGATTAATAGATCTAAAATATTTTTGTAGTTTACTATTAATTAGGTCTTTCTGATTAAAATGGTGCATTAGAAGATCTAATTTGGAGCTCAATTGACTATGTTATTATCAATTGAAGTTCTATGGGTAATTAGGGTAATTAGGGTTAGGTCCAAAAAGTGATTAAGCTAATATTAATCCAAATAGAGAATTGAACAATATTAGATTATTCTAGAGGTTCTACTGATCACTTTAAGACCCATATTGACTAGGTTTGGACTAGTGATTACAAAGTTATGGTTAAATGAAGTTTTTGGACATTTTAGGGTTTTAATTAGGGGTCCTAAATGTCACTATGTTACATATAGCTCTAAATGGAAATCCAATAGTTGCATATTATTCTTCTAATTTTACTGATCAAAATGGTATATATGTATGTTAAATTTGAAGTTGTACTTTTGGAGTTATTAATGTTTGAAATTTTCTATATAATTAAATAAATTAAATTAAATCTAATAAAATAATTTAGTCTAATTATATTTATATAAATTTTTTTGTCGTGCAGGTGGGACCCACACAACTGGATGGCACCGATAGCGAAAGCCATCAGAACACTTGTCGGCCTGGGGTTTGCTGGCTGATCTAGATGGGACCCACGCCTTGACTGGACTAACAAGGCAGACCACGCGGCAGAATTAGATTGGTTGAAGATCTGTGAGAAGGCCACACCTTTCCGTGGCGCTGACAGAGACGTACCCATGCAATAATCGCATGACACGTGCCGACCCGCCCGAGACTGCACACAAGTCGGGTCGAACTCAACCCGATTGAAGCCATCTTCTTCCTTCCGCGATAATAGATTTAGGGCTTCCCTTTTGATGGCGCATCCACCGGAGGGGTGGTTCAGCTCGCCTGGATTCATGAAGAGCAAGGTCAAGGCTTCCTCCTAAGTGCTTAATCGGGCATGGGGATGGACTGAGCAACGGGTAACTCTTAATCCTAAGTGAATCTGCACGGCGGAAAGGGCGAGGTTCCTCTTTGGACCCTTCTTAAATTTTGCTCAATCGAACCGGTAACAATTAAATCAAACACTATGATGCTATAATCCATCTAACAAGATAAATACACAGATTAACATATAGCCAATCAATTGAATAATTAGAAGATGGGGTTGTACCTGACTGACGGTTACGATGGTTT
Source organism: Gastrodia elata (assembly GCA_016760335.1). NCBI lineage: Eukaryota > Viridiplantae > Streptophyta > Magnoliopsida > Asparagales > Orchidaceae > Gastrodia > Gastrodia elata. Next base: position 63,314,875 of record CM028670.1, on the reverse strand, counting down.
CAAGTTAATCGAGTCGATTCCTCTCTTGGACTTTCAGTTTTTGACAGATCTCACGAACACTCGAGGGAATGGAGGCTTAACGAGGCTAAATCATTGACCTGAAGAGCTCTATGGCGGTGGGGCATCCACCTGGCTGGTCGGGGAGCGTTGCGTGCGGGCTTCGTGCGCCACGCGTGAGCGCGACGTAGACGATGCACACGGACCGTTCGATCGCCAATCGGATGGTTTTATTTCACTGTTTGATCTAACAATGGAGAGGGTGACAGCATTACTTACGGCCGACGGCATCGTTAAGCATATTAAATAATAAATTAATTTATTTATTTATATAGATTTTATTAATTAAAATTAATTGATCTAATATATTTCAAAATTTTCAATAAATCACCCCTAGCTAATTGAGGGGTGAGGAACGCAACGACGCATTAGAATTTTTGATTTGACGAGTATTTAATTACTTGAATTTTTTGGGAATTTAAATAATATTAAAATATTCATCAGAATTTTGAGACTTTCGATTGACCCAAAAACATCACCCCTAATTAATTTGGGGGTGGTGAATGCAATGGTGAAGTCTATTTTTTGATTTGAGGTCAATTTAAATATGGCAATTTTAGGGTTTTCTAGAAATTCCCAAAATCAGGATTTTATCCATTTGATCCTTGATTTGGACTGGATCATAGAGGTGAGTTATAAAAGACTTAATTAAAATACTAGAATTATAATTAGGACTTAGATTAGTCATAATTGACCTAAGTAACAACCTGGGTTGTTACAGCTTCCCCCCAAAATAATTTTGGAACATTTACAGAGAACATTAGCGATCTAGCCACCTCTAACAAATGCCTATATTTCCTTTAAGCGATTCTATTTTATTGTGAGGTATCAATAGATGTACTTAAGTGAACTATGCCTTCTTGTGCTAGAAAAAATTATCCTATAATGGAGTTGAAATATTCCTAGCATTATTAGACTTTAAAATTTGTATTTTTGACTGGAATTGGGTTTGAATCATATTTTGAAATTTTTTGAAAATTTGACTCATTTCAAATTTTTCTTTCATGAGGAATAATCAAGTTAATCTAGTGTGATCATCTATAAATGAGACAAACCACTAGTACCAATTACATTTTTTATTCTTAAAGGACCCCAGATATTGTTATGAATCATTGAGAATGAACTAGACTCTTTATAGGATTGAATGGGAAAATGAGACCGGACTTGTTTTGATAATTGACAGATTTCACACTCAAGATTTTGGATTTTTATTAAATAATGAAGCAAATAAATGCTTGAGATACGTAACATTGGGATGACCTAAGCAATAATGCCACAACATAATTGCACTATCATTATTTTGATATGATATCAAAAAAGAATTACTACCAATTGCCATTTGAGGTTGTTCTTGTGGATCGTGGTGCTCCTTAAGGATGTAGAGTCCAGAGCATTCCTCGGCATTGCCAATCATCTTCCCTGAATCCAAATCCTGAAATTCACAGTGAGTGGAGGAAAAATTAGTAATACATCTCTTTTCCTTAATGAGCTTACTAAATGATAATAGATTACAGTCCAAGTTAGGAAGAAGGAGAACAGAGTTGAGAGTAAGATCCCTTGATAGCACAACTGAACCTGTATTGGCAACCTTTTATAGTGAGCCATCTGCTATTCGGACTGTTAAATTATTTTGGCATGCGCTATATGTATCAAAAATAGTCGTATCTCCCATCATATGATTAGATGCTCCTGAGTCCATGATCCAAGGTTTTTTACGTTTCTTACCAATAGTGAAGGCACTCAAAAAATTACCTTTGTGAGCCAAGGTTCCGTAACTAATGGCCTGATTGGAAGAAGAGCTAGTTTGTGACTGTACTGATAGAAGAGGAGACAGTAGTTTCTGAAGCATCACCATTTGCTCCTTATTAAAAGAGCTAGTTTTAGGTTGTCGCAATTGGTCATCAGTAGCTGCATGATTTCCTCGTCCTTCTTTCTCAAGTGGTTGACATGGCTTCCAATCTACTAGCTTTCCATGAATCTTCCTGCAAGTTTTTTTTGAGTGTCCTGGCTTTCTGCAATGATCACACCAAGGTCTACCTCCTTTAATTTTTTGACGATTGTCAAAAGGAGCAAATTGAGTCTTAAGAGTCGAGATTCTTCCATATTTAGTTGCTGATGGGATCCCATCATGAGATTTTTCCAACTTTCTTCGCGACATACTTTAGAGAATGCCTCTCTAAGGCTAGGTAAAGGTTTTACTCCTATGATTCTTCTTCTAATTTCATCAAGATTTTTGTTCAAGCCTAACAAAAATTTAAACACACATTTTGTGGCGCCCCACCCCTTAATCCACAGATTAAACTAAGGGGTGGTGTGTCACTCTAGCTAACCCTTCACTTATTATTGGATTATGATGAAACCCACAATCCACTTAATAAGGGAAGGAGTAAGTATAGAATCAAACTTTTAATCACTTAATAAGAATTCATACAGAGTGCGGAAGCAATTTATAATAAGAAACACCCAAGTATCACAGTATAAATGTAATGAAATATAACTCAGAATATAAGCATATAATAATCCCAATACACAGTCACAGGTACCTGTATTATTACAACATTAAAGTTTAAACAAATAGAAGAGAAAGCACGCTATCCTCATAGGTAAAATAAACGGCTAAATATCCTCAGGTACAAGCTGCTGCTCCTCCTCCAAGTAAGGCTCCTCCTCAGGTACTGCAACCCCAACCTGCTCTAAACCGGACATTGTCAATTTCACAATGTAGGGCCCCAGCCAAAAAAGAAAAAAAATCTTGTGTTAGACAATTATCTAAGTACATTTTAGGCTGATAAGTTTTTATGTATTTTGTAATATCACAATTTTACCATTTTTAAGCAATAACCATACAAATATAGGAGCAACTAGCAATGCAAAAAGGAAGGAAAAGCTATAAATAATCATTTATAACTTAAGCAAAAAGAGAGGCTAAGACATACCTCAAATGCAAGCTAAATAAGGTAAGGTATATGAATATAAATAACTAAATGAGTACTGGAAGGAAATACTACATCCTAAACATGCTGGTGATCAAAAGATACATGCAAATTAAAATAACATAACTCAACAGTGATACATATAATAGCTGCAAAATTTTAACATCCTAAAATATGTATATAAGCAAAATAAGGAAATAGTTGACTGAATAAAAATACTGAAAAGTAAACAAAACATCATGACTGCATATATATAAACGTATGTATACTAACTGCCATACAGAAAAGAGCTAATCTAGCCCACCGAATATCGAAAGATCTTAGCACCAGCACGGCTAAGGCACCAACAGTGTACCCCCAGTATCATACGAGACTAGGCAATTAGCACACAATAAAGTAACAGAAGATATAAATAAGGTCTTCCCCTACTGTCATATGAGGCTAGGCAATCAGAAGACATAATTGAGAGGCAGCTCAAATACATATAATTATTATCTTTAATTAATTACTTTAATATTTTCATAAGGAATCTAAGGAGTCTCCATATTTTCCTAATATTTTATTTATGCATCAAAGATTTTATATGATATGCTCAAGGAGTTATGGCACAAATACACAAAGGATGTGTAGCAATAATCATCAAATAGAAGCAAGGGACTCTACTAAACATGGTGATATCATTTGTTTTCTAATTTATCCATTCTAACTATTACAAGTTACACAAGTTCAGGATCACCATTTTCCTACTATCGAGTGTAACTTAAAAATTCATCCTTATAAGTTAAAAAGGATTAGAACTGATCAGGTTCTAATCTAGTTCAATCAATGATGACTATGAGTTGAATAAATAAATTATACGTCCTAGTTTTGTAAATTTAGACGTTCTATCTAAGATCTGATCAAGATCTTTTAAACCTATAGATTATGGATTAAACACTATGAGATTGGGCTTAATCGCATAATCCAAAAAGGATAAGACCTAAGATCTAGGTTTCATTCTAAAACTGCTCTACTAATTAAGGCAAATCCTATTAAGTAATCAGACTTAAAAGGATGAAACTCCTATCCTAAAACTAAAGTTAAAAGACAAAATAATCAAAATAAGTTGTAAAATAAAAGAAAAAGTCTAGAAACTAATAAAACTAAGATTTCAACCATTGAGTAACTCATTTACCCAATGAATGAACTCTAACCTATGATCTAGTCCTAGTCTCAGGAAAGGTTCTTAAGGTGTAGTGTTAAAAACTTATGGAAATTTTGGGATCTGACCTAATGGTTGATTTCACTCACTTAAATTTCACTAATATAATTATAACATTTGTTTTTGAGTATGGAGAAGTTAACTAAAGGTTAAGGGTACTCAATCCAATCTTAGGGCAAAATGACTATTTTTCCCCTACTTACGGGTCTAAAAAGTCAACTTTTGATCTAGGGTTCCAAATTTGGATTTCTTAGTTCTAAATGATTCTTTACTATCTAACTTGAAGATAGACAGTAAGTACGCCTAATTTAGACTCCAAATAGTCAAGTTATGACTAAAATGAGGCCAAGGGGTATTTTGGTCATTTTCTAAATTTTAAGAATTCAGATCTTAAATATTATTTAAATTTAATGATTACATTGAAATTTTGAACTAGTTAGCATCTTGAATTTTTGAATTTGGAGTTGATTTGACCAAGTTATGGTCATTTGAATGCTAGAGGCATTTTGGTCAATTTTCCCTAAAATCAACTAGGAATTCTAGAGTTGACTTTTTGTCCTGATGCCCAATTGGGAAAACTAATACTACCACATTGATGAGGCCACTCCCCTGAGTATTTTAAGACTCATATTGACTATGTTTGGTCAACTAGGTCAAAAGTTATGGGGTCCTAAAGAGTCATAAAATATTACATCGTTATACGTACCCCAAAATAAATTTTTACATTATATTATTTGATTCTATTTATTTTTCTGAGTATTTTGAGACCTATATTGACTATATTTGGATTTTCCTACAAAAAGTTATTAAACTTTTAAGTTTTACTATTCAAAAATACAATTTGTATTATTTTACTATTTATTTATTCAAATTGAATTAATTTATGTTTATTTTTAAAGTTATATATACATAATTTCTGTAATTATTAATCCATTAATTAATTTATAATTAATTAAGATCTAATTATTAATTAAGTATTAATTAATCCATTATTTAATTAATATAAATATATAATATTATTATTTTACTGTTAAAAAGTAATTAGGCTAATTACAAGCTAATTAATCTTAATTATCTACTAATATTTAATTAAGGATAATTAATTATAAATTTACTGTTTAATATTAATTAATTATTCTAATTACTGTTAATAATTAATTATCATTAAAATAAGCCTAATTATCCTTTAATTATTAATTATAGTTAATTAATTATAAGATTACTGTTGAAAAGTCATTAACTCTAATTATGATTAATTAACTGCTAACTATAATTAATTACTGATTAACAGTAATTAACTAGTTTAATTACTGTCTGAATTGACAGTGGGCCCCACTCGTGACACGTGGCTACGCCTGATTAGGCGCTGCTCTGCGTGTGGGCCCCACGGTACACGTGGTATGCCCAGTGGCTGCCACGTGGCATTATGAGCCCCATGGGGGAAGCCAAAGAGCTGTGGGGCTTGGGCAGTGGGCCCCACATGACACGTGGCGTGCCCCGCGGCTGCCACGTTGCGCAGTGGGCCCCATGACCGAAGCCAAAGCGTCGCGGGACTCGGGCAGTGGACCCCACATGACACATGGCATGCCCAGCGGCTGCCACGTGGCGCACTGGGCCCCACAGCCAAAACCGAAGAGCCGCGAGGCTCGGGCAATGGGCCCCCACGTGGCGTAGTGGGCCGCACGGTCGAAGCCGAAGAGCCGCGGGGCTCGGGCAGTGGGCCCCACTGGACACGTGGCATGCCCAACGGCTGCCACGTGGTGCAGTGGTCCCCACGGCCGAAGCTGAAGGGACACGGCCTTCAGTGGTGAGTCCCACTTGACACATGGCACTCCTGGAAGGTGCCACATGGCGCTGCGGGCCCCACCAGGGCTTACGCGGACCCGACGCGGTCGGGTCGGGCTCGGGTCGTCCCAAGGGCGCCGAGCTAGGGCACGGCCTTTGTCGGTCTTCCCGGTGCCGGACCACCTCGGCCCGCACGGCCGACGGTAGCCCACGGCGGCGGGCGAACCCTCGCCGAAGGTGGCCGGAGGCGGCGGCAAAACCTAACCCTAGTCCTAGGTCTACGGTGCGAGTGCATGCGTTCGGCCCGAGGGTTCCGAGCCTCGGTTTGAGTCGATCGGACCTGATCGAGCGTGATCGGGTCCGATCGATCATCGATCCGGCTTACGAGCAATAATTATCCCAACTTGACATGGCATGGAGTTGAACGGAGCGGGATCAGAGGGTACCTGAAAATCGACGGTCCAGAGGAGGGGTTCGCAAGTTGACGGCCGCACACTCGATCCACCAAAAGTTGGATCCCAAAGCCTCGGGTCGAGCCTTAAGGGGCCTCGGGGCGGACTCGCCGAGGTCCCTGGCTCCGCTGGTTGGCCGGGGTCGGCGGTGCACGCCGCGTGGCGAGCGAGTGTGGGCGGAGCCCTCGAAGCGGGGCGACTCTTCGACGCCGTCCGATTCGATCGGATCGGACGGTCCTGATGGATCCGTCCGATCAGATGGCGGTAAGGAATGCCGTCCACTTAAGTTGACGGCGCGGAACGACGTCGTCAACTATTTAATAATTAAATATTATTATTATTATTATTATTATTATTATTTTTAAGAAAAAATTCCAAAATTTCAAATATGTTTTTCCTAGCTATTTGAGAGGTGAGGAACGCAACGGCGAGGTCCGACGTGTATTTTGATTCCTCGATTTTCAGGGCATTTAAATATTATTAAAATATTCGTCGAATTTTCGACGACTTCCGATTGACATGAAAACTTCACCCTTAGCTAATTTGTGGTCAACGAATGCAATGGTGATGTCTGTTTTCCAATCCAATGTCAATTTAAATAGGTCAAATTTTATGGTTTCCTAAATTTTCCAGAAATCAGGATTCGATCCATTTGACTCCTGATTTGGACTAGATCGTAGAGGTTGACTCCATTTGACCTAATTAGCACTTATGATTACATTTAAGACTAAGATTAGTCCTATTTGACTAAGATGATAACCTGGGTTATTACACATTTTCCTTTAACAATCTTTTTATACAACAAACCATCAGTAACACAAATCCAGTTATGAACCTCAAACGTATCAAGTTGATGCCAAAGATGAGAAAGAGTATTAAAATATTCAGTTTCCATAAGGTTTCCTTGATGCAAATCGTGGAGGATGCCTTTAATCTGGATGATTTCAGATGTGTTTTTTTATCTGAGAAAGTTTCTTTTGCCATGTCCCAAATTTCTTTGGCAATATCAAATGATATAAAATTTTTGCCAATGTCAGTGATCATAGAGTTGACTAACCAGGACATGACCATATTATTTTTTGCTATCCACTTTTTGTAGGTTGATGCTGTAGTTTCTGGTGCCTCTGAAGCTCCGGTAATGTAGTCATCTTTCTCCTTTCCTCATATAAACATTAACATGGATTGAGACCATTGCAAATAATTTTGCCCATTCAGTTTATGAGCTGTGATTGGAAGAGGAGAGGTTTCCATCTTATGAGAGGATAAAGATGATGAGATGATAATATCAGAAGTAGAGGAGGATGAGTTGGTAGTGCGGGGCCCCGTACTTTCCCGCAGTGATGCTAATATTGATATTAGCATAATCGTGGGGAGTACGGTACTCGAGCTATGGTAAATCCCCAATTTAAGTAAAGTCAAGTAGGACCCAACCTGTCTTAAGCCAAGGACTTGTCACCTGGAATTGTGAACATACATCAATACAAATCAAAGTGGCAGAAGCAAGAAATAGTATAATATAACATCCACATCACAATATAGTATAAGAGAGTAAAAGAAATAGTAATTCAGATTAAATATAGAAAAGTAAATACATCCAGATTTTAATTATTACAAACTGAATTAAATGAAAGTAAAGATCTCTCAAAACCTCACTACAAAAAAGTAAATCTAACTAAATAGCAGTAGGAGGATCCTCCTCCTGCACCGACTCCTCTCCTGCAGTATTGCCTACGAACAGCTCCAAATTTGACATTTGTCGGTATCACAAATGTCAGGGCCCTAGCCAACAAAAGAAAAAGGTTACAGTTAGACAAATTGTTTAAGTATATTTTAGGCTATTTAAGTGAACTGAATATTTAAGATATCACATTTAGGAGTTTTAAACATGCAAGCATTATAAGGTGCTACAAGCTACAAAGAACGGGATAGCTATAAGCTAATTATTTAAAGATAATCAACAAGTATATAAAAAAAATAACATATAAAGCAGCAATTAAACAAGGTGAGGCTAAAAGCAAAAATAATTGTAACTACTAAAATAAATTTGATCCTAACATACTTATGATCATATGGATATATGTTGAGTATATAAAGAACACAAGTGCTGAAATAACATATAATTCTAGCATCCTAAGCATGCCAATATTTAATATTTAAATAATAAGAGTATTTATACAAGCATGCAAACTAATATAAAAAAGGCCACTGAGGCATGTGTCAAAAATAAACTAAGTACATGAATGAGCAAAAGTAAAGCCATTGAGACATGTGACAAAGAAAGTCAAGCACTAAAAGAAAGGCCACTAAAGCATGTGGCAAAGTAAAACAAATAATAAAAACTAAACTGAAGTAGAAGTAAGCCTAAGACATAGTACTGCCATAACAGAAACAGGACATATCGGACCTCTGAGCTGAAAGTTCAACATGTATCCATCCTAAGCATCCACAAAGCTAGGTCCGAGTTGAACTTATAGAATAAGATATGTATCCATCCTAGACATCCGTAGAGCTAGGTCTGAGTCTATTCTATAACAAAACTAGAACTAAAGAGGAAAACTAAGCTAGGACATACTCTACTAACTGAAAGTACTAAAAGAACTGAATGAATGCTATGCTTTTCAAATACTAACTTAAGATGTATCTTTCATATCCTAAGTTTACCTATTATGCTCAAGGAATGAGGCCCAATATTCAAGGTGTGCAAAATAATCTAAGTCAAGTAAGCAAGAGACTCAATCTAGACTTATGTGATATCTATTGTTGACTAATTTAATTAAATCTAACTATTCTGAGAAGATATAAGTTTAGGATTTCCAATATCTAGCTATCGAGTATAATCCCAGATTCACGACCTTAATGTTAACAGTAGAACTTAACAAGTTCTAATTCATAATCATATGGTGACTATAAAGATTAAAGTAAATGAATCAATGACTAATTATTATTATTTTCTTCTCTTAACCCAAATCTTAATTTAAGTAAATCAAGATTAAGGATCCTAGACCCAAACTCCACTTTGGTGTTCAAATCCTGAATCCAAGGTAATATCCTAATAAGAATCTAGAGTTCAAAATTTAAAACCTAAATTAAAAATAAAGAATCTTATAAGTTGAAGAATTCAAAAACTAAGATCTTAATTAAAAGGTTACTCTACTGATTATAAGATAAAATAATCAATTAAGAACTAAGAATCTAAGATCTATATTCAATCTTTAAGATGATTGCATTATCCTATAAATTGAATCAATCCAACACCCATAAGGAAGGTTTTAAAATGATTAAACAGTTAATCGAGTGAGGAATTCCAAATAAAGGTAGTTCAATTCAATTGAATGATCTAAAGTATAAGATCTAAGATCTAAGATTTGATCACTTTAGATCTTAAGCTAAAACTAGACTTAGGAATTTTACAAGAATATTTCTCTTAGGATTCAAGCTTATGGATCAGCTTAGTTGAGCTTACTAAACTAATGGTCTAGCACTTTGAGATAGTTAGACTTAAATCTTAAGACAATGTGGTTTTAAGAGCACTTAAGGTCTTAAGATCTTAATAAGACTAACTTGAGATTTCTTCACTTAACATCAATATTATTAACATAAAATTTCAGAAAGGTGCTAATAATCTAACTAAATATATTTTACAGAATTTTTAAAGTTTAAGGGGTGCTTAAACACATCTTGGTCAAAATGACCAAAATACCCCTCTTAAGATTATAAATGGAATTTTAGGATTTAATTATCTAAATTGATTCAAATCTATTTTAATGAGTTCCATCTTGGTTAATGAAGTAGGATACACAGTTATCTTAGGTTTTGGTAACCTAATTAGCCTAATTAGCACTAATCACATTTTTAAGCCAATTAAGATTAAAGAAATTTGGGCATACTAGAATGATCCAAACATATTTAAAGGCTCTACTATATTCTTAATAAAGCATTAGGAACTAGATTTACCAAAATCAGAGGTTAATCTAAGGCTTAATTTGCTAATCCAAAATTAGGGCAATTAAGGAATGATTAATAAAATTAAGGTTCTTAAATTACGTTTAATAGTCTACGTAGGTGCTCTAAGGTCTCATGAGCAATCAGAGACCTTAATCAATATTTTTGAATAATTAATGAATTTATTATAATTTAAATAAAAATAGAGAAAGATTAGGCAATTATTTAAAATCTACCATTGGATTTTTTATTTTATTTTATTTTATAGTTCCTTATATTTTTTGATTAAAATGGTATATTGGATCATATCATTTGGATAACTATAACTAAAGTTATTTAAATAATTTAATCTGTATTTTTATTTAAATCAGAACTATAAAAAATGATTTTTTAAATAAATAACATAAGAAATTTAATTCATAATTCATTTATTAAACCGCAGCCCGAAATGGAAATCGTGCGGGTCGGGGTCTGACCCGGCCCAAAGCACCAGTGCTTCGTCTTCCCCGCGCCCACTGCCCGGTGCCCACTCGATTAGGGATAGCTTCAGACGAGCAATTCTCCATGCAAACTCCACGCCATGCCCTAAACTCAATGGCTACACCTTTAGGGAACTAAGACACGTCGAATGAGGTAAGAACCCCCATCTGGGTCATGCTGGTTCGTCGGGGTGCTACTCGATCGAGACACACTAAGGGAAGGGAATTAGGGTTCAATGTGAGTGAGTAATTCTCCTCACAGAAGCCACCAAACTGGCGGAGCTTGATCCCTACACCATCAGTGAGGTGAGGTGAGTCGAACCCCCAAGGTTTCACAGCTTCGGGTGCAACCAATTGCTGGGTCCTTGCTCGAACTCAGCCTCGGCTCAGCCGCTAGCTCAATTGATCGATATGATCGATCCGAACTAGCTCAAAACTTGGCAATAATCACGATAGGTTTTCTAAGTGGCTAAAGCAATCTAAGCGACATCTAGAGGCTCAATCTAGAGACAAGGATGGACATTGAACTTATAAAATTCAGTGGAAAAGTTGTACCTGAGGGCCGAGGAATGGCTGCGACAGAGAGGGATTGAAGTGCTTCTGAGCTCACCAAGCCAACAACGCAGGTTCATAGGGGGTTTGAACACCATACGGCCCTCTATCAGCGGTTCGAGCTGCAGGATTAGCCTAGATTACCGAGAACTCCAGGAGGATTCCAACTGGGAACTTAGGGGATCACAATGAGCAAAAGGGCTCACTGCGATTCCCGGGAGGTACTTATAGGCGAGGGAGAGGTTCAGGGGTGGATACTATGGCTGGTAGCCATGGTTCAAGCTCGGGCAGGGACGAGATCGTGAGCCTCCATAATTGGGGCTAGCAGGACCTCAAGACCCGACGAGCACTACCTTACCAAAATTGAGAAGGCCTAACAGTATGGAGGACGTGGCCAAGGGAGTGGCAAACAAGGTTGACATGGCTTGTACGAGAGGATTTCTTCTGTCTGGCCTGCGATCGAGCAGAGATGATGATCCATAGTGGCGGGGTTCGTCTCCATCGTCTAATCGTGAGACCGTTGAAGATAGACGGTCTGATGCAGCTCCCGAATAACAGAAACATGGATTAAATCCTGCGCGTTGGATGAGAGATGCCGATCGAGTGGATAGGATTAGATCGCTGCGCGGATGGTACGAGCCGTTGGATTATGAGTACCCTAGAGCATCCAGTGGCTAGCATAGCTGAGCCGCTGTCGGGACCCCGCAGTGGATCTGCTGCGGTCCCGACAGCAAATCCCGCCGATTTTATTTTAATTAAATAATTTAATTTAAATAATATAAAATCAATTAATTAATATAATAAATACTAATTAATTCTAAATCCAGTTTAGACTTAAATGAGCTCCAAAAATTCTCAAAAATTCACCTTTAGCAAATTGAGGTGTGAGGAATTCAAAAATGAAATCAATTTTTAATTTAGAGATCAAATTAATTTAGGTATTTTTCGGAGCTCAAAAATAGGCAAAAATATCAAAATTCTCAATTTAGCTCCGATTGATCCCAAACTTCTAGGGTTACGTTTAATTGACTCATTGAGTCTAATAGAATCAAAATTAGGACTTTATTTAGCTTAATTAATCTGAACTTAACTATGATAACAACTAGAGTTGTTATAGGTAACCATTCCAAAAGTTGGACCGTATTTAGGCATAAACTAGAAGAATGAATTGAGCTAAAGATGAAAACAATATGACATAATTAAATCTTCTCTGATACCATGAAAATATTTGAAGGCCAAAATATGAAAAAATACAGATTCAATTCATTCTATTAATATACCTTACAATGAAAGAAAGCATAAATAAATAGTCTACATATGTGAGATAATTTCGGAATGGTGCACTATCCCCAGATAGAATTTCCCTTACATGAAAAGTGAATATATTATCTTGTTAGAATTACTCCTAAACCAATTATAATAAATGCAGTACTAATTTAAGAAAGTAATATATATATATATATATATATATATATATTAACACACGAATAAGATATTGATCATTGAATAAAATCACAAATAAAGTATCTAATATTGAGAATAAACAAGAATAAAAGACAATCAATTTGAATTTTCAATAAAAATGTATCTAAAAGAGAGCTTAAAATGAAACATAGCTTACATATGAGGATGGTAAAATTATTGTAACGACTCAAAGTTGTTATTTTAATCTAATTAGAATTAATCAGAGCTTAAACTTTCATCATTAGGTTCTAAATATCTAAGATCAAATCTTAAAAATTTGAGATTCAAATAATAAAGAAAATATTTTCCTAATTATTTTATTTTATTTAGAAACCAATAATTAGGTAAAATATTTGAACCTCAAACAACAAATATGCGGGCACATTTGAGGCGTACAAGTTTCGTAATTTTTGAACTTGTATTGGTTTATTTGTCCACAAAATATATTTGTATTTTTATTTAAATTGAAACTATAATAATTTAATCAATTAAAATCGAATTATTTGATTTATAAAAATCTATATAATGTTATATTCAGAACCATGGAGATCTCTTGCAGTGGACCAAATACAGAGCATCGGATCCAGAAGATCATGATAGTTCTACATTTATGTGATCTAATTTAACAGCACTGATCACGCCGCACCGTCGAAACTCTCTAGATTTAAACCAGGCCTGTCAGACAATGCAACGGATCTTATGGTTGTGGTTTAATCCTACACATGTTGTTAGGATCCAAGTAATTTGGGCCATCATCCCTTTTTGATTGGGGATCAGACGGCATCCGCGAGCCCGATCTTGTTCACCTTCGTTTCAAAGTCGTCCTCCCGTAGCCGAAGATCCATTAGTATCAACTGCTTATCGGGTCTATCCCCCAAGTCCCAACGATGTCACCAACGGTTACCACAAGTGGGAAGAATCTCGCATGGGTCACCTCGACCCAGTTCTCCCCCAGAGTGGCCTTTGGGAAGCTGACATCTAATCTCAGCCCGAAGGACAAGGCCCGACCTCCAAATGCCACATTTGGCTATTTAAGCTTTCATAATTCATATGAGATTTTTCTTTGGCCGATTGCAAACTCTCAGCAAAACCAATTGCCTTCACTCTCCTCTCAGTCCATTGCAATCCTCCTCTTGAGCTCGATGGACATTATCGAACTCAGAGCCTCCTCCTTGTCGCCCTAATAGACCTAACATGCTGTTCTGGAGCTCTGAACCTTCGTGACATCCTTAAGAAACTAACGATGATGCCTTGGATCTCAGTAAGCACCAATAGCCTCGACATTACTCCATTCCCAACAGTGCAAGGTACCCCCCCCTTCTAAACACCTTTCTATTTAGACTCCCATTGCCAAATTAGCCCTTAATTATCTTTATAATGAATAATATAATGATATAAGATGCCACAGTAATATAAATGAATCGTTATGAGTCGATTCGATCGACTTTCGGGTTGGTGGATCACCATAATTACAAATGGCCGTCAGAACGTCCCTCTCTCAATTCCTAACAATTTAGAGCTCGATCATCCTTACTTAACCCTTTCAGCCATTATGTCTAAGGGTTAGTGAATGAATATCGAGCCTGACACCGAAGGGGAAAGAAATTATTCTTGAACTCGTCTGGGCTTGAGCTATCCCGGACGAGTTTGATACTCTCTAACTCAACAATACTCCATAGTGGAGTGAGCCCGAGTAGGTCCCCGGCATTCAGGATAAGCTCAGATGTAGTGGGTGTAATAACCCAAACTACTAAGCACTAATGTATTGTTTGTTTTAACCTGAAATACCTCATGATTTTGACCTTATAATATAACTTCCCAACATATCACCAATTCTAGGAGTGCTCTCACATGAGCATGCTTAACTTTGAAGTTCTTATCATGAACTTCATTATTTTGTGAAAATGCGCCTCGATGTTTAAAAGTTTCACTTATTATTACTTAAGTAGATCTTTACAATCTCCCCAACTTAAGTAATTAATATTCTTGTTAGTATCCATACACAGATCCAAGAACCATCCATTGAGTAGATAGGACTAAAGGTGGCCCCTATAGGCTCAAGAGCTACCCACAACCATGTCACACCTTAACCATCATGAGTTCAAGAGACTAGTCACACAAAGTGGTACTTTGCCTTGTATGATACTTAGCTTCTATTTGACACCATATTGCCTGCTCTGATACCATTTGTAATAGCCCGAAATCTTAAGCACCAACGTATTGTCCGCTTTGACCTGAAAGTTCTCACGATTTTGCCCTCATAAGATAAATTCATAGTTGGTCACCCATTATGGGAATGCTCCCCTCCATGACAATGATATGATCTCCTTATATCACAAGTGAGTCTACCCAACTCAATACCTATACATGTCTAGTAACAAAGAGTCTTATTTTTCAAAAAATTTATTTTTAACGATATAGCTCTATATAAGACATCATAAGTTTTCTTAAAAATGTGATAGACATTTACAAAAGTGACAATAAATTCAATAGTAGCTTTCAAAAGTGATTAACATCAGTATATGAATGTACTTCATGATATTCGAATACCTCATTATAAGTTCCTTAAGTTATGCTTTTTGTGCTTATATCTCACGAATCTGTGTATAAAAAATTTTCATTAGAAATATACTATAAGATATTTGTAATTATTTTAATAATAACTTTTTTTTTTTAAGATAATAAACTAATAATTTAAAATTATAATTTTAAATTGAATATTTAGGATAACAATTTAGTACTTAGGATATTAATTAAGCTATTAAAATGATAATTTTACATTATTATTAGAAAGATAATATGATGAATATTTTTATTATTATTTATATTTATATCTATATATTTAAAATAAAATTTATAAGAAATATTTGAATGATTACTATTTTTATTTATTATTAATTTATATGTATTATTATAATGATAATATTAATAGTGTATTTTACCTCTTTCACTTATTAAGAAAATAATATTTTCTTTTTCTCTATATTTTTTTTTCATTCTCTCTCTCATTATTTTTTCTCTCTTCTCTCTTACTCTCTTCTTTCTCTTTCTTTTTTTTTTTCTCTTTTTTTTCTCTTTCTTATTAGAATGATAATAATAAGAAAATGATATGAGAATGAAGAAAATAACGTAAAAAAAGACTTAATAATATTAATAATAATAAAAAAATGACATAATAATATAGATAAAATAAATTGACTGATAATTATAATAATAAAAATGAAAGCTTAGCAATAAAAAAATAGGATACTGAAATTAAAAAGAAAGAGGATAGAAATAAATAATAATAATAATAATAATAATATTACAGATTAGAAATGACATTAACAATAATAAATTAATAATAAAAATGACATTTAAAGTAAATAATAATAATATTATTATTATTAATTGATAGTAAATGCTAATAATAATAATAAGCTCAGATTCAAAAAATTTAATAGCATTGGATTAAAAATAATAAATGAAGGCTAACTTTAAATTTTCGTCAAGAATTAATATCTTACATATTAATGTACTGTGGGCCTAGTTATCTATATTTTTATTTTTCATATTTTCTGAAATAAAAATATATTAAAATTTAAGAGTTCTATTATTTATGTTACTCTCAAATTTGAGCATTACGATTATAAAAATATATTTTTACCGATAATATATTTGATTTGATGCAATTTTAAACTAACTTAGGATCCATTTTAATTTAATTGAGTCAAGTTCACTCATAATTGCTTTTGTAAGTATTTGGGTTGTCATAATAACTAACCATGTTATGGATCATAGCAATTTGATAAGTGCCTAATAATGATGTTGAAGACAATGAAAATGTGAGAATAATGTGAATCTTAAACTCCTATTAGTAAATATATATATATATTCAGAAAAGTCATCTCGGCGCAGTTTTATTTCATAAAATAAAAGCATACAATACTAAGGTCGGGAGGGTACACAGCCTTTGGAGGACTAAATTCTTGAAGCCAATCTCAATAACAGAGACCCAGGAAGAATATTAAAAGATTTCTAGACACAAAGAGAAAAGAAATAAAAACTAAAGACTTCATGACACACTTAGACAAAGCAAAACTAAGGCAGAAGCAATGCAGAGTATACAGAACAAGGGAGCAACAGTCTTGTAACACAATACTAGGGACCTGCAGCACCACTTGAAGAGAAAAGCCACAATTCTTACCTCGAAGGGATGGAGCTGAAAGATTGAAGCCGGCGGTCAGCATAAACCCCAGAATATTCCAAGAAGGCTGCTCGATTCCGCCACACCTGCAAATAACCAAAAACCAGTAGCCCTACAAAAATTCAACCAAAGGATTCAGCGGCCAGCATATAAAGAAAGTTTTGCATCATGGCAACTACAGCAGCACAGACAGATCGGACGACAACATAGACAGGGCCTCTCCTGCACCTCCACCACCCACTTCTGCATTTATAGCACATAGACATTATCATTCAAACTACCAGCACAATAAATCTTGACGGAAAACAAAGCCAACAGCAATGGATAATTCCAACCAAAGTACCAGCACACACTCCTACATGCCCAGCACTTTAAAGAAAACATAACTTCCCAACCATATCTCAAAGGAAATAACATAGTTAAGTAAAAAGTAGCCAGTGTAAGCCAGAGATTTGCATACTGCCAAAAGGCTTTAACAAACTAGAATATCTCATCATAATGATCATGAAAAGTGTTAACCCAGCTTTTAAACTTAAAGGAAACGGCAGCCAATGGATTAATAGACTTAGTGAGCATCCAGCTCATAAGACTCTTAGGAACATAATGCAGCAACCTATCTTCAGAATTACAACTAGAAATCTCATCCAAGATTATGATAAAACACCACCAACCGAGAGCATAAGGAAGTCACCAATGAAGGCAGCAATATAATCAGATAACCAATAGCATTGCAAGATAAGAACATAAATGAAAGTGATCCACACAATAGTACTCCAAAATCATTATAATAATAGCACATTTTTAGCATAATTGGCATTTAAGGTTTTCCAACTGAAATTTTTAACATTGTAATTGCTGATGGTATTGGTCACATCAATTTTTGTAAATTCCATAATTTATCAGAATCAAAGGGAATTGAGGAGTATTTGGATTTGTTTCACGCCTTCCATATGTTTCAAAGAATGTAGCTATCAACTAACTAACATATATAGATTTTATTCTTATGCGAATGCCACCAAATAAAAATATCCTTAATATCAGTAGGGATGGCAGCCTCATTAGCAATAATGTTCATTGATGCTCATATGAAGTTGCTAGATTTGCTTGTAATAAAAACATGGTTGATTATTTCAATGTTTTCAGAACAACAGTGGCATTTAGACGCTAATTTGTAACCCTATGTTTGCAAAATATAATCCATGCTAATGAAGTTATTATAGAGCCTCCATAGAAAAATGCCTATAAGGTTGGGACGCATTTATTCCAAATTCAAATAAAAAAAACTAAATGACTATGAGACCAACTAACTTGCCAAAGCGAGGTCAAACTGATTTTTTTGTTGTAGCAAAGGTTTGAATTTGCCACTTTAATCTGTTCCAATTTTGGATTCATACATTTATTTTTTTCAACAGTATCTATGGGCAACAATTTGTGAAGAAGATCAATATTCCACCAATTCTTATTGTCAAAACATTCAGTTAAAGTTATCTTTTGGTTTCTGATAATGTAATTGTTGTTGGCCAAAATATCAATTTTTTTCCAGCAATCATACTAGAAAGAGGTAAAAGTGTCAAGCGCATCCCAAGTTAAAGTTTCTTTAATAATGTCCCAAGAAGAAAGCATTTTTGTCCAAGTGTTAGAATCTGTAATTTTTAGTTTGGTTTGGGAATGTAAGTTCTAGCACAATATTTAGCTAAAAGGATGGATGACCAAATAGTGTTAGAGGTTTTGAATTTTCACCAAAGCTTGAGGGAGAAGGCCTTATGTAAAGTAGAACGACATCTACTTCTAAGCCCTCCCTCAAGAGTAGGGCAAACGAGACGGACCCAGGAACACCAAATCTTTTTACTTCCTTTAGGATGAGTCCTAAGGAATTTATTGAAAATGCCTTTTTAAGTATTGAGAATGTAATTGATTGGAGAGGTTACCTCAAGCCAGTAAAAGGGGATAGTGTTTAGGACATACTTTAGAAGGATCAACCTCCCACCTTGAGAAAGGTACTTGAGTTCCCAACCTTGAAACTTTTTATAGATAGAATTAGTGAGACTCGAGTAATTGCTATTTTTGTTGTCCCTGAAGCAATTGATATGCCAAGATAATGAATTGGGAGTTTTCCATGTTTAATGTTTTAAGGTATTTATGATTCTATTTATATTGCTAGCCAGAGTTTTGTTACTAGTAAAAAAATGGGACTTAAGAGGGTTGATTTTAAGCTTGGACTATTGTTCTAGATAAGAAATCAGATTTTTTGAGTTTGTTGACTGATTTGCCTCTAATGCTACTGAAAATGAGGAGGTCATCAGCATAGGCAAGGTGAGTAACTAAGAATTTGTGACTAATATTATTGTGAAGGCTATGATCACTTTTAAACATGATAGAGCTCGAAGAAACTGAGCCAACATACTTGTCTAGTAGGCATAAAATATAATGAAGGGGCGGGTAGGTGGCTCGCCTGAGCAGCTGTTAGTGGCCCCGAACGGGAACGACTCAACTGGAGCGGGTGACAAAGCACAATGCTCAGTCACTCCTCAGCTACTTGATCATGCGATTGAGTTTCAGTGAATAGAGTTTGGGACATTGGATCGGAGTTCCGATCCAAAGATAATGACACCCACCATCTGATCAACCCTAAAGAGGGATCAGATGACACAGATAGGATGGAAATAATGTTTAATGTTTTTTAATATTAATTAACATATTTAATTAATTATAATAAATTTTAATTAAAATTATTTCCATCCTAATACAATGAGCTCTTTAGGATTGTCAAAAGCTCATTAAAATTAAAATTTTAATTAAAAGCTCATTGGAATGGATTGTCAAAAGCTTCTACGAAGTGGACATAGGGTCAGGAGAAGATGAATGACTACATAGAATGATCTAGGTGTGTTGGTGTTTTAAAACTACTACTTGACATTTAAAAAAGGTTTATAGGATATTCACAAGACCAACAAATTTTAAAGTCAAATATTTGGCTATAAAGTAGAAGTATATTGATGCAATAAGTAATATAAAGATGAATACTATCAAATTAAGTGATTTAGAGCTGAGAAAGCTAAGAAGAATGAGTGAACACACACATAAAAGGAAAAATGAGTATATCCATTACAAAGCTAGAGAAGCGATTTGAAAATCATTAATTATGATTTAGATTAAGCTCTAATGAGTGAGCACACATAAAAGGATGAATGAGTTATTGTATCTTTGAATGCTTTGTTATCATCTTCCCATTCTTTTTGTTTACATTAGAATTGCATGCATCCCATGTATTTATTACCTTGATCTGTCATCCATTAGATCCGCTAACTGTTTAGATCCAGCGGTCCGATGTATAACGGTAATTTAATTAGGCTTGATCTGTCATCCATTTTGCATATCTATCGGGTCAACAGTTATGATCAGCCCTGCCGTTATTTATATAATGGATTAAATCTCTATCACTCATCTCAATCCGGTGGGTCTGACTTCCTCCTTACCGCCCGATCCTGCAATATATATATATATACGTAAATATGTATATGTATTGAATACATTCTTTCTAAATCAATCATATAGCAGACAAGATGCATATCGTGAATATCCATAGTAAAATATCATCCCATATCTTTCCTTTACAAATGCGCCACTCTATAACCTTCAAAGCATATAGTGGAGACCACTCCAAAAGAAAGCATATATACCACCTCACTCCTACACTTCTTCTTAACACTATCCTCCCCTTCTATGGCATGCGTCAACATGTTCAACGACCACCAACATGGAGGCGGCTTTTGCAGCGGCACCCTGCCGCCAATCAGCCCCCGCATCTCATTCTCGAACGACTTCGCGGTCGAGATGCCGCCCCCGCCGCAGCAGCGCAGCGCAGTCCCGCCAGACCCGAACTTTGAGTTCGCGGTCGGCGGCCGGCCGATGATCGCCGCCGATGAGCTCTTCTTCAAGGGACGGATGCTTCCGCTGCGCGACGCATGCCCGGCGCCTTCCGCGGCAGATGCGGCCGGGAGGGTCACGACCCTCCGAGACGAGCTGCGCGGCGGCGACTGTGACGGCGACGAATGGGCCCGCCCGCCCAAGGGCTCCCCCAAGTGGAAAGACTTTTGGGGTTTCAAACGCGCCCACTGCGGCTCGTCAGGACGGAAGAGCGAGAAAGGTGACCATGGGCCCTCTGCAGTCGCCGCACTCGAGCCCACTGGCAAATTTGCTCAGGTATAATTATTGCCGCCAGAATTAGGCTTAAGATCTACTTTGTGAATCTATATAGAATTCATGAATTATAAGAAGCTATTTTTAAAAGACTAACTACACTCATTAGACTCAATTGGGGCTCAATTTTACTCATTTAGTCAGTAAGAATGTACAGGTGGAACGTGAGTTGCACATGACAATCTCATTTGTAATTTGCTTCCACTCATGTATTTCTATTGCTAAGTGGGCTCACTCAATAGGGGACCAACTTTACCTACAGTAAAGTAATAAGCTTTTAATTCCGTTTCAAGCTAATTAAGTTTCTAAGATATGTGTATTTATATATATATATATATATATATATATATATATATATATATATATAAATATATGAAGGAAGTGAAGGGAAGTGGAGGAGTTGAGCTACAATATTGAAGCTGATGGTTTTTGCATGCATGTCTGCTGTACGTAGTAGATGGAGGGATGATGCGTGAAACTCCCTCCTCTTCTTCTCAGTTTACTTGTTCTCTTCTTGTGAAGAGGGATAGATTCTAGATGTTGAGTAGATTACAATTATTTTTTGAACTTCTTTGGTTAGATTTTGATGACATGGTGAGAAGATGAAGATGGATGTATGGATGACTCTACTTTTTTGGGGATTTGAGTTGATGTAGGAAGGAAGGGCGGTGGTGTTTAGTTGTCATGGTTTTTTTTAATTATAATATTATTATTTTTAATTTTATGTACATAAATGTATGTTGCAGGAAGAAAGATGCATTAATGACTGTGTGATGAGTTTTGAATGAATGCAGATCTGGCTTGTATGGGTGGAATGATGCGGTGCTTTTAATTGAAGGATTGGATCTTGCAGAAATTTGTTTGGGTTTTTTTGGGTGGTCACCAGTACTGGTTTTGTCTCTTTGGGGCTCGATGCTTACGTAGCACGGAACAAAAAAATAAAAAAAAAGGAGTATTGTTATATGGTTCCGAAATATCTCCCAAAATGTATTGATGATTAGGATTTAAAGAATTAAGTGAAATAATAAAATTTTATTAAATTCACTTTTACTTATGGGCTCATTAAAATATATTTTTTAAATCTTAAATCATAGTCATTCATACTTTTTGGGAGATATTTGCGAGCTAAGTAATATTTAAAAAAAAAAAAAAATTGCCCAGTTACATTTTCAGATAATTATTATCGTTTTATTTAATCTTTTCTTAATCACGCCATTAAAGATTAAATTATGTATAATCCAATATATATTTGGAATAAAATCAAGAGGAGCCCCAGTATTATATTTACTCTCGGTCACTTAAAAACATGTCAGCTGAGCACTTGCTGCAGGCTATAGTGGAAAAGAAGTGGAGTGATTGTAAAGGCCAAGACTTTAAAGAAGAAAATAAGGAACTCATTCTACCATACTCTTTGGCCTTCACTTTACTGCTCCATTGTGTGTGTGTTCAACACTGGTCTTATCTTTGATGTAAGAAACTCTACTATGTCTGTTGAGTCTTATCTTTGCAGTAAGAAAGTCCGAAAGGCGAGAGAGTCGATCTTGTGGACTCCTTGGGGATAAAAAGCTCATGAAGAAGACCCTTTTCATTCAAAGAACAAATCTCTATAACCCTATAAAGATGGTTAAAATGTATGAAGATGATCTAGTGAGGCTTGAATCTTGTGGAGCATAGCCAAGTAAGGAAAAGGTTGAAGAAGGTAAGATAATTCTAATGAGAAAGAGTCTACCAAAGGTTGGAGCAAAGATGGTGGACTTGCCACGTTATGATGACTCTTGGTTGTAGCAGATGGAGACTTACTTCATTAAAGCTTCCTTGGCAGGCAATGATGCGGAAGGTTTAGCATATAAAAACTACTAAAACATTTGATATTAATTAATACTTTGACCAATTAGGGGACGGAGATTCCGTGTGATGGATGAAGGCCCAAGCATGGATGCGGAGCAAATCTGAGCTGTTATACATGAATAGGCGATGGGTTAAATGAGACGAAGCAGATCACGTCTCTTGGATCTTATCAAGAAGATACGATGGCGGAGAATAAACCTAGAACTATTTAATCCCTGCAATGTCACTGACAGACTTTCAGTTATAAATGAATATTCATCGTGCCGATTCCTAGCGGTTTAGCGATGAAGATAACTAATCCCTACCCATGGCACTCGTGTCATCTGGGACTTGTAAAACCCGCCTAGACACCATGAATCTCCTCTATAAATGCCCTCTTAGCACGAATCACTCATTTTAGTGATCTCCTGATCCTTGAGGCCCTTCAGAAACCTCAGAGTTCCATCTCCACTTCTATATGCACTCTATGGGGGCACCCTCCATTGCTTGCGAGATATTTTGCTGAGCTGCTGAAGTGCTGAGGATCATTGTTTAGATATGAGGGACCATAAGGGGACCCACAAGGAGAAGAACTTTAAGTTAACATTCATCTGGTGGTATAGAACTTATCTGATAGGGCTTTTGGATTTAGTAGACACGACTTGGGACACTAAACATGTTAGAATTAAATTAAGGCCTTAATGACCAGAGCGGTGCCGCAATATAAGGTCACCATCAAATCCTAGGTGTGTGCAGAAGGAGAAATCTTGTCTAGTGGTCATCTGGTGCTTTTGAACTAATTGTAATAACTCAAAATTATTATTGGAGCACCTAGCTCCAAGTTCAAGAACATTAAATCAAAAACTTAGGATGACTGTATATAAAGACTCCTTAAGTCAGCCTAAAGTATGGACAACCTTAAAATCATAAGCTAGCATCCTTACTCAACGATTCTCTTCTCCATTCGGTGCAGGGAGAGTTCGACTTCGATGATCCTCCACCTTCTTCCTAATACGAATCACCAATCCATCGTCGTCTTCCACTCCGCCGATCTCTGCCCGAGCACCGTCCATCTCCACGATGACCAATCCTGTAACAACCTAAATTTTTAAGCATCAAGGTATTGTCCACTTTGGCTTGAAAGGCTTCACAATTTTGCTTTCATAATACAACTTCCCAGCAGGTCACACATCCTGGAAGTGCTCCCACATGAGCATGCTTAACTTTGAAGTTCTTATCAGGAACTCCACGTAATCTAAAAAAATGCCTCGATATTTAAGAGTTTCACTTATTAATACTTATGTGGGTTTTACTATATCCCCAACTTAAGTAACTGACGTCCTCATCAATATCCTCACACGGATCCAAGAGCCATCCATTTGGTACATAGGACTAGAGGTGGCTCCTACAGGCTCAAGAGGTACCCACAATCATATAACACCTTAACCATTATAGGTTCAAGAGGCTACTCACATAAAGTGGTACTTTGCCCTGTATAGCACTTAGCTCCTATCTGACACTTTATGATCTGCTCTAATATCATTTATAACAGTCCAAACTCTTAAGCATAAAGATATTATCCACTTTGGCCTGAAAGACCTCAAGATTTTTCCCTCAGAATATAAATTCCCAGTAAGTCACTCATCCTTTGAGTGCTCCCTCATGAGCATGCTTAATTTTGGAGTTCTTATCAGAAACTTCAGCATTATTTGAAAATGTGCCTCGATATTTAAGAGTTTCACATATTATTATTTAAGTGGGTCTTTACAAATTCATAGTCAATTGCTAGGCTCCTAACATTTACAAACCTCTAATTTGACTATTCATCATTCTTTGTTCTTTGAACGCAAATGCCAAGTGGTAATGCTCGCCCTACACGCGCCTCCTTCTATGTCCGGAGTTCTCAGCATTCTCAGTTGTCCCCGAACACTTATCATGCTTGACTTTCTTTTGTTATTTGACCTTCTACTGTCAAACATCGATCTCTTCCATTTCCTCCATCCTCGGTGAACATTTATAGATTGTGAAAAGTAATCGAGAAGATTAAGATTTTGATCTCTACATTCCCGACCTTCTCATCTTCCGTGAATTCTTCGCCACCCGATCTGGTCGCAATGAAGCCTTTCAAGGAAGTGTGGTCTACATCATTTTATTAGCAGCTTTTAATCTGTAGGATTGAAACCATTTGGGAGGTAAGGTTTTTGTAAATATCTAATTTATTTTGTCGACAAATTCTCTGTTATTAATCTATAACAAAAGATCTTATATGCTAGTTGTGGTCTGGAAATGCTTTTGTTTGTTAACTAAATGTAACACTTTAATGCTAGATTAAGTATATTCTAATCCAACACTCAAAGTTACCATAGTACTTAATACTGAATTAATATAAACAAACATATTATTAAGTACTACGTGGCCAAGGATCTTATGGGATAGGGAAAGTAAATGTAATAAAAAAGCAATAAATGCATGCATATCTATCATACAAACTATCCAGAATAAGAAAATGCAACATCTATCACAAAATAGAAAGTAAAACATACAAAGTTATACAATTATACAAACAGTTCAATGACGTAATAACACTCGTCCTCACGAGCAAAAGAAAGTAAGACGACAGGAAGGAAAGTCTTCAAGGTTGTTCCTCAGGTCCAACCTCTAGCACATAGTAAGGATCACCACTAAGCCTCTGATCTACCATATTTAATATTTAATATAGTATGCCACAACTAATAAAAATAAAAAGTGATTAAACTTATAAAGTTTAAGTATATTTTAGGGTTGTTAATTTAATTTTAATTAGTGGATATCATATTTAGCAATTTACAACTAATTTAAGCTGCGAACAATGTAATATATAGGAAAGACTAAAAGGAAATAACTAAAAAGAATTGCAAGTAAAATAAGTAATGTACATACTAGTGAAGTTACTCATGCTTGCATAAAATAAGCTAAATAAAAGAAGTAGGCACAGGTATATATATATATATATATATATGTGTGTGTGTGTGTGTGTGTGTGTGTGTGTGTGTGTGTGTGTGTGAAGTAAATTTTAGTTTCAAAGACTGGATAAATTATAAAATACATTCAGAAGATTGTATGAAGTAAAATTCAAACAAAAATCAATAAGATTGTGTTAAAATACAGTGTTAATATATTTATCTTGTTTAAAAGTATGTTATGTGGGCATGTTACAGAACAACCGAATTGTTAAGAACACAAGCCCAATCATATGTAGCTAGGTTCCCCCTCAAAAACATATGTGGTCTTTTGATCTGTCCATAGCTAGCCGTAGCTCAATAATGTATATATAGATTAATCCACCACATGAAACTCCTATGTAAAATGCTTAAAATTTATTTATGCATAACATATGATTGTATGCTCAAGGATTTAGTCTTAATGTAATGCATCATTCTAGGATTTGCAAGATTAATTGTAAATTATGTTATATTCATTGTTTTTTATTTTTAATTATCTAACTTAGTGAATGGGGATAATCAAGCCCCTCAATTAACTTAAACATTAATTAAATGTCTTAGTCAATTCAAGAATACTATATATATGATTTTGAAAAATATTAAAATTTAAGTAATATTATTTTAATGAGAAATATAATGAAATATATTTAAAAATTTATTTTATAAATTTTATCATAAATCTATAAGCTTAACTCCTATTCTTATATTAGGATAAAGGGTCTTCCTTAAGTAGGCTACTAGAGGTTCTAATTCTCTTTTCACCTTAAAGGGTTTCTAAGATTCAAGTTCATCTAAATGCTACAAATGCTTACAAGGGAATCTAAGGATGCATAACTTATCAAGCTAAGATATTAGGCTCTTTCCCTTCTTAACTATTAGGCTATTAGGCTATTAAGCTATTAGGCTCTTTCCCTTCTTAACTCCAAAAGGTTCAATAATGGATTTATCTAAATAAGTGTAATAATTCGAGGTTGTTACTTACTCTAAACCTAGATAAATTCACCTTAAACCTCTTTAAATAGTATCTAATCATTATTAGAAGCAAACCCTGAAGTTTTGATTCGATTTGAAAATCAACTGGACTAATCGTTAATTTTAGCTAATTACTTAATTAAGAAAAACTAAAATAATTATTTTGGCCTCAAATTGAAAATCCGATTCTATTTTTGAATCCTCCCAAATTAGTTAGGAGTGAAGTTTTGGGAATTTTTGGAAGTCATTTAATAGCTTAATTATAATTAAATAACAAATAATTAATTAATTATAAATATTATTTATTTTTCTTAGCCACGCCGTCACTTCTATGCTGACAGACCATTTGATCAGACAACGCATTAATCTGCCCCATCTGATCAGATCAGCCATCCAAATCGGACGGCAGAGGAGCCATCTTCCCCACTGATGCACCTGCGCTCAGAGGGTGATGCGCGTCACACACATGTGGCATGTGCCTGTTGCATGTGGTAGCCTTCCATCTCTTTGAATCCCTTCCCAAGCTTCAACTTAGTCTCATTCGAAGGCCAAAGCTTAGTGGCACTGATTAATATCAAGTTTGAAGCAGTGAACCCTCAGAGGAGTCATCCCGAGCTCGATCGAATCCTCGCAAGACGAACCCGAGAGGTACCCCATTTCCTATCTTTTACCTTTACAATTCCATGCAATCTAGTTTTGTAACTCAATTAAGTACCTATATAATGATTTTCAAGCCTCAATCAAGCTCAATTAAGCTCTATTGAAGCTCGATTTTCACCAATCACTAGCATTCTGCATAGAGTCTCGTAAGTATGAAATTAGGACATCCTGTTTTAGAGCAATATATGTGGAATCAATTAGGGATATTGGAACTAAGACAACTTTTGATCGATATATAGCTCACCACCGAAGAACGTCGGTGTTGGAAGAATTTGGAAGCCTTAGATCCTTCTTTTCATTGTTCATCGTCTCAGTGAACAGTGTCGTGTGGTCAGTCTTGACCCACGCAGCACTGCGATCGAGTCATGCATACAGCCTGACCCGCATGTGTACGGACCGGCAGTGGGCGCGCACACAGATGCACCATGCGTGCAGGCATCTCTTAGGAATAGTAAAATCAGAAAATTGATATTTAATTATTTAATTGCAAAATTTTTAAAACCTTATATTGATGCTTGTGGGCTGCCTTTTTGGTGAATTAGGTATTAAAATATTGTATGAATGTGTAGGATAATATTTAAGGATGATTTCTGAAGTTTGTGGTGGGTTGATTATGGGTTTAGAGAGGACTATTAAAAAGGAAACCAAGAGTAGTCTCACTTGGGTCTAGTTTGGACTGATTCAAAATATCTCATTTGTTGGTAGGGTTTTGGTGAGTTAAAGGAATGGAATTAAGTAAAATAGATAACTTAGGATGTGTAGTTTTGATTTAGAGTAGATGAAAAGGTTTGGTGGGGTTTAGGTGGGTGTTGAGAGGTAGGGAATAAAACTAGGTCGTGTTGTTTTAAGATTTAACCATAAAAGTTATGGTGGAGTTTGGAGTGTGTTTGAGACTTTAGATAATGATTTATTAATTTCAAATGATACTTAAGATGCTAGAGCAGAAGTGGGATGGTTTGAAGTAATGAGTATGAGAGTTTAGTGAGAAAATAAAAAGACAATATAAGATAATAACCTAACTCACTGAAGATAGGCAGCAAACTTTACACCACCAAGCACCAAGCAATATGAGAGAAATTTACTATGAAATTTCTTCATTCAAGTTACTTCATTAAACTATATTTCAGTTCATATTTATAGGCACTACAAGTTTTTTACCCAATGAGTTTTGGAGAAAAAATATGGAGGAAAAGATGAGTAGTTAGTAATTAATGAGAGAGTAACTCTAACTACTCACATTAAGTATTTTTTTCATGGCATGGCTGGCCAAATATATGCCTTAATAAATAAAAAGTACAATATTAATAAAACTAAAATACAAATGGTAAGCTTAATATTTGGGCTCTTTATTAGGTTTTAGACTGGGCTCTTATAGTTGGGTCTATCTACAAATTCCTCCATTGAGCTTTAGCCATGGCTCTTGTTGTTGGGCCTTTGATAATATGCTTAGGATGTGATACATCAAATCCCGTTGACCCGATTGAACTCTGCATTGAAAATTTAAAATCCAAGTAATCTTCTACAATATGTGGGTCTAGAACTTCCAAATCAGTATGTGTTAGCCATGTATCTTTAGTAGGTGGCTTATGTAACACCCCATTCCATCGCCACACGCAACTGAGGTAATTTAAGAAATAAATAATAAATAGTGGTAGAATGGTGTGTTACTCGGAAAGGACCGTTGAACCTCCCCAAGTACTTCTACCTGTTGAATTGCTGAGACTCAACTCCAAAGGAAAGCTGAGGACTAATCCTTAAGATAATGTAAAATACTTATCTTAAATATTAGATAAAATACTCATGTACATTTGGATTATGAGAGGAATTTTAATAAGAATCAAATGTATATGAGTATTAGTATTTCAAACATGCTGATCACATTAGAATACTAACTATACTTGTGTAGAGTTTGATTAATAAGATGGTTATTAAGTTACTTAGAAATTATTGATGTTTAATCAACAAGTATTCAATTCTTAATTAGCTCAATCACATAATTAGGTTAATTAAGGTTTAATTCTTAATTAAGGCAAATAAGTAGATCTAATTGTCCAAATCAAATTCATGTTTCCTAACATGCATACTACTATATAAGAAGTGCATAAATGCCTAATTAGCCAAATCAGAGAGTATTAAATGCTAAATAATCACTAATGAATTCCAAAATGGATTAGCAGATAGCTGCAAATTTAATAGCCTAAATTTCATGCAACTTGGCAATTATGTTCTAAGTAGTCATATGAACAATCAGAGACTATAAAATGCAAGATTGGCTAAACAAAAACCCATAACTTCCCTAATCATGCAATACATCGATTATGACATAATTAACAAAATATAAATTAGAAATTATCCCACCTAGTACATGCATTCTACAAGGCATAAGGAACTAAATGAAACAAAAGTCACATGATTTGGCTAAGTATACATGCTAATTTTCTCTAATCATGCTACTTAAATAATTAGACAAAATTAGAAAATACATTTACAGAAACTGAAATATTTATTTGTATTCTTATTTCTTGCATTTTTCTGAACAAAATGGCATATAATTTCATATAGTTTGGATGCGTATAAAAGAAGTTATTCAAATAATTTATTCTGAATATTTTAAATTAAATTCTCATTAATTAAATTAATTTTTCTTAAGAAAATAATTCTAAATCCTTTTATTATTAAATGGGCTCAGCCCATTATCCAAAAGACACAGGTCGGCCGGGGCCTGAGGGACCCATAACTGTCATACCACGCAGGTCGTGGGTCAGCCCGACCTGCATAGTGCTTCATCCCCAACCCTTCTTCCCTGTCACATTGGGAATTAGGGTGAGAGTCAAAGTCCAAATGTGGGGTGCCCCGACCACGCCATGACCTCAAGTTGATCCCTTCACGATTAGTGGGCCAAGATGCATCGAATGCAACTATTAACCCTTTGTGAGGAGACCGAAAACTTCCAGACCTTACTCACCTGAGGCCTCCGCCAGGGAGCTACTATGGGGAACCAATTCTCCGCACAGAGGCCACGATGCTGTCAAAATTTGATCTCTGCACCATCAAGGTGGT
Source organism: Gastrodia elata (assembly GCA_016760335.1). Classification (NCBI taxonomy): domain Eukaryota; kingdom Viridiplantae; phylum Streptophyta; class Magnoliopsida; order Asparagales; family Orchidaceae; genus Gastrodia; species Gastrodia elata. The sequence goes on along the minus strand of CM028670.1, from coordinate 63,284,124 downwards.
CCGTCAAATTGAACCCCTACGGTTGCTGAGTTTGGAGTGCACCCAATCGCTGGGTCCTTACTACGAAGACCAGGTCACGCGATAGCGGAGCCCCACTACATCTGACTGTCGCTTGCTGAGCCAGTTGCGGGCCCCGCCTCGTCAAGCTGGCGCTGTTCAAAGTCCTCCGCGTGTCGTCATGGGACCCACCTAAATCCCATCTGCCGTCCTTTGCTTACTCGCCATCTTGTGGGGCCCACCACTTCTCTGCATATATGCTGTCTGTGGGACCCGCTGGGCTAATCATATGTTAATCTTAGAAATCATTTAAATTAACTCATTTGATTTAAATTTATTAAATCTCTTAATTGCAAAAACTTCAAATCTCCATAATTCTAAATTCACACATCCAAAAATAGCAAACATATATGTCATTTTACTCAGAAAAATATAAGAATCATTATATCATTATCAGATTTGTTTGTATGGCGCTTATTCTGTAAATTTATGTTTTAGGCCATTTTAAGCTTCATGAAACCCTAGAAATTCAAATGCCCATAACTTTATACCCCTAGCTCCAAACATAGCCAATATATATCTCATTTTTCTTAGGTAAATGTCAAAAATGTCCTGATAGTATTGGTTTTGCTATTTAGAGTTTAATTTGACTAATTACTTTTAGGTCCTATCCTTGATTACACCACTTAACATAGATACTTTAATTAGCTATAACTTGATCATTTAAACTCCAAATTAAGTAGTATAAGATACCATTTAGATTAGGAAAATGTGTAAATCAATAAATTGTAAAAATATTTCAATTTTGATAATTAGATTTCCTATTAGCCCTAAGCACCCCAAGACTTAATTAGTTATATTAGCATAATTAATTATCCAAATTTAAAAATTTAACTTGTTGTAGACTCCTAGAGTAGAGTAGAACACCTTAGTGAAGTTAATTTTTCATTTTTGGGATTAAATTCACTAATCACTGACTAATCACATTAAAACCTAATTATGGTATAAATTGAGTAAATGAGGTCCAAATTGAGTATACTCATAGTCATTGCACTCAGTGTGTTATAGGGAAGCTATAACAACTGAGTTTACTAAATTTGTACATTATTTAGAAATCCTAAAACTCCTTAATTACCCTTTTAGACCCCTATCTTATTTTGGCCTTAAATTGGCCAAATGATCATAGAATTTAGTGATCTTGGACTCTATGGAATCCTTAGATACTAAACAACATAAGTATAATTAAAATTCTTTATTTTCTTAGGTAAAATTACTACACTACCTCTAATGAGCTAAATCCTTAATTTGAGCTCATTAGACTTAAACCTTGGCCAATTTGGGTTTACTTACTATCTATCTTCATATTAGATAGTAGTAACCATTTGGCATTCATAAATTTTAGTTTGAAATCCTAAATCAAAAAGTTGTATTTGAACCTTTAAGTAGGGGAAAAGTGGTCATTTAACCCAAAATTAAGTTTAAGTGTTCTTTAGCATTAGAAACTCGAAGTAGTTAATAAAAATCAATAATACATATGATTTTGAATCAATTATAATTCACTTAAGCTTTTTAAATCAAATTTTGAGTAGAATCCTTATCCTTCCTAGGTTAAGTTTCTTCTTAAAACCTTAGGATTAATTCCTTAAGGATTAGATGTAGACTTAGGTTAGAAGTCATTCATTGAGTAAATAAGTTACTCAATAGATGAAACTTTAGTTTTACTAATTTTTAGATTTCATCCTTTATTATGATTATTTTGTATTTAAACTTTAGTTTAAGTTTAGAAATCCATCTTTTTAAGCTTGATTTTGCTTAATAAGATAGCCTTAACTTGTAGAGCATGAGAGTTGGGATTAATCTTATACCCTTAGTCTTAAGAAGCTATTAGATTAAAAGGTTAACCCCAATATTTGAAGTTTAACTCTTAATCCCTCAATCTTAATTTGTATTAATCATAATTGGTTTGGGGTTAATTAAATTCATTAATTATGATGTATGATTTATTATTCAACTTATGTAAGTGTCATTGATTGAATTATATTAGAACTTGATTAGTTCTAATTATTTTAAACTTTATAGGATTGTAGTTTTGAGTTTATACTAGATAGTATGTGTAACAACCTAATGCTATTTTTCAAATTTCTTCATAATCACCTTCATTAGACTCATAATAGTGTTTAGAGCAATCCCTAAAAATATAGATCAAATCTAAGCTCAATTGAAAATTTTGAGTATTTTAATATTTTTATCAAATTAGAAAATCTTGATAATTAAATTGACCTCCAAATCAAAATCGGAGTCTGCCATTGAACTCCTCACCCCCAAATTAGCTAAGGGTAAAGATTTGGTAACTTTTGGAGATCGTCAAAATTCCCTAAATATTTTATTGCATTTTTAATACCTTGAAAAAATGAAATAATTGAAACAACTTTTGATTAAAATTCTAACTGTAATTTTGAATTCCTCCCCCCCAATTTAGTTAATGGCAAATTTTTGAATTTTTTTAGAAGCATATAATTCGTTAACTCTAATTAAATAAAATGTTTAATAATTGATTAATTAATCAATTAATAATTCCCATTTTATATGGTTATTTTTTCCAAATACTGTAGTTTGCCCTATTACCATTCGCTCCTACCCTTTCTTCCATTCGATCGAGCTACCTAATGATAGTATCGTTCGATCGAATCGAGCAGTCAATCCTTCGAGCGAGGGATCACCTTCCCCTTTGAAGCTGCAGGAGCGACGCGTGGCTCGCACCGAAAGCATGTGACAATGGGAGGCCTCAAAGAGGATCATATTACCATTGATCTTACTCGTTCGAGCCCATACCATTTCACATCTTAAAAGTAAATATTCTGAGTATATTGGGATATTTTTCAAGTATTAGAATCGATATCTTTGCAAGCTTGCACAAGAACACTAGGCGCAGCGTTAAGGTGCGCCACCTGATTCTCCTCTCAGGTGTTGTTTAATTAAGTTTGATTGTCGATCTAGGACCTCAAGTTGTCAAATGGGGAGCTCATTAGGATCTAATCGAACCCAAATCAAATTCTATTAGGACCAAGTTTGTGCAATCCAGCATGATACCCAAGCCCTCGGCAATCCCTTTTTTTTTTTCTTATATATTGAGTTGTATGCTTCAAAATTATGATCCCTTGTTGTTTCGGCTGTTGAAATGCATGCATATTATGTTTAGACTTATGCTGCTGATAAACTACTTTGATACTTAAAAATCTAAATGAAGTCATTCTTATAGTTTTAAGCTATGATGTTTCTTTTCTTTTTTTTTGTCAATAGTCAAGCTAGTTTAGTGACAGTTGAATCTTTAGATTTTGTTTTGTGCCAAGCAAGAGTAATGCGTAAGTATAAATGGCAGATTTAATGCTTTAAAGTGTATGCAATTTTGAAGTGCCTCACATATTGGAGGCAATCATTATTTCATCTTGTTGATGATGCTTGTAGAACTGAGCAGTACTAGAATACTGCTATTATTAAACACTTGCCATAAAACAAAAAGTATTGTAGTTTTTCATTTAAGTTAGATAAGGCGTTTAATTTACTAAATGAAGTATCTTGTTAATTAATTAAGATATTGTCTAAATTTGAAAGGAGCAGATGTATATTCCTGTAAGCTTCTCTATTACTACATTTTATTACTAATTGATTATATTTAAAATTATATTGTGCCTTAAATTTTTATTACTACATTTTATTTGTATTCTATTTGCTACTGCAACCATGAGAAGCTATGCTGTTGTATACCATATTTAGGTGTATCAATTGTGTCTTTTTTTTATGGCACTTGGTATGATGTCAATGTTTTGCTACGTATGAGAAAATTTAGATCGTTTGATTCTGTTTTGTATATTCCAAAATACAGATTTATGTTCTTATTGCTATGGGGATGGAACAACTTGGCACCTAAAAACTCACAGTCTTACTTACTATTATCTGGTAGCTATATTATTTAGAATTTATAAAATATCTAGTTGCTTGAACCATCTGTTGCAACATAATATATAATAGCTTCCTGACATGTAAATCTTAAATCGTGTTTTCATTGAAGCTTTAGAGAGCTGCTTATATACTCTTACAGCTTCATGATTATCCAGTTTATGTTGTTATTCATGCTTTCTTATATAAAAAATTTATAATTGGAGCTCACTTTATTTCAACTTCAGTAAAGTTTTAAAACAATTGTATTCCAAAGTTTATTGTGTAGTTTCATATGCTTATTATTGCAAAATGAATAGTATTTATTTCTGCAAAACGAATAGTACCTTTTTTTGTGAAATGAATAGTAGCTGCATATTTTCATATGGCTATTTTGCGAAATGAATAGTAGCTGCATGGTTTTATATGGCTATTTTGTGAAATGAATAGTAGCTGCATAGCTTCACATGGTTGTTTTACAAAATGAATAGTAGCTGCATAGTTTCACATGGCTGTTTTGCGAAATGAATAGTAGCTGCATAGTTTCACACGGCTATTTTGTGAAATGAATAGTAGCTGCATAGTTTCACATGGTTGTTTTGCGAAATGAATAGTAGCTGCATAGTTTCACATGGCTGTTTTACGAAATGAATAGTAGCTGCATAGTTTCACATGGCTGTTTTGCAAAATGAATAGTAGCTGCATAGTTTCACATGGCTGTTTTGCGAAATGAATAGTAGCTGCATAGTTTCACATGGCTGTTTTGCGGAATGAATAGTAGCGGCATAGTTTCACATGGCTGTTTTGCGAATTGAATAGTAGCGGCATAGTTTCACATGGCTGTTTTGCGAAATAAATAGTAGCTGCATAGTTTCAGATGGCTGCTTTGTGAAATGAATAGTAGCTGCATAGTTTCATATGGCTGCTTTGCGAAATGAATAGTAGCTGCATAGTTTCATATGGCTGTTTTGCGAAATGAATAGTAGCTGCATAGTTTTTGTAAAATGAATAGTAGTTGCATTTTTACAAAATGAATAGCGATTGGATATTATTGTGACTAAAAATTAAAAAATAAATAAGTTAAATTACATAGACCATTATTAGGCTTACTACTAAATTGATAATAAAACATTATAATTGATAAGTGAATAGTTTGTAAAATAAATAAAAGTTCAATTAAATCATTACTTCCAAAACTAAATTTATTATTATATCCATTAACTTAGGAATCTATGATACATAAGTTAATTTGGAACTTTACTAGTCCCAATCATTAAGATATATAATTAAAAATAGAAAATAATGGATATCATATAGTTTGCAATATCAAACTCCTTGTTATACTGCTATGCATTGAATCATTTCCTTGAATTATACATCAAGATTTTTGTGCATATAATGAAAATTTAAAAATTTCTTCAGATGAGTTTCTTACTTTGAGGATATTAGTACAGCTATCATTAAGCCTGAGTAGGCTATTGGAGTATCAAGAGACCACATTATTCTTATCAGGAGGAATATGTGTGTTTGTAGTTAACCCCATTTTACTTATAATTGAGTAGATGTACTCAACTCCTCACGTGTTCTGCGCCCACAAAACTAAATACAAGATAAAAAAATCATAAATTGCATTTCTCACAATTTTATTGATTGTGAATGATTAGTATAGTCTTATAATTAAATTTTACTCAGTCTCTTAGATTGAGATTACTCGCTTTATTGCATTTCAATTTATGTAGTGTAATTCTTCCTATAACCATAATTTACTTAAATTGGTTACATTACCTTCTTATTCAGCATGTAAAATTCATTTGAACATATTCATGTTTTGCACATTATACTAAATGCTATGCCAACCTATTTGATGTAGGAATTATTAGATTATTTGAACCATGTGAGCCATATTGCTTTGCAATTTATAATAGTTATTAACTAATTCAATCCTTCCATGCTAAATGCTCCACTTATGATTAATATTGTAAATTGCTGAACGTGATATCCGCTTCATTTAAATTTCATAGTACCTTTAAATTAAACTTAGAATTTTTAAAGTCTAATCAGTTTTTCTTTTATTGGTTATGCTCTACTATATTATAAACCAAATATGGTAGATTAGAAGCATGGATCAGTTGTTGTACTCAAGAAGAAGCCTGAATTATAGTTGGATTGAAGACCTTATCTACTTTACACTTTTTTCTTATGTGAGGATGAGTGATTTTATTCTCAAAACTTGTAAATTAAATATTTCATTAAAATTTTATAAATATTCTTTCTTATTATATACTTTCATATCATGAATGGTGAATGCTTAATTGGAATGTTTGAAGTTTACTTCTACCCATAGATCTGCATGTTTTAAAGGTAGTACTTAATGTTGGGTTAGAAATTCCTAATCCAATATTAAGTACTACTGTAACACCCATTATTAGACTAATATATGAAATCTAGTAGTGGGGTATTACAGTTGGTATCAATGTGTATATTTGGTGAATAAGAAGGAAGTTCAATATCTAATTAGATGTTCATTATTTATAATGAAAGAATACGTTCAAATATTCTCATAATTGAACAACATAGTTCAAAACTAATGTTATGATAAATAGTAATTAGATGTTCCAAACTAGATTATTACGCTAGTCTTTTCCATCATTATTGGAACATTAATCTTAAGTAGTTAATACTCATCATAATTTTAGAATAGATTCGGACTCTAATCCTCCAACTCCTGTCAAAAGGACAGTACCACCAAGTTCCTCATCAAAGTCAGATGAGATGAAGACCTTGGTTGTATTGGCCAAGATAATTGTAGAAGCTCAAACCCAGGCTACACAAAGGGCCAAGAATCCTTCTATTATTCAAGTTAATCCTTAGGTTCCATCCTCTTATTCTATGGATGGATATCTTTAGGACTTCCTTCGTCTGAATCCTCCTTCTTTCAATGGGATAGTGCCACCCATACAGGCACTAAAATGGCTGAGAGCTTTGGAGAAAATTTTGGTGAGTATAAAATGCCCAGTAAGTGAAGTGATTCACTTAGTCACACATTTACTGTCAAAAAATGCCGAATTCTGGTGGGATGGTGAAATAAGATCCCGCTTTGCTGGTAAAAAAGTTGAAGATATCTCTTCGAATGAATTTGAGGAAGCATTCAGAAATTAATATGTTCCTCTTTCAGCACAAGTGATCCTAGAAGATGAATTGATTCAAATAATCCAAGGTAATAAGACCGTCCTACAATATGAAGTTGAATTTAGATAACTTTCTCGCTTTACGCCGAATTTAATCAGATCAGAAGCTACAAGGTGTAGCCGCTTTTTGAAGGGGTTGTGTAATCCAATTAAGGATCATTTAGTGTCTCAGCATTATAGCAATTTCTCAGACCTTCTGGAGGGAGCAAGATTAGTTAAGCACCATCTTGCATAGAAAGAGCAGCAAATAAAGCCTTATCCCCCACTATCTAAAATAGAAGTATTCAAATGCAATAGGCCTAACTAGCCTAAAGTATTCAATCAACAACATCATCAGAGGCAGCAATAGTAGAGTCCTCATCAAGTTCAGCAGTCAGAGCAATGCAGAAGACCACACCCTTATGGTAAATGTTACCACCAAGGCAGAAGATGTTTCATTTGTGGCCGAATAGAGCATCGCTTATAGGAGTGGTGAGATAATTAGACAGTAGATCGAGTCAAAATTAATCACCCACAAAATACTGCTCCAACAAGGAACTTAGGTATTAAGCATCCTCCTACAGATCCTCAAACCTCAAATCAACTGAGGTCAAATCCAAATTCTACTCGAATGAATCAGAAAATTACTCAGAAAGGGAAGACGGTCTTACAAATTGCCAGTCAAGCAAGGTTTCGTTAGTGCCACCCATAGAGGCACTAAATTGGCTGTGAGGCGCTTCAAGAAGACAATGACATCATATCAATTAATTTTTAAAATATTGGGTAAATTTGTTATTACATTCTAAAATTCCTAGCATAAATACTATGTCATCTTTTAGGCACACTATATATAGAAAATCAACCTTGTAAAATATTATTTGATTATGGCGCAAGTCATTCTTTTGTTTATGAAAAGTGGGCTCTAAGTTTAAACATCCCATAATTTAAATTAGGAAAACGGATGCAAGTACAAATGCTATCTAAAGCAGAGATTCATGCTAATAAATTTTGCTTATTGAAAATTCCAATCGGTAATTAAGCCTTCGAAGCTAAACTCATGCTTATGCAAATAGTTAACTTTGACATAATGCTTGGTTTGAATTGGTTAAGCAAGTTTGATGCATTAATAAGTGGTCCTAAGAAGAAAGTTATTGTGAAAATTGGGAAAAAGGTTGAAACCTTTACTAGGAAACTTGGTAGAAATGCTTCTTTAATTAATGCAATAAAAGCCAAGAAATTAATTGAATTTGGATGTGAAGCCTTCTTAATAATACTTATGGGTGAAGTGAAGGGTCCAACACCAATTGAAGATGTGGATGTAGTAAAATAATTCCAAGATGTATTTCCTGATTAATTACCAGGTTTACCTCCATTTGAGAAGTTGAATTCTCAATCGATCTAGTACCAAATACGCAACCAAAATTAAAAGCACCTTATCGTATGACTCATAAGTAATTGCATGAGCTACTGGAGCAATTGTAAGAGCTACTAGAGCAATATTTTATTAGACCTAGTATGTCTCCATAGGGAGCTCTAATTTGTTTGTTAAAAAGAATGACGGTTCAATGTGAATGTGCATTGATTACTGTGAGCTAAATAAAGTTTAAATAAAGAATAACTATCCTCTTACCAAGAATCAATGACTTACTTGATCAATTATCTAGAGCAAAGGTATTCTTAAGTAATCATTTGGCATTAATAAATTTTAGTTTGGAACCCTAAATCAAAAAGTTGTATTTTGAACCCTTAAGTAGGGGCAAAATGGTCATTTTGTGCAAAATTAGGTTTAAGTATTCTTAAGCATTAGAAACCTGAATTATTTAATAAAATCAATAAAATAAGTGATTCAGAATCAATATTAATTCATTTAGATTTATTAAAATAAATTTCTAATGTAAATCCTAACTTTTTTGGGTTAAGTTTCTTCCTCAAACCTTAAAAATATTTCTTAGGGATTAGATGTATACTTATGTTAGAATTCATTTATTAGGTAAATGGGCTATTCAATGAATGAAACCTTAGTTTTATTTTTTTCTAGAGTTCATCCTTTATGATGATTATTTTATATTTAAACTTTAGCCTAAGTTTAGAAATTCATTTTATTAAGCTTAACTTTGCTTAATAAGATAGCCTTAACATCTAGAACATGAGAGTTTGGATTAATTTTATACTCTTATTCCTTAACACCTTTGGATTTAAGGGTTAAACCATAATATTTGGAGTTTAACTCTTAATTCCTCAATCTTGATTTATCTTAATCAAGATTGCCTTGGGGCTAATTAAATTTATTAATTAGGACATTGATTTATTATTCAACTTATATAAGTGTCATTGATTGAATTATATTAAAACTTGATTATTTTTAATTATTTTTAAACCTTATCAGATCATAATTCTGAGTTTATAATGGATAGTGGGATATTGGATATTATGAGCATGTAATAATCTCAGACTAGTTAGAATAGATTAAATTAGTAAATAAGTGATATCACATATTTTTGAGTAGTGCAATTACACCTTGTATTATATGCTTTACTTCCTTATTTTGAACCTTTGAATTTGTGAATAATAGATGAAATATGGAATATATGATAAATCTTTTATGTTTGCTTAAAAAATTGTACAAGGCGTATTCATAAATAATGAGATGAAATGAATTAAAGATGAATCAATAAATTATATAACATTATAAATGGAATGTGTCATACTTTATCTACCTCTACAATATTGTGGTACATTGAGATTCAAAGCAGTTCAGTTCCTGGGTATTTGAGTTCTAGAGGATATATATATATATATATATATATATATATATATATATATATTTGATATAATGATATGATAATATTTTTAATGGACTTGTTGATCTAGGCATTAGTGTCCTGGATACTTCAGAAATTTTATTTAGCGGTTAGATAAACCACCATTTTCTATTATGGCAGGGCTAATTAGGCATACGCCCATTATGAGATAGCATTTCTATTATATATTTTTAGTTTAATATTTTTCAGTATTTATGCAGAATTTCTATATTTACAATATTTTTAGCATTTTCAGTATTTTCAACTTTGGTTTTATATGCAATTTACAATATTTTTAGCATTTTCAGTATTTTCAACTTTAGTTTTATATGCAAGCATATTAGGATACTAAACTTACTTCAGTTATGTTTATATTTCATTTTATTTGAAAATCAGCATGAATATAATTGATCATATATACTTAGGATGTTTCTTGTACTTAATAGTTTTCACATATAAATTGCTTAATCTTTTTTGCAGCATTAAGTTTAGGTATGTTGCTTACCTCATATTTTGTTTAAAGTTATAATTAAATGATTATAGATTTTATCATTTTCCTTTCATGATTTGTTGCTCCTAAAATGCATAGGATGTTTGTGATATCATAAAATATGAATTAGAATAGCCTAAAATGTACTTAGACAATTTGTCTAACCAATTTTTCTTTTTTTTTCTTGCTGTGGCCCTGACATTGTGAACTGACAATATTAGCTTCTGTAAAGACCCGCTTAAGTAGTATAAGTGATACTCTTAAACATCAAGGCACTTTTTCAGATAATGGTGGAGTTTCTGATAAGAACTCCAAGTTAAGTGCTCATGTGGGAGCACTCCCATAATAGGTGACCTACTAAGAAGTTATCTTTTGAGGGCACAATTGTGAGGCATTTTAGGTCAAAACAAATAATACCTTGGTGCTTAAGAGTTTGGGCTATTAAATAGTATCAGAGTAGGCCATAAGGTGTCAAATAGTAGCTAAGTGTCATACAAGGTAAAGTATCACTTCATGTGAGCATCTTTTTGAACCTATAGTAGTTAAGGTGCTATATGGTTATGGGTACCTCTTGAGCTTGTAGGGGCCACCTCTAGTTTTATTTACCCAATGAATGGTTTTTGGATCTGTGTATGGTTACTGATGAGGATGTCAGTTACTTAAGTTGGGGAGATTGTAAAGACCAGCTTAAATAGTAATAAGTGAAACTTTTAAATGTTTACCTGCCTTTTTAGATAATGGTGGAGTTCCTGATAAGAACTCCAAAGTTAAGTGTGCTCATGTGGGAGCACTCCCAGGATGGGTGACTTGCTGGGAAATTATCTTCTAAGGGAAAAATCGTGAGGTTTTTTAGGTCAAAGCAGACAATACCTTGATGCTTAAGAGTTTGGGCTATTATAGTTTTTGAGCATTTTATTAGAGATAGCACATGAGGAGGAGCAGATTCTAGAGGAAAAATTCCATAGAGCCAAGGATCCTTAGTTAGGTTGCCTTTTCATTTCTGTGAGGATGAGTGGCTCTTTCTATTTGCTTAGAACTTAATTAGTTATTACAATAATATAGGTATTTGTTGTATTTTTCTTTATTGCAGACTTTATTCTGAGCTATATATATATTTTTTTTTGCATTATGGTTCTATGATTGTAATTTATTATTTCTTTCTTCCGCACTCTGATATTCATGTATGCTCATTTAGTGAATGATTCAGTTTTACATAGTACATATCCTTCCCTTATTAGTGGATTAAGGATTATAACATAATCTATTGAAAAGTAAGGGACTGCACAGTGATGACCACCCACCTGCTTAGGGGCGGGTGTCACACTCCTTCTACTCAAGCCATCATGGAAGATATGTTCATGAAGCTATGTCAGAGCAGTCGTAGTGTCGTTGAATATAAATTTGAATTTCAAAGGATATCTCATTATGCATCACTACTAGTCATCACTGAGTCTGCTTGATTTTTAAAAGGATTAAAACCTTAAATTATGAAAAAGCATATGACTCTTTGAATCTCCAAATTCTCAAACTTGCTTGAAGATGTAAAAATATTAGAACATGGTGAATAAGAAGAAGTAGAAGAGCTAAGAAAAATGCCCCCTTCTACACTTGTACAACAAATTGAATACAAAAGGTTAAGACCGCCTCAAGCAAGGGTTTATTAAATAGCTCAACAAACACCTACTGGGAAATGTAACTGACCACATCCTTACAATAATTATTATTCTAGGAGCAGAATATGTTATATGTGTGAATACTTGGTCACAACTTTTGGCAATATCAGGTAACCTATATAGTGAACAATCAGTGGATCACTCATCCTTATCAGATGCAATGACAAGCACCCATACCAACTAGAAAGCAAGAATTCGGACAAGCAGCCATACCAGCTTATGTACCTACATCTGCTCCAATGCAAAGGAGAGGTCCACCCATTGATCTTAAAGCACCGGTTGCTAATCAAAGAGGAAGACCAATTGCTCTCTAGCCGGCCGCACATGCGAGGATCTATACCCTCACCCTAGTTTTAGCCCTAAGAGATAATGAAGTGGTACCACATTCTTTCTTTTTATAAATATCTTTCAAATTATATAAGGCATAAAATACCTTTCATTTTAAACCCAAGGCACCTTACATTTCAATGATAAATATTATGGAACATTATTTGACACTAGTGCAAGCCATTCACTCATTTCAGAAAAATTTGCCAAAACTCTTGAACTACCATATTACAGTTTAACTAAAGCCTTGAATATCAGGTTACCATCTAGTGCCCTTATGAGTGCACAAAAATGTTATGACTGTAATATACCAATTAATGGTAACGTATATGAAACAAACCTGATGGTACAGCCTATAGTAAATTTTGACATCATTCTAGGAATGAATTAGATCAACAAGCATAAAGTTATGATTGATTTTCAAAGAAAGAATGTCATTATCAAGTGTGGGAGCAAGCTTAAAGTATTTACATGAAAGTTAGACATTTCAACATCTTTAATCAATGCTTCACAAGTAGAGAAATTGATTTGAAAGCGATGTTATGCATACTTAGTAACAATGATGGGAGAAAAGATGGAAGAAATTCCTTTAGCATACACTAAAATTGTAAAGGAGTTTTAATATGCATTCCCTAATGAAATGTCTATATTATCACCAGTAAGAGAAATCAAATTCTCAATTGAGTTAATTATTGGCACTTAACCAATATAAAAGGCACCTTGCCGCATGGTACCCAAAGAAATGCAAAATTTAAGCGAACAACTACAAGACTTGATGAACAAAGGTTTCATTCAATAAAGCATGTCACCATGAGGAGCCCCAGTGCTCTTTGTAAGGAAGAAAGACGATTCGATGTGTATGTGCATCGATTATCAAGAACTCAATAAGGTAACCATTAGTAATAAGTACCCTCTACCATATATTGATGATCTATTTGATCAATTAGCTGGAGCTAAGATATTTTCTAAGATAGATCTAAGATCAGACTATCATCAATTACGAGTCAAAAAAAAAGATATTCCAAAAACAATATTTAGAGCTTGCTACAGGCATTATGAGTTCATGGTCATATCATTTGGTCTAACCAATGCTCTTTCCATCTTTATGGACTTGATGCAAAATTAAACTTTATTTAGATAAGTTTGTAATAGTATTTATTGATGATATTCTAATTTATTCTGAGAGTAAGGAAGAATATGAAAATCATCTGAGAGCTATTCTAGAAACTCTAAGGCATCATCAGCTATACACCAAATATTCTAAATGTTAATTTTGGCTAAATTATGTAGCTTTCTTAGGCCATGTAGTGGATGTTAAAGAAATCAAGGTCGATCAGAAAAGATATGTGCCATTCAGGAATGGTCCCAACCAAAGACCATGATAGATATTTGTAATTTTCTCAGTTTAGTTGGATATTATCAAAAATTTGTTAAGGGATTTTTGCAAATACCAGTACCATTAACCAAATTAACATAGAAAGAAATTCCATTCATTTGGAGTCAACAATGCGATGAATTTTTCAACAGTGAAAATAAGTATTAACAACTGCCTTAGTACTAACTCTCCCACAAGAGATAAGAAATTATCAAGTTTATACTAATGCGTACATAGTAGGGCTTGGATGTGTTTTCATATAAGAGAAGAATGTAGTACCATATGCATCTAGGTTATTAAAGATTCATGATAGGAACTACCCAGTGCATAACATAGAACTAGTAGCGATAAAATTTGCTTTAAAAATATAAAGGCACTATTTATATGGAGTGAGATGTGAAATTTTTACTGATCATCAAAGTTTAAAATATATTTTCACTCATAAAGAGTTGAACTGTCAATATAGGCGATGGTTAGAATTGATCAGCAACTACGACTTAGACATATAATATCATCCTGGTAAAGCTAATGTCATAGTTGATGCCCTCAGTAGAAAATCAGACCTAAATGCTATAATGGCAAGTTCATTAATGGAAGAACTTGAAAAGTTTGTCATAAAATATATTAATGGAAAGCAGTTAAATAATTTACTTAAAAATAATATTACAAAGCCTACGTTCATGCAACTTATAACAATTGCCCAAGAGAATGATAAGGGATATTCCAAGCTAAAAACAGACATCGAAAATGGTTTCATAATAAACTTACATTTGCAAAAAAGAGTTTATATTTATCATGAAAAAAGGATTTGGATTCCAAATGATTCATACATTCGAATCAAATTCTAACTAAAGCCATAACTCAGGGTACATAATTCACCATAGAAATAATAAAATGTATAGGGATCTGAAAGAGACATTTTGGTGGCCTGGACTAAAGAAAGATATAGCTGAATATGTCATTAAATGTCATGTTTATAGTTTAGTAAAGGCAGAATGTCAAATACTAGGTGGACTATTACTTCCATTAAATATCCTAGAGTGAAAGTGGTCAGATATTTCTATGAACTTTGTGATGGGATTGCCCAGAAGTCGTACTGGAGTAGATGCAATTTTGGTAATTGTAGATCATCTAACAAAATTAGTACACTTCTTTCCGATTAAGCAAATAGATTCAGTAGAAAAATTGACCAAGTTATATATTTAAGAAATAATCAAGCTTCACGGAATCCATAAAACTATTGTCTTGGATCATGATGGCAGATTTACCTCTCATTTTTGGAAGGCAGTACATCAAGATTTAGGGATAGTATTGGCTATGAGTACAGCCTTTCACCCTCAAACAGATTGTTTGAAAGAGAGGGTAAATTAAGTACTTAAAAATATTCTTTGATTAAGCATATTAGACTTTAATGGTAGTTAGGAAGATCACCTTCTATTAGTGGATTTTGCATACAACAATAGTTACCAGTCTTGTATTGGAATGGCCTCATATGAAGCTCTATATGGTAAAAAGTGTAGCACACCATTAGTCTAGACCGAAGTAGGAGATGTTCAATTATACGAATCTGATCTAGTTGAGGAGACTAAAAAAAAATTCATCTGATAAAAAGCAGGATTGCTACAGCTCAAGATGGGCAAAAATAATATCATGATGCTAAACATTGAATACTAAAATTTCAACTTGGAGATATGGTGTATCTAAAAGTGAGCCCAATGGAAGGCATATATTGTTTTGGCATGGCTAGTAAGTTAATCCCAAGCTACGTTGGACCCTTAAAAGTATTAGAGCGAGTTGGAAATTCTGCATACAAGATAAACCTTCCAAAAAATTTGGCGGCAGTACACAATGTATTCCATGTATATTCTCTTTGTAGATGTTTACAAAAACTATCCCAGCAATTGTCCATACATTCCATTAAAATTCAACCAGACTTATCATTCATAGAAGAACCTATCAAAATTTAAGATCGAGATAATCGTCAACTAAGAAATCGAAGCATGCCCATGATTAAGATTCAATGAAAAAATCATAGTGCCAAACAAGCTACTTGGGAAAGAGAAAATACTATGTAGAAAAATATCCTAAACTATTTAAGAATCAAGGTAAATTCGATCTCCTTATTTTCTTTAAAATTTTAAAATATAATGTGATGTCGAGGACGACATCATTTTTAAGTAAGGGAGTCTTTAATGACCCAAGTTATTACTAGAATAATTAGGACTAAACTTGACTCAAAATTCAAGTTCCCGAGTAACTTCAAAATTATGACAAACTAAAAATAATTTTGGATAGAGTATATTTTTGTGATCATAATGCCTAAGTTTGGGAGCAATCTGGATAACTGATACTCCTGAATTAATTTATGAATTATTTAAATTCAGCAAATTGTAAAAATTAAATACAAGTTCAAATTCATCAATTTTAGTATCATTGGATTAAGAATATTATAAAAAGAATATAGAAAAAGTTTCATCAAATTTGAGCTCCAGATTTACCATAATTAATTTTTGAAGTTTTTAACTTCAAAATTAATAAAAAATAAAATATTGCTCTAAATCAAAAAAAAATTGCTTGAGTTTATTTTTCTCATCAAGATACACCTTCGTGTTAAGTTTCATTATTTTCTAGAAAAAATGAAAGAGAAAGAAAGAAGAGAGAAAGATGAGAGAGAAAGCGGAGAGAGGAAAAATTGATAAGAAAAAGGAAAAGAAAACCAAATTGAACACTCAAATCATTTATGAAGAATATGATAAATTTGTTCTCATCCAAATAATGGAGGAGAGAGAACATTAAATAAATAAATATAATAATTAATTAACTAAAAAAAGTTTATAAATACACCCCTTCCCCCTCTCATCCTCCACCATTTTTCTTTCTCTCCTCTCCCCCCCACCTCCTCCACTCCTCGCTCTCACTTCCTCGGCCACAACCGATTCCTCTCACCGACCTCTAGTAAAAAGCCTCATCAATACCAAAATATAGTAAGAAATGAAAAATTTTCTATTATTTTCATTTCTTCTTATTCTTTTATTAACAATAATAATATTATTATTATTACTATTACATTTCCATTTATGCAAATTTTTTTTTTTTCTATATATATGTTTATATTTTTTAATTTCTATAACTTTTATTTCTGTTATTATTTTTTTTTATATACATTGCATATATTTTCCTAATTTTAGCAACTTTTTTTCTATCATTATTTTTCTATATATGTATGTATATATTTTCTAATTTCTACAGTTTTCATTTTTGTCATTTTTTTTCTATATATGTATATATTTTCTAATTTCTGTAACTTTCATTTTTGACAATTTCTTTTTTTCTATTTATATATATATTTTCTAATTTTGGCAACTTTCATTTCAGTTATTTTCTTTTTTTTCTATACATGAATATATTTTCTAATTTTTATAATTTTTATTTTAGTTATTTTCATTTTTTCTATATATATATATATATATATATATATATATCTTAATTTTTACAACTTTTATTTTAGTCATTATATATATATATATATATATATATATATATATATATATGTACATATACATATATATTTCATAATTTTTGCAATTTTTATTTTAGTCATTTTCTTTTTTTCTATATATGTATATATTTTCTAATTTTTACAATTTTTATTTTAGTCATTTTCTTTATATATATATATATATTATTTATAATAATAATATTTTTATTATTTTTAATATATAAAGATAAATAACCAAGATAATATTAATATTGATATTTTTACCAAAATAAAATGAAGAGTATTGTTCTTTTCATTTAATTATTTTATTTGTAATATTTGCATTTCTATTAAGCTTTGACCTATTTTGATATATTTATATGAGATTTTGTGCTTCGAACTTGAAAAATGATAATAAATTAGTATCATAGGTTCATTCAAGTTGATGTCAAGTCTGTACAAACAATATATTAGGCCAAGACAAGCTGATATCTGAAGAAATAAGGAAACTGCACATATCCTTTAAGAGAGAACGTGTAGTTAGTTAGGAACCCACATCTCAAATAGTTAGAAAAATATATCTAACTCCTCGAGTATTCTGTAACTTTTTCCAACATAATAAATATTATATATTGCTGTATTTTCTTTCAAAATGTGCACATATCTTAAACATGTATATTGCATTCTTAATCAAGACTATTTTGCAAGCATATCATACTTAAATATTATTTTTTATTTGTATATGCTTCTCATGCAGAATCATGCACCTTAATATAATATGAAATTTTTGATATCCTACAAATCTTACTTAGACTATTGTGTCTAATTAAATATTTTCCTTTCCTTTTTTTTCTTTTCTTTTTCATCGTTCGCCCTAATATATATATATATATATATATATATATATATATTTATGGAAATTAATGAACAATCTTTAGATCAAGTCTTTGAGGAGGAGCTGATGCATAATAGAGCAACTTAAATACTGATTTTCTTAAAGTTTTAAATTTTGCTTAGTATGTAATAGATTCCATAAAACAGTTATTATATTTGTAATGAATAGAATTCCTTTATTATTTTAGTATTTTGAATATTGCAATGAATGTGGAAGTGTGTATTTTATATGCCTCTAAATATATTATTGTACTAAACTCTGATATGATCCTGGGGAGTGAACATCTAACGCTAGATTAGTTATGCTGACCCAGCGGCGGGTCACCACAAATCTTCTGAAGGCCTATGACGAATAAACAATGCCATGTATTGGCAAGATTTTTGTTTAGTGGCTTTAGCTTGATTACAAGTTAAATGTTGAGCTACTAATTTTTGAATATCTATTTTTAGGGAAGGCCAGCAATTCCTCCTGAATGCAGTTCAAAAATAAAAAACTTTCTAAGGGAAGACATAGGAATGCAAAGTTGCTTTCCTCGATAAAGATACCCATTAATCACAGAATATACTGCATTTAAGGTTTTAGGTTTGTCTAAGTACTCCATGGACAGACTTGGGACTCATCTCAAATTTGTTCAAATTTAGGAATTTTGAATTCTATAGAGGAGATGGTTGTTGCAACTCTTGATAATGCGTCAACAGGTTTGTTTTCAATTTCTAGTTTATGTTTAAGGACAAATGAATAATATTGGAGAAACTCATGCCATTTAGCATGTTTATAATTTAAACATTCCTAACCTTTGTTCTTTTGCTAAAGGTTAGTAAGATTTGTCCTTCCTAACTTTTGTTCTTTTGCTAAAGTGTTTATCCAATAAATCTTAGCATGACCAGTCAATTTTATATTTGCAAAAGAAACCCATTGATAATCATCCATCATATACCAATTAAAGAAGTCATCCATCAAGGTTAACCAATTTAAAATTTTATTTGGGTTATGTGTTCCATCATAAGTAGGAGCTTCAACTTTAACTCACATAGAGGGATTATTAAAATTATTAGCAACTCATTGGTGGTCTCTCATTTCTCCATTATTAAGGTTTAGTAGTCTTCGTTGAATTTGAGGAGGTGGTGGAACATGGGGTTGGTAATCACTTGCATCTATGTATAATCCATCATCTTTTGTATGTGTGTTAAGGTTATTGATAGGATGTGAAACATAATTTTTATTTTTTTGCAAGAGGCTTAAGATGATTTGCATTTGATTTTTAGATTCTTGTATTTGAGTCTTATTTTCCTTAAATAATTCCATAATCTATGTTTTATGTTCATGAATCCTAATATCTAAGTAATCAGCTATCTTGGTCAATTTCTCAATTTGGTCTTGGGAAATTGACTTTGATACCATTTTTTTTTTAATAAAAATATAAGAGAAAAAAAAATACTAAAAGTGAGAAGGTGATATAGAAAATACAAATGTAAAATAATGTAAATCCTAAGTTGAAAGAACTTCCAAGTGAGGAGGGAGGAACTTGTCCACTTACATCCCAAGCTCCTTAGGCTATTTATGCCCTTTTGACAAAGTTCTCTTAAACTTTGCAATATACTAAGTTCTATACAAGTATATTCTTATGCATATAAGTTTAATGCAAATAAAAGATAAAAAAAAATTGTTACTTAAAATTTAAAGCCTTATTTTTTTAAGAATTACAAATGAATTTAAATGATAAAAAATAAGTAACTAATATTACCACAAATGCCAAACATAAAAAGTAAAGAAGTTCATATAATTTTTTTATTTGCATCAAGGTAAAGGCTTAATTATTATGCGGAACACTCCATTTTCATGTTTTCACTCAAGCAAATGTTTAAGCTATTCACACAACGATGTTGACTATGCTATATAATTATGCTTACTAATTGGAATTCATGCACACACTATAGACTTACAAGTAATATAACAAATTTCAAAGTAATTAATATGAAAAATATTAAGTCATAAAAAGAAATAACTTACCTTACACTTGTTGGCATGATTCAAAAGCTTATGAAGAAGCTTTCACCAAAATTTATTCCTCATGTTAGGATATTTTTTTTTTAGCTTTTCCAACCTTGCTCTGAAACCAAAATATGATGCTAGTGGGCTGCTTTTTGGGTGAATTATAATGAACACAAAAAATATAGTTAAATAGGTAGTTATACTTTTCTTAAGTTTAGTTGTACTTTAATGCATATTTTGCAGCATTTCAGAACCAAAGAGCTAAATTTTAAGTTTACGGAAGAATCTGCATCAGTAGGGTGCTGCAGCACGCCACAGATCACTGCAGTGGGTCCAACCCGAGAGGTCTGCGCTACAGCATGCCGCAGCGCCCATCAAACATAGAACCAGCACTATAGCGTGCTACGGCAGATTCAGATAGAGAACTATGTGCTACAGCGCGCCTCAGCATTTCATTCTAGATAGTTTAGCGCTACGGTGCACCGTGGCACGCTCAAACAGAGAGTCAGTCACTACAGTGGGCCACAACACATTCATAACAGTACTTTAATGTATATTTTTGTAGCATTTTAGAACCAAAGAGCTAAATTTTAAGTTTACAGAAGAATCTGCATCAGTAGGGTGTTGCAGTGCGCCACAGATCGCTGCAGCGGGTCCAACCCAAGAGGTCCGTGCTACAGCGTGCTGCAGTGCCCATCAAATAGAGAACCTAGCATCATAGTGCGCTACGACAGATTCAGATAGAGAACTTGGCACTACAGCATGCCTCAGCATTTCATTTAGAGAGTCTAGTGCTACGGTGCACCATGGCAAGCTCAAACAGAGAGTCAAGCACTACAGTGTGCCACAACACATTCCCAATAAAGACTAAGGCATTATAGTGCACCGTAGCACGCTCTCAAACAAAAATCCTGGTGCTACAGCGCGTCGCAGCACATTTTCAACAGATAAAAAGCGTTACAGCATGCCATAACGTGCTTCAAACAAAAAGTGTTGTGCCACAGCGAGCCATAGTGCCTGACCAATTGAAAGCTCAACGTTGCAATACACCATAGCGTGCGACCAACAGAGGGTTTGGCGCTACTGCGCGCTGTAGCACTAGCCTAAATTTTTTGATCCTTTTCCTCTTCCCAATCTGCATTGAAAAGACAAAAGGACTTTATTCCTTCATATTTTCACAGTATAATTAAATTGCTGGCATTAAAATTCATCAGTTACCAAAAAAATGAATGAATAAAAAGTAAATATAATATCAACTCTCAAGAAAAATAGCTGAGTAAATTCTAGAAGCTACCTTGACAGTTATAAAATCAAAAATTGAAGAGGGAAAGGGGTTCCGAATTTTTAGTCCAGAGCTCTTGAACAAAAAGCTGTTGCAATAGCCATTAGAGGAGAGTCCCCACCCTAAGGAAGAAAGAAAGTTGCAGCCAAAGGAGGAGGAGCACATGGAGCAAGGAACTAAAGAAGATTGAAGAGAGAGAGAGAGAGATCCTGGCAAATGCGACAGTTGTTCCTTAGTATGGTATTATTTCTTTACCCCTTTTGATTTCTTATAAAGGCCATGCAAAGCCTTATCATCTCTTATTGCTTTCCTTGTGATTTTAATTTAATGATAGCCTGAACCTTCCTTGGGGAGGGTTGGGCATAAGCATGTAAAGATGTAAATATGTAATGTTATGTACTCTTCATTATTAATGAATGTTATTTAGTTATTTATGGTTGAAAAATTATGGATAAATTAATTGAATAATCTTGAACTGTAATATTTAAATCTTTTATAAATGTTTTCATTGTTAAAACCATATAAATCTCATTGATCGCTTAGTCATAAAGCTGTGCATGCTTGAGCGTTAACACTGCAAATGTCTGTGACAACATCTGCTGTGCAAAAATAGCCCATGCACAACCTTGGACTTGCGCTAATCAATTGAGCCATGAGATATATTAAAACTCTTTGAGTTCCATAGCTCATTCTTAATTTATGCAAAGTGATAATGTATATTAAGCTTAGAGCTATGTGACATGCTCTTTGAGCATCATAGCACATCACCTTGGCTAAATTGTGATGTTTATGCTTGTGAGCCGAGAGTCACTAATTGAGCTATGTAACTCACTCTAGATTTATGCGAGATTTTAGAGCATTATGTACTATTGGTGATGTGACATAAACCCATTTAGCCTAACAACTAATATTCTTGGCTAAACCTAAACTTAATGTGTGTGAGCCATTAGTGGAATCATGTTCATATGATACTCAACCTAAATTATAGTTTTTATAAGACATAAGAAATAAATTCAGTAAACAAAGATCACATGAATGTTTATGTGCCAAAATTAAAGTTCTTGTGTTTATTTCTAAGCACTAGATAAGACTTAATACATGTAATCTAAGGAGAGAAGACTAAATCTATTGATTATCAAATAATAAATTATTTCAATTCACTTAGCATGAAATTGAGAAGAAGAGTACTTGAATGAACCCGTATTTATTTACATGTTGAAAGTCAACTCTGCCTAATTTCTCTAAATACTGTTTCTTATCAAGAAACTCTGATATTGATAATTATAACAAAAAAAATAGCAAATTTGACACTTAAACATTAGTGGAATAAAGCACACTCTTGTAACAAAATAGAACATTGTTCCCAGTGGATAATAAATCTTGGGGATCTTACAATCTCTTATTACTTTAGACTATGTACACTTGTGTATAAACGTAGACTGTGTATTTTTCATCTGTCAAATTAGGTATTCAAATATTATATGAATGAGTAGGGTAATGTTAAAGTATAATTTATGGACTTTGTGGTGGGTTGATTATGGGTTTCAAGTGGACTATCAAAAGGGAAACTAAGACTAGTTTCACTTGGGTCTAGTTTGGGCTAATTCAAAATATCTCTCTTATTGATGAGGTTTTGGTGGGTTAAAGGTCTAGAATTATTAAAGTAAAATAGATAGACTAAGATGTGTAGTTTTGATATGGAGTGGATGGATATATTTGGTGGAGTTTAGATGAGTGTCGAGGGGTAGGGAATAAAACTAGGTCATGTTGTTTTCAGATTTAGCCATAGAAGTTATGGAGGAGTTTGGAGTGTATTTGAAACTTTAGATAATAGCTTATTAATTTCAAATAATACTTAAGATGCTTGAGAAGAAGTGGGGATGGTTTGAGGTTATGAGTTTGAGAGTTTAGTAAGAAAATAAAATACAAAATAAAATAACAACCTAACACGCCAAAGATATGCAACAAACTTGATAACACCAAGCACCAAACAATATGAGAGCAATTCACCACAAAATTTCCTTATTTAAGTTGCTTTAATAAATTAGATTTCAGCTCATATTTATAGGCACTACAAGTCTCTTGCCTTATGAGCTTTAGAAGAAAAATATGGACGAAAAGTTTGGAGGGAAAGATTGGTAGTTGTCAATTAGTGAGGGAGTAACGCCAACTACTCACATTAAATATTTTTCTCATGACATGGCTGGCCAAACATGTGCCTTAAGAAATAAAAAGTACAATATAAATAAACACTAAATACAAATGGTAAGCCCAATATTAGGGCTCTTTATTGGGCTTTGGATTGGGCTCTTGTAGTTGGGCACATCTTCAAATTCTTCCCTTGACCTTAAGCCATGGCTTATGTTGATGGGCCTTTGATAATATTCATAGGATGTGATACATCATGTATCTTCTTAAATACACACCCAAACATAATAATATTATATCTCAAAGTGATTAGAAAAATACAAAGAATATTAGTATGCTATTAGATTTCTTTTTTATTAATTATTTAAGCTAATCACATTTTTAATTAATTAAGCAATTAATCCTATTTTAATTAATGTTATAACTTGATCAATTCACATCTAAAATTGATGTTCCAATATATTATTTTAATCATAAAAGTATAAGAAATATTATTCTGCAAAAATATTTTATATTCTATAATTAGTTTTCTTAATCTTTCTTAATTACCTTAGAAAAATGTTTAGTGAATATTAAGCTAATTCCTTAGCCAAATTTTATGTTCTGGGTCTTCAAACTTTCATTAGACAGAGAAGAGCCTTAATGTATGCCTAAATTTAATTTTTTGTAATTAATTTAGTTAATGTTGATTTAATTAACTTTAAGGTGATTAGTCAATTTATTGAGCTAAAGAGCTCCAAATTCAATATTCTTGCTGTCAATTTCTTCATTAAGATCTGTATTCCTAATTTCGTGCTTAGATTTATGATTGAATGCTTTTTATTTTAATAAGATTTCATGTATTATGACCATTTTACCCTTGGCATTAGGTTAGGCTAATCCTTGTGGTTTAGACCCTTATTCTTGTTGCTTAATCTGTTCATAAGCTATATGATAGGTTAGATTAGCCAAGATCCTTTTGGATTGGTCCTTAGGTGATCCAACCTTAATTTGAGAGATTAAGACCCTGATTAAGGATAGATGCTATTAGTGAATGTTTGTGCTTCTAGACACACCAACTAAGTGTTCAAGACATTCTTATATCCCTTGTACAGCTATATCTTTTGGTATAGTTGAGCATAATCATAGAACCTTAAGTGCTAAGTCACATTATGTGCCTTAGAAGATTAACCTCTTCATTTCCCTTAAGGTTGGCATTCAACTTAGTTAAATGTTAATGTACTCTTCCCTTAGATTAATCCTTAGTAAGTGTAACAACCCTAATGTTGTTACCCATCAGTTAGTGACCAAATTGACTCTAATTCTTTTCCATTAGTCTTATAATAGTATTAGGAGCTTCCGTTTCAATTTTCATGTGATTTGGAGATTGTTTGGCAATTCCCAACATTTCCTGGTTTTTTGATATTTCTGAGAATGCCTAATTTATTTAGACCTTAGAATCAAAAATGGAGTCCACCATTGGACTCACCACACCCAAATTAGCTAAGGGTGGTATTTTGTTAGTGTTTGGAAGTCATCGAATTTTCCCAGAATATTTTAATAATATTTAAATACCTAGAAAATTAAGATAATTAAATTGATTTTCGATCAAAAATCCGATTGTATTTTTGAGTTCCCCACACCTCAATTAGGTAAGGGTGAATTTTTGGGAATTTTTTTAATGCATTTGGATATTTAAAATTAAGTAAATAAATGAGAAAAATATAATTAATCTAATATACTGATTAATTTATTTTTTTATATTATATATTTAAAGTTATTTAAATCAGCTTTTAATCTATGGTGAGAATCCCCTATCCAATCCCAAACACGAAACGACTTAATCTTGAAATCATGCGCGTCGATTCTTACAGTAAGATCCAATGGCCTACAGTATAGAGTCTTGATCCAGCCATTAGATCACTTAAGGAAATCGATGGCTGAGATTTAATCTCTGTACTCCTTCTTCCCAATTCCACCTTTGATAGTACTCTATCATGGGAGAAGTGGAGGTACGTCTCCTGAATTCTCCAACTGGCCTCTCATTTCCCTTAACCTTTTTCAAACTCTTCCTTCTTATTTTCTTTTGGCTGATACTCCTCAACCTTTTTGGTTTTGGCCGACCAGCATGAGGAGTGCTTAAGCTAAGACGTATAGAGAGAGCTAAAATTGATCAAAATGTCGCAAGTTAGTGGCTGCCAGGTACCCCCATTTCTCTTACCTTACTTCACTCTCATTAAGATAAATCAATTTCTGTATACTTCTTGAAACTGCTGAGATCGAATAGATTGCTGGATGTTTTATTTCAGTCAAATTAAAATACCGTTGGCCATACTTTAACCTTCTTTCAATTAAATTTCAATATGTATAGGATTATTGATTTCGATTGTTTCTTATTAGTTTTATTAAAAGAGCGAAAATTAAAGGTATTAGGAGATTTAAGCATCTAGGTATAAGCTCTCTTAAGTTTGAAATGCTAACGACTTCTTGGGTATATTCCATATTTTTATGGATAACGTCTTTCTAAGAGTTTGATTATATTCAGTTTGTTCACTTAGTAGATTAGGTTGATTAAATGTATTCATTTGAATCCTAACTAAATTTAAATTAAAAATTTCTGAAATCTTGATGCTTAAATTAGCCATTAGGGCTCCTCGTCTTTTTATTCTGTATGATGTTCTAGATAGGAATGCATATCGTTGAAACAAAATTTGTAAATTAGATGCTAAATAAGATGTTTAATCCCTAGTAAAGAGGCAAGGAAAGTGTTATAATAGGATGCCCTAATTTCTGCGTCTCCTTCCCTTTTTTCGTCGAGGAAGATAGAGTCGTGAACTGGTGAGGGATTTGGTCCGGTTCACTTAACTTCTCTAAATCACGCCTTTTATTTTAATCTGTCGTGGCCACATAGTTATTAAGCTGCCGAATGAATTGATTTAATAGATAATTAGTTTAACAGAATATATTAAAAATTTAATTAATATAAATTTCATTTCATTCATAAATTATAAAATACACATCCAATATGTGCAATATTATATACCATTTTGATTACAAAAATGAGTAGATTAATAATATATAATTTAATTTATATTTTGATAAATATTTTAAGTAATCAATATTTAAGATTAATTAATTAATTATAAATTAATTTCATTATTTCATGTGACTTAATTTGATTATTTAATGTCCAAATTAAATGATCAAATAGTCAATTTCACTCACAAAAATATGAGGAATAATAATATGAATTCAAATTTTACATTTGAACCCTAATTTTTATAATCACTTTTTAACCCTAATTAGGAGTCATAAAAACCCTAATTTTCCAATGTTGTCCAATTTTATATACTTAATGTCATTTTTCTCCTTATGATATAAGAATTTCAATTAATTATAAATCATTTCCATTAGATAGCAATTTGTGATTTTAGGTTTTTAACTCTTAATTAGTATTATTATGATGTATCATAATATTCTAGATAACGTGTTTTAGGTTTTATAAAACCCTAGGATAGTTAACATGTCACATTTATTATCTCCCATGTCAAATTAGATTACTTATGTGTGGGCTTAGTTCTCACTTCCAAGAAATATGAATCAATTACAAATCGCTTGATTCAACTTTCAACCCTAAGGTAGAAACCCTAGGATTGATTTACAATTTGAATTGTAGTTGATCCCTAGATCTATTAGTTACACCCATTAAGAGTAGTTAGTCTTAATGCCTTTGTAATTATAGATTATAGAATCAACTAGATCTAGCCTTTAGTTATTAGATTAGAACTTAGTTCATTCATCCTAATCTTTAAAGCATTCTATTGAATCTTTTAAGAGCTAACATAAAAATTCTTATTTTCTTGGAGTAGTTTAAGAATTTTATTGAATTACTTAAATATTAGCTATTAGGATACTTAGAACTTGTAGTTCTTAAGTCCCATCATTTGCTTACTTTAAACCTCCCATTTTATTATAACCTAGCTAGAATAGTACTTGATTTGATAAAATATTCAAACTATAACCTAGCTAGTGAACCTTAGTAGACTAAGCTTTAACTTCCTATTTCTTAAGTTTAATAACTCCTTAATCTCAATCTTTCCTACTAGTCACCGAAACCTTGATTTAATTATCTTAATTAAATCTTATAGTTTAGGATGTGAATAGAATTAGTTCTCATTTGTATTGATTATACTTATAAATTATTTTGTTATATCATAATAAATGAAATAAAACTTTTATTTTTCAAACTCCAATTATTATTATTAATTACAATTAACTTGAGATCAATATCTCAAAGTTAATTGGGAGCTCAATTAGTTCCAATCATTAAATAGATCATTAAAATTAGATAACTTTGATAGCACTTACTTGCAATTATTGAATTTCTCTTGAATGCTTGCTTAGCTTTGAGCCCTATTCATTTGAATTATTCATATAAGACATTGTGCATGACTAAAACTTTCACATTAAAAACAATAGGAGTTTATATTGCTGGATCAGCCAAGGGCAAGCTAAAAATGAGTAATAAAGAGACCTCACATTCTCAGAGGGTGAATGTGAGTGTTGCTTATTTTGACCCCACTTTTCTTCACTAGTTAAACATACGTGTTTAACTCCTCTTTTGGTTCTATATGTGCTCACAGAATGAGTACTGTTTAAAATAACTTCAATTAATTAACATATGAGATCTTCTTCAATCTTAAAGATTGTTAAGACTCATCATAGCTTTTAGCTATATTACTTTTCATAGTTCTAGACTACATGAATATTAGACTAATAGTCTAAGATCATCCTTCAATTTCTATACTATGCATTTTCTATATTTTAGTATTGTACTTTACTTATTTACAGTTTACATAGATTACAGTGAATGTTGTTAAAATTACATTTAAATGCTTCACAGTCTCTTTTTCTTACTTAACATAAGTTCTTTTGAACATATATATGCTTTACTTCATATACTTTCATATGCACTTTAGTTTCATTCTAGCCTATCTAGGATGCTCTTACCCTTATTTTATTTGCAGGTTAGGATGTATATTTACGTGAGTATTCTAATTCACTTTGCCTTTTTCTAACTTACTTTTTTCACGCTTGTATGCTTACCCTTTTGCACCCATGCTTATGCTTATCTTGTAACTAGTAGTGATATCCAATTAAATAATAATATACTTAGCATAATCTTAAAATGTACTTAGACTATTTAGTCTAACTAGATTTTCTATTTCTTGGCTTTTCCCTTTCACATTTAAATGCCAAAATATGATAGATTAGGTGCATTTGGAGGCTAGTGGAGCTGGACCAAGTGCTAAAAGCTAGCTGCTTTTGCTTATAATATCATAAATATTTAGCTTATAAATATTTACAAATGAGCTTTTAATTCATTACTTTCATTTAAGTTTACTATTGGTTTGTAATTAATGCCATTTACTTTACTTTCACTATACTTGTGTTGGAGATTAGTTTTACATTTAAATGCTTGAGATATGATGAATGGATGGATGCAAATAAATGTATGTAAATGAATATTAACTAAGTCATTAGTTGAATATCTACTTTGAATGTTGATTGGAATTAGTTGTAACTAAATTGCACTGTGGATCATCTCCTTCCCCTCAACTAGTCGCGCGTTTGGTCCCCCCCGACAGCCTCATACTTCCAACCCCCGTGGCAATACGGGAAATACCTCGAACTTCCTCTTCTACCCTCAGGCGCGATCATCTGCCGGTAGTGCTCTCTTTTGATTGCCCTTAGCCATTTGAACTGAGTCTTACCTTCGGCCCGAACCATTTCTCCAAACCCAAGCTCTGGCATCCACCCCTGACATTCCCACTACCTATAAGTACCCCTTCAGTATCACAATGAGTCCCTTTGTTCATTGTGATTCCTCAATTTTTTCCTAAAGAATACTCTAGAGCTCCATGTCCTCCTAGCGAATCCAGGCATACCAGTTGCAGTAAATTGCTGATAGAGGGCTAAGTCTGGTGTTCAGACTCCCTGTGCCTTACCTCAAGTTCACTCCAATCCTTCTCTACCGTACCTGCAACTCCATTCCTGGTACAACTTCTTTCTGACTAAGCTGTCTGAGCTCAATCTTTCAATCCAAGCATTAACTCTGTGATGTTCTGGATGCTCTCCTTTAGATCTTAGAATGCCTGAACTCAGTCCAGACAAAGTGCCGACACTTCTTTCTGGACTAGCTTGACGATATCAATTCGATCGTCTGGGTTCTGCCAAGAGTTCATAGTCGAGCTCGAGTAGGGATCCGATTTTAGCCTTAAGAAGGGTATTTTGGTCATTTTGACCCAAAATATTATTTAAGTGCCCTTTAACCCTAGTGATGAATCCATAATTTATACCATAATTAAAGTAACATCTCATTCAAAGTCCATATTAGAACAGCCCACTTTGATAAAATTATGTTCATTTTCAAGAAAAAAAGAGAGCACAACAAATTCTGGGAGAATCTTAAGCATTTCTGTAATTTCTGGGAGAAAACCACTGTAGCGCACTATAGTGCGCTCCAGCAACTGACAAGCAGAAAGTTCTAATTTAAGGGGATTTTCAAAATTTGGAGCGATTTTACTACAGCGCGCTAACGCGAAGGAATAATCGAACTTACATCGCTGCAGCATGCCATAGCGGAAGATGTTACGAACTTAAACCACTACAGCGGGTAAGTTTTTGAACTTGACTTGCTACAGCATGCTACAGTGGGTAAGTTTTCAAACTTGACTCGCAACAGCGCACTACCGCAGGTAAGTTTTTGAACTTTATTCGCTACGCTGCAGCGCTCTACCGCGGATGAAAACTTATAGGCTCAGCGGACTCAAACTTCGAAACCAATCTGCTGCAGTGCACCACAGTGCACAATAGTGAGTAATTCTTGAACTTAACTCACTACAGTGTGCCACCATGGATCAAGTATGATCTTGGGAAGTGGGCACCTGACGCTGGATTAGCTATGCTGACCCAGCGGTGGGTCGCCACCGTTGGTATCAGAGTAGGATTGGGAGAAAAGTAGTATAAAAGTGTATAAGTCATTATTCATGCAATTGGAATTCTAGAATAAATAAAAGAAAAATATAGAAAGTGTGAATTTTCAAAAGTTATCAAAAGGACAATAAAAAAATAGATATATGACTTACGTAAAATAATATACTTTTAATTATGTTTTTCATTTTATTTTCTAGCTAATAAGATTCATCTAGTATTTGATAATTATACTTATGTAAATCTACTCCAAAAAAAAAATATAATAATAAAAATCCTATTTTCAGATGGATCCTGAGATTCTCCTTTGATTGTCGGAACACACTTAAAAGATCCAATATCTGCCAATACTATCGTGGACCGTGTCGACAAATTATTTGATATTGTGAATGCTCTATTAGAGCGTGTTAATACACAAAATCAAACATTTTTAAAGCTTCAGACACAACAAACATCCCATATTAATAGTCCTACTTCTATTTTCCCAAACATTGAGATAGATGGACTACTTCAAGCCTTTCCTAAGACTTCAACCACTAGTATTTAATGGAAGTGCTAACCCAATGGATGCTGAAGATTGGGTAAAGAAGATAGGAAAAATATTAACTAGCATGAAATGCCCACATACATATGTAATTAGTTTAACTATCTTTAAGTTAGAAGGAGAAGCAGAACATTGGTGGGAAACCACAGCAAGCTTACAGTTCGTAGGCATATATACTGAGAATATTCAATGGGAAGAATTTGTCAAAGCCTTCAGAGCCAAATCATCCCTCCTTCTGCTCAAGCCATCATGGAGGATATGCTTATGAAGTTATGTCAAAATAACTATAGTGTCACTGAATATAAAATTTAATTTCAAAGACTATCTCATTATGCACCACTACTAATGAGCACTGAGTCTGCTCGATGCAGTCAATTTTTAAAAGGATTAAAACCTTCTATCAAGAAAATGCTTATGGCTCTTCAAATCTCTAAATTCTTAGACATGCTTGAAAATGCAAAAGTATTAGAATATAGGGAATAAGAAGAAGTTAAAAAGCAAAGAAAGAGACCCCCATCTACACATGTACAACAAATTGAATATAAGAGGCCAAGACCGCCTCAAGCAAGAGTTTATCAAATAACTCAGCAAACACCTATTGGAAAGTGCAATCGACCGCATCCTTACGGTAATTGTTATCACAGGAACGGAATATCTTATACGTGTGGACAACTAGGTCATAACTTTTGGCAATGTCAAGCAACCCGTACAGTGGACAATCAGTGGATCACTCATCCTTCTCAGATGCAACAACAAGCATCCATACCACATGGAAGGCAAGAACTCACACCAGCAGCTAGACCAGCTCATGTACCTACAATTGCTCCAATACAAAAGAGAGGTCCATCCGTTGCTCCTAAAGCATTAGCTGCTAATCAAAGGGGAAAAACAATTGCTCCCCAGCATGCTGCTCATGCGAGGATCTATACCCTCACCCCAGTTTTAGCCCCAGAAGATAATGAAGTGGTATCATGTGTCACATTCTTTCCTTTTATAAATATCTTTCATATTTTATTTAAATATACCATGAATTGTCTTTCAATTTAAACTCTAGGCACCTTCTATTTGAATGACAAATCTTGTGATACATTATTTGACACTGGTGCAAGACACTCATTCATTTCAGAAAGATATTCCAAGACTCTTGAACTACCATATTACAACTTAGCTAAAGCCTTGAATGTCGGGTTACCATCTGGTGCCCTCATGAGTGCACAAAATTATTGCAATTGTAACATACCAATTAATGGCAAGACATATGAAGCAAACCTGATAGTACTGCCTATAGTAAATTTTGACATCATTCTAGGAATGAATTGGCTCAGCAAGCATAAAGTTATGATTGATTATCAAAAAAATAATATCATTATTAAGGGTGGGAGCAAGCCTGAAGTATTTATGGGAAAATTAGCAATTTCAACATCTTTAATCAATACTTCATAAGCAAAGAAATTAATTCGAAAGCGGTGTAATGCATACTTTGTAACGATGATGGGAGAAAAGATGGAAGAAATTCCTTTAGCAAACACTCAAATTATAAAAGAGTTTGAAGATATATTCCCTGATGAATTGCCTGAATCACCACCAATAAGAGAAATCAAATTTTCAATTGAGCTAATTCCTGGCACTCAATTGATAGCAAAAGCACCTTATCGCATGGCACCTAAAGAACTGCAAGAGCTAAGGGAACAATTATAAGAGCTGATGAATAAAGGTTTTATTCAACAAAGCAGGTCACCATGGGGAGACCTAATGCTCTTTGTAAAGAAGAAAGATGGTTCGATGAGAATGTGCATTGATTATTGTGAGCTCAACAAAGTAACCATTAAAAATAAGTACCCTCTACCCCGTATTGATGATCTATTTAACTAATTAGCGGGAGCTAGGATATTTTCCAAGATAGATCTAAGATTAGGCTATCATCAATTAAGAGTCAAAGAGGAAGATATTCCAAAAACAGCATTTAGAACTCGCTATGGGCATTACGAGTTCATGGTCATGTCTTTTGGTCTAACCAATTCTCTGTCCATCTTTAAGCACTTAATGCAAAGAATCCTTAGACCGTATTTGGATAAATTTGTAATAGTATTCATCGATGATATTCTAATTTATTCTGAGAGCAAGAAAGAACATGAAAATCGTCTAAGAACCATTCTGGAAACTCTAATGCATCACTGGCTTTACGCCAAATATTCTAAATGTGAATTTTGGCTTGATTCTGTAGCTTTCTTAGGTCATGTGGTGGATGCCGAAGGAATCAAGGTCGATCGGAAAAAGATAAGTGCCATTCAGGAATGGCCCCAACCAAAGTTTGTGACAGATATTCGCAGTTTTCTCGGTTTATCAGGATATTATCAAAAATTTGTTAAGGGATTTTTGCAAATAGCTATACCTTAAACCAAATTAACACAAAAATAGTTACATTCATTTGGAGTCAGAAATGTGAGAAATCTTTTCAATAGCTAAAGCAAGTATTAACAACCGCCCAAGTACTAATTCTACCACAAGAAATAAGAAATTATTAAGTTTATACTGATGCATCCATAGTAGGCTTGGTTGTGTTCTCATGCAAGAGAAGAAGGTAGTAGCATATGCATCTAGGCAATTAAAGATTTATGAAAAGAATTATCCAGTGCATGACTTAGAACTAGTAGCGGTAATGTTTGCCTTAAAAATATGGAGACACTACCTTTATGGAGTGAGATGTGAAGTTTTTACCGATCATCAAAGTTTAAAATATATTTTCACTCAGAAAGAGTTAAATTATCGACAGATGCGATGGTTGAAATTAATCAGCGACTACGACATAGACATACAATATCATCCTGGTAAAGCTAATGTCGTAGCTGATGCCCTCAGCAGAAAATCAGACTTAAATTCTATAATGGAAAGTCCATTAATGGAAGAATTCAGAAAGTTAGGTATAAAACTTATTAATATAAAATAGTTAAATAATTTTTTTGAAAATAATTCTACAGAGCCTACATTCATGCAGCGTATAACAAATGCCCAAGAGAATGATGAGGGATATTCCAAGCTAAAAGCAGACATCGAAAATGGTCACATAACAAACTTACATTTACAAAAAGAACTTTATATTTATCATGGAAAAAGGATTTGAATTCCAAATGATACATACATTTGGATCAAACTCTAACTGAAGCTCACACTCAGGATATACAATTCACCCTAGAAATGATAAAATGTATAAGGATCTGAAAGAGACATTTTGGTGGCCTGGACTAAAGAAAGACGTAGCTAAATATGTTACTAAATGTCATGTCTGTAGTTTCATAAAAGTAGAACATCAAAGACCAGGTGGACTATTGCATTCATTAGATATCCTAGAGTAGAAATGGTCAGATATTTCTATGGACTTTGTGATAGGATTGCCTAGAAGTCATACTAGAGTAGATGCAATTTGGGTAATCATAGATCATCTAACAAAATCAGCATACTTTCTTCCGATTAAGCAAACAAATTCAGTGGAGAAGTTGGCCAAGTTATATATTAAAGAAATAATCAAACTTCACGGAATCCCTAAAACTATTGTCTCGGATCATGACGGTAGATTTACCTCCTATTTTTGGAAAGCAATACATCAAGATTTGGGGGACAACATTGGCTATGAGTACAGTATTTCACCCTCAAACTGATGGTCAGACCGAGAGAGTAAACCAAGTACTTGAAGATCT
The DNA here is from genome assembly GCA_016760335.1 of Gastrodia elata. Lineage (NCBI taxonomy): Eukaryota > Viridiplantae > Streptophyta > Magnoliopsida > Asparagales > Orchidaceae > Gastrodia > Gastrodia elata. The sequence goes on along the minus strand of CM028670.1, from coordinate 63,249,352 downwards.
TCTTCGATTAAGCATATTAGACTTTGGTGGTAGTTGGGAAGATCACCTTCCATTAGTGGAGTTTGCATACAACAGCAGCTATCAGGCATGTATTGGAATGGCCCCATATGAAGCTCTGTATGGAAGAAAATGTAGCATGCCATTGGCCTGAACTGAAGTAAGAGATGTTCAATTATATAGATCTGATCTAGTTGAGGAGACTAATAAGAAAATTCATCTAATAAAGAGTAGGGCATGATGCTAAACATAGAATGCTAGAATTTCAAGTAGGAGATCATGCCTATCTAAGGGTAAGCCCAAGAAGAGGAGTTCATAGGTTTGGCATAGCAGGAAAGTTAAGTCCAAGATATATTGGACCCTTCAAAATAATCACCAAAATTGGAGACATTGCTTATAAGCTCAAACTACCAAACAATTTTTTTGCTGTTGACAACGTATTCCATGTTTCTTCATTATGAAGGTTTCTACAGAAACTGTTCTAGCAAGTGTCTATCCCTTCCTCCAACCTGATCTAACTTATAAAGAAGAACTACTCAAAATATTAGGTTTAGATAATCGAAAATTACGGAGTCTCCACATCCCAATGGTAAGGGTACAATAGAAGAATTCATTAGAAGAAGAAGCCACTTAGGAAAGAGAAGACTCCATGAGGAAGAATTACCCAACACTGTTCAATATGTTAGGTAATATTCTCACCCATAAATAATTTTGTTTGCGTGATGTTGAGGACGACATCATTTTTAAGCAGGGGAGTCTGTAACGACCCAAGTCATACCCAACTCAAAAATCAGAATCTCAAGTGACTTCAAAATTAGAGAAAACTAAAAATATTGTTAGATAGAGTATATTTTTGTAATCATAATGCCTAAGTTTGGGAGCAATCTCGATAACAAATTTAGTAAATTGGGAAAATTAAATACAAGTACAAATTCAACGATTTTAGTGTCATTGGATTAGGGATATTATAAAAAAGCTACCGAAAAAGTTTCGTCAAATTTAGAGCTCCGGATTCACCAGAATTAATTTTTAAAGTTTTTATCTTCAGAAATTAATAAAATATAAAATATTGCTCCAAATTGTAAAATTTTTATGTGAGTGTGTTTTTCTTATCAAGATACACCTCTATGTTAAGTTTTGTTATTTTTTGGAAAAGAAATGGAAGAGAGAGAAAGTAAAGAGAGAAAGAAGAGAGAGAAAGAGGAGAGAGAAAGAGGAGATAAGAAGGAGGAAGTAATGATCAAGTTGAACACTCCAACAATCATGATAAATTTTCTCTCATCCATCTCATCCAATTAATGGATGAGAAATAAATAATTAATTAATTATTAAAAAAAAAATTTATAAATACACCCCCACCCCACTCCATCCCCCATTCCTCCTCTCCTCCCACACTCCCTTCCCCACTCCTTCTCTTCCTCTACCTCTCTTCTCCTCTCATCTCCCCCTCTTCTTTCTCATCTACCACCGGTTCCTCCGTCTGCTTCCAGTAAAGCCTCATTAACGCCAATATATGGTAAGAAATGTGTAAGAAATGTGTAAGAAATGAAATATTTTCTACTCTTTTCATTTCTTCTTCTTTTTCCTTAATAATAATAATAATGCTATTATTATTATTAATGTTAATATTACTACTACTATACTTTCATTTCTCTTTTTTTCTATATATGCATATATTTCTTAATTTCTATAACTTTCATTTTTGTCATTTTCTTTTTTTCTATATATGTATATATATTTCCTAATTTCTGCAACTTTCATTTCTGTCTTTTTCATTTTTTCTATATATATATATATATATTTCCTAATTTCTGTACCTTTCATTTCTGTCATTTTCTTTTTTCTATATATGTATATATTTCCTAATTTCTTCAACTTTTATTTCTGTCATTTTCTTTTTTTTTTCTATATATGTATATATTTCATAATTTCTGCAACTTTCATCTCTATCATTTTCTTTTTTTCTATATATATATATATATTTCCTAATTTCTGCAACTTTCATTTCTATCATTATTTATATATATATATATATATATATATATATCCTAATTTCTACAACTTTCATTTATGTCATTTTCTTTTTTTTATATATGTATATATTTTCTAATTTTCGCAATTTTCATATTTATTATTTTCTTTTTTTCTATATATATATATATATATATATATTACTTATAATAATAAAACTTGTTAATTTTTTTAAGATAAATAATCAAGATAATATTAATATTGATATTTTTAAAATAAAATAAAAGATATTATTCTTCTTTATTTAATTATTTCATTTACAGCATTTGCATCATTATTAAGTTTTAACCCACTTTGATATATTTATATGAGATTTTATGCTCAAAACTTAAAATAAATAATCAGAAATCAGTATTATGGGTTCATTCCAGTTGATCTCAGGTCTGTGTAGACAATACATTAAGCTAGGATATGCTCATATCTAGGGAAATAAGGAGACTTCACATAGCCTTTGAGGGGGAATGTGTAGTTAGTCAAAAACCTGCATCTCAAATAGTTAGATAGACGTATCTAACTCCTTGATTATTCTGTAACTTTGTCCAACAGAATAAATATTATATATTACTATATTTTCTTTCAGAATGAGCACATATCTTAAATATGTATACTGCATTAATAATCGTAAGCATATCATACTTAAATATCACATTTTATTTTCTCATGCAGAATCATGCCGCTTAAATGCAAATTTTGATATCTTACAAACCTTAGAGTTTTGTGTCGAATTAAATTTTTTCTTTTCTTTTCTTTTCTTTCTTTCTTTTTTTTTTGTTTGCCCTGTCATATATATATATATATATATATATATATATATATATATATATATATATATATATATATATATATATATATATATATGGCAGTTCACGATCAATCTCTAGATCAAGCATTTAATGAGGAGCTGATATATGATGGGGCAACTTAGATGCTGATTTTCATGAAGTTTTAAATTTTTGCTTAGTGTGTAATAAATTTTGTAAAATAATTATTATCTTTGTAATGAATATATTTCCTTTATTATTCTAGTATTTTTGAATGTTACAATGAATATGGAAATGTGTATTTTATATGCCTCTAAATACACTGTTATACTAAACCCCGATATGATCCTGAGAAGTGGGCACCTGACGCTAGATTAGCTTTGTTGACCCAGCGGCGGGTCGCCACATGATATATCAATGGATTTTGTTATAGGATTACCTCGCGCAAAGTTTGGCGCCGATGCAATCTGGGTTATAGTAGATCGTTTAACTAAGCCAGCATAGACTGACCATGTTGAGAAGCTAGCAAAGCTCCATGTTAAAGAAATTGTTTGACTGCATGGTATTCTGAAACCCATAGTATCCGACAGAGATAACAGATTTACTTCTAAGTCTTGGCAAACTATGCACTAATATCTGGGTACTACTCTAGCTATGAGTACAGCTTTTTATCCTCAAATGGATGGTCAGACTGAAAGAGTAAATCAAGTCTTAGAGGATTTTCTTAGGCTTTGTGTTCTTGATTTTGCCAGTTCCTGGGAAGATCACATCCATTAGTAGAGTTTGCCTACAACAACAACTATTAGGCCATCATTAAAATGGCTCCGTATGAGGCACTGTATGGTAGAAAATGTAGTACTCCGCTTGTAGCGCCCTATTCCATCACAGTGCATAAAAGACAAGTAGTAAATCAGATCGGCGACGGAACGGTGCGCTACTCGGGAGGACAAGAACCAACGACACTCATCTTCCCAAATAGGCTAGAGACTGAGCCACATTGAAGGCTGCTGACTCAAACCTACGAGTAGGATCGAGTGTCAATACCTAAGATAAGAGTAGAATACTTATCTTATGTATTAGACTAGTACGTACATTGGATCTAGAGAAGCAAATAAGAATCCAACATACGCTTTCAATATATCAACATTTCCAGTATGCTGATCACATCACAATACTAAGTATAGTAGTATAACAGAGTGCGGAAGCTAAAAGCAAAACATCCAAAATATATTCATCACAAGCAGAAGTAAACATACGTCTCAGAAAAAGAAAGGCAAACTACATCCAGAATTTATTATAGATTAATTTAAATGCAGAAATAGAAAGTCTATCTGATATACTGAAATAAAGCAGCAAGTAACGGTAGATGTCCGATCCACTAAGGCTCCACTTACTCCCCCAGGATCTCCTGTATGTCCTCTTGCCTTGTCTCTACAAGCAGCTCAGGATCTAGCAAATTTCCAGATCCCAAAACTACCCCGTGTTAGACAAGAAGTCTAACACATCGCAACGAATTATGCAGAAATAAAACTAAATATAAGTAACAAGTAAAGTAAAGTAAAACTGCAGGAAAACTGGGGAAAAAGAACTAGGTAAGGAAAAGCTGTAACAGATAAGTAAGTAAGACAGTATAGGCCCAAGTAAGTAAGACTGTCGCACAAATGAAAACTGAAAGTAAAGGAAACATCGAATACTCAGAAATCAAGATGAAAGAAATGCCGAATGTTGTACTATATGTCACTGGAATGATACACCCAAATATGCCACACCATGTATGTCACAGATATGTCACTGAACTATCATTGAAAGACTATGAGTAGTATGGTCTAATATAAACATACACCCAGTTAGGAATACAGTATGGTGATGTAGATGCACCCTAAAATTACTCAGTATGTGTATGTAACATTCCATAACCCATACTTTATCATTAATACTCATGTGTTACTGCTGAAATGATGCTTTAAGTCCATGCTTGTACTTATGCCAATGTTTCTATTCTATATGAGTAAAAATCCAAAAATCCATGAAAGATTGGAATGCTGATAATGAATTCTAAGTCTCTACTATGCAGAATCCTGCTAAAAGAATTCTGACTCCTAGCTTCTAGAATAATAATTGGTTAAAGTTATAGATTTAGTTAAAGATTATTAGATAGAATGATGGTATACACATACTTAGTGGCCTTACAAGGAAGGTGGGTCTCATCACTTAGTTTGATTAAGCCACCCTAATGAAGCGGTCTTCGATAGGAGGCATCACCCATTGGCAATTTGTATATCAAGCTAATTTATTACGATGCCCTACTCGCAATCACACTTAGTGTCTCAAAGAAGGTGACTTCAATTACTTAGTTTGTTTGAGCCATACCTATTGAAGCGATCTTCGCTAGGAGGCATTGCCCATTGGCAACTTGTATTTTTATCAAACTAAGGAATGAGTACCCATTTAATAAATTCTTCGGTTTGGATGATTTATTCTAATGGGGCTGTATTCGTCTAACCCGCAGGATAGCAGCTGCTCATAAGTCCCTATTAGAGTGAATCAACCAATCCTGAATATTACTGGAAAACTAGTACTATGGGTTTATTATACTACACCACCAATAATTAGGGTTCAAACAAGTCTACTTAATAAATCAAGGAATTATCAAGACTATAAAGACCTATGCTAAATAGGTAAGACGTATATAAGGTTCCAATAGAATGTGATCAAAGATCACTCAATATGGAGCTACCACAAGGAAAGGTATCATTTTGATATCTTAGGTGATTCCTACCGCGAGAGGTTATGATCAAACTCTAAGGTTAAGGGATCATCTAAGCTTCTACCTCAAAGAATCTTACAAGTCATCCTACCTCAAAGTGTATTTAAATTGGGTCTTTTAAATATTTTAAGAAGGTCTTATGAAGAGATGCTTAAGATCTCCCATTCTAAACTTCAATGTTAACCTCTTAGGTTTTTGTTTCATAATTAGATTTGGAATGATCAGATTAGATAATTAAGTCATCTGCTCACAACTTAATCTAGGATTATGGGATCTAAATCAAAAGATGTTATTAGGGTTTTAGATCAATTATTCAATCCAGATGATTTTATTAATCTCTTATGCTAATATTCTTATTTAGGAGAAAATTAAGGATCTTAAGGTTTTGATTCAGATTAAGAAATCACATAGAGTTATTGTTAACCTTATATGTCTAATTCTAATGCTTAGAATCAATATCAAATCAGATGCATTATTGGTAAATGTCAAGTTCATTGTCTTATAATCAAATCAATTAAGTTAAGGTTTAAGGATTTGGATCTTACTTAAGTAGGTTAAGGTTTGGCCCCTACTCCTTTCTTAATTAAGATTAAGTGTATGCTTATAGATTAATGTCAAATTAATAGGTTAATTATGTATTATTGGTGGCAAACTCAGACCTAGATTAAGTCTTAATAGCTTGATCAAAGTCTTAAGATTTCTTAAGTTAATTAAGGTGATTAAGGTTTTCAAATTTAGATTTGTTTCATTTATACTTAATACTTGAACTTACAAGATTTCAATACATCTAGCTTATTGTTAAGAGTCATATTAAAAGGAAAATTTCAAAAAACATAAATTAATTAGTGCTAATCAAACCCTAACTCCATTCAAATAGATTAGCACATAATTACATATCTAACCATCACTATTAGCTGTAATTTGGCATACAATACATATTTAGTAATACAATCAATCAGAGCCTGGGTTTACTAAGATTTAATATGTATAAACCCTAATTTTCACCAATCATGTTTCACCAAGATTAGGGCATTAATTAAAGTACAGAACTCAAAAAAATAATTCACTTAGCACTTGCATTCTACTCATCATAAGTAAACTAATGGCACCATAAACATGCAATTTGGTTAAGTATAATTGCTAAATCACCCTAATTAAGTTCTACTATTGTGGCGGCCCTGCCCCGCCGTGGTCCTGTTAACCCTAAAGTTAACATGATTACGGTGGAGGGGTCACCAAATGACAAGGTCCCCACTTAAAATTAGATTAGTCACACATCCTAATCCAATTTAAATAAGGACTTTGCCATTCAATCCAGAAATACTATCACTAAATGATCATACATGAACTCAGAGTGCGGAAGCATAAAACATAACATCCATCCAATACAGTATAAATACAATAATACAGAATAAGTAAAGTACTGAAAAAGAAATATAATCCTATATTATTACAACATTTAATGAGTTTTAAAAGAACTAAAAGAAAACTCTCAACCTCACTGAAAATAGAAAACTAAGCTACAGATCTTCAGGAACGGACTCCTCCTCCAATGGCAAACTCTCCACTGGATCTGCTAAACCAACAAACTCAGAACCTACCATTATCAGTTTCATAATGGTAGGGCCCCAGCCAACAAAAGAAAAACTGGTTAGACAATAAGTCTAAGTACATTTTAGGGTAAAAGTTTATTTAAGTTAACTGAATATCACCATAAAAACAAAACTGAGCAAAATAGGTGCAGAAAAGCATACAAAAGAACTGTAATAAGTTATAAACCATAGTTTATAATTAAACAAATAGGAAGGAAAACATACCTCCTCCAAGCAACTGCAACAAGGACAGATAAGTAAAAGTAAAAGAAAAGTAAGAAAAGTATAACCTAAACATGCTCATGATCAAACAGATTAAGCTAAGTGAAGTACAAAAGTATAAAGCTGAAACACTATCATCCTAAGTAAGCATATGAAAATAGTAAGTAAAACTAGCATCCTATATAAAAACACGTGCAGGAAAGCTGAAAGTAAAATAGTGCTGAAATGCAGAATATACTAGTAAAACAGTAACTGTAAACTGAAACTATAGTAACTGTACAAGTCATCTGAACTGAATACGAACTCAGCAATTCTTAGCCCGATGAGCTAAGAAACTCTGAACTGAACATCACTAAAACTCTTAGCCTGATGAGCTAAGACAGAACTGAATGTAAGTGTACTTGAATTAGTATATCCATATCAGAATCCTGACTCTGTAGTCAGTAGGGCGAGAGTCTCTCCATCCTATCACTCAGACTAGGCATGGCCAATAGACTGTTAGACATTAAACCCTCGAAAGGTTGCTGACCCCGAACGGGTTGATCGAAGAGGTATACTAATCAAGCTACACCTTACAAACCACTTGTGAAATGAACATAATGCTGTTTATAAATAATGTTCCAAATTAACATAAGATATTTATCAAAATATCTTATGTACATAATATATGTTCAAGGTATAAGGCTCAAAATCAAGGAATGCGAAGCATCAAAATCAAAGTGCAAGAAACTCTATCTAAAACACAGGTGATATCCTTTGTTGTCTACTTTATTCATTTTATCTACTCTAAGTTACATAAGTTTCAGAATTATCAATTCTTACACATTCTGTAACTTAGAATCACGAGTCCTACTGGTTGAAGATAATTATGACTGGCCAAGTCCTAATTATAACTTAATCAAAAGACGACTATTTAGTTAAAAAGAATAAATCATTGACCTAGTTTTGTATTTTAATTCATCCCAACCTCATCTTGATTAGCCAAAACAAGATGAATAGACTAAGAATTAGACTCCAGATGATGGGGTCTAATCACTTAGTCTAAAGGTATAACTAAGGGTCTAAGGTTTAGAATCCAATTCTCACAGATTAGGTTAAGGCAAATCCTAATGATAAATCAAATTCATTAGGATAGATCTCTATTCTTAGTTCTAAAGTTTAAATATCAAAAAAATTATTTAATAAACTAAGAAAATCTATAAACTAGAAAACTCAAGGTTTCACCTAATTAAGTAACCCAATTTACTCAATAGATGAAAACTAACTTAAGATCTATTCCTAATCTTAAGAATTAAGGCTCTTAATTACTAAGAGTATCTCTCAAGACACACATCCTAACTAATGTTATAAGACCTAAGGATGGATCTAAGAATAATTAAGGAAAGAGAACTCTTCTTAAGACTTAGGAATTTATTTTTTTAAAGAGCATATTTCTGAGATTTTAATCAAAACTTAATTTAGACTTAAATTTGATTAATTTCAGCTATAAATCATTCTATTTACTGATTTTGGTGTTTAGAAACTGAAATTAGGGCTTTTAAAGGCTAAACCCTAAATTTGGGCAAAATGACCATTTTGCCCCTGCTTAAGGGTTCAAAAGATCAAAATTTGATCTAGGGCTTAAATTCTAAAATTTTCTTTTGGAAAGTGTTTCTTACTGTCTAATATAAGATTAGACAACAACTAAGTTAATTTTGGGTGATTATTAAGCCATATGAGATCAAATTAGTAAATTTGACTCATAAGGGCAATTTAAAAATTTGGCTAAGTAAAAGCTAAATTTTCTTTTAGATTATTGTTCTTTACTGCCTAAGCTTTTCATAGAATCTAAATTTGCTAAATTCTGATAAGTATTGGCCAAGTTATGGCCAATACAAGATCTAGGGTTTTAAGGGGATTAAGGAATGCTTAATTAAGGGTCAAAAATCTAATTTTGCCAATTAGTGTCCAAATTAAGCAAAATCAGTGGCTATGAATTACAAATAGCTCACTGATCATAATGATATATGGTAGGCTCAATTTGGGCCTAATTTGACTAAGTTAAGACCTAATTAGGGTTTAAGGTGATTAATGAATGATTAGCAAATCTAACCGTTGGATCTAAAATATTCTTACATATTATTGAAAATTAAGTTCTTCTGATCTAAATGGACCTTTGGATCATTAAATTTGGACCTCAATTGACCAAGTTATGGTCAATTGAAGTTCTAGGGTTAATTAACCTAATTAGGGTTTGGTCCTAAATGTCATTAAGCAATTACTAATCCAAATAGCAAAATGAATACTACCTAAATAATCCTTAGGGTTTTCTGATCACTTTAAGACCCATATTGGGTATATTTGGATCATTGGGTACAAAGTTATGGTTAATTGAATATTTGAGACATAAATTTGAACTTAATTAAACCCTAAATGATCACTTTATTAAATATTGATCCTACAGAAAATTAAATGGCATCAATAAATTCCTTATATTTTTCTGATTAATTTGGTATATTTAATTGTATAAATTGGATATGTATTTTAGGAGTTATTTAAGTTTGAAGTTTGGATTTAAATCTGATTATTAATTACTGATTTATTATAATTAATATAACTGTTATTATATTAATATTTTAATTATAATTAACTGTTATAATATTTATATATAATCAAATTATTAGTTTCTGCAGGGGATACGTGGCACGACTGGATTCGCCGAAGGAGAGCAGATGGGTCCCGCAACCATAGTGCCACGTCAGCGATCCGTGGCCGAAGGAAAGCACCGGTGGGCCCCACCTGGCAGCGTGTCAGCTGCCCGCGTCAGCGGTGGGCCCCGCGCTTACAGAACGCGCCAGTTCGATTTCCTGGACCGGCTTGACTGGTCCGAGAAGGAAAAATAGACCGGTAAAACCGGTCTGAGATCTGCGATCCAGATCTGTCTATCTCAGAATAGACGGATCAGAAACGTTTGGATGAAAATTAACGTTTTGAAAAGCGATTAGGATTATATTATTTAGATTAGGTTAGATTTAGGCTTAATCTAATCATCTGAACTTAAACTAATTAAGATCAGACGGGTAGGGTCGAGCCAGGATCTACGATTTGATCTTAGCCGTTGATTCAATTCCTTACGCGACGCCTTCTTCTTCTTGCGATTTAGGGTTTCGTCTGCACAATTTTTGATCGATCGAACAGAGTTTCGATCGATCACAACACAGTATTGAAACACATATAATCATAAATGATTTGCAAAAATGCATAAATGAAAGAATAGGAGATGTAGGAGGTACCTCGATGCAAACGGCAGGAAAGATTTAGGGTTCGATTGACATGAATCTTCGCTTACCACGGGGTTTTGAGGGTGAAAATGGATGAGGGAAGACTGATTATGGATTTAATGAGGTGCTGCAAGCGGCGAGGGCCACCTCCATCGCGTGTAAACGACGCGTGGGTGAACCCTAGACACGCGGAGACTCCGAGAGGCGATCGCAGGGAAGATGGATGAGGACCGTCCTATCTTCTGATCGGACGGTTCGAGGGAACCGTTAGATAAGATGGTAAACTTAAAGAAGACTTACGGCGTCAGCACCAAACTGACGGCGGCCGTTAAATATTATTAAAAAAATTTATTATTAAATTCCTAAAATACAGATTTAATTAATTAAATTTACCCTATTAAATGCATTCCAAAAATTTCCAATAAATCACCCTTAGCTAAATGAAGGGTGAGGAACGCAACGGCGCACTCGGATTTTGGTTTCGATGAGTATTTAATTATTTGATTATTTAAAGTATTTAAATAATATTAAAATATTTGACGAAAAATCAACTACTTCCAAATGCCTCCAAAATTTCACCCCTAGCTAATTTGGGTGTTCTGAACGCAATGGCGAAGTCAGATTTTCAATCTGAGGTCTAGATAAAAAGTCAAATTTCAGGTTTTGGGATTTTCCAGAATTCTTGATTTTGACTTTGTTGACTATTTTAATTTAATTAGAATTAAGGTCCAAATGATTTCCAAATTGCACCAAACTCTTACCCTTAGCTAATTTGGGGGTGAAGAATTCAAAAATGCAATCAGAATTTAATTTTGAGATCAAAATATTTTGGGTCTAGACTAGGGCATCTAAGTTGATCAAAATATCATTTTGAAGTTAGAGAAGTCCAATGGACTTTAAATTTTCAGGATAAGCTTCATTTGATGTTCTAAAGCAATGGAATCTAAAATAATGGTTATCTACATTATAGTTTAGGTGGGTAACAACCTTGGGTTGTTACAGACTCCCCCACTTAAGAATGATGTCGTCCTCGACATCATCTCAAGAGAGAAGACAAACATGAAGAAATTGAAGAACATATTTAAAACTCAGAAAATTAAGGGGTACCTGGAGTTTCAAAGAGACTGGGATACTTCGCCCTCATATCCGCCTCTTTATCCCAAGTAGATTATTCTAAAGAGCGATTCCTCCACTGAATATTTACCATTGGGATTGAGCAATTTCTCAGCTGCTTTTGATCATGCACTAAAATCTTAGTTGGCTCTTCCGCATAAGAAAGATCTGGTTGGAGAGATACCGCTAGAAGTTGGATTAAGTGAGATGGGTTACGAAGACATTTCCGTAGAGATTGAATGTGGAAAATATTATGGACTGCAAAGAAATCTTCAGGAAGCTTTAATCGATAAGCTGCAGAACCAATCTTTTCTAATATTTCAAATGGTCCGACGTAGCGGGGGCTTAGCTTCCCGGCTATACCAAAGCGATACACTCCTTTCATCAGACTTACTTTAAGATACACAAAATTTCCCACATTACGTTCCAGAGCATGATGATGAGCATCATGATATTTACTCTGGCGATCTTGAGCTACTTTGATCCTTTGTTGGATCAGTTGAATGTTATGATTTGTTTCTTCCACTAGATCAGAACCATAAAGCTGAACACTGCCAATTTCAGACCATGCTAATGGAGTACTACATTTCCTGCCATACAGAGCTTCATATGGAGCCATGCCAATATTCGCCTGAAAACTATTATTGTATGCAAACTCTACAAGAGAAATATTGTCTTCCTAGAAACCTCCAAAATCTAGAATACAAAGACGAAGAATATCTTTCAAGACTTGATTGACTCTTTCTGTTTGACCATCAGTTTGAGGATGAAAAGCGATACTCATGGCCAGAGTAGTCTCCAAGTCTTGATGCACTGCTTGCCAAAATTTAGAAGTGAAACAGCTATCCTGATCAGATACAATAGATCTTAGAATTCCATGAAGTCGGATAATTTCCCTGATATATAACATTGCTAATTTCTCCACTGAATCCATTTGCCGCATAGGAATAAAATGTGCTGATTTGGTCAACCGATCGACAATGACCCATATCGAATCGACACTGGATCTTGCTTTAGGTAATCCCATAATAAAATCCATAGAAATGTCAAACCACTTCCATTTAGAAATTGCTAGAGGATGAAGAAGTCCTCCAGGCTTTTGGTGTTTAGCTTTGACTAGGCTACAAGCATGACATTTTGCAACAAATTCCACCACACTTTTCTTCATTCCAGGCCACCAGAATGATTTCTTCAGATCTTGATACATCTTAGTACTACTAGGATGTACTTGGTAGCCAGAAATGTGACCTTCTACTAAAATCTCTTGTTGCTTGGATTTGGGAATCCATAGACGATCTCCTTGATAAATTACATTACCTCGAAGCTGAATATCAAAGCGACGACCACTTTCGATGTCAACCTTAAACTTTAGGTAATCTTCATCCTTGGTTTGTGAGATGGAGACATCGTGATGAAATGTGGGTTCAACTGAACTCATGGATATCAGTGTGCTTAACATGTCACCATGCGCTGGCCTGATTTTGAGCTTCCTGAATTCTTCTTCTAGAGGACTGGATAGCATCATTGAAGCGATCTTCGTTAGGAGGCATTGCCCATTGGCAACTTATATTTCAATCAAACTGAGGAATAAATACCCGTTTAATACATTCTTAGGTATGAATGATTTATTCTAACGAGATTGTATTCGTCTAATCCTGCAGGATAGCACCTGCTCATAAGTCCCTATTAGAGTGAATCAACCAATCCTGAATACTACTGGAAAACCAGTACTATGGGTATACTATACTACACTACCAATAATCAGGGTTCAAATAAGTCTACTTAATAAATCAAGGAATTATCAAGACTATAAAGACCTTTGCTAAATAGGTAAGACCTATACAAGGTTCCAACAGAATGTGATCAAAGATCACTCAATATGGAGCTACCACAATGAAAGGTATCATTCTAATATCTTAGGTGATTCTTACCACGAGAGGTTATGATCAAATTCTAAGGTTAAGGGATCATCTAAGCTTCTACCTCAAAGAATCTTAGAAGTCATCCTACCTCAAAGTGTATTTAAATTGGGTCTTTTAAATGTTTTAAAATGATCTTATGAAGAGATGCTTAAGATCTCCCATTCTAATATTCAATATTAACCTCTTAGGTCTTTGTTTTATAATTAGATTTGGAATGATCAAATAAGATGATTAAGTCATCTGATCATAGCTTGATCTAGGATTGTGGGATCTAAATCAAAAGATGTTATTAAGGTTTTAGATCAATTATTCAATCAAGATGATTTTATTAATCTCTTATGCTAATATTCTTATTTAGGAGCAAATCAAGGATCTTAAGGTTTTGATTCAGATTAAGAAATCACATAGAGTTATTGTCAACCTTAATATGTCTAATTCAAATATTTAGAATCAATATCAAATTAGATGCATTATTGGAAAATGTCAAGTTCATTATCTTATAATCAAATCAATTAAGTTAAGGTTTAAGGATTTGGATTTTACTTAAGTAGGTTAGGGTTTGACCCCTACTCCTTTCTTAATTAAGATTAAGTGTATGCTTATATATCGATGTCAAATTAATAGGTTACTTATGTATTATTAGTGGAAAACTCAAACCTAGATCAAGTCTTAATAGCTTGATCAAAGTCTTAAGATTTCTTAAGTTAATTAAGGTGATTAAGGTTTTCAAATTTAGATTTGTTTCATTTATACTTAATTCTTAAACTTACAAGATTTCAATACATCTAACTTACTGTTATGAGTCATATTAAAAGGAAAATTTCAAAAAATAGAAAGTAATTAGTGCTAATAAAACCCTAACTCCATTCAAATAGATTAGCACATAATTACAAATCTAACCATCAAAATTAGATGCAATTTGGCAAACAAAACATATTTAGTAATACAATTAATCAGAGCCTAGGTTTGATAAGATCTAATAGGTATAAATCCTAATTTTCACCAATCATGTTTTAACAAGATTAGGGCATAAATTGAAGTACAGAACTCAGAAAAATAATTCACTTAGCACGTGCATTCTACTCATCATAAGAAAACTAATGGCTAAATCACCCTAATTAATTTCTACTGTAATTAGGCAATAATGGAAGATTTAACCATTAGATGTGAAATTTTATTTTATATTCAGATCCCTGATGATTTTCTAATTATTTTCATATATAATATTATAAGGTTTAGACAAGTGGATTAAAAGTTATTTAATTAATACATTATGTATTTTTCTAATTAATATTTCATATGATTTGATTAATTTGATTATTTTCTTTAAGGAAAGTAATTCCAATAAATCGGATATTAATTAAATGGGCTCAGCCCATTAGCCGAACTGTGCAGGTCGACCGGGGCCCGAAGACCTGGGACTATCGTACCGCGCGGGTCACGGGCTGACCCGACCCGCACAGGGTCTTCGTCCCCGTGCTTCATCCCGATGGATTCACCCTATTAGGGAAACCCTAATCAGCTAAATCTGGTGCACCCCGACCATGGCCCGGCCAGCAATTCATCCCTTTTCAATCACCGTGGTCAGACGCACGGAACGGGACCCGAAGCCCTCTGTAAGACAGTCTGGATCGGCCGGACCTTACTCACCTGAGGGCACCTCAAATGGAACTACTATGGGGAGGCAATTCTCCCCATAGAGACCCCGCCAGACCCCAGGCTCGATCCCTACACCATCAGGGAGGTGAGGCGGATCGAAGCCCTCTGGTCTGAGGGTATGGGATGGTCTGGATCGCTGGGTCCTTACTCGACTCAGACGATCCTCAAGGGGCTTAGCCCAATCGATTGATTCAATAGATCGGGGCTAACTCACGACTCAATTTCGATAGCTTTAGGTTCGGTTCGACAATACGAAGTTACACGAATCAAAATGGAAAAGGTTCGAGCCTCATTGGCTTGTAACCGGTAAGTGGGGTACCTAGATTCTCAGGAGAGCTCGCAGACATTAGAAGGCCATCTGGACCTGCTAAGGCTTACACCCTCACTCGACAACAACATCATATCAGGTACACATATTTAATTCTGAATTCTTCTTCTAAGCATTAGTAAATTGAATAATCATAACTAACTATGCTTAATTTAGGAACCATTTGTGTTAATGATTATCCTTGAAAAATAATGTTTGATATAGGAGCAAGTTATTCATTTATATCTAAATGCTTTGCTAAAATTTTAAAGTTGCCATGTTATAAGATGGCTAAAACTTTAAATGTTGGGCTTCCTTCTGGGACCCAACTTAGCACAACTCAATTCTATAATCTCCAAGTACCCTTGAATAAGAAGGCATTTCAGGCCAAGTTAATCATTCTACCTATAGCAAATTTTGATATCATATTCGGAATGAATTGGCTTAGTGCACATAATTCTATGATTAATTGTGAACAAAAGAAGACTACTCTGTCATCACAAGATGCTGCTGAAACCTTCATAGGAAGGTTTAGTACCCAATGCTCGTTGATTAATGCAATTCAAGCAGAAAAGTTGGTAATTAAAGACTGTGTTGCATTCTTAGTCACCATGATTGGTGAAAGTAAAGAAGATATTCTACTTTCAAAAACCAGAGTTGTTAAAGAATTTCCAGATGTATTTCCAGAAGATCTGCCTGGGTTACCTCCATTAAGAGAAATTTAATTCCTGATACATAGCCAATTTCTAAAGCACCCTATAGAATGGCTCCTAAAAAACTGTAAGAGCTTAGTGAGCATTTACAAGAACTCATAAGTAAAGGCTTCATTAAACCTAGCATGTCTCCTTGGGGAGCACCAGTCTTATTTATTAAAAAGAAAGATGGGTCTATGAGGATGTGCATAGATTATAGAGAATTGAATAAAGTAACTATTAAAAACAAATATCCATTACCTAGAATTGATGACCTGTTTGATCAATTGTCCGGTGCAGTAGTATTCTCCAAGATTGATTTAAGATCAGGGTATTATCAACTTCAAGTAAAGGATTAAGATGTGGAGAAAACAACATTTTGTACACGGTATGGACACTATGAGTTTCTTATGATGTCTTTTGAACTCACAAATGCACCATCAATTTTTATAGACTTAATGCAGTGAGTCCTAAAACTCTATCTGGATAAGTTTGTTATAGTATTTATCGATGATATCCTCATCTATTCCAAGACCCTGAGCGATCATGCAAATTATTTAAGAATAGTGTTAGAAACTTTACGTAATCATGAACTCTATGCAAAATTTTCTAAATGCGAATTCTGGCTAAGTTCCGTAGCTTTCTTGGTCCATGTTGTGGATGCTCAAGGAATCCAAGTGGATCAACAGAAGATAAGTGCAATCTAAGACTGGGTACAACCTAAGATAGTAATTGATATAAGAAGCTTTTTGGGCTTAGTAGGATACTATAGAAAATTTGTAGAGGGCTTCTTTCAAATTGCATCCCTATTGACAAAACTCACTCAAAAATCTATCCCATTTGTTTGGAGTTCTGAATGTGAGAATGCATTTCAAACTCTAAAAAATGCACTTTCTACTGCTCCAATGTTAGTTCTACCTAAAGAAGGCTTGAATTATCAAGTTTATACTAATGCTTCAGGAATTGGATTAGGTTGTATGTTAATGCAAGAAGGAAAAGTGATTGCATATGCTTCACGATAGTTGAGACCACATGAGAGGAATTATCCAGTACATGATCTAGAACTTGTTGTAGTAATTTTTGCATCGAAAATATGGCGTCATTATTTGTACGGAGTTCAATGTTCAA
Source organism: Gastrodia elata (assembly GCA_016760335.1). Lineage (NCBI taxonomy): Eukaryota > Viridiplantae > Streptophyta > Magnoliopsida > Asparagales > Orchidaceae > Gastrodia > Gastrodia elata. The sequence goes on along the minus strand of CM028670.1, from coordinate 63,231,901 downwards.
TTTTCACTGATCACCAGAGTTTAAAGTACATCTTCATTCAATGTGAGTTGAATTATTATCAAAGAATATGGCTTGAATTGATTAGTGACTATGATTTAGATATTCAATACCACCCGGGTAGAGTAAATATGGTGGCAGATGCCCTAAGTCATTGAACAATGTTATCAGCAATGATTACTACAAATTCATTAATAGAAGAATTCCAAAGAATGGAAATTGTGCCTATTCGTGGTGATGTGATGAGCTCAATGTTAACTAATATCAATAAAGAGCCCACCTTTCATAGAGATGTTTCTATCTCTCAAACTAAAGATGATGAATACTTAAAGTTCAAGATGGATATTAAAAGTGGTTACCGTCATGATTTGAACTTGCACGGGACAATGATCTATCAAGATAATTGTATATGTCTTTCCAAGTCAATGCATCAAGAGATTCTTATAGAAGGCCATTATTCTGTTTATCAAGTCCACCCGGGGAGCACTAAAATGTATCAAGACTTGAAGAGATCATTTTTGTGGCTTGGTATGTAAAGGAGTGTGGTAGAATTCATGGCAAAGTGTCATACTTGTAATCTTGTTAAGGCAGAACATCAAAGACCTAGAGGACTCCTTAACCCTCTATCTATTACAGAATGGAAATGGCTTGATATTTCCATGGATTTTGTTATGGGTTTACCAAAGTCTAGATCAGGTGCTGTTCTATTTGGGTCATAGTTGATCGATTAACCAAATCGGCCCATTTTATTCCAATGAGACAGACAAATTCCGTAGAAAGGCTGGCAAAGCTATATATTAGAAAAATTATCAGACTCCATGGCATTCCAAGATCAATTATTTCAGATCGTGATAGTAGATTCACTTCCAAATTCTGGATTGCAGTGCATCAAGATTTAGGCACTACATTAGCTATGAGCACTGCATTTCATCCACAAACAGATAGATAAATATAACGAGTTAATCAAATTCTTGAAGATCTTTTACGTCTGTGCATTCTGAATTTTGGTGGTTCCTGAGAAGACCACATTCCTCTTGTAGAGTTTGCCTACAATAATAGCTATCAAGCAAGCATTTGTATGGCACCCTATGAAGCCTTATATGGAAGAAAATGTAGCACTTCGCTTGCTTGGTCTGAGACTGGTAGTGTACAACTTTTTGAATCTAACTTGGTTGCAAAAACCAATAAAAAGGTACAATTAATTCTGCAGAAAATTAAAGTTGCACAAGATTGTCAAAGCAAATATCACGATGCTCACCATCATCCTTTAAATTTCAATGCTAGAGAATTTGCTTATCTTAAAGTCAGTACTATGAAGGGAGTATATCGATTTGGAGTAGCTGGGAAACTTAGCCCTCGCTACGTTGGTCCATTTAAAGTATTAGAAAGGATAGGCTCTGCTGCCTATAAATTAAAACTTCCTAAAGACTTTTCTGTTGTTCATAATGTATTTCATATTTCATCATTGCAAAAATTTCTTCAACATCCTTCACATTTAGTTCAACTTCCAGCTGTATCTATCCAGCCATATTTATCTTATGTTGAAGAACCAATCAAAATCTTAGCTCACGATTAGAGGCAGCTAAGAAATCGATCTATTCCAATGGTTAAGGTTCAATGGAAGAACCGTATGTGAGAAGAATCCACTTGGGAGAAAGAAGTGGATATACTGTGAAAATATCCTAATTTGTTTAATTCAGGTACTTTCTTAACTTCTTTTCAAATTCAATTTGTTATTTTCACCATATCTTATTCTTCTCACTTGAGTGATATCGAGGATGACATCGTTCTTAAGTAGGGGAGTCTATAATAACCCAGGTTGTTACTGAGGTCAATTAGGACTAATCCAAGTCCTAATTATGGATCTAGTGTGGCGGCCCTTCCCTGCCGTAGTCCTGTAAACTCTTAAGTTAACATGATTACGGTGGAGGAGTCTCCAAAACAACAAGATCCCTACTTATAATTAGATTAGACACACATTCTAATCCAACCTAACTAAGGACTTTGCCATTCTTAAGTAAAAATCTCACTAAATAAAAATATAAGAAATGTAGAGTACGGAAGCATAATATATAACATCCATCCATCATATAATACAACAGTACAGAATAAGTAAAGTGTTGAAAAGAAATGTTAACCCTGTATTATTACAATTTAAACAGTTTAAAAGGAACTAAAAAAGATACTCGTCCTCACAAAAGCAAAAAGAAACTAAGGATCTTCAGTAGGATGTTCTCCTCCAAATGCAGATCTCCTGAAGGCTCTATCACCTCAAATAGCTCAAAGTCTACCATTGTCGGTATCACAATGATAGGGCCCCAGCCAACAAAAGAAAAATCTTAGTTAGACAATTTGTCTAAGTACATTTTAGGCTACAAAATTTATTATGTTATTTGGATATCACTATAAAGAATGAAACATATAAGCAGGTGTAGGAGCAGTAAAGCGTAAGAAAGAAACATTGTAAAGCTATAAACAACTAGTTGATAACTTAAAACCAAATAGGAAATAAACACATACCTCTCAAATAGCTGCAACAAGGTTAAGTATAAAAGATTAAATACTAATATAACAGAAAAGTAAACTGCCTAAACATGCTTATGATCAATTCAAATACATACTAATTGACATAAGTAAAATGAATATATAAATATTAAAAACAAAACTAGCATCCTATAAGATATGAGTAAAGAGCAAAGTTAGCATCCTATAAGTAAAAGTAAAGCTAGAAATGCAGTAAAGCAGTACAAAGAAAAGGCTAACCCTTATAGTTTAGACCCTTATAGTCTAGAGAGCTCCAAACTATATTTGGCCAATTATGTTTTTAGATTTCTGGTTTGATCCTTTTGATTTAAAATACTTTTCATGCCTTATGACCTTTTTACCATTGGTATTAGGTTAGGCTAACCCTTATAGTTTAGACCCATGTTCTTGTTGCCTAATATGTTATTGAGCTTTATGAAAGGTTAGATTAACCTTGATCCATTTGGATTGTTATTTAGGTGATCCAACCTTATATTGAGAGATTAAGACCCTAATAAGGATATATGCTATTAGTGAATGCTTATGCTCTTAGACACCCTAACTAAGCATTCATGGTGTTCTAATATCCCTTGAACAATAACATAACTTTTGGTATAGTTAATCTTAGTCATAGAACCTTAAGTGCAAAGTCACATTTTGTGACTTAGGAGATTAACCTCTTTATTTCCCTTAAAACTGGCATTCAACTTAGTTGAATGTTAGTGTACTCTTCCCTTAGATTGATCCTCAGTAAGTGATGAATATTACTTAGATTATAAAGCTCCTATATAAGCTTAGAGCCATTGTTAGTTTATTCTAACCTTAGTCTGTAAGATGGTATGAGGGCTTAGTCTCAAACCTTAAGCTTGATATTTGGATTAGCAAGTACAAATGATAAGTCTATATTTAGATATAGAACCCTAGACTTCTTAAGTATCCATTTAGTATGAGTCCTTCAAAAGATTTAGAATCCTAAATTGATGGATTAGATCCTAAGTCTTGAATCAGTAGTCATTCTTAGAGCCTTATTAAGATAAGCTATTAATAGTTCTAAGTTAGATTATTTAGGACTTAGAATAGGTTGATTAGAGTTGTTAGTCTTATGTTTAACTAAGACTCATTTTTAGATGGTTATGTGATTATGAACATGATTGCATATGGAATTTTAGCATCTCTTGATTAGATTAGTTTCTATCATAAGGTTTATGCATATTTTAAGATGGCATCCATGCATAAGCATATTGTTATTATTAGTGTATTGAGTTCAGTGCATTGAGCATAATTTCCTTTCTTTATCGGTGTGTTAGGCACAACCTTATTATATTATTATAGCAATATATTAAGCACAAACTTGGATTATATATAGTGGCGCATTGGGTACAACATAAGGTCTTATTATTGATGCGTTGGGCACATATAACTAGCGGTGTGTTGGGCACAAACTAAGAGCTATGTATGAGTGCATTGAGCACATTTATTATATCAGTGCATTAGGCACATTTTTCTTGTATCAGTGCGTTGGGCACATTTCTTATATCGGTGCATGGGCACATTTTTCATGTATCGGGGCGTTAGGCACACTTTTCTTAGTACAGGTGCGTTCAGCACATTTCTTGCGGGTGTTGTTGGGCACATTTTCTGTTACATTTTGTGATGTATGCATTTGTGCTGCATGTGTTGGAAGTTCTATATTTTATATTATGGCATTTATTTTTTTTGTAAATAGCCTATGTTTTTCGTATTTTCTGCATATTAGTTTACTTGTCTTACAGCAATTTCAATTAATTTTAGTCATTTACTTTTGTTTCAGTTAGTTTTCTATTTTACTTTTTCTTTTCTACTAAATATCCATGTAATGTAATTAATGCATTTTAGTGAGCTTAAAATGTACTTAGACGCATTATCTAAGTAAGATTTTCTCTTTTTTTGGCTGGGGCCCTAACATTTATGAAACTACAGTAGAAAATGTCTAATATAATATTGTCTAAAGTAATAACCTACCCAAGGTAATATTATTTTCCAGTCCCAACTTGGGACCCATATTAAATGTAATAAACCTCTCTAAAGTGGTACTTGATAGCCAAAGGTTAGTCCCAAAAATTTTCTAAAATAATATTTACTATATAACGAGAAACAGATGACTGCCAAAAATCCACATGGCTATATATTTACTTATAAATTGAGTACAAAATAGTTACTAAGCCTTGGGAAAGAATTCTAAAATGGTCTTCTACAGTAGTTGGTTGGTCCTGATCTTTCCAATTTTGTCCTTCATCTTTTGGAGGCTTAGCAAGAAGTCTTGGTTAAGGTCTGGCTGCTGCAACCAAAAGTTTTTGAGAGTCTGCGTGACCTCGAGTGCCTAAGTTGGAATGACACAAGGAAATTCTTTTGTGTCATCTTCTTGTTCCTCCACTTGATCAGATCAAAGGTGTTCTGCAATGATTTCTTCTTCATCTGGAGTGTAGGCAACCTCCTCCTTAGTAGGGTAGTTAGTAAGGACTCTGATGTCCATTGGGTTCCAGTACCAGAGCTGGCGGATTTGTGCTCGAAGATCTTTGACGACCTCATTGTCGACCAGCTGCTGGGTAGGAACTTCAGGAGTTCCCAAAGTAACCGAGCGAATGTTGAAATGAAGGAAGCAATTGGAGATTATTTCGGCCTTGACATCCAAGTTCCAGGCTGCAATTGCCATTCGAACGGCCTGGAGAACATCAATCTTTTCAGGATCTTCCACATTTTGCTCGAGACACCGAAGGAGCAAGCGATTGAAGCTTTTGATTCCTGATTATGCCAGCGTCGCACGGCTGGAGTTTCGAAGTAATATTTGGTGGAAGGTAAAAAAAAGTGGTGTTGCGCAACTGGAGAACTGTCGGAAGTTGGGCATGCAGTATATCAGCACTGCATTTATCCATAATTAAAAGAACTTGGCATCTGGCCATGTGAGCATCAAAAGTTTTCAGCCACTCGGTGAAGATGACTTGCGTCATCCATGCTTTGCTGTTGTTTCGGTAATTACACCTGATGGTGACAAGGTTGATGTTTTTGAAACAATGCAGATTCTTCAACTTTCCAATGACGAGGAGCTGCAGCTTGTCACTTCCATCGCCATTGCAGCACACTACCAAGGTGATACACTCCTTGTTTTGTTTGCGGCCTTCCAGCTGCTTGGTTTCCAGCAAATTATCTGCTTGTAAATTAGTTTGCATAAGCATAAAGTGTCACTCATGTGACAAACAAGGCCACCTGCCAAAACCCAACAAACCTGTAGCCGATAAAATTGCCCGATTTTATCCACGTTGTTGATATCCTTCCACTCGTATTTATCCAGAGTCTTCAGGATGTCAGGGAGTAATTCCTCGATGAGCGTCATGTCAACCGAAGCGCTCTCTCCAAAGCAATGAAAGGACTTGATTCCATGCTGATCCTAAAATGATTCCAGCCAGCCATTCAAGAACTCAACTAGATCATGCCCAGGATAGAGGTGGTCAAGAAAGAGCGCTGCTTTCTCTTTGATGAGATCCTCGCTCACATTGACGTGATCTTGATGGCTGAGCAACCGCTCGATAAGAGCAGATTTCAATTGATGATACTTAATAGTCCTTTGACGCTTTCCATCAAGGTTGGTATTGTTGGCCTTCGCAAGGATCTCAGCTTTCATCTTGAGAAGGCCCAAGATTGTAGGCTGACTAACTTTCACCTTGTACGTCTATTCCAGCTGATGGATGTGCTCTTTCTATCTGAGCTTGGGATTCTTATCATAGTGATCATACAAAGCAATGCGGACCTTATCTGTCATTGTCGTATACTGTGTGCCCTTTGGAGGCATTTTGGAGGCGTTGGTGTAGAGGCATCCTCGCAAATTGTTAAAATATGAGTTCGCCCTTTGCCAACTCGAATGCTCTTCCTTCTGGGAAAGAGAGCAGAAGGTTCGGAAAAAATGAAGAAAACTACAGGATTTCTAGATCTGTAGGAGATGAAAATCAAGTAAGCAAAGCCAGTAAGGCGATGCGAGCTTCCAGAGGGAATGCACGAGTGAAGACAAAACAAGCAAAAGTATGAAAGGAATTGTTCTTCATTTAGCGCTTCTTTTCTACTTCAATGGCTCGGTCGAAGGTTGGAAATGAAATGAGAAGCAAATCAAATATCACTTTTTTTTGCAGAAAAGAGTTAGGAAATTCTTTAATCGCATCATTCCATAGAAAAAGTGGAGCTTGTGGGAAATTGAGGAGAGTGCTTTAATCGAAATTTTTGTAATATTTTTTCCATAGAAAAAGGGTATTGTATTACTTTAAGGAAGAAATTTTTTTGCCATAGAAAAAGGGTACTGTTACTTTAAGGAGGAAATATTTTTACCATAGAAAAAGGGTACTGTATTACTTTTAGAAGAATTTTTGTCATAGAAAAAGCGGAGCTTTTTATAGTATTTTTGTAGAAAAACCGCCTAATCTAATAAACTCCTTAAAATAATATCCTTCCTAGGCCCCCATGATATTACATTAGAGAGGTTTTACTGTAATAATATCATATCCAGTTTGCTTTGAGGAATTTATGCTAGTAACTGTTCTAAAGCTGATAATGTCAAATTCTCTTTTTTGACTGGAGTTGTAGGAGACTCAAGAGGAAGAGAAGCATGGAGTTGTTGAGTAGTTGTTGTTGCATCTTTCCTTTGTTATTTTCCTACTTTAGTGAGATGAGTGGTTATTTCTGCACTTTATTAAGTCTGTAAAAATTAAACATGTCTAGATGTATTTTTTGCTTTCTTTTATAAGATGTATGTCTTTACTTACTATTTCTATGTGGATGGATGTATGGATGATTTACTTTTACCTTCCACACTCTGTATTTTGTGTTATACTATGCATATATTATGCTGTGATCATCAGTTTAGTAGTCCTGTATTATTAATCAAGTTAAAGAAATAGTTAACTTGGTTAATGGTGTAGCATTTTTGTTCTCATCACACCTGCTTCTGTTGACGTTTTAGGTTAACTATCATTATTTAACCTGGAACATTATAAGAGGAGAATTATATATTTAGTAATGACTCATCTCATCGCTAACATTGATCTACTTGCACATAGCAATGGGGTGGGGCATTACAATATGATCTAAGTGTTCTATCACACCAACTCATATTCACTCAAATGTTTCTCTAATACTAGTTTTTATCACTTATTAATCTAAGGGGAGAGGGATCCTAACCTAGATCTATCTAAATCCTTAAAGTTTTCTAAGCTAAATGTATATCTAAAGAGACTTATAAGCTGCACACTAATAATCTAAACCCCTACTTTTTGATCTATAGTAATAACCAATTATGCTGCATTATAGTTCAAACACACACTCTCTCTCTCTCTCTCTCTCTCTCTCTCTCTCTCTCTCTCTTCTAAAGGGTTAGATCCATGCTTAATTAAACTAAGGTTGGCTAGTTCTAAGTTGATCTATGTATTTTCCTACTTATAACCTTCTCTAATAATTTGTCTTGTTGTGACATAATTCATTCTCAATCTACCTAGGAATTAAGGGAAGTAGTTGGGAAAATTTCCATGTATTGATTAAAATATTTATTTTATAAGCCCTAAAATGAAATTCTTATTTTGATGTCCAATAGGAATAAAATTAGTGAATTAACAATCCTTACAATTTGAGGATTATAATGGCATGCATTATGGTCAATTTGGAGCACATATGGCTTAATTAAACACCAATCACCCTTAATGGTGATTATCATTAGAACAATTAATTACCAAAACTAAAATTAATTATCATATTATTGTTCTACTCATTTTGGTGATTATTTTGATATATAATTTTAATATGTTTGGATGTGTATTTATCAAGTTATTCAATTAATAATATGCATTAATTTTTCTAAGATTCCGAATTATTTAAGTTAGAGTATCCCTAAGAATATTCCTATTCGAGTGATAGTAACGAAAAGTGAGTCAATAGGTTAACTAAATCAGCTCACTTTGTACCTATTCATCAAACTGATTCAGTAGAAATTTTGCTAGACTCTATATGAAAGAAATTATCTACCTTCAAGGTACGCCTAATTCAATCATTTCAGATCGAGACAGTAAATTTACCTCTCGCTTTTGGCAAGTAGTTCGATAAGATCTTGGAACTAACCTGGCCATGAGCACAATCTTCCATCCTCAAACTGATGGATAGATGGAAAGAGTAAATAAAACACTTGAAGATCTATATGTCTTTGTGTATTAAACTTTGGCGGAAGCTGGGAAGAGCATTTACCTCTCATTAAATTTGCCTACAATAATAGTTTTCAAGCCAATATATGCATGGCACCTAATGAAGCAATGTATAGAAGAAGGTGTAATACTCTGCTAAATTGGGCTGAAGTAGGAGATGTTCAGATATTTGGGTCCAAGTTAAATAAAGAGGCTATTAAAAAAGTTCAATTGATTAAATTAAGGATGTTGGAAGCTCAAGACAGATAAAAAAAGTATCATGATATTCGCCATCATCTTCTAGAATTTCAAATCAGAGATAAAGTCTATCTTAAAGTGAGCCCAATGAGAGGAATCCAGTGATTCGGTGTTTAAGGAAAATTGAGTCCAATATATGTGGGACCGTTTGAAGTAATTACAAAAGTTGGGACATCAGCGTATCGTTTGAAATTACCTAACAATTTTGCAGCAATTCATAATGTTTTTCACGTATCAGCATTGAGGAAATGCTTATTGGGTTTAAATCAACAAATCCAAATATCAAAAAAAGAGCTACAGCCAGATTTAACCTGTCATAAAGCCAATTAAGATTCTAGGAAAGAATCTCAAATAGTTGAGGAACTGTTGCATCCTATGATTAAATTCCAGTGGCATAATTAAATAGTCGATGAAGCCACATGAGAAAAATAAGATGATATGCATAAGAAATTTCCAGAACTCTTCTTCTAATCAGGTAGCTTATAACTTCTTAATTTCAACTCCAAGTCTATTCTTAATCTAATTCATTTAGATGTCGAGAACAATACTTCTTTTAAGAGGGGGAGTCTGTAACAACCTAGTATTATTAATTAATAATCAAATCAGTTTGTAATTGCCTCCATTAGTCTTCAAACGATGTTTAAAACAAACCTTAAAAATTTGGAATGATTTGAAGCTCAATTGAATGTTTTGATTATTTTACTAGAATGATGTTAATATGTTCTAGAGATAGAATGATGTTCTTAATCATCAGCGACAGAAAATCTGAATTAGACTTATTCCTCAAGCTGTCCTATCAAAACTCCCTTCAAATACTTTTGAATCTTGTTATTATTGCCTTTTCCTATTTAAATAGAAACTTGATTTCAAATCCTAATTTTAGTATCTCATATCTACTAGAGAGTCAATACCTCCAACTTTATCTATCACTCTTTATAAGATCTACATCTTAATAGGATTAGGATGGATCCTAATTGATACTCAACTTCCTTAGTTCATTTTTTTCTCAGTTTCCTCTATTCAAAAGTTATTCAAGACATTTTTAAACAATGTTTAGTGCAATTGGAGATAGATTTTGTCATGATTTTCTCTATTTACACCTTTCCACTTTCAGGTGAGTTGCTTTCTAAGAATATAAACTATTAAGGCCATTCAGGCTAAAGTAGTCACTTACCTTGATGCTTAAGAGCTATGGCTATTATAAGACTGAAAGAGGAGAAATCAGAACCCAGAATTTTGCTGCAAATATTTTATACACTGAGGAAAATTTAAGAGAACGCCTCTCTTCATCAAAACTTGTTTGCAACATTAGCTACCTAACCTGCAATAGAATTTTGTTAGATATTGTTTAGTTAAGATTAAGCGATATTGGTTTAATTTAAAGTAGTTAGTGCCCAATTATTGTAAGTTTGAATTAGATGAAAGAATTCTAGTTAAGCAAGAGGAGTAAGTTGTTAGCTCTTGAAAGCTAAGTTCATGTAGCAACCACCATCATCGATTGAAATTTTAGTAGATTAAAGATGTGACCTTCAGATTGGTATATAGTATGAAGTGTTTTGATTTGAAGCTTCTTATAGAAAGATTTTTCAATTATATTGTATTGTTATTTTAAACTACAAAAGTAGGAACCTAAACAAGTAGATTGAACCTATGTGAAGATTAATAAACTACAGTAATATTTTACTCTCAGGGGATTAATTTCTTAAATATGCCCTAATTATCCAAAACCTTGATTGTAGAATATTAGTCTTGATTGCAATCTAATTTTTTGCACTTTTAGTACCTATGGACTTGTTAGAAAGCAAGGAACCAAATGGTAACTTTATATTCCAGTTTTAGATATTATAATTGCTAATCATCCTTAATTAGTTCAAAACCCTAATTAGCTAATATTGAACATTTTACTTATTCAAAATTTAGCCTACTTACTGTAGCGCCCCATTCCGTCGTCGTGCGCAAAAAGGGGAGAAATCAATCGGTGACGGAGCGGTGCACTACTCGTGAAGGCATAACCCATCTCCCGGAATAGGTGGGACTAAACCTCTGAAGGCTGCTAACTCAGCCATAAGAAGGGTTAAGAGCTAATACTTAAGATAAGAATAATACTTATCCTAAGTATTAGACTAATACATACACTGGATCATGAAAGTAAGATGAGGAACCCAACATATGTCTAATAATATCAGCATTTCTAGTATGCGATCACATCACAATACTAAGTATAAGTAATATATGAATAGAGTGAAGAAGCTAAGTATACATCCAGAAAATATTTATCATAGAAGCTGAAATAAACATTCATCTTATAAAAGAAAAGAAAATACATCTAGAATTATTATAAACAATTTATTAAGATACAGAATCAAAGTTTAAGTACTGAATTAAGAGAAATCTAAACAAAATAGTAAAGGCTGAAGGAGAAGTGTCCACTAATGCCCCACAAACTCCTCCTGGATCTCCTGAGAGTCCTCCTGGCCTGGTTCAACAAGCTGCTCAGGATCTAGCAAATTGCTAGATCTCAAAAGTACCATGTGTTAGACAATAAGTCTAACACATCAAAACTAATCCAAATAGTTCTAATTATTTATATATAACAGTAAAGTAAACAAAGCAACAAAAAAGTGTAAAAGTAACTGAATAACTAAAATTGTATAAAACTGCAGTGAGGTAAAGTTGGCAGTATATTGAATACTAAAAATAAATAAAATAGTATATGATTTGAAACTGAGTAGATAGTACAACTATATTGTATGCCACTAAAATTATACATCTGAATATGCCACAATATTTTATGCCACTGATATGCAATTAAAATATCACTAAACTGTTATGAGTCATACAGTCCAATGTCTACATACATCCTGTTGGGAAATATAGTTTACTATGATACTAATGCATCTTGAATTTCCCCTATTGAGGTATGCAATCTTTTGTAATCCATAAATAATCACTGATACTCACACATCATACTTATGCTCATGCTCATGTCTTTACACTACATGACTTAAAAATCTAGATATCCAAAAAATATTTTAAAATTAGATTATGAATCAAATGTCTCCATTGTGCAGAATCCTGCTAAAAGGATTCTGACTCCTAGGTCTAACTCCAAAGATTTGAATCTTTCACTTAGGATTTTACTTGAAATCATTAGTTAGAGAGGTTGTATACACATGGTTGTATGTCTCCAAGAGTGGTGAATTTAATATTTAGTTTATTTATAACTGCACTTATCGAGGTGCACCAATATAGGAGGTAGAACCCTGTCACAGTTATTCTTCCCCTTACTAAGGATCTAGTTCACATTCTTAGGATTGGAGGATTTACTTTAGCGGGACTGTATTCATCTAATTCCTCGATATAGCACCTGGTCATAAGTTCACATTAGAGTGACTCATCCAAACCTGAATATTGCTGAAGTGACTCAACACTATGGGTATGCATGATCATAACCAACTAATAATCTGAATTTAGTCAGTTCTATTTAACCACCAAGGATTCATCAAAGCTATAAATCCTTACTCTAATTAGGTGAATCCTACACAAGGGTCCAAGGGTGTGACCAAAGGGTCACTCAATATAGGTTATTATCACATAGGAGAAATCTCATACTAATGCCTTAGGTGAATTCTACCACAAGGTTTAAGATCAACTTCTAAGATTAAGGAGGATCATCGAAGTTTCTACCTCAATATTTTAAAATAAGCTCCTCCTACTTCAATGTAATAACATTTATTGGGCTTTTCAAAAATCACAAAACACTCTTATGGCAAGATCATCAAGATCTCACACCTCTAACAATATACTAAATTCATAAGGTTCACTTATTAAGCTTGGGTTAATTTGATCAGATCAGATGGTTAGACCCATCTAATCACATCCTATTCTACAATCATAGGATAAAATCAAGAAAATTACTAAGATTAGATCATTTCATACATCCATACAGTTTTATTATCACTCTCACGCTAAGAGTCTTATATAAGAGAAAATCAGGGATCTTAAGCTTAGATTTAAATGTTTCAAATCACATAACTTCATTATTAACCTTAGCACTTCTAATTCAATGATTTAAGGTCAATACTAAAATCTAATGCATTATTGAAATAATATCAGTTGAATTATGTTTTCAGTCAAGTTATTTGATTAAGTGATTAAGGCTTCAAGTCTTAATCAAATAGATTAGTGTTTAACCCCTATTCTTATCCAATTAAGACCAATTGCTGATTTAAAAGTTAACGTCAAATCAATGTATTACTGGTGTGTTATTGGTGGCAATCTCAAATTTAGACTAAGTATTAATCATTTTATCAAGATCCTAAGATTCTTAAGATTAATGAAGGAATATTGCTACTTTAATCAATTTAGCTAGATTAAATGTTTAAGATACATATGAGAGGTTCTTTACATTCATACTATTATTATGAAAGTAAAATAATAGAAATTTTTAGAAAACATAGAGTAATTAATGCTAATTAAACACTAAATCAATCCAAACTGATTAACACCTAATCACAAATTCAACCATCAAAAATTTATGAAACTTAACATTAATTATCTACTTATTCATGTGAATGATCAAAAACTGAGTTTACTAGATTTGGAAAATCAGAAACTCTAATTTTCCTTAATCATGTATTTATAAGATTATGACATAATTAAGAATACATTAATCAGAAATTTAATCCGCTTAGCACATGCATTCTACAAGGTATAAGGAACACAATCGCACCAAAATCATGCAATTTGGCTAAGTATATATGCTAATCATCCCTAATTAATTTCTAAAATAATTAGGTTAAATCAAAACATCCAACCATTAGAAGTGCAATATTATTTTATATTCTTATTCCTCATGATTTTGTGATCCATTTGGCATATAAGATCATAGGGTTTGGATCAGTGGATCAAAAGTTATCACATTAATTTAATCTGCACTTTTCCAATTAAATTTTACTATAATTTGATTAATTGGATTATTTTCATTAAGGAAAATAATTTCAATTAATATTCAGAGTAAACCATGGGCTCTGCCTATTTCCAAAACACACGAGTCTGTTGGGGCCCGAGAGAACCGGGACTGTCGCACCACGCGGGTCACTGGTCGGCCCGACCCGGACAGTGGCATTGCCCTAACCACTTGTCCTGACCTTAGGCCGATTAGGGAGACCCTAATCCTCAAATTCCTGAGTAGCCAGACCATGGCATGACAAACTGAAGGTCGCTACACCTTCAACATGACCAGACGCATCGGTAGAGATCCAAAGCCCCAAGTGAGATGGTCTGGAAGAGTCGGACCTTACTAACCTGAGAGCTTCCATTATGGAGCTACTGTGGGGAGTCAATTCTCCCCACATAGGGCATAATTCACCCCTGGTTAGATCCCTACACCTTTAAGGAGGTGATACAGATCAAACCCCTAAGGCGACTGGGTCTGGGGAGGCCTAGATTGCTGGGTCCCTACTCAGACCCAGCCCTCTTACAGCTCGATCGATCGAAATCGATCAATCGGAACTAGCTTAAGGCACAATTATAATCATATTGAGTTTGTTTCTATAATACTATCCATTACAAATCAAATGAAGGAAAGCCGGAGCCTCATTAACTCCATACTTGCAAACTGGGGTACCTGGTTTGACGGGGGAGCTTGCAGACAACGCAGGGAGCGATCTAGAGGCTTAGCTGAGCTTCGGAAGAGAGCTAGAGGTCCTGAACACCAGGTGTGGTGCCCCATACCCTCCACGGCTATGCTAATACTGATATTAGCATAAACATGAGGAATGCGATGCTCCAACTATGGTAAATCCCCAACTCAAGTAGAGTCAGGTAAGACCCAACTCACATTAAGCTAAGGACTTGTCACCTGGAACTGTGAATATACATTAATACAGATCAATATAGTGGAAGCAGGAAATAGTATAGTATAACATTCATATCACGGCATAGTATAAATGAGTAAAAGAAACAGTAACTCAGTTCAAAGTGCAGAAAGTAAATCCATCCAGAATTTAATTATTACAGACTGAATTAGAATAAAGAAAAGATCTATCAAACTCACCGTAGAAAAAGGGAAAAAATCTAACTAAATGGCAGTAAGAAGGTCCTCCTCCTGCACCAGCTCCTCTCCTGCAGAACCACCAGTGAATAGCTCCAAATTTAACATTTACTGGTATCACAAATGTCAAGGCCCCAGCCAACAAAAGAAAAATGTTATAGTTAGGCAAATTATCTAAGTACATTTTAGGTTATTTAAATGAGCTGAATATTTAAAGATATCATATTAACTATTTTTAAGCATGCAAGCAATATAAGATGCATCAAGCTACGAAAAAAATGATAGCTATAAACTATTCATTTATAACTGAACAACAGGTATGTAAACTAACATACAAAACATGAAACTAAGCAAGGTGAGGCTAAAAAGTAAAAATAACTACAAGTACTGAAATGAATTGATCTTAACATGCTTATGATCACATAAAGACATGTTGATTTTATAAAAGTAGACTGTACTAAAAAGTATTGAAATAAATATACAAAACTAACATCCTAAACATGCCAATATTTAATAACTACTCAATGGGAACATATATTCAAGCAGGCATATTTAATATATAAAAGGCCACTAAAGCATATGGCAAAAATAAGCTAAGAGCATAAATGAGCTAAAAAGTAAATCCACAGAAACATATGGCAAAGCAAGCCAAGTACTAAAGTAAGGCTACTGAAGCATGTGGCAAATCAAAATAAGGGACTAAAACTGAACTAAAGTAAAGTATGCTTAAGACATAGTACTGCTATAACAGAGATAGGTCAAATAAGGCCTTTTTAGAAAGTTCAACATGTGTCCATCCCAGGCATCATCAGAGCTAGGTCCGAGTTAAACTTATAGAGTAAGACATATTCCATCCTAGCCAAACACAGGGCTATATCCAAGTCTATTCTATAACTAAACTAAGATTGAGAAGGTAGACTAAGCTAGGACATACTGAACTGAATGCACTGAAAGAACTGAATGGATGTTATGCTTTTCAAATACTAACTTAGGACATATCTTCTATATCCTAAGTTCACCTATTATGCTCAATGAACAAGGCTCAATATTCAAGGTGTGCAGAGCAACCAAAGTTAAAGTAAGCAAGAGACTCGACTAGACTTATATGATATCTATTGTTATCTAATTTATCCAAATCTAACTACTCTGAGAAGATATAAGTTTATGATCTCCAATATCCAGCTATCGAGTACAAATCTCAGATTACGACCATAATGTTAATATTAGAACTTAACAAGTTCTAATTCAAAATCAAATGATGACTATAAAGGTTTAAAGTAAATAATTCAACGACTAATTTATTATTGTTTTCCTCACTTAACCTAAATCTTGATCAAGTAAATCAAGATCAAGGATTCTGAATCCAAACTCCACATATGGGGTTCAATTCCTGAATCCAAGGTAATATCCTAATAAGGATCTAGGGTTCACACACAAACATAGTCTAAAGGTGCAAAATCATATAAGCTGAAGAATTAAGAAACTAAGATCTTAATTAAAGGTTATTCTAATATTATAAGATAAAATAATCATTTAAGAACTAAGAATTTAAGATCTATATTCAATCTTTAGGATAATTACATTATTCCATAGATTGAATCAATCCTACACCCACACGGAAGTTTCAAAAGGATTAATCAATAAATCAATTAAGGAAGTCCAAAGAAGATAATTCAATTCAATTAGATGATCTAAAGTCTAAGATCTAAGATCTAAGGTTTGATCACTTTGTATCTCAACTAAAAACTAGACTTAGGATTTTACAAGAATATTTACTTAAGATTTGCAGCTTGTGAATCAACTTAATAAGGTAATTAACTTAAAGATTTAGTATTAAAGCTATTTAGGTTTACTTTATTAAGGGAGTGGTTTTGAGGATTTTTAAGATCTTAGGATCTTAATTATAACTTTTTAAGATTTCTTTACTTAACTCCACCTTATTAACATGAGATTTTAGAAAGGTGTAAATGAGTTAATTAGAGATATTTTACTGTAATTTTTAAGGATTAAGGGGTGCTTAAACCTATTTTGGTCAAAATGACCAAAATACCTCTCTTAAAACTAAAAATGGGATTTTAAGATTTAATTATTTAAATTGAATTAAGTCTATTTTAATGAGTTCCATATTGATTAGTGAAGTAGGATAAACACTCATCTTAGAGTTTGGTAGCATTACTAGCTTAATTATCACTAATCACACTATAAGGCCAATTAAGGTGATTAAGGGAATTAAGGCATACTAGGAAGATCCAAATACATTTATAGGCTCTATTATACTTAGTAAAGCATTAAGAACTAGATTCATAAAAATCAGAGGTTAATATAAGCCTTAATTCACTAATCACATATTAGGGTGATTAAGAGGTGATTAGCAAAATTAATATTCTTAAATTATCTTTAATGGTGTAAATAGGTTCTTTATGGTCTTATGAGCATTCAGAGACCTTAATCAATATTTTTGGGCATTTAATAAATTCATTATGATTTAAATAAAAATAGAGAAAGATTAAGCAATTATTTTAAATCTAACCATTAGATCCTTAATTTTAATTTATATTATTATTCCTTGCATTTTTTTGATTAAAATGGTATATTGGATCATACTATTTGGATAAGTATAACTAAAGTTATTTAAATAATTTATTCTATATTTTTATTTAAATCCAAATCATAGGTTTGCATTTATTAATTCATTTAATAGAGGAAATATAATTCCAAAATTATATTATTTAACCGTAACCCAAAATCGAACCACGCGGGTCAGAAGAGGCCCGACCCAATGCGCCAGTGCATCATCCCCCCGATACCCATTCCTTTATGGTTAGCTTCATATGCGCAATTCTCCACGTACATGCCACGCTGTGCCCTGATCTCAACGGCTACACCTTCAGGGAACTAAGACGCATCGATTGAGTAAGAACCCCCATCTGGGACATGCTGGATCGCTGGGGTGCTACTCGACTGAGATGCACTAAGGGAGGGGAGTTAGGGTTTACCGTGAGGGATTAATTCTCCTCAAAGAAGCCACTAAAAGGACGGGGCTCGATCCCTACACCATCAGTGAGGTAAGGCGAGTCGAACCCCCAAGGTTTCACAGCTTGGGGTGCAGTCGATCATTGGGTCCTTACTCTGACCCAGCCATGACTCGGTCGCTTGCTCGAACGATCAATACGATCGATCAGAGCTAGCTCAGACCCTGGGAACGATCAGGTTAGGTTCCTGGAGGGCTAAGGGAGCTAGTCAACATCCAAAGGCAATAATTGAAGAGCTACAATCGATGAACTGAGCTTTTACAGCTCAATGGAAAGAGGCGGTAGCTGAAGATGGGGTTGCAAGCATGACCGAAGGGAATTAGGAGGCTTCTGAGCTCACCAAGCAATAGGCACAGGTTCATAGGGAGTCTGAACACCAGACGGACCCTCTATCAGTGCTACACAGCTACGGGGATGTCGAGATTTGCTGAGTGAGGCGGGAGCTCCAGGGGATTCAGTTGGGAGAATTAAGAGATCATAGTGAGAAAAATGACTCACTGTGATGATCTCAGGGTATTTATAGACGATAAGGAGCACTTGGGGTGGATTCCAGAACTTAGGATCCATGGCATGACTAGGGATGAAAGGGAGGCTGGGTTCAATGGTTCGAGGGCAAATCCGGGAGGCCACTACCGGCAAGAGGTCACGCCAAGGGTAGAAGAGGAAATTTGATTCACTCCCGTACTACCACGGGGGCTGGAGAGAATTTGGCTATCAGGGGGACCAGACACGCGATGGGCGAGAAAAAGGGGATGATCCACAATCGCGGGGTGCTGGGAACCATTTAATTGCAGAGCCGTTGGTCTCAAATGGCTCTGATATGCCAATTAAACGATTAATCGCGGATTAGCTGACAGCCGTCGGATACACTTGCTTGATCCAACGTCTAGAATTAGATCTTACTATAGAGGCGATCCCGTCGTTGGATGGATTGTGCTAGGATGCGTGTTAACGCATCCATTGGTTGAATTCCATGCATCGCTATCGGGACCCCGCAGCGGATCTGTCGCGGTCTCGACAGCGAATCCCATATATTAAAAATATAAATATATTTAATTTAGTTAATATTAATTCATTTAATAATTAACTTAAATTCTAATTAATTTTATAAATCTAATTTAGGATTAAATGATCTCCAAAAATTCCCAAAATTTCACCATTAGCTAATTGAGGTGTGAGGAATTCAAAAATAAAATTAGATTTTAATTTGGAGATCAACTTAATATAAGTATTTTTCAGGGCTCAAAAATAGGCAAAAATACCAAAATTCTCAATTAAGCTCTGATTGATCCCAAACTTCTAGGGTTAGGTTTAAATGACTCATTGAGTTCAATGGAATCAAAATTAGAACTTGGTTTAGCTTAATTAATATGGATTTAGCTATGGTAACAACTAGGGTTATTACAGACTCCCCCACTTAAGAATGATGTCATCCCCGACATCACTTAGTGAAGTAAGTACTACTATGACTAAAAATTTAAATAAAATAGATAGGAAAGAAAAGAATAGTACCTGGACTTTCAAAAAGCTGTGGATATTCATTGCGCATATCCACTTCTTTTTCCCAAGTAGATCCTTCAAAGATCGATTCTTTCACTGGATCTTGACCATAGGAATTGAACGATTTCTTAGCTGCTTCTGATCACGAGCTAAGACCTTGATAGGTTCTTCGACATAAGAAAGGTCAAGTTGAATTTCTACTGTCGAAAGCTGAATGAGATGAAAATAGTCTCTGTGACATCTTCTTAATGATGATACGTGAAACTTATTGTGAACGACTACAAAGTCATCGGGAAGATTCAACCTGTAGGCAGATGATCCTACTCTGGCCAAAATCTCAAAAGGTCCAATATAGCGATGTGGCTCCCCACCCCTTAATCCGTAAGATTAAGCTAAGGGGTGGTGTGTCATTCTGGCTAACCCTTCACTTATCATTGAATTATGATGAAAACCTCAATCCACCTAATAAAAACATACAGAGTGCGGAAGCGATTAAAAATGAGAAACATTCAAGCATCACAGTATAAATAACAAGAAATATAACTCAGAATAAAAGCATAGTAATTTGAACACACAGTCAAGGGAACCTGTATTATTACATCAATTTAAAGTTTAAGTAATGAAAGTAAAAGTACTCTCATCCTCACGTATAATAAATCTATGCAGCTTCTTCTAAGGGCACCTCTTCTGGATAAGGCTCCACTCCTAACTCCTGATCGTCTAACTGAAGAGAATCTGCCATTATCAGTTTCACAATGTAGGGCCCCAACCAAAAAGAGAAAAATCTTGTGTTAGACAATTGTCTAAGTACATTTTAAGCTGATGAATTATTATATGTTTTATAATATCACCATTTTATATTTCTAAGCAATAATTACCTCTAAATGGGAGCGACTAGCAATACAATAAGAAAGGAAAAAGTTATAAATAATATTTATAACTTTAACCAAAATGGAGGCTAAGACATACCTCAAATATAAGCTAAACAAGGCAGGGCATATATAAATAACTAAACAAGTGCTGAAAGAAAATAGTACATCCTAAACATGCTGGTGATCAAAAGAAATATGCAAATTAAATAACTTAGCTCAGCAATGATATATATAATAGCAGCAAAATTCTAATATCCTAAAATATATATAAGCAGAACAAAGGAATAGCTGACTAAATAAAAAAAATACTGAAAAGTAAGCCAAACATCAAAACTATTTATATTTGAATATTTGTGTATTAACTGCCATACAGAAAAGAGCTAATATAGCCCACTGAATATCACAAGGATCCTAGTGTCAACAAGGAGACTAGGCATAAAACTATATACCCCTAGTGTCATCAAGGAGACTAGGCAAGATATATAAGGTTTTCTCCTAGTATTATCAAGGAGCCTAGGCAAGAAAACACAATAAATCTTCTCTTAGTGTCAATAAGGAGATTAAGCAAAGAAGATATAAGCAAGGTCTTCTCTTAGTGTCAACAAGGAGACTAGGCAAAGAAGATATAACTGAGAGGCAGCTCTAATGCATACAATTATTATCTTTACTTAATCACTTTAATATTTTCACAAGGAATCTAAGGAGTCTCCATATTTTCCTAATATTTTAATTTATGCATCAAATGTCTTATGTGATATGCTCAAGGGATTATGGCATAAAAATTAATGAATGTGTAGCACAAAATAACTAAAGTAAGCAAGGGACTCTACTAAACACGATGATATTATTTGTTTTCTAATTAACCATTCTAACTATTCCAAGTTACACAAGTTCAGGATCACCATTTTCCTACTATCGAGTGTAACTTAGAAACTCATTCTTATAAGTTAAAAAGGATTAGAACTGATCAGGTTCTAATCTAATTTAATCAGATGATGACTATGACTTAAATCAATAAATTATACGTCCTAATTTTGTAAATTTAGGCATTCTTTCTAAGATCTGATCAAGATATTCTAAGCTAAATATTATGGATTAAACACCATGAGATTAGGCTTAATCACATAATCCAAAGGATAAGATCTAATATCTAAGTTTCATTCTAAAAGTGATCTACTAATTAAGGCAAATCCTATTAAGTAATCAAACTTAATAGGATGAATCTCCTATCTTAAATCTAAAATTAAAAGACAAAATAATCAAAATAAATTGTAAAATCTTAGAAACTAATAAAAACCAAGGTTTCACCTATTGAGTAACCCATTTATCCAATGAATAAACTCTAACCTATGATCTAATCTAGTCTTAGGAATAATTCTTATGTGATGTGTAGAATCCTAAGGAAATAACTTATATAATTTTACAGGGATTGTAACAAATTGACCTAATTATTAGTTTTACTTACTTGAATGATTCTAGCATTGTTCTAATGTTGGTTTTAGTGTTTTAAAATGCTGAATAAAGGTTAAGGGTACTTAGCCTAAATTTTGGGCAAAATGACTATTTTGCCCCTACTTAAGAGTCTAAGCAGTCAACTTTTGATTTAGAAGTCCAAATTGAAGTTTTTTTATTCCAAATGATTCCTTACTGTTTAACTTGAAGATAGATAGTAAGCACGCTCAATTTGGATGAGAAACGGTCAAGTTATGACCTAATTAAGACTAGAAATATTTTGGTCATTTTCTAAATTTTTAATGTTCAGATCTTAAATATTATTTCAATTATTGATGACATTATAATTCTAAACTAGTTAGCATCTTGAATTTTTAGATTTGTAGTTAAATTGGCCAAGTTATGGTCATTTGAATTCTAAAGGCATTTTGGTCAATTTTCCTTAAAGTCAACTGTGAGATCCAGGGTTGACTTTTTATCATGATATCCAGATAGAAAAATTAATACTACTACGGTGATGAGGCCGTTCTTCTGAATATTTTAAGACCCATGGTGACTATATTTGTATGTCTAAGTTAAAAATTATGGGGTCGTAAATAGGTCCTAAAATACTACTTTATTATGCGTATCCGAAACTAATTTTTGCACTTTTTATTTTTCTGAGTAAAATAAGACCTATATTGGCTATGTTTGGATCATCCTACAAAAAGTTATTAAGCTTTTAAGTTTTATTTAATTTTTAATTAATTAATTTACTAAATTAATATTAATCAAATTAATATTAACTATTAGCAGATTCCAATATTAGTTTAATTTCCTTAATCAATATTAATCTAACTAATATTATTAATTAACAAATCCTAATTATAACTCTAATTAACAGATTCTTAATATTAACCTAATTCTAATATTTTAACTAACAATAATTAGATTAATATTAATTATCCTATTTATTTAGCACTAACCACAGTTAATTAGCCAACTTAATTAATCCTTAACTACAATTAGCATTAATTAAACTTTCATTTTAATATATATAACTATTTATATATATATATATAATAATAATAATAATAATAATTATTATTATTATTATATAATATATTTTATTTTAAATCATTCTACAGGTTTTAAATGCGGTGGGACACGCCACTGCCTTGTGGCAGTGGCTTATTGGCTCACAGGGGGAACGTGGGCCCCACGGTTCCCAGCCGAGGGACACGCGGCGAGGCCTGTGAGGCCGAGGTGATGCAAGTGGGCCCCACGGCGTGTCAGTCGACAACCCACACGTCGGTCGAACGTATCGCGATAGGGAGGTGGGCCCCGCACTCTGGGCGCTGAGCCCGCATGCTCGCGGTTCGTGTGGTTTTGGGCGGGCCCGGGTCGACCCGACCCGGCCCAATCCGACTTCGGGATCCATCTTCCCGAGCGGATACGCGTGCTAGGGCACGCGTTTCGGACGGCCTCCCGCCGATGCCGGGGCTCGGCCCGCATGGCAGTGGCTAGACCTGACCAAGGCCTTTCCAACGGTGGTCGGACCTCCCCCGGGGACAGCGTGTGGCTCCGGCTAGGTCAAGCCCTAGGTCTCACCCTCATGGGAGTCGCGTGAATAACGACTTTCACTGTGGATCGAATCAAAAATTGATTGGATCCAACGTCTAATTGGACAATCTAGCCCGCTAGATCATCGATCGGAGGCATGGAATAGGGATTTCGTATTCAACAATCATGCATTTGATAAGTGAAGAGGGAGTTTAGGGTGTACCTTGGGTGGATGGTGCCGAAAGATTGGGGCTCACTCGGACTCCAACGGTTCCTTGGTAGACCTCCGATTCGAATCAGGACGACGAGATTGGGAGCAAAGGAGTTAAGGGAGGTCGAGGCAGAGCCATCGAGGTCCCGGCTTCACCGGTTGGGCGACACAAGTGGCAGGGTGTCGCGTGACGGCTCGGCGGAGAAGACGATGGGGATGGGCCGAGACCCGTTCCATCGATCCGGAATCAATTGCTCCAATCTTTCGATCTGGCCTAACTGGCAGAGTAACGGCGTTGGCTCAAACTAACGGCGCGCGCTTTAAGTTGACGGCGCCGTCAGTATTTTAATTAAATAAATTAATTATTAATTATGTCATATTTAATTAATTAATTCCTTATTTAATTTAAATAATTAATCGATTTTAGAAAAATTCCAAATATTCATTCCTAGCTAATTGAGGGGTGAGAAACGCAACGGTGAGGTCGAATTTTTGATCCGACGAGTATTTTATTTCCTCGATTTGCGGGGTATTTAAATATTATTAAAATATTCGTCAAATTCTTAACGACTCCCGATTGACTTGAAAACATCATCCTAGCTAATTTGGGGGCAATGAGCGCAATGGAGAAGTCTATTTTTTTGATTTGAGGTCATTTTGAATATGTCAAATTTTAGGATTTCTGGATCTTCTAGAAATCAGGATTCGATCCATTTGACTCCTGATTTGGACTAAGTCTTAGAGGTTGACCCCAATTGACTTAATTAGTACTTAGGATTAGCTGTTAAGACTAAGATTTGTCCTAATTGACTAAGGTAATAACCTGGGTTGTTATAAGTGGGGACTGAGTTTTCCTGCTACACCAAATCTGTAGACACCCTTCATTGGACTTACTTTCAGATAAGCAGAATCTCCAGTATTGAATTCTGTCATTTTTTTTTCTATATATGTATATATTTCCTAATTTCTGTAACTTTCATTACTTTCATATATATATATATATATATATATATATATATATATATATATATATATATATTACTTATAATAATAAAAATTATTATTTTTAATATATAAAGATAAATAATCAAGATAATATTAATATTAATATTTATAAAATAAAATAAAGAATATTATTCTTTTTCATTTAATTATTTTATTTGCGGTATTTGCATTACTATTAAGCTTTGACCCCACTTTGATTTATTTATATGAGATTTTGTGCTCAAAACTTGAAATAAATTATCAAAAATCAGTATCATTAGTTCATTTATATTGATCTTAGGTCTGTACAGACAATACGTTAGGCTAGGAAAGGCTGATACCTGGAGAAATAAGGAGACTTCACACAGCCTTTGAGGGGGAACATATAGTTAGTCAGGAACCCACATCTCAGATAATTAGATAGACGTATCTAACTTCTTGATTATTCTCTAACTTTGTCCAACATAATAAATATTATATATTATTATACGTTCTTTCAGAATGACCACATATCTTAAATATGTATACTTATAACAACCCAAGTTGTTATCATAGCTAATTAAAACTAATCTAAGTCCCATTCTGATCTTAGTGTATTAATTAAGTCATTAGAAGTTCACCACCAAGACCTAATCCAAATCAGGAGGCAAATGGATCGAATCCTGATTTTTGGGAATTTTAGGAACCCCATAAATTGACCTAATTATTTTGACCTCAGATCAAAAATCGGACTACGTCATTGCGCTCATTGCCCGCAAATTAGCAAAGGGTAATATTTTGGTGGAAATCGGAAGTGGTCAAAATTTTGTTCAATATTTTAATAATATTTAATTTATAGAAATTGAGATATTTAATATGGGGTGATGTTTTGGACGCGTTTGGAAGTCATCCAATTTTATCAAATATTTTAATATAATTAAATACCTTGAAAAATATGAAATTAAATACTCGTCAGAATCGTAATCCAACTTTTTTATTGAATTCCTCACCCCCAAATTAGCTAGGGGTGAATTTTTAGGATTTTTCGAAGCTCGTTATAAAATCTGACTTTTAACATTAATTAATTAAATAAATTAAGATCTTTAAATAATCCATTACTCTCCTTCTCTTCCCTGAGGTGGACCCCACTCCCTAAATTCTGCTTCCATTCGGCCCTCCCTCTCCCATCCTGCCATTTTCCTTTCCCTCTCCATTTTCCCAAGCCATCCTTCCCATACTTTTAATGGGATGAGTCAAGCTCATCTCATCCATATGCAATGCCACCCTCCACCTTTAAAAGAGCCCCTCAGCCCTCCTTTATTCCCTTGCTGCTAAGCTAAGCTCCCTTCCTCTCCTCTTTCCTCCATTGCTGTGCTGCTGAAGAAATCCTCAAACTTCCAAGTTATTGCAGAAAACAAAGATCTCTTCCTCCATCTTCTTTCGATTGAAAGCTAATGTACCTCCCTTTTCCCCAGTGAATGGATTCAATGGCTACTTCATTCTTGCTCTTATGCTTAGTTTGCATCCTTAGAAATTTGTAATTATGATATGGAGTTCATTAGAGCTCATTAGATTTGTGATTTTAAGAAGATGAAGCTGCTCTGTTTTTCCTTCTTTTTGCACACCGGAACTTTTAACTCCATATTTGCATAGCTAAAAGAATCATTTTGTACCGATTTAGATATCAATGGAAAGGTCTCGGAAATACCTTTACATCGGTATATGGCACCGCACGTGAAGTGCTCTAGGTTGAGAATATTTGAGCTCGAAAGATGATTTGTTACGGTTTTTGTACATGTGAAATCACCATCAGGCATTGCCGCGCACCGCATTGCCCGAGTTTCGAAGATAGGTCCACCGTCGAGCGCCACAGCGCTCCACAGCACACCACAGCATACCACAGCGCGTCGTCGCGCGCCACTGCGCAACGCCCAAGCTTCAAGTTGAATCCGCCATAATCCACTGCAGGGCGCCACAGCGCCAAAATCCGCTGCAATGCGCCACATCGCCGAAATCCGCTACAACGCCCCATAGTGCCTAGCTTTCGCCCAGAATGCGCTACAACGCGCCGTCGCACCCAAAACTGTCCGGAATGGCCAAAACTTCATATTTTTCACATTTTAATGACCCTAGGACCCTAATGGTGCCGAAATATATCAAAATTGAACCTAGTTTTAGTAAAATTGAGTATTATATAAAATTGTATGTGATTTTTAAATATATAAAAGATTAGGTTTTGACCCCTTTCAAGAAAATAGAACTATAATATTGAAATGACCATAACTTGATCATTTAGACTCCAAATTAAGAAATTCAAAGTGCTAACTATGTTAGAAATTCAGTGCCAACAATAAATTAAAATAAAATTTGTGTTTCAACCCCTAAAAATCATTGGGTGACCAAAATATCCCTAACCCTAATTAGATCATCACTTGGCCAAATGAGGTCCCATTTGTATCTACTCCCTGTTAAAGTACTAAATGTGATATAGGGAAGCTATAGCCACTGAGTTTGCTAAATTTGAATCTCAAATGGAAAAGTTAGATTTTTGACCCCTCTTAACCCTAGAAATTTTCAGAGTGCATTTCAAAAATTTAAATTTTTAAATAACTAAAAAAAATAAATAAGTAATTATTCAGTCCCCAAATTGTAATTTTCCCTATCTTCCTAATATTCTATTGCTTTGGCTGACAACCCCCCTTACAATTTTGGCTGACCATCCCTCCCCTCTCCTCTTAGCCATGCCACCCTTAGCTCAAGCATGATGACCTCTCTCCCTAGGCTCATGATGGCTCCCTACTCCCCTACTCTATCCTCCCCCTTCTCCTTTATTAAGGAGGAGCACAGCCCCTTCTTTTGGTTGCTGATGCTTTCTCATCCTTTCCTCCATTGATGCTTTTGTGTTCAAGAAGAAGTTTAGCTCATCTCCAAGCTTAAAGGAATCAGTGGTTCCTTCTTCTTCCTTTAAGGCTAAGGTACCCGTTTGCTCACTCTCTTTATACTCATTTGCTCCTCTATTATGTTTGAATGAATCTGTAAAATTCCATAAGTATGTAAGGAAGCCATTAAGGCTCTTTAAAGCATCACATTTCTTGAAAGAAAACTGCTCTATTTTTCATTTATTCTGCACACCCTTGCATTCATCACTATTTTTCATATAGTTAGGATGCTTTGATTATACCGATTTTAGTGTCAATAAAAAGGTATCGGAAAGACCTTTCCATTGATATATGGCACTGCTCATGGAAAGCTCTGGATTGAGAGTATTTGAGCTTGAAAGTAAGCCCTTAAGGGTTTCGCACCTAGCAAAAATACCATCTGGCACTGCAGCGCGTTGCAGCGCCCAAGTTGCAGAGGTTGGACCACTGCAGCACGCCATAGCGCGCTGAAGCGGGCTGCATCAGTATTTCAAAAAAATCATATAAAATTTGTGATTGAATTAATTGAACAGTAAAAATCGCAAATGGACCGCTGCAGCGCGCCATAGCGCGCTGTAGCGGCATTATAGGAAAAAAACCTTATGGAATATAAAAAATAGATTAATTGAACAGTATTTTCACAAGTTGGACCGCTGCAGCGCGTCATAGCACTCCACAGCGCGCCATAGTAGGCCGCAGTGCCAAAAGCGCTGCATCGCGCTACAGTGCCAAAAGCGCCACAGCGCGCTGCAGCGCCATAAGCTCCACAATGCGCTGCAGTGCCAGTAGCGCCACAGCGCGCTCCAGTGCCAGAAGCGCTGCAGCGCACCGTAGCGCCTGTCTTGCGAAAATAATGCGCTACAGCGCGCTGTAGCTACCAGAAAAATTCAGAAGTGTCTATAATTGGCTGAAATTGCCGAAACTTCTTTGTTTTCGCATTTTAAGGTCCCTAGGACCCTAATGGGACTGAATTATATCAAATTTGAACCTATTTTAACTAAAATTGGGAAATATATAAAATTCTAGGTGGAAATTAAGTTTAAAACTTTCTACCTTAAATGTATTGTGTTGATTGCTAGATAGCTTAGAATTTTAGTGCCAACAATAATCTAAAATAATATTTAAGTTTTGAACCCTAGAAAAATCATAAATGACCAAAATATCCCTAACCATAATTAGGTTATAACTTGACCAATTGAAGTCCAATTTGGGTCTACTCCCAGTTAAAGTACTTAGTGTGATATATGGAAGCTATAGCCACAGAGTTTGCTGAATTTGGACATCAAATTGAGAGTTAGCTTTTTGACCCCTCTTAACTTAGAAAATTACTTATTTACCCTTAAAAATTCAAATGGCTATAACTAATTCATTAGACCTCAGAATTTAGTGTTCTTGAACTCTATGGAATCCTTGAACAGCAACTAACAGTAAACTATATAAAAATTTAGATTTTATTAAGTACAATTTACTAAACATCCCCTAAAGTCAAAAACCCTAATTTGACCTATAGGACCTATTTCTTATCCAAATTTAGTGTACTTACTATCTATCTTCATGTTAGATAATAAGAAATCATTTGATAGTAAGAGACCCCAATTTGGAGCCCTAAATCAAAAGTAGCTTTTCGGACCCTTAAGTAGGGGCAAAATGGTCATTTTGCTCAAAATTTAGGTTAAGTATCTTTAACTCCTTGATTATCTTCTAAGTCAATCAAATAAGTATTAAAACTATATTAGAATCTTCTAAGTGAGTAAAATCAGCTATTAAGTCAAATTTGTTAAAATCCCCAAAATTACTCTGAGTCTTATCCTTAGGAAATTCAACACCTCATAATAAGATTATTCCTAAGATTATGGCTAGATAATAGGATAGATTTCATTCATCAAATAACAGAGTTATTTAATAAATAAATCCTTAGTTGTATTAGTTTCTAGATTTTACAACTTATTTAGATTATTTTGCCTTTTAACATTAGATTTAGGATATGAGATTCATCCTATTAAGTCTGATTTGCTTAATAGGATTTGCCTCAATCATTAATTCACATTTAAATTTAACTTAGATCTTATGTCTTATACTTTTTAAATTATGTGATTAAGTCCAATCTCATGGTATTTAATTAATATTCTATAGTTTAGTAGATCTTGATCAGATATTAGGTAGAACATCTAAATCCATCTAATTATGATGTTTTGATTAGTTTCTTAACCCATAGTCGTACTTGATTAAATTAGATTAGAACTTGATCAGTTCTAATCCTTTTAAAACTTATAAGGTCATGCTTTTAAGTTACACTCGATAGTAGAAATTGGAGATCCTGAACTTGTGTAACTTGGAGTAGTTAGAATTGTTAAATTAGAAAATAAATGATATCACCATGTTTAGTAGAGTCCCTTGCTTATTATTTGACTTTGTGCTTTGCATTCCTTGAATTTTGTGCTTATTTTCCTTGGACATATCATATAAGAGAAATGTTGTTGTATGAAAGTGAAAACTGAGAATATTAGGAGAATATTTGCATTTGGGTTCAGTTTATGATGAATTATGGTGCACATTTACTCCAATAGATAGGGGTAAGGTGAGATCAAGATGCTTAACACCACTCATTGAGGAGAGTGTGTTAAGCTTGGGACCTATTTAGTCTTGTAGATGTGCTTGACTCCTCAGTTGTTTTTGAAATTGTTCACAAAAATAAAGGTAAAATAACTAAAAGATATTTGCATAGTATTATCTACCTCTTTAGTTATATATTGTTATATTGTGATATGATTGCCCTAGCCCATAAAGGCTATGGGGATAAATATATATATTGGGCCAGATTAGCCAATCTTTTCTAATATGGCAGTTATACATTCTTTCTTTATAATTTTTCAGCTTATTATTTATTATGATGTTGATGCATATTATTTCAGTTAGCTGTAGATATATTGTTTTACCTGCTCACTTGTATGGATACACGTATAGAATGCTAGACTTTACTGTTTATTATATGTTCCATTTTCATATTAATATCTTAAATTAGTATATATCAATAATCATCAGCATGCTTAGGTTTAGATTTTTCTTTTCAGTATTTTCACTTACTATATTATATATGTATGCCCTACTTTGTTTAGTTTACTTGAGGTGTGCTTTTGCCTCAATTATTGCTTAGTTATAAATATTACATTAATAACTTATCCTCATCTCCTTGTATGCTTACTTGCTCCCATGCTAGATAGATGTTTCATTTCATTTAGAGTAAAATTGTGATATTAACAAATGCTTAATAAATTACTTGCCTAAAATGTACTTAGACATTTTGTCTAATAAGATTTTTCTTTTATTGGCTGGGGCCATGGTATTGTGAAACCGACAATGTCAGATATTGAGCAGTTTGAGGATCCTGTGCTTGAGGAGGAGCCTTACTTAGAGGAGGTGCAGCAGCTTGAACCAGAAGATACTTAGTTCCTTTTTATCCCAAAGTGAGGATGAGAGTTATTTATTTCATTTCATAAACTTTACTTTAAATGTTGTAATAATACAGGTACTGTGACTATGTTTACTTTCTGCACATTATTATTTTTTGAGCTACTTCATTTTATTTCATGTCTGATATATGGTGAATGGATGTAATGTTTACTTCTTTTTTGCTTCTACACTCTATATGTATGTTAGACTTAGTGACTGATTCTCTTATTTATTCTGTGCACATCCTTCCCTTAGCAGTAGATTGTGGATCTACCTAATCCAATGATAAGTGAGAGATTTGCCAGAGTGGCACACCACTCCTTAGTCTAATAATTGTGGACTTAAGGAGTGGGGCGCCACACCATTGAATGTGATCAGATTGATCACTCCAAGCCCCGACAAATCTTTGACCTATTCAGAAAGACCCCC
Source organism: Gastrodia elata (assembly GCA_016760335.1). Taxonomy (NCBI): domain Eukaryota; kingdom Viridiplantae; phylum Streptophyta; class Magnoliopsida; order Asparagales; family Orchidaceae; genus Gastrodia; species Gastrodia elata. Next base: position 63,200,508 of record CM028670.1, on the reverse strand, counting down.
CATCCTACAGCAGCACTACCTCCCTCTAATGCTCCTAGGCTGCCACCACGGCAGACTTACAATAACAGGCCCGCTGGCCCTGCTCGTGTTTATACCGTCACTCCAATTGAGGCTGCTGGGGATAACCATGTGGTGTCAGGTACACGCTTTTGAACCCCTCTATTTTTACAGTTACTAATATAGTTAGTAATTATTGCATCTATAAATAAGTTCAATTTGTGTAAATGTCAAACTTTGTAATATACTATTTGACACTAGAGCTAGTCTCTCCTTTATTTTTTAAAATTGGGCAAGGTCACTCAACCTACCTCTATATCAACTAGCCAATCCTTTAAGCGTTGGGTTACCTTTTGGAGCCCAAATGCCAGCTCATCAATTTTGTAAAATACCAATTCTTATTGAGGATAAATAATTCAAAGCCAAACTAGTAGTCCTTCTATAGTCAACTTCAATGTGATCTTAGGCATGAACTGGTTGAGCCAACATAACGCCACTATCAACTACATGAAGAAGAAAATCACCCTGGGTAGCGGCAGTCAGGCCAAATCCTTCATCGGTAATATTAGTACCTGAGTTTCATTAATTAATGCTATAGAAGCAAAAAGGCTAGTCAAGAAAAGTTGTGATGCCTACCTAGTGACAATACTAGGTGAAAATAAGGATAACATTTCCATAACTGAAAAGCCTATCATTTTTGAATTCCCTGATGTCTTCTCTGAAGATCTACCCATTCTTCTACCCACTCAAGAAGTGGAATTTGTAATAGACACAATTCTTAGAACCCAACCTATATCCAAAGCCCCTTGCTGTATGACACCAAAAGTATTGTATGAGCTGAATAAATAGCTGCAGGAACAACTATAGAAGGGTCACATTAGACCAAGCTCATCTCCTTGGGGAGCACCGATACTATTTGTAAAGAAGAAAGATAGTTTGATGTGTCTGTGTATCGACTACGGTGAGTTGAATAAAGTCACAATCAAGAACAAGTACCCATTGCCTTGCATAGATGACTTATTCGATCAACTGTCAGGAGCTAAGGTATTCTCAAAGATCGATCTACGATCTGGATATCATCAACTACAAATTAAGGACTCAAACATTGAGAAGACAGCATTTAGAACTCAATATGGACACTTTGAATTCTTAGTAATGTCATTTGGGTTAACGAATGCACCCTCAATATTCATGGATCTAATGCAACGCATTCTCAAACCCTACCTCAATAAATTCATTATCGTCTTCATCGATGACATTCTGATATATTCCAAGAATAAAAACAAACACGAAGTTCACTTAAGGATAGTATTAAAGGAATTGCGTGACCACAAACTTTATGCTAAGTATTCCAAATGCAAATTCTGGCTCAATTCAGTAGCTTTTCTGGGGCATGTTGTAGATGCCCAGAGTATTAGAGTCTATCAGAACAAGGGCAGCACTATCCAAGAATGGATTCAGCCCAAGTAACTGACATCAGAAGTTTTTTGGGCTTAGCTGGTTATTATAGAAAGTTTGTGAGGGGTTTTTCCCAAATAGCCTCTCCACTGACCAAGTTAACCCAGAAGGCCATACTATTTGAATGGTCTCCAACATGTGAAGAAGCATTTCAAGCATTGAAGGATGCACTATCCACTGCTCCTGTAACAACCCAAAGTTATTACCCATCTTAATTTTAGTTTAATCGTATCTTAATTAAGTTCATTTAGCCATTAGAGCCAAATCCTAAAGATTTGGAGCAGTTCGGGGCTCAATCAATTATTTTAGATTATTTTAATATTTAATTAATTAGAAAAATTAAGGTTTTTAATTTGACCTCGAAATCGAAATCTGACTTCGTCATTGTAATCATCACCGCCAAATTAGCTAGGGGTGATGTTTTGGATGAGTTCGGAAATCGTCGGATTTTTGCGAATATTTTAATATAATTAAATACCCAGAAAAATTAGCATAATTAAATAATCATCGGAATTGAAATCCAACTTCGCCGTTGAATTTCTCACCCCCAAATTAGCTAGGGGTGAATTTTTTGGAATTTTTTGGAGTACGTTTACTAAATCAAAATTTTTTTTAATAAATCAAAAATAAGAAAAAGAAATAAATAATTATTTCTTATCTTTCTAATTTTCCTCCTTTTCCTTTTATCTTCCCTGGCTGCCCATACCTCCATTTTGGTGCCCCTCTCCTTAATTTTTGGCGCAAGCAAGCAGAGGACTTCCCTCTACCCCCTCACCTCCTAGCCATGCCTATGCACTCACTCCATCCTTCCCTTCTCCTTTAAGAAGGAGCTCAGTCCCTACTTGATCTCTTTGCTGCCAAGTTGAAGTTCTTCTCCCTCCCAAGCTCTCCCTCCTTCCTCCATTGCTGCCCTTGTGCTGAAGAAGGAAGCTCCTCTCCAAGGTTCATGAAGAAAACAGAGCTCCCTTTCTTCCTCTTCTAAAAGGCTAAGGTACCAATTTGCTCCTCTTCCTTGTCTTCTTCATATTACTATTATGCCTGTTTGTATTTTTATAAATCTATGATACTGTATGGAAGCCATTCAGGCTCATTGAGGCATCTTATTACTTGAAATTATCATGCTTTATTTTTCATCCATTTTGTATACCCAAATTTTTAACTCCATCGTTTGTATAGTTAGGAAAATTCATTTGTGCCAATTTTAGTATCGATGGAAAGGTATTGAAAAGACCTTTCTGTTGATATATAGCATTGCTCATGGAATGCTTTGGATTGAGAGTATTTGAGCTCGAAATATGACCCTCCATGGTTTTCGCACATGCAAAATCACCGTCAGGCGCTACAGCGCGCCGTAGCGCCCGAAACTCAAATAGTTTCCACTGCAGTGCGCCGCAACGGGCTGCAGTGTCATTTCAGAAAAAATCATATGAAATCAATAAATAAACTAATTGAACAGTAACTCAAAAGTTAAACCGTTGCAGCGCACCCTAGCGAGCTGCAGCGTCATTTCGGGAAAAACTGTAGGAAATCAAGAGAAAAATTAATTGAACAGTCACACGATGGTTAGACCGTTGTAGCGCGCCACAGCGGGCTGTAGCATCATTTTTGAAAAACTATATGAAACCGAAAAATAAATTAATTGAACAGTGTTTTCGCAAGTTAATCCGCTACAGCGCGTCGTAGCGCCTGAATGCGCTGCAGCGCGCCGTAGCATCCAACTCTCTGTAAATTGGGTGCCATAGCTCGCCACAGCATTTAAAAGCACTGCAACACATCACAGCACTAATTTTTGCTGTAGCACACCGCAGCGCCTAAAAACGATGCAGCGCGCCACATCATTATTTTCTGCCGCAGCGCACCGTAGCGCTCAAAATTTTCTAAAAATGCGCAGAATTGGCTGAAATTGACAAAACGTCTTATTTTTCGCATTTTAAGGTCCCTAGGACTCTAGTGGGACTGGATTATATTAAGTTTGAACCTAGTTTAGTTAAAATTGAACATTGCATAAAATTTTGTGTAATAATCAACTTTAAAGTTTACCCTTTTATGGCATGTGCAAAGACCTCCTATGTGCCTTAAGTATTTTGTGCCAATTGCTAAATAATAGAATCCTTGAATACTTGTATTGATTAAGTATATCTTAATAACCAAATTGTATGAAACCTAAGTCTTTTAGAATTGTAATCAAGTGCTAACCCCTTTGGTTTGATTTAGAATTTGGTTAGCCTTAATTATCTTCTATTTTATGTCATCTTTATATTTATATATTTTCTTAATATTATGATGTATATTAGAGAACATTAGCATTTAATTGGACACCTTGATATGTTTAAATTGACATTGAACTATAAGTGAAATAAGAATCTTGAGAACTTGATTAAGTAGATGATACTTAATCTAAACCTAAAATTTGTCATCAGTAATACACTAATAATACATTGATTTGTCATTGACCCTTAAATTAACCTTTGGTTTTAATGGTAGAAGGGTTAAGGGTTAAACCCTAATTTATTTTGATTAATATCTAAACCTTAATCACCTAAATCAAGTAAGTTTGATTGAAAGATAATTAAATCGACATGATTCCAATAATGCATATGATTTGACATTGATCTTAAATCATTGAATTAGAAGCGCTAAGGTTAATATTAAATCTGTGTGATTGAATTATATGAATCTAAACTTTAGATCTTTGATTTTCTCTTATATAAGACTATTAGCATAATATGGATAATAAAATTGTAATAATTTATGAAATGATCTAACTCTAATAAGATCTTTGATTTTATCCATGATTGTAGAATAGAAAAGGATCAGATGAACTTTAATTATCTGATCTACTCACTTTAATCCAAGTCTAATAATTAAACATTGAATGTTAACTTAAGAAGTAGAAAAGTGAGATCTCAAGGGTCTTGCTATAGGATCATTCTTGAAATATTTAAAAACTTTAAATATTAATATATTGAGGTAGGAAGAACTCTTGTAACTTATTGAGGTAGAAACTTAGATGATCCTTCATAACCTTAGCAATTGATCTTGACACCTTGTGGAAGGAATCACCTAAAGCAGTTAGAATGAAACTTTCACCTTGCGGTAGAAACCATTATTGAGTGATCTTTTGTTCACATTCTTGGAGCCTTGTGTAGGACTCACCTATTTAGCGTAAGGATTAATAGCTTTGATAAATCTTTATTGATTAAATAGAGTTGTTTAAACCCAAATTATTGGTTGGTGTAGTATGGTATACCCATAGTACTTGATTATTTTAGTAATATTCAGGAATAGTTGAGTCACTCTAAGTAAGATTTATCTTTGTGCTATCCTGTGGGCTTAGGCGAATATAATCTCTGTTAGAGTAAATCAATCAATCCTAAGAGTGTTATAAACGGGGACTCATTCCTTAGTTTGATTAAAATACAAATCATCATCGGGTGATGCCTCCTAGCGAAGATTGCTTCAATAGGTGTGGCTCAAACAAACTAAGTAATTTGAGTCACCCCCTTTAAGATACTGAGTGTGATTGTGAGTTGGGCATCTTAATGACTTAGCTTGAGCTACAAATTGTCATCGGATGATGCCTCCTATCGAAGATTGCTTCGTTATGGTGGCTTAATCAAACTAAGTGTTAGGAACCACCTTTAATGCAAATATGCTAAATATGTGTATACAACCTTCTCATCTAATAATTTTTAAGTAAACTCTCAACTTTAACTAATTATCAAAACTAGAATCTAGGAGTCAGAACCCTTTTAGTAAGATTCTGCACAATAGAGACCTTGAATTCATTATCGAATTTCAAAGCATTTTTTGGATTTTTGAATTTATCTCATGTAGCTTAAAAGCATGAGCATGAGCATAAGCATGATGTTGAGTATCAGTAATGATGTATGAGTATCAATGATGATTTATGGGTTACAGAATGTTGTATACATTGACTGGGAAATTTCAGCATGTATCGGCATCACAGTTCCCAACTAGATATATGTATACATTGAATCGTACGACTCATAGCAGTTCAGTAATATTTTGGTTGCATATCAGTAGTATGTAGTATTGTGGCATATTCAGATGCATAGTTTCACTGGCATACAATATAGTTTTACGTGTTATTACTCAGTTTCAGATACATTACTATTTTTGCTTACTTTCAATATTCAGTTTACAGTATAGCTTTACTTTATATTACTTTAGTTTTGTACAGTTTTATACTATTTTATACCTTTAGTTATTTTATAGTTTTTCTACAGTTTTATTTATATTATGTAAATGCTAAATGAATAATTAGAACTATTTAGATTAGTTTTAATGTGTTAGACTTATTGTCTAATTCGGGGTACTTTTGGAATTTAGCAATTTGCTAGATCTTGAGCAGTATATTGAGCCAAGTCAGGAGGACACCCAGGAAATTCAGGAGGAGCCTATGGAGCACTAGTGGACTCTTCCCCAGCTTTAGTTTTCTGCTTAGTTTATTTTAGTTCAGTACTTAGCTTTTATATCTGTATTTCATTAAACTATTTGTAATAATTCTGAATATATTTTTTTTTCTTTTCTGAGATGAATGTTTCATACAATTTCTGTGATGAATGTTTCTGGATGTTTACTTTAAGCTTCCTCACTCTGTTATATACTGCTTATACTTAGTATTGTAATGTGATCAGTATATTGGAAATGCTGATATCTTATACATATATTAGATTCCTTATGTGTTTTACATCCAATGTATGTATTGGTCTAATACTTAAGATAAGGATACTACTCTTATCTTAAGTATTACCTCTCAACCCTCCATGAGGTTGAGTCAGCAGCCCTTTAGACAGGTTCTGTTGTAGCTACTCGGGGAGATGGGATATTTCTCCCCAAGTGGCACGCCGCTCCGCCGCCGATCTGTTATACCTTTTGCGCGCAGCTCGGGGCAGGGCGCTACAGCTCCAGTTCTAGTTCTTCCTAAAGAAGGTGTGAACTACCAAGTCTATACTGATGCTTTGGTATATGCTTGGGTGTTGTGCTAATGTAAGAAGGAAGGGTCATTACTTATGCTTCCCGCCAGTTGAAGCCTCATGAAAAGAACTATCTCATCCATGACCTCGAGCTTGCAGTAGTAGTGTTCGCCTTAAAGATATGGCATCACTACTTATATGGAGTCTAATGTTCCATTTTCACTAACCACTAGAGTTTGAAATATATGTTCACTCAATGTGAGCTCAACTGCCGTCAGAGAAGATGGTTGGAACTCTCAACGATTATGATTTAGATATCCAATAACACCCAGGTAAAGCAAATATGACGGCCGATGCTCTTAGCCGTCGCGCTACCTTATCTGCTATAATTGCTTTAAGTGAATTAAAAGAAGAATTCCACAAATTAGAGATCACCTCTGTGTGTGGAGATATGTTAAACTCGATGCTAGCTAGCATTAAACCCATGTTTCATCGAGAAGTCTCCATTGCTCAAACTAAAGATGAGGACAATCTGAAGTTTAAAATTGATATTCAAGGAGATCTCCGTCAAGAATTGCAGATGCATGGGACATTTATTTATTAGGGTAATCATCTATGGATCCCTAATTCTATGCAACAAGAAGTCCCTATAGAAGGTCACAACTCTGGATATCAGGTACATCCCAGAAGCTCAAAGATGTATCAGGATTTGAAGTAGACCTTCTGGTAGCCTGGAATGAAGAAAAGTATTGCTAATTTTGTGGCCAAGTACCATGCGTGTTGTTTAGTTAAGACAGAGCATCAGAAGCCAGGTGGTCTGTTGCACCCTCTAGAAATCCCAGAGTGGAAATGGTCAGATATCTCTATGGATTGTGTTATGGGTATGCTGACACAATATGGATTTTGTCATGGCCTCGCACAAGGTCAGGTGCCGACACAATATGGGTTATAGTTGACCATCTAATGAAATCATCGCACTTTATTCCTATCCATCAGGCTAATTCTATAGAGAAACTTGCCAAGTTATATATTAAAGAGATACTCAGGCTGCACGGTATTTCTAAAACAATCATATCAGACAAAGACAGCCAGTTTACTTTCAAGTTCTGGTAGGCAGTGCATCAGGATCTAGGAACCACCCTAGCTATGAGTATGACCTTTCATCCTCAAACGGATGGTCAGACCGAAAGAGTAAACCAAGTTCTTGAAGGTTTGCTTAGGCTCTATATTCTTGATTTTGCTTATTCTTGGGAAGATGATATTCCTTTAGTAGAATTTGCGTACAACAATAGCTTCCAAGTAAGTACTAAGATGGCTCCATATGAAGCTCTTTTGGTAGGAATGTTCTACTCCATTATCTTGGTCAAAAATAGGGGATGTGCAGTTATATGGTTCTGAATTAGTGGAAGAAACCAATATGAAGGTCAAGCTCATCCAACAGAGAATTAAAATAGCTCAGGACCGACAGAGTAAGTATCTTGACTCTCATCGCAGCCCTTTATAATTCCAAGAAGGTGATCTAGTGTATCTGAATGTTAGTCCTATGAAAGGAATCTATCATTTTGGAGTTGCTGGAAAGCTTAGTTCGAGATATGTTGGATCGTTTAAGATCTTACAATGGATTGGGTCATCAGCTTACAGGTTAGAATTTCCTAAATACTTTGTTGTAGTGCATAATGTATTGCACGTATCATCCCTCAAAAAATGTTTAAGAGAGCTCCATCATCTAATTTCAATTCCTCCAGATGAGATTCGGCCAGATCTTTCATTCCTTGAAGAGTCTGTGAGAATTCTGGGTAAAGATCATAAGAAGTTATGGAGCCACTCAATCCCAATGGTCAAAGTTCAATAGAATAACTGCTTATCTACTGAAGCCACTTGGGAGAAAGAATCTGATATGCAGTCCAAGTACCCTAAGTTATTTTAAAATTTAGGTATCTTTCTTTAGCTCTTAAATTATTTCAATTCATTTCCTAGTTTCTACATTGTTCTTTTAACTTGAGTGATGTCGAGGATGACATTATTCTTAAGTGGTGGAGCCCATAACAACCCAAGTTGTTACCCTAGCTAATTAGGACTAATCCAAGTTCTGATTCTGATCTTAGTGTATTAATAAAGTCATTAGAAGTTCACCGCCAAAATCTAGTTCAAATCAAGAGGCAAATGGATAGAATCCTGATTTTTGGGAATTTCAGGAACCCTAGAAATTGACCTAATTATTATGACCTCAGATATCGGACTTCGCCATTGCACTCATTGCCCCCAAATTAGCTAGGGGTGATGTTTTTGCGGCAATCAGAAGTCATCAAAATTTTGTTGAATATTTTAAAAATATTTAATTAACGGAAAATTAAGATATTTAATTTCACCTCAAAATCAAAATTCGACTTCGCCATTGTGATCGTCACCCCCAAATTAGCTTGGAGTGATGTTTTGGACGCGTTTGGAAGTCATCGAATTTTATTGAATATTTTAATGTAATTAATACTCTGAAAAATAGGAAAATTAAATACTCGTTGGAATCAAAATCTGACTTTGCCGTTGAATTCCTCACCCCCAAATTAGATAGGGGTGAATTTTTAGGATTTTTCGAAGCTCCTTATAAAATCTGACTTTTTAGCATTAATTAAATAAATTAAGATCTTTACATAATCCATTACTCTCCTTCTTTTCCTTGAGGTGGACCTCACTCCCTAAATCCTGCTTCCATTCGACCCTCCCTCTCCCATCCTGCCATTTCCCTTTCCCTCTCCATTTCCCTAAGCCATCATTCCCATACTTATGATGGGATGAGTCAAGCTTATCCCATCCATGAGCCATGCCACGCTCCACCTTTAAAAGAGCCCCTTACTCCTCCTTTCTTCCCTTACTACTAAGCTGAGCTCCCCTCCTCTCCTCTTTCCTCCATTGTTGTGCTGCTGAAGAAATCCTCAAGCTCCCAAGTTATTGCAGAAAATAGAGCTCTCTTCCTCCATCTTCTTTCGATTGAAAGCCAATATACCTCCCTTTCCCCCAGTGAATGGATTCAATGGCTACTTCATTCTTACTCTTATGCTTAGTTTGCATACTTAGAAATATATAATTAGGATATGGAGTTCATTAGAGCTCATTAGGTTTGTGATTTTAGGAAGATGAAGTTGCTCTATTTTTCCTTCTTTCTACAAACCTGAACCCTTAACTCCATTGTTTGCATAGCTAAAATAATCATTTTGTGCCGATTTTGGTATCAATGGAAAGATCTTGGAAATACCTTTCCATTGGTATATGGCACCGCACATAAATTACTTTAAGTTGAGAGTATTGAGCCTGAAAATTGACCCGTTACAGTTTTCGCATGGGCGAAATCACCGTCGGGCACTGCAGCGCCTGAGTTTCAAAGTTGGGTCCTCCGTAATGCACTGTAGCGCGCCATAGCGCGCTCCGGCGTGCCGCAGCGCCTGAGCCTTGAGTTGAATTCACCATAATCCGCTACAGCGCGCCACAGTGCCGAAATTCGCTACAATGCGCCACATCGCCAAAATTCACTGCAGCGCGCCACAGCGCGTCGTAGCTCCTAGCTTTCGGCCAGAAGGCGTTACAGCGCGTCGTAGCATCCAGAACTATCCGAAATGGCCAAAACTTCAAATTTTTTGCATTTTAATGACCTTAGGACCCTAATGAGGCTGAATTATATCAAATTTGAACCTAGTTTTAGTAAAATTGAGCATTATATAAAATTTTATGTGATTTTTAAATATGGAAAATATTGGGTTTTGACCCATTTTAAGAAAATAGGATTCTAATATTGAAATGACCATAACTTGATCATTTGGATTCCAAATTAAGAAATTTAAGGTGCTAACTAGGTTATAAATTTAGTGCCAATAGTAAACTGAAATAAAATTTAGATTTTGACTATTAGAAATCCTAAAATAACCAAAATACCCCTAACCCTAATTAGGTCATAATTGCAAAATGAGGTCCCATTTGGGTCTACACCCTATTAAATACTATGTAGGATATAGGGAAGCTATAGCCACTGAGTTTGCTGAATTTAGATCTCAAATGAAAAAATTAGATTTTTGACCCCTCTAAATCCTAAAAATGACACATTTGCCCTTAAACCTAAAACGCACATAACTAATCTAATAAACCTCAAAATTTAGTGCTCTTAAACTCTGTGGAATCCTTGAACAGCAAGAAATAATAAACTGTACAAATTCTTAGATTCCATCAGGAGAAAATTACTAAATCACCCATTGGGTCAAATTCCTTAGTTTGGACCTATATGATCCATTTCTTGTTTAAATTTGGTGTACTTACTGCCTATCTTCATGTTAGATAGTAAGAAATCATTTGGCAGTAAAAAAATCTAATTTGGAGCCCTAAATCAAAATGTGGCATTTTAGACTCTTAATTAGGGGCAAAATAGTCATTTTGCCCAAAATTTAGGTTAAGTGCTCTTAACCTCCGAAATATCATTTAAATCCTTAAAATCAGTAATAAGACTAATTTGGAATCAATTTAGAACCCTTGAACCCATAACTAAGCAATTTGGTAAAATTCTTATTAAAAACTTGAGAATTTCCTAAGTAAAATCTATAAGCTTCTAACTTAGTTTAAACCTCACATCGTAACTTCCTTAAACAAATCAGTCCAATAATTAAGGATTAAAATGTGGTAACTATCAACAACTCCTAAAATTTCCTAAGTCATTTATTATGAGCTTCTTAGGATCTTCACTTGCACCCTAGGACCTTTTCCCTTAAAATTAAGAGTAGATCCTATGTTAGAATTCATTCATTAAGTAAATAGGTTATTCAATGAATGAAACCTGGTTTTATTAATTTATAGATTTTCATACTTTAATTATTATTATTTTATCTTTCAATTTTAGATTAAGACTAGGAGATTCATTCTATTAAGCATTGATTTTGTCTGATAGGATTTGCCTTAATCATTAGTTCACAATTTAGATTTAAACTATAGTCGTTAAGTATTATCTTGAGATTATGTGATTAACTTCAATTCGTAGTGTTTGATACATAATTTCTAGTTTTAGTAGATCTTGATCAGATCTTAGCTTAGAACGTCTAAATTCATTTCAGGTATGGATCTTGATTCCAATCTAGAAGTTCGCTCTTGTATAAATCTACACGTCTGATCGAAGATCCGATCAAGACATTGTTGGATGCGTTTCGAATCAAATTATTGATGAATGCAAAATGCAAATTCTTGTTGATGAATCAATGATTCATGAGAATCGCATGACGTTGGTCCGTTCAAATGGCATGTTGAGGTAAAGGAGAGTGAGGAGGTGGCGAGCAGTAAATGCAAAACACAAAATATTTTTCCTCTTTTAAAATTTACACCTTATATGTATATATCTATATATATATATATATATAGTATTGACTTATATTAGCTAATACATTATATTAGGTTAGTGCTAAACAATATTAAGCTAATTACTATACTAATATTTCACTAATATTAAACATATTTAATAGCAAAAACATTTGATCTTAGCATCTTATTTCTTCCTTCCAACAGCAATATACTCATTCGATGTTATAATGAAAGCATTTCTAGTAGCTATAGCTCTCTTCTTTAAACATTTAGCTTCTGCTATTTCCACCACTGCTGTCTAAGTTGTCATGGCTGAAAATTTATTTTTTAAACTTCAACTTTTTTCATATCAATCTTTGTATAATATAAAAGTTTGGGTGCTAAGAATATAAATTCCTTAAGAAAAAAAAAAACAAAAGGAGTATGATCGAATATTTTACCACTTCTTTCTTAATCCTTCATATCTGAGAAGGCTTCACATGTGTTGATTCTTGAATTGGAAACCTGTTGAAAATGAAAAACATGTCACAAGCAAATTTGTTTGATTCAAGCAATTGTAAGCATTACATACATAATTACATACAAAAATATGAATAAAGTGTTCTTTAATTTCTTAATCAAATCAATACTGCAAGCGAATCTTCATTTTACTCCAGAATTGGCTTCCAAAACAAGCTAGAAGTTTATTGGTTGCAATCTATGCAACTGCAATATGATAGCTTTAGTTATAAATATATAAAATAGTAGTATTGCAAATAAAAAAATGAAAACAAATTGCTTCACCCTTTCATTTACATTATGAGATTTTTCTTCCCATTTTTTCATGATTACTGGTTGGCAAGCATCGTTTTGGGTACGCGAGCAGTGTATTTCATTACATTTGTAACTCTCTGACCACAAAAAATTTTTAATTTTATCTAAATTCTAAATTGTATTCACTAATATTGTCAGTTAATGTATTAGGTTATTATTAAACTAAATTAAGCTAATAACATTATATTCACTGATATTGTCTCTCCCAACCATCGCCTGAGATCCATCACAAGGACATAAGTAAAGATGAGGTGTGTGAAAAGATTTTAATATATTTTTATTCAAAAAAAATTTAATACTAGTATATAATAATAATAATAATAATAATAATAATATAATAATAATAATATCATAATGATTATATTTAGTAAATTAAAATTATTATAAATTTAAATAATAATAATAATATAATGTTAATAATATCAAAATAGTAGTAATATTTAGTAAATTATCATTAATATATATATAAAAATACATAAATATACAAAAATGATAATATTTAGTAAATTTAGCTTCATAGATACACAATTAAGGTAACACAGAATCTTAAACATACAAATGAGTATAAAAATAAAATGGAATAGCTATTGGATTAACCAATAGAGGGAAATGGGGTATCTTAGCTTTGACAATAGCAGAATTTTTGAGGGAGGCTTGAGAGGTTCTTCCTTCAGCAAATACAGCAATGGGAGGAGAGGAGCTTAGCTTGGCAAGGGAAATAGGGGAAATGGAGAGCTGAGAGCTAAGAGCTCTCTTAATGGGGGAGAGGCCTGCCAATGGATAGGATGGCTTGAGTTGACCCATCCCACTTGGTGAGGTAGGAGGGGGCTGGCAAGAGGTAGAGGGGACAAGCTAGGCTGAGCACAATAGGGGGGCTGAAGGGAAAGGGGGCTCAATTAGGATTGGATGGCTGTGGGTCCCACCCAACCAATGAAGAAGGAGGAGGGAAGGAAGACAAAAAATGGAGTTAAAGAAATTAATTTAATTAATCTCAAAAATCATATTTTAAAAAATGATGTCCAAAAAAATCCGAAAAATTCACCACAATCTAATTTGGAGGTGAGGAACAAAATGGCAAAATCAGATTTTTATTTCGACAACAATTTATTTTTCTTATTTTCTAATTAATTTAAATATATTACAATATTCAAGAAAATTCGACGACTTCTGAAAAATCCCAAAATTTCACCGTTGCCGAATTCTAGGGTGAAGATCGCAACGGCGAAGTCGGATTTAATTCTGACGAGTATTTAATTTTTCTATTTTTCGGGGTATTTATTAAAATATTCATCAAAATTTCGACAACTTCCGATTGCCACCAAAACATCACCCCTAGCTAATTTGGGGGAAATGAGCATAATGGTGTAGTCCAATTTTTTGATCTGAGATTAATTTAGATAGGTCAATTTCTAGGGCTTCTAGATTTCCCAAATATCAGGACTTGATCTATTTGACTCCTGATTCAGACTAGGTCTTAATGGATGATTCCTAACTACTTGATTAACACTTATGATCAAGATTAGGATGGAGATTAGCCTTAATTGATAAGGATAACAACTTGGATTGTTACAGCTTCACATGTGTTGATTCTTGAATTAGAAACTGTTGAAAATGAAAAACATGTCACAAGCAAATTTATTTAATTCAAGCAATTGCAAGCATTATATACATAATTACATAAAAAAACATGAATGAAGTGTTCTTAAATTTCTTAATCAAATCAGTGCTGGGAGCAAATCTTCATTTTACTCCAAATTTGGCTTCCAAAACAAGCTAGAAGTTTTTTGGTTGCAATATATACAACTGCAATATGATAGCTTTAGTTATAAATATATAAAGTAGTAGCATTGCAAAAAAAAAAATGAAAACTAATGGCTTCACCCTTTCATTTTTATTTTGAGCTTTTTCTTCCCTTTTTTTAAATGATCACTTGTAAGTTTATTGGTTGGCGAGCAACGTTTTTGGTGTGCGCGAGCATGATATTTTATTACATTTGTTACTCTATGACCACAAAGATCTTTTGTTTTATCTTTAAGATCTTGCAAAGCAATTAATGTATTAGGTTAGTACTAAACTAAATTAAGCTAATCACATTGTATTTACTGATAATGAAAGAGGTGTGTAAAAAGATTTTAATATATTTTTATTTAAAGTTTTTATAATAAAAAATATAATAATAATAACATCATAATGTTTATATTTAGTAAATTAAAATTATTATAAATATATAAATAATAATAATAATAATAATATAATGTTTATAATATCAAAATAGTAGTAATATTTAATAATTATCATTATTATAAATATAAAAATACATAAATATATGAAAATGATAATATTTAGTAAATTATTATGATAGATAAAGAGCATTATTATTACTTTCATATTAAAATACATATATTTAGCTAATTTTTATTAATATTAATGTAGAAATTTTTTGTTACTTTTCAATTAAATACATATACTTTAGCTAAATTTTTTGCCTCCCTCTTGTATCTATTGCTGCCAAGTTTTCTCCCTTCTCCTTCTCCTATAAAATAGAGCTCTTCTTCCTCCATTGTGTGCTTGTTGCTAAAGGAAAGCTCCCAAGTTAGTGCAGAAAACATAGCTCTCCTCCTCCATCTTCTTCCATTTGAAAGCCAAGATACATTCTTTTCCCCCATTGAATGAATTCAAGGGTTACTTCATTTCGCTCTTATGTTTATTTTGCATTATTAGAAATCTGTGATTGAGTATGGAAGCCATTAAAGTTCATTAAGGTATTAAATTTTATTGTAAATAAAATACTCTGCTTTTCCTCCTTTTTGCGTACCTGAGCCTTTAACTCCATTGTTTGCATAGTTAGAATAATCGTTTTGTGCCGATTTTGGTATCGATAGAAAGGTCTCGAAAATACCTTTCTATCGGTATATTGCAAATAAACAAATGAAAATAAATTGCTTCACCCTTTCATTTATATTTTGAGCTTTTTCTTCCCTTTTTTTCATAATTACTTGTAAGTTTATTAGTTGGCGAGCATCGTTTTGGGTGTGCGTGAGTAGTATATTTTATTACATTTGTAACTCTATGACCACAAAAGAGTTAATGTATTAGGTTAGTATTAAACTAAATTAAGCTAATAACAATGCATTCACTCATATTGCCACTCCCAACCATCATCCCGTGGGATCTATCACGGGAACACGTAAAGAGAGAGGTGTGTGAAAAGATTTTAATATGTTTTTATTCAAAAAAATTTAAATAATAGTATATAATAATAATAATAATAATATCATAATAATTATGTTTAGTAAATTAAACTTATTATAAATATATAAATAATAACAATAATAATAGAATGTTAATGATATTAAAATAGTCGTAATATTTAGTAAATTATCATTATTATAAATATAAAAATACAAAATTATATGGTTAGTAAAATATTATTATAAATAAAGAATATTATTATTACTTTCATATTAAAATACATATATTTAGCTAAATTTTATTAATATAAATACAGAAATGTTTTTGTTACTTTTAATTTAAATACATGTAATAATATAATATTTTATAAATTATCACTATTATAAATATAGAATATTAATATTTCACTATATTAAATGTATTTAATAGTGAAAACATTTAATAAAGTATCATTATTATAAATATAACATATTATTATTACTTTCACATTAAAATATATAATATTTAAATATTTAGTGAATTTTCATTATTAAGAATAATTAAGTGGTATATTTATTTATAAAGTAATAGAATTATAAAATGTTATTATTATTGGTATAAGTATTAATAATATAATGAGCTGGGGTGTATAGACGTGATATATGAGTGGTGATACCACAGGTATGGCAATGTGAATGCAAGGGAAAGTATTATGTACCACCATCACATTGTATGCTTTTGATAGCAAATGGTAATTTATTTTCAATCAAAGTCTAAAATGAAAAAAATTTGGAAAATACATCAGATTTATTTTGAAGGAGAAAGAATCAAATGTACTCTGAGTAATCTCCTAAAATGGACAAATATTAATGACTGCCATCATGAGATGTGGGATTAGCCATGCCCCAAACGTCCATGTGTAACAACTAAAGAGGAGAAGTACTGATAGTATATGTAACACGAAAACAATGTATATGACTCTGTGCTTATTGACAAGTGGTACATAAATGTTGTTCAGAAAAGAGAGAAACAAGGTAGATTATACTGGTGTATCACATACTTAGTCAACGTGTAGTTGGGATGATCGAGTCTGTAGTTCTAGGTGGAAATAGGACACTTAACGGCAAAAAATGCATACTTTGTATTAGAAAGGTGGTAAAGGCCGACTTCATGTGAACTGTGGAGAAGGTGAGCCTGGGTATGAAGATCATTCACAATAAAATGATTGGCAAAAAATTTAAGAGAAACAGTGTTAACTTTAGTTAATTGAGAAATAGAAAGTAAATGGTTTGAAAAAGTTGGAACAAGAAGAACGTTTAGAAAATATAAATGTTTATCGGAAGTGGGATTAATGGTAAAGCCAATGTGAGAGTCGGGAAAACCTATAGCACCATTACCGACGTTACCCTGATCAGAGCCGGTGTAGAGTATAGGGAGAGCTGTGGAAGGTCTAAAACTATGTGAGTAGTAGTGATGGTCTCTACATAGAACGTGTTGTCATGCTTAGAAACTATTTGAGTCACATA
The DNA here is from genome assembly GCA_016760335.1 of Gastrodia elata. NCBI lineage: Eukaryota > Viridiplantae > Streptophyta > Magnoliopsida > Asparagales > Orchidaceae > Gastrodia > Gastrodia elata. Next base: position 63,183,275 of record CM028670.1, on the reverse strand, counting down.
CACGAGAGATTATTTAGAGATTGCTTGTGGTGGGTACGAACCTGAGAGAAAGGCTTATGGTGGATGGATGGACATGATGCCTGACACTCGTACTGTGATGAGATGGATTTGGCTAAAGTTTGAGACCATTTTGACTGAGAAAGTTCCCAATAATGGCAGAAATTCAGTATTCTAATAGTATATATGTTACTTAAGGAATTGATTGAAGAATATGTGTTATTATAAAAAAAAAAATGTGTAAACACTTTTTTTTTATAATTTTTTTTTTGTAATTATTAACATGTTTGTAATCATTTTTGCAATTATTTTCTTTTTTTTCAATTGATTTTTAAATAAAACAAAAAAAGTATTTAATTTCACAAATTGTTGAGATCTAATCGCAGGAAATATGAACATGTTAATTATCTTACATTAAAAACAATGTATGATGTTATTAGTTTTTAAAAAAAACTAAAAGCTAGCAAAACATATCTTGCAAAAAATATGTTTATCATAAAATTTTTTAAGAAAAAATAAATAAATTCAGATCTTTATAATATCAAATACATTAATTTCATATGAATACAAAAATTAATTTAACAAAATATATTATGAAAATAATTAATTTCCTCTTGTATATCCTAAACAAAATATTTTAAAACAACAAAATCCTCTTTTATCTACTTCTAATGGCAAAAGTTCGATACTGAGTTTTTGGATCAATGCGGGAGGTCTGCTCTTAGCATCTCATTTCTTTCTTCCAACAGCAATATACTCATTCGATGCTATAATGAAAGCATTTCTAGTAGCTATAGCTCTCTTCTTTAAACATTTAGCTACTGCAATTTCCACTACTGTTGTCTAAGTTTTAATGGCTAAGAAATTATTTTTTAAACTTCAACTTTTTTCATATCAATCTTTGTATAATATAAAAATTTGGGTGCTAAGAATATAAATTCCTAAAAAAAAAAGGAGTATGATTGAAGTATTTTACCACTTTTTCTGAATCTTTCATATCTGAGAAGGCTCTGTGGCGCCCCACCCCCTAATCTGCAGGATTAGACCCAATGAGTGGTGTGCCACTCTGACAAATCCCCACTTATCATTGGATTATATAAGATCCACAATTCACTAATAATGGAAGGACGTGCACAGAATGAATATAAGAGTCAGTCACTAAATCTAACATACATACAGAGTGCGGAAATAATATGAAATAAACATTACATCCATTTATCATACATCAAGTAAGAAACAATAATATAGCTCAATAAATATTAATGTGCAGAAAATAAACACAATCATGAGTGCTTACATTATTACACCATTTAATTAAAGTTAAGAATAAAATAAAGCATCACTCATCTTCACAATGAAATAAAAGACAACTAAAAATCTTAGGAATATCCCTAATGTGAAATGTTGAATTCATTGAGTAACTCTTTTACCCAATTAATGAAATCTAACCTATGATTTAGTCCTAGTCTTAGGAATAGCCCTAATGTGAAGTGTTAAATTCATAAAAAAAAAACATAGAGAAAGTTACGAATTCTACAATTTTGACCTAATAGCTGATTTTACTACTTAGAATGTTTCTAATACAGTTCTAATACTAGTTTTAGTGATTTAGATGATAATCTAGGGGTTAAAAATGCTTAACCTAAATTTTAGGCAAAATAACTATTTTGCCCCTACTTAAGGGTTCAAAAAGCTACTTTTTGAATTAGAGATCCAAATTAAAATTTCTTACTACCAAATGATTCCTGTTTAGCATGAAGATGGATAGTAAGTACACTCAATTTATATAAGAAATGGGTCATATAAGTCCAAACTAAGGTTTTTGATCTAAGGGATATTTTAGTAAATTGCTCCTAATGAAATCTAAATTTTTATGCAGTTTACTATTGGTTGTTGTTCAAAAATTCCATAGAGTTCAAAAATATTAAATTCTGAGGTCTAATGAATTAGTTATAGTCATTTTAATTTCAAGGGCAATTATGGAATTTCATAAGGTTGAGGGGTCAAAAAGCTAACTTTTCCATTTGGTGTCTAAAATTCAGTAAACTCAGTAGCTATAGCTTCCATATATCACATTGAGTACTTTAATTAGGAATAGACCCAAATTGAATTTCAATTGGTCAAGTTATTACCTAATTAAAGTTATAAGTATTTTTATCATTTCTAATTTTCTAGGGTTCAGAACTTTAATATTATTTCAGATTATTATTGGAACTGGAATTTTAAGCTATTTAGTATTTTGAATTTTTTGATTTGGAGTATAATTGACTAAAATATGGTCAAATGATATTTAGGGCTTTAGCGGCGATTAGGGATTAAGTTATCATCTATTGCAAAGATTTGAAATTTACCTACACATTTATACAGTGCTCAATTTTACTTAAAATATGTTCAAAATTGATATAATTTGACCCCACTATGGTCCTTAAAATTTGAAAATGGTGAATTTTTTGCCATTTCAGTCGATTTTGGACATTTTCGGATAGTTCTGGATGCTACGATGCACTATGGCGCCTTCTGGCAGGAAGTCAGGCGCCACAGCACGCTGGGACGCGCTGCAGCGCACGGCAGCGCTTTTAATGCGATGACGAGCTTCGGCAACACCAATCCGAGAGCTGGATGCTACGGCGCGCGGCAGCGGTGTCCGACATTGCGGTGCGCTGTGGCGGAAAAAGCGTAGTGGCACGCGGTAGTGCTTTTGATGCTACGCGCATGACGATGGTTAAACTTTCGAATTCTTGTTCAATTACTTTACCTATTGATTTCATATGATTTTCCCGAAATGACGCCACAGCCTGCTGTGGCCTGCTGCATCGATTTAACTTTAGGATTACTATTTAATTAATTTTTTATTTGATTTCTGATAGTTTTTTTCTGAAATGACGCGGCAGCCCGCTGTGGCGCGCTGCGGCGGTTTGCTTCCAGGCCCTTATTTTAGCTCCAAAAGTGTTGTGGTGTGTTGTGGTGTGCTGTAGCACCGTAACAGCCCAAACTCTTAAGCACCAAGGTATTGTTCGCTTTGGCATGAAAGGCCTCACTATTTTGCTTTCGGAAGATAACTTCCCAGTAGGTCACCCATCCTGGGAGTGCTCCCACATGAGCACGCTTAATTTTGGAGTTCTTATCAGGAACTCCACTGTTATCTGAAAAGGTGCCTCGATGTTTAAGAATTTCACTTATTATTGTATTATGATTGCATTTGTATTTGATGATTTTTGTTTATTTTAGTATTGCTTTAGATATCTCTTTTCTTTATTGTTATTGCAATTTGATTGGGGGTTGATAATAAGGTGGTTAATTCTATTATAAAAATTTGTTTATTTTGTGTTGTGTGATGAACTTTTTTCTTAGCATGTAGCCTGGAAATGATAATTTTTTATATGTAAAATGACTTTTAGTAAATGCTAATTGTACTTGAATGACATACTTATTTGTTCCGGTTAATGTTGATAAAAAATAACTCTCCTAGTGTTTGCGCATTGTGCAACTTCATTACATTGTGATTGAATATAATGTTTATGCTTGATGTTTAGTTTGTTCACTATTTAGAGGTTATTTTGCCGCATTCTTATTTACAAGTTGTTTGCATGTTTGAAATATGATAATTAATTTTTATATAAAAGTGTTTTTCTAGATTTGTTTTTTATAGATAATTAATTATTGTGCTAAATTAATATTTTGTTCTTATCGAGTCGGGCAACTTTCCTTCTCTCACTCTCTCTCAAGTCACTATTGTTGGCGCATTTGTTGTTGTTGAGATAATAAATTGTGGATATGTTCTATGATTCAATTTTGAACTCCTTTATTATTTTGCTTATGATGCTATTGTGCTTTGTTTTGCTTGGCAGTTTTCTTGATTCTTTGCTATTTGAAACTTAATTAATAGTTAATAATGTGTCTCTAAGAACAAGGTAGTTGAAACTAATGTGCATTGCTTAATTTGTTTTTGTTTTGTAACTTGTTTTTACTTTATTACTATTTGCAACTTGGTTATAGGTTTATAACAAGGTAATTCATTCTCTTGAAGTGATTTTCTTATAAATTGTCGTATATGTGATGTATTTTTTATTCTGTAGTCTCAAAGTTATGTTTTGTGTATATGATGTTGATATTGTGCCTGTTTTGCTTGGTAGTTTCTTGCTTCATTGTTATTTGCAAGGTGATTGATAGTTAAAAATGTTTCTTAAAACAAGGTAGTTGAAGCTAATGTGTGTTACTTATTTTGTTTTTTTTTTGAAGTAGTTTTGCTTCATTCGTATTTGCAACTTAATTATAAGTTAATTATATGGTGGTTGATTCTCTTCAAGTGGTTTTCTTATATATTGTGTTATAAGTGATGCAGTGTTCTCAATTATGTAGATCGAAAGTGGTGTTTTGTGTATTAATACTATTATGTGCTATTTGTTTTGTTCTCAGTTTTGAGATTGTCTTGATTTAGTATAATTTCTAATTTGATTTGAATTTATGATAAGTTGGTTGATTCTCATGATGTGTTCTTTTCATTAATTATACATTGGTGTGATGCAAACTGTTTATTGTAAAGTTTGAATGTATCAGTTTGTGTATTTGATGCTAATGTATTCTTGCTTGTTCTTTGTTTGGAGGTTGTTTTTGTTTCTTTATTATGTACAACTTGATAGGTGATTAGTAATAAAGTGGCTAAGACTCATGAAGTATTTTTAAAATAAATTATATTGTGTGATGTAGTTTTAATTTTGTATAGTTTAAAAGTGATGGTCTGTGTATTGATGCTTTTGTGTGTTGTTTGTGCTATTCTTTGATTTATGGATTATCTTGTTTCATCGCTATTTGAAATATCTCTTATATGTACAATCAATCTTTCTCTCAGTTGCTATTATTGGTGCAATATTTTTAGTATTTTTATAATTTGTTCATTGATTCAACTTTCATCTTCTTTACTTTTTTAGTGTTGTGATTGCATTTGGTGTTAATTAGTTTTATTATCTTTACTATTATTATATTGTGATTGCATTTGTGTTTGATGAATTTTGTTTATTTTAGTCTTGCTTAAGATCTCTTTTATTTATTGTTATTGCAATTTGATTGGGGATTGATAATAAGGTGGTTAATTCTCTTATAAAAATATATATTTTGTTTATTTTGTGTTTTATGATGAAGTTTTTTCTTATCATGTTGCTTGGAACTAATATTTTTTTATTAATTTGCTTTAGTGTATAGGTAGAATGACTTTTAGTAATAATTATTATACTTGAATGACATATTTGTTTGTGCCATTAATGTTGATAAAAAATAACTTTCCTAGTATTTACTCATTATACAACTTTATTACATTGTGATTGAATATGATGTTTTTGAGTGATGCTTAATTTGATCGTTATTTAGAGATTATTTTGCTTTATTCTTATTTGCATGTTGTTTGAATGTTTGACATATGAAATATGATAATTAATTTTATTATAGAAGTATTTTTCTAGAATTGTTTTTATATTTAGTTAATTAATGTGCTAAAACTATATTTTTGTCCTTATCGAGTCGGGCAACTTTCCTTCTCTCACTTCCTCTCAAGTCACTATTGTTGGGGCATTTGTTGTTGTTGATATAATAATTTGTGGATATGTTCTATGATTCAATTTTGAACTCCTTTAAGGATTTGCTTATGATGATATTGTGCTTTGTTTTGCTTGGCAGTTTTCTTGATTCTTTGCTATTTGAAACTTAATTAAAAGAAATAACGTGTCTCTCAAAACAAGGTAGTTGAAACTAATGTTGCATTGCTTAATTTGTTTTTGTTTTGGAGCTTGTTTTTGCTTTATTGCTATTTGCAGTTTAATTATAAATTTATAATAAGATAATTGATTCCCTTGAAGTGATGTTCTTATAAATTATATTATATGTGATGTATTTTTTATTCTGTAGTCTCAAAGTTATGTTTTGTTAATACGATGCTAATTTTGTGCCTGTTTTGCTTGGCGATTTCTTGCTTCATTGCTATTAGCAAGGTGATAGATAGTTAAAATGTCTCTTAAAATAATGTAGTTGAAACTAATATGTGTTTCTTATTTTGTTTTTTCTATAAGTAGGTTTACTTCATTGGTATTTGCAATTATATTATAGGTTAGTTATAAGGTGGGTGATTCTCTTGAAGTGGTTTTCTTATATATTGTTTTAAAAGTGATGCAATGTTTTCCATTGTGTAGTTTGAAAGTTATATTTTGTGTATTAATACTATTATGTGTTATTTGTTTTGTTCTTAGTTTTGAGGTTGTCTTGATTTAGTATAATTTCTAACTTAATTCGATGTTTATGATAAGTTGGTTGATTCTCATGATGTGTTCCTATCATTAATTATACGTTGTGTCATGCAAGCTCTTTGAGAGAGAAATATATATTGCAAATCACAAAATCAACAAAATATATATTTTCAATAGAAAATCAACCGCCATATCACTAAACCAAGAAAGAGAAAAAATATAAACCAAGAACAAAAAAAGAAAACTCATGTAGACCAAATACAATCACAAACAAAAATAATAAAGAGAATGAAAGTTAAATCACTGAACAAAGTATATCGATAATAAAAATAATGCACCAATAATAGTATTTGAGAGAGAAATGGTTGTACCTAGAAGATAAATAATTCAAAACAATCAACCACCATATCACTAAACCCTAATCAAATTTCAAATAACAATGAAATAAGATAATCCAAAAATCAAAAAAACACAAACACACAATATCTATACACCAATCATCACCTCCAAAAAACCACAAAAACCCTGCATTACACAATAGAATCTATAATGGAAACATTTCAAGAGTGTTAACCACCTTATCACTAATCCACAATTAAGTAATAAATAACAATAAAGCAATGCAACCTCCAAACAAAGAGCAAACAAACAACAAACAATTATTTAAGATATAAACTTGTTATAATATTATATATAACATTGATTAAGAATATTAGTAGTCAGAAGCCACTTACACTTCTTACACTATAGGCTACATTTTATTCTCCTCAATTTTAACTGTCATTATTATATTATAAATATAGATATATGGCGTGGTATTCTTCTAAGACAAGTTTGTCTTCCCAAGCACTGCTTCGCGTTACAATGGCGTCTACTGTTTTGTTCAAATTAGGATGACGAAGCATTATTACTACCACGTCAAATTTTAATAAAAAAAAACGCCATTGTTTTGAAATCCTTAAATCGGCTGTTAAGAATAAAACCTAATCGCATTCCCGTGTCTCAGCCGGCATTGACGATGATGCCGTGATGGTATTCACGAAGATGAAGACTTTCCACCCTCATGCTGTTTGTCATGTCCATTCGCCTTCTTTTTCGCCTTGCAATGCTGCATGAAAATTCCCTCAGCAAAAAAGCAGCAGTCGAGTCCCTCGGCCGAGAAGTAGCGACTGCTTTTAGCTATCGAAAATAAAGAGCAGGCCTTTAAAACTCTATTTGGAAAATAGCATTATTTTGCGATCTTTCCCGCAATCTCTTCGTTCCAGTTCAACTCTGTGAGATCTTCTCTTCCACAATTCCTCTGTTTCTCCACTGGCTTACTTGATCAGAGTGTGATTTTATTTATTTTTTATTAAAGTGATTCACTTTTTCTTATAATTTTTTTTTCAACAGAACTTAAATTGCAATAATTTATAAAAAAATCATATGTAATTTAATTGATTATCTTCATTAATTATTAGTGTTGGTGCTATTATGTAATCCTTCAATATAATATGAGAATATGTTATGATTATTTTTTGAAGAATCATGTGATCTTATCTCTCGCATAACCTTTCGTTTTTGAATTATTCATACTTGAGAAGGTTTTACATGTGTTGATTCTTGAACTAGAAACTTTCTGAAAATGGAAATATGTTATAAGCAAATTTGTTTGATTACATACAAATTAATGTATTAGGTTAGTATTAAACTAAATTAAGCTAAATCTGATTTTTTTTCTTAAATAAATTAAGTTAGAACTAATAAAATCCATCTTATTAATAAATATCCTTCCTTCTCTCTGCACCAGGGACCTACCTCCATTCTACATTCAGTGCCCCCTCTTCTCCATTATGGCGCACGCAAAGGGAGCCCCTGCCTCCCTCTCCTATCTATTGCTGCCAAGTCTTCTCCCCATACTTGTAATGGGATGACTCAAGATCATCCCATCCAATAGCCATCCTTCTTCTTCTCCTATAAAATAGAGCTCAGCCCCTCTTCTTCCTCCATTTGGCTAGCCGAGTTCTCATCTCTTCTTCCTCCATTGTGTGCTTGTTGCTGAAGGAAAGCTCCCAAGTTCCTGCAGAAAACAGAGCTCTCCTCCTCCATCTTCTTCCATTTGAAATCCTTTAATATAATTATTCATGTTGGTGCTATTTTGTAATCCTTTAATATAATATGAGAATATGTTATGATTACTTTGATCTAACAAATTATGATATAAAATTGATTTGCAATTCAGAATATGTTTATAAGATAGCACTTAAAATGAAACAAAACAAGTACTTAATTTTATAAAATGTTGATATCCAGTTGGAGGAAATATGAATATTTTAATTCTCTTTCATTAAAAATAATGTACGATGTTTTTAGTTTATAAAAAAAAAAAAAAAAGTAAAAACTAGCAAAATGATCTCGATACTGAGTTTTTGGCTCAATGCGGTAGGTTTGCTCTTGCATCTCATTTTTTCCTTCTAACAGTAATATACTCATTTCTAACAGCTTTAAGGGCTATTAAACTGAACTGTAGTGCTTAGATAATGTAAAAGTTGTGCCTTTATTTCTAACAGCTTTAAGACCTCGTTATGATACATTTTAAATATTACGTTCCACTGTCATTTTTTTTCTCTTTAGATTGGCACTAATGGTGATAAAGATCGTGTTTTCGAACGGACGTTGTGCCTGCAACAAAAGAAAGTGCAACGCATACGTGCCTTTGATTAGTTCTGCATAGTGGCCTTTGATTAGTTCTGCATAATTTGGATACATTTACCTTGCTCTCTTTTTCTTCATTCAGCTAATGTATTCATTAATTGTCAATACTGTAATTGTTTTCAATATTTGATCTTCTCATATTTATCAAAACCAATATTTTTTCTTACACGAATTATTTCTTATTGCTTAGGACTCTTAAGTTGAATCTGTAAACCGCTGCCCTCTATGAAACATATATATTATGAAATGACCAACCTCTAAATAAATGAATAATTAAAACAGTATTATCAATAGAAATCTTTGGCAAAATTGAGGAATTAACCAAATATCTCTTTGAAATTTTATTTGCATTAAACTTGAGCCGTATATGTGAAGTACTGTACCTTCTGGAGCATTCGCCATTGTCGATGTGCTGAAAGATACTTGGCTCTTCACAATTTCTTCATACTTTAGTATTACATTTTAAGAATTAACGGCTGTTTGCTTTGCACTTGTTGCTCATAAGTACATCAACTTGGAATCAACACGTTCTGGATTTTACCTTCTTTCAAGATTTGAGTCGCTAGCCCACTTGAAAGCATACAATTTCGATCGGTATTTAATCAACGGCCATTCCTTGGAGCACCTTTGCTTGGCAACAGTTACTCTTATTCTCATGGCAGTGCTTTATATTATGAGTGTTAAATCATCGCATGCATTTATTGTTCATGCTTTCCTTCTTATTGTCTTATTGCAGGGATTCTATCTCGGACACAGAAAATGACGGGCGGGCGCAGGAGCATGCATGCAAACAATATGATCGGGTTCGCCGTCGTTAATGAGATGTATTTGGCGAAGTTTTATGATATTTTAGCATCGATTATTCCATACAAATAAGAACTCATCTCTAAATTTAATCCATTGAATCAAATCTTAGTATAATTGTTGCAAACATAGTCAAATATGTGAGTAAAACAAACAGCTATTGATATTGTGCATGCATTGCATTTTTATTTGAAATTTCAAATTGTAAATATGAATTATCTGAATGTAAATGTTTTTGATAATATATGAATTTCTTAATATTCTTACTTTTTGTTTGGATAAGAGATTTTATGTAGCATAATTAGACTGCCATAATATGTTTATTTTTTTTTCTAAAGCTTTTCTTGTATAGTTTAAATTCTAAAATTTATCAATTTGATTGCAACATTATTTTCATCATGCTGAAGCAATTATTTTCATCATTTTGACATAGGGCTTTAACTTCCATATCTAGTATTCCAAACAAACAACCATCGACTACTGTTCTTCTATTATTTTTACTCACGAGTTAAAATCAAATATAATATATATTTTAAAGTTTAACTCGTATTCATGTTAAAAATTAAATATCCTGCATTTCAAAAAAAAAAAAAAAAAAAAAAAAAAAAAAAAAAAAAAAAAAAATATATATATATATATATATATATATATATATATATATATATTTTAAACCTACATTTATATATTATTTTATTTTTTAAAAATCATTTCAGTGAGATTTTATTTCAAAACAAAAAGAATTATACAAGACTGGGGCTAGGAGGGTACAGCATCCTAAAAAAATCAGAATCCAGCCCTAAAAATTGAGACCCAGAAAATATCCTAAAAGGTCTTACAAAGAAAAAAAAAATGAAACACAAAATAGGAACAAAAAGTAAGAAAAGAATAGACCCGGAATAAAATAAAACAAACAAGAGAGGACATCTTCATTACCCAAGAGTCCACAAAGGCCAAAACATCACTGTGGAAAGGCACCTCAATTGAGCTTTGCATTTTAGTGCCAACACAAACATTGCATTTTAGTGTCAACACTAATGAAATTTTTATAAAGCCGCCAAAGGAATATACTTATAAGATTATGAATGAAGTTATGCCGTATCCAATTGGCAAAGGAGGGGATCCCATGGGATCTACAACAGTTCCAAGGAATGGAAAGGTTGATTTTCCCATTGATGTAGAAAATTGAGTTTGCAATTTTGGATAATTCAAACTTTGGATAAAAAGCAATAATGTTGTTGAGCTCTTCCACAGAGCAAATGTCCTGAAGGAGGGACAAATTCCAGCAATTGTTATGAGAGTAAATATCAGCAACTTTTAGTTTTGAATATTTGATGTGAATGTGATTGGTGAAGAGAGCATTATTTATTCCAACATTCGTACCAAAAGGAAGATGAGGAATCAAGACTTTCCCAAATTAAGGTTTCCTCAACCGTGTCCCTAAACATGAGCATCCTTTTTCAAGTGATCGAATCAGTAATTTTGTTCTTAACCACAGTCGGGTGCAAATTAGCACAATACTTAGTAAGCAAAATTTTGGACCATAAGGAGGAGGAGGTCTTAAACTTCCACCACAGGTTTAGGGATAAAGCCTTGTGGATATCAGAGAGGTTTCTAATCCCAAGCCCCCCTTCAGCATAAGGGAAAGTAATTTGACTCCAAGAGCACCAAATGATTTTGCTTTCCTTAGGATGAGCCCATAAGAATTTAATGAAGATAGTGGAGAGCTTTTTCACAATAAGAGATGCAGGAGAGCAAACTTCTAATCAGTAAGGAGGAATAGCATTGAGCACATGTTTGATTAAGATAAGCCTACCACCTTTTTATTTTCCCAACTTTGGAGCTTTTTGAAAAATTTTCAATAAGACCTTTATAAATTATGTGCTTGTTGTGACCAATGTGTATAGGGATTCCGAGGTAATTAAGGGGAAATTTTTCTTTTTTAAACTTAAGAATGTTTTCAATCTTAGAGCAGATCCTTTGGGGGCTTTTCGGGGTGCACATAGTAATTGGATTTGCTTATATTAATGTTGAGGCCCGATTCGGCTTCAAGGTTCGAGAGCAGGACCGACAGCTTTTTAAGAGAGTAGGTACTGCAATTTGAGAAGATGATCAAGTCATCTGCATAAGCAAGATGAGAGACCAGCATTTTGCCACTAAAATTGAAGTGCATTTTTGGGTTTTGTTGGAATAGGATGTTTATATTATGAGACCACACCTTCATGGCTAAAATGAAAAGGAGGGGAGATAGGGGATCACTTTGCCTAAGCCCTCTCTCTCAGCGGGGAGAAATCAGTAGGGCTACCATTCAACATGATGGAAAACCAATTGTGTTGAGTTAGATTTTTTATTTTAGTTATGAATTTTTCATTGAAACCATAGGCTTTGAGGGAGTGGATGAGAAAATTCCAGTTCAATTTGTTAAAGGCCTTTTCAAGATCAAGCTTAAGAATAAGATTTTGACCCCAATACTTTTTTTTCAGGCTATGAAAAAGTTATTGAGTAGCAAGAATATTGTCTTGAATGTGTCTGCCTGGGACAAAAGTAGATTGATTTGGTTCTATGAGAGAAGGGAGGATGTTTTGAAGTCTTTTGGCAACAATGTTAGAGATAATTTTATTCATGGTGGTGCAAAGGTTTATCGGACTAAAGCTATTCCACCAAGACGCTTTGTCAGTTTTTGGGATTAGCGTTATCATAGTGTGAATGAAAATTTTGAGAATATGAACATCACAAAAAAATTCTTTTATCCCATTGCAAACATCAAGCTTTATAGTCTCCCAAAACTTTCTGAGAAATTCCCCGGGGAACCCATCAGCCAGGGCAGGAATTGTCTTTAAGATTTTTAGTAGTATCCCAAATTTCTTCATCACTAGGCATTTGATTAAAAAAATTGTTTATGTTGGAAGAAATTTGAGGCTCCGGGTAAAAAACCTTGCTACTAACAGGAAGGGGTAGAGTAGAGAGCTTAAAGATTTCTTGGAAATAACTGGTGGTAGATCTCTACAACTCTGGAAGATTAGAGATTTGTTGACCATCCGGGGAGGTAATCTCATTAATGTGATTTATATGTCTCATTTTCCTTACCCAATTGTGATAGAAGGCGGTGTTACACTCACCTTCTAACTTCCAAGTAATAGAGCACTTTTGTTTCCAAAAGGATTCAACATTATTGTGATTTGAGATGAGATTTGCTTTAGCTTTATTGACCTCCATCCTGTTGATTTCAGATGGGTCAGCATCAAAGATTGATTCAAGAGTGGAGACTAAATTTTCCTGACGAGACAAGTTCGAGAAGATATTACCAATGGAGGACTTGTTCCAAATTCCAAGAGCTTTCCTAAGTTTTTTGAATTTGTCAACCAATCTGTACATCCCGAAGGAGTGACAAGGCTGATTCCATATGGAATTAACAATGTCCATGCACTCCTCTTTTTGGAGTCAAAAGAGCTGAAAATGAAAGAACTTTGGGAACTGATTTTTGTTATTCCAAGAGGAAAGGGTGATTGGTTTATGGTCAAAAACAATGAAATTTAGCGAGGAGTTTTAATAATTGGAATTTAGCGGGGCTTGGAAGATACATCATTTCTTTCTAGAATATTTACCTAACCAATGTTCTTTTATTGCTTATTCACCCATAATTTAAAATTTAACATATTCACAGGTAAGAATTAAATATTTTGCATTTCAAAATTTATATATATATATATATATATATATATATATATATATATATATATATGTTATAATGTCAAAAAATAGTTAAAATAAAGTATGAATAATATGTTGTGTAAGCACATAATTGATGAAATATATATATTTTTATGAGATTATATCAAAAATAAAAAGAAAAAAATTTGTATTAATTCGGAATATTTTTTATCTATCATTTTAAATTTTTTTGTATTTATATATATAACCTTATTATAATATTATATATAATATAATAATATATAACACTGTGATTAAGAATATTACTAGTCAAATGCTACTTACAATTTCTTACACTATAGTCAAATGCTTGTCTTCCCAACACTCCTCCCAAGCCGCCTTAAGGAAATATAAAAACATAATTGCAGGGATGCACTCAAACATTCTCTATGCATTTTTTGACAATGCTACAATGTCATGCATCAACGTCTACTGCCTCATTCAAATTAGGATGACGGGGCATTATTGTTGCCATGTCAAATTTTAATAAAAGGAAACCACTGTTCCGAAATCCCTAAATCGGTCGTAATAATAAAACATAAAATCCCATTCTTGTGACTTACACGAGATTGATGATGATGCCCGTGATGGCATTCACGAAGATGAAGCCCTTCTTCGCTCGGGCAGTTTGTCATGCCCATTCGTCTTTTTCTTCGTTTTGCAATATTGTCAGAAAATTTGCTCAACAAAAAAAAGCAGTAGAGTCTCTCAGCTGAGAAGTAGTGATTGCTTTTAGCTATCTAAAATAAAGAGCAGACCTTTAAAACTCTACTTGCAAAATAGCAGGGATGCACTCAGACATTCTCTATGTACTTTTTTTGAGATCTCTCTCGCAATATATTTGCTCTGGCTCAACTCTGTGAGTTCTTCTCTTCCATGATTCCTCTATTTCTCCACTGGCTGACTTGATCACAGTTTGATTTTATTTTTCTTACTTTTATATTTATTTTTTAAAAAATCATGTGATCTTATGTAACAACCCAAAGTTGTTAATCTCTATTTATCACTCTAAATAATTATAACATCTCCATTAGACTCCAAATATTATTTAGAGCAAACCCTGAGAATTTGAAGAGAATCTGAGCTCAATTAAATAATTAAATATTTTAATATTTTTATCAAACTTAGAAAATCAAGATTGACTTCTAAATCAAAATTGGACTTCGTTATTGAGTTCCTCACCCCCAAATTAGCTAGGGGTGAAAGTTTAGTGAAATTGGAAATCGTCAAATTTTCCTAACTATTTTATTGCATTCTTGATATCCTAAAAATTTAATTAATTAAAACGACTTCCGATTAAAATTTCGACTGTATTTTTTAGTTTGTCACCCCCAATTTAGTCAAAGAACAAATTTTTGAAATTTTTCCAGAAGCATATAATTGCTTAATTTTAATTTAGTAAAATGAGTAATAATTGATTAATTAATTAATTATTAATTTCAGTTTAAATAGTTTATTCTCTCTTAAACTGTTGTACCTCTGCTGATATTTCCATTCGCTCCTCTACCCTTATGTTCTTCGGTCGAATGACGTCGTTCGATCGAACGAATATAGAATTCCTTTTTGTTTGCCAATGAAACTCATTGAAACATGATGATTAGCTTATTAAACTTTGTCTCGATGGAGCTTTTTACCTTCAATAGAGAAACATTACAGTAAATAAATAAATTAAATGAAAATTTGATAGAAGTGAAATAATAAAGATAAGGTTTATAATAATTCCAATATTATTTAATCATCATGTAAATGCTTAAAAAAATATTATTTTTAATATTATAATATTATATTTCAATTAACTTAAAGATCTTTGATATCTAAGTTAATTGGGGGTTTAATTAGCCCTAATCATTAGAATAGATAATCAAAACTAAAAAATAATGGATATCACATGGTTTATAATGATTTGATAATTCTTGAAACGCTGCAACGTATTGAGATCAAAACTTGAAATTCATTTCATTGAATATTGTGCATAAAGTAAAATTAAGCATTTAAAATATGCTTAAGAGAGGTCTTTATTTGGTAGATTTTAGTACATCTGTTATTAAGCATGAGCAGGCTATTGGTGTATTCGGAGACCAATTAATTCATTTGAAGGGGAATGTGTGTGTTTACAGTTGACCCCATTTTCAGATAAATTGAGCAGACGTACAAAAATACAAGATAATTAAATAATATTTACAGTTTTCAATCCTTTATGATTTTTTTTTCTTACATATAGTCCTTGAGATTGAGATTATTTACTTGCTTACTTTGTTGCAGCACTTTACTTTACAGCTTTGTATACTTACAATGTAACTTTACTTACTATTTTCATATTTTTCTACATTATTTTCTACTATTATTTTGCATTTGCTTATTTGGATATATTCATGCTCCCCTTACTTATTTAAGTACTTTTATGCCTTATTAACATATTTGATGCAGGATTGAACATCTTAAATTACTGAATAAACTTACTTGCATTCTTTACAGTTTGATACTGTGTTTTTCCCTTATGTTCAATCTTTTGCATTTTTGCTCCACTTATATAAATTGTGAATGTCTAACGTGATATTCGCTTAATAATGAATTTAGTTTACCATTAAATTGTACTTAGACTTTTTAAAGTCTAATCACTTTTTCTTTTTTTGGTTATGCCCTACCGTATATAAAAACCAAAATACGGTAGGTTCAGAAGCTCGTTATGGATCTTGGACTCGAGGTGGATCGTGTCCAATTATTGCAATTCATGTACCCTTTCTAGCTCTAGTATTTTCTGCATTCATTTTAGAGGACCTACGTCATTCATTAAAAGCTTGTATAAATATTATAAAATGTTGTATATTACTTTATTATTCTGTGATGCATCTTTTCATTTTAATGAATGGTTGGAATGATATAATTACTAATTATATTCATGCATCTGGTTTATCCCCTTCAAAGATCAATAAACTCCCCGTGGTACTTAATAATCGGTTCAGTCTCACTAATCCAATATTAAGTACTACAGTAACACTCGTTATTGGATTTGATTACTTAATCTAATAACGGGGCGTTACATTTTAATTCTCGCGTAGCCTTTCGTTTCGGTTAAATTAGGCTATTTGTTGGAAATACTCAATCTGATGATTTTTAGGGCTGCATTGGGGATTTTATCTCTTTTTATCCGGTTAAATTTGGTTGCCAAACACGTCATAAAGTGCAAGAAATCACTCTTGTTAATGATTAATTAATTTAAAGCTTCCTTTAGATAAGTACAATGATATTAATTTGAAGATCTTTTATTAATAGGCTAAATTAGGTTTCTGAAAAAAAAACTTAGGCAAATGTTGTAAACACATTCTTTTAAAATTGTTAATAAAATGATTTGTTTGTAATTATTTTTTTTACAAATTAGTGCCTTACTAATCTAAGTAAACTGATTTATATTTTCTTATAATTTTTTTTTCAACAGAAGTTAGTTAAATTGCACCAATTTATATAAAAAATATATGTTTTTTTTTCTTTCAATTAAATCTGGGCACTTAAAATGAAACAAAACAAGTATTTAATTTCATAAATTGTTGAGATATAATTGCAAGAAATATGAACATTTTAATTATCTTACATTAAATATAATGTATGATGTTATTAGTTTAGTTAAAAAAAAAAGCTAAGAACTAGCAAAATATATCTTAACAAAATTTCATTTATTAGAAAATTTTTTAAGAAAAAATAAATAAATTCAGAGCATCATACTATCAAATACATTAATTTCATATGAACATAAAAAATTAATTTAACAAAATATACAGTGAAAATAATTTGTTCCCCCTTATATATCCTAAACAAAATATTTTAAAGCAACAAAATTCTTATTTAGTTACTACTAAGAAGGGCAAAAGTTCGATACTGAGTTTTTGACTCAATATGAGAGGTTTGCTTTTTGCATATCATTTCTTCCTTTCAACCGCAATATACTCATTCGATGCCAGAGTGAAGGCATCCATAGTAGCTATAGCTCTTCTCTAATCCTCGATATATTGATGCAAATATATAAAGTAGTAGTATTGCAACCAACTCCCTAGTAATCTATACACAGTTCATCAGTTTAATCCTCCATATATTGATGTTCTGAGATTAATAATAACAATATAGTGAGTCTTGTCCACACAAGTCAGTGCCCCTTTTTCAGACAAAAATGGCCATACTTATCTATCTAATCTTGATGGCAGCATGCCACACAGACATAAATAATCCTGATCAAACATTCCTTCCCCTCGTCAGCGAAGCGATCGTGGCTTCACCATCTTCTATTGCTAGAACCTTCGCAGGGCCTCCCAGATCTTTCCCTCACACGGCCACCATCTCCATCTTCGGCAGCCAGGACAGTACGCTCCAAACCACCCCAAATACACCAACCACAAGATCAATTCAAATAGGGACTATTATAATCACAAACAAACACCTAAACCCCATTTAAATACAACATATAAATATAGGTCCTAGGGATCATGCATCCCTCCCACCACACAATAAGAAACAGAATAACGAAAGCCTTACATGCATCAACACACATAATCCAGAAAAATAACATAAGCATTATCACCATAGCAATAGTAATAACTAAATCCAAACAACAACACAGAATTAAAGCATTGCAACTCATAGCTGCAACAATATATAACCACATCTGCTGCAATATAGCCATTGTCCATCCATACAACAACGGCAATACCTAACTCCATACAACAGTGCAGAGTTAAATCCTCGCAACGAACAGCAGTAGCAAAACCCAAAGCCGAGCAGGCACAACAAAGAAAAATCATCACCCCTAGCTCCCAGACAGCCATTAACTTAGTCGAAAGCCACACTATTGAAATAGGTTTTGAACACAATAACAACATTTGTTCTTTAAAGAGATAAAAACACTTACGGTAGCAACATAACTAAACTAATACACATAATACATATCATTCAATTGAAATGACAATGAAAAGTGACATTGATTGGTATATTTGAAATGACATCTGATATTCATGATTTAGATGTACCATTTACTCAAAGTAATAAAGCAAATTGAAGACAGACTCCATGCACACAACAAACTAGCACAACCCACTTATGTATTATTTTCTATTGCTAGTTTGAATTATTCTAGCTGTCTAAATGGCATATATCACATGATTCTAGCTCATATTTATCACCCTAATATGTTGCAAATTCGAAACATTAATTGGGATGCTTGGTTCTTTAAATGTGCTAAAAATCATATGCATTCATTGAAATGATGTTTTTTTTGTATTGTTTATGATCAACTATTGTGTTTAATAAAAGTGCGCTATTATTTTCAAAATGACAAGTTGCTAGCAATTAATTGTGATGGCAATCCTCTATCAAATGTGAATGGTATTGTAGCTCAATAGATGAGCTCTTGAATTTAAATTTTTGACATATCAATGATTCAAATCCCACCTACCACATATTTACCTTATAAAATAACTTCAAAAAAAAAATTCTCCATCAAATAATTCGTTTCTATCTATTAATTAGTGTTATAGATTATATTTACTTAACTAGTATGTTGATATTTAAAATACATTGGCAAATATTATAATATAATCTTTCTATCAAAGTTTTTTGGCTGATTTTGAACAAATAACATACTGGGAATGACTTATTCTTTCTAAATAATTTCCATTGATGCCATTGTTATCAGATTCCAAAGTTGAAAGCTATCAAACCCAATGTGTAGCCCAAAACACATTGGGAATATTACTCCAACCCCGGATTGACCTTATCCGCACGCAAAAAGTGCTTCGTAGCAATTCAAAAAGCAAATTTTAATCCGGGGAGACATTTTGAGTCCCCAATTGGGAGTTGTAGTAGCCCTCGGTTCCAAAATACGAATGAAACAAGAATTTCTGTATAAAACCATACCAAAATTTAATCACTAGCAAAAAAAAAGTATAAGCCAAGCATTAAATGTTAAAACAATAAACAAATATCAAAAAATATGAATTTTGCTATAATTACACAAACAAATATGTATAGATGTGCAATTCAAAGAAACCACCTCACGCTAGATCTCAAAGAAGCCACAATCTACACTCCCATGCTATTTCCCAGTCAGTTCAATCAAGTGTTCTAAACAATAAAAATAATTTGCAAAACTAGTAATCACTACTAATATCACATTTTAAAAAGTTGCCTATGACTATACTCGTACACACGCACGCGCGCGCACACACACACACACATATATATATGTGTGTGCGCGTGCGCGCGCACGCATGTACACAAGTGAATATAAATGAATAAGTTAGGTCAAACTGTATGATGCTAAACATCAGCAGGAGTAATGTCAGTTGAAGAAGCTGATCTGTTGGATGGCATTTTTGTAGAAGAAGCTGATCTGTTGGAAGGCAATTTTGTAGGGGCAGCTGAGCCTTCTTTATCTTGGCAGTAAGCAACCAGGATCTTCACCACATGTCTGTACTTTCTTCTATAGGTTGGAAATTTTGAAATGGTTCTGCTCATTCCCACCAACCTGCCAAAATTCATACAAAATAGGATACACTCAGCATTCGCGATGCCACGGACAAAGCTCACTACCTCATTCGATGAGCTAGTAATATTGACTCGCACCTTCAGCTCATGAGTTGGCTCACAAATATTAAGTACAGTTAGAATATATAATCAGAATTCAAGGGATTGAAGTTAATGACCTAAATTACTCAGCTCAAATGGGTTTATTATTATTACTAAGTTAATTCAAACTAAATCAAATCTCTAGTGAACAATCCAATGCGCTCTTCAAAATAAAATATAAAATGAGAATACCTGAAGTAAACACGAGACTAAGATCAAAATAAGCAAACTCTAAAAAAGAAGAGAAGTATTTCACTCAAATTTGATAAAACTAGCTGTTGAGGTAAAAACAAAAAAACAGTAAAGAGGATATGGAACTACCCATAAAAAATTTAAATCCTTTCTAGAAAACAAGAATAAGAATAATCTCAAATAACCTCTCCCTTGGAGCAAAATTATGCGAACCAACTCAATAAAAAGATTTGATATTAATAGTCCTATCTAGTTTGGCCGCAAAGAGAAATGTATAATGGAAGATTAACCTTAAAAAAGAAGAGAGATAAAAGCAATATGAGTAGAACATATAAAAGAAAGAATTCTACGTAAATGTTTGATTCAGAAAGTTGGAAATAAATCCAAGCTTAAAAAAGAAAAATGAAAGATGAGAACAATAAGGCATACCTTCTCAATACGAGCTCAAAAGGAAGGCGATACCTTGGCAATGTTGCTCCGAATATATGCTGGTGATAAAACTAAACTTTCAAAACTCAAACCAAGGAATGGCAAAGTCGCGGCTTGGAGACAATGTGCAAATTAAAGGCATTAATACAATCGATATTGTTAACTTCTTTTTCATTAAAAATGTTCCTTATGTTGATAGCCTTAGACATAATCTACTCAGTGTTAGCCAACTTTGTAACCATAGTTTGAAACCTTATTTCTTGCATTAGAGTTTTAATCAAATTAAATGACAAATTTTACTAGAAGATTTTAGAATTAATAATGTCTGCTTAACGTACTAAGTAATAATGATAACCTAAGAAATCTTAAACCTCTAATGAAGAAATATGGTTATGGAATCATAGGTTATGCCACGCAAGCATAAGCACACTACACAAAATTTCAAAATTAAAACTTAGAGAGACCCTTTATAAGTTAAACTTTTAACAATCACAAGTGAATGAATCATCCTGAATGGGCAAGTAAACACATATAACTTTTTAAGCCTACTTTGTGGGCAATTTAGTTGGTCTTTTAAACACCTATCTAAAACCAAATGATGCTCTTGAAAACATTGATGATTAGGCTCTATTAAATATAATATTAGACTACGTCGATTTTGTCGCTCGCTCCCGGCTACGCTTCCGACTACACTTCCGGCTACGCTCCCTCAATTCGCTTCGTCGCTCCTGGCTTCACTTCGTCATTTGCTTGGTTTGTTTCGTTTGCTTGCCTGGCTCGCTAACGCAGCGTGGAATGTGATCGATGTATTTGAGGAGAAAATGAGGGAAGGAGAGTGGAATGGAGGAGCCCCCCAACCCTAAGGGGGCTCAGTGGCTTCTCTAGGCGAAGCTCCGACCTCATGGCTCGGAGCTGTTGTCACGATGATCGAGGCCTCAGTCGTCACCTCGGGGAGGTTGCCTGATCGGGCGGCGACCCCAACCCACGACCTTGCGCGGAATACGGGGTCGCCCGACCGGTCGGCGGCTGCGCAAGCTCCAATATTGCAGGGTGCTAGCAGCCTGGTGTTAAGCTCCTTGGCTATGGAGGATGGTGGATTGCGTGTGAAAGGTACAATGATTAGCCCTCTGGCATCCAGATCTCCGTCACCACCAACAGAAATTGCAAGAATTGGAGGTGGTTTGCAGAATTTTATGACAGCAAGGGCTGCTTCTTCAAAGGCTGCTTCATAAATTATGACATTAAATTCGACACAACCAGCTGTTTGTCAAATTGCCTCAAAGGGGGTCGCAATTTTGGAAAAAAAAAACGGCTGGGCAGCAAAAGAAGTGGAAGCGTTTGATAAACTCCCGAGCATGAATTTTGTTGAAGAAAGTGGATAATGCGTGATAGATTATGAGGAAGAAGATAAGTAAAGCTTGGATCACTCATAGTCCGTCTATTTGGACAACGAATCCCCTACAATGTCATTCAAAATCATTTGAAATTGAGATGGAACAAGTTTGGAATTTCACTATTAATATGTTACAGCATGACTGCCTCTTGATGAAGTTTGAGCACGATGCAGCGATTGATGAAGTAATTATGGGAGGGTCGCGGTTCCTTGGGGGTCAAGTTCTTGGCTAAGCATGTTAGGTGCCGGATTTCAACCCAAATATGCGGGTAGGCTTCATGGCTCCACTTTGGGTGCGATTGATCAACCTCCCATTGAATCTTTGGAGTGAAGGTAATCTCAATCGCATAGCTGCTATGATTGGCAAGCCTCTTTTTGTCGACAGGTTGACATTACGCAATGAACGACTTGCATATGCACGTGTGTGCGTGGAAGTGGATTTTTCTAAGAAATTGCTATTATCATTTTTCATCCAGAGTAAACAAGGTATGGTCACTCAATTGGTGTCTTATGAAGGTATCACAATCTTTTGCAAGGACTGTGGAATGGCGGGTGGTAACGAAGATCAATGTCCTACAAATCAACCTACCCCCATGGGCAAGGTAAGTCCCAGTGCCTCATCTAAGGATCCAAATCAATGGATCATGGTGCAATGGAGGCGACCGCCAGCCTCCAGCTGCCCACATCCGAGAATGGCCTTGAGGGACCCAAGGGGCTGCTCCCGCCTCCAATGACCAGCCGCACCCCGACAGCCTCCTTGAAACCCGAGACGACCACCTACAGCTCAACCGCCGACTGCAGTGGTGCGTCCTACACCGCCTGCCCCACTGATTACCCCTTCTCGCTTTGACGTCCTTGCTATTGAGGAGGAGGAGCGGCCAATGGAACAACCTGCCGCCACACAGTCTTCGCCCACTAGCCCGCAGCTGCAGCAACGCACATCAAGCCCACCTCGCCCCAGCCTAGCTTGCCACCTCTTCCTCTCCCACTGAGTGCTACACTGAAGATTCCCCATGCCCACTTGCCAGGGCCAATTTTATAGCTTACTCTTCCTTCCCAGACTTTATGTTCGAGAAGCCGGGAGCACCCACCGCCGTCTCGATGAACGACATCCTTGTGTGGAATTGTCATAGCGTGCAGAAGCAGGCGACATGACACCACCTTCCGCTGCTCATCTCGGAGCACGAACCGGGTATGATTGCTTTATTGGAGACTCGTGTGGAGTCTTTCACTTGTCGAGATGCGGACCGCCTCTTCGGGCAGCATTGGAGCTTTGAGGTCCGGCCTTCTGCGGGACGTTTGGGAGGGTCTCATTCTGGCTTGGCAAAGTGACTTTTTGCAGTTCGAGATCCATCTTTCCTGCAGCCATCTGATCCTTGCTACCATCACTCTGAAGTCGGGGAGCTGCTTTTAGTTCAGTGCCATCTACGCCTCCACTGATCTGTACACGAGGAGGGAGCTTTGGCAAACGATCCTAGCAGTCTGGGTGGAGGGGTGCCCGTTGGTTCTTAGTGGAGACTTCAACTGTGTTCCCTCTCAGGCAGAGAAACGCGGTGAGAAGGCGTTCAGAGTGACGACTGCTCAGACAGACATCCGAGAGGTCCTCGATACGTGCCGTCTTCCCGACTCAGGCTTTGTTGGCCCACCTTTCACGTAGAATATCAATAGGGAGGGAGCTCGACGTATCTGGGAGCGCTTGGACCAGTTTCGTTTCAGCACGGAGGCGATTACTTGTTCGTTATGCTCTAGAATAGTAGCGCAGTTCAGTAGCTTAGCAAATTTGGTATGCTTGAGTGGGAGCAAGCTGGTTCGGATGGGTCCTTCAAACCATCCAGGAACCTGCTACACCTAGAGGCCTCTGTATCCACTAGCTTATGCGCATACCTGGAGAGCCTTGTGAACTCAGACTCATAAGCCGCGATGGACCTATTTTTCTGCGCAGAATGAGGGATGTAACGACCTCTGAATGCTTCTGCAAATTCTTCCCACGAGATATCTTCTAGCTCTAAGCCCATGAACTGAGTTTTTTGGGTGACTCCCCACCATCATTCAGCTTCAGCCTTGAATAAGCTTTTAGCCAATCTCATTGCATTCATGGCCGGGCATTTCATGTTCTCCAATTTACCTTCTATCTCCTGTATCCAGTCTTCTGCCTCTATCGATCGAGCTGACCTGTCGTAAAACAGTGGATTTAATTTCATGAAGACTTGCAGTGCCCCATCGATTATATGCCTTTGTTCAAGAAGAGACACAGGGACTTTGTGTTGATTGGCCAATATTTGGGCCATCAGCTCCAAGATTCTATCAATATTATTCTATGTTGGTTCTGAAGGCACAGTGGCCTTCATCGGAGTCTCCATCAGCAATTTAGTAGAGTATTCTTCCGTATTCATCTATAAAGAGATTGTTTGCGATAAATACAGATTTGAATGCATTTATTGAAAGCAATTCTATGTTTCATGCAAAAAGGGATTAAAAATATAATTATTTTCTCATAAGTTACACAATTTTATTCTAATAAAGGTGTAAATCTAAATGATTTTCTTCAAGCTTTCCACCCAAAGCTTCCTATACTTGTCAACAGTTTTCCTCTTCTTGGAGGTTGGGGCTGCATCCCCAGCTTGGCGGCTCTCTTGATGCATTTTCTCTTCAATTTCCGAAATGCGTCCTTCATACTCTTCTTCTTTCTCGATGGCTAGTTCAGCAAGCATGGGAAGAAGATCCTGTAGTGTTTCTTTTAACTCACGCACTTCTCTCTCTAAGTTGGTGGTCCTCTCATAAGCCACATTCATAAATCTTGTGACCGTTTCAAACCAATCTTCTTCTTTATTCTCCAGAACTCTTATTCGATCTTCCAGGGTAGGGGGATCGTAGTTGGGCTCGGGAACCTCCAAATGTCAAGAGCCTTCTTGACTAGAGTTGACCTCAAAATGATTTGGAGAATTCATCTACAAAACACATACTCTCAGTTTGATTGATTTCTAAGGTGTCATAGATGTTTTCTATCTAGTATTTTTCCTACTTTTGTAATTATGGTCCTCATATTCTGGTGGCTATAGATTAAATTGAATGATTTTTCTTTTGGCTCTATTTTTATACAATATTTTACTTAAACACGTTCAATCTTGCTCTGATACTAAATGTGATATCCCAAGTTAGGTTGGTGACAACCAATCTAATATCGAGTGCATTTTTCTACAGGATCATATCGGCAGTTAAGTAAAATAGCAGTTAAACGACATCCAGAGACATCCAAGTGTAAAGAAATAACATTCATTCAATTTAAAATAAATAACATTCAAATTTATTACATAAATGTCATCATATAAAGCATTTATCCCTCGAAGGGCAACTAAAATTTGTTATTATTTCACGTTATGCCTTTCTTTAACATCCTTAAGCAACGTCAACTTCCTCCAGTGGATCTGGTCTGGCATTATGAAAATAATGACTTAGTGCACATTCTAAGTACAAAAGATACTAAATAATATACTTTTAAGAAAAAGCAGAAGGCAAAAATGAGACAATAATCATTACAAAAAAATATAGAAAAATACAAATAAAAGATATTCATTACTCCTGCAAACAAACATTTCATTGTCATATGCCAAATTTTCATAAAGTAATCGCATAAAAATTCATGTTTATGTTTATGACGATACTATGAAGCAATGTTAGCAGTTATGATGGGCAAAGCCAGAACCATGAGGCTAGGTTCAATAAAAAGCTTTTAAAAAGCATAACCTTCATCTGGGGCCCCTCAAAGGCTCCGATGGCACCCTTATGTCTCCCGAAGACTAGTCCCGTCCCTAACCTATTCAACCACTATTTCGAAACCCTTTATAACATTTACAAGATACATAAACATCATCTTACATCATTAGTAGTAAAAATAAAGCATTAAGTAGCAATATAAAAGGCTCAAAGCGGTGCTTAAGCAGCAAATGAAAGTAGAAAGCATAAAAAATAATATCCAGTGACCTTTTGTGTTTGACTTAACAAGACGAATCACTTACAAACTTGATGTGTCTGCAAAAGTTATAATTGAAATTCTATTAAACTTTGAAAGTCCTTACTTGCTCTATGAATGCTTAATATTTTTATTCATAAATTTTTGGTTAATTATGAACCTTGTGGTTCTTTGTTCCTCTTGATTTATGATGCATATAAGCTAACTTTGGTTAAAAGATTATATGAGTTAATTTAGAAAAATATAGAAAATCAGTATTAAAATTTATGTATTCTTAAACTCTAAGTTGAATTGCAAGTCATTATAACAAGATGTTAAGGTTATAAGAAACATCCATAGATTTGAGTTTAGTGGATGCTAGAGTTGCGATAGATCTTTGATGGCTTTGATTCTTAATTTTCGCACGAAGATAATATTACCGCAGAACATAAATGGCGTGTTGTTGGATCCGTAAGATAATCCTAACAATAAATTCCTATAACTGAAGCTTTCTCTATAGGTTTGAATTGCAGCATAAGGTATTCTAAAAGTGATTTCTAATAGCATTGAAGCCTTCATACACCAAATTGCATACATACTACAAATTAATCACAAAGGAAATAAAATCTTTGAATTCATCATTAATAATTGAGTACAAATTTGATGAAATTGTATAGCCATTACAAATCTCTAAATATTAATTCTATGCTAGAATACTTACATCTTATTATTGAACAAGCTTCAACTCAAACAATTAGTCTTCCGATCTTCTAACTATAATTTCATACCCCTCAATAGTAAAGACTCAAAGGTTACATCAAAATACTAAGTTAACTGCAATTGGATCTCAAATCTCAATGAAACTAATATGAAAGATTGACTGTATCCATGGACAGCTCCCCATAATACCCAAACTAATAACTGAAACTTATCTAGATTTAATATTAAAAAATAAATTCCATTATAAAAGTTTAGCCCATTGTAAAAGATTTTGATACTTTTTTTTTATAAGAATAAATGAGGGAACAAAATGACAAAATAATTGTCAAAGCAAATTCTTTATTATTAACTATTTGATTTAAAGTATTATTACTTACTAATATGATTCTATCCTTTTAAGCGAATCGACACAGAGGAGGGTTTGTACCTTCAAATAGGATCGGTCGCAGAATCGAGCAGAAGAGGAAGGTCGAGCTGGCAAGGAAGTCGCACGGAAGAAGAAGGTCAAGTGCAAAAAGGAGAGCAGAGGTCGCACGCTACGAGTCTCCGATTCTGTCTCTCGGCGCAAGGGACTTGCGGGCGAAAGGAGGGATCGAGTTTCCTTGCTCAGTCGGCCGCTAGGTATGTCCTTACTGCCACTGCGTCTCAAGGGATCGGTCGTTGAGAGAAAGAATTATACGGGAGACAGCTGAGAAGAAAAAGGCGAGGAGTCGGGATAAGGCAATGGAAGAATCGAGCGGCATGCGCTCGATTAAATAGGGTGTGCGTGCGTAACGCACACCCGTTTCGTCCGGCCGGGAAGACGTTGAAACGCGCATAGGTTACGGGAATTAAGGAAAAGAAATGGAAGTGGCGTGATTAACGGAGCCGAAGGAGTCGAGCAGTCCTCGAGGGAAATCAAATGTGCGTGTGTTCCACATTTCTTTCCTAAAAGAACCGTTAGCTCAATTGCTTGACAGTTTCTAAAAGAACAGCCTGAAAACTTCCTAATTTATGAATGGGGTTTTAATGACATTAATTGGGTTTGAAAACCTCCTAAAGTATATCAAATAAACAGATCATAAACTAGAAAATGTTTTTCTTTTTTCCTTTTTGCACTGAACTGTGGATTCAGTCATTTTGAGCATAAATTTGCTCAAAATAAGGGGTTTGAGTTATTAAACCAAACAACAGTATTTTGGCATAACCTGAATTTATTTTACTTTAAAGTCACAATCCAGCCAACCAAAGAACTCCTTAGTGAATGGAAGAGAACTTTTCCCTTTATATCACATGAATCGCCATTTAAACGACTGGTGTTACTGGCATGTCACCAAACAAGTGGGCGAACATATGGAGGTTTCAATTCAGCTGCGAAACCACCCGATCCATCAAAAGAAGTGTCAGTTACCAAATAATTGTTCACCAACCAGCAGTGTTAGCATTCCAATGCAAGTCAATCAAACTTTACACATCTGAAAGATAACTAAAGCCAAACTGAACATCGAAGATCTGCAAGCTATGCAACAGTCAATGATTTTTTGAATGGACTAAAGTTATCCATTGTCCAAGGCAATCATACATGACATCACCTTCAACTGTAGGTTTGGTGGACAATTTGTCGGGTGGCTAATTGTGATGAAAGTTTATTTTAAGTGAAAGTATTAGCGAAAAGAGGAGCCAGTCACTAGTATAGGTTCATCTAAACATGAAATCTAATATTAGTGTCATTGGAATCTGCTCTACGAGATGGATGTTTTTACTATAAGAACAGAAAAGTTAAAGCACATCGAAACGCTGATCTTACCCTTCAAAAAATTGCTGAGAATTTAAAATTTTTCTTAATGAGGATTTTGTCTAGAGTTATATTTGGCATCAATAACAGTTTTTACATTATGACTAAGCATGAAAAAAATAATGTCAATATTGTCAAATAATATGTTGAATTATGTGGTTCAAATGTACGAGCAATTTGAAGTTCGAAAGTGCATAAAAATTATTTGCACTGAATCTAATAGAATTTGGGGTGACGAATCATGTATGTTTGTTTGTTTATGCAGGGGGTATTGTCTGTATAAGAAATAATATTGTCGATGAATCTAGGGACAGTAAACATAGAAGAATAATAAGAAATGGACCTACTATATAATATGAGAGGGGAAAACTTCATACCTCCGGCCAATAGCCTGTATTTGAGCAGCCTTTAGAGCATCTTGTGGAATCATAGAGCCATTCTCCCAAGATTGCATGCCCGTATTATCACCATTAAAAAGAACAAATTTCTCCAGGAACCTCACCTCCTCCACTTCCATTTTTATGGCCTTGATTTGCTCCTTAAGTACCGTCACAGGATGGAAAAACCAATCTAACAGTCGATCCTGTGGTCGATTCAGATGGGTGACTTCAATGCCAGTACTCAAGAGAAACCCATTAGAACCAGCTTCAATGGAATTAAGTATAGAGCGCAAAAATGAATAAGTAGGCAAGCCTAAGCCGACAATATCTAGTTTGACTTCCTTTGTCCTTAGCCAATCAGTCAGCTCAACCTCAGTGATTATATTTGCATCAATAAGTTCTTTGCCTCGCAGTTCACTGCATTTCATCCACTCCTCCCATATCTGTTGATTCAAATCTGGAATTTTTTCAATTTTAAACAGAAGAAAAGGGGCAGAAGAAATGCAAATAGAGTGATATCACATTATGTCCTAATCATGAAAGGTTTCTTGGTAAGGAAGCTTGTTCTGCTCAAGTAAATAAATAAATGAACGGCTAAAATGATACCGCCAAACCACAAACATCAGATAAAGGGATGCTTTCACAAAATAAATGCTTAATATGCTTAACACACATAATAGAGATATTTTACAAAAACTAGTGTTACTTATGCACTGGATACGAAGCAATACTAGAAAAGAAAAAAAACAAGTCCCAAGTAAAATAACTAAAAAAGACAAAAAAAATATAAATTCTTTTTATCACATGCCAATATTTTCATTGAATAATATTTTAGAAAAGTTGTGATATTTAACAAGAACATGGGTATCTGCCATATCATGAAAGATAGAGTTTAAGAAAGCTTTTGAGAAATAAAATAGCAGAAATGTTGGCCATTTACAAATCTATAAAGCATTTATGTAGCAACATTCGGTGTCTTTTTATCCTTCTATAGCAAACTTTAAAATTTGAACAATTTATCAAAATGGTTCTCCAAATGTTTAAAAGAGATAATTTTAATTATTGGCTTTCAAAAGTACTTAAAATGGTCCCTGACTACTATTAAATCAATAAATTTGGTCAAAAATTTAGGTATCGGTTAAAAAATTTCCTTGGTCATTTAAAGTTTTTTTTTAATAATATAACAATTGTGCTTGTAGATTAATGGATAATTTGTTTGTATTTTAAGACAAATGATGTAGGTTTGAATCCTACCATACACACTAGATTTAATAAAAAAACAAATTTGATTTGTAAGAGACATTTATAGAAGAATTTTTTTTGGTTAAATTTGAATTATGAGCTTTAGACTAAGATGAAAAAATGGGTGGAGTTGTAGTTTGACTTATTCTGTTCTTTAATGGGATTGTTTGGGACTGTTGTGAATGCTCTTAAGCTATTATTTTTAGCTGATTTTATCACTGCTGTTCTATTACTTGCTTGGAGTTCAAGAGAAGGGATTTTTTGATGGAGCGCAATGGAAACCAAAGATTTAAATTGCAATCCCTTTTAGTGATATTAAGGTTTTTGTTGATGCATGCTAATTTAATGCCTTTTTCACATAATAAATTTGTCACCATAACCAATTAAAGAAGCTTATATATATATATATATATATATATATATATATATATATATACATATATATAGAAAAAATAATAATATAGATATAGATATATAGTAATCATGTGCCAAAGGATTTAAAAAATAAAAGAAAAATATATATACATAGATAGACAGAAGATACGTCTACAAGCATCTTTCTTCGCTGGCCTTCTCTTGGTTAAATGGCAGAGCAGACTGTGCCCCCTCAATTATTATACATCTTTAGTATTTTGATCGTGCACAATGAAAACAAAGGAGTTATGCAGCTAACCTCACCTAGTGGGATTAATGCTTGTTGTTATATGTATAATATAAAAATACAAAAACAGTTGTCTACAACACTTTGATCATGCACACTATGTACAAAAGCATTTCTACACACTATATATCTTCAGCATTTTGATTGTCACAATAAAAACAAAAGATTCATGTAACCAACCCCAACTAGTGGGATATAAGGCTTGGTGTTATTGTTATATGTACAATGATAATATACATAAGCAGTTGTCTACAATATTATTTTGATCATGCACACTATGTACAAAAGAAATTCTACACACTATATATCTTCAGTATTATGATCGTGTGCAATAAAAACAATGGATTCATGTAGCCAACCCCACCTAGTGCGATAAAGGCTTGGTGTTGTTGTTGTTGTTATATGTATAATATCAAAATACAAAACTAGATGTCTTTAATATGCTAACGACACCTTTTGCTTTTTCCTATACACGTCTGTATAGAATTAGTATCTATGTTAACCTTACACTATTCACCACAATGCAAAATTTATCTAGATGAAACTATCAATGGTTGCACAAGCTTATACTATCCAATCCACCATCAATAGATCTATAAAGATGATTTTAAAGGATGAGTGTTTTTAAAACAATTGCTCAAGTTGTGGCCCTTTATAACAAGGTAATTAATTGAAAGTTTGCAAACCTTTTTTTAAAGTTAGTGGTTGGAGAATACACACAGCAAGGAAGAGAATATACACGGCAAGGGTTTTTTTAGGTACGAGATTGTGTTAAGAAAGAGAGCATTATTTTTAAGTTATGGGATGGGACGGGGTTTATAGCAAAACAAATTATAGTATTTTGATCGGGAAAAACAAATTTAGTATTACATGGACAAGATTAATGAAAAGATATATTAATTGCTTTTATAATAGTTACGGATCATTTCAAGTATTTTTTAAATTTAAGAACTAAAATTATCACTTTATGATACTTGAGGAACAATTTTGATGAATTTCTCTATAAATAGTTTTCCTCAATTTAATACAGCGCCTGGATATTCAAATATTTCAAGCATATTCATAAGTTTATACACGCCCCATGAAAAAAAATGTTGATTCCCCTAATCATGAACAATTTAATTTCATGTCAATATTGTACAAATCAGGTGCAGGAATACTCGAAAAAAATAATATAACATGGAGATTTCAGTATGAAAATGCAAGTAGAGAGAAGTTCACTTTTACCTGGCTACAAATTTTTTAACCAAAAAGTTTAGAATTGGAACAAATATAGGTGATAGTAAATTTTAGATATAATAAAATATCGTGAACAAAATTATAAACTAAATTTAAAATCTTTGTTGCAAACTTATAAAACCCAAAACGATTTCTAGTTTTTTAACATTTTTAACAAAATAATGAGTGTTAATTTTTCTATACTGCCAGCTAGCTAGAATCTAAGAAAACTAACATCGATAATGAATATGTTGAACAAATTGGTAAATATGAAGTTGATTATCCACAAAGCTTTGCAAGATAACTCAAGTATCTAGAGAAATTTTCATATTATAGGGAAGATCAGTGTATAACTTTTAGCAATAATGCTAATCAACACTTTAGCACCGAGCAGTGCACACTTGAGCGTAGTCATTATTCTGTAAATTATCTTTACACACAATTTAAGAGTTTCTTAACTACAATTCTCCGCACTCCACTTATCAGTCACCAACAAGGCGTCATTGGCAAGATGAGATAAAAAAAAAAAAAAAAAATATTATTAGCATATTTTGTGTTTTTTTTTACATTAAGAGATTACGTACTTTTCATTTTCTAATGTTCTAGCAAAGGCATTGACTTTCCCGCAAAATTTTTTCTTTTCATTAATTTTTCCACTAAATGTTGTTTTCTCTTAATTACCCGCTGAATTTAATTTTGTTTTTCATTTAGTTCCCCGCCAATTTTCGTTTTACGTTAATAGATCCCGTTAATTCTCGTTTTATTTTCAATTTCCCTGCAAATTTTGACAACCAAATTAATATGATCATCAGTATAAACCCAAGATTCTGCGATAGGTTAGCCGCTGATTTCCTAACTTAAGTAACAGCAAGATGGCGCATTCTTGTCTCTGAATTACTCTTTAACTTTAAAAAAAAAAATCAGAGAGAATGCTATATTCTCAGATGTTGCAATTAAGATTCCTACACTCCATTTTAATTACATAGAATTTCTTAGTTAGTGTAGCTGAAAGTTTAAAACTTATACAGATCTTTGTGAAGTTCTCTTAACTTTCCTAACAGTAATTATTCATTGAGTTCAAATATGACAGGATCTTCTTAAATTAGTTAGCAAGTAGATGACCAGTTGCACATAATGATTGATTGGGAAGTGAATTTCGATTTGGATCCATCTGTCTTCAAACCTTAGATCCTACGTATTTTAGAATATGGTCTCATATGGAATCTATAAGTTAGCATCTTCCACTAATTTTCATAGGTGAAAACTAAAATATGCTTTTATATATATCAGCCTTGATGTTCTCTGCTGCATGTGAGATTAAATACCACCAATAGAATTTGAATAGATTTGGAGCTGCTGTTAGCTTACTGGATTCATATATAAGACAACTTAGATTGACATGTTTATATCTGTGATTGGACCCTTAAGGATGCGTCTAACATCTGTCATTTGTTCATTTGTGTGAACAGCATCTTTTAAGATTTGAGTTAATACTTAAATTTCCGTCCAATGCTTAATGATATATTGTATTCCAAAGTGCTGATTCCTTTTGATGAATTTTTCATTTAATACATATAGCTTAAAATAGAAAGTAAATTAGGGTACAATTCAACTATGAATAAAGAATCTGTAAATAGTAGTAAGTGAATTGGGCTATAGTACATTAGGAAGAGTCATTCAGAAGTTAGTAAGACTTGGTGCTGAAGTTACTGAATAGTAATTTTGGATAGAAATCTGAAGTAAAATGGATCAAACGTTAACTCCAAATCCGATGTTAGGAACTAAACCATGGTATCAATAATCTCTAGTAAGAATTAAGATCAGGGATCTTTGCAACTAGAATAGTTTCAATAAGGTGATGCTTTCGGATTTGAATGAAAAACTCTGATTTAATATCCGATGAACTAATAGCTTTAACCATCAGCACTTAAATACTTAGATAATTTAATATCCGATGAACTAATGATTCTATGTCATGAGGAGACTTGTTCAAACATTTTAGATATAAGAGGAGAGCCTAACACATGTTCCATCAAGTAGAAATTCCAAATGATGCAAAACAAGGCTAGAGCCTCAACACTGCAACAGGTTGATAAACTATGTCAAACCAAGATAGATCGGCTTGCTTGTATAGGAGCGCTATCAGCATCTCCTAGGCCTTTATAAGCTGTTTTTTTATTTAATTTAAGTTTATATCATTGTATTTGTGATATTTTCATTGAATAGTCTTATTATACTGAGCCTATCTTAAATTTGGGAGAGACTTATTCAAGGAGATCACAAACCACACTTAACTCTTGCTTAAACTGACAAACACTTCGTTATGCAACCAAAATTTATGAAAGAGACTACATTAAGGCTCTTCGGCTCTTACTGAATAATGATGAGACTCGAGTTTGACTGAACTCCCAAAGGAAGCAAACCTATGAAGAGTAGAAATAGATCTCAGATTTATTCAAAAGAAACTGACTTGGTGTGAATTCATTTTCTTGTATTTTTTTTTCTTTTCTTTTCTATATGTAATCTATGATTGTTTTGATTTATCTTAAATATCATTTCTGCTCTCGCATAAGCTGAAGTTTTTAATTTATAAGTTTAAAGTATCCAATTCATCCCCTCTTGAATACTAAAATATTTGTTTTCACAAACCTCAAGTGCCTCTATGCTATTATGATCTTACGATCCAAAAGAGTAAAGATCACTCATTCTATTGTTCTATTTGAAAATGAAAATGCACATGCTATCAGGTGGGGGGGCCTACAGCCAACCACCACTATTAAAAAAAATCAATTTCGACTTTTGAACTATGAGAATGAGAAATTCCTTTGATTTGTAGATTATCATATTTGAGTACTAATTGAACTAGGTTACCAACCTATATATAATGATGAACAGATGAAGATTTTATGTACAAGTAAGCACAAAAGCGACTACTTGCTCTCAAAGTGTACTAAAGCAAGAAGATTACATGTGCACTTCCATGTTCAAAATAGGAAAAGAAATTTAAAAACATTAATTGTCATATAGGAAGAAACTAATAATACACACCAACAACACCAAACCTAAAGCCCACTACATGGGGTCAGCTACATAAATCCTTTATTACCATTGTGCACAATCAAATAATAGCCCCTCCCTAAGTTCAGCATAGAGAAGTTCAGTTCTAATAGTTTCTTCTTATGTCATTTTGGTCTTCCTCTTCTTTTAATATGGGCTAAATTCATAAACTCAATTTTTTAACACGAGCATTGCACGGTCTATGCTTAATATGCTCGAACCATCAAAAAGGGCATTCTCTAATCATATCCACTATTGTATCCACTCCAACCTTGCAATGGATAAACTCATTTCTCATCCTACCATTGTGAGTATACCCACTCATCCACCTAAGCATTCTCATCTCTGCAACACTTATTTTATTAGTAAGTTTCTCCTTTGTTAGCCAATATTCAACCCCATATAGCATAGCTGGTCATATAGCCACTCTATTAAATTTTCGTTTAATTTTGGGTGGGAATTTCAGATTGCATAGTACTCCAGAAGCGCTCCTCCATCTCCATCCAACCAACTTGGATCCTATTAATCACATTGCTTTCTATTTCACCATTATTTTGAATAATTTAATCAAAGTATTTGAACCTCTCGCACTTCTTGATCACATGGTTCTCAATAGTTGTCTCCAAGATTATGGCATCAAATACAATTAAACTTACACTCCATATAATTAGTTTTAGATCTACTAAGATAAAAATCGTTAGATTCTAAGGTAATTTTCTACAACTCAAGTTTTGCTTTAACTTCTTTCCTAGTCTTATCAATTAAGAGAAATTCTTCTACAAATAGCATGCACCAAAGAGCCTCCTCTTGAATCTACTAAATAAGAACATCCATAATTATAGCAAAACAATAACGACTGAGAACTAAGCCTTATAATAGTTTAATAGTGATAGAAAAACCACTAGATAAGCCACCTTGCAATCAAACACATTATAACCCCTATATATTTATCTTTAATAACATCAATATATGCAACACAAATCTTTTCTCTCCAAAGCTCTCCAAAGAATTTCTTTTGATACTCTATCATAAGCCTTTTCAAAATAAATAAAAATTAAAAGATATTCATTTCATTATCAAAATTTCCATATCAAAACTCTTAATGTAAGTATGGCTTCCAGGGTAGAGATCTACATGGCATTATACAAAATTGATATTGAGAAATACAAGTACCCTTTCATAGTCAATATTTAATTACTCTCTTCCAAAGTTTTAATGTATGACACATTAACTTATTTCCTCTATAATTAGCACAATCTTAAGCATCTTTTTTTCATTCTTGTAAATAGATATAACAAAAAAAAATTTTACTCATCTAGCATCTTTTTAGTCTTTAAATAATATTAAATAATTTGGTACGCCAAAAAATTCCTTTCTCACATAAATATTTCTATAATCAAAAGGGATGTCATCCGATCATCCCTCTTTTTCGGCCTTTATCTTCTTTAAAGCAATTCCAAATCTCAGCTTTACTAACATAACAAATGAAAGTATTAATTGTATTGATACAACCTTCATTAAAAAGTTAATAATAATCTATCCATCTATGTTGAATTGCATCATAAAAAAAAATTATCATCAACTATGATATATTTAACATGAGTCAGATTTTTTGTTCTTTTATTTCATAATTTGGCTAGCGTATAAATGTGTCTCTCGCTCAATAATTTCTGATCTATTATATAAATCCTCAAATGTTGTACTCTTAGCATCATAAACTATTATTTTGGATTTACAATAAACTATATTATATTTTTCCAATTATCCTCAATTTTACATTTAAACCATTCTTTATAATGTGCTTTTTATCTCAATCTTAACTTGAACATCTTGTGTTCACCGCTATGTGTCTTTATTATTGAGAACTCCTTATAATTCACCAAGTGAACTTTTTGCTACATTGCAAATACAAATAACAATAGAATTCTATATAAGATTGCTTTCACCATCAAAATCCCATTGTCCAAATTTTTAACTTCACACCTAAAAAATTTATATAATCAATCTTAAGATTTCACCATTAAATTTTATGATATACTTGATTTAATATTACTTTTATCACCCCTTATTTTTAGATTCAAAACAAATAAATAATATTTGGTTATCAAACAATCACTTTGAATAGTTTTACAATCTTTACAAAATAATTTATTTTTTTTCTTTAAGAGAAAATAATCAATCTGAGTTTTAAGAACTTCATTTTCATAAGTCATAATGTGTTCCTCTTTTTCTTTAGCTAATAATACGCACCAATCTAAAATGTGTTTACTTTCTCATGAGAATGAACTCTTAATTACGGAATTGAAATTTTTCATCTTTGAAATGTATACTAGATTGGAAAAAATCATTATAAGGCTTCATATTTTTTGGCTAAAATATATACAACCTCAAGAGAAAGTAGACAAAAAATTAAAGAAGCTTACAAGAAATTGGGATGTCAAAGTTCAAGCTTTCTTGGAAACTAAGGCTAATGAATTACTCTCTTGATTAGCTATTAAGTTCAGCTCCCCCCCTATGACCTGTTGGCTGAAGGCCAACATTGACGCTTCTTACAGCTATGAGGAGCTTGCAGCATTTGGTGGTGCTGTGGTCCGGGACTGTGGGGGACACTTCCTTGCTGCTGCGGAGCCTATATCCTGGCCTTGTCTCCTCTTCAAGCGGAGATGCAGGCGATTACTGCTTTACGTCAGGCTCTTCTGACTACTGAGGCGGATACGGAGGGAATCATCATTGAGGGTGACTGCTATGGAGAGATGCAGAGGCTCAAACGACACTGGGAGAGGACTCTCCGTTCACGAGGCGGAGAGCGTCACGCCGATCACCTAGCTTTCTTATTAGATCTTCCTCGAGTTATTTTTGTCCACCGATCGCGCGATGCAAATCGGGTGGCTGATTTTAGCGCTATATATGCCCAACAAGGCGATTTTTCTTTTATTAGGGGAGATGTGCTCCCTGGGAGACTTTTAAATCTCCTCGCTGATGATACCGTGGTGTTTGATCCTAGTTGATGTTGCACTGAGACTTTTTTATATATATGCTTAGGCTATGGCCGTCTTTCAGGGAGTAGGATATAGTCAATAATAAAAGGAATAGAAAAAACCTAAGAAGAAGGATAAGAGCATAATTTTAAATATTGAAGAGCCTATAAGTTACAATAATAGCCAAGAAAATGATGAACAAATAGCCTTAATGATGAAGATATTTAAATCTATAATAAAAAACAAACATAACAAGAATTGTAAACGACTTCAATACAAGAGCAAATGTAAGGACTCAACTACATCAAATAAATTTGATGACAATAGTCATATTTACTATGAGTACACAAAAAGGGGCATATTTGACCGGAGAGCCTAGACTACAAAGAAGACAAAGGCAAGCAAAAGAAGCCAAGAAATTATAACTTTAAGAAAAAAGTTTTAGTCAATGAGATGCATGGTGAAGTTCTGACAATGAAAGCAATTTTGATCAAATTTGGTGCACGGTTGGCACTACAGATTAGATTGCCCTCTTCCATTACTATACCCATGCACACGAGGGAATCTTTCACGGCCATGGAAGGGAATGGATCAGTGAAGCTGAGTGGCTGAAATGTGATCAACCGTGTTCGACAGCATTGGGAAGGAGTTGCCTCGGAGGAGAGATCTGAATACATTAGTTCGTGATTCAGTAGGATGTATGTAAGTTCATCTAATTTGATTGGAGTTATATACATTGTAATGGCTGCAGTGATGGAAGCAAAATCAGATCCAAGCCATCCAAAATGCTGAAGAAGAGTTGTTGGTCAACAATCGATGAACCAGCTACCATGAGCTGGTGAGTAAGATTTTTTGCTTGCTGAATAAACTTCACCATCTTCATTGATCCCTTTTTGATGCTTTTTAGTTGTAGTTATAATTGCTAGAGACACACCTGAGAGGAAGAGGCGTAAATTGTCGCAAGAGCTAACCACATTGTCCCCATAGATTCGCATGAGATGATTTGAGCAATAACTTTTTCGGTGAAAGATGAAATCAACCAACTCAAAATTAGTTAATCTTGTTTGTACCAGCAAGGGCTTCAAAATCTAATAGATCGGAAGAAGGAGAGCAAGATCCATCCACGTGCCACATTAAATCATGTGAGTGGAAGATTAGTAGGATTTGAGCTCGTCATAGAGTGTAGTTCGTACCGTCTAGCTTTACAAGGAGGTGATGAACGGTGATTAGGGCAGAGTTAAAAAAAATTGGCAATTCTGGATGAATGCGATTGATGCATCGTCAATGTGGATGAAGGCATAGAGGAATTCACCGCCATCTTGGGAGACGAAAGGCGGTTAGCAACGGCAGTTAGCAACGGCAGTTAGCAACGGAATGGATCTAGATCGAGATCTCCCCTTTGATACCATGTTGAAGACTGCACGCACTTGCAGAATAAGACAAAGATGGTGAAATATTTTTCGTGCCATAAAGGGAAAAGCTGAGTCTTACATAGACTCGATACACAACCAATAGAGAATAATAAGTAAAAGCAAAAAAATAAAAAAGGTTAGAGGGGTTATTTGTGAGGACCCGATGTCGGGTCAGCGGGAGCTAATCCAGCACCGGTTTGCTTGTGGAATAGTAATAGCAACAACAACAACAAGCAATGACAAGTTCTCTAGCCGCAGGATCATATTGAGTGGTTTAAGAGATAAATATATAGACATCAAACATAACTCATTTATTCACTAATTCACGAGTCTTGAGTACATAGATTAAAATAAATGAAAAATTACAAACTTTTTAAAAGTAGGTAGAGTCAAAAAGAAAGCAGTGGATCAGCAGGTAGCAGTATCAGCACTGCTCAGTTCTTTAGCACATTTCCTCGATGATGAACTCCTGATCTTAGCACGTTTCAAAAGTGCGGGCATTCGAAAACCAATTAGTTGTAAAACTAAGTACTGATAGATGTCATCTTTACAAATATTAAATAATAAGCAAAATAATCAATATTTGACAGGAAATAAAAGTTGTACAAACTTATCCCTGCAAACCTGTTTCAATTGCACTTGAAACTTAGCATAGAAATAATTGCAGTCACAAAAATAAATATAAAATTTTTAGCGCTTGATATCTGAGGCAAAATATGATTTTGTTGGGCAAGTACAAAATCGAAAAAAATGGGGGTTCATTTTTGTGTTATATATCTCAACTTCCCTCTATACCTGCCCCCTCAAAGGCTTATCAGTATAGGCTCCTTATGACTCCCGATGTCGGACATCCCCGTCCTAGCGGTTGTCTGATCAGACAAAAAGTATAAAGCAACATGGAACCCTTGCTTCTCACTTATCCAAACTTATTCATATATCATTTTATGTGACTTTAAAAAATACTTTTATCAAATTTGTGCGATGCTGAGCAGAAAAAAAAAACATATTTAAACAGAAGTAATAAAAGACATCTGGTACCTTGTTCAAAAGTTCAATAGTTCGACAATTCAACAGTTTGGATGAGTGACAGTTCGCTCATTCTGTAATTAGGTTTTGGATATTTTTAACTCTCAACTAATATTTTTAGGAGTAACATTTATTATCATTTCAATTATGTTCTTCTTTCCCATTCTCATAATGATTGAAGTCTGATCTTTAAGATACTGCGATGACAGTAATATTTATAGCGTTTGTTAAGTCGCTACGGATGGAATCACATTATTATTATCATTATTTTAATGATAATAATAATATTAGAATGAAAGAACATAAAAGAAATAATTGTCAAAAAGAAAATGCTTGAACTGAAATTATAATCATTTTATAACACATATATATAATTTTTATTATTAATTAATGAAAACCATATTAATGTGAATAACAATATTATATCTTCATTATTATCATAATAATAAGTATTTAAGCAGGTATAATCTTAAAAGAACTTAAAAATTTCTCCTCTTTTCTCTTCTCTTTTTTTCTATCTTTTAAACTTATCAACTTACCTTAAAATTAGGATTGCCGGAAAGCGGAGGGAGGCCGGAGCGGGGTGGCCGGACGACTGGCCGAGGGCTGCAGCAAGCTGGCAGCGACCGGAGGGGGCCGCCGGGTGGCTGGCTGCCGCGAGGGCTGGCCAGGGGCTGCTGGGGGGCCCGGCTTGCTTGCTGGTTGGCTGTGGGAGAGGGCTGGCTGCTGAGGGGCGGCTGCCGTGGAAGGTGGCTGCTGCTGGGCTGCTGTGAGGGGGAGGAGGGGCTGTAGGTTTAGGGTTTGGAAGAGGAGAGGGCTGTGGGGGAGGAGAAGGAAGGGAGGGAAGGCTTATGTAGAGGAGAGGAGTGGGGGGGGAGGGGGGTCGGCCAGGTGGGCCGACCAACCTGCGCCAAAAACGGCGCAGGCGACCCCTTTCTGGCGCGGAAGCTTCCGCGCCAGGCGCTGTCGGACGCGCATAGCGGAAGGCAGGGGGGCGAACGGGGGAGAAGGAAAATAATAGGGAAAATGAAAATTTTAAAAAAATAAATACTTAAAGTTAAATTATTCGCATTTTTCCGTCGTTCGGCGTCCAAATACAACGAAACTTGGCACCGAGGTGTGTTACGACATGACGAACACCCTCGCGCCGAAAATTTTCGATTCGGACAAATATTTTATTTTTAATTAATTTCTGAAGTTCGAAAACTTCAGAAATTAACCACAATAATTTCGGCGCTCAGAATTTCCTAAAACTTCTCAAGGAGCCTTTAAATAATATACTTAACACAACGACACTAAAATCGATGAATTCCGACACGTATTTCAATATTTTGATTTTTAGGATTTAAATAATTCCGAAAATAAAGCGGGAGCTTCCGTTATTCGGATTTCTCCCAAACTAAGGCACTTTGATCTTAAAAATTATCCTTATCTAAGGGTATTTTTGTTTGCCCTAGTTTGAAATTCTTTAGAGCTTCGATGTCTGAAGCGGGCTCTGACCTAATTTTGAAAAATAACGACATTGGGTCATTACATTATTTGCAGAGGTTGTTATTACAAATTCCCTCTCCATAGTTAGCACATGTCGGTGAAGAAAAAACCCACCCAGAGTGTGGGACACTCAGTTTGGGAAGCTTAAAGAACACTAAGTCGGGTATCAGTTGAGTTGATGAATGGCTCGAAACTGATTTCGAGTTGGTTCAAAACTGATTTCTAGTTGGCTCAAAATCAATTTTGAGTTGGCTCAAAACCAATTTCGTGTTTGTTCGAAATTGAATCATTGAAAGTCAGGTCGGCTCAACTCAAAATAGTTCAAGTTCAAGCTGATTTTAAATCTAGCAATACTCGAAGATTTCAAGTTTGAGTTGAACATGACCCAAATCAAACTCAACTCGCAGCCAGCCCAACTTCCAAGGCAGCCATCTTCTCCATTTCTGATCACCTAGGCCACAACAACCTCCTTCAATCATCTTATTTGATGCAACTCAATCAAAATGCCAAGCAATTTTTGCCATTATGGACCAACAAAGTTCCAAAATATAGCTTCCATGTGTTATATAAAGCTTGAATTCATTCTCAAGAGTGCTTTTATCACTTAGAGTTCCAAAGGTATTAGACATGATCTGAGGACCCTTCCTAACACCATCTTACTCTGGCGATGCACTTCATAGATGGTACTGGTAATATAAAGTATCAAGAAATACCACAAAATGACTTCTACTAAAAATATGCAATTGTGTTTTATAAAAATATCACATAATCTGGCTTTTGCAGTTTGATAAAGCTGATTTCTGTTGATTTTTTCAGGAAGCGATCCTTCAAAAATTGTTTTCAGGATAAAAAAATTTAGTAAGCAATTTCCAAATTGCAGTCAAACAACTTTCTTCTATTTAGCTTATGAAATTTATTGTTTTGTCCTTAACCCCCCTCCGTCACCAATCCCACCAACTTGCTAATTGTACGCTTGCCTGACAACTGTCCATTGGCCACCTCCAGCCACCATTAACAGCATGTAGTTGTTTCCTCGGTAGCAGTTTCTTTAGACAGCTGCCGGATCCCCAAATAAAACCTAAGCAAAAATTAGCTTAACTCGACTTAAGCTAGTTCCAAATAGTTGACGTCAGCTTAAGCCAACAACCAAATAGGTTCTGACGTAAGACAGCACAAGATAATTTTTAAGTTAGCAACTTAGATTAGCCTAGTTTAATTAGCTTAAGCAAAATTAAGCCTTAAGCAAATGGAGTTGTTAACTTGTTGTATTTTGTAAATTAACATTACAATA
Organism: Gastrodia elata; assembly: GCA_016760335.1. Lineage (NCBI taxonomy): Eukaryota > Viridiplantae > Streptophyta > Magnoliopsida > Asparagales > Orchidaceae > Gastrodia > Gastrodia elata. Next base: position 63,140,014 of record CM028670.1, on the reverse strand, counting down.
TAAAAATGAACAATACATCAATATTTGAGTTTAAGAAACCACCTGCACCATCTTGACTTCTTGGATTGTGTCTCTAACAGATCTGGAAGGCGCTAAGCCTGTTACAAACATTGTGCCATCTTGGCGGACAGAACCACTCTTTACTCCTCTTCTTGTACTAGATCCAACAGATAAATCTGACGAGTGAGATGCTTTCCTTTTGCGATACTTAGGCCTGTTCAAGCAGTAAGAACAATACCATAAAAAAGAAGCAATTTTGAAGCCATATGTGTTTGGCTTTTACAAGCACAAAAAAAATAATGATAGAGAAATTACTTTGGAAGAATAGAGCCTTCTCTTAAATACAAAAAATCATTCGTGAATTCATCGAACTCAGCAACAATGGCAACTAAATAAGCTATTCCCCTCTTGAAAGATCTTTCCTGCATTAAGCATTGACAGTTGAAAAATTCAATCGCTGACAATTCTAAGATGTTCTCCAGTTACTGCATGGAATTCAAAAGCAAAATTGAATTAAGATACTTGCCTGATATACAATTATTGAACCATACAGGCCAATAAATATGCTCGTTAAAATAGCCAAGAGAACACTTCCTACGACAACCAGTGGCCAGAGAAGAAAGGCAAGGCCCGCAACAGGCACACAAGCAGTCTCAAGGAATATGCCTTCTCGAGTTATAGCATCATGAAGCAGCCTATGCCAGCCCTTGAAAAGCATGTATGGACTTTTTATCAATACTATGACGGTGTAAAGTGGGACGTCAACAAGCAAACCCATCAGAGCCACAACAATGCATGCTGGAATCTCTACCAATCTGCAAAGGGTGGTTTTGAAAGTTTAAAAAACGTGGATTGTAACATACTACATGGCTATTACCGCCTCTCAATGATGGAGCAAAGTTTAAAAGAGATAATTTGTGACATTTGACACCGTTGATATGCTTATTTCCATGTTGAGCGAGAACACTTGGTTGGAAAATGTGGTGAAATTGTTAAAAAGAGTCAATTTAATAAAATGAAATTAAAAATTTACTTGGGAAATTTTTATGTTGACAAAAGTTTTATTGATATAGTTATGTGTTACATATGCAAGAAGATGCATGCCAGACACCATTTTGGGGCTTATTACTGGGGGGATTTCACAGATGAAGAATGTCGAAGCAGAAACACCAAGCGGTCACTGGCTTTGTTACCTTAGGAAAATAAGATCAAAACAAGCAGCAAAAGCAAAAAAAAAAAACTCCTGATAACACTGATGTAAAGTAAGAAATTTCAAGACTGAGAAAAAATTAGAGCCACGTCACAAAAAATTTCACTATGATAATCAAAAAAAAGATGCAAGAGAGATTACGCCCTCTTTAAGAGCTCTCAGAGCTTTCCTAGCCCACTCACAACTTCTCCTTCTTCCTCACAGAACTTAACCATCATAGCTTTTCAACCTCTAGCCACCAGCACAGCAAACATTTAACTATAATCACATATAAACCCTAAGCATCTCTTAAGTGTTCATAGCCCTCCAAACAACCCCCATTAGACCCTAGGACTCATGCATGCTAACTCCATGTCCCATACACCCCATAAAGTTTGCCACATATCCAATCAAGCCATCCCGGCACTCCAAATTCCTCCAAAAAATTGCAATCGTCGATTGGCGCTTATACGTGCCCAAGCAATGGGATCTCGGGTTGTTCCAACTAAGCTGAAATGCACGAGCGCTAGGGCGCGCCCAAACCTCTGTCTTAGCTCCTTGGTTCGGCTGCTGGCATCTGGGCATGCCAAGCTTCTGTCTTTGCCTCCGCTATGAGAAGAAGCATTGGCGCATGGGTGCCCCCAAGCCTCGGCCCGCCACATCTGATCAATACTTTCGGCACTTAGGCGCGTCGGCACTTGGGTGCACCCAAGCCTCTGCTGCTAAGAGATGCCCCTGCGCTTGGGCGCCCAAATGCGAACTTCTTGGCCAGTCCAATTCCTTCAGTAATTTTCAATCTCACTTGATTCGATTCGCGTCCAACTCGCACCTGGTTTATCCATGGCTAACCAGAAGTCAGTCCAAGCTTTGCAAATGACCCATAATTCATTCAAAGGCCACTCCATTACACTTGAAACCTGACCACTTCCTACTCTAGCTTGTATTGATGCAGTTCAAGCTATAGGTCCAAGTGCACCAAAATTGTGGCACGACTTTGGGGTGCACTCGAGTGTTCACAAATCACAATAACCTCCCATTTGGAGATAAAGTGCAGGTCACCTTCTTCTCACCTTCTTCTTCACCTTGGAAGCAACCTTAATAATCCTTGAGACAGTACGACTCAACACCGCCTTCTGGTCACATCACGAACCACACTACCAGATTAAACAAATATGAATAGTCAATCACTGATTTATCTTGTATGCCTTGTGCACAAATCACTTACGACACTTGCTATCTGTGGATTTCCTCTTCACCCGCTTTAGAAGAGAAATATTCCTTTCTCCAATGGTTTGCACATCCAAGTCCCCTTACAGATTTGGTACTAGAATCTGCACCTTGCCACACTTGTCCAACTCCCAGTTACTTCAGGCACATCGCAACCTAGAAGATTTCTTGGGCTCACTCCTCGGTGCCTGAGGGTCGACCCACCTCACCGGAGCCTCCTCTTCAATCTTCCAACCATCAGACTCATCGTCAAAAGCGAACTTGATTTTCCTCTATCGCCTATTCATGTCTTCTTTTGAGATGGGAGATATGGATCCTCACCCTTTGTTCCCTTTAGACCCAAGTGTCACTGCTAGGGCCAAACTCGTTACGTAGTGACCCGACTTTACTCCATGTGCAGCCACCAACGCGCCCTTAGTCAAGCTCGTGCCAGTTGGCTGACAAAAACTAGATTCCTTTTCGTGCTCGGAACATGTCGGATGTCCTTCAACTACACATCACACCATTCGGTAGTCTAATATCTATGAAAGTACGATCATAGCCTATGCATATATAAGTAGAGTCAATAAGACATAATCAACCAGAATCAAACTCCACAATGTCATCAAACTGAAGATCTAACAGTCTCCCGGGAAGCACACCTCCCCTAGCAAAAGTAAAATCGCTTTGTCTGGCTAAAGTAGAGTAAACATATGCCGCGCTATTTGCATCGTGCAAGCAGTGTATAAAGATAACACAAGGAAAATATAACAGAAAAGCAAGGTGATCAGTATGACGCTCTTCGCCTCGTGAACGAAGAGTCATTTCCCAGTGACGTTGGAGCCTACGGACTGCTCCAAAACAATTGCTCTAAATAATAATCCCCTCTGTATCAGTCTTTACGCTGAATAGCCTATCACAAAATAGTCATTGCATGAATCTTAGCTTGGAGGGGAGACAAAGCCTATATGCAAGCACTAGAAGCAGTCAACACGAGGCCACTCGAGTCGCGAACTACAACTCCACCATAAGCAGCTAGCTCGTCATATCTAAAAAAAGCATCGATGTTGGTTTTCAGCCAACAGGTCGGGGGGGCACCAACTCAACGAGGTAGAGGTTCCCTGATGGGCCGTGGAACCCGAGAAGTCCGTCCCGTCGTACAGACCGACACCAACCAAAGCAGAAAGGATCGAACCCGTACAGACAAGCGGAGTCGGGTAAGATCTCCCGTAGGATCTCTTAGCCTTGCTTTACCAAGCCTGGTATAGTGAGTAGGCCACCACTTGACTGGTAAATCTACGGTGTTTGGAAGTAGCAGCAGTAGAGTACAATGTAGTAAAATGGTCCCAAGAGAACAGTGTGGCCGAAAGCAAGCCCCAACTAACAAAGGCCTCCTGGATTGTTCTCGTGTGAAAATGCTATGTATCCTCCTCGGAGCCACATCCCCAAACACAACTAGAAGATTAGGCGAGACCTCTCCTGTATAGCCAGCACCCAGTCGGGATGGCATCACTGAGCAATCTCCTCAAAAAGCAGGCCTCCCTCGGCCCCAAAGATATCTCCCAGAGGGCAGCAAACGGCTAGTGCTGGTCACCCATCTCTGCCCGGTACATTTGGCTGGCACGACTCAGTTAATGCATCAACTTGCCACTGTTAAGAATCCTCCACAACCTATGTGTGACGTTGAACAATCGGCCAACCGTAACCTAGAATCCTCCACACTGCAAAGTCAGTGGGCTGAACAGAAAAGTCCTCCTCACAATGTTTATAGCAAAACTCCATGACACTCACCCAAAAGAGATTCTCTTGACTAAGAAAGCTGGTGTGGAAACCTACAAGGACACTCCTCTAAAGCCTCAAATCCCTGATCCCAAGTCCTCCAAAGTCTAGCGATCTACAGATGTCCTGTCATCTTACATAGTGCAGACCGCTATCCTCCGTTCCTTCCCAAAGAAACTTACGGAGGATAGTCTCAATGTCCAAGAGGCAGGAGTCTGGAATCGGAGCCACCAACATTAGATAGTTGAGAATAGTGGCAAGAACTAAACAGATCAAACATAAAGGTAGTCTAGCATCCACATCTCATTGCCCTGTGATGTTGCATGCAGTGTCATCTCCCATGCTCATGCATATGAGCTCGACCATGGCCTAATTTCTGAACGCCGCCTTGCTAGACGTCACATGGAACGACGCTCCTAAATCCACCACCCAAGACATCATCTCGTCTAAGGACAGGATCAGCGCATCTTCGAGATCCGCTGCTGTTATGCTCATTGCACCACCTCTCTCAGAGTTTACGCCTCCATCTTCCTGCTACTACTCGCAAACCCTCTTGAGATGGCCTTCTACGCCGTAATTCCAGCATTTAGCTCAGTTCCTTAACTTACCTTTTCTTGAGCTGCTCCTACTCGACTCCAAGTCTTGCTCCCAACTCCTCTCTTTATTTTCAACATTCAAGGCTCTAGATGTAGAAGCCTCACCACCGAATTTTCTCCTCACCTTTTCATTCAGGATTAGCCCGACCACATTGTGGAACTACAAAGTTTCAGCTCTTGTTGAGTTGCTCACCGTCATTACCAAGCCACCCCAACTTTTCGACTATGAAAACAGCAGCAATTATGCTTGGACTTCATTGTCGAGCCAAATGTTCACCGAGCTCAGTTGGCTCATGACGATGTTGAAGCAATTACATGCTTCGTTAGCTGCAGTCCGCCATCTTCATGTTAAGCAGCCTCTTTATTAAAGACATTTTGTTCAAAGATAAGGTCTTTTCGTACATCATCATCAATATAGCTATCAGATCCACAATAGTTTTCTCGTTCACAACGTTGAGGCCATAGATGAAGTCACGGACAATCGAATTAGTCCCAAAGTTGTTCTATCCAAGATCCGCCAGTCTTCGTCACTCATTCCTTGTGGTCTTTTTTATATGCCTTCCAACGGGAGATACAAATTTTTCAGATACAACAAATCTTCCATGTACATCTTCCATAACACAAAGTTTATAACGTTGAACTCCATGATGTACATTGTCTCCTTTGCCATTGCTGCCACATCAACAAAGTTCGATCACTCTAATACTAGTTATCAAGAGATTTCACACCACTCCTATGAGATCTCCTCATTAAGCTCAGACAAAAAATGTTGCAACGAAAACACCAAGCAAACATCGGCTTTGTCACCTTAGGAAACAAGATCAAAACAAGTAACAAAAGCCAAAACAAAAATAGAGTATCCAAAAAATATGGATTTTACATGGAAAACCCCATAACCAAAATCATGGAGCCACTCCACGAAGAACTTCACTATAATAATCAAGAAGAAGATACAAGAGAGATCTCACTCTCTTCAAGAGCTTTCAGAGCTTTCCTAGCCAACTCACAACTTTTTCCTCACAGCACTGGGCCCTCATAGTTTTTCAGCCTTCAACCTCCAACCACCAGCACAACACACACACGGCTACAATCACACACATATCCTAAGCATCTCTTAAACCTTAGGACTCGTGCATGTTTACCACATGTCCCGTATGTCCTATATAAGCACATCACAGGTTCAATTAGGCAACCCCAGGACTCCAATTTCATCCAAAAACTCGCATTCGCTGACTAGCGTTAGGATTCGCCCAACAACATCTGTTTTTGGCGACACTATATGAAGAAGTGTCGGCGCTTGGGCGAGTCTAAGCCTCATCCTACAGCATCTGATCAATGCTAGAGCCCAACCTTCGGTCTGCTGAGTTCCATGAACAAACTCCTCAACACTTGGGCGTGTTCCCAACCGTCCAAACCTCTGCGTTACTAAGAAATGCCCCGACTCTTGGGTGGCTTCTCAGCAAGTCTAGTTCCTTCAACAATTTTTAAGCTCGTTTCGATCTGATTCGGGCCTAACTCACACCCGGTTGATCTGTGGCTAACCCAAAATCACTCCAAACTATGCAGTTGACCCAAGATCCATTCAAAGGCACTACATTTCACTTGAGACCTCACCACATCTAACACTAGCTCGTAATGACGCACTTCAAGCTGAAGGTCCATGTGCACCCAAACTCGTTGCATCACTTTGGGTGTTTCTCGAGTCTCCACAAATCACAACCTTCATAATTAACCCGCATTGAGGAAATCACAAGTGTTAATTGAGACTGTGAAGTTCCTTGTTTATAGCCACACGTGCAATGATATATCTGAGTACATGACTCCATTGACATATATATCAAGAAATGTTTCACTATAAAGGTTCCAACATAAGACAATAGACATACTTTGTTTGTTGTGACTTTTGAAAATACATTTTCTATATTGTGTACAGAGTTCACATATATATTTTTAGCATTATAGATTTGATGTCAAAGTGACTTGTATATTCTTGTATGATCATTTTTTTATGTATACTGAGAGTATATCTTAGGAGTGAATTGTTAAGCTTGTGGCATGCATGATGTGAATTGTTGCTATGTAAGTATTGCATTGGTGTGCTACTACTTACAATATATTACTTTGAATGATTAGTGGCTCTATTATCTACGACTGTTGAATAAATATTAATAAAATCATTTAAAATTTCTCCAAATTCCACCATTTATTTATTCTTCTCCCAAGCAAAGATCCCCGGGTTGCCGCATTATATCATATGTGATAAAATGTTGGTTACTTGGAAGACTCATTTTAAGGGACCCTGCCCAATCTTAAGTGTTCAACTTTCCAACACATCATATATAAATAAATATTAAATAACACAAAGAATGTTCTCAACTGATCATTCATGACAAATATTCTCGAAAATGTTGTGGTTTCTCAAGTGACCCAAGTAAGCATGTGCAAGATGAGAAAGCAACAATAGTATTAATGAGTTGAAAAATGGTTGCAGAAAATTTTCACCACCTAAAGAATGAGAACTTCAACGTGGCTTCAGTATTGGACTTATACCTTATAGAGTAAGGTTGGTGTTCACTAGTGCTTTCCCGAAATTCTTTCATGTAAATTGGATAAGAATGGTAACAAAAGTCTGCAAAATCTCTAACCACTGTGCAACTTCCTTTGATGGTTCCCCATGTTCCATCCTATTAGATTTGAACCAAAATAAAATTGATAGTGGGATCTGAACTGCCCCAGAAAACATAGTGAAGTTCTCATTTGCTTACCACAATGCTATGAAGGAACTTCTTTATTTCAGTATTATGCCGGAAAGCCTCAAAAGCTGACACCCATGGGGTGAAGAAACCATAGCCAATGCCCACAAGAATGCTTCCAAAGATGGTAAGAGCTAACCACAGGCTAAATAATATAGGGAGACTAAAAAGAATAGCCACCTTGAGAGCTGTATTAATCCGATTAGTCCTGCATATAAAACAAAGCTCAATTCATATCTCCATATAAACTTAATTCAGGGTATTAACATAAACAGCTTGCATTAGAAAAGAAAAATGAATTTAGTTGTTGATAAGGCAGAAAAGTAAGAAAAACAATCATACATTTGTTGTTCATACAAATAAATGGTTTCCATGTTTTGGTATTTCAAAATCTATTACTACTTCAAAAATGATTGCACATTGATCCTTGGCAAAATTTATTCAACAGTAAATTATTTCTCCCATAATAAATCATGAAAAAAGCTAATGATATTTTGATACCTTTAAGACTCTGCAAAATGTTGACTTCTAATCTTGGGAAATATTTTTTCCTAGTTGTAGGTTTCACATTTTAAACAAGAAAACATCTACTTTAGAACCTTATTATTATTAACTTTATTAGATGGGAAAGCTGGCGGAATTCCAAAATTTCTGTCAAGAATAGTATGGTTCCTCAACAAATACAAGTGCATCTGCGTGAAACAATCATTCAAGTGACAAAGAGTAAATAAAATTAAAAAAGGGGAAAAAAGGACACCACTAAGAGTTCATCGGGTGATCTTGAAAATCGTCAGGCGATCTCTCCAGTTCCAGCAAAACAAAAGCAGCAACACACATCTCTCAAACACAAATCCACACTTAAGTTGAGCCACAAGGCCAGAGCTAAGTCATAAATTAGCCATAAAATGGGACGTCACATCCGTAGTTAGAAGCAGAATATGAATGATTTTGTTTCTACCATCAAATTCTAGCAAAAACAAATCCTTACAAAAGCTCAAACAAGCAAAGGTAAAAACAGAAATAACAGTTTAAAAAACGAAAATTACTTGATGACGGAGTATACAGTCCATACTACATGAGCAGGGAAGAGAACCAGAATAACTCCAATATTTCCCAATATCAGTAACAAACCAGCAACAGGTCCTACAAGTATTCCTGCAACGAAAATTTAGAGATACATGTCTTACTTTTAAGGTTAGTTCTAAAAGGATTACTGACATTTATTATAGACCTTTAAGAGCTCCGATCAAAAGAGCGGAGCAGAAGGCGAAGACAACGTAAGAGATCCTTAATAAAAACTTGATGAAATCGATTGGAGCTGCATAGTTCTCTTGAATCCATTGATTCAATGAATACAAATGCCGCGCCGGATTCGATGACATAGTTGCAGGATCACAACCCGAAATAACGGCATAGACCAGTCGGAAGCGAAGTAAACGAAGAGGAGACAGCGTCCAAACTGTTGAGGATAATGGCTTTGAATATTTTAAGCAAATATAATGACTCAGTTTTACTTTATATAATCGAAAAAATAGAAAGAAGCTAAATTTGGAAAGCTATTTGATAGGAATCTTTAACAAAAATATATATTATTAATATCAATAATAAAGATCATTAGATCTTATTTATAAGGTAGTTTACAAAAACATAAAACAAGCAATCGAGTGGTTTTTGGTTGCTTATGGTCTTCTGGTGTTTTGGTTGGTAGCACGACTTTTATTAGGAATTGTTCTATGAATCAATCACAAGTATTCTTATATATTCATCACAATACAAGCATGTAAGATAAAAAAATCACAGCACAAGATAAGATTTACATAGTTCAATGCAAATAAGTATATCCACAAAAAAGATTAGAGAAAAATTTTACTATATCAAAGAGCTTACAACTTTTAAGATCACAATATTTTACCCAAGATGCATACAAAATGAGTTTATAGCTTTCTTCTTCTTCCACAAGCATCAAATCCCTAACCCTATTTCAGATATGGGATGAGGGCTGAGAAAAACGACTTGAAATATTACCATAGCTTGTTGTTTTCGCATTTATAAGGCCCCCGAACTCGGCTCCTGAAAACAGCAGGCGCCTAGGAGCGCCTGAGCGCCTAGGTCTCTGCTCTGCTTATTAGGCGCATGGCGCATCTGAGTGCGCCTGAGCTCGAGTGAGCGCCCAGGTCTCTACATGTCAGATGCTTGAGCGCGGGGTGCCTGAGCGCGCATGAGCGCTTGGGTACCAAAAACTTCTCAAATCAATAATCTCAACCTCAGATCTCATGTGCACCACATGAGAGCTAACCTCAACACTCTCCCAAGAGTAGTGTGGCGACTGCACCCAAAATGGTTGCCTAAGTATCCTCCTCCCAAAGAATTCAATTCGAGCTTAGTACATCCAAATGAGAAGCCTTGATCAAAGCTTATCCATGCTCATTAATCTCTTGCAGTCAATGAACTTCAATACTATCAAGATATTTTCAGAAGGTTCCCGCATATGGATCTCTTCATAAAATTCCCCGTGTCAAAATCTTTTCTTCTTACGCTACTCCATGGTCAGATCAACTTGCGCTGCAAGCGCTAAGAGAGTATGATCGGTGAGACGTTTAACAATAAGAGAAAAGACTTCATCATAGCTTATCCATCTTCTTTGTGCAAGGCTGTTAACAACAAATATTACCTTGTAGCACACATTAATAACTCTTAGCGATCATTTCCCTTTGACACACACCAAATTGCATCCAATAGCAGTTCTCCCCGGAGGAAGCTTTGCCAAACTCCAAGTTGCAATTTTTATTATGAGAATTCATCTCTTCATTCATTATCATCTTCTAGTGCTCACTTTCATAACTCTCCATAGCTTCCTTAAAGTGACATGGAATATCAGTTCAGAAACTACCAAAGCAAATCCAATGTTATCCCTTAGCCCTACATGCTTTGGAACATTTACCCTCATTGTCATAATGATAGTAATAAACGCCCATACTGTAGTCTCTCATACTCTCACTTTCCCCACATCAAAACTCTAATCATCATCTAAGTTAAACTATTCAGTAACAGGCTCTAAGAAAGTAGAAGACTATGGAGCAAATGGACCTGTTACATGCTCCACCTTCTACAATTTTCCAATTGCTTTTGTAGGACACACCACCTGCTCTGAGTTCTGGGCCCATTAAGAAATTCTTCCCAAAAGTCACATTTCTGCATACCACAACTTTTGTATCCTCCATATCATACAATTTGAAATATTTAGCCCCTCTTATATACCCAATAAATATAGCACTTTTGGTTTCATTCTTCACATTATAAAAAACAAAACATCCAAAGATCTTCAAATTATAATAATCAATAATAGGATTACCGGACCTTGCCTCTATAGGAGTCTTCTTTCTAATAGATGCAGAAGGCAAACTATTGACAATGTGACAAGCATAGTCAAGGGCCTTTGCTCAAATAACTCTCTCCATCCTACTATTCGATAACATACACCGAACTTTCTCCACCAAAGTTTGATTCATCTACTCTGCTACTCCATTCTATTGTCATGTCTCCATCACTATGAAGTGGTGCTCAATTTCAACTTTCTAACACTCTTGTAAGAACTCAATGAAGAATACTCGCTTCCCTTATCTGACCTGATTTTATTCACCCTCTTGCAAGTTTGATTCTTCACCCACATCTTCCACATCACAAACTTTTCCAGCAATTCTCCTTTGTACTTCATGATGTACACCCATACAAATCTGGAATAGTCATCAACAAAAGTGATAAAATATCATCCAAATGACGTCATCTTCATCGAACCCCAAACATTTGTGTGCACATAATCAAGCATTCCTTTGGTATTGTCGATGGCATTACCAACTGAAATATGTGTCTTCTTATAAAACACACACTATTCACGCAAGTAGAGATTGCAGAAATCAGCTCCTTCAATCAAATATTGCTTGTTCAAGGTACTAAGTGATTATTCCCCAATACATGATAGCTTCATATGCCACAAAGTAGTTGCATCAATAGGTTCATCAGCAGTAATGACCACCTTCTACTATACTTCCCTTAAGTAAATACAAATTAGGCTGTCTAATTCCTCCATGTACGTCATATATCCCTGGCTGATTCTTGGAACTCCTGCCTCAATAATGACTCTGAAACCTTCAGCTTCAAAATATCCAACTAACGAAAAATTATAACAGATATCTAGAACATGTCACACATCCTTCAACTCTCTAACCATTGCATTATGCAAGCACATAAAAACACTCCCTATTCTAACAATATGATATGCATGATTATTGTCAATCATCACAACACCACTCTTCAATACTCTATAAGTATGGAACCAATTGCTTCAAAAATAAATATGATAGGTAGCACCTGTGTTCATAATCCAACACGAGTCTTTTGTGTACAAACACTGAGATACCACTGTTAAGGAAATGTATGAGTCATCAGTATTTGAGTTAATCTATGTAACATTTGCTACTGCATCCGATAAATTGTTCTCCTATTCAACAACTTTGGACAGTCTTTCTTCCAATGACCGCTCTCTAAGCAAAAGGCACACTGATTGGCCTAAGATTTTACCTCTGGACTTCTCCCTCCTTTGGCTATCACCACCATTCTTATTGTCAAATCATTCATGTTGGAGGATAAGTGCTTCAGACATCTCTGACTTCAAAGACTCCTTTTCTCTTTGTTGAAGTTCATTATTCAACAATATCATCGTCACTTCATCCTTCCCATGAATGGGCGTCATGGTAAAGTTCTTATATTCATCCAAAAGTGAGTTCAATAGAAGAAGAGTCTTACCCTCATCTTCCATCTTTTCATCCAAATTAAAAAGATCTGCTAGTATTTTGGTGAACTCATTTATGTGTTCATCAATGAAGATTCTTTGCCGCATCTAAAATATGTACAAACATTGCTTCATGTGGAGACGATTCTCCATGCTCTTTGTTAGGTACTTGCTTCCAAGGAATTTCCATAACTTCTATGTCGACGTTTCCATCATCACCGCATACTTAATTTCTTAGGTCAAACAATTTCAGATCAACCCGCTTGCACTGCAGTTTATTTTGACCCAATCCATATTTGACATCTCCTTCAATTTTTTATCTCCATCAAGAACGTTCTCCAGGTTCAACGCTCAAAGTGCATCCGTAACTTCGCATCTTTGCATCCTAAAATTGTTATTACCATCAAACTTGACAACATCGATCATCGCCAGATATGTCACAACTTAGTGGATAGATAATTCCTCCACCCCTGATGATGAAGAACTAGAAGCTTCTCCTCCAACTCTCTTTTCTATGGCTTCTTTCATATCACTAGATGCTCCAAAAATAACAAAAATAATTTTAAATCATAGAACCCTAAACCTCTCTCTGATACTACTTGTTAGGAACTGTTCTATGAGTCAATCAAAAGTACTCTCAGCATTCATCATTATACAACCATGCAAGAACAAAGAACCACACAAACAAAACCAAAATACGCATCATAAGACCAGATTTTTGTGAGTTGGTACGAGCACCTATGTCCACGGGAAGGAGAAAATAAAATTTTAACTATATTAAAGAGAGCTTATAACTCTTAGGATCACAGTCATTCACCTAAGAGGCATACAAATGAATTCTTAGCCTTCTTCTTCTTCCACAAGCATCAAATCCCTAACCCTATTTTAGTTCTGGGATGGGCACTGAGAAAAACATATTGAACTATTAACCATAGCTTGCTGTTTTTGCATTTATAGGACCCTCGAAATCAGATCCTGAAAACAACAGGCGCTTGGATGCCTCTGAGCACCCAGGTCTTTGCCTGTCGGGCGCCAAAGCATATGGGTACCAAAAAACTCCTCCACAACTCCATATATCACGCCTTGCTCATCATGCTTCTCAAAGAAGCCGCCCCTGTCACAATTGGACCCTGTATCCCACCCAACCCCAACTTCCCAACCCCTTACCTCACGCTTCATTCTAAACATGCAATTTACACTAATCTCTATAGGATAAGTAGTTGAGTTGTTTTAGGGTGTAAATTATTTTTAATTTCTAAAAAAATTCAAGATATAAAAAATACTTTTTAATACATATGACAAACTATTATTATTTATCACTTAGTTAAACTATACACAAATTTTTATATAATATAGTTAATTTTATAATTTTTATATAAATATAGGATATAGATTTTTATAATTTTTATATAATAGAGTTAATTATATAATTTTATAATTTTTATATAATAGAGTTAATTTTATAATTTATTAATTTTTATATGAATATAGGATAGAGATTAGAAATTTAATTTAATCCCACAAATTTTAAAAAAATAAAAGAGATATTATAAGGAATATATAAAATACTATTAATGCTCACAAGAAAATATATACTATATAAAATACTCCTTAGCATTGAAATGGCATATAAACTATTATTAGTGCTATAGTGTAACAAAATATTATTGTATATATGTAATATGTAATAGATATTTGTAGTTTATTCCACTTTCATAGCTTAATCAACTTAAAGTTAACAATAAATAACTATAAAAAGTTAAAAAGATAAATCGAATAAGTTTTTGAGCTTAGTTAAAAAGATAATTTGTTACTATAAAGAAGTAAAGAAGTTTGTTTTATGCATGCAACAACTATGAAAAAATTAAGAATGCTAAAAATTTTAAAAAGAAAATGTTTATTGTAAACCAACAAATTAGTTAATCTAGCATTAAGCATGGGAGTATTAGCACTCTTCATGATAAGTGCCAAAAATACATTGCCTTAGGATATTTGTAGCATTTTTTTCATGTAGAATGACTATCACATTCTCTTAAATGCAAATCATTGACAATGCAAGATTCTTCAATTTTAGCCACATATCTTATGCTTATACAATTATATGATTATTGTGGAAGGAATTATTGTAAATAAAGTGTCTATTATTGTCATGCATGACTCTTGAGTAAAAGTTATCTAGTTTTTAAGCACTCTAACAATAGTGCATATAAATTATCATATATTTCTATAAAATTAACCACTTTATTTCTTTCATTATAGATATGTTCAATATAAAATTTCTTAAATTTTAAAATTTCAGCCTACATGGCTCTTAGGTATAATTTTTGAATTTTTTCTTTGGCCTCATAAGATCCCCTTAGCTTACATCAAGTTAGGAATTGGAAAGAACATTCAAGCAACTAACTTTAACATCATTTGTAAGCCTGAGACAATTCATTATTTCCATATACTCTTGTTAGTTTTTGGCATCCTAGAATTTAAGAGGAATGGATAATAGGAGTACTCATTATGTCTAATTATAAAAATGCCTACATTGATGATATGTGTTCTTGGTGAACTACAAGTGAGCATTATTTAAGGCGTTTTGAATAAGTTCACTTTTTTATTAGGCATTCCTTTGTGGTCATTATAAGAATGATCGTCTATGAAATTTTCCAACATTTTGAAATTTGATAACATTCTAAAAATTTATAGTATTATAAAAAAGACAAAAGTTTTAAAATATATTTAGTCAGTCATCTTACTTATCTAGCTTTTGGAGTATGGTCTTCTCCAATTGGTTCAAAGAATAATTGCTCAAACGTTGGATTATAAGAACTAGAGAAAATGCTATATTTTTTATCAATTAGTAGCCCAACTTTCCACTAACCAATGCATGACTATAGAAGTGAATAGGCATGTATGCATTATTTTGTTCTCTAGGAAAAACTATAGTCAATTCATCTTGATCAACACCAATATAAAGAAAAATAGTATATCATTAGGTTGTGGCCCAATTAAGGTGGGCAAGAGTGCAAAATATGCCTTTAATCATTTAAAGACCACAACACATTCACTAATCGATCTTAATCAGTCAATCACCCATTTAAGGTGGGTAAGAATGCTAAATATGTGTAACAAGACAAAGTTGTTAATTAGTAATTATTAGTCTAATCAGTCTAAAATCATCTCCATTAGTCTATAAATATTATTTAGAACCAACCTTTGAATTTTTGTTCGATTAAGAGCTCATTTGAATTTATTGAGTATTTTAATGTATTTATTTAATAAAAAAATTAAGATAATTAAAATGAAATCTGATTAAAAATCTAACTTTATTTTTTAGTTCCTCAGCCCAAAATTAGCTTGGGATGAATTTTTAGAATTTTTCAAAGCACGTTTGACTATTTAATTTTAATTAAATAAAAAAATAATTATTTAAACATTCAATTAATTAATTTAACGGACGGGTTAACGGTGCTCGACCCGCTATTTGATCAAACAATGGGTTCAATCAGCACCGTCTGTGACTCATCACATCCTGATTAGACGACGACATGCCGTCCTCTACGCATGGGCTCTACCCTCGCACACGCGCGTGCAAGAGCGAATGTCACCGCTGAAGCCATGCCTTAAAGGCATCATTGGCTCCATAATCGATGATAGTAAGCATTACAAGCAAAAACTGTCAGTTTTTTGATCCTAAAGATCAAATTGTCGTCATCCCAAACCATCCATCAAAACCCTAATTACATATCGAGGTAATTTCTTTTCTCCCCATCGTTTAAGCTTGCAAATCATTTAATTTCATTCAATTGATTATTTCATCTTATTTTGAATGATTATTGAGCTCCAATCGAGCTTAATTGGAGCTCGATTCCGTTAGTCCCAAGCACAATAATTCTAAAATCATGAAATTAGGGTTTCATTGTTATGTAATGTCAAACAACCATTATATATGCATCTTGTAGATCTCGAAGCATCATTTTAACATATGGCATGCCTCTTGAATCGCATCCCATGCCAAGAACTTTGATGCCCTAGCCCCATTGATTTGGAGAATGGATGGGGAAGGCCTATTGTAACAACCCGAGTTGTTATCATAGTTAATTAGGACTAACCCTAAGCATTAAACACAATTAAAAGTGCTAATTAAGTCAATTGGAGTCAACCTCTGAGACCTAGTTCAAATTAGAAGTCAAATGGATCGAATCATAATTTATGGAAATCCAGAAACCCTAAAAATTGACCTATTTAAATTGACCTCCGATCGAAAAACGAACACCGCCATTGCGCTCATTGACCCCAAATTAGCTTGGGGTGAAGTTTTCAGGTCAATCGGAAGTCGTCAAAAAAACAAATTCGACGAATATTTTAATAATAAAAATACCCCGGAAATCGAGGTATCAAAATACTCACCGGATCAAAAATCCGACCTCACCATTGCATTCCTCATGCCTCAATTAGCTAGGAAAACATGTTTGAATTTTTTTTATATATATAATCTAATTATTTTATTTAAATAAGGAATTAAATTAAATTAAATTAAATTTTTAAGTGGATTAACGGCGACGTCAGACTGCTGCGCCATTACCCCCTCCTGCCGTCGGATCTAACGACGGATCCGGGCCGTTCATCGGCCGATCGAACGGCACGCGGATCGTCTTCCCCGACCCCCTCTGCACGCACGCCACGCGGCGAGACGCCGCGAGCCTGCCCAATCCGGCGCCTCGCGACCTCGACGGCTCCGCCACCTCCCATTATAGCTTCACTCGAGCTTTAGGGTTCGATGACTAGAGGATCCCAGGGGAACCACCGACGCTAGAGACAACTCAGTGAACCCTAATCGAGCCGCGACCGTCCATCAGGTACCCCTCAATCCCACGAATAATCGTATGCAAATGCTAGATTATTGTGTTGCATGTCTATTCCGCGAAGTGGATTACACTATGATCGACTCGGATCGATCGATCAAGCACTCGATCGATCGAATTTGAGGGAGACGCAACAGTGCAAACCGCTACGCCTCCTTCGCCGAGCCCGTAGGACCTAGGGTTGAGCGCGCCGGCCGCGTCTGACCTCCTCCGGCGCCGCCAAGTCACCAAAAGGAAGGTCTCAGAGAGACCTTCCCGGCGGCATGTGGGCAGAGGCGCGACGTCGCCGAACGGGCCCCCATTTTTCGTGCCCTAGCCGGCCGTCTCGGGAAGTTCCGCAGCGCAGCTGGGTCGGGCTGGGTCGACCTGGGCCCGACCCGTAGGGTTTCGAGCCTGCGTTTGCAGACTGTGGAGCCCGCAGCGCGAGCTGGCCCTACCCAAGCCTGACGTGTGGCGGCCTCTGCCGCAGCCGCAGAGGTGGGGCCCGCCTCCGTCTCGGGTGCCAATGAGCCACTGCCACGTGGCAGTGGCGGGTCCCGCCGCCGTCCTTTACTTGCAGAAATCATAATTAGTAATAATTATATATATATATATATATATAATTATATATGTATTAGATATAATAAGTATAATTAAGTAATGAATAATTAGTTATTAATTATAATTAGTAGTTAGTTAATTAATATTAATTAATGCTAATTAACTGTTAATCCATATTAAACAGTACCCTAAATATTAATTAATGCATATAATTAACTAACTAAGATTGTTAACAGTAAGCAGTAATTAACTCTATTAATTAATTAATTAAGAATAACTTAACTATTAATAAATAGTACTTAATAATATTTTGTAATAATCAGTAAATTAATATATATATATATATATAGTAAAATTAATAATTTAACAACTATTAACCTATTGATTAATCCTAACCTTAGGATTAATAATTATAAGCAGATAATTGATTAAGACTTAACCATTAATTATCTTAATCCTAATTAAGCAGTAGTAATAATAATATTATACTCAAAATAATTAAAATAAATAGATAAATAATTAATATTTAATTAATCACAGATTAATTATTAATTAATTTCAGATTAATTAAAAGATTAATAAATTCAAAAATCATATAAATAAATTTTAGGAATGAATAGTAAAATCATTTAAATTAAATAAATGAACAGTAAATTAATTTAAATTGTATTTTTGAATAGTAATCTTAAAAGTTTAATAAATTTTTATAGGATGATTCAAACATAGTTAATATAGGTCTTAAAATACTCAGAAAAATATAAGGAATCAAATAACGTAATGTAAAAATTTATTTCGGGGTACGTATATCGAGGTAGCATTTTATGACCTTTTTAGAGCCTCATAACTTTTTACCCTGTTATCGAAACATAGTCAATATGGATCTTAAAATGCTCAGGAGAGCGGCCCCATTACCGTCGTAGTATTAGTTTTCTCATTTGGTCATCAGGATAAAAAGTCAACCATAGAATTTAGAGTTGACTTTAGTGAAAAATGACCAAATTGCCCCTAGAATTCAAACGATCATAACTTGGTCAATTCAACTCCAAATTCAAAAATTTAAAATGCTAACTAGTTTAGAATTTCGATGTCACCAATAAACTGAAATAATATTTAGGTTCTGAACCCTAGAAATTTAGAAAATGACCAAAATACTCCCAACTTTAGTTAGGTCATAACTTGACCATTTGAGGTCCAAATTGGGTCTACTCCCTATTAGCATACTCAGTATATTATAGGAAAGCTATAGAAATTGAGTTTGCTGAAATTGGAATTCAAATGAAAAAGTTCAGTTTTTGTCACTCGTTGACCGACTCGAATTTACCAAATTGCCCTTCGAACTTAAAACATCCATAATTTAGTCAATCGACCTCAGAATGTAGTGTTCTTGGACTCTATGGAATCCTTGAATAATAACCTACCATAAACTGTATAGAAACTTAGTTTTCAGTAGAGTGAAAATTACTTAAATGCCCTTAAGTCAAAAACCTTAGTTCGAACCTGTAGGGTCCGTCTCTCGTCCAAATTGGACGTACTCACTATCTATCTTCAAGTTATATAGTAAAGAATCAGTTGGAATTAAGAGAATTCAATTCTGATTCTTAAGTCAAAAGTTGACTTTTTGACCCTTAAAGTAGGGGCAAAATGGTCATTTTGCCTTAAGATTGGATTAAGTACCCTTACCTTTTAGTTATCATTCCAAAACACTAAAACTAATGTTATAATTTTCTTAGTATCAATCAAGTGAATGAAATCAACCCTTAAGTTAAATTCCAATGATTTCTGTTAAGTCTTAAGCACTACACCTTAAGGACCTTTCTTGAGAATAGAAATAGATCATATGTTAGAATTTATTCGTTGGGTAAATTGGGTTATCCAACAGGTGAAACCTTGGTTTATTAGTTTCTAGACTATTTTTTATTTTACAACTCGTTATGATTATTTTATCTTTTAACCCTAGATTTAAGGTAGGAGATTCATCCTATTAAGTTTGATTACTTAATAGAATTTGCCTTAACTAGTAGATCACTTATAGAATAAAATCTAAAACTTAGATCTTATCCTTTGGATTATGTGATTAAACCTAATTCTCGTAGTGTTTAATCCATAATCTATAGGTTTAGAAGATCTTGATCAGATCTTAGTTAGAACATCAAAATTCACAAAATTAAGACGTATGATTTATTAATTTAACTCGTAGTCATCTATCTGATTGAGCTAGATTAGAACCTGATCAGTTCTAATCCTTTTTAACTTATAAGAACAAATTTTTGAGTTACACTCGATAGTAGGAAAACGGTGATCCTGAACTTGTGTAACTTGTAATAGTTAGAATGGTTAAGTAGAAAACAAATAATATCACCATGTTTAGTAGAGTCCCCTACTTACTTTGATATTTTGTTGCTACGCATTCCTTGTATCTTTGTGCCATATTTCATTGAGCATATCATATAAGACATATGATGCATGAATAAACTGTTAGGAAAATATGGAGACTCCTTAGATTTCTTGTGAAAATATTAAAGTGATTAATGAAAAGATGATAATTATTTGGACTACCTCTCAGATATTTCCTTGTTGCCTAGCCTCCTTATGTCGCCAGGGGAATGACCTATTTTGTTGTGTGCCTAGTTTACTAGCCTCCTTATGTCGCTAGGGGTACACCGTTGGTGCCTTAGCCGTACTGGTGTTAAGGTTGCCTTGTATACTTAGTTTACTAGCCTCCTTATGTCACTAGGGGCATACAGTTGGGCCTTAACCGTACTGGTGCTAAGACCCTTCGCTTGCTTTGTGTGCTTATTTGCCTAGCTTCCTTATGTCGCTAGGGGTACACAGTCTTATGACTTAGCCGTGATGGTGCTAAGCTTCTTTGGTATCCGATAGGCTAGAGTAGCTCTTTTCTGTATGGCGGTCGATGCACGTATGGCCTTATATGCAATTTTTGTTGTTACTTTTCAGTATTCTTATTTTGTCAGCTATTTCCTTGTACTGCTTTTATCTATATTTAGGATGTTAGAATCTTGCTGCTATATATATGTACCACTGCTGAGTTAACTTATTTTAATCGACATATTTTCTGTTGATCATCAGCATGTTTAGGATGTAGAACTTTTCTTACAGCACTTGTTTAGTTATGTATATTTATATGCCCTTTCTTATTTAGTTTGTATACGAGGCATGTCTCAGCCTCTTTCCTTTCCTTTGCTTAAATTATAAATGATAGTTTATAGCTTTCCCTTTTCTTTTGTATTTCCTACTGCTCCTTTATATATATATATATATATATATATATATATATATATATATATATATATGTTGCCTAGATATTGTAGAATGGTGATATTACTTAACACATATAACAATTCATCAGCTTAAAATGTACTTAGATAATTGTCTAACCAGATTTTTTTTTTCTTTGGCTAGGGCCCTACATTGTGAAATTGACAATGACAGATCCTCTTTAGTTAGATGAGCAGGAGTTAGGAGTGAAGCCATACCCAGAGGAGGAGCCTGTGGAAGAAGCCGCTGTTTAGTATTTATTTTATATGTGAGGATGAGAGTATTTGCACTTTTTTTATTCAAACTGTTAAATGTTGTAATAATACAGGTACATTGACTGCGTATTTGGATTATATGCTTATATTCTGAGTTCTACTTTTGCTATTTATATTATGATACTTGGATGATTTACATTTCCTTAAATCGCTTCCACACTCTGTACGTTTACTTATATAGTGACTGCTAGATTGATTTTGTGTTAATCCTTCCCTAATCAGTGGATTGTGGAGTCTATCCTAATCCAATGGTAAGTGAGGGGTTAGCCAGAGTGACACCCCACCCTTAACCTAATCCTTCGACAGATTAAGGGCGCGGGGTGCCACACCTATAGTGCTGGGCGGGTCGAGGACCTGACTCGCGCGGCACTGCCCCAAACCTACTCATGCGAGCGCTCCGCATGCATGCGAGAGCCGCCATGTAACAACCCTAGTGTTGTTACACTCAATTAGAAGCCTAATCAACTCCAATTCTCTTCTAGTACTCTTATAATAGTATTAAAAGCCTTCACTTCAAGTTTGATGTAATTTGGAGATCATTTGCGATTTACAAACATTCTTGATTTTTTGATAATTCTGAGAAATACCTATTTTATATTTATCTCGGAGCAAAATCAGAGTTCACCATTGGACTCCTCACCCCTAAATTAGCTATGAGTGGTAATTTGGAAATGTTTGGAACTCATCAAATTTTCTTCGAATATTTTAATATTATTTAAATACTCGAAAATTTATGATAATTAAATTGACTTTCGATCAAAAATTTGATTGCATTTTTGAGTTTCTCACCCCTCAATTAGGTAAGGGTGAATTTTTAGGATTTTCTAGACTCCGTTTGGTTATTTAATTTTTAGTAATTAAATATGTATAATTTATTAATTAATTAAAGTATTTAATATAATTTAAATTATATTTATTTAATTATTTTCCAATGGCTAATTTGTAATCGAGGAAATCTGTTATAATGCAGCGTGCATGGGACAACGATCCATCTCCATCTGGACCGTCGTGTGGATTCTGATCTGGATCAAGCGGCGCTGGATCAACCTGTTTGATCTGGCCATCGGATCTGGATCTAGATCTGATGGCCAGAATTAAATCATGCACGTCTTCTGCTAGATCATCCATGGCCACTCAGAGTGTAGGTGGCCGTAGCACGAGCTGGCCAACCAGCTCACCCCAGCCCCTTCTAACCTCTTCTCCTGATTCCACTCCTCCATTCCTTTCATTCGAGAACATTTTCTGGAGTTAAGTGCTGCTATTGCACTTGCTGGATCTTGTCAAAGGTTTGCCAGACCATGAGCTTTAAGACCTTCCAAGTACCGATCCATTGATCATCTCCTCTAATTAATTCTTCTATTGTTATTCCGAGCCAATGTGCATCAATCTTGACTTAGATCGAGCTCGATCGAGCCTGGATATTGGAAACCCTCCATAGTGGTTCGACAGAGTAGCCCGAGTCCACCCCTTTGTACCTATGGCATCATCCCATCGATGCTATCGTCGACCCCATGGTCTGGTCTTTGGCCCGTTGAGTCGGGTGTGGCGAGAGCTCTCCAACGGTATGCTGGCCGCACAGTGAGACCCTCGGGTTCGACTGGGAGGTCGAACCCTAGAGCATCCCTTACGGATCTCTTTCGTGGATGAAGCGGCTCAAGACAGGGCATGTCACTGCTGGCCCTTCCAGCAAGACCGGTCCGGTTCATGTCTCGAACCGCACCATGGCACGGATACCCGTGTGTGCCTTAGGACGATTTGAGTAGCCCACTGTGGCTGACGCGTGTCTACGTTGCATGGTCATCCGCGCGGTTATCGTGTCGGTCGGCGTGATTTTCCATGCTGCTGGTTTGTGCGCTGCTTAGTAATCAGTGTCGACTGTTATTATGAATTAAATTAATGTTAATTAATTCTAAAATAATACAAATTTTATTTCATTCATAACTTTAATAATACATGTCCAAAATATATGAAATTATATGTCATTTAAATCAGGAAAATGAGATGAAGACATTGGTATAATTCAATTTAGAATTTGAATCCTAATTTTTATAATCACTTTTTAACCCTAGTTAGGAGTCCCAAAAACCCTAATTTCTAACCAATTTTAACATACTTAGTATCATTCTTCTCCTTATAATATAAGAATTTCATATTTGATATTATTATTTTATTTGGACAAAAAATGGTTAAATTAGGTATTTGGCTTCTTAATTAGTAGAACTGTGTGATTTCATGACTTCTTAAATTGCATGTTTTAGATTATTAAACCCTAGGACAACAAGCATATCCCATTTTATTTAATTTCCATGTCATTTCAAATGCAAGTTTGAACTTGAATAATTATGATTTAGATGCTTGTGTACTTAGAAAAACATTGATTCAACCCTCAACATTAGGAGAGATATTGTATGTTTAATTACTTAGCCTTGATTTGCTTGAGATCTTAAGAGCTAGTTATCCCTCCTATTTAATGCATTTAACTTTAGTACTTATATCCTTATAGGATGTGAACTTATTAGGACTAGTTTCCAACACTTATAATTTATCTTAGAAATCATTCCATTTAGCTCCTAATTCTAATTTAAGTTCTCTAGCAATTGAATTTATAGTGTTCCTTAGCTCCCTAATGTGATTTAAATATTCTATAACTTCATCAACCTACATCCTTTAGTGAGCTAGAATTAGTAGTTTATAATCCTTCCTCTTCCGTACACTTAGACCTCTCATAAGAATGTTCATAAATGTAGTGATTGATTAGGCAAGATCCTTTCAGTTGTAAGTTAGTTTAGATGAACTTTAGTAGTGGACCTTATGTTCTCACCTCTTTAGGTGTAGTAAGTCCCTAGCCATTACCTTCCCCCACTAGTTCACTAAACCTTGAATTTAGTAACCAATACTACTTATGCGATTTAGGATTAGTATAGGATTGGCCACATTTTGCATTAATATACCTATAAATTATTTTGTAATTTCATAAACTTAAGTCAAATTACTATTTTCCAATACCTAATTCACTTATAGTATTACTTATAATTAACTTAGAGATCAATATATATAAATCAATTGGGAGCTTAATTAGCTCCAATCATTAAGTTAGATAACTTAAATATTAGATAACTTTGAATATCACATTGTTTGCAAT
This sequence comes from Gastrodia elata, assembly GCA_016760335.1. NCBI lineage: Eukaryota > Viridiplantae > Streptophyta > Magnoliopsida > Asparagales > Orchidaceae > Gastrodia > Gastrodia elata. The sequence goes on along the minus strand of CM028670.1, from coordinate 63,115,616 downwards.
TACTTGAATTCCTTGAATGCATGCTTTGCTTTGAGATTACAACCTTGAATATATATATATATATATATATATATATATATATATATATATATATATATATATATATATATATAAAAGATATTGTGCATAATTAAAACAGTTATAATAAATTATAAGGGTTTCTTGGTGATAGCATGGGCAGGCTTAGGGAGAATATAAGAAGATCTCACATATCTCAGAGGAAGAATGTGAGTGTTTATTTTCTATGAGACCCCGTTTTCCTTACTAGTTAGGCAGATGTGCTTAACTCATCGCTCATTCTGTAACTTTGCCCACAGAACGAAAAACTTAAAATAACTTGAATAAATTAAATATTGATTGTGATGACTCTTCATAGCCCTTGAGCTATGCTTTCTTTTCATAGTCTTTGACTATGCCTTCTTAGCCCAAGAGGCTAAGCTTCTTCTTACTTTACTTACTATACACTCACTTATTATACTGTGCTTTACTTTACTATAGTCATACTTTATGCAATTATGTTGCTTTACTTATATTTCATGCTTCACTTCTTTAGCTTCCCTTACTTAGCATAATATTCATTAAATATATTCATATAATTATTTTATACTTTCATATGCACATTAGTAGTTTATAATCTTATTAGAATATTTTTCTACCTTACTTGTTGTTGCTGACTAGAGCAAATATGCTTGTGAGTTCTTACTCCTTTCTTACTTACTGTCTTCCATTCAATTATTTTACTTTTGCTTTGATGCTTTAAATGCTCTGCTACTAGTGCTTAATTGTAAATTTGTATATGTGATATCCAACTAAGTTGTAATTAAAAATTTAGCCAATCTTAAAATGTACTTAGACTCTTTAGTCTAATTATATTTTTTTTTTGGCTGTGTCATACCGTATTTTATAAACCAAAAATACGGTAGATCAGAAGCATTTTCTGGATAGTGGAGCTGGTCCTAGTTCTAGACACTAGTAGCATTTGAAGAAATTCTGCTTCCGCACCTTTTTATTTTATTGCTTGTGAGCGAGAGAATTTACTTTAATTACTCTTTAATTTCAGTTTATAATAATTTAATTTTTGCAATATTTTTACTTTATTATGTGATGGATTTACTTCCATATAAATTGATTAGTTTGGATAATGGATTGTATGCATTTCCTACTTGCATATATTTCTCTACTTGTATACTTTATTTCTTAACTTACAGTCGCACAAAGATTCTTGGCCACACAGCACTGAATGTTAGTTTGGTTTCTTTCTGATTCAGTGTTAAGTGATGTGGTAACACTCTAGTATTGGATTGGGTTCTTGATTTAATATTGGGGTTGTTGCAACTGGTATTAGAGCTAATATTGAGAAAATTAAGTTAAGAAGATATCCACTTATCCAAGGCACTCAACACGAAAAAGCAAAAACATTTAAGAATGTCACCATAGGATAGTAAATGCCTTATACTCCAATAATTGATCTAAATTTAACTTGAACTTTAAAAAAATAATTGGCTCTCAGATGATAGATTAAGAGTCAAATCTAAATAATTATTCTAAGTTGTTCTTCCAATATTAGGAAGAAAATTATTTGAATGTGTGGAGCCCTGTACCTTTCATGGTCATGCTAACACTGAGATTAACATGATTATAGCGAATATGGTCACCGTGTGGCAACCTTCCCAACTATGGTCGAGTCAGGTATAAGCCCAACCTGCCTTAATTGGAAGACTTGTCACCAAAATTGAAAGTCATGCATCACAATATAAAAGTAGCGGAAGCAAGTAAAAGTGTAATATCCACATCCACAGCACAGTAGTAAAAAAGTAAAGATAGTAACTCAGCTCAATATGCAAATATAGAAAGTAAATACATCTATAATATTTAATTATTACAATTGAGTTTAAAATGAAAGGGACACTTGTACTCAAAAGCTAAAATTAAATCTAACTAAACCTCAGCATGAGGAAGGTCCTCCTCCTGACTAAGCTCCTCCCCAGAGACAACCTCAACGAACAGCTTTGAATCTGACATTGTCGGTATCGCAATGCTAAGGCCCCAACCAAGTAAGGAAAAACTTACAGTTAGACAATTTTCTAAGCATATTTTAAGCTGATTTAATGAGTTGCATATTTTAAGATATCATATTTTACTAATATGCAAGTATTTAAAAAGTACAACAAGTAATAAAAATCAGATAATTATAAATAAAACATTTATAACTAAGCAAAACAAAGTATGTAAAGCTGTATACCTCAATTAGAAGCTGCAATAAGATTAAGCAGTAAATATATAAATGACTGAAAGTAAATTTATCCTAACATGCTCATGATCATCTGAATATGTACTAATTTACAAAATAACCAAACTGTACTTAAAAGTAAAATCAAGCTAAAACAAAACTAATAACATAATATATACAAGTAACTGAATTGAAATAACTGTATTGAAATGAATTGAAAATGAACAAAAAATAATAAAACATATGCATAATTGATATATAAAACTTGGCTAAATAAAGCCACTGAACTGAAAGAGAGTTTAACATAAATAACCCTTGCCAACCATAGAGATATATCTAGTTAGACTTAAAGGATCAGAAAAGAGAGATATGCCTAAATTAGACTTGCCATAATAAAAACTGGCTAAATGAAGCCACTGAACAAAAAAGTCTAACATATATCATCCTGGCCAACCACAGAGCCTAGGTTTAGTTAGACTATAGAATCACATATATCATGTTGGCCAATCATAGAGCTTAGGTCTAGTCTATTCTATATCAAAAGAATTGAACTGAAGAGGCAGACTAATTATAAAACACTTTACTGAATTGAGAACTGAATGAACTAAATAAATTGATTGAACTGATTAAACTGAATAAATGAATGAACTAATTTATAATTATATGGTGTTTTATGCATTCAAAGTGACATATGATATGTATAAATTACCCCATATTCAAGTATTATGTGCAAGGTATAAAGCTCAAAATATAAGGTATGTAAAGCAACAATATTTAAGTAGGCAAGAGACTCTACTAAACATATGTGATATATGTTATTATCTAATTTAATATGTTATATCTATTTTGAGATAGTACAAACTTAGGATACCCAATATCCAACTATCATGTACAACCTTAGATATACATCCTTAAAGTTAACATTAAAACGTAGCAAGTTCTAATTCATAATTAGAAATGACGGCTATAAAGGTTAAGTAATTAATCAATGACTTAATTAATGTATTTTAATAGCTCAAACCCAATCTTGATTATGCCAACCAAGATAAAGGATTCTGGGTTTAAACTCTAAATTGGGGTTCAAACTTGAATCCAAGGTGCTACTCTTTTAAGGATCTAAGGGTTCACACCCATGCTTATTCTAAAGTTAGAAGATCTTAGAAGCTGAAAGATTAAAAAAACTTTGATCTTATAGAAAGGTTGAATATATAATTATAAGATAAAATAATTAACAAGAACTTTATAAATCTAAGATCTAGATTTAATCTATAGAATAATCACTTTATTCTATAGGTTAAATCAACATAAACCCATAAAAAAAAGATTTCAAAGGACTAAATAAAATAAGAATTTTAAGGATGGAATGATACAATTCAAATGGATTGATTATGAATAACTACTAAGGATCTAAAATCAAAGAGTTAGCTTTAATTACTTAAGATCTCAATTAATATTTAGACTTAGGATTCCTCATTAGGTATTTACTTTATGAATAATCATTATGATAAATTTAGATAAGTTAATTAACACTGATTTCATAAGGTTAAATTTTATCAAGCAAGATTAAATGAAGGATCTAAGATCACTTTAAGATCTTAATGATTTAAGTGAAAATCAAGAGGAATTAAGCTTTAAATAATCAGGATCAATCAACTAAGTTTAAGAACTCAAGGAATAATCCTTAAATATTATATTACTGATTAAAAGAATTTTAATGATATTTTTAGGGTTTAAGGGCTCTCGAACTAACATTTGGTCAAAATGACAAAAATACTCTTTTTAAGGTTAAAATTGAGGTTTTAAGATTTAAGTATCCAAATTAATTCTAATCAATTTTAATAGACTTAATATCTAATGAGGAGAATAAAACTATAAAATTCAAGTTTAGATCTAAGGATGATTTAATTAGCACGAATCACTTTTCAAGGTTAAGAAAAGTGATCAAGGAGATTAGGACTTAAAATATGATTTTAAGCTCATATATGGGTTCTAGTGAACCTAAGAAGACATTAGGCAATAGGTTCATCAAAATCAAAAGCTAAACAAGGTCATTATATAATAATTAAGATTTAGGGTAATTAAGAAGTGATAAGCAAATTTAGAACTACTAAAATATTTTAAAAGTATACATGGGTTCCTTTCTGTCTCATGAGCAATTAGAGATCTTAATCATATAATTTGGCCATTCAATGAATTAATTATTCATTAATTAAGATTATAGAAAGATTAGGCTAAATTAGAAATTTTAATGACAGAAAGTGAAATATTATTTTAGATTATTGTTCCTTGCATTTTTTTAATTAAAATGTATATTGGATCATACCATTTGGATAAGTATAGCTTGAGTTATTTCATTAATTTAATCTGAATGTTTTGGATTAATTAAACAATAGGTTAATTAATATGTTTTATTTATAAATTAATTTATATCAGGAATTTAATTCCATAATTCATATTAATAGCCTGACCCATAAAACAAAAGGCACGTGTCAGATCGGGGCCTGTCTGGGTTGGTACTGTCGCACCGTGCGGGCCTGGGCTGGCCCGGCCCGATGTGACATTGTCATCATCCCTGCTCTCCTTTTGTAATAGGCTGGCTAGGGATAGCTTCTAGAGGCAAATTCTCTGCACCTAGGTTGTGCCACCGCCTCTCTTCAATCGCTACATGATCCTTGAGTCCAGACACATTGATTCAACCATGAAGCCTTCTCTGGGATGAACCAGATCGCCAGAAGACTACTATGTGGATTCGGCCCTAACACAACATATAGGGTTTACTATGATGAGGCAATTCTCCTCACAGAGGCTGCCATTTGACCAGAGCTTGATCCATACACCATTTTGGTGGTGAGGTAGATTGAAGCCTTATAGCCATGACGACTGGGAGGTTCCAGATTGTCAGGTCCTTACTTGAGCTCGACTGTGAGCTTTCGGTAAAACTCGATTGATTCGAACGATAGATTGGAGCTATCCCAAACCCCAGGGACAATCACATTGGGTCTGGTTAGGTTGCATGAACAATCAGAGAATGGAAACATATAGGGATTGAGCCCGAAAATGCCAGAGGGGTGTCGACACCTTCTTTGGCTGGAGTTCCATCAATATAGTGAATTCTCACTGTTTGGATTGAACTAGCTCAATCTAGATCAACACAAGCATCCTAGAGACTAGGGAAAGACATTTCAGAGCATTACAGCACAACCCTAAGCACGAAGGATTAACATTGGATACACCCGATCCAATGGGGTAGGTAACGACCGCCTCTTAATCATCATTGAGTTACATTAACTCCACTACGATTAAGAGATGGTTGTCATTAACATCACAGATAATAAGCGGAATATCCATGGAATTAATTCTAAGGTGAGTAAGACCTTAGCATAAACATAAGTAAAGTAGTGCAGAAAATAAGAAAAAAGGCATTCAGACATAATCCACATTTGCCCATTTACATACAAAACATTAATTGCTAAGCAATAAAAAAGTTTATTTATTACAATTTTTATTAAATGCGGGTAAAGAAGATATCTCATTCAGCGAGCCGCTCCTTACTTTAACCTTCTATTTAGCTTAATTTTCAAGTACTGGATCTGACCTATACCCTTGATCTGCCATATGTGCATATATGACAGGGCATAGCTAAAAAAAAAAAATTGGTTAGACTTTAATAAGCTTAAGTACAATTTAAATTATTAATAAGTTAATGAATTTTAAGATATCACCATTTATATAAACTATACAAAATAAACAAGCATATAGGAGTGGCAAGCATACAAAAGAATGTGACAAATTATAAATAAATCATTTATAACTAAATAATAAGTGAGGCAAGAGAACATATCTCGATACTAAATTTGTGACAAGGTAAAGCATATATGTATAAATAAAGTAAGAAAAAGTACTGAAAGAAAATACTCATCCTAAACATGTTAATAATCATATGAATTATGCAAGTTTTAATAGTAAGTAATCTGTCTATGATATGTATAAATAAACGGTAAAGAAATCTAGCATCCTATAAGTATACAAGTAAGCAAGTAAAATAAATCTAATTGCAGTAAAAAGTAACAGCAAACACTAAACAGGTATGTAAAGGCCGCCATATCAATAGGGTTGGCCAATCGGGCCATGGTAAATTCCCATAACCTTTCTGGGCTAGGGCAGAAGTTACCATAGACTTTCTGGGCTATGGCAGAAACAAAAATAGAAACAGTACTAAGGAGGCAGAAAATACACATGCAATGGATTTTATTTATTTTACTTTGCTTTTGTGGACACATCCAAAAGTGGCTGAGGATTTAAGCACGTCTGTAAGACTATTTGGGTTCTAAATTAACACAACACTCATCAATGAGTAATGCTAAGTAAGTTATCCCTTATTTCTCCTTACCCCACTGTCTAATGGAGGTAAAAGTGCACAAGAGCCGACCAAAAAATTGAACCCAATGAAATGTTATCATAATTATTTCAATATTTTTATTTTATGCTGCAATGTTATCTTGTATGATATGCTTAAGGTAATGACACAAATACAAGGAATGCAAAAGCAACAAGTAAATTAATAGTAGTAAGAGACTCTACTATACATGGTAATATCCATTATTATCTACTTTATCCATTATAACTATTCCAAGTTACACAAGTTCAAAATCTCTAATTCCTACTATCAAGTGAAACTTAGAAGCACGACCTTATAAGTTAAAAGTAATTAGAACTGATTAGGTTCTAATTTAATTCAATCAATATCACTTACAAGTTAAATAAGTAATCAACACATCCTATTTGATGAGTTTAGATGCTCTAAGCTAAGATCTAATCAAGATCTACTAATGATAGGGATTATGAATTAAATACCATGAATTGGGTTCAATTACATAATCCAAAGGGTAAAACTTAAGAAGTAAAGTTTAAGTCTGATTGTGAACTAATAATCAAGGCAAATTCTATTAAGCAAGATCAAACTTAATAGAATGTCTCTCCTAATTTTAATTTAAAGTTAGAAGATAAAATAATCAGAATTAAGTAGGAAATCTAAAAACTAATAAAATTAAGACTTCATTTATTGAATAACCCATTTGCTCAATGAATGAAATCTAACATAGTATCTATTTTTAATCTTAAGGAAAAGGTCTTAAGGTGAAGTGTAGATCCTAAAGAAATGTTTAAGTCTTGACTTAAAGTTTTAATTCATGTTCGCATATTTTACGATTTCCAACTAAGGTGATAATACTACTTAGTGGAAATTCACCAAGTAGTAATTACTATCCTACATTAGCAAAGAGTTACAACGTATTGATGTCGTGGTTTTCAGATAACAAATTAATCACTAACGATGCTAAGATTTATGCAAGTGATGTACACACTGTACATAGAGCTCAAGAAAATAATATAATTAAATGAATACATAATTTAGTAAAGTTCTAAGTACTTAACGTACCTGACACTTATCCACGACATTTTGCAATTTTTTTCACCGCTTAGAGACTCAAGTATTATGAACCTTTACTCTTAACACTTGCTTAGCATAGCTTATGCAACCAAAAGACCTCTAATTCTGTTTAAGAAGAAGAAACTACTTACAAATTTGAATAAACAAAATGGTTTGTAAGAAAAATAATAAAAATGATGGTATAATGATAGAGCCATAAATATCTTTTCCCATTATTTATTCATAGTCATTTAACATATAAGTTACTATACTAGTAAGGTTGCAACTTAGACAAAAATATTCGATTAAAAAAATTATTATTACTATAGGCCCAAATCCTTAAATGAGAAAATGCGGAGGATTTTAATATGAAATTAACCATCAATCAGCGCAAGGAAAATGTTAAACCAAGAGGAACATTTCTTTTAAGAAAAATTTTGCAAGCATTAAGAAGTATCTTAAAAGGAAATCGTAGCATTACTTAAACACATAGAAATGTGCAACTACTACCCCAAGATTCTCATGTGTAGTTTTAATTGACCAAGTGTTCTCACATCATAAATAAGTGTATGCAAAGATAGTTGAGGTCAAAATAATATCATGAAACTAGTATACTTTTAAATGAATACATTATGTTTAGGAGCTTCACATTTCTATTGAATGGAGGAAATAAAAGTGTGTAATTCAAGAAAGATAACTCTAATTTCATGAGTCATTGCAATAAAATAACATGAATATTATTTGTATGAAAAGTTGAAGAATGATTTAATGAAATTCAATGAATAAAATTGAGATTATAACTTGAAATGTATGGTAATATCTGGTGTCAACAGAAGTCGTTATTTATTAACTTACTTTCATTTTCATTTATACCAAATCTTATAAAGCTTATCAAAATTGATTGTGGTTGAATATTCTGCAAAATTTATAGGTTCGTAACTATATATTATTAGGAACTAGACTTGAATCATCATTAACTTCATTAAAAATTATAAACGAGAGATAAGAGATGAAATAAACTATAGATCATGCCAGAATGATTGAGATTGCAACCATGCGAGATAGTTAAGACAAACTTGAAAGAACAAGATTATGAACAATATGATTTCATCCTATTATAAAATTAACACTAAATATAATAGCACTAAACAATCATAGCTCTAGACTCTGCATGGGTTGAAAATAACCTTTCCTTTTTTTTTTTTTTAATCTGGAATTAAATTCCATATAATTTTACATGTAAACAATATAATTTTTCATGTGAAATTGTCAAAGTGATATTAAACAAAAACATCATTTAAACTAAGATTGCAAGGAAAGCTTTCTAAGAAGGTTTGAAAAATCTTAGTTGGAGCTCAGGAAGTAGTTGCTACTCTTTGCTTCAGTCAATTAACCTAAACATCAACTATGAAAGTTCACTCGCTATTTTGTTATATATTTACGCTGCTGCTCTTTACCACAAGCAGCAGCGATTGCGAGTTACGTATATCTCCTGAGTTTGTTTTAGTATATTAATCCTTCTTTATGTTCATTCATTCTTTAACTAATTATATGTGCTGTTTTGGCCATATGCAGATTGTCGCACCTGATAAGATGCCAACAATCGTTCTTAAATATTTTGCTTTCTTTTGTTATTAAACAAATTCTCTCTTTTTTTTTTTCTTTTCTTTGAGCAGCTATTAATAATTTCATCACTATTAATATAGTTTATCATAATATTACACATAAAATAACTATAATTTACTCCTTAAAAACATAGTTTAAAATGCACAAATTACACTAACTAAACTCAAAACGCAGAATAAACTCTTCTAAGAACTGCTAATGAAGTAGAAATTTTAGGGAGCTCATAGTTTAGTACCTCGCTAATGGAAGGAGTTGCTAATCTCGGCCAAGGAAGGTGAAGAGCTTCGGCCAAGATAAGGAGGACTGCTGCTTGGCCATGGAGGATGAGGGTTGTTACTTGTTCATGGAGGAGGAGTTGTCGGCGCCGGTTATGGAGGAGAAGAGGCGCCGACCGCAAAGATGAGGAGGAGATTCGGTCATGAAGAAGGAGGGCTGCTGCTCGACCATGTAAGAAGAGGGTTGCTGCTCTTCCATGGAAGAAGAGGGTTGCTGCTCGTCCATGGAGGAGCCGGTTATGGAGGAGAAGAGGTGCCGACTGCAAGGATGAGGAGGAGATTCGGTCATGAAGAAGGATGGCTGCTGCTCGGCCATGGAAGAAGAGGGCTGCTACTCGTCCATGGAAGAAGATGGCTGCTGCTCGTCCATGGAGGAGGAGTTGTCGGCACCGACTATGGAGGAGGAGAGGTGCCGACCACAAGGATAAAGAGGAGGCAGCTTCTACATGTGTCATACAAAGGAGAGGTTTTCGATTATAATAATAAGGGATGGATTTAAGTTTCTTTTATTTGGATGATTGGATGGAGATCTAATGGTTGCATGCATGTTAAGAAAAATGAAGAGAGAGGATGAAGGAATAAAAGAATAATTAAAAAGTATAATAGTTAATTTTCATCTTTCTAATTATATATATTGCTCTTACAGTTGAATTCCAAATTGAACGAAATTTGGCCTGAACAAGCGTTTCAACAAGACAAATGCGATTGAACAAGAACTATCAAATTCAGATGAGTATTTTATTTTATATGAATTTTTAAGTGAAAAACTTAGAAAATTCATTACGATCAATTCGGAACTCGAAAATTAGTGAAACTTAAAATATAGCATCATCCTTTGATGCTTGACTTAAATATATAAAAATTTCTAAATTCTGATATATATATATATATATATATATATATATATATATATATATATATATATATAGTATCTATTATCAGCTCCTGAAGTTTAAACTTCACAAATTTATTTAGGACAATCCGGGATCCCAATTGTGCTCAAATTTTTATAGGAAGATCTCCTCAATATGATTTATTGGAGGATATTTTTATTTAATTTTTATTCTACTTAAACCAGGATTTGGAATTTTGTCTTAACCTGCTAAGGATTAGGTCTAAACGGCTCAATAACAATGTCGAGTTGTTACAGAGGCTGTACTTGGAGATGGCGAATTAACTGTGATTGTGGGTGAGATTGAGGGGAGTTGGAGCTTCCGGACAACTCAGGGAGTATCATAGGAAGTTTGAACACCAGAATTAGCCCTCTATCAGCGATACGTAGCAGCTAGAACGCCGGGAAAGCCGGGAACACCGAGAGAATTGAAAGGAAAAAATTGAAGGTTCACAATGAGTAAATGAGCTCATTATGAGTCTAAAAAGGTACATATAGGATAGAGGGAGGTCTAGGGCTGGATGCTATGGCTGGGAGCCATGGCTTAGGCTAGGCCTGAGGGGATTCTTCACTTACCGTAATTGGGATGGGTCAGACCTCAATTCTAGCTGGGAGTGCTCGGCAGGTGAAGGAAAGGATCCCAACGGTATACTTAACGTGGCACGGGAGTGGTAGACTGGCTGGGGACGTGGCTGCACGAAAAGGATTCGGCTGTTGGGCGCAGCTGAGGAAGGAGACGATCCACAGTCGCCGATGCTTCCAAGACAGTCTGATCGATCTTCAGTTGGAGCAGAACTGTCATGATCCTCAAACATCTAACGACCGATCTCAGAAAAGAGATCAACTGATGGATTGGATCTAAAGATCCAACAGACGATAGGGAATACTTAAGGCGAAGGGATAGATGCCGTCGGATCTCATCTCAGAACTGTAGAATGGTCAAGATATATCAGATCCGATTGAAGGCATGGGCCATTTGATTAGATCCACAGGATCAACGACCCAGATGGCGCTCGTGATTTGGGGTCAGCCGACTATTGGAAAAAGGATAGAATTGTAATTATGAAATGTTGGGAACCCTAATATGCAATTAAACAAATTAAATTAAATCTAAAAATAAGCCTAAATGATCTCCAAATTTTTTTAAAATTTTACTATTAACTAATTAGGGTGCAAGGAATTCAAAAATGTAATCAGATTTTAATTTGTAAATCAAAATGTTTCAGATAATATTCACAATCTTAAAATAAGCAAAACAACTATATTGCTCAAATGAGCTCCGATTGATTTCAAACTTTCAGGATTAGATTTAGATGACTCATTGAGTCAATGGAATGATAATTAGCACTTGATTAAGCTTGGATTAGCTAGTGTAACAGTTAGGGTTGTTATAGAATAGCTTAAAGTACGGTACGCTGTACGTTGGAGTGTCTCAAGCCGGAGGTGATGTCTTGAACAAGATTCTGAAGTATTATGTGTTCTGTGGCGATTGCATTCATGAGTTGGCAAGGGAATGGCTTTTTCGTGTCATAGAGAAATTTGAAGCAATAGGTTGCCCCAATCACGTCCGCTTCAGAATCATGGACCAACTGTTCGATAACTACGCCGAGAAGTAGTGGGATCGCTCCTTCAACAGACTCGTTCGTGAGAGTGGACGCCTCCATCGTTCCCCAATCAATCAAGACTTTGAAATCATATTTTATGCAAAGTTATGTAGATAATCATACTAGTTTTCTTTTATAGTAGCTTCTATCTTATTTTTGCATTCCAAGTACCTTTCATATTGCATTTTCTAAATCTTTTAAATTTTATTGAAAAGCTTTTCCATTTCATGGTTCCTAAATTATATCTTCTTTCTCTTCTTAGAATACATCATGAACCAGATACCCCTATTCCCTCAGTGGCAAAGGAATTTGCTTCTGCTACTCCTTCTCCAAATGAGAAAATGAAGAGCCTTATGAAGATAATGAAGGTGATAATAGAAGCTCAACTGTGTGCTATAGAGAGAATGGCTTCAGTTAGTACCCCATTTCAACCATTTCCAACTCCTCCTCAGTCATTTCATATTCCACCTCAGTCATCCCTTGCTCCACCTCAAACTCTTGCCCCAATACCTCAAGAAATTATGTTGCTCAATAACCAATTCCTAGTCATGTAGCGGATGCCTTTTTTCTCACCTTCTTACGCTTAAACCCTCCTTTGTTCAATTTCTCAACTTCCCATATTAAAGCTGCCAACTGATTCAAGGCAATTGAGAAGACCTTGGCCAGTATAAATTTCCTTGAGAGTGAGTGCATCAGCCTCGCCACTCATCTATTTAATGATGAGACAAAGTATTGGTGGGACAGTGAGCTGAAAGCTCGCTTCTTTGAGGCTAGTGTGGATGATATCCCATGGGATGAATTCGAGCAAGTCTTTTGTGAAGAATTTATTCCTCCTTCTACCCAGACTATTATAGAGGATGAGTTCATATAGCTTGCTCAGGGAAATTAATTTGTACATGCATACGAGATGGTATTTAGAAAACTAACCTGTTTTGCCCCTGATATAGTCCGTTATGAGACAATTTCGTGTAATAGATTTCTAAAAGGACTGAAGGATTCCATAAAAAGTCATATGATGTCCCAGCACTATGACAACTTTCCCAAGCTTTTGGTAGGAGTGGGACTGATTGAGCGTCATTAAACTCAAATGGAGCTCAAGATGCATTCACATCCTCAATATTCTAGGCCAAAATTGTTCAAAAGGAATCGTCCTCAAGGACCAAAAGTCTTTCAGATCACTCCAAGCTAGAACCAGCAAGGAATGCCTGTTCTTCGATGTACTAGACCACATCCATATGGTAAATATTACCACACCGACGGTCGATGCTACATTTGCGCCAGGGTTAATCATTGTCATTGGGAGTGTAGAGCAAACTAAACGATGGATAAAGTGCAGATCAACCTCCAGCCTACTATTCAGAATCCTACTCCCATCAACTCCTAAGCGCCAGCTCTCGCTTTGACGCCTCCTTCAACCGGTGGAAGTGCCCAAGGCCAGAAAGGAACTGTAACGACCCAAATCATTACTAAAATAATTATGATTAAATCCAACTCAAAATTAGGATCCCAAGTGACTTCAAAATTAGAGCAAACTAAAAATATCATTGGATAAAGTAAATTTTTGTGGTCGTAATGCCAAAGTTTATGCGCATTATGGATACGAATATTTCTGAATTAATTTTTAAATTATTTATATTCAGTAAATTGGAAAAATTAAATATAAGTTCAAATTTATCAATTTTAGTGTCGTTAAATTAAGAATATTATAAAAAAGCTACATAAAAAGTTTCGTCAAATTTAAAGCTCAAGATTGACAAAAACTAATTTTGAAGTTTTTATCTTCAGAAACTAATATTAAATAAAATATTAATCCAAATTAATTTTTTTTTGTGTGAGTGTGTTGTTTTTATCAAAATAAACCTCCATGTCAAGTTTCATTATTTTCTAAAAAAAGAATGGAAGAGAGAGAAAGTATAGAGAGAAAGAGGAGAGAGAATGAAGGGATAAGAAGGAGTGGGAGAAAACCAAACTGAACACTCATGCATTTAAGTGAAAAAAGCCAAAAATTTCATCATGGATGAGAGCGAATAATTAATTAAGAAAATTTTATAAATATACCCCCACCCCATCAATTTTCCTCAATACAGCAGCAAGTTCAAGATAATGAACTGAGTAATTTTTCTCGTGAGTTTTTAACTGACGAGAGGCATAAGCAATTACCTTACCCTCTTGCATTAATACACAACCTAAACCAGTTCCAGAGGCATATGTATACTCCTGATAGTTCAAACCTTCCATGGGTAGAATAAGCACTAGAGTGGTAGAGAGTGTGCACTATCTTTCAGGGTTTGAAATGCTTATTCGCATTCAATACTCCAAACAAATGGAATGGCTTTCTGAGTTAGTTTAGTCAGAGGTGAGGCAATCTGGGAAAAGCCATTGACAAACTTTCTGTAATCCCATGAAACTTCTGGTATCGGCGATTGACTTAGGCTGAACCCAATCTTGAATAGCGCTTACTTTATTCCGATCTACGCGGATACCTTGGGCATCGACTACATGCCCCAATAATACAATGGATTTAAGCCAAAATTCACATTTTAAAAACTTGGCATAAAGCTGATGTTCACGCAAAGCTTCTAATACTAACCTTAGATGATCTTCATGATTCTTTAAGGTCCGAGAATAGATAAGGATATCGTCGATAAAGACAATTATAAATTTGTCTAAACGCGGTTTAAGGACTCGCTGCATCAAATTCATGAAGATTGATGGCGCATTAGTGAGTCCAAAAGATATCACTAAAAATTTGAAATGACCTTAACGAGTACGGAAAGAGGTCTTTCCTACAGTTGCTTCTTTTACTCGCAATTGATGATATCCAGACCTTAAGTCAATCTTAGAGAATATAACGATTACAGATAACTGGTTGAACAAATCATAAATTTTAGGTAATAGATATTTATTATTTATGGTGACTTTATTTAATTTGCAGTAATATATGCACATCTGCTAGATCCATCTTTCTTCTTTACAAACAAAATGGGCGCTCCCCAAGGAGACATGCTTGGCCTGATAAAGCCTTTGTTCAGGAGCTCTTGTAACTGTTCGTTAAGCTCTTGAAGTTCTTTAGGTGCCATTCTGTACAGAGCTTTAGATATGGGCTAGGTACCTGGGATCAATTCAATAAGAAACTCTACTTCTCTAGCAGAGGTACACTAGACAAATCTTCTGGGAATACATCGATAAATTCTCTAACTACTTTACAATTAGAGAGAGGAGTACTTTTCTTTGCTTTACCCATCATCGTGATAAGAAAAACATCACATCCCTTACTGATTAATTGCTCAGCTTTGATGGCATTAATTAAAGATAATTGCGTACTGACTTTTTCTATGAAAATTTTAGACTTGCCCTGGGAATGAAGAGTAATTTTCTTTTTAAGGCAATTTATCATGACATTATGATCACTGAGCCAATTCATTCCAAGGATAATACCAAAATTTACTAATGGCAAAATGATTAACTTAGAGTAAAACTCTTGACTATTTAATGGAGTTTTGACATTGCAAAACTTATGAGCACTGAGTTGGGCTCCAGATGGAAGTCCAACGCTTAATGACTTAGCTAATTTGTACGAGTGCAGCTTAAGAATATTGGCAAAATGTTCATAAATAAAAAAATGACTAGCACGAGTGTCGAATAACACATTGCAGGGCTGGTCATTAAAATATAGCGTGCCTAAAATTATTCATACGAACCGTATTAACTAATTGCAATATTTAAAGTATAGGAATGCAATTTTAAAAGAAGAGGTTAGAAATATGTACCTGAAATAAATTTGTTATCTTCCGCAGCCTCAAGAGGTGTTAAGGCATAGACTCGAGCAGGACCAGTAGGACGATTGTTCACCCGATTCCTAGGATTATTTTGAAACTTTGAAGCAGAGGGTTGCTATCGAGCAGCTTCAGAAATAGGGGCTGGCATTATTGCCAAACCGGGCTCTCTGTTATTAACGGAGTCACTCTGAAGACTTGATTTTTCTGTGACTGGTTGATTTAAACTCCATCCACTAGCATAGATGGCCTGAACATCCACATGTGAAGCACTTATGGCCAAAGTGATAACACTTGCCATAGGGATGAGGCTAGTTACAACCTTGAATCAGTTCAACAGACTATGTAGCTTCAATATAATAGACCTTTACAGATTTAGGTCTATGCATTTTGAAAGCTTCATGATGGTGGGGAACTGATTACATCTTGCGCTTATGATCTCTCTCAGAATGATAGTGTTCAAGCACATTTGATGTTTCCACCAGTTTAAGGAAACCAGACAAACAGAGCGGGATGATAAGATCTTTTAACAAATCTCGTAGTCCACTGAGGAAACGATGGCACTTTGCTGATTCAAATTGAATCAATTCTGAAGCGAAGCAAATTAGCTTACAAAAATCTCTTTCATAATCAGAAATAGAGCGACTTCCTTGCGCCAGCCTTAAGATCGTGTCTACTATAATGTTTTGTGCGGATAGAGGAATTTACTCGGCCTTGAACGCTTCTACAAATTCATCCCAAGGGATGCCTTCAAGTTCGTAGTCGATGAATCTAGGATTTCTAATGCCATCCCACCAATACTCTGCTTCGACATGAAATAAATGCGCTGTGAGACAGACGACTTCAGAATTAGGGCTTTTTAGACTCCTCAAATCCTTCTCAACTGTTTTTAACTAATTGACTATGTCCATTAGGAACAAGTTCCCGCTGAAAGTGGAAGGACTTATCCTCAAAAAGTTGTGAAGAAGACTATCTATAGAGTGATGGGAAGAAAAAGGATTTTGTTGAATAGGAATAGCTGGATCAGCATTAGCAGTCAGTACTGAGCGATCAACAATTAATTTATGCATAACCAAAGCTTGCTGAGCTTGGTTTTATAACATTGCTGCCACCATTCCCCGAAGGTGGGTTAGTTCGTCGAAAGAACTACTAGAAGCGACATCAGTTTTAATGGGCGTAGCCGTAGGAGGAGATCTAGAATTCATTCTGATCGAGTAATATAAATATAAATTTTAGAATTCTTTCAAGAAAGAAATTATTCAAGCTTTAAAGATGCCAAAAATTCTCATTACTTTGAAATGAAAGTTTACATAAGATAAAGAAAAATGCAAAAATCATAATACTACTGGAATCACAAGGTCGCAGGCAATGAGAATCATGCTAACTAATACTCAAATACTATCAATATACTCAGCACTAAACACGAAACAAAAGTCCTCGAAGGTCACTTCTTGATGCTTCCTCTTGCATTTCCTTTCGAGCTTCTTAATGGTAGCAGATCACCATTTTCTCGCATAGTCCAGCATTTGATATGTCATAATGTCAATGCAGATGGACTCTAGACACTCTATGTGCCTTAGGACTGATTCTACTCAGCTCAACCACTCCCTTGCATATATTGGAAAGTCAAGCCCTCAGTATGCTGATTGGTGAAGAAGTTTGTCCAGAACTTGGACTCCTTGTGCTGAAACTCCTTTGATCAGATATAGATCTTCTTGCCTCCACTTGAAGCTATAGTTCCAAGCCAACTTGAAGGTATGGAGATAATAGCCTAAGTTGGACTCCTCAGGATCCATTTTACTATATTAGAAAAATTTATTGATTTTTATTAAACTAGAGGTGACTAAATCTTCTAATATTTTCATTCTATATTTTCCATGGAATTACCGATGGTACTATGTTATGGATATTATATCTTGATATTTGTACTTCAGAAGAATGGTCCATTAGGTAGAAAAGAATCACATATCCCATTCTAATACCTTGTGGTGTTCTCTGATACCAAATATGGGGCCCCGTACCCTATGTGACCATGCTAATACTGATATTAACATAGTCATGAGGAGTACGATGCTCCAACTATGGCAAATCCACAGCCTAAGTAGAGTTATGTATAACCCAACTCACCTTAAGCAGAAGAATTATCACCTGAAACTGAGAACATACATCAACATATCAAAGTAGCAGAAGCAAAAAATAATAGAACATAACATCCATATCACAATATAGTATAAAAGGTGAATGCAATAGTAACTCAGCTCAAAGTGCAGAAAGTAAAGTACACCCATATTAGAAATTATTATAGACTGAATATTTAAATGAAAAGAAAAAGAGCTCTCATCCTCATAGTAGGAAAATAAAGTCTAACTACTCAGCGACTGGAAGGTCCTCCTGTCCAACGTTTGCTCCAGCAGAACCACCAACAAACATCTCCGAATCTGACATTTATCGGTATCACAAATGCTAGGGCCCTAGTCAACAAAAGAAAAATGTTACAGTTAAACAATTTGTCTAAGTACATTTTAAGCTGATTAAGTGAGCTGTACATTTAAAGATATCATATTATTACTTTGAGCATGCAAGTAGTTTAAGGTGCAACAAGCTATAATGAACATGATAGCTATAAATAATACATTTATAGCTAAACAACAAGGTACACAAAATACCTACTAAACATGAAGCTAACCAAGGTAAAGCTAAAATGTATAAACAACTGCAAGGTACTGAAAGTAAGCTCATACTAACATGCTTATGATCATATGGATACATGCTGATTTCATAAAAGAAAGCTGTACAAAAATGTCCAGAACTGAGTATACAAAAGTAGCATCATAAACATGCCAATTCTTAATAAATACTGAACTGAAATAAATATACAAGTATGCAGAACTAATAAGTAGAAGCCACTGAAACATGTGGCAAAATAAGCCAGAGCATTGAAATGAAATAAAAGTAAAGCCACTGAAGCATGTGGCAAAGCAAGCCAAAGTACTAAAACTGAACTGAAAGTAAAAGCATGCCTAAATATAGTACTGCCGTAATAGAAATAGGCTATACAGAATCTTTGAACAGAAAGTTCAACATGTATCCATCCTAGACATCATCAGAGCTAGATCTGAGCTGAACTTATAAAATAAGACATGTATCCATCCTAGCCAAGCACAGAGCTAGGTCTGAGTCTATTATATAAACAAAACTAGAACTGAGGCAGACTAAGCTAGGACACACCATACTGAACTTAATGCGTTGAATGAACTGAATGAATGTTTATGCTTTTCAAATACTAACTTAGGATACATTATTAATATCCTGAGTTCACCTATTATGTCCAAGTAAAAAGGCTCAATATACCAGGTGTGCAGAGCAACAATAGTCAAAGTAAGCAAGAGACTTAACTAAACTTGTGTGATATGCATTTTTGTCTAATTTAATTTATTTTAACTATTCTGAGAAGATACAAATTTAGGATCTCTAATATCTAGCTATCGAGTATAATCCCAAATTCATGACTTTAATGTTAACATTTAGAACTTAACAAGTTCTAATCCAAAATCAAATGAAGACTATAAAGGATTAAAGTAATTGATTCAATGACTTAATTTAATATATTTATAACACTCAACCAAAATCTTAAGCATACTAATCAAGATTATAGATTTCATACTTAAACTCCATACTTGGGGTTCAAATCTTGAATCCAAGCTACTATCCAAAATAAGGATATAAGGTTCACAACCAACCATAATCTAAAGGTAAGGAATCATATGAGTTGAAAGATTAAGAAACTAAGTTCTTAATGAAAGGTTATTCTATTATTAAAAGGCAAAATAATTAATTAAGAACATCAAAATCTTTGATCTTTATTCAATCCATAGAATAATTACATTATTCTATTGGTTGAATAAATCCTACACCCACAAGGAGGTTTCAAAAGAATTAGATAATTAATAAAGTAGGGAATTCCAAATGAGATGATATAATTCAATTAGATAATTAAAGGATCTAGATCTAAGATCTAGAGTTTGATCACTTAAGATTTAAACTACAATTTAAACTTAAGATTCTCATAAGGCATTTCTTTAAGGTTATTAACAATTTGACATGGCAATAACAACTTAATAGATGCATCAACTCTAACTTTATTAATCAGGGCTAAATGGAAGGTCTAAGACTACTCTTAAGATCTTAAGGACTTAATTAAGAGAACTTAAGAAGATTAAGGACTTTAAGAATTTAGGTTCACCCATTAGACCTAAAAGTTACACAATCGGCGTTAATGCATTTTGTTACTGGTTATAATCACTTCGTTGAAGATTCTAGGGTTTAGGGCTGCTTAAACAGTATTTTGGTCAAAATGACCAATATACCCTTCTTAGGACTAAATTTAGGGTCTTTAGATTCAAGCATTCAAATTGACTCAAACCAATTTTAATGAATTTAATATTGACTAATGAGATGAATGAGACACCAAAACTCTAGATTGAACTCATGAGTAGCTTAAGTAGCACTAACCACACCTTAAGGCCAATTAAAGTGATTAGGTGAATTAGGGTTCATTAAGGGTATCTGAGCACAGATATAAGTTCTACTACACTTAAGAAGATCACAGAAATCTAAATCACCAAAATCAAAAGATTAAATTGAGCTTAATTTACTAATCAAGAATTAGGGTGATTAAGAAGTGATTAGTAATTTTAAAACTCCTAAATTATTTTTAATAGCATAAATAAGTTCCCCATAGTCTTATGAATAATCAGAGACCTAAATCATAATTTTTGGACATTAAATGAATTAATTAAGTTCAAAAAATAATTAGACTAATTTTGGAAATTCAACCATTGAATCTTAAATTTTATTTCATATTATTATTCCTTATATATTTTTGATTCAAATGGTATATTAGATCATACCATTTGGATAAGAATTGATTCAGTTATTTAATTAATTTATTTTGAATAATTTTAATAGTTCAAACCATAGGATATTTAAATAATTCAATTTATCCTTTATTTTTTGGAAGGAAACTAAATCCATATTCTTTTAATTAACTCGACCCAAAATTGAAAACACGCGGGTCGGATCGTGTAACATCCCAAACTCTTAAGCACCAAGGTATTGTCCGCTTTGGCTTGAAATACCTCACGGTTTTGCCCTCAGAAGATAACTTCCTAGTAGGTCACCCATCTTAGGAGTTCTCCCACCTGAGCATGCTTAACTTTGGAGTTCTTATCAGGAACTCTACCATTATTTGAAAAAGCACCTCGATGTTTTAAGTGTTTCACTTATTACAACTTAAGTGGGTCTTCACAATCTCCCCAACTTAAGTAACTAACGTCCTCATCAGTATCCATACATAGATCCAAGAACCATCCATTGAGTAGATAGGACTAGAGGTGACCCCTACTGGCACAAGAGGTACCCACAACCATGTGGCACCTTAACCATTATGGGTTCAAGAGGCTACTCACATGAAGTTGTACTTTTCCTTATATGACACTTAGCTCCTATCTGACACCCTATGGCCTGCTTTGATACCATTTGTAATAGCCCAAACTCTTAAGCACCAAGGTATTGTCCGCTTTGGCTTGAAAGACCTCACGGTTTTGCCCTTAGAAGATAACTTCCCAGTATCCATACACTTATTACAACTTAAATGGGTCTTCACAGATCCAAGAACCATCCATTGAGTAGATAGGACTAGAGGTGACCCATCTTAGAAGATAACTTCCCAGTATCCATACACTTATTACAACTTAAGTGGGTCTTCACAATCTCTCCAACTTAAGTAACTGACGTCCTCGTCAATATCCATACACAGATCCAAGAACCATCCATTGAGTAGATAGGACTAGAGGTGACCCATCTTAGGAACTCTTAAGCACCAAGGTATTGTCCGCTTTGGCTTGAAATACCTCATAGTTTTGCCCTCAGAAGATAACTTCCTAGTAGGTCACCCATCTTAGGAGTGCTCCCACCTGAGCATGCTTAACTTTGGAGTTCTTATCAGGAACTCTACCATTATCTGAAAAGGCGCCTCGATGTTTTAAGTGTTTCACTTATTACAACTTAAGTGGGTCTTCACAATCTCCCCAACTTAAGTAACTGACGTCCTCATCAGTATCCATACATAGATCCAAGAACCATCCATTGAGTAGATAGGACTAGAGGTGACCCTTACTGGCACAAGAGGTACCCACAACCATGTGGCACCTTAACCATCATGGGTTCAAGAGGCAACTCACATGAAGTTGTACTTTTCCTTATATGACACTTAGCTCCTATCTGACACTCTATGGCCTGCTCTGATACTATTTGTAATAGCCCAAACTCTTAAGCACCAAGGTATTGTCTGCTTTGGCTTGAAAGACCTCACGGTTTTGCCCTTAGAAGATAACTTCCCAGTATCCATACACTTATTACAACTTAAGTGGGTCTTCACAATCTCTCCAACTTAAGTAACTGACGTCCTCGTCAATATCCATACACAGATCCAAGAACCATCCATTGAGTAGATAGGACTAGAGGTGACCCCTACAGGCACAAGAGGTACCCACAACCATGTGGCACCTTAACCATCATGGGTTCAAGAGGCTGCTCACATGAAGTTGTACTTTGCCTTATATGACACTTAGCTCCTATCTGACACCCTATGGCCTGCTCTGATACCATTTGTAATAGCCCAAACTCTTAAGCACCAAGGTATTGTCCGCTTTGGCTTGAAAGACCTCACGGTTTTGCCCTTAGAAGATAACTTCCCAGTATCCATACACTTATTACAACTTAAGTGGGTCTTCACAATCTCTCTAACTTAAGTAACTGACGTCCTCGTCAGTATCCATACACAGATCCAAGAACCATCCATTGAGTAGATAGGACTAGAGGTGACCCCTACAGGCACAAGAGGTACCCACAACCATGTGGCACCTTAACCATCATGGGTTCAAGAGGCTGCTCACATGAAGTTGTACTTTGCCTTATATGACACTTAGCTCCTATCTGACACCCTATGGCCTACTCTGATACCATTTGTAATAGCCCAAACTTTTAAGCACCAAGGTATTATCCGCTTTGGCTTAAAAGACCTCACAGTTTTTCCCTTAGAAGATAACTTCCCAGTAGGTCACCCATCCTGGGAGTGCTCCCACCTGAGCACGCTTAACTTTGGAGTTCTTATCAGGAACTCCACCATTATCTGAAAAGGCATCTCGATATTTTAAGAGTTTCACTTATTACTACTTAAGTGGGTCTTCACAGATCGGGGCTTGAATGGGATGACACTGTCGCGCCGTGCGGGCCTGGGTTGGCCCGGCCTGATGCGCCAGTGTCATCATCTCCACTCACCATACGCGACAGGCCAACTAGGGAAAACTTTAGAACCAAAATTCTTGATACCTAGACCATGTTGGCACTTCAAATTGATCCCTACACGATCCTGGAGCTGAGACACGTCGATCCAACCACGAATCCATCTCTAGGACGCGCTGGGTCATCAGATGGTTATTAGATAGGTTCGGCCCTAACTCGGCATCTAGGGTTTACTGTGAGGATTAAATTCTCCTCACAGAGGAAACCATTTGGCCAGAGCTCAATACCTACACCATCCTCGTGGTGAGGCTAATCGAATACCTATGGCCATGAGGATTGGTGTTCCTTGGATCGTCGGGTCCTTAATCGAGCTAAACTGCGAACTCTCGGCAGAACCCAAATGATTAGAACAATCGTGTTAAGTTAGCCCAGACCCTAGGAACAATCGTATTGGGTCTGGTTAGCTCGCACCATCGATTAGCAATTAGAATTAGGAGGAATTGGGGCTCGGGATTCCAGAGAAGTGTTGGCAGTTTGTCTGGACTGAGTTCTGTCCAGACAGTGAATCCCCACTCTCAGGATTGAACCAGGCCAATTCCAAAAGATCTCAAGCATCCTAAGGTCTAAAAAAGAGTATTCAGAACATCACAGAGCTATCCTATTGTATGGATTGAGAGACCTAAGCTCACATAGCTTAGTTGGGAGATGGTTGTACTTGGAATGGATCTGCTGGCATGATAGAGAAAATCCGAGGAGAGCTGGAGCTTCCAGCAGAGTGTAGAGTCCTATCTGGGGGTCTGAACACCAGACATGCACCCTCTATCAGCGGTACGCAATAGTCGAAATGCCAAAAATTCATCGAGATTGACAGGAGCTACAGAGGACTCGATTGAGCAATTGGGGTATTACAGTGATCAAAGGGGTCACTGTAATGTCCCAAAGATATTTATAAGAAATAGAAGGCCCTAGGGTGGGCTTTAGAGCTTGGGAACTAGGGTATGGCTCAAGCCAAAGGTGAGGAATGGCTTAACCATCTGAGGACAGAGTGGGGAGATCAATGCTGACAAACCATTGCACCCGAGGGTAGAAGAGAAAGATTGGAACATTTCCCGTACTGCCATGTGGCTGCAGTGGTCAGGCTATCGGGGGGACCAGATGCGCGAAGAATTGAGATGGGAATGAAGATGAATAGTAAAGAAAAGAAAAGAAGACAGTAAAGTATTTAAATGAAATTATGCTAAGTAAAGAAAAGAAGACAGTAAAGTATTTAAATGAAATTATAACAACATTCATTGTAATTCTAAATGAACTATAAATAAATAAAGTACAGTAATAAAAATATAAGAAGTGCAAAGCAAAGTAAATGAAGGAAAATCTTAGACAATAAATCTAATAGGTACATAGCCTAAGACTATGAAAAGTAACAAAATTAAAAGTTATAATGAGTTTTCACAATCAATAAGATTGTAGAAGAACTCATATTTTATTAAATTGAAGTTATTTTATGAAAGTATTCATTATGCGGGCATATGCAGAATGAAGCGAGGAGTTAAACACATTTGTTTAACAAATAAAGGAAAGCGGGGCCAAAACAAATAACACTCACATTCACCATCTGAGAATGAGAGATCTCCTTATTACTCATAATTAGCCTGCCATTGGCTTAACCAATAGTGTAAACCCCTATAATTTTAATGTGAAAGTTTTATTTATGTACAATGTCTTGTATAAATGTGTCAAATGAAATATGCTCAAGGCTAATCAAGCATTCATGGAACAATTCAATACTTGCAAACTATGTGATATCAAAAGTTATCTAATTTTAATGATCTCTTTAATAATTGGAGCTATCTGAGCTCCTAATTGATTTAGAGATATAAATCTCAAGTTAATTGTAAGTAATATAAGTAGTTGGGGTTTTATAAAATAGTAGTTTATTTTTATTCTATGAGATGATAAAATAATTTGTAAGTATAACAATACTAAATAAAACAAGTCCTAACCTTGTCATAATCCATAATATTGATATAGGTTAACTAAATCAAGATTTAGGAATCTAGTTAGGAAATGTTAAAATTATGGAGTTATCATATTGATATAAGATGGAAGTTAAGGTTCTACAAGCTCAACTCATCTAACCAGGTTGTATAGGAAAGATCAATTCAAATTAATTACTAATCTAATTAGGTTTAAGTAATATGAAGGTTCTAAATGTATAGGAGAGAAAGGAATTGGAAGTGACAAGTTCTACAATTACTATAAGTTAAAGGTTAATGAAATCAATAGGATTCATAAACTATACGAATAGATTAAGGATAAGGGTAAAGTGAGCTAGGATTTAATCTAATTACTTAGGACTAATCCTAATTGAATCATAACTTGTAATAACATAAGTTTTAAGGTTAGCTACACCTAATTGGGTGCATAAATAAATTCTAAGATCATAATAAATCAGGTTATAAAATCAAACCAAAAGTATCTCACTTAGGGATTTCAATTTGAAATAAATGATTTACTATGAACATAAAGATTTAATTTAAGAAAACTAAGTTCTATTCATGAAATTAAAATTGATATGAGAAGTAAATAATGTGACATTCTTGCTGTCCTAAGGTTCAAACACCTAAAATATGTAATTTATAAACTTAGAAAATTCACAAAATTACTCTAATTTAGGAGCTAAAAACCTAAAATCCAAATGAAATAATAAACATTAATATGATATCCTTATAGCATAAGGAGTAAAATGACATTAACTAAGTCAAAATTGGACAACGTTGAAATTTTAGAGTTTTCGGGATACCTAATTAGGGTTAAGAAGTGATTAAGAGATCTAGGATTTGAAACTTAAATTAGATCTCATATTATTGTTACTCACATTTTTGTGAGTGAAATAAACTATTTGATCATTTAATTTAGACATTAAATGTCCAAATTATATCACATGAATTATTAGAATTAATTTGAAATTAATTAATTTAATCTAAAATAATGATTAAATAATACATTTATCGAAACCTAAATAAAATGATAGAAATAATCTACACATTTTTGCGATCGAAATGATATATTATGTCGCATATATTGGTTAAGTAGTTTTAAAGTTAAGATTAAAGTAAAATTTATAATTAAATTAGTTAGAAAATTATAATTGAATCCATCTGATTAATTAATCAACTGCACAAAATTTTTGGGTCCAGAAATTTAGGAGACAGTGAATGCAATCGGTGGCTGATGGGCACTACATTTGAGAGCCGCCATTAATTACAATGGGACAATGCATTAAAAGGCATCAACATCGAACACGTATCATCCTCTAACAGATGACACGCATTTCAGAGGGCCCCACATTTTTTTATGCTGGCTTGCGAATGGACTGAACGGTTTGAACGAATGAACTAGCCAGTTCATCAGGTTGTCTTCTTCTTAATGACTTGTGAAGGTAAGGAGGATTAGGGTTAGGTTTTTCTCCGCAAGTAGGAGGTCTCACGGGACCTATGACCTATAAATGGGAAGCCATTGACGAGTTCATGCGAAAGAAGTCTAAACCCCTAAATCTTAATCTCCATATCAACATCTATTTACTAGATAAAGAAGATTTCCAGCTAGAATTAAAATCCTTAATAGAATTGATTTAAGGTTTTAGATCGAGCTATCTGAAGTTGATCGAAAGACAATAATCAATTAATTAAATGAAAAACTACTTATTAGATTCGAAATAGGATAAGATAGGAATGTAGAGTGTACCTGGAAGGTTTCATTGACGAGAAGTTCAGCTCGTAGTTAGGGTTTGTAGACGCATGAGCTGAAGCTTTTCTAAGGGATTTCCAAGCTCACTAAAAGGAGAGGATGAGGAAAAATGAATCCAAAACTCAGGAAAGGTAGGGATGAGAGGGCCTTTAGGTGCAGAAACAACTTTGGTGGAGGGCGTGGGTATGGCCCCCTATGCGCGATTGTGGCGCAGGGACACACAGGGAAGAGTCGGGGGTCGTTCGATCCGATTGATTGATCGAACGGTTCACGCGACACAGTGGATTGCAGTCGTCGGATCGTGCTAGATCAGGTGCCATGGTCCTGAATAGCGGATCCCATTGCACGTTGCACGGGATGAATCAGCGAATCCATGTGATTCCAAATAATTCAACTGATGGATATTTAATTAATATTAATTTAAATTATATTATTTAATTAATTAGTTATACTTAATTTATTACTCAAAATAAAATTATAAAATGGACTACAAAAAATTCCAAAAATTCACCCTTACCTAATTGAGGGGTGATGAACTCAAAAATATAAATGGATTTTTAATCGGAGGTTAATTTAATTATTTTCATTTTCTGAGTATTTAAATAATATTATAATATTCGAGAAAAATTAAAAGACTTCCCAA
Organism: Gastrodia elata; assembly: GCA_016760335.1. Lineage (NCBI taxonomy): Eukaryota > Viridiplantae > Streptophyta > Magnoliopsida > Asparagales > Orchidaceae > Gastrodia > Gastrodia elata. The sequence goes on along the minus strand of CM028670.1, from coordinate 63,088,087 downwards.
CACGTCTAAAATACCACCCCTTGCTAATTTGGGGGTGATGAGTCCAATGACAGACTCTGTTTTCAATTCCGAGATCTAAATAAAATAGGCATTCTCTGAATTATTAGAAAATCAAGAAATATTGAAAACTGCCAAATGATCTCCAAATCGTACAAAAATTGAAATGGAAGCTCTTAACACTATTATAAGAGTAATGAATGAAGATTATAGTTAATTAGGTCACTAATTGATGAGTAACAATACTAGGGTTGTTACACTTATGGAATAAGAGTTGCAATAATTGCTTGAATAAGGTTTCATTCGCCCTAGCATGTTGCCTTGGAGAGCTCCCGTTATATTCATCAAAAAGAAGGATGGATCAATGTGAATGAGTATTGATTATTGTGAACTTAACAAGGTGACAGTGAAGAACAAGTATTCTCTCTCTAGAATAGATGACTTGTTTGATTAGCTCGTTGGAGCAAAAGGTTTCTCCAAAATAGATTTGAGATCAGGTTATTACCAGATTCGAGTTAAGAATGAAGATATTCCCAAGATTGTATTCAGGACTCGATATGGACATTTTGAGTTCATAATTGTGTCTTTTGGACCAACAAATGCTCCTTCTATTTTTATGGACATGATGCAGTGAATTCTTAAGCCATATCTCAATGAGTTTGTTATTATTTTCATCAATGATATCCTAATCTTATCAAAGTTAGCTACTGATCATAAGAAGTATCTATGTGCCGTTCCAGTGTTGTTAAGAGAGTATAAGTTGTTTTCCAAGTTTTAAAAATGTAAATTTTGGCTCAAGTCCATAGAATTTCTAGGTCATGTAATTGATGCTGAAGGCATTAGGATTGACCAGAGGAAAATTCAAGCTGTACAGCAGTGGGTGCAACCTAAGTCTGTAATTGAAATTTGTAGTTTTTTGGGACTAGCTGGATATTATAGAGGTTTGCTCCTGAATTTTCTCAAATCGCTGCATCGTTGACTCAGTTAACTAAGAAGGAAGTTTCGTACATCTGGATCACAGCCTGTGAAGAATATTTTTAGAAGTTGAAACAATTGTTGAATTCTGCGCTAGTTTTAGTATTACCTAAAAAGGGTAAAGAATTTTAGATTTATACTGATGCCTCTAACGTAGGACTAGGTTATGTTCTAATGCCAGATCATCGAGTGATAGTCTATGCTTTTAGACAACTCAAACACAATGAGATGAATTATTCTGTGCATGATGTTGAACTTGTAAGGATAGTTTTTGCTCTTAAGATCTGGAGACACTACATGTACATAGTTAAAGTGTGAGATATTTACTGATGTGGAGCCCCCCATACTGATAATAGAAAGTACGGTGCTCCAACTGTAGCAAACACCCAACTTAAGTATAGTTAGCTAAACCCAACCTGCCTAAAGCCAAGGACTTGTCACCAAGTACTATAACATTCATCAATATACAAGTATCAAAGTGGCAGAAACTACAAATAGTAAGGTAATATCCACAAGCATACATAGTAGAAAGAGAGAAAAATAGACAATATAGTAACTCATCACAATGCAAAAATGAAATACATTCAAAATTAATTATTACAAATTGAAGTTTAAAGAGAATGAAAATGTGTCTTAATCTCACTGAAATAAAATGAAGATCTATCTAAATAGCAGCAGCACGATCCTCCTCCTGAACGGGCTCCTCTCCTGCAGCACTGCCCACGAACAAGTCTGAATCTGACATTTGTCGGTATCACAAATGCCAGGGCCCCAACCAACAAAACAAAAAGGTTACAGTTAGATAATTGTCTAAGTATATTTTAGGCTATTTTAATGAACTGAATATTTTAAAGATATCACATTTAAATTATGTACACATGTGAGCAATAATGGGTGCATCAAGCTATGAAAGAAATGGGTAACTATAAACTATCCATTTATAGTCAGCAACTAGTATGAAAAGTAATATACAATGCCAAATAAACAACGTGAGGTTAAAGCTAAAAGTAAAAGCAACCACAATACAAATGCTGATCCTAATATGCTTATGATTGTATTTAACACATGCTGAGTATATAAAGGACACAAATACTAAAATAAACAAGCAATTTTAGCATCCTAATCATGCCAATATACATAAGTAAGCCATAAGAGTATACATACAACATGCTAATTAATATAAAAGAAGAGAAAAAGGGCCACTGAGACATGTGGCAAAGGCTGAGCAATTTATGAAATGTGAAGTCACTGTGACATGTGGCAAAAATAAAGCAAATACTGACAGTAAGGCCACTAAAGCATGTGGCAACGCAAAACAAAAAATAATACTAAACAATCCAGCTAAAGTAGCAATAAGCCTAAGACATAGTACTGCCATACCAGCCAATAGGCCATCTAGGGCCCCCAATACTGAAATATCAATCGATACCCAGCCAATAGGCCATCCCAATCCTCTAGGCCTAGGTCAATTCTATACAATACTATTACTGAAGAGGTAGACTATGCTAAGACATATTATACCAACTATAAGAAAGGAAAGAACTGAATGATATGCAATTCAATCACTAACTTAGGATATATCATCCATATCATAAGTTCTCCTATTACGCTCAAGGAATAAGGCTCAACAACCAAGGTATGCCATGCAAATCAAATCAAAGTAACCAAGGGCTCAATCTAAACTTATGTGATTCTATTATTATCTAATTACCAAATCTAGCTACTCTGAGAAGGTACAACTTTAGGATCTTTAATATCCAGCTATCGAGTAGAATCTCAGATTTACGTCCTTAAAGTTAATATTAGAACTTAACAAGTTCTAATCTGAAATCATGTGATGACTATATGGTTTAAATAAATAAATCAATGACAAATAAATCAATGACCTAATTTATTTATATTTTACTCTCCTACCCCAAATCTTAATTAAGTAAATCAAGATTTAAGGATTCTGGACTTAAACCCCACTTTGGTGTTCAAATCCTGAACCCAAGGAAAAAGTTCTATTAAGGATCTAGAGTTCACATTCTATCCCTAAGTTAAGAATAAAGAATCCTATAAGTTGAAAGATCCAAGAACTATGAACTTAGTGAAGGGTTACTCTACTGACCATAAGATAAATTAATCAATTAAGAACTTGAGAATCTAAGATCTATATTCAATCCTTAAGATTATTTCATTATCATATAGATTGAATCTTCCTATACCCACATGGAAGGCTTCAAGAGATTAATCAATGAATCATTTAAGAATTTCAATTGGAGATAGTTTGATTCAAGTAGAAGACCTAAAGTCTAAGATCTAAGATCTAAGATCTGATCACTTTAGACTTAACTAGTTTTCTAACTTAGGATTTCCTAAATATGTCTCTTTTAGAATTTAAGCTCATAAACTAACTTAGTTGAGTTTATTAAACTGAAATTTAACATCTAAAATCATTAGATTCAAATTTTAAGGCTAGATGACTTCCTTAGGTTCACTTAAGGACTAAGTGGCTTGATTAGGGCTAATTGAAGATTCCTTAAATAAACTTCCACATGATCAACGTTATTAGTCCAAGATTCCAGAAGAACATTTATAATTTATCTAAGGGTTAATTTACTGAATTTCCCAAGGTTTAAGGGTACTTAACCACATCTTGGCCAAAATGACCAAAATACCCTTGATAAGGCTAAAATTGGGATTTTAGGGTTTAGTTATCTAAATTAAATATAATCTATTTTAATGTTTTTCATATTGATTAATAAAGTGAGAAACACCCTTATTTCAGGTTTTGACAACCTAATTAAGCTAATTAACCCTAATCACATTCTTAGGCCAATTAGAGTGATTAGTGAATTCAAAGCATCCTAAGGCAATTCAACCTTGCCCATAGATTCTAATAGACTTAAGATAGCATTAGGAACAACCTTTGCCAAAATAAGAGGCTTAATTAGGGTTTAATTTACTAATCCCTAATTAAGGTGATTAAGGAGTGATTAAGAGAATTTGATATCTAAAATTGGTTTTAAGGGTCTACATTTGTTCCTTAGGGTTTACTAAGCAATCAGAGTCCATAATCAATTAATTTGAACATTTATTGAATTTATTATGATTTAATTACAAACAGTAAATGATAAGGGAATTATTTTAAATCCAACCATTGGATCTGTGATTTTATTTTATATTTAAATTCCTTGTATTTTTCTAATTTAAATGATATATTGGATCATACTATTTGGATTAGTATAACCAAAGTTATTAAATTAATTTATTCTAAATATTTATTTAAATTGAAACCATATGATTTAATTTTTGATTTAATTTCCTTAAGGAAATTAAATCCAGAAATTCTATTATTTGCTGCCGGCCCAAATCCAAAATGCGCGGGTCACGGGTCGGTCCGACCCGTGACTTCATGTGGCGGCCCTGCCCCGCCGTGGTCCTGTTAACCCTTAAGTTAACATGATTACGGTGGAGGGGTCACCAAATGACAAGGTCCCCACTTAAGGTTGGATTAGATACACGTACTAATCCAATTTAAATAAGGACTTTGCCATTCAATCCAGAAATACTATCACTAAATGATCATACATGAACTCAGAGTGCGGAAGCATAAAACATAACATCCATCCATTACAGTATAAATACAACAATACAGAATAAGTAAGTACTGAAAAAGAAATATAAACCTGTATTATTACAACATTTTAAAAAGTTTAAAAAAACTGAAAGGAACTCTCAATCTCACTGAAAGAAAAACTAAAGCTACAAATCTTCAGGAACGGGCTCCTCTTCCAATGGCAAGCTCTCTACTGGATCTGCTACTCCAACAAACTCAGAACCTACCATTATCAGTTTCATAATGGTAGGGCCCCAGCCAACAAAAGAAAAACTGGTTAGACAATATGTCTAAGTACATTTTAGGGCAACAATTTTTGTTAAATTAAGAAGATATCACCATAAAACAGAACTGAGCAAAATAGGTGCAGAAACGCGTATCAAAAGAATAGTAATAAGTTATAAACTTCAGTTTATAACTAAGCAAATAGGAAGTAAAACATACCTCCTCCAAGCAACTGCAACAAGGACAGATAAGTAAAAGTAAAAGAAAAGTACAACCTAAACGTGCTCATGATCAAACAGATTATGCTAAGTGAAGTACAAAATTTAAATAGTATAAAACTGAGACACTATCATCCTAAGTAAGCATATGAAAATAGAAAGTAAAACTAGCATCCTATATAAAACACGTGCAGAAAAACTGTAAGTAAAATAGTGCTGAAATGCAGAATATACTAGTAAAACAGTAACTGTAAACTGAAACTATAGTAACTATATAAGTCAACTGAACTGAACATGAACTCAGCAATTCTTAGCCTGATGAGCTAAGAAACTCTGAACTGAACGTCACTGAAACTCTTAGCCTGATGAGCTAAGACAGAACTGAATGTAAGTGTACTTGAATTAGTATATCCATATCAAAATCCTGACTCTGTAGTCAGTAGGGCAAGAGTCTATCCATCCTATCACTCGGACTAGGCATGGCCAATAGACTGTCGGACATTAAACCCTCGAAAGGTTGCCGACCCCGAACGGGTTGATCGAAGAGGTATACTAATCAAGCTACACCTTACAAACCACTTATGAAACGAACATAATGCTATTTATGAATGATGATCCAAATTAACATAAGATATTTATCAAAATATCTTATGTACATAATACATGTTCAAGATATAAGGCTCAAAATCAAGGAATGCGAAGCATCAAAATCAAAGTGCAAGAAACTCTATCTAAAACACAGGTGATATCCTTTTGTTATCTACTTTATTCGTTCTATCTACTCTAAGTTATATAAGTTTCAGAATTATCAATTCTTACACATTCTGTAACTTAAAATCACGAATCCTACTTGTTGAAGATAATTAGGACTGGCCAAATCCTAATTATAACTTAATCAAAAAACGACTATTTAATTAAAAAGAATAAATCATCGACCAAATTTTGTATTTTAATTCATCCCAACCTCATCTTGATTAGCCAAATCAAGATGAATAGATTAAGAATTAGACTCCAGATGATGGGGTCTAATCACTTAATCTAAAGGTATAATCTAAGGGTCTAAGGTTTAGAACCCAAATCTCACAGATTAGGTTAAGGCAAATCCTAATGATAAATCAAATTCATTAGGATGGATTTCTATTCTTAGTTCTAAAGTTTAAAGATCAAAATAATCATTTAATAAACTAAGAAAATCTATAAACTAGAAAACTCAAGGTTTCACCTAATTGAGTAACCCAATTTACTCAATAGATGAATTCTAATTTAAAATCTATTTATAATCTTAGGAAATAAGGCTCTTAATTACTAAGAGTATCTCTCAAAACACACATCCTAACTAATGTTATAAGACCTAAGGATGGATCTAAGAATAAGAATCTCACTTAGGAATTTTCTTTACTGAACAAATTCTGAGATTTTAATTAAAACCTAATTTAGACTTAAGTTTGAATACTTTCAGTTTTAAATCATTCTATTTACTGATTTTAGTGATTAAAAATTGAATTTAGGGCTTTTAAAGGCTAAACCCTAAATTTGGACAAAATGACCATTTTGCCCCTACTTAAGGGTTCAAAAGATCAACTTTTAATCTAGGATTTAATTTCTAAAATTTTTCTTTTGGAAAGTGTTTCTTACTGTCTAATATAAGATTAGACAGCAACTAAGTTAATTTTGGGTGATTATTAAGCCATATGAGATCAAATTAGTGAATTTAACTCATAAGAGCAATTTAGAAATTTGGCTAAGTGAAAGCTAAATTTTCTTTTAGATTATTGTTCTTTACTGCCTAAGCTTCCCATAGAACCTAAATTTGTTGAAATCTGATAAGTATTGGCCAAGTTATGGCCAATACAAGATTTAGGGTTTTAAGGTTAATTAAGGAATTGTTAACTATAGGTCAAAAATTCTAATTTTGTCAATTAATGTCCAAATTAAGCAGAATCAGTGGCTATGGTTTACAAATAGCTCACTGATCATAATGACATGTGGTAAGCTCAATTTGGACTTAATTTGACTAAGTTAAGACCTAATTAGGGTTTAGGGTGATTAGTAAGTGATTAACAAAATTAAGCACTCAAATACTAATCCAACCTTATAGATTGATTCTAAATGGTTCTAGGAGTCCTCTGAAGTTTAAATCTCTCAAATTGAATTACTAGATTTGCTATTATTCACTAATCAAGATTTAGAGCAATTAAGGGGTGATTAGCAAATCTAACCGTTGGATCTAAAATATTTTTACATATTATTGATAATTAAGTTCTTCTGATCTAAATGGACCTATGGATCATTAAATTTGGAGCTCAATTGACAAAGTTATGGTCAATTGAAGTTCTAGGGTTAATTAACCTAATTAGGGTTTGGTCCTAAATGTGATTAGGCAAACACTAATCCAAGCAGCAAGATAAATACTATCAAATTAATCCTTAGGATTTTCTGATCACTTTAAGACCCATATTGGGTATGTTTGGATCATTGGGTACAAAGTTATGAGCTAAATAAGGTTTGTGACATTTAATTTAAATTAAATTAATCATTGAAAAATCACTTTGCAAAATATTGATCCTACAGCAAAAATTTTGGCATCAATAAATTCCTCATATTTTTCTGATTAATTTGATATATTTAATTGTATAAATTGGATGTGTATTTTAGGAATTATTTAGGTTTAAAGTTTGGTAATTAATTAATTAATTATTACTGTTTTATTTAAATTAATATAACTGCTATATAATTTACATATAAATATATTTAATATATAACTTTCTGTTATATTTTATATATATAATTTATTTTATTTCTGCAGGCACACGTGGCGAGCATTCATTGGACGAGCTGACGGCCGCGGGTCCCACAGCTCAGTCGACAGACATCACGGCCGCGTGTCACACTAGAATTGGTTGGAGCACTGTGATGCGGGCCCCGCCGAAGCAGCCGAAGAGCCACGGTCCACGGGTCGGGCCCGGGCCGACCCGGCCTAACCCGAGGGATTTCCTTCCTCGCGCCTCCCTTCCGTGACCGCAGATTAGGGCTTGGGTTTTCAGGGCCTTCCCGGCGACTTCAGAGGCCAATCCGCATATCAATCGAAAGGTCTTGAAGAGACCTTTGGATTGGTACATGAACCATTTCTGGAGGAGTCATATATTGCAAACCATATCAAACCCTAGGTATATCTATCGGGACGAAGCTTAAGTAACGGAAAGCACTGTGCCTATCTTGGAAAATTGAACAAATCTAACCGTTGATTTGACGATCAGATGCAATAATATGCCAATCCACGAATTGAAATAAGCTTACGAATAGTTTAAGATCAACATATTGAAGTAGAGTTAAATGGATGAATACCTCAAACGAACGACAGAGGGAGATCGAAACTTCGCTGCTAGGTTCCGGTCTTCCAGCTTTAGAACCGAGCGAGGCAGAAGATTTACTAGCCTTAAACTAGCTCTTACGCGGTGGCTAAGAGTGGTGGGAAGGAACCACGCGGCGAAGCTGCTGCCGCGTGTCTGCGAACGAGGCACGCGTCGACCTCCGGCGCGAGGCTGAGGAAGAAAGGGTCCTGGCCGTTCGATCTTCGATCGAACGGCAGGGATGATCCGTCCAGATAGACGACAAGATGAATTATTAGGGTGACGGCGTTAGGGTAAAGTAGAGGCGCCGTTAAATAATATAAATAAATAATTTTATTTAAATTATATGATTCAATTTTAATTAATTAAATTTAGACTATTAAATAAATCCCAAAAATTTCCAATAATTCACCCTTAGCTAATTGAAGGGTGAGGAATGCAACGGCGCACTCAGATTTTTTGTTTCGATGAGTATTTAATTATTTGATTATTTAAAGTATTTAAATAATATTAAAATATTTGACGAAAAATCAACGACTTCCAAATGCCTCCAAAATTTCACCCCTAGCTAATTTGGGTGTTCTGAACGCAATGGCGTAGTCAGATTTTCAATCTGAGATCTAGATAAAAAGTCAAATTTCCAGGTTTTGGGATTTTCCAGAATTCTTGATTTGACTTTGTTGACACGCACCCTCTATCAGCGGTTCGCACTCCGAGAGTTCTAAAACTCGCCGAGGAAATTGGGACTCCAACAGACCTTCAAGTAGGGAATTAGGGATTCACAGTGAACAAAGGGGCTCATTGTGAAGTCCTGATGGTATTTATAGGCTCTAAGAGGTCCTAGGAATGGATGCTAGAGCTCGAGTTTGGGAAATGGCTCGGCTTGAGGGGTTCCCTCAATTTCCCAAACTGGGGTGGACCGGGCCTCGACCTTGGCTGGGAGTGCTAGGGAGACGAAGGCATGATTCGCAATGGTCTTCCTGATGTGGCACGGGAGTGGCAGACAGGGTCGACGTGGCTGGGTGCGGGCGAAATTCCTCTATCGTGCAGGATCATCGCAAGAACGAAGATCCACAGTGGTGGGGTTCATCTCCGCCGTCTGATCACGGGACCATTGAGGATAGACGGCCCGATGCGACTGCTACTTAACCAAATTGTGGATTAAATCCCGAGCTTTGGATATAAGATGCCGATCGAGTGGCAGAGATTTAATCCCGGTGCGCGGTAGCGCAAGCTGTTGGATTAAATGCGCTGAGATGCGCGCTCGAGCATCGGGTGGCTGAAGTCTATGCGCTGTTGTTGGGACCCCGCAGTGGATCTGTCGCGGTCCTGATAGCAAATCCCGACTCTTAAAAATTAAATAAAATTTAATTAAAATAAAATAAAACAATTAAATAATATATAATTATTCTTAAACATTTAAATCCAATTTAGGACTAAATGAGCTCCAAAAATTCCTAAAAATTCACCCTAGCTAATTAGGGTATGAGGAATTCAAAAATAAAATCAGATTTTAATTTGGAGATCAAGTTAATTTAGGTATTTTCTAGGGCTTAAAAATAGCCAAAAATACCAAATTTCTCATTTTAGCTCCGATTGATTCCAAACTTCGAGGGTTAGGTTTAAATGACCCATTGAGTCCAATTGAATCAAAATTAAGGCTTGGTTTAGCTTAATTAATCTAGGTTTAGCTAAGATAACAGCTAGGGTTGTTACAGACTCCCCCACTTAAGAACGATGTCGTCCCCGACATCACCTTAATGAAGAAAAATTCTACTATAGTGAACAAGTTTTAAATGCAATAGGTGGGAAAGAAAAGAACAATACATGGACTTGCAAAGAGCTATGGATATTTATTGCGCATATCCGCCTCCTTCTCCAAAGTAGATTCTTCTAAGGTTCCATTTTTCCACTGAATTTTGACCATATGAATTGAATGATTCCTTAGCTGCTTCTGATCACGAGCTAAGATTCTGATAGGTTCTTTGGCATAAGAAAGATCAGGTCAGATCTCTACTATTGGAAGTTGAATAAGATGAGAAGGGTCTCGAAGACATCTTCTCAATGATGATACATGAAATACGTTGTGAACAGCTGCAAAGCCATCAGGAAGACTTAACCGATAGGCGGATGATCCTATTTTGGCCAAAACTTTGAAAGGTCCAACATAGCGGGGACTAAGTTTCCCAGCTACGCCAAATCTGAAGACACCTTTTATTAGACTGACCTTCAGATAAGCAGAATCTCCCACATTAAATTTTAGGAGACGGTGATGAGAATAATGATACTTGCTCTGATAATCTTGAGCTGAACGAATTCTCTGCTGAATTAATTTGATCTTATTACTGGTTTCTTCAACTAATTCTGAACCAAAGAGCTGAACCCTTCCTGTCTCTGACCAAGCTAGCGGAGTATTGCATTTTATACCATACAACGCTTCATAAGGAGCCATTTTAATACTGGCTTGGAAGCTGTTATTGTAGGCATACTCCACCAGCAAAATAAAGAATACAGAGCCTAAGAAAATCTTCCAAAACTTGATTCACTCTTTCAATTTGACCATTCATTTGAGGATGAAAAGCTGTACTCATGGCTAGAATCGTACCCAGATCTTAATGCACAGCTTGCCTAAACTTGGAAGTAAATCTGCTATCTCTATAAAATACAATTGATTTCGGAATCCCATGTAATCTAACAATTTCTTTGATGTAGAGTTTTGCTAACATCTCTACAGAATCAGTTTGACAGATGGGAAGAAAATGCGCTGATTTAGTTAAGCGGTCTACTATCACCCATATTGCGTCGACACCTGATTTTGCACGAGGCAATCCCATGACAAAATCCATAGATATATCGAACCATTTCCATTCAGGGATATCTATTGGATGTAGAAGACCACCAGGTCTTTGGTGTTCGTCCTTCACTAAATTACAGGCATGACATTTGGCCACAAAGTCGGCCACATCTTTCTTCATACCTGGCCACCAAAATGATTGTTTTAGGTCCTGGTACATCTTAGTATTGCCTGGATGAATATGGTATCCAGAATTATGGCCTTCAATTAATACCTCACGATGCATGGACTTAGGAATCCACAATCGATTAGCTTAACAAATTACACCATTCCGCAACTGCAGATCATGACGAAGTCCACCTTCAATATTTGCTTTATATTTCAGATACTCATCATCTTTGGTTTGCGAGATAGAGACATCTCAGTGGAAAGTGGGTTCCACATTAATATTTGCTAATAGTGAACTTAGCATATCGCCATTGACTGGAGAAATCTCGAGCTTACGAAATTCGGGTTCCAAAGAACTGGATAATTTCGCTCGTGGGGTTTTAACTGATAAGAGGCGTAAGAAATTACCTTACCCTCTTGCATTAACACACAACCTAGACCGATTCCAGAGGCATCAGTATATACTTGATAGTTCAAACCTTCTTTAGGTAAAATAAGAACTGGAGCGGTAGAAAGTGCATCTCTTAGAGTTTGAAATGCTTCATTGCATTCTGGACTCCAAATGAACGGAACGACCTTTTGAGTCAATTTAGTCAACGGCAAAGCAATCTGAGAAAAGCCTTTAACAAACTTCCTATAGTATCTTGCTAATCCCAGGAAACTTCTAATGTCAATGACAGACTTAGGTTGAGCCCAGTCTTGAATAGGTCTTACTTTACTCTGATCTACTCGAATACCTTGAGCATCAACTACGAGCCCCAAAAATGCAATGGAATTGATCCAGAACTCGCACTTGAAGAACTTGGCATATAGTTGATGCTCACGCAAAGTTTCTAATACTAACCTCAGATGTTCCTTTTGATCTCTCAGAGTTTTAGAATAAATGAGGATATCGTCAATGAAGACGATCACAAACTTGTCCAAATACGGTTTTAGCACTCGTTGCATCAAATCCATAAAGATTGATGGTGCATTGGTGAGTCCGAATGACATCACCAAAAACTTAAAGTGGCCATAACGGGTACAAAAAGCAGTCTTCCCTACATCATCTTCCTTTACTCGCAGTTGATGGTATCCAGACCTTAAATCGATCTTGGAAAATATAATGGCTCCGGATAACTGGTCGAACAAATCATCAATTCTAGGTAGTGGATATTTGTTCTTTACAGTGACCTTATTCAATTCATGATAATCTATACAAATACGCATAGATCCATCCTTCTTTTTCACAAATAAAACTGGCGCTCCCCAAGGAGACATACTTGGCCTGATGAAGCCTTTATTCAAGAGCTCTTGCAATTGCTCGTTGAGCTCTTGAAGCTCCTTAGGTGCCATTCTATAAGGTGCTTTGGATATCAGCTGGGTACCAAGGATCAATTCAATAGAGAATTCTACTTCTCTGAAAGGAGGTACACCAGACAATTTTTCTGGGAACACATCGGTGAATTCTTTGACTACCTTACAATCAGAAAGAGAGATACTCTCTTTTGTTTTGCCCATCATAGTAACTAGGTAAGCATTACAACCCTTAACAATCAACTGTTCAGCTTTAATTGCATTTATTAAGGATAGTTGCGTGCTGGTTTTTCCTACAAACATTTCAGGCTTGCCCTGAGAATGGAGAGTGACTTTCTTTTTTTGATAGTTTATCATAGCATTATTGTCACTGAGCCAATTCATCCTAAGGATGATATCAAAGTTGGCTATTGGTAGGACGATTTGTTTGGCTTGAAATTCTTGGTCATTTATCGGAACTTTGATATTATAGAATTTATGGGCACTCAGTTGGGTTCCAGATGGAAGCCCAACACTCAACGCTTGTGCTAAGTTGTATGCATGAAGTTTAAGGTTATTGACAAATCGTTCAGAGATAAACGAGTGATTAGCACCGGTATCGAATAATACATTACAAGGTTGGTTGTTGAAATAAAGCATGCCTAGTTCATACGAATTACATTAATGACTTGCAAGGAGTGAGAGCATAGCAATATAATTATCACAGGAAAAATTTAGAGATGTGTACCTGAAACCACATTGTTATCTTCTATGGCTTTGATAGGAGTTAAGGCATATACTCATGCTGGACCAGTAGGACGATTGTTGGTCTGCCTTTGTAGATCATTTTGGGAGTTAGGAGCTGGTGACTGCGTGGGAGCAACTTCAGAAGTAGGTGCTGGCATTATAGCCAGATTTGGTTCTCTCCGGTTTAGCGGAGTTGCCCTGAATACTTGCTTCTTCTGATGGGGCTTCATTGGAACTCCATCTACTATTTCTATGTAATCAAAGTGGTAGAACTTGTGCCCCGTGCACCCACAATTATAGCATTTATGGCCAAAGTGGTAGCACTTGCCATACGGATGAGGCTTGGTACAGCTTTGAATTTGTTCGGCGATCGGTGCAGGTTCTAGCTGATAGACCTTCGCAGGATTAGACCTGTGCCTCTTGAAGGCATCCTGTGGGTTCTGGGTTGTTTGTGCCCACCGCTTGAGATTATCCTCAGCTTGGTGATGCTCAATTACTTTAGCTGTCTCCACTAACTTGAAGAAGCTCGTTAAGCAAAGTGGTACGATTTGATTCTTCAGCGAATCTCGAACTTCACAGAGAAAGTGGTGGCACTTAGCTGATTTAGATTGAGTGACTTCTAGCGCAAAGTGGATCAATCTAAGAAACTCCCTTTCATATTCAGCGACTGAACGACTCCCTTGAGTCAACCTTATGATTGTGTTAGCGATAATGTTTTGTGCAGATGGGGGAATGAATTCAGCCTTGAAGGCTTCAACAAATGCATCCCAGGGAATGTCGTATAGTTCATAATCAATGAACTAAGTGTTCCTGACTTCCTCCCACCAATATTCTTCCTCGGCATGGAACAGGTGGGTGGTGAGATGGACGGCTTCGGAGTTCGGGATCTTCAGACTAATCAGGTTCTTTTCCACAGCCTTCAGCCAGTTGGTTGTATCCATTGGAAACAGGTTCCCACCAAAGGTTGGAGGTCTTAACCTCAAAAAATTATGAAGGAGATTATCTACTGGGTGATGTGAAGAAGAAGCAGCTTGTGGAGCATGAACTGTTGGAGCAGCAACAGTGATTGGAGTTGCACGATCATTTAGTAATTTCTGCATGATAATTGCTTGTTGAGCTTGATTTTCTAACAGAGTTGCCACCATGGCTCACAAATGAGCCACCTCATCGTTAGAACTACTAGAGGCAACCGTGTTCTTAATAGGAGTAATGGTAGGTGGTGATCCAGAATCCATTCTAGTTTAAGAAAAGAAAGCAAACTCAAAATTTGCTCTAAGGAAGAGAAATCAAAATCTTTTATTAATTATAGAAATAAGGGATTATAATGCCAAAATTGTAAGTCTACTAGAGTTGTTGAGAATAAGATAACAATTATCCTAACTAGTACTCATACATTATCAATATATTCTGCCCTAAAGGCTATACAAAAGTCCTCAAAAGTGACTTCCCGATGCTTTTTATTACGCTTCTTCTCGAGCCTTGCAATGGTTTCATACCACCAGACTCCGGCGTAGTCCAACATCAGGTCTGTCACAATGTATACATAAAGTGACTCAGGACACTCTATGTGTATCAAAATGGACCCCACTCAGCTCAACCACTCCTTTGCGTATATGGGAAAGTTGAGCCCTCGGTATACGGCTTGCTGTAGAAGCTTCTCCAGGACTAAGGTCCCTTTCACTGAACTTCCTTCAATCTGCCAATTGCTTTCCTGCGTCCACTTGAAGCTACAGCTCCAAACTGTCTTGAAAGCATGCAAATAATAGTCTATATCGAACTCTCCAGAATTCATTTGACTTTGAGGACATAATTGTATTTGCCATAAATTGCAATGTGAGAACAATTGCTGCCATTATTTCAATATGAATCAAATGTTGTCATGAATCAAATGTTGCTATTAATTGTTATGAGAGATCAAGTGCTGCCATTTATTTCAATATGAAACAAATGCTATCATGAATCAAATGTTGTCATTAATTGTAATGTGAGAACAATTGCTGACATTATTTCAATATGAAACAAATGTTGCCATGAATCAAATGTTGCCATTTAATACAATATAAAATCAAATGATGACATCTATTATAAAGTGAGATCAAAAGCTACCATTTATTATAAGAGAGAACAAATGTTACCATCTATTATAATGAGATCAAATGCTGCCATATATTATAATATGAAATCAAATGCTGCCATCTAAGACAACATAAAATCAAATGCTATTATTCGTTGCATATTATGTAATATATTGCTGTCATTTACAAAACTAATCTAAAATAGTTGTTGTCTTTATATTTACTGAACTAGATACAATTGTTCTTTACATGTTAAGTTATATATTGATATTCCTTATAATGCTGAATCAATATTGCTGTTCCTTACAAATGCTAAACCAAATGTCATTTATTATTGCATAATAAGTTATGTAATGTTATTCTTTGCTATGTCAATTAAAATTTATGATGTCCCTTGTAATGATAAATTAAATGCTACTATTCCATAGAATATTAAATCAAATATTGCTTCTAAATGAAATATATAATGTTTGTGTAACAACCTAGGTTGTTACTTAGGACATTTAGAACTAACAAAGTCCTGATTGTGATTCTAATGCTTTAATTAAGTCCTTAGGAGATCACTACTAAGACTTAGTCCAAATCAGGAGTCAAATGGATCAGATCATGATTTTGGGAAATCCAGAAATCTTGGAATTTGACCTAGTTAATTTGACCTCTAATCAAAAATCCGACTTCATCATTACGCTCATCACCCCTAAATTAGTTTGGGGGTAATATTTTGGAGGCATTTGGAAGTCATTGGATTTTTATCGAATATTTTAATATTATTTTAAATACAAAAAAAATCAAATAATTAAAAACTCATCGAATAAAAAATCTGGCTTCATCGTTACGTTCATCACCTCTTAATTAGCTAGAGGGTGATTTATTAGAAAATTTTGAAATTCATTTAATTAATTCAATTTAATTAATAAAATAGGTTTGAGGCTAATTAAATATTAATATAATTAAATTGTTTAAACAACATCCGTCAAGAACTTTTCGCGCGCCGTTAGCTTTTTTGGACTGCCGTTTGCTCTTCCATCAGTCTAGGCGAAAGATCGTGACCGTCTGATCATCTGATGAGACGGCAGAGGAATCATCCTCTCTGGGAGGTCTCTGCATGTTGCAAGCGGGGACGCGCGTCTCCCTAAACCCCTCACCACTCACCACCCACTGCTGAAGAGCTCGTCTTATGCACCATTTAGACTCATGGATCTTTCTCTTGCATGAATTTCCTCGAAAAGCTATTGCCTGTGAAGTCGATCGAGTTTCGAGTGATCTCACCTCCTCTGAACCGTTCAATTTTAGGTACGCGTTCCTTTTAATTTATCATTTGAGCAACCCATCTGTTAGATCATATACTTATTTCAATGCATAGATTGTATCAGTATTTCATATGATCAAGTAATCAAATGTTCGATCAATCAAATTTTGCGATACATCCATAGTTTAAACTGCTATTTCTCCTTTCGTCGAACCCTAGTCGCTAGGGAAAGCCTTAGCTGGCGGCATCATCCATCTCTATTGACGGTCCACCCACCATTGGGTAGGTATCTTCGAAGTCTACCTTCGGCCATGCAGGCCGGACCCTATCGCCGCCGGGAAGGGCATAAATTTTTGTGTCCTAGGACACCATTGTGAGTCCTTGACAGGGACTTAAGCCATCCCATTTTGGGTCAGGCTTAACTCGCGCCTGATCCACACTTCACAGGTCTTCTGCATGTCAGCCATAGATCAATTGGGGGCCCCACTCCATGTCAATTCGCGCATCATGTCGCCACATGGTGATTCCTGTCGTGATAGGTGGACCCCGCCAGTGCCTCGCCCAATTCCTTTGCACCGTGTGTTCTAGAGAGCCTTGCCTATATCGGTTCAGCTGCGCCTGTGGGTCCCGCCATTGACTTCAATCGGCAGAAGATGCTTTAATTACAGAAAATAATTAGTTTAGTTAATTAAATAAATAAATGTTTAAATAACCAAACTTTAAATTCTCATAATGTTAAAAACACTTATCCAAATATAACAAATATATATATCCTTTTGATCAGTAAAAATAAAGGAATATTTTGGCACTAATAGTTTTTCATTTAGAGCAGTATTTAGCATAATGACATTTAGGATCCCTATAATTTGACCTAATTGCCCATAATCTTCCATAGCTCATAACTTTTCACACACTAATTTAAATATTATTAATATGGATCTTAAAGTGATTAGGAAAACCTCTAGATTAATTAGATATTATTCATTTCTCTATTTTGGTTAGGGTTTGCTTAATCACTTTTAGGACCTAATCCTAATTACCCTAATTAACCATAGAACTTCATTTGACCATAGCTTGGTTAATCGAGCTCCAAATAAGATCTTCCAATATACTATTTTGATCAGGAAGATTTAATAAAAAGTAAACTATAAAAATTTAGTGTGCCTTTTCAGTCTGTTTGTTCTGGGACTATCACTGGTGCTGCAGCTTAACAGGTCAGTAGTTTATCCCATCCTGGCTGATCTGGGGTAGGGCATCAATGGATCCTTACCCACATAACTTTATTAGTTGAGGTTATGATATGGCAGTACTAGGCTTAGGTGCATTTCTACTCAGTATTTAGGCCTTAGCTCAGCAGGCTAAGTGGCACTCTAGCATGTTTTCAGTTTATGTGGCTTGATAGCCATAGCAGTTTTTAATTTTATTAATTCATATCATTTTATTATATTTGGCATTTTTCCTTAATTATTGCTTTATAAATTGTTTCAATGTACTTATATATCATCTTTATTAGCTTGTGTATTTTCATAACATAATAGAATGTAGTTTTAGGATGTTAAACATGTATGTTTGATCATATGTAGGATGCTAATTTTACTTTTGTGCACATTTAGGATGCTAATTTTACTTTTACATGTTTAGAATGATTAACCTTACTTATATTTATATAGGATGCTAGAAGTAATTTAAATTGTTTTAATTATATTTTTATGATTCAATTAATTTACATTAATTAGAATAAGTTTTATTTGACCATAAACATATTTAGGATGAGTTTTCACCTCGGTTGTTAGAATTATTCTTTATAATATGCCTAACCTTGTTGCAACGGATCTTGGAGGTATGTGCTTACTTCCACTTTGTTAAGTTATAAACTTATTATTTATAGCTTTCTATTCATTTCTTTTGCTTTCTTGCTCCTATATACTGTTGCTTAGTTGCTAAGTTTATGGTGATATATAAATTAACATAATAATATTTCAGTTTAAAATGTACTTAGACATTTTGTATAATTAAAATTTTCTTTTCTTTGGCTGGGGCCCTTTCATTGTAAAACTGATAATGATATATTCAGAGTTGTTTGAAAATGTGGAACCTTTCGGGGAACTACCTTTGGAGGAGGATCGTGTGGCTGAAGACACTTAGCTTTTAGTTCTTTTTTTCTGCAGTGTGAGGCTGAGTGTCTTTTTGATGTTTTATTTCTGCTAAAATTGTTTAAAAATGTTGTAATAATATAGGTTAAAATTTCCTCTTTGCTTCTTTACTTATTTTAAGTTAAATATTTGGATTCTTATATTATAATGGATGGATATTTACTATTTTGCTTCCGCACTCTATTTTCATGTACATTGCATTTAGTGAAAATACTTTGCAATGACAAAGTCTTTGATTATAATGGATTAGAATGAGTACTTAATCTAATTATAAGTAAGGACCTTTGTAGCGCCCCGCCCCGTCGTCAGAGCGGTGCGCCACTCTGGGAGGAATAACCCGTCTCCCCGAATAGTTGAAAACTAAGCCCGTCTGGAGGGCTGCTGACTCAACCCCAAGGAGGGTTGAGAGCTAATACTTAAGATAATAGTATTATCCTTATCCTAAGTATTAGGCAAATACATACATTAGATTTATAATACAACATGAAGAATCTAATATATATATATATATATATATATATATATATATATATATATAAAAGATATCAGTATTTCCAGTATACTGATCACATCACAATACTAAGTATAAATAGTGTATAACAGAGTGCAAAAGCTTAAAGCAAACATCCAGAAACATTCATCACAAAAGCTATATGAAAACATTCATCTCAAAAAAGAAAAGGAAATACATCCAGAATTATTACAAGCAGTTTATTGAAACAGACATAAAAACTAAATACTGAACTGAAATGAACTAGTAAAACTGAAGAAGAGTCCACTAATGCTCTGCTGGCTCCTCCTGAATTTTCTGTGTGTCCTCTTGACCTGGCTCAATATACTGCTTAGGATCTAGCAAATTGTTAGATCCCAAAAGTACATTGTGTTAGATAATAAGTCTAACACATCGAAACTAATCTAACAGTTCTAGTTACTCATTTAACATTTATATAATACAAGTAAATCTGCAGAAAAACTGTAAAGGTAACTAAAAGTACAAAATTGTCTAAAACTATACAAAACTGAAGCAATATAAAGTAAAACTGAACTGTAACTGAATACTGAAAATAAATCAAAATAGTAGTGAATCTGAAACTGAGTAATCATATGTACAACTATGCTATTTGTCACTGAAACTATGCATCTAAATATGCCACAACGTTGTATATTATTGATGTGCCACCAAAATATCACTAAACTATTATGAGTAGTACGGTTCAATGTATACATACATCCAGTTGGGAATATTGCTTACTGATGATACTGATATATCCTAAAATTTCCCAATCAATATATGCAACACTCCGTAACCCATAAATTATCACTGATACTCATACATCATTCTGATACTCACACGTCATGCTTATGCTCATGCTCATGCTTATGAGATAAATCCAAAATCTAGAAAATGCTTAAAATCTGATAATGAATTCAATGTCTCCATTGTGCAGAATCCTACTAAAAGGATTTTGACTCCTAAGATTCTAATTGTGGTAATTGGTTAAATTTGAGAGTTTACTTGAAAATCCTTAGCTGGGATGATTGTATACACATATTTAGCATAATTGCAAGAATGATTGATTTAACCCTTAGCTTGTTTAAACTGCACTTATCGAAGTGCACTACGCTAGGAGGTAGAACCCGATCACAGTTTACATCTCAAGCTAAGTCGTTAAATGTCCTAATCATAAGCATACATAGTGTCCTACGCAAAGTGGTTTGAGATACTTAGTTTGCTTAAATTGCACTTATCGAAGCACACTACGATAGGAGGCAGAACCCGGTCACAATTTACACTTCAAACTAAGGATCTTATTCACTGATTGTAACACTCTTGGTCTTAGAAGAGTTACTCTAATGGGACTGTATTTGTCTAATCCCTTGGGATAATACCTGGACATAAGTCCACTTGGGAGTGAATCAACCAATCCTGAATACTACTAAAATAATCTAGTACTATAGGTATACCCTACTATACCCAACCAATAATCTGGGTTCAGATGATTTTATTTAATCAACAAGGATTTATCAAAGCTATTAGTCCTTACTCTAATAGGTGTGTCCTACACAAGGCTCCAAGGATATGATCAAAGGATCACTTAACATAGGTTACTACCACAAGGAATATGTCACCTTTTAAGTACTTTAGGTGATTCTTACCACAAGGTATCAAGTTCAACTTCTAAAGTTATGAAAGATCAACTAGGTTTCTACCTCAATAAATTACAAAAGTTCTTCCTACCTCAATGTATCATTAGTTAAGGTCTTTAACCATTTCAATAACGATCCTATAGCAAGACCCTTAAGATCTCACTTTTCTGCTTCTCAAGCGAACATTTAAGGTTCACTTGATAGTTTATGTTAGAGTGATCAGATCAGATGAATAAGATCCATCTAATCCTTTCCTATTCTATAATCATAAGATAAAATCAAAGATCGTATTAGAGTTAGATCATTTCATAAATCTTTGTAATTTTATTATCCATTTTATGCTAGTAGTCTTATATAAGAGAAAATCAAAAATCTAAAGTTTAGATTTTGATGATTTAATCACACATATAAAATATAATCCTTAGCACTTCTAATTTGATGATTTAAGATCAATATCAAATCATATGCATTATTGGAATAATGTCAGTTGAATTATCTTATAATCAAATTAATTAATTAAGTGATTAAGGTTTAGATCTTAATGAAGATAAGCTAGGGTTTAACCCTTAGCCTTTCTATCTTTAAGACCAATGGTTAATTTAAAGGTCAATGATAAATCAATGTATTATTAGTATATTTTTGATGTCAAACTTTAGGTTTAGATTAAGTATCATATACTTAATCAAGTTATCAAGATTCTTAAGTTCAAGTTGAGTTAAATGTCAATTTCACACAATTAGGTGTTCCAAGTAAATGTTAAGGTTCTCATACATCCTAAAATCATAAGAGCATAAAATAAAGGTAATTAGGGCTAATCAAATTCTAAAATCAAACCAAAGAGATTAGCACTTAATCACAATTTCAAAAGACTTAAGTTTCATGCCATTTGGTTGTTAAACTCCCAATTAATACAAGCAATTAAGATTCTAATACTTATTCTTTGGCATAACACATATTTAAGGTCCATAGTAGATATGAGGGCTAATTTAAAAGTGACAAGTTTCATTCATATAAAATTTTATGCAATATTCAATTTTAGCTAAAATAGGTTCAAATTTGATATTATTTAGTCCCTAGGGTTAATTGCCCAGTTTTGGCCATTTCAGCCAAAACTGGGCAATATTACAAAGTTTTGGGTATTTTTGCATGTTTGGGGCGCTGGAGTGCGCTGTAGCGCTTTTCGTGCGGCAGCGCGCGGTAGCGCCTTTCACGTGGCAGCGCGCTATGGCTCGCTGCAGCGGTTCAACTTGCGAAAATCACTGTTCAATTAATTTATTTTTCATATTTCCCTAAGTTTTTCCAAAAATTTTCGCTGCAGCCCGCTACGGCGCGCTGCAGCGGTTCATTTTGCAAAATACTGTTCAAATAGTTTAATTAATATTTTTATATATTTTTTCAAAATCCCGCTGCAGCGGTCTAGGTTGCAACTTTGGGAGCTGCAGCGCGCTGCAGCGCCAGACGGTGATTTTTGCCTGGAAGAAACCTATAAGCCCTATTTTCGAGCTCAAATACTCCTAATCCAGAGCATTCTATGAGCGGTGCCATATATCAATAGAAAGGTCTTTCCGATACCTTTCCATCGACACCAAAATCGGCACAAACAAAGCATTCTAGCTATACAAAAAATAGTAATGAATGCGAGGGTATGCAGAATAAACGGAAACAGATAATTTTTTAGGAGTCTTAATGACTTTCATACTTGCTTATGAACTTTCAAAGGTGCATTCAAGCATAATGATAATATGAAGAAGGCAAAAAGGAGAGGAGCAAATGGGTACCTTTATGTTCTTGGAAGGAGAGGAGGAGGAGGACCCATTTGTTTCCTTCAAGACCTTGGGAGGAGCCTTCTTCTTCAGTACAAGGACTTAGCAATAGAGGGGAAGAAGATGAGAAATTTTCAGCAAGACAAGAAGGAGAGCTGTGCTCTCCTTTTAAAGGAAGAGAATGAGATAGAGTAGGAGAGTAGGGAGCCATCATGAGCCTAGGGGAGGGCTAATCATGGTTGCACTTAAGAGGGCATAGGGAGGGGAAATGACCAGCCAACTTGTAAGGGGGGCTGTCAGCCAAAATAATAAAAATTAGGGGAAATTGCAAATGAGGGGCTGAATAATTAACTATTTACTTTCCTTAATTATTTAAAAAAATTTGGATTTTTGAAACGTGCTCCAAAAATTCTCAAAAATTTGCCCCTGGCTAATTTGGGGGTGAGAAATTCAACAGCGAAGTCGGATTTTGATTCTGACGATTATTTAATTATGTTAATTTTCGGGGGTATATAATCATATTAAAATATTCGTAAAAATCCGACGACTTCCAAACGCGTCCAAAACATCACCTATATCTAATTTGGGGGTGATGATCGCAACGGCGAAGTCAGGTTTTGATTTCGAGGTCCAAATAAATACCTCAATTTTCTATTTAAATATTAAAATAATCCAAAATATCGGATTTAACTCTGAATTGCACCAAATCTTTAAGGATTGATTTTAAATGACTAGATGAACTTAACATAATAATAATTGAGATATAATTAGGCTAAAATTAGGCTGGGTAACAACCTTAGGTTGTTATAACCTTATCATTTGGTGATCACCTCACCACAATCATATTAATTTAAGAGTTAATAGGACCACGATGTGGATGGGGAACCACAGCTGGTATTAGAGAACTTCATAAGGTGTTAGATTAGAATTTACATTCCTCTTTACCTAATGGATTGTTCTTCTGCCACTTTATCACTAAATGAATATTTGAAACAATATCCATATCATTATGAGTATAACTCAGAATATAGTAAAAGATGAGAAAACTATAAGAAATACTAAACATAAACATCTAAATAAAAATACACCGCTCAATGAACTAAGTGAATTTAATGATAATTATAGGTATAAGAGACACATAAGAATGTTATTCATAGTTTATCTAAGAGAATTCAAGGTTATTTGGAAATATAAATTCCAAATTGGTCAAATGCATGAAAGATATATAGAAGGAGTGTCTGATGAAGGAGTGCTAGTACTAAACAAGATGCTAAATGAAGGCACCTATCGAGGACTTGACTTTCCCATTCTAGCTAAAGAATGGCTTGCAAGAGTGGACCGTATTCTTAGTACTATGGAATTACCAGATAATATTAAAATAGATATAGTATTATGTCTCCTTCAAGATTATGCAAGAGAATGGTGGATCGACACCTACAAACACTTATCAAAGGAACTTCAAAGAGAGCGCCATAAACTCACTTATGAAGACTTTTATGTAGCTTTCTCTGCTAAATATATAGGCTAGAATCTTTACTATGATATGAATCTATTCTATGTTTTCAAATTTGTAATAACTTCATCTTTGAAGAGTAATAAAAAGTTGATAATGTTCTAGTTCTTTTTCATAAGACTAAGAGTAATCATTTTTATTTTTAGAAAATGAATCCTGCCACTTCCCCCAATAATACTCTAATAAATGCCGCCCCTTCTTCTAATGATCCCCCAATTAATATTATCGCTGCATCCAATGACAGTAATATGGATGAATCAGCTTCCCTCAGAAGCATGGTGAATACCTTGAACCAACAAGCTCTAGCTATTTAGAGGCTGGTATCTGCATTATAATCTGTAAATACTAGCACATCGTTAGCATCACCAATTATTCACTCATGCCACTCTAAATGATAGTCTAGTGATGATTACTATATAACTTCTTAAGGTTAAGACCACCTATATTTGATGGAACGTTATCTCTGATAGACATGATGGTTTGGTTGAGAATGATAGAGAAGAACTTGACAAACCTTAATTATCCTAATTACCAAATCGTTAGATTAGCTACAAACTTATTTCAAGATGAAGCTGAACATTGGTGGGAGAATATACGAGAAACTCATTTTAAAGAGTACGAGTTAAAAGACATTGAATGGGATTGGTTTGTGGAAGCCTTCAAGAAAGCCTTTGTACCCCCATCAGCGTAGAACATCATCGATGATTCTCTACTGAAGTTGACTCAAGGTAGTCGATCTGTGGCAGAGTATGTAATAGAATTTAGAAGACTAGTTCGTTTCACACCAAATTTGGCACATACTGAAGAAGATAAATGTTATCATTTTTAAAGTGGGTTGCGTGAATTCATTAAAGATCACATCATCCCATTTCAATTAACCAACTTTGAGAAGTTAGTAGATAGAGACAACACGGGTGGTAGATGTAATAACCCTAATGTTGTTACTGATCAATTAGTGACCTAATTGACTTTAATCTTCTTTTATTAGTCTTATAATAGTGTTAGAAGTCTCCACCTCAAATTTCGTGCGATTTGGGGACCATTTAACAGTTTCCAATATTTCCTAGTTTTCTGATAATTCTGAAAATATCTAATTTATTTAGACCTCAGAATCGAAAATGGAACCCGCCATTGGACTCACCACACCCAGTTTAGCTAGGGGTGGTATTTTGGAAGTGTTTGAAAGTCGTCGAATTTTTCTCGAATATTTTATTAATATTTAAATACTCATAAAATTAAGATAATTAATATGACCTCGATAAAAAATCCAATTTCATTTTTGAGTTCCTCACACCTCAATTAGGTAAGGGTGAATTTTTGAGATTTTTTGGAATATTTTTTGAGCATTTAAATTTAAGAAATTAATTATGATAATTTAATTATTTAGTATTCCATTTAATTTAATTTAATGGAAAATGCTATGATTACACAATAATATACATTAAAAAATATTCAGGATCAATTAAAATTTTATTTTTTTTATAATTTTGATATATAGGTCTTATCAAAAAAGTACATTCAACTAATAATCTACTTATTATTGATTGACATATCATTTATATATTTTGATGTATATTAGTGTACAAGTATAACAATCCTGTGATATAATATCTGCTAAACATTTAATAAATCCTAACAGCCATATCAGGCGCCATGCACGAAACAGCGCTATGTCCCAATCAAAACCGTTAATTCCTATTTAATCAAGATCCGGCAGTGGGTATGCTCAATTTTAATCTAACCGTTGGATCGCTTTTTTGATCCAACGGCATAGATAAAGGAACTGTACGTCCCTGCCGAAAATGCTCGGTTTTTCGCTGGGGCCGTGCGTCCACAGCTGTAGAGCTTCACGGGACTCTCAATTATCCTAATTTTTCCCACTAGCTCTCCTCTCCGGCACCTGATTTTTCTCTCGTAAACTTGGGAGGCTGTTGGTGTGCTCGAAGCTGGGAGGTTCCGTGGAAGAGGAGGATCGATCTGCTCGTCTTCGACCTTCCACGACTGCTAGTTGCTACTCCTACTCATTCCTTTCATATAGAAATCATTTGATAGATGAATCTCTCTGATCTAAGCGCCGTTTGAGCTCAAAATAAATTATTAATGACAGTTTTCTGCCTTGGATTAATATTTTTTATGAAAAATATTACTTGGCTCGCAATTATCTTCCAAAAAAATATGAATTATTAAGATTTAAGATTTTTATGAGTCTCATAAATAAAAATGAATTTAATAAAATTTTTTATTTCACTTAATACCTTAAATTCTAGTTATCAATATATTATGAAAGAATACTCTATTTTTATTTTCTGTAAATCGTTATGCTACCTAAATAAATCTATTAATGATATTTTCATTTATTAGAGCTGAATGTAGCATAAACTAAGTTCTTTATTTGTATTTAAACACTAGCGTAATTCTAGTTTCAATTAGAATAAGTAGATCTTTTATTTGAGACAATTAAATATATTTGAATGATAATGCGTTTAACAAAATGAGAAAATTAAATATATTTGGATGATAAATATTAATTAAATTCAATATTTACTTAATTCATAATATACAAAATATTTACCCAATTAATACATTATTATATATCATTTTGATCATAAAAATATATAGATTAATAATATGCAATTTAATTTCTGTTTTATTATGAATGTTTAATTAGTCAATATTTAAGATTAATTAATTAATTATAAATTAATTTCATCATTTCATGTGACCTAATTTGATCATTTAATATCCAAATTAAATGGTCAAATAGTCCATTTCACTCACAAAAATGTGACAAATATTAATATGAATTCAAATTTAAAATTTGAATCCTAATTTTTAACATCACTTTTTAACCCTAATTAGGAGTCCTAGAAATACTAATTTTTTTTATTTTATCCAAATTTGACCTACTTAGTGTCATTTTTCTCCTTATGTTATAAGAATTTTAGACATATGCATATTATTTCCATTGGACAACAATTAGTAATTTTAGGTTGTTGGTACCTAATTAGTGTTATTGTGATGAATTCTGTTTTTCTTTAAATTGCATGTTTTAATATCTTAAAACTTTAGGATAGTTAACATGTCACATTATTTTCTTCCCATATCAATTTAATTGCATGTGCTTGAGCTTAGTTCTCATATTTTAGATGCTTGAATCAAATGCATAATGCTTGATTCACCTTTCAACCATAAGGTAGAAATCATAAGATTGATTTACAATATAACTTGTAGTCTAGATCTATTAGTTACATCCATTAAGAGTAGTTAGCCTTAATACTTTTGTAATCATAGATTATTGAATCAATTATGACTAGCCTTTAGTGACTAGACTAAAGCTTAGTTTATTCATCCAAATCCTTAAAGTCTTCATTTGAATTCTTTAAGAGCTAGTAATAAGAGTTCTAAATTCATTTAGGATAATTTAAAAACCCTATTGATTTCCTTAACCTTTAACTATTAGAAAGCATAGAACTTGTAGCTTATAAATCCTTCATTTCTTTACTTTAAACCTTTTATTTTACTATAACCTTGCTAGATTAGTATTTGATTTGGGTAGACCTTTCAAACTACAACTTAGCTGGAGAAATTTAGTGAATTGAACCTTAACTTTCATTTCCTTTAGGTATGGTAATCTTAACCACAATCCTTTCTTACTAGTCACCTAAATTATATTTTAGTTAACCTATTTGAATCTTATAGTTTAGGACTAGAATAAAACTAGTTTTTAATTGTATTGTTATAGTTATAAACTATTTTGTCATCTCATAAAAATAAAATGAAATGATTATTTTCAAAATTCAAACTACTACTATTATTTTCAATTGACTTGAGATTAATATCTCAAAGTTAATTGGGAGCTCAATTAGCTCCAATCATTAAGCAGATCATTAAAATTAGATAACTTTGGATATCACTTGATTGCAATTATTGAATTTTCCTTGAATACTTGCTTAGTTTTGAGCCTTATTCATTTGAATTATTTATATAAGACATTGGACATGAATAAAACTTTCACATTAAATTATTTAGGGGTTGACAACTGTTGTAGCCAAGGGCAGACTAAATTGGAGAGATAAGGAGACCTCATATTACCAGAGGATGAATATGAGTGTTTGCTGTATTTGAAATCCCAGTTTTCCTTAATAGTTAAACATACATGTTTTACTCCTTGCTTCATTTTGTAAGTCCCTGCAAAATGAATAAGTTCTTAAAGTAACTTCAATTAAATATATTATGAGTTCTCCTATAATTTTATTGATTATGAAGACTCATCATAGTTTTTTAGCTATGTTACTCTGCATAGTCATAGACTATGTGTATCCTAGACTAAGAGGCTAAGATATTCCTTCAATTACTATACTTTGCATTTTCATATTTAGTATTGTACTTAACTGTTTACAATTCTTTTAGAATTACAGTGAATGTTGTTATAATTTTATTTTTTTAATACTTTATTGTTTCTTTAATTTACTTAACATAAATTCATTGAATATATACTTGCTATATTTCATTTACTTTCATATGCATATTAGTTCTTTTCTAGCTTATTTAGGATACTCTTACCCTTATTTTGTTTGCAGGCTAGAATATATTTCAAGTGAGTAATCTTACTCCTTTTACTTTCCTTTTCTTATTTTCCTTCTCTTACTTACATGTTTAGCTGTACACCCTAGCTTATGCTTATATTGTAATCAATAGTAATATCCAATTATAATTGTTAAATTGCTTAGCCTAATCTTAAAATATACTTAGACTATTTAGTCTAACTATATTTTCTCTTTTTTGGCTTTGCCCTATCACATTTAAATGCCAAAATATGATAGATTAGATGCATTTGGAGGCTAGTGGACCTGGAACAAGTGCATATGTTTTAGTTGCTTCCGCTAATAAAATTATAAATTTTAGCTTAATACTTCTTCAAGCATGAGCTTTACCTTCTTTATTTACTTTCATTTACTGTTGGCTTATTATAATTAAAGTAATTTTCTATGCTTGTGTTGGAGTTTAAATCCTTATACTTAAATACTTGGTTTGAGATGAATGGATATATGTGAATGAACATTAAATAAATCTATAACTGCATAATTACTTTGCATATTAAACTGGAATTTAGTTGTATATTTACTTTGCATATTAATCTGAAGATTAGTTGTATACTTGTTTATATATTAAATTGGAAAGCAGTTGCATTTTAAATTTGAGAATTATTGCTATTCCTCATTTCTCTTGTATGTAGTAAGTAAAGTGGAATGTGCATGCCCTATGATAGATAATTGCTACATATGTATTTTCTCACTTCAAATTATTAGAATTGGAAATAAATAATCCCATGTAATGGATTAACTTTATAGTAGAATTGGAAATAAGCAATCCCTTGTAACAGATTGACTTTATATTAGTTTTAGGTTACTATCTTTTTAATTAATCTTCCATTAGAATGGAAGACATATATGTTGATAATGTAGGTGTACTTTTGATCAAATACAGTAGAAGTCATGCCAAAATTTTTAAGATTATTTAGAAGAGATTATAGGATTGAATTGATTTATACTTACATTGCATAATGTACACTCATATCTTATATGATAATCTTTAGTATCCTCACATCTAAATTGCAAGTACTCATATAATATGTTTTTTTTATTCATATTTTCACACATATTTCATGTAATATTTTCATAAAATTCCTTCAATCTTAACTTAAGACCCTCTTCTAAATCCTTAGCCAAGCACAGTATCTAATGATTTGGATTAGTTTACTTCTAATATAGTATTATATATTATGGTGATGTATCAATGTTGAGTTTAGTTGTTACTCAATATTGGGGTTGTCACAATAGAACACCACCAATCAACAATGGAGTTCAAGAGAAAGGCATTCACCATGTCTAATTGCTATGAGAGTTTCAAGCGCCACCGTCCCAACCAAGGGAGGGAATATCAGATGGAGGCTAATGAATCTACCGAGCAAAACCCGTAATGTACATGACCTCATCCTTATAGTAAGTGTTACCATACTGGTCAAGTCTACTTTATGTGTGGTTGTTTGTGCCATAAGTATCAAATGTGAAAAGCTATAAAGACAATTGATGGAGCTCTGATTAATTGTTCTTGCTGGGATCAAGTATTTCGAGCCACTCCCCTGAATAAGATGGAACCAAGGATGGCCCTGATGCCACCCCCAGATAGAATGAACCAGGCTCCTTCCAAGGTACAGATAACTACCTCCCAACCCTCTGTTCAGAATCAAGCAAGGGTCCAAACAACAAATAATAGACCTGCTAGAATGGCCAGGGTCTATAATCTCACTCCAATTGAAGTGACTGAGGATAATAATGTGGTCTCAGGTACACATCCATAAATATTTCTTTACTTATAGTATTATAGTATTTATTAAATGCCTTTCATTAAATTGGTTAAATTAGGCATCATATGTAAAGAAGAAAAGCCCTGTAACGTATTGTTTGATACTAGGGCTAGCCATTCGTTCATCTCTGAGAACTTTGTCAAAAGACTGAATTTACCTTCTTAAAAACTCATTAAAACATTAAGGGTTGGACTTCCATCTGGAGCCCAACTTAGTGCAATTAAGCTTTGTGACTTACAAGTGCTAATTAATAACAACACCTTTCAAGATAAGTGGATCATTTTACCAATCACAAACCTTGACATCATACTAGGCATGAATTGGCTTAGTATGCACAATGCTACTATCAATTGTCAAAAGAAAAAGATCATCTTACAAATATCCAATGTCTCAAAAACCTCCAAAAGAAGGTTCAGTACTAAGAGTTCCTTAATCAACGCAATCAAGGCAGGGAAATTGGTGAATAAAGGTTGCATGTCCTTCTTGGTGACAATGATGGGTGACAACAAAGAAGAAGTTCCTATTTTAAATATAAAAGTGGTTAAAGAATTTGCAGATGTATTCCCTGAGGATTTGCCTGGACTACCACCAACAAGAGAAATATAATTTAAAATTAATCTACTTCTGGGTACACAACTATTATCAAAAGCTCCATATAGAATGGTTCCTAATGAGTTACAAGAACTAAATGATCAACAGCAAGAATTGTTGAATAAAGGATTTATAAAACTTAGTATGTCCCTATGGGGAGCTCCTATCTTATTTGTAAAGAAGAAGGATAGATCTATGAGAATGTGCATAGACTATTGGGAATTAAATAAAGTGACTATTGAGAACAAATATCCCTTTCCTCGAATTGATGACCTTTTTGATCAATTGCTGGTGCAGTTGTATTTTTGAAAGATTAATTTAAGATCTAGATACCACCAGTTAAGAGTGAAAGACTCAGATGTGTAAGAGACAGCATTCTGAACACGATATGGACATTATGAATTTATCATATGTCTTTTGGTCTTACTAATGCACTGTCCATGTTTATGGACTTTATGCAGCGAGTCTTAAAACCCTACTTAAATAAATTTGTTATTATTTTTATTGATGATATCATAATTTATTCGAAAACCCCGGAAGACCATGAGGATCATTTGAAAATAGTACTAGAAACATTTCGAGAACATGAATTATATGCAAAATTCTCAAAATGCAAATTCTAGTTGAACTCTGTATCTTTCTTGGGGCATGTAGTAGATGCCCAAGGAATTTGAGTAGATCAGCATAAGATCAGTGCCATTCAAGATTGGGCTCAACCTAAATCAGTTACATAAATTCGTAGCTTTTTGGGATTGGCTAGATATTATTGAAAGTTTGTTAAAAGATTTTCCCAAATCGTTTCTCCCCTCACAAAGCTAACTCAAAGAGCAGTATCATTTGTTTGGTCACCAGAATGTGGGAAAGCCTTTCTTCTGCTCCTGTACTAGTCCTTCCCAAAGAATAAACTATCAAATTTATACAAATGCCTCAAGATTTGGCTTGGGATGTGTTCTTATGCAAGAAGGAAAAGGTTAACTCTTATGCATCTCATCAATTAAAACCACACAAAAGAATATATGCAGTCCATGATCTAGAGTTAGCAGCAGTAGTATTCATCTTAAAGATTTTGCGCCATTATTTGTATGGAATTCAGTGCTCTATCTTTACAAATCATTAGAGTCTAAAATACATATTTACTCAAAGAGAATTAAATTATAGGCAAAGAAGATGGCTTGAGTTAATTAATGATTATGATCTGGACATCCAATATTATCCTGGTAAAGCCAACGTGGTAGTAGACGCCCTTAGTCATCGTGCTATGCTTTTAGCCATGATCGCCACCAGCCCTTTAGAAAAAGAATTTCATAAACTAGATATTAAACCAGCTCGTGGAGATATGTTAAGTGAAATGATCTCAATGAGTAATGTGAAACCCACTTTCCACAGAGATGTATCCATTACTCAAACTAAAGACGAAGATTATTTAAATTTCAAGCAAGCAATAGAAAGTGTCCGCTGTACAGACCTTCATTTTCATAAAGGTGTTATATATCAAGAAAAGTGTTTATGAATTCCAAGATCCATGCAGCAAGAAGTGCTAATAGAAGGCCATGGTTCTGTGTATCAAGTTCACCTAGGAAGCTCCAAAATGTATCAAGACTTAAAGCAGTTATTTTGGTGGCCTGGTATGAAGAAAAGAATAGCTGAGTTTGTGGCTAAGTGCCATGTCTGCAGCCAAGTAAAGGATGAATATTAAAAACTCGGTGGTTTTCTTCATCCTCTAGAAATCCCTGAGTGGAAATAATTTGATGTATCAATGGATTTTGTTATGGGATTGCCTCGAGCTAAATCTGGTGCTAATGCAATTTGGGTGATAGTAGATTGACTAACTAAATCTGCGCACTTCATTCCCATCCGACAGACTGATTCTATTGATAAGCTTGCAAAGATCTACATTAAAGAAATTATCAGACTTCATGGTATTCCTAAGTCGATCGTATCAGATAGAGATTGTAGATTTACCTTAAAGTTCTGGCAAGTAGTACATCAAGGTCTAAGAACTACTCTGACCATGAGTACAGCGTTTCACCCTTAAACAAATGGCCAAATTGAAAGAGTAGATCAAGTGCTTGAAGATTTACTTAGGCCCTGTCTTCTTGACTTTATCGGTTCTTGGGAAGATCATATACCCTTGGTGGAGTTTGCATATATAACAATTATGAGGCCAGTATTAAAATGGCTCCCTATGAGGCCTTGTATGGCACAAGATGCAGTACCCCTTTGGCATGGTCAAAAATAGGTAGTGTTCAGTTTTATGGATCTGAATTAGTTAACGAGATAAGAAGATTCGCCTGATTCAGCAAATAATTCGTTATGCTCAAGATCGTCAGGGCAAATACCACGATGCTCAACGTCATCTTTTGGAATTTAATATTGGAGATTCTGCTTATTTAAAGGTAAGCCATATGAAAGGTGTTTATAGATTTGGCGTAGCTGGGAAACTTAGTCCCCGCTATGTCGCCCCCTTTGAGATCTTGGCCAAGGTGGGATCATTAGCATACAAATTGAACCTTCCTGAATACTTTGTTATTGTCCATAATGTTTTTCATGTTTCATCATTAAGAGGATGTCTTCGAGATTCTTCCCATCTTGTTCAACTTCCAGTAGTAGAAATTCAACCCGATTTTACTTATGCTGAAGAAGCAGTTAAAATTTTAGCTCGTGATCATAAGCGATTAAGAAATCATTCTATTCCAATGATCAAGGTTCAGTGGAGGAACCATTTATGTAATAAAGCCACTTGGGAGAAAGAGGTGGATATGCGCCAATACCCAAATCTTCTTAACCAAGGTACTTCCTTAACTCCTTTCATTTCAATTCGTCATCTTATTTTTTGTTTTAATTCTTTCCATTTGATGATGTCGAGGATGACATCATTCTTAAGTGAGGGAGTCTGTAACAACCTAGGTTATTACTTAGGACAATTAGAACTAAACTAAGTCCTGATTGTGATTCTAATGCTCTAATT
The DNA here is from genome assembly GCA_016760335.1 of Gastrodia elata. Lineage (NCBI taxonomy): Eukaryota > Viridiplantae > Streptophyta > Magnoliopsida > Asparagales > Orchidaceae > Gastrodia > Gastrodia elata. Next base: position 63,053,910 of record CM028670.1, on the reverse strand, counting down.
AAGTCCTTAAGAAATCGCTACTAAGACTTAGTTCAAATCAGGAGTTAAATAGATCAAATCCTAATTTTGGGAAATCCATAAACCCTAAAATTTGACCTAATTAATTTGACCTCAAATTGAAAATCTGACTTCGCCATTGCACTCATCACCCCTGAATTAGCTAGGGATGATATTTTGGATGCATATGGAAGTCATTGGATTTTTGTCGAATATTATAATATTATTTTAAATACCAAAAAAAAATCAAATAATTAAATACTCATCGAATCAAAAATCCGGCTTCGCCGTTACGTTCCTCACCTCTCAATTAGCTAGGGGTGATTTATTGAAATTTTTTGAAATGAATTTAATTAATTAAATTTAATTAATAAAATAGGTTTGAGACTAATTAAATATTAATATAATTAAATTGTTCAAATGACATCCGTCAAAAACCTTTCACGTGCCATTAGCTTTTTTGGACTGTCGTTTTCTCTTCTGTCAATCCAAGCGAAAGATCGTGACAGTATGATCATCCGATCAGACGACAGAGGAATCATCCTCTCTGCGAGGTCTCCGCGTGTCGCGAGCGGGGATGCGCATCGCCCTAAACCCCTCGCCACTCATCACCCACCGCTGAAGAGCTTGTCTTATGCACCATTTAGACTCATGAATCTTTCTCTCACATGAACTTCCTCGAAAAGCTATTGCCTGTGAAGCCGATCGAGTTTCGAGTGATCTCACCTCCTCTGAACCGTTCAATTTTAGGTACGTACTGCTTTCAATTTATTAATTAGCAATCCATCTGTTAGATCATATACTTATTTCAGTGCATTGATTGTATTAGTATTGCATCTAATCAAGTAATCAACGATTCGATCAATCAAATATTGCGATACATCCACAGTTTAAACCATTATTTCTCTTTTCGTCGGACCCTAGTCACTAGGGCAAGCCTTAGCCTACGGCTTCGTCCATCTTTGCCGACGGTTCACCCATCGTTGGGTAGTTCTCTTCCATGTCTACCTTCGGCCATGTGGGCCGGACCCTGTTGCCTCTAGGAAGGGCATAAATTTTTGTGCCCTAGGACACTGTCGCGAGTCCATGACAGGTGGACCCGCCAGTGCCTCGCCCAATTCCTTTGCGCCGCGTGTCCTAGCGGGCCCTGTCTGTGTTGGTCCGGCTGTGCTTGTGGGTCCCACCCCTGACTTCAACCTACAGAAGATTCTTTTGTTAAAAATAATTATTTTAGTTAATTTAATAAATAAATGTTTAAATAACCCAACTTTAAATCCTCATAATGTTAAATCTACTTATCCAAATATAACAAATAAATATGTCAATTTGATTAGTGAAAATAAAGAAATATTTTGGCATTATGAATTTTCCATTTGGAGCATTATTTAGCATAGTGACATTTAGGATCCCCACAATTTGACCTAATTGCCTTTAATTTTCTATGGCTCATAACTTTTCGCACACTAATCCAAATATAATCAATATGGGTCTTAAAGAGATCAGAAAAACCTCTAGATTTATCTGATATTATTCATTTTTCTATTTGGGTTAGGGTTTGCTTAATCACTTTTGGGACCTAACCATAATTACCCTAATTAATGATAGAACTTCAATTAATCATAACTTGGCCAATCGAACTCCAAATAAGACATTCCAATATACTTTTTTGATCAGGAAGATCTAATAAACAGTAAACTGTAAAAATATTTAAGTTTTAATAATTAGATCTCTTAATCAACGCTTATCACTCTAAGACTTGATTAGTGAAGATTAGCAAATCTAGTGATCCAAATTAAATGATTTCAAATTTTGATAACTCATAGAGTAAAATAGAATCTAGTGGTATGGTTAGTTTAGTGGGTTTGTGATTAATTTCACTAATCACTTACTAATCACCCTTAAACCTAATTAGGTCATAACTTGACCAAATGAGTTTCAGATGGGATCTACTCCTAGTTAAAGTACTTAGTGTGTTATAAGAAGCTATACCCACTAAATTTATTGAATTTGGACTTCAAATAGAAAATTTAGATTTTTGAGCCCTCTTAAGAAACCCTAATTTGCATTTTAGAACCCTAAACTTATTTTGGCTATTACTTAGCCAATACATATCAAAATTCAGTAATTTTAAATTCTATGGAAACCTTAGACAACAAGCTTTAATAAACTAATAGAAAATTTAGATTCTATTAGGACAAATTATCATTTTGCCCTTATGAGTCAATTTTCTTAAATTGAGCTCATAAGGTTTATTAATTATCCAAATTTGGTGTACTTACTATCTATCTTCATGTTAGACAGTAAGTAATCATTTGCCATTGAAAATTTTCAATTTATAACCCTAAATAAAAAATTAGTTTTTGACCATTAAGTAGGAGAAAATGATCATTTTGCCCAATTTTTGGGTTAAGTGCTTTTAAGCCTTAGTTTCATGTTATAATTATTAAAACCAGTAAATAAAGTAATTCTGATAACAATTTAATTAATTTAAGCCATAAATTAAGCTTTTAAGTCAAAACCCTAATTTCTTCCTTAAGAAGATTTTAAGTAGAATATTAGCTATATGATGTAAGATTCATCTCACATTATACCTCTTCTTTGAACCTTCATAATCCATCCTCTATCTTTCTTACAACATTAGTTAGGAATGGAGCTTGAGTGTTCATCTTAGTTTTTTAAGATCTTCCTGTGGGAACCCGTACTTTTCTGCGGTGATGCTAATACTGATATTTGCATAAATATGGGGAGTACGGTGCTCCAGCTGTGGCAAATTCCCAACTCAAGTAGAGTTAGGTAGGACCCAACTCGCCTTAAGCCAAGGACTTGTCACCTATAACTAAACACATACATCAATATATATCAAAGTAGCAGAAGCAAAAAATAGAATGTAACATCCACAAGCATAACATAGTATAAAAGAAGAAAAGAAAGCAGTAACTCAGCTCAAGTGTAGAAAGTAAATACATCCAGAGTTTATTTATTACAAACTGAATTAAATGAAAGTAAAGATCTCTCAATCTCATTGCAAAAAGATAAAATCTATCTAAGCAGCAGTAGGAAGATCCTCCTCCTGTACTCGCTCCTCTCCTGCAGCACTACCAACGAACAACTCTGAATCTGACATTTGTTGGTATCACAAATTCCAGGGCCCTAGCCAACAAAAGAAAAAGATTACAGTTAGACAATTGTCTAAATATATTTTAGGCTATTTAAGTGAACTGAATATTTAAGATCTCACATTTAAATGTTTTAAACATGCAAGCATTATAAGGTATAACAAGCTACAAAGAACGAGATAGCTATAAACTAATCATCTATAGCTAATCAATAAGTATGTAAAAATAATATATAAAACAACAACTAAATATGATGAGGCTAAAAGCAAAAGTAACTGTAACTACTGAAACAAATTTGATCATAATATGCTTATGATTATATGGGTATATACTGAGTATATAAAGAACACAAGTACTGAAATAATGTACAAATCTAGCATCCTAACATGCTAATATTTAATAACTAATCATTAAGAGCATATATATAACAAGCAAATTAAATATGTAAAAGGCCACTGAAGCATGTGGAAAAAACAACTAAGTACAACAAAAGAGCTAAAGTAAGCCACTGAGATATGTGGCAAAGCAAGCCAAGTACTAAGTAAGGCCACTGATGCATGTGGCAAAGCAAAACAATGCAAAACAAAATACTGAAACTGAACTGAAGTAGAAGTAAGCCTAAGACATAGTACTACCATAACAGAAACATGCCATATCGGCCTCTGAACTGAAAGTTCAACATGTGTCCATCCTAGGCATCCACAGAGCTAGGTCCGAGTTGAACTTATAGAATAAGACATGTATCCATCCTAGGCATTCGCAAAGCTTGGTCCGAGTCTATTCTATAACAAAACTAGAACTGAAGAGGCAGACTAAGCTAGGACATACTATACTAATTGAAAGCACTAGAAGAATTGAATGAATGTTATGCTTTTTAAATACTAACTTAGGATATATCTTATAAATTCTAAGTTCTCCTATTATGCTTGAGGAACAAGGCTCAATATTCAAGGTGTGCAGAGCAATCAAGTCAAAGTTAGTAAGAGACTCAATCTAGACTTATGTGATATTTGTTGTTATCTACTTTATCTAAATCTAACTATTCTGAGAAGATACAAGTTTAGGATCTCCAATATCCAACTATCGAGTATAATCTCAGATTTATGACCTTAATGTTAATATTAGAACTTAACAAGTTCTAATTCATAATCATATGATGACTATAAGATTTAAAGTAAATAAATTAACGACCTAATTATTATTATTTTACTCTCTTAACCCAAATCTTGATTAAGTCAATTGAGATTAAGGATTCTGGATCCAAACTCCACTTTGGTGTTTAGATCCTTAATCCAAGGGGATACCCCAATAAGGATCTAGAGTTCTCACTCAAACCTAAATTAAAGATAGGAATCTTATAAGCTGAAGGATTCAGAAACTAAGATCTTAATTGAAAGGTCACTCTACTGGTTATAAGATAAAATAATTAATTAAGAACTAAGAATCTAAGATCTATATTCAATCTTTAAGATAATTACATTATCTTATAAATTGAATCGATCCTACACCCACATGGAAGGTTTCAAAAGAGTTAAACAATAAATCACTTAAGGAATTCCAAATGGAGGTAGTTCAATTAAATTATAAGATCTAAAGTCTAAGATCTAAGATCTAAGATCTAATGTTTGATCACTTTAGACTTAAGCTAAGATTTTGTAGCGCCCTACCCCGTCGTAGTGCGCAAAGAAAGATATAATTATAATCAACGGTGGAGCGGTGAGCTACTCAGGGAAACGGGCAACTTACTACATCATCTCCCTGAATAGGCTAAGAGACTAAAGGGACTGAGCCACACTGAAGGCTGCTAACTCGAACCTAAGAGTAGGATCGAGAGTCAATACTTAAGATAAGAGTAGATTACTTGTCTTAAGTATTAGACTAATACGTACATTGGATTTAAAAAGATAAATATGAATCCAATATACGATATCAATATATCAGCATTTCTACTATGCTGATCACATCACAATACTAAGTATAGTAGTATAATAGAGTGCGAAAGCAAAAACAAAACATCCATACGACATTCATCATAGGGCAGTAGTAATAATTCATCTTAGAAAAGAAAAATAAAATACATCCAGAATTATTACAAACTAATTTAAAAGATGAAAAGTAAAGTCTATCTGAAGTACTGAAAATAAAGTTGTAAGAAACATGTGGAAGACTGATCCACTAAGGCTCCACATACTCCTCCTGGATTTCCTGTGAGTCCTTCTGCTCTGTCTCCACAAGCTGCTCGGGATCTAGCAAATTGCCGGATCCCAAAAGTACCCCGTGTTAGACAAGAAGTCTAACACATCGCAACTAACTAAGTAGTTCTAAAGTAAATGCAATAGATTGTAAAGTAAAAATGATTGTAGAAAAATAATAGTAAAGGCACTATGTAACTAAAACTGTAAAGAATAAGCAAAACAAAACTGTATCCAAACTGAATGCTGAAAGTAAACTAAAATTTCAAATGCTCAGAAATCAATGTGAAATGTCCAATACTATACTATATGTCACTGGAATGATACAACTAAATATGCCATAATACGGTATGCCACGGTATGTAACAGAATTATCACTAAAAGGCTATGAGTCGCACGGTCCAATGTATATATACACTCAGTTGGGAAGACAGTATGGTGATGCCAATGCATTCAGAAATTCCCCAGTCTATGTATGTAATATTCCGTAACCCATAATTCATCACTGATACTCATACGTCGCCACTGAATCATTGTTATGCTCATATTTATGTTTATGCCTATGCTTCTATTCTATATGAGTAAAACCCAAAAATTCATAAAGCTTTAAATACAAATAATGAATTCAAGGTCTCCACTGTGCAGAATCCTGCTAAAAGGACTCTGACTCCTAGCTTCTAGAATGAAAATTGGTTAAAGTTGAAGATTTACTTAAAGATCATTAGAAGGGATGATTGTATACACATATTTAGCACATTTGTAAGAAAGGTGATTCTTATCACTTAGTTTGATTAAGCCACCTTGACGAAGCAGTATTCGATAGGTGGCATCGCCCATTGGTGATTTGTATCTCAAGCTAAGTTATTAAGATGCCTAACTCACAATCACACTTAGTATCTTAAAGGAGGTGATTCTAATTACTTAGTTTATTTGAGCCACACCTATTGAAGCGGTCTTCGCTAGGAGGCATTGCCCATTGGCGATTTGTATTTCAATCAAACTAAGGAATGAGTACCTGTTTAATACACTCTTAGTCTTGGGAGATTTACTTTAGCGGGACTGTATTCGTATAATCCCTCAGGATAGCACCTGCTCATAAGTCCATATTGGAGTGAATCAACCAATCCTGATACTACTGAAGAAAACCAGTACTATGGGTATACCATACTACACCAACTAATTGTTTGGTTTCAAACAACTCTATTTAATCAGTAAGGATTCATCAAGACTATCAATTTTTATGCTAAATAGGTAAGTCCTATACAAGGCTCCAAAAAGGTGATCAAAGATCACTAAATATAGATTCTACCACAAGGAAATGTGTCATTCTAATATCTTAAGTGATTCCTACCACGAGGGATTAAGATCAACTTCTAAGGTTAAGGGATCATCTAAGCTTATACCTCAATAAGTTATACAAAATTCTCCTACCTCAATGTTTATTTAAATTTAGGTCTTTAAAAATTTCAGAGATAATCTTAAGCTGAGATACTTAAGATCTCACACCCTTGATTCTATAGCTAACATTTCATATTCTATTTAACAGTTAAGTTAGGGTGATCAGATTAGATGATTAAGCCATTTGATCATATCTTATACTAAGATTATGGGATTTAAATTAAGGATATTATTAGAGTTAGATTAATTGTTAAATCAGTTTAGTTATATTATCTCTTTATGATAGTAGTCTTATTTAGGAGAAAATAAGGATCTAAAGTTTAGATTTAGATTAATCAATCACATAGATTTATCAATATCTTAACATGCCTAATCCAAATGTTTAAGATCAATACCAAATCAGATGCATTATTGGAATAATGTCAATCTCATTATCTTATGAACAAGTCAATTTAATTAAAGATTTAAGAGTTTGGATCTTAATTAAGCAGATTAGGGTTTAACCCCTCCTCATATCCAATTAAGATCAAGAGTTCACTTATAGATCAATGTCAAATCAGTGAATTAGATATGTATTATTGATGGTAATCTTAGACCCAGATCAAGTCTTAATAGCTTGATTAAAGTCTTATGACTTCTTAGGGTTAATTAAGAGGTTTAAGTTCTCTATTTATAATTTATCCAATTTATACATCATAACTTTGCATACATGATTTCAATACATCTAGCTTACTGATATGGATCATATTAATAGAAAATTTTCAGAAGACAAAAAGTAATTAGTGCTAATCAAACCCTAAATCAATCTGAAAGGATTAGCACATAATTACAAATCTAACCATCATAATTTCATGAAATTTGGCACATAAGTTCTACTTTACCATAAATTAATCAGATACTAAGTTTGCTAAGATCCAATATATAAACCCTAAGGTTACTAATCATAATTTAACAAGATTAGGGCATAAGTTGAAGTATAGATATCAGAAAAATAAAATACTTAGCCCATTTATTTTACTCATCATAAGCAAACTAATGGTACCATAAACATGCATTTTAGTTAAGTATAATTACTAATCCATCCTAATTAAGTTCTGCCATAATTAGGTTAAAATACAAAATCAAGCTATTGGATGTTCAATATTATTTTAAATTCTTATTCCTGAGGATTTTCTGATCAATTTCATATATAATATCATAGAGTTTGGATCAGTGGATTGAAAGTTATTCAATTTTTTTATTCTGTATTTTTCCAATTTAATTTTTCTATTATTGGATTAAGATCCTGGATTTTTCCAATTTTTTTATTCTCTGTCGGGCGCGGGCGAGAGGAAGATGAAGGTCCATATTAGCGAGACAGTCAGATGCCGTCTGATCTATCGATCAGACGGCGCTACAGCTGGGATCGCTCGGATCCTAACGGCCGATCGCGAGGGCGATTCGGGTTGTAGAATCGGTCGAGCAGATCCGATGGCTGATCTGTGATCCCACAGGATCTGATCTTAGTCGTTGGTTCCTTAAGCACGACGGCTAGATTTGTGGGACGCCGCTGTCGCGCGACCCGGGCTCCGCAGCGGATCACCTGCGGTTCGCACTACGGATCCCGACAGTTTTAACGGGTAGGAGATATATTTGAAATTTTAGAAAGTTAGGAATTATACCATTTTAATTAAATGTGAATTATGGCCTAAATGATTTTTAAATTGCACCAAACTCTTACCCATAGCTAATTTGGAGGTGAGGATTTCAAAAATCAGATTTTAATTCTAAGATCAAAATATTTTAGGTCTAATTTAGGGCATTTAGACTGATCAAAATGCTATTTTAAACTTAGAGAAGTTTAATGGACTTCAAAATTTCTAGATAGGCTCAATTTGATGTTCTAACGACAAAGCTATTGAAATTAATGAGTAATTAAGCTATATATTTTCAGGGTAATAACCTAAGGTTGTTACAGATTTAGACTTAAGATTTTACAAGAGTAATTCTTTTAGGATTCAAGTTCAAGGATCAACTTAATTAAACTATTAACTAAGGATCTAGCACATTTGTATGATTAGACTTAACTCTTAAGATAAGATGATTTTAGGAAGACTTAAGGTCTTAAGATTTAAGCAAGAGTTAAGTTAAGATTCTTCACTTAACTCAATATTATCAACCTAGGATTTTAGAAAAGTGTTAAACATATTAACTAGGGATATTTTACTGAATTTTCAAGGCTTAAGGGGTGCTTAAATACATTGTGGTCAAAATGACCAAAATATCACTCTTAAGGTTAAAAATAGGATTTTAGGATTTAATCATTTAAATTGATTCAAATCTATTTTAATGATTTCTATATTGGTTAAATGAAGTAGGATACAAACTTATCTTAGGTTTTGGTAACCTAATTAACCTAATTAGCACTAATCACCTTTTTAAGCCAATTAAGGTGATTAATGAAACTAGGGCATTCTAGAGTGATCCAATCTCATTTATAGACTCTAATAAACTTAAGAAGGCATTAGGAAGTTAATTCACCAAGATCAGAGGATTAATCATGATTTAATTTACTAATCCTTAATTAGGGTAATTAAGAGATAATTAATAAAATTAAGGTTCATAAATTATTTTTAATGGTCTACATAGGTTCTCTAGGATCTCATGAGAAAAAGGAGACCTTAATCAACCCTTTTGGATGATTAATGAATTTGATATGATTTAAATAAAAACAAAAAAAAATTAAATAATAATTTAAAATTTAACCATTGGATCATTGATTTTATTTTATATTAATGTTCCTTCATTTTTCTAATTAAAATGGTATATTTGATCACACCATTTGGATAAATATAACTAAAGTTATTTAAATAAGTAAATATTTATTTTTATTTAAATTAAAATCATATGTTTGCTTTTCTGAATTAATTTCCTTAAGGAAATTAATTCAAAATTTCCTTTTATTCTGTCGGCCCAAAATCAAAAAGGCGCGAATTGGGGGCAGTCCCGACCCGAAATCCATCGTCTTCTTCGCAGGGAGACGCTCGACGCTCGAACCCTAGGGTGACCTTCCATCGCCAAATTCTCCGTGCTCCGACCACGCCACGCCAAGAATTCAACGGCAACACCTTTAGGGATCGAAGTCGCGTCGAATGAACCAAGAAGCCCCCCGTCTTGGAGGCGTCGTGTGGCGCCCCGCCCCTTAATCCACAAGATTAAGTTAAGGGTGGTGTGTCACTCTAGCCAACCCTTCACTTATAATTGGATTAGGATGAAATCCATAATCCACCTAATAAGGGAAGGAGTGAGCATAGAATCAAACATTCAGTCACTATCTAAGTAAACATACAGAGTGCAGAAGCAATTTACAGTATAAAACATCCAAGCATCATAACATAAGTGTAAAGAAATACATCTCAGAACATAAGCATAGAATCCAAATATGCAGTCATAAGTACCTGTATTATTACATCAATTTAAGTTCCAAATAATGGAAATAAAGTGCACTCATCCTCACTTATAATGGAAAGACTAAATAGCTGCTTCTTCCACAGGCTCCTCCTCCGGATATGGCTCCACACCAAGATCTTGATCGTCCAACTAAAGAGGATCTGCCATTGTCGGTTTCACAATATAGGGCCCTAGCCAAAAAAAGAGAAAATCTGGTTAGACAATTGTCTAAGTATATTTTAAGCTGATAAGTTTTATATGTGTTTTGTAATATCATAATTTTATAACTTCTAAGCAACAATTCTATAAGGGAGAAACAAGTAATACAAAAGGAAGGAAAAGCTATAAACCATCATTTATAACTTAAGCAAAAAGAGAGGCTAAGACATGCCTCAAATGCAAGCTACACAAGGTAAGGCATAAGTGTAGATAATCAAACAAGTATTGTAAGAGAAATACTACATCCTAAACATGTTGGCGATCAAAAGAAATATGCCAATTAAAATAAAATAATTCAGCAGTGATACATATAAATAGCAGCAATGTTCTAACATCCTAAAATATATAAGCAATACAAAAAATAGCTTACTGAATAAAAATACTGAAAAGTAAACAAAACATCATAACTGCATATATATAAATGTTTGTGTACCAACTGCCATACAGAACAGAGCTAATATAGCCCATCAAATATCAAAGGATCTTAGCGCCATCACGGCTAAGTCATAAAACTGTGTACCCCTAGCGACATAAGGAGGCTAGACAACTAAGCACACAAAGTTATCGAAGGATCATAACACCAGCACGGCTAAGGCACCAACGGTGTACCCCTAACGACATAAGGAGGCTAGGCACTAGGCACATAATAAAACAAAGTCCTTCCCCTAGTGACATAAGGAGACTAGGCAATAAGGGCATATCTGAGAGGCAGCTTAACTACATAACTATTATCTTTTCATTAATCACTTTAATATTTTCATAAGGGATCTAAGGAGTCTCCATATTTTCCTAACATTTCCATTTATGCATCAAATGTCTTATATGATATGCTCAAGGAAATATGGCACAAAAATACAAGGAATGCGTAGCAACAATCATCAAAGTAAGTAAGGGACTATACTAAGCATGGTGATATGATTTATTTTCTACTTAACCATTCTAACTATTCCAAGTTACACAAGTTCAGGATCACCATTTTCGTACTATCGAGTGTAACTTAGAAATGCGTCCTTATAAGTTAAAAAGGATTAGAACTGATCAGGTTCTAATCTAGTTTAATTAGATAGACAACTACGAGTTGAATCAATAAATCATACATCCTAATTTTGGTGTATTTAAATGTTCTATCTAAGATCTGATCAAGATCTTCTGAACCTATAGATTATGGACTAAACACTATGAGAATTTAGATTTAATCACATAACCCAAAAAGGGTAAGACCTAAGTTTTAGGTTTCATTCTATAAGTGATCTACTAGTTAAGGCCAATCCTATTAAGTAATCAAACTTAATAGGATGAATCTCCTATCTTAAATCTAAAATTAAAAGACAAAATAATCAAAACAATTTGTAAAATAAAAGAAAAGTCTAAAAACTAATAAAACCAATGTTTCACTCATTGGATAACCCAATTTACCTAATAAATAAACTATAACCTAAGTTCTAGTCCTAATCTCAAGAAGGGTCATTAGGGTGTAGTGTTAAAGACTTAGAGAAATCCTGGAATCTAACCTAATAGTTGATTTTGCTTACTCAATTATCACTAATACAATTATAACATTGGTTTTAGTGTTATGGAATGTTAATTAGAGGTTAAGGGTGCTTATTCCAAACTTAGGGCAAAATGACTATTTTGCCCCTACTTTAAGGGTCTAAAAGTAAACTTTTGTTTTAAGGGTCCAAATTAACTTTTATTAATTTCAAGTGATTCCTTACTGTCTAACTTGAAGATAGATAGTAAGTACGTCCAATTTGGACTCCAAACGGTCAAGCTATGACCAAATGAGGTCAGGGGTAATTTGGTCTTTTAACCTAAATTCTTAGGGTTCAGGTCCTAAATATTGTTTCAGTTTATTGATAATATTGAAATTCTAAGTTAGTTAGCATCTTGAATTTTTGAATTTGGAGTTGATTTGACCAAGCTATGGACATTTGAATTTTAAAGGCATTTTGGTCATTTTTTACTAAAGTCAACTAAGAATTCTAGGGTTGACTTTTTGTCCTGATGTCCAAATGAGAAAACTAATACTACTGCAATGATGGGGCCGCTCTCCTGAGTATTGTAAGACCCATATTGACTATGTTCTGATAATTGGGTAAAAAGTTATGGGGTCCTAAAGAGGTCCTAAAATGCTACCATGCTATTCGAACCCCGAAACTAAATTCTGCATTACGCCATTTGATTCCTTTTATTTTTCTAATTATTTTGAGACCTATATTGGCTATGTTTGGATCATCCTACAAAAAGTTATTAAACTTTTAAGTTTTACTATTCAAAAATACACATTGTATTATTTTTACTATTTATTTATTTAAATTGTATTAATTTACTGTTCATTTCTAAAATTATAATTATATTATTCTGTATTTAATAATTAATTAAATAATCTAAAATTAATTAATTATTAGTTATTAACTATTAATTAATCTATTATTTAATTATTTTAATTATAATATTATATCTTAAAATTTCTATTTATATGTATGCATATATACATATATTTATAACATAGAGTTTCTATTTCATATATATATATATATATATATATATATATATATATATATACATATATATATATATACCCTAAATTTTTTGATTAAACATACATATAGAATTATATTAACAAAACTTATTGTTTACTATCTAAATATTTATTATTATTAGTTCAATATACTAATCCTATGTGTTATGCTCTAATCATAGATAATTAGACAACCTAATTATCCCTTAACACTAATCTAATTAACTAACTTTCTGCTTAAGTATATGTGTATATATATATATATATATATATGTATAACTATACATATATATATATATATGTATAATAATTGTATATATATAATAATTATATATATTATAATTTATTAATTCTGCAGGTTAATTATGGCGCGGGACCCGCCTCCGCCACGTGGCGCCCTCTGATTGGGCGCCGCAGAGGCAGCGGGGCCCACGGGACACACGGCGCGATGACATTGGCTGCTGCGCTGCGGGCGGGTCCCGCAGAGCGTTAGCAGCGGGCCCCACGCACCGGGCGCAGCGCTGCACGCGAACCGCGCGTGCGGCTACGGGCGGGCCCGGGTCGACCCGACCCGGCCTGGGACGCTTCGCCTCCCCTTCGTTTGACCAAAGGTAGGGCTTACCTTTGCCGTCCATCCCGGCGGAGTTAAGTGCGGGCCCGCACGGCCGACGGTAGGCCTCGCCGAGGCCTACCCATCGGTACCCGAACCGACACCGGAGGGGCCCGACGTCGCGAGGTATGGCTAGCCCTAGCCAAATGGGGTTCGGCGTTTCAGGTTTTAACGGGATCCACTGTGGATTGAAATTCGCTCGATCCGATCGTCGATCGATCGATCAGACCCGGAAATCATACAATCAACCCTATGCAATAACGACACACACTTGAATCACTAACAATGGATGAATATCGGGGAAACGAGGGTACTTGGAAGTTCGACGGCGTACGGGGCTTGCTGGATGATTCGGGAGATCGCCGAATTCGGGCTTGGGTTTCGTGATCCGAGGACTCGGCGTGTTGGGCTGGGCCTTAAAGGCCGAAGGGCGGAGCCGGCGAGGTGCGGAGGCGAGCGATTGGGCGGAGTCGCGGCACGCACGTCGCGTGGCGAAGCTGGCGGAGCTCGCAAAAACGACGCGCTCGATCCGTCCGATCGGATCGATCGGGTGGCTCGGATTGATCCGCCCGTTCAGACGGAGAAGGACGACGCCGTTGCGAATAGGGAACGGCGTGGAGATGGAGTTGACGGCGCCATTTATTAATTAAAAAAAAAATCAAATTCAATTAAATCCTGTTTAAAATTAATAAATTTTTCGATTCCTAAAAATTTCCAAATATCCACCCCTAGCTAATTGAGGGGTGAGGAACGCAACGGCGAGGTCGGATTTTTGATCGGATGAGTATTTTAATTTCCCAATTTTGGGGTATTTAAATAATTAAAATATTCGTCAAAATTTCGACGACTTCCAATTGCCACGAAAACATCACCCATAGCTAATTTGGGGGCAATGAGCGCAATGGCGAAGTCCGTCTTTCTATCGGAGGTCAATTTAAATAGGTCAGATTTTAGGGTTTCTTAATTTTTCAGAAATCAGGATTCAATCCATTTGACTCCTGATTTGGACTAAGTCTTAGAGGTTGACTCAAATTGACCTAATTAGCACTTATGATTAGTCTTAAGACAAAGATTAGTCCTAATCGACTAAGGTAACAACCTGGGTTGTTACATGCCGAATTGTTGAGGTGCTACTCGGTCGAGGATGCCTCCCAGGCGGACCTTTGAGGGGTGAATTCTCCTCACGGAGCCAACACCAGATGCTAAAGGTCAAGCCTACATGTTCAGGGACCTAAGTTGACTCGAATGGACAGCTTGACTAGCCCCGAGGGTGGCGTGATCTCTGGAGTGCTACTCGCTGCATTGCCAGACTCGAGCTCACACTGAGCCAATCGATTCCAGTTGAATCGATCGATCAGGTCGATCCCAGTGATTGCCACCAATTTGCAATCACTCTAAAAGGGATTGAGACTCTTAACGAGGACCCAATGCTTCAATGAATCGTCACGATTCATCGGCTGAGGGGCCGACTGCCAGTACTTTTCCAGATGATGATCATGCCATCTGGTCCTCTGCCAGTCCTCCCAATACTTCAACAGGCAGGCCAGACACTGGGGTACAATCGTATCACAGCACCTAGAGTTCATGTGAGGGAGAGTTGAGCCTAAACCAGCTTGACAGAAGAAGGGACAGAGGCTGTACCTGAGATGGGAATGGCTGTGTCTGTGATAAAGGGAGGAGCTCAGAGTGCTTCAAACAATCGTAGAAACTAGATGGGGGTCTGAACGTCAGACGCACACCCACTATCAGCGGTTCCCAGCACTAGAATCACCGGGTATAGCAGGCGCCTCTAATGGGAATTAACCAGAAAGAAGAGAATCCACAAAAGTTTAAGTGAGCAAAGGAGCTTACAGGGTTGAGGGCTGGTTACTTATAGCCAGAGGGAGACTTAGAGGTGGATCCCATGGCTCAGGTTTGAGGGATTGGCTCGGCCCGTGGGTAAGGGATGGATGCAACGGCCGGGGGCAATTCGGGGAGATGGCAGTCGGCAAGGCATCGTGCTCAAGGGCAGAAATGGAAGACCAAGCTGTTCCGAACTGCCACGGGGCTGCTAAGATCTTGTTGTCGGGGGGGGGGGGGGGGGGACCAGACGCGCGGGTGAGCGATTGGTAGATGAAGGTCCACAACACAAGGGATGCTGAGGGCCGTCTGATCTTTGAGCCATTGGGATTGGAAGGCTGAGATGCACTACTTAAACGATTAACCGCAGATCATATATCAGCCATCAGATGCGCCCGATCGATCTAACGCTTAGGATTTAATTACGGGGTGGGATAGATTAATATTAATTAATTTAAATATTTATATAAAATTAATTGCTGGGATTTGCTGTTGGGACCACGGCAGATCGACTGCGGGGTCCCGACATTGGCGCATAGGTATGAGCCGTGGGATGAGTTAGCATGCATCTTAGCGCGCCTAATCCAACGGCTGACCATCCATTTGAGGATGAAAAGCTGTGCTCATGGCTAGAGTAGTACCCAGGTCTTGATGCACAGCTTGCCAAAACTTAGAAGTAAATCTGCTATCTCTGTCGGATACTATTGATTTTGGAGTCCCATGCAGTCTAATAATTTCTTTGATATAGTGCTTTGCTAGCTTCTCTACAGAGTCAGTCTGACGGATAGGAAGAAAGTGCGCTGATTTAGTTAAGCGGTCTACTATAACCCATATTGCATCGGCACCAGATTTAGTACGAGATAATCCCATGATGAAATCCATAGATATATCGAACCATTACCATTCAGGAATTTCTAATGGATGTAGAAGACCACCAGGTCTTTGGTTCTCAGCCATTACCAAATTACAGGCATGACACTTAGCCACAAAGTTGGCTACATCTTTCTTAATACTGGGCCACTAAAACGATTGCTTTAGATCCTGGTACATCTTAGTACTGCTTGGGTGAATATGATACCTAGGATTATGGCCTTCAACCAACACTTCACAATGTAATTTTTAGGAATTCACAAATGATTACCTTGATAATCTATGCCATTATGTAGCTGCAGATCATGATGAAGACCACCTTCAATATCTGCTTTGAACTTCAGATAATCATCGTCTTTGGTTAGCGAGATAGAAACATCTCTGTATAAGGTAGGTTCCACAATGATATTTAGCAGAAGCGAACTTAGCATATTGCCACTAACTGGAGAAATTTCAAGCTTACAAAACTCTTGTTCTAAGGAACTGGAGGCAATCATAGAGGATAGAGTAGCACAACGACTAAGAGCATCGGCCACTACATTTTCTTTTCCAGGGTGATACTGAATACTGAGATCATAATCACTGATGAGTTCTAACCATCTTCTTTGACGACAATTCAATTCTCTTTAAGTAAAGATATACTTCAAGTTTTGATGATCAGTGAACTTCGAACACTAAACTCCATATAAATAGTGACGCCATATTTTTAAGGCAAAAATTACAGCGGCAAGTTCAAGATAATGAACTGGATAATTTTTCTCGTGAGGTTTTAACTGACGAGAGGCGTAAGCGATTACCTTTCCCTCTTGCATTAACACACAACCTAGACTAATTCCAGAGGCATCGGTATATACCTGATAGTTCAAGCCTTTCTTGGGCAGAACAAGAACTGGAGCAGTAGAGAGTGTGTTCTTTAGAGTTTGTAATGCTTCCTCGCATTCCGGGCTTCAAATAAATGGAATGACTTTTTGGGTTAACTTAGTCAAAGGCGAAGCGATCTGGGAAAAGCCTTTAACAAATTTTCTGTAATATCTAGCTAATCTCAAGAAACTTCTAATATCTATGACTAACTTAGAATGTACCCAGTCCTGGATATCGCTCACTTTGCTCTGATCTACACGAATACCCTGGGCATCGACTATGTGTCCCAAAAATGCAATGGATTTAAGTCAGAACTCACACTTGGAGAACTTGGTATACAACTGATGTTCATGCAGAGTTTCTGATACTAATCTCAAGTGTTCTTCATGATCTTTTAAGGTTCTAGAATAAATGAGGATATTATCGATAAAGATGATCACAAACTTGTCTAAGTATGGCTTCAGAACTCGTTGCATCAAATCCATGAAGATTGATGGCACATTAGTGAGTCCAAAAGACATCACTAGGAATTAAAAATGACCATAACGAGTACAGAAAGCGGTCTTTCCTACATCATCTTCTTTTACTCACAATTGATGATATCCAGACCTTAAGTCAATCTTAGAGAATATGACAGGTCCAGATAACTGGTTAAATAAATCATCAATTCTATATAATGGGTATTTATTCTTTATGGTGACTTCATTTAGTTCACAATAATCTATGCACATTCGCATAGATCCATCCTTCTTCTTTACAACAGAATAGGTGCTCCCCAAGGAGACATACTCGGCCTAATAAAGCATTTATTCAAGAGCTCCTGTAATTGTTCGTTGAGTTCTTGTAGTTCCTTAGGCGCCATTCTGTATGGTGCTTTAGATATAGGCTAGATACTAGGAATTAATTCAATAGAGAACTCAACTTCTCTAGATGGAGGTACACCAGGCAAATCTTCTGGGAATACATCGGTGAAATCCTTAACTACTTTACAGTCAGAAAGAGGGATACTTTCTTTTGCTTCACCCATCATAGTAACTAGATAAGCATCATAACCCTTACTAATGAATTGTTCAGCTTTAATAGCATTTATTAATGATAACAGTGTACTAGTTCTTTCTACAAAAGTTTCAGACTTGCCCTGAGAATGGAGAGTGACCTTTTTATTCAAACAATTTATCACGGCATTATTGTCACTGAGCCAGTTCATTCCAAGGATAATATCAAAGTTTGCTAACGGCAGGATGATCAATTCGGAGTTATACTCCTGACCATTTAATGGAATTTTAATGTTACAAAACTTATGAGCACTTAGTTGGGCTCTAGATGGAAGTCCAACCCTTAATGATCTTGCTAGATTGTACGAGTGTGGTTTAAGGATGTTGGCAAAATGTTCAGAAATAAACGAATGACTAGCACCGGTGTCAAATAACACATTGCATGGCTGATCATTAAAGTAAAGGGTGCCTAATTTATTCATATGAATTGCAATAATTACGGTACAAGAATGCAATTAACAAAGGAGAAGTTCATAAATGTGTACCTGAAACCACATTATTGTCTTCTGCGGCTTCTAGAGGTGTTAAGGCATAAACTCGCGTAGGACCGGCAGGACAGTTGTTTACCTGCCTCCTGGGATTATTCTGGGACTTAGGAGCAGATGGCTGCTCTAGAGCAGCTTCAGGTGCTGGGGCTAGCATTATGGCCAAACCCGACTCTCTTCTATTTAGGGGAGTAGCTTTGAACACTTGGTTCTTCAGATATGATTTCATTGGAACTCCATCTACTATTTCTGTATGTGTACAGTGATAGAACCTATGGCCTAGTCATCCATAATTGTAGCACTTATGGCCAAAGTGGTAACACTTGCCATATGGGTGAGGCCGATTACAGCCTTGAATGGGTTCAGTAGTTGGTGCAGCTTCTAGTTGATAGACTTTCATGGAGTTAGGCCTGTGCCTCTTGAAGGCTTCATGCTAGTTAGAAGTTGATTGCACTTTTTGCTTGAGATCCTTTTCGAAGTGATGATGTTCAATCACCTTAGCTGTCTCCACTAGCTCAAAGAAGCTAGTTAGGTAAAGTGGAATAATCTGATCCTTCAGTGAATCTCAGAGTCTACTGAGAAAGTGATGGCACTTAGCTAATTCAGAGTGAGTGATCTATGGAGCAAAATAAATTCACCTACAAAAATCTCTTTCATAGTCAGCAACGGAGCGACTCCCTTGATTCAACCTTTGAATCATGTTTGCAATGATTTTCTGTGCAGATGGGGGAATGAATTCTGCTTTGAGTGCTTCAACAAACTCATCCCAAGGGATGTCTTCTAGTTTATAGTCGATAAACTTCATATTATGGGCCTCCTCCCACTAGTATTTTACTTCAGCATGGAACAGGTGTGTAGTGAGACGGTCAGCTTCTAAGTTTGGAATCTTCAGACTAATAAGATCCTTTTCAACTGCCTTCAGCCAGTCAGCGGTATCCATTGGCAATAAATTTCCACCGAAGGTGGAAGGCCTTAGTCTTAAGTAATTATGGAGAAGACTATCCATTGAGTGATGAGAAGGAAGAGTATGTTGCAGAACAGGGACAACAAGAACAACAACAGTGGCTGGAACAGGATGATCATTTAGCATCTTCTGCATGACTATCGCTTATTGGGCTTGGTTTTCCAGCAGCGTTGTCACCATTGCTCGCAGATGAGCCACTTCATCGGAGGAACTATTGGATGCGATAGTATTCTTAATAGGGGTGACAGCAAGTGGTGATCCAGGATTCATTCTAGTTAAACAATGCAAACCAGATTTCAGAATTACTTTAAGGAAGACAATCATTTACAGTCTTAATAGACATCAAAAATTTTCATTACTTATTGAAATAAGGGATTACATAATGATTTAGAAAAATTCCAAAAATTATAACTCAACTAGAATTATGCAAGTCAAAAGATGACAATTGTTCTAACTAAAACTTAGATGTCTTTAATGTATTCAGCCCTAAAGGCCACACAAAAGTCCTCAAAACTTACTTGCTGATGCTTCCTCTTGCATTTTCTTTCGAGCTTCTTGATGGTTTCATACCACTAGACTCCCGCGTAGTCTAGCATCAGATCTATCACTATATCAAGTCAGAGGGACTCTGGACACTCTATGTGCCTTAGGACTAACTCTACTCAATCCAACCACTCCTGTGCATAGATGGGAAAGTCAAGCCCTCAGTATGTCGTTTGATGTAGAAGTTTGTCCAAGACTAGGTTCCTTTTGCGGAAACCCCTTTGATTTTCCATTTGCTCTCCTGTCTCCATTTGAAACTATAACTCTAACCCAAATCAAATGCATGCAGATAATAGTCCAAGTCAGACTCTTCATGATCCATTTGATCATAATAGTAGAATGTATTGGTTTTTGTTAGCTATAGAAGACTAGATGTTTAGGATATTAGTATTTCATTCTACATTTCTTAGAGAGCTACTGATAGTACTATGTTGTGGATGTTATGTCTTGAAGTTTTCACCTCAGAAGAACGGTTCATTAGGTAGAAAGAAATTCTGGATCTCATTCTGACACCTGATGGTGTTCTCTGATACCAACTGTGTGGCCCCGTACTTTCCCGCGGCAATGCTAATACTGATATTTGCATGAACACAGGAAGTACGGTGCTCCAGCTATGGCAAATCACCAACTCAAGTAAAGTCAGGTAGGACCCAACTTGCCTTAAGCCAAGGACTTGTCACCTATAACTAGACACATACATCAATACATATCAAAATAACGGAAGCAGAAAATAGTATGTAACATCCATAGGCATAACATAGTATAAAAGAAGAAAAGAAAGTAGTAACTCAGCTCAAGTGCAGAAAGTAAATTCATCTAGAGTTTAATTATTACAAACTGAATTAAATGAAAGTAAAGATCTCTCAATCTCACTGCAAAAAGAGAAAATCTATCTAAGCAGCAGTAGGA
The DNA here is from genome assembly GCA_016760335.1 of Gastrodia elata. Taxonomy (NCBI): domain Eukaryota; kingdom Viridiplantae; phylum Streptophyta; class Magnoliopsida; order Asparagales; family Orchidaceae; genus Gastrodia; species Gastrodia elata. The sequence continues at coordinate 63,032,902 of CM028670.1, read as the reverse complement.
AGATCCTCCTCCAGCACCGGTTCCTCTTCTGCAGTAATGCCAACGAACAACTCTGAATTTGACATTTGTCGGTATCACAAATGCCAGGGCCCTAGCCAACAAAAGAAAAATGTTACAGTTAGACAATTGTCTAAGTATATTTTAGGCTATTTAAGTGAACTAAATATTTTAGATATCACATTTAAAGTTTTTAAACATGCAAGCATTATAAGGTGCAACAAGCTATAAAGAACAGGATAGCTATAAGCTAATCATCTATAGCTAATCAACAAGTATGTAAAAATAACATACAAAACAACTACTAAACATAGTGAGGCTAAAAGCAAAAGTAACTGTAACTACTGAAATAAATCTGATCCTAACATGCTTATGATCACATGGGTACATGCTGAGCATATAAAGAACACAAGTATTGAAATAACATACAATTCTAGCATCCTAACATGCCAATATTTAATAACTAATCATTAAGAGCATATATATAAGATGTAGATTTAATATGTAAAAGGCCACTGAAGCATGTGGCAAAAACAACTAAGTACAACAAAAGAGCTAAAGTAAAGCCTCTGAGACATGTGACAAAGCAAGCCAAGTACTAAGTAAGGCCACTGAAGCATGTGGCAAAGCAAAACAATGAAAAATAAAATATTGAAACTGAACTGAAGTAGAAGTAAGCCTAAGACATAGTACTGCCATAATAAAAACAGGCCATACCGACCTCTGAACTGAAAGTTCAACAAGTGTCCATCCTAGGCATTCATAGAGCTAGGTTCGAGTTGAATTTATAGAATAAGACATATATCCATCCTAGGCATCTACAGAGCTAGGTCCGAGTCTCTTCTATAACAAAACTAGAACTGAAGAGGCAAACTAAGCTAGGACATACTTTACTAATTGAAAGCACTAGAAGAACTGAATGAATGTTATGCTTTTCAAATACTAACTTAGGATATATCTTCTATATCCTAAGTTCTCCTATTATGCTCGAGGAATAAGGCTCAATATTCAAGGTGTGCAGAGCAATCAAGTCAAAGTAAGTAAGAGACTCAATCTAGACTTATGTGATATATATTGTTGTCTACTTAATCCTAATCTAACTATTCTGAGAATATACAAGCTTAGGATCTCCAATATCCAACTATTGAGTATAATCTCAGATTTACGACCTTATTGTTAACTGATGAATCTATAAATTATATCTAAAATAAAAAGAAATTTCATTCATTTCTAATCTTTAAACTGCTCCTCAATCAAATATTGTCTTTCTTTTCAGGAAAATGGATATCCTAAGGAGTCCTGAGACATTTTTTGCAAAATTCCAAAATATTTCAAAGGAAAATCGCTGTCGCGCGCTGCAGCGGGTCAAGTTGCGAATTATGCTGCTATAGCGCACTGTATCGGGTCCAGTTGCAAACCGCCGACGCGATAGCGAGCTGCAGCGGTTCAGTTTTGAACTGCTACCGCGCGCTGCAGCGGAGCATTTTGCGAAATACTCTCGCTCAGCGCACTGCAGTGGCACATTTTACAAAATGCTAGCGCTATAGCGCGCTGTAGCGGGATGATTTGCAAATTGAGCTGCTACCGCGCACTGCAGCGGAGCATTTTACGAAATGCTTCCGCTACATGCGCTGCAGCAGTACGCTTTGCAAAATGCCCGTGCTATAGCGCGCTGCAGCGGGTCACTCTGCAAAATTTGGATGCGGTAGCACTCGGTAGCGGGAGACTTAGCAGATTTTTACTCACCATGGCACGCCGCAGCGCGCTGCAACAGCCCGCCGCAAAATTTGCCAGTCAGGAGCATTTATTATGGCTGGGATAAGACCCCCAACCTGCATCTTGTCCCCAGCCATCATTCTCTGTAGCTGCTATGTTTTTTATATGGAAAAGAAGATCTTGAGGTGATGTTTTGGCTAAATAAATGGAGATATTGGTCACTTCACCATCAATTGGGATTTTTGCCATCATTACTCAGAATTTTCTATTAGAAAATGCTGGTTTGAATCCTAAGTGGGATGAAGGCAGCCCTTCCCCTATAAATATCACTCCTCTTGACTAGAAGAGGGTTCACAAGTTTGCTTAAATCACTAAGTAAGGAGGAGGGGTGCATAAGTGGAAGTGAGGAACTTCCCAAGGGTGGAAAAGCAAGTTCTTGCTAAGGAAGAGAAGAAGGAAGGCAGCACTAGCGACCTAAGAGAGGAGCTTGAAGAAGGAGAAGAACAAATCTGGAGAACTTCCAAGGAACGTTCCTAGTATCTTCTAAACTTTATTCTTGTAGTTTCATTTCTTAGTTGATCATGTAAGGGTCTTTATCCATGTATGTGTTTTTCTTCATTTTTTTTGTAATGAGTAGCTAAATCTCCCTTGGGGAGGGTTGGGGAAACCCCATGTGCATGAGTTAATTTTAATATATGAAGTTTTTTGTTTCTCAAGCACTAATAAAATGTAAGAACTCTATGCCTTGTTAAGAAATGCCATTTATTATTTAGTCTTGAATGTGGATGAAAGGAAAATGAACTCATAATCTCAAGAACTAACTTGTCTTGTGCTCCATAGCTCACATTAAGTTGGATGCTAGGTTTATGAGTGCATGAAAGCTTAGAACTATGTGACAAAGTTCTTGAGCTTAATGCTCCTTAATCTAAGCTCAACCAAAGTATTGATGCATGTGATGCTAAGACCCACTAAATGAGCTCCTTAGCTCAACATAATTGAGGTAGAGGAAGAAATAGTTGAGTGCTCATGAACTAAGTGACATAGTCATTGAGCCCAACATATTAATCCCTCATCTCAACTATATGGGATGTGAGTGATGCTCGTAGTGGAATCAATGCTTGTAAGATCTTAAAGATTTAATAATCATAATCTCCTTGATCAAGAGATAAGATGAAAACTTAAAACCTAAAATCTTATAGGAATCTTTGTGCCGAAATAGAACCAATTGTGTATTCATTTTGTGCACAAGATTTGAACTTGTGAGACTTTGAGATAAAACTCAAAGTGAACAAAGTGCACTTGATTTACAAATAAATGAAAGACAAAGCTTGAGAAATTAACATACATTAGTAATATATCATGACATGTGGGATAACCCCAACTCTCCTCTCTCTTTTTTCTAACTTATCTTCATTTGGTAATTATTGTGCTAAATCTAGGACCAACTCATCCAATCAATCGTAGCTTAAACATTAGTGAGAATAAATAGACCTTAGTAACAAAATAACCAATTCTCTGTGGTTCGATAAATCCCAGAAATTAACACTTTCCACTTATTACTTCAAACCACGTACACTTGCGTGTGAGCGCAGATGTGTATTTACTAAAGGAATTTTAATAAATCACTTAAGGAATTCCAAATAGAGGTAGTTCAATTCAATTAGAAGAACTAAAGTATAAGATCTAAGATCTAATGTTCGATCACTTTAGACTTAAGCTAAGATTTAGACTTAGGATTTTACAAGAGTATTTTTTTTAGGATTCAAGTTCAAGGATTAACTTAATTAAACTATTAACTAAGGATCTAGTATATTGGTATAATTAGACTTAACTCTTAAGACAAGGTGATTTTAGGAACACTTAAGGTCTTAAGATTTAAGTAAGAGTTAAGTTAAGATTCTTCACTTAACTCAATATTATCAACCTAGGATTTCAGAAAAGTATTAAACATATTAACTAGGGATATTTTATTGAATTTTTAAAGCTTAAGGGGTGCTTAAATACATTTTGGTCAAAATGACCAAAATACCCCTCTTAAGGGTAAAAATGGGATTTTAGGATTTAATCATCTAAATTGATTTAAATCTATTTTAATGAGTTCCATATTGGTTAAATAAAGTAAGATACACACTTATCTTAGGTTTTGGTAACCTAATTAGCCTAATTAGCACTAATCAACTTTTTAAGCTAATTAAGGTGATTAATGAAACTAGGGCATTCTAGAGTGATATAATCTCATTCATAGACTCTAATAAACTTAAGAAGGCATTAGGAACTTAATTCACCAAAATCAGAGTATTAATCATAATGTAATTCACTAATCCTTAATTAGGATAATTAAGAGATGATTAATAAAATTAAGGTTCCTAAATTACTTTTAATGGTCTACATAGGTTCTCTAGGGTCTCATGAGAAATCAGAGACCTTAATCAACCCTTTTGGATAATTAATGAATTTAAAATAATTTAAATAAAACCAAAAAAGAATTAAGCAAAAATTTAAAATCTAACCATTGGATCATTGATTTTATTTTATATTAACGTTCCTTGCATTTTTCTGATTAAAATGGCGTATTGGATCATACAATTTGGATAAGTATAGCTAAAGTTATTTAAATAATTTAATCTGTATTTTTATTTAAATTAAAATCATAGGTTTGCTTTTAATTCAGAAATTCCTTTTATTCTGTCGGTCCAAAATCAAAAAGGCGTGGGACGGGGCCCGGCCCGACTCAAAATCCATCGTCTTCTTCGCAGGGAGACGCCCGATGCCCAAACCATAGGGCGAACTTCCATTATAAAATTCTCCGCGCTCCGACCACGCCATGCCAAGAATTCGACGGCAACACCTTCAAGGATCGAAGACATGTTGAATGGACCATGAAGCCCTGTCTAGGAGGTGCCAGATCACTGGGGTGCTACTCAGCCGAGGATGCCTCCTAAGCGGACCTTTGAGGGGTGAATTCTCCTCACGGAGCCAACTCGAGATGCTAGAAGTAAAGCCTACACATTCAGGGACTTAAGGGGACTCAAATGGACAGCTCAACTAGCCTCGAGAGTGGCGTGATCCCTGAAGTGCTACTCACTGCATTGCCAGACCCAAGCTCGCACTGAGTCGATCGATTCCAGTCGAATCGATTGTTTAGGTTGAGCCTAGTGGTTACCACTAATCTGCAATAACTTTGAAAGGGATTGGGACTCTTGATGAGGACCCAATGCTTCAATGAATTGTCATGATTCATCAGCTGAGGGGCCGACTGCCAGTACTTTTCCAGATGATGATCATGCCATCTGGTCCTCTGCTAGTCCTCCCCAATACTTCAGCAGGCAGGACAGACATTGGGGTACGATCCTATCATAGCACCTAGAGTTCAAGTGAGGGAGAGTCGAGCCAAAACCAGCTTGACAAAAGAAGGGATAGAGGCTGTACCTGAGATGTGAATAGCTACGACTGCAATGAAGGGAGGAGCTCAGAGTGCTTCAGGCGATCGCCGAAACTAGCTGGGAGTCTGAACATCATACGCACACTCACTATCAGTGGTTCGCAGCACTGGAATCACCGGGTATAGCATCCGCCTCCAATGGGAATTAATCGAGAAGAAGAGAATTTACGGGAGTTTAATTGAGCAAAGGAGCTCACAGGGTTGAGGGAGGGCTACTTATAGCCAAAGGGAGACTTAAGGGTGGATCCCATGGCTCAGGTTTGAGGAATTGGCTCAGACCAAGGGTAAGGGATGGATGCAACGGCCGGGGGCAATTCAGAGAGATGGCAGCCGGCAAGGCATCACGCTCAAGGGCAGAAACAGAAGACCAAGGTTCCCGTACTGCCACGGGGGCTGCCAAGGTTGTGCTGTCGGGGGGGGGGGGACCAGACGCACGGGCGAGCGAGTGGTAGACGAAGGTTCACAGTGAAAGGGATGCTGAGGGTTGTCTGATCTTTGAGCCGTTGGGATTGGAAGGATGAGATGCACTACTTAAACCATTAACCACGGATTAGATATCAGCCGTCAGATGCGCCCGATTGATCAAACCCTTAGGATTTAATTACGGGGGGGAAAGATCGCGTCGTTGGATTAAGCGCGTTAAGATGCGTGCTAACTCATCCCACTGGCTCATACCTATGCGCCGCTGTCGGGACCCTGCAACAGATCTACCGCGGTCCCGACAGCAAATCCCAGCATTTAATTTTATATAAATATTTAAATTAATTAATATTAATCTATTTAAAAATTACATTAAATTTTATTTAATTTATAAATCCAATTTAGGCTTAAATGAGCTCCAAAAATTCCCAAAAATTTACCCTTAGCTAATTAGGATATGAGGAATTCAAAAATGAAATTATATTTTAATTTGGAGATCAAAATAATTTATGTATTTTCCAGGGCTCAAAAATAGGCCAAAATACTAAAATTCTCAATTAGACTCCGATTGATTTCAAACTTCTAGGGTTAGAATTAAATGACCCATTGAGTCTAATGGAATCAAAATTTGAGCTTGATTTGGCTTAATTAATCTGGATTTAGCTAGGGTAACAACTAGGGTTGTTACAGACTTGCCCACTTAAGAACGATGTTGTCCTCGACATCACTTAAGTGAAGAAAGTACTAATGAACTGAAGATTTAAATGAAACAAATTGGAAAGAAAAGAACAGTACCTAGACTTGCGAAGAGCTGTAGATATTTATTGCGCATATCCACCTCTTTCTTCTAAGTAGATTCTTCTAAGGATCGATTCTTCCACTGGATTTTGACCATAGGAATTGAACGATTTCTTAGCTACTTCTGATGGTGAGCTGAGACTTTGATTAGTTCTTTGGCATAAGAAAGATCAGGTTAGATCTCCACTACTGGAAGTGGAACTAGATGAGAAGGGTCTCTGAGACATCTCCTTAACGATGATACATGAAACACGTTGTGAATGGCGACAAAATCATCAGGAAGATTTAATCGGTAGGCAGATGATCCTACTTTGGCCAAAACCTCAAAAGGTCCAACATAGCGGGGACTGAGTTTTCCTTCTACACCGAATATATAGACACCCTTCATTGGATTGACCTTTAAATAAACAACATCTCCTACATTGAATTCTAGGAAATGCCGATGAGCATCATGATACTTATTTTGACGATCTTGAGCTGAACGAATTCTCTGCTGAATTAATTGGATCTTCTTGTTAGTTTCTTCAACTAACTCTGAACCAAAAAGTTGAACGCTTCCTATTTTTAACTAAGCTAGCAGAGTACTGCATTTTCTACCATACAATGTCTCCTAAGAAGCCATTTTGATACTGGCTTGAAAATTGTTATTGTAGGCAAACTCCACTAATGCAATATGATCTTCCCAGGAACCGGCAAAATCAAGAGCACAAAGCCTAAGCAAATCTTCCAGAACTTGATTCACTCTTTTAGTCTGACCATCTGTTTGAGGATGAAAAGCTGTTCTCATGGCTAGAGTAGTACCCAGGTCTTGATGCACAGCTTGCCAAAACTTTGAAGTAAATCTGTTATCTCTGTCAGATACTATTGATTTTGGAATCCCATGCAGTCTGACAATTTCTTTGATATAGAGCTTTGCTAGCTTCTCTATTGAGTCAGTCTGACGGATAGGAAGAAAGTGCATTGATTTAGTTAAGCGGTCTACTATAACCCAGATTGCATCGATACCAGATTTAGCACAAGGCAATCCTATGACAAAATTCATAGATATGTCGAACCATTTCCATTCGAGAATTTCTAATTGATGCAAAAGACCACCAGGTCTTTGGTGCTCAGCCTTTACCAAATTACAGGCATGACACTTAGTCACAAAGTTGGTAATATCTTTTTTCATATTGGGCCACCAAAATGATTGCTTTAGATCCTGGTACATCTTAGTACTGCTTGGGTGAATATGATACCCAGAATTATGGCCTTCAACCAACCCTTCACGATGCATTAATTTAGGAATCCACAAATAATTACCTTGATAAATTAGCCATTCTGGAATTGCAGATCATGATGAAGACCTCCTTCAATATCTGCTTTGAACTTCAGATAATCATCATCTTTTGTTTGTGAGATAGAAAAATCTCTGTGGAGGGTAGGTTCCACATTGATATTTAGCAGAAGCGAGCTTAGCATATCGCCACTAACTGGAGAAATTTCAAGCTTATGAAACTCTTGTTCTAAAGAACTGGAGGCGATCATAGAGGATAGAGTAGCACGACGACTAAGAGCATCGGCCACTACATTTGTTTTTCCAGGGTGATACTGAATACTGAGATCATAATCACTGATGACTTCTAACCATCTTCTTTGACGAAAATTCAGTTCTCTTTGAGTAAAGATATACTTCAAGCTTTGATGATCAGTGAAAATCGAACACTAAACTCCATATAAATAGCGACACCATATTTTAAAGGCAAAAATTACAGTGGCAAGTTCAAGATCATGAACTAGATAATTCTTCTCGTGGGGTTTTAACTGACAAGAGGCGTAAGCGATTACCTTACCCTCTTGAATTAACACACAACCTAGACCAATTCCAGAGGCATCGGCATATACCTAATAGTTCAAGCCTTCCTTGGGCAGAACTAGAACTAGAGCGGTAGAGAATGCGTCCTTTAGAGTTTGAAATGCTTCTCGCATTCCGGGCTCCAAATAAATGGAACGGCTTTTTGGGTTAACTTAGTCAAAGGTGAAGCGATCTGGGAAAAGCCTTTAACAAAATTTCTGTAATATCCAGCTAATCCCAAGAAACTTCTAATATCTGTGACTGACTTAGGCTGAAAGCAGTTTTGGATAGCGCTCACTTTGCTCTGATCTACACGAATACCATGGTCATCGACTACATGTCCCAACAATGCAATGGATTTAAGCCAGAACTCACACTTGGAGAACTTGGCATACAGTTGATGTTCACACAGAGTTTCCAATACTAATCTCAAGTGTTCTTGATGATCTTTTAAGGTTTTAGAATAAATGAGGATATCGTCGATAAAGACGATCACAAACTTGTCTAAGTATGGCTTCAGATCTCGCTACATCAAATCCATGAAGATTGATGGCGCATTAGTGAGTCTGAAAGATATCACTAGGAATTCAAAATGACCATAACAAGTATGGAAAGTGGTTTTTCCTACATCATCTTCTTTTACTCACAATTGATGATATCCAGGCCTTAAGCCAATCTTAGAGAATATGACAGCTCCAGATAACTGGTCAAATAAATCATCCATTTTAGGTAATGGGTATTTATTCTTTATGGTGACTTTATTTAGTTCACAATAATCTATGAATATTCGCATAGATCCATCCTTCTTCTTTACAAACAGAACCGGTGCTCCCCAAGGAAGCATACTCGGCCTAATAAAGCCTTTATTCAAGAACTCCTGTAATTGTTTGTTGAGTTCTTAAAGTTCCTTAGGCGCCATTCTGTATGGTGCCTTAGATATAGGCTGGGTACCAGGAATTAATTCAATAGAGAACTCCACTTCTCTTGAAGGAGGTACACCAGACAAATCTTCTGGGAATACATCGGCAAAATCCTTAACTACTTTACAGTCAGAAAGAGGGATACTTTCTTTTGCTTCACTCATCATAGTGACTAAATAAGCATCACAACCCTTACTGATCAATTGTTCAGTTTTAATAGTATTTATTAACGATAACTGTGTACTGGTTCTTCCTACAAAAGTTTTAGACTTGCTCTGAGAATGGAGAGTGGCCTTCTGTTTCAAACAAGTTATCACGACATTATTGTCACTAAGCCAGTTCATTCCAAGGATAATATCAAAGTTTGCTAATGGCAGGATGATTAATTCGAAGTCAAACTCCTGACCATTTAATAGAATTTTGATGTTACAAAACTTATGAGCCCTTTGTTGGGCTTCAGATGAAAGTCCAACACTTAATAATCTTGCAAGATTGTATGAGTGTGATTTAAGGATGTTGGTAAAATGTTCAGAAATAAATGAATGACTAGCACCAGTGTCAAATAACACATTGTAGGGCTGGTTAATAAAGTAAAGGGTTCCTAATTTATTGATACGGATTGCATTAACAAATTGCAATAATTACGGTACAGGAATGCGATTAACAAAGGAGAAGTTAAGAAATATGTACTTAAAACCACATTATTGTCTTCTGCAGCTTCCAGAGGTGTTAAGACATAAACTCGCGCAGTACCAACAGGATGGTTGTTTACTTGCCTCCTGGGATTATTCTAGGACTTAGGAGCAGATGGCTGCTCTGGAGCAGCTTCAGGTGCTGGGGCTGGCATTATGGCCAAACCCAGCTCTCTTCTATTCAGGGGAGTAGTTCTGAACATCTGGTTCTTCTAATATGGTTTTATTATAACTCTATCCACTATTTTTGTATATGTACAGTGATAGAACATGTGGCCTAGTTGTCCACAATTGTAGCACTTACGGCTAAAGTGGTAACACTTGCCATATGGGTGAGGCCTATTATAGCCTTGAATAGGTTCAGTAGTTGGTGTAGCTTATAGTTGATAAACCTTTGCGGAGTTAGGCCTGTGCCTCTTGAAGGCTTCGTGCTGGTTAGAAGTTGATTGCGCCTTTTGCTTGAGATTCTTTTCAAAGTGATGATGTTCAATCACCTTAGCTGTCTCCACTAGCTCAAAGAAGCTAGTCAGGCAAAGTTGAACAATCTGTTCCTTCAGTGAATCTAGGAGTCCACTGAGAAAGCGATGGCACTTAGCTGATTCAGAGTGAGTGACCTGTGGAGCAAAATGAATTAACCTACGAAAATCTCTTTTGTAGTCAGCAACGGGGCGACTCCCTTGATTCAACCTTAGAATCATGCTTGTAATGATGTTTTGTGCAGATGGGGGAATGAATTCAGCTTTGAATACTTCAACAAACTCATCCCAAGGGATGTCTTCTAGTTCATAGTCGATGAATTTTGTATTCTGTGCCTCCTCCCACCAGTATTCTGCTTCAGTATGAAACATGTGTGTAGTGACTAACAGCTTCTGAGTTTGGAATCTTCAGACTAATATGATCCTTTTGTACTACCTTCAGCTTGTCAGCAGTATCCATTCGTGATAAATTTCCACTGAAGGTGGAAGGCCTTAGTCTTAAGAAATTATGGAGAATACTATCCATTGAGTGATGAGAAGGAAAAGTATGTTGCAGAACAGGGATAGCAGGAACAGCAACAGTGGCTAAGATTCATTGAGTGATGAGAAGCTATTGAATGCGACAGTATTCTTAATAGGGGTAACAGCAGGTGGTGATCTAGGATTCATTCTAGTTAAACAATGCAAACTAGATTTCAGAATTACTCTAAGGAAAACAGTCATTTACAGTCGTAATAGACATCAAAAATTTTCATTACTCGTTGAAATAAGGAATTACATAATGATTTAGAAAAATGCCAAAAATTATAACTCTACTATAATTATGTAAGTCAAGAGATGACAATTATTCTAACTAACACTCAGATGTCTTTAATGTATTCAGCCCTAAAGGCCACACAAAAGTCCTCAAAAGTCACTTCTTGACGCTTCCTCTTGCATTTTTGTTTGAGCTTCTTGATGGTTTCATACCACTAGACTTCCGCGTAGTCTAGCATCAGATCCACCACTTATTAAGTCAGAGGGACTCTGGACACTCTATGTGCCTCAGGACTAACTCTACTCGATCCAACCACTCCTGTGCGTAGATAGGAAAGTCAAGCCCTCGGTACGCCGTCTAATGTAGAAGTTTGTCCAAGACTAAGGCTCCTTTTGTGGAAACCCCTTTGATTTGCCATTTGCTCTCCTATCTCCATTTGAAACTATAACTCCAAGCCAACTCAAAGGCATGCAGATAATAGTCCTAGTCAGACTCTTCATGATCCATTTGATCCTAATAATAGAATGTATTGGTTTTTGTTAGCTATAGATGACTAGATGTTCAGGATATGAGTATTTTATTCTACATTTTTTAGAGAGTTACTGAGAGTACTATGTTATGGATGTTATGTCTTGATGTTTGCACCTCAGAAGAAAGGTCCATTAGGTAGAAAGGAATTATGGATCCCATTCTGACACCTTATGGTGTTCTCTGATACCAACTGTGTGGCCCCGTACTTTCTCGCATCAATGATAATATTGTTATTTGCATGAATACGGGGAGTACGGTGCTCCAGTTGTGGCAAATCCCCAACTCAAGTAGAGTCAAGTAGGACCCAACTTGCCTTAAGCTAAGGACTTGTCACCGATAACTAGACAAATACATCAATACATATTAAAGTAGCAGAAGTAGAAAAAGAATGTAACTTCCATAGGCATAACATAATATAAAAGAAGAAAAGAAAGCAGTAATTCAGCTCAAGTGCGGAAAGTAAATATATCCAGAGTTTAATTATTACAAACATAATTAAATGAAAGTAAGGATCTTTCAATCTCACTCCAAAAAGAGAAAATCTATCTAAGCAGCAGTAGGAAGATCCTCCTCCTGCACTGGCTCCTCTCTTGCAGCACTGCCAACGAACAACTCTGAATCTGACATTTGTCGATATCATAAATGCCAGGGCCCCAGCCAATAAAAGAAAAATATTGCAGTTAGATAATTGTAAGTATATTTTAGGCTATTTAAGTGAATTGATTATTTAAGATATCATATTTAAAGATTTTAAATATGCAAGCATTATAAGGTGCAACAAGCTACAAAGAATAGGATAGCTATAAGCTAATTATCTATAGCTAATTAACAAGTATGTAAAAATAACATACAAAATAGCAACTAAACAAGGTGAGGCTAAAAGCAAAAATAACTACAACTACTTAAGTAAATCTGATCCTAACATGCTTATGATCACATGGGTACATGCTGAGTATATAAAGAACACAAGTACTGAAATAACATACAATTCTAGCATCCTAACATGCCAATATTTAATAACTAATCATTAAGAGCATATATACAATATACATATTTAATATGTAAAAGACAACTGAAGCATGTGGCAAAAACAACTAAGTACAGCTAATGAGCTAAAGTAAAACCACTAAGACATGTGGCAAAGCAAGCCAAGTACCAAGTAAGGCCACTGAAGCATGTGGTAAAGCAAAACAATGCAAAACAAAATACTAAAACTGTACTGAAGTAGAAGTAAGCCTAAGACATAGTACTGCCATAACAGAATTAGGCCATATCAGCCTCTGAATTGAAAATTCAACATATGTCCATCCTAGGCATGTCCGAGTTGAACTTATAGAATAAGACATATATCCATCCTAGGCATCCGCAGAGCTAGGTCCGAGTCTATTCTATAACAAAACTAGAACTGAAGAGGCAGACTAAGCTAGGACATACTCTACTAACTGAAAGCAGTAGAAGAACTAAATGAATGTTATGCTTTTCAAATACTAACTTAGGATATATCTTCCATATCTTAAGTTCTCCTATTATGCTTGAGGAACAAGGCTCAATATTCAAAATGTGCAGAGCAATCAAGTCAAAGTAAGCAAGAGACTCAATCTATACTTATGTGATATCTATTGTTATCTACTTTATCCAAATCTAACTATTCTGAGAAGATACAAGTTTAGGACCTCCAATAACCAGCTATCGAGTATAATCTTATATTTACATCCTTATTGTTAACATTAGAACTTAACAAGTTCTAATTCATAATCATATGGCGACTATAAGATTAAAGTAAATAAATTAACGGCCTAATTATTATTATTTTCCTCTCTTAACAAAAATCTTGATTTTGTCAATCTAGATTAAGGATTTTGGATCCAAACTCCACCTTAGTGTTCAAATTCTTAATCCAAGGGGATACCCTAATAAGGATTTAGAGTTCTCACTCAAACCCAAATTAAAGATAAGGAATCTTATAAGCTAAAGGATTCAGAAAGTAATATCTTAATTGAAAGGTCACTCTACTGGTTTTAAGATAAAATAATCAATTAAAAACTAAGAATTTAAGATCTATATTAGATCCTTAAGATAATTACCTTATCTTATAGAATGAATCGATCCTACACCCACATGGAAGGCTTCAAAAGAATTAAACAATAAATCACTTAAGGAATTCCAAATGGAGGTAGTTCAATTCTATTAGAAGATCTAAAGTCTAAGATCTAAGATCTAAGATCTAATGTTCGATCACCTTAGACTTAAGCTAAGATTTAGACTTAGGATTTTACAAGAGTATTTCTTTTAGGATTCAAGTTCAAGGATCAACTTAATTAAACTATTAACTAAGGATCTAGTATATTGGTATAATTAGACTTAACTCTTAAGACAAGGTGATTTTAGGAACACTTAAGGTCTTAAGATTTAAGTAAGAGTTAAGTTAAAATTCTTCACTTAACTCAAGATTATCAACCTAAGATTGCATAAAAGTGTTAAAAATATTAACTAGGGATATTTTATTGAATTTTCAAGGCTTAAGGGGTGCTTAAATACATTTTGGTCAAAATGACCAAAATACCCCTCTTAAGGCTAAAAATGGGATTTTAGGATTTAATCATCTAAATTGATTCAATTCAATTTTAGAGTTCCATATTAGTTAAATGAAGTAAGATACACACTTATCTTAGGTTTTGGTAACCTAATTAGCCTAATGAGTACTAATCACATTTTTAAGCAAATTAAGGTGATTAAAGAAACTAGGGCATTATAGAGTGATCCAATCTCATTTATAGACTCTAATAAACTTAAGAAGGCATTAGGAATTTAATTCACCAAAATCAGAGAATTAATCATGATTTAATTCACTGATGCCTAATTAGGGTAATTAAGAGATGATTAATAAAATTAAGGTTCCTAAATTACTTTTAATGGTCTACATAGGTTCTCTAGGGTCTCATGAGAAATCAGAGACCTTAATCAACCCTTTTGGATGATTAATGAATTTAATATGAATAAATAAAAATATTAAAGAATTAAGCAGTAAAAAAAATCTAACAATTAGATCATTGATTTTATTTTATATTAATGTTCCTTATATTTTTCTAATTAAAATGGTATATTAGATCATACCATTTGGATAAGTATAGAAAAAGTTATTTAAATAATTTAATCTGTATTTTTATTTAAATTAAAATCATAGGTTTGAAGGAAATTAATTCAAAAATTCCTTTTATTCTGTCGACCGAAATCAAAAAGGCGTGGGTCGGGGGTCGGCCCGACCCAAAATCCATCGTCTTCTTCGCAGGGAGACGCCCGACACCCGAACCCTAGGGTGACCTTCCATCTCCAAATTCTTTGCGATCCAACCACGCCACGTCAATAATTTGACGGCAACACCTTCAGGGATCGAAGACGCGTTGAATGGACTAAGAAGCCCTGTCTGGGAGGTGCCAGATCGCTGGGGTGCTACTCAGCCGAGGATGCCTCCCAGGCGGACCTTTGAAAGGTGAATTATCCTCACGGAGCCAATGCTAAATGCTAGAAGTCAAGCCTACATGTTCAGGGACCTAAGGGGATTCGAATGGACAGCTCGACTAGCCCCGAGGGTGGCGTGATCCCTGGAGTGTTACTCGCTGCATTGGCAGACCCAAGCTCGCACTGAGTCAATCGATTCATAAGGTTTCCTTTCCAAATACACTTAGTTTCATTTTTGAGATTTCAGTTGGATTAGCTATAGATGCTACTTTTCTTACACTTAGTGATTGTGATCTTATCCATTACAGAGAACGGATCCTAAAGTAGATAGGAACATCCTCCTATCTTACATTTTATGATGTTTCTCTGATACAAACTATAGCGCACCACCCTGTCAATCGGTGACAGAGTGACACGCTACTCGTGAAGGAATTCTGCATTTCCCCAAATAGCTGAAGCTAATACTGAAGGCTGTTGACTCAACCTCAAGAAGGGTTGAGAGCTAATACTTAAGATAAGAGCAGTATCCTTATCCTAAGTATTAAGCTAATATAAATATTAGATTATGAGTCTAAGAAAGGGAAGTCCAATATATGTATAAAACATCAACATTTCTAGTCATGCTGATCATATCACAATATTAAGTATAAGTAATATAAAGACAAATTGCGGAAGCTAAAGTAAATATCCAGAAATATATATCACAGAAGCTGAATAAAACATTCATCTCAAAAAAGAAAAGAAAATACATCCAGAGTTATTACAAACATTTTGCTAAAGTACAGAAAAGAGTTTAAATACTGAACTAAGAAAAAAAACTAGGCAAAATAGTAAAGGCTGGAGAAGAGTCAACTGGTGCGCAACGAACTCATCCTGGATCTTCTGAGTATCCACCGGATCTAACTCCTCTAACTGCTCTGAATCTAGCAAATTGCTGAATCCCAGAAATACCATGTGTTAGACAATAAGTCTAACACTTCAAAAGCTATTCTAAACAGTTATATTATTTAGCTTAACACTTAAGTAATTTAAATAAAACTATAGAAAAACTATAAAATAGCTGAAAATATAAAAATAATAAAAAGTAGACGTAAAGTAAAACTGAGCTGTAAATTGAATATTAAGTGTAAGTAAAATAGTAAATGATCTGAATCTGAGTAAATAATATTGTAAAACGATGGTATATGCCACTGAGATTATGTATCTAAATATACCACTGTAATGTATGCTACTGATATGCAACTAAAATATCACTGAACTGTCATGGATATACAGTCTAATGTCTACATACATTCTATTAGGAAATACAGTTTACTATGATGCCTGAACATCTTGAATTTCCCTTGTTGATGTATGCAACCTTCCATAATCCATACATAATTATTGATACACATACTCATGCTTATACTTATGCTCATATTTTTAAGACTACATTTCTTAAATCCAAAAATTCAAAAAACTACTTTAAAATTAGATTATAAATTTATTATCTCCAATGTGTAGAATCCATCTAAATAGATTCTGATTCCTAGCTCTAGATCATTAGGTGGTTTTACTTAGTTTTTCAATTAGAATCATCAGCTGAAAAAGTTTTATACATATAGTTGGTATGTTTCTAAGAAGGGTAAATTTAACAATTATTTTGTTTTAAACTGTGCTTATTGACGTACATGACGATAGGAGGCAGAACCCGGTCACAGTTTATTCTCTCAAACTGAGCTGTTAAATACCCTAACTATAAGCACATTGAGTGTTCGAAGAAGGGTGACGTCAAATACTTAGTTTGTCTTAAACTGTGCTTATTGATGCACACGACGATAGAAGGCAGAACCTGATCACAGTTTATCCTATCAAACTAAGGATTTCATTTCCCCAATCACAACATACTAATAGTGTCCTAAGAAGGGTGACTTGAGATAGTTAGTTTTTCATAAACTGGGATTATCGACGCGCACGACGATAGGAGGCGTAATCCGATCACAGTTTATCTCCTTAAACTATTGATTTCATTTCCCTTAATAACAACACTCTTAAGATTGGAAGATTTACTTTAAGCTGGACTGCACTTATCCGACCACATAGGATAAGACCGAGGCTCTACAATCCTACTTAGAGTGATTCAACCAGCACTATAGACATACACTATCATATCCAACTAACAATCTGGGTTCTAACAATTTTATTTAATAACCAAGGAGTATCAAAACTATGACTCTTTACTCCATTGAAGGGAATCCTACACAAGGTTCCAAGGATGTGACCAAGAGGTCACTCAATATAGGTTATTATCATATGGGAGAAACTCATTCTACATTCTTTAGGTAATCCTACCACAAGGGTCTGAGACCAAGCATCTAGGCTAAAAAGGAGCACCTATGTTCCTACCTCAAGTTTCAACAATAAGATTTTCCTACCTCAATATCACATCAATTGATAAGGCTTAACAATTATTGCATTTATAATCTAAGGCAAGATCATAAAGATCTTACACTTCCAACAAGAAAGGACAGTTAAGTCTTATATTTTCACTAATTCTTATTCTTTTTAAGTTTGAATTGATTAGATCAGATTAGTAAATTCATATGATGAACACCTATGCTACAATTATGGGATATAATAGAGAATATTATTAAGAGTTGATCATATTGCAAATTAGTATATTTTTTATGATTTATCTCATGCTAATAATCTTATATAAGAAATAATCAGGGATCTTAAGTTATATGTGTAACAACCATAGGTTGTTACCCTGTTAAGTTCTAACATAATTGAGCATTTATTTGGATTCTATTGCTTTTAGAATACCAAATAAATCCTATCCTGAAAATTTGAAGTCCATAGGACTTCTTTAAGTCCAAAATGATGTTTTGATCAGTCTAGACACCCTAATTTAGACTTAAAATATTTTGATCTCAGAATAAATTTCGATTACATTTTTGAATTCATCACCCCCAAATTAGCTAGGGGTGAAAATTTGATGCAATTTGGAGTTCATTTAGGCCATAATTCAATTTTAATTAAATTGGGTTAACTGCAGTTTGGGGCTCCAAACAAATGTAAATTGCAGTCTTACCCACCCACTGCTGGGATCCGCTGTCGGGACCGCGGCGGATCCGCTGCGGGGTCCCGAAAGCATTCCAGCTTCAGCGCCTTCTAGGATCCTAAGCTCTAATATCGGCGCCTACCATAGGATGGCTCCTGTGTCCCGCGCTATGATCCTCTGTCAGCCGTAGGATTATACTTATGATCCAACGGCTGACCTCCCTTCCGTGCCAATTCGTTATTCGGATCACATCAGAGCCATCGATCTTCAATGGCAAAAGCATCAGATGGTCCCCATCACTCTTACCCTGTTCACCTTCGTCCCAGAAGATCACTCCCACGCCCGACAGGATCCTGTAGTGGTGCGACGTGGCAGTGAAGAGGATCTCCCCTGTCTCCCACTCCTAGCCTATCCCAATGGCCCCTGCCTGACCCCAGCCCGAGGTTGGGTCGGACATCAGGCTTGCCCAAGCTTCCACCTACTCCCCCCCCCCAGGCTATAAATAGCCTGGGAATTGTCTCTGGAAGCTCCTTTGACAACTGCAAGCTCCTTTATCACTTGAATTGCACCAGTTTTTCCTTGGAGCTCCTCTGCAACCTGTCGGAAATCTAACTCCAATCAACGCTGTATCTGGGGGTTAAGCTTTGTGTTCAAATTCTATATAGTGTTGTCTGAGCCGGTGGAACTCGTCTGCATCAGCTCTAGCCTCCGGATCAATCCCTGTCGTTCTCAGTTAGCAGACCCAGCTCTCTTTCTTGTCCAGGTACCCGTCCCACCTCGGATCGAGTCAAGTGGGCTCAAGTACTCCTCTTAGCAATATCTGACTATACGCCTAGGCTAGGTGATTGTAATGCATGAGAAATTGAGGTTCTGGGTTAGCCCAATCGATCGTATCGATCGATCAGACTGCCTCAG
The DNA here is from genome assembly GCA_016760335.1 of Gastrodia elata. Taxonomy (NCBI): domain Eukaryota; kingdom Viridiplantae; phylum Streptophyta; class Magnoliopsida; order Asparagales; family Orchidaceae; genus Gastrodia; species Gastrodia elata. The sequence goes on along the minus strand of CM028670.1, from coordinate 63,013,902 downwards.
GTGAAGGGTCGAGCACCCGAGTAAGGTCCCAGACCTCTAGCAGTCCTTGGGTCACGCCAGATTGTGTCTTGGGTGCACCTTGTCCCCTGAAGGTGTAGCCAATAAGTCCTGAGCCTGGCGAGCTCTTTGTGGGGAGTATTGCTCCTCCACATCACCGGCCGAGGAAGGCTTTGGGCCTAGTAGCTTCCCGGAGTTCTAGTCACTCTTGAATGAGGGTTTTGGGTTCCATCGGTGCATCTTGTTATGCTAATGGAACCCTGATCCATTTAAGGCAGTGAGGTGGTCGAGGAAAGGAGAATTTAGCCGATTAGGGTTACCCTAATCTGCTGGTTTTTGGGATAGCGCCGGGAGGGAGACGACGCATAGTGTGGGTCGGGTCGACCCGTGACCCGCGCTGTGCGATAGTGCCGGGCCATCAGGTCGAAGCCGACCCACGCATTTTGTGAACAGGTCAGGGCTCATTTTAAATTAAATTAAAACCTATTCTAATTATTTTTCTTAAGGAAAATAGCTTAATTAAATTAGAAAAATACATAATGTATTATTTGAATAACTTTTAATCCACTGGTTTAAACCCTATGGTATCATATATGAAAATGATCAGAAAATCATCAGGAATCTAAATATAAAATAATATTGCATATCTGATAATTAGATTTTAAATTATTATCTAATTATTACAAATCTTACTTAGGGTGAATTAGCAATTATACTTAACTAAGTTGTATATTTAGGGTACTATTAGTTTGCTTATGATGAGTAGAATGCATGTGCTAAGTGAATTATTTTTCTGATCTCTGTATTTTAAATTATGCCCTAATCTTGTTAAACCATGATTACTGAATATTAGGGTTTGTAATCACTGGATCTTAGCAAACTTAGTCTCTGATTAATTGTATGGTAATATAAAACTTGTATGCCAAGTTGTATGGAATTCTAATGGTTGTATTTAAACTTATGTGCTAATTCCTTTTGGATTGAAGTAGGGTTTGATTAACACTAAGTGTTCTCCATTTTTTGAAAATTTGATGCATAATAGTAAGCTAGATGTATTGAAATCATATATGCAAACTTATGATGTGTAAATTGAACAAATCAAGGAAATATGAACTTAACCCTCATAATTAATCTTAAGAAATCTTAAGACTTTGATCAAGCTTTTAAGACTTGATCTAGGTTTGAGATTGCCACCAATAACACACTCTTAATGCACTGATTTAACATTGATCTATAACCAAACACATCATCTGAATTGGATAAGAGTAGGGGTTAAACCCTAATCTACTTAATTAAGGTCCAAATCCTTAAAAACCCTAACTAAAGTAATTTGATTGTAAGATAATCAACTTGACATTTCTCTAATAATGCATCTGATTTCATATTGACCATAAACATTTGAATTAGACATGATAAGGTTATTAATAAAGCTATATGATTGTGTAATCTGAATCTAACTTTAGATCATTGATTTTCTCCTAAATAAGATCATTAGCATAAAAAGATTAATAAAATCATATTGATTGACCAAGAAACTTTAATAACATTCTTGATTTAAATCCCATGATCTTAGATTAAGTTGTCATCAGATGACTCAATTATCTGATCTGATCATTCTAAACCTAACTATGAAATAGAACCTAAAATATTAATATCAGGATTTTGAATGGGAGATCCTAAGCATCTCTTCATGAGATCATCTTGAAACATTTAAAAGACCTAAATTGCATTTACTTTGAGGTAAGATAACTTGTATGACTCATTGAGGTAGAAGCTTAGATGATCCCTTAACCATAGAAGTTGATCTTGATCTCTTGTGGTAGAAATCACTTAAGACCTTAGAATGATACTCCTCCTTGTGGTATAATCCATGTTGAGTAATCCTTGATCACATTTTTGTGAAACCTTGTATAGGACTTACCTATTTAGTATAGGCCTTTATAGTCCTGATAATTCCTTAATTTATTAAATAAACTTGTTTGAACCTCGATTATTGGGCGGTGTAGTATAATATACCCATATTACTGGTTCCCTAGTAGTATTCAGGAATTGGTTGATTCACTCTAATGGGGACTCATGAGCAGGTGCTATCCTGCGGGATTAGATGAATACAGTCCTGTTAAAATAAATCATTCAATACTAAGAGTGTATTAAATGGGTTTTCATTCCTTAGTTTGATTGAAATACAAATTGACGACATGCAATGCCTCCTAGCGAAGACCGCTTCAATAGGTGTGACTCAAACAAACTAAGTAATGAGATTCACCTTCTTTAAAACACCAAGTATGGTGGTGAGTAAGTGATGAGAATCACTTTTCTTGCAAACGTGTTGAATATGTGTATACGATCATCCCATCTAATGATCTTTAATTAAACCTGCAACTTTAACTAATATCGTTATAGAAGCTAGGAGTCATAATCCTTTAGAAGGATTTTGCACAGTGGAGACTTAGAATTCATTATCTGCATTCCAAGTTTTCATGGATTTTTAGATTTTACCCATATATAATAGAAGCATGGGCATAAGCATAAGCATGAGCTTGAAGCATCATTTCAGCAGTGACGTCAGTGATGAATTATGGGTTACAGAATGTAACATACACAGACTGGGAAATTTCAGGGTGCATCTGCATCACCGTACTATCTTCCTAACTAGGTGTATGTGTACATTGGACCGTACCACTCATAGTCTTCCAGTGATCATTCTATTACATATCTGTGGTACACCATATTCTGGCATATTTGGTGCATCCTTCCAGTGACATATAGTACAAAATTTGGCATTCCTTTTACATCAATTTCTGAGCCTTTGATGTTTTTATTTATTTTCAGCACTCAATTTTTGATGCAGTTTTACTCTGTTTAGTCCTTGCAGTTTCAGTCACTTAGCGTTTCTCTCAGCTTTTCTTCGGCTTTCTTTACTTTACTGTCTACAGCATTTACTTTACTACTGCATAGTTAGTTGCGATGTGTTAGACTTCTTGTCTAATACGAGGTACTTTTGGGATCTGGCAATTTGCTGGTTCCCGAGCAACTGGTGGAGACAAAACAGGAGGACTTGCAAAAGATCCAGGAGAAGTACGTGGAGCCCTAGAGGATCTGTCTGCCTCCTTTTATTTTATTTTATTTTTTGCTTTATTTCAGTAGATTTTACTTTTCATATGTTAAATCAGGTTGTAATAGCTCTGGACGTACTTTTCTTTTCTTTTCTGAGATGAATGCTTACATACTGCTCTATGATGAATGTATTCTGGATGATATGCTTTTAGCTTCCGCACTCTATTATACTACTATACTTAGTATTGTGATGTAATCAGTATATTGGAAATGCTGATAAATTGATAACGTATATTGGATCCTTGTTTCTTTAAATCCAATATATGTATTAACCTAATATTTAAGATAAGTATTCTACTCTTATCTTAAGTATTGGCTCTCGATCCTACTCTTAGGTTCGAGTCAGCAGCCTTCAGTATGGCTCAGTCCTTTTGCCTATTCGGGAAGGTGAGTTTTGCTTGTTCTCGTCCTCTCGAGTAGTGCATCGCTCCGTTGTTGATCTGATTTACTACTTGTCTTTTGCGCATGATGACCGGATGGGGCGCTACAATATGTCTAGATACTAAATCACATGAGTTCTTTAATAATCTGAGCACTTCTAACTCAATGGCTTACGATCAATGTCAAATCAGATGTATTATTGGAATTATGCAAATTGAATTTTCTTTCAATCAAAGTTAATTGATTAATATAATTATGGTTTAGATCTTAATCAAGATAAGTCATGATATAACTCATAACTTAACAAAATCAAGATCAATTGTTTAGTTTAAGGAACAATGACAAATCAATGAATTATTGATGCATTATTGACGTTCACTTCAAGTTTAAGATCAAGCATTAATTAACATAATCAATTCTTAAGGTTCTTAAGGTTAAACATTGATTAATGTCAAATTAATTAAACCCAAGTGTCCAAACCAAAATAAAAGTTCTTACACATTCATAAGTATCACATTAATTAAGATAATGAGTAATTAAGGGTAATTAAATCTTAAATCAAACCCAAATGGGATTAGCACTTGATTATAAATTTAAAATACCTAAGTTTCATGCAACTTAGTTATTAAGTTCTACTTATTCATACAAGTAATCAAGGACTATAACATTTCCATTTGGCACAAAATATTCAAGCAAATCTTTAGGAGGTTTAGAACATGACATTTAGGGTAAAATGATAGATTTCATATTTGAAATTCACCTCCAAAATCACACAATGCTTAATTTTATTAAATTTATGTTAGATTTTAATATATTTTGGCTTTTTTAGGGTCTTAGAGTAATTAGAATGTGAAAAATCATAAATCCTGGACTTTCCAGATAGTTCTGGGAACTCTCGGACAATTCTGGGCGCTACGGCGCACTATAGCACCTTCTGGATGAGAGCCAGGTGCTGCGGCTCGCTAAGGTAGATTTTAGTGCTATGGTTCGCAACAGCGCTTTTAGGCACTACGACGCGCTATGGCAGAGTTTAGCGTTGTGGCGCGCCGCAGCTCTTTCAAGCGCTGCGGCGCACGACAACACTAGATTTCCTGAGAGCTAGATGCTACGGTTCGCTGTAGCGCTCCCTGGCCGAGAGCCAACCTGAGATGCAGGCACTGTGGTGTGCTATAGTGGTCCCTGGCCAAGAGCCAGGTGCTACGGTGTGCTGTAGCACTCGACAGTGATTTTGCCAGTGCGAAAACCGTAACAGGTCTTTTTTCGCACTCAAATAGTCTCAATTTTGAGTCCCTCACATGTGGTGCCATATATTGATGGAAAGGTCTTTCCGATATCTTTCTATTGATACCCAAATCAATACAAAATGATTATTTTAGCAATGCAAATAATGGAGCTAAAGGTCTAGGTATGCAAAAATCTTATTTATAGTACAGTCCATCTCCCCTAAAATTAATAATCTTAATGAGCTCTAATGAGCTCCACATCTCAAACATAGGTTCTAAAGCATATAAAATAGGCATGCAAAATAGCTTCATAACTAATTTGACGAGAAAAGAGGTACTAAAGAAGTACCTTGATCTCATAAAAATGGAGAAAGAAGGAACACACGGATGATGGCAGCAATAAGTACCTTTGCCTTGGAAGGATGGAGGTTGATCTTTGCTGGCTCCTTATGAGCTTGAGGGCTTGAGGGCTCCTTTGACAACAAGCACAACAAGTAAAGGGAGGAGGAGAAGCTTGGGAAGTGGAAGGAGCTTTCAGCTTGAAAGCAAAAGAAGAAAGGAAGGGCTGAGCTTCCATCTTATAGGAGAAGGAGAGCATGGCTTTGGATGGGATGGGAAGGAGTTATCCCATCCAAGGCATGGAGGAGGACTTGAGCAAAATGAGAAGGGAGAGGGCTCTTACGTATTCCGGGGAGTGGAGGCGCTTAATAGGTATGGAGCCAGCCAGGAAAAGAAGAAATGGATTTAAATAAATATTTATTTATTTATTTCTAATTTTTAATTAACTCAATTTTCTAATTAAAAATTGGATGAATAAACGGGCTCCAAAAAATCCCAAAAATTCACCCCTAGCTAATTCAAGGGTGAGGAACTGAACGGCGAAGTCGGATTTCAATTTTAACGATTATTTAATTATCCTATTTTCGGGATATTTAATTACATTAGAATATTCGCAAAAATTCGATGACTTCCAAACACGACTAAAATATCACCCATAGCTAATTTGAAGGTGACAAGCGCAATGGCAAAGTTAGATTTTAATTTTGAGGTCAAAATAAATACCTCAATTTTCTAATTAATTAAATATTAGAAAATATTCAAAATATTTGATTGAGCTATGAATCGCTCTAAATCTTTAAGGATTGATTCAATGACTAAATAAACTTAATGAAATGATAATTAAGTTGCAATTTAGCTAAGATTTGGCTAAGTAACAACCTATGGTTGTTATAAGTTTTCACTCTAATCTGCTGATAACTGCATAATATGCCACATGTATTTGTAATTCATTCATAAAACAAGTATATAAATAGGAATAGAGTGTGGAAGCAAGAATATACAACATCCATAATCATAGTGTAGTAATAAAAGAAATAGCTCAACTCAATATAAAAGTGCAAAAAAGTAAAAATATCTATAATATGAATTATTATAATGCTAAATTTAAAGTTTTAAAAAAAGGAACACTCATCCTCATAAATAGAAAGTAAGAGCTAGTTAAGCCTTAGCAGTAACAGGAAGGTCCTCCTTTGAAGCTATCTCCACGACTAACTCTGAATTTGATATTATAAATTTCACAATGCTAGGGCCCAGCCAAAAAAAAAAACTTATGTTAGACAATTATCTAAGTATATTTTAGGATAATTTAATGAAATCTATATTTTTAAGATATCATAATTATTTAAACATTTAAGTAACTATAAAGGTGCAACAAACAACAAAGAAAATGAATAGTTATAAATAAAGCATTTATAGCTTAACAAAAATGAAGTATGCAAAAAAATAAACCTCAAACCCGAAGCTGTAATAATGTTAAATAATATATGTATATAAAACTAAAAATAATTGAAGAAAATCCTAAACATACATATGATCATCTAAGGTATGCTAATTTTAACAAAATTAGGTAATTAATTGATGTAAAATAGAAACTGAGTTCAATTTGAAAGCAAATCTAGCATCTTATAAGCAATAATAAAAGACTATACCGAAATAATAATAAAAGTATGCATGACAAAAAATAATAAGTAAAAATGCCATAACAGAAAGTATGGCTAAACAAGCCACTGAAATTATATTAAAATTAAAAGAAATACTAAAATTAGTCATGTGCCAAGATTAGTACTACCATAATAGGAACAGGCTTAACATAGCCATTGAACACAAAGTTTAGCATATATCATATAGACCCCTCATGGATAGACTCGAGTTAGATTATAGAATCAGACATGTATCATCCAAACCCTCTCATGGTTGGATCCAAGTCGATTATATTGTAAAAGAACTGAACTGTAAAGGCAGACTAACTAGGACACACTCTACTGAATTGATAACTAAAAGTATTAAATTTACTGATTATGATTGATAATATTTGTACATGTCAAACTAACACAGAATACTCAATGTATTCTATATTCAACTAAATATGTCCAAGGTATAAGGCTCATATACAAGGTATGAAATGCAATAAAGTTAAAGCAAGCAAGATTCTACTATAATATATGTGATATATATTATCTACTTTAATTCATTCTGTGTATTCTGAGAGAATACAATTTCAGGATCTCCAATATCCTACTATCAACTAAGATCTCAGATTCACGGTCTTAAAGGTTTAATATTAGAACTTAACAAGTTCTAATCCACAATAAGAAATGTCATCTACTAATGTTAAATAAATACTCAATGACTTACTTGATGTATTTTAATAACTCATAACTAATCTTGATCAAGATAACCAAGATTTAGGGATTTAGGTTTAAACTCTAAAATTATGGTTTAAGCTTTAAATCCAAGGCACTAACATCTAAGGATCTAGGGTTTCTCTTAATTCCCTCTTTAAAGATAGAGAATTAAAAGAACTTAAGATTTAATAAGGATGAAAGAATGTTAATCTTAGAAAGGTTGAAATTTAAAAGTCATAAGACAAAATAATCAAATTTAGCTTCTAAATATAATGATAAGATTCAATCTATAAGTTATTTCATTACTCAATAAAGTTGAATTCACTAAAAGACTGCAAAAGAGAATCAAATGATCTTAGCACTTAAGGGTCTCTATAGATTTTATGAATATAATTTGATTCTTAATAAGATGAGGTTCACAAGTTTTAAGAAGGCTCAAACTATTGGGTAATTCAACTACTCAATAAAAATAACTACTAAAATCTAAGATTTAAAGATTAAGACTAAGCTCTTAGGTTCTTAACTAAGGTTAATTTAAGAATTCTTCTTAATATGTTCACTTAAAATCAAAATTAAGAATATTCTATTAGCTATCTAATTTAGATATTAATGATCTTATAAGTATTGAATTAACACTTATGGAGATGGCTAATGTGAATTCTAAGTTCTCATTAGAAATTCTAAGTCCTTCTTAATCAACTTAAGGAAATTAGGGTTTTAACTTATAAACCAAAATTCACAGTTCTAAATAATTTAATCTTGATTCTTAAAAATCTACTCTACTAATTTTAAGGAAATGAACAAATTTAAAAAAAAAAAAAAAGGCACTTAAACCAACACTTGGGCAAAATGACCAAATGCCATTCCTTAAAGGTCAAAATTGAGATTTGGAGTTTTAGAATTCGGAATTGAATCTACTCAATTCTAATATGTTCTTTACTATCTAATAAAGGGGTAGACACCTTAAACATCAAGTTTGAACTTAGGATAGACCTATTGAGCACTAATCTATTTTTAGGGTCATTAAGAGTGATTAATAAAATTAAGCTAAGGAAGTGGGTTCTAAGCTTACCAATGAGTTCTACATGTCATAAGGAGTCCAAAGATACCAAGATCCTAGAAATAAGAGTTTAATCAAGCTAATTATTCACTAATCATTCTTTAGGGTAATTAATGTACTTAGAATTTTTAAGTCTAATCATCTACTTTTCTTTTATAGGCTATGCCCCATCGTATTAAAAATTAAATATAGTAGATCAGGAGCATATTGTGGAGCTTGGAGTTGGAGCTGATCCTAACCTCCAAAAGTACCTTTGGAAACTTGCATTTTCTTATTATTTGTGGATGAGAGAATTTTATAATGTTTTATAAATTATTTATAATAAGTATAACTCTGGTTATTTTTACTTTTCTTTTTATGTGATAGAGGCATTTTCCTTCTTTTGCTATGAATGGTTTGGATGATAAATATAGATATACTTATATATTGATTTTCTATATACTAAATTTTTCTTGTCTCAAAAAGATTCTTTACCATGTAGTGCTTAATAGCGAGTTAGCTTCCTACTAATTTAGTATTAAGTACCATGGTAACCTCTAATAGTTAGAACTTACAAACTTAGCACCATGGCATTACAATAAGTGTATAGAATATCTTAAAACATGTTTGGTGAAATTTATTGCATCAACTCTAATCAAGTTGCCTAGGAATTTTCTTGTAGTAGTATTAAAAATGCACTTGTCAAGGCTTAGTCTCATTTTGTGCATGGCCAACTTCTAAAATTCTCTTCAATATCAACAAGATAATCATCAAAAGCTTGACTCTATATGTACACATAAACTATGGCTTTCCTTCTTTTCTTATCACAATATGCATGGTGTTACACTCAAATTTCACTCCATATTTAGATTATATGCATGAATACCATTATTGTACCATATAAGCACTCAAAAATTGAACATCAACTTACTATCAACATCTTAATCATATAGTCTATAATCCACTAAAGTTAAGTCATTTAAATCAATAATGACTATTATTATCTCATATGTAAGTTAAGATGAGTGATCCATCATGTTCATGGTCCTAATCTCTATATGCATACATGTTGTCAACTAAAAATCCATCATCACCTTGTGATGGAACTTCCTTAGGAGCCATGCCAATATCAGCATTGGTAACTATTTAAAGCACTATTTATGTCCTTAAGTACATTATTAGCCTAACTAGCTACTCACTACTTGGCAAGTGTCCATCAAATGCTCATGCATCTCTTCAAAGTTGTGCATGTTGCATTTTCCATAAATTCACTGCATCCATCATTATTACATTGTACTTATTATTAATGCACCACATCATAAGTTGTGTTGTACTAGTTAGTGGCAGGAGCCCAAAATTGGATAATGTACTAAATGGTCTGAGTGAAGTATTTATTTGTACAAATATGCATACTTCTCATAACAATCAATAAGTGCACTATTGTGGTTAACAAAATCTATTTTCAAAATAATATAAATATTTAAAATTGGTAGTATAATTAATTTAGCTTGGAATTATTGTTGGCAAATATCTAATGCGTAATAAAAATATTTTCTTGCATTCAAAGTTTCTTCGAATGATAAGTATACTTTAGTGTTCTTGAGAGTTCTTGTGTTGTATAGAACAATATTTAGCAAGGATTACTAAAATAAGGGAATGAACATCATACAAATCAAATAAAGTTGAATATAACATATTCATAATAATAATTGAACATATAACCACTCATTGATTGTGATGACCCACTTAAGTAGTAATAAGTGAAACTCTTAAACATCGAGGCGCCTTTTCAGATAACGGTGAAGTTCCTAATAAGAACTCCAAAGTTAAGCGTGCTCAGGTGGGAGCACTCCCAGGATGGGTGACCTGCTGGGAAGTTATCTTCTGAGGGTAAAACCGTGAGGTCTTTCTGGCCAAAGCGAATAATACCTTGGTGTTTAAGAGTTTGGGCTGTTACAAATGGTATCAGAGCAAACCATAGGGTGTCTGATAGGAGCTAAGTGCCATACAGGGCAAAGTATTACTTCATGTGAGTAGCCTCTTGAACCCATGATGGTTAAGGTGCTACATAGTTGTGGGTACCTCTTGTGCCAGTAGGGGTCACCTCTAGTCCTATCTACCCAATGGATGGTTCTTGGATCTGTGTGTGGATACTGACGAGGACGTCAGTTACTTAAGTTGGGGAGATTGTGATGACCCACTTAAGTAGTAATAAGTGAAACTCTTAAACATCGAGGTGCCTTTTCAGATAACGGTAGAGTTCCTAATAAGAACTCCAAAGTTAAGCGTGCTCAGGTGGGAGCACTCCCAGGATGGGTGACCTGTTGGAAAGTTATCTTCTGAGGGCAAAATCATGAGGTCTTTTTGGCCAAAGCATACAATACCTTGGTGCTTAAGAGTTTGGGCTGTTACATTGATCCTCCTATGCTTCATTCAGAGTGATATTGTAGATATGTGCTTACACTGAAGCTCAAGGAAAATTGTTCCTCCTAATTATTAAGGTTGGTTCATTCCTTCTAAATTATTAATCAATCACAATAGTATTAGTTTTCCATTTGTGGACCTTGTAGTTTGTATGGACACACCTAAACTATTTAATCTCCTCATAGAAACATTTACTCAAAGGATGAGCTTGGTTTTAATCGTACATAAGACATGTCTTAGCTTGCTCTCATGGTGCATTAAGAACATTACCCATCATAACTATCTTATATTTCTTAATATGACTTAAATTCTAAGATGTCAGTAGTATATATATATAGCAATTAAATCTTCATTTTCATATTAATTTTTTCTACTCTACTAAGTTAAAAAATTTGTTATACACAAAGGCATATGGCTTCTTTTATTTTAGAATCTTGTAGTCATTCTTGGAAATGACTACATTTTTTCTTGTATGCACACACCAACTATGGAGTGTAACAAATCAATTTATAAAGTCTAACTCACACTCAACTACATTTCTATTCCTTTAGATTAAATGCATAACTTAATTTTACATTATTGCTCTAATAAATGGTGGAACATACTTTATAACATACATATCCACAAATTCTTCCAGAGTAATTTAGTCTAGACTATAGTTTTAAAATTTAAGATCTTTCACTATAGACCACCAATTATCCCTTCACTTTTGAACACATATGTTGGTAAAGCTAGTTTTAATAAGGAGGGACAACACGTACTTTCAAACTTCTATTTTGTGTTATGCAATAAGACTTTTATAATATTTGGGATAGAAATGCCATTAAACTAAGATATTTTAACTTTATATAAGCCAGAAAGAGTTAATCTATAACTTAAATATTGAGTAGTAGAGGTGAAGGTGTGACAGATTAAGCAATTACCTAAGATAATAAAGTTGAGCAAACATATGTATAAATTGATCCATAGGCGATCTTTCAATCGATGTAGTATTGCTTAAGATTATTGTTAAGTGTCATTATTTGTCTGCTAGTATTTTGGGACTACCAAACCTATCCAAAGTATTAGCAATATATTTTAGTTAGATACCCTAAAGAGCACTCTCAAATAATTCTTATGACTATTTTAAGTTCAAATGGCTCAGTTCCATTTGTCTAAATTTTCTTAATTTTTCTCTAATACTAATTGTGAAGTCCTAAATCATACTAAAGCATATTTAAACTATTACAAAAGTATTTACTCTAAATAACAAAAGTTTATGCATGTATCTAAAATAAATAGTACAGAGCCACAAACAAAAGCTATTTAAAATAATTATTACAAGAAAAGTAAGTAAATGTATATATATAACAATTCTCACCTTCTAAGAAGAAGTATCCTCCTCAAATTAGTTATCAAGCTTAGAAGCTTCCCTTGAAGATGATAAGTGAAAATGTCAATCAGATTGAGTTATAATAATCTAATTTTATGTACTTGTTATAATACTTTATAAGTAGTAAGGTTTTGGTTTGTATTTTTATATTTAAGTGAGAAAAAATTTAGGAAAAAGGATTACTCAAAACATTAACTCTAAAAATGAAAAATAAATGATTTTTTTACGATGTAAGCCTAAATATATATAATATATTGACATCAATATACTCAATTTTTAAGCTATCTATCAAGAATAGATTGATGCTATTATCTTATTCTATTAATACTTTCAATTATTCATGTTAGCAAAGAATGCTTAATATTTCATAGATAAAAACTTAAAATACATAATATTTGATAAGACCTAAATTTACACTAAAATTACACCACTATTTTGTATTATTTTGTATTAGAATATATTAGTTTTAATTTGTTTTTGGTATGTTTTATTTCCTTTTTAGTTTGTTAGGCATTCAAGAGCAACAGATTATCTTAACTCATTTATTCATCAACAAGGGAAATTATACTTTCTTTCGATTGATCTATAAGCTCACTACTTTGTATATTTAGCTGGGCCCCATTACAACACTTGAGCAGCATATTCTGAAGCTTGCACGCTTAGGCACAGCAGTGCAGAAACCTGTGTGCTCAAGCGTGCCCAAGTGCCAGACTGGTTGAGATTTGCGCACCCACCCGTAGCAGCAACAAAATTACATGCGCTCAGGCACACTCAAGCACCCGTTTGACATAAACTAAGCGCCCGAGAGATTCAAAAATTGAACTACAGCTTACCAAAGAAAAGTAGGCAACTCTTGACCCCCCTGATGATTTTGGGGCAGTTTCAAAGCCAAATAAAAGCCCAAAAGTCAGAGGATGAAAAGAGAGGAGACATTGGGGATTAATTAAGGAAGAGATTAGGGCTCTAAAGGAAGGCATTTTTGAACCATTACAAGAAGAAACCCTAGGCAACCATTGAAGAACTGAAAAAGAAAGAATGAGAAGAAGGTGAAAATGAAGAGAACTCTTTGGGACGTTTCTTTAGTAACATCTTCTCTACTACCTTTATATTTTCTTTTGTACTATCTTGTATAAAATCATGATGCTTTTGAGAACCATGTTTTTCTTTGCTTGTGATTTAATTTTAATGGCAACATAAACCCCCCTTTTGGGGAGGGATTGGCTAGACCTATGTAGTAAATATTTCTTAATGAATGTCGTGTTTGATTTGAGAAATTATGTGATGACTGTATGTATTGTATTTTATGTAAATCTTTATTTTATAATCATAAATTATTCACTAAACTTAAAGGAATGCGCTCATAATGCACTGCACCTTAGAGTTGAGCCAAAAGTGAATCAAGATGTATGTGCATGCTATACATGAAAGTCAAGTAGCACTGAATCCTAGATTGGATCAAAAGTTCATATCAAGGGTTTGTGTGCACCTAAGATAAGAGTAGCACTAAACTCGAAATCGGAACAAAAATCCAGTTCAAGGTTTTATTTTTCCTAGACATATAAATAGCACCAAATCCTTGATCTGAGCAAAAGCCCAGATCAAGGATTTGTGTGCACTTATCATTTCTTGTCTTCCGTGTTCCAAACCTCAAGCGGTCTCATGCTTATACATAAGGTGTGATCGAATAAAGGATTGCCAAAGTAGAGAGACCTACATGCTCTCCTTTGACATGAAAATGTTTATGTGCGTGTGAGAATAGAGAGAGAAAACTAGTTCAATTTGCACTAGACAGGGAATGTCGATAAAACTTAAAGAAGCAATTATTTAGACATTAAATGAGATCAGCTAAAGATGATTTTAGGATTTAGTGGTGAGTAATCCATGTGTGTAAGAGATCACTAATTAGTTTAACTATCCGTAGCCTTTTGAAATATAAGCTTAGCATTTTCATAAAATAACCATTTTAAACTCAGCAATAATTAAAAAGGTTGAATCGTAGTTGATCGGTCTAGCTCTCCCCAATCTTTAAATCATTGTTACTTCCTCGTTAATTTAGATTTACTTATGTTGCAGGCGTAGATCTAGTTTAATATAAAATAAAAATTTCGATTGTTTAAGCATTAGAAGAGGGAAGATTAGCTAGTAACCCTTAATCCAAATCATGTATACTTGCATGTGATCACAAGTCTCACTATTTTGTGGCCTGTTCATTTGCCATAATATGCAACTAAGATGTTCATATCTCACTGGTTTAGGAAAAGTACAAAAATGTATTACAAAAACAATTAATATTTATATTAAATTGGTATTAGTTAGATCAGTTAGTGATAATATAATTAGGTTAGCAATATATATAAAGAATAAATTGGCGGCATGGCAGCATTAGTTAGTACACCAAAATCATGTTAACAGTTGTATATATATATAATAATAAATAATAAATTAGATCCGACCAAAGTTCGACCAAACAGTAATTGAATAAATCAATTTGTTTAAAAATTAATGTTAAACTAAATAATGAGCAGTTATTTCTCTTAAATTTCATAATTTCTAATTAAAATTTCATTAAATTTTTAGTTAATAGCCTTAACTTACTTTAATCTTAGTTATTTAAAATTTGAAATAATTCTCGTTTTATTAAAGTGAAAATTAGAGAATCACATTTTGATTAATGAATTTAAACATTCAATGTGAACTTAGGGTTCAAATTTGAAAACATTTTGATTAATGAATTTTTAATGTTTAGGATTTTGAATTTAAACAAAAGTATTCCTACACTTACACACTAATATATATCAAAATATATAAATGATGTGTCAATCAATGTGTAAGTAAATTATAAGTTGAATACATTTTTATGGGGCTTATGTATAAAAATTAAATAAATAAAAAATTTATTGATCCTGAATATTTTTTAGTGTATATTCTTGTAAAAATATAATATTTTTCTTAAACAAAATAAATTAGAGGTCAAAATACAAAAATTTATGTGTCATTAGATTCTCCACTATTAAATACACTAGTTATAATTTTACAATTTTGCACTTAAGCTAAGTAAAAAAACTAAAAATATATTCAATATTTAATATATTTATTTATTATAAATTTTAAAAAGATTTAAAACAATATTTGGCCCTAAATAAATGGTGGGATGATCCCTAACTGTCCGATCATCAAATATGATTTGATGGTAAAGATCTATGAGAATTGCTGAAGGAATCGAAACCGTTGGATCGAGATAAACGGCTGAGATCGAATACATATAATAAGCGAAACATGAGGTTGATTGTGGCCATAGGATCCGAGATTCCAAATGGATGGTAGATCAGCATTACTTAAATATCATTGTCACGGACCGTTTATGACGACTTGATATTGAGTTAGTAAGACTAATCTAATATTTACATTCAACTTCCCTCAGATCATATCAGATCTGACATAATGGTGCATATAAGAGAAATTGAAATACAATTCACATTTCATTCTATCTAAAAATAATAGAAAACATTGAAATGTTCGATCTAATGAATCATATGATCAAATCATTCGAACGAACGATTCGTTCATTCGTTTCACAATACAAAAACTTTAAAAAAAATAGTGTTGCAAATTTGCATTCAAATTTACTCAAAAAATCATACTCACAAATTACTTCATGGCAATTATAAAAATATTAAATTTCTTATAAAATTATCAAACAATAGTAAAGTAATCTGATTATACTGCAATAAAATTATCTTACACACAAATTTCTCTAAGAATTTTAGAGAATCACTCCATTAGATCAAACATTCCAAATTTGAGAATATTTTGATAAATTAAATTTAAATATTCAGGATTTTGAATTTAAATAAAATAAATCAGAGGACAAAATACCAAAATTTATGTCATTAGATTATCCACTATCAAATACATCTTTTGTTATAATTTCACAATTTTGGACATAAGTGAAAAAAATAAAAAATATAATAATTATTTAATTTATTTAACTTTTATAAATTAAAAAAAAATAAAACATATTGTAACAACCCAAGTTGTTACCCAAGTTATTTAAAATTAATCTAAGTTCTGATTTTGATCTTAGTGCACTAATGAAGTCATTAGGAATTCACCATCAAGACATAGTCCAAATTAGGGGTCAAATGGATCAAATCCTGATTTTGGAAAATCCAAAAATCCTAGATTTTGACCAATTTATTTTGACCTTAAATTAAAAATTAGACTTTGTCATTGCGCTCATTGCTCCCAAATTTGTTATGGGTGATGTTTTGGTGGCAATTGGAAGTCATCGAAATTTTGTCGAATATTTTAATAATATTTAAATACCCCAAAAATTAGGAAAATAAATAATTCGTTGAAACAAAAATCTAACCTCGTCGTTGTGTTTCTCAACCCTCAATTAACTAGAGGTGAATATTTGAGAATTTTTGGAAGTCAATTAATTAATTAGAATTAATTATAAAAAACATAATTTAAATTAATAAATTATTTAAATTAGATTAATTTATTATTCCCACGCGCCGTTAATATTCTAACGCCGTCCACCTATTTTTGCGCATCGTTACCTCCTCCGTCGTTCGATCGAACGACGGATCATAGCCGTTCGATCGTTCGAAAGAACGGCTACCGCCCTTCGTCTCGCTCGCAGAGATCGCCCGTTCGCCACGTGTCGATCGCCGCCCCACTCACCCAACCGTTGCGCTCGGCACTTCTAGTCCTCCGTCGTGGCCCCTTCTAAGGCACGCAGATGATCCCACACTTTGTATGAATCATTGGGATCCATTGGTGCGTTCGAGAGGCCGATAGCTGCTAAGTCTAAACCCCAACTGTCCAACTTCCTGGTACCTTTACTCCTCGATCCTCTAAGCCACCTTCTTTTCGTAAAGTAATTTCATGTCATAGATTAACCATTGAGCGGACCTGATCCTACCCAATCAGGTCCGATTAGTCCAATTGAACGGTGGATCCACAGTGATCCACAATGCATTCGTCTTTGCCGAGCCCTAATCGCTAGGGTTCAGTCCAGCTCGCGCCTCCGACCACCTCTCGTGGTGAAACCGCCGGCAATGAGTAGCCTACACCGTGGCCGACCCGTTGGTGTGCGGGTCGGACCCTAGTTTTGCCGGATGGTTGCTTGTTTTGCGTGCCCTAATCGGTTCATCACAGGGCGGGTCACGGGGAAGATGAAAGGATTCCGGGTCGACCGAGGCCGGACCCACAACTCATCGAGTCTGTGTCTGAGTGCGTGTGGGCCCCGTCCATAGTCTAGCACCTAATAAGGTGCTGTCGTGTGTCTTGGTGGGGCCCAACATCCTTTCTATCGCCACCGTGGGACCCGCCACTCTGACCCGACCAGTCAGAGTGTGCTGCGTCATCCTGTGAGCCCGCCAAGTCAAATCCTGCAGAAAAATAAATAAATAATATATATATATATATAATGATACAGAATGTATATGTATAGTTATATATAGATATAATTACTATTATTAGGTTAATTAGATTAATTAGTTAAATTATTAATTAGTAGTTAAGTGTTGATTAATATAAATAGTTAGTTAATTTAGTTATTTAAGTGGAGCAATTAAATTAAATTAAATAGTATTAAATTAATTTAGCTAATTAAATTAATTCATTTCATATATAAATTAATTAATTAAATTAATAAATTTAATTCAGTAAGATAAACTAATTAATTCAATAAAGTAATTAATTTAATTTAGTAGACTATTTAATTTATTATGTAATATTAAAATCATTTAAATTAAATTAATGAAAACTGTAGGATATCATATCTTTAGGTTTAATAATCCAAACATATTAATATTATATCTCATTTTAATAAAAAAAATGAAAGAAATCAAATAACATAAATCAAATTTTTTATAAGATGCTTATTTATCATAGTGATATTTTAAGACCTACACAAATATCTATAATTTTTTACCTAGTCAATCAAATATAGTCAATGAGGATCTTAAAGTGATCAGGAGAATATCCTCATTATTGTGGTAATATTAGTTTTCCAATTTAATGATTAGTTTGCAAAGTCACATTTTGGACTCCCTTCTAAATAACTAAAATGCCTTTAAATTTTAATTGACCATAACTTGGTTAATTGAACTCTAAATCAAGAAATTTAAAATGTTATCTAGCTTAGAATTTCAGTGCCAATAGTAAGCTAAAATAATATTGATGTTCTAAACCCTAGAAACTCTAAGTTGACCAAAATACCCCTAACCCTAGTTAGGTTATAACTTATCCAAATGAGGTTCAAATTGGGTTTACTCCCAATTAAAGTACTCAGTGTGGTATAGGGAAGCTATAACTGCTAAGTTTGCTTAATTTGAATATCAAAGATGACCTTAGAATTTTCCATAAATGCCCTTAGACTTGAAAAACTCATAATTAATCCAATAGACCTCAGAATTTAGTGTTCTTAGACTCTATGGAATCATTGAATAGCAACCAATAATAAACTGCATAAAAATTTAGATTTAATTAGGTGGAAATTATTAAATTTCCCTTTAGGTCAAAAACCTTAGTATTGACCTATAGGACCAATTTCTTATCCAAATTGAGTGTACTTATTGTCTATCTTCATGTTAGGCAATAAAGAATCATTTGTCAATAAGAAAATCAAATTTGGAGTCCTAAATCAAAAAGTAGTTTTTTAGACCCTTAAGTAAGGGCAAAATGATTATTTTGCCCAAAATTTAGGTTAAGTGTCTTAGAACCTTAAAATACCTTATAAATTATTAAAATTAGTAATAAAACTAATTTAGTATCAATTCAAGCCATAAAATCCTTAATTTGAGTAAATTGGTTAAATTGCCCCTTTAAAGTCTTAAAACCCCTAAGGAAAAAAGGTGCCTTACTTAGTTAAAATTCACCCTCAATCCACCCAATTGAGTAAAATTAGTTAATAAAATTAAATTGAATCAAATTCCATAAGTTACTAAATCTTTAAGTCATCTTTCTTAGTAGCTTATTAGTAATCTTCACTTCACATTCAGGAACTTTTCCTAAGACTAGGAATAGATTATAGGTTACATTTCATTTATTTGATAAAGGGGTTATCCAATGAATAAAACTTTAATTTTATTAGTTTCTAGATTTTTCAACTAATTTTTGATTATTTTGTTTTTCAACCTTAGAATGAGAATAGGAGAATCATTATATTAAGCTTGACTTTGCTTAATATGATTTACCTCAATCATTAGTTCACTTTAAAATTTGAAGACCCTAGATCTTTAGTCTTTACCTGTTGGATTATGTGTTTAAACTCAAATTTGTCGTGTTGAATTCATAATCTCTAGATTAGTAGATCTTGACTGGATCTTAGTCTAGAACATCTAAATTCATCAATTAGGATGTGATAATTTATTATTTAACTTATAGTCGATTCTGATTGAACTAAATTTGAACCTGATCAGTCTTAATTGCTTTTAACTTACATGGCCATACTTTTAAGTTACACTTAATAGTAAGAGTTGGAGATCTTAAACTTGTGTAATTTGGAATAGTTAGAATAGTTTAATAGACAACAACAGTGTCACCATATAGAAGAGTCCCTTACTTACTGACATACTGTAAAATACATGTCTGCACTTACATGCAAGTGTACGTGGTTTGAAGTAATAATTTGGAAGGTAAGTTCTGAGAGTTATCATCCTCAGGGAACAATGTGTATCGTTACTAAGTTGTATCTATATTCAATAATGTTTAAATAGTAGATTTCAATTGTTGATGTGGTTCTGTTAACAAAGTAAAAAATTTTGATTTAAGAAACTATTTAAATTAGAGAGGATTGTTGGGTTCCTCCATGTGAATCGAGAGGGACTCATGTTGAATTACTTCTCAAGCACCTTTCATTCTTTTATAGTCATGCCAAATAATTAAGTGCATATTGTATTCCTTAGAGTTGTCCTCTAATTTCTGCAAGTTCAAATCTTGTGCCTAAAATGAACACACTAGGGTTCTATTTTAGCACAAAAATTCTCATGAGATCACAATTAGAGCAATCTTGGTTTTTCTATATCTAGGTGATCAAGATAGTAGTTTTAATTAAGTGATCTCATGAGCATTGATTCCACTAATGAGTATTTCATGCATCACGCACAGTTTAGATAAGGAAGTAATTTTGTTGGGCTCCATGGACTATGTCACTTCATCCATGAGCTCTCAACGAATTCTCTTCCTCCTTTCATGTATGCTGAGCAACGGTGCTTAGTTAGTGGGTCTTATCCCACACACGTCGACCTCTTGGTTGAGCTTAGAGCATGATGCAATTAGGCTCAAGAACTTCTCACATAGTTCTAAGCACTAAGGTACACATGCCCAGCTCTCAAATCAAGTTGATAGCTATGGAGCTCAAGACTATTATTTTGATGTTCATATTTATAATTATATTTTCATAACATAATGTTTCATTCAGTCCACAGTATGATTTTTGAGTGATTTCATAACATCATTTGAACACGAATTTTTATTTCAATGCTTGAGGAAGTTCTCCAACATTCATTAAGTCTCTTACATTTCACATTGGATTTAGCCCAACCCTCCCCAAGGGGGGGTTTTGCCTTCCATTACAGCTGAGCTAAAAAGAAAAATATACAAAGATGAAGACACTTTCATGATTCACTAAAAGGAAATCAAAAGAAAGATTTAAGAGTTTATTAGGAATAGCCCTTAATGGGGTTCTCTGGATCTTCTCTCTTCTTTTTCTCTTCCATTCCTCTAGCTCCATAGTGCAGCTTTTACTTCCTTTTCCTTTAGTAATGGTATCTTCAACCTCCTTTGGAGAGGTCTCTTTTTTCTTCTATGCAGCCCCTAAAAATCTAGAATTTTAGAGTGAAAAATGGGAACCTTTTTCTTGTGAAGAGAAATTGCATTTATAGAGGAGTCAATCTCCTCTCTTTACTTTCAAAATATCTTTTTTTTCCCTCCATATTTCTGTTGACATGTGCACAGCCCACTTGAGACGTGAAATGACATCTTCTTTTTCATTTTTAAATTTCATAATCATTTCAAAACTTCCTTTTTCTCTTAAAAAAAATCCTATTGCAAAAGATATGACAGCTGGGAGACAAGCTGCTGACTGAGGGTCATGTTTCAACTGCAGTTAATGTACTGTGAAGACATAAATTCGGCGCCCGCTGTAGGGCGCTGTAGCACGCTGTGGCACGCTACAGCGGTTTAAGTTCGTAACTTCATCCACGGTGGCGCGCTGTAGCGTCTTTATCTTTTGAACTTGAACCGCGGTAGCGCGCTGCGGTGTGCTGTAACGCGCTGGAGCGAGTTAAGTTCAAAAATTTACTCGTTGTAGCGCGCTGCAGCGTGCGGTGGCACCAAAAAGTGAACTGAATGCTAAGTTTAAGTCTTGAAATAAAAAAATATAAGGTATCACTAAAATAGTTATTAGATGAGGTCTGTCTAATATTTTATAAAGAGGTGTATAATAAATAGATATAAAATTTAATAACTCTCCTACAATAAAATTAGTTGTTGCTGATACTTTTTTTTCAATTTCTTCCTCCATAACTTGTGATCGGATAAGAAAAATAAAATAAGGTCCTATAGAAAAATAGTTAAAAACTTATTATAAAGGCCTATTATAATTACAATAACTGATATTTTCATAAATAATAATATATGATTACCGCTTAGAAACATAAAAAAAATCACTCCTTATTTTAATTTTTAATTATTTTATAAATTATTTATTATATTATATGATTATTTTTAATATAAATTCACTTCTTTTTTATATATTATTTTATATCTTATATATTGTATCATATTTTTGTTTACTTTCTCGGAATATAAAAATTTACTTATAGTATAAGTAAAAAGAATATATTTCTAGTATTGAGCTTTTTTTTCTGTAAGACTCCTCCTACAGTATTGTCATCGTAATAAGCTTTTACCACCAAGTTCAAAAAAGGTTGGTGTGCTTAACCTATGCTTAAGATACCAGGGATTTAAATAAAAGATAAAATAAATAAATTTGAATAAGATTATTTTATTTTTCTTATCAAATATCAAATTAAATGTACTTAAATGTACGAATATTTTTAATGTACGAATATTTTTGCGTCAAAACATAACAAGGTTTTAATTCTATTGATCTTTTTTTTTACTTTATTTTTTATGATATTTCAGCTACATGTATCATTGTACTTATACCTAACATCTATTAATATAACTACTAATAAAAACGGCTAATCTCACCGCGACCTTCTTCTATTGGGCTTTTAATATCAATTAAGTTAATAAAGTAAAGTAAGCAGCAGATAAAATAAGAGAGCAATCATCTTGTGGTGTTCTTCCTACTTAGATGCTTTCAGCAGTTATATACTCCGCACTTGACTACCCAATGTTTACCGATGGCACAATAATTGGTACACCAGAGGTGCGTTCTTCCCGATCCTCTCGTACTAGGGAAAAGTCCTCTCAATGCTCTAACGCCTGTACCAGATATGGATCAAACTGGCTCACGATGTTCTGAACCCAGCTCACGTACCGCTTTAATGGGCGAACAACCCAACCCTTGGAACCTACTACAGCCCCAGGTGACGATGAGCCGACATCGAGGTGCCAAACCTTCTCGTCGATGTGAACTCTTCGGGTATGGTCAGCTCTCATAGCGTGACAGGCAGTGTGTTCAAGGCCCGGGAACATATTCACCGCCGTATGGATGACTGACGATTACTAGAGATTCTAACTTCATGCAAGTGAGTTGCAGCCTGCAATTTGAACTAAGGCCGGATTTTTGTATTGATGTTAGCTCATCCTTGTGGAATTGCAACTTTTGTCCTTACCATTGTAGCACGTGTGTCGCCCAGGGCATAAGGGGCATGATGACTTGACGTCATTCTCACCTTCATCCGGCTTAACGCCGGCAGTATGTTTAGAGTTCCACCAACTAAACATGAGGGTTGCGCTCGGTACAGGACTTAACCTAACACCTTACGGCATAAGCTGACAACAGCCATGCACCACCTGTGTCCATGTTCCCTAGAGCACTCCTCTCTTTCAAGAGGATTCATGGTATGTCAAGCCCTGGTAAGGTTCTTTGCTTTACATCGAATTAAACCACATGTTCCACCGCTTGTGCGGGCCCCCATCAATTCATTTGAGTTTCATTCTTGCGAACATACTCTCCAGGCGGGATACTTAACGTGTTAACTATAGCACTGCACGGGTCGATACGCACAATACTTGGTATCCATCGTTTATGGTTAAGACTACTGGGGTATCTAATCCCATTTGCTACCTTAGCTTTCATCTCTCAATGTGAGTTTTGTCCCAGTAGAGTGCTTTCGCCATTGGTGTTCTCTCCGATCTCTACGCATTTTATCGCTACACCGGATATTCCCTCTGCCCCTATCTGTACTCCAAGATAAATAGTTTCAACCGCTTAAACTAAGGTTAAGCCCTAGTATTTAACATCAGACTTAAAAAACCACCTATAAACGCTTTACGCCCAATAATTCCGGATAACACTTGCATCCTCTATCTTAACATCAGACTTAAAAAACTACCTATAAATGCTTATTCCTCAAATACCTTCATTTATTATTCTCTGAGAAAAGATGTTAATGACCCGAAGTCCTTAATCCCCCATACGACATTTCTCCGTCAGGCTATCGCCCATTGCGGAAAATTCCTCACTGCTGCCTCCCGTAGGAGTCTGGGCCATTTTTCAGTCCCAATGTGGCTGATCATCTTCTCAGACCAACTACCGATCATTGTCTTGGTAAGTTATTGCCTCACCAACTAACTAATCGGACGAAAGCCCCTTCAATGAGCGGATTCCTCCTTTTGCTCCTCAGCCTTGGGGGTATTAACAATAGTTTTTATTTATTATTCCCCTCCAAAAAGTAAAATTCTTACGCATTACTCACCCGTCTGTCACTTAAATAAACCAAATCACGTGCGCCTTACATGTGTTAACCATGCCACAAGCATTCATCCTGAGCCAGGATCAACTCTCCACTATATACCTAGTTTAATAACTTATAACTTCTTTTTTATATCTTTTGGTATCTTGTCGATGTGTTACATAAATCAGATTTATTTTTTATATTATATATTAAAATATATATTAAAATTAAATGATATAATGAGGGAGAGAAGGAGAGAGAGAAGAGAGAGAGAGAGAGGAAGAGGGAAGGAGAGGAAAGAGAGAAAAGGAGAGAAGGAGAAAGGAGAGAAGGGAAGAGAGAAGGAAGAAGGGGAAAAGGGAGAGGAAGGGGAGAGAAGAAAAGAGAAGAACAGAGAAGAAGGGAAGAAGAGAGAAGAAAAAAAGAAGAGAGGAGGAGAGAAGGAAGAGAAAAGAGAAGAGAAAGAGAACAGAGGGAAGAGAGATAAGAAGAGGAAGGAGGGAAGAGAAGGAGAGAGAGAAGAGGGAGAGAACAGGAGAGATAATATTATAAGAGGAAACTTAGAGCGATAATATTGATATCTATTTTTTTAATATATATCTTTCTTAAAATTATCTATTAATATTAATATATTTTTTATATTTATTTATCTCTTATAATTATATTGATATATTTATATTTTTATTATATATATATATATATATGATACATTGAATATTGATATCTATTTATATTTCATTATTTTTACTTATATAGATATATATATATATATATACATATATATTGATATCTATTTATATTTTTATTTATATATATTTTATATTTTTCATATTTTTTATGTTTTTATTTAATATTTATAGGCATCACCTTATAGAATACTCGAATACTTTTTCTTTAATTTCTTTAACAATTTAATTTTATACTCTTAAAGAATTTTAAAGAAATGAGGTGAAGTTCAGAAATCAAACTGTTCATTTCATTTTACACTTTTATTTATTTATTCATTTTAATTTTACACAAATCAAACGTTCATTTTATCTCATAAAAGCCATTTATTTCGTAATAAATATTTAATTAGTTGATCAAATAAGAACTTATTAGATAAGAATATATTTAATAAATAATGATAACTCTCACATAAAGCTAAAGTATTTTAAAAAAATCTATTTATTAGAAAATTTTTTTGATTATACATTAAAAAGTCTAAATTTTCTTTTTGTTTTTTTCTTTCGGAACCATCTCTTTGATGTATATGTAGGGAATTTCATTTGCGAATCAACCGGCCCTTTTAATTTTTCTTCATAAAATCTATATTTAGTTCATAGTTGGTATTTAATTGATAATAATTTTGAATCTTTTTCTTGAAGTTCATTAATCTTATAATAATAAATATTTTTATTCCAATAAGGAAAATATAAGTCACTTATTTTTTCTATACAATCAAATAGGTTATCACCGAGTCGCCCTATTCTACAGCCCAAACTATATTCTGTACAAAATCCTCTTCAAATTGAAGCAAACTGATAACTTTACCTTCTTCTTCATATTTATCAAACTCCAATTCATAATTTTGTTTTAGAAATTTATTATAAATAAGTGAGAAAGATCCCATTTTTATCATATCAAACCACTCCCGATGATATTTTGCTTTTAGTTGATTAAATAATGTAATCTTATTGTTATAAAATTTACTAAGCTCTCTTTCGATCCCCAAACATTTCGGCCGATCTGTACTTCCATCAACTTCTAATTGTAAAATACCTTTCACTATGTAAAACTCATTATCAATAAATTCATAAGAAATAATTTTAATCCTTCTTTATGTTAAGACCAGATATCTTTAGCGACAAGTCTAGCGGAACAATTAAAAATATAAAAGAGTATAGTTAATCTTTTTATACTCGTTCCAAATTCAAAGTATTATTTGTACAGATAAAAATTCCATCTGATATAAGATTTATTCTTCATATTCATATAAATATATAGCGGATCGAAAATGTAATCATATGAACAAATATTTTTTATAAAAGCCCTTCCTATCTGATATAAAAATATATCATTATTTTTAATCGATCTTATCTGAGATATAGAATTCCAATTTCTTATATGATAAGTGGATAGAATCCTATTAATCTTTATGTTATAGTTATTCTGGGTAATACTAAGTGATAGGACACCATCGTTAAATGTTACAAGATTACTCATTGCAAAAGAACTGGTATTTATATTTTTATTTCTGTAACATCTTATTTTCAAAGTAAAATCCTCGAGTATATGAAATAATAAAAAACTGTAGCGCACTATGGCGCGTTGTAGCAGATTGGTTCCGAAGTTTGAGTCCGTTGAGCCTACAAGGTTTCATCAGTGGTCGCACACTGCGGCGTGCTGTGGTAATAAAGTTCAAAAACTTACTAGCGGTAGCACGCTGTAGCGAGTCAAGTTCGAAAACTTACCTGCGGTAGCGCGCTGTAGCGAGTCAAGTTCAAAAACTTACCTGTTGTAGCGCACTGTAGCGAGTCAAGTTTGAAAACTTACCCGCTGCAATAGTTTAAGTTCGTGACATCTTCCGCTATGGCGCGCTGCAGCTATATGAGTTCGATTCTTCCTCCGCGGTAGCGCGCTATGGCGCGCTGTAGCGAAATCGCTCTAGATTTTGAAATTCCCCTTAGATTTAGTACTTTCTGCTTGCCAGTAGCCGGAGCTCGCTGTGGCGCGCTGCAGCAGTTTTCTCCCAGAAATTTGCATAAATGCTTCAGATTCTCCTAGAATTTGTTGTGCCCTCATTTTTCCTGAAAATAAATAGAATTTTATCAAAGTGGGTTGTTCTAATATGGACTTTGAATGAGATTTTCCTTTAATTATAGTAGAAATTATGAATTCATTATGCCACCGCACTTAGATTCTTACTCGTCCTCGAATAAGCTCAAAAATGATTTTTCTATTTTTTAAAAGTATGAGAGTCGAGATTTAATATCAATGTAAATTTTACTGTCATTCAAAACTTATGTGTAATTGAAATGACTAGCAAATATTCCTCCACTAAATTTTTCTAACTCCAGTTATAATCTTTAGTTGATTGACTAGTCTCCAATTTTAAGTTTGTGATGCTTGAAGCTTCATGATGGGAGAGGTTCTTTATAATTTATTAAACTAGTGAGGTAGTAAGTAATCAAGAGTTTTGTGTCATATGTGCTCCTTCTTATGGATCATAAAAATACACAATATTTCAGGAGTGATATTTTTCATTATCTTGTTTCATTTTCTTTTTTTAGGAGAGATATTTTTCTTCATCCCTATTTTTATTTTCTTTTTTAGTTTTAGGGAGATATATTTTTCTTCATCCCTTTTCTAATTCTTTATGATCATGAAGTCCTACAAGATCCTAGTACACTCTTTGATTTACTCAATTATTTTTAATCATTAGTTTTTGGGTTCATAGTTTTTCCCCACACATAGACCTTAGTATTGACCATGTTAAAAGTTTGGAGACTAGATATAACCAGAGACTATTCCTTTGTTTTGATGATTTAGTGCTGTCAATTAGTTTTGTCATCTTTTGTTAAGCAATTCTGGTTGACAATTTAATTTTTAAATTGATATTTTCTTGACATTTATAGCCCCTTGAAAAGTTAGAAATTTTTTTTTCTTTGCAAATTGTAGAAAAATTGGGAAATATGAGAATCCATAATTCATTAATTCAAAAAGGTTAAATCATAAAAAAGGAAAATGAAAACAAGAAAATAAGAAAAAGATAACCTATTTCATTCATTATCCTCGTCTTCCTCCTCGTCCTCCTCTCCCACGTTCTGATATGTGTAGTCATACGACCAACAGGTGTCCGGAATAGGGTCTCCGACAGGTGGTTGCTGTGGGGCCCCGTACTGACAACAAGGAAGTATGGTGCTCAAACTATGGCAAATCTCCAACTTAAGTAAAGTCAGGTTGACCCAACCTGTCTTAAGCCAAGGACTTGTCACCAAGGGCTATCACATCATCAATATACAAGTATCAAAGTGGCGGAAGCAATAAATGAGAGAGTAACATCAACAAGCATGCATAGTAGAAAAAGAGAATGCAATAAAATAACTCATCACAGGGCAGGAAATGAAAATACATCCAGATTCATTATTATAAATTGAAATTTAAAGAGAATGAAAAAATGTCTCTCAATCTCACTGAAATAAAGAGGCAAGGTCTAACTAAATAGCAGCAGCACAGTCCTCCTCTTGAACTCGCTCCTCCTCTGCGATGCTGCCCACGAACACGTCTGAATCTGACATTTGTCGGTATCACAAATGCCAGGGCCCTAGCCAACAAAATAAAAAGGTTATAGTTAGACAATTGTATAAGCACATTTTAGGCTGTTTTAATGAACTGAAACATTAGAGATATCACATTATAATTCAACTAAACATGCAGGCAGTATAGGGTGCAGCAAGCTACAAAGAAAGGATGACTATAAACTACCCATTTATAGCATTCAACATGTATGTGAAATAACATACCAAGACATGAAAGTAAGCAAGGTAAAGCTAAAAGCAAAAGAACTGTAACTACTATAATAATTCCACTCCTAACATGATTATGATCATATTAACACATGCTGAGTATATAAAAGAAATGCAAGTACTAGAAATGTGCAATTCTAGCATCCTATACATGCTCAAAAATATATATAAGTAGACCATATGAGTATACATACAACATGTTAGTTAAGGAAAAGAAAGAAAAGTCACTGAGACATGTGGCAAAGCAAGCAATGCTGAAAGTAAAACCACTGAAATATGTGGTAAAGCCAACTGAAACTGTAAGTAAAGCCACTAAAACATGTGACAAAAATATGCAATCTATACTGAACTGAACTAGAGTAGCAATAAGCCTAAGATATAGCACTGCCATCCCAGCCTGAAAATCATCAAAATACCCAGCCATTAGGCCATCCCTGTTCCTCTCTGAGGCCTAGGTAACTTCCATACTGTACTGAATACTGGAGGTGGCAACACTATACTCAGAACCTATCCTACTAACTGAAAATTACTAAAAAACTTGATGAAATGATATATGCTTTACAAATTCTAGCTTAGGATGTATCATTCATATCCTAAGTGTTCCTATTATGCTCAAGGAATAAAGCTCAAAATCTAAGGTGTGCAAAGCAATCTAGTCAAAGTAAGTAAGAGAGTCAATCTAGACTTATGTGATATCTGTTGTTATTTAATTACCAAATCTAACTACTCTGAGAAGGTACAAGCTTAGGATCTCCAATATCTAGCTATCGAGTAGAATCTCAGATTTACGCCCTTAAAGTTAAATATTAGAACTTAACAAGTTCTAATCCAAAATCATGTGACAACTATATGGTTTACATAAAAAAATCAATGACCTAATTTTATTAATATTTTACTCTCTTACCCAAATCTTGATTAAGTAAATCAAGATTTAAGGATTTAGAACTTAAACCCCATGTTGAGTTCAAATCCTAAAATCCAAGGTGACATTCTAAATAGGGTCCAAGTTTCTCACTTATTACCTAAATTAAAGGTAAGGAATCCTATAAGTTGAAAAATTCAAGAACTAAGAACTTAGTGAAAGGCTATTCTGCTGATTATAAGATAAAACAATCGATTAAAAACTTGAGAATCTAAGATCTACATTCAATCTTTAAGATAATCTCATTATCTTATAGATTGAATCATCTTATACCCACATGGAATGTTTCAAAAGATTAAACAATCAATCATTTAAGAAATTTCAATTGGAGATGGTTTAATTCAAATAGAAGTTCTAAGTCTAAGATCTAAGATCTAAAAATCTGAAGTTTGATCACGTTAGACTTTAAATTAGGGTTTTAACTTAAGAGCTTCCAATTGTGATTCTTTTAGAACCTAAGTTCATAGTTAAACTATAAGGAGCTTATTAAGGTTGAAATTGACTATTTTAAGCATTAAATTAAACATCAACTCATGCTAATTCTTTTAGGACTAATTAAGATCTAAGGGTCTGAGGTTTGATCACTTTAGATCTTAAGCTAGATTTTTACTTAGACTTTACCAATTACATTTCTTTTAGATTTTAACTCTTAGTTTAACTTTACTGAACTTCTTAAGGTGATACTTAATCATCTCAATAATTAGTTTCAAGGATTGATGCCAAATAAGTCTTATAAGATCACTTAAGATCTAAGTGTCTTAATTAGGGATTAAGTGGAGATTTCTTGAATTGATGATCACATTATCATTACTATTAGTCTAAGAGTTCAGAGAATATTTCTAATCTACCCTAGGATAGATTACTAAATTTCCCAAGCTTCAAGGAGCATTTAAACATATTTTGATCAAAATGACCAAAATGCCCCTCTTAAGGTAAGAATTGGGATGCTAGGGTTTATTTATTCAAATTGATTCAAATCTATTGTAATGTGTTTCATATTGATTATTGAAATGGGAAACATACTTATATTTGGTTTTGATGACCTAATTAATCTTAATTAGCACTAATTACTTATTTAAGACAATTAGGATGATTAGTGAAAATAGGAATTCTTAGGGCAATCCAACATTATACTTAGGTTAATATAGATCTAATATGACATTAGGAACAACCTCTATCCAAATCAAAAGCTTAATTAGGGTTAATTTCACTAATCCTTATTTAAGGTGATTAAGGAGTGATTAAAAAAAATAATTATCCAAAATTAAATTTAAGGGTCTGATATTGTTCCTTAGTGTATAAGGAGCAATCAGAGCCTTTAATCTCACCAATTGGATACTTAACTAATTTTATATGATTTAATTAATAACAGCAAATAGTTTGGCAAAAATTTTTAAATCCAACCCTTTGATCTAAGATTTTATTTTATATTCAGATTCCTTAAATTTTTCTGATTCAAATAATATATTGAATCATACAATTTGGATCTGTATAACTAAAGTTATTTAAATTATTTAATCTGCATTTTTATTTAAATTAAAACTATAGAAATTTAATTAAAAGTTAATTTCCTTAAGGATTTTAATTCCAAAAATCCTTTTATTTTTCTGTCGGCCCGAACGAAAAGGCGCGGGTCGGGGTCGGCCCGGCCCAAAATCATCGTCTTCCTCCTCTCGTACGCGCCCGCAGCCCGAACCCTAGGACTATCTTCCAGTGCCAAATACTCCACGCTCCGGTCACGCCACACCCAGGTTTCAACGGCTACACGTTCCCTGACCCTATACGCATCGACCGAGCCAAAAAGCCCTAACTGGGAGGTGCTGGATTGTCGGATGACTACTCGGCCGAGACCCCCAGCTGGCGCACCTGTGAGGAGTAAATTCTCCTCACAGAGTGCACGGGTCGCCTCGATCTTGATCCATACACGTTCAGAGATCAATGATGGAGTGATAGGTTGACTCGAGAGGTCCTGAGGTGGTCTGGATCGTTGGGGTGCTACTCGGCATTTTCTGCCGTCTAGACCCGCGACTGGATCGATCGATTCCAGTCGAATCGATCGATCTGGTCAAACCCACCTATCGATACCAGCTTACAATTATTGCCTTGAGGTTTGTGATCTATCCCGATGGTTAATTGAGCAGGAGACAGAGGCATTAGGCTAGCCAGAGGTCCCTCTGGCAGTGCGCTCAGACGGCACATTCGCTGTCTGTCCCACTGCCAGACTTCACCCACGGATTCGAACATCCATAAGGGAGCTAGGGAGAGGTCCTACGCAGCATCTACGGCTTGAGCTAGCAAATGCCGAGCTAAATTTAGCTCGACAAAAGGAAGGGAATGGGTTGTACCTGAGGAGACGGCGAGCCTAGCACGACGGAAGACGTTGGGGCAGCTGAGCTCTAAACAGGTTCCTGGGGGTTTGAACACCAAACTGCACCCACTATCAGCAATTGCAGCCCTGAAATCTCTTGGAACGGCAACAATTCCAATGGACACCAGTAGAGAAGAAGGGGAGGATTCCAGAGAGTTTCAGTGAGCAAACGAGCTCACTGGACTGGGGGATGGCTATTTATAGGCCGAGGGGACTCTGGGGAGGTGGAACCATGGCTGAGGCTCGAGCATTAGGCTCTGGCCGAGGAGTTCACTCAGACTCCTTTAATTGGACTAGCGCGACCACCCTACCCAGCTCCCTAGGTTTGGCCACAACTGGAAGGACCCTAACGGTCTAGCTGACCTGGCGAGAAGGTGGCTGACAGGACTGACGTGGCTTGATTCGGTGAATTTTCTTCTGTCGGGACGGGATCCTCTGGAGACGAAGATCCACAGTGGCTGGGGGTCCCAGAGCCGTATGATCTGCGAAGCCGTTGAGTTTGGACGGCTTGATGAAGGTTTTAACTAACAGACTGCGGGCGCCATCTCGTCTGTTGGGTCAAGTCTTAAATCCGATGGGTGCTAGATGACTCAAGGCTCGAATGATCCGCGCCGTCTGATCGCACACCAAGATGCGTGCCAACGCATCCCGTGGCTGCCAAGGATGAGCCGCTGTCGGGACCCCGCAGCGGATCTGTCGCGGTCCCGACAGCAAATCCTGAAATTTAAAATTTAAAAATTTATTTAATTTAATTAAAATAATATTTATTTAATTATTCTTAAATATTCCAAATTCAATTTAGGACCAAATGAGCTCCAAAAATTCTCAAAAATTTACGCTTAGCTAATTTGGGTATGAGGAATTCAAAAATGAAATCAGATTTTAATTTGGAGATCAAAATAATTTATGTATTTTTTTTAGGGCTTAAAAATAACCAAAAATACCAAATTTTCCATTTTAGCTTCAAATAATTCAAAACTTCTAGGGTTAGGTGTAAATGACCTATTGAGTCTAATGGAATCAAAATCAAGGATTGATTTACCTTAAATAATTCAGATTTAGCTAAGGTAACAACTTTGGGTTGTTACAGTTGTAGTAGGACCGATCCATCAGGTCCTCCTTGCAAGCTCCAATCTTGGAATATTATTCTAAGAGCTTCATGGAATTCTGATTGGAACTCATGCTGCCGAGCAATTTATTTCTAGCAAAACTGCATGTCGATGGCCATGGCCTTACCCAAGTCAGTTTATTGAGCGTAAATCAGCATCAATATTTTTTCTGAGAATGTACGGCCAGTGAAAGTTGAGGCTTCTCCTTCTCCTCCCCTCCTCTTCTTAGCTTGCTTCCGTTCTTGGGAATGGACATTCAGATTTGTTCGCACAAGAGGGGCAATAGGGGGAACAATGGTGTCGGAGGAGAGGATCTTAACCCCTTGGGCTAGACAGATGCCCGAAATTAACTATTCGAAAGTAAGTGCAGCGC
Organism: Gastrodia elata; assembly: GCA_016760335.1. Taxonomy (NCBI): domain Eukaryota; kingdom Viridiplantae; phylum Streptophyta; class Magnoliopsida; order Asparagales; family Orchidaceae; genus Gastrodia; species Gastrodia elata. The sequence continues at coordinate 62,980,500 of CM028670.1, read as the reverse complement.
AGGACCCATGAAGGGCATTCCATAGCTGCTCAAAAATGATGCCAGAGATGCGAATTTCTCTGGGCCTTTGGAGCGTGCACATGAGCAGTGCTCTGGAATAGGTCACTTCACTAATGTGCCCTGTCGGCATGATAAAGCTAGAGATAAAGACCAGCCAAGCACTGCTCGAGTCTGTGAAGAGGGCTCGAGGAATGTTGGCCATATTTCCTCTCCACTTCGCATCATTGTAGACGAGTTCACTTGCGAGGGCTTCCGAGTCATAACGTGATTCAATAAGAGAGAAATATGAGCAGTCCTCGACCACCCTCAACCCATAAAATTGCCTGATTTGCTCAAGCCCAAAAATTACTCCCCTTCCCCATACAAAAATTATACGCCCCGTCGAGTTAATGGCATTGGTGTAGACTTCCTGAACAATGGTCAGGTATGAGTCAGATTGAGTGGTCACCATCTCTCTCCATCTTCGGGGATTAACTTGCTCGGAAGTTACTGGCAAGATCGCCCCGAAACATTTCTCCGGGATAAGCTTCCGCCAGGAAGTGACCATAGTGAACCTTTGTTCCACCTCAGCTAAGGAGAACCTCTTTTTATTAAAGGCTCCACCAGATGTGGAGGCCTCAGCTTCCTTTCAAGGGATGGATTTCCTTTTATATGACATGCTTGAATTGTAGAGAGGGTTGAAGTTTTCAAGAGAGGAGAAGAATGAAGATAATAAGAGCAGAAGGAATTAGAATGTGCAAGATTACATCCCCCCTTAAGTCCCTTAAATAACCATTCATCCATGAGGGCCAAGAAAAAGTTAGTCAAATATGCTCCCAATGCGATAAATGTGTCATACTTTAATTAGGAAGTGGAAGAGGGTGGGGGGGGGGGGGGGCAGCTTTGTCAGCACCTCCAATTGACTTTGTAGGAATCCCAACATAAAGCAATTATTGACTGCATTGGATTCCCTAGGCAGTCAAAATTGCTACAGCTTGAACAATTCGCTATAGCGCATTGTGGCACACTAAAGCGACTGCGACATAAAAAATTTTCAAAATGAGCCTTGTACGCTACAGCGCTTCACAGCAGCAATTTTTGCGTAGCGCATTGTTGTGCGCTGTGACGTGCTGTGGCGCGCTGTAGCGATTTAGTATTGAAATTTTACCCGCTGTAGCGTGCTACGGTGGTTGAGATTCGAATTCATCCTGCTAAAGCGTGCTGTAACAGATCTGATTTCTTCTGCACCTTAAATTATTTATTTTTTTTCTTACTTGGGTTGCCTCCCAAGAAGCGCTCTATTTTAAGTCGCTAGCCTGACTCGTTTAGGATCTCTTTGTTTCTAGAATGGTTCAGAGGTCTCTCCTTCCATCATTTGAAGTATTGGGGTGAGCACTAACATAAAATGTGCTCAAACCCCCACCCTCATCATTTATTTCAAAAATTTCAATATCCATGCCTTTAGTTTTTAAGGAAACTTTCTTTTTCCTCTTTCCCCTCCTCGTTTTCTTCTTTTTTAATTTCTCCTTATTCTCACATTCAGAAGATGTGCTAAAGCTAGCCTCAAAGTTCCTTTCACTTAGATTTAACATTTGCAAGTTAAGAGTTTCATGACATTGCTCCTCTCTAGCTTTCTTTTTCAATTCTAATTTCATGACCTTTTGTTTGAAAATGGTAGGATTAAAATTTTTCAATTCAGACCTACCCCGGATCTTTATGCTCATTACCTCCTGATACACATCTATGATGGCTTTGGTGCTCATGAGGAAAGGTCTTTCGAAGATAATGATGGAGTTTTCGTTCCACCTATCCCATTTACAAATGACAAAATATGTGGGGAAAGTGAAGCTTCCTAACTCTACATGAACATTTCTCACAATACCCAAAGGAGTTAACGACTCCAAATTAGCGAATTCTAAAATTATGGAGGTGTACTCCATTCCTCCTACCTTGAGATGCTCATAAATGTGGTAGGGCATGATATTAATCGACGCACTAAAATCACATAGGGGATCTAAAAGTACCTCATTCCTAACACACAAGGGATGCATAATCTCCCAGGATCTTTACACTTAGGGGTAGTGAATTTCTCATAAATAGCATTCTTACCTCTTTCTCTAACTTCTAAATCCTTTTTAATAGTATTACTACTTTCAATTTGGTCATCACCTTCCATCCCTTCAGAATGGATACCACTCACCAGTTCCTGAGGATTCACTTTTGTAGAACTAGGCAAGGCGCCTTGCTGCCGAGTGGTCAGCTGCAAAGAGATATGTCCTAGTTCTTGCAATTTCTTAGGTGCTATTCTGTATGGTGCTTTAGATATAGGTTGGGTACCCAGATCTAGTTCAATAAAGAACTCGACTTCTCTAGAAGGAGATACACTAGACAGATCTTTTGGGAATACGTCGGCAAATTCCTTAACTACTTTACAATCAAAGAGAGGTGTACTTTCCTTTGCATTGCCCATCATGGTGACCAGAAAAGCATCACATGTAACAACCCAATGTTGTTACTGTAATAACCCAGGTTGTTACTTAGGTTAATTAAGGCTAATCTAAGTCTTAATTGAGGTTCTAATTCACTAATTAAGTAATTTAAAACTCATCTCTAAAACTTAGGTCAAATCAGAAGTCAACTGAATTAAATCAGAAATTCTAGAAAATTTCAAACCCTAGAAATTGACTTTTTATCTAAACCCCAGATTAAAAATTTGACTTCACCATTGCTTTCAGAACACCCAAATTAGCTAGGGGAGAAGTTTTGAAGGCATTTGGAAGTCGTTGGATTTTCATATAATATTTTAATAATATTTAAATACCTGAAAAAAATCAAATAATTAAATACTCGTCAAAACGAAAATCCGAGTGCACCGTTGCGTTCCTCACCCCTCAATTAGCTAGGGGTGATTTATTGGAATTTTTTGGATTTTATTTATGTTATCAAAACTAATTAATAAAATATGTTAAATTAAATATATAATTAAATTTTATATAATGTATTTGACGGCGCCATTCCCTCCTCTTGACGCCGTCTGAGTTGTGCGTGTCACCTTTGGATCGTCCGATCGATCCGATGGGACGGTCATAGGGCATCTTCTTCCTCCCTGTGGAGCGCCTGCGCCGCGTGTCTTGCGACTCGACACGCAGTGGCCGTCGCCCTCTCTTCGCTCACAAGTGGCAGCGATCGCTTTCAACCCTACCCTAAATCCTTCTCCCAAGTTCAAGTTCGATTTTTGCAAATTCAAATCATCCTGAGAAAATTCCGAGCTGACCATTCTTCCTCTCGGCGTTCGCCTAAACTCCTGAAGGTACCCCACAAACTCAATCTGTTATGTATATTCAGTTCAATTATAATTTGTTGCATTATAAGATTACATTATGTAATATAAGATTTCAAATTTTGATGTTGCATTTTTTCACCCTACGATTTTACCTAGTCAATCCACAAGCCTTCGATCTCACAATTCCATTTCTATCCTTATATCGTGCATTGTAATAAACTTAGAATTTGATCTAAGGTAGGATGTTTATGTATTGATTCATCAATTTCGAAATTTTAGAGATGTGCACCATTCGTTCTTCGCCCCGAAGCATTTAGGGCAGCGATTTAATCCCAGTGTAGATTACCTCAATTTTTGATCCGCACGTCCATGGCTTGCATTTTGAACCCTCTTCAATTTGCATATGGGTTGAAACCTTTCAGCGCCGGCATCCAACTCGAATCCCCAACCCTAGTTTCCTTCGCGTCGAAACTTGTCAGGGACGATGCGTAGAAATTGAACCGGTCCAGCCTCGAGCCACCGTGCTCTGAACCGGGTGTCTGAACCGTGCCATTAGACCGACACGTGGCGTGCTTCCATTAGCTGCAGATCGGTGGCGGGACCCACCGCTGAGCAAACGCAGCATTTCTGTCTCTTTTGTGACAGTGGTGGGCCCCACTGGTCTGACCCGGCAAATCCTGGGCTGTCGCGTGTCTCTGGCGGGCCCACCACCTGTAGAAATAAAAGTTAATTTAATTATATAAATGAATTTTATTTAATTAATTAAATTCTGTATATTTAAATCAGTTTTAATTTAATTAAATAAACTATAAAACCTTAAATAATCACATCTTAATATTTATAAGTCCAAAATATACAAAATTATATATCATTATAATCAGAAAATTATGAGGAATATTTTGGCCCTGTCAAATCTCAATTTGGATAAGTATTTTAGCTAATGATAGTTAGGACCCCTAATTAAGCCTTAATTATTACAAAACTTTATTAAACTCATAACTTTGTGTATGTTCATCCAAACTTACCCAATATGGGTCTTAAAGTGATCAGAAAACCCTAAGGATTAATTTAGTAGTGTTCACTTTGTTGTTTGGATTAGTTTTAGACTAATCACTTTTAGGATCCAACCCTAAAGCTTCAATTGACCATAAGTTAGTCAATTGAACTCCAAATTAGGTGATCCAAATATCAATTTAGATTAGAAAAATCTAATTAGCAATAATCTATAAAAATAATTAAGATCCAATGATTAGATTTGCTAATCATCCCTAATTATTCTAAAATCTTAATTAGTAAATATTAGTAAATCTAGTGATCCAAATTGAGTGATTTAAGTTTCAAAGGACTCCTAGAGTCTATTAGAACCTAACTATAGGGTTAGATTAGTAATTTGGTGATTAATTTCACTAATTACTCACTAATCACTATAAACCTTAATTGGGCCATAACTTAGCCAATTATTGTCCAAATTGAGCCTACCACTAGTCATTAAAATCAGTGGATCATTTGTGATCTACAGCTACTGATTTTACTCAATTTGGACACTAATTGACAAAGTTAAGATTTTTGAACCTCAATTAAGAATCCTTAATTACCCTTTTTACCCCTAAACTTGTATTGGCCATAACTTGGCCAATACTTATCAGAATTCAGCAAAATTAGGTTCTATGGAAAGCTTAAACAGTAAATAAAGTGATTTAGGATAGAAATTAGGTAAATTTAAACTTAATTTGATTTTTGATCAAGACCTTATTTTTAAGTCAATAAGAAAATCCTAAGTAGAATTTGAGTGCTCATCTTTCCTTAATCATTCATAGATCTTTCCTTATGTCTTATAACATTAGTTAGGATGTGTGTCATGAGAGATATTCTTAGTACTTAAGAACTTTAATTCTTAAGATTAGGGCTAGATCTTAGGTTAGAATTCATCTGTTGAGTAAATTGGGTTACTCAATAGGTGAAACCTTGAGTTTCATAGTTTATAGATTTTCTTAGTTTATTTAATAATTATTTGATCTTTAAACTTTAGAACTAAGAATAGAGATCTATCATAATGAGTTGATTTATCATTTGGATTTGCCTTAATCTAAATCTGTGAATTTGGGTATTAAACCTTAGATCTTTAGATATACCTTTGGATTAAGAAATTAAACCCCAATAGTTGGAGTTTAATTCTTAATCTTCTCATCTTGATTTGATCAATCAAGAAGAGTTGGGATTATGATAAAACATTAAAATAGGACGTTTGATTTATTATTATTTACCTTGTATAATCGACATTGATTTGATAAGATTAGAACCTGATCAGTTCTAATTATTTTCCAACTTGTAAGGACATGAATCTGAGTTACACTCAATAGTAAGACCTGGAGATCCTGAACTTGTGTAACTTAGAGTAAGTAGAACGATTAAATTAGATAATAAATGGATATCATTTGTGTCCTAGTAGAGTCTCTTGCTCACCTTGAGTTGATGCTTTGCATACCTTATTTTGAGCCTCATACCTTGTACACAAATATTGGACATAGGATATTTGATAAATATCTCATGTTATTTTTGAATTGCATACATATCGTTCATATTTTATTGATGTTTTCAATTTTCTAGTTTTTCAGTAAGTTGTGACCTAACTAGTATGCCTCTCCAATCCTTGAGTCCGGCCTAGCACGTTGGTTTGCTATTATCGGTAAATCTATCCATGGCTGGTTGAAACGGTTTCCCAGGATGGAGAGAAATAGATTTTGCACTCATATGATATTATTAGTCAGGATTGGACATGGTGAGTACTAGTTGAGGGTGGTTTTCTATTCAGTGATTATTCAGTTCAGTACTTTATGCCTTAGCCCATCAGGCTAAGAGGTTTCAATGATATTCAGTTCAGAGCTTCTGCCTTAGCCCATCAGGCTAAGAGGTTTTAATGATATTCAGTTCAGAGCTTCTGCCTTAGCCCATCAGGCTAAGTGTTACTTTCTTTACTTACAGTTTGAGTGGCTTGAATAGCCAAGTCAGTTTTTAGTATTGGTTTACTATTTTGCTTTACATATCCTGCGTTTCCGCATTACTTTTATTTACAGTTTTTCCTGCACTTTCCTAGCCTTGTTTCTATATAGGATGCTAGTCTTATTTACTATTTTCATATACATATATAGGATGTTAGTTATGTTTTCAGTTTTATAATGTTCAATTACTATTATGTCACTTAGCATAAGCCTGTTTTGATCATAAGCATGTTTAGGATATATTTTTCTTTACAGTTTTGTTTAGTCTTTCTTTTACTTACCTGATCTTGTTGCAATTGCTTGGAGAAGGTATGTGCTTACTTCCTAGTTGATTAAGTTATAAACTATTTGTTTATAACTTTATACCGTTCTTTTCTCACGCTTTCTGCACCTACTTGCTTTTGTATTGGTTTATGGTGATATTTAATTAACATAATCAATTGATTCCCCTAAAATGTACTTAGACAATAGTCTAACCAGTTTTTCTTTTGTTGGCTGGGGCCCTACCATTATAAAACTGATAATGGTAGGTTCTGAGTTTGTTGGAGCAGTTTTTCCAGTGGAGAGCTTACCTTTGGAGGAAGAGCCTGTGCCTGAAGACTCTTAGTCTTAGTTTCTTTTCTGCTTTGTGAGGATTGAGAGTTTTCTTTTTCAGTTCTTTAAACTTATTAAATGTTGTAATAATTCAGGTTAATCTTTTCTTTTCAGCACTTTACTTATTCTGTACTGTTGTATTTATACTGTATGGATGGTTGTTATATTTTATGCTTCCGCACTTTGTGTTACTTGTATGATCATTTAGTGATGGATTCTTGGAGAAATGGCAAAGTCCTTAATTAAGTTGGATTAGAATGTGTGTCTAATCTAATTCTAAGTGGGGACCTTATCATTTGGTGACCCCTCCACCGTAATCATGTTAACTTAAGAGTTAACAGGACCACAGTGGGGCAGGGCCATCACAGTTACCCAGCTTGATTTTAGCATAATTGTATCATAATCATCATTTCAATAAGTTCATCTAGTCATTAAAACCAAACCCTGAAGATTTGGAGCAATTCAAAGCTAAATCCAATATTCTGAATTATTTTAATATTTAATTAATTAGAAAATTGAGGTATTTTTTTTGAACTCAAAATCAAAATCCGACTTCGTCGTTGCGATCGTCACCCCCAAATTAGCTAGGGGTGATGTTTTGGATGCATTTGGAAGTCATCGGATTTTCGCTATTATTTTAATATAATTAAATGCACCGAAAAATAGAATAAATAAATAATCGTCGGAATCAAAATCCGACTTCGCCGTTGAATTCCTCACCCCCAAATTAGCTAGGGGTGAATTTTTGGAATTTTTCGGAGTACGTTTCAAAAATCCGAATTTAAAAAAAAAAAAAAATCAATCTTTGGATCCCCTATTTGCAATTTACCCATTATTCTAATTCTGATATTTGGCTGGCCATCCCCTCAGCCGGCGCCTCCTTACCTCTTAGGCCTAAGCATGATGACCCTCCCCCCTAGGCCAATGATGGCCTAGTCCCCTATCACCACTCACATCCCTTCCTTTAAGAAGGAGCTCAAGCTCCTTCTTCATCTCCTTTACAAAGAGCTGAACCTCCCTCTCCTTTCTTTCCTTCTCCATTGCTGCATTGGTGCTGAAAGAGAAGGCTCCACTCCAAGGTCTTAAAGGAAGCAAAGTACCCTCTTCCTCTTCTTCACTCTTCTCTCACAAGGATAAAGGTACCTGCTTGCTCCTCTCCTTTTTCCTTCTACATATTGTTATTATGCTAGAATACAGCCTTGGAAGTCCATATGCATGAATGAAAGCCATTAAGGCTCTTAAGAGCTTCAAAGGAATGTGCTCTGTTTTTGTCTATTTCGTATACCCTGTCATTCATCTACATTTTAGTATAGCTAGGATGCTCCGTTTGTGTTGATTTTGGTGTCAATGGAAAGGTATCGGAAATACCTTTCTATTAATTAATAGCACAACTCATGGAATGCTCTAGATTAAGAGTAATAAAACTCAAAAGAAGGGCCTCACGGGTTTCGCACCTGGCGAAATCACCGTCTGCCGCTGCAGCGGGCTGCAGCGGCATTTTGGTAGGAACTTAGGGAAAACATTAATAAAATTAATTGAACAGTAGAATTTCAAAATGAACCGCGACAGCGCGCTGTAGCGGCATTTCATGAAAACTTAGGAAAACAGCCAATAAAACTAATTGAACAGTGATTTGCAAAATGGGTCGCTACAGCGCGCGGTAGCGCGCTGCAGCGGACTATAGCGAAAATATTTCAGAACTTAGGAAATGACAAAACAAATTAATTGAACAATGATTTTCGCAAGTTGAACCGCTGTGGCGCGCTAGTGAGCTACAGCAGACCGCAGCGCACCCCAGTGCTAAAAGCGCTACCGCGCCCTGCTGCGTGAAAAGTGCTACAGCGCACTGCTGCGCAAAAAGCGCTGCAGCGCCCAAACATGCAAAATTTTCCAGAAATTCCAGAAAACTGCCCAGATTTTGTAAAAACTGCCAGTTTTGGTTGAAATGGCAAAAACTTCACTGTTTTGATATTTTAAGACCTCTAGGACTCTAGTGGGGCTAAATTATATTAAATTTGAACCTATTTTAGCTAAAATTGAATATTGCATAAAATTCTAAATTAAAATTAAATTTGTAACTTTACCATTCTTAATGTGCTTTAAATGTATATCATGTAAAATGCTAAGTAATATAATCCTTAAGAGTATGTATCAAATAGGTAAACCTTAATAACCTAAATGGCATAAAACTTAGATCTTTTAGAATTGTGATTAAGTGCTAATCCCTTTGTTTGTTTTAGGATTTGATTAGCATTAATCACCTTTTTATTTTATGTCATCTTTCCATTTATATACTTTTATGATATTAGGATGTATGTTAGAAAACTTTAACATTTAAATGGGACATCTTGATATGTAAACTAAACTTGAACATAAGAATCTTGATAACTCGATTAAGTAGATAATACATAATCCAAACCTAAGTTTGACATCAATAATACACTAATAATGCATAGATTTGCCATTGACCTTTAAAGTAACATTGGTCTTAATGGTAGAAAGGTTAGTAGTTAAACCTTAGCTTGTCTTGATTAATATCTAAACCTTAATCACTTAATTAATTAACTTGATTGTAAAATAATTTAATTCATATTATTCCAACAATGCATATGATTTAATATTGATCTTAAATTATCAAATTAGAAGTGCTAAGGATAACATTGAATGTATATGATTGAACCATCTGAATCCAAACTTTAGATCTTTTATTTTCTCTTATATAAGACAATTAGCATAAGATGGAAATAAAATTATAATGATTTATGCAATGACCTAACTCTAATAAGATCTTGGATTTTACCCCATAATTGTAGAGTAGAAAGAGGATCAGATGAATCTTAACCATCTAACCTAACCACTTTAACCTAAATCTAATAGGTAAACCTTAAGAAGTATAAAAGTGAGATCTTAAGGGTCTTGCTATAGGATCATTATTGAAATGGTTAAAGACCTTAACTAATGATACATTGAGGAAGGAAGGACTTTTGTAACTTATTGAGGTAGAAACCTAGTTGATTCATCATAAGTTTAGAAGCTGAACTTGATACCTTGTGGTAGAAATCACCTAAAGTACTTAGAATATGGCTCATTCCTTGTGGTAGCAACCATGTTGAGTGATCATTTGATCACATCCTTGGAGCCTTGTGTAGGATTCACCCAATTAGAGTAAGGATTAAAAGCTTTGATAAATCCTTGTATATTAAATAGAACCTTATGAACTCAGATTATTAGTTGGGTATAGTAGGGTATACACATATTACTGGAGTATTTCAGTAATATTCAGGATTGGTTGATTCATTCCAATGTGGACTTATGACCAGGTGCTATCCTGCGGGATTAGACGAATACAGTCCCATTAGAGTAAATCCTCCAAGACTAAGAGTGTTACCATTAGTGAACAAGAACCTTAGTTTGAGATGTAAACTGCGACCGGGTTCTGCCTCCTATCGTAGTGCACTTCGATAAGTGCAGTTTAAGCAAACTAAGTATATTAAGTCACTTTGTGTAGACCACTAAGTATGCTTGTAATTATGGTATTTAACGGCTTAGCTTGAGATATAAATTGTGACCGGGTTCTGCCTCCTATCGTAGTGCGCTTCGATAAGTGAAGTTTAAACAAGCTAAGGGTTAAATCAACCTTTCTTGCAAATATGCTAAATATGTGTATACAATCTCTCCAACTAATGATTTTAAGTAAACTCTCAACTTTAACCAATTATCAAAGTTAGAATTGTAGGAGTCAGAATCCTTTTAGCAGAATTCTGCACAATAGAGACTTTGGATTCATTATCAGATTTTAAAGCATTTTTTTATTTATCTCATGTAGTTTAGAAGCATGAGCATGAGCATGAGCATGATGTGTGAATATTAGAATGATGTCTGAGAATCAGAATGATGTATAAGTATCAGTGATAATTTATGAGTTACAGAATATTGCATACATTGTCTGGGGAATTTCAAGATGCATCGGCATCATCAGTAGACAGTATTCCCAAATAGATGTATATATACATTGTATCGTACTGCTCATAACAGTTTATTGATATTTTGGTGGCATATCAGTAGCATACAATATTGTGACATATTCAGATGCACAGTTTCAGTGACATACAACATAGTTGTGCATATAATTACTCAGTTTCAGATTCAACACTATTTTGATTTATTTTCAATATTCAATTACAGTTTAGTTTCACTTTATATTGCTTCAGTTTTGTACAATTTTAAACAGTTTTGTACTTTCAATTATCTTTACAGTATTTCAGCAGATTTAATTACAATATGTATATATTGAATGAATAACTAGATCTGTTTAGATTAGTTTCGATGTGTTAGACTTATTGTCTAATATGTGGTACTTTTGGGATCTGACAATTTGCTAGATCCTGAGCAGTATATTGAGCCAGGTTGGGAGGATACCCAGGAGATTCAGGAGGAGCCCATGGAGCACTAGTGGACTCTCCTCCAGTTTTAATTTCTGCTTAGTATTTTCAGCTCAATTTTATGTCTATTTCAGTAAACAGTCTGTAATAATTCTGGATGTATTTTCTTTTCTTTTTTGAGATGAATATTTTATACAGCTTCTGTGATGAATGTTTCTGGTTGTTTACTTTAAGCTTCTGCACTCTATTATATACTACTTATACTTAGTATTGTGATGTGATCAGTATACTGGAAATGCTGATATACTATACATATATTGGATTCCTATTGCATTTTAAATCCAACGTATGTATCGGTCTAATACTTAGGATAAGGATACTACTCTTATCTTAAGTATTAGCTCTCAACCCTCCTTGAGGTTGAGTCAGCAGCCCTTCAGATGGGCTTGGTTCTCAGCTATTCGGGGAGACGGGTTATTCCTCCCCGAGTGGCGCACCATTCCGTCGCCGAACTTAATTATGACTACTTCTTTTTGCGCATGGCGACGGGGCTGGGCGCTACATCACATCCCTTACTAATCAATTTCTCAGCTTTGATAGCATTTATTAACGATAACTGTGTACTAGTTTTTCCTATAAAAGTCTCAGACTTGCCCTGGGAATGAAGAGTGACTTTCTTTTTCAAACAATTTATCATGATGATATTGTCACTGAGCTAGTTCATTCCAAGGATGATATCAAAGTTTGCTAACGGCAGGATGATCAATTTGGAGTTAAACTACTGACCATTTAATGGAATTTTGATGTTACAAAACTTATTGGCACTTAGTTGGGCTCCAGATGGAAGTCCAATGCTTAAGGATTTTGCTAAGTTGTACAGTTATGATTTAAGGATATTGGCAAATCATTCAGAAATAAATGAATGACTAGCATCGGTGTCAAATAATATATTACAGGGATAGTCTTTAAAGTAAAGTGTGCCTAATTTATATGAATTGCATTAACGAATTGCAAAAATTAAGGTATAGGAATGTAATTAACAAAGGAGAAATTCAAAAATGTGTACCTGAAACCACATTGTTGTCCTCTGCAGCTTCGAGAGATGTTAAAGCATAGACTCGTGCAGGGCCGGTAGGACGGTTGTTTACCTACCTCCCAAGATTATTCTAGGACTTAGGGGTAGATGGCTGCTCTGGAGCAGCTCCAGGTGCAGGGGCTGGCATTATGGCCAAATTTGTCTCTCTCCTATTTAGTGGAGCAGCTCTGAGCACCTGGTTCTTTTGATATAGTTTCATTGGAACTCCATCCATTGTTTCTGTATGGGTACAGTGGTAGAACTTGTGTCCTGGTCGTCTGCAATTGTAGCACTTATGGCCAAAGTGATAGCACTTGTCATATGGATGAGGCCTATTATAGCCTTAAATGGGCTCAATAGTCTGTGCAGCTTCCAATTGATAGACTTTTGTAGCATTAGGCCTGTGCCTCTTGAAGGCTTCATGCTGGTTAGATATTGATTGTGCCTTTCGCTTGAGATCCTTTTCAGATTGATGATGCTCAATCACCTTAGCTGTCTCCACTAGCTCAAAGAAGCTAGTTAGGCGGAGTGGAACAATCTGATCCTTCAGCGAATCTCAGAGTCCACAGAGAAAGCGGTGGCACTTAGCCAGTTCAGAATCAATAACTTCTAAAGCAAAGTGAATCAACCTACAAAATTCCCTTTTGTAGTCGGCAACAGAATGACTCCCTTGAGTCAACCTTATAATTGTGTCTGCAATGATGTTTTGTGCAGACGGGGGAATGAATTCAATTTTGAATGCTTCAACGAACTCATCCCAAGGGATGTCCTCCAACTCATAGTCAACGAACTTGGTATTCCTGACCTCCTCCCACCATTATTCTGCTTTCGCATGAAATAGGTGTGTAGTGAGATGGACTGCTTCAGAGTTTGGGATCTTTAGACTAATAAGATCCTTTTCTATTGCTTTCAGCCAGTTGGCTGTATCCATTGGTGATAGGTTTCCACTGAAGGTGGAGGGCCTCAGTCTAAAAAAATTGTGGAGAAGACTATCCATTGAGTGATGGGTAGGGAATGTATGTTGCGGAACAGGGACAGCAGGAACAGCAACAACAGCTAGAATGGAACGATCATTTAGCATCTTCTACATGACTATTGCTTGTTGGGCTTGGTTTTCCAGAAAGGTTGCTATCATTGCCCGCAGATGAGCCACTTCATCATTAAAACTATTGGATACGACAATATTCTTGATAGGAGTGACAGCAGGTGGTGATCCATGATTCATTCTAATTGAACAATGCAAATAGTATTTTAGAATTTTCTTAAAGGAAGACAGTCATTTAAAGTTGTGATAGATATCCAAAAATTTTCATTACTTGCTGAAATAAGGGATTACACAAGATTTTAGAAAATGTCAAAAAGCATAACTCTACTAGAATCATGTAAGTTAGAAGATAACAATTGTTTCAACTAACACTCAGACATCCTTAATATACTCGGCCCTAAAGGCCACACAAAAGTCCTGAAAAGTCACTTCCTGACGCTTCCTCTTACGCTTCCTTTCGAGCTTTCCAATGGTGTCGTACCACCAGACTTCTACATAATCCAGCATTAGATCCGTCACAATGTCCACGTAGAGTGACTCAGGACACTCTTTATGTCTCAATATTGACTCCACTTGGCTCAGTCACTCCTTGGCGTATATAGGAAAGTCAAGCCCTCAGTACACTTCTTGATGTAGAAGTTTATCTAAGACTAAGGTCCCTCTTGTTGAAACTCCTTTAATCTTCCAGTTACTCTCTTGTCTCCATTTAAAACTATAGTTCAAGCCAACTTGAAGGTATGCAAATAGCAGTCCATGTCAAACTCTCCAGAATCCATTTGACTCTAAGAGGAGAAATTACCAAGTCTTGTTAAACTAGAGATAACTAGATTTTTAGGATATGTGTATTTTCTTTCTCAATTTTCTTCAAAGAGTTATTGATAATACTATGTTATGGATGTTATATATTGATGTTTGCATCTCAAAAGAATGGTCCATTAGGTAGAAAGGAATCATGGATTCCATTTTGACACCTTATGGTGGTGTTCTCTGATACCAACTGTGGGGCCCCATACTTTCCCGCGGCTACGCTAATATTGATATTAGCATAACTGCGGGGAGTATGGTGCTCCACTTCAGTGGAAAATCCCCAACTCAAGTAGAGTCAGGTAGGACTCAACTTGCCTTAAGCCAAGGACTTATCACCCTGTAGAAGAAACTGTGAACATACATCAATACATATCAAAGTAGCGAAAGCAAAAAATAGAATGTAACATCCACAGGCATAGTATAAAAGAAGAAAAGAAAGTAGTAACTCAGATCAAATGCAGAAAGGTAAATACATCTAGAATTTAATTATTACAAACTGAATTTAATAGAAATAAAGATCTCTCAATCTCACTGCAAAAAAAGAAAATCTATCTAACCAGCAGTAGGAAGATCCTCCTCTTGCACCGGCTCCGATCCTGCAGCACTACCGATGAACAACTCTAAATCTGACATTTGTAGGTCTCACAAATGCCAGGGCCCCAGCCAACAAAAGAAAAATGTTATAGTTAGACAATTATCTAAGCATATTTTAGGCTATTTAAGTGAATTGAGTATTTAAGACATCATATTTAAAGGTTTTAAACATGCAAGCATTAAAAAGGTGCAACAAGCTACAAGAACGGGATAGCTATAAACTAATCATTTAAAACTAATCAACAGGTATGTAAAATAACATACAAAAATAACAACTAAACATGGTGAGGCTAAAAGCAAAAGTAACTGCAATTACTAAAATAAATTTGATCCTAACATACTTATGATCACATAGAGATATGCTGAGTTTAATAAGAACATAAGTGATGAAATAGACATACAATTTTAGCATCCTAAATATGCTAATATTTTAATACTAATCAATAAGAGCATTTATACAAGCATGTAGATTGATATGTAAAAGGCCACTGAGATATGTGGTAAAAGTAAACTAAGTACATGTATGAGCAAAAGTAAAGCCACTAAGATATGTGGAAAAGTAAGTCAAGCACTAAAAGAAAGGCCACTCAAGCATGTGGCAAAGAAAAACAAACACTGACAACTAAACTAAAGTAGCAGTAAGCCTAAGACATAGTGCTGCCATAATAGAACAGGCCATACAGGACCTCTGAACTGAAAGTTCAACATGTATCCATCCTAGGCATCCATAGAGCTAGGTCCGAGTTGAACTTATAGAATAAGACATGCATCCATCCTAGACATCCATCGAGCTAGGTTTGAGTCTATTCTATAATAAACTTAGAGCTGAAGAGGTAGACTAAGCTAGGACATACTCTACTAACTGAAAGAACTGAAAGAATTGAATGAATGATATGCTTTTCAAATACTAACTAAGGATGTATCTTTCATATCCTAAGTTTACCTATTATGCTCAAGGAACAAGGCTCAATATTCAAGGCGTGCAAAGCAATCAAAGTCAAAGTAAGCTAGAGACTTAATCTAGACTCATGTGATATCCGTTATTGTCCACTTTATCCAAACCTAACTATTCTGAGAAGATACAAGTTTAGGATCTCCAATATCCAACTATCGATATAATCTCAAATTTACGACCTTAATGTTAACATTAGAACTTAATAAGTTCTAATTCATAATCATATGATGTCTATAAAAAGTTAAAGTAAATAAATTAACAACCTAATTATTATTATTTTCCTCTCTTAACCCAAATCTTGATTAAGTAAATCAAGACTTAAGGATTTTGGATCCAAACTCCACTTGGTGTTCAAATCCAGAATCCAAGGTAGTATCCTAGTAAGGATCTAGGGTTCACACTTTAAAACCCAAATTAAGGATAAGGAATCTTATAAGCTGATGGATTCTGAAGCTATGATCTTAATGAAAGGCTATGCTAATGTTATAAGATAAAATAATCATTAAGAACTAAGAATTTAAGATCTATATTCAATCTTTAGGATAATTATATCATCCTATAGATTGAATCAATCCTACACCCACATGGAAGGCTTCAAGAGAATTAATCAATAAATCACTTAAGGAATTTCCAAATGGAGGTAGTTCAATTCAATTTGAAGATTTAAAGTCTAAGATCTAAGATCTTAGATTTAATATTTGATCACTTTAGACTCCAGCTAGGTTTAGACCTGAATTTTTACCAAGGTATTTCTTTTAGAATTCAAGCTTATGGACCAACTCAATTAAGTTATTAATTAAGGATCAAGTACTTAAAGGTAGTAGGCTTAGCTCTTAAGAAAGAGGGTTTTAAGGATACTTAAGTTCTTAAAATCTTAATAGGACTAACTTAAGATCCCTTCAATTAGCATCAATATTATTAACATAGGAGTTCAGAAAGGTACTAATAATCTAACTAAAGATATTTTACTAAATCTATAAGTTTAAGGGGTGCTAAAATACATTTTGGTCAAAATGACCAAAACACCCCTCTTAAGACTAAAAATGGGATTTTATGATATAATTATCCAAATGGATTCAAATCTATTTTAATGAGTTGCATATTGGTTAATGAAGTAGGATGCACACTTATCTTAGGTTTTGGTAACCTAATTAGCCTAATTAACACTAATCATATATTTAAGCTAATTAAACTAATTAAGGAAACTAGGGCTTCCTAGAGTGATCCATTTGCATTTATAGGCTCCACTATCTTTAATAAGGTATTAGGAACTTAGTTCACCAAAATTAGAGGATTAATCATGAATTAATTCACTAATCCCTAATTAGGGTAATTAAGAGATGATTAATGAAATTAAGGTTCCTAATTTACTTTTAATAGTCTACATAGGTTCCTTGTGGTCTCATGAGTAATTAGAGACCTTAATCAACATTTTTGGATATTAATTGAATTTATTATGATTTACTTAAAAATAGAAAATGATTAGGCAATTATTTAAAATTTAACCATTGGATCTTTAATTTTATTTTATATTCAGGTTCCTTGTATTTTTCTGATTAAAATGGTATATTGGATTATAACATTTGGATAAGTATAATTAAAGATATTTAAATAATTTAATTTGTATTTTTATTTAAATTAAAATCATAGGTTTGATTTTCTAAATTAATTTCCTTAAGGAAATTAATTCAGAAATCCTTTTTAATACCCTTCCGGCCCCAATTCAAAAGGCGCGGGTCACGGGTCAGCCCGACCCGTGACTTCATCTTCTTTCTCGCGACGGGCTCCGCCCTAATGGACTTTTAGTGCTAAAATTCTCGACACCTCGATGAAGACAGTGGCTCAAGTCAATCCCTACACGTTCCTGAAGTCGAGACGCATCTATTGGACTATAAACCCCCATCCGGGATGCACCGGATCGCTGACTACTACTCAATCGAGGCGTCACCTATGGCGCGTCTGTGAGGATCAAATTCTCCTCACAGAGCTGACCATATGAGCTGGGCTCTATACTTACACGATCAAAGGCTGAAGGGGATTTGATTGGTCCACTCAGCAAGCCTTGGGGATGAGTGGATCACTGAAGTGCTACTCATGGTGGAACGCAAATGGGTGACAATGTCGGGTCGATCGATTTTTTGCCAAATCGATCGATCCGATCGAACCCAACCTTTGATACAGTTTGACAATCATCGCCGAGAGCTCCTAGCACTAATTGGCTGGCTAAACACCTGGGGAAAAGAGGATTTGGCAAGCTAAAGGCCGACTGGCAGTGCACACTTAGATGACAAATTCGTCATTTGGTCCTCTGCCAGGCCTTTCTAAGGGGCTAGGCGCCTGCTAGGGAGTCAAGGAGAGGTCCTAACACAACATCTAGGTTTAGATTGGAAGCGAGCCAAGCTGAAACCAGCTCGATAGAGGAAATGGGATTGAAGGCTGTACCTGAGGATGGCTGAGGTGACTGAGGCAATGCAGGCAGCTCGGATCACTCCAGATGGTCGCAGAAGCTATAGCAAGGGGGTCTGAACGCTAAACCTTGCCCTCTATCAGCTGTACGCAGCAGGTCTAGGTGCCGGGATCGCCGAGAGCTTCAGGGAAAGCAGTAGGGAATTGAGGGGATCATAGTGAGCAAAGGGTCTCACTATGATTCCTGGGAAGTATTTATAGGCTCTAGAGAGGTTTAGGTCAGGAGCCATGGCCTTAGGCTTGCGCCGTGAGGGCTCTGTCCATCTTCCACAATTGGGAGGGTCCAAGCCTCCGGGTCACTCTACTAGGCTCGGCCACAACCGGAAGGGTCCTAACAGCCTAGGGGACAAGGTAGGAGGGAGTGGGGGATAGTGCTGGAGTGGCACGGTACGAGTGGATTTTATTTCAGGCTTGCGATCGAGCGACGACGACGATCCACAGTGGCGGGGTCTATTTCCGTCGTCTGATTGCGCGAACGTTGATGATCGATGGTCTGATGCAATTTCCGATAAACAGAACCGCGGAGAAGATATCATGCGCCAGATGATAGATGCTGATCGGGCGGATAGGATTAGATCACGGTGCGTGTTATATAAGATGTTGGATCATGAGCGTTATGATGTGTGCTTGAGCATCCATACGTTGGGTATGGTGCCCCGCTGTCGGAACCCCGCAGCGGATCTACCACGGTCCCGGCAGTAAATCCTGGGATATAAAAATATTTAAATAGTTTAATTAAATTAATTATAATTTATTTAAATAAATATTCAATTTTTATTAAATTTTAAATCCAACTTAAGACTAGATGAGCCCCAAAAATTCCCAAAAATTCACCCTTAGCTAATTAGGGTATGAGAAATTCAAAAATACAATCAGATTTTAATTTAGAGATCAATTTAATTTAGGTATTTTCCAGGGCTCAAAAATAGGCAAAAATACTAAAATTCTCGATTTAGCTCCGATAAACTTCAAACTTTTAAGGTCATGTTTAAATGACCTATTGAGTCTAATGGAATCAAAATTAGAGCTTGGTTTAGCTTAATTAATCTGAATTTAGCTAGGGTAACAACTAAGGTTATTACAATCCTCTTCCTCCTATCACGTATGCTGAGCAACAGAGCTCAGTTAGTGGGTCTTAGCTCATATGTGTTGACCTCTTGATTAAGCTTAGAGCATGGTGCAGTTAGGCTCAATAACTTCTCACAAAGTTCTAAGCACTAAAGTACACATGCCTAGCTCTCAAATCAAGTTGTGAGCTATGGAGCTCAAGACTATTATTTTGATATTCATATTTATAATTATATTTTCTTAACATAATATTTTATTCAGTCCACATCATGATTTTTGAGTGAATTCATAATGTCATTTGAACACAAATTTTTATTTCAATGCTTGAGGAAGTTCTATAACATTCATTAAGTCCTTTACATTTAACATTGGATTCAGCCCAATCCTATAACAACCCAATGTTGTTACCCTTATCAATTAAGACTAATCTCCATCCTAATATTAATCCTAAGTGTTAATCAAGTCATTAGGAGTCATCCACTGAGACTTAGTCCAAATCAGAAGTCAAATGGATCAAGTCCTGATTTTTGGAAAATCCAAAGACCCTGAAAATTGACCTTAGAACAAAAATCAGACTTCGCCATTGTGCTCATTGCCCCAAAATTAGCTAGGGGTGATGTTTTCAAGACAATCGGAAGTCGTCGAAATTTTGACGAATATTTTAATAAAATTTAAATACCCTAAAAAATAGGAAAATTAAATACTCGACGAAATTAAAATCCGACTTCATTGTTGTGATCCTCACCCTCAAATTAGCCAATAGTGAAATTTTGAAATTTTTCGGAGAACGTTTAATTTTCTTGAATATTTTAATATATTTAAATTAATTAGAAAATAAGAAAAAATAATTTGTCGTCGAAATCAAAATCCGATCTTGCAATTTCGTTCCTCACCCCTAAATTAGCTTAAGGTGAATTTTTTGGATTTTTCGGAGAACTTTTTCTTAAAATATGATTTTTGAGATTTATTAAATTAATTTCCTAAACTCTAATCATTGTCTTATTCCCTCTTCATTGGTTGGGTGGGACCCACAGCCACCCAAATCTGGTTAAGCCCCCTTTCCCTTCAGCCCCCTGCTGTGCTTAGCCTAGTTGTCCCCTATCTCCTGCTAGCCCCTCCCCTATCCCATCTATTGGCTGTCCTCTCCCCCATTAAGAGAGCCTTTGGCTCTCAAACTCTCCACCCCCCTCATTTTGGCCAGCTGAAGCTCTCCCCCTACTTTCCATTATTGCTGTACCTGCTGCTGGAGTAAGCCTTAGCCCATTCCTCTTCTTGCTAGTAGCTGAAGGAGAAGAAGAAATGACCTCTCAAGCTCTCAAGCATCTCCTAGGAAATCTGCCATTGTCAACACTAACTACTTCCTTCCCCCCATTGGATGTGTTTAATGACCACTCCATTTCACTCTTATGCTTAGTTTGCATCTTTAGAAATCTATATTTAAGCTATGGAGTTCATTGGAGCTCATTAAGGTTGCGATTTTAGGAAGATAAAGATAACCTAGTTTCACTTCATTCTGCATACCCAGTTGTTTAACCCCACTGTTTGTATTGATAAATTAATATTTTAGAGCTATTTTGGGTACTAATGGAAATGTCTCAGAAAGAGCTTTCCAATGGTATATGGCACCGCACGTGAAGTGCCCTAGGTTGAGAGTAATTAAGCTCGAAAGTTGACCCATCGTTGTTTACTTTCAGGCAAAATCATCATCTGACGCTCCAGCGCGCTGCAGCGCCCCGAGTTGCGATTTTGTGTTTGCTACAATGCGGTGCAGTGCAAAATCTGCTGTAGGACGCTACAGTGCTCTGCAGCGCCTCAAGTTTTGATCTGGGTCCACTATAGCGCGCCATAACGCTGAAAATTTCATTTTTGCCTACTACAGTGCGCTACAGCGTGCTCTAGCGCCCCTGTTTCGAATAGGGACCGCTATAGCACACCCTGGCACAAAAAAATGAAGTTTTTGGCAGCTACAACGCATCGCAGCGGCTAGAAAATTAAATCGACCATAACTTGGTCATCCGGACACCAAATTCAAAAATTTAAAGTGCTAAATAGCTTAGAATTTTAGTGCCTACAATAATTTAAAAAAATATTTAGGTTTTGAACTTTAGAAAATTTAAAAATAACCAAAATACTCCTAACCATAATTAGGTCATAACTTGGTCAATGGAAGTCCAATTTGGGCCTACCACCAGTCAAAATATTCAGTGTGATATAGGAAAGTTATAGCCACTAAGTTTACTGAATTTGGACACCAAACAAAAGAGTTATGCCTTTTGAGCCCTCTTAACTTAGAAAAATTACCAAATCTACCCTTAGGAATTTAAATGATTATAAATAATTCATTAGATCTTAGATTTATTGTTCTTAGACTCAATGGAGTCCTTGAACATCAACAAAGAGTAAGCTTTATAAAAATTTAGATTTTATTAAGTGCAACTTACCAAAATACTCCTTAGGTCAAAAACCTTAGTTTGGACCTATATAATCCATTTCTTATCCAAATTTAGTATACTTGTTGTCTATCTCCATGTTAGACAGTAAGGAATCATTTGACAAGTAAGAAATCCCAATTTGGAGCCTTAAATCAAAAGTTGACTTTTTAGACCCTTAAGTAGGGGCAAAATAGTCATTTCGCCCAAAATTTAGGTTAAGTACCTTTAACTCCTATATTATCTTCTAAGCTAGTAAAATAAGTATTATACCTACATTAAAATCATCTAAGTGAGTAAAATCAGCTATTATGTCAAATTTGTTAAAATCCCTAAAATTTCTCTAAGCCCTTTTTCCTTAGGATATTACACATCACATAAGGACTACTCTTGAGATTAGGACTAGATCCCAGGTTAGGTTTTATTCATTGGGTAAATGGGTTACTCAATGGGTGAATCCTTGGTTTTATTAGTTTCTAAGCTTTTCTTTTCTTTTACAACTCATATTGATTATTTTATCTTTTAACCTTGGATTCAGGATAAGCGATTCATCCTATTAAGTTTAATTTGCTTGATAGGAATTGCCTTAATTAATAGATCACTATTATAATAAAACCTAGATCTTAGGTTTTGTCCCTTGGATTATGTGATTAAGCCCAATCTCGTGGTGTTTAATCCATAATCTATAGTTTAGAAGATCTTGATCAGATCTTAGATAGGACGTCTAAATTTACAAAACTAGGACGTATAATTTATTTACTTAACTCATAGTCATCATTTGATTGAACTAGATTAGAATTTGAGCAGTTTTAATCCTTTTTAACTTATAAGGATGTGTTTCTAAGTTACACTCGATAGTAGAAAAATGGTGATCCTGAACTTGTGTAACTTGGAATAGTTAAAATGGATAAATTAGAAAACAAATGATATCACCATATTAGTAGTGTTAATTTCTCTATTTGAAGTGTAATTAGCTTAATCACTTTTAGGACCCTACCCTAATTGCACCCTTAAACCTTAAAAATTCAATTGATCATAACTTAATTAATTGAGCTCCAAATCAGATCTTCCAATATACCATTTTGATTAGGAAGACCTAATAATCAATAAAGTGCAAAAATATTTAAGATTGAGTGATTAGATTCCTTAATTAGCTCTAATCATCCTACATTTTGATAAATGAATGTTAGCATAATTATTTATCCAAATTGAGTGATTTATGTTTCTAATAGCTCTTAAAGTAGATTAGAACCTAGTGGTGGGTTGATTTTGTGATTTTGTGATTATATTCACTAATCACTCACTAATTACTTTTAATCCTATTTAGGTCATAACTTAACCAAATGATGTCCAAATTGGGTCTACTTTTAGTTAAAGTACTAAGTGGGTGATAGGGAAGCTATAGCCACTAAATTTACTAAATTTAGACTTCAAATGGAAAAGTTAAGTTTTTGACCATTTCTTAGTGCTCTAAATTACAAAATAGAACCCTAAAATTGATTTGCTTATAACTTAACCATTAGATCTCATAATTTAGTATTCTTGGACTCTATAAAATCCTTTAATAGTAAGCTTTAATAAACTAAATAAATTTTTAGACTTTATTAGGTAAAATTCCCATTTTGCCCTTATGAGTCAATTTCCTTAAATTGAGCTCAAAAAGCTTAATTCTTATCCAAATTAAGTGTTCTTACTGTCTATCTTCATGTTAAATAGTAAGTAATTTATTACCATTAAAAATTTCCAATTTAAAGCACTAAATCAAAAAGTAGTCTTTTAGACCCTTAAGTAGGAACAAAATAGTCATTTTTTCCCAAAATTAGGTTTAAGAGCTTTTAAGCCTTAGATTCATATCCTATTCTCTAAAATCAGTAAATGAACTGATTTTAGAATCAAATTCACTTAATTTAAACTATTAATTAGATTTCTAGGAAAAATCCTAAATCATTCCTAAGTAGTTAATTTAAGTGACATAATGTGAGATTCATCTCACATTATGTCTCCAATAAGTCCTTATTTCAATATTTAAGCTCAATGATGTGAGATTTATCTCACATCATGCCTTTTTTTATTTTTTAATCTTTCTCTTAATCTTTTAGTTAAGGTTAGTGCTTGAGTGTTCATCTTAGTTCCTTAAGATCTTCTCCTTTATGAATTAGGAATAGAACTTAAGTTAGATATCATTCATTGAGTAAATTGAGTTACTCAATGGGTGAAACCTTAGTTTTACTAGTTTATAGATTTTTATAGTTTATTTATGATTATTTAATCTTTCAACCTTAGACTTAAGGATATAAATCCATCCTATTAAGTGTTATTTTACTTAAAATGATTTGCCTTAATCTTTAATCTGTGAGATTATGTTTTAAAACTTTAGTCCATTAGGATTACCTTAGGATTAAGTGATTAAGCCCCAATATTTGGAATTTAATTCTTAATTTTTCCATCTTAATTTGTTTTAATCAAGATGGGTTTGGATTGCTTAAAACCTTAAACTAAGTCGATTGATTATTTATTCAACTTTGTAGTCGATAATGATTTAATCATATTAGGACCTAGCTATTCTTAATTGTTTTTAACTTTATAAGGCCGTGAGTCTATGTGGCGCCCCAATCCTTAAGCCCATAATCATTAGACTAAGGAGTGGAGTGTCACTCTGGCAAATCCCTCACTTATCATTGGATTAGGTAAGATCCACAATCCAATAATAAGGGAAGGATGTGCACATAATAATTATAAAAATCAGTCACTAAGTCTATCATACATACAGAGTATGGAAGCAAATTACATCCATTAACCATACATTGAATGAGAAAATAGAAATATAGCTCAGTAAATAATAATGTGTAGAAAGTAAACATAGTCACGAGTACTTGTATTATTACAATATCTTAATTAAAGTTTAGAAAATGAAATAAAAATACTCTCATCCTCACAATGAACATAAAAGACAGTTAAATATTTTCTACTCCAAGATGATGCGCCTCCTCTATGTAAGGCTCATCCTCAATCACTGGCTCCTCAAACTACTCAAGATCTGATATTGTCGATTTCACAATGCCAGGGCCCCAGCCAATAAAGAAAAATCTTGTTAGACAAAATGTTTAAGTACATTTTAGGCAAGTAATTTATTAAGTATTTATTAATATCACCATTTTACTCTAAACCAAATAAAACATCTGCCTAGTTTGGGAGCAAGTAAGCATACAAGGGAATGCGGATAAGCTATAAATATAATATTTATAACTAAGCAAGAATTGAAGCAAAAGCACACCTCAAGTAAACTAAACAAAGTAGGTCATATATATATAATACACTAAGTAAAAATACTGAAAGGAAAAGTCTAAGCCTAAATATGCTGATGATCATATGACATATGCTAGTTTAAGACATTAATCTGGAAGGGGTACATATAATAAGCAGTAAAGTCTAGCATCATATATATATATATATATATATATATATATATATGTATCTACTCAAGTAAACATGTAACATAAGAAAAATACAGCTAACTAAAATAAAATGTATCAACAACATAGAAAATAATAAGCTGAACTAAAAAGAATGTATAATTGTCATATTATAAAGAATTGGCCAATCTAGCCCAATATATTACCATAGCCTTTATGGGCTAGGGCAGACATAATATAACAACATAATACTATGTGACTGAAGAGGCAAATAATATTATGCAAATAGATTTTAGTTATTTTACTTTTATTTTTGTGGATAATTTCATAAACAGCTGAGGAGTTAAGCATGTCTGCAAGACTAAATAGGTCCCAAGCTTAACACACTCTCCTCA
This sequence comes from Gastrodia elata, assembly GCA_016760335.1. Classification (NCBI taxonomy): domain Eukaryota; kingdom Viridiplantae; phylum Streptophyta; class Magnoliopsida; order Asparagales; family Orchidaceae; genus Gastrodia; species Gastrodia elata. Next base: position 62,955,016 of record CM028670.1, on the reverse strand, counting down.
ATGAGTGATGCTAAGCATCCTGATCTCTCCTTACCCATGTCTATTAAGGTAATGTGCACCATAATCCACCATGAACTGAACCCAAATGCAAATATTTTCCTAATATTATATGTTTTCATTTTCATGTAACAATGGTTTTGTTATATGACATGTTCAAGGAAAAATAAGCATAAAATTCAAAGATTGTGTAGCACAAAGTCAAATAATAAGCAAGGGACTCTACTAAGAATGGTGATATCATTTGTTGTCTAATTTAAACATTATAAGTATTCCAAGTTACACAAGTTCAGGATCTCTAATTCCTACTATCGAGTGTAACTTAGAAGTACGCCCTTATAGGTAACAAAATATTAGGACTAGCTATGTCCTAATATGCTTAATCAATGTCGACTATGAGAAATAATAATGACCTAATTTATGAGTTCAGGCGTTCTAAACTATTAGCTGACCAAAATCTATAGACTAGAGATTATGGATTTAACACCACGAGATTTGGGCTAAATCACATAATCCCAAAGGTAAGACCTAAGATCTAAGTTTTAGTCTAAAAGTGATCTATTGATTAAGGTAAATCCTATTAAGCAAATCAAACTTAATAGGGTGAATCTCCCCATCCTTAATCTAGGGTTAAAAGATAAAATAATCAAAATAAGTTGTAAAATCTAAAAACTAATAAAATCAAGAATTCATTCAATGAAAAACACTATTTTTCAATGAATAAAATCTAACCTATGATCTAATCCTAATTTTAGGAGTAGTCCTAATGTGAAGTGAAACGATCCTAAAGAAAGGACTTGGAGGAAAATTAGGGATTTCTCACATTTATCCTAATTGTTAATTTAACTCGCTTAGAAGATTCTAATATAATTCTAAAGTTAGTTTTATTGACTTAGAAGATGATCTATGGTTTTTCAGATGCTTAACCTAAATTTTGGGCAAAATGACCATTTTGCCCCTACTTAAGGATCTAGAAAATTACGCTTTTGAATTAGGGTTCCAAATTAGAATTTCTTACTGCCAAATGATTTCTTACTATCTAACATGAAGATAGATAATTAGTTCATCCATTTTGGACAAGCACCGGATCCTATAGGTCCAAACTAAGGTTTTTGACATAAGGTCATTTTAATAATTTACACCTAATGGAACCTAAAATTTCATGCACTTTATTGTTGGTCACTATTCAAGGATTTCATAGAGTTTAAGAGCTCTGCATTCTGAGGTCAAATGAATAAGTTATGGCTATTTCAATTTTTAAGAGCATTTCAATAATTTTATCAGTCAACGAGAGACAAAAACTGAACTTTTCTGTTTGATGTCCAATTTCAGCAAACTAAGCTTCTATAGCTTCCCTATAATATTCTGAGTGTGTTGATAGGGAGTAAACTCAATTTGGACTTCAAATGGTCAAGTTATGACCTAACTAGGGTTAGGGGTTTCTTGGTCATTTCTAATTTTCAAGGTTTCATATCTTAGATATTATATTGGTTTATTAATGACACTGAAATTTTAAGCTAGTTAGCACTTTGAATTTTTGAATTTGGAGTTGAATTGACAAAGTTATGGTCACTTGAAGTCTAGGGGCATTTTGGTTATTTTTGGGGTAGGGTTCTATGTGTTACTTTTCAAACTCAGCTCCAAATGTGGAAACTAATACTTCTATAGTATTGGGGCTATTCTCGTGAGTATTTTAAAACCCATATTGACTATATTTGGACAACTAGGTAAAAAGTTATGAGGGTTTGTTTAGGTCCTAAAATGACACTATATTATACATACCTCGAAACGAATTTTTGAATTACTTCATTTGATTCCTTTTATTTTTTTGTGTAAAATGAGACCTATATTGATTAGGTTTAGATCATTGTATAAGAAGTTATTAAACTTTTAAATATTTTAAATTAAATAATTTAAATAAATAAAGTTACTATTTATTTATTCAAATTGTATTATTTTATTGTTCATTCCTAAAGCTAAAATTGAATTTTCTATATTATTAATTAATAATCTCTAATCTATAATTAATTAGTATTAATTATTAATTAATTAATAGTTAATCTATTATTTAATTAGTTCAAATATTTTAATTATATTTTAAATATTAAAATTACTATTTAATTAGGGTTAGTGTTAATTAATTAATTAATCTTACTGTTTAATTATTATTTTAGTTAAATTAATTACATCACTATTTATTAATTTAATTGAATAATATTCATTAATTACTATTCAATTATAATTTTATTCTGTTTAATTACTAATTACTATTGATTTAAGATTTAATAATTAATTAATGACTGTTTAATTAATAATTAACCTAATAATTGATTAATTAATTTTTATTATTAGTTAATCAGTTCATTAGCCCAATTTAATTAATTAATCTACTATTTACTGTTTAATAGTAATTAACTAACTAATTAATAGTAATTAAATCTACTAATCTAAATACTAAGCATGATTAATCATTAATTAATTACAATTAACATTAATTAACAGCATAATTAATAACTATTAATCATTACTGGATTCAACCTATGGGACCCACTACTGCCACGTGGCACGCTGTGATTGGCCAAGAGAGCCACGGTAGGTCCCACGGCTGATGCGCCGAGACGGTGGGTCCCACCTTGACCCGTGGCAGCGCCTCATTGGGCGCTGCACTGCGCGTGGGTCCCACTGCATCAGTTGACAAGACTGTGGCACAGGCAGTGGGCCCCACGCTCAACATGGCGCCACACGGCCCCGAAAGAGTGCAACGCGGCGCGCCTAAAGGGCGCCCCGCGGCGCTGCGGGCCCCACCCCCGCTGAGTGGATGCTGATGTGGATAGGGTCGAGCAAACCGAACCAGGTTCAAGCGAACCGGCTCGCGGACCCGAGCAAAATCGAGACGGGCCCGGGTCGACCCAACCAGGACTGGACTTTATCACCCTCGTGACTTCTCGAGGGTGCCAAGCTAGGGCACGACATTTGCCGGCTTTCCCGGTGCCGGACTGCCTCGGCCCGCCCGGCCGATTACAGCTCTCGACAAGGTCTACATGTCGGTGGGTGGACCGTCACAGAACGTGGTCGGAGTCGACAGCTAGGGCCAACCCTAGTGGCTAGGGTTCGGTGAAGGACTCCTAACGGTTTGTACTGTGGATCCTTCACCGAATTCCCTCGATCGTGCTCCATCTGGGTCGATCAAACCCGATCAATGATTGATCCATGGCATGCAATAATGGTTCAAAGAGAGATGACGATAATCGAGCAGAGATTGATGGGTGGAGGGGGGTACCTAGATCGGCGGCTGCGAGGGAAGATTCGCGACTCCGGATGCCCGATCGATTCCGATCTGTGCGATGGCTCACCCCCGGCGTGGCTTGGGTCTTATAGGCTCGCCAATGGATGCTACGAGGATGTAGGGGGCTGCTGATTGGCCTCGGTTGTGGTGACTCGCCGTGTGGCGGGGATGTGGAGAATCTGAGGAAGACGCAATCCGGGCCGTTGGATTTGGCCCGGATCGAACGGCTCGGCGTTGTGGATCCACGGGCATGGATCAGATTGGCTAGCGGATCTCGTATCCGAAAGTGGTATCGGGTCGTATCCGATAGGCAGCGGGGATCTGACTCGATATGGGTTTAAAAATTAATTATTTTAATTAATTTCTTTCCTTTCTATTTTAAATAATTAAATTGATTTTACAAAAAAAAATTCCAAATATTCATCCTTAACTAACTGAGGGGTGAGGAACACAGCGGCGATGTCGGATTTTAGGTTCGACGTGTATCCTTTCCTGACTAGCCTTTCTACTGTCATTGCATTGATTAACGATGCTTGGGTGCTAAATCTCCCAACGAACGATTTTGAATTACTTCCATTGCCCAAAATTATTTTCTTCTTTTGGCAATTTATAAAAGCACCATGCTGGCTTAACCAATTCATGCCTAGGATTATATCAAAGTTTGCGATTGGCAATATCTATGTTGCAGAATTGTTGAGACTGCATACGGGCTCCGAAAGGCAACCCGATGCTCAACGAGTTAGCTAATCTATAGGTTGGTAGCTTAAGAGTTTTAGCCCAATTTTTCGATATAAAGAAATGACTTGCTCCCGTATCGAAAAGGATGTTACAAGATTTATCGCTTATTAATAAGGTGCCTATGATTAAGATGACTTAATAAGAATGACTATTCAAACATTTGAAAGTACTGAAACGGTAAAGACTGATTACTGAAATAATAAGAACTGAATAAAATTAATTTAAGGCGTACCTGAATTCACATCGTTGTCCTCAGGAGCAGAGGCAGGAGTTAACATATATACCCTTGCCGGTGCTAAGGGTTGTTTGGTCTAAGGCCTTTGACCATGACGATCATAGTTCGGCTTTTGTGCAGGTACAATTGCTTTAGAATTCGAAGTAGTAGCCATCATTATAGCAGGACCAGGCTCTTGGCTGTTCCTTGGTTGTGTACAAAATGCTTGCTTATGACAGGAGTGAATGATGAGCACTCCGTCGATTGGGTTCTTCTCATTGCATTCGTAATAGCGGTGGCCGCTACGACCATAAGTAAAACATACACAACCGAAGTGGTAGCATTTTCCATACAGATGCAATCGTTTGCATTCAAAATTCTAAGGTTGGGGTTGTGTAGTTTCCATGTTATAGACTTTTGCCACCTTATGATGGCCAAAACGTTCCTTCCTCAGCTGCATTACTATTTCCTTCCTTTTCCAGTCCAGTTGACCTTGGAATCCTTCTTGTAGATGGGCAGCCTCGATTAATTCAGTAAGAGTCTTGATCTGACGAGATACTAAGTGGTCTTCAATAGAGTCTCTCAGACCCTTTAGGAAACGGTGGCATCTTGACGCTTCCGTTCTAACTAGGTCCGAAACGAAACATAACAATCTCTGAAATTCCTGTTCGTAGTCGAACATTGAATTATTGCCTTGTGTGAGATAAAGGATTTCATCCTCCATAATTGCTTGAGCTGACACCGGTATGAGCACTTCATGGAATGCTTCCAAGAACATGTCCCAAGGAATGTCTTCTACTTCATAATTAGCAAATTTGTTGTTTCACTCGTTCTCCCACCCGTATTTCGCTTCTTCTTGAAATAAATGAGTTACAAGGTGGAGAGCTTCAGAGTTAGGGCACTTGATACTGGTCAAGTTCTTCTCAGCCATCTTAAGCCAGCTCATTATGTCCATAGGATTCAACGCTCCATTGAACGTAGGAGTTCGGAGATGAAGGAAATTGTGCAGGATTCTGTCGCCCGTATAGTGTGAAGACGATGAGAACCCTGATGTGGGTGCATGCTGCTGTCTAACTGAGATGATATGTAACAACCCTAAGTTGTTATCATGCAAAAATATAAGTTTCTTAATCAAATTTTTCAGTATCATTACCTGTAGAACATCAAATTGAGCATATCTAGAAGATTTAAAGTCCATTGGACTCCTCTAGGTCTAAAAAGATAACTTGATCAATCTAGATACCCTAGACTTGACCTAAAATATTTTGATCTGATAATTAAAATATGATTGCATTTTTAAATTCCTCACCCCCAAATTAGTTAAAGGTGAACTTTTGGTGCAATTTGGAGATCATTTGGGCCATAATTCAATTTAAATTAAAATAGTTCAATTGCACATAAGGGCTCCATACAATTTGATTTTGTAATTATACCATCGGCCGCTTTTAAAACAGCGGGCACGATCTGAGCCGTCCATTTCTCGGGTCAAATCGTGCGGCCCACGCTTTAGCTTAGGTTCAATCAATCCCGATCGTCCCGCGGTTCGATCGAAGGATCGGATGGTATCCAACCACCCACCGTAAGTAGCGCTGCTTATCCGTCAGATCCAGAGCTTTAAATCCAACGGTCGATCCTCTCCCCGTGATCGGCCGTTAGTTGTCTGAGGATCTGGACCGTCCCGCTCCAACGATCAATCCATCAGATGGCTGCCGTAAATCCCCGCACTGCTCATCATCTTCTTCCTTCTGCCCGTATCCCCGATATGAAAAATTCACATCTTCGACAGGCAGAGCCTGTCCCCCACTCCCCAAGCCAGCTCAACACGGTCGTTAGTGCATTTCCTGTTATGGTGGCACCTCTGGGTTGGGCCCTTGGGCCCTGTACACCCCAAGATGGAAGCTCTGAGTGCTCCTCCTGGCTCGAGCTCTCGGGCCAAGCCAAGCCTTAGCATTTCCTCTCAATACCTTCCTGAGGCTATAAATAGCCTTAGGTCTCACCTTAGAAGGTTTTTGCTATTCGATTGAGTTCATTCAAAGTTCTCCCTCCGCTCGCCATTGCTGCTCTGCCAGGCTTCCTCCAGACGCTCCCGAGCTTGCGTACAACTGATATAGGGTTACTCCTGGAGTTCAGGACCCCTAAGAGCCTCTCTGCTGCAACGCACCACACTCCGTCTTCCAGTCAAGCTCCGTCTAGTAAAAACCAGGTACCCCCAATTTGCACTGAGGCTCAGCTCCTTCTCAATTTTGATCGACGAACTCCTCTCTAGCTATGACGAACTTATTGCAATCAAATTGATGGGTTAGGGGAGGTCTGTTCGATCGTATCAATCGAACGGGCTACCCGTCTCATGGAGCTCGGGACTGAGTAAAGTCCCAGAGTTCTAGAGCCTCCCAGGATGTGCATAAATAGGGCTTCGATCCGTCAGCACGTGTAATGGCCCCAATAATTGGATAGAAGATTAATCCAGATATTGGGATGTTACCTTAGCACCCAACACTTGCTTAGAAGAAAACTATTCAAGTGTTGATGCTAAGTGGCCAAGTTACTTTTTGAGCATTTGTTAAGTTAAATAAATGAAAATGAAGATACATATAAATGCAATATTGCAAATATCTACAATGCTAAAAGTTAGATAAATCCACTCATTCATCCCAAGCAATTTATAGAAGATACAACACAGATAAACGTAAGCAAAAGTAACTTAAACAATTTATAATATAATTATTACAAACCTTTTTAAAGTAAGAGAAAAATGCAATATGTAAATCACTCTCTCTCTCACTAAACAAGTAATCTGTTAAAATCAAGCGGAAGCATATTTCTTTATAAGTCCTTCAAGTACTTGGACCTGCACACCTGAATAAAAGGGCTCTTGATCTATCATATTTTGGTATTTAAATATGATAGGACAAAGCCAAGAAAAAGAAAAAGTGTAGTTAGACTAAACAGTCTAAGCATATTTTAAAATTGGCTATATTTTTAGATTAATAAGATATCACAATTTATGATTTACAATTTAAAGTAAGCCGCGGTGCTATAAAAGCTATAAAGTATGGGGAAATGAATGATCATAACTGTAAGGAAAATAGTATGAAAATCGTTGAGTAAAAATACTCAATTTCTATTAAAGTTCTAGCCTAATACTGAAAATTGGTAAGGGAAAGCATTTTTAAAGGCTATAAACTAATATGTGCATGAAATGAAAGCAATATATATGATCAATTAGAAAATATGCTAAGTAAGCAATTGACATACAGTGAAGCATTAATTGAAGTTAAGCAGCATACATTGTATTCAAATTAACTGAAGTAAGCAATACACAATACTGAAAAATAGAGAGTGTAAAGCTAAGGAAAATGAGGAAATATCTTAGATTCTCAATCTAAGATAATCATAGTCTAAGACTATGATATGAAAGCATAACTAAACAGTTATGAAGAGATCTTATAATTTGTAAAAGAATCCCTTATATCTTTAGTTAAAGTTACATTTAGAAATACCTCATTCTGTAGGAGTACACAACAGAATGGGCGAGGAGTTAAGCACGTCTGCTTAACCAGATATAGTGGGGAAGTTGAACATTCACATTTACCCTCTCTAAAATGTGAAGTCCTAATATAAGCGATTTCTTTTATACTTAATTTGCCATAAGGCATTCCCTTTAAAATTTTAAGAAAAATATTTATTTATGCACAATGCTTCTTGAATGAATGTTCAAGGAAAGAGGCTCAAAGCTAGGCAAGCACTCAATAAATTGCAAAAATTGTAAATGTATGTGATATCTTTTTGTTTATCTAAACTTTTAATAATCTATTCATAATTAGAGTTAATTAAACTCCAAATTGACTTATAGATATTTCATCTTAAGTCAATTCTAAATAGAAGTAGAATGAATTGTAAGATTATTTTCATGAAATTTGAAAGATAAATTAAATTCAATTTGAAATAAAATGAAAGCTTATATAAAGCTTAAAAAGAAAAGAAACTATTAAGTTGATTGAGAGTTATTTTGATTTGAATATTAAAATTCTCTGAAAAATTTCTAAGTCTTAAAATTCTTAGAAATTTCGGCAGAGTCTCCTTTGTTTTTGTTCAAATAAATAATTTTCACTAAATTAGAGTTCAATCCTTTTTATAGGATTGCTCATTTCCAGTTCTATAATAGAGTTCAACCCTTTTTACAAGATTGCTCATTTCTAGTTTTAAAATAGAGTTCAATCATTTTTACAGGATTGCTCATTTTCAGTTCTAAAATAAATTCAAATATATACGACTAAACCAAACAATTTACACAACCTATATTAAACATCTAATAAAAGAGATGCTGAAATAAAATCAGCAACTTATAAGAGCAGTATTATGTGACTTTTTGCACATAGAATTTAATTTGGCATTTCATTTCAACCTACAGAGAAAATAGCATTTAGCATTTTATTTCAACCTGCAATGAACAATATTGAAGTTAGCATTTGCTCATTTGATTCTCATATGGGTTTAAAGGCAACATATGGTTTCATAACAATATGGCAGCATTTGTTCCCCTAAATTACATAGCAGCATTTGGATTTAGTTTGAGATATAGCAGCATTTAGAATTAAAAGAAAATGGTAGCATGCGAGACAAATAAGAGAAAGCTGTAATATATTATCTCATATACAATTTATGGCAGCATTCATATTCAATCTTAAAATAAATGGAGGAATTTTATCCCATTCAATTTGGGAAGGGAAACAACATATGATGGCGGTATCTTTATATTATTACTTCTAAAATGAAGGCAACATGTATTTGATTTCATAAATTAAGGGATGGCAGCATATGGTTTCCTTTATAAGATTTGGCAGCAATATAACAGTATTTGGATCATATCAAATCTTACTTTAAATGGAAAGACAACTTATGATTTTACACATGATGAATAACGACATTTAATGTTATAATGAAAAGATAGCATTTGTTTATGACAATCTTTTAGGCCACAACCATCAAACAAGATTATAACTAAATGTAAAACATAATTTATAATTAGTTTGATATGAAACTTATTGTATTTAATGGAGAAGTCTCAACTTAGTACTTTATGCCAAACATAGTCGAACATTTAATTACAGCCTTTAATCAAGTATATTCAATTCAATTCATAAAAATGTCTAACAACAATTCATAGGTGTCTTTAAGCAAAGTAAAATCTTAAATCTTAAATCAAATAATCTCATCCAACTAATATTCAATAATTACATGCATAAATATGCAATACATAGGAATGTAAATTTGAATGGATTTGACCACTGATTTTCTTCTTATATCTTCAATTCAACTAAAGTGTTTGTTCTCAAATGATAAATGGCAACAGTCATAATGAGAAGGCAGCAGTTTTCTACTATATACATAAGGTATGTCAGTTATGTTCAGCATTCAAAGGAAACTAGTTTACATTATGCAATTATAGAATATAGCCATAATGATTCATTTTGAAGTAAAGAATAACATTTGCATTCCATAACTAAATGGCAACACATATCTCTTTTTTTCATTTGATAGCATCATTTAATTACTTAAGCTCTCATTATTTCTCTTATCTATACAATTGACCACATATGATCACATTTGATCTTTCGTAAGAATAAAAGATTACAGCATATGATAAAAATAATGACAATATTCATCCTCATATTTATTCCACATTCATTTAATGGCAAGATATGATTCTAATGTACATATACGTGGCAGCATTTGAATAAATAGCATCGATTTGATAACAACACATATTCTTTTATATACATTGCAGCAAATGATTCTATTAAAGAATAACAGCATTGATTATCTAAATTCAACTAACAGCATATAATTTCTTTTAAAGAATATAACAGCATTTAAGCTTAAGAATAAATGACAGCATTTTATTCTAATATAATTCAATTGACATCATTTAGCTCTTATAATAGAAATGATGGCAGCAATTGAGTCTTATAACAATGTCATCATATTCATTCAATATTATGAAGTGTTGAAATGTTAACTCAGCATCATAGAGTACATCAATATAAATCCAATGATGTAAAGTATTACAACATTTATCTCAACATTCAGCATTAGTATATAAGACTGAAGTATACCATCAGTAATCCGTATTTATTCAATATTCATGGTAAGAACCATACAAAGAAGAATGTAATTCCATCAGTTTTTGTTTTCTTTAAGTAATACTTAATCTAATTCATGATAAAAGAAAAATAAATCATCAAAGAAAAGTCATTATTCGGCACTTGGACATACAACTTTCTTATTATAATACCAGTTTATACGATAAAGAGAGTCAAGCACAATAAACGTCTTAAGGTTTATACATCATCCTATCCATTTTAACTTAATGTAGAATCTGGCTTAAAAGGAAAAAAAAAACTGAACTTTTACATGTAGAATTTTTTTAAGAAGAAGATACAATTATTTTTATCAATCCGTTTCTCTCAAACGATTTATGAAAGACATTTAAAAGTAATTGTTTGAATATTTAATTAAATAATTTTATTTCAATTGAAATCAGCTCAAGTGAAATTACATATTAATATAATCTGTGGATGAATATGAATACAAATACGAATATGAGTTCAATATCATTGTTATCTTTGATACTAGTGCTTTATTTTTTTTTTCGTGATGTGTTTAACTTTATTTAGGGGTTTGTCACATCAATAGAGAGCTTCAATAAGGTAGCAAGAACTATAATCTAATTACTTGTCAAGTAAAATAATGATAATGAGAGCAAGCACAATATGACAGCTGATCTAGCATATGATTATATTCATCAAATGCCTTTACAATGAGAGCAAGCACAATTATTCAAATAACAATTTCTCAAAAAAAAGCATTGAGCCTTAACTAAATTTGATCATATTTGTTTCATAAGTGATTTGAGCATTAAATTAGTGTTAGATCAACCAAACAGTAAATTTATGTTGAATCAATCAAATGTACTCTTAAACGGCTTTATTTTGACTCAAATTTGTTGGATTGAAGAGCAGCCCCCTTCTTTCTCACATAGATGGCTGAGAATGTTTTCTTTTTCAACCTGTTTTTACTCTTCTCTCAACCTCTAGCTGGCTTCTCTCTCACAATGCCAGTAACAAAACCAAGCATTAGTCCTATGTAAATTCTCTTTTTCTTACGAAGGAAAAAGAAATTTCAAGCTGCTAGCTTAAAGTATCATTTGAAATAAAAATCAAAGCATAAGATACTGTTCTGACATTAATTGTTGTATTAGACCATCTCATAAGAAGAGGGTGAATTGGGCACCTCATTTATTTTGGATGAATACAAAAATATTTATAAAGATTTAAAGATTCATTTAGAAATCTTGTAATTATTTTTGAAATTCAGCACAATTTAATATGAATGCAAAATTATGAGTAGTAAAGATTTCTAAAACCTAAGGCATTCACAATCACAAGAAAGAAATATATATATATATATATCTATATATATATATATTATATATATATATATATATATATATATATATATATATATATATATATATACATTAATGGAAGACTTCGATCAATATCCTAGAGAGTTCCATCGACTCTAGTCAGAAGCACTTCCCTTCTTGCGCCGTTGCTTTTTAGGGTTCATATGATTAGATCGAATCAAAACAATTAGTCAAATATGTAGCATTAGGATTAATTGATACTGAAAATATTATGTAATAGAAGTTATATACATAGGATATGAATCAAAGCGAAGGTACCTTGCGCCGCAGTTCTTATGACTTAGTGTTAGGGCAAGGAAGGAAGAAGATCAAGTACTTTGTAACTGAAGCCGACGAGATGGAGAGGCTCGGCTAGAAGAGGCTTGGCGCGATGAAGACTCGGCGAGAGGAAGCTCGGCGAGTGGAGATTCGAGTAGAGTTTGCTTGGCTTCCCCGGCTCTCGGCTAGAGTTTTCTGTCTTCTGAATTCCTCTTGCTGTCGAGAGATTGAATGCACGAAGATAAGGAGTAGAGACGGCATGGGTTCGAGCCTTCCCATTGGTGCGAAGGCCGGCGCGATCCACGCGTCGGGACGAAGGAGTCGCGTGCGTATGGAGTGTCGGCCGAGCGTGACTGGCTTGCGTAGGAGAGAATGAATTTTTGGCTGAGAGTAATTAGGATTTAGGTTTTTCAAGAGGTATATAAGTAAAAACCATGATCCATATTAGTCGTTGGATCAAAATAAACGGTTAAAATTTCTGAGACAACATCTGAAGTCATTTTAGCTCCAAAAATTACAAACTTGGTATCGAAACGATCGTCTCGACGAGACGAACGCACGTATTTAATAATTTTTAAATTTGGACTAATATTTTATTTTATATTAATTTTTAAGAGAAAACTTAGAAAATTAATTACGATAAATTGGAAACTCAAAATTTAACAAAACTTGAAATATAGCATCCTCATATGATGCTTAACTTAGATATACAAAAACTTCCAAAACTCGAGTTATATTTTTCATATTATTAGCCTTTGAAATTTAAACTTTATCAATTTATTTAGGACAATCCGGGATCCCAAACGCGCTCAAATTTTTGTAGTAGGATCATTTCAATAGGCATTATAAGAGGATATTTTTATTACATTTTTTTATTTGACTTAAATTGGAATCCTAATTTAACGAAAAATTTTTGAGCGATCGAAATTCAGCAGAAAATCCGGAAAAATCAACGATTTCTAAAAATTCCCAGAATAACACTCTTAGCTAATTTGAAGTTACTGAGTCCAATGGCGGACTTCGTTTTAGATTATGAAGTCTAAATAATATAGGTATCTTCAGAATTATTTGAAAATCAGGAAACATTGAAAATTACCAAACGGTCTCCAAATCATACGAAATTTGAAGTGGAGACTTTTAACTCTAATATAAGAGTAATGAAAGAGATTTAGAATCAATTAGATCACTAATTGACTGGTAACAACATTTGGGTTGTTACAACATGCCCTGATGGTGATCGGATCCAGCCCTAGCCCAGGCGAGCACCCTATGAAGAGAATTTCCCCTCATCGTGAGGGAATTTCATGAGAATTAGAGACATAGGCTCTCATGGAATTAACCCGCTTCACATAAAATTTCAGGGTTCCAAGGGTTGGCCATGGTCCCAAGAACGTGCTGCTGTCGTTTTTACACCCCGGCATGGCTCGAGGACTAAGGATTTCGGCGATTAGGGTTAGCCCTATCCGTCCTCAGTCGGGGGCCAGGCGAGGGAGGAAGATGACAGCGCGGGTCGGGTCGACCCGTGACCCGCGCTGTCTAATAGTGGCGGGCCTTCAGGCCCGAGCGGCCCGCGCATTTTGGGACCGGGCCGGCGCCGTTTTAAATATTAAATAATTAATTTAGTAATTATTTTCCTTAATGATATTAGGAAAATTAAAATAGAAAAATACAAAATGTATTTTCTTAATAACTTTTAATCCAGTAGCCCAAATCATATAATATCATATATGAAAATGATCAAAAAAATCTCAGGAACCTAAATATAAAATAAAATCATGCATCTAATGCTTAGATCTTTAATTATTTCCTAATTATAGTGAATCTTCATTAGGACAAATTAATAATTTTACTTACCCAAATTGCATGTTTAAGGTGCCATTAGTTCATTTGTGAGGACCATAATGCATGTGCTAAGTAGATTATTTTTCTGAGCTTTGTAATTTTAGTTATGCCCTAATTTTGTTAAAACATGATTACTAAATATTAGAGTTTAGACTCATTGGATCTTAGTAAACTCAGGTTTTGATTACTTGTATGATTAATTAGAACTTACATGCCAAATATCATGTGATTTGAATGGTTGGATTTATACTTATGTGCTAATCCTTTTTGATTGAAATTAGGGTTTGATTAGCACTAAGTAACCCTTATTTTAGAACTTGATTTATCAATCTAACTTAACAGTAAGTTAAGTGAAATGAATTCATCCTTATAAACTTATTGAGTATACTTGAATAAATCCAAAGATTTGGAATCTTAAATATCCTAATTAACTTAAGAAATCATAAGATTTGAATCAAACCTTAAGATTCCTGATTTTCTCTTAAGCAAGAGAACTATCATAAGAAGATTAATAAAATCATATTGATTAATCAAGTGATCTAAGTCTTTAAAATATTCCTGATTTAGATCCCATAACCTTAGTTTGAGAGTGATCAGATGACTTAATCATCCTAAACCTAAATATGAAACAGAACCTAAGAGAATAATATCAAAATTTAGAAGAGAGAACCTGAAATATCTCTTCATAAGATCGTCTTGAATTATTTAAAAGACCTAAATTCATATATCATGAGGTAGGAAGCCTTGTATGATTCTTTGAGGTAGAAGTATAGAAGATCCCATCACCTTAGAAATTAATCTACTCTCCTTGTGGTAGTAATCTGTTAAGGCACTAGAAGAGATACTTCTCCTTGTGATAGAATCCATATTTAGTGATCCTTGATCACACTTGATTGGTGAAACCTTGTATAGGACTTGCCTATTAGTTCAGGACTTATAGTTTTGATAAATCTTTGTTCTATTAATTAGACTTGATTGACCCCTGATCATTGGGTGGTGTAGTATAGTATACCCATATTACTAGTCCCCAGTAATATTCGGGATTGGTTGAGTCACTCTAAGTGAGATTTATCTTTATTGCTATTCTGTGGGGTTAGGCGGATATAACCTCGCTTAGAGTAAATCAATCGATTCTAAGAGTATATTAAATGGGAACCCATTCCTTAGTTTAATTGAAAGACAAATTGCCATTGGCCAATACCTCCTAACGAAGATCGCTTCAATAGGTATGGCTCAAATAAACTAAGTAATGGGATCCACCTTTCTTAAGATACTAAGTATGATTATGAGTTTAGTGACTTAATACTTAGCTTGAGATACAAAATCATCATCGGATGGTGCCTCCTAATGGAGATCGCTTTGTTAGGGTGGCTTAATCAAACTAAGTGATAAGAACTCTATTCTTGCAACATATTTAATATGTGTATACAATCACCCCGTCTAGTGATCTTTAAGAAAATAAGCAACTTTAACTAACCATCGCTTTAGAGATTAGGAGTCAGAATCCTGTTAGCAGGATTCTACACAGTGGCAACTTAGAATTCATTATTGTTTCTTATTAAATTCTTCATAGATTTTAGGATTTTTCATTCATTCAAAATAATGACATAAGCATAAGCATAAATATGAGTTGAACTCATTCCTTCTATCGTGACACATGGTTATCAATGATACAGTATGAGATACAGAATGTTATATACAGAGACTGGGGAATTTCAGGGTGCATCTGCGTCACCACACTGACTTCCTAACTATTGTGCTTACATTGGACCGTACTACTTATAAACCTTCAGTGATAATTTTGTGTTATACCGTGGTATAGCATATTTGTGAGCATTATCTCAGTGGCATATAGTGCAACTTATAGCATCCTTTTCAGCAGAATGTTTGTTTTACTTTCAGTTGTATTTGGTGACAGCTTCACATTTCCTAGCCCTTTTACTGTTTTGTTTACCCAGCACTTACAGTTTTCCTCGCTTACATATTTTTATTCAGCTCTGTTACGGCTTTATTTCACTTGTATATTGTTATGTTTAGCTTATCTTGGCATAGCTAGTTTTGATGTGTTAGACTTCTTGTCTAACATGGGGTACTTTTGGGATCCGACAATTTCCTAGATCCTGAGCAGTTTTTAGAGACAGGTCAAGAGAACGTACCAGAGACTCAAGAGGAGCACTTGGAGCTAATTAAATTTATTAGCACTTGGAGCTAATTAAATTGTAACTAAGTGATATCCAAAGTTATCTAATTTTAATGATCTACTTAATAATTGGAGCTAATTAAGCTCCTAATTAACTTTGATATATTAATCTCAAGTTAATTGTAAGTATAGTAGTAGTTGGGGTTTTACAAGTAGTAGATTAAATTTAATTAGTATGATATGACAAAATAATTGGAGCCTATCATATACTTAACTTTATAGCTTATATTAAATTGTAAAGTGAGCTATCAAATGTCTTTCTTCTATTTTCAGTTTACTGTTGGATTGTAATAATATTATTTACTTTACTTTTACTACACTTTATTAGAGCTTAGTTTATATTTAAATGCTTGTGATGAATGAAAGGATTAATGTAATGAATGGATGAATGTATTGAATGGATGAATGATTATAAATGTATAAAAATGAATATTAATTAAGCACTTAGTTGCATACCTACTTAGATGTTAATTGGAATCAGTTGTATGTTCCATTGTTTATAGAATTGAAAACAAGTTTCTCATCTAAGTATAAATCTTTTCATTTCTGTATGTGAGTATTAAATATTGTAATGAAGCAAATCTTAGGGTAGACAATTATTACACAGGTGATTTTCTCCCTTTAAACTTTTAGAATTATAAATGAGCAAACCTATGTAATTGATTGAACTCTATTTTAGAATTGTAAATGAGCAATCCTATGAAATAGATTGAACTCTACTTTAGAATTAGAAATGAGCAATCCTATGTAATGGATTGAACTCTATACTAGAATTGGAGTTAAATTAGATTAATTGCATGTTAGTTCAGGTTATCTTTTCTTTAAAAATATAACTTCCATTGGAATGGGAGTCTTGTATGCCTACTTTGCAGGTGTCTCCTTAACCATTTACAAAGGAGACTCTGCCGAAATTTTTAAGAATTTTAGGACTTAGAAATTCTGTTGAAAATTGTAGACTTACAACTCACATATCAAATACTCACTAAATATCTAGAATTTCATATCTAAGGTTGCAAGTGTTTATTTTAATTGTTTTAAATTACAATCTCATGTTTTCCTACATATATCATATGCAAAATTCTACTTTACTCTCATTTGTAAAAAACATATACAGCATCCTCACTTATAAACTACTTAATACCATTCATAATTTCCCTTCCATCTTAACTTAAGACCCTCTTCTAAATTCTTGGTCAAACACAATATATAATGATTTGGATCAGTTTTCTTCTAATCTAGTATTAGGTATTATGGTGACGTATCAATGTTGAGTTAAGTGATTCTCAATATTGGGGTCTTCACACGCCCTGCTCCCTAAGCCCTCCATTATTAGGCTATGGAGCAAAGTGTCACTCGTGCAAATCCCTCACTCAACAATGGATTAGGTGAGATCCACAATCCACTGCTAAGAGAAGGATGTGCACAGTACAATTAATAGAATTAGTCACTACATCTAACATACATATAGAGTGCAGAAGCAAAATAAAATAAATATCATATCCATCCACTATGCATGACATAATGAATACTACTATAGCTCAACAAATAATAAAGTATAGAAAAGCAATCACAATCACAGTACCTGTATTATTACAACATTTAAATAAATAGTTTTACAGACTAAAAATAAATCTAAAGTCACCCATCCTCACAAAAGACTAAAAGAAAACTAAGCAGTATCTGGATCTCCTAGCTGAAGCTCCACCTCTAAATAAGGCACAGCTTCTTCAGCACCTAGCTTCTCAAACTTATCTGAATCTGACATTATCAGTTTTAGAATTCCAGGGCCCCAGCTAATAAAAGAAAATCATGTTAGACAATTGTCTAAGTACATTTTAGGCTGAATATTTTTCACGTATTATTAATGTCTCCACTTTAACTTAAGCACAACAAAAAGTAAACCAAAAGCAGTAGGAGCAGTAATCATACAAAGGACGGGATAAGTTATAAATATAGTATTTATAACTAAACAACAAATGAGGCAAAGCACACCTCAACAACTAAATAAGGAATGGACATATACATATATATAGTGCAGTAAGTAAAAGTACTGAAAGTAAAGTCTAACCCTAAATATGCTGATGATCATATGACATATGCTAATTAAATAGAAATCTAAAAATGGTACGTATAGTAAGCAGTAAAGTCTAGCATCCTATAAATATATATACAAGAGAGCATGTAAGTAAGGAAACAGAGCTGACTGAAACATGCATCAAAAATATAGTACACAGTAGGCTAAAACTGAAACAGGTATGTAAAGACTACCATATCAGAAAGTTGGCCATCAGGCCGGTAAAATCCCCAAAGCATTTCTGGGCTAGGGCAGACAGAACCAGCAGCAGAACTGAGGAGACAGTAAATACAAATGCAGAATCTTTTAATTATTTTACTTTTGTTTCTGTGGACACATCTAAAAATAGCTGAGGAGTCAAGCACGTCTGCAAGACTATACGGGTTCCAAGCTTAACACACACTCATCAATGAGTAATATTAAGCATCCTTATTACTCCTTACCCCTATCTATTAAGGTAAATGTGCACCCGAATCTACTAAAATATACTGAACCCAAAGGAAACTATTATTCTAATTATTCTAATTTTTCATTTTATGTACAAAGTTTTCTTATATGATATATCCAAGGGATTAAGCACAAAGTACAAGGAATGCGTAGCAATAAAATAAATCAAATAAGCAAGGCACTTTTCTACACATGGTGATATCGTTGTTGTCTAATTTAAACTATTCTAACTTTTCTAATTTACACAAGTTCCGGATCTCCAATTCTTACTATCGAGTGTAACTTGGAAGTACGGCCTTATAAGTTAAAAGAATTGGAACTGATCAGATTCTAATCTAATTCAATCAAGTATGACTATAGGTTCAATCAATAATCACGCATCCTACTTTGATGAGTTTTGACGTTCTGTCTAAGATCTGATCAAGATCGACTAAACTATAGATTATGGATTAAACACCACGAGATTGGGTTTAATCACATAATCAAAAAGGATAAGAAATAAGATCTAAGTTTCAGTCAAAAAGAGATCTATGGATTAAGGTAAATCCTATTAAGCAAATCAAACTTAATAAGATGATCTCCTATCCTGAATCTAAGGTAAAAAGACAAAATAATTAGAATAAGTTGTAAAAATCTAGAAACTAATAAAAACTAATGATTCATTCATTGAATAACCCACTTATTTAATGAATGAATCTAACATATGAACTAGTCCTAGTCTTAGGAATAGTCCTATTTGTGAGGTGTAATGTTCTAAGAAAAGACTTAGAGCAAATTTTAGAAATTTTACAAATTTGACCTAACAGTTGATTTTATCACTTAGAAAGATTCTATTATAGTTCTAATAATAGTTTTAGTGACTTAGCAGAAAATTTAGAGTTTAAAGATCCTTAACCTAATTTTTGGGCAAAATGATCATTTTGCTCCTACTTTGTGGTCCAAAAAGTGACTTTTTGAATTAGGGCTCCAAATTGGAATTTCTTACTGCCAAATGATTCTTTACTATCTAACATGAAGATAGATAGTAAGTATGCTCAATTTGGACAAGAAATGGATCCTATAAGTTCAAATTAAGATTTTTGACCTAAGGGCAATCTTGTAATTTACACATAAGGAAATCTAAATTTTTGTGCAGTTTACTGCATTCTGAGGTCAAATGGCTCAGTTATAGTTATTTCAATTTCAAGGGGCAATTCCGTAATTTGGGTCGATCAACAGGTGACAAAAACTGAACTTCTCTGTTTGAAGTCTAATTTCAGCAAACTTTGTTTCTATAGCTTCCTTATAATATACTGAGTGTATTAATAGGAATTAGACATAATTTAGATTTTAAATGGTCAAGTTATAGCCTAACTAAGGTTACGGGTATTTTGATCATTTTCTAATTTTTTAGGGTTCAGATCCTAAATGTTATTTCTGTTTATTGATGACATTAAAATTCTAAGCTAGTTAGCACTTTGAATTTCTAAATTTGGAGTTGAATTGATCAAGTTATGGTCAATTGAAGTCTAGGGGCATTTTGGTTATTTTTAGAATAGGGTCATAAATGTTACTTTTCAAACTAAACTTCAAATGTGAAAACTAATACTTCTATAATGTTTAGGCTGTTCTCCTGAGTATTTTAAGAGCTATATTGCCTATGTTTGAATAACTATATTAAAAGTTGTGATGATTAAATTATGTCCTAAAATATCACTATATTACAGGTACCCCAAAACTAATTTTTGAATTACGTTTGATTCTTTTTATTTTTCTAAGTAAAATGAGTCTTATATTTGATATGTTTGGACTAGTATTTTTAAAGTTACGAGATGTTAGAGTTTTGTATTTATTTAATTAAATTAAATGTTAATATTACTGAACTTATTAATTTTATGAATTAAATTAATTTTTTAAGTTTTTATTTAATCAACTAATTATACTTATTATTTTATATTAAAGTTGCCTACTGTTTGTAATGTTCCCTTATTATACATATATATGAATTTATGTACTCCTAATTTATTTTATATTTCTGCATGTTATTATGGCACGGGACCCGCCACTGTCATTTGGCGGAAGCAGACTGGCCGCAGCGCTACGGGAGGGACCCGCGCGCCACGCGACAGTGCCAGAATGGTTGAGAGGAGGGCTGCGGATCCCACACAGCGTCAGAGCTGACGCAGGCATGGGCCCCACAGACGCAACGCGGCAGCGAACCCGCGTGCGGCAACGGGGGCTCGGGCTGACCCAACCTGACCCGGAGGTGCTGCCTTTCGCCTTCTTCGCCGTGCCTCGAGCCGAGGAGGGCTAGGGCACTGCATTTGCCGGCCCTTCCGGCGGCGTCGGAGCCCGAACCACATGCTGCCGGGTAGAGCACGCCGAGCTCGACCCACGGAGGGGTGAAACGCTGACATGGGTGGCCGGAAGCCGCGCTGGGGTGTAACCCTACGCGGAGCTCTACAGATTGTTACGGAACTTCGGCATTACTCAATACGATATTAGGATTCCTAGCAATTATTAGGTGACAATGCAATCATCGAAACGTGGTAGGTTCGCAAGGCAGAGTAAGAAGGGTACCTGATCGAGCACTGGTTGCGTGGGAAGGCGACGGGTCGTTGGTCGAAGTGGCTCACACCAAGTGTGTCTTGAGAGGCATCAAGCTACGGGGCTGTCCCTAGACGCCGAGGAGAGCTTTAGGAACCCCGGGACGGAGCGGACGAGGGGAAGAGGGTGGCCGATTGGCCTCGGCCGCGGCTGGACGCCGCATGGATGGGGCGGAGCCTGCGAGGAGGAACTATGCGTCGCAGCCGTAGGATCGACCCGATCCGACGGATGGATGGGGCGCCGTCTGATCAGACGACGTCGTTGGGGAAGCAGACGGTTAGGCGAGATTCGGGACGGCGCCGTTAAATAGGAATTTATATAATATTAATTTAATTTAATTTAATTAATTTCTGTTTTAAATTTAAATAATTAAATTGATTTCAGAAAAATTCTAAATATTCACCCCTAGCTAATTGAGGGGTGGGGAACGCAACGTCGAGGTCAGATTTTTGATTTGATGAGTATTTTAATTTCCCAATTTTTGAGGTATTTAAATATTATTAAAATATTCGTCAAAATTTTGACGACTTTCGATTAACACGAAAACATCACCCCTTGCTAATTTGGGGGCAATGAACTCAATGGCGAAGTCCATTTTTTAATTTGAGGTCAACTTAGATAGGTCAATTTTAGGGTTTTTCTGGATTTTCTAAAAATCAGGATTTGATCCATTTGACTCTTGATTTGGACTAGATCTTAGTGGATGACTCATAATGACTTGGTTAACACTTAGGATAGAGATTAAGATTGAGATTAGTCCTAATTGACTAAGGTAACAACTTGGATTGTTACAATATCGATAATGTTGAATTGAATGCAATATGGGCATTCCAAATCGTCGAACACTTTGGTCACTCTTCGTAACCACTCCTTAGCTAGGATGGGAAAGTCCAGTGCCCGGTATACAGCATCTTCTAGCATTATTTCCAAAACACTGGCTCCTGCCGGGGAGACGCCTTGGACTTCTCTCTCTATCTTTTTGCCAAGTACACGTCGAACTTCCACCTATCTTCGAAATGGGTGAAAAAGTCGTATACTGACATGCTTATATATTAGTATTCCTAAATATTCAGATCAAACGACATAAGAATAATAGTTCATTTCTAACTCCAACATTTTTTTCAAAATTAAGGTACAAGATGTAGAATGTGAAATAAGTAGCATGTGAATAAAAACTAAAATGTCTATCTGATATATCTGGCGGTAAAGGCACAACGAAAGTCTGCATAGGTGACCTCCCTTTGCATTTCTTCACACTGATAAGTGAGTGCTCGTAGGGTGATGTCCCACCAATTCTTCGCTTTGTCGTGTAGGAGACGGGATACAATGGGGATTCTAACGTTGTCTAGACAGTTAATAGTTTCAAACATAAAATTTGTCTGTTTCAGCCACTCCTTAGCTACAACAGGGAGATCGTATCCCCTGAATACACCTTGCTGGAGTAGTCAATACAGCATTCGGACGTCGGGGTCTGAAACTCCTTCTACATACCCGCATGCTGCTAATGAAGTTGGACAACGTAGTCCCATCTATCTTCAAACCGTTGGTAATGCCACCTAAGCGTCATCCTTGCACGTCTAGTGATTTTCTAAGTTACATTAGTTTACTAATATTTTACATGTGCATGCATTCCATTTCCATACCCTTATTATTTTGAGCTCATGATTATGGTGCTTGGATGTAACTCATATATTTAGTTAATGATTGATTGGCAGAAGAATCATCCATTATGTAGAGTGGGATAAAATTTCCAATCTGACACCTTCTGGAATTCTCTAATACCAACTGTGGTGCCCCAATCATTAAGCCCACAATCATTAGACTAAGGAGTGGAGTGTCACTCTGGCAAATTCCTTACTTATCATTAGATTATGTGAGATCCACAATCCAATAATAGGGGAAGGATGTGCACAGAATAATTATGAAAATCAGTCACTAAGTCTATCATACATATAGAGTGCAGAAGCAAAATAAAATAAACAATACATTAATACACCTAACATTGAATGAGAAAATAGAACAATAGCTCAGTAAATATTAATGTGCAGAAAGTAAATATAGTCACGAGTACCTGTATTATTACAATATCTTAATTAAAGTTTAGAAAATGAAATAAAAATACTGTCATCCTCACAATAAACATAAAAGACAGCTAAATATCTTCTGCTCCAAGCTGCTGTGCCTCCTCTATGTAAGGCTTTTCCTCAAGCACTGGCTCCTCAAACTGCTCAAGATCTGATATTGTCAATTTCACAATGCTAGGGTATAACAACCTAAGTTATTACCTTAGTCAATTAGGACTAATATCAGTCTTAAACCTAACTCTAAGTATTAATCAAGTCATTATGAGTCAACTTCTCAAACCCAGTTCAAATCAGGGGCCAAATGGATCGAATCCTGATTTCTGGGAAATCCAGAAACCCTAAAATTTGACCTATTTAAATTGACCTTCGATCAAAAAATGGACTTCTCAATTGCGCTCATTGCCCCCAAATTATCTAGGGGTGATGTTTTTGTGTTAATCGGAAGTCGTCGAAATTTTTACAAAAATTTTAATAATATTTAAATACCCCACAAATCGAGGAAATAAAATACTCGTCGGATCGAAAATCCGGCCTCATCGTTGCGTTCCTCACTCCTCAATTAGCTAGGAAAACATATTTGAAAATTTTAGAATATATATATATATATATATATATTATTTTATTATTTAACGCCACCATTAAATATTTAATCAACGGCGTCAGCTGTAGCTGACGGCACCGTTTGATCAAACGATGCCCTCATCCAACCATCAGATCTGATCCGATCCGATGGTCAAGGCTTAATCCTCTACCTCGCGACCTCCATCGCTACCACGCGGAGATCTGCCGTGAACCCGGCCCATCCGGGGCTAGGCGCACCTCGCCAGGTCCGCCTAAGGGTCCATAAGGACCCTCCCCATTGTCCCGAGTCTCGATTTTGCCAGGATTGCACTCGGGCGCCTCGGGAACTCAAGAGTCCGAACCCTAACCGCCAATCGACAGCTTCAGGTACTCTGATATCCCCCGATCCTCAGTTGATTTCTATGATCCAAGTGTCCATGTATAGAGCACACTTTGATCAATCAATCCAACGGTCTGATCGGGCTAATTCTCACCCGATCGGACGAATCGAATGGTTCTTCCTCGAAGGGTTCAATTTTCGTCGAACCCTTGAAGTCGAACGGTCACAGGCTTCGGGGTCGGGCCCGGCCCGACCCGCGTAGGGGTGGGTCCGGGTACACGTGCGCCAAACATGTGGCTCATGTGGGGCCCACCTCATCGCGTGGCACAGCCTCGCTTTGCCATGTGGCAGTTGTCAGTGTGGGGCCCGCAATACCACGTGGCAGTCTGCGGACCCGACACGTGGCACGTGGGGGCCCATTCCCTCGCTGCTTCTCTTCAACTGCGGTGATGGGTCCCACGCGCTGCGCAGCGCCCAATCAGGCGCTGCCACGTGTCAGGGTGGGCCCGCCTATTTGGTGACACGTCAACTGTGGGACCCACCGCGGCTCCCGCGACCAATCAGAAGGCGCCACATGGCAGCCGTGGGTCCCACGGGTCTTATCCGGCATGTCGTAATAATTAAATTTTTATTCTGTCATTAATTATTGCTAATCGTAATTAATTAACAACTAATTAAGCTTAGTAACAGATTAGTTCATTAATTACTATTGGTTAATTACTATTAAACAATAAATAGTTAGTTAGTTGTTAATTATTAAAATTAAATGTTAATTAATTAATAATATATTAATATTATAATAATCAATAAGTATAATTAGTTAGTTTAATTAAACCTAATTAATATTTTTTTAATTAAAATTATATATATATATACAGTAATATTAAAATTTAATTAATGATTAAATTAGATTAATTAAGTATGATTAGGACTAATTAAATAATTATTAATAGTAACATAATTAATTAGGTTTAAATAGAATAATAAAATAATATTAACAAATTATTAAGGATTAATTAGTACTAATCCAGATCTTAATTAATAAATATTAAATATTATTAAGCATATAGGTAATTAATTTAAACAGTGATATAATTAATTAATTAACACTAATCATAATTGAACAATAACATATAATAATATTATAATTAAAAATATTTGAATTAATTAAATGATAGATTAATTATTATTTAATTAATAATTAATATTAATTAATTACAGATTAAGAATAATTAATTAATTATTTAATTAATATAGAAAAATGTATTTTAATTTTAAGAATAAATAGTAAATTAATACAAATTGAATAAATTAATAGTAAAATTATTTTAATTAAATTATTTAATTCAAAATTCTTAAAAGTTTAATAACTTTTTGTTGATTGATCCAAACATGATCAACATAGGTCTTATTTTACTCAGAAAAATAAAAGGTATCAAATGACATAATACAAAAATTAGTTTTGGGAAACGTATAATGTAATAATATTTTATGATCTATTTAAACCCTCATAACTTTTAACCTAGTTGCCCAAATATAGGTAATATGGGTCTTAAAATTCTCAGGAGAACAGCCCCATCAGTGTGGTAGTATTAATTTTTTCATTTTGATATCAGGATGAAAAGTCAACCCTTGACCCCACAGTTAACTTTAGAGAAAAATAACTAAAATGCCCCTAGAATTTAATTGACCATAACTTGATCAATTCAACTCCAAAATCAAAATTTAAAGTGCTAACTAACTTAGAATTTCAATGTCATCATTAAACTAAAATAATATTTAGGATCTGAATACTAAAATATTAGAAAATAACCAAAATACCCCTAACCTTAGTTAGGTCATAACTTGACCATTTGAGATCCAAAATGGGTGTACTTACTGTCTATCTTCAAGTTAGATAGTTAGGAATCATTTGACAATAAGAAACTTCAATTTGGATCCTTAAATCAAAAGTTAACTTTTTGGACCCTTAAGTAATGGTAAAATAGTCATTTTGCCCAAAATTTAAGATAAGTGTCCTTAACCTCTAAATTGTCTTTTAAATCACTAAAACTAGTATTAGAACTATAATAGAATCATTCTAAGTATTAAAATCACATATTAGGTCAAACCTGTTAAAATCCTTGAAAATTTTTTAAGTCTTTTCTTAGGGCATTATACCTCACATTAGGACTATTTTGAGATTAGAGATAGATCATATGTTAGATTTCATTCATTAAAAAATAGGGTTTTCAATGAACGAATCCTTAGTTTTATTAGTTTCTAGACTTTTTACAACTTATTTTGATTATTTTGTCTTTTAATCCTAGATCTATGATAGGAGATTCATCTTATTAAGTGTGATTTGATTAATAAGATTTGCCCTAATTAGTGTATCACTTTTAGAATAAAACCTAGATCTTATGTTTTATCCTTTTAGATTATGTGATTAAATCCAATCTCGTGGTGTTTAATCCATAATCTATAGCTTAGTGGATCTTGATTAGATCTTGGATAGAACGTCTAAATTCATAAAACTAGGATGTATGATTCATTGATTTGAACTTGTAGTCGTATTTAATTGAACTAGATTAGAATATGGTCAGTTCTACTCCTTTTTAACTAATAAGGCCTAGCTTCTAAGTTACACTTGATAATAGGAATTCAAGATCCTGAACTTATATAACTTGGAATAGTTAGAATGGTTAAATTAGAAAACAAATGATATCACCATGCTTAGAAGTGTCCCTTGCTTACTATTTGATTTTGTGCTATATATTCCTTGATTGTTTGTGCCATATTTTCTTGGGCATATCATATAAGACTTTGATGCATGAATAGAATTTTAGGAAAATATGGAGACTCCTTATATTCCGTATGAAAACATTAAGATAAATGATTAAAGATAATAATTGCATGTGTTAGAGCTGCCTCTCAGTTATATCTTCTGCCTATGCCTCCTTGTTGATGCTAGGAGAAGACTTTGCTTATATTTCTGCCTATGCCTCCTTGTTGATGCTAGGAGAAAATTTATTATGTGTTTTCTGCCTGTGCCTCCTTGATGACACTAGGAGAAAACCCTATATTCTGCCTATGCCTCCTTGATGACACTAGGAGAATATAGTTTTGCACCTTAGCCTCCTTGTTGACGCTAAGATCCTTTTGATATTCAGTGGGCTAGATTAGCTCTTTTCTGTATAGCAGTTAGTACACGAATGTTCATTTATAATATTGATGTATTGTATACGCTTTAGTATTTTCATTTCAATCAGCTATATTTCCTCGAGACCTCCGCGGTCTCTCCACGCGGCGCCTCGCCATGAGGCTCGGCCAACCGACACCCTCCCTGCCTCACTACCTCCGCCCTAAGAGCCTTAAGGTCCTAGCCAAGCGTAAGGCTCATCGTTTTGCACGATCTGGAAGCTGCGGGAGCCGTGGATTGAACTTCGCCATGCTCTGCGTCCTCAACCGTTCACTAAGGTACCGTTCGATACCTCCACTTCTTCATGCAATTACCAATATCCCTGTTTGTATGGTTATTCCACGAGCTGGATTGCACATCGGGTGAATTGGATCGATCAATGGACAAATGGATCGATCCAATTTCCTGAACTCGCCACAGTATATAACGTTAGGCTGAGCGCTCGCTGAACCCTAAACTGCTAGGGTTAGGGTTTACTGGTCACCCCGTACCCCTCCGGCGTCGGTTCGAGTGCCGGTGGATAGCCCCCGGTGAGTCCTATCGCTGGCCGTGCGGGCCGAGCCCCGGCACTGCCGGGAGGCCGTCCAAAATGTATGCCCTAGTGCACAGCCGCTAGGGAAGCCGAGTCCCACAGTCGGATCGAGCCGGGTCGGGTCGACCCGGGCCCGCCCAGGGCCGCACGAGCTGGGTGCGTGCGGGCTCTGTGTCCTGGTCGTGGGGCCTGCAACTGTGCTGGCCACATCAGCTGATGCCGTGTGGGGCCCGCCCGCTGTGCAGCTGCCTCTCAGGCTCTGCCGCGTGGCCCTGGTGGGTCCCACGGCCCATCCGACGCTCAACTGTGGGGCCCGCCCCCTCTGGTGCAACCAACTAAAGGGCGCCACGTGTCTTCTGGGTCCCACTGCCATGATGACTACCTGCAGACAGTTAATAATAAAAGAAATCTAAATAATTATATTATATATATATGTATATAATTATATATGTGTATAATATTATATACATATATAAAAACCTATAGTTATATAGAATCATGTATATTTATAATTATATAGTTATAATTATTATGATTACATATAATTAATATAATTAATCAAACTATAATAGTAGGTTAGCTTAATATTAATCAATATAACAGAATGATTAAATGTTAGTTAATTAATTATTAGTTAGTTAATTAATAATTAGTTAAATAATTAATTCATTTTAATTAAATATAGATTAAGATTAATTACTAATTAATAAATACAGAAATACTTATAATTTAATTTTAGGAATGAATAGTAAATTAATTCAAATTAAATAAATAAATAGTAAAATTCATTTAATTAAATTATTTAATTCAAATTTCTTAAAAGTTTAATAACTTTTTGTAGGATAATCCAAACATAGTCACATTTTACTCAGAAAAATAAAAAGAATTAAATGGTATAATGCAAAAATTAGTTTCAGGGCAGATATGACATAGTGATATTTTAGGACCTATTTAAACTCCCACAACTTTTAACATAGTTATCCAAACATAGGCAATATGGGTCTTAAAATACTCAGAAGAACAACCCCATCACTGTGGTAGTATTAGTTTCTCCATTTGAACATCAGGATAAAAAATCATCCTTTAACCCCATAGTTGATTTAGGGAAAAATGACTAAACTACCCCTAGAATTCAATTGACTATAACGTGGTCAATTCAACTCCAAATTTAAAAATTCAAAGTGCTAACTAACTTAGAATTTCAATATCATTAATAAACCAAAATAAAATTTAGGAGTTGAACCCTAGAAAATTAGGAAATTACTAAAATACTTCTAATCTTAGTTAGGTCATAACTTGGTCATTTGAGGTCCAAATTAGGTATACTCTCTGTCAACATACTTAGTATATTATAGAGAAGCTATAGAAACTGAGTTTACTAAAATTGGACTTCAAACAGAAAAGTTCGGTTTTTGTCACCCATTGACCGACCCAAATTACCGAATTGCCCTTAGAAATTGAAATAGCTTTAACTTAGTCATTTAACCTCAGAATACGGCGCTCTTGAACTCTATGGAATCCTTGAATAGTAACCAATAGTAAACTATATAAAAAGTTAGATTCCATTAGGTGAACAGTTGTAACAACCCAGGTTATTACTTTGCTTAATTAAGACTAATCTAAGTCTTAATTAAGGTTCTAAGTCACTAATTAAGTAATTTAGAACTCGCCTCTGAAACCTAGGTCAAATCTGAAGTCAGCAAAGTCAAATCAGAAATTCTGGAAAAAAAAAATCCCAAACCCTAGAAAATTGACTTTTTATTTAGACCTCAGATTGAAAATCTGACTTCGCCATTGCGTTCAGAACACCCAGATTAGCTAGGGGTGAAATTTTGGAGGCATTTGGAAGTCGTTGATTTTTCGTCAAATATTTTAATAATATTTAAATACCTAGAAAATTTAAATAATTAAATACTCGTCGAAACAAAAATTCGACCACACCAATATGTTCCTCACCCCTCATTTAGCTAAGGGTGATTTGTTGAAAATTTTCTGAATACATTTGATTTTATGATTTTAAATAATTAAATTAGTAGAAATTAATTAATTAAAATATTATTTAAATTATACTTAAGCTGCCGCCATCAATTTATTGCTCTACCGTTAGCATCCTCTAACTGTCGTCTCCTTTACCGTTTAGGCGGATGGAAATTTTGGACCGTCTGATCATCAGATCAGATGGTAGACGTGCATCTTCTTCAGCCAGACTCCGCGTGTCGCATAAGGTTACGCGCGGCGAGCAGAGCTCCAACCATGCTTCAACCACCGCCTAAGGGCCGTTTTGGACTTAGTTTTAGTCTATTTAGGATTCATAGAGTAAAAAAGGAGGAACGAGTTTGGGATCTGGAGGGGAGATCGAAACACTCCTGAGGAAAACTCAATCGCCTCTGCAATTCGCACAGCATCTCCGTTTCTAATAAGTACTCCTCTGTCCTTATACTTATGCATTTGTCTACTTCAGCATTTCACTTAAAGTTTGTTTGTGATGAATTACTGATACTCTGTAGTAATTTCAATTATAAAGTTTAGGTTAATTTTGATTATTCAATTTGCAATTGATTTGAATCCCTGTTCTCTTCAATTTACTGCACTGGCTCAATAAGTAGCTTCACTAAATTGAATTCCTATCTAGTGATCAAATGAGAGATTTTCTACAACCATTTTTATTTCAATTTCTGGATCCTTCGAAACGTCACTTGATTTATTCATATCCTTCCATTGATGTAATATAGTTTGCTTATTAATTGATTACTTTCGAATGCTGTAACTAGAATTGAACAATCAGGCTATGATTAATGAATTCGTATGATTTTCATTTCACTAATTCAATTGCGTCTGCGTTTAACCCACGACCCCACAATCTAGGGCATCAATATTTCCAAGATTTGGAAGATCCATTTGCGCCGATCCTGACCTTCATCGAAACGTCTCAGGGAAACCTTGCGTTAGGCATAAGGATTTCTTCTTTTGGTGCTCGGAGATGCGAGTTCAGGGATGCCCCTAACTTTCTCTGTGTCGAGGCTGTGGGGACGATGACATCGTCTTCGATCCAGTGGCCACGTGTTGGCCAATTGGATAATAGTGTGGGTCCCACACCATTTCAATTTTTCCGTTACTGTCTCCCCTCTGCTCGCCACGTAGGATGCCGGGACCCGCCGCCTAAATACAATTATATTTATAAATCTGATTTTTAATTAGATAAATCAATTAATCTTGAGAATTTAAACATTAATATCTTTAAAAATAATAGTCCAAATTAAGCAAATAAATATACCATTTTAATCAGTAAAATTAGAGGAATATTATAGAACTATTAATTTTTCATTTTGATGAATATTTTACATAGAGAAATTTAAGATCCATTTGATGTGACATAAATGGTGCAAATTTGCATTAAGCTATAACTTTACACACACTAATTCAGACCCATTAAATATGGGTCTTAAAATACTCACAAAACCCTAAGGAACATTTTAATAGTATTAACCTTGCTGTTTGGATTAGGATTTGACTAATGACATTTAGGACCTAATCCTAATTAACCTAAAACTTCAAATGACCATAAGTTGGCCATCTTAGCTCCAAATTGGCTAATCCAAATACTAATTTAGATCAGCAAAACCTAATTTACAGTAATCTACAAAAATATTTAGGATCAAACAGTTAGATTTGCTAATCACCCTTAATTACCCTAAAAACTTAATTAGTAAATATTAGCCAAATTAATAAACCAAATTGAGTAATTTAAGTTTCAGAGGACTCATAGAGTCATTTAGAACTTAGCTGTAAGGTTTGATTAGTGTTTGAGTGTCTAATTTCACTAATCACTCACTAATCACTCTTAACTCTAATTAGGTCTTAACTTAGTCAAATTAGGTCCAAATTGAGCCTACCACATGTCATTGTGATCAGTGGACTATTTGTAAACCATAGCCACTAATTTTGCTCAATTTGGACACTAATTGGTAAAGTTAGGATTTTTGACCTATAATTAAGAATCCCTTAATTAACCTTAAATCCTAGATCTTGTATTGGCCATAACTTGGCCAATACTTATCAGATATTAGCAAATTTAGATTCTATGGAAAGCTTAGGCAGTAAAGAACAATAATCAGAAAGAAAATTTAATTTTTTTATAGCCAAATTACTAATTTGCCCTTATGAGTCAAATTCACTAATTTGATCTCATATAGCTTAATAAACACTCAAAATTAATTTAGTTGCTGTCTAATATTACATTAGATAGTAAGAAACTATTTCCAAAAGAAAATTTCAGAATTTAAGCCCTAGATCAAAATTTGATCTTTTGAACCCTTAAGTAGGGGTAAAATGGTCATTTTGCCCAAATTTAGGGTTTAGCCTTTAAAAACCCTAAATTCAGTTTCTAATCACTAAAATCAGTAAATAGAATGATTTAGAATTGAAATTAATCAAATCCAAGGCTAAATTAGATTTTCATTTAAATCTCAAAATTTGCTCCTTAAGAAAATTCCTAAGTCTTTAGTGAGTGTTCTCATTCTTTAATCATTCTTAGATCTATCCTTAGGTCTTATAACATTGGTTAAGATGTGTATCTTGAGAGATACTCTTAGTAATTAAGAGCTTTAAATTCCTAAAATTAAGAATAGATCTTAAGTTAGAATTCATCTATTGAGTAAATTGGGTTACTCAATAGGTGAAACCTTGAGTTTACTAGTTTATAGATTTTCTTAGTTTATTAAATGATTATTTGATCTTTAAACTCTAGAATTAAGAATAGAGATCTATCCTAATGAATTGATTTATCATTAGGACTTGCCTTAACCTAATCTGTGAGATTTGAGTTCTAAACTTAGACCCTTAGATTATACCTTTAGATTAAGTGATTATACCTCATCATCTGGAGTCTAATTCTTAATCTTTTCATCTTGATTATGCTAATCAAGATGTGGTTGGGATGATTTAAATTACAAAATTATGTCGATGATTTATTTTAACCAAATAGTCGTCTTTTGATTAAGTTATAATTAGGACTTGGCCAGTCCTAATTATCTTTAACTAGTAGGATTCGTGATTCTAAGTTACAGAATGTGTAAGAATTGATGATTCTGAAACTTATGTAACTTAGAGTAGATAGAACGAATAAAGTAGATAACAACAGATATCACCTGTGTTTTAGATAGAGTTTCTTGCACTTTGATATTGATGCTTCGCATTCCTTGATTTTGATCCTTAAACCTTGAACATGTATTATGTACTTAAGATATTTGATAAATATCTTATGTTAGTTAGGAACATTTATAAGCAACATTATGTTTTCATTTCACAAGTGGTTTGTAAGGTGTAGCTTGATTAGTATACCTCTTTGATCAATTCGTTCGGGGTCGGCAACCTTTCGAGGGTTTAATGTCCGACAGTCTATTAGCCATGCCTAGTCCGAGTGATAGGATGGATAGACTCTCACCCTACTGACTATAGAGTCAGGATTCTGATATGGATATACTAATTCAAGTACACTTACATTCAGTTCTGTCTTAGCTCATCAGGCTAAGAGTTTTCAGTGATGCTCAGTTCAGAGTTTCTTAGCTCATCTGGCTAAGATTTGCCGAGTTCGTGTTCAGTTCAAGTGACTTATATAGTCACTATAGTTTCAGTTTGCAGTTACTGTTTTTCTTGTATATTCTGCATTGTAGCATTGTTTTACTTACAGTTTTCCTGCACTATATAGGATGCTAGTTCTACTTGCTATTTTCTTATGTTTTTAGGATGTTAGTTTGTTTTAGTTTCACACTGCTAAAAGTTGTATGTCATTTAGCATATTTTTGTTTGATCATATGCATATTTAGGTTGTATTTTCTTATAGTTTTACTTTTCTTTTACTTACCTGTCTTTGTTGCAATTACTTGGAGGAGGTATGTATTACTTCCTAGTTGCTTTAATTATAAACTGTTTGTTTATAACTTTATTACTGTTCTTTTTTTGTACGCTTTTCTGCACCTATTTTGCTCAGTTCTGTTCTTATGGTGATATCTATTTAACTTAATAAAATTGTTTGCCCTAAAATATACTTAGACATATTGTCTAACCAGTTTTTCTTTTGTTGGCTGGGGCCCTACCATTATGAAACTGATAATGGTAGGTTCTGAGTTTATTGGAGCAGTAGATCCAGTAGAGAGCTTGCCATTGGAGGAGGAGCCCGTTCTTGAAGATCTGTAACTTTAGTTTTTTTGCTTGTGAGATCGAGAGTTTTTTTTTTTTTTTTTTTCAGTTCTCTTAAACTTATTAAATGTTGTAATAATACAGGTTTAACTTATCTTTTCAGCTCTTTACTTATTCTGTATTATTATATTTATACTGTATGGATGGATGTTATACTTTTTATGCTTCCGCACTCTAAGTTCATGTATAGTCCTTTAGTGATAGTTCTTATGGATTGAATGGTTAAGTTCTTATTTAAGTTGGATTGGAACACGTGTCTAATTCAATTCTAAGTAGGAACTTTGTCATTTGGTGACCCCTCCACCGTAATCACGTTAACTTAAGGGTTAACAGGACCACGGCGGGGCAGGGCCGCCACAGTTGGTATCAGAGAATTCCATAAGGTGTTAGACTGGAATTTGCATTTCCTTTCTACCTAGTGGACTGTTCTTCTGCCACTTGATCACTAAATGAATACTTGAATTGACATCCATCACATTATGAGTATAACTCAGAATAAGTTAAGTTATCAAATAACTATAAAAGATGATAAACCATAAATATCAAATTATGTGTGTATATATATATGCTCAACAAATCTAAGTAGAATGTTATAATTGTAGGAATAAAAGATTATCTAGGAATGGCATTCATGACATACTTAAAGGAGTTCGAGACTATTTGGAAATATGAACACAAGTTAGGAAAGAAGCAAGGAAGAACGATTGAAGGAGTATCAGAACAAGGATCACAAGTAATAAATAAATTACTGAAAGAAGGCGTCTATAGAGGCCTTGATTTTCCAGTACTAGCAAAGGAGTGGCTCGCGAGAGTTGACCATATATTTGGTGTTATGGAGTGGCCTAGTCACATCAAACTAGAAGTGGTGCTATGTCTTCTGCATATGCAAGCAAAAGAATGGTGGATTATGTCATACGGAGAATTATTTCATAAAGCACAAGAAGAGCATCGTGAAGTAACTTATGAAGACTTTCGTAGAGAATTTTTCACTAAATATATAGGATTGGAATAGTTTCATAAATCTATGATGATGTATTCTGTTATTTCAATAAAATTTTAAATAAATGAAAAAAGCAGTAGTTATCTTACATCTTATTTTAATAAAGAACTCAAGATAGTTATTTTGATTTCAGGAAAAATGAATCCTGCTACTTCTCCAAATAATACTCCACTCAACCCTCAACTGTCTGTGAGTAATGCTCCAAACAATATCGTGGCCGCTTCTAATACTATAGATGAAATAACCTCTCTGAGAAATATGGTTACTGCAATGCTAGAGAATCAAAATCAGCAGGCTCTAGCTATTCAAAAGTTAGTATCTGTAATACCCACCACTAATGCCAGCACCTCTTCAGCATCTCCCGCTCCACAAGTTCCCAATACCTTTCGACAGTTTGCAAATGGGATACTTCATAGTTTCCTAAGACTAAGGCCTCCTACCTTTGAAGGATCTGAATCCCCAATGGATACTTTGGCATGGCTGAAGTCTATAGAGAAGAACATCACTAGTCTTGGTTGTTCAAGCAACCAATCTGTAAGACTAGCTACTCATCTTCTGCAAAGAGAGGCAGAACATTGGTGGGAGCAAGAAAGGAATACGCATTTTGAGGAATTCGAATTAGATGAAATAGAATGGAGCTGGTTTGTCCAAGAATTCAAGGAATCATTTATTCCACCATCCACTAAGAACATAATTGTGAATCATTATTAAAATTAACCCAAGGAAATCGATCAGTAGCTGAATATACCTCAGAATTTCGAAAGCTCATACGATTTTCACCTCACTTGGTTCCTACTGAAGTAGATAGATGTTTCAGATTTGAGAATGGACTACGAGAATCCATTAAAGATCACGTAATTCCCCTACAACACACCTAGTTTGAGAAATTGGTTGAAACAACACGAGTTATAGAGCATCATCAATCAGTCAAGGACATGAAGAGAAAGGCTTTCAACATGAACAAATACCCTCAGAACTTCAAGCAACAAAGAACAAACCAAGGAAGGGTATATCAGATGGAGACTACTGAAACATCAAGCCAAACTGCCACCTGTAATAGGCCACATCCTTATGGAAAATGTTATCATTTTGGCAGAGTATGTTTTACCTGTGGAAGGCAAGGTCATGCGTATAGGGACTGTCGATCAAATAAAATGATTGATAGAGTAACTATTGAACGGAATCGTATGAATAAAGTATTCCGTGCCACTCCCATCAATTTCAGAGAACCTCAGAGGACTCTTATGCCACCTCCTGCTCAAGAGCGAACCCTTGCAAAGGTTCAATATGCTGCAAAGCCTTCAAATCCAAATCAATCAACAGCCCAGACATCTCACAGCAGACCTGCTGGAAAGGCAAGAGTGTACAATCTCACTCCTGTAGAAGCAGCAGAAGACAACAACGTAGTCTCAGGTACAATTCGCAACTTTTGCTTTTCTTACTGAATTAGAACTTCCTAAAATTTGTATTTTTTAATTAGGAACCCTATACTTTAAAGATGAGCCCTGCAGTATATTGTTTGATACTGGGGCTAGTCATTCATTTATCTCTAAAAATTTTGCTAAGAGATTAGGACTACCCTGCTATAAAATTGCGAAGATCTTAAGTGTTGGACTTCCTTCTGGAGCCCAACTTAGTGCGAACAAATTCTGTGACATTCAAATACCAATCAATAACCATACCTTCCAAGCCAAGTTAATTATGCTACCTATAGTAAATTTCGATATCATACTAGGCATGAATTGGCTTAGTATACATAATGCTACTATTAACTGTCAAAGGAAGAAGGTTATCTTGCAAACTCCAGGAACTTCAATAACGTTTATTAGGAAGTTCAGCACTAGTAGTTCCTTAATCAACACAATTCAAGCAGAGAAAATGGTGTGAAAAGGTTATAGTTGTATTCTGATGGTGATGATGGGTAGTAGCAAAGAAGTAACCCCAATCTCTAAAATAAAAGTTGTTAGAGATTTTGAAGATGTTTTTCCTAAAGATCTGCCTAATTTACCACCAACCAGAGAAGTAGAATTTGAAATAAATATAGTTCCGGGGACACAACCTCTATCAAAAGCACTATATAGAATGGCCCCGAAAGAATTACAAGAGTTGAATGAGCAATTGCAAGAACTGCTAAATAAGGGGTTTATTAAACCTAGTATGTCTCCGTGGGGAGCTCCAGTATTATTTGTAAAGAAGAAAGATGGGTCTATGAGAATATGCATAGACTACAGAGAGCTGAATAAAGTCACTATTAAAAATAGATACCCACTTCCTCGTATCGATGATCTGTTTGATCAACTTGCCGGTGCTGTAGTGTTCTCTAAAATTGATTTAAGGTCAGGGTATCATCAAGTGAAGGTAAAGGACTCAGATATAGAGAAGACAACGTTCAGAACACGATATGGGCATTTCGATTTTCTTGTAATATCATTTGGTCTCACAAATGCCCCATCTCTGTTCATGGACTTAATGCAGAGAGTTCTAAAACCTTATCTAGATAAATTTGTTATAGTTTTTATTGATGATATCTTAATTTACTCCAAAATAGTAAAGGATCATGAAGAGCACTTGAGATTAGTTCTGGAGAAACTTAGAGAAAATGAGTTATATGCTAAATACTCTAAGTGTGAATTTTGGCTAAATTCTGTATCATTTCTTGGACATGTGGTTGATGCTCGTGGAATCCAAGTAGACCAGAGTAAGATTAGTGCTATTCAGAATTGGGTTCAGCCCAAGACAGTTACTGAAATTCGTAGTTTTCTGGGTCTAGCCGGATACTACAGAAAGTTTGTTAAAGGCTTCTCCCAGCTTGCCGCACCTCTTACAAAATTAACTCAGAAGGCAGTTCCATTTGTTTGGTCAAAAGAATGTGAAACTGCATTTCAGTCTATAAATGACGCATTAACTTCTGCTCCAGTTTTAGTTCTTCCAAAAGAAGGAGTCAATTATCAGGTGTATACAGATGCATCTGGAATTGGGTTAGGATGGGTATTAATGCAAGAAGGCAAAGTTATAGAATACGCATCTCGCCAGCTTAAAACTCATTTAAAGCACTAAAACCAGTATTATGACTATATTATAATCATTTAAGTGAGAAAAATCAACTATTAGGTCAACTCGGTAGATTTTCCCTGAAATTTTCTAAGTCTTTTTCTTAGGGTCTTTCACCTCACATTAGGACTACTCCTAAGATTAGGACTAACTTATATGTTAGATTTCATTCATTAGATAAGTGGGTTATTCAATGAATGAATCCTTAGTTGTATTAGCTTCTAAACCTTTTGTAGCGCCCTGCACCCTTAATCCGCCAAAGGATTAGGTTAAGGGTGGGGTGTCACTTTGGCTAACCCCTCACTTACCATTGGAATAGGATAGACTCCACAATCCATCTGATTAGGGAAGGATTAACACAGAATCAATCTAACAGTCACTATATAAGTAAACATACAGAGTGCGGAAGTGATTTAAGGAAATGTAAATCATCCAAGCAACAGTATAAATATCAAAATATAACTCATAATATATAAGCATACAATCCAAATACACAGTCAATGGTACCTGTATTATTACATCATTTAAAATGTTTAAATAAAAAAAGTGCAAATACTCTCATCCTCACATATAAATTGAATACTAAACAGCGGCTTCTTCCATAGGCTCCTCCTCTGGGTATGGCTCCACTCCTAACTCCTGCTCATCTAACTGAACGGAGTCTGCCATTTTCGGTTTCAAATAAATAAATACTTGTCAAAATAAAAATCCTAGTGCGACGTTGCATTCCTCACCCCTCAATTAGCTAGGGGTGATTTAGCCAAAATATTATGAACGCATTTAATAATTTTAAATTTAATTATTAGAAATCATTGAAAATTATTTAAATAAATAAATTAAATAAAAATTAAACGAATTCCGCTAACTCCATTCTGCGCCGTCAAGGGAAGTTCCGGGAGTCTCCCTAGTAGGAGCTAGTGTACTAGAGAGGATGCTAGAAGATGGTACATACAGGGGACTGGATTACCCAATCCTGGCCACGGAATGGTTACGAAGAGTAACAAAAGTATTTGATAAGCTGAATTACCCAGATCATATCCGGCTCAGCATTGTTGAGCTCCTACTCCAAGACTATGCCAAGGAGTGGTGGGCCCAAAAGCAATAGACGCTCAGACATGGGGAGAATTGCCTGAACCGAAGGATAACCTACGCAAACTTTTCCCAAGCTTTCACTAAAGAATACATAGGATAGACTCGATGTTTTCTCAGTTACTGTCTTTCATTTATATTCTACCTACCATTTCTAGTGATGTGTTTTCATCTTTCATCTTTGATTAATAAAAGAGATAGAATGTTATGCCCTTCTATTTTCTGGATTTCTGAATGTGCGTTATTTTAAATTCTGATTTTAGTACAAGATAATGAATCCCTGACAGAGCCCATCCCCTGCTCCCTCCAGCTCTTCATCCAGTAAGGTGAGCACCTTGCTGGAGGCAGTGAAAATCATGGTGGAATCCCACCAAAGGCAAACAAGATCCAGCCAAAAGCAGGCTAGGAAGGCTGCGAAAGCACAAGCCAAGCAAGCCGAGAGAATGGAACAGTTGCTGGTGTCTCAGATAAGCCAGAACCGCACCATGGCAAAGGTCACCCCAATGCTTCAATACTCCACCAGCACCATATACAGTCCACAGAAGGACTGCTACATAGCTTCCTCCGTCTGAGACCCCCAACTTCAATGGGAGTCTATCAACAGTGTACACCGAGGACTAGCTGATACGGAAGAACCTAACGAGCATCAAATGCCCTGATACAAAAGTGATCTAACAGGTCACTCACTTGCTCCAAGGCAAACTAGGGCACTGGTGGGGCCACATCCATAGCACACACTTTGTCGACATCTGTCTGGAAGAATTATCCTACGAAGAGTTTGAGGAAGTATTTCGCGCTGAGTACATCACATTATCAGAGCGTCACGGTATGGCAGATGAATTCCTCAAGCTATAATAGGGGAATCGCACTGTGGCTGCCTACGACGTAGAGTTTAAGAGGCTTGCCAGATTTTCCATGAACCTGGTGCCCACCTAGTCAGATAGGTGCCACTGTTTCCAGAGCGGTCTTCGGCCCTCCATCCAAGCCCAAGTTGTGTCGTTTCGCTTGACCAACTACCAGGAGCTATTGAAAACTACCAAGGTAATAGAACAGCACCAACAACAAGAGGCCAAGAGAGTCACCGACTCTGTAGTGCACCGACAAGACAACCCTAAAAGGGCTATGCTTTATCAGGTTGAGGCAGAAGCACCTTCCACTGATCCTTTCAACGCTGTACGATGCTGCATCCCTATGGCAGATGCTTCCACAGTCAGTGAGTCTGCTACACCTATGGTAGACCCGGGCACTGTTACACTCAGTGCCACATGACTGATACGATTGATGGGGAGCCAATTAAGCGGGTGCAAGGCCAGCCAGTGTTTGATCTCTACCACAGAGCTCCCACCACGGTATCAGCATGCCCAGCACAACCAGCTCCTGCTCCACGACGTGAGGCACCTCCTACCTTCCAACCCAGTACTTCGAGGCCACCCCTCAGGCAGCCCTATAATAGCAAGCTTGCTGGCCAGGCTTGAGTGTACGCCCTCACGCCTACTGAGGCCACCGAAGACAATCATATGGTTTCATGTACACATTTATGAACCCACTTATTACCCAGCATTTCTTGTTTATAAGTAGCAAGTAAGTAATGCATTCGTAATTAGGTACAATCCTTATAAACGATAGGCCCTGCAACATTTTGTTTGATACTGGAGCTAGCCACTCTTTTATCTCGGAGAGTTGGACTAAAGCTCTCAATATACGATTGCATCGTCTAGCCAACCAGTTGAGTGTAGGGTTACCATCAGGGACTTAATTACCTACCCACCAATTCTGCAAAATTCAAATTCCTATTGAAGACAAGACATTCGAGGCTAAGTTAGTAGTGCTACCCCTAGCCAATTTTGACAATATATTAGTAATGAACTGGTTATGTCAACATCATGCTACCATTATCTGCCAGAAGAAGAAGATTACTCTGGGTGATGGAAAGCAAGCTAAGTCATTCATTGAGGATCTCAGTACAAGAGCCTCTCTGATCAATGCCATCAAGGCTAAGAGGTTAGTAAGCAAAGGCTGCAAAGCATTCCTAGTAACTATACTGGGAGACAAGAAAGATGATACCCCTCTATCCGAGAATCCTATTATTTGCGAGTTCGTCGATGTCTTCCCCGAAGACCTACCTGGCCTTCCACCTGCACGGGAAATAGAGTTTGCAATTTACATCATTCTCGAAACCCAGCCAATCTCGAAAGCACCTTACTACATGGCACCCAAGGAACTATAGGAATTGAACAAGCAGTTGCAAGAACTATAAGAGAAGGGTCTCATCAGACCAAGTTCATCCCCAAGGAGAGCTCCAGTTCTATTTATGAAAAAGAAGGATGGGTCGATGAGAATGTGTATTGACTATAGAGAGCTACATAAGGTGACCATATGGAATAAGTATCCATTACCCCCGTATTGACGACTTATTTGATCAGTTGGCCAGAGCAAAAGTATTTTTGAAGGTCAATCTGCGATCTGGATACCACCAACTGCAAGTGAAAAAGTCTGAAATTGCTAAGACCACTTTCAAAACTCAGTACGGTCACTATGAGTTTTTAGTGATACGTTTCGGTTGACCAACGCACCTTCTATCTTCATGGGCCTGATACAGCGGATCCTGAAACCCTATCTTGATAAATTCGTCATCGTCTTCATAGATGATATTTGGATATATTCCAAGATAAGGAAGGAGCATGAAGGCCCCCTTAGAACTTTCTGAATGAATTGTGAGATCATCAGTTATATGCAAAGTACTCGAAATGCGAGTTTTTGCTAAGTTCAGTCGCATTCCTGGGCCATATAGTTGATGTCCAAGGAATCCGTGCTGATCATAACAAGATTAGCGCAATCCAAGAGTGGGCTCAACCCAAATTAGTAACTAAAGTCAGAAGTTTTCAATAGTTGGCAGGTATTACAGGAAGTTTGTAAAGGGTTTTTGTGGCGCCCCACCCCTTAATCCACAAGATTAAGCTAAGGGGTGGTGTGTCACTCTAGCTAACCCTTCACTTATTATTGGATTATGAGGAAATTCACAATCCACCTAATAAGGGAAGGAGTAAGCATAGAATCAAATATTCAGTCACTTAATAAGAATTCATACAGAGTGCAGAAGCAATTTACAATAAGAAACATCCAAGCATCACAATATAAATATAATGAAATACATCTCAGAATATAAGCATAGAATCTGAATACACAGTCACGAGTACCTGTATTATTACATCACTTTTAAGTTTAAATAAAGAAGATAAAATGCGCTCATTCTCACTTATAAAGGAAAACTAAATAGCTACTTCTTCCACTGGCTCCTCCTTTGGATATAGCTCCACACCAAGATCCTGATCATCCAACTAAAGAGGATCTTCCATTGTAAGTATCACAATGTAGGGCCCCAGCCAAAAAAAAGAAAAATCTTATGTTAGACAATTGTCTAAGTACATTTTAAGCTGATAAGTTTTATATGTATTTTGTAATATCACCATTTATATTCTCTAAGAAACAACTATATAAGGGAGCAACAAGCAATATAATAAGGAAGGAAAAGTTATAAATAATCATTTATAACTTTAAGAAAAAAGAGAAGTTGAGACATGCCTCAAATGTAAGCTAAATAAGGTAAGGCATATGAATATAAATAACTAAATAAGTACTGGAAGAAAATACTGCATCCTAAATATACTAGTGATCAAAAAAAATATGCAAATTAAAATAACTGAACTCAATAATTATACATATAAATAGCAGAAAAATTTTAACATCCTAAAATATATAAGCAGTACAAAGAAAATAGCTGAATAAAAATGCTGAAAAGTAAATAAAACATCAAAACTAAACATATATGTAAATATCTGTGTACTAATTGCCATATAGAAAAGAACTAATTTAGCCCACTGAATATCAAAAGAATCCTAGTGTCAACAAGGAGACTAGGCGCAAAACTATATAACCCTAGTATCATGCAAGGAGACTAGAAAGATATATAAGGTTTTCTCCTAATGTCATCAAGAAGACTAGGCAAAGAAAACACAACAGATCTTCTCTTAGTGTCAACAAGGA
Organism: Gastrodia elata; assembly: GCA_016760335.1. Taxonomy (NCBI): domain Eukaryota; kingdom Viridiplantae; phylum Streptophyta; class Magnoliopsida; order Asparagales; family Orchidaceae; genus Gastrodia; species Gastrodia elata. The sequence continues at coordinate 62,911,805 of CM028670.1, read as the reverse complement.
GACTAAGCAAAGAAGATATAAACAAGGTCTTCTTCTAGTGTCAACAAGGAGACTAAGCAAAGAAGACATAACTGAGAGGCAGCTCTAACACAAACGATTATTATCTTTAATCAATCTCTTTAATATTTTCATAAGGAATCTAAGGAGTCTCCATATTTTCCTAATATTTTATTTATGGATCAAAGATCTTATATGATATGCTCAAGGAGTTAAGGCACAGAAATACAAGGAATGCGTAGCAGCAAAATATCCAATAGAAGCAAGGGACTCTACTAAATATGGTGATATCATTGATTTTCTAATTTATCCATTCTAGCTATTTCAAGTTACACAAGTTCAGGATCACCATTTTCTTACTATTGAGTGTAACTTAAAAATTTGTCCTTATAAGTTAAAAAGGATTATAACTAATCATGTTCTAATCGAGTTCAATCAGATGATGACTATGAGTTAAATTAATAAATCTACGCCCTAATTTTGTGAGTTTAGACGTTCTATCTAAGATCTGATCAAGATCTTCTAAACCTATAGATTATGGATTAAATATTACGAGATTTAAGTTTAATCACATTATCCAAAAAGGTAAGACCTAAGTTCTATATTTTATTTTAAAAGTGCTCTACTAGTTAAGGCAAATCATATTAAGTAATCAGACTTAATAGGATGAATCTCCTATCCTAAATCTAATATTAAAAGACAAAATAATTGAAATGAGTTGTAAAATAAAAGAAAAGTCTAGAAACTAATAAAACCAAGGATTCATTCATTAAAAAATCCCATTTTTCAATGAATGAAATTAAACCTATGATCTAGCCCTAGTCTTAGGAAAGGTCCTTAAGGTGTAGTGTCAAAGACTTAGGGAAATTCTAGAATTTGACATAATGGTTGATTTCACTCCCTTAAATATCACTAATATAATTATAACATTAGTTTAAGAGTCTTGAGAAGTTAATTAAAGTTTAAGGGCACTTAGTCTAATCTTAGGGCAAAATGACTATTTTGCCCCTACTTAAGGATATAAAAGTCAACTTTTGTCTTAAGGGTCCAAATTGGAGTTTCTTAGTTCTAAATGATTCTTTACTGTCTAACTTGAAGATAGATAGTAAGTACGCCCAATTTGGACTCCAAATGGTCAGGTTATGACCAAAATGAGGCCATGGGTATTTTGGTCTTTATCTAAAGTTCTAGGGTTCAAATTCTAAATATTATTTCAGTTTATTGATGGCATTGAAATTCTAAACTAGTTAGCATCTTAAATTTTTGAATTTAGGGTTGAATTGACCAAGTTATGGTCATTTGAATTCTAAGAGCATTTTGGCCATTTTTCACTAAAGTTAACTGTGGGGTCTAGGGTTGACTTTTTATCCTGATATCCAAATAAGAAAATTAAAACTCCTATAATGTTTGGGCTATTCTATTGAGTATTTTAAGACTCATATTGCATATATTTGGACAACTATATTAAAAGTTGTAGGGTCTTAAATAAGTCGTAAAATATTACTATGTGATATTTTCAATAATTTCCTTGAATTTTTCTGGTTTAAAAAAACATATTTATTTGTATGATTTGAACTTATATTTTATAAGATATGGCTACTTTAAGTTTAGGAATTAAGGGAATTAATTAAATGATTAATTGGTCTTCAATACGTATTAATTATTAATAATTAATCTGTTATTTAGTTAATTTTATGTATTTTATAATTATTATTATCACTAGTTAATTATGATTAATATTAATTATAATTAACCTATAGTTCAATTAAATCATTGATTTTACTTAATCCATTAATTATAATAATCAAATATTTATTCAAATAACTTATTAAATAACATTAATTACACCCTAATATTAACGGCTAATAGAACTTAATAACATTATATATAACATTCATACGGAGCCATCTTGATGCTAGCTTAGAAGTTGTTATTGTATGCAAATTCTACCAAGGTAAAGCGATCTTCACAAGATCCTGCAAAGTCTAATATATAGAGGTGGAGTAAGTCCTCTAGAACCTGATTTACCCTCTCTGTTTGACCGTCTGTTTGAGGATGGAAAACCGTGCTCATGGCTAGCGTGGTGCATAGGTGCTGATGGATGGCCTGCTAGAATTTTGATGTGAATCGGCTATCTCTATCTGATACAATAATTTTTGGGATACCATGAAGCTGAACTATTTCCTTGATATAGATTTTGGCAAGTCTCTCAACTGAGTCAGTTTGTCGGACCAGAATAAAGTGCGCAGACTTAGTCAATCGATCAATAATGACCCAAATTGTGTCTGCCCCAGATCTGGCACAAGGCAACCCCATAACGAAGTCCATCAATATGTCTGACCATTTCCACTCTAGAATTTCTAGTGGGTGTAGCAGACCGCCTGGCATTTGGTGTTCTGCCTTTACTAGGCAGTATGCGTGGCACTTAGCCACATAGTCTGCTATGCTCTTTTTCATTCCTAGCCATCAAAATAATATTTTCAGGTCCTGATATATTTTTGTACTTCCTGGGTGCACCTGATATCCTGAGTCGTGACCCTCAACTAGTATTTCGAATTGCATAGACTTAGGGATCCACAAACGATCTCCTAGATAGATAGCACCCTTCTGAAATTGAAGATCAGTGCGACAACCACTCTCAATGGCCTGTTTGAAGCCCAAGAATTCCTCATCTTTCATTTGTGACACAGACACATCCCTATGAATGGTGGGCTATACATTGATATTTGCCAGAGTTAAGCTGAGCCTGTCCCCAATAATAGGTTTGATACCCATTTTGCGGAATTCTTCTATCAACGGGCCCTCCGATATTATGGCATTTAGTGAGGCTTGACGACTTAGAGCATTAGCTACAACGTTGGCTTTCCCGGGATGGTATTGAATGTCCAAGTCATAATCACTGATCAGCTCCAGCCACCTTCTCTGCCTACAGTTTAATTCCTGCTGGATTTTGCCACAGTGCACAACGTGTTTCACATGTCGTCCCTTAGGAAATGTCTCCGAGACCCGTCCCATCTTGTGCAATTCCCTGAAATCCAGATCCAACCCGATCTATCATATGTCGAGGAACCAATTCGAATCTTAGCATATGATCACGAGCAGCTCAGAAATCGTGCCATCAATATGATCAAAGTCCAGTGGAAGAATCGTTCATGCAACGAAGCCACTTGGGAAAAGGAGTCTGACATACAATCCAAATATCCTAAACTCTTCGAGAATCCTGGTAATTCCATTTCTTAGCATCCTAAACCTTTTACTTCAATTCAGTCATGCTTAATTCTGCTTTTAGTTCCACTGTAGTGATGTCGAGGACGACATCGTTCTTGAGTGGGGGAGTCTGTATCAACACAGGTTGTTACCTTAGTCAATTATGACTAATCTTAGTCTTAAGACTAATCATAACTGGATCGAATCCTGAATTTTGGAAATTTCAGAAACTCTAGATTTGACCTACTTAAATTGACCTCTGATCGACAAACGGACACCGCCATTGCATTCATTGACCCCAAATTGGCTGGGGGTGAAGTTTTCATGTCAATCAGGAGTCGTTGAAAATTCGACGAATATTTTAATAATATTTAATACCCCGAAAGTTGGAAAATTAAAATACTCGTCGGATCGAAAATCCGACCTCGCCATTGCGTTCCTCACCTCTCAAATAGCTATGAAAACATATTTGAAAGTTTTGATATAAAAAAAAAATAAACAAATAAATAAATAATAATAATATAATATTATTTAAATAACGGCACCGTTACTTTAAATAGTAATTGTTGTTAGATTGACTAATGGCGCCGTCTAAATAGATGGCGAGCCATCGCAGCCGTTGGATCAGATCCGGATCCAACGGCTACGGGCTTGCCTTCCCCGTCGCGAACCCTAAGGCTCCACGCGGCGATCCCGCCGTGCGTTCGGCCAGCCCTCGCCCGTCCGCGCCTCGGCTGCTCCGTCCGGAGGCCATTAAATCCTCTGGAGCCTTGACCCGAGACCCCTCAGTCGATTGAGCCTCCTCCAGCTGTGTACTCGGGCCCGAAGGAAGCCGTCGTCCGTAGATCCAGGTACTCCCTAACTCCTTTTGATTTCCTATACTAAATGTTAGTTTGCAAACGTCCGTTCGGGAATGATCGGCTCGATCGTGTCTGATCGAGTCCGGCCGCTCGATGACCTCGCATTGCTCGAAACCCTAATCCCTGACGCGTTCGAGAGGGAGGAGAAGGACGGTTGAGATCCGTCTGTCGGCTAGAAACTTGATCCGAACCCTCGGATCTTCTCTGACCCGGACCGTAGGATTAGGGGTCCGGCCTGTCTGCTTCGACCCAGCCCACCCGGGGCATCCAGCCGCCCGCGTGCGCCCAAAAGATGAAGGGACGTGACCCGTCCCGAACCGGCTTGGGCCTGGCCCGCCCGAAGATGCAGACCCCGCCTATGGCTTCTACGCCCGACGCATGTAGCGCGAGCCCCGCACGCGTGCGCTCGGGTCAGCCGTGGGCCCCGCCTCAGCGTCCTACGCCTATCCTGGGCTGCCACGTGGCTGTGGCTGGCCCCACGCATTGATGACCGCAGAAGGTCATATCATTCAGATTATAAAATATTGATATATATTTACATATAATTAGGATAAGTTAGTATTAGTTGCAATATTATAAGCTGTTAAGTAATTAATTAACTAATTTGACACACAATTAGAACACATTTTATGATTAATATTAATTAATTTAGTAAGTTAATTAAATCCGTTGGATAAACTTTTAGAATTAAACCGTAAGTGGGTATTTTAGAATAGGAAATAAATAAACCGATTCGATTATTTAAGTAAACAGATAATTATTAAATTAAAATAAGAATAACTAATCAAAATATAGTATCATATATAGGTAAATATATGCGGTTACATGCATAGGAAGATATACATTAAAAATCTGCTGAAAAATTTAATAAAATAATATATATATGAATGTAAACTCACAAAATTAGAATGTCTAAACTCACAAAATTATGGCGTATTATTTATTGATTTAACTCATAGTCGTCATCTGATTGAACTCGACTAGAACCTGATCAGTTCTAATCCTTTTTAACTTATAAGGATGAATTTTTAAGTTACACTCGATAGTAGAAAAATGGTGACCCTGAACTTGTGTAACTTGAAATAGCTAGAATAGATAAATTAGAAAACAAATAATATCATCATATTTAGTAGAGTCCCTTGCTTCTATTGGATATTTTGCTGCTATGCATTCCTTGTATTTCTGTGCCTTAACTCACAGAGCATATTATATAAGATCTTTGATGCATAAATAAAATGTTAGGAAAATATGGAAACTCCTTAGATTCATTGTGAAAATATTAAAGAGATTGATTAAAGATAATAATCGTATGTGTTAAAGCTGCCTCTCAGCTATGTCTTTTTTGCTTAGTCTCCTTGTTGACATTAGGAGAAGACCTTGTTTATATCTTCTTTGCTTAGTCTCCTTGTTGACACTAAGAGAAGATCTGTTGTGTTTTCTTTGCCTAGTCTCCTTGATGGCACTAGGAGAAAACACTATATATCTGCCTAGTCTCCTTGCATGATACTAGGGTTATATAGTTTTGCGCCTAGTCTCCTTGTTAACACTAGGATTCTTTTGATATTCAGTGGGCTAGATTAGCTCTTTATGTATGGCAGTTAGTACACAGATGTTTACATATATGTTTTGTTTTGATGTTTTGTTTACTTTTTAGCATTTTTATTCAGTCAGCTATTTTCTTTGTACTACTTAAATAATTAAGGATGTTATAATTTTGCTGCTATTTATATATATCATTACTGAGTTTAGTTATTTTAATTTGCATATTTCTTTTGATTACCAGCATATTTAAGATGCAGTATTTTCTTCCAGTACTTGTTTAGTTATTTGTATTCATATGACTTACCTTATTTAGCTTACATTTGAGGCATGTCTCAGCCTATTTTTTTGCTTAAAATTATAAATGATTGTTTATAGCTTTTTCCTTCCTTATTGTATTGCTTGTTGCTCCCTTATATAGTTGTTGCTCAGAGAATATAAATGGTGATATTACAAACACATATAAAACTTATCAGCTTAAAATGTACTTAGATAATTGTCTAACACAAGATTTTTCTTTTTTTTGGCTGGGGCCCTACATTGTGAAATCGGTAATGGCAGATCCTCTTCAATTGGATGATCAGGATCTTGGGGTGAAGCCATATCCAGAGGAGGAGTCTGTGGAAGTAGCATCTGTTTAGTTTTCCTTTATAAGTGAGAATGAGCGCATTTTATTTTCATTATTTAAACTTAAAAATGATGTAATAATATAGGTACTCATGACCGTGTATTCGGATTCTATACTTATATTCTGAGATATATTTCATTATATTTATATTGTGATGCTTGGATATTTCTTATTGTAAATCACTTCCGCATTCTGTATGAATTCTTATTCAGTGACTGAATGTTTGATTCTATGCTTACTCCTTCCCTTATTATGTAGATTGTGAATTTCATCATAATCCAATAATAAGTGAAGGGTTAGCTAGAGTGACACACCACCCCTTAGCTTAATCTTGTGGATTAAGGGGTGGGGCGCCACAGTTGGTATCAGAGAATTCCATAAGGTGTCAGATGAGAATTTGTATTCTTATCTACCTAATGGAAGACCCTTCTGCCAATTCAGTCACTGTATCAGAATACATTAGAGTCATATCCAAGGATTTCACAATGTCATACTCAGAATAAGAAGTTTGATGATCAAAATACACAAGCAATGGTATCAAGCAAGTTCTAAATGTTAACATAATTAGATACGTCAAAATGACAGTTAAGGGACATTACCAATGATTTAAAAGAAGTTGGGAGGCCATCGCCCAATTCTATCGAGAGTATGAGGACTATATAGATGGAGTAGAAGACTCTGCAGTCTGGAGGTTGCACCGAGGACTCCGACAGAGCACATTTAGAGGGTATCCTTGCCTTAGCCAAGGAATGGCTAATACGGACAGACATTGTGATGGGACACTTGGACATCCCAGACAATGTTAGAGTAGCCCTCGTGGCACGTCTCTTACAAGATGGAGCTCGGGACTAGTGGAGCATCACTCTTAGAGCACTCACCCATCGGCGTGAATGGGTACAGAGGGACGTCACCTATGATGACTTCCATCGTGCCTTTACGGCCCGATATATCAGATAGAAGTCTTAATTTTATTCATATGCTATCTGTATTCTTATATGCATCACTGTAACCTGATCTTTAAAATTTAAAAGTAATTTTCTTTACATCATTGATCTGGATGTCTAAGATATTGTGCGAGCATGACAGGACGCGATCTTTTTGCCCATTTTAAGGATAGGTGGACATATGACGTGTTCTTGGCAAAGAGATATGTGAGGGAAGTTCAAGGAGTCTCCCCAGCAGGAGCCAACATTCTGGAGAGGATGCTGGAAGGCGCGGTATTCAGGGGACTGGACTTCCCCATCCTAGCTAGGGAGTGGTTACGAAGAGTAACCAAAGTATTCGATGAACTCGAGTGTCCAGATGACGCACAACTTGACATCCTCGAGATTCTCCTCCAAGATTACACGGAGGAGTGGTGGACTCAAGAAGTATGGAAGTTCGAACAACGACATGCCCGTCGCTGCCGAACGCTGACATACGCATACTTTACTCAAGCTTTCATGAGGAGATACATAGGATAAATTATGAGTGGTTCCCCAGTAGCTGTCTTTTCTTCCTTGTACCCCCGTTTCCAATGATGTATCATTTATTCTCTAATTAATAAAAAGAAAATAAACTGTCATGATCTCTTATTTTTCCTGAGATGCTGAAACTGTGCTGCCTTTAATTCAGATTCTAGTAAGACGACATGAACCCAAGCCAGAGCCCCTCGCCTACTCCATCCAGCACCTCGTCCAGTGAGGTTAGTGCCTTACTGGAGGCTATAAAGATGATGGTTGAGTCCCATCAGTAGCAAGCTAGAGAGAGCCAATGACAGGCTAGAAAGTCTACGAGGGCCCAGGCCAAACAGGCTGAACGCATGGAGCGCCTCCTAGTATCACAAATAAACCAGAATTGCTCGACAGCAGAAGCCGCCCCAGCACCCCAGAATTCCCACCAGCCGTACTTCCAGTCTGCCGACACGTTGCTACACAACTTCCTCGGTTGAGACCCCCCATGTTCATTGGGAGCTTGTCAGCTGAGGACACGGAAGACTGGTTGAGCATGGTGGAGAAAAACTTGACAAGCATCAAGTGCCCAGAGACTGAGGTGATCCGACTGGTCACCCATCTGCTGTACGAAGAACCAGAACACTGGTTGCATCATCTTCATACCACCCGCTTCGCGGACATTCGCTTAGAAGAGATCTCATACGAAGAATTTGAAGAAGTGTTCCGGGTGGAGTACATTCCCTTATCTGAGCGCCACAACATGGCGGAAGAATTTCTCAAACTACAACAAGGGAACTGTACAGTGGCAGCGTACAATGCAGAGTTCAGGAGACTCACCAGGTTCTCCTCCAGCTTAGTGCCCACTGAAGAGGACAGATGTCACCGTTTCCAAAGCGGTCTTCGACCCTCTATTCAGGCCTAGGTCGTGCCTTTCCGTCTGACCAACTATCGAGAACTGCTGGAGACCGCCAAGGTCACAAAAAGGCACCAACAGCGAGAGGCAAAAAGACTCGCTGACTCTGCAGTACAGCGCCAGGAAAACCCAAAGACGGCCTGGGTTTACCAGATCGAGGCAGAAGCCCTCATTGCTGATCCTTACAACGGCTGTACCAAGCCACATCCCTACGACAGATGCTTCCACAAACAACAGGTGTGCTTTACATGTGGTAGACTAGGATATGGCTATACCCAATGCCATATGACTGATATGATTGATGGCACCCCAATCAGGCGTGTGCAGGGCCAACCGCATTTGATCTTTACTAGCGAGCTCCTACCACGGTCACAGCACGTCCGGCCCTGCCACCCCCTGCTCCTTGACGTGAGGCACTTCCTGCATCTTGCCCTAGCACCTCCTGGCCACCAACCAAGCAGCCCTACTACAACCAGCCCGGGTGTACGCTCTTACACCTACTAAGGCCACGAAAGATAACCATGTGGTATCAGGTACACGTTTCTGAGCCAATCTAGCATTTTACTCATACTTGCTTAATAGTAACTAGTAAACCCTGCATCTATAATTAAGTACTATATATATAAATAGTAAGCCCTGCAACATTCTGTTCGATACCGGAGCAAGCAACTCTTTCATCTTGGAAAACTGGACAAAATCTCTCAACTTACCAGTTCACGCTTAACGAAACCTCTAAGCGTAGGGCTACCATCAGGAGCCCAGCTGCAGGCTAACCAATTTTGCAAGCTACAAGTCCCCTTCGGAGGAACAAAAATTGAAGCCAAACTGATAGTACTGCCGATAACCAATTTAGATATTATTTTGGGCATGAATTGGCTAAGTCAGCATGGCGCCACCATTAACTGCCAAAAGAAAAAGATAACCTTAGGCAGTGGTAAACAAGCGAAGTCATTTGTAGGAAACTTTAGCGCCAGAGCCTCACTAGTTAATGCCATCCAAGCTAAGAAATTTGTAGGCAAAGACTGTAGTGCTTTCCAAGTAACTCTACTAGGGGAAAAGAAGGAAGAGGTTCCCATCACCCAGGATCCTGTCATCTGTGAATTCATCGACATCTTCCCCGAAGATCTACCTGGTCTCCCACATATTTGGGAAGTCGAATTCGCCATCGATGTTATTCCAGAAACTCAGCCTATCTCGAAAGCACCCTATAGAATGGTACCCAAGGAGTTGCAAGAGTTAAATAAGCAACTGTAAGAGCTGCTAGAGAAGGGTCTTATCAGGCCAAGTTCATCTCCATGGGGAGCCTCAGTTCTATTTGTGAAATAGAAGGATAGGTCAATGAGGATGTGCATTGATTATAGGGAGCTGAATAAGGTCACCATCAAGAACAAGTATCCACTACCCCGCATTGACGACCTATTTGATCAATTGGCCGAGGCAAAGGTGTTTTCAAAAATTGACCTGCGATCAAGCTACCACCAACTACATGTGAAGGACTCCGATATTGCAAAAACTGCCTTCTGGACTAGATACGATCACTATGAATTCCTAGTGATGTCATTTGGATTAATAAATGTGCCCTCCATCTTTATGGACTTGATGCAATGTATCTTGAAACCGTACCTGGACAAATTTGTCATCTTGTTCATAGATGACATCCTGATATACTCTAAGTCCAAAGACGAACACGAAGAACACCTCCGGACCATATTGGAAGAACTAAGAAGCCACCAACTATATGCCAAATACTCGAAGTGTGAATTCTGGCTGGAATCGGTCGCCTTCTTAGGCCATATTGTGGATGCTCATGGGATCAGGGTGGATCAAAGCAAGATTCATGCAATTCAAGAATGGGCTCAACCTAAAATAGTGACTGAGGTCAGAAGCTTTCTAGGATTGGCAGGTTATTACAGGAAATTTGTGAATGGATTTTCCCAAATCGCCTCTCCTATTACCAAGCTCACTCAGAAAGCAATACCATTTGAATGGTCGCCTGCATGCGAGAAGGCATTTCAAGCACTTAAGGATGCACTTACTTCTGCCCCTGTATTAGTCCTCCCAAGAGAAGGAGTGAATTATCAAGTATATACGGATGCCTTGGGCATAGGCCTAGGGGTTGTATTAATGCAGGAAGGTAAGGTCATCGCTTACGCCTCGTGACAACTAAAGGTCCACGAAAAGAATTATGCAGTCCACGACCTTGAGCTGGCTGCAGTAGTGTTTGCCCTAAGGATCTGGTAGGCGGCTGACCCAATTCTAATTGGTAAGCGGCTGACCCAATTCTCTTCAAGATTCTGAATGGTCCAACATACCTTGGGCTGATCTTACCGGCAACCCCGAAACGATAGACTCCCTTCATGGGATTGACCTTTAGGTAGACAAAGTCTCCTTCCTGAAACTCCAAGGGGTGATGATGGAGGTCATGATACTTGCTCTGCTATCCTAGGCTGCTCTGATCCTCTGCTGTATGAACTTTATCTTCTTGTTTGTCTCCTCTACTAGCTCGGAGCCATACAATTGAACATCCCCTGACTCTGTTAAAGCCATTGGTGTAGAGCACTTCTACCATAAAGTGCTTCATACGGAGCCATCTTGATGCTATCTTAGAAGCTGTTATTGTATGCAAATCCTACCATGGGAAGGTGATCTTCCCAAGATCCTGCAAAGTCTAATATACAGAGGTGGAGTAAGTCCTCTAGAACCTGATTTACCCTCTCTATTTGACCGTCTATTTGAGGATGGAAAGTCGTGCTCATGGCTAGCGTGGTGCCTAGGCCCTGATGGATGGCCTGGCATAATTTTGATGTGAATTGGCTATCTCTATCTGCTACAATAGTTTTAGGGATACCATGAAGCCGAACTATTTCCTTGATATAAATTTTGGCAAGTCTCTCAACTGAGTCAGTTTGTCGGACCGGAATAAAGTGCGCAGACTTGGTCAATCGATCAACAATGACCCAAATTGTGCCTACCCTAGATCTGGCACGAGGCAACCCCATAACGAAGTCCATCAATGTCTGACCATTTCCACTCTAGAATTTTTAGTGGGTGTAGCAGACCGCCTAGCCTTTGGTGTTCTTCCTTTACTAGGCAGCATGCGTGGCACTTAGCCACATAGTCTATTATTCTCTTTTTCATTCCTGGCCACTAGAATGATATTTTCAGGTCCTGATACATTTTTGTACTTCCTGGGTGCACCTGATATCCTGAGTCGTGACCCTCAACTAGTATTTTGTGTTGCATAGATTTAGGGATCCACAAACAATCTCCTAGATAGATAGCACCCTTGTGAAATTGAAGATCAGTGCGGCGGCCACTCTCAATGGCCTGGTTGAAGCCTAAGAATTCCTCATCTTTGGTTTGTGACACAGACACATCCTTGTGGAAGGTGGGCTCTATATTGATATTTGCCAGAGTTAAGCTGAGCCTGTCCCCGCTAATAGGCTTGATACCCATTTTGCGGAATTCTTCTATCAACGGGCCCTCCGATATTATGGCATTTAGTGAGGCTTGACGACTTAGAGCGTCGGCTACAATGTTGGCTTTCCCGGGATGGTATTGAATGTCCAGGTCATAATCACTAATCAGCTCCAGCCACCTTCTCTGCCTACAGTTTAATTCCCGCTGGGTGAATATGTATTTCAGACTTTGGTGATCGGTGAAAATTGAGCATTGAACTCCGTAGAGATAGTGTCGCCAGATCTTTAGGGCAAACACTACTGCATCCAGCTCGAGGTCGTGGACTGCATAATTCTTCTCATGGATCTTTAGTTGTCGCAAGGCGTAAGCGATGACCTTACCTTCCTACATTAATACATCCCCTAGGCCTATGCCCGAGGCATTCGTATATACTTGATAATTCACTCCTTCTCTTGGGAGGACTAATACAGGGGCAGAAGTAAGTGCATCCTTAAGTGCTTAAAATGCCTTCTAGCATGCAGACGACCATTCAAATGGTACTGCTTTCTGAGTGAGCTTGGAAATAGGAGAGGCGATTTGGGAAAATCCCTTCACAAACTTCCTGTAATAACCTGCCAATCCTAGAAAGCTTCTGACCTCAGTCATTATTTTAGGTTGAGCTCATTCTTGAATTGCATGAATCTTGTTTTGATCCACCATGATCCCGTGAGCATCCACAATATGGCTTAAGAAGGCAACGGATTCCAGCCAGAATTCACACTTCGAGTATTTGGCGTATAGCTAGTGGCTTCTTAGTTCTTCCAATACGATCCGGAGGTGTTCTTCATGTTCATCCTTGGACTTAGAGTATATTAGGATGTAATCTATGAACACGATGATGAATTTGTCCAGGTACAGTTTCAAGATACGTTGCATCAAGTCCATAAAGATAGAGGCACATTTGTTAATCCAAATGGCATCACTAGAAATTCGTAGTGACCGTATCTAGTCCAGAAGGCAGTTTTTGCAATATTGGAGTCCTTCACATGTAGTTGGTGGTAGCCTGATCACAGGTCAATCTTTGAAAACACCTTTGCCCCAGCCAATTGATCAAATAGGTCGTCAATGTGGGGTAGTGGATACTTGTTCTTGATGGTGACCTTATTCAGCACCCTATAGTCAGTGCACATCCTCATTGACCCGTCCTTCTTTTTCACAAACAAAATTGGGGCTCCCCATGGAGATGAACTTGGCCTGATAATATTCTTCTCCAGTAGCTCTTGATGTTGCTTATTTAACTCTTGCAACTCCTTGGGTGCCATTCTATAGGGTTCTTTTATAGGCTGAGTTTCTAGAATAACATCGATGGCGAATTCGACTTCCCGAACAGGTGGGAGACCAGGTAGATCTTCGGGGAAGACGTCGGCAAATTCACAGACGACAGGATCCTGGGTGATGGGAAACTCTTCCTTCTTTTCCCCTAGTATAGTTACTAGGAAAGCACTACAGCCTTTGCTGACAAATTTCTTAGCTTGGATGGCATTAACTAGTGAGGCTTTGGTGCTAAAGTTTCCTACAAATGACTTCGCTTGTTTACCACTGCCTAAGGTTATCCTTTTCTTTTTGCAGTTAATGGTGGCGTCGTGCTAACTTAGCCAATTCATGCCCAAAATAATATCAAAATTGGTTATCGGCAGTACTATCAGTTTGGCTTCAATTTTTGTTCCTCCGAAGGGGACTTGTAGCTTGCAAAATTGGTTAGCCTGCAGCTGGGCTCCAAATGGAAGCCCTACGCTTAGAGGTTTCGTTAAGTGGTGAACTGGTAAGTTGAGAGATTTCGTCCAATTTTCCGAGATGAAAGAGTGGCTTGCTCTGGTATCGAACAAAATGTTGCAGGGCTTACTATTTATATATATAGTACCTAATTATAGATGCAGGGTTTACTAGTTACTATTAAGCAAGTATGAGTAAAATGCTAGATTGGCTCAAAAACATGTACCTGATATCACATGGTTATCTTCCGTGGCCTCAGTCGGTGTAAGAGCGTACACCTGCGTCTGGCCAGCAGGCCGGTTGTTGTAGGGCTGCTTGGTTGGTGGCCTGGAGGTGCTAGGGCGAGAAGCAGTAAGTGCCTTGCGTCGAGGAGCAGGGGGTGGCAGGGCCGGACGTGCTGTGACCGTGGTAGGAGCTCGCTGGTAAAGATCAAATGCGGGTTGGCCCTACACACGCTTGATTGACGTGCCATCAATCATATCAGTCATATGGCATTGGGTATAGTCATGTCCTGGTCTGCCACATGTGAAGCACACCCGTTGTCCGTGGAAGCATCTGTCGTAGGGATGTGGCTTGGTACAACCATTGTAAGGATCAGTAATGGGGGCTTCCAATGTCATCAAAACTAAACATATATGTAAACAACTGCATACTAACAATCATACAAAAAAGAGCTAATCTAGCTCATTGAGTATAAAAAGGATCCTAGTGTCATCAAGGAGACTAGGAGCAAAACTATATAACCCTAGTGTAATCAAGGAGACTAGGTAAGATATATAGGATTTTCTCCTAATGTCATCAAGGAGACTAGGCAAAGAAAATACAACAGATCTTCTCTTAGTGTCAACAAGGAGACTAAGCAAATAAGATATAAACAAGATCTTCTTCTAGTGTAAACACGGAGACTAGGCAAAAAATACATAACTGAGAGGCAGCTCTAACACTTACAACTATTATCTTTAATCAATCTCTTTAATATTTTCAGAAGGAATCTAAGGAGTCTCCATATTTTCCTAACATTTTATTTATGCACCAAAGATCTTATATGATATGCTCAAGGAATTAAGGCACAAAAATACAAGGAATACATAGCAACCAAAATATCAAAGTAAGTAAGGGACTCTACTAAACATGGTGATATCATTTGTTTTCTACTTAACCATTCTAATTATTCCAAGTTACACAAGTTCAGGATCACCATTCTCCTACTATCGAGTGTAACTTAGAAACTCGTCCTTATAAGTTAAAAAGGATTAGAACTGATCAGGTTCTAATCTAGTTCAATCAGATAGACGACTATAAGTTAAATCAATAAATCATACATTCTAGTTTTGTAAATTTAGACGTTCTAACTAAGATCTGATCAAGATCTTCTAAACCTATAGATTATGGATTAAACACCACGAGAATTGAGTTTAATCACATAATCTAAGAGGATAAGACTTAAGTTATAAGCTTTATTCTATAAATAATCTACTAGTTATATCAAATCCTATTAAGTAATCAAACTTAATAGGATGAATCTCCTATTTTAAATATAAGGTTAAAAGACAAAATAATCAAAATAATTTGATAAATTCTAGAAATTAATAAAGCCAAGATTTCACTCATTGAGTAACCCATTTACCCAATGGATGAACTCTAACTTATAATCTAGTCCTAATCTTAAAAATGGTCTTTATGTGACGTGTAAAAATCCTAAGAAAAGACTTAGAGAATATTTTAGAAAATTTCACTAATTTGGTTGAAAAGCTTAATGGAAAGATTATAAGATGAATCATCTCACATCATGAAGTTTAATACTCATTTATTTTACACAAAAAGAAAGGTGCAATTCATAATTTAATTATTATTCAATCCGTTGTTTTACTATTCAATCCGCTCATTACTATTCAATCATATGATGCAATCAATAACAATACTTACACATAATACATTAATAGTTATTTAATTCTAATAGTTCCAGCATTGCCAACATAATAACAATTTAAGTAGCATTTCAGGTATTACTCCTCCATATATGTATATATATTTACATATTATCTCTCTAATCTTAAGACTATCTAATAAATGTTAACTTCATAACTAATATGATCCATATATATATATATATATATATATATTTCTTTATTAGGATTTTACCTTAATTTCAGTTGTCATAAAACAAACCTGATGTAATTCAAAATCCATATGAGGAGGTCGCCCATTGTATCTTAATCCTTTGGGCTCAATCGGCTCTTTTAATATTATAAATTAATTAACAATTTTCATTAAACTAAAAAAGTTAATGGGTTGCATATACAGTAAAGTATTCAAAAGATAGAATACATTTTTAGGAATGCATTTATTTGACTAATTAACATAGAATACAGTAAATAAAAAAATATGATTCGAAACAACTAAAGGCTATCACTAGTTTATTATATGTTAATAGATACAGAATTATTCTAACTTGAGAGATTGACTAACAATCCTTATACGAGATTAAACTAAAAAAAAAGTACTTTTGATCCTTGCACAACATTGCATGGAACTTTTTACTTGGAAAAACTATGAGCCTTATATAGAGACAATAAATTAGGCGATTGAATTTAAACTTTATTATGAAAAATTGATATCTCATAAATGTCAAAGGTAAGAAACTATTCTGCAAGTTTCAGAAAAATTATGTAAGTAATTATATTCTTACTTAATAAGTACTCTCCCAAAATTTACAAGTAATTTTACTCTACATAGTTAAATTCACCATTCAATCTTAAAATTAAATACATAAGAAGATTATGAATTTATATTTTCAATCGACCATATTGATGCGATATCATCGAAATCGCTTAGAATCTGCAAATCTTTGAAATGGAAAGTAAGAAACTAGTCAATTTTTGTGATCTATTTTGCATTTAATTTTAACAGTCAATTATTAATAATTATAAGAAGATCTTTTTATGAACTTACTTCGAACGAAAAGAATCCATCCAAATTTTATACTAATGGCTGCATAAGGTAATGATTAAGGCTAAAGGTGTGAATCGCAATACATAGCTTCTCATTCGACGAACTTCAAAAGGGTTGAATGAACTCATTGGGACTCGTCAAACAAACAAAACTCTCTAATAATCTGAATGAAATATAACTAGAGTAAGGAATGAAGAAGGTGGAGTACAAGGAACTTAAAGAAAGTCCTGAGTGCGATAAGGTGCGGGGATACTAAAGAAGTAACAAAATCCAAAGACTAACAATAGCCATCCTCATGGCAATGATATGCAAAAAAAAACAAATCCTACCTCTATGAAGCTTCCAAAACTGAACAGTTTATCTGTCTGAAGAAGTGTATTCAAACTGTATGATATTAATAGTACCAAAATGCACAGACAAAAAAAGAGATGAATTGCGTGCGGCTTTGACAAACTATTATAATGCCAAGCTGGTCATAGAAATACATGAAAGTGGCAAATATAGAAAGTCACCTAAATTATAGATTTAAGGCAAGGAGGTACAGAGTTTTCAACATAGAAAAATTAGAAAAAAAATCACGTAATTCTTCAAAAGAGAAAGAAACCTATAAAATCTGCAATATATATGATGAAGAGCTTTGGGAGCTCTAGTTAAGACAGGCCTTTCTATGATTCCACAATGAAGATACAAATGGTTGTCAGATTTTAATGAAAGAATTTGGATCAATGAAGCAGGAAGTACATCATTTAAATAGATAAACTGCAAATATATATCAAATAGCTTAATCGTGTGTCATTAACTTAATGCATATCAAACAGGAAACAAGTTTATCACTTATTTCCTTAGCAGCAACGTGTTTAGTAAAAAAACATACTGACCATTTCATTATTAAGGAAAAAGGAATGACTTATAACATGTACACGAACTCTTTAGAAATATGCTAAACACCGCATACAGCACATAATAAAATAAAAACTAAAAAAAGTAAATAAACCCAACGACGAATCGCTATGTGCCTTGATCTTGTAGTGATCCTTAGAATTGGGGGAAGAGAGCTGTTTATGAAGAGCTGTACAAATAGTAAAGAGAGAAAGAAAGAAAGTGATGGCCAAAAATTAAGGGATTGATCGGTACCTAGATGCGTCGAAGTGAAGATCGGCCACACGCGACGGAGGAACGTAGGAGAGGAAGCCGACTGCGGCCGCGATACGCGTCGGGCGCGGAGGGGATGAGGCGAAGGGGAAGGGTACCCGGCTGGAGATGGATTGGCGAGCTGCGGCCTCCCTTGCTCTCCCCACGCCTTGGGCACGACTGAGGTCATAAAGACATCCGGGGGGAGTTTGCGAGGCGAGCGACGGAGGTTGCGAGGAGGCGGTGACGCATGTCGAGCGAGGAGAGGCGCCAGTCACGAGCGAGGGAAGGAGGGTCGGTGTCGAGCGCGTGCGGTCGAATGGGGTTAGGGCAGCGTGCGGAGGAAAAGGAAGAAAAAAGAAAAAAAAAAGAAGAAAGAAATGCGTGAGAGAAAAAGAAAAGAAGATATAAGGAATTTTAAAATTTAATCAAATTAATTTAATAGTTGATTTCCCAATTTTTTTTTTATTAATCAATTTTAATTAATTGAATGATTTTCAAAAATCACCAAATATTCACCCCTAGCTAATTGAGGCGTGAGGAACGCAACGGCAAAGTCGGATTTTGATTTCGACGAGTATTTTAATTTCCCAATTTTCGGGGTATTTAAATATTATTAAAATATTCGTCGAAATTTCGACGACTCCCGATTGACGTGAAACCATCACCCCTAGCTAATTTGGGGTCAATGAACGCAATGGCGATGTTCGTTTTCCTATCGAAGGTCAAAATAAATAGGTCAATTTCTGAAATTCCCAAAATCAGGATTTGTTTCGCTTGACCTCTGGTTTGGACTAGGTCTTGGTGGTGAACTCCTAATAGCTTAATTAGTGTATTGAGATAAAAATTAGGACTATGATTAGTCCTAATTAACTTGGGTAACAACACGGGTTGTTACAAACTCCTCCACTTAAAAATGATGTCGTCCTCGACATCACTCAAGTAGAAGAACAAAGCAGAAATGAGGGAGATGAGCAAGTGTCAGGGTTCACCATTTAAAACCCAAAACATAAGGCTTTAAGGTTGAATCCTTCATAATCCCATATTACAGTTAAAGGCTAAAGAAAGCTAACTAACTAAGTTGAAATCATCACTTAGCAACGATAGAATCAAAGGAGAGAAAAGCTAACATTCAACTAAGTTGAATATAATTTTCAGGGATTACGAATTATTTACTAAGTCATAATATACGACTTAGCACTATGGGGTAGGACCGTACTTAGCGAGTGACATCACATACTAAGCACATGACAAGATAAGGATCAAGGATCCTAAAGGTTCTATACTTAGTGATAATCATCACTTAAGGGCTTAAGCAATGATGAATAAGTCGTTACAAGACTTACCCAGAATTAAGGAATGCTAGGATTCTATTTCAAGGAATTAAAACCCAAGAAATTGGTCATCAAAGAACTAGAGTTCTTTGACTACTTACTTCAATGGAGTCTAGGGTTTAGAAGCTGGTTAAAGGACTACTTATTAAGTTAAGCCTAATAAGGGAGCCCAGGGAATTTCTATTAATTCCTATCTTAGGAAATAGGGTTGAGATGAACTATTCATATGAATTAGTCCATTCTGGATTTGAACAAAGTAAGAGGCACTCATCTCTTACTGGGTTTTACTACGGATTTATATCCAATTAGGATACATAGCCTTACAGTTAAGGAGAGTCTAAGACATTAAGTCACACATGATGACTTAATATTAAAGATTCAAGAATCTTTTAGAAGGCCATTAACACAAGTCATGAACCATGGCTTGGCTAAGGCAAGGAGCTCACTCATCCATAAAGATAAGTGCTGGGAAGCCAAGTAGGGGCCTATGTCACAACCATAAGTCATAATCTATGACTTATGTTTAAGGTTCCAGAATAAATACTAATATCTACATATGTGGCTCACTTCAACCCACTTAGACACATATTTCACTACCACAAGAATATACATATTGGTTTGGGATAATGGAAATGGCCCCATGAAGTCAATTCCCACATATCAAATAATTCTACTTCAAAAATTCCATTCAAAGGGAGCCCATCCCTTTTGCTTAAGTTTTCGGTTCTTTGGCACTTACAATAACTTTTGATAAAGTTAGCAGCATTTTTGAACAAGTGGGGCCAAAAGAATCCGGATTATAGCACCTTTACCGCCGTTCACTCAATCCCATGGTGTCCTCCATATGGAGATGTGTGGCAGTGGTAGAGAATATTTTTAATTTCAGAGTTAGGCTGAGCGCTTCTTGTTTCTGATCATGCTAGCAGAGTACTGCACTTTTTGCCATATAAGGCCTCATAGGGAGCCATTTTAATACTAGCTTGGAAATTATTATTATATGCAAACTCCACTAACGGGATATGATCTTCCCAGGAACCGGCAAAATCAAGAATATAGAGCCTAAGAAAATCTTCAAGAACTTGATTTACTCTTTTAATCTGATCTTCCGTTTGAGGATGAAAAGCTGAACTCATAGCTAGGGTAGTTCCTAAATCTTGGTGCATGACATACGGAAATACACGTCTGCATTTGCACGCAAGTGTACGTGGTCTGAAGTAATAAGTGGAAGTTTTAATTTACGGGATTTATCTTTCTCAGAGAACGGTGGTTCTGATATCAAGTTATATTTTCTTTCAATAATGTTTAGATGTCAAATTTTGTTGTGATTTTTGGTTCCTAATTTAGCAATGCAAATTACCTTAAGTTAAGATATGATTTGATTAAAAGAAGAGAGTTGAGATTTCATTATACTACTTGCAAGGGGTTGGTGATATAACTGTATTGTTGAATGTATACTTTCCATTTACTTGCTTTATTCAATCAAGTGAACATCATTGGAATCGGAGTACCCTCTACTTATAATAAGTTCAAGTTTAGTACACAAAAAGAACTCCCTTATGGTTCTTCCTTAGCACATAAACTCTCATGAGATCATGATCTATTAATTACATTTAATTCCCTACATCTAGGTTACCAAAGGATATCTTTTATTTCTGATGATCTCATAAATAAGACTTCCATTAACCATGCATAATGCGCATCACATGTAGTTTAGTTATATGGGAGGATGCGTTGGGTCAATGGATCATGTCACATCATCCATTGAGTTTTCCAACGTCCTCTCATTCCTTCTACTTTGCTAAGCAGTAGAGCAAGATTAATGGAGAATTTGGTTCACAAGAATCAATCTCTTGGTAGAGTCATTAAGGAGAGGTGCAATTGAGCTTGAGAATTTTGTCACATAATTCTCAGCTCCATTTGCACTACCTTCCTTGCTCTTACCCATTTGATGAGCTTGGAGCACAAGTTCTTTTAAATAAGATAATTTAGATTTTTATTTTATCCAAGCATTCATTCCAACATTAATAATAAACAATAAGAACATCTTTTCATACATTCAACAATTTCATCATATATCGCCATACCCTTACAAATTCTTACAACTACATCTCAACCCTTTCCAAAGGGGTTTTGGCCTTCCATTACTAAATAAGCATAAGCATACATACAAGGAAAAGTGAACCTCGCCATCAGTTCATAGCAGAAATAAAACAAGGGAGTTTAAGAAGAAATACTCGGAATCACCCGGAGGTTATCTGGGGTTCTCTTTGACTCTTCCTGCCCTTCCTCTTGAAGCTCCACCTTTTTCCCTTTGTTGTCTCTTTCATTTTATTGTTCTTGGTCAACCTTCTTCCCTTTGGAGAGTTTCTCCTTTATCCTCCTCCTACAGTTTTTCCTTATTAGGCTTTGAATGTCAAAAATTGGAACCCTCTTAAGGTCTGAGATTGGCACTTAAATAGAGAAGTTCTCAGCCCCTAAGGCAATTAATCATGTGACTCTTCACCTTCCTTAGCTTTAATTAAAACCTTTTAAATGTTTTTCCTATTTATTCTATTAGGATTCAGCAGAAATAATATATTTTCTATTTTCAAGAAGTTGGGGAAGGCCAAAGGCTGCATTTTGTGGCCTTCCCATTGCTGCAATTATGGTTGTTCTGGAAAATTTTGGATCGTCTGCTGCGGCGCACTGTGGCAACATCATTCCAAACACTGTTCCGCTGTGGCGCGCTATGGCAGCATCATTCCAAACACCATTCCGCTGTAACATGCTGTGGCAGCAGTGTTCCAAACACTGATCCTACATAAAAGCTAGTATCTTTTCCTTTCGTTACCGCAGTGTCCGATGTGGTGTGCTATGGTGCGCTACAGCAGATAAACCTTCAAAATGATTATTCCAATAGTTCACCTATAGTTTTTATAATTAATAAAATATTTCGTTGCCACGCACTGCGGTGCGCTGCAGCAGAAAATACTTCGAAAATGCAGATCAATTAGTTCACCTATAGTTTGTGTGAATAATCAGAAATGCCATCGCAGCGCGCTGTGACGCGTAGCAGCAGTTGAAAGTTCAAAAATATGGAAGATTTATTGTTCAATTAGTTCATATAAAGTTCTTTGAATAATAGAATATTCCGCTGGAGCATGCTGCGGCAGAAATACTTTCGAAAATATTGTTCAATTTCCCTTTATATGATTTAAATTTATCTTGAGAGAAATGACGCAGTGGCGCGTTGCAGCGGTCTTTCTTTCAGGTCTGCAGTTCAGCTTCCATGTAAGGGATTTTCATGAGCCACCAAGGTGTGCTGTGGTAGTTTTGACCCAGATTTTAGTCATTCAGCTCATGCACTCTCTTTTCTTCATTTTCTTGCAAAAGTACAATTATCCACTCAAAGTATATGGATATATATATATATATATAAAGATTTGAATGTTTAATCATTACATTTTTGCTATAAATTTTGGATATATCAGTGCACTACTTGCTATAACTTAGAAGTAAACCTGCTATCTCTATCAAATACTATCGACTTAGGGATACAGTGCAGTCTGATAATCTCTTTAGTATAAGCACTATCGAGCTTCTCAATAGAGTCAGTCTGACGGATAGGAATGAAATATGCTGATTTAGTTAACTATCTGTGATAACACAGATTGCATCAGTGCTAAATTTTGCATGAGGCAATCCCATGAAAAAATCCATTTATACTCAGGGATTTTTAAAGGATGCAGAAGATCACCAGGCCTTTGGTGCTCAACCTTTACCCGATTACAGTTAGCCACGAAATCGACTACACTCTTTTTCATACTGGGCCACCTAAAAGACTGCTTTAAATCCTGGTACATTTTAGTACTGCCTGGATGAATGTAATATCCATAATTATGGCCTTCTACTAGAACTTCACGATGCATGGATTTAGGAATGCACAGATGATTTCCTTGATAAATTACGTCATTACGCATTTGCAGATCTTGATGATGATCCCCTTCGATGTTGACTTTAAATTTCAGATAGTCTTCATCTTTGGTCTGTGAGATGGAGACATCTCGGTGGAACGTGGGTTCCACATCGATATTTACCAGAAGTGAACTCAGCATATCACCACTTACTGGCAAAATTTTAAGCTTGCGAAACTCTTACTCTAATGAACTTAAAGTAATCATAGTAGATAGAGTATCGCGATGACTAAGATTATTGGCCACCATGTTTACTTTACCTGGGTGATACTGAATACTCATATCATAATTGCTAATGAGTTCTAACCACCTTCTCAGATGATAGTTTAGTTCTCCTGGGTGAAGATATATTTTAAGCTCTGGTGGTCAATGAAAATAGAGCACTGAACTCCATACAGATAGTGACGCCAAATTCATAGGGCAAAAATTACCGTAGCAAGTTTAAGGTCATGACCTGGGTAATTTCTCGTGGGGTTTCAATTGATGAGAGGCATAAGCAATTACCTTACCCTCTGGCATTAGCACACAACCTAGGCCAATCCTAGTTGCATCGATGTACACCTGATAGTTCAAACATTTCTTAAGCAGAACAAGCACTGGAGTGGTAGAGAGTGCATCTTTCAGGGTTTGGAATGCTTCCTCGCATTTTGGACTCCATACAAAAGGTATTGCTTTCTCAGTCAATTTGGTTAAAGGCAAGGCGATCTGAGAGAAGCTTTTAACAAATTTTTTGTAGTATTCGGCCAATCCCAAAAAGCTTTTGATATCTATAACTGACATGGGCTGTACCCAATCTTGAATTGCACTTACCTTATTTTGATCTACATGGATACCTTGGGCAGACCCAAGAAGGCAACATAATTTAGCCAAAACTCGCATTTGGAGAACTCGGCATATAACAGATGATCGCACAAGGATTCTAATACTATCCTTAAATGATCCTCATGATCTTTTAAAGTTTGGGAATAAATGAGAATGTCATCGATGAAGATAATGATGAATTTGTCCAGATACGGCTTAAGGACTTGTTGTATCAAGTCCATGAATATAGATGGGGCATTAGTGAGTTCAAAAGCCATCACTAGCAATTCAAAATGACCACAACAGGTACAAAAAGCTGTTTTCTCCACATCGGCTTCCCTTACTCGCAACTGTTGGTATCCATATCTTAAATCTATTTTTGAAAATATGTTGGCTCCAGATAGCTGGTCAAATAGATCATCAATTATAGCCAAGAAAAATTTATTCTTGATAGTAACATTATTCAACTCATGATAATCTATACACATTTGCATAGATCCATCATTCTTCTTAACGAATTAAACTAGAGCTCCCCAAGGAGACATACTAGGCCTAATGAGGCCTTTGCTCAAGAGCTCTTGCAATTGTTTGTTAAGCTCTTGCAGTTCCTTAGGTGCCATTCTATATGGAGCTTTAGATACAGGATGAGTACCTGAAATTAACTCAATAGAGAATTCTACTTCTCTAGATGGAGGTACTCCTGGCAAATCTTCAGGAAATACATCGGCAAAATCTTTCATCAGCTTACAATCGAAAAGAGCAATGCTTTCTTTTACTTCACCCATCATAGTGATAAGAGAAGCATCACATCCTTTACTGATTATAATATCGATTTTGATGGCATTTATTAATTATAATTGAGTACTAATCTTTCCTACAAAAGTTGTAGGCTTTCCCTGGGAATGAAGAGTGATCTTCTTCTTAAAGTAATTTATCGCAGCATTATGACTACTGAGCCAATTCATTCTGAGAATGACATCAAAATTGGCTAATGACAGGACGATTAACTTGGCATCAAACATCTAGTTATTCAATAGAATTTTGATGTCACCGAACTTATGTGCACTGAGTTGGGCTCCAGATGGAAGTCCAACATTTAATGACTTAGCTAATTTATAGGTAGGCAACTTAAAAAGGTTGACAAAAAGCTCAGAAATGAATGAATGACTATCCCCGATGTCAAATAACACATTGCATGATTGGTCATTAAAATAAAGTGTGCTTAAAATTATTCATATGGATTGCATTAACTAGTTACAATATTTAAAGTGCAGGAATACAATTTGAAGAAGAGGTTCTGAAGTGTGTACCTGAAAATACGTTATTATCCTCTGCGGCTTCAAGAGGAGAGAGCATAAACTCGTGCAAGACCCATAGGACGGCTATTCGCCTGCTTCTTAAATTGATTCTAAAATTTTGGAGCGGCAAGTTGCTTCTGGATTATTAAGGACCTAAAGGATAAACTTAATCTAGTTTGAAGGAGAGCTCATTCTAAGGGAATGAATAATAATTGCTTGAGTTACATCATGGCCCAGGCATATGTGTTAAGGGTTGGACTAAAGTTATTTTGGAAGAAGAAATTCTTATTTTATGGGAATAAGATCTTTCATGACTTAAATATTACAATTAAGCGACACTCATCACTTAAGGAAGTTTATGCTAAAGAGAAGGGGATAACCATCCAACTAGGATGGGCAAGGAAAGGTACAAGACTATCTCATTAAGCCACCATAAGTGACTCAATTAAGAAGGGTTCTTAAGGGTATCTAAGAATCCTAATCCCAAAATTAGAATTCAAGTGCTTGACAACTTAAAGGGAGGTTAGATTTTAATAAAACAAATATTCTTAGACTTAGAAAGGATTCTATACTAAAACTAGCTAATACCCGATCATTAGACCAAGTCTAATGAGGCAGATTTTACTACGCTTGTGAGTTCACAAACATGGGCTAGAATAATCTAGCAATGAAGTAAACTCATACTTGGAAGGACTAGGATGAACCAATTATGAGGTCAATCCAAGCCAAGGCTCCTATTGTTGGCAAGGTAATCAACCTTACTTGAAGGATAAAATGCTAAGTTAGAGAGAGTGGTTAAAAACTTGGAAACTAACCTCAAGGGAAAGAGAAGTCCAATACATCGAATCACAAAATATGATTTGATATTGAGAGGACAAAAGGATTCACAATGAATCAAGATGATGAGTTTTCTCATCCCATTTGGATGATGTACCAGAATGCAATTTATAATGCTGCTATCAAGTCATAAATTATGACTTGATCGATTATGGTTTATGGTGGTGACCTTCCATTTCAACAGGATATGGAAGGTACTCATTTCAACAAACTAGGGTGTTAGGGACCTAATGAAATGCTAAGTTAGCATCTTAGGTCATAATTATTACTTGCCTAATAATGGACGTAATAATTCAGTTAATCCTGAGGAGTGAGAAGTCACTTACCCAATTGGGTAGGTCACTACTAGATAGATGAACTATTATTATAAGTCACAAGGTACGACTTATAATCTAAGATTGGACTGACTATCTAAGAAGTAATTGTCCCATCAAGGAAATGATACCTTGAACCCCAGACTTGGCATATTACAAGTGGTAGGTTCATATAGAGATTTATACTACCAAGATAAGGTAAAATTATTTGTTCTATAAATAACACTCGGGTCAAGTCGAGCTGACTCAATTCTCAAGGAAGTGGTTTAGATAATTAAGGTTTAAGCCTAAACTATTGATTTAAGCTTACAGGTGAAATGACCATCCTTAAAGCGTAGCATTATTCTTAACCATAAAAGCTACACACTATTCATAGTTTAATCTAGTTGGTAAATCTTAAGCCATTCATAGAACCCTAAATATCATTATGGTTTCGAGTGTTATAAATTTCTCTTTAGAGGGCGTTGAACCTAGTTTTTGAACAATACTGCAACTTGATTCGATAGAGAGAGTTGAAGTCCTAAATTAGGGTTCCTAAGTGGATAAGGCTATGCAGCACTTGGTAGTGAATTGATAACAAGTTTTGATAGAGATACTAAGATATAGAAATTATACACACTAATGAAGAGCCTTGGTGATTTTAAGCAACGGACAATGATCTTTCAATCTAATTTTATTAGATAACTACCTACTAAGGCTTTAATAGTTCGACTAGTTTTAAATTCTTTAGAAAATAGTATTAGCCTTAATGATTCTTAAAGGTATGTTATGTTTTCTTGATCTCGTAACTTTTATGAAGGTTTTAATTTGAATTAATAATCTACATATATTGTCCTTAGGTTTGATCCTACAAGATTTATTTAGGTTACTTAATTACTCATTTATCATAAATTTGTACTTATTTAAGTTTTAGTACCATGACAGTGTGTTCTATTTCTATACTCTTATTATTCTGAGCTCACGATACTGTGGTTTCTTGGATGTGACTCTGATGTTTCTTAATATAGTGACTAATTTGGTAGAAGATCCTTCCATTGGGTAGATAAGAATTGCAAATTCAAATTTGACACCTTATGAAATTCTCTGATTCCAACTGTGGTGCCCCACCCCTTAATCCACAAGATTAAGCTAAGGGATGGTGTGTCATTCTAGATAACCCTTCACTTATCATTGGATTAGGATAAAATTCATAATCCACATAATAAGGGAAGGAGTAAGCATAGAATCAAATATTCAGTCACTTAATAAGAATTCATACAAAGTGCAAAAGTGATTTATAATGAGAAACATCCAAGCATCACAGTATAAATATAATGAAATACAACTCAGAATATAAGCATATAATAATCCCAATACGTAGTCATAGGTACTTGTATTATTATCACAATATTAAAGTTTAAACAAATAGAAGAGAAGGCACGCTCATCCTCACAGGTAAAAGTAAACAGCTAGATATCCTCAGGTGCAAACGATTGCTCCTCCTCCAAATAAGGCTCCTTCTCAGGTACTGCAACCTCAGCCTGCTCTAAACCTGACATTGTCGGTTTCACAATGTAGGGCCCCAACCAAAAAAAAGAAAAATCTTGTGTTAGACAATTGTTTAAGTACATTTTAAGCTGATAAGTTTTTATGTGTTTTGTAATATCACCATTTTACCATTTCTAAGCAATAACCATACAAGTATAGGAGCAATTAGCAATGCCAAAAAGTAAGAAAAAGCTATAAACAATCATTTATAACTTGAGCAAAAGAGAGGCTAAGACATGCCTCAAATATAACCTAAATAAGATAAGGCATATAAATATATAAATAAGTACTGAAAGAAAATATTACATCCTAAACATGCTGGTGATCAAGAGATATATGTAAATTAAAATAACATAACTCAATAGTGATACATATACTAGCAGCAAAATTATAACATCCTAAAATATGTATATAAGCAGAACAAAGAAATAGCTGACGGAATAGAAATGCTGAAAAGTAAATAAATATCATGACTGCATATATGTAAATGTCCGTGTATCAACTGTCATACAGAAAAGAGCTAATCTAGCCCACCAAATATCGAAAGGATCCTAGTGTTAACAAGGAGACTAGGCAAGATATATAGGGTTTTCTCCTAGTGTCATCAAGGAGACTAGGCAAAGAAAACACAACAGATCTTCTCTTAGTATTAACAAGGAGACTAAGCAAAGAAGATATAAACAAGATCTTCTCCTATTGTCAACAAGGAGACTAGGCAAAGAAGATATAAACAAGGTCTTCTCCTAGTGTCAGCAAGAAGACTAGGCAAAGAAAACATAACTGAGAGGCAGCTCTAACACATACAATTATTATCTTTAATCGATTACTTTAATATTTTCATAAGGAATCTAAGGAGTCTCCATATTTTCCTAACATTTTATTTATGCATCAAAGATCTTATATGATATGCTCAAGGAGTTAAGGCACAAAAATACAAGGAATGCGTAGTAACAAAATATTAAATAGAAGTAAGGGACTCTACTAAACATGGTGATATCATTTATTTTCTAATTATCCATTCTAACTATTCCAAGTTACATAAGTTCAGGATCACCATTTTCTTACTAGCGAGTGTAACTTAGAAACTCGTCCTTATAAGTTAAAAAGGATTATAACTGATCATGTTCTAATCTAGTTCAATCAGATAGACGACTATAAGTTGAATCAATAAATCATACGTCCTAGTTTCGTGAGTTTAGACGTTCTATCTAAGATCGGATCAAGATCTTTTAAACTATAGATTATGGATTAAACACCACGAGAATTAGGCTTAATTACATAATTCAAAAGGATAAGACATAAGTTCTAGGTTTTATTCTAATAGTGATCTCCTAATTAAGACAAATTCTATTAATTAATTAAACTTAATAGGATGAATCTCTTATCTTAAATCTAAAGTTAAAAGATAAAATAATCAAAATAAGTTATAAAATTCTAGAAACTGATAAAACTAAGGATTCATTCATTGAATAACCCTGTTATTCAGTGAATAAAATCAAATCTATGATCTAGTCTTAATCTTAGGAATAGTCCTAATGTGATGTGTACAATCCTAAAAAAAAGACTTAGAGAATATTTTATGAAATTTAGCTAATTTGATTGAAAAGCTTAATTGAAAGATTATAAAATTTAATGAAGGCATAATGTGAGATGAATCTCACATCATGAAGGTTAATACTTATTTATTTTGCACAAAAAGAAAATGTGCAATTCAACTCATAATTCCATTATTATTCGATCAACTATTTTTACTATTCAATCCACTGTTTTTACTATTTAATATGTTCATTACTATTCAATCCGCTGTTTTTACTATTCTATCCGCTATTTTTACTATTCAATCTTAAGCATAACTTACATCATCATTCTAAGCCAGCTCATTACCTTCAAATCTTTAATTAATAATTAATTTTAGGTTAATAGGCATCCTTGATATGATGTACATGAGACAATTAACAGAAGAACAATCAGTATTATTTTAAGAGATGCTAGATCCACTAGTGATAACCACATTACGACAACCTTCATTATTAACTTATTCAAATAAGTAAACCATCTATGTTAACTGTTTTGATCCATAAAAGGTATTTCATGAGCAGCACTCCTAATTAAATTGCATGGTCAAATCTTTAGTTTTATTTCTAACTTTGGCTAGCTTGCTATGCGTCTCTTTTTCAATATCTAATTTATCATAATACTTTCAAAAGCAACAGCGTCATCATTACTAATTGTTTTTTTTTATAACTCATAACAAACTAATTTATCTCTTCCGCTTTTCATTATCCTTGCAAATAAAGAACTCATTATAACAATTCTTTTCTTAGAAACATCCACAATTTATCTTTACAGTTAGGGGCTCACCCACAAAACTTTCAAAAATATCTATACATAATGCTACACTATATAACTTTATCCCACAATGTCCCACATCGAATTTATTCTATGTTATTTTCAAATTTTGAATCTAAAACAAATTTTAGGTTATCAAGCTTTCTCCTAGAAAAATCTCACAGCTTTTGCAAGAAAATCAATATCATTTGTACATTAAATAAATAATAATTTAGATTTCTCTACCAACAACCATTTTTATATCTTTAATAATACAATTTCTCTACCTCAATCCGTGCACATTTGGATTTTATTTGGCTAGCCACCACACATACCCACCTTTCTACAACTTGATACCTAAGTCTATATAGGCAGTTGAACATTGGGTTCAACATAGCTAAAGCCGATGTAACAGTAAAAAGAGAAATATAGTTCAAAACATAAAGTCTAAAATATCCCTATATAAGCTCATAAGAAATTTAAGGAAAAAAAAATAATAATATATTTAAGTTGCAATTAACAAGCAATGCATTAACTAAATATTCTCATTTTAAATAATTTTTTTTTTGTTTTGTCTTTCCAATTTGTGCATCCATAATTTTGCAAGTTTCAAAAGTGAAAGTTCAACAACCAACTACAAGAAAAATGAAAGCTCTTAGTTCCAAAAAAAAAAAAACGATATACATATGCTCTCAAATGGAAAAATCCCAATAATTCATACAAGTTTCCCCAAAGCGATTACATAGCCAGATTCATTAAATCTAACAACAAAAAGAGGAAGCTTACGACAAGGTAGCACGTAATGATCATAGAACTCCGCAGCAAATAGGACCGGCTAAAAAAAATATCCCCATGAGGCTATGCCCGATGGTGAAATATGAGTGAAAAATTAGTGTTGTTGCAAGCTCAGATCAATTAAAATATATGCTTAATCTATAAATAGATCATACAAATTCCATTCTTCCCCTAAATTTTCAACCGTAAGAAATCGAAGACAGCAATAAATAACCATACCATAAAATGGAATGAAAAAAAAAACAACATATACAGAATGAGAAAGAAGATTCATATAAAACGAAAAAAAAAAAAAACAAAACAAAAAAAACATAAGCTTGCGATGTATAACATCTGAGAAAGGAATTTGAAATTTGGGAATCAATGGGTGGAGTGGAGTACTTAGGATTGGAGGAGGGTACCTTGAGAGATGGGTGCGCCGAGCGGTGACCAGGATGAAACCGACCGAGCACTCGTGAGATGGAAACAGAGTTGCGGCAAAGAGAGTTCAACATCCTCATTTGCCGGATGGAAGAGACCAGAAGATAGGCATACTAGGCGGTTCTGCTCGAGTTGGGTCACTCGCTCAAGCCAGCTCGAGACGCTCAGAGCAACCCTGGAGCAAAACTTGCGATCCTCTCGAGAAGTAGAGGGAAGCAGGGCCTAATACCTTCGGTGGATCCCACGAAGCTGGCAGCAGCGGAGGCAGCGGCGCTTGCCACGTGGCGTCGGCCACTCGCCTCAATCGAGCGGTGACATCGATGTGCCGCTCGAAGGGACCATCCATCGGAAGGGAGAGGGGATAGCGCGCGGTCGGGCGATTGATTAGGGCAGAGGAAGCATCGGGAGAATGCATATGAAAAAAAAAAAAAGGAATTATAAATTAATGTATTTATATTTAATTAATATAAATCATAAATTTTTCCTAATTATATTTACATAGTTTGATGTTTTTCAAAAATTCTCATAAAATCACCCCTAACTAATTGAGAGGTGAGGAACGTAACGGCAAAATCGGATTTCGATTCTGATGAGTATTTACTTTTCTCATTTTCTGGATATTTAAATATTATTAAAATATTCAACGACTTCCGATTGCCACCAAAATATCACCCCTAATTAATTTGGGGACAATGAGCGCAATGGCGATGTCCATTTTTTGATCGGAGGTCAAAATAAATATGTCAATTTCCGGGATTCCTGAAATTCCATAAATCAGGATTTGCTCCGTTTGACCCCTGGTTTGGACTGAGTCTTGGTGGTGAACTTCTAATAGCTTAATTAGTGTATTGAGATAAAAATTAGAACTATGATTAGTCCTAATTAGCTTGGGTAACAACAAGGGTTGTTACAGATAAAATACAAGATTTTTCTTTTTTTGGCTGGGGCCCTACATTGTGAAACCGACAATGACAGATCCTCTTCAGTTGAGCGATCAGGAACTTGGCATAGAGCCATACCCATAGGAGGAGCCTTTGGAAGAAGCAGCTGTTTAGTTTTCCTTTATAAGTGAGAATGAGCGCATTTTACCTTCATTATTTAAACTTAAATTGATGTAATAATACAGGTACTCGTGACTACGTATTGAGATTATTATATGCTTATATTCTGAGTTGTATTATATTTTATTTATATTGTGATGCTTGGATGTCTCTTATTGTAAATCGTTTTCGCACTCTGTATGAATTCTTATTAAGTGACTGAATGCTTAATTATATGCTTACTATTTTCCCTATTATGTGGATTGTGGATTTCATCCTAATCCAATGATAAGTGAAGGATTAGCTTGAGTGACACACCACCTCTTAACTTAATCTTGTGGATTAAATGGTGGAGCGCCATAATTGGTATAAGATATTTAATCAATCATATATTTAATTTAATTTTAATCTAAGTTAAAACTTTGACAGAACGATTAAGTTTTGATTATCTATTAAATATTTTTATTAAGATAATATTCTTGTTTCAATTATTATTATATATGTGATATATCTATTTGGCTACAACTAAGTGTTTACTAATATAATTACATTCATATATATATATATATATATATATATATATTATTTTATTAACTTTTCCAACAATTTTTAATGGGTGGGGCCCACTGACTTAAGCTATAACGTATATCTTCCTATACATGTAACCGCATATATTTACCTATATATGATACAATATTTTGATTAGTTATTCTTATTTTAATTTAATAATTATCTGTTTACTTAATTAATCGAATCGGTTTATTTATTTCCTATTCTAAAATACCCACTTACGGTTTAATTTTAAAAGTTTATTCAACGAATTTAATTAACTTACTAAATTAATTAATATTAATCATTAAATGTGTTCTAATTGTGTATCAAATTAGTTAATTAATTACTTAACAGCTTATAATATTGCAACTAATACTAACATATCCTAATTATATGTATATATATCAATATTTTATAATCTGAATGATATGACCTTATGCAGTCATCAATGCGTGGGGCTCGCCACAGCCACGTGGCAGCCCAGGATAGGCGTAGGACGCGGAGGCGGGGCCCACGGGTTGACCCGAGCGCACCCATGCGAGGCCCGCGCTACACGCGTCGAGCGCAGAAGCCACAGGCGGGGTCTGCGCCTTCGGGCGGACCGGGCCAGAGCCGGTTCGGGACGGGTCACGTCCCTTCATCTTCCGGGCGCACGCGGGCGGCTGGATGCCCCGGGTGGGCTAGGTCGAAGCAGACAGGCCGGACCCATAATCCTATGGTCCGGGTCAGAGAAGATCCGAGGGTTAGGATCAAGCCTTAGCCGTGCTGGTGCTAGGATCCTTTCGATATTCGGTGGGCTATATTTAGCTCTTTTATGTATAACAGTTGATACACGGACGTTTACATATATGCAGTCGTGATGTTTGTTTACTTTTCAGCATTTCTATTCCGTCAGCTATTTTTTTGTTCTGCTTATATACATATTTTATGACGTTAGAATTTTGCTGCTATTATATGTATCACTGTTGAGTTATGTTATTTTAATTTGCATATATCTCTTGATCACCAGCATGTTTAGAATATAGTATTTTCTTTCAGTACTTATTTAGATATTTATATGCCTTATCTTGTTTAGCTTATATTTGAGGCATGTCTTAGCCTCTCTTTTGGTCAAGTTATAAATGATTGTTTATAGCTTTTTCTTCCTATTGGTATTGCTAGTTGCTCCTATACTTGTATGGTTATTACTTAGAAATGGTAAAATGGTGATATTACAAAACACATAAAAACTTATCAGCTTAAAATGTACTTAGACAATTGTCTAACACAAGATTTTTTTTTTTTTTGCTGGGGCCCTACATTGTGAAATCGACAATGTCAGGTTTATAGTAGGCTGAGGTTGCAGTACATGAGGAGGAGCCTTACTTGGAGGAGGAGCAGTCGTTTGCACCTGAGGATATCTAGCCGTTTACTTTTACCTGTGAGAATGAGCATGCCTTCTCTTCTATTTATTTAAACTTTAATGTTGTGATAATAATACATGTACCTGTGACTGCGTATTGGGATTATTATATGCTTATATTCTGAGTTATATTTCATTACATTTATACTGTGATGCTTGGATGTTTCTCATTATAAATCGCTTCCGCGCTCTGTATGAATTCTTATTAAGTGACTGAATGTTTGGTTCTATGCTCCCTTATTATGTAGATTATAGATTTCATTCTAATCCAATGATAAGTGAAGGATTAGCTAGAGTGACACACCACCCCTTAGCTTAATCTTGTGGATTAAGGGGTGGGGCGCCACAGTTTTTCCCAGATCGCCTCTCCTATTATTAAGCTCACTCAGAAGACGGTACCGTTTGAATGGTCACCAGTATGTGAGGAGGCATTTCAACCACTTAAGGATGCACTTACCTTTGCCCCCGTATTAGTCCTCCCAAGAGAAGGGGTGAATTATCAGGTATACACTAATGCCTCTAGCATAGGCCTAGGAGTTATATTAATGCAGGAAGATAAGGTCATAGCCTATGCTTCACCACAAATGAAAATCCATGAGAGGAATTATGTAGTTCGCGACCTCGAGCTAGCTGCAGTAGTGTTTGCTCTAAAGATTTGGCGACATTATCTCTACGAAATTCAATGCTTGATATTCACCGATCACCAAAGTCTCGAGTACATATTCACTCAGAGAGAGCTAAATTATGGGCAAAGAAGGTGGATGGAGTTGATCAGTGACTACGATCTGGACATACATTATCATCCTGAAAAGGCCAACGTTATAGCTGACGCCCTGAGTCGTTAGGCCACCCTAAATGCCATTATATCAAAAAGCCCGCTAATTAAAGAATTTTGCAAAATGAGTACCGATCCTATCTGTGGAAACAAACTCAGCTCAGCATTGGCAAACATCAATATAGAACCCACCTTTCACAGAGATGTGTCAGTGTCACAAACCAAGGACGAAGAGTACTTGGGCTTCAAGCAAGCCATTAAAAGTGGTCGCCGTACTGATCTTCGATTCCATAAAGGTGCTATCTATCAAGGAGGTCGTCTATGGATTCCTAAATCCATGCACCACGAAGTATTAGTTGAGGGCCATAATTTGGGATATTAGGTGCACCTAGGAGGTACAAAAATGTATCAGGACTTGAAACTATAATTTTGGTGGCCAGGGATGAAAAAGTGTGTAGCAGATTTTGTGGCTAAGTGCCACGTGTGTTACCTAATAAAGCAGAGCATCAGAAACCAGGCGGTCTACTGCACCCACTAGAAATTCTAGAGTGGAAGTGGTCAGACATATCCATGGAGTTCTTCATGGGACTACCTCGAGCGAGGTCTGGAGCCGACACAATCTGGGTCATCGTATATCGTCTCACTAAATCTGCGCACTTTATTCCGATCCAACAAACTGATTCAGTTGAGAAGCTTGCGAAGACCTATATCAAAGAGATAGTCCGACTTCATGGTATTCACAAGACTATTGTGTCGGATAGAGATAGTCATTTCACATCAAAATTCTGGCAGGCAATCCATCAGGATTTGGGTACCACACTAGCCATGAGCATGGCCTTCCATCCGCAGATAGATGGTCAAATGGAAAGAGTGAATCAAGTTCTAGAAGACTTGCTTCATCTCTGTATACTAGACTTTGCAGGATCCAAGGAAGACCACATTCCTCTAGTAGAATTCACATATAATAACAGCTTCCAGGTGAGTATTAAGATGGTCCCGTATGAAGCCATATATGGTAGGAAGTGTTCTATGCCAATAGCATGGTCCGAAACGGGAGATGTTCAGCTGTATGGCTCCGAATTGGTAGAAGAGACAAACGAAAAGGTAAAGCTCATACAGTAGAGAATCAGGGCACCTCAAGATAGGCAGAGCAAATATCATGATATCCGTCGATGTCCCTTGGAATTCCAAGAAAGGAGATTCTATATACCTAAAAGTCAATCCTATGAAGGGTGTTTATCGTTTTGGAGTTGCGAGCAAGCTCAGCCCGAGGTATATTGGACCATTCAAAGTTCTGAAAATAATAGGGTCAACAGCATACCAGTTGGAACTGCCAGTAGATTTTGCTGCAGTACACAACGTATTCCACGTATCATTCCTAAGAAGGTGCCTTAGAGATCCGTCTCACCTCATGTAGTTCTTAGAAGTTCAGATCCAGCCCGATCTGTCATATACCGAGGAGCCAATTCGGGTTCTAATTTGTGATCGCAAACAACTTAGAAATCATGCTATCAATATAATTAAAGTTTAGTGGAAGAATCGTTCTTGCAACGAAGCCACCTGGGAAAAGGAATCAAATATGTGAGCTAAATACCCTAGACTCTTCGAGAATCCAAGTAATTCTATTTCTTAGCATTATAAGCTTTTAACTTCAATACAAGTCGTATTTAGTTCTTGCCTTTATTTCCACTTGAGTGATATCGAGGACGACATTATTCTTGAGTGGGGAGCCTATAACAACCCAAGTTGTTACCTTAGTCAATTAGAATTAATCTCAGTCTTAAACCTAACTATAAATATTAATCAAGTCATTAGGAGTCAACCTCTCAAACCTAATCCAAATCAGGGGCCAAATGGATCGAATCCTGATTTCTAGGAAATCCAGAAACCCTAAAATTTGACCTATTTAAATTGACCTCCGATCAAAAAATGGACTTCGCAATTGCGCTCATTGCTCCCAAATTAGATATGGGTGATGTTTTCATGTCAATCGGAAGTCGTCGAAATTTTTACGAATATTTTAATAATATTTAAATACCCCACAAATCGATGAAATAAAATATTCGTCAGATCGAAAATCCGGACTCGCCATTGCATTCCTCACTATTCAATTAGCTAGAAAAACATATTTGAAAATTTTAGAATATATATATATAATTTTATTATTTAACGGTGCTATTAAAAATTTAATCAACGCCGTCAACTGTAGCTGACGGTGCCGCCTGATCAGACGGCGCCTTCATCCAACCTTCGGATCTGATCCGATCCGACGGTCAGGGATTCATCCTCCACCTCGCGACCTCCCCACGCGGCGATCCGCCGCGGATCCGACCAATACGGGGCTCGGCACACCTCGCCAGATCCACCTGAGGATCCATAAGGACCCTCCCCATCGTCCCGAGCCTTGATTTTGCCAGGATTGCACTCGGGAGCCTCAGGAACTCAAGAGTCCGAACCCTAACCGCCGATCGACAGCTTCAGGTACTCCGATGTAGGGCCCTGCCCCGTCACCACGCGCAAAATATAAGTAATATATATATATATATATATATATATATATATATATATATATATATATATTCAGCGGTGGAGCGGTGCGCTACTCGGGAGGGTGGGCATACAAGCAAAACCCATCTTCCCGAATATGTGGGGTCTAAGAGACTGAGCCACACTGAAGGTTGCTGACTCAAACCTAAAAGTAGGATCAAGAGTCAATATCTAAGATAAGAGTAGAATGCTTATCTTATATATTAGACTAATACGTACATTGGATTTAGAAAAGTAAATAAAAATCCAATATACGCCTTCAATATATATCAGCATTTTCAGTATGCTGATCACATCACAATACTAAGTATAGTAGTATAACAGAGTGTGGAAGCTAAAAGCAAAATATCCAGATTACATTCATCACAAGCAGTAGTAAACATCCGTCTCAGAAAAAGAAAGTAAAAATATATTTTGAATTTATTACAAACTGATTTAAATGCAGAAATATATAAAGTCTATCTAAAGTACTGAAATAAAGCAAAAAGTAAAGGTAGATGTCCAATCCACTAAGGCTCCACGTACTCCTCCTGGATCTCCTGTGTATCCTCCTGCCCTATCTCTATAAGCTGCTCGGGATCAAGCAAATTGCTGGATCCCAAAAGTACTCCGTATTAGATAAGAAGTCTAACACATCGCAACTAACTATGCAGAACTAAGGCTAAATAAAGTAAAAAGTAAAGTAAAGAGAAACTATAGGAAAACTGGGGAAAAAGCACTAAGTAAGGAAAACTGTAACAGATAAGTAAGTAAGACAGTAAAGCTAATTAAGTAAGGTAGTAAAGACTAACTAAGTAAAACTATCACACCAATGAAAACTG
Organism: Gastrodia elata; assembly: GCA_016760335.1. NCBI lineage: Eukaryota > Viridiplantae > Streptophyta > Magnoliopsida > Asparagales > Orchidaceae > Gastrodia > Gastrodia elata. Next base: position 62,873,229 of record CM028670.1, on the reverse strand, counting down.
AAAGTAAGGGAAACATCAAAAACTCAGAAATCATGATGAAAAGGATGTCGAATGTTGTACTATATGCCACTAAAATGGTGCACTCAAATATGCTACACTACGGTATATCACGGATATGTCACTGAACTATCACTGAAAGACTATGAGTAGTACGGTCCAATGTAAACATACACCCAGTTGGGAATTCAGTATGGTGATGCAGATGCACCCTGAAATTCTTCAGTATGTGTATGTAACATTCCGTAACCCATACTTTATCACTGATACTCATGCGTCACTGTTGTATGATGCTTCAAACTCATGCTCATGCTTATTCCCATGCTCCTATTCTATATGAGTAAAGTCCCAAAATCCATAAAATATTAAAATGCTGAAAATAAATTCTAAGTCTCCACTGTGTAGAATCCTGTTAAAAGGATTCTGACTCCCAACTTCTAGATCGGTAAATAGTTTAAGTTGCAGATTTAATTATAGATTATTAGGTAGGATGATGGTATACACATACTTAGTATTTTTGCAAGGAAGGTGATTCTCATCACTTAGTTTGATTAAGCCACCCTAACAAAGCAATCTTTGATAGGAGGCATCATCCGTTGGCGATTTGTATCTCAAGCTAAGTTATTAAGATGCCCTACTCACAATCACACTTAGTGTCTTAAGAAGGTAACTTCAATTGCTTAGTTTGTCTGAGCCACACCTATTGAAGTGATCTTCTCCAGGAGGCATTTCCCGTTGGTAATTTGTATTTCAATCAAACTAAGGAATGACTACCCGTTTAATACACTCTTAGGTTGAATGATTTATTCTAACGGGACTGTATTCGTCTAATCTCACAGGATATCACATGCTCATAAGTCCCTATTAGAGTGAATCAACCAATCTAGAATACTACTGGGAACTAGTAGTATGGGTATACTAGGCTACACTACCCAATGATCAAGGTTCAATAAGTCTACTTAGTAAGACAAGGAATTATCAAGACCATAGAAGCCTAAGCTAATAGGTAAGTCCTATACAAGGTTCCACTAAAATGTGATCAAGGATCACTTAGCATGGATTCTACCACAAGGAGAAGTATCATTCTAATGTCTTAAGTGATTCCTACCATGAGGGGTTAAGATCAATCTCTAAGATTATGAGATCTTCTAAGCTTCTACCTCAATGAGTCATACAAGGTTCTCCTATCTCAAGTATATTTAATTTAGGTCTTTTAAATACTTCAAGATGATCTTATAAAGAGATGCTCAAGATCTCTCATCTTAAATTCTAATAATAACAATTTAGGTTCTATTTCATAGTTAGGTTTAGAATGATCAGATCAGATGATTAAGTCATCTGATCATAACTTAATCTAAGATTATGGGATTTAAATTAAGAATGTTATTAAGGTTTTAGATTACTTACTAAATCAAGAGGATTTTTATAAATCTCTTATGCTAATAATCTTATTTAGGAGAAAATCTAAGATATAAAGGTTTGATTCAGATTAGGCAATCATATAACCTTATTAATAACTTTATCATGTCTACTCAAATGTTTAGAATCAATATAAACTCAGATGTATGATTGGAAACATGTCAAGGTAACTGTCTTATAATCAACCACTTTAGTTAAGGTTCTTAAGGGTTTGGACCTCTGTGGGGCCCCCGTACTGACAATAGGAAGTACGGTGCTCCAACTGTGGCAAATCCCTAGCTTAAGTAAAATCAGGTGAAAACCCAACTTGCCTTAAGCTAAGTACTTATCACTAGAATACTATAAACATTCATCAATATACATACAAATATCAAGGTGGCGGAAGCAATAGGTGTGTAGTAACATCCACAAGTATAACATAGTAGAGGAAAAGGAGAACAATATAGTAACTCATCACAATGTAGAAATGAAATACATCTAGAATTAATTATTATAAATTGAATTTAAAAGAAAATGCAAAGGTCTCTCTACCTCACTGAAAAATAGAAATGCAAATCTATCTAAGCAGCAGCAACACGATCCTCCTCCTGAACCTGCTCCTCGTTTACAGCACTGCCCACAAATAAGTCTGAATTTGACATTTGTCGGTATCACAAATTCCAGGGCCCCAGCCAACAAAACAAAAAGATTACAGTTAGACAATTGTCTAAGTACATTTTAGGCTAGTTTACTGAACTGAGTAGTTAAAGATATCACATTTAAATTTATAAAGCATGCAAGCTAACTATGGGAGCAACAAGCCATGAAGAAATGGGGTAACTATAAATTATTCATTTATGGTAAGCAACTAGTATGTAAAATAGTATACAATACAGAATAAATAAGGTGAGGCTAAAAGCTAAAAGTAACAGCAGCTATAATACAATTCTGAACCTAACATGCTTATGATCACATTGAAACATACTGATTATAAAAGAAGATAATTACTAAATATAACATGAAATTCTAATATCCTAAACATGACAATATACATAAGTAAGCCATAGGATTATACATACAACATGCTAGTTAATACCAAAGAAAAGAAAAGCCACTGAGACATGTGGCAAAAATAGAGCAATCTATGCAATGTAAAGCCATTGAGACATATGGCAAAGCAAGCAAGTACTGTAAGTAAGGCCACTAAAGTATGTGGCAAAGCAAATAGAAAACAAGATTGAAAAATTGAACTAGAGTAGCAATAAGCCTAAGCCATAGTACTGCCATACCATCCAATATGCCATACAGGGTCTCCAAGATCAATTAATACCCTGCCTAGACATCCAAATCTGCTAGGCCTGGGTCCATCTTATACAATACTAGTACTGAAGAGGCAAACTAAGTTAGGACATATTCTACTAATTGACAACACTACAAGTACCAAATGAATGATATGCTTTACAAATACTAACTTAAGATGTATCCTCCATATCCTAAGTTCTCCTATTATGCTCAAGGGATAAGGCTCAATATCCAAGGTATGCCAAGCAAATCTAGTCAAAGTAAGTAAGAGAATTAATATAGACTTATGTGATATCTGCTATTGTCTATTTATCCAATCTAACTACTCTGAGAAGGTACAAGTTTAGGATCTCCAATATCCATCTATCGAGTAGAATCTCAGATTTACGTCCTTAAAGTTAAAATTAGAACTTAACAAGTTCTAACACATAATCATGTGACAACTATAAAATTTAAGTAAATAAATCAACGACTTAATTTGTTAATATTTTACTCTCTTACCCAAATCTTGATTAAGTAAATCAAGATTTAAGGATTTGGGACCTAAACCCCACTTTAGTGTTTAAATCCTAAATCCAAGGTGGTGTTTTGACTAGGATCTAAGGTTCACCCTTGATACCCACATTAAAGGTAAAGAATCCTTTAAGCTGAAAGATCCAATAGCTAAGAACTTAGTGAAGGCTTGTTCTACTGATTATAAGATAAAATAATCCATTAAAAACTTAAGAATCTAAGATCTATATCCAACCTTTTGGATAATTTCATTATCTTATGGATTGGATCTTACTATACCCACATGGAAGGTTTCAAAGGATTAAACAATGAATCATTTAAGGAATTTCAATTGGAGATAGTTCAATTTCAAGTAGAAGGTCTAAAGTCTAAGATCTAAAATCTGATTATGTGATCACTTTAGACTTAAGCTAGGTTTTTAAATTAGATTTTACTAATTGTGCTTTCTTTTGGCATTTAAGCTCATAGGTTAACTTAATTGAACTTATTAATTTGAGATTTAATATTGAAAATTATTGGATTCAATTATTAAGGCAAAATGACCCTTTTATGATCACTTAAGATCTAAGTATTTTAATTAAGATTAAATGAAGATTAAATGAAGATTTCTTAATTTAATATGAACATTATTAATATTATTAGCTTAAGAGTTCAGAGAACATTAATAATCTAATTAAGGATAATTTACTGAATTTCCCAAAGTTTAAGAGGTACTTAAACACATCTTGGCCAAAATGACCAAAATACCCCTAATAAGGCTAAAATTAGGATTTTAGGGTTTAGTTCTCCAATTTAAATCTAATCTATTCTAATGTGTTTTATATTGATTAATGAAGTGGGAAATACACTATCTTAGGTTTTGACAACCTAATTAAGCTAATTAACACTAATCATATTTTTAGGCCAATTAGAGTGATTAGTGAATTTAGGGTATTCTAGGATAATCCAACCTTACACTTAGGTTCTAATAGACTTAAGATGACATTAGGAACTAACCTACCCAAAATCAGAGACTAATTTAGGGTTTAATTCACTAATCCTTAATTAGGGTAATTAAGGAGTGATTAAGAAAATTAAATGTCCAAAATTAGTTTTAAGGGTCTGAAATTGTTCTCTAGGGTTTACTGAGTAATCAGAGCACTTAATCAATTGATTTGGTTATTAATTGAATTTATTATGATTTAATTAAAATAGAAAAGGTTTAATCAATTATATTAAATCCAACCATTGAGTCAGTGATTTTATTTTATATTTAGATTCCTTGCATTTTTCTGATTCAAATAGTATATTGGATCATACCATTTGGATTAGTATAACTAAAGTTATTTAATTAATTTAATCTGCATGTTTATTTAAATAAAAACTTTAGGATTTGATTTATGAAATAATTTCCTTAAGGATTTTAATTCCAAAATCCTTTTTATTAATCCGGTCGGCCAAATTCCAAAACACGCGGGTCACGGTTCGGCCCGACCTGTGACTTCATCCTCTTCCTTCGGCTGGCACCCGAAGCCCGGTGCCCTAAGGTTAGCTCCCAATGCGCAATTCTCCACACTCCGGCTACACCATGCCCTGATCTCGACGGCTACTCCATCCCTAACTCCAGACGCGTTGATTAAACCCAGAAGCCCCAATTGGGAGGCACCGGATCACCTGGGGACTACTCGCCCGAAGCATCTCTTAAGGCACACCTGTGAGGAGTGAATTCTCCTCTCAGAGGCCACGGATTGCGACCGTCTCGATCCCTACACATTCAGGGACCTAAGAGGAAGCGATAGGGTGAGTCGAGGAGTTCTGGGATGGTCTGGATCAATGGGGTGCTACTTCTGGTATTTTGCCGACGAGAGCTGCGACTTGATAGATCGAGTCCAGTTGAATCGATCGATCTTATCGAACCCAGCCTTCGATATGGTTCGACAATTATCATCGATAGCTTCTACTACCTATTAGACGACTAATCGCCTTGAGGGAATGCAGCATTTGGGCAAATTGGCTCGACTGGCAGTGCACACTCAGACGGCAGATACGCCGTTTGGCCCACTGCCAGGCCTCGCCAAAAGACTCTAACGTCTACTAGGAAGTTAGGGAGAGGTCCTAACGCAACATCCAGGATTAGAGAGGAAGCGAGTCGAGCTGAAACTAGCTCGACAGAGGAGTTAGGACATAAGCTGTACCTGAAGACGGGGGACGGCTGCGACAGAAGCAATGCATGTAGCTCCGGCTACTTCTAATGGTTGCAGAAGCTCTAGCAAGGGGATCTGAACGCCAAACCTCACCCTCTATCAACAGACGTAGTAGGTCTGGTCACCGGGTCGCTGAATGCTCCAAAGCACGCACCAGGGGAAATTGTGGCGATCTCAACAAGCAAAGGAGGTCACTGGGGCACACCGAGGGTATTTATAGGCGTTAGGAGCTATGGGGGTGGCTTTCTAAGTTCGTGTCTGGAGTATAGGCTCGGGCCGAGGGCTCTTTCCATTTTCTCACAATTAGGAGGGTCCAAGCCTCCCGGGTCGCACTACTAGGCTCGACCATTCTCGGAAAGGCACTAACGGTCTAGGTGACCTGGCGAGGGGACTGGCAGACATGGTTACGTGGCTTGGTACTACGAAATTTCCTCTGTCGGGCTGCATCGCTGCGAGAATGAAGATCCACAGTGGTAGGGTTCGTCTCTGCCGTCTGATCATGAGATTGTTGAGGATAGACGGCCTGATGCAGCCCATACTTAACCAAAACGCGGATTAAATCCCGTGCGTCGGATGACAGATGCCGATCGGGCAGATTGGATTCGATCAAGGCGAGTGTTATGAGAGCCGTTGGATCGGGAGCACTAAGATGCGTGCTATTGCATCGGGTGGCTTTTACGCATGCGCCGCTATCGGGACCCCGCAGCGGATCTGCCGTGGTCCCGACAACGAATCCCGCCATTTTATTTTTTATTAAAATTTTATTTAAATATAATAAAACCTAATTAAATAATATATAATTATTCTTAAATATTCTAAATCCAATTTAGGACCAAATGAGCTCCGAAAATTCCAAAAAATTTACCCTTAGCTAATTAGGGTATGAGAAATTCAAAAAGGAAAACAGATTTTGATTTGGAGGTTAAATTAATTTAAGTATTTTTCAGGGCTTAAAAATAACCAAAAATACTAAATTTTTCATTTTTAGCTCTGATTGATCCCAAACTTCTAGGGGTAGGTTAAAATGGAATCAAAATTAAAGCTTATATTGGCCTAATTAATCTAAATTTAGCTAGGGTAACAACTATGGTTGTTACAACCTCAATTAATTAGATTAGGATTTGACCCCTATTCTTATTCAATTAAGATCATGTGTTTGATTAATAATCAATGTCAAATCAATGAGTTAAGGGTGTGCTATTGGTGGCAATCTCAGACCTAGATCAAGTCTTAAAAGTTTGATCAAAGTCCTAAGATTTCTTAAAATTAATTATGAGGGTTAAGTTCTCATTTTTTTAATTTGTTCAATATAAACATCATGGGTTTACACAAATGATTTTAATACATCTAACTTACTGCTATACATCAAATTAATAAGAAATTTTTAGAATAATAGAGAACACTTAATGTTAATCAAATCCTAATTCAATCCAAAAGGGATTATCACATAAGTTTAAATCCAACCATCAGAATTCCACATAACTTGGCATACAAGTTCTACATCACCATACCATCAATCAGAAACTAAGTTTGCCAAGATCCAGTGATTACAAACCCTAATATTCACTAATAATGGTTTAACAAGATTATGGTATAATTTGAAATACAAAGATTAGAAATTAATTCACTTAGCACATGCATTCTACTTATCATAAGCAAATTAATGGCACCTAAATATGCAATTTGGATAAGTAGAATTACTAATCAACCTTAATCAAGATCTGGAATAATTAAGCAAAAATAGAAATTCTAGCCACCAGATGTGTAATATTTTTCTATATTCAAATTCATGATGATTTTTTTATCATTTTCAAATATGATATCAAAGGATTTGGACCAGTAGATTAAAAGTTATTCAATTAATACAATCTGTATTTTTCTGATTTAATTTTCCTATGATTGGATTAATTGGATTATTTCCCTTAAGGAAAATAATTCCAATTAATCGGATTAATATAAATGGGCTCGGCCCATTAGCCGAACCGCGCAGGTCGACCGGGGCCCGAGACACCCGGGACTATCGCACCGGGCGGGTCACAGGTCAGCCCGACCCGCACAGCACTTCGTCCCTGAGCCTTCGTCCCGACGGAGTCTCCCGATTAGGGATACCCTAATTGGCCAATTCTGGCGCCTGCTGACCATGGCACGACCGGCGATTGATTGCTACATGTTCACCATGGTCAGACGCATCGAATGGGACCCGAAGCCCCCTATGAGATGGTCTGGATCGGCCGGACCTTACCCACCCGATAGCTCCTCTAATGGAGCTACTATGGGGAGGCAATTCTCCTCACATAGGCCATGCCAGACCCCAGGATCGATCCCTGCACTATCAGGGAGGTGAGGCGGATCGAAGTCCTCTGGTCTGAGGGTCTGGGACAGTCTGGATCATCAGGTCCTTACTCGACAGAGATGATCCTTAAGGGACTTAGCCCGATCGATCATATCGATCAATCGGGGCTATCTTATATCTCGATTTCGATACCAGTGAGTTTGTTTTAACAATATGCATACCATCGAATCAAGAGGAGGATGGTCCAAGCCTCATTGGCTTGAAACCTACAAACGGGGTTACCTGGTTCGACAGGGGAGATAGGGATGACCGACAGAGGGCTCGGCTGGCTCTGGCTAAAGTTCCAGACAATACAAAGGTTCTTAAATACTAGCAGAGCCTACTATCAGCGGGTTGAAGCTCCTGGGATCGCCTATGCAAGCTAGAGAGTTCGGCAATTGCGGAGCATGCAGAGAGCTCAATTGACCAACAAGGATCAATCAGAGTGAAGCTGAGGCTATTTATAGCCTTGGCCAAGGGTTGGGAAGCATCTGGAGGGCTGGCTCGGGCTGGAGAGGACCCGAGAGGTCGGGCCATGGCCGAGCTCTCAGCTTTCCTAATTGAGCTTGATGAATCCATAAATTATATCTAAAATAAAGGGGAAAATTCATTTATTTAAGATATTTTTGCTGCTCCTAAATCAATTTTTTCTATCTTTTTCAGGAAAGGAATCTAAATGAGCTTTAGGGCATTTCTGTAATTTTTCTAAAAAAATAAACAAAGAATTCTGCTACAGCGCGTTGCAGCGCGCGATCGCGCGCCGTAGTGGGTTGCAGCGGAAACATTTAAACTATATTAAATAGGCTCCCCACTAATTGAATAGTGATTTTTGCGGAATTCACCGCTACAGCGCGCGGTCGCGCGTTACAGCGGTTTACCGCAAAAATACTTATAATTATTAAAAGGGGGCTCAACTAATTGAATAGTGATTTTTGCGGAATTCACCACTACAGCGCGCGGTCGTGCGCTGCAGCGGTTTACCGCGAAAATACTTATGATTATTAAAAGGGGGGCTCAACTAATTGAATAGTATTTTTTGCGGAATTCACCGCTACAGCGCGCGGTCGCGCGCTGCAGCAGTTTACCGCGAAAATACTTGACTTTATAAATCGGGCCGTCCAACTAATTGAACATTATTTTTTGCGGAATTCACCGCTACAGCGCGAGGTCACGCGCTGCAGCGGTTTATCGCGAAGGACTGAGCTATATAAATCGGGCCGCCCAACTAATTGAACAGTATTTTTTGCGGAATGGACCGCTACAGCTCGTGGTCGCACACTGCAGCGGTCTGCCGCGGAAATATTTCTCTTTATAAAATCTGGAAAAAGAACTAATTGAAGAATGTTTTTCGCGGAATTTCCCGCTCCAGCGTGCGGTCGCGTACTGCAGCGGTCTACAGCGGAGGACTTGGCTAAATTGCTAAGGACCAGGGTATGCTAAAGCACGCCGCAGCACGCTGTAGCGTGCTGCAGTGGCCCGCCGAAATTTTTCCCAGACAATGCATTTAATGCGGCTGGAGACATGACTTTTATCCTGAATGTTGTCTCCAGCCATCATTTCCTGCAGTAGCCATTTTTGTAAGCTGTGAGGTGATGTTGTGGCTAAAGAAATGAGATTATTATCACATCACCCTAAATTAAAAATTAATGCAATGATGAATTCAGCATTTTTATGGAAATTCTGGTTATTTTGGAAGAGAGGAGCATGCACCCCCCCCCTCCTATAAATACCCCTCCTCTTGACTAGAGGAGGGTTCACAATCTTAGCAAAAATTTGCTAAGTAAAGAGGAGAGCCAAAGGAAGAGAGAGCTCCCCAAGGGTGGCAAGGAAAGCTTTTGCAAAGGGAGAAGAGGAAGAAGGTAGCACTAGCAACCTAAAGAGAGGATAATTAGAAGGAGAAGAAGAATTCCGGAGAACTTCTACGGAGCGTTCCTAGTATCTTCTAAACTCAATCTTGTATTTTCTTTTTAGTGACCATGAAAGAGTCTTTATTTATGTATGTGTCTTCTTTATTTTCTTGTGTAATGGGTAGCTAAACTCCCTTTGGGGAGGGTTGGGATGAAGTCCCATGATGCATTATGTAATATTATTGTATGAATATTTTCCCTCAAGCATAATATATTTGTGATTTTAATGCCTTACTAAGAAATTTTCATCTAAATTAGTCTTGATGTGTTTATGAGGAAAGAACTAAGAAAATCCAAGATCTAATTGTCTTGTGCTCCTTATCTCACCTTAGGTTGGATGCTAGATTTTGAGTGCATGGAAGCTTGGAACCATGTGAAAATATTCTTGAGCTCAATGCACCTCAACCTAAGCTCAATCTAAGAGTTGATGCAAGTGAAGTTAAGACCCACTAAATGAGCTCCTTAGCTCCACATAATTGAGATTGAGTAATGAAATATTGAGTGCTCATGAACTAAGTGACATAGTCGTTGAGCCCAACATGTGATTCTCTCATCTCAGCTATGTGAGATGCGAAGTGATGCTCGTAGTGGAAAATTAATGCTTGTGAGATCCTAAGATTTAAGGAAATTTAAACTTTCCTTAAATAAGGAGAAAATGAATTAACCTTAAATCTCAAGAATCTTACAAGAATCTTTGTGCTAAAGTAGAACCGAATGTGAATTCATTTTGTGCACGAGATTTGAACTTGTAAGCCTTTGAGCTAGACTAAAGGATAATAATGTGCAGTTGATTTTAATTAAACTAAATGATAAAGCTTGAGAAACAAATCTACACAAGTATTATATCATTGCATGTGGGATGGGCCCAACTCTCCTCTTTTTTTAAATCTTGTTATTTACTTAGTGAATATTCGTGCTAATTTTAGACCAACCAACCAATACATACTATAGCTTAAACATTAGTGAGAATATATGTACTTTAGTGCCAAATCAACCAATTCTCCGTGGTTCGATAAATTCCCAAAAAGTCACACTTTTCACTTATTACTTCAGACCACGTACACTTGCGTGCAAGCGCAGACGTGTATTTACAATCTGTCAAGTTTTTGGCACCGTTGCCGGGGAATTGGTTTTTGATTTGAACTAAAGATAATCTATAAGTAGCTAGCGATTTAAGCATTTGATATTTTTTTATATTAGTAGTTTTATATTTTTCTATTGTAATTATCAAGCTAACATTTTATATTTCTTTTTGTTTATTTTCATTTCCAAAATATATTTGTTTGATCTTTCTTGCTAAACCGTTCTTGATAAGCTTTATTGAAACTTGTATGAGTAAAAGAGTCTGTACTGAATATCTGTTTGATCCTGAAATAGAATGAACATACTTACAAGCTAGGTGAGAACAAAACTTATCAAACCAACAAGTTGTGATGGACACTTTTACTGAAAACTTAGAAGAGCCTAGGGGTAAAGCACTGAGAGATTATGCACTACCCACTGTTAGGGGCATTCCCCATGCGATTGTAAGGCCGAATATAGAAGCCCATAATTTTGAAATCAAACCCTCTATGCTGAGTATGGTACAAAACAATCAGTTTGGGGGATTAGCCACTGAAGATTCAAATTTACATATTTCAACTTTCCTCGAAATATGTGATACCTTCAAGTTTAACGGCGTCTCCGAAGACGCAGTTAAATTGAGGCTATTTCCTTTCTCACTGAGAGATAGAGCCAAGAGTTAGCTCAGCTCTTTACTAAGCGATTCTATCCGTACTTGGGACGATTTGGCTAAGAAATTCTTAGCCAAATACTTTCCTCTGGCTAAAACTGCACGGTTGAGAATTGAGGTCACCAACTTTACTTAGATGGAAGGTGAGACTCTCTATGATGAGTGGGAACGCTTTAAGGAGTACCTCAGACGCTGCCCGCATCATGGGTTCCCTCTCTGGATGCAAATGCAAACCTTTTACAATGGTTTGAATGCTCCGACGAGGACACTCATTGATGCAGTCACCGTGGGATCCATTAGTAGAAAAACCCAAGAGGAAGCCTATGACCTCTTGGAAGAAATGGCAAACAACGCTTATCAATGGCCTTCTGAAAGGCTTAAAAAAGAATCCATTAAAGTGAATGAGTCAAATCAAATAACAGCTTTGCAACAAGAAATTCATGCCTTGAATGAAAAGATAGAAAGGATAAATGTATACGTGGTTTCTGAGGTACGATGTGAATTGTGCAGAGGGAGACATAATAGTGAGAGCTGTAACTTGAACAACCCTTTTGTACAAAACAACACTGAACAAGTCAACTACTTAAGAAATAGCAACTAAACAAATAATCCATACTCCAACACATACAATCCAGGATGGATGAACTACCCAAATTTCTCATGGAGTAATAACAACAACAATGCAAATCAATATGGGGGGAATTCATCCAACCAATAAGGCACAAATTATAGTAACAATAGCCACAACTATCAGCACAATCTAGAAGGGGCATTCAATGCATTTAAGACCGAAATAACCCAGTTCATGCGCCGCACTGAGGCAACTATCACACGTCATGAGGCTTCTATCCAGGGAATAAAAGCCTCCCTTAGAAATATTGAAACTCAATTGGGGCAAATCTCCAAGTAGCTGACCTCTCGGTAGCAGGGGGCTTTACCTAGTTCTACTGAAAGAAATCCAAGGGAATTAGTGAGTGTGATATATTCTGAAAATGTACCAGGAGAAATAAATGATGAAATTGAGAGAGCAATAAATTTTGAATTAGAAGTAGATGAAGGAATAAAAGGGAATGATAATGAAAAGCTAACCGCACCCAAATATGACGATCCAGGGAGGTTATGCATTCCATGCATAATAAGAAATGAACTATTTATAGATCCCTTGTGCGATCTAGGCGCCTTAGTTAATGTTATGCCCTACCACATATATGAGCAATTAAAGGTAGGAGGGATGGAATACACCTCAATGATTCTAGAGTTTGCTAATCTTGAGTCCCTTACTCATCTGGGAATGATCAAAAATGTTGTTGTGGAACTAGGAAATTTCATTATTCCAACTGATTTTGTGGAGTGCGAATGGGACAAATGGAATAAAAATTCAACAATTATTTTTGGAAGACCCTTTCGCAGTATAATGAGCATCAGTGTTAAGAGAAAAATAAAAGTGATTGATTTAAAACACACTCTCTTTAAAAAGAAAAAAATAGAGGAAGAAATCAGGAAAAGAATTAGAACATCGCTTGAACATCCTTAGCCTATGGAAAATGAAACCGCCGGATCCATCGTATTAATCTTAAGAGAGTCTAGCTTAGGACGTTAAACGGAGCGCTTATTGGGAGGCAACCCAATAAAAAATAAAAATAAAAAATTTGCGCAACAAGCGCGCTGCAGCGGGTGAACCGCGCTTAAATGGCATCGCGACAAAGCACGGAACCATTTTCCGCCCGGGCGCACCCTAACCCACGATCGCACGCTACAGTGCGCTACTGCGCGCTGTAGCAGTTTGTCATGGTTTGCCCAGATTTTATGCCTTGGGAAAATACAGTCAACAAGTCATGACCCTTGGGTTTTCAAGGCAGTCAAAAGTTGCTGAAAAAGTTGCCCCCCCCCCCCCTTCACATGGATCACCACATTAATGGCATGGGGAAGACCATTAGACAATCTTCTCTTGCCTTGAATTTTTGGGCTATAAATAAGGAGGGAATGGGGGGTTATCCTTGCACATTCGCTTCATCTTCTTCAATCTCTTGATCATCTTAAAACTCTCATTCCAAGGCAATGTATTCCGAGAAGAAGGCAATCGCTAAGAAGGATGTTGAAGCTTCCTCATCCGGAGGAACTTTCAACACAAAGAGGTTCTCCTCGGCGGAGGCCGAGCACCATTTCACCTCTATCACTTCCCAATGGAAGTTGATCCCAGAGCGAAGCTTCAGCATTGCCTACCTTGTCCCTCATGATCAGGTCAATCCTAGAGGATGGCATGAGTTTGTGACCAAGAGAGCTCCCACATACACGACAATCATCCAAGAAGTGTATGCCAACGCTATTGACGCATCAGGACAGCAGATTTTCTGTCGAGGAAACAGTGTCACCCTAGGAATTGCTCAAATTGAGCAATTCTATGGGTTGGCGGAGGTAAGCTCTTGTTCATACTCTAATCTCTTGGACTCTCGTTTTGACCCCCGCGCTCTTGTTGAGGAAATCGTCAATAATGACACTGAGTGGGAAGGGGGACTCGCCAACATTCCTCGCTCTGAATTGACGGAGATGAGTAGTGCTTGGCTAGTCTTCATTTTTAGCTATGTCATGCCCTCGAGTCACTTAACTGAAGTGACCCATGCCCGAGCACTCCTTTTGTGCTCATTTGTTAGGGCAGGCGAAATCCGCATCTCAAACATTATCTTTGAGCAGCTTTGGAAAGCTCTCAAAGGTTCATGCGCAGCATTGGCCTTCGAGTCTTTGATTTATGGGTTATGCGAAGCCCAAGGGGTTAAGATCCTCTCCTCCGACACCATTGTTCCTCCCAGGGTTTCCCTGCACCCCTCGAACCTTAACATCCGGGCAAGTGAACGTAAATTTCCCAAGAAAAGATGGGGCAAAAGGGCGGAAGCGTCTGCACCTTCTGATTCGCGTCTCATGAACCAACTCTTGATGCACCTCCACAATCAAAATGCAGAGCTTAGTAAAGCTCTAGCTGCCGATATGGGGTTTTTCAAACATGAATACGTCCAACAGCTCCAATTCCAATCAGAATTCCATGAAGCCCTCGGGATATTATTTGATGATTGGAATTTGCACGGCAGACAAGACGCCTCCATGTTGCCACGGCCTCCCATCGGTGCACCCATACTGGAGACACATTACCCTACCGAGACGGCGTATGTGTCTGAGGAAGACAATGATGAGAACAAGGAAAATTAACTAGGTTGTATTTATTTATTTTTTTACTTTTTCTTTTTATCTTTATTGTAGTTTGTTTTTATTTTTAGATTGCAATTTATGAATTCTCCTATTCCCGTATTTAGTGAGTTATTCTTAAGTGACATATTTTTTCTGAATTTTTCAAAAGAAATGAAAAACACAAAATGCAAAAATCAAATGAGATATAAGTAAAAGAATGCTTAGCAAGAAAATGATTAAATGAATCAAATATGAGATTGAGGAATGAATGGAAAAAAATCTAAATCTCCAAAAAATTTAAATAAATGCTTGAGCTAAGTGTGGGGGAAGGCATAGGATTTAAACTTAAAAAATATGGTATGGATTTTAAATGGAGTGTACTAGGCTCCCGTAGGACTTCATGATCACAAAGATGTTAAGGATGAAGAAAAATATCTCTCCCTAAGGATGAAAAGAATAAAATATTTATGAAAAAAGGGAAGATGAAAAATATCTCTCCCAAGTGAACAAAATACGAAAGGATGAAGAAAAATATCTCTCATTTAAAAACTTTTCATCTTTGTAATTTATAAGAATGAGCACATATGGCACAACTCTAAGAATCTCTAAACCATGTCTTTAGTTTAAAAATCTAAAATGAATGGAACCCATCACCTATTATCAAGCATTAAAAAATTTAAATATTTGGAGATTTAGTGACTTAACCACTTTAGTGACTCAATTGAAAATATTAAGATTACTACGATGTTCATTTCATTTTCTGTTGCCATATACATATTTTTACTTATACTTATTTCAATTACATCATTATGACTTTCATCCATTCAAATACAGAAAAAATTATCATTTTGAGCTTACTCGAGGACGAGCAAGAATTTAAGTGTGAGAGTGTGATGAATCCATAAATTATATCTAAAATAAAGGGAAAAATTCATTTATTTAAGATATTTTTGTTGCTCCTAAATCAAAATTTTCTATCTTTTTCACGAAATGAAATCCAAAGGAGCTCTAGGGCATTTCTGCTATTTTTCTAAAAAAATAAATAAAGAATTTCGCTATAGCGCGCTGCGACGCGCGGTCGCGTGCCGCAGCGAGCTGTAGCGGAAACATTTAAACTATATTAAACAAGCTCCCCACTAATTGAATAGCGATTTTTGCGGAATTCACTGCTACAGCCCGCGGTTGCGCGCTGCAGCTATTTACCACGAAAATACTTATGATTATTAAAAGGGGGGCTCAACTAATTGAATAGTATTTTTTGCGGAATTCACCGCTACAGTTCGCGGTCGCGCGCTGCAGAGGTTTACCGTAAAAATACTTGACTTTATAAATCAGGCTGCCCAACTAATTGAACAGTGTTTTTTGCGAAATTCACTGCTACAGCACGCGGTCGCGCGCTGCAGCGGTTTATCATGAAGGATCGGGCTATATAAATCGGGCCGCCCAACTAATTGAACAGTGTTTTTCGCGGAATGGACCGCTACAGCACGCAGTCGCGCGTTGCAGCGGTCTGTCGCAGAAATATTTCTCTCTATAAAATTTGGAAAAAGAACTAATTAAACAGTATTTTTCGCGGAATTCCCCGCTACAGCGCGCGGTCGCGCGCTGCAGCGGTCTACAGCGAAGGACTTGGCTAAATTTCTAAGGACCAGGTGTAACAACCCAGAAGTTGTTACATGTCAATTAGTGAATCTAATTGACTCTAAATCTCTTTCATTACTCTTATAATAGAGTTAAAAGTCTCCACCTCAAATTTCGTACGAATTGGAGATCGTTTGTCGATTTCCAGCATTTCCTGGTTTTTCAGGTAATTCTAAAAATACCTAATTTAAATAGACTTCAGAATCAGAAACGGACTTCGCCATTGCATTCCTCACGCCTAAATTAGCTTAGGGTGAAATTTTGGTGAGTTTTGGAGAAAGTCAAAATTCTTGATTATTTTATTACATTTTCATAATTTGGTAATTAAAAAATTAAGATGGCTTCCAAATTAAAATTTGACTTCATTTTTGAGTCTGTGACCCTCAATTTAGCTGAAAAGTAATTTTTCAAAAAATTAATTTGGAAATATATTATCATGAAATTTTTAAATCTTCTAAATTAATCAAATAAATCAATATATATATATATATATATATATATCCAAATATATTTAAAAAAACACTCCCTCTTATCTTCATTTGGATCGGCAAGCCCTAAATCTTTCGGCCGACCCTATCTCCATACGCACGCGGTTCCTTCTTCGCCCCGACGCGTGGATCGCACCGTTGGTCGCTCCAATGGGAAGGCTCGAACCCATGCCGCCTCTACTCCTTATCAACGATCACTCATTCTCTCGTAAGGAGCATTGATAGAAAGGTAAGAAAACCCTAGCCGAGCCCTTTCTAGCCGAGCATCTTCTTTAGCCGATTCTCAAAGAAAAACGGTACTCCTCCCGATTCTTCCTTCTTATTATGGTTTGCATATGATCCATATTAATCTAGGGTTTATAAAATATTGGAAGAATGCATTATTGAATATTTTCTTTAAGATTTGTTCATATTCTATTTCGAATCTCTTAGATTACTGCTTCAAACTCATTTTTCGGCAAGGATATTAAGATGCTATCATATTAAAAGTGGTTTATTAATTACAAATATTCATGTTGCCTATTTTAGATTTCGAAAGCCAAAGTGTATAAGTTTTTCAAATTCAATTTATGGTCAAGGATTAATATGAATTTATTAGCTGATAATTATAACTTAAAGTGACATAATGCTATTTAAATGCAAATTGTTTGGGGCTCTATTTGGTGATATGAAGATCTAATTAGAGTTTTATATTCTATCTTTCCTATTATTATGTGATTTAAAGTGCACCTTGCTTATGACAAATCACCTCAAATGACTGCAGTTTTCTTTTTCTTCTTTTTTTCTTAATATCATCAAGATATTAGTGAATCATTAATTTGCAAAATCCTCATTAAAGAAAAGGAAACCAATTGTTTAAAAGATGATATTTCTATTGAGCATAATTCTTTTAGTTAATCAATATGATGAGAAATATCTATGAATGATTTAAGCTACCCATAAACCATAGGACTAATGAATATATATCACTAGTAATTTAAATTATCAAAAGTAATTGAATTCAAGTTTATGGCTTACTCATCTTTGTGAAATACTGAAATAAACATACCAATATTTTGCCTTTCCTTTGTTCCATCATTTGGTCATTAAGAATGCTTAATTTCATTGTTGAAGATGCAAATTTTTGGCACTACTCTTACTAATGCTATTGTTGATGATGTAATATTTCAAATTTTCTTTTCCTTGGACTCTAATTCTAATGTTATGAACTTTATGTCAAAACGCATTATAAACAACAATGTAGTTATCGAAAATATTATTTTTAATATTGAGTCCTTGATTGTTAATGCCATTAAGTTTAACATTGATGAATTAAATGCTATTGTTCCTTACATAGTGAATTGAAAATTTGCTATTCTTTATAATTCGTAATCAAAACTGTTGGGCTGCTCCTCTTGTCTTGATTACATATGCTTTGAATTAAATTATGATTTTTATAAATTGTTTTGTAGTAATCCTTAGTAACTATCATTTAGATATTATTAATAATGCAATGTTATCATTCAGTGTAATAAATGCAAAGTAATGGTTACCTTATATTGGATTCTTGTCATGCTACATATAATTGTAAAAGTAGCCAGTTCTAATAATACTTTGTTAGCAAATCATGTTGACATTGAGATAATTCCTTACATTATGCAATATTGTGTCTTTCCTAAGTGCTAGCAAATGCTTAACTGGCCTAGAACATTATTTATGATGCTAAGGGAGTTATAGTCCATCAATTTGGTCATCTTGATTATATGCTTTTCTTGGAGGAGTCTGTGATACATTAATCCTTTCATTTTATGTAATGATAATTTGAGATCCAAACTTTATACAAATACATGAATAATCGATAAAAGTGAAATCACAAAGCCTTACTTTAGTTAAGAGATGTGGAAATTGTACTAGGATATTTTTTTTGTATTCTTTAATTAGTACAGAAGTTGAACTATATCATGCAATATGTATTTGGGAAATTTCATATGATGTCATTTTGAGAATGTAAAATCAATGAAATATGAAAAATATGGTCATCCCTCTTATTGGGATTATATACTACCCATTAATTATAAGAGATTGGATGTTGCCATCAAATGAATAAGATTCAAGATGCTCCCATGTAAAGTATGAATCAAATTGCTGTCTTATATTTAAAGCAAGTGCTGTCCTTTATGATACTATCTTAATTATTTGCTGCCATGTCATCTAAAGTAATGAAGGAAGAATTGCTTTCTTTATTTTCTTTATATAAAGAATCAATTACTGCTATTAATTAAATGAATGATGCCATCATTTCCATTATAAGATCAATAGGATATTAAAAATGATGCTGTAATTTCTGAGATTAAATTGTTACTATCAAAAAAAAAAAAAAAAGAACACTTGCTATCATCAATTTCAATATATTGTCTTTACTGAATACAAATACTATGCTTTAAATTTAGATATTGATATAGAATGCTCAAATAGATGATGTAAAACTTCACATCATTAGAGGGGTATTAATGTTTAATGTGTGCTTATAAATTTTTGTATTTTAGTTATGACAGGTAGATTTATTGGTGCGAAATAATGAAAGTAAGTATAGGAACCGCCATTATACATATGATTAAATGATAATACCTTTAGTATAAAGAGATTATAAAGTACTGCAATGTTACCAAATATGATTAAATGCTGAATACAAATGGAAACATTTAGTAATGCTGATTCATTTCAGCTTTATTTATGAATTCAGAATTTAGACTGAGAACCATTGAGTGCTGGATACAAATAAGCTTCAGTCCTAACTATTACTGTTGAATGTTGAGAATGTATACTTCTTTACTTTATATAGTGGAATACTGCTGCCTTTTTGGTTTCCATTTGCTGTGTGATATTTTGCTGCCATGAATCAAACCACTGCCATTTATTTTCATATAGATTCAACAATGCTGCATGTATTTTAGGAGATATAAATGCTGATAATTATCTGAAGTATTGTCAAATGCTGGTATGAATATTGGAAATAATAAGTGCTATCATTCAAATGCATTTAATTAAAAGGCATTAAGCTTACACTTTTAAATATTCTTGTTCCATATGATTTAGTAATAAAAGTAAGAATAATGACTACAATTTTAAATTGTGAAATCCAAATGATGTCTTTCTTTTAGAAAAAAATCATATGCTGCCATTGAAATCAAATGAATTTGGTTTTATATGTAAATGCTAACTTTAAATGATATTATTCCTTGCAGGTTGAGTAATAGAATTAATACAAGCATACTAAATTAGACGCTATGTGCAAAAAGTCACATATTATTGCTCTTATAAATTGCTGATTTTAGTCAGTATCTCTTTTATTTAATGTTTAATACAAGAAGTAAATAGTAAATTGCTTAGTTTGATTTTATGTATTTAAAACTTCTGTAGGATTGGAAATGAGCAATCCTGTAAAAAGGATTGAACTCTATTTTAAAACTGGAATTAAACTCTATTTTAGAACTGGAAATGAGCAATCTTGTAAAAAGGATTGAACTCTATTTTAAAACTAGAATTAAACTCTATTTTAGAACTGGAAATGAGCAATCCTGTAAAAAGAGTTGAACTCTATTGTAGAACTGGAAATGAGCAATCCTGTAAAAAGGGTTGAACTCTATTGTAGAACTGGAAATAAGCAATCCTATAAAAAGGATTGAACTCTAATTTAGAACTGGAGATTGATTGTGAAAATTGTATATTTGAACACAAACAAAGGAGACTCTGCTAAAATTTCTAAGAATTTTAAGACTTAGAATTTTTTCAAAAAAATTTAATATTCAATTCAAAACATTCATTTCAATTATTCATTTTGAATTTTAACTCTCCATCAATTTGACTGAAAATAATAGTTTCTTTCTTTAAATAAGCTTTCCCTTTATTTCAAATTGAATTATCTTTCAAATTTCATGAAAATAAATTTGCAATTCATTCTACTTTTATTGAAATTGACTTAAGATCAAAATATTTATAAGTCAATTTGGAGTTTAATTAAACTCTAATTATAGAGTAGATTATTAAAGTTTAGATAACAAGAAGATATCACATACTTTACAATTTTTGTAATCCATTGAATGCTTGCATAGCTTTGAGCCCCATTTTCTTGAACATGTATTAAAGATACTTGTACATAAATAAAGATTTTTTTAAAATTTTAAAGGGGAATGCTTTATGGCAAATTGAGTACAAAAGAAAGCGCTTATATTAGACTTCACATTTTAGAGAGGGTAAATGTGAATGTTCGTCTTCCCCACTGTATCTGGTTAAGTAGATGTGCTTAACTCCTCGCTCATTCTATTGTGTACTCCTACAGAATGAGGTAATTCTAATTGTAACATTAACTAATGATATAAGAGATTCTTTTACAAAGTGTAAGATCTCTTCATAGCTGTTTAGTTATGCTTTCATATCATAAGTCCTAGACTATGATCATCTTAGATTGAGAATCTAAGATACTTTCTCATTTTCATTACACTCTCTATTTTCAGTATTATGTATTGCTTACTTCAGTTTAATTTGAATACATTGTATGTTGCTAAACTTCAATTAATGCTTTATTGTATGTTAATTGCTTACTTAGCATACTTTCCAATTGATCATATATATTGCTTATATTTCATGCACATATTAGTTTCTAGCCTTTAAAATACTTTCCCTTACCAATTTTCAGTAATTGGCTAGAACTAAAATAAAAAGTGAGTATTTTTACTCAATGATTTTCATACTGTTTTCCTTACAGTTGTGCTCATTCCTTTGCCCATACCTTATAGCTTTTACTGCACCACTGTATACTTAAATTGTAAAACATAATTGTGATATCTTGTTAATTTAAAAATATAACCAATTTTAAAATGTGCGTAGACATTTTAGTCTAACTACTCTTTTCTTTTCTTGGCCTTGCCCTATCATATTTAAATACTAAAATATGATAGATCAAGAGCCCTTTTATTCAGGTGATGCAGGTTCAAGTACTTGAGGAAATTTTAAAGAAATCTGCTTCTGCTTAATCATATATAGCTCACTTGTATTTGCCATATTTTAAGAAGGCTTGTAATAATTTGAATGCTTAAGTTGCATTTACTTTCATTTGTTAATCTGTGTTATAACTTCTATATTTAAAACTGCTTGGGATGAATGAGTGGAATTATCTAATTTTTAGTATTATAAATATTTACAATATTGCATTTATATGTATCTCCATTTCATTCATTTTTAACTTAACAAATGCTCATAAAGAGATTTGGCCACTTAGCATCAGCACTTGATTTGTTTTCTTCTAATCAAGTGTTGGGTGCTAAGGTAACACCCCAATATCTGGATTAATCTTCTATCCAATTATTGGGGCCGTTACACCAGGGTATGCTAAAGCACACCGCAGCATGCTACAGCGGCCCGCCGAAATTTTTCCCAGACAATGCATTTAATGCGACGGGAGACATGACATTTATCCTGAATGTTGTCTCCAGCCATCATTTCCTGCAGCATCTATTTTTGTAAGCTGTGAGGTGATGTTGTGGCTAAAGAAATGATATTATTGTCACCTCATCCTAAATTAAAAATTAATGCAATGATGAATTCAGCATTTTTTATGGAAATTCTAGTTGCTTATGGAAGAGATGAGCATGCAGCCCCCCCCCCCCCTATAAATACCCGTCCTCTTGACTAGTGGAGGGTTCATAATCTTAGCAAAAATTCCCTAAGTAAGGAGGAGAGCCAAAGGAAGAGAGAGCTCCCCAAGGGTGGCAAGGTAAGCTTTTACAAAGGGAGAAGAGGAAGAAAGCAGCACTAGCAACCTAAGGAGAGGATAATTAGAAAGAGAAGAAGAATTTCAGAGAACTTTTACGGAGCATTCCTAGTATCTTCTAAACTCAATCTTGTATTTTCTTCTTAATGACCATGAAAGGGTCTTTATCTATGTATGTGTCTTCCTTATTTTCTTATGTAATGAGTAGCTAAACTCCCCTTGGGGAGGGTTGGGATGAAGTCCCATGATGCATGATATAATATTGTTGTATGAATGTTTTCCCTCAAGCATAATATGTTTGTGATTTTAATGCCTTACTAAGAAATTTTCATATAAATTAGTCTTGATGTGTTTATGAGGAAAGAACTAAAAAAATCCAAGATCTAATTGTCTTGTGCTCCTTAGCTCACCTTAGGTTGGATGCTAGATTTTGAGTGCATGGAAGCTTAGAACCATGTGAGAAAGTTCTTGAGCTCAATGCACCTCAACCTAAGCTCAATCTAAGAGTTGATGCAAGTGACGTTAAGACCCACTAAATGAGCTCCTTAGCTCCACATAATTGAGATTGAATAATGAAATGTTGAGTGCTCATGAACTAAGCGACATAGTCGTTGAGCCCAACATGTGATTCTCTCATCTCAGCTATGTGAGATGCAAAGTGATGCTCATAGTGGAAAATCAATGCTTGTGAGATCCTAAGATTTAAGGAAATTTAAACTTTCCTTAAATAAGGAGAAAATGAATTAACCTTAAATCTCAAGAATCTTACAAGAATCTTTGTGCTAAAGTAGAACCGAATGTGAATTCATTTTGTGCACGAGATTTGAACTTGTAAGCATTTGAGCTAGACTAAAGGACAACAATGTGCACTTGATTTCAATTAAACTAAATGATAAAGCTTGAGAAACAAATCTACACAAGTATTATATTATTGCATATGGGATGGGCCCAACTCTCCTCTTTCTTTAAATCCTGTTATTTACTTAGTGAATATTCATGCTAATTTTAGACCAACCAACCAATACATACTATAGCTTAAACATTAGTAAGAATATATGTACTTTAGTGCCAAATCAACCAATTCTCTATGGTTCGATAAATTCCCGGAAAGTCACACTTTCCACTTATTACTTCAGACCACGTACACTTGCGTGCAAGCGCAGAGGTGTATTTACGACTGTTAGAGCTCGGCTGGGTCATGAGGCCCGACTAGGACCGATATGCCCTTGAGGGAAGATCCCCAACGGCCTGCTGAGGTGGACTGGGTAGTGGGGGACCAGCCAAGCTGTCCAGGATCCAAAGGATTCCTTCAGTCGGTCGTCGGCGTGGCGAGGACAAAAATCCACAGTGCGGGTGCGTTGTGGGCCGTCTAATGAATCGATCGGGACCGCGAAACGGTCCTGATCCTTCGGATCCCAACGGCTGGGTCCAATTGAATCCACGTCGTAGGATTTACGGGATGCATCTAACGGCAGATCTGCAGTTCCGTGGAACCAGATTCGGACCGTGGAATCTAAGGGTTCGACGGTGAGATCAACGGGACCCCGCTGTCGCGTGACCCGGGCTCCACAGTGAATCGCCCGCGGTCCGCACAGCGGATCCCGGCTGTTAATTTAGTTTAAAAGATATTTATGCAATTATGAAATGTTGGAAACCCTTAAGTGCAATAGGACCATTTTAATTTAAATTGAATTATGGTCCAAATGATTTCCAAATTGCACCAAAATTTCTCCCCTAGCTAATTGGGGGGTGAGAAATTCAAAAATGCAATCAGATTTTAATTCTGAGATCAAAATATTTTGGGTCTAGACTAGAGCATCTAGACTGATCAAAATATAATTTTGGACTAGAGGAGTCCAATGGACTTCAAATTTTTATGATAGGTTTCATTTGATGTTCTAAGAGCATTGAGATCAAAATAAATGATTATTGAGACTATAGATTAGCAGGATAACAACTTAAGGTTGTTACAGACTTCCCCCACTTAAGAATGATGTCGTCCTCGATATCATCTCAAGAGAGAAGACAAACATGAAGAAATTGACAAACATATTAAAACTCAGAAAATTAAGGAAATACCTAGAGTTTCAAAGAGACTGGGATACTTCGACCTCATATCCACCTCTTTCTCCCAAGTAGATTCTTCTAAACAGTGATTTCTCTACTGGATTTTAACCATTATAATTGAGCGATCTCTCAGCTGCTTTTGATCATAAGCTAAGATCTTAATTGGCTCTTCTGCATAAGAAAGATTTGATTGGAGAGATACTGCTGGAAGTTGGATTAAGTGAGATTGGTTACAAATACATTTCCGCAGAGATGAAATGTGGAAAATATTATGGACTACAAAGAAATCTTCAGGAAGCTTTAATAGATTAGCTGAAGAACCAATCTTTTCTAAAATTTCAAATGGTCCGATGTAGTAAGGACTTAGCTTCCCTGCTACACTGAAACGATATACGCCTTTCATTGGACTGACTTTAAGATACGCAAAATTTCCATCATCAAATTCTAGAGCACGATGATAAGCATCATGATACTTACTCTGACGATCTTGAGCTGCTTTGATTCTTTGTTGGATCAGTTGAATCTTTTGATTTGTCTCTTCCACTATATTAGAACCATAAAGCTGCACGCTACTAGTTTCAGACCATACTAACGGAGTACTGCATTTCTGCCATACAGAGCTTCATATTGTGGCTCCCCGCACCCTCAATCCGCCAAAGGATTAGGTTAAGGGTGGAGTGTCACTCTGGCTAACCCCCCACTTATTATTGGATTAGGATAACTCCACAATCTACCTAATTAGGGAAGGATTAACACAAAATCAATCTAATAGTCACTATATAAGTAAACGTACAGAGTGCGGAAGCAATAATTAACATCCAAACATCACAATGTAACACAAGTGCAAAATATGACTCAGAATATAAGCATAAACATCCAAATGCACAGTCAAGAGTACTTATGTTATTATAACATTTAAAGTTCAAATAAAAGGAAATGCAAAGGCACTCATCCTCATAATAAGTCTATGGACTAAATATGCTCTGGTCCGAGCTGCTGCTCCTCCTCTAGGAATAACTCCCCCTCAGGTGCTGGATCCTCTATCTGCTCTACGCCGCCATTGTCGGTTTCACAATGTAGGGCCCCAGCCAAAAAGAGAAAAATTTAGTTAGACAATTTGTTTAAGTACATTTTAGGCAGATATATTTTCATATGTTTTTAATATCGCCACTTTACACAATTTTTCTAAGCAACAATATATCAGGGAGCGACAAGCAATTCAATAAGAAAGAGAAATAGCTATAAATAACATTTATAACTTAAGCAAAAAGAGGCTAAGACATGCCTCAAAAGCGAGGTAAACAAGGTAAGGCATATAATATAAGTAACTAAACATATGCTGAAAGAAAATGCTACATCCTAATACATGCTAGTAATCAAATGAAATATGCAAATTATAATAATAAATCTCAACAGTGATACATATAAATAGCAACAAAATCTAACATCCTACTATATAATAGTTGTACAAAGAAAATACTGACTAAATAAACAATGCTAAAATATAGGCAAATACTACAATTGCAAATCCAAACTCTGTATACTGACTGCCATATCAGAAAACTTGGCCAAACTGGCCCACACACACACACACACACACACATATATATATATATATATATACACATCTCAATCTGCAAACATACTGAACATACTGCATGACTGAAGAGGCAGACAATACTTATGTAACATATTTTAGTTATTTTACTTTTGTTTCTATGGACAACTATTAGAAACAACTGAGGAGTCAAGCACGTCTGCAAGACTATACGGGTCCCAATCCTAACACACTCTCCTCAATGAGAATGTTAGGCATCCTGATCTCACCTTACCCCTGTCCATCGGGGCAAATGTGCACCATAATCTCCACAAACCGGACCCAAGACAACTGTTATCCTATTATTCTAAGTTTTCATTTTCATGCATAAAATTATCTTATATAAATGTCCAAGGAAATAAGCTCAATTATACAAGGAATACATAGCACAAAGTATCAAAATAAGCAAGAGAATATACTAATATGGTGATACCATCTGTTTTCTATTATCCGTTCTAACTATTCCAAATTACACAAGTTCAGGATCACCATTTTCCCACATTTCAAGTGTAACTTAGAAATTCGTCCTTACAAGTTATAAAATATCAGGACTAGCTAGGTCCTAATATACCAAATCAAAGTCGACTATAGAAGTTAAATATAAATCATTACGACCTAACTGATAATTTTAGACGTTCTAACTAAAACTAATAAACTATAGATTATGGATTAAACACCACGAAGTTGGGCTTAATCACATAATCCAAAAAGGATAAGACCTAAGATCTAAGTTTCATTCTAATAGTGATCTAATAATCAAGGTCAATCCTATTAAGTAATCAAACTTAATAGGATGAATCTCCTATCTTAGATCTAAGGTTAAAAGATAAAATAATCCAAATAAGTTGAAAATTCTAGAAACTAATAAAACCAAGGATTCATTCATTGAAAAACCCCATTTTTTAATGAATGAAATCAACCATATGATCTAATCCTAGTCTCATGAAGGGTCCTTAAGGTGTAGCGTTAAAGACTTAGGAAAATTTCTAAAATTTGACCTAACTGATAATTTTACTTACTTACATGCCACTAATATGGTTATAAGGTAAATTTTAGTGATATAACTCATAATTCAGAGACTAATGACGCTTATCCTAAACTTTTGGCAAAATGACCATTTTGCCACTACTTAAGGGTCCGAAATGTCAACTTTTGATTTATGTGCCCAAATTAGAGTTTCTCTTTTCCATATGATTTCTTACTGTCTAACTTGAGGATAGACGGTAAGTTTGTCCAATTCGGATGAGAAACGGGTCCTACAGGTTCAAACTAATATTTTTGACCTAAGGGCATTTAAGTGATTTTTCAGTCTACTGAAAACTAAGTTTTCATGCAGTTTATTATAGGTTACTATTCAAGGATTCCATAGAGTCCAAGAACACTTCATTCCGAGTTCGATTAACTAAGTTATGGATGTTTTAAGTTTGAAGGGCAATTTGGTAATTTCGGGTCGGTCAACGGGTGACAAAAATCGAACTTTTCCGTTTGAAGTCCAATTTCAGCAAACTCAGTTTCTATAGCTTCCTTATAATGTACTGAGTATGTTGGTAGGGAGTAGACCCAATGGGGACCTCAAGTTGTCAAGTTGTGACCTAACTAAGGTTGAGGGTATTTTCATTATTTTCTAAATTTTTAGGGTTTAGAACTTAAATGTTATTTCAGTTTATTGGTGACATCGAAATTCTAAACTAGTTAGCATCTTGAATTTTTGAATTTAGAGTTGAATTGACCAAGTTATAGTCATTTGAATTCTAGGGGTAATTTAGTCATTTTTCACTAAAGTTAACTCTAAATTCTAGGGTTGATTTTTTATCCTGATGTCCAAATGGGAAAACTAATACTACTGCGGTGATGGGGGCCGCTCTCCTGAGCATTTTAATACCCATATTGACTATGTTCTGATAACTGGGTCAAAAGTTATGGGGTCCTAAAGAGGTCCTAAAATACTACTTCGTTATGCGTACCTCGAAACTAAATTCTGCATTACGTCATTTGATTCTATTCATTTTTCTGAGTACTTTAAGACCTATATTGGCTATATTTGGATTATCCTATAAAAAGTTATTAAGCTTTTAAGTTTTACAATTTAAAAATGCAATTTGTATTATTTTACTATTCATTTATTTAATTTGTATTAATTTACTATTCATTCCTAAGGTTATGCATTTTTTTTTGTATTATTAATTGATCAATTAATTATTTTTGATTTGTAATTTGATTCTTAATTAAATAATCATTAATTTTGTCATTCAATTATTTTTAATTATAATATTATTATAGTTTATCACTTAATCAATTAATCATTAATAATTATTTAATTAGATAACTAATATTAATTAATGTCTTTTTACTGTTTTAACTTTTAATATCAAAAATATTAAATATATCCTACTAATATATCCTTACACTAAGATTCTGTTTAACAATAATATTTAATTTAAATTATTTCTTAATTTTAATATCCTAAATTAAATCTTGACAAAATAATTTAATTTAAAATTTTAATCATCTGTTAAGTATAATTATCAGTAAAATAACACTACTATTTTATTTAGGGTTAACTTAATTATTGCTTAAGTCCTAATTAATCATCTACTCATAATTATAAATCCTAAGATTAGGATTAATTAATAGGTTAATAATTAAATTACTACTGTAGATAAATTAGTTTACTGGATTAATATTAATCTGATTGATATTAATTGTTAACAAATTTAGTCTAATTTACTTAATTAGTCTAATTAACTAATTATAACTCTAATTAACAGATTTATAATATTAACCTACTAATTAATCTAACTAATCTAATTAATAGATTATAATTATCTATATGTATATATACAAATATATATGAATATGTATACATATATATATTTAATCCATATCTAAAGTTTTGATTATAATTATAGTTGTGTATATATATATATATGTATATATATTTATTTGTATTTTTATTTTATTAATTCTGACTTTCTGCAGGGTCATTATGAGGTGGGACCCGCCATTGCCACGTGGCGCATCCCGAACGGCTGAGGCAGCGGGCGTGGCCCCACGGGCGTCAGCGCAGACGCGGGCCTGACGCGGGGTCGACACATGTTGACCCACTCGGAACGCGCACGGGCCGGGCTCGGCCCGAGCAGCGCTTCGTCTTCCTCCTGTAGCTCTGAAGGCGGGCGGCTAGGGTTGGAGTTTTGGAGGCTTCCCGACGACGGCGCAGCCCGGCTAGCATGGCGTTTCGACGGCCCCAACGAGGGCTAATCGGCGAATGGTACGACGATCCTGGATACGCACTAGATCGCCTCTAATGTCAAACCCTAGACCTAAACGGGCGTCGGGTCATATGACGATACGCGTACTCGATACGCGGGAGTGGGTGTTGATTGCTCAGAGATGACTTGTAATGGAAGGGGACATTCATTGCATAACAATAAGAGGAGGTGTGAGGGAGGTACCTGCACTGTCGGCGAGGCGAATTAGGGTTGCAGAGACGCGTTCGAGTCTTCCTGGCGCACGCTGGCCTCGAGCGGGGACTGGCCAGCCGTCGGCGGTGATTCTTAGGAGAGGCCTCAAGCGGGGACTGGCCAGCCGCGGCGGCGCCCGCTCGCGTCGAGCCACGCGGCCTGCGTGCGTTGGCGGGGACGGAGGCGATGGAGGCGAAGAAGGCGTACCGTCTGATCTTGGATCAGACGATCCCGATCTGCCGTCTGATCTGGACGGTAGATCGAAACGGTGCTCGCGATTTGGCTGGACGGTGTGAGTAGGCTAACGGCGCGCGGAATTTAAAAAAAAAATAAAAAAAAATAATTTATTTTAATTCATAATTTCCTTAATTAATTTTATTAATTTAATTAATTCCTGAAAATTCTCGAAAATTCTCAAACACTCACTTCTAGCTAATTGAGGGGTGAGGAACGCAACGGCGAGGTCAGAATTTCGATCCGATAAGTATTTTAATTTCCCAAATTTCGAGGTATTAAATATTATCAAAATATTCGTCAAATTTTTGACGAATTTCGATTGACGTGAAAACTTCACCCCTAGCTAATTTGGGGGCAATGAGTGCGATGGTGAAGTCCATTTTCTAATCCGAGGTCAATTTAAATGGGTCAAATTCTAGGGTTTCTGGATTTTCAAAAATTAGGATTTGATCCAATCGACTCCTGATTTGATCTGGGTCTTAGAGGTTGACTCCAATTAACCTAATTAGCACTTAAGATTAGTTTTAAGACTTAAGATTAGTCTTAATTGATTGAGGTAATAACCTGGGTTGTTACACATATGGAGCCATGCCTATACTTGCCTGAAAACTGTTATTGTATGCAAACTCTACGAGAGGAATATGATCTTCCCAAAAACCTCCAAAATCTAGAATACAAATACGAAGAAGATCTTCCATGACTTGATTGACTCTTTATGTTTGACCATCTATCTGAGGATGAAAAGCGGTACTCATGGCCAGAGTAGTCCCCAAGTCTTGATGTACTGCTTGCCAAAATTTAGAAGTGATGCGGCTATTGCGATCAAACACGATAGATCTTGGAATTCCATGAAGTCTGATAATTTCCCTGATATATAACTTTGCTAATTTCTCCATATAATCAGTTTGATGCATAGGGATAAAATGCGCTGATTTGGTCAATCGATCGACAATGACCCATATTGAACCAGCACCGGATCTTGCTTTAAGTAATCCCATAACAAAATTCATAGAGATGTCGAACCACTTCCATTCAGGAATTGCTAGAGGATGAATAAGTATTTCAGGCTTTTGGTGTTCGACCTTGACTAGGCTACAAGCGTGGCATTTTGCTACAAATTTTGCCGCACTTTTCTTCATTCCAGAGCACCAGAATGATTTCTTCAGATCTTGATACATCTTGGTACTGCCAGGATATACCTGGTAACCAGAGTTGTGGCCTTCCACTAGAATCTCTTGTTGCATGGATTTGGAAATCCATAGACGATCCCCTTGATAAATTACATTACCTCAAAGCTAAAGATCAAAGTGACGACCACTCTCGATGTCAACTATAAACTTCAGGTAATCTTCATCCTTGGTTTGTGATATAGCGACGTCACGATGAAACGTGGGTTCAACTGAACTCATGGATATTAGTGTGCTTAACATGCCACCATGCACTGTCTGATTTTGAGCTTTAGGAATTCTTCTTCCAGAGGACTGGATAGCATTAAAGGAGATTGAGTAGCATGACGGCTCAGTGCGTCTGCTATGATGTTCGCTTTTCCTGGATGATATTGGATGTTTAAATCGTAATCGCTTATTAGCTCGAGCCATCTTCGCTGCCGGTAATTCAACTCCCGCTGGGTGAATATGTACTTCAAGCTCTGATGATCGGTGAATATGGAACACTAGACGCCATACAGATAATGATGCTGAATTTTTAGGGAAAAAACCACAGCTGCTAGTTCGAGATCATGGACAGGATAGTTCTTTTCATGTGGTCTTAGCTGACGAGATGGGTAAGCTATAACTCTTCCTTTCTGCATCAAAACACATCCCAATCCTATTCCAGATGCGTCGGTATAGACTTGGTAATTCAGGCCTTCTTTAGGTAAGGCAAGAACTGGTGCAGAGGAAAGAGCATCTTTTAATGATTGAAAGGCTTTCTCATACTCTGGGCTCCAGACAAACAGCACTGCTTTCTACGTCAACTTAGTGAGAGGAGATGCAATTTGCGAAAAACCTTTGACAAACTTCCTATAATAGCCTGCCAGTCCTAAGAAACTTTTAATGTTGGTCACAGATTTTGGTTGTGACCAATCTTGGACTGTGCTCAATTTATTTTGATCGACTCTGATTCCCTGAGAATCGACGACATGACCCAGAAAAGCGACTGAGTCAAGCCAGAATTTGCATTTATAATATTTAGCATATAGCTTATGGCTTCTGAGCTCTTCAAGTACTAAACGCAGGTGATTCTCGTGATCCATTTTATCTTTTGAATAAATCAATATATCGTCGATGAAGACAATGATGAATTTATCCAAATATATTTTCAGCACGTGCAGCATTAAGTCCATAAAGATGGACGGTGCATTTGTTAAGCCAAAGGACATCACCAAGAATTGTAATGCCCATAGAGGGTTCTAAACGTTGTCTTCTCAATATCTGAATCTTTAACTCATAATTGATGATATGTTGATCGCAAGTCTATCTTGGAGAAGACTTTAGCTCTAGATAATTGATCGAACAGGTCATCGATATGAGGCATAATGTACTTATTCTTAATGGTTACTTTATTGAATTCTTTATAATCGATGCACATTCTCATCAATCCATCTTTCTTCTTTATGAACGACACTGGTGCTCCCCAAGGAGATGAACTTGGACGAATAAGACCCTTCTCCAATAGTTCCTGGAGTTGATTATTCAACTCTAGGAGTTCTTTTGGCGCCATATGATGAGGAACCTTTGACAGTGGTTGCGTTCCAGGGATTAATGCTATGGTGAATTCTACTTCTCTCATTGGAGGAAGACCGGGTAGGCCTTCAGGGAAGACATCAGGAAATTTGCAAACTATATGGTTCTCAGAAATAGGCATGGCTTCTTTCTTCTCTCCCAACATTGTCACAAGATACGCACTGCATCCCTTCATAACTAGCCTTTCTGCCATCATCTCATTGATCAATGACGATTGAGTACTAAATCTCCCAACGAATGATTTTTATTTTCTTATTTAGGAAATTTATGGAAGCATCATGCTGGCTTAGCCAATTCATGCCTAGAATTATATCAAAGTTGGTGTCAACTAAGGCCCTTAATAGACTGGCCATAATGTTGGAGTCTTCTGGTTCGCTTGACGAAACCACTGTGTTCTTAATTAGGGTAGGAGTAGACGGAGAACCAGGATTCATGACTGTAAATACGAGTATGAATTCAGAACATAGAGGTTTTACTATAATTTCATTCATTTCTTTACAATAGGAGAAGATACATTGATCCATGAAACATATAACTGAAATAAGAAAGATGACATGATGAGACTTTCTAACATCCTAATTACAACATTCTACCCAAAAGGCAGCACAGAAGTCATCATATGTGACTATGTGGCTCCTCCGAGCTAATCTCCTATAAACCCAATACCACCAATGACTCGCTAATCCCCCAGTAGGACCTCCACAATCTTTGGACGGTGCTCCTCAGGACAGGCCATCTCTCATAGTGCAGTGGTAATATGATCCAGCCATTCTCTGGCGAGTCCTGAAAGACTGGTGCCTCCGAATGATGAATGGGCAAGAATCTTGTCTAATACTTCAACTCCTCATCTCGATGGTCATCTATCCAGTAGTCATCAAACCTCCTAAGGTAGAACGAAAATGCTGATTGCGAGTATTCCATTCCTAGAATAGTTCAACCCATAAGTATTTTATTCGTAGCTTATTATTATTTTCAAAAGTTTGTTCAGGTCCTAAGATGTCCATTTTATGAGTTGCAACTTCAATAAATTTATTATGTGCGTTAAATTCCTAGGGTGTCAACCTTCTAAACATAGTTTTTTTTTTTCTTCTTTTTCTTTTGTTTCTGAGACAGTTTAATGAACTATTTTGGATGATTGCTTTGCACTACACTTAGTAACTTGTGATCTTGATCTGAGATAGAGAACAGATCATAAAGTAGATAGGAACAAACTCCTTATCTGACACTTTATGATATTTCTTTGATACCAACTGTAGCGCCCCTCCCCATCGCCGCGCGCAAAAGACAAGTAATATATATATATATATATATATACATATTCAACGGCGGAGCGGTGCGCTACTCAGGAGGGCGGGCATACAAGCAAAACCCATCTTCCCGAATAGACGGGGTCTAAGAGACTGAGCCAAACTGAAGGCTGCTGACTCGAACCTAAAAGTAGGATCGAGAGTCAATACCTAAGATAAGAGTAGAATGCTTATCTTATGTATTAGACTAGTATGTACATTGGATTTAGAAAAGTAAATAAGAATCCAATATATGCCTTCAATATATATCAGCATTTCTAGTATGCTGATCACATCACAATACTAAGTATAGTAGTATAACAGAGTGCGGAAGCTAAAAGCAAAACATCCATATTATATTCATCACAAG
The DNA here is from genome assembly GCA_016760335.1 of Gastrodia elata. Classification (NCBI taxonomy): domain Eukaryota; kingdom Viridiplantae; phylum Streptophyta; class Magnoliopsida; order Asparagales; family Orchidaceae; genus Gastrodia; species Gastrodia elata. The sequence continues at coordinate 62,839,045 of CM028670.1, read as the reverse complement.
CAGTAGTAAACATCGGTCTCAGAAAAAGAAAGTAAAAATACATCCAGAATTTATTACAGATTGATTTAAATGCGAAAATATATAAAGTCTATCTAAAGTACTGAAATAAAGCATAAAGCAAAGGTAGATGTTCAATCCATTAAGGCTCCACATACTCCTCCTGGATCTCCTGTGTGTCCTCCTGCCCTGTCTCTACAAGCTGCTCGGGATCAAGCAAATTGCCAGATCCCAAAAGTACCCCATATTAGACAAGAAGTCTAACATATCGCAACTAACTATGCAAAACTAAGGCTAAATATAAGTAAAAAGTAAAGTAAAGAGAAACTATAGGAAAACTGGGGGAAAAGCACTAAGTAAGAAAAACTGTAATGGACAAGTAAGTAAGATAGTAAAGCTAATTAAGTAAGGCAGTAAAGACTAAGTAAGTAAAATTGTCACACCAATGAAAACTGAAAGTAAGGGAAACATCAAAAACTCAGAAATCATGATGAAAAGGATGTCGAATGTTGTACTATATGCCACTAAAATGGTGCACTCAAATATGCTACACTACGGTATATCACGGATATGTCACTGAACTATCACTGAAAGACTATGAGTAGTACGGTCCAATGTAAACATACACCCAGTTGGGAATTCAGTATAGTGACGCAGATGCACCCTGAAATTCCTCAGAATGTGTATGTAACATTTCGTAACCCATACTTTATCACTGATACTCATGCGTCACTATTGTAAGATCCCTCAAACTCATGCTCATGCTTATGCCCATGCTCCTATTCTATTTGAGTAAAGTCCTGAAATCCATGAAAGATTGAAATGCTGAAAATGAATTATAAGTCTCCACTATGCAGAATCCTGTTAAAAAGATTCTGACTCCTAACTTCTATATCAGTAATTAGTTTAAGTTACAGATTTAATTACAGATTATTAAGTAGGATGATGGTATACACATACTTAGTGTTTTTGCAAGGAAGGTGATTCTCATCACTTAGTTTGATTAAGCCACCCTAACGAAGTGATCTTCGATAGGAGGCATCACCCGTTGGCGATTTGTATCTCAAGCTAAGTTATTAAGATGCCCTACTCACAATCACACTTAGTGTCTCAAGAAGGTAACTTCAATTGCTTTGTTTGTCTGAGCCACATCTATTGAAGCGGTCTTCTCTAGGAGGCATTGCCCATTGGCAATTTATATTTCAATTAAACTAAGGAATGGGTACCCGTTTAATACACTCTTAGGTTGAATGATTTATTATAACGAGATTGTATTCGTCTAATCTTGCAGGATAGCACCTGCTCATAAGTCCCTATTAGAGTGAATCAACCAATCCGGAATACTACTGGGAACCAGTAGTATGGGTATACTAGGCTACACCACCCAATGATCAAGGTTCAACAAGTCTACTTAGTAAGACAAGGAATTATCAAGACTATAGAAGCCTATGCTAATAGGTAAGTCCTATACAAGGTTCCACTAAAATGTGATCAAAGATCACTTAGCATGGATTCTACCACAATGAGAAGTATCATTCTAATGTCTTAAGTGATTCCTACCACGAGGGGTTAAGATCAATCTCTAAGGTTATGGGGATATTCTAAGCTTCTACCTCAATGAGTCATACAAGGTTCTCCTACATCAAGTATATTTAATTTAGGTGTTTTAAATGCTTCAAGATGATCTTTTGAAGAGATGCTCAAGATGTCTCATCCTAAATTCTAATATTAACAATTTAGGTTCTATTTCATAGTTAGGTTTAGAATGATCAGATCAGATGATTAAGTCATTTGATCACAACTTAATCTAAGATTATGGGATTTAAATCAAGAATGTTATTAAGGTTTTAGATCACTTACTAAATTAAGAGGATTTTTATTAATCTCTTATGCTAATAATCTTATTTAGGAGAAAATTCAGGATCTAAAGGTTGATTCAGATTAGGCAATCATATAACCTTATTAATAACCTTATCATGTCTACTCAAATGTTTAGGATCAATATAAACTCAGATGTATGATTGGAAAAATGTCAAATTAACTATCTTATAATCAACCACTTTAGTTAAGGTTCTTAAGAGTTTGGACCTCAATTAAGTAGATTAGGATTTGACCCCTATTCTTATTCAATTTAGATTATGTGTTTGATTAATGATCAATGTCAAATCAGTGAGTTAAGGGTGTGTTATTGGTGGCAATCTCAGACCTAAATCAAGTCTTAAAAGCTTGATCAAAGTCCTAAAATTTCTTAAAATTAATTATGAGGGTTAAGTTCTCATTTCTTTGATTTGTTCAATATACACATCATGAGTTTACATAAATGATTTCAATACATCTAACTTACTGCTATGCATCAAATTAATAAGAAATTTTTAGAAAAACAGAGAACACTTAATGCTAATCAAACCCTAAGTCAATCCAAAAGGGATTAGCACATAAGTTTAAATCCAACCATCAGAATTCCACATAACTTGGCATACAAGTCTTACATCACCATACCATCAATCAAAAATTACGTTTGCCAAGATCCAGTGATTACAAACCCTAATATTCACTAATGATGGTTTAACAAGATTAGGGGATAATTTAAAATACAAAAATCAGAAAAATAATTCACTTAGCACATGCATTCTACTTAACATACACAAACTAATAGCACCCTAAACATGCAATTTGGATAAGTATAATTACTAATCAACCTTAATCAAGATCTAAAATGATTAAGCAAAAATAGAAAATTTAGCCATCAGATTTGTAATATTTTTCTATATTCAGATTTCTAATGATTTTCTGATCATTTTCATATATAATATCAAAGGATTTAGACCAGTGGATTAAAAGTTATTCAATTAATACAATCTATATTTTTCTGATTTAATTTTCTTATGATTGGATTAATTGGATTATTTTCCTTAAGGAAAATAATTCCAATTAATCACATTAATATAAATGGGCTCGGCCCATTAGCCGAACCGCACGGGTCGGCTGGGGCCCGAGCCACCCAGGACTGTCGCATCGCGCGGGTGACGGGTCGGCCCGACCCGCATAGCGCTTCGTCCCCGAGCCTTCATCCTAATGGAGTCTCCCGATTAGGGAAACCCTAATCGGCCAATTTCGGTGCCTCCTGACCATGGCATGACCGGCGATTGATTGATACATGTTCACATTGGTCAAACACATCGAATGGGAACCAAAGCCCCTGTGAGACAGTCTAGATCGGCCGGACATTACTCACCCGAGAGCTCCTCTAATGGAGCTACTATGGGGAGGCAATTCTCCCCACATAGGCCACGCCAGACCCCAGGCTCGATCCCTACACCATTATGGAGGTGAGGCAGATCAAAGCCCTCTGGTCTGAGGGTCTGGGACGGTCTGGATCGTCAGGTCCTTCGACCTAGACGATCCTTAAGGGACTTAGCCCGATCGATCGTATCGATCGATCGGGGCTAGCTTAGGTCTCGATTTCGATACCAATGAGTTTGTTTTAACAATACGCAAGCCATCGAATCAAGAGGACGAAGGTCCGAGCCTCATTGGCTTGAAACCTGCAAACGGGGTACCTAGTTCAACGGGGGAGCTCGGGACGACCGACAGAGGGCTCGACTGGTTCTGGCTAAAGTTCCAGACAATGCAAAGGTTCCTGAACACCATGAGAGCCTACTATCAGTAGGTTGAAGCTCTTGGGATCGCCTATGCAAGCTCGAGAGTTTGGCAATGGTGGAGGATACATAGAGCTCAATTGATCAGCAAGGATCAATCGGAGTGAAGCTGAGGCTATTTATAGGCTTGGCCAAGGGTTGGGAAGTTTCTGGAGGGCTAGCTCAAGCTGGAGAGGACCTGAGAGGTCGGGCCATGGCCGAGCTCTCAGCTTTCCTAATTGAGCTGGCCGGGTCATGAGGCCCGAACAGACCGATATGCCGTTAAGGGAAGATCCTTGACGGCCTGCTGAGGTGGACTGGGTAGTGGGGGACAAGCCAGGTTGTCCAGGATCCGAAGGATTCCTTCGGTCGGTCGCAGGCGTGGCGAGGACGAAGATCCATAGTGCGGGTGCGTTGTGGGCCATCTGATGAATCGATCGGGACCGTGGAATGGTCCTGATTCTTCGGATCCCAACGGCTGGGTCCGATTAAATCCACACCATATGATTTACGAGACACATCTAACGGCAGATCCACGGTTCCGTCGAACCAGATCCGGACCGTGGAATCTAAGAGTTCGACGGTGAGATCAGCGGGACCCCGATGTTGCGTGACTCGGGCTCCACAGTGGATCGCCCGCGGTCCGCACAGCGGATACCGGCTGTTAATTTAGTTTAAAGGATATTTATGCAATTATGAAATATTGGAAAGCCTTAAGTGCAATATGACCATTTTAATTTAAATTGAATTATGGTCCAAATGATTTCCAAATTGCACTAAAATTTCACCCCTAGCTAATTTGGGGGTGAGGAATTCAAAAATGCAATCAGATTTTAATTCTGATATCAAAATATTTTGGGTCTAGACTAGAGCATCTAGACTGATCAAAGTATTATTTTGGACTTAGAGGAGTCCAATGGACTTCAAATTTTCAGGATAGGTTTCAATTGATGTTCTAAAAGCATTGGGATCAAAATAAATGATTACTGAGACTATAGATTAGTAGGATAACAACCTAGGGTTGTTACATCTGGTCTCCTCCGATCCTCTGTTGATTTCTATGATCTAAGTGTCCATGGATAGAGCACACTCTGCTCGATCATTCCAATGGTCTGATCGGGCTAGTTCTCACCTGATCGAACGAATCGAACGATTCTTCCTCGGAGGGTTTGGTTTTCACCGAACCCTAGAAGGCGAACGATCACGGGCTTTGGGTCGGGTCGGGCTCGACCCGCGTAGGGGGGTCCTGGTCCATGTGCGCCAAACACGTGGCGCATGTGGGGCTCACCTCGCCGGGTGGTACAGGCTCGCTTTGCCACGTGGACACCATTGACTGGCGCATGTTAGTGTGGGGCCGCAATACCACGTGGTAGTCTGCGGACCCGACACCCGGGACGTCGGGCCCACTCCCTCACCGCGTCTCTTCAACAGCGGTGGTGGGTCCCACGCACTGTGCTGCGCCCAATCAGGCGCTGCCACATGTCAAGGTGGGCCCGCCTGTCCAGTCACACGTCAGTTGTGGGACCCACAGCGTCTCCCGCGGCCAATCAAAAGATGCCACGTGGCAGCCGTGGGTCCCACGAATCTTATCCGGCAAACCGTAATAATTAAATTTTTATTCTGTCATTAATTATTGCTAATCGTAATTAATTAACAACTAATTAAGCTTAGTAACGGATTAGTTCATTAATTACTATTGGTTAATTACTATTCAACAATAAATAGTTAGTCAATTGTTAATTATTAAAATTAAATATTAATTAATTAATAATATATTAATATTATAATAATCAATAAGTATACTTAGTTTAATTAAACCTAATTAAGATTTTTTTAATTAATATTATATATATACAGTAATATTAAAATTCAATTAATAGTTAAATTAGATTAATTAAGTATGATTAGGACTAATTAAATAATTATTAATAGTAACATAATTAATTAGGTTTAAATAGAAAATTAAGATAATATTAACAAATTATTAAGGATTAATTAGTACTAACTAATCCTAATCTTAATTAAATAAACATTAAATACTATTAAGCATATAGTTAATTAATTTAAGTAGTGATATAATTAATTAATTATCACTAATCATAATTGAACAATAATATATAATAATATTATAATTAAGAATATTTGAATTAATTAAATGATAGATTAATTATTATTTAATTAATAATTAATATTAATTAATTACAAATTAAGAATAATTAATTAATTAATAAATAAATATAGAAAAATATATTTTAACTTTAGGAATAAACAGTAAATTAATATAAATTGAATAAATAAATAGTAAAATTATTTAAATTAAATTATTTAATTCAAATTTCTTAAAAGTTTAATAATTTTTTGTACAATGATCCAAATATAGTCAATATAAGTCTCATTTTACTCAGAAATAATTAAAGGAATCAAATGGTGTAATGCAAAAATTAGTTTCGGGATACGTATAACATAGTGACATTTTAGGACCTATTTAAACCCTCATAACTTTTAACATAGTTGTCCAAACATTGGCAATATGGGTCTTAAAATACTCAGAAGAACAGCCCATCACTATGGTAGTATTAGTTTTTCTATTTTGACGTCAAGATGAAAAGCCAACCCTTGACCCCATAGTTGACTTTATGGAAAAATTACTAAAATGCTCCTAGAATTTAATTGATCATAACTTAGTCAATTTAACTCTAAATTCAAAACTTTAAAGTGTTAACTAACTTAGAATTTTAATGTCATCAATAAACTAAAATAATATTTAGGATATGAACCCTAAAAAAATTAGAAAATGACCAAAATACTCCTAACCTTTGTTAGGTCATAACTTGACCATTTGAGGTCCAAAATGGGCGTACTTACTGTCTATCTTCAAGTAGATAGTTAGGAATAATTTGATAATAAGAAACTTCAATTTGGACCCTTAAATCAAAAGTTGACTTCTTGGACCCTTAAGTAGGGGTAAAATAGTCATTTTTTCCAAAATTTAAGATAAGTGTCCTTAATATCTAAATTGTCTTTTAAATCACTAAAACTAGTATTAGAACTATAATAGAATCATTCTAAGTGTTAAAATCACATATTAGGTCAAACCTGTTAAAATCCCTAAAAGTTTTTTAAGTCTTTTCTTAGGATATTATACCTCACATTAGGACTATTCCTGAGATTAGGGATAGATCATATATTAGATTTTATTCATTGAAATACAGAGTTTTCAATGAATAAATCCTTAGTTTTATTAGTTTCTAGACTTTTTACAACTTATTTTGATTATTTTATCTTTTAACCCTAGATATAGGATAGGAGATTCATCATATTAAGTTTAATTTGCTTAATAGGATTTGCACTAATTAGTAGATCACTTTTAAAATAAAACTTAGATCTTATATTTTATCCTTTTATATTATGTGATTAAATCTAATCTCGTGGTATTTAATCCATAATCTATAGCTTAATGAATCTTGATCGGATCTTGGATAAAATATCTAAATTCATAAAACTAGGACATATGATTCATTGATTTGAACTTGTAGTCATATTTAATTGAACTAGATTAGAACCTAGTTAGTTCTAATCCTTTTTAACTAATAAGACCGAGCTTCTAAGTTACACTCAATAGTAGGAATTGGAGATCCTGAATTTGTGTAACTTGGAATAGTTATAATGGTTAAATTAAAATACAAATGATATCTCCATGCTTAGTAGAGTCCCTTGCTTACTATTTTATGTTGTACTACGCATTCCTTGATTATTTGTGCCATATTTCCTTGGATATATCATATAAGACTTTGATGCATTAATAGAATTTTAGGAATATATGGATACTCCATAGATTCCTTATAAAAATATTAAGATAAATGATTAAAGATAATAATTGCATATGTTAGAGCTGCCTCTCAGTTATGTCTTTTGCATATGCTTTCTTGTTGATGATAGGAGAAGACTTTGCTTATATTTTCTGCCTATGCTTCCTTGTTGACGCTAGGAGAAAATTTGTTATGTGTTTTCTGCCTATGCCTCCTTGATGACGCAAGGTGAAAACCCTATATTCTGCGTATTCCTCCTTGATGATGCTAGGAGAATATAGTTTTGTGCCTTAGCCTCCTTGTTGACGCTAAAATCCTTTTGATATTCAGTGGGCTAGATTAGCTCTTTTCTGTATGGCAGTTAGTACATGAATGTTTATATATAGTATTGATGTCTTGTATACGCTTTAGTATTTTTATTTCAGTCAACTATTTCCTTATTTTGCTTATATATATTTTGGGATGTTAGACTTATTGCTACTATTTATATGTATCATTATTGAGTTTGTTTATTTAACTTGCATAATTCTTATGATCACCAGCATGTTTAGAATATAGTATTTTCTTTCAGTACTTATTCAGTTACTTATACCTATATGCCCTATCTTGTTTAGCTTACATTTGAGGATGTCTTAGCCTCCTTTTTACTTAAGTTATAAATATTGTTTATAGCTTTTTCCTTCATTTTATCATGCTAATTGCTCCCTTATTTGATATAGTTATTGCTTAAAAAATGTTAAATGGTGATATTACAAAATACATAAAATTTAACAGCTTAAAATGTACTTAGACAATTTGTCTAACAAGATTTTTCTTTTTTTTTTTTTGCTGGGGCCCTACATTGTGAAACTGATAATGGTAGAGTCCCATTAGTTAGACGATCAGGTGCTAGAGGTGGAGCCTTATCTAGAGGATGAGCCTTTAGAGGGAGCTGCTACTTAGTTTCCTTATAAGTGAGGATGAGAGGATTTCTGCTTTAATTATTTAAACTTTAATATGATATAATAATACATGTACTCATGACTGTGTGTTTTGGGATTACTATGTTATTTATTTTGAGTTATATTTCATGCCATTCATATTGTGATGCTTGGATGTTTCTTATTTAAATTGCTTCCGCACTCTGTATGAATTTCTTATATAGTGACTGATTATTTGATTCTGTGCTTACTCCTTCCCTTATTAGGTGGATTTAGGATTTCATCCTAATCTAATAATAAGTGAAGAGTTAGTAAGAGTGACACACCACCCCTTAGCTTAATCTTGTAGATTAAGGGGTGGGGCGCCACACAGGGCCCCTGCCAATAAAGAAAATCTTGTTTGACAAAATGTTTAAGTACATTTTAGGCAAGTAATTTATTAAGCATTTGTTAATATCACCATTTTACTCTAAACTAAATAAAATATCTATCTAGTATGGGAGCAATTAAGTATACAAGGGAATGAGAATAAGTTATAAATGTAATATTTATAACTAAGCAAAAATTAAGGCAAAAGCACACCTCAGGTAAACTAAATAAAGTCAGGAATATATATGTAATACAGTAAGTAAAAATACTGAAAAGAAAAGTCTAAATCTAAATATGCTCATGATCATATGATATATGCTAGTTTTAAATATTAATCTGAAAGGGATACATATAATAAGCAGTAAAGTCTAGCATCCTATATATATGCATATACTCAAATAAGCATATAACATATGAAAAATACAGCTAATTAAAATAAAATATATCAACAACATAAAAAATAGTAAGTTGAACTAAAAAGAATGTATAACTGCCATATCAGAAAAAATTGGTCAATCCGGCCCAATAAATTCTCATAGCCTTTATGGGCTAGGGCAGACATAATATAACAATATAATACTGTGTGACTGAAGAGGCAAATAATACTATGCAAATATCTTTTAGTTATTTTACTTTTGTTTCTGTGGACAATTTTAGAAATAGCTGAGGAGTCAAGCGCATCTGCAAGATTAAATGGGTCCCAAGCTTAACAAACTCTCCTCAATGAGTGATATTAAGCATCCTGATATCTCCTTACCCCTGTCTATTGGGGTAATGTGCACTATAATCCACCATGAACTGAACCCAAATGTAAATATTTTCCTAATATTCTAAGTTTTTATTTTTATGCAATAATATTTTTGTTATATAACATGTTCAAGGAAAAATAAGCACAAAATTTAAGGATTGCATAGCACAAAGTCAAATAGTAAGCATTAGACTCTACTAAGCATGGTGATATCATTTGTTGTCTAACTTAAATGTTCTGACTATTCCAAGTTACACAAATTCAGGATCTCCAATTTCTACTATTGAGTGTAACTTAGAAGTACGCCCTTATAGGTTACAAAAGATTAGGACTAGCTAGGTCTTAATATGCTTAATCAATGTCGACTATGAGAAATAATCATGACCTAATTTATGAGTTCAGACGTTCTAAACTATTAGCTGACCAAAATCTATAAACTAGAGATTATGGATTTAACACCGCAAGATTTGGGCTAAATCACATAATCCTAAAGGTAAGACCTAAGATCTAGGTTTCAGGCTAAAAAGGATATATTAATTAAGGTAAATCCTATTAAGCAAATCAAACTTAATAGGGTGAATCTCTCATCCTAAATCTAGGGTTAAAAGTTAAAATAATCAAACTAAGTTGCAAAATCTAGAAACTAATAAAATTAAGAATTAGTCATTAAAAAACTCTATTTTTCAATGAATGAAATTTAACCTATGATCTAATCCTAGTCTCCAGAGTAGTCCTAATATGAAGTGAAATGATCCTAAAGAAAAAGGACTTAGAGGAAAATTAGGGATTTCTCACATTTGCCCTAATAGTTGATTTAACATACTTAAAAGATTCTAATATAGTTCTAATATTATTTTATTGACTTAGAAGATGGTCTAGGGTTTTTCAGATGCTTAAACTAAATTTTGGGCAAAATGACCATTTTGCCCCTACTTAAGGGTCTAGAAAACTATGCTTTTGAATTAGGGTTCCAAATTAAAATTTCTTACTGCCAAATGATTTCTTACATTCTAACATGAAGATAGATAGTAAGTTCATCCATTTTGGATAAGCACCGGATCCTATAGGTCTAAACTAAGGTTTTTGACCTAAGGGACATTTTAATAATTTACACCTAATGGAACCTAAAATTTCATATTATTTACTATTAGTTAATGTTCAAGGATTCTATAGAGTCCAAGAGCACTGTATTTTGAGGTCAAATGACTAAGTTATAGCTATTTCAATTTCTAAGGGCGTTTCGGTAATTTTGTCAGTCAACGGGAGACAAAACTGAATTTTTCTGTTTGAGGTCCAATTTCAGCAAACTTAGCTTTTATAGCTTCCCTATAATATTCTAAGTGTGTTGACAGGGAGTAAACTTAATTTAGAGTTCAAATGGTCAAGTTATGTATGACCTAACTAGGGTTAGGAGTATTTTGGTCATTTCTAATTTTCTAGGTTTCAGATCCTAAATATTATTTCACCTTATTGATGACACTAAAATTCTAAACTAGTTAGCATTTTGAATTTCTGAATTTGAAATTGAATTGACCAAGTTATGGTCACTTGAAGTCTAGGGGAACTTTGGTCATTCAGGGTAGGGCCCTAAATATTACTTTTCGAACTCAGCTCCAAATAGGGAAACAAATACTTCTATAGTGCTAGGGCTATTCTTCTGAGTATTTTAAGACCCATATTGACTATATTTGGACAACTAGGTAAAAAGTTATGAGGGTTTGTTTAGGTCCTAAAATGTCACTACATTATACGTACCCCGAAACGAATTTTTGAATTACGTCATTTGATTCCTTTTATTTTTTTGAGTAAAATGAGACCTATATTGACTAGCTTTGGATCATTGTATAAGAAGTTATTAAACTTTTAAAGATTTGAATTAAATAATTTAAATAAATAAAGTTACTATTTATTTATTCAAATTGTATTCTTTTACTGTTCATTTATAAAGTTAAAAATAAATTTTCTATATTATTAATTAATTAATCAATTATCTCTAATATATTATTAATTAGTATTAATTATTAATTAATTAATAGTTAATCTATTATTTAATTAATTCAAATATTTTAATTATATTTTTAAATATTAAAATTACAATTTAATTAGGATTAGTGTTAATTAATTAAATAATCTTACTGTTCAATCATTATCTTAATTAAATTAATTATATCACTATTTATTAATTTAATTGAATAATATTCATTAATTAGTGTTCAATTATAATTAGATTTTGTTTAATTACTAATTACTATTGATTTAAGCTTTAATAATTAATTAATGACTGTTTAATTAATAATTAACCTAATACTTAATTAATTAATTTTTATTATTAGTTAATCAGTTAATTAGCATAATTTAATTAATTAATCTACTATTTACTATTTAATAGTAATTAACTAACTAATTAACACTAAATAAATATACTAATCTAAATACTAAGCATGATTAATCATTAATTAATTATAATTAACATTAATTAACAGCAGAATTAATAACTATTAATCATTACTGGATTTGACCTGTGGGACCCACTGCTGCCACGTGTCACGCTGTGATTGGCCACGGGAGCCGCAGCGGGTCCCACGGCTGACGCGCGACGAGATGGTGGGTCCCACATTGACACGTGCGCTGCACTGTGCGTGGATCCACTACAGCCATCGACGAGGTCGCGGCACAGGCAGTGGGCCCCACGCGTTGCGCATCCGACCGACGACGGCTCTCGACGAGGTCAACACATCGGCGGGTGGACCGTCATGGAAGGTGGTCAGAGTTGACAGCTAGGGTTCGACGAAGGACTCCTAACGGTTTGCACGGTGGATCCTTCGCCGAATTCCCTCGATCATGCTCGATCGGGGTCTATCAGACCCGATCGATGATCCATGGCATGCAATAATGGTTCAAAGAGAGATGACGATAATCGAGCGGAGATTGAAGGGTAGAGAGGGGTACCTGGATTGGCGGCTGCGAGGGAAGATTCGCGACTCCGAATGCCCGATCGACTATGATCTGTGCGATGGTTCACCCCCGGCGCGGCTTGGGTCTTATAGGCTCGCCGACGGATGCTACGAGGACTGAGGGGGCCACCGATTGGCCTCGGCTGCGGTGACTCGCCGTGTGGCGGGGACGTGGAGAAGCCAAGGAAGACGCAATACGGGTCGTTAGATCTGCCCGGATAGAACGGCTCGGCACTGCGGATCCGCGGGCGCGGATCCGATTGGCTGGCGGATCTTGGATTCTGATCCGATAAGTGGTATCGGGTCGGATCCAATAGGCAGCGGGGATCCGACCCGATAAGGGTTTAAAAATTAATTATTTAATTATTTTAATTAATTAATTTCCTTTCTATTTTAAATAATTAAATTGATTTCAGAAAGGAAAAAATTTCCAAATATTCAACCTTAGCTAATTGAAGGGTGAGGAACACAACGGCGAGGTCGGATTTTCGATTCGACGCGCATTTTAATTTCCTAATTTTTGGGGTATTTAAATATTATTAAAATATTCGCCAAAATTTGATGACTTCCGATTGACACGAAAACATCACCCCTAGCTAATTTGGGGGCAATTAGTGTAATTGTGAAGTTCATTTTTTGATCTAAGGTCATTTTAGACATGCAAATTTTAAGGTTTCTAAATTTTCTAGAAATTAGGGTTCGATCTATTTGACTCCTGATTTGGATTGGGTCTTAGGGGTTGACTCCTAATGACTTGATTAACACTTAGGATCAACGTTATGACTAAGATTAGTACTAATTGGCTAAGGTAACAACTTGGGTTGTTACAGTCTAAGTTCTACTCGATAGTAGGAATTGAAGATCTTGAACTTGTGTAACTTGGAGTATATAGAATGGATAAATTAGACAATAAAGGATATCACCTGTGTTTTAGTAGAGTCTCTTTCTCACTTTGATATTTGATGCTTTACTTACCTTATATTTGAGCTTTATACCTTGGACATATGTAGTGGACATAGGGTATTTGATGAATATCATATGTCAATTTGTATTGCATGAGCATCATTAGCATTTTTTCAGAGTTTTTAATTTTCTAACTTTTGGTTCAATAGGTTGTGACCTAATTAGTTTATCTCTTCAGACATGGTTCAACTGAGTAGTGCGAACGCAAATTTGTCGGTGAAGTTCACTTAGTGGTACGCCTGCTAGTTTGTCGGAAAGGTGATGTGTAATAGACTTATTGTGACTTGTTTAGTCAGTGTTCTGATATGGCATTACTAGTTTTAGGTGCACTTCTACTCTTCTATTTGGTTCTTCTGCCTTAGCTCAACATGCTAAATAGGATGATGTGCATATTTTCAGTTTAGATGGCTTGTTTGGCCATAGTAGTTTTTTCAGTATGTATTTATTGTTTTTAGTTCGCTTTTACTGTGTTTCAGCACTTGCTTACTTATTGTTTACTAGATTGCAATCTTACTTATTGTAGCGCCCTGCTCCTTAAGTCCACAATCATTAAACTAAGAAGTGGACTGTCACTCTGACAAATCCCTCACTTATTATTGGATTGGGTAAGATCCACAATCCACTAACAAAGGAAGGACGTGCACAGAATATCTAAGATGATCAGTGACTAAATAAGACATGCATACAGAGTGCGGAAGCAAAATGAAATAGACACTATATCCATTTACCATACATCAAATAAGGAATAGTAATACAGCTCATCAAATAATAAAGTGCAGAAAAGTAATCACGGTCACAGTACATGTATTATTACAACATTTAAATGAATAATTTAAAAGACTGAATAAAATTACTCATCCTCATAAAAAACTAAGAAGGAACTAGACAACGTCTGTTTCTTCTAGCTGATGCACCTCCTCTAAATAAGGCTCCTCTCCTTCAGCACCCAGCTCCTCAAATATATCTGAATCTAACATTATCGATTTCATAATGCCAGTGCACCAGCCAATAAAAGAAAATCTTATTAGACAATTGTTAAGTACATTTTATGCTGAATATTTTAAATGAGTTATTAATGTCACCACTTTAACTTAAGCACAATAAAAAGTAAATTAAAACCACTAGGAGCAGTAAGTATACAAAGAACTGGATAAGTTATAAATACAGCATTTATAACTAAACAACAAGTGATGCAAAAGCACATCTCAACAACTAAGCAAGGAATGTGCGTATACATATATATAGTGCAGAAAGTAAAAGTATTGAAAGTAAAGTCTAATCCTAAACATGCTGATGATCATATGACATATGCTAATTAAAGATAAAAATCTGAAAAATGGTACATATAGTAAGCAATAAAGTCTAGCATTCTATAAATACGTATAGATAAGCAGTAAGTAAAGAAATATAGTTGACTGAAATATGCATCAAAAATATAGGACACAGTAAGCTGAAAATAAACATGTATGTAAAATTGTCATATCATAAATTGGCCAATTGTGCCCAGTGAAATTCTCAAAGCCTTTCTGGGCTAGGGAAGACAGAATTTCCCATAGCCTTTCTGGGCTTGGTAGACAAAACCAACAACATAACTGAGGAGGCAGTAATTACAAATGTAGAATTTTTTAGTTATTTTACTTTTGTTTCTGTGGACATGTCCAGAAATAGCTAAGGAGTCAATAACATCTGCAGGACTATATGGGTTCCAAGCTTAACACACACTCCTCAATGAGTAATGTTAAGCATCTTTATTACTCTTTACCCCTATCCATTAGGATAAATGTGCACCAGAAACTACCCAAAAACTGAACCCAAAGGCAACTATTATCCTAAATATTTTAAGTTTTCATTTCCTGTACAATATTTTCATAAATGATATGTCCATGGAATGTAAGCACAAAGTTCAAGGAATACGTAGCACAATTAAATTAAGCAAGTAAGGGACTTTTCTATACATAATGACACTATTGTTGTCTAATTAAACCATTCTATCTATTCTAAGTTACACAAGTTCAGGATCACCAATTCTTACTATCGAGTGTAACTTAGAAGTGCAGCCTTATAAGTTAAAATAATTAAAACTGATCAAGTTCTAATCTAATTCAATCAAGTACATCTACATGCTTAATCAATGAATCATAACTTCCTAATTTGATGAATTTAGACGTTCTATCTAAGATCTGATCAAGATCTACTAAACTATAGATTATGGATTAAACATCACGAGATTGGGCTTAATCCCATAATCCCAAAAAGGATAAGACATAAGATCTAGGTTTTAATCTAAAAGTAATTTATTGATTAAGGTACATCCTATTCAGTAAATCAAACTTAATAGTATGAATCTCATATACTGAATCTAGAGTTAAAAGACAAAATAATCAAAATAAATTGTAAAAATCTAGAAATTGATAAAACCAAAGATTCATTCATTATATAACCCACTTATCCAATGAGTTAGTCCTAGTCTTAGGAATAGTCCTAATGTGAAGTGTTAAGTTCTAAGAAATGATTTAGAGAAATTTTAAGAAATTTAATGTTTTGACCTAATAGTTGATTTAAATACTTATAATGATTCTATTTCAATTTTAATGTTAGTTTTACTAACTTAGAAAGATAATTTATGGTTTAAAGATGCTTAACCTGAATTTTGAGCAAAATGACTATTTTGCCCTTATTTAAGGGTCCAAAAAGTGACTTTTTGATTTAGAGCTTCAAATTAGAATTTCTTACTACCAAATGATTTCTTACTGTCTAACATAAAGATAGACAGTAAGTATGCTCAATTTGGATAAGAAATGGGTCTTATAGGTCCAAACTAAAGTTTTTGACCTATGGGGCATTTTAGTAATTTACTCCTAATAGAATATAAGTTTTTGTGCAGGTAACTATTGGTTAATATTCAATGATTCCATAGAATCTAAGAACACTGCATTCTAAGGTCAAATGGCTAAGCTATAGTTATTTCAATTTCTAAGGGCAATTCGGTAATTTGTCGGTCAATGGGAGACAAAACCAAACTTTTATGTTTGAGGTCGAATTTCAGCAAACTCAGTTTCTATATCTTACCTATAATATACTGAGTATGTTGACAGAGAGTAAATCTAGTTTTAACTTCAAATGGTTAAGTTATGACCTAACTAGGATTAAGGGTATTTTAGTCATTTCTAATTTTTAGGTTTCAGATTCTAATTATTATTTCAGTTTATTGATGATATTAAAATTTGAAGCTAGTTAGCACTTTGAATTTCCGAATTTATTGTTGAATTGACCAAGTTATGGTCAATTGAATTCTACAGCATTTTGGTCATTTTTAAGGTAGGGTCCTAAATGTTACTTTTCAAACTAAGCTCTAAATGGGGAAACTAATACTTCTATAGTATTGGGGACGTTCTTCTGAATATTTTAAGACTAATTTTGCCTATGTTTGGATAACTAGGTTAAAAGTTGTGAGGGTTTATTTAGGTCATAAAATGTCACTACATTATATGTACCCCGAAACTAATTTTTGAATTATACCATTTGATTCCTGTTATTTTTTTAAGTAATATGAGACCTATATTTGCTATGTTTGAATCATTGTATAAAAAGTTATTAAATTTTAAAGTTTTAAAAGAATTATAAATTTAATTTTATTTACTATTCATTTATACAATCTAAATAAATTTACTTTTCAAAAACATATAAATGATTCTCCTATTTTTAATTTAATTAATTAAATGATATTAAGTATTTAAGCTAATTAATGTTTACTAACTTTAATTAAAAATATTAATTAATTCAATTCATTAAACCTACTTAATTAATTAATTATTAATTTAACAAATTTCAATTTACTGTTCTAATTAGATTAACTAATTAATTAAATTTAATTAGCTATTATTTACTGTTAATTATTAAATTTAATTACTGATTCATAATTAACCAATTAAATAATCACACTGCTAATTATTGAATTAACTTAATTAAATTAACTAACTGATTACTAATTATTGATTAATACTAACTACTAATATTAATTAACTAAGCTAATACATATAATTATATACATTATAAATAAATATTTATTTATAAATTTACTGCAGGATTTGACCTTTGCGGGTCCCACCCTGCCACGTGGCGGCCCGGGGATAAGCGCGGCAGAGAAGGCGGGCCCCACAAAATTTGGCGCGGCCCGGGCAGCGGGCCCCACCTGGCGTCAGCAGAGCTGACCGCGGGTCTCGTCACGTTACGGCTGCCGATGACACCACGTGGCGCTTCGGAACAGGCACCATGCCAGCGGGGCGGGCCCACCGATGCCACGCGAGCTCCCCGACTGCGCTCAGGTTAGGCCCCGGGTCGACCCAGACTTCCCCCGCATCCCCGCGACCTACTCCGAGACGGGTCATCTAGGGCATGCAAAACGGAGGTCCGGCCGGCCTCGCCGGGGGCTGGCCCACGGGCGGATCACCACCTTAGGTGGTCTGGCCTGGACGCAAACTCCAACCCTAACATTAGGGCTCGGGCTGGCTACGGGTAACGAAATGAACTGTCGATCGATTGAGAAATTGGCTCGATCGATCGAGCCATAAGACGATCGGACTCGCTCGATAGACAATCATGAACATGGAATAAGCATAGAAATCAAGTAAGAGGTGATTCGCATTGATAAGGATAGTAGTTGGAGGTACCTCGATTAACGGCTTGCGAAACTTTGGGCTTTGGAAGACGACCCGGGGTTCTGTCGATCCTAATTTGCGCAAAAGTAGCAACCCTACGAGCTAATGGGAGCTTAAAGGAAGCGGGACGGAGCTTAAGAAGGTCCGGAGACGCCAGATTGGCTGCGGCTAGCGGTTCGGGCGACGCGTGTCGCGGGCGATCTCCGAATCAGGCGGCTCAGATCGCCCGTCTCATCCGACGACAATCCTCTAATGGCGCGCCCTAATAAGCGGACGGCGTCGGCTAACTAACGGCGCCGCAGTTTTATATACATATATTTAAATAATTAATAAATACTTAATTAATTATTTTAAAATTCTATTTTCATTAATTAAAATTAATTGATTTAATGGCTCCCGAAAATTTACAAATATTCACTCTTAGCTAATTGAGAGGTGAGGAATGCAATGGTGAGGTCAAATTTTTGATCCAGCGAGTATTTTAATTTCCCAATTTTCGAGGTATTTAAATATTATTAAAATATTTGCCGAAATTTTGACGACTTCCGATTTACACGAAAACATCACCCCTGGCTAATTTGGGGGCAATGAGCACAATGGCAAAGTCCGTTTTTTGATTCGAGGTCTATATAAATAGGTCAAATTTTAGGGTTTTTTGGATTTTCCAGAAATCAAGGTTTGATCCATTTGACTCCTGATTTTGACTAGGCCTTAAAGGTTGACTCCTAATGACTTGATTAGCACTTAAAATCAAATTAAGACTGAAATTAGTCCTAATTGACTAAGGTAACAACTTGAGTTGTTACACTTATATTCTAGGATGCTGGCCTTGCTCACTTGTTTATATATATAGGATGCTAGTCTTGATTTTAGTTATTTAATGTATTATCATGTTCTATTACTTTATGTTAATTAACATGAGTTTACATTGATCATAAGCATATTTATGATGAGCTTTCCTTTCAGTTATTAGTGTTTATCCTTTATTTTATGCCTAACCTTGTTGCAGCTATGGGTAGAGGTATATGTTTATTTCATTTTTTATTTAAGTTATAAGCTTATTGTTTATAGCTTCTCGTTCATTTCATATGCTTTCTTGCACCTATGTTGTTGCTTAGTTGTTAAGTAATTGTGATATCTTAAAAGAAATTGAATAATATTCAACCTAAAATGTACTTAAGACAATATGTCTAATAAGATTTTCTCTTTTTTAGCTGGGGTCCTATCATTGTGAAACCGATAATAGTAGATTCTGAGTTAGTTGAAGTTGTGGAGCCTTCTGAAGACCAGATTCAGGAGAAAGATCGAGCTGCTAGAGAGCCTTAGTTCCTTTGCTCTTTTTACTTCTTTGCTTGTGAGGATGAGTGTTTATTTCATTTTCTGCTTAACTCTTAAAATGTGTTGTAATAATACATGTTTATTTTATATTTTTTTACTGCACTTATTCTGAGTTGTATGTTTTTGCTTCTATATTGTGATGGGATGGATGTTCATATTTTGCTTCTGCACTTTGATGTAATTCTTGTATTTATCATTTAGTGAAATACTTTGAAAATGGCAATTTCCTTAATTATATCGGATTAGAAGGAATGTCTAATCTATCTATAAGTGAGGGACTTGTCATTTGGTGACCACTTCACCGTAATCATGTTAACTTAAGAATTAACAAGACCACGGTAAGGCAGAGGTGCCACATTGACCCTTCCCCACAGCCAACCTTTGATGAATGAAGCAAAATGGGGGGGGTACTAAAGGGCCTTAATCAGCTTAGTGGAGCTGTACTGGTCCTATTGAGGCCCGAGTGTAGCGGTCTGATCTTAATTAGATGGCTCGTAGATGATCCACCCTTTTGATTAGATGGCGAGCAAACACCGTCTGAGCCCGCTGTTAAGAAAATAGTATAAGATTTAATTTAAATATGTAATAATTATTTGCTTTTCAATTAATCAAAATTAAATAACCAAACAAGTTTTTAAAAATTTTAAAAATTTGCCCCTAGCTAATTTGAGGGTGAGAAACTCAAAAATCAAGTTGAATTTTTGATGATATATCAATTTAATTTTCTTAATTTTCTGATTAATTAAATATATATTAAAAAATTCATCGAAAACGAAATGATCTTCAAATTGCACCAAATTTTAAGGGTTGACTCCAAATTCTATTAGGAGTTTAATGGCGGTGGTTTTAACCTAATTTGGATGTCTAAAATAAAGTAATAACAATGGGGTTGTTATTAAAACTATCTAGCAAACCCTTTCTTAATCCTTGAGGATGTTAACTCTGGGACTCACCATCCCTATATTACTTCAGATCATATATACTTGCGTGTGATCAAAAGTCATGCTATTTTGTAGCATGTCAAACCTCTTTCCTTTTCTCTTTTCTCACTTTTGCAATTTATTATTATAATAAATCATGTTGTCTTTGAAGGTTCAAACAATTTTTATTTTTTATTTTTTGTAATAGACTATCTAAACCCCACTTTTAAGGAGGGTTAGGCTAAACCTACATAATAAAGTTCTTATGTTAAATGCTGAGATTTAGTTTATGATAATCTTGTGATATAATCTTGTTATTATCATTTTAAAAATATTGAATGTTTATTTTACAAATTCACTATTTTTTCTTGTCACAATTCATGTAGCACTCTTACTTTAGATCGATTCAAAAGTTCTGATCAAGAGATTGTGTACACATGAATGTTTGTCTCTCATACTAAAATGTTAATCAAAATAAAAGTTATAATCAAAAATTTATGTACACACCAGCGTTTCTTGTTCTTTTGTGTTCTAGTTAAATGCAATCTCTCACTTAGATATAAGGTCATATTGAGTAAATGGATGTTGGAGTAGAGACATCTACACCCTTTTTTTTGAACATGTGTCTGTCTATATGCATGTGAGAATAGAGATAGAATTTTGTTCCATTTGCACTAGATAGGGATTACCAATAGATCATTAATAAACCACTTTTAGGATGTTAAGGTTTGAAATCAATGGGTCTTATATGGAGATCGGCAAAATATGACTTTAGGGTTCAATGGTGAGTGACCAATGTGTGTGAAACATCACTGGTGGGTTCACAAATATTAACCTCTTGAACTTTAATTTTGGTTCACACAAGTTATTCAAATTAAGCTCAACATATGTTGAAAATTATGAACCATAGTTGATCGGCCCAATTCTCTTGGATGTGAAGGGTCATCTTCACCCCATTCGGCGCCTTGCCCCAAAATTGTGGGCACACAAAACGAGGGTATAAACACCCGTGTAAACCATTGTCGTACGTTCACGACCAATGGACTGGAGGATCTCCGCGGCTAGGAAAGAGTTATAAAAACCTATCTTGGCTGAAAGATTCCATACACCTCAAACTGAGCCCCATCCTTCTATTCTTCTTCACGAACCAAGCTTCACTCCCCTTCCCCTCTTCTAGCCTTCATCGCTACTCCACTTTAAACTGCCACGACACACCTCTAGTTGCAGCTTGGTCTGTGTAGGAGAAGATAGAAATAGACAGGTACAAAAAATTAATTAATAATTATTATTATTATTATATATTGTATACTAATAACATTTTAAGTTATAATAAAGTTAAAATGATAAAATATAATAATTTACACTAACAAAATAAGTAATATAGCATATAAGGTAACAGTTAAAAATCATGAATACAAATAAATTTAATTATTAATATGACCGTGACAAAAAATATATAAATAAGTTGTATAATTGACTTTATAATAATAAATAAAAATAATATAATAACAAGGAAGTAGCTAAAATAATTTCAAATATATCCCTCCAATGCCTACAATTATTAAAACACTTAAAATTAGTTATTAACTCATAATAAATGAAATTCATTAGTCAAAATCATGATTAAAAATTATTAAAGACTAATAATAATATAAGAAAAATAGTTTACTAATAATAATCTTATAATATAAGTCACATTAATCTCATAATAATTACATTCTAATAAAGTAGCATAATAATATATATTAATAGTAGCACAGTAATATAATACAATATAATAATATTATAGTTATAGTAATTCTTATATATTATAACAATAGTTATAGTTTTTATATATAATTTTAGTGTTATTTAAATAAAATAATAAAATAATTAATATTATATATATTAAGAATAAATAAAATGATATTATAAATAATATAATATAATAAATATATTTTATAAATCATAAAATATAATAGAATAGAAGTAAATAATATTAATAATAATGTATTAATATAAATAAATAATAACAAGATAAATGTTATTCAGACATATTGATGTGACTTGATGTTCTCTTCATAAAATTATCATGAATTATTTAAAAAGACCTAAATTCATATATCATGAGGTAGGAGGCTTTGTATGAATCTTTGAGGTAGAAGTATAGAAGATCCCATCACCTTAGAGATTGATCTATTCTCCTTGTGGTAGTAAGCACTTAAGACATTAGAAGAGATACATCTCCTTGTGATAGAATCCATAGTAACTGATCCTTGATCACACTTGATTGGTGAAATTTTGTATAGGACTTACCTATTAGTTTAAGACTTGTAGTCTTGATAAATCCTTGTTCTATTAAATAGACTTGATTGAACCATGATTATTGGGTAGTGCAGTATAGTATACCCATATTACTGGTCCCCAGTAATATTCTGGATTGGTTGAGTCACTATAAGTAAGATTTATCTTTGTTGCTATCCTGCAGGCTTAGGCAGATATAACCTTGCTTAGAGTAAATCAATCAATCCTAAGAGTGTATTAAATGGGTACCCATTCCTTAGTTTTATTGAAGGATAGTTGCCATCGGCAATGCCTCCTAGCCAAGATCGCTTCAATAGGTATGGCTTAAATAAAACTAAGTAAAGGGGAATCACCTTCCTTAAGGTGCTAAGTATGATTGTGAGTTTAGTGACTAAATGCTTAGTTTGAAATACAAAATCATCATCGGATGGTGCCTCCTAATGAAGATCGCTTTATTAGGGTGGAGTAATCAAACTAAATGTTGTGTCCTATCTTTGCAGCATATTTAATATGTGCATACAATCACCCCGCCTAGTGATCTTTAAGTAAATAAGCAACTTTAACTAAGTATCGATCTAGAGATTTGGAGTCAGAATCCTTTTAGCAGGATTCTACACAGTGGAGACTTAGGATTCATTTTTGTGTCTTACTATATTCTTCATGGATTTTGGGGTTTTTCATTCATACCATATAATGGCATAAGCATAAGCATAAACATGAGTTGAACTCATTCCTTCGGTTGTGACACATGGTTATCAGTGATACAATATGAGATACAGAATATTATATACACAGACTGGAGAATTTTAGGGTGCATCTGCGTCACCATACTGACTTCCTAACTGTTGTGCTTACATTGGACCGTACTACTCATAAACCTTCAGTGATAGTTCTGTGATATACTGTGGTATAGCATATTTGTGAGAATTGTTTCAGTGGCATATAGTGCAGCTTATAGCATCCTTCTCAGCATTTGACATTCCCTTCACATTGGTTTATGAGCATCTGTCATTTTTATTTTCTTTCAGTATTTAGCTTTGATACAGTTTTACTTTGTCTAGTTCTTACAGCTCAGTTATTTGTTGTCTTTACAGTTTTCCCTGTACTTTTACTTTACATTCTTGCATATTCGTTATGTTTAGTTTAGCTTGTATAGCTAGCTTCGATGTGTTAGACTTCTTGTCTAACACGGGGTACTTTTGAGATCCGGCAATTTGCTAGATCTCGAGCAGTTATTGGAGGCAGGTCAGGAGGACGTCCCAGGGACTTAAGAGGAGCACTTGGAGCTGTAGGGGATTGAGCATCTACTTTTACTTTCTAGTTCTTTCCAATATTCTAGCTAGACTCTTTATATTTCTGTATTTCTCTGGTTTGTAATAAAACTCTGGATGTATTTTTACTTTCTTTTCTGAGATGGATATTTACTACTGCTTGAGACGAATGTATTCTGGATGTTTGGCTTTTAGCTTCCGCACTCTATTATTCTACTATACATAGTATTGTGATGTGATTGGCGTACTAGAAACGCTGATATATTTTATAATGTACATGGGCCCTTCTCCACTCCCTTGCACCTTATGTACGTACTAAGTCTAATACCTAAGATAAGTATTCCATTCTTATCTTAGATATTGGCTCTCGAGCCTACTCTTAGGGCTCGAGTCAGCGGCCTTCAGTATGGCTCTGTCTCCTTAGCCTATTCGGGACGATGGGTTTTACCTGTACTGTGGGGCCCCCGTACTGATAATAAGAAAGTACAGTGCTCCAACTATGGCAAATCCCCAACTTAAGTAAAGTTAGGTAAACCCAACCCGCCTTAAGCCAAGGACTTGTCACCAAGTGCTATAACATTCATCAATACAAGTATCAAAGTGGCAGAAGCAATATAAAATAGAGTAACATCCACAAGCATACATAGTAGGGAAAAGAAAATGCAATATAGTAACTCATCACAATGCAGAAAGTAAAGTACATCTAGAAAGTTAATTATTACAAACTGAAATGAACAACTAAAAAAAATGAAAGACTCTCGTCCTCACTGAAATAAACAATGCAAAATTATCTAAACAGCACCTGGAAGGTCCTCCTCCTGAACTACCTCCTCCTCTATGACACTGCCCACGAACACGTCTGAATCTGACATTTGTCGTTATCACAAATACTAGGGCCCCAGCCAACAAAATAAAAAGATTACAGTTAGACAATTGTCTAAGTATATTTTAGGCTATTTTAATGAACTGAACATTTAAAGATATCATATTTTAATTTAACTATACATGCAAGCAGTAACGGTGCAACAGGCTATGAAAGAAATGGAATACTATAAACTATTCATTTATAGCAAGCAACATGTATGTGAAGTAACATACAAAATACTAAATAAACAAGGTGAGGCTAAAAGCAAAAATAATTACAACTACTGAATTAAATAAGATCCTAACATGATTATGATCGCAATACAACATGCTGAGTATAAAGAACACAAGTAGTGAACATGATAAAATTCTAGCATCCTAAACATGCCATTTATGCATATATCTAAGCCATAAAAGTATACATACAACACGCAGATTAATATGAAAAAGAAAGGTCACTGAGACATGTGGCAAAAGCAAAGCAATATATGAAATATAAGGCCACTGAGGCATGTGACAAAGTGAGCAGAAACTGAAAATAAGGCCACTGAAGCATGTAGCAAAGCAAATCAGAAAATAATGCAATTCAGTTAAAGTAGTAATAAGCCTAAGACATAGTACTGCCATACCAGCCAATAAGCCATACAGGGCCTCCAATATCCATCAATCAATCCCCAGACTAGCCATCCAAATATGCTGGGTCTGAGTCCAGTCTATATAATACTACTACTGAAATGGCAAACTAAGCTAGGACATATTCTAACAACTGTAGACAAAACAAAACTGAATGATATGCAATTTCAATACTAGCTTAGGATGTATCATCCATATTCTAAGTTTTTCCTATTATGCTCAAGGAATAAAGCTCAAATACAAGGTATGCAAAGTAATCTAGTCAAAGTAAGCAAGAGACTTAATTTAGACTTATGTGATATCTGTTATTGTCTAATTACCAAATCTAACTACTCTGAGAAGGTACAAGCTTAGATCTCCAATATCCAGCTATCGAGTAGAATCTCAAATTTACGTCCTTAAAGTTAAATATTAGAACTTAATAAGCTCTAATCCAAAATCATGTGATGACTATATAGTTTAAGTAAGCAAATCAACGACCTGATTTTATGAATATTTTACTCTCTTACCCAAATCTTGATTAAATAAATCAAGATTTAAGAATTTAGAACTTAAATCCTGTGTTGAGTTCAAATCCAAAATCCTAGGTGATATTCTAAATAGGATCTAGGTTTCTCACTTATTACCCAATTTGAAGGTAAAGAATCCTATAAGTTGAAAAATTCAGGAACTAAGATCTTAGTGAAAGGCTATTCTACTGATTATAAGATAAAATAATCAATTAAGAACTTGAGAATCTAGGATCTATATTTAATCTTTAAGATAATTTTATTATCTTATTGATTGAATCATCCTATACCCATATGGGAGGTTTCAAAAGATAAAATAATCAATCATTAAAGAATTTCAATTGGAGGTGGTTTGATTCAATCGAAGATTTAAGTCTAAGGTCCAAGATCTAAAGATCTGAAGTTTGATCACTTTAGACTTCTAATTAGAGTTTGACTTAAGAGTTTCCATTTGTGATTTTCTTTAGAATCTAATTTCATAATTAACTATAAGGAGCTTATTAAGGTTAAAATTGAAAATTCCAAGTATTAGATTAACACTAAACCCATATTAAGCATCTTAGGTTACTTAAGATCTAAGGGTCTGAGTTTTGATCACTTTAGATCTTAAGCTAAGATTTTACTTAGACATTTCCAATTACTTTTCTTTTAATACTTAATTCTTAAGTTATCTTAACTGAACTTATTAATGAGATAATTGACCATGTCAATTGTTAGATTTAGAGTTTAATGCCATATGATCTTTATAAGTAAACTTAAGATCTAAGTATCTTAATTAAGGATTTAATGAGATCTTATGGATTAATGATTATATTAACACTATTATTGTTCTAGGATTTCAGAGAATATTTCCAATCTACTTTATAGTGGTTTACTGAACTTTCAATCTTTTAAAGAACACTAAATCACATTTTGGTCAAAATGACCAAAATGCCCCTCTTAAGGCCAAAATTGGGATTTTAGGGTTTAACTACCCAAATTTTCTCTAGTCTATTTTAATGTGTTTCATATTACTTAATGAAGTGGGAAACACCCTTAATTTATGTTTTGATGACCTAAATGATCTTTAATTAACACTAATCACTTAATTAGGTCACTTAGGGTGATTAGTGAAATTAAGGTAATTTAGGGCAATCCAACCTTACACTTAGGTTCTAGTGGACTTAATGTGAGGTTAGGAACAATCCTCACCCAAAATAGAGGCTTAATTAGGGTTTAACTCACTAATCCTTAATTAGGGTGATTAAGGAGTGATTAAGAAAATTAATTCTCCAAAATAGATTTTAAGAGTCTGGAATTGTTCCTTAGGGTGCAGGGAGCAATCAGAGCCCTTAAACTCACAATTTGGATATTTAAAAGATTTATATGATTTATTTAAGAACAGAAAAGATTTGGCCAATATTTTTAAATCCAACCATTATATCTGAGATTTTATTTTATATTCAGATTTCTTGAATTTTTTTAATTCAAATGGTATATTGGATCATACCATTTGGATCTGTATAACTAAAGTTATTCAATTAATTTAATCTGTATTTTTATTTAAATCAGAATCATAGGTTTTAATTAAATTAGTTCAAAACCATTAAAAATGTCGTTCAATAATTTGTTAATAACCGCGGCCCAAATTAAAAAGACGCGGGTTGGGGCTCGGCCTGGCCCAAAATCTTCGTCTTCCTCCTTCCGCTCGCGCCTGCAGCCCAAACCCTAGGACTGGCTTCCAGCGCCAAATTCTCCACGCTCCGATCACGCCACGCCTCGATTCCGATGGCTACACGTTCCCTAACCCTAGACGCTTCGATTAACCTATGAATCCCTAATTGGGAAGTACGGGATCACTGGATGACTACTCAGCCAAGATCCTCTAGTTGGTGCACCTGTGAGGAGTAAATTCTCCTCACAGAGTGCACGGGTCGCCTCGATCTTGATCCCTACATGTTCAGGGATCAAGGAAGGAGCGATAGGGCGACTTGAGAGGTCCTGAGGTGGTCCGGATCCTTGGGGTGCTACTCGGCGATTTCTGCCATTTAGGCTCACGACTAGATCGATCGATTCCAGTCGAATCGATCGATCTGGTCGCACCCAACCATCGATACCCACTTACAATCATTGCTGAGGGGTATCGATGCTGAATGGAGGCCCAATTGCTCGAGGGAATGCCGAGATAGAGCAAAAGTGGCCCGGCTGGCAGTGTGCATTTCAGACGGTGCTTATGCCGTCTGGCGCACTGCCAGAGCTCACTGGAAGTACTGGACAACCGCTAGGAGCTAAGGGAGGGACCTAACGCAGCATCTATGTCTTGAGCGAGAGCAGTCGAGCTGAATCCAACTCGACAGAGGAGATAGGAATGGCTGTACCTCGGTTCGAAGATTCACAGCAAAGAAGGCAATGCAGGCTTTCTCGAAGGCACTTAGAGGTTCCAGGAGCTCTGCAAGGGGGTCTGAACTCCAGACCTCACCCTCTATCAGCAACTGCAGCAGGTCCAGTCATCTGGTTTGCTAAGAGTTCTAGAAAGTTCAGCCGGCTAGCGCGAGGATCACAGTGAGCAAAGGAGCACAGTAAGGAGCTCACTGTGATTCTTGGGAGGTACTTATAGACTAGGAAAGATCCTAGGAATGGAAACCAAAGCTGGGCCAAAGCCTCGGGCTCGGACCAGAGGCTCCTCCAGCCAGCCCAGAATGGGGGTGATCCCACCCTCTAGGTTGCCCTAGCAGGCTCGGCCATAACGGGAGGTGCTAACAGCTTTGGTGACCTGGTGGGAGAGTGCCAGACAAATTCGACGTGGCTTGGTATCGGCGAATTCTCGCGGTCGGGGCTGAGAGCAAGCAGGGATGAAGATGAACAGTTGGGATCCATTCTCCACCGTCTGATACGCAAAGTTGTTAGGATTCGATGACTTGATCCGGGGTCCAAGTAACGGAATCGCGGATTAAATCCCGCGAGTCCGATCTGAGATGCCGATCGGGCGGGTAGGATTAGATCACAGCACGCGGTATGAGGGCCGTTGGATCTAGCGCGCTGAGATGCGTGCTTACCCATCGAGTGGCCGAAACGCGTGCGCCGCTGTCGGGACCCCGCAGCGGATCTGCCGCGGTCCCGACAGCAAATCCCGGGTTTATTTATTTAATAAAAATTATTTTTAATTTAAATAAATCCAATTAAATAATATATAATTATCTTAAATTTTCCAAATCCAATTTAGGATCAAATGAACTCCAAAAATTTCCAAAAATTCACCCTTAGCTAATTATGGTATAAGGAATTCAAAAATGAAATCAAATTTTAATTTGGAGATCAAAATAATTTATGTATTTTTCAGGGCTTAAAAATAGCCAAAAATACCAAATTTTCCAATTTAGCTCCGATTGATTTCAAACTTCTAGGTTTATGTTTAAATGACCCATTGAATCCAATGGAATCATAATCAAACCTTGGTTTAGCTTAATTAATCTAGTTTTAGCTAAGATAACAACCTAGGGTTGTTACATGTACGGCCCATCGCTCCCGAGTAGCACAACGTTCTGCTGCCAAACTATGAATAATACTTGTACTTTGCGCATGGTGACGGGATGGGGCGTTACAGCTATGGAGCATAAGACAATTTAGTCCTTGAATTCAATAGTTCTTCGCCTTTGGTTCACATTCAAGTCCACAATAATATTGTACATTTCTTTAGTAAGGCATTAAGTTCATAATTTTTATTAATAGTTGAGGAAAACTTCATACATTTTATAGTAATTATCATCACATGTGGGATTTCCCCAACCCTCCTCAAGAGAGGTTTAGCTCTCCATTACAAAAGAGATTAAAAAGAACACATGCATGGATAAAGACCCTTTCTTGATCAACTAAGAAAAATAATTACAACATAAGAGTTTAGAAAATACTATGAACATTCCTTTGGGAAGTTCTTCGGACTCTTCCTCTCCTTGCTTAAAGTGCTTCTCTTAGGTCCCTAGTGCTGCCTTTCTCCTCCTTATCCTTAGCAAGATGAGCTCTTTCATCTTTGGGGAGTTCTTCTCTTCTTCTATGCAACCCTCTCATTTTTAGGTGAAGTGAGCAAATTTTGGAACCCTTCTCAAGTCAAGAGGGGTGGTATTTATAGAGGAGGGCTGCTTCTTCATCATCCCATTTCAAAATCTGCTATTGCCATTTGAAAGTTCTAGAGTAATAATGGTAAATTCCAATTGATGGGTGAGGTGACCAATATTTTCCATTGTTTTATCCTTTTCATCACATCAAAGAGGCCATTTTGCATTTAAAAATGGAGATGCAGCGGGAGGAATAATGGCTGGAGATAAGAGGCTGGTTGGGTGTCTTGTCCCTACCACAATTAATGCTTCTGCCATACAAGAAAATGGCGGGACGCTGCAGCACGCTATCATGGACGATTTTGCAAAAAGGCCCACTACAATGCGTTGGGGCGATCAGGTTTGATAAGTGAAGGATCGCTACAGCGCCCTGTAGGGCACGGTCGCACCAGCAGTTGTATAAATTTGCCCGCTACAGTGCGCTGTAGCGCCCGCATTTGCAAACTGTCCCACTGCAGCGCATAATCGCACCATCATTTCACTTAGTGCGCCATTACAGCACGTTGTGACGCCAGCTCCTCGCAAAGCTCATCACTGTAGCACGCGATCGCACCCGCAATTCGCAGAGAGCGCCGCTGCAGCGCGATGTGGCACCCGATTTTGCAAAATGGCACGCTGCAGCGCGCGACAGTGGTTCTCCCATAGAAAAATTTGAGATTTGTTCATATTGCTCAAAATGCATTGGGTAGGCAATTTTTCTGAAAAGATAACAAAAATTGGTTTATAGGAGCAGTTTTTTTAAGAGAAATGAATGAAATTTTCCTTTATTTAAGATATAATTTATGGATTCATCAATCATCTCTGTTTTTATATTTTTCTCTTTTCATTCTTAGGGTGAGATACTTTTCTTCATCCCCAATTCATATTTTTGTGATTATGAAGTCCTACGGGAGCCTAGCACACTCTTTTAGAGTAGTCACCATAATATCTAGTCTTTAGTCCAATGCCTTCTCCCACACTTAGTTCTTAGAATTTGTTTAAATTTTTGGAGATTAGACTATCCTTAATTCATTCCTTAATTAAAAGTTTTAATGCTATCCATGTATTTGATCACTTTTTGTTAAGCACCATTTTACTTCACATCATTTATTTATTAGTTTTTTTGTGAATCGCATTTCTTGAAAAACTCAGAAAATTCTGTTATTTTTAAATGCTAGAAAAATTTTGGGAATATGAGAAGTCATAAATTAAGTCCTCAAAAATACAACATGCAAAAAGAAAAATACAAAAACAAATAAAGAAAGATATAACCTGTTTATTCTTGGGTTGCCTCCCAATAAGCGCTTAATTTAACGTCATTAGCTAAACTCGCTAACGTTCAAATAATCGGATCCGAAGGTTTCTCCTTCCATGACCTTAAGGTACTAGAGTGAGCACAACCCTCAAGGTGGCTCGAACCCTCTCCCTCTTTATCTTCCCTCATCGGATCATCTCTTTCAAGTTCTAACTTAAGGGGAGTCTTCTTCTTTCTTTTACCCCTTCTTGTTTTCCTTCTTCTCACTCCTTCCTTACTCCCCTTCTCTAAGAAAGGAGTTGAGCTATTATCTAAATTTTTTTCTTCTAACATAAGATTTTCAAGAATATTATCCATCCAAATTCTTTCTTCTCTCATTTTCTTTTTCACCTCTTCTTCCATCTCTCTTATTTAAAGAAGGTAGGTTTAAGATCAATTAACTCAGATTTCCCTTGAATTTTTATACTCATCACCTGCGGCCTACGTCAATAATAGCTTTTATGCTCATAAGAAAAGGTGGCCCGAAAATGATTGTGGAGTTCTTGTTCCGTCCGTCCCACTCGCACACCACAAAATCAGTTGGAATGATGAAACTCCCCAATTTAACTGCAACATTCTTAATGATACTTAGAGGGGTAAGGGATTCTAGATTTGCAAATTCTAGAATAAAGGAGGAGCATTCCATCCCTCCTACCTTCAAATATTCATAAATGTGATAGGGCATAACATTGATTGAAGCACCAAGATCACACAAGGGATCTAAAAATACTTCATTTCTAATTATGCACGGAATAATTAACCTCCTGGGGTCTTCACATTTCGGAGCCATGAGCTTTGCACAGTCTGTGCCCCTTACTCCTTCCCGAACCTCTAACTTTTCTTCTATGGCACTCATTTTATTAGTATTAATTTTCCCATATGCCTCTTCAGAATGAATCAAACTAACCAGCTCCCTTGGGTTCACTTCAGTGGAACTGGATAGAGCTCCTTACTGCCGAATGGTCAGCTGCTTGGAGATCTGCCCCAGTTGGGTCTCTATGTTCCTATGGGATGCTTATATCCCTTGTATAGAGTCATCATGGCGGGTGATTGTGGCTTCGTTGTGGCGCATGAATTAGATGGTTTCAGCCTTAAAGGAGTTGAAAGCTCCTTCTAAATTTAGGTGGTAATTATTATGATTATTTCTTTTATTTACTCCCTGCTAGTTTGATGAACTCCCCCCATATTAATTTCCATTGTAGTTATTATTATTACTCCACGAGAAATTAGGGTAGCTTTTCCACCTTGGATTGTAGGTATTGGAGTAAGGGTTGTTCATTGTGTTGTTGTTTCTTAAATAATTCACTTGTTCGGTATTCGTTTGTATGAAGGGGTTGTTCAAATTGCAACTCTCACTATTGTATTTCAGGAAAATCGTTAACATTCATTCTCTCAATTTTCTCATTCAGGGAATAAATTTCTTGTTGTAAAGCCGTTATTTGATTGGATTCGTTCACCTTCATAGATTCTTTTTTAAGCCTTTCCGAAGGCCATTGGTATGTATTGTTAGCCTCCTCTTGGGTTTTACTACTAATAGAGCCGCCGCCGGCTGCATCAATGAGTGTCCTTGTAGGAGCGTTCAAACCTTTGTAAAAGGTTTGAACTTGCATCCACAAGGGAAACCTATGATGTGGGCAAGGCCTAAGTCATTCCTTAAATCGGTCCCATCCGTCATATAGTGTCTCACCTTCCAACTGAGTAAAGTTAGTTATCTCAATTCTCAGCCGTGCAGTTTTCACCGAAGGGAAATACTTGGCTAAGAATTTCTTAGCCAAATCTTCCCATGTCCAGATAGAATCACTTGGAAGAGAGCTAAGCCAACTCTTGGCTCTATCTCGTAAAGAAAATGGGAAGAGCCTTAATTTAATCACATATTTAGAGACGACATTAAATCTGAAGGTGTTACATATTTTAAGGAAAGTTGAAATATGTGAATTTGGATCTTCAGTGGCCAATCCCCCAAATTGGTTATTTTAAACCATACTCAGAGTGGAAGCATTTATCCCAAAGTTATCGGCTTCTATATTAGGCCTTACAATTGCATGGGGGATTCCCCTAATAGTGAGTAGTGCGTAGTCTCTTGGTGCAATTCCCCCATACGCCTCTTCAAAATGAATCACACTAACCAGCTCCCTTAGGTTCACTTCAGTGGAACTGGGTAGAGCTCCTTGCTGCTGAATGATCAGCTACTTGGAGATCGGCCCCAGTTGGGTCTCTATGTTCATAAGGGATACTTTTATCCCTTGGATAGAGGCATCATGGCAGGTGATTATGGCTTTGACGCGATGCATGAATTGAATGATTTCAGCCTTAAAGGAGTTGAAAGCTCCTTCTAAATTTGGGTGGTAATTATTATGATTATTTCCATTATTTACTCCTTACTGGTTTGATGAACTCCCCCCATATTAATTTCCATTATAGTTATTATTATTACTCCATGATAAATTAGGGTCATTTTTCTACCCTTGATTGTAGGTATTAGAGTAGGGGTTGTTCGTTGTGTTGTTGTTTCTTAAATAATTCATTTGTTCGGTATTCATTTGTATGAAGGGGTTGTTCAAATTTCAGCTCTCACTATTGTGTCTCCATTCGCACAACTCACATTATATTTCAGGAACAGCGTTAACATTCATTCTCTCAATTTTCTCATTCAGGGCATGGATTTCTTGGTGTAAAGCTGTTATTTGATTGGATTCGTTCACCTTCATAGATTCTTTTTTAAGCCTTTCTGAAGGCCATTGGAATACGTTGTTAGCCATTTCTTCCAAGAGATCGTAAGCCTCCTCTTGAGTTTTACTACTAATAGAGCTGCCATCGACTGCATCAATGAGTGTCCTTGTAGGAGCGTTTAAACTATTGTAAAGGTTTGAACTTGCATCCACAAGGGAAACCCATAATGTGAGCAACACCTTAGGAATTCCTTAAATCAGTCCAATCCGTCATAGAGTGTCTCACCTTCCAACTGAGTAAAGTTAGTTATCTCAATTCTCAACCAAGCAGTTTTCACTGGAGGGATATACTTGGCTAAGAATTTCTTTGCCAAATCGTCCCATGTCCAGATAAAATCACTTGGAATAGAGCTAAGCCAACTTTTGGCTCTATCTCTTAAAGAAAATGGGAAGAGCCTTAATTTAACCGCATCTTTAGAGATGTCGTTAAATCTGAAGGTGTCACATATTTCAAGGAAAGTTGAAATCTGTGAATTTCGATCTTCAGTGGTCAATCCTCCAAATTAGTTATTTTGAACCATACTCAAAGTGGAAGGTTTAATCTCAAAGTTATTGGATTCTGTATTAGGTCTTAGAATTACATGGGGGATTCCCCTAACAGTGGGTAGTGCGTAGTCTCGCAATGCTATTCCCCTAGGTTCTCCTAATGGCTCTTCACGATTTTCAGTATAATTTTCCATAACGGCTTGTTGTCTTAGCAAAAAGTTTTGTTTTCTCCTAGCTTGCAAGTAGGTTCTCTCAATTTTGGGATAAAAATGATAATTCGTGCAAACTCTTCTATTCATACACAACGACAATCAAGCTATCAAGAACAAATATAGTAATAAGTTCAAAGATTCAGCAATAAGAAAAGAAAGCAGAAAAGTAGATTGTTAGTACCTATAATTATAAAAATTAAAAAGTAAAAGTATATGCAGGAAAATGCTTAAATCACTAGTTACTTATAGATTATCCTTAATACGAAACAATTTCTAATTCCCCGGCAACAGCACCAAAAACTTGACAGACCTAGAATACGTATGCCCTTTCATGCAAGTGTACGTGGTTAGAAGTAATAAGTGGAAAGTTTGAAGTTTTGGGATTTATCAAACCACATAGAATTGGATGTTTTGTTACTAAGATATATCTATTATCACTAATGTTTAAGCTATATGCATTTTGTTTAAGTTGATTCCTGAACAAGCACGACAACCCCTTAGTAGAGAATAAGTTAAATAAAAGGAAGATGAGAGTTGGGTTTTTCCCACATGACATGATAGACAACTTATATATGTTGATTCCTCAAGCGTTTATCATTCCTTTACTTAGATCTTTAATCAAGTGCACATTGACTTTCTTTGAGTTTTATCTTGAAGATTTACAAGTTCAAATCTTGTGCATGAAATGAACACACAGTCGGTTCTAATTCAACACAAAGATTCTTATAACATTTTAAGTTTGTAGTTTTTATCTCATCTCTTGATCATGGAGATGATGGTTATTAATTTTTAAGATCTTATAAGCATTGATTCCACTCAGAGTGTCACACGCATCATACATAGTTGAGATGCGGGATTGATTTCATTGGGCTCAATGACTATGTCACCTCGTTCATGAGCATAAAATTATTCTATACCCTTCCCTCAAGTATGCTGAGCAATGGAGCTCAGTGAGTGGGTCTTAACATCACACGCATCAACTCTTTAGTTGAGCTTAGATTAAGGTGCACGAAGCTCAAGAACTTTCTCACATAGTTTTAAGCTCTCATGCACTCATAATTCTAGCATCTAACCAAGGTGAACTATGAAGCACAAGATAATTTAGTCCTTAAATTCAATAGTTCTTGTCCTTTGGTTCACATTCAAGTCCACAATAATATTGTACATTTCTTTAGCAAGGCATTAAGTTCACAATTTTTATTAATACATGAGGAAAATTTCATACATTTTATAGTAACTTTCATCACATGTGGGATTTTCCCAACCCTCCCGAATGGAGTCTTAGCTCTCCATTACAAAAGAGATTAATAAGAATACATGTATGCATAAAAACCCTTTCATGATCAACTAAGAAAAGAAATTACAATATAAGAGTTTAGAAAATACTAGGAATATTCCTTTGGGAAGTTCTTCGGACTCTTCCTCTCCTTGCCTGAAGTGCTTCTCTTAGGTCCCTAGTTGTAACAGCCCAAACTCTTAAGTATCATGGTATTGTCCACTTTGTCCTGAAATGACTCACAATTTTGCCCTCAGAAGATAACTTCCCAGCAAGTCACCCATCCTGGGAGTGCTCCCACCTGAGCACGCTTAATTTTAGAGTTCTTATCAGGAACTCCACCGTTATCTGAAAAGGCGCCTCGATGTTTAAGAGTTTCACTTATTATTACTTAAGTGGGTCATCACAATCTCCCCAACTTAAGTAACTGACGTCCTCGTCAGTATCCACACACAAATCCAAGAACCATCCTTTGGGTAGATAGGACTAGAGGTGACCCCTACAAGCACAAGAGGTATCTCCAACCATATAGCACCTTAACCATCATGGGTTCAATAGGCTGTTCACATGAAGTGGTACTTTGCCCTGTATGGCATTTAGCTCCTATCTGACACCCTATAGTTTGCTCTGATACCATTTGTAATAGCCCAAACTCTTAAGTATCAAGGTATTGTCCGCTTTGTCCTGAAAGAACTCACAGTTTTGCCCTCAGAATATAACTTTCTAGCATGTCACCCATCCTGGGAGTGCTCCCACCTGAGCATGCTTAACTTTGGAGTTCTTATCAGGAACTCCACCATTATCTGAAAAGGCACCTCAATGTTTAAGAGTTTCACTTATTACTACTTAAGTGGGTCATCACACTAGTATTGCCTTTCTCCTCTTTCTCCATAGCAAGATGAGCTCTTCCACCCTAGGGGAGTTATTCTCTTCTTCTATGCAACCCTCTCTTTTCTTTGGTGAAGTGAGCAAATTTTGGAACCATTCTCGTCAAGAGGGGTGGTATTTATAGAGGAGGGCTGCTTCTTCATCATCCCATTTCAAAAATTGCTTTTGCCATTTGAAAATTTTGGAGTAATGATGGCAAATTCTAATTGATGGGTGAGTGACCCATATTTTCTATTCTTTTATCCTTTTCATCACATCAAAGAGACCATTTTTCATTTAAAAATGGAGTTGCAGCAGGAGGAATGATGGCTGGATACAAGAGGCTGGTTGGGTGTATTGTCCCTACTGTAATTAATGCTTCTGTCAGACAAAAAAATGACGAGCCACTACAGCGCGCTATCGCAGACAATTTTGCAAAAAGGCCCGCTGTGGTGCGCCGGGGTGATCAGGTTTGATAAGTGAAGGATCGCGACAGCGCGCTCTACAGCGCGCGGTCGCGCTATCAGTTTTGTGAATTTGCCCGCTGCAGCGCGCTGTAGCGCCCGCATTTGCAAACTGTCACGCCGCAGCGCGCAATCACGCCAGCGTTTTGCGTAGTGCGACGCTGCATCGCGCTGTGGCGCCAGCTCCTCGCAAAGCTCACTGCTGTAGCACATGATTGGGCCCGCAATTTGCAGAGAGCGCCGCTGCAGTGCGTTGTGGCACCTGATTTCACAAAATGGCACGCTGCAGCGCGCTATAGCGTGCTGCAGCATGTGACAGCGGTTCTCCCATAAAAAAATTTGAGATTTGTCCATATTGCTCAGAATGCGTTGGGTAGGCAATTTTCCTAAAAAGATAAATAAAAATTGGTTTACATGAGTAGTTTTATTAAGAGAAATGAATGAAATTTTCCTTTATTTGAGATATAATTTATGGATTCATCACACCCCCACACTTAAATTCTTGCTCGTCCTCGAGTAAGCTCAAAATTGTATTTTTCTGTTTTTTAAGTATGAAAGTCAACAAAAGACATCAATTTGATTTTGATGAGTAATTCAAGGTATATGCTTAACTGAAATAATCAAAATCATTGGGTATTATATTTTTCTAATTTTTGGATATGAAGCAAGGTTAATAAGTTAATCTCCAAGTATTTATTTTTAAGCTTGTCACTAGGTAATGAGGAAGGTTCCTTAGAAAACTTAGACTAGAGAGGTAGTGAAATACTCTAAGTTTTGTACCATATGTGCTCCTTCTTATGAATCACAAAGATGATAAGATTAAATGAGAGATACTTTTCATCATTCTTCTTTATTTCTTTCATTTGGGAGAGATATTTTTCATCATCCATATTTTTATATTTTTCTCTTTTCATTCTTAGGGAGTGATACTTTTCTTCATCCCCAATTCATATTTTTGTGATCATGAAGTTCTACGAGAGCCTAGCACACTCTTTTAGAGTACTCACCATAATCTCTAGTCTTTAGTCTAATGTTTTTCCCTACACTTAGTTCTTAGCATTGGTTTAAATTTTTGGAGGTTAGATTATCCTTAATTCATTCCTTAATTAAAAGTTTTAATGTTGTCTATGTATTTGATCACTTTTTGTTAAGCACCCTTTTACTACACATTATTTCTTTATTGTATCTTTATGACTCGCATTTCTTGAAAAACTCAGAAAATTTTGTCATTTTTAAATGCTAGATACATTTTGGGAATATGAGAATTTATAAATTAAGTCCTCAAAATACAACACACAAAAAAAAATATACAAAAAATAAATAAAGAAAAATTCAACCTGATTATTCTTGGTCTTCCTCCTCCTCTTCTCTCATGTTATAGGCATAGTCGCAAGGGTAGTGCATGTCCAGAATGGGGGCACCGACAGGTGGTCATGGCAACACGGAGGGGTCTGGTCCTCCTTGCAAGCTCCAGTCCTCAAACATTAGTCCAAGGGCTTTATGAAATTCGAACTGAAACTCACGCTGCTGAATGAGCTCCTTTTTAAAGAACCGCATGTCTATGGCCAAGGCCCTACTAGGATCAGCTTGTTGTGTATGGAGTCGTAGCAATAGCTCATTTGTGAGATTTGGGTCAGATGGCGCGGATATTTCCCCTTTTTCACCCCTCCTTTTCTTGGGCAGCTTCCATTCGCTAGCCCGGGCGTTCAGATTTGAAGGTGCAAGGGCAGTGCCGGGGGAAACGACGGAATCGGAGGAGAGGATTTTGACCTCTTGTGTGAAGACCCACTTAAGTAGTAATAAGTAAAACTCTTAAATATCGATGTGCCCTTTCAGAAAATGGTGGAGTTCCTGATAAGAACTCAAGTTAAGCGTGCTCAGGTGGGAATATTCCCAGGATGGGTGACCTGCTGGGAAGTTATCTTCTGATGGCAAAACCGTGAGGCCTTTCAAGCCAAAGTAGACAATACCTTGGTGTTAAGAGTTTGGGCTGTTACAAATAGTATCAGAGTAAACCATAGGATGTCAGATAGGAGCTAAGGGTCATACAGGGCAAAGTACCACTTCATGTGAGCAGCCTCTTGAACCCATGATGGTTAAGATGCTACATGATTGTGGGCACCTCTTGAGCATGTAGTGGTCACCTCTAGTTCTATCTACCCAATGGATGGTTCTTGGATCTGTGTGTGGATACTGACGAGGACATCAGTTACTTAAGTTGGGAGATTGTGAAGACCCACTTAAGTAATAATAAGTAAAACTCTTAAACATCGAGACACGTTTTCAAGTAATAGTGGAGTTCCTGATAAGAACTCCAAAGTTAAGTGTGCTCAGGTGAGAGCACTCCCAGGATGGGTGACTTGCTGGGAAGTTATCTTCTGAGGGCAAAATCACGAGGCCTTTCAGGCCAAAGCAGATAATACCTTGGTGTTAAGAGTTTGGGCTGTTACATCTTGGGCCTCATAAATCCCTGATATCAAAGACCCGAAGGCCAATGCGGCACAGGGTCCCTTGAGAGCCTTCCAGTGCTTCTCAAAAATAATACTCGAGATGCGGATCTCGCCCAGCCTAACGAATGAGCACAAGAGGAGTGCTCTGGCACGGGTCACTTCAGTCAAGTCACTCATAGGCATGATATAGTTAGAAATGAAAACCAGCCATGCACTACTCATATCTGTTAATTTGGAATGAGGAATGTTGGCTAGTCCTCCCTCCCAATCGATGTTTTCATGGATGAGTTCCGCAACGAGATCAAGGGGGTCGAAGCGAGACTCCAAGAGTTCAAGGTAAGAGCAAGAAATTACCTCCTCAAACCCATAAAATTGCTCAATTTGAGCAATCCCGAAGGTGACTCCCTTACCTCTACAAAAGATCTTCTATCTGGTCGCATTAATCGCATTGGCGTACACCTCTTGGACGATGGTTGGGTAAGTGGGGAATTTCTTCGTCACCATCACCCTCCATCCCCGAGGGTCGACTTGCTCCACCAGCACTAGATAGTAATAGCGAAAGTTTTTCTCTGAGATCAACTTCCGCTGAGAAGTAGTTGGAAAGAACCAGTGTTCAACCTCAACGGAAGAGAACTTTTTCTTGTTAAAGGTTCCCCCTGATGAAGAAGCTTCAGCCTCCCTCCTTGGCATCGACTTTTTGCCAGAAGACATGATGAAGAAATTAGAGGAGAGCAAAAGTTTGTGCAGAAGTAAGAAAATTTAGAAGGTGCAAGGATCACCCCTCCCCTTGCCTCCCCTTAAATAGCCAAGGCATTCAAAGGGAAGAGAGTTATGGTTAATGGGCTTCCCCATGCCATAAATGTGATGATCCATGTGAAGGGGGGGGGGGCAGCTTTTTTAGCCCACCTTTTTGACTGCATGGAAAACCCAAATCTCATAACTTTTTGACTGCAAGGAATCCAAGGCAGTCAAGAAATTTTCTACAGCTCGAGTAAACCCTGTAGCGCGCTATAGTGAAATTTCTGCTACAGCGCGCTTTAGCGAAATTTTCGCTACATCGCGCTGTCGTGGGATTTCCGCTGTAGCGCGCTGTCGCGGAATTTCCACTGCAGCGCGCTATAACACTGCTTCACAAATTTTTTTTTTATTCTTGGGTTGCCTCCCAAGAAGCGCTTAATTTAATATATTTAGCTAGACTCTCTAACGTTCAAATAATCGGATCCGAAGGTTTCTCATTCCATGACCTTAAGATGCTAGAGTGAGCACAACCCTCAAGGTGGCTCGAACCTTCTCCCTCTTTATCTTCCCTCATCGGATCATCTCTTTCAAGTTCTAACTTAAGGGGAGTCTTCTTCTTTATTTGACCCCTTCTTGTTTTCCTTATTCTCACTCCTTCTTTACTCCCCTTCTCCGAGGAAGGAGTAGAGCTATTATCTGAATTTTTTTCTTCAAGCATAAGATTTTCAAGAATATTACCCATCCAAATTCTTTCTTCTATCATTTTCTTCTTCACCTATTCTTTCATCTCTCTTTGTTTAAAGAAGGTAGGTTTAAGATCGATTAACTCAGATTTCCCTTGAATTTTTATACTCATCACCCCGCGGCCTACGTCAATAATAGCTTTTGTGCTCATAAGCAAAGGTCGCCCGAAAATGATTGTGGAGTTCTTGTTCCGTCTATCCTACTCACATACCACAAAATCAGTTGGAACGATGAAACTCCCCAATTTAACTGCAACATTATTAACAATACTTAGAGGGATAAGGGATTATAGATTTGCAAATAATATAATCAAGGAGGTGCATTCCATCCCTCCTACCTTCAGATGTTCATAAATGTGGTAGGGCACATAACATTGACTGAAGCACCAAGATCACACAAGGGATTTAAAAATACTTCATTTCAAATTATGCACAGAATACTCAACCTCCCGAGGTCTTCACATTTCGGAGCCGTTAGATTTTCACATTATGTGCCCCTTACTCCTTCCCGAGTCTCTAGCTCTTCTTCTATGGCAATTATTCTATCAGTATTAATTCTCCCATACGCCTCTTCAGAATGAATCACACTAACCAGCACCCTTGGGTTCATTTCAGTGGAACTGGGTAGAGCTCCTTGCTGCCGAATGATCAGCTGCTTGAAAATCGGCACCAGTTGAGTCTCTATGTTCATAAGGGATACTTCTATCCCTTGGATAGAGGCATCATGGCGGGTGATTGTGACTTTGACACGAGCATGAATTGAATGGTTTCAGCCTTAAAGGAGTTGAAAGCTCCTTCTAAATTTGGGTGGTAATTATTATGATTATTTCCATTATTTACTCCCTACTGATTTGATGAACTCCCCCCATATTAATTTCCATTATAGTTATTAATATTACTCCACGATAAATTAGGGTAGTTTTTCTACCTTGGATTGTAGGTATTGGAGTAGGGGTTATTCGTTGTGTTGTTGTTCCTTAAATAATTTACTTGTTCAGTATTCGTTTGTATGAAGGGGTTGTTCAAATTGCAGCTCTCACTATTGTGTCTCCCTCCGCACAACTCACATTGTATTTCAGGAATAGCGTTAATATTCATTCTCTCAATTTTCTCATTCAGGGCATGGATTTCTTGGTGTAAAGCCATTATTTGATTGGATTCGTTCACCTTCATAGATCTTTTTTAAGCCTTTCTGAAGGCCATTGGAATGAATTGTTAGCCATTTCTTCCAAGAGATCGTAAGCCTCCTCTTGAGTTTTACTACTAATAGAGCTGCCGCCAACTACATCAATGAGTATCCTTGTAAGAGCGTTTAAACTACTGTAAAAAGTTTGAACTTGCATCCACATGAGAAACCCATGATGTGAGCAACACCTTAGGAATTCCTTAAATCAGTCCGACCCGTCATAGAGTGTCTCACCTTCCAATTGAGTAAAGTTAGTTATCTCAAATCTCAATCGAGCAATTTTCACCGGAGGGATATACTTGGCTAAAAATTTCTTAGTCAAATCGTCCCATGTCCAGATAGAATCACTTGGAATAGAGCTGAGCCAACTTTTGGCTCTATCTCGTAAAGAAAATGGGAAGAGCCTCAATTTAACCGCGTCTTTAGAGACGTCGTTAAATCTGAAAGTGTCACATATTTCAAGGAAAGTTGAAATATGTGAATTTGAATCTTCAGTGGCTAATCCCCCAAATTTGTTATTTTGAACCATACTTAGAGTGAAAGGTTTGATCTCACAGTTATTTGCTTCTATATTATGCCTTACAATTGCATGGGGGATTCCCCTGACAGTGGGTAGTGCATAGTCTCTTAATGATATTCCCCTAGGTTCTCCTAATGGCTCTCCATGATTTTTATTATAATTTTTCATAACGGCTTATTGTCTTAGCAAAAAGTTTTATTCTCTCCTAGCTTGCAAGTAGGTTCTCTCAATTTCAGGATCAAAATGATAATCTGTGCAAACTCTTGTATTCATACACAACAATAATTAAGCTATCAAGAACAAATATAATAATAAGTTCAAAGATTCAACAATAAGAAAAGAAAGCATAAAAGTATATTGTTAGTACTTATAATTACAAAAATCAAAAATTAAAAGTATATGCAGGAAAATGTATAAATCACTAGTTACTTATAGATTATCCTTAATATGAAATAATTTCC
Organism: Gastrodia elata; assembly: GCA_016760335.1. Lineage (NCBI taxonomy): Eukaryota > Viridiplantae > Streptophyta > Magnoliopsida > Asparagales > Orchidaceae > Gastrodia > Gastrodia elata. Next base: position 62,795,675 of record CM028670.1, on the reverse strand, counting down.
AACTCCCCGACAACGGTGCCAAAAACTTGACAGACATAGAATACGTCTGCACTTTCACGCAAGTGTACGTGGTCTGAAGTAATAAGTAGAAAGTTAGAATTTTTGGTATTTATCGAACCACAAAGAATTAGATGTTTTGTTACTAAGGTATATCTTTTATTACTAATGTTTAAGCTATAGGTGTTTTGTTTAAGTTGGTTCCTGAGCAAGCACAACAACCCCTTAGTAAAAGATAAGTCAAATAAAAGGAAGATAAGAGTTGGGTTTCTCCCACATGACATGATAGGCAACTTATGTATGGTGATTCCTCAAGCATTTATATTTCATTTACTTAGATCTTTAATCAAGTGCACATTATCTATATTTGAGTTTTATCTCAAAGATTTTCAAGTTCAAATCTTGTATATGAAATGAATACACAGTCAGTTCTAATTCAGCACAAAGATCCTTATAAGATTTTAGGTTTGTAGTTTTTATCTCATCTCTTGATCATGGAGATGAGGGTTGTTAATTTTTAAGATCTTATAAGCATTGATTCCACTCAGAGCGTCACACGCATCACACATAGTTGAGATGCGGGCTTTTGATTTCATTGGGCTCAATAAAAATGTCACCTCGTTCATGAGCACACAGTTATTCCATACCCTTCCCTCAAGTATGCTGAGCAATGGAGCTCAATGATAATTATAACATCTAAACCAAGGTGAGCTATGGAGCACAAGACAATTTAATCCTTAAATTCAATAATTCTTATCTTACGGTTTACATTCAAGTTCACAATAATATTGTACATTTCTTTAGTAAGGCATTAAGTTCACAATTTTTATTAATACTTGAGGAAAACTTCATACATTTTATATTAACTATCATCACATGTGGGATTTCCCCAACCCTCCCCAAGGAAGGTTTAGCTCTCCATTACAAAAGAGATTAAAAAAAACACATGCATGGATAAAGACCCTTTCATGATCAACTAAGAAAAAAAATTACAACATAAGAGTTTAGAAAATACTAGGAACGTTCTTTTGGGAAGTTCTTCAGACTCTTCCTCTCCTTGGCTAAAGTGCTTTTCTTAGGTCCCTAGTGCTGCCTTTCTCCTCCTTTTCCTTAGCAAGATGAGCTCTTCCACCCTTAAGGAGTTCTTCTCTTCTTCTATGCAACCCTCTCTTTTCTTAGGTGAAGTGAGCAAATTTTGGAACCATTCTCCAGACAAGAGGGGTGGTATTTATTGAGGAGGGCTGCTTCTTCATCATCCCATTTCAAAATCTGCTTTTGCCCTTTGAAAATTCTGGAGTAATGATGGCAAATTCCAATTAATGGGTGAGGTGACCAATATTTTCCATTATTTTATCCTTTTCATCACATCAAAGAGATCATTTTCCATTTAAAAATAGAGCTGCAGCAGGAGGAATGATGGTTGAAGACAAGGGGCTAGTTGGGTATTTTGTCTCTGCCGCAATTAATACTTCTGCCAGACAAGAAAATGGCAGGCCACTACAGCGCGCTGCGGCGCGCTATCGCGGATGATTTTGCAAAATGGCCCGCTGCGGTGCGTTGGGGCGATCAAGTTTGATAAGTGAAGGATCACTACAGCACGCTGTAGCCCGTGGTCGTGCCATGGTTCCGGAAGTTTCTCCTTCCATGACCTTAAGGTGCTTTCACGCAAATGTACGTAGTCTGAAGTAATAAGTGGAAAGTTTGAATTTTCTGAATTTATCGAACCATAGAGAATTGAATATTTTGTTACTAAGGTATATCTATTATCACTAATGTTTAAGCTATAGGTGTTTTATTTAAGTTAGTTCCTGAACAAGCACGACAACTCCTTAGTAGAAAATAAGTCAAATAAAAGGAAGAGGAGAGTTGAGTTTCTCTCACATGATCACAAAGATGTGAATTGGGATGAAGAAAAGTATCTCTCCCTTAGAATGAAAAGAGAAAAACATAAAAATAGGGATGATGAAAAATATCTCTCCCAAATAAAAGAAATGAAAAAGGATGATGAAAAATATATCTCCTTTAATCTTATCATCTTTGTGATTCATAAGAAGAAGCACATATGGCACAAAACTATTGAGTATTTCACTATCTCTCTAGTCTAAGTTTTCCAAGGAACCTTCCTCATTACCTAGTAACAAGCTTAAAAACAAATACTAGGAGATTAACTTATTAACCTTGCTTCATATCCAAAAATTAGAAAAATATAATGCCAAATGATTTTGGTCATTTTAGTTAAGCACATACCTTATATTACTCATCAAAATCTAATTGATGTCTTTTGTTGACTTTTATACCTAAAAAATAAAAAAAATATAATTTTGAGCTTACTCGAAGACGAGTAAGAATTAAAGTGTGGGGGTATGATGAATCCATAAATTATATCTCAAATAAAGAAAAATTTCATTCATTTCTCTTAATAAAACTCCTCCTGTAAACCAATTTTTGTTTATCTTTTCAGGAAAATTGCATGCCCAATGCATTCTGAGCAACATGAACAAATCTCAAATTTTTCTATGGGAGAACCGCTGCCGCACGCAACAGCGTACCATTTTGCGAAATCGGGCGCCGCAGCGCGCTGCTGCGGCGCTCTCTGCGAATTGCGGGTGCGATCTCACGCTACAGCGATGAGCTTTGCGATGAGCTGGCGCTGCCGCGGCACACTAAGCGAAATGCTGGCGTGATTGCGCGCTGCAGCGGGATAGTTTACAAATGCGGGCGCTCCAGCGCGCTGCAGCGGGCAAATTTACAAAATTGTTGGCGCGACTGCGCGCTACAGCGCAATATAGCGATCCTTTACTTATCAAACCTGATCGCCCCAGCACGTCGCAGCGGGCCTTTTTGCAAAATCATTCACGATAGCACCAACAATTTTGTAAATTTGGAGTTCGATCACTTGTTCAATCAATATGATTCCATTAATCTTCTTATGCTAATAGTCTTATTTAAGAAAAAATCAAGGATCTAAAGTTTAGATTCAGATTAATCAATCACATAAATTTATCAATACCTTAACATGTCTAATTCAAATGCTTAAGATCAATACCAAATCAGATGCATTATTGGAAAAATGTCAATTTTATTATTTTATAATCAAGTTAATTTAATTAAAGATTTAAGAGTTTGGATCTTAATCAAATAGATTAGGGTTTAACCCCTTACTCATACCCAATTAAGATCAAATATTTATTTATAAATCAAATGTCAAATTAGTGAAATTGGGATGTATTATTGGTGGCAATCTTAGACCTAGATCAAGTCTTAATAGCATGATCAAAGTCTTAAGACTTCTTAAGTTAATTATGATGATTAAGTTTTTCAAATTTAGGATTATTCAATTTATACATCATGAATTAGCATACATTGTTTCCATACACTTACCTTACTGTTATGAAGCATATTAATAGGAAAATTTATAAAAATAGAATGTAATTAGTGTTAATCAAACCCTAAACCAATCTAAAAGAATTTGCACATTAATACAAATCTAACTATCATAATTTCATACAATTTGGCACATAAGTTCTAATTTACTATACAATCAATCAGAGACTAATTTGCTAAGATCCAATCCCTATAAACCCTAATTTCTACTAATCATAGTTTGATAATATTAGGGCATAAATTAAAATACAGAGATCAGAAAAATAAACTACCTAGCATATTCATTCTACTCATCATAAGCAAACTAATGGCATCTTAAATATGCAATTTAGTTAAGTAAAATTGCTAATCAACCATAATCAAGATTTGTAATAATTAGGTAAAAATGGAATATCTAGCTATTAGATGTTCAATATTATTTTATATTCAAATCCCTAAGGATTTTTTGATCAATTTTATATATGATATTATAGGATTTGGACGAGTGGATTAAAAGTTATTCAATTAATACATTCTATATTTTTCTAATTAAATTTTTCTATGATTTGATTAATTGGATTATTTTCCTTAAGAAAAATAAATCCAATTAATAGGATTTAAATTAAAAAGAGTTCGGCCTAATACCAAAAGGCGTGGGTCATCCGGGGCCCGAAGGCCCGGGACGGTCTCACCGCGCGGGTCACGGGTCGGCCCGACCCGCATAGTGCTTCGTCCCTGATCCTTCGTGCCGACGAAAGGATCCAATTAGGGGAACCCTAATCATTCAATTCTGGCTCATCCCGACCATGGCACGTCCAACCAATGATCGATACATGCTCACCGTGGTCAGGCGTACCGAACGGGACCCGAAGCCCTCTGTGACACGGTCCGGATCGGCCAGACCTTACTCACCTGAGGGCACCTTTAATGGAGCTAGTGTGGGGAGATAATTCTCCCCATAGAGACCCCGCCAGACCCGGGGCTCAATCCCTACACCACCAGGGAGGTGAGACTGATCGAAGCCCCCTGGTCCGAGGGTCTGAGATGGTCTGGAACACCGGGACCTCACTCACCCGAGGTGTTCCATAGGTGACTTAGCCCGATTGATCGATTCGATCGATCGGGTCTAGCTTAGGCTCAAGTTTGATAGCCTTGGTTTCGTTTTGACAATGCGTACGATTACGAATAAAAATGGAGAGGGTCTGAGCCCAATTGGCTCAGACCGAGCCAAGTGTGGAGCCCCTGTACTAACAAGGAAGTACGGTGCTCCAACTGTGGCAAATCCCCAACTTAAGTAAAGTTAGGTAAACCCAACTTGCCTTAAGCCAAGGACTCATCACCAAGCACTATAACATTCATCAATATATATATATATATATATATATATATATATATATATTTATAAATATTCAAGTGGCGGAAGCAATAGGCGAGTAGTAACATCCACAAGCCTACATAGTAGAAAGAGAGAAAACAATATAGTAACTCATCAAAATGCAGAAATGAAACACATCCAGAATTAATTATTACAAACTGAATTTTTAAGAGAATGAAAATGTCTCTCAATCTCACTGAAATAAAATGCAATATCTAATTAAACAGCAGAAGCACGATCCTCCTCCTGAACCTGCTCCGCTTCTGTGACACTGTCCACGAACACGTCTGAATCTGACATTTGTTGGTATCACAAATGTCAGGGCCCCAGCCAATAAAATAAAAAGGTTATAGTTAGACAATTGTCTAAGTACATTTTAAGCTATTTTAATGAACTGAATATTTTAAAGATATCACATTTAAAATAGCTAAACATGCAAGTAGTAATATGTGCAACAAGCTATGGAGAAATAGTAACTATAATTATCCATTTATAGCCAGCAACTAATATGAAAAACATACAATGTGAAATAAGCAAGGTGAGGCTAAAAGCTAAAAGAAACAGCAACTACAATACAATTTTGAACTTAACATGCTTATGATCATATTAACACATGCTTGGTGTATAAAAGAAACACAACTACTGAAAACATGCAATTCTAGCATCATAAACATGCCAATATATATAAGTAAACCATACGAGTATACATACAACATCCTAGTTAAGAAAAGGAAAAGAAAAGGCCACTGAGACATGTGGCAAAAGCAAAGTAATCTATGAAATGTAAAACCACTGACACATGTGGCAAAGCGAGCAAGTACTGAAAATAAGGCCACTGAAGCATATGGCAAAGCAAAATAGAAAACAATACTGCACAATCTAGCTAAAGTAGTAATAAGCCTAAGACATAGTACTGCCATATCAGCCAATAGGTTACACAGGGCCTCTAATATCAATCAATCAATCCCCAACCTAGCCATCCAAATATGCTAGGTCTGAGTCCAATTTATACAATACTACTACTGAAGAGGCATACTAAGCTAGGACATATTCTACCAACTACAAATAAGGGAAAATTGAATGATATGCAATTCAAATATTAACTTAGGATGTATCATCCATATCCTAAGTTCTCCTATTATGCTCAAGGAATAAGGCTCAATAACCAAGGTATGCCAAGCAAATCAAATCAAAGTAAGCAAGGGACTCAATCTAAACTCATGTGATATCTGATGTTATCTAATTACCAAATCTAGCTACTCTGAGAAAGTACAAATTTATGATCTCCAATATCCAGCTATCGAGTAGAATCTCAGATTTACATCCATAAAGTTGATATTAAAACTTAGAAAGTTCTAGTCCAAAATCATGTGATGACTATATGGTTTAAGTAAATAAATCAATGACCTAATTTATTTATATTCTTACTCTTCTACCCAAATCTTGATTAAGTAAATCAAGATTTAAGGATCTTAGATTTGAACTCCACTTAGGGGTTCAAAACTTAAATCCAAGGGGATGTCCTAATAAAAGTATCTAGGGTTCACACTCTATTCCAAAGTTAAGGATAAAGGATCCTATAAGCTGAAAGATCTAAGAACTACGAACTTAGTGAAGGGTTATTCTACTTATTATAAGATAAAATAATCAATTAAGAAGAACTTGAGAATCGAAGATCTATATTCAACCCTTAAGATAATTTCATTATCCTATAGATTGAATCACCCTATACCCACATGGAGGGTTTCAAAGGATTAAATAATGAATCATTTAAGGAATTTCAATTGGAGATAGTTTGATTCAAGTAGAGGATCTAAAGTCTAAGATCTAAGATCTAAGATCTAATCTTTTGATCACTTTAGACTTAGGCTAGGTTTATACCTTTAAACTTTACCAATTACATTTCTTTTGAATTTAGCTCATAAGTTAACTTAATTGAACTTATTAATGTGAGATTTAACATTTACAATTATTAGATTCAAGTATTAAGGCTAAGTGACTTCTTTATGATCACTTAAGATCTAAATGTCTTAATTAAGGTTAATTGAAGATTTCTTAAATAAACTTCCATATGAACAACATTATCAGTCTAAGAGTTCAGTAGAACTTTATTAATCTAACCAAAAATATTTTACTGAGTTTTCCAAGGTTTAAGGGGCACATAAGCACATTTTGGTCAAAATGACCAAAATGCCCCTCTTAAGGCTAAAATTGGGATTTTATGGTTTAGTTATCCAAATTAAATCTAATCTATTTTAATGTATTTCATATTGCTTACTGAAGTGGGAAACATACTTATTTCAGGTTTTATTAACCTAATTAAGCTTAGTTAGCGCTAATAACTTATTTAAGCCCATTAAAGTATTTAGTGAAATTAAGGCATTCTAGGGCAATCCAACCTTACACTTATGTTTCAATAGACTTAAGATGGCACTAGGAATTAACTTACCCAAAATCAAGGACTAATTTAGGGTTTAATTTACTAATCCTTAATTAAGGTGATTAAGGAGTTTAAGAAATTTAAACATTCAAATTTAGGTTTAAGGGTCTGAAGTTGTTCTTTAGAATTTAATGAGCAATCAGAGCCCTAAATCATTAAATTTGGTTATCAAATGAATTTATTATGATTTAATTAAAAATAGAAAAGATTTAATAAATTATTCTAAATCCAACCATTAGATCTGTGATTTTATTTTATATTTAGATTCCTTGTATTTTTCTGATTTAAATAGTATATCGGATCATACCATTTGGATCAGTATAGCCAAAGTTATTAAATTAATTTATTCTAAATGTTTATTTAAATTAAAACTATAGAATCTAATTATAAATGATTTAACCATTGAAAATGCCATCCTAAAATTTTCTAATAGCCACGGCCCGAAATAAAAAGGCGCGGGTCACGGGTCGGCCCAACCCGTGACTTTGTCTCCTACCTTTTGATGGGCATCGAATTAGGGCAGACTCCCTTCACTGAATTCGTCGCACTCTGAACAAGCCACGCCACCAATTTGTTGGCTACACGTTCAGGCTTGGAAGGCACGTCGAATGAACCATAAACCTCTATCTGGGAGGTGCCGAATCACTGGAGTGCTACTCAGCCGAGGCGCCTTCTGCGGTGGGAGCGGAGAGGACAAACTCTCTTAACTAACTAAACGTCCTGAGCTACGGATTAACCTTACACATTCAGGGATCGATGGGGGAGCGATAGGGTGAGTCGAGAGCCTTGGGGAGGTCTGGATCACCTAGTGCTACTCGAGGGGACGTCCCAGACTCGGGCTACACTAAGTCGATTGATTTCCGTCATATCGATCGACTCGATCAAGTCTAAGGCACACTATGGTTTAGCAATTATTGGCCGAGGGGTTTGGGCACCAATTGGGGGATTGTGATCGTGCCGAGACGCTGCAATTTACTGGCTCAAGTTCCGTTGCCAGTGCACTCTCAGACGAAATTCTTCCTTCTGGTCCATTGTCAGCCCTTATCAATGCCACGACTCCCTACTGGAACATTAACGGTGGCCCTACCATGGTATCTAAGATAGGAAAGGTACGAGTCAAGCTGAACCCAGCTCGACAGAGAAGAGGACAGAGGGCTGTACCTGAAGATGGACGAATAGAGCACGGCAGAAGACACTGGGGCAGCTGAGCTCCAAGCAGGTACCTGGGGGTTTGAACGTCAAACCACACCCACTATCAGCGGACGATGATCAAACCGAGCTCCACTGGTAGCTGGACGGGTCGCCAAATTGAGGGTCAGAGAGCCTGGACTGGAGAGGCACAGGAAGCTTAAGGAAGATGAAGCCAGAAGCAAACATTGGGCTGCCGATATTCTAGGGCTATTTATAGCTCGAAGGCGAGCTTCCAGAGCCAGGATCGAGCTAGCAGCTTCGGCACATGGCTGCCGATTGGGAGCTCCAAACGGAAAGGGGCAAATACGGGAGAATATCCCGGCTATGGCCATTAAGGTGCGAATGAGATCGTGGGGGACAAGATTCCATCCCCGTACTGCCACGAGGGCAGGACGTTGGAATCCTGTCAGGAGTTTCCAGAGGATTCGCATTCGGGATGATGATGAATAGCGACATGTAAGGAGCAGTCGTTCGATGGGTCTTTAGTTATGACTGGGTGATCCAGATCCTTTGATTAACAACGGTCGATCGGGAATGCAGATCTCCCATTGGATCAAACTGAAATGATCCAACGCTCGATCTAAGCTACTTAGGGCAGGATGCGGAGGCCGTTGGATCGGGCTATCGATCAAGTGGCTACGATCTGGTCTTGGTGAGGGGTGGATCGCGCCATCAAACGAGCCACGCCAAGATGCGTGCTAGCCATCCAACTAGCTTATAGCTATGCGCCGCTGTCGGAACCCCGCAGCGGATCTGCTGCGGTCTTGACCACAAATCCTAGCCCTTAATTTTAATTAAATAATGTTATTTAAAATAAAATAAATTCAATTAATATATATATATAATTAAATCCTAATTATTCTAAATCCAATTTAGGGCTAGATGAGCTCCAAAAATTCTCAAAAATTCACCTTTAGCTAATTAGGGTATGAGGAATTCAAAAATAAAATCAGATATTAATTTGGAGATCAAATTAATTTAGGTAATTTTTCGAGCTTAAAAATAGCCAAAAATACCAAACTCTCCATTTTAACTCTAATTGATTCAAAACTTATGGGATTAAGTTTAAATGACCTATTGAATCTAATGGAATCAAAATCAAAACTTGGGTTAGCTTAATTAATCTAAATTTAGCTAAAATAACAACTAGGATTGTTACAGACTCCCCCACTTAAGAACGATGTCGTCCCCGACATCACCTAAGTGAAGAAAATTCTAATGGGATTTAACAGATCAAAGAAAATATAGGAAGTGGTAAAAGGAGAGAAGAACAATACCTGGGTTCGCAAAGAGCTGTGGATATTTATTGCACATATCCGCCTCTTTCTCCCAAGTAGATTCCTCCAAGGGTCGATTCTTCCACTGAATTTTGACCATAGGAATTGACCGATTTCTTAGCTGCTTCTGATCATGAGCTAATATTCTGATAGGTTCTTCGGCATATGAAAGATCAGGTTGAATCGCTACTCCTGGAAGTTGAACGAGATGAGAAGGGTCTCGAAGACATCTTCTTAATGATGATACATAAAATACATTGTGAACAGCTGCAAAGCCATCAGGAAGGCTTAACCGGTAGGCAGATGATCCTACCTTAGACAAAACTTTGAAAGGTCCAACATAGCGGGGACTAAGTTTCCCAGCTACGCCAAATCTGAAGACACCTTTCATTGGACTGACCTTTAGATAAGCAGAATCTCCCACATTGAATTCTAGGAGACGGTGGTGAGAATCATGATACTTGCTCTGATGATCTTGAGCTGAATGAATTCTCTGCTGAATTAATTTGATCTTATTACTGGTTTCTTCAACTAATTATGAACCAAAGAGTTGAACGCTCCCTGTTTCTGACCAAGCTAGCGGAGTACTGCATTTTCTACCATACAGCGCTTCATAAGGGGCCATCTTAATATTAGCTTGAATGCTGTTATTATAGGCAAACTCCACTAGTGGGATGTGATCTTCCTAGGAACCAGCAAAATCAAGAATACAGAGTCTAAGCAAATCTTCCAAAACGTGATTTACTCTTTCAGTTTGACCATCCATTTGAGGATAAAAAGCTGTATGCATGGCTAGAGTCGTACCCAGATCTTGATGCACAGCTTGCTAAAACTTAGAAGTAAATCTACTATCTCTATCAGATACAATTGACTTTGGAATCCCATGCAATCTGACAATTTCCTTAATGTAGAGTTTTGCTAACTTCTCTATAGAATCAGTTTGACTGATGGAAAGAAAATGCGATGATTTAGTTAAGCGGTCTACTATCACCCAGATCGCATCGGCACCTGATTTTGCATGAGGCAATCCCATGACAAAGTCCATAGATATATCGAACCATTTCAATTCAGGGATATCTAATGGATGCAGAAGACCACCAGGTCTTTGGTGTTCGGCCTTTTATAAATTACAGGCATGACATTTTGCCATAAAGTCCGCTATATCTTTCTTCATACCTGGCCACCAAAATGATTATTTTAGGTCCTGGTACATCTTAGTACTGCCTGGATGAATATGATATCCAGAATTATGGCCTTCAACTAACACTTCTTAATACATGGACTTAGGAATCCACAATCAATTACCTTGATAAATTACACCATTCCATAATTGCAAATCATGACGAAGACCACCTTCAATATCTGCTTTAAGTTTCAGATACTCATCATCTTTGGTTTGCGAAATAGAGACATCTCGGTGAAAAGTGGGTTCCACATTAATATTTGCTAATAGTGAACTCAGCATATCGCCACTGATTGGAGAGATCTCGAGCTTATGAAATTCAAGTTCTAAAGAACTGGATGCAATCATAGAGGTTAAAGTAGCATGATGACTAAGAGCATCGACCACTACATTCGCTTTTCCTGGATGATATTGGATACTGAGGTCATAATCGCTGATGAGCTCCAACCATCTTCTCTGGATGCAATTCAACTCTCTCTGGGTGAAGATATACTTCAAACTTTGATGATCAGTAAAAATTGAACATTGCACTCCGTACAGATAGTGACGCCATATTTTCAAGGCAAATATTACGGCTGCAAGTTCAAGATCATGAACTGGATAATTTCGCTCATGAGGTTTTAACTAACGAGAGGCATAAGCAATTACCTTACCCTCTTGCATTAGCACACAACCTAGACCGATTCCAGAGGCATCGGTATACACTTGGTAGTTCAAACCTTCTTTAGGTAAACCAAGAACTGGAGCGGTAGAAAGTGCATCTTTTAGAGTTTGAAATGCTTCCTCGCATTCTGGACTCCAAATGAACGGAACGGCCTTTTGAGTCAATTTCGTCAACGGCGAAGCAATATGAGAAAATCCCTTAACAAACTTCCTGTAGTATCCTGCTAATCCCAGGAAACTTCTAATGTCGGTGACAGACTTAGATTGAGCCCAATCCTGAATAGCTATTACTTTACTCTAATCTACCCAAATACCTTGAGCATCGACTACGTGCCCCAAGAATGCAATAGAATGGAGCCAGAACTCGCATTTGGAGAAATTAGCATACAGTTGATGCTCACGCAAAGTTTCCAACACTAGCCTCAGATGTCCTTCATGATCTCTCAGAGTTTTGGAATAAATGAGGATATCATCAATGAAGACAATCACAAACTTGTTCAAATACGATTTTAGCACTCATTACATCAAATCCATAAAGATTGATGGTGCATTGGTGAGTCCAAATGATATCACCAAAAACTCAAAGTGGCCATAACGAGTACAAAAAGCAGTCTTCCCTACATCATCTTCTTTTACTCGTAGTTGATGGTATCCAGACCTTAAATCGATCTTGGAAAATATAACGACTCCAGATAACTGGTCGAACAAATCATCAATTCTAGGTAGTGGGTATTTGTTCTTTATGGTGACCTTATTTAACTCACGATAATCTATACACATATGCATAGATCAATCCTTCTTTTTCACAAATAAAACTGGCGCTCCCCAAGGAGACATACTTGGCCTGATGAAGCCTTTATTCAAGAGCTCTTGCAATTGCTCATTGAGCACTTAAAGCTCTTTAGGTGCCATTCAATAAGGTGCTTTGGATATCGGTTGGGTACCAGGGATCAATTCAATAAAGAATTCTACTTCTCTGAAAGGAGGTACACCAGGCAAATCTTCTGGAAATACATCAGCGAAATCTTTGACTATCTTATAATCAATAAGAGAGATACTCTCTTTTGTTTCACCCATCATGGTAACTAGGTATCATTACAACCCTTAACAATCAACTGTTCAGCTTTAATTGCATTTATTAAGGATAGCTGCGTGCTAGTTTTTTCTACGAACATTTTAGGCTTGCCCTGAGAATGGAGAGTAACTTTCTTTTTATGACAGTTTATCACAGCATTATTGTCACTGAGCCAATTCATCCCAAGGATGATATCAAAGTTAGCTATTGGCAGGACAATTAGTTTGGCCTGAAATTCTTGATCATTTATTGGGACTTTGATATTGCAAAATTTATGGGCACTTAGTTGGATTCCAGATGGAAGCCCAACACTCAACATTTGTGCTAGGTTGCATGCATGAAGTTTAAGGTTATTAGCAAGTCGTTCAGAGATAAACGAGTGACTAGCACCGGTATCGAATAATGTATTACAAGGTTGGTTGTTGAAATAAAGTGTGCCTAAATTTACACAGTTTCATATCAACAACTTGAAAAGATTTAAAATATAGAAATGCAATTTAGCAAGAGAGAGGTTTATGGGTGTGTACCTGAAACCACATTGTTATCTTCGGTAGCTTCAATAGGAGTTAAGGCATATACTCATGCAGGACCAGCAGGACGATTGTTAGGCTGCCGTCGTTGATAGTTCTGAGAATTGGGAGCTGGTGGCTGCGTGTGAGCAACTTCAGAAGCAGGGGCTGGCATTATAGCCAGGTTTGGTTATCTCCGGTTTAATAGAGTTGCTCAGAAGACTTACTTCTTCTGACAAGGCTTCATTGGAACTCCGTCTACCATTTCCGTGTGGTCATATTGATAGAAGCGGTGGCCTGTACGCCCACAATTGAAACACCTCTGGCCAAAATGGTAACACTTACCATACGGATGTGGCTTAGTACAGTTTTGAGTTTGTTCGGCAATATGTGCAGCTTCTAGCTGATGTACTTTTGTAGGGTTAGATATGTGTCTCTTGAAGTTTCCCCGTGGGTTTAGAGTTGTTTGTGCTTTTCGCTTAAGATCCTCTTCGGATTGGTGATGCTCAATCACCTTAGCCGTTTCCACTAGTTTGAAGAAGTTAGTCAGACAGAACGGCATGATCTGGTTCTTCAGTGAACCTCGGAGCCCACAAAGAAAGCGGTGGCACTTAGCTGACTCAGAATGAGTAACTTCTGGTGCGAAACGAATCAATCTATGAAATTCCCTTTCGTATTCAGCTACTGAATGACTCCCTTGAGTCAACCTCATGATTATATCTACAATAATGTTTTGTGCAGATAGGGGAATGAATTCAGTCTTAAAGGCCTCGACGAACTCATCCCAGGGGATGTCCTCTAACTCATAGTCTGCGAACTTGGTACTTCGAATCTCTTCCCACCAATATTCTGCTTCTGCATAAAATAGACGAGTGGCGAGATGGACAACCTCTGAGTTCGGGACCTTCAGACTAATGAGATCCCTTTCTAAAGCCTTCAGCCAATCAGTTGTATCCATTGGTGACAGGTTCCCACCAATGGTTGGAGGCCTTAACCTCAGGAAATTGTGAAGGAGATTATCCACTAGGTGATGTGAAGAAGAAGTAGCTTGTGGAGCATGGATTGTTGGAGCAGCAACAGTGACTGGAGTTGCACGATCACTTAATAGTTTTTGTACGATGATCGCCTATTGAGCTTGATTTTCTAATAGAGTTGCCACCATGGCTCGCAGATGAGCCACCTCCTCATTAGAACTACTAGAGGCAACAGTGTTCTTGATGGGAGTAATGGTAGACGGTGATCCGGAATCCATTCTAGTTTAATTAAGAAAAGAAGACAACTCAGAATTTACTCTAAGGAAGAGAAATCAAAATCTTTCATTAATTATATAGATATAAGATTACAATGCCTATACTATAAATCTACTAGGGTTGCTTGAAAATAGGATAACAATTATCCTAACTATCACTCAAACATTATCAATATATTTTGCCCTAAAGGCTACACAAAAGTCCTTAAAAGTGACTTCCCGACGCTTCCTATTACGCTTCTTCTCGAGCCTTGCAATGGTTTCATACCACCAGATTCCAGCGTAGTCCAACATCGGGTCTGTCACAATATCTACATAAAGTGACTTGGGACACTCAATGTGAATCAGAATGAACTCCACTCGGCTCAACCATTCTTGTGCGTATATGAGAAAGTTGAGCCCTCGATATACTACTTGCTGTAGAAAGTTCTCCAGGACCAAGATCCCTTTTGTCGAAACTCCTTCAATCTGCCAGTTGCTTTCCTGCCTCCATTTGAAGCTACAGCTCCAAAATATTTTGAAAGCATGCAGATAATAATCTATATCGGACTCTCCAGAATTCATTTGACTCTCGAGATAGAATTTTATTATATTTGTGTTAGACTCCATATGACTAAATTATTTGGATGGAAGTATTCTCCTTCTACATTTTGCATAGAGTTACTGACAATACTATGTTATGGATGTTACCTATATTGATGTTTGTATTTTAGAAGAACGGTCCATTATGTAAAAAGGAATCATAGATCCCATTCTAACACCTTATGCTGTTCTCTGATACCAACTGTGGAGCCCCCGTACTAACAACAAGGAAGTACAGTGCACCAACTATGGCAAATCCCCAACTTAAGTAAAGTTAGGTAAGCCCAACCTGCCTTAAGCCAAGGACTTCTCACCAAGTACTATAACATTCATTAATATATATATTTATAAATATCAAAGTGGCAGAAGCAATAGGTGAGTAGTAACATCCACAAGCATACATAGTAGAAAGAGAGAAAATAATATAGTAACTCATCGAAATGCAGAAATGAAACACATCCAAAATTAATTATTACAAATTGAATTTTTAAGAGAATGAAAATGTCTCTTAATCTCAATGAAATAAAATGCAAGATCTAACTAAACAGCAGCAGCACGATCCTCCTTCTGAACCTGCTCCTCTTCTGCGACACTGTCCACGAATACATCTGAATCTGACATTTGTCAATATCACAAATGTCATGGCCCCAGCCAACAAAACAAAAAGGTTATAGTTAGACAATTGTCTAAGTACATTTTAGGCTATTTTAATGAACTGAATATTTTAAAGATATCACATTTAAATTAGCTAAACGTGCAAGTGGTAATAGGTGCAACAAGCTATGGAGAAATGGTAACTATAACCATCCATTTATAGCCAGCAACTAGTATGAAAAACATACAATGTGAAATAAGTAAGGTGAGGCTAAAAGCTAAAAAAAACAGTAACTACAATATAATTCTGAACCTAATATGCTTATGATCATATTAACACATGCTGGGTGTATAAAATAAACACAAATACTGAAATTATGCAATTTTAGCATCCTAAACATGCCAATATATATAAGTAAACTATACGAGTATACATACAACATGCTAGTTAAGAAAAGGAAAAGAAAATGCCACTGAGACATGTGACAAAAGCAAAGTAATCTATGAAATATAAAGCCACTGAGCATGTGGCAAAGTGAGTAAGTACTGAAAATAAGGCCACTAAAGCATGTGGCAAAGCAAAATAGAAAACAATACTGCACAATCCAGCTAAAGTAGCAATAAGCCTAAGACATAGTACTTCCATACCAGCCAATAGGCCATACAAGGCCTCCAATATCAATCAATCAATCCCCAGCCTAGCCATCCAAATATGCTAGGTCTGAGTCCAGTCTATTTAATACTACTAATGAAGAGGCAGACTAAGCTAGGACATATTCTACCAATTGCAAACAAGGCAAAACTGAATGATATGCAATTCAAATACTAACTTAGGATGTATTATCCATATCCTAAGGACTCCTATTATGCTCAAGGAATAAGGCTCAATAACCAAGGTATGCCAAGCAAATCAAATCAAAGTAAGTAAGGGACTCAATCTAAACTCATGTGATATCTGATGTTATCTAATTATCAAATCTAGTTACTCTGAGAAGGTACAAGTTTATGATCTTTAATATCTAGCTATCGAGTAGAATCTCAGATTTACGTCCTTAAAGTTGATATTAGAACTTAACAAGTTCTAGTCCAAAATCATGTGATGACTATATGGTTTAAGTAAATAAATCAATAACCTAATTTATTTATATTTTTACTCTTCTACCCAAATCTTGATTAAATAAATCAAGATTTAAGGATCTTAGATTTGAACTCCACTTAGGGGTTCAAAACCTAAATCTAAGGGGATGTGCTAATAAGTATCTAGGTTCACACTCTATTCCAAAGTTAAGGATAAAGGATCCTATAAGCTGAAAGATCTAAGAACTACGAACTTAGTGAAGGGTTATTCTAATGATTATAAGATAAAATAATCAATTAAGAAGAACTTGAGAATCTAAGATCTATATTCAACCTTTAAGATAATTTCATTATCCTATAGATTAAATCACCATATACCCACATGAAAGGTTTAAAAGGATTAAATAATGAATCATTTAAGAAATTTCAATTGGAGATAGTTGGATTCAAGTAGAGGATCTAAAGTCTAAGATCTAAGATCTGATCTTTTGATCACTTTAGACTTAGGCTAGGTTTGTAACTTTAAGCTTTACCGATTACATTTCTTTTGAATTTAGCTCATAAGTTAACTTAATTAAACTTATTAATGTGAGATTTAGCATTTATAATTATTAGATTCAAGTATTAAGGCTAAGTGACTTCTTTATTGTCACTTAAGATCTAAATGTCTTAATTAAGGCTAATTGAAGATTTCTTAAATAAACTTCCATATGAACAGCAATATCAGTCTAAGAGTTCAGTAGAACCTTAATAATCTAACCAAAAGTATTTTACTAAGTTTTCCAAGGTTTAAGGGGCACTTAAGCACATTTTGGTCAAAATGACGAAAATGCCTCTCTTAAGGCTAAAATTGGGATTATAGGGTTTAGTTATCCAAATTAAATCTAATCTATTTTAATGTGTTTTATATTGCTTACTGAAGTGGGAAACATACTTATTTCAGGTTTTAATAACCTAATTAGGCTTAGTTAGTACTAACACATATTTAAGCCCATTAAAGTGAGTAGTGAAATTAAGGTATTCTAGGGCAATCCAATCTTACACTTAGGTTCGAATAGACTTAAGATGGCACTAGGAATTAACCTACCCAAAATTAAGGACTAATTTAGGGTTTAATTCACTAATCCTTAATTAAGGTCATTAAGTATTGATTAAGAAATTTAAACATTCAAATTTAAGTTTAAGTGTCTGAAGTTGTTATTTAGGATTTAAGGAGCAATGAGAGCCCTAAATCATTAAATTTGGTTATCAAAATATTTTATTATGATTTAATTAAAAATAGAAAAGGTTTAATCAATTATTTTAAATCCAACCATTGGATCTGTGATTTTATTTTATATTTAGATTCCTTGTATTTTTCTGATTCAAATGGTATATTGGATTATACCATTTGGATCAGTATAGCCAAAGCTATTAAATTAATTTATTCTGAATGTTTATTTAAATTAAAACTATAAGAATCTAATTATAAATAATTTAACCATTGAAAATGCCATCCTAAAATTTTCTAATAGCCACGGCCCGAAATAAAAAGGCGCGGGTCACGGGTCGGCCCGACCCGTGACTTCGTCTCCTACCTTTCGATGGGCACTGAATTAGGGCAGACTCCATTCGCTGAATTCGCCGCGCTCCGACCACGCCATGCCACCAATTTATTGGGTACACGTTCAGGCTTCGAATGCGCATCGAATGAACCATAAATCCCTATCTAGGAGGCGCCGGATCGCTGGAGTGCTACTCGGCCGAGGCGCCTTCTGCGGCGGGAGCGGAGAGGACAAATTCTCCTAATTGACTAAACGTCCTGAGTTACGGATTAACCCTACACATTCAGGGATCAACGGGGGAGCGATAGGGTGAGTCAAGAGGCCTTAGGGAGGTATGGATCACCATAGTGCTACTTGAGGGGATGTCCCAGACTCGGGCTACACTAAGTTGATTGATTTCCATCGTATCGATCGACTCGATCGAGTCTAAGGCACACTATGGTTTAGCAATTATTGGCCGAGGGGTTCGGGCACCAATTGGTGGATTGCGATCGTGCCGAGACGCTGCGATTTACTGGCTCAAGTCCCGCTGCCAGTGCACTCTCAGATGAAATTCTTCCGTCTAGTCCATTGCCAGCCCTTATCAATGACACAACTCCCTACTGGAACATTAACAGCGGCCCTACCATAGCATCTAAGATAGGGAAGGTACGAGTCAAGCTGAACCCAGCTCGACAGAGAAGAGGACAGAGGGATGTACCTGAAGATGGACGAATAGAGCACGACAGAAGACACCGGGGCAGCTGAGCTCCAAGCAGGTACCTGGGGGTTTGAACGTCAAACCACACCTACTATCAGCAGACGACGATCGAATCGAGCTCCACTGTTAGCTGGACGGGTCGCCAAACTGAGGGTCAGAGAGCTTGGACTGGAGAGGCACAGGAAGCTTAAGGAAGATGAAGCCAGAAGCAAACATTGGGCTGTCGATGTTCTAGGGCTATTTATAGCTCGAAGGTGAACTTCCAGAGCCAGGATCGAGCCAGCAGCTTCGGCACATGGCTGCCGATTGGGGGCTCCAAACGGAAAGGGGAAAATCTAGGAGAATATCCCGGCTATGGCGATTAGGGTGCGAATGAGATCGTGGGGGACAAGATTCCATCCCCGTACTGCCACGAGGGCAGGACGTTGGAATCCTGTTGGGAGTTTCCAGAGGATTTGCACCCGGGATGATGATGAATAGCGACAGGTAAGACGCAGCCGTTCGATTGGTCTTCTGTTATGACTGGGTGGTCCATATCCTTTGATTAACAACGGTCAATCGGGAATGCAGATCGCCCGTTGGATCAAACTGAAATGATCCAACGCTCGATCTAAGCTACTTACGGCGAGACGTGGAGGCCTTTGGATCGGGCTATCGATCGAGTGGCTATGATCTGGTCTCGGCGTGGGGTGGATTGCGCCGTCGAACGAGCCACGCAAAGATGCGTGCTAGCCATCCTACTCGCTTATAGCTATGCACCGCTGTCGGGACCCCACAGCGGATCTGCCGCGGTCCCGATAGCAAATCCCAGCCCTTAATTTTAATTAAATAATGTAATTTAAAATAAAATAAATTCAATTAATATATATATATATATATAATTAAATCCAAATTATTCTAAATCCAATTTAGGGCTAGATGAGCTCCAAAAATTCCCAAAAATTCACCCTTAGCTAATTAGAGTATGAGGAATTCAAAAATGAAATCAAATTTTAATTTAAAGATCAAATTAATTTAGGTAATTTTTAGGGCTTAAAAATAGCCAAAAATACCAAACTCTCTATTTTAACTCCAATTGATTCCAAACTTCTGGGATTAGGTTTAAATGACCCATTGAATCTAATAGAATCAAAATCAAAGCTTGGGTTAGCTTAATTAATCTAAATTTAGCTAAGATAACAACTAGGGCTGTTACACCATGGGGGTACTTGGTTTGACGGGAGTGCTCGGGATGATCGACTGAGGATCTGGCTGGTCTTGGCTGAGCTTCCAAACACTGTAAAGGATCTTAAACACCAGGAGAACCTATTATCAGCGGTTCGAGAGCTCCAAGGATCACCTACGCAAGCTCGAGAGTTCGACATTGGCGAAAGTTGCAGAGAGCTCAATTGATCAGCAAGAATCAAATGGAGCAATGCAGGCTATTTATAGACTTGACAAAGGATTAGGAAGCTTCTGAAGGGTTGGCTAGGGCTGGGAAAGACCCGAGAGGTCGGGCCATGGCTGAGCTCTCGAATTTTTAATTTGAGCTTGGCCAGGTCACGAGGCCCGATTGGGGGTCCTTGCCAAGATGGGGGAGGTCCTAACGACCTTGCTGAGGTGGACGCAATAGTGGAGGTCAAGCGGGGCAGCTGGCAGTACGGGGATCTCCTCTATCGAGGACGGGTGCGTTCGGGATGAAGGTCCAGAGTGGTGGAGTCTTCAGATGCCATCCAATGGATCGAAGGAATGCACTACGGTCCAGATCCTCCAGTTCCTAACGGCCGAATCAGATTGAATCCAAGCCGTGGGATTCCACGGGAGCATCTGACGGCGGATCCACGATCCCGTGGGATCTAATCCTAGCCGTCTATCAGATAGGCGCGATGGTAATATTTGCGGGACTCCACTGTCACGCGATTCAGGCTCCACAGCGGATCACCTATGGTTCGCGCAGCGGATCCCGGCTGTTAGTTTAGTTTAAAGGTACATTTGCAATTTAGAAATGTTAGGAACTCTTTCATGCAATTAGACCATTTTAATTAAATGTGAATGATGGTCTAAATAATTTCCAAATTGCACCAAACTTTTACCCCTAGCTAATTTGGGGGTGAGGAATTCAAAAATACAATCAGATTTTAATTCTGAGATCAAAATATTTTAGGTCTAAATTAAGGCATCTAGACTGATCAAAATATCATTTTGGACTTTGAGAAATCCAATGGACTTCAAATTTTCAGGATGGGATTCATTTGATGTTCTAAGAGTAATGGAAATTAAAATTAAGGATTACTTAGATTATATATTAGCAGGGTAACAACCTATGATTGTTACAGACTCCCTCACTTAAGAACGATGTCGTCCTCGACATCATCTCAAGAGATAAGACAAACATGAAGAAATTTGAAAAATAGAATAAAATTTAGAAAGTTAATGGATGCCTGGAGTTTCAAAGAGATTGGGATACTTCTTTCTCATATCCGCCTCTTTCTCCCAAGTAGATTCTTCTAAAGAGCGATTCCTCCACTGAACATTTACCATTGGAATTGAGCGATTCCTCAGCTACTTTTGGTCGTGAGCTAAGATCTTAATTGGCTTTTCCGCATAAGAAAGTTTTGGCCGGAGAGATACTGCTAGAAGTTGAATTAAATGAGATGGGTTGCGAAGACATCTCCGCAGAGAGGAGATATGGAATACATTATGAACTGTAGAGAAATCTTCAGGAAGTTGCAATTAATAAGCTGCAGAACCAATCTTCTCTAGGATTTCAAATGGTTCAATGTAGCGGGGACATAGATTCCCGGCTACACCAAAATGATACACGCCTTTCATCGGACTAACTTTATAATACGCAAAATTTCCAACATCAAATTCCAGAGTACGATGATGGGCATCATGATACTTACTCTGACGATCTTGAGCTGCTTTGATTCTTTGCTGGATCAGTTGAATCTTGCGATTCATTTCTTCAATTAAATTATAACCATACAGCTAAACACTAGCTATTTTAGACCATGCTAATGAAGTACTGCATTTCCTACCATACAGGGCTTCATATGGAGACATGCTGATACTCGCCTGAAAACTGTTGTTATATGCGAACTCCACAAGAGGAATATGGTCTTCCCAAGAACATCCAAAATCCAGAATATAAAGACGAAGAAGATCTTTCAAGACTTGATTGACTCTTTCCGTTTGTCCATCTGTTTGAGGATGAAAAGAAGTGCTCATGGCTAGAGTAGTTCCCAAGTCTTGATGCACTGCTTGCCAGAATTTAGATGTGAAATGGCTATCTCGATCAGATACGATAGATCTGGGAATTCCGTAGAGTCTGATAATTTCCTTGATATACAACTTTGCTAATTTCTCCACAGAATCAGTTTGACGCATAGGAATGAAATGTGCTGATTTGGTCAGTCGATCGACAATGACCCAGATTAAATCGGCACCGGATCTTGATTTGGGTAAGCCCATAACAAAATCCATAGAAATATCGAACCACTTCCATTCAGAAATTGCTAGAGGATGAAGAAGTCCTCCAGGCTTTTGGTGTTCGGCTTTAACTAAGTTATAAGCATGACATTTTGCTACGAATTTGGCCACACTTTTCTTCATTCCAGGCCACTAGAATAATTTCTTCAGATCTTGATACATCTTGGTACTGTCAGGATGTACTTGGTAACCAGAATTGTGACCTACTAGAATCTCTTGATGCATGGATTTAGGAATCCATAAACGATCTCCCTGATAGATTACATTATCTCAAAGCTGAAGATCAAAGCGACGACCACTTTCGATGTCCACATTAAACTTCTGATAATCTTCATCCTTGGTTTGAGAGATAGAGACATTACGATGAAATGTAGGTTCAACTGAACTCATGGTTATCAGGGTGCTTAGCATAGCACCACGCACTGGCCTAATTTTGAGCTTTCAGAAATCTTCTTCTAGAGAATTTGATAGTATCATAGAAGATAGAGTATCATGATGACTGAGTGCGTCTACTACAACATTTGCTTTTCCTGGATGATACTGGATGCTTAAATCATAATCACTTATTAACTCTAACCATCTTCATTATCGACAGTTTAGCTCACACTGGGTGAAGATGTACTTTAAGCTCTGATGATCGGTGAATATGGAACACTGGATGCCATAATGATAATGACACCAGATTTTTATAGCAAAAACTATGGCTGCTAATTCGATATCATGAACAGGATAGTTCTTTTCATGTATTTTTAACTGACGAGATGCATAGGCTATAAATTTTGCTTCCTGCATCAGCACACATCCTAAACCTATGCTAGATACATCAGTATAGACTTGGTAGTTAAGACCTTCTTTAGGTAAGGTTAGAACTGGTGCAAAGGAAAGAGCACCTTTTAATGATTGAAACACTTTCTCACATTCTAGACTCCAGATAAATGGTACTACTTGATATGTTAGCTTTGTGAGAGGAGACACAATTTGTGAGAAGCCTTTAACAAATTTTCAATAGTACCCTACTAGTCCTAAGAAACTCTTGATATCGGTCCCGGATTTTGGTTGTGACCAATCTTGAACTACGCTCACTTTATTTTGATCGACTCAGAATGCTTAGCATATAGCTCATGACTTCGGAGCTCTTCTAGGACTAGTTACAGATGGTTCTCGTGATCTGTTTTACTTTTTGAATAAATCAGAATATCGACGATGAAGACGATGACAAATTTATCTAAATACTCTTTCAATGCGCGTTGCATCAAATCCATAAAAATGGATGGCGCATTTGTTAAGCCAAAGGACATTACCAAAAATTCATAATGTCCATAGCGGGTTCTAAACGCTATTTTCTCCACATCTGGATCTTTAACTCGCAATTGATGATACCTCGATCGCAAGTCTATCTTTGAGAAAACTTTAGCTCCAGATAATTGATCGAATTAGTCATCGATACGAGGTAGAGGGTACTTATTCTTGATGGTTACCTTATTTAATTCCCTATCATTGATGCACATTCTCATCAATCAATCTTTCTTCTTTATGAACAAAACTGGCACTCCCCAAGGAGATGAACTTGGACAAATAAGACATTTCTCCAACAATTCTTGAAGTTGCTTGTTCAATTCTTGAAGTTCTTTTGGCGCCATACTGTACGGAACCTTTGACAGCGGTTGAGTTCCAAGAATTAATTAAATTGCGAATTCTATTTCTCTGACTGGAGGAAAACCGGGTAGGTCTTCAAGAAAAATATCATGAAATTCACAAACTATATGGTTCTCAGAAATATGCACGACTTCTTTCTACTCTCCCAACATCATTACGAGATACGCATCGCATCCCTTCCTGACTAGCCTTTCTGCTGTCATTGCATTGATTAGCAATGCTTGGGTGCTAAATCTCCCCATGAATGATTTTGATTTACTTCAACTACCCAAAATTATTTTTTTCTTTTGGCAATTAATTGAAGCACCATGCTGGCTTAACTAATTCATGCCTTGGATTATATCAAAGTTTGTGATTAGCAATACAATTAATTTAGCCCCATAACTTTGTTCACCAATAGGAATATCTATGTTGTAAAATTATTGAGACTGCATACGGGCTTCAGAAGGCAACCCGATGCTCAACGAGTTAGCTAGTCGATAGGTTGGTAGCTTAAAGGTTTTAGCCCAATTTTCCGATACGAATGAATGACTTCCTCCCATATCGAAAAGGATGTTACACAATTTATCGTTTATTGATAAGGTGCCTATGATTAAGATGACTTAATAAGAATAACTACTCAAACATTTGAAAATGTTGAAATGGCAAATACTGATTACTGAAATAGTAAGAACTGAATAAAATTAATTTAAGGCGTACCTAAAACCACATCATTGTCCTCCGGAGCAGAGGCAGGAGTTAACATATATACCCTTGCTGGTGCTGAGGGTCGCTTGTTCTGAGGCCTTTGACTCTGCCGATCATAGTTCGGCTTTTGTGCAGGTACAATTACTTTAGAGTTAGAAGTAGTAGCCAATATTATAGTAGGAGCAGTCTCTCGGATGTTCCTTGGCTGAGCACGGAATGCTTACTTAAGACGGGAGTGATTGATGAGCACTCCGTCGATTGTGTTCTTCTCATTGCATTCGTAATAGCTGTGGCCACTACGATGACAAGTAAAACATACGCCACCGAAGTGGTAGCATTTTCCGTACATATGTAATCGTTTGCATTCAAAGTTCTGAGACTAGGGTTGTGTAGTTTCCATGTTATAGACTTTTGCCACCTTATGATGGCCAAAATGTTCCTTTCTCGGCTGCATAACCGTTGCCTTCCTTTTTTGGTCCAGTTGACCTTGGAATCCTTCCAGTAGACAGGCAGCCTCGATTAATTCAGTCAGGGTCTTGATCTGACGAGATACTAAGTGAGCTTTAATAGAGTCTCTTAGACCCTTCAGGAAATGGTGGCATCTAGATTCTTCCATTTTAATTAGGTCTAGAACAAAATGTGACAATCTCCGAAATTCCTGTTCATAGTCGAACACTGAATTATTGCCTTGTGTGAGATGGAGGAGTTCATCCTCTAAAATTGCTTGAGCTGATGCCAGTATGAATGCTTCACAGAATGCTTCCAAGAACATATCCCAAGGAATGTCCTCTACTTCATAATCAGTAAACTTGTTATTCCGCTCATTCTCCCACTAGTAATCAGCTTCTTCTTGAAATAAATGAGTTACTAGGCGGATGGCTTCATAGTTAGGGCACTTGATACTGGCCAAGTTTTTTTCGGCCATCTTAAGCCAGTTCACTGTGTCCATAGGATTCAACGCTCCATTGAATGTAGGAGTTCGGAGATGAAAGAAACTGTGTAGGATTCTGTCGCCCGTATAGTGTGAAGGTGATGAGAATCCTGATGGTGCAACTTGCTATCTAATTGAGAGGATAAGAGCATGTGTCTCTTGTGCCTGCTGCGCATTGCTATCTATTAGGGCCTTCAATAAATTGGCCATAGGGTTGGACTCCTCAGGTCCACCTGACGACGCAACCGTATTCTTAATTGGAGTAGGAGCAAATGGAGAGCCAAGATTCATGACTACAAATACAAGTACGAACTTAAAAACATAAAATTTTACTATAATTTCATTCATTCATTTTTTTCTCAAAAGAGATGATACATGGATTCACAAAACACATAACTGAGATGAAAGAAAATAACTTAATACAATCTCAAAAATCTAGTTACAATATTCTATCCAAAAGGCAGAACCAAAATGCTGACTATGAGTATTCCATCCTTAAAATAACTCAACTTATAAGTATTTCATTTATATTTTATCATTACTTTCAAGTTCATTCAAATCCTAAGATGTCAGTTTTGATATTAAGAATATGCATAGTTTCAATCGAGTTATTATGTGCGTTAGATTCCTAGGATGTCATTATTCTAAACATGGTCAATCCTTTCATTACTTAGGTAACTTAATGAATATTTGGATGTTTGCTTTTCATTATACTTAGTAACTTATGATCTTGACCGGATGCAGAGAATAGATCATAAGATAGATATGAACAAACTCCTTATCTGACACTTTATGATACTTCTTTGATACCGACTGTAGAGCCTTGCTTGCCCCGTCACCACGCGCAAAGACAAGTATAACTAATAGATCAGTGGCGGAGCGGTGTGCTACTCGGGGAAACAAGCAATTGACAGTGGCATCTCCCCGAATAGGCCAAAAGACTGAGCCACACTGAAGGCTGCTGGCTCGACCTAAGAGTAGGATCGAGAGTCAATACTTAAGATAAGAGTAGATTACTTGTCTTAAGTATTAGACTAATACGTATATTGGATTTAAGAAGATAAATATGAATCCAATATATGTTATCAATATATCAGCATTTCCACTATGTTGATCATATCATAATACTAAGTATAGTAGTATAACAGAGTGTAGAAGCTAAAGCAAAACATCCATAAAACATTCATCACAAAGTAGTAGTAAGTATTCATCTCAGAAAAGAAAAGTAAAATACATCTATAATTATTACAAACTGATTTAAAAGATGAATAGTAAAGTCTATCTGAAGTACTGAAAATAAAGCAGTATGAAAAAGGTGAAAGACCGATCCACTAAGGCTCCACGTACTCCTCCTGGATCTCCTATAAGTCCTCTTGCCATGTCTCCAAAAGTTGCTTGGGATCTAACAAATTGCTGGATCCCAAAAGTACCCCGTGTTAGACAAAAAGTCTAACACATCGCAACTAACTAAGCAGTTCTAAAGTAAATGTGATAGACAGTAAAGTAAACATGACTGTAGAAAAATAATAGTAAAGGCACTATATAACTAAAACTGTAAAGAATAAGTAAAGTAAAACAGCATCAAAACTGAATATTGAAAGTAAACGATAATATCAAATGCTTAGAAATCAATGTGAAATGTCTGATGCTGTATTATATGTCACTGGAATGATGCAACCAAATATGCCACAACACGGTATGCCACGATATATAATAGAATTATCACTGAAAGGTTATGAGTCATACGGTCCAATATATACATACACTTAGTTGGGAAGATAGTATGGTGATGCCGATGCATCCTAAAATTCCCTAGTCTATGTATGTAACATTCCGTAACCCATAATTTGTCATTAATACTCATACGACACCACATAATCATTCGTCATGCTCACGCTCATATTTATGCCCATGCTTCTATTCTATATGAGAAAAATTTGTAAATATAAATAATGAATTCAAGGTCTCCATTGTGCAAAATTCTGCTAAAAGGATTCTGACTCCTAGCTTCTAGAACGATAATTAGTTGAAATTGAAGATTTACTTAAAGATAATTATATGGGATGATTGTATACTCATATTTATCATGTTTGCAAGAAAGGTAATTCTTATCACTTAGTTTGATTAAGCCACGAAGTGGTCTTCGATAGGAGGCATCGCCCATTGGCGATTTGTATCTCAAGCTAAGTCAGTAAGATGCCCGACTTACTATCACACTCAGTGTCTTAAAGAATGTGATTCTAATTACTTAGTTTGTTTGAGCTACACCTATTGAAGCGGCCTTTGCTAGGAGGCATCGCCCGTTGACAGTTTGTATATCAATCAAACTATAGAATGGGTACCTGTTTAATACACTCTTAATCTTGGGAGATTTACTCTAACGGGACTATATTCATCTAATCCCTCATGATAACACCTACTCATAAGTCCACATTAGAGTGAATCAACTAATCCCGAATACTACTGAAGAAAACCAGTACTATGGGTATACCATACTACACCAACTAATAATCTAGGTTCATACCATGCTATTTATCCAACAAGAATTTAAAAGTTTGGATCTTAATCAAATATGTTAGGGTTTATCCCCTTACTCATGCCCAATTAAGATCAAATATTTATTTATAAATTAAATGTCAAATTAGTGAAATTAGGATGTATTATTGGTGGCAATCATAGACCTAAATCAAGTCTTAATAGCTTGATCAAAGTCTTAAGACTTCTTATGTTAATTATGATGATTAAGTTCTTCAAATTTAGGATTATTCAATTTATACATCATGAATTAGCATACATTATTTCCATACATTTACTTTATTGTTATAAAGCATATTAATAAGAAAATTCATAAAAATAGAAAGTAATTAGTGCTAATTAAATCCTAAATCAATCCAAAAGGATTAGCACATAAATATAAATCCAACCATCAGAATTTTATGCAAATTGGCACATAAGTTCTAATTTACTATATAATCAATCAGAGACTAAGTTTGCTAAGATCCAATGTTATATAAACCCTAATTTCCACTAATCATAGTTTAATAAGATTAGGGCATAAATTAAAATACAGAGATTAGAAAAATAAACTACCTAGCACATTCATTCTACTCATCATAAGCAAACTAATGACACCATAAATATGCAATTTGGTTAAGTATAATTGCTAATCAACCTTAATCAAGATCTATAATAATTAGATAAAAATAAAAAATCTAACCATTAGATGTTCAATATTATTTTATATTCAGATTCCTGAGGATTTTCTGATCAATTTCATATATGTTATCATAGGGTTTGGATTAGTGGATTAAAAGTTATTCAATTAATACATTATATACTTTTCGAATTAAATTTTTCTATGATTTGATTAATTGGATTATTTTCCTTAAGGAAAATAATCCAATTAATCGGATTTAAATTAAAATGGGTTCGGCCTGATACCAAAAGGCGCGAGTCGGCCGGGGCCCGAAGACCCGGGACTGTCGCACCGCGCGGGTCACGGGTTGGCCCATACCCGGACAGCGCTTTATCCCCGATCCTTCGTCTTGATGGAAAGATCCGATTAGGGGAACCCTAATCGGCCAATTCCAGCTCATCCCGACCACGGCACATCCAACCAATGATCGATACTTGCTCACCGTGGTCAGGCGTACCGAATGAGACCCGAAGCCCTCTGTGAGACGATCCGGATCGGCCGGACCTTACTCACCCGAGGGATCCTTTAATGGAGCTACTGTGGAGAGACAATTCTCCTCACACAGACCCCGTCAGACCAGGGGCTCAATCCCTACACCATCAGGGAGGTGAGACGGATCGAAGTCCCCTGGTCCGAGGGTCTGAGATGGTCTAGAACGCCGGGACCTTACTCACCTGAGGCATTCCTTTGGTGACTTAGCCTGATCGATCGGGTCTAGCTTAGGGCTTAAGTTCGATAGCCTTGGGTTCATTTAGACAATGCGCATGATTACGAATAAAAAGGGAGAGGGTTTGAGCCTAATTGGCTCAAACCGAGCAACGGGGGTACCTGGTTAGATGGGGGTGCTTGGGACAATCGACTGAGGATTCGGCTAGTCTTGGCTGAGCTTCCAGATGCTTGCAAAGGATCCTGAACACTAGAAGAGCCTACTATCAGCGGTTCGGGTGCTCCAAGGATCCCCTAAGCAAGCTCGAGTGTTCGACAATTGCGGAACTTACAGAGAGCTCAATTGATCAGCAAGGATCAAATGGAGAAATGAAAGGGCTATTTATAGCCTTGGCAAAGGATTGGAAAGCTTCTGGAGAGTTGGCTCAGGCTAGGAAAGACCCGAGAGGTCGGGCCATGGCCGAGCTCTCGAATTTCCAATTCGAGCTCGGCCGGGGTCACGAGGCCTGATTGGGGGTCCTTGCCAATATGGGGGAGGTCCTAACGACCTTGCTGAGGTGGACGCAGGAGTGGGGGACAAGCGGGGCAGCTGACAGTACGGGGGATCTCCTCTATCGGGGACGGGCGCGTTCAGGATGAAGGTCCACAGTGGCGGAGTCTTCAGATGCCGTCTGATGGATCAAAGGGAACGCACTATGGTCCATATCCTAACAGCCAAATCAGATTGAATCCGAGCCGTGGGATTCCACGGGCACATCTGATGGCAGATATGCGATCCCGTGGGATCTAATCCTAGCCGTCTATCAGATAGGCGTGATGGTTAGATTTGCGAGACTCCGCTGTTGCGCGATCCGGGTTCCACAGCAGATCGCTCGCGGTCTGCGCAATGGATCCCGACTGTAAATTTAGTTTAAATGTACATTTGCAATTTAGAAAAGTTAGGAACCCTTTCATGCAATTAGACCATTTTAATTAAATGTGAATGATGGCCTAAATGATTTCCAAATTACACCAAACTTTTACCCCTAGCTAATTTGGGGGTGAGAAATTCTAAAATGTAATCAGATTTTAATTCTGAGAGCAAAATATTTTAGGTCTAAACTAAAGCATCTAGACTGATCAAAATATCATTTTGGACTTAAAGAATTCCAATGGACTTCAAATTTTCAGGAAGGGATTCATTTGATGTTCTAAGAGCAATAAAAATTAAAATTAAGGATTACTTAAACTATATATTAGCAGGGTAACAACTTAGGATTATTACATTAAAGCTTATTAGGATGATCCAAATATATTTATAGGTTCTACTATATTTAGTAAGGTATTAAGAACTAAATTCATCAAAATTAGAGACTAATCTAAAGCTTGAATTCACAAATCTCATTCTAAGTTAATTAAGGAGTGATTAATAAAATTAAAGATCTTAAATTACTTTTAATGGTCTACATAGTGGAAAATATTCTTAATACAAGTGATGTACTGGAGCTAGTCAAGCAAATACTATTATCTATTATTCATATTTAAACTCTAAAAATATTTTTGCTTTGGATTTGATAATTTAAGAATATACCTTAAGCCAACTTCCTCTTTTTCTAAGTTTAGTTGTTTTTTTCTTCTTTTGGTATTTTTAATTATTTTTTTGTTTTCCTTATTTTGTACACTACAAACTTGAATATTGTAATATTTTATAGTATTAATAAAATTGACAAATTTTCTTTTAAAACTTGACTTAATGGAATGTGTACATTCTTAAGATTGTAAAATTAATTATTAAATTTTATATGATTTATATAGCATAATATATATGCTATTTATTTAAAAATTATATGCTCTTAGATCTCACCAAAGATATATTAAATATATTATAAAACATAAAGGTGATCTTTCTTATATTAGAGGTTCACAGAGCTAGTTATTATTCTACTTACACCTAAACTTCATTTTTGCTAACTAAATCTTATTAGGCATCATTTAGTATTATTTGATAGTAATATAAGGCTTTAGTTATCTAATGTCTAAGTAATAATAATCCAAAAATAAATGTGTATGCATTCATAAATGATACTAAGCTTATATAAATATGATCTTTGTTGTGTTTAGAAGTTACAAATTGAGATTTCCACCAATACCTCATACTATTCTAAAATATTAATTAATGACTAATCTCAACAATATATAGTCTTAAGATACTTTAGGACAAGTATTTAACTATATTAATCCTCCCTAAGGTTTTATTTATACCAATAAAGGTGTACACCTTCATGACTAAGATAAGATGCAACCTTAGTCATCATTAGCGCATGTATAAGGCTACATTATGCACCATTTATGATTAAACCAACAATATCATAATTATTTGACTTTATTTAATGACATAATTAAGCAAGTATTAGGTAAGGGTTCTAATCAAACATCAAAGTCAAGTGTAAGGAAAATTATATATTTAAATCATTCTAAGTTCTTAAATTTTTTCATTATATAATGGCATGATAATTTATAATACATCTTAAGCTAAACTATCCCAAATAAAATTTTAGTCTCAAGAGATAATAGTATATTCTTAATTTTTGAGATTTACAATCTAAGGGAAGAAAATCATATGGTTAAAATCATTATTAAGTAATATACATCCTTAGGAAGAGGTCCTTGAAAAAGGCATAAATAAAAGCAAGTTTTAATATCAAACCCTCCCTTCATGATTCCAAATGTTTTTTTTATAATAATATAGTTTAATTAACATCTTCATAAGCTTTCCAATGAGTTAGTGTTTATATTTAATATGAGCCTAAAACATAGGATTACTGTTATGGCACCATGAGCTTATCATTAAAAAATGGGTAGTAAACATCTAATTGTCTTTAGCACTTTTACTTTTAATATTTATTAAGCTAAATCTTTAATATTAAGATACTTTAACTCAGAGTAATTATGATTTTATTATATGATTAATATACTTGTAGATTTCCTAGCAATTAACCTAGTAGAATCAAAGAGGATATTCATAATGAAAGTTAAACCTTAGATTATAATCCATTCTTTTGAACATTACTTAATATACTAAAAAAGTAAATGAGACCAAACTAAATGTATTTTATTCATTAAATTCAAGATATCTGTCTTAACGACAAATGAAGCAATAAGGGATAGAAGATTCTCTATTTTGGTTTCTCTCAAGAGTCTCTCCTGGATGATACTAATCTTCATTGATCCATACAATAGATTAGAATAGGAAAGCAAAGTGCTTCAAACAGCACAAGGAATGAGAAGTTTGGGATTCCTATTTTAGAGCTTCTTCCTTTTGTCCAACATTCTTGAATGCTTTAAATAGTTCAAACAAAACCTTAGATGCAAAGCTAGAGACATGAAATGGAGTAGAGGTAACTAAGGCTCAAACAAGAAATTTGAGATTTGCGATTTCAGCCTTTTCTCTTTAAAACCCAACAAATTTAATATTTAAAGAGTTAGAAAGGACCCTATTACTTTAGGGAGCATCTAGAGTTAACTAGTATAGTATTAGGTAGAGCTATAAAAAATAATTGAAAAAAATTAGTCATTCAATATATGTCCTAATTTACCTCAAATTGTAAGAACTAAATTCTAATTTATGTCTTAAAATAATTCATGAGGATAGTCAATATAATTGGAATTTAATTGAGATAATTTCCAATTATTTTTGCAGCTTTGAATCATTGTGCAGTTAGAGAAAGAAAAGTGTTGCAATAGTCTAGTCAATGGTGAAAATGAATTTCAGAACTTTTACTTGCCACATTTCAAGTTTTCTATGAGCTTAACAATTAGGATCCCAGATATCTTAGTGTATTTCAAATACATGTTAGCAAACTTTGGTTTAATTGAAACAATTTGATCAAGCATTTACTAAAATCCTGCGATGATCAAGCTTTCTGAGATTTCAAATCAATATTGGTTGTCAAATGTGATTTGATGGTTCGATCAAGTCCACATATTTTTTATTATTAGTAGTTATTATGGAGCCGTTATATTTATGCCACATGTCCTACGATGATCTAATAGTTCAGACCGCTTCTATCATTTTAAATAAAATTTGCGATCTTCTGTATAATTGCTACATAGCATCATCTGGATATGGTTATTATAAACCCTCCACATTTTACTTAAAATTCAAAAGAAAAGAAAATAAATAAATAGAATATATATATATATATATATATATATATATATATATGTTTAAACAATGAATTTAGACAAATATCTTGTATTTTTTAATAATGAATTATGAAAATAATGAAACTTTTTTAAAATATAAAAAAAAATTTGAGAAATTTAAAGTTTAAGAATACAAATTTTAGTAATCAATTAAAAATAATTAATAATTATAAACATTCCAAATCCTTATAAGAAATTGATAAATTATTCTCTACTTAATTACTTGTAAAAATTTATAAGGTTGTATCTCAGCGGATGTCATCCTCCCCAATGTGTAAGCCTGACGTCGTCGTCGCCGCCGCCCCCAAGCTTCAACATCGGTGTCCTCAGTCTATGTGGATTGAAGTTGTGATATTTTGAGAGCAACCTCACAGTTGAATTATTCGGAGCATTATACTTAACAAATTACATCTATGTAAACTGACAATCAAACAACAATAAAATAATCAAATTATATATAAAAATTTAACATGACAAATGAACTCACTTTATAAAATGTAAATTGATGTTGTCCATTCTTGGTTATATATTTCTCCATTTATTAACGAGCCCTTAAGCTTTTATTAAAATTTTAATTGAATTACTGTGATAGCGTTTTCTAAACTTAATTTTTATTTCTGTGTTACCGTCCTTTTCTCCTGAGTTTGCGTGGAGCACTTCAGATGCTGTATGGAGAGAGAGAGGGAGAGACAGCGAGAGAGAGAGAGAGAGAGAGAGAGAGAGGTTTGGCTATGGGTGCTTGCTTGAAGCGCTGCGCCAAGTGATATGAAGACTTCAGTGGTGGTGCGATGGCGAGGGAAGTGATGGAATGGGTTAGAAAATTTAAATGGTTCTCTTACAAGAGAGTTTTCGTTGGCGTCTGCTGTGTGAATTTCCTCCTTTTCATAATTTTTCTGGCTCACTCTGCCGATCTTCATACGTCTCTTCCTTTTCCTCTACCGATCGCAGCTCCATGTCAGGTTAACAAGGAAACCCTTTTATGGTTTTTATGTGATCGAATATTCCTTATTAGTTTTCATTGGTTTGGAATTTTGGGCATCAGATGCTCCTTATAATTATACTGAAGAGCAGATTAAGAGAGTTGAAGAGTCGATTCAGGTCCGCCAAGTATTAGAACCCTTGGAACTCGTTAGAATAGTAAGAATCTGTTTTCTTTCATCCTTTTGTGTTTGCATGGCTTGCTTATTTATCTACTGATGCTTGAAAATGTTTTGGTACTTTTTTGGCCTGGATAAGGCAAAGAAACTGAAGAAGGAATTGAAGATCGAAAAAAAGGGTTCTAAATTGTCAAAAAAAGTATATCTGGAATTGGCGCTTGAGATTCTTTCTAAATTAAAAGGTTTTGGAGCTATTGTTAATCTGACTGAGCAGCGGGGTTAGTTTTTCTTAGTCTGATTAAATTAATATGAAATATTTTGGTATTTTTAATGCCCAAGACCTTCAATTAGTCATGCTGCATAGAAAAGTTAGATCGAACGGTTTGTTAATAAGTTCCCCTACAGATTTTGAACCATTAATATCATCATTAACATTATGTAAGCTTTTGAGCTTTCTTATAAATTCTTCATCTCCACTCATTCCTTTTGATTACTAAATTAGGTATTAAATCTATTTTGAGAATCCTTTTAAAACATTTTTTGAACGTGACTGTTTTGCTATATCATCCTATGTAGCAGTGTAATTGTCCTTCTCTCTCTCTCTCTATTGAATCTGAATTTGGATGGCCTGAATAAAATTGTGTTTGCAAAACAAAAATTCAGATAACATTATGTGATTTTTTGTCCTGTATTGCTTTACTTTGTGTTGTTTAGATCAAGTGATGGACAATGGAAGATTTGGTAAAAGGATAAGTACTACTATCCTTCTAAAAAGGAGAATATACTTGTTCTATGTACATGCATACACAAAGGAGAATATACTTGCTCTATATACAGGCATACACATGCACATATGTGTGAACACACACTTGTATCCGTAAAGGGGGAGGTTTTGGTTGATCATTTTTTTATAAAAATCTGAATACTATGCATAAAAGCAAAAAGGAGGAACCCCAATGCTAAGTTTGAAAATTATTAAAAATTCCCAAAAAAAATAAACTTAGGATGTGGCAAAGGCAACCTACTCCTTTTGCACTAAAAAGATGCACTTCTATCCAATTTAAAGGTTATGATAGGTAGAATTTTTGATGGGCTACGTTCAACATATCTAAGGTTCTTGAGATCAAGACACGAAAGCAAAGGAAATACAACATTGTCTGAAGTTCTTATAACAAAACACAACATTATTAGCTAAAAGTTTGACCATAGTAAGCGTTGCCAAAGACCAGTACTTGATAATTGTCTCAGTAATAGTTCAATATTGTTGGCAGAGATAGTCGATCATATATCCTAAAGACAATCAGATCCCCTCGATTACAGTGAAAGAGACCGACAAAGCTGTACCATTTGTCACCCCCACAACCAACCAGCAATATACACATGGAAAGTATTAGGCTATGTTTAGCTGTATATACACATGAAAAGTACTAGGCTAAATTTAGCTGTTATATACAATCTGTACTGCCACGACAACCCTGTCAAGGATCAATATCAACTCAACTACAGCTGCTTTCCACCTTAGCATTGTTGCGTGGTCCCCAAATCATAGGATTTTTAGCTACCACGCCTTCAGTTTTAGAAAGCCTCTATGTACTTTTTTCTTCAAGGCCTCAGGATTGGCTAGTGGGTTGGCTGTTTCGAAAACGGAGAGATGGCCAAACTAGTGCTATTACTCTGTACTCCATTGTTACTTTACATTCAAACGCTCTCATGCAATTCTACATTAATAAATGACACTCATCCCCAAGTACCCTCAACAATGGTCCCTTTATGTATACTCAAGCTTGTTAGATTTAAAAGACTTTAATCCTTACATTATGTTGTCCTTAAGAATATATTGATCTTTCTTGACCTTCGTCTAACGGTTTCTCTATGGCCTTTCTCCAGATTTCACACAATTATATCGATTTCCGCTCAACCTACTGATAAAAGTTGGCCTTTGTCGGCTTTCCCCAAGGCCTTTGTCGGTGATGGCGTTTCCCTGATCGGGCTTGTCATTTGATTTTTGTGTATATATATATATTATAATTTTTAAATAATATTACACTTTTAGTACGCTACAAACTAATCAAGGCACCTAAGCTATTTAATAGCCTTTTTTTAAAATTAATTTTACACTACATTTATTTACTTCATTTATTTTTATCTTAAGGGGTTGTTTAGCATGAAGAAATTTGAGAATTCTAAGGATAAAGTAATTTGATTATAATGTAATAAGATTACAGTTGTAAATGAGATTATTTTATTGCTGTTTAGTAGTTTAATCAAAAAACTTAGGATTTTTTATTTGAAATGAAGTAATATGAGAGTGTATGTATGTCAAGTAATATTAGGAAGTAAAATTACTCTAAAAAAGTTTTAATTTTTTTTAGGTTTAACGAAATGAACGACATCGAATCAAACAATATCAATTTCATTCAAATCGATTTCGAAGCGAGGAGATAGTTCTCACCGTGGACGGAATCGAGTTCGAATGAAATCGATTTCGTTCAAATGAACCTTCTCCGCTCCTTCGCCGTGGATGAACGGTTTGTGGACGGAGAAGATTGAATCGAACGCATCACTGCGAAGCTGTGAGGGAGCTTCGCGTCAGAGAAGCATCACGTCACATTCCTTCAACCAGAATCCTTCGAATCACTCGAATGACCGTGAAGGAGCTCCATGTCGAGCAGCCATGAGGGAACTCCGCGAAGGTCAGACTGTCGCAAAGGAGCTCCGTGTCGGTTCCTTCATTGGAATCTTCTTATCGAATTGCTCGCTTGATTTCGTTCGTTTGAGTGATCGAACAAAATTTGCTCGGCTTGCTCCGCATATTTCTGAATACGGCCAGATTTGGCATATTTGGTTTACTCCTTTACTATATATATATATAGATTGTAAGTGCACTTCTCATATAGAAAAGATAACCAATATGCCTCATAAATCTATTCTCATAAAACCATTTAAAGAGCTATGGACACTATCCAAGATATGAAAAAATGGATTTAGTAAATATATTTTTATCAACCATTAAAGTTAGATTCAAGTAACCTTGCGTGTAACTTCTACCATAATACATACCCACTTTACATGGATGTGACATCACCACTTTACATACCTCATATACTGATGGTTGTATTCCAACTTGTTCTATAGATTGCCATTCCAGTGATTCTTACGGTGATATATCTAGAAGAGACGTTTACATCTATTCTCCTTGACATGCCAACTATCATCTCCATCTTGGCATACTTTGAGACTATTTCTCATTCATGATTAAACCTACATCGTTGAGAAAATATTTGTATTAGAATTGATGACCTTTTATCCTACATAAAGATAGATGCCCCAACATTTGATGGTCCCCTTGACCCTTATAAATTTTTAGATTTGCTATAATAATTGGAAGATAATTTCATCAGATGACATCTTATGCCAAGATGAAACTAGTTGGTAATGCATGTGTTTTTGGACAACTACAAGATTGCCAACATCTCTCGTGTCTAGAGGTGGACATTTTTATGTGAAAAATGTTGGTCCTCTATGCCATGATAAGCTACTTCATAGACAACTTATTTTATTATGATAGGGCTCTTTATTTGTAAGTGATTATTTGAATACCTTTGAGGATTAAGTGGATCATGCTTACTGTACATTTGTAGATTGGAAACTGATTAACAACTGCATTATGTATCTTAGGAGTGATATTAAACATGAGATAGAACTATTTGATCCAAAGACATTAGAGGAAGTCATAAGAAGCTTCCCTCCATAACCACAAACTATTCACTTCTTTCTTCTCTTAGAAATTAGTAGCTAGAAATAGTGACCCACCTCTCATGGAGTTAGAAGCTCCACTAGACCTCTCTTGAGCTCTCTTTCTGGATGTTAACATAAATCACTATTGTCTTCATCAAAAGAGTCATTTAAGAATGAGTACAAGGATAAGCGTTTGATTTTTTTTGAGTATAATGACGAGTTTTTAGTGATATTGAGGCTGTATGTATTTATGATGGCACTTATACAAGTGATGATTATTTAAGCACAATTGATACATTTCTTGATAAAATGTGTATCTGTGACAAAGTTTGATACCGAGGATTGATGTTACAAGAGCATTTTTAGGTTTATTGCTATTTACAATGATAGAGGTGTAGTGCTGTCATTGATAGTGGTAGTGCTATGAATGTGATTTCTACCCGTGTGCTCATACAGGCTAACCTTAATTTCAATCCTCATTTGGAGCCATTCCATGCGAGCTGGGTAAATCACACATTTTTATTGATAACTACTCCATATTTGGTTTCTATTAAGTAGTAATGAAGAGTATATTTGGTTGATACCGGCTCCATGGGTATGCCATACATTTGATTAGGAAGACTAGCTTTATGATTGAGATGTACTTTCATTATAGTTGTGAAATACATGTCTTTATGTATTTTACAAAAAAAATAAATACATGTCTTCATGTACAATTAGAAATCATTATGTTATTTTTGACCAAGTCTTGTAGATAAAGCTACACTAGCTACTCATATGATATCGTTCGATTTGAATGTAAGGGTTCAAAAAAAAAAAAGATTGCCAAGTTGCAGTTGATTGTTACTGATCCACTCTCAACATGCTTATCCAATGGCCCGCTTAGCTTGAACTTCACATGATACATTAATCCTTGAAATTATATTCATTCCTACTGATTTCATCAACTCTCTTATGATTTTATTGATTTAGCCTCACTTTATCTTTTCATGTATAAGAAGTAACCCCCATTCTATTAAAACGGGAACTAGCCTTTGAAATAACAATCTTATATTTGAATATTGGTATCACTCCTAATGAACTCTCTGATAAGCTCTACATATATGGGGACATTTACATGCTATTGATCCTGTGCCAGACTCACGACTTCATAATTTACTCAATCGTTAAATGGACTAAGCAAAACAAATTAAGTAAAACAAATTGAGCTGATAAATCAAGTTAACGTGTTAAGAATTTACTTTAAGAGAGTATCACCTAGTGCAGTTACACATTATTAAATTTGAAGATAGATAAGTCTTACAGAATGTGTAGATATCGTGGTATGAATAAAATACTATTAAATATCGATTCCCCATTCTTGGTTTTATGACATGAGCTTATTTCTGGATTAGTTGTTTTCTTCAAAATTGACCTGCGGAGTGGCTACCATTAGATTTGAATTTTCCCGTTGGGATGAATGGAAAACATTTTCTTAGACACTTGACAGATTTTATGAGTGACTAATTCTGCATTTGGTTTACAAATGCCCCCAAAATTATTATGCGACTTATGATTATGGGTACTCAAACCGTTATTAGGGAAGTTCTTAGTTGTCTATTTAGAAGATATTCTGATTCTTGTGTAGACCAATCTTCTTACTTAGATCACTTAAGATTTGCTTTTGATACTTTTACAAGAAAGTTTATTTGTCAATTTGAAGTAGTGTTATGATATGTTTCTAAATGTTATATTTCCTTGATTTATTATTTCAACTGATGATATGCGGCCTAACCCCGTTAAGCTTTAAGTCATATTAGATTGATTGAATGCAACTAAGATTTTATTTGATTGCACATAATTTTCATGCTCAATCACTTTTTGTTATCGATTTACGTAAGAGTTTTAGTACAATTGTATCTCCAATTACAGATTTGTTAAAAATGATCGATTTAATTTGGCCTTTGCTACATCAAAGTTAATTAAATGGATTAAAACTTGATAACATAAGCACCTTTTCTTTGTTCATTAGATTTTCATCAGTGTTTGTGGTGGACTTATGATGCATTAGCATTGGTATAGGTGTTCTTGGCTAAAGATAGGCACCTCATCTCCCACTTCAGCAAAAATTAAATGAAGCCAAGCAGCGATTGTCTGCATATGATTGAGATTATTATGCCTTGGCGCATTTTTTAAAGCATTGGTGGTATTATCTATTTATAATGAGCTTCATACTTTGACCACCATCCTTTAAAAATCATCATGCCAAGTGGGTATAGATGTTTAAGACTACTTTTTTTGTCATGAAACATTATTTAGGCATTAGAAACAATGATGCTGATGCCCTAGCCTATGACATACTCATAATCTCATCTTTAGAATCAAAGATGACTAAGTTGAATAGATCAAAGAAGATTATTTTGCATATACAGACTTCTAGATGATATATTTTGGACATTGTGATTGATGCTCTTTTTATTTTTGATAGATATCTATGTTATGGTCAACGGTTATGTATCTATTACATCACTTT
Source organism: Gastrodia elata (assembly GCA_016760335.1). Lineage (NCBI taxonomy): Eukaryota > Viridiplantae > Streptophyta > Magnoliopsida > Asparagales > Orchidaceae > Gastrodia > Gastrodia elata. The sequence goes on along the minus strand of CM028670.1, from coordinate 62,754,717 downwards.
GTAGGAATTTTTAATTATTGAATTACATACGGACAGACAACATAGCCATTCAATTCTAGAAGTGTAATGACCCTAGGTCATTATAAGGAAAACGCTGAAATTCCCGATTCGCCAATTATCCCACAATTATCAGTTTCCCGTTAAAACTCCTGCTGAAAATTTGATTTTTCAGTTTAAATACCTAATTTAGAAAGTTTCGAATTTGACAGTTACAACTTTAACGCAAATTACTCCATTAGGGTAAATTACCGTAGTTACGCTGCTGTCCTAAATTTGCGAGCGTTTTAGGAAGGCGCCAGCCGGTCCAAAACGGGTGTGCGTTACGCACGCACACCCTATATACCGGGCGTATAACGTCAACCCTTCACCTCTCGATCCTCTCCTTGCCTCTCCCTCTCCTTTCCGCTCGACAGTAAGAGACATACCTGAACAGGCGGGAGCGCACAACAGGTGACGCGACTCGATCCTTGCGGCCGACGGACGTCCCAGTGCGCACGGTCCCCAGGCGACGTGACTCGATCCCTTGCGGCCGACGGACGTCCCAGTGCGCACGGTCCCAGGCGACGCGACTCGTTTCCTCTCCGCTCGATCTTCTTCTTCCGAGCGACTTCCTTCTCTGCGCCGATCCCCTCCTTCCCGCTCGGCTCGACTTCCTCTTTGCGCGTCCCCTCCTTCCGCTCGGCGATTGCTTCGGCTAAGGTACGAAGTTCTGCTGAGTTTTTTATGAGAAGGAAACGCACGTGTATATATAGTAGAAATATATATATATGATATGTATATATATGTATAATGTATTATATATATAAACACTACTATATTTATATACATATATAAAATATATGTATATATGTATCCCTATATATGTATATATACCACTATCGATATATAGTTATATATCTTTCCAACACACAATACTAATCAATAATAATATAATATAATAATGGAATTAGAATAAAATGAATTGATTTGATTTCGAGTTTTAGGTTGTAATTTTTGGGCGAGTAGTATAAATTACATCTATTAGCATGCTTTAGATATAAATCCTAGATGTCTAAATCTAAGCTTAGGTATCAAAATTATGAAGATCAAGAAATAGGATTTGACTGAGTTAAATGCTTAAGTAAGTTAAATGGCTTAGCTATATAGATATTACATACAACTAAAATTCAAAATCTATACGATAATTGTTACCTTCTATTCAATAGAAATTGATACATTTTCCTTAAAATATTTGCAATTGAAAACAAATTAAGAGTTTTAGGAAAGGCATTGTTTAGCTTACCTCCCTACGACTTTGAGATTTTAAAAATTAAAGAATCAAATATAAGTTTTAAATCTTATAAATAAGATTCGTTGAAACACAAACTGTACTTTCAAAATTTAATAGGATCTCAATTATAATTTTTGCAGACACAACACGTTGTGAGTGATTCATTTAGTTAAGTCAAACACAAAGGTACACTGGATATTACTTTATATGCTTTTACTTTCAATTGCTGCTTATGCATCATTTTGAGCTTATTACTACTTGATATGTTATTCTTACTACTAATGATGTAAGAGAAATTGAATGATGTTTATGTGTCCTTGTGAATGTTGCAAGAAGGGTTCCGAAACGGAGCATGATTAGGTTAGAGACGGGGCTAGTCCTCGGGAGCTATAAGGGTGCCATCTGGAGCCTTTGAGGGAGGGCACAGGTGAAGGTTGCTTAAATGCACGTTGCCATCTGAGACCCTTAAGTGGGTTCAGGTGAAGGTTTATGCTTAAATGCATATGAACCCAGCCTCATAGTTCTGGCTTTGCCCAACATAACTGCTATTATTGCTTCATGATATCATAGACATAAACATAAACATAGATTTTTACGCAATTATTGCTTTTCCTTTTGACATTTGGCATGTGAACAAACATTTATTGTTGCAGGTAACCTGATTATCTTTTATTTGAACACACTGTATTTCCTTGCAAATGTTATCGTTATTTTTCTTTGCCTTTCACTATGCTTTAAGTATATTTTTAATATCATTTGTATTTAGAATGTGGCACTAAGGCATTATTTTTACAATGCCAGATCAGATACAGTTAGAGGCGGTTGATATAGTCTAGAGGCGTAGCGTGGGAAAATAACTGCCCTTCCAGGATTAATAGTTTGATGTATATGGAATTTCATGTAATAAATTCTGGATGTTATTTTAAATTGAATGAATGTCATTTCTTTTATGTGAATGGCTTGAATGTTCGTTAACTACTATTTTATCTAACTGCCAATATGATCTTGAGGAAAGATGCATCCGATGTTAGTTTGATTCTTACCAACCTAACATGGGTCATCACAGTTGGTATCAAAGCAGGATTGGAAGTGTTAGAGTAAAATAGTATTTGACATAGAAGCCATAATTGGAAATCATTCAATTTAAAGTATAAATACACTAGAATGAAATACTAGATAGAAAACTAATGACATAGTAAGATTGTGGTAGAAACAAAACATCGTATAGAAAACTAGTGACATGATAGGTATTATTAGGGCAATATCTAGTAGAAAGACTAGTTAAGGTCATTATTCAAATGAATTATAAGTTTGTGTCTTTAAACAGATGAATTCCCCTAATCATTCGGAGGAACACTCGGAAATCGACTTAAGCCAAGAAGGACCCTAGGCAAATGGATTTCACACGGACCTAATTACAGTCCCCCTACTCTTGAAGACTAGATTCTAGAGTTGGAGGATAAGGAAGAGGCATGTGGTGAAAGCCTGACAAGGTTCATGTGTGTGCTCTTACGAGAAGATCACCAACCTCCAAAATGAGGTACAAGAATTGAAGGAGACACTAAGGTGGGTGCTCTCTAAATTGGCCGAATTCACTTTGGAAAAAGAAGAAGAGCATGAAGAACGCCTTTCAAAGGTTGAAAGGAAAGTGCATCAAATAAGGAATGCAGCCTCAACTTTTAGGAGGAAGAAAGCAACCAGTAAATATAGAAAGTTTTGGGCTAAAAGCCTTAAGCAACTCATTTAGAATATTATCTTAAGAGCGAAATTTTGTGTATCATGAAAAAAAAAAATTGATTGTATCTTTATTTTTGTTAATTTTTTTGACATGAAATATTAATTCTTCTAAATGAAGCATTCAATTTTTTTATTTCTTTAATCGCAATCACTCTCCTTATAGATGAATCCGGAAGAGTACTCTCCTGAGTTGCCAATGGAGACTCCGGTGAAGGCCCCTTTGCCTTCAGGTCCATCAGAGAGTAAGACTGACAAAATCTTGGAGTTGATGGCTCAGATATTAGCCAATCAACATAAGACTCAGGAATCTCCTCCTAGCCAAGGGCACCGAATTGGCGGAGCTTTGCAAGCATTCTTGAAACTAAATCCCCCACGCTTCGACGAATCAGCTCGGCCGATGGAGGGCTGAATATTGGATCCAGGAAATAGAAAATAAACTGGAGGACATAATATGTCCGGCCAGAGATGCGGTGCGGTTGGCTAAGAGCCTATTCAAGGCCGAAGCTGAGCGAGTGGTGGGGAGTCACCCACAAAACTCAGTTTATGGTCTTGGAAACGTAGAAGACATATTCCTGGGAAGAATTCCGCGGAGGCATTCCGAGGTCCGCTACAAAAATCCTCAGTCCGGCCCAAAGATATTGGAGCAACCAGTTCAATTAAGCCTGACTCAGGGAAATGAAGTCCATCAGGCGTATGAGTCCGAGTTTACAAGACTCTCCAGATATGTCACCTAAAGCTGGTGGACAACACAGGGCTGCTTAAGTGTAGTAGGTTCTTGATGGCTTGAAGGACCTCCTCCGGACCAGCTTGCTTCTCCGCTCAAGCACACCAAATTTGCTGAAATACTGGACTGTGCAACCATAATGGAGCATAATGAGCAGATAATCGCTGAATGCCCAGGAGAAACGTCCCTCCCAATCCCAAGACAATCGGTAAATCTTAAAGGTCTCGACCTAGTCGACAGGCAAAATGTGTATCAGAATCACCTCAGGGCCTGCTAGGGGAAAGGGAAGTTCTGAATGTCCGCCGACCGCACCCACGGGTAGGTGCTATCACACGTGCAACAGATGTTTTTATCATTGTGGTAGACGGGGGCATAGTTATCGACATTTTATATCCTTCAAACTATAGATGGGGGAACATTAATTCAGAGGCCTAAAATGAACCCAGTATCTACCCCTCCTCGTACCCCGCTCCAGCAAGTACAACCAGCCTCGACATCATCTCCTGCAAACACACCAACTCAAAAGAGAAATTATAACCCTGGGGACGACCAGCTGCTGCGAGAGTTTACACACTTACTCCAGTCATGGCTCCCGAGGATCATGACTGTGGTGACAGGTACTTTTTAATTATTTTGACTGACACTTCTTAATTAATTATTTTTTTTAAGAAATAAATCTTTAGCATGCATATTTAATATTAGGTACCTTGTATTTTTCCGAGTACGCATGTATAACTTTATTCGACACAGGTGCAAGTCACTCATTTATATCTGAAACCTTCGTAAAGAAACTACAACTGCCATTTAAAGAGCTAGCAGAAAGATTAAAACGTGAGGTTACCATCTGGCGCCCTCATGAGCGCTAGAGAATATTGTGAATGTGAAATCCCAATTAATGGTGGGACATTTAAAGCTAGCTTGATAGTTCTCCCCGATTGCAAATTTTGATATTATTTTGGGTATGGACTGGCTATCCTGTCATCAAACAGTCATCGATTGCCACTGCAAAAAGGTTACCCTCAGAAGTGGCAGGAAGATCAAGTGACATTTATGGGAAGACCTAGGCACTGCCGCGTCTCTCATCAATGTCATTCAAGCAGCTAAGTTAATTCAAAAAAAGGATGCGAGGCCTACTTAGTAATAATGATGGGAAATAAAGAAGAGGTAACTACCCTAGATACAAGGGCCGCCAATGAATTCCGGATGTATTTCCCAATGAATTGCCAGGGAATACCTCCGGTACGGGGAAATAGATTTTACTATTGATTTAATTCCCGGTACGCAACCGTTATCAAAGGCACCTTATAGAATGGCTCCAAAAGAGCTTCAAGAATTAAATGAGCAATTAAAGGAATTGTTAGATAAAGGCCTTATTCGTCCTAGTATGTCACCTTGGGGAGCTCCTGTGCTTTTTGTCAAAAAGAAGGATGGAACGATGAGGATGTATATTGACTACAGGAACTAAACAAGGTGACTATTAAAAATAAATATCTTCTTCTTCCCCGAATAGATGATTTATTTGATCAACTAGTAGGAGCGGTTGTTTTCTCCAAGATTGACCTTCGATCTGGATATCATCAAGTAAGAATAAGGGAAGAGGATATCCCTAAAATCGCATTTAGGACAGGTATGACCATATTGAATTTCTTGTGATGTCCTTCAGACTGACCAATGCGCCGTCTCTATTCATGGATTTAATGCAGAGGGTTCTCAAACCATATTTGGATAAATTTGTGATCGTCTTCATTGACGATATCTTAATTTACTCCAAGAATGAAACTGATCATGAGTTTCACTTGCGGACAGTGTTGGAAGCTTTTAGATGCAGCAAGCTTTATGCAAAATTTTCTAAATGTGAGTTTTGGTTGAGCTCAGTAGCCTTCCTGGGCCATATTGTAAGCATTGAAGGGATTCAAGTAGATCCAAGGAAAATTAGTTTCATTCAAGAATGGACCCAGCCTTCAACAGTAACTGAAATCAGAAGTTTTTTGGGCTTGGCAGGTTATTATAGAAAGTTCGTACAGGGATTTCCCAGATCTCGGTTCCACTCACCAAGCTCACCCAAAAGGCCACGCCATTTATCTGGAGTTCTAAATGTGAATTTTCTTTTCAGAAATTAAAGGATGCTCTCATGACCGCCCCTGTTTTAGCACTACCTCAAGAAGACATGGACTATCAAGTCTACACCGATGCATCCAAGGTAGGACTGGGGTGTGTTTTAATGCAAAATGCAAAGGTAATTGCTTATGCTTCTCGCCAGCTGAAAGTTCATGAAAGAAACTATCCGGTTCACAATCTGGAGTTAGCAGCTGTTATCTTTGCTCTTAAAATATGGAGGCATTATTTATATGGGGTGAAATGTGAACTATTCACAGATCACCAAAGCCTCAAGTATATCTTTATTCAAAAAGAGTTAAACTGTCGGCAAAGGCGATGGCTGGAATTCATTAATGATTATGATCTTGATATCCAATACCACCCAGGAAAAGCCAACGTTGTGGCAGACGCCTTAAGTCAAAAGTCATTTAGTGTACTCAATGTGATGACTATTAATAATGATCTAGTTAAGGAGCTGAGTAGCTAGAGATAGATCTGGTAACAACGAATCAATTGAATACCATTTCAGCTTCAGAGGTTGCAGATTTAACGTTAGAGGAACGCATAAAACTATCTCAAGAAAAAGACTCTGAATATCAAAAACTGAAGCAGATTATCTAGGACGGAATGAATAGTTATCTTCAAGAAAAGAACGGCTATATTTATCATAAAACTCGATTGTGGGTCCCCAACGACAGAGTTACGAATGGTGATTTTACAAGAAGCGCATCATTCAAGATATAATATCCACCCTGGGACTTCAAAAATGTACCACGACTTGAAGAAAATTTATTGGTGGTATGGATTAAAGAGAAGTGTAGGAGAGTTTGTAGCGCGTTGCAATGCTTGCAACTTAGTGAAAGCAGAACATCAAAGGCCAGGAGGACTCTTACAGTCCCTACAAATCCCAGAATGGAAGTGGACCGATATAGCCATGAATTTCATTGTTGGGTTGCCTCGAAGCAAATCGGGAGCTGATGCCATTTGGGTTGTCGTTGACAGACTCACGAAGTCAGCTCATTTTCTTCCGATAAGACAAACAGATCCGTGGAAAAGCTCGCCAGGACTTATATCAAGGAAATCATTCGGCTACAACGGAATTCTAAGATCAATTATATCAGACAGGGACCGAAGATTCACTTCTCGATTTTGGAAAGCTGTACATCTTGATTTGGGCACCAACCTTGCAATGAGCACTGCTTTTCATCCTCAAACTGATGGATAAACTGAGAGAGTTAATCAAGTTTTAGAGGATCTCTTGAGACTTTGCATACTAGACTTCAGTGGGAATTGGGAAGAACATTTGCCATTGGTTGAATTTGCTTATAATAACAGTCATCAGGCCAGCATTGGAATGGCGCCCTACGAAGCTCTGTACGGAAGAAACTAATAAGAAGATTCAGTTAATAAAATCAAGGATAATTGCAGCCCAGGACCGCCAAAAGAAATACCACTATTGAGATATAGAATACTAGAATTCCAGGTAGGAGATTTTACTTATTTAAAGGTAAGCCCAATGAAAGGAGTATACCGTTTTGGCATATCAGGAAAGCTAAGCCCGCGTTATGTGGGACCATTTGAGATCATCGCCCGAATAGGGAACTCTGCTTACCGATTGAAACTACCTGAGGATTTTTCAAGGGTACATGATGTGTTTCATGTATCATCCTTACGTAAGTGTCTACAAGAACCATCTCATCAACTAGTAGCTCCCGGAACAGTAATTCAGTCAGATCTAAGCTATGTAGAAGAACCAGAACAAATTATAGAACGAGATAACCGCCGATTAAGAAAGAGAACCATTCCTATGGTCAATAGCAGTTCTGTTGGGCAAAGCCAGAACCATGAGGCTGGGTTCATATGCATATAAGCATAAACCTTCACCTGGACCCACTTAAGGGTCTCAGATGGTAACGTGCATTTAAGCAACCTTCACCTGTGCCTCCCTCAAAGGCTCCAGATGACACCCTTATAGCTCCCGAGGACTAGCCCCGTCCCTAACCTAATCATGCTCTGTTTCGAAATCCTTCTTGCAACATTCACAAGACACATAAACATCATTCAATTTCTCTTACATCATTAGTGATAAGAATAACATATCAAGTAGTAATAAGCTCAAAGTGATGCATAAGCAGCAATTGAAAGTAAAAGCATATAAAGTAATATCCAGTGTACCTTTGTGTTTGACTTAACCAGATGAATCACTCACAACGTGTTGTGTCTGCAAAAATTATAATTGAGATCCTATTAAACTTTGAAAGTAAAGTTTGTGTTTCAACGAATCTTATTTATAAGATTTAAAACTTATATTTTGATTCTTTAATTTTTAAAATCTCAAAGTCGTAGGGAGGTAAGCTAAACAATGCTTTCTTAAAACTCTTAATTTTGTTTTCAATTGTAAATATTTATAGGTAAGGAAAATGTATCAATTTCCATTGAATAGAGGTTAACATATCGTATAGATTTTGAATTTTAGTTGTATGTAATATCTACAATAGCTAAGCATTTACTTAAGCATATATGAGTTTAACCTCATCAAATCCTATTTCTTGAATCTTCATAATTTGATACCTAAGCTAGATTTAGACATCTAGGATTTAATACTAAAGCATGCTAATAGATTAATTTATACTACTCGCAAAAATTGCAACCAAAAACTCGAAATCAAATCAATTCATTTTATTCTAATTCCATTATTAATATGAATATTATTATTATTATTATTATTATTTTTGATTAAAATATATATATATATCTATAGTGTTATATATACATATACATTTATACATATATACATATATATGTATATAAATATATAGTGTTATATATACATATACATTTATACATATATATATATATATATATATTTCTATATATATACACGTGCGTTTTCTTCTCCTAAAATACTCGGCAGAACTTCGTACCTTAGCCGAGCAGTCGAGCCGAGCGGAAGGAGGGGATCGGCGCAGAGAAGGAAGTCGCTCGGAAGAAGAAGATCGAGCGGAGAGGAAACGAGTAGCGTCGCCTGGGACCGTGCGCACTGGGACGTCCGTCGCCGCAAGAAATCGAGGTCGCGTCGCCTGGGACCGGTGCGCACTGGGACATCCGTCGGCCGCAAGGATCGAGTCGCATCGCCCGTTGTGCGCTCCCGCCTGCTCAGGTATGTCTCTTACTGTCGAGCCGAAGAAGAGGGAGAGGCGAGGAGAGGAATCGAGTGGTGAAGGGTTGACGCCATACGCCCGGTTATATAGGGTGTGCGTGCGTAACGCACACCCGTTTTGGACCGGCTGGCGCCTTCCTAAAACGCTCGCAAATTTAGGACAGCAGCGTAATTACAGTAATTTACCCTAATGGAGTAATTTGCGTTAATGTTGTAACTGTCAAATTCGAAAACTTTCTAAATTAGGTATTAAAACTGAAAAATCGAATTTTCAGCGGAAGTTTTAAACGGGAAACTGATAATTGCGGGATAATTGGCGAATCGGGAATTTCCAGCGTTTTCCTTATAATGACCTAGGGTCATTACAAACTCCCCAACTTAAAATAATGTCGTCCTCGACATTTCATCGTAATAGGAAATATTTAGTTGAAAGCAAAAAGATTTAATTAAGATTACCTGAATTCTGAAAGAGTCCGGGATATTCTTTTCTCATATAATCTTCTCTTTCCCAGGTTGCTTCCTTGGCGCTGCGACCTTTCCATTGTACTTTGTTGCTTCATGATATCATAGACATAAACATAAACATAGATTTTTACACAATTATTGCTTTTTCCTTTTGACATTTGGCATGTGAACAAAACATTTATTGTTGCAGGTAATCTGATTATCTTTTATTTGAAACACACTGTATTTTTCTGCAAATGTTATCTTATTTTTCTTTGCCTTCCGCTATGCTTTAAGTATATTTTAATATCCTTTGTATTTAGAATGTGCAATAAGACATTATTTTTATAATGCCAGATCAGATACAGTTGGAGGCGGTTGATATAGTCTAGAGGTGTAGCGCGGGAAAATAATTGCCCTTCCAGGATTAATAGTTTGATGTATATGGAATTTCATGTAATAAATTTTGGATGTTATTTTAAATTGAATGAATGTCGTTTCTTTTATGTGAATGGCTTGAATGTTCGTTAACTACTATTTTATCTAACTGCCAATATGATCATGCGGAAAGATGCATCCGATGTTAGTTTGGTTCTTACCAACCTAACATGGGTAATCACAAGAAGATATATGACAATTGCACTTATTGAACACATTTTGTTGGTTATATCACTTCTTCAAGATGTAGATTGAATCATCAACTCATGCCACACATGTCAGATAGCTAAGTCAGCAAGCAAAAGATCGGGTCATGTGTCTTTTCCTGTTTACTTTAAGCTCTTGGAATACCTCTCTATGGACTTAATTTTAAGTTTACCAACAGCTCAGGAGACATGATAGTATTAATTTTGTGGTTAATCATTTATCAATGATGACCCATTTTAAATCCCGCTCAAAGACAATTCTGATGCATTCCACATTGCTAAATTATTCTTTAATGAGATAATTCAGCTTCTTAGTCTATCTAATACTATTGTACCACCTAAGATGCTAACTTCATGTTTTATTTTTGGAAAACCCTTTAAATTTTTTGTCACAAAACAAATATTTTGATCGGCATTTTATTCTTAAACGGATGGTTAAACCAAGTAGGTCCATAGGAAACTCTTGATATTGTCTAATGACTGAACATATAGACACTTAAGATTTGCACTTTTCAACAACAAAATTAATCCATCACAACACAATTTTAGGACTACTTAGAAATTATTATTTGAGGTTATTTATGGGTATAACCCAAGGAATCTTATTAATCTACTATGAAAATTATTAGAATAGGTTCTTGACTCTTGCAAATTATTCAATTTAATCTTTAACTCTTGCAAATAATTTTTTTGGTCTGACTAATATGCTGCATAAGAAACTTTCTAAGCTTTTGGCATCATCCTCACATCTGACGGCAAAATCCGTCATTTCCCTGAACGATTTGTATGGCATCAATTTGTCTCCAAAGTTATGTTTTGTCTTTGTTTGTTACATTAAGATAGAAAAAGCAATTATGATCACAATTTTATAAAATTCAGATATTTACCATAGGTTTGTTTTCTTCTCATATATGTTTGGACAATGCTCTTCTTGAAGAAGAGTCATGGTGAATCACAGTGAGTGGGTTTTGAAAATAAAAAAATTAAATGATATAGCATTCATGCATGGCATACATTGCTTTGGAAAGATGACATGTTCTTAGAAGTTTAAATATGGTGGTATTTGCTAAAAAATACTTAGTTTGTACTCTCCAAAAATTTGTTCCGACATCAAATTTCTTCAATATAAATCAACTGCTAAAGATATTAATATGCACACTAATTAAATTGGCATTTCAAAAAACAGTTCACTCAATATTGTTTTTAGAAAATGAGTTCAAAATGTATTCCAATCATTTGGTAAAGGATGCTCATGGAAATAATTTACCAATTTTATATGGCCTTTAATCAAGTGTCATCATGCAGGAAAAAAAAGCCAGAGTTAATAGCCAATGTGGAATTTTATTTTCTAAATCATAAAAGGATAATCCCTTATATTTTACTGTTTCCATCCAAATTGATGTCATTGACCAAAAGAACTAAAATAAAAGTCAAAAAGATCGTTTGCATGAGTTGATGAATAAATTTAGCACTTTGCAAGAGTCAATGGATTATTTTGATAATTTTCTCTTAATCTACTTATTTGTTGATTTAGTATATATATATATATATTTATGCATGCCATTATACATTGTATGATACTACTAGAAAATCAATTGAATATTCAAATCACAAATATGTTGAGTTTGCAAAAAATAGAATTGCTTGAGAATTTAACATAGGTGAATGATTGTGTTAATTATAATTTGTCTAGAACATTATGCCTCCTCTTGCAATAAAAATTACATGCTAAAGCATGTGATCATTTAAAAAAAAAAATGAACATAACCCACATCACATTAATTTGCATGTTCACATGTATTATTTGTTTAATGTAGATGGTTATTTAAAGTCAAGGTTTGAACAACAATGGGAACTTGCATGTAACACTTTTGTCCATACTCACATTCTTAATTCTTGAAAGTGATAGTAATTACTAGCCATGAAGCATCCAATGTAGAAAATGTTAAGACACCTCATCAGATAGAAGACTCAACTCCCACAAAAGATACTTAGTTATCATAGAAGAACCTTAAAAAATTTGCATTAGGCCTTGCAGCAATTTGTTTGTACTATGAATCTTTAAAATGAAATAGCTTGAACCACTAGGGAATTGATATAAAACACAATCATAGATTCCAAAAATATATTCTAGAAGAGTGCATGTACTTATTGTACTTTCTTACTTGCCATAATGTTAAATTGTAAAAGTTTCTCTTAAGTTTAAACATGAAAATTTTAATATATACTTTGAATTTTGGTGGAATTATTTTCTTGGCAAGTCCTATTATTATAATTGCTATGATGTTTAAAGTTTTAATATTTTTGCCCCAAATTTGAATTTAAATTGGAGTTTTTAAGAAATTAATTTGTAAAGATTTTTCATTAAAAGAATTAATAATAAAGAAAATTGAATTCAAATCTCTTAATTGATTTCTTGAACTAGCCACTAAACTAGGAGTATTATTTTGGTGTCTATTCTCTTTTTTCTCCATCATTTGTCCTTCCCCCTCTCTTTTCCTCCCTCTTCTACTTTCAATGTAGTTCTACTGTAACTTTCATCACGCCATCACTCTAAAGGGAAGTACATCTTTCATTCTCAAACTAAAGGCTTGACGAAGGTTCCCTATAGTATGTTTACTTAGGGGGTTCCATAGCAAAAAGCCGAAGACATGGGATGAGTGTTTCTCATATGGTATAATTTTGTTTTATTCAAGTTAGTAGGGTTCCACATCAACTAGCTCTTTTGAGCTTGCTTAGGCTATTTATCATATAAGCGTTTCATATGCATCTATCCCCAAAGAATAGCTGATTGATTGGCAAGCTAAAATCAACTAAAGAAGATTTATTAGCTATACAAAGAAAGGCATGATAAAGCTTTTTAAAGTTGGTGATTTAGTTTGGTTGCACATTTGCAAGAGTTGACTAAAGAGGACAATTGAAAATTGAAACCCAATAGATATGGTTCATTTAAGATCTAAGAAGGTTAATAATCTAGTCTACTAGCTGGTGTTGTCTGCCTACTTACTGATGTAATTAGTTGTAAATGTGGAAAACCTCAAGCCATTTGAGCCATTTATGCTAGTTGAGAATGATGAAGTTGGAATCTCTCTTTCATGATTATAACTATATCATTCTCATCTATGTTTTTGTTTGACCTTTGCGCTTTGGGATTTGTGGGTTGGCTGGATTTGGATCAACAAATTGATCAGATCAATATACACATCATTGATGTTCTCTCATTGCAAAGAAATTCTATGGCACATATTCATGCTAACAAATAAAATTTAATTGTAGTAGTATTGGAATATTGAGTTCTAGATCGTTGTTATCATCAGTCATTTGCATTATTCACAAATTCTATTTTAGCTAATTTTTTGGTCTATAATCTCTGACATTTCTTTTAGGATATTTTACTCACATAGAGCTGAAATATTTATAATTTATGCATCCAAGTGCCATAACTTTTAACATTTACAAAATTAGCAGTTGCCTTTACACCCGCAATATCATCTTATTTAATAATTAAGAAAGACTCAAGTGGGATGCTTGCTTGGATAAAATAAAAATGATTTGGGTGCTAACTTAGTAAACAAGATAATTTTGGTGCTGGATTGTTAAATTTTAAATTGCTATTCAAGTTTATATCTCTTAATTTTATTTACTAATTTTTTAATGTTTCTCTTACTCTGTTGTGCCCACGTCTACTTTCCACCATCTATGTTTTAGTAATTTAACTCTCTATCCTTGGTGATTTTTAAAACATTCATATCTAATGTTTTATTTGCTTACTAACCTTCTTTTTATTTCCTAGTACTCAAATGCACATAAGTTAGCTGGCCAAATTAATAAAATTTACCTTTTATGTTCATGACTTCTTTGTTAAACCTTTTAACTTTAACTTCAGAAGTTACCTCTCCGTTGTTATCCTTTTTTTTTTTCTAATTCCTTAAAAAGTAGATATAGAATACATGCTTTCCTATCATTTTATCTTCTGTAAATATCGATTGGTAATCAATCTTATTAGATTTTTTAAAATAGAATATTTTATATCTTTTTATTTTATTTATGCCCCCTTCCTAGTAAATGTTGTTTTTGCATTATTCTATACTTTAAATTATTTTGAGAAAATGGCTTCCCCCGATCCAATCCTCTTAGCAAGAAAACTAGTAAATTGTAAATTTGTAACTTAATGTATGCTTTTACATCAACCAGGTGTTTTGCCGGCAATGGCTTTATAATTTAACATTTGATTTGATTTTTTTAGAAGTGGTCGAGTTGTGGCGTGTTGAGAAGATGGAGGAGGTGAGGTTGTCAGTTCCAGATTTAATAAAGACCAGCAATTCTTCAAAAGAAACACGTACGACTGAAAGCTATCAATATAATACCTCTTGGTTCCATTTTACTTTAAAATTTCTAATATTCAGTGACTCATGTGGTTTTATATTCCGTCCATTATTATTTGAGGTATTTTTTGTCGTTCCTCTCCTCTAACACGTGATGATTCTTGTTACAGAGAAGCTGAAAATGGCTTTAGATTTTCACTGGAAAAAGTTGTTGGAGAGAATTGGTCTTTGGTTGCCTTGTGATGTTACCAACACTGTTGTGGATGATAAACTTGATAATGCAGATGAGCTAGGTGATTTTCTCTTCCTTTTTTTTTTCTTTTGTCTCTGCATTTTGTTAAGGGCTGTCTATCTCAATTAGCTGTTAATTAATTGGTAGACACATGTTCGCTTGTCTATTAAAAAGGTACTATCCCATGCTTTGTATGCTTTCGATTTTGTGGATAGAAAAAGAGAAACCACAAATTCGCAAGAATTAAAGAAAAGTACAAGTTTGAACTGGAGGTCTCAGCATCATTGTTGAGAAGATCACATGAGTTCTCCTTTGATTAAGACCTTGGGCTTTTTGTCATCATTAGATAAGCAAGATATGCATTGTCAATACCTCAGTTAATCACAGTAGAGGCTTTACGTACCTGAGTATTGCTAGGGCAGTTGCAAATAGTGGCTTCTCTTATGACAGTTTGAAAAGTTTATTAGTTAAGTCCATCTATCGTGGCAGTTATTGATAGTGTGTGTGCATAGCTTGCAGCCATAAAATTGTTTTTATTGTCCTATATCGAAGACTTAAAGCGCAAGATGTTTACTATGCTCACCATTATCAAAACTTGAGATGCATCATTAATTTGAATCTTTGATCCATTGGATGAATTTGGATGGAAAGAAACTCTTACGAGTATTAATTAAGTCCTAACTGCAGGTGTAATAGGCCTTGCAAAATCAGCATTGAAGGTGAAACGATTTAATTTTGTTTGCCTTAATTGAATGTGGATTGGCGGAGCCTTCTGTCTGTATTAAGCCTAAAGGCGTATGATTCTTTTCCTTTAATTTTTTAGCTGGTTATGCAAATCTCAATGTGAAGGCACATTCTGTATTCAGTTCTTAAGGCACAATGATGAAATTTATCTTCTGCAGCATTAAATTCTACTAGTGAGCCCATTGCAAGAATCTCTTATTTTGCTTATTTTGCAAAAAATTGAAAAGTCTTCTTTTTGACAGAAGCAGAAATTATTCCAGGCCGGCCAATGCCACCTGAATGTCATACCGAACTACATACTGATTATGCTGGTGCTGCTGTGCGGTGGGGCATTACGCACCACACAGAAAGTGCTGCTGACTGTTGCCAAGCTTGCCTAGATCAGGCAAAAAATGCACAGCCAGTGGAAATGAAATGCAACATTTGGGTCTATTGTCCGTTGGAGTCTGGATGTTATTCTCCTGACATTTATGAACACAAGCATCAGGAATGCTGGCTTAAACAGGCAAGTTTCCTCTTATAGTCTGCAAACTGTTTGGTTCATACTTTACCTTATTTCTTCTCTAGAAAATTGAGTCCATGATTGAAATACGAAGTTGAAAACTAAATGTTGTCCGGCAAGGCGATGATGATATAGGTGTGTCACTGAACCAATTCCATATGATCATCTGGAATTTAAGCTGATTCAAAAATCTAATATGGTAGAAAAAAGTATCATACAAAACAACGACAACACCACCACCACCAAGCCTTATTCTGACTCTACATGAATCCCTTATTTCTGTAGTGCAAAATCAAATAGAAGCCACTTCCTAAGTTCCAAGCAGACAAGATACTTTCTAATGGTTTCTTCTTATGTCATTTTCGATCTTCCTCTTTTAATATGAGAAAATTGATAAACCAGCTTGGAATCCTTCATTTCATCCAACCAACTTGGATCTTATTAATCACACCGCTCTCTATTTCATTATTATTTTGAATAATTGAACCAAGGTATTTACACCTCGCTCTTCTTGATCATATGGTTCTCAATAGTTATGTTGTCAAAATTTGAGCTTCTAATTCAATTAAACTTACACTCCATATATTATATTTTAGAGTTATCATGACTAAACCCTTAGATTCTAAAGTAGTTCTCCCTAACTCAAGTTTTTCTTTAACTTCATTTTTGGTGTTATCAAATAATAATGATATTTGCAAATAACATGCACATAGGAACATCTTGAATGTGCTCAATAAGAGCATTCATAATTAAAGTAAATTGATATGTGCTAAGAGCTTAGCATTGATGTAATCCAATAGTAATAAAAAAGCATTATCCAAGCCACCTTACGATCGGACACATATTACAACCCATCATACATATCCCTAATAACATCAATTATGCAGCACAAATTTATTTACTCTCTAAAGCTCTCCAAAGAACTCTTAGTACTCTATCATAAGCTTTTTCAAGATCTTTAAAAAGTAAATGAAGATATTTTTTTCTTTCTATTAATTTTCTCTATTAAAACCTCTTAAATTATGTATGGCTTCCATGGTAGATATACTTAGCATAAAATCAAATTGATTTAGAGAAATACAAGTATTCCTTTGCAATCTGTATTCAATTACTCTCTCAAAATTTTAATGTATGACACATTAATTTGATTCTCTATTATTTGAATAGTTTTGAGCATCACCTTTATTCTTGTAAATATGTATAACAATACTTTTTCTCCACTTATCTAGTATCTTTTAGTCTTCAAAATATTAAAATACTTGGTAATCCTAGAAATTCCTTCATCACCTAAACATTTCAACACATGGATAGAGATGTCATTTGATCCTACTATGTTACTGCTCTTCATTGTGTTTAAAGCATTCCAAATCTCAATTTTACCAATATGCCAAATAAAAGTGTAATAGATATTATTTTTATAACTTTTAAATCACTTATATTAATTATATTGGTACAATTTTCATTAAAAAAATTAGTAAAATAATCAATCTATCTATATTGAATATCTTTATCCATTAAAAGAAGTTTTGATCATCTTTGATAAATTTTACACTAGTCAAATATTTAGTTCTTTTATCTCTTAATTTACTTGGCTTATAAATGTCTCTCCTTCAGTAATTTTAACTTATTATATAAATCTTCAAATAATGTACTCTTAGCATCTCAAACTATTATTTTGGATTCACGAAAAGCTAACTTATTTTTCTTCTAATTTTTTCTAGCCTTACATTTAAACTATTCTTTATATAATACATTTTTATCTTTAACTTTAACTTAAACATCTTATTCCTATCACCATTTATCTTTATTGTTGGGTACTCTCCTTTTTGATTCACCGAATAAACTCTTGCTATATTGTGAATACAACTAGCAACTGAATTCCTTATAAAGTTGACTTTATCCTCAAAATCACATCGTTCAAGTTTTAAAACTTCACTTCTAAAAATATCTATATTACTTCTCTTAAGATACCAATATCTAGTTTTAGTATATCTTAAATTTAATATTATTTTTGTTATCTCTTATTCAAATCCAAAACCAATAATGATGCTGAGTTGTCAAACAATCGCTTGGAATAAATTTACAATCCTTACAATATAAATGATTCTTTTTTCTTAAGAGGAAATAATCCTCCTGAATTTTAGAAACCCCATTTAATAAGTGACTATAATTAATAAAAATTTTAATTGTCATATAGGAAATACCTGGATTTGTCATTATTTTGGCCGTGCTTATTCTTTTTGGTTGTAAACACATTATTTATACGTCTATAAAAATAGTTCGAGTCATCTCAAATGTTTAGAAAAAAGTAAGCATTGCTGGTCTAGGGGGGTTTGAAGGTTAATAACATTTTATTAAAATAAAACTCATTTCATGTGAATTAAGCTCCAATAAATAAAGAATCCAGAGAGGGATTAAAATAGGCAACCTTGTTTAGAATAAAAGTGAGATTTTTTCTGTTATTCAAATTAAATTCTAAACCTTCAGTAATGAATGTAGAAAGATTTTAAAACTGCTCAAGTTTTGGTAGTGAAGAGTTAAATTGATGTCCATTTGGAGAGGGTCATGCCATGACCTTGAGGGCTTTTGACAGCGTTGATGCTAATGCGATTCATATTTATATGCTCCCTTTAAATCAATTCATTATATCAATTAAACTTGTCTTATATCCAGCTGTTCTTGGTAGGGTAATACCCTGTTTCTTCCATCAGAAACTTCCATTTTGTCACTTAAGCTTTTTACTACTTTCAGAGCCTACATTACAAATTCCATGACGAGTGTAGTAAAATCTGTTATAATGCTTATGTTTTTATTGTAAACTCCTTGTTCTGACAACCTTTTCTTGCTATTCATGTCTTTTATTACAATGAGTATTCAACCAGGACTTGTGCTCGGTGCTAGCAACTTAATAACTTGGTTTTTTTCTCATCTTTTAGTGCTCTTTATTTACGGAATGTTAATATGTTAAGCTTGTTCTATTTAGGAATTTTTTATTAGAGTATAAATAATCTGGAGACTTTTTTGAGATATTATCTTTTTTATTCTCTCTTACTTTTATTTTATTGTTATATTTGTATACTTATTTATGGGCAACCATATTGTAGTAGAAAATACAACAGAATAGTTTGATTATTATCATGGAATAGAAACATTGATCTGTCCTAATAGTGGCCCTCGGCTTGCATACCCATCTCAATACCACTCACATTTGCTGCCCCTCCCTTCCAAACCTTGCACACAACTTCAATCTCGCTTGCATTTACTTAGCCTTCCTTTCTTGGTAAAGTTGTTGTGGTAGCCCTCAAAAGAGCGTGAGATCTTCTGCATCAAATAATTCTTTCTCTTCTTCTACCTTCTCTATCTATAGTTTTATGTTTAATCTTCTATTTACTTTCTGTTTTGGCTAAGATTTTCCTGGCATACCTTGCAATCCGTTTTTGTTGTCTTAGCTACTCTTGCCTCTTTTCGGTACACTGAATCTTACTTGTTGGCTTCATTTTTTGCTATATTCCATCCTTCTTCCATGGCTCCGATCTCAGTTTTATGGTTCATTTCTAAATATTCTAGATACTCAAAGTTTTGTTGCATGCGCACACACTAACACACTCCAGTTGAATAACGGGTATCTTTAATGTAGGTAGGGATGTCAGAGGCATCATCTTCATCTTTAGAAAATGTAATCCACTTTTACTATTGTTACTGCCTTGAAATTTAATGGTACATATTATCTTTTATTGTTTAGAGCCTTCTATTTTGTAGTGGGGTCACATGATGAACGTCATCTTTGTGATACCCATCTGCTGAATAGAGATGACACCATCAAACTTTCAAAATACCAGGCCTTGGATTTTGTTTTCTCACTTGGCTATTTAACATCCACGAACAGTTCATTGCCATTATTGTTATTTTCTAAAACAAAAAGCTGTGCAATAATATTTATAGTCTGCATTCTTTCAGAAGAATAATATCTCATGAGCTTTGCTGACGCATTTCTCTCTAACAAAATGAATGATGCTGAGATCTTGTTAAGTTGAGCAGTGGACATGGTTGAATGATGCTGAGATAAATATGGCCATAGTTCAATCGGTTAACTATGAAAGGAAGGTGATATGTAGTTTGTTTCTTGTGTCATCGTTGCCTTTTATTCTTATTCCTACACCATGGAATCGAGCCAATAGTTTTCTGTTGGTTTTTTATTATCAAGGCTCACCTTGATTCCCATTATACTATAGAAATGATTGGATTGAAGGAGAACATGTTTTGCCTCATTCTCCATGTTTAGAGGAGTTTTGAGAGCTTAAGGATGACTTTTGGATGGGTTATGAATTAATTAGTGGTGAAATGGATGCCAAACGTGCCGAGAATGGGCTCCGGGGCAAGCTGATTTTTGGGCTGGTGCTGTGGCATGCCCAGGCGCTCTGGCATGCCCAGACGACACACTGTTTTTGGTGTTCATAGGCCATGTAGACCCGAAAAGTGGGTGCTTGAGCGAACGTGAAAAGTCATACATTGTTGCGTGGTACCCCCTAAACACGATTAATTGTGATTTGGGGTTAATTTTTGCTTGAATATAAATATCTATATTTTGTTTAGGGTTTTGTGTGAGAATAAAAATGTTAGCTGCAATTTTTGTGTTCTTTGGGGGATTTTGTAATAGCTTGTTGGAGGCTGCGTTGGTGTGGCTGCAAAGGAGCTGAAAACCCTAGTTTGTATCATTTTCTTCTTCCATTAGTGAAAACTCTCATGAATATAGGTGAATCTCACGGAACCACATAAATCTCGTGTTGTGTTTTGATTCATTTTTTACTTTGTTTGTGCTTGTGTTCTTTGAGATAGAGTGAGCTTTGCAGCGGCACAATAAGTTCCTTGGTGATGACATTCTTAACAAGGGGTACCAGAGATGACGGTTGTTACAAGGTCCGATGGAAGTTCGATTGCTTGTCCTATGGTGGAAGGAGGAGTAGAAGTTCTACAACGTTTGAGAAATCCGTGCATCAGATTGTGACACATTTGACAATGATAGATATTATCAAATTTGATGGCGCTATAATAAATTTGGGATGTGAAAGTGTGAGGTGTTAAATATGTTGTGTACCCTAAATCTTGAAGGTGTTCTGGATAACGACGGGAAGCCAGAATAGATGCTTGAGAAGGATTGGGCTAAAGATGAATAGGATCCCATGTGGATTAACTCACAATTGTCTCACCAAGGACATCAAATACAACACGATAACGAAGACTTTGGCGATGAAGCAATTGCAAACGTTAGAGAATAAGTGTCTAACAAAGAGTGTGGAGAATTGACTTCATACGAAGAGGATGCTTTACAGATTTCAGATGCGAAGAGAGATATCCATTGACTAGCATATCAACGATTTTGCTAAGTTGTTGGCGGATCTGCTAAATCTGAATGAAGATGTGGAGGATGAAGATAAGACACGCCTCTTGCTGGACTTTCTCTCGAATGAGTGTAAAAACTTCACCATGGCGCTCATCCATGGTAAGGAGGCCTTGAAGTATGAAGAGGTGGCCAAGACGCTATCGAACCATGAGTTCTGTCGAAGGGACAAGAAGTTCACAGAGATCAAAATGCCCGAAGCACTAACCCTTTAACGTATAAGATCCGATAAGAAGAATGATTGAAAGAAGGATAATCATGGTGGCTACAAAGGTGGGATAAATCAAGGGGTCAGGGTATTAGTGCAATCAGTGTGCATTTGCTTGGAGATTGGCCATTGGAAGAATGATTGCCGTAAGCTAAAGAACAAGAAGATGGAATCATAAAAAAAAATGCTCCTAGTATATAGGAAATATTGGATGCAAAAAACTCGTGTGTCTCATACTCTTATGGATGACCTAGTAACCATATACATGATATATGCTGAATCATGGACACTGGTGCTACCTATCACATTTGTTCACGACGGGATTGATTTTGTACGTATAGGGCACTTGATAATGATGTCAACAATGAACAATGATCAAGAGCTATATAGTTGGGATAAGAAGTGTTTTGGTGTAAATGCACGATGGGGCTATTCGGGAGATGGAGAAAGTGAGACACATTCTAGACATCCACAAGAACATACTATATGTTGGGTCTTTAGAGGTCGAAGGCTACATAATGATTATTGAGGCAGGGTTATAAAGATCAATTGTGGAGCGTTGACTTATATGAAGGGAGTATAACTTCAAAGTTTGTAATTGTGATGACCCAAGTTAGCTTGGTAATAACCAAACTAACATCGGATGCATCTTTCCGCATGATCATATTGGCAGTTAGGTAAAATAACAGTTAAACAAACATTCAAAGCCATTCAAATATAAGAAATAATATTCATTCAATTTAACGTAAACAATATCCAAAATTTATTACATGGCTTTTATTATACAAAAATAGTTATCCCTTGAAGCGGCAGTTATTTTCCCTCGCCATGCCTTTAAACTATATCAATCGCCTCTAACTGTATCTGATCTGACATTATAAAGATAATGCCTCAGTGAACATTCTAAATACAAAGAATATTAAAAAATACTTTAAGCAAAAGCGGAAGGCAAAAATGATAACAATTGCAGGGAAATTCAGTGTGTTTCAAATAAAAGATGTTCATGTCTCCTGCAAAATAATGTTCTTTTCACATGCCAAGTTTCAAAAAGAAAAGCAATAATAGCGTAAAAATTCATGTTTATGTTTGTTTATGATATCATGAAGCAATAATAGCAGTTCTGATGGGCAAAGCCAGAACCATGAGGCTGGGTTCATATGCATTTAAGCATAAACCTTCACCTGGACCCCCTTAAGCACCTCAGATGGCAATAAATATGCATTTAAGCATAACCTTCACCTGTGCCTCCCTCAAAGGCTCTAGATGACACCCTTATAGCTTCCGAGGACTAGCCCCGTCCCTAACCTATTCATGCTCCGTTTCGGAACCCTTCTTGCAACATTCACAAGATTCATAAACATCATTCAATTTCTCTTACATCATTAGTAGTAAGAATAACATATTAAGTAGCAATACAAAATAGGCTCAAAGCGATGCATAAGCAGCAAATGATAGTAAGACGTATAAAAATAATATCCAGTGTATCTTTTGTGTTTTGACTAACAAGATGATTCACTCACAACCTTGATGTATCTGCAAAAGTTATAAATTTAGAACTCTATTATACTTTGAAAGTGATGTTCTCAATAAATCCTATTTGCTCGATATACTACCTATCTTTTCATTTTCATATCCTTCCCAAACTTTGACTTAAATCTCATAATTTAGAAGGTACGTTACCATTATTTCTCTTAAGAATTCTGAAGTTGTGACTTAGAGAGTTTAAAACATTACTAATATTATGTCGCAGTATTTTAATATCATAATTAATTATTCTTTATTTCTAGTAATACAAATCACATTTAACTCATCCAAATTCCATTATGATACTCTTAAGACAGTAGCAAATGATCATTTTCCAAACTTAGAGTATTATAAGTAATGAGTTTCATGAATACGTTTCTTATTAAAGTCCGGTTTAAAATCCTAAGATAATATTTCAATTGATCGGAACTTAATTAGTTTTACTAAAATTTAGTTTATTAGTGAATTCTAGAAAATTCAGGATTAATCAAATAAAAAAAAATGCTCAATTTCATTATACCAAATACTAATCCTAAATCGTAATATACATATACATATATAAATATATATACATATATATATATATATATAAACATATATATATATATTTACATATATATATTTATATAAATATATACGTTTCTATATATATACATATATACTTTTCCCTTTTTAAGAGACTCGGCAGAGGAGCTCTTACCTTAAGATCGAGCGGACGAGTTGAGCGACACGCAGGGGGAAATCGGCATTGGAAGAGGTCGAGTGAAAGGAATCGAGCGCAAGGGCGTACGTATGTTTCCAAATTCCTTTCATAATCGAACTGTCAACCTTAATTGCCGATGATTTTTCTGAGATTTTCGTTTCCTATTTTGATCTTTCGTGCTTAATGGAAATTTTAACTTCCTATTTCAGCTTAAATGAATTTGAAAGCTTTTGAAACTGAAAAATCAAATTTTAGCGGGAGTTTTAACGGGAAACTGAATTTTGCGAGAGGATTTAACGAATTTGAAAATTACGGGAATTCATTGTTTACCTTAAAAATGACCTAGGGTCATTACAGTAATATATATCTGAGGGATCAAGGTGACAAATGGAACTACTATAGTTGATGATTTTCTTGATTCTACTACGTTGTCATGTGGTTAGCATATGTGAGAGAGCCCTCATTGAGAGCTTTAAGCAAGCAAGGGTTGATTGAAGGAGTTGATACTTGTAAGCTCAAAATTTTTGAGCACTGCATATTTTGAAAGAAGACGTGTATCTTTTGGTACTGTCATCCACAATACCAATAGGATACTCGATTATGTGCACGCTGATGTATGGGGTTCCGACGAAGACAACATCATTCAACGGACGACAAAATTTTTTCTTTTATTGATGACTACTCCATATATCTTTGGGTGTACACCATGAAGTGCAAGAGTGAAGTGCTGGAGAAGTTCGTTATTTGAAAGAAGTGGGTGTAGAACCAGACTGGCAAAAGGATAATGAAGGTCAGATCAGATAATGAGGGTGAGTACCCATCAGATGCGATCTTGCAGGAGTGCTAGAAAGTTGTGATAGAACATCACTTCATAACGAGGGAGACATTGCAGTAGATTGGGATTGCAAAGTAGATGAGTTGGCCTTGGTAGAGAAAGTCTAGTGTATGTTATTGAATGTTGGAATTGAGAGGTTTTGGGTTGAGGCCTTCTGTAGATATTGGAAAGAAGACTCGTATTGAGATGTGGTTAGGTAAACTTGCTATAGATTATAATTAGTTGAAATTTTTTGAATGTCTCACTATTATAAAATGAAACTTGATAAATTAGAGCCGAGAGTTAAATAAGCAAATTTTCAATGGTTCAAGCGTGAAGTGAAATGCTTTAATTTGTTTGATGAGAATAATAGGAAAGTTATTTTGAGCAGGAACATTACCTTTGATGGTAGATTTCTTTTGACTAGGGAGCTCAAAGTAGGTGAAGAGTTTTAAGTAGGCTAAAGAGAATATGCCGAAGGTGGAGTTTGATTCAACTCAATTTGCTCCACATGTATCATCTACCTCAGAATCTATATCTAAACATGCAACGTAGATGATGATAAAAGAGTTGTTGAAGCCGAGGGAGAGAGGGTAGAGGAGACACAAGCAAATGTTCTGGGTCATCGTGATTATAGGATAATGGTCTTGAGTGCAGATAAGTTTCTTCATAAAGATGGTGCATGAAGCTTGAACCTTCAGGAAGAAAAACAACAGTGCAAAATAGTGTATGCTAACAGAAAAGGTATGTTGAGGAGGAATTGATATATGTTACAATCCAATGTGGGTGATGAAAGGCCTTGCACAATGCAAATGGATAGATCCCAGCAGTAAAACATCCCTAAATTTGTGTTTCCTTAGTGCTTGTAGTGCTATAGGGTTAGATGTTAGAATAGCTCAATGTGAAGATAATATTTTGACATGACAAATTAGTAGAGGATATACATATGCAACATATTCTTGGTTTCAGAGCCATAGAGGATAGTTAGTAATTTTTGTTGTGAACTGTGTGGCTTGATTTTTTTGAGAGAGGGGATATGTAGGCAGCTATTTTGAGTGCAACCGCTTCAATAGATGCCATTCTTCATTTGTTGCAAATGAGAGTTGATACGAAGAATTGTAAAGACAATTGGATTGAATGAGACAAGGTTTTCACTCATTTTTCATGTTTAGAGGAGCTTTGAGAGCTAAGGATGATTTTGGATGGTGGTGTGAACCTACCGGAGGTAAAATGAATGCAAAACTGGTTAAGAACTGACCCCGAGATAGGTTAAATTCTGGGCTCACTGATTTTGGATCAACACTATTATGTTTGCCCGTAGGCCCTTGCATACCCGAAAGCCGAGCACTTGGGTGAGTTCAAACGCCGAGCAGCCGTGAAAAGTAATATGTTATCGCGTAAAATGCCTAAACATGATTAATTGTTGACCTAATATAAATACCTATACATTTTAGGGTTTTGGGTGGGTACAAAGGTTGTAGCTATTTTTGTCTTTCTTTGGAAATTCTGTAACAGCCTTTTGGAGGCTGTGGTGGTGTGATTGCAAATGGGCTGAAAATCCTAATTTGCATCTTCTTTTTCCATTAGTCAAAACTCCTCTCGGTCTTGTGGACGACCGCAGGTGAATTTCGCCGAATTATGTAAATCTCGTGTGCTGTGTACTATTTTTTTTTTCCGCTTTGTGCGTACTCGTGTGTTCTTTGGGAATATACGAGCTTTGTAACAGCATAGCAAGTTCCCCGGCGGCGACGCTCTCAGCATATATTGTACAAGTGAAAGAGTTTTTTGTCTTGTTTAATTTACTCTCCCATCATTTTTTTCTTAGTTCATTTGGGAACATTTGTAGTAAGATCATCAAATTTAATATTTCGTTTCGTATGCAGCAGGATGACAAGCCTCGCCTGAGCTTCAAGGACAAGTATTCTGATTCGTACAGGAACTCTCACCCGAATGCACCGGTGGTTGTTCCGTGGATGTCCGGTGTGGTTACCTAATAATGCCTTCGCCTGTTATAAATCTATTTGGACCCAAATTTTTATTTGGATTCTCACTCGGTGTCTTCTGCACAGTCCCAACATACTTAATACATTTAAAATTAGTGTTAAATTGATAGTAATTGGGATATATATATATATATATATATATATATATATATATTAAAAATATTTAATAAAGTATATTTCTTTTTATAATATAAAAAGGTTGTATTCATGATATGGACTTCTATGCAAATGTTGAGGTTTAGGTCTACCATATGTGGAAAGAAGAAAGGTTCAATGTTCAAAGGTTTGAACCTTTGAATCGTTATGATGTAATTATCATATTATTTGGCATTAAAATCTAAATGAGCTTTTATATATTCTATGAGAAGTTTATTAGTTTTAAGCAAATGATATTTATTAAGTTAATCAAGTAATATTAAATACAAGCATGAAAGACTGCAAGCAACAGCCTAAACATTATGCGTATACATAATTTAACACTGAAAATGCTTTAGTTTGTTAATGCAAAGCTGCACATTTTTATTTGTCACCAGTTTTAAAGCTATCATTCAGCAGAAAAGAGCAACAAAATGATAGCAACCAATATTATTACCTCAAAAGTATCTTCAAATACTGCAAACAAAATTAAGAATTTTTTTTCTGGTTTCTGTTAGGGTTTAGGGTTTATGCATATTCCATCATTGAGATTTAATGCTCATGACTCTCTTAGTGTTAATCGTTCGATTTATTGTTGGCCGGCCGGTTCAACGATTGGACCATAGTTTCAATGGTTCACAAGCAGTTCAATGATGGCTATATATAATACATTTTTATGGTAACCATTCCTAAGGTAAAGAGGTCAACAAGGGTTGGCATGCTTGCTTTTCTACTATTAAATACATTTTTATGCTTAATTTAATTATTACTTTTTAGGCTGAGGCATATTTATACTAAGATTTTATTTTATATTTAAGGGTTATTTGACATAAGAAAATATGAGAAATTTGAATATAAAAATAATTTGATTAGTGTTATAACATTATTTTATTGCCGTTTAATTATTTTTCAAGAAAACTAGAAACTTATGATTTTTCTATTTGAAATGAAATAATATGAGAGTGTCGTGTTTTAAATTTTTTTATCCTCACATAAATTTATCTTAAAATTTTTTAGGGTTAATCTGAATGAAATCAATTTCGTTCAAATCAACGACGAATGATAAAGCTGTGGACGAACGACGAAGCCATGAATGGAGAAGATGGAATCGAACAAGAAGATTTCATCGTTTAGGGTTTAAGCGTTAGTTCGAACGAAAGAACAAAAGGTTTAGTTCACGAACGAATCGCCGATGTGTGCTTTACTTTGCACATTCTCATAATTTGCTTGAATCTGGCGTAGTTTCTTACCTTCCCATGTATATTAACGCAAAATTGAAATTCAATGTAAAAGTTTTTCACTCATTTTTACTTCATGCCAAAATTCTATTATACTCTTGATCTTTTGGTCTAACTTCTAGATAACCCACTGAACCATCTTTAAGCTCTTAATTTACTGTATTTGGTTTTAAATACGATAGAGCGTAGCTAATAAAAAGAAAATCTAATTAGACGTATAAAGTCTAAGTACATTTTAGGATATTGTGTTTTATTCTTGTTAAAATATATATCATTTTATTGATTTACAATTAAATAAGAGTGGAGCATAGTACAATAAAAGGAAAAATGCTGGAAATAAAGAAATGATAGAAAATCACAAGGAAATAAAAGTATATATTGATGTGGATGCTCATTGTAGATTACAAACTTTGAATGTTATTTTATTTTAATATTTT
Organism: Gastrodia elata; assembly: GCA_016760335.1. Taxonomy (NCBI): domain Eukaryota; kingdom Viridiplantae; phylum Streptophyta; class Magnoliopsida; order Asparagales; family Orchidaceae; genus Gastrodia; species Gastrodia elata. The sequence continues at coordinate 62,726,378 of CM028670.1, read as the reverse complement.
ATGTTTCGTGGGCATGTGCAGAACCAACGAGGAGTTAGGCGCATTTAGCCAACTATATGTAACGGGGTCTCTTATATAACTACACACACCTCCTCTAGGATATGTGTAGTTTTTTGATCTGTCCATAGCCAATCCTGACTCAAAAGTGTTTATAAGACTAATGCTCCCAGATTGAAACCACTTAACTGTTTTATTAAATGTTTATGTTTATGCATAATGTTTGAGTATTATGATCAAAGGATTAAGGTTCAAGACGTTGCTATAGTTCAAAGATTTCCAAATTCAAATTGGAACTCATGTGATATCTTTTGTTATGTTATAGTTTTTTAACCTTAATGATTGGGGTTAATCAAACCCCAAAATCAACTTAATGTATTAATCAATTGAAGCATAGATACATATAAGAATATAATTTTGAAAACACAAATTTAAATACATAATTATTTGAATAATATTAGTTTTAGGTTATTCTAATCTAAACCTAAAATTCTAAATCCAACAATCTAGATACTAAGATTAAATACATCTCCTAAGTAAGCTCATATTTTTGCTAATTATCAAATCTTATCTTAAGTGGGCCATTAGATCATGTAGCACTTTTCTTATCTTAATGGGTTTACAATAGTTCAAGATTTACATATCCTCTAACATGTTAATTATGCTTCTTTACTAATGGTCACCAAGGATCTAAGAAGGGATGAATCCTTAATCTGGATTCACTTAAACATTGATTTCTCTTAAACTTCTTATCTAGATGTTATTAATTGATCCTATCTAAATTTTTATCACTAATCAATATAATTTCTCAATCATTAATTCATATATTCATATCATTTAACATCTTTAAATTCTAAGGGAAGAGGAACCTTTATTTAGATGCATCTTAATATTTACTATTTCTCAGCTTTGGATATATAAGGATAGTCTAATGATTGATAAATCTAAAATGGTTCCAAGTCTTCAACTCTCTAATTAACATAAACATCTAATAGTTGATCATCTACTTCTCTTAATTTCCATCCTACAAAACCTAACACCTCTACTAAGCTTTTCAAAAGTAAAGTCCTATAATAGTCTAATATAGGGTTTTCTTTCTAAAATCATAGGTTTAGGTATTTTCTATCCAATTTCAATCTAACATTCATGTATTTAAAATAATTTTAATTTAATGATTTATTCAAGCGACTTCCAAATTGATCCAAAACTTCGAGGTTTGATCTTAATGCTATTTAAATGCTAATGGAGATGTTCTTAGACTAATTAGATTAATGAAATTAGGTAATAACCTTAGGTTGTTACAAACTCCTCCTATTAAAAGAGGTTTCGTTCTTGATGCCCAAATGATTAAATATAAAATAAAGATATCGAAATTACTTTGTTGCAAAAATGCATGCTTAAGAAAATAGTTATGTGCATTTTCTTTCGCACTTCATCTTCTTTCTCCCATGTGTCCTTTTCAATTATGTGATTCTGCCACTAGACCTTAACCATTGGAATACTACAGCTTCTCAGCTACTTTTGATCTCTTCCCAAGATCTTACCTAATTTTTCTTCATAAGATATATTAGGTTGTAGTTTAATTACATACTCTTAAATCTGACAATTTGGGTCTAACAAACACTTCCTCAAAAATGAAACATGAAAAACATTATGCATGGCTAAAAATTTTTCTAGTAAGTCCAATATATACATTGACATTCTTATTTTTGCAGTTATTTTGAATGATCCCACATATATTAGACTTAATTTACCAGACACTCCAAGCCTTTGCATTCCCTTTATCGGGCTAAATTTAAGATAAACTCTCACCTTCTTGAAATTCTAGCTGATGATGATGAGCATCATGGTATTTCTTCTCCCTATCTTGAGCTCCAAACATTCTCTTCTTAATTAACTAAAATTTCTTGCTTTTCTCCTCAACTAATTAAGATCCGTACAGTTGCACATTGCCCACTTCAAACCATGCTAAGGGGTATTTCATCTCATGCTATACAACGCTTCATAAAGAGTCACACTTATGTTGACCTGACAATTATTATTATAAGAAAATTCTATTAAGGATATATGCTCATCCTAATTCTCACCAAAGCCTAAAATGCATAGATGCAGTAAATCTTCAAGAATCTAATTTACTCTTTTAGTTTGACCATCTATCTGAGGATGGAAGGTTGTACAAACTTTCCTTGCATGGTGGTTAATCCATTCAAGAACTTGGCTCAATTTGGGTTATCTTGAGCTATCCTTAGTGAACCCTAACTCAACCTTAGGAAATTTAATGTTCCTAGGGTTAACCATGACCATCCCAAGGCTTGTAGGAACCTTTGTGGGTTAGGTTGTGTGATAATTCTAATGATATTACCTATTTTAACTAGTCTAAATAGCATAAAAACTTTTTCATTACTCTTTAAATATCCTTTGGAGCAAACTCTAAAACTTTGAGCCAATTTGAAGTCATTTGATTTAATTGAATATTTTATTCAATTTAGATAATTAAAAAAATAGAAAAAAATAAATTGATCTCCAATAAAAAATCAGATTGCATTTTTTAATTTCTCATACCCCAATTAGCTAAGTACTAATTTTTGGGAATTTTTGAATCTCATTTGGTCAAGAATATTTGATTAATTTGGTTTGAATTTATTATTATTAATTAAAAATAATTAATTCCTAACAGCTTTAAACCGTTGTTTATCAAATGGCGGGGGATCCACCATTTACCGCAACACACAGGACAGTTAGATATGTTGATTCGAGCTGCCTCGTCAAATCCCAAATGCCAATCTAATGGATTAGATCAGATTTGAGGAGAATCTGATCTCAACCACTGGATTAGGGCCTAGATCCCAAGCTCCTAAAAAACCCAGCATTCTCTTCCTCGGCCCCATTAGGTCATTTGCAATCATTAGGAAGAAGCGATGAGGCTCCATTGCAATGGAAGAGCTCGCCAGAGTCATGGATTGTCGGACCTTAGGTACTCCGCTCCTCCCCTTACCTTTAATTCAATTGTGTAATTATTGTTTCATTTTCCCATTCCATATCGAGTGATATCGATTGCTGATCTCAATTGAGTTCGGGTGAGCTCAATTGAGGTCCGACGAGCTCGAGCATGTACATTATTGTACAATGACCGAGAGTCAGCGAAGCCTCTCGACGTTCTCAGCAGTCCCAATAGCCACGATCAGGTTCTTTGGGCCAGCCTTGATCCAAGGAACATGTTGGGACCTTAACAGAGGCAAATGGTTTGTTGTAGAAGGAGCATTGCCCCTCTAAAGTAAACCTTAGATCACCAGACATGGCGATTAAGGTTTTTGCATTAGAGACAATGTAAATTAGGGATTTTCCCCCGTCATGTAGATCTCCTCACGAGCATCATTTTGATATATGTGGCACCTTCTGAGGTGGTCAGGACACTGAGAATTTAGGGTTTCTATGAAACCCTAATTCTCGTGCTCCGTCGTTCTCAGCCGAGACGATGAAGCACAGTGCCGGGTGGGTCAGCTCGTGACCCACGCAGCACTGTGTGAGAATATTTGTCGAATAATCGCGGCCCGTCAGGCCCATGAACCCAGCCGATCTGCCTCTCGCTATTGCTGTTTGAATAGGAATATTCCTAGGAATATTCCTAGTCGATCCGCCTCTCACTGTGCTAATGATCCTATAATCACCATTAAGTGTGATTAGTGTCCAATTAAGGCATATGTGCTCCAAATTGACCATAGTACATGTCATTGTAATACTTAGATTATAAGGATTATTAATTCACTAATTTTATTTTAAATGGAGAACAAAATAAGAATTTCATTTTTAGGTCATAGAAAATTAATATTTTAATTAATAATTTGGGATTTTTCCCAATTACTTCCCTTAATCCCTAGATAGATTTAGAATATATTATATTATGACATGACTAATTATTAGAGAAGGCAATTAGAAAAATACTTAGATCAACCTAGAAATAGCCAATCCTAGTTTAATTTAGCATGGTCTAACCCTTTAGGAGAGAGAGCAAGAGAGAGAAGAGGTTGGATTGTAATATGATTGGCAAGGAGAGGGCCTACTTATAAGTTGATGATTAGTATAGACTAGTGAGCAGGATCTTTTGACCGCTGGTGTACAACTTATAGGTTTCCTTGATTAAACATCTAGCATTAGAGAGATATATGAGTAAGGATTAGTGTATGTGATAGAACACTTAGATCTTATTTATATTAATCCATCATTGAACATTTTGGATATAATCTAGAGTTAAGAAGGGAAATACTAATAGCTTAACTTGATAAGTTACCCTTCCTTAGAATCCTTAATAAACACCTATAGCAATTAGATAAATTTGAACCTTAGAAACTCTTTAAGTGGTGAAAAGAGAATTAGAATTAATAGTAGCCTACTTAAGGAAGATCCTATATCATAGTATAAGAATAATAGTTATTCTTCTAGATTTATGATAGGATTTATAAAATAAATTCTTAAATACCTTTCATTATATTTGTTATTAAAATAATATTACTTTTAACTTAATATTTAAAAAATAATATATATATATATATATATATATATTATTCAATTGACTAAAATATTTAGTTAATGTCTAAGTTAATTGGGGGACTTTATTAACCCCAATTATTAAGGTAGATAACTAAAATAGACAACAACAAATATTAAATAATTTATAATTAATCTTGAAAACCTTGAATGATGCATTGTATTGAGACTAAATCCTTGAGTATACATCCAAACATTGTGCATAAACAAAATATTAAATATTTTACATAGAGGTTTCATGTGGTGGATTAGTCTATACAGATATTTTAAAGCTAGGGTAGGCTATGGAGAGATCAGGAGATCACACATGTCCTACAGAGAGAATGTGTGTATTATAAGACACCCGCTTGTGGCGGCCGCCCCTTAATCATTTAAGATTAAATGGTGGTCGTCACTCGACAATCCCTCACTTAGCATTAGATTATGAATAAACATTCATAATCTAATAATAAGGGAAGGATATACCTTAAGTATAACAAATGAGGTAATCACTAAATGAGTATACTAGAATATTAGAGTGCAGAAGAAGAAATATCAAATATTAACATCCATAAATCCATAATAAAATAGAAAGAAAAAAATATCCAATTTAGAATAAATATACAGGAAAGAAAATACAAATAGAATTTGTATTATTATAAAATATTTAAAAGTAAGAAAAGGAAATCTAAATTCTCAATCTCACAAGCAAAAAAAAAAAAGAGAAACTAAGGATCTACACTGACACACTCCTCCTCTTGAACCAGCTCTTAAAAGGCATAACCTTAAATAACTCGGAGTCTACTATTGTCGGTATCACAATGATAAGGCCCCAGCTAAAAGAAAATCTGGTTAGACAAAATGTCTAAGTATATTTTAGGCTAAACATTTTATATATTAAATGACATCACAAATAACCTACGCATTTTAGGAGCAAAAAAGCAACAAAAAAGAAATGGTAAAAGTTATAATCAACTAATTATAACTTAAATAAAATGTGAGGTAAGCGAATACCTCAACTCAAGCTGCATAAAAAATTAAGTAAAATATATATATGAAAAAATGCTAAGTACAAGAACTATCCTTAGTAATATGATCAATTCTACATATATTGGTTTTATAATACAAAAAAATGAATATGACTGAACTGAAATAAATACTAGCATCATAACATGCTTTCAAATAAATTAATAACCGTCGAACATATAAATTTACTAAAAGTCCTGCAAATATATGAAAATGCTACATAAAATGCTAAAGAACATCAAACTAAACATATGATGAAAATACACTATCTCATGTGAAATATGTCACCTACCATAGCAGAAAAAGGGTGGCTAATCTAGCCACTAAAGTAATCTTCTGAAGCATCTAGGATCAAACACCATAGATCAACAAGTCCATAAAATTATCTTCTTTTAGGATCAAACACCTAGGAAAAATATCACAAATATATCCTCCAGGATCAAACACCTAGGCACAAAATTGCATTTGAAATCTCAATATATGATAATACTATAGAGTTAGACTAAGTAGAATAAATTCCATTTAAATTGTTAAGTGTTTTATTGATTTAACTTTTAATTCATTCATTTGATTATCCATAAATATGCATTTATGAAATTTCAAAACTAACATAGAATATTCATCAAATATCCTATGTTCTATCTAATGTATCACAAATATAAAGGTCCAAAATAAGGAAGCAAAGAATACAAATACAAGGTGTAATTAGCACTACACAAAACTCTGTGATATCACTTATTTTTTAATTTAATTAGTTTTAACTGTTTTGAGATTATACAAGCTTTGGATCTCTAATATCCAACTATCAAGTATAAACTCAGAATATCGGTCCTATAAAGTTAAAAAAAATTAGAATTAATAAAAAACTAACATATTTCAATCAATGATGCTTATATAATTTAATAAGTAAATAAAATGTCCTATTTAATAAATTTAAATAAATTCCAAGCCAATCTTGATTAATACAAATAAAAATTGGGAGATTAAGAGTTAAACTCTAAATATTGGAGTTTAAGCTCTTAATCCAATAGGTTATAAGACTAATGGTATGAAGTTAACCCAATCTCTCATGAACTATAATTAAGGTTATCTTATTAAGCAAAGTCAAGCTTAATAAGATGGATCTCTAAACTTAAACTAAAATTAAAATACAAAATAATTATATATAAAGGATGAAGTTCTAAGAATTTATAAAACTAATATTTTATCCATTAAGTAACCCATTTACTTAATGAATGAATTATAACCTAATTTCTAAACTAATTCCTAAAGAATAAGATCTTAAAATTAAAGGAAATCCTAAGAAATGGATTTAGGATAAAGATAAGATTAAATATTAATATTAATCTTAACTATCTTTATTTTCTGATATTCTTATCTTATGGAAGGCATAAGGTGAACTAAATTCACCTTATGAAACTTAATGTAAGACTTGAAGATTTCAAGTGAATTTTAGAATTTTTCTCAAAATAACAAATTAATGAGTCTAAACATCCTAAATTAATTCCAAATTAGTTATAATATTGATTTTAGTGATTATATTATGATCTTAAGGCTTAAAGATACTTAAACCTAAATTTGGGCAAAATGATTATTTTGCATTTTGCCCTACTGACGGGTCAAAAATTCAACTTTAAGAATAAGGGTTCCAAATTGAATTTTATTGAAGGAAAATGGTTACTTACTATCTAAAATAAAGATAGATAGTAAGTACACCCAAATTAGATAATGATTAAGCCTAATGAGCTCTAATTAATATTTTAGCTCATTAAGGACAAATTAGTAATTTTACTAAGTGAAATAAAAAAAATTCAGTTAGTTTACTATTGGTTATTATTTAGGGATTCCATAGATCCTAAAATTACTAAATTATTATATTAAATGGCTAAGTTATGGCCAAAACAGTTTTAGGGTTAATTATGTAAATTTAGGGTTCTCAAAAAGGGGTCAAAAACCTAATTTTTTCATTTAAAGTTCAAATTTAATAAACTCAGTAGCTATAGCTTCCTTATAACACACTGAGTACTTTACTTGGGAGTAGACCCAATTCAGACTCCATTTGGTTAAGTTATGACCTAATTTGGGTTAAGAGTGATTAGTGAGTGATTAGTAAAATTAATCACAAAATCATAAAACCAATCACACCACTAGGTTCTAATATATTCTAGGAGTTATCAAAAACTTAATTTACTCATTTTGGATTATTAAATTTTCTAATATTCAATAATCAAGATTTAAGGTGATTAGGGCTAATTAAAAAAATTAATCACCAAAACTTAAATATTTTTATAGATTAATATTCTACACATTCTCTTAATTAGAATTTTATATTGGAAGTCCTAATTTAGAGCTCAATTAATCAAGTTATGATCAATTGAATTTCTACGGTTTAAGGGGTAATTAGTGAGGGGTCCTAAAAGTGGTTAGTCAAAATACAACTCCATCAAAGAAATTAATTCTACTAGCATAATCTTGAGAGTCTCCTAATTAAAATGAGACCCATATTGGCTTTGTTTTGGTGAGTGTGTGCAAAGTTATGGCTAATTGAAGATTAGGGGCATTTAGGTCAATTTGTAGGGGTCCTAATTATCACTATATAAAATACTCACCCTACTAAAAAATAAACAGTGCCATAATGATCCTCTAATTTTTTTGATCAAAATGTCATATAACATCACTATGTTTGGAGTTAGGATTAGTACTTTATGCATGTTTAAAGTTCTAACTTTAAATGAATTAAATCAGAATTATAATAAACAATTTATAAATACATATAATCATTTAATTAAAATTTGTAAACTTTAGCAGATGGTAGGACCCACCAAATCCCGAAGGACTGGATAGCGGGACCCACTGGCTGGCATTGCCCCTGATCGAGACAGACATGCAGGACCCACATCCATGGGTCGATCAATGGGAAGCCGAGAGGTACTGTGCAGGTCCCACCATTCCATGCAGACGCCCTAGACACATGGGTCAGCCCGATCTGACCCGAAGACGATACGTCTTCCCCGACGAATCGTGCTGAGACGGAAATTTAGGGTTGCAAAAGGCAATTTCAACTGTGGATATATTGACGAATTCGCTCAATCGAATGAGAGTTAACTCGATCTGACCGTTGAAACTACTAATGAGCATGCATAATAGGTATAGAGCAAATAATATTTCACATTTGAATTGAATAGAAGGAGATAGGAAAGTACCTAATGGACGGCAGAAGAAAATTGGATCAGCATCGAGTGATTCTAACCTCCTTAGACAATTTTGCGAGTGAAAACCGAGTGAAGAAGATTTAATGGGGTTAAACCCTTCGATTAAACCGACCGAAGGCACAGCGCGTTGCGACTCTTGTCGCGTGGAAGCTTCGCGAAGACGAAGATCTTTGGTCGTCTGATCTTAACGGAAACAATTAAATACTTAATAATTAAATTATTATTTAAATAATTTTCAATTGATTTTTTAATTAAATTTAAATAATCAAATGCATTCAAAATATTTCTAATAAATCACCCCTAGCTATTTGAATGGTAAGGAACGCAATGACAAAGTCAGATTTTTATTTCAATGAGTATTTAAGTATTCAAAATTTTGGGGTATTTAAAATATATTAAAATATTTGTCAAAAATTCAACGACTTCCAAATATTTCTAAAACATCACCCCTAGCTAATTTGAGGGTGATGAATGCAATGACAAAGTTGGATTTTTGATTTGATATCAATTTAATTAGGTCAATTTCTCAGGTTTCTAAAATTCCTAAAATCAGGATTTGGTCCATTTGACTTCTGATTTGGACTAGGCCTTGGTGGTGAACTTCTAATGACTTAATTAGAGTACTAGAATCAAAATTAGGACTTGGTTTAGTCCTAATTGACCTAAGTAAAAACTAAGTTTGTTACACTGCTACATATGGATGGGCAAATGTGCCTAACTCATCGCTTGTTCTATAACATGCTGTTGAACTTACTTCTAAAGAAGATAAATAAATTAACATTGCATATAACACACTCTTATTGATTGTGTATGACTTTTATTTTATATAGTCTTCTGACTATACTTTACAGTTTATTCAATGTTTGAGATTGAAACCTACTTCACTTAATTTCATTTCAGTAAATCACTTGCAACTTTATTTACAACTTAATTGTAGTGAATTCTTTATATAGTCTTACAGTTAAATTTCTTTACACTAATTTTATATTTACTCATCATATATCTTGTTCGACATATTCATGTTATACTCATTTACATGTTCACCCTAGTATACATATAAACTTGTACATGCTTCTTTAATTTAACATGTCTTATGCAAGTTTGAGCTATTTTATCTATACGTATATTTACTCTTTCTACTTGCTATTTTTTAGTCATTTCCTAACTTTTAGTACCTTTTATTTACATTGCATTGTGCATCTCTTTAAATAATTATAAATTGCTAAATATGATATCGTTTAATTAAAATTAAATTAATAACCTTAAAATGTACTTAGACTTTATAAGTCTAATCAAAATTTTTAATTATTAAATGTGTCATACTGTATTAAATATCAAATACGGTAGGTCCAGCTTAGTTGTGGTTCTGACAATGTGCTAGAGGTTGAACTTGAGGAGCTGTAACAACTCCTTCAAGTAGTATTAAATAGAACTCTTAAATATCGAGGTGCCTTTTCAGACAACGATAAAGTTTTTGATAAAAAAATCCAAAGTTAAGCGTACTCAGGTGAGAGCACTCATATGATAAGTGACACATTGAGAAGTTACTTTATGAGGCCAAAATTGTAACAAACCTAGGTTGTTACCTTGCTAATATATAGCTTAATTACTCTTTAATTTTGATCTCATTACTTTTAGAATATTAATTTAAGCCTATCTTAAAAATTGGAAGCCCATTGGACTTCTCTAAGTCAAAGATAACATTTTGATCAGTCTAGATGCCTTAGTTTAACCTAAATTATTTTGATCTCAGAATTAAAATCTGATTGCATTTTTGAATTCCTCACCCCCAAATTAACTAGGGGTGAAAGTTTGGTAAAAATTGGAGATAATATAGACCATAATTAAATAAAAATTAAAATGGTCTAATTGCATTTTAGGGTTTCCAATATTTCAAATTTGCATTCATACCCTTAAAACTAATTAAATGGCTGGGATTTGCTGTGCAGACAGCGGGTGATCCGCTGTGGAGCCCAAGTCGCGTGATAGCGGTACTTCCCCCGTATCCGCCATCCGCCTTATTAACCCGACGGCTAGGATTAGATCCCGCTGTAACAACCCTGGTTGTTACTCTAACTAAATCTAGTTTAACTAAGCTAAACCAAGCCTTGATTTTGATTCCATTGGATTCAATGAGTCATTTAAACCTAACCCTAGAAGTTTGAAATCGATCAGAGCTAAATTGGAAATTTTGGTATTTTTGGCTATTTTTGAGCCCTAGAAAATATCTAAATTAATTTGATCTCCAAATCAAAATCTCACTTCATTTTTGAATTCCCCAACCCCAAATTAGCTGAGGGTGAATTTTTGGGAATTTTTGGAAGTCATTTAGGCATATTTTGGATTTAATTTAAATTGGTTCAATTGCAATTTAGGATTTTAAACAATTCTAAATTGCATTTATACCCTAATCAAACGGTCAGCTAATCCCAAACCGCGGGCCCCATCTGGGCTGTCCATCCCGCGGAGCTGATCCAATGGCCGCACTTTAAATCAAGTCTCGTTCCATCTCGATCGTTCCACGGTTTCGAGATCCTGATCCGACGGCATCTAGCTACCCGCGGTAAGTACACTCGATCAACCGTTAGATTACCCGAGTTGATCCAACGGCCGATCCATTATCTGTGACCATTCGTTAAGTGTCGGGAGATCAGGGCCGTCTCACTTCGATGGATGCTCAATCAAATGGCCCAGGGAACCTCGAGCACTGTGGATCGTCTCCTTCGTCTCGCCCATCGCTAGCTGGTCCCCAACCCCTCCCCCCCGACAACCTGGCGACCTCCAGTCCCCGTAGCAATACAGGAAGACCCCAAATTTTCCCCTGATGTCCTCGGCGCGTCTATCTTGCCGGTTGTCATCTCCCCAAAATGCCCATAGCCGTTGGCCCGAGCCTTCTCTTTGGCCCGAGCCTCCTCCCATTGCCAAGCCTTGGATACCACCACCAGAGCTCCCCTAGGCCTATAAATAGCCCCCTGGAGCTCACAGTGAATCCCTTTGCCCACTGTGAACCCCTAATTTCCAACAAGATCCCTCCTGAAGCCCCCTTACCTCTCGGCAATTCCTAGAACTTCTGGAGCTAAGTACCACTGATAGAGGGTGCGAGTATGGTGTTCAGACCCCCTGTAAACTCGTGGTAGTCTTCTGGAAGCTCCAGTTGCATTCAATTCCTCTCGGACTGGACCAGCAACCCCGTCTCCAAGGTATAGCCTTCTTCCATGGATTTCCTTCGATCCAATTCCTCGTCTGTCTCTGCATTGAGCCTCTGGATGTCGCCTAATTAGCCATAGCCACCTAGGGAACCAGTCGTGATTGTCGCCTGGGGCTAGGCTAGCTCGAATCGATCGTATCAATTGATTGAGCTAGCGGTAGAGCCATGGCTGAGTCCGAGTAGGGACCCAGCGATCGGCTACGCCCAGGTTATGAAACCTTAGGGGTTCGACTCACCTCACCTCCTTGAAGGTGTAGGTATCGAACTGTAGCACCCCACCCTATCGCCGCATGCAAAAGAGAAAAAGTAATGTACCTCAACATTGGCGGCGGAGCGGTGCGCTACTCGGGAAGGCCGGGTATACAAGCAAAACCCATCTCCCCGAATATGCTAGTAAGAACTTAGCCATGCTGAAGGCTGCTGACTCGAATCTTAAGAGTAGGATCAAGAATTAATACCTAAGATAAGAGTGAAATGCTTATCTTAGATATTAGGCTAGTACATTTACAAGGTCCAAGGAGGTAAATAAGAATCCGATATACGTTATCAATATATATCAACATTTCCAGTATGCTGATCACATCACAATACTAAGTATAGTAGTATAACAGAGTGCAGAAGCTAAAAGTAAATCATCCAGAATATATTCATCACAAGTAGTAATAGACATTCATCTCAGAAAAGAAAAGTAAAATACATCCAAAGTTTATTACAAACAGATTTAAAATGCAGAAACATAAAGAGTCTATTTATAATGCTGAAATGTGCTAATAAGTAAAAATAGGTGCTCGATCCACTACAGCTCCACATGCTCCTCCTAGGTCTCCGGTACGTCCTCCTGACCTGTCTCCATAAACTCCTTAGGATCTAACAAATTACCGGATCCCAAAAGTATCCCGTATTAGACAAGAAGTCTAACACATCGTAACTAACTATACAAAACTAAACTAAACATAACTAACAGAAAAGTAAAGCAAAACTGTAAAAGAACTGAGGAAAAGCGCATAATAAAGAAAAATGTAAATGCTAAGTAAATAGAGCAATAAAGGCCAGTTAAAGTGGAGCTATCGCTAAACAAAAATTGAAAGTAAAATAAACACCATGATGAAAGAGATGCTATATGTTGCACTATATGTCACTAAAATGATGCACACAAATATGCTACACCACAGTATATTCCAGAACTATCATTAAAGGCTTATGAGTAGTACGGTCCAATGTAAATATACTAGTTAGGAAGTCAGTATGGTGACGCAGATGCACCCTGAAATTTCCCAGTCTGTGTATATCACATTCCATAACTCATACAATATCACTGATACCCATGTATCACAACAGAAGGAATGAGTCAAATTCATGTTTATGCTTATGCTTATGCCACTATATTGAATGAATGAAAAATTCAGAAATCAATGAAGAGTTTAGTAAGAAACGATAATGAATTCTAAGTCCCCACAGTGTAGAATCCTTCTAGAAGGATTCTGACTCCTAACTTCTAGATCGATGATTAATTAAAGTTGCATATTTATTTAGAGATCACTAGATGGGGTGTTTGTATACATATGTTCAGTACATTGCAAGAAAAGAATTCTTATTACTTAGTTTGATCAAGCCACCCTAACAAAGCGATCTTCATTAGGAGGCACCACCCCATGGTGATTTTGTATCTCAAGCTAAGTATTAAGTTGCTATACTCACAATCATACTCAGTATCTTAAGGAAGGTAAATCTCATTACTTAGTTTATTTGAGCCACACCTATTGAAGCGGTCTTCGCTAGGAGGCATTGCCTGTTGGCAACATGTATTTCAATTAAACTAAGGAATGAGTACTCATTTAATACACTATTAGGCTTGAATGATTTATTATAATGGGACTGTATTCGTCTAATCCCGCAGGATAGAACCTGCTCATAAGTCCTTATTAAAATGAATCGACCAATTCTCAATATTACTAGAGAACCAGTACTATGGGTATACTATACTACACCACCCAATAATTGAGGTTCTTACAAGACTATTTAATAGACCAAGGAATTATCAGAACTAGTAATACTTATACTCAATGGGTGAGAATTATACAAGGTTTCACTATGTAAAATACCAAAAATTCTTTTCAAAATTATTTAGAACTCAAAATCAAAAATGGAGTCCGCCATTGGACTCAGTAACTCCAAATTAGCTAGGAGTGTTATTCTGAGAATATTTGGAAATCGTTAATTTTCCCGGATATTTTTCGATCACTCAGAAATTTTCGTCAAATTAGGATTCCAATTTAAGTCAAATAAAAATATAATAAAAATATCCTCTTATAATGCATATTGAAAGGATCCTACTGCAAAAATTTGAGCACATTTGAGATCCTGGATTATCCTGAATAAATTCATAAAGTTTAAACTTTAAAGGCTAATAATATGAAAAATATAAATCGGAATTTGGAAATTTTTGTATATCTAAGTTAAGCATCATATGAGGATGCTATGTTTCAAGTTTTATTAATTTTCGAGTTTCCAATTTATCATAATTGATTTTTTAGTTTTTCACTTAAAAATCAATATAAAATAAAATACTTATCCAAATTCAATAATTTTTGAACACGTGCGTTCATCTCGTTGAGACAGACATTTTGATACTAAGTTTGTAATTTTTGGAGCTCAAATGACTTCAGATCTTGGCTCAGAAATTTCAATCGTTTATTTTAATCCAAAGGCTTATTAAGAACCTAAATTTTCTTAAAACCTTCAAACCTAAATCTTTTTTTTCTCCTCAGCTGACAACTTCTTCCCCATGTTACGCAAGCCGAAATTTCCTTCTATCCTACGCAAGCCGATCCCCTTCACCGACATCTACTCCTCGCTCCATCCCTCCAACTGTCCTAGCCGAGTCGATAAGATCCAGCTCCATCCCTATCCTTCGGCTACTTCTCATCATTGCGAGGGCGGTATTAAAAAGAGGACCAGTATGTGCGGCGCAAGAGGACAGCAAACCCTATTCGAACCTCTTCTAACTGATCTCTCTCGCCAAGTCCCTGTCTGGCCGCGCCTCCCTTCCTTCGCCGACGCCTCCTTCTCATCAGGCCGAACCCTCTCCATCTCATCGAGAGCCTCTTCTAGCCGCATATTAAGGATCAAGGTACCTCACCCGATTACTCCCATCCTAATATCATCTTTAAATAATTTAGGGTTTTAAAGTATTGAGCTAAAGGAACCCTTCAGGATCTATTTGATCTCAAATTAGATATAAGTTCATATAATTTTTGTATACCTAAAATTTCAGCAATCTATATATATATATATATATAATTACTGTTTAATCGATCTTTATGAAAGTCATGACAATTGCTTCTCTTTTTCTTTTGTAATTTTGCTGCTTCAACTTCTTTTTATTAATTGGGCCGTAACTTTGTGCTAAATGCATTAATTATGTCTTATATATGCTGTTTTGTTTAATAATATTTTAGTACTATGAGAATCATACCTCTGGCTAGTTACATTTCTAATCTTATGTAGATGGGGAAATATTATATAGCAGCGATTTAATTTTTTGGACTGTTCGGGAATATTTTATCGACTTGCTTAATTTTCTAGTGTTTCGAATGAACTTTCCAGGCCTTAAATAAACTTTGAATTTAGTTTAATAATTTGAAAATTTGGTTATATTGATCACAATCAGTTAAAATCCTATTTTGAAAGAAAATAGGACTGTTTGAGTATCAAATAACCCACTTTTTCTTAAAAATGTCAGGAGCTTGCACGGTTGTCCAAACAGAAAAATTTAAATGAATTTGAAGCATTTTCATTGGTGCCATCTTCGAAAAGATCATCTAGTATGGAATTGGGGCTAGGTGATCCTGGTTCTCATCGAGTTTCTCAAGCAAACTTTGTGATGCTCAAGGTTTCTTGGTAAACGAATATGAAGAAAGGATTAAAGTGATGGCATTTTTAATCAATGGCTGTGATTTCAGTGGACAGATGGGTGAGATTCATTATTTTAAAACTATAGTTGTTCTTATTGTTGATCCTTATTACATTTTGATTTATGCCTATTATAGGATGCTAGAATACTCTTATAAGAACAATTTGCGTACTCCTACCTAACTGGTAACTGAATTTTTCAGGTTTTGATAATTAAAAGTTTTGAAGATCTGCCTAAAGAAATTTAAAGAGAAGCAGTTGATATGTGAGAGAATAAAGATGTTTTAAATTATTATTGTAAATGTTAAAAACTATTGTAAAATTTCATATATGTTTTGGCTCTATCTTTAAATGTATAATTGGACTTTGAACTTTTATTATTTTATGTCCTTTTGTTTATATATATATATATATATATATATATATATATATATATATTTACATTTGAGATGAATTGTTCTTTAAGACTCTTGAACTTCGGTCCCCGGTCGCCACACACTAACTTGTGATCAAGGATCACCCAACATGGATTCTACCACGAGGAAAAGTGTCACTCTAAGGTTTTTAGGTGAACTCTACCACAAGGGGTTAAGATCAATTTCTAAGGTTTCAAAGATTATCTAAACTAATACCTCAATGAATCACACAAAGATCTCCTACCACAAGGTAGATGTATTTTTGGTCTTTTAAATATTTTTAGGACAATCTTACAAAGAAATGCTTAAGGTCTCCCATTCTAATTTCTAATATTAACACTTTTGATTCTATTCTGTACTTAGATTTAGAATGATCAGACCAGATGATTAAGCCATCTGATCACACCTTAATGTAGGGATAAGGGATTCAAATCCAACATATTATTAAAGTTTAAGATCATTTATTAAATCAGATGTCTTTATTAATCTTTTATGCCAATAGTATTGCTTAGGAGCAAATCAAGGATCTTAAGGTTTGATTCAGATTGAAAAGTCACATAGGACTATTATTAACCTTAATTTGTCTAATTCAAATGTTTAGAATCAATATCAAATCAGAATGCATTATTGGAAAATGTCAAGTCCATAGTCCTATAATCAAGTTGATTAAGTTAAGGTTCTTAAGGATTTGGACCTTAATTAAGTATATTAGGGTTAGACCCCTATCCTTCTTTAATTAAGATCATGAATTTGGTTAACGATCAATGTCAAATCAGTGAGTTAATTATGTATTATTGGTGGCAATCTCAGACCTAGATCAAGTTTTAAAAGCTTGATTCAAGTCTTAAGATTTCTTAAGTTAATTAAGGTGTTTATGGTTCTCAAATTTAGATTAGATCAAGTTATACTTACTAGATTTACCTAGGTGTTTTCAGTACATCTAACTTAATGTTATAAGTCACTTTTGATAATCAAATTTTTATAAAATAGGGGATATTTAGTGCTAATCAAACTCTAATTCAATTCAAAATAGATTAGCACATAAGTATAAATCCAACCATCAGGATTGCATAGAATTTAGCACACAAGTTTTGTTTAATCATATAATTAATCAGAGCCTAAGTTTGCTAAGATCTAGAAAGTATAAACCCTAATTTTTACTAATTAAGATTTAACAAGATTATGGCATATATTAAAATACATAACTCAGAAAAATAAATTCCCTAGTACATGCATTCTACTCATCATAAGTGAATTAATGACACCCTAAACATGTAATTTGGATAAGTACAATTACTAAATTATCATAATTAAGATCCACTATAATTAAGTAATAATTAAAGATCTAACCATCAGATGTCTATTTTTATTTTATATTTTGGTCCCTTATGTTTTGCTGATCATTTTCATATATAATATCATAGGATTTGGACCGGTGGATCAAAAGTTATTCAAATAATACATTATGTATTTTTATTTAATCAAAATCCTATGATTTGAATATTATAATTATTTTCCTTAAAGAAAATAATTCCAATAATTTGATATTAATTAAAACGGCTCGGCCCGTAATCCGAACCGCGTGGGTCGACCGGGACCCCAAGACCCGGCACTGTCGCATAGCGCCGGTCAAGGGTCGACCTGGCCCGCATAGTGCCGTCGTCCCCGCCCCTTCGTCCCGAGCCAGGGATCTAATTAGTGGAAACCTAATCGCCAAATCCTGGTGCATCCCGACCACGGAACGACTAGAACCCGATCGCTACACGATTACCGTGGTCAGACGCGTCGAATGGGACCCGAAGCCCTTTGTGAGATGGTTTGGATCGACCGGACCTTACTCACCTGAGGGCTCCTCTTTTGGAGCTAATATGGGGAGATAATTCTCCCCACAGAGGTTACGCCAAACCCCAGGCTCGATCCCTACACCATCAGGGAGGTGAGGCGGATCGAAGCCCTCTGGTCTGAGGGTCTGGGATGGTCTGGATCGCCAGGTCCTAACTCGACCGAGGCGATCCTTAAGAAGTTTAATCCGATCGATTCGATCGATCAGGGCTAGCCTAGATCTTAATCTTGATACCCTTGGGTTCGAGATAACCATACAGACTTAGAAGCATCAAAAGGGACAAGGTCCGAGCCTCATTGGCTCGAAACCGGTAAGTGGGGTACCTGGTTTTATCGGGATTGCTTGCAGATGCTGCAGAGGGGGATGCCAGCTGGCTGAGCTCCTTTGGATTTCTGTGAGAGTTCCTGAACTCCAAGAGACTCTCCTATCAGCGGTACACAAGCTCGGGGAAGCCTAGAAGAAGCTCAACAGCTCGAGAATTCAATAATGGGAGCTCGGGAATGGCGGAAGGAAGCTCAACTCCAATTGATCAGCAAAGATCAAATTGAGAAGTGTTGAGGCTATTTATAGCCTCAGGGGAGTGTAGGGAAGTTTCCAGAGGCTCCAATTGGGCTGGGGAGGGTCGCAGTGGTCGGCCCATGGCCGAGCTCTTGAATTTCCAATTCGAGCTCGGCCGGGTCATGAGGCCCGATTGGGTCTCTTGGCCATTAGGGGAGGTGTGTTAACAGTCTGCTGAGGTGGAAGCGGGAGTGGGGGACAGAGGAGGCAGCTGGCAGTACGGGGGATCTCTCGGTCGGGTGCACGAGCGCGTGGAGACGAAGATCCACAGTACCGAGTGCCTTGGATGCCGTCTGATCTATCGATCAGATGGCGCTACGGCTGGGATCGCCCGGATCCTAACGGCCGATCGCGGGGATGATCCTGGCCGTAGGATCCATGGGGTGGATCCAACGACGCATTTGTGGATCCGCGGGATCTGATCCTAGCCGTTGGATTAGTAAGGCGCGACGGCTAGATTCACGGGGGGCCGCTGTCGCGTGACCCGGGCTCCGCAGTGGATCGCCCGCGGTCCGCACAGCAGATCCCGGCTGTTAATTTAGGAATAAGGGTGCAACTGCAATTATGAATTAATAGGAACCCTTATGTGCACTTGAGCCATATTAATTTAAATTGAATTATGGCCCAAATGATTTCCAAATTGCACCAAAATTTCACCCTTAGCTAATTTGGGGGTGAGGAATCAAAAAAATACAATCATATTTTAATTTTGAGATTAAAATATTTTAGGTTTAATCTAGGGCATCTAGACTGATCCAATTATCATTTTGAATTTAGAGAAGTCTAATGGACTTCAATTTTTCTAGATAGGCTCAGTTTGAGGTTCTATAAGCAATGGTGTTTGAAAATTGATCAGGTTACTTATACTTTTGCAAGGTTACAACCTAGGGTTGTTACACGAACCCCAACCGATTAATGGCCTCTGTGAGGAGAATTCTCCTCACAGTAAGCCTGAAACGCCCCTATCGAAGGCATCTCGGGTGAGTAGCACCCCATCGATCCAAAGGGATCCAAATGGGGGTTCTTAGTCCAATCGATGCGTCTCGATTTTAGGAACGTGAAAGGATCGAGCTCAACCGTCGCCGCCATCTGGATGCTAAGAATTTCCGTGCTGAAATTCGTCTGGGACGGACCCGTCGAGAGGTAGGAGACGAAGTCCGGGTCGGGCCGACCTCGACCCGCGCCTTTTGATTTCGGGCCATGGATATTAATGAATTATAAAACAACATTTTCAATGGTTATTAATTAATAAATCAATCCCTATAGTTTTAATTTAAATAAAAAATACATATTAAATTAATTGAATAACTTGAGCTATACTAATCCAAATGATATGATCCAATATACTATTTGAATCAGAAAAATACAAGAAATCTAAATATAGAATAAAATCACAGATCCAATGGTTAGATTTAAAATAATTGATTAATCTTTTTCTGTTTGTAATTAAATTATAATAAATTCAATAAATGTTCAAATCAATTGTTTAAGTGCTCTGATTACTCCTGTGATCCTAGGGAATAAGTGTAGACCTCTTAAAAACAATTTTGGACATTTAATTTTCTTAATCACCCCTTAATCACCTTAATTAGGGATTAGTTAATTAAACCCTAATTAAGCCTCTGATTTTGGCAAATCTTGTTCCTAATACTATCTTAAATCTATTAGAACCTATGGACAAGATTGGATTGCCTTAGAATGCCCTAAATTCTCTAATCACTCTAATTAGCCTAATGATATGATTAGTATTAATTAGCTTAATTAAGTTGTCAAAACCTAAGATAAGGGTGTTTCCCACTTCATTAATTAATATGAAACACATTAAAATAGATTAGATTTAATTTAGATAACTAAACCATAAAATCCTAATTTTAGCCTTATGAGGGGTATTTTGGTCATTTTAGCCATGACGTGTTTAAGTACCCTTAAACCTTGGAAAATTTAGTAAATTAACCCTAATTTAGATTTTTAATGTTCTCTGAACTCTTAAACTAATAAGTTTAATAATATTCATATTAAACTAAAAAATCTTCATTTAGTCTTAATTAAAATACTTAGATCTTGAGTGATCTTAAAGGGGTCACTATGCCTTAATAATTGATCCCAATAATTGTAGATGTTAAATCTCACATTAATAAGTTCAATTAAGTTAACTTATGAGCTAAATTCAAAAGAAATGTAATTGGTAAAGTTTAAGTTGCAAACCTAGCCTAAGTCTAAAGTGATCAAACAATCAGATCTTAGATCTTATATCTCAGACTTTAGATCCTCTACTTGAATCAAACTATTTTCAATTAAAATTCTTAAATGATTCATTGTTTAATCCTTTGAAACCTTTCATGTGGGTATAGGATGATTCAATCTATAAGATAATGAAAGTACCTTAAAGATTGAATATAAATCTTAGATTCTCAAGTTCTTAATTGATTATTTTATCTTATGATCAGTAGAATAACCTTTCACTAAGTTCTTAGCTCTTGGATCCTTTAGCTTCTAGGATTTCTCACCTTCAAATGAGTATTCAGTGTGAACCCTAGATCCTTAGTAGGACTTGACATTGGGTTTATGATTTAAACACCAAAGTGGAGTTTAAATCCAAAACCCTTGAATCTTGATTTACTTAATCAAGATTTGGGTAAGAGAGCAAAATATTAACAGAATAGGTCATGGATTTATTTATTTATACCTTGTAGTTGTCATATAATTTTGAGTTAGAACTTGTTAAGTTCTAATATTAATCTTAAGGTCGTGAATTTGAGTTATACTCGATAGCTGGATATTGGAGATCCTAAATTTGTATATTCTCAGAATAGTTAGATTGGGTAATTAGACAATCACAGATATCACATAAGTTTAGATTGAGTCTCTTGCTTACTTTGACTAGATTTGCTTGGCATACCTTAGATATTGAGCCTTATTCCTTGAGCATAATAGGATTACTTAGGATATGGATGATACATCATAAGTTAGTATTTGAATTATATATCATTCAGGTATTTCAGTATTTGCAATTGGTAGAATATGTCATAGCTTAGTCTGCCTCTTCAGTAGTAGTATTGTATAGAATGGACTCAGACTTAGCAGATTTGGATGGCTAGGCTGGTGATTGATTGATTGATCTCATATTATGGAGGCCCTGTATGGCCTATTGGCTGATATGACAGTACTATGTCTTAGGCTTATTACTACTCTAGCTGAATTATTCAGTATTATTTCTTTTTTGCTTTGCCACATGCTTCAGTGGCCTTATTTTTAGTATTTGCTCGCTTTTACCACATGTCTCAGTGGTTTTACAGAGATTTCTTTGCTTTTGCCACATGTCTCAGTGGCTTTCTTTACTTTTTTTTTGTTCCTAAATCAGCATGTTATATGTATACTCTTATGGCTTACTTACGTATATTGGCATATTTAGGATGCTAGAATTGCATGTTTGTTTTTCGGCGTTTGTGTTCTTATTATACTCAGCATGTGTTAATACGATCATAAGCATGTTAGGTTCAGAGTTGTATTTGCCGTTTCTTTTAGCTTTTAGTCTCACCTTGTTTATTTCATAATGTATGTGACTTTTCATACTAGTTATTAGCTATAAATGGATAATTTATAGTTACCCGTCTCTTCATAGCTTGTTGCACCCATTACTGCTATCATGTTTAGTTAAATTGAAATGTGATATCTTACAATATTCAGTTCATTAAAATAGCCTAAAATGTACTTAGACAATTGTCTAACTGTAACTTTTTTCTTTTGTTGGCTGGGGCCCTGGCATTTGTGATACCGACAAATGTCAGATTCAGACTTGTTCATGGGCAGTGTCGCAGAAGAGGAGCAGGTTCAGGAGGAGGAGCGTGCTGCTATTGTTTAGATAGATTCTGCATTTTATTTCAGTGAGATTGAGAGATGTTTTCATTCTCTTTAAAAATTTAGTTTATAATATTAATTCTGGATGTATTTTATTTTTACATTGTGATGAGTTACTATATTGTCTATTTTTCCCTCTTTCTACTATGTATGCTTGTGAATGTTACCTTACTGTTTGTTGCTTCCGTCACTTTGATACTTGTATATTGATGAATGTTATAGTACTTAGTGACAAGTCCTTGGCTTAAGGCTGGTTGGGTTTACCTAACTTTACTTAAGTTGGGGATTTGCCATAGTTGGAGCACCGTACTTCCTATTATCAGTACGGGGGCCCCACACCCGCGGAATCGCGGATCTGCCGTCAGATGCGCCCTGTGAAATCCCACGGCTTGGATTCAATCTGATCCGACCGTTAGGATCAAGAAGATCTGAGCCGTAGCGCTTTTTCCTTCGATCAATCAGATGACATCCAAAGGCCCCGCCACTGTGGACCTTCATCCCAAATGTGCCCGTCCCCCATAGGGAAATCCCCCGTACTGCCAGCTGCCCTCCTTGTCTCCCCACTTGTGCCTCCAGCTCATCAATCCGTTGGGGATCCTCCCATTATGGTTAGGTGCCCCAATCAGGCCTTGTGGCCCGATCGAGCTCGAATTGGAACTTTGAGAGCTCGGCCTTGGCCCGCTCGTTTGGGTCTCCCCTACCGAACCAAACCCTCTATAAACTTCCCCCACTCCCTACTGAGGCTATAAATAGCCCCAGCATTGCTCCATTTGATCCTTGCTGATCAATTGAGCTTGGTTTCCCTCTTCACCATTGCCGCCTGTTTGAAGCTTGCGCAGGCAATTCCAAGAGCTCTTGAACCACTGATAGTAGGCTCTTCTAGTGTTCATGATCCTTTGCGCTTTTTGGGAGCTCAGCTAGTGCCTATATTGCCTTTTGCCGATCACCCCGAGCCATCCTGACGAACCAGGTACCCCCACTTGCTCAGTCTGAGCCAAATGGGCTCAGACTCCCTCCCATTTGATTCATTACTGCATGTATTGTCGAAACAAACCTAATGCTATCGTGATTATGCATTGAGATAGTCCAAATTGATCGAATCGATCGATCGAGCTAAGTCCTTAAGGGACGCCTCGAATCGAGTAAGGCCTCGGTGTTCCAGCCCACCTCAGGCCCTCAGATAAGGGGGCTTTGATCCATCTCACCTCCATGATGGTGTAGGGATCGAGCCCTGGGTCTAGCGTGGCCTCTGTGGGGAGAATTGTCTCCCTATAGAAGCTCAATTAAGGGAGCCTTCAGGTGAGTAAGGTCCGGCCAATCCGGACCACCTCACAGGGGCTTCGAGTGTCAATCGGTGCATTTTGGCTAGGGGATCGATTCTCGATTGATCCGAGACCAAGGAGTGTGCTCTAGAAGGAGAATTTTGCCGTCTAGGGTTTCCCTGATCGGTCTCTACCGAGAGAGGTCGAGGCGGGGACGATGGCATTGTGCGGGTCGGGGCAGCCCGTGACCTGCGCTGCGCGACAGTGTCGGGTTCCTCGGGCCCCGGTTGACTCGTGCGGTTTGGCTAATGGGCCGAGCCCGCTAATTAATAACTGATTAATTGGAATTATTTTCCTTAAGAAAAATAATCCAATTAATCCAATCATAGGGATTTATTTAAATAAAAATACAGAATGTATTAATTGAATAACTTTTAATCCACTGATCTAAACCCTATGATATTATATATCTAATTAATCAAAAAATTATCAAAAATCTGAATATAAAATAATATTTAACTTTTAATGGTTGGATTTTCTATTTTAGCCTAATTATTGCAGATCTTGATTAGGGTTGATTAGCATTTATACTTATCCAAATTGCATGTTTAGGGTACCGTTAGTTTCCTTATGATCAGTAGATCGAATGCGCTTAGTAATTTATGTTTCTGATTTATGTATTTTAGCTTATGCCATAATCTTATAAAACTATGATTAGTAAAAATTAAGGTTTCTAACTATTGGATCTTAGCAAATTTAGTCTCTAATTATTTGTATGTTTGAGTATGACTTATGTGCCAAGTTATATAAAATTTTGATGGCTAGATTTATAATTAGGTGCTAATCCTTCTGAATTGATTTAGAGTTTAATTAGCACTAATTACTTTCTTTTTTTTTTCTGAATTTTTCTATTAATATTCTCCATAACAGTAAGGTGGATGTATTTAAATCATGCATGTCAATTTATGATGTATAAATTCAACAAACATAAATTGGAGAACTTAAATATCTTAATTAAACTTAAGAAGTCTAAAGACTTTGATCAAGCTATTAAAACTTGATCTAAGTCTAAGATTTCCACCAATAATACATCCTTAATCCACTGATTTGACATTTGATTTATGAATAAACACTTGTTCTTAATTAGATAAGAGTAGGGGTTAAACCCTAATCTATTTGATTAAGATCCAAACTCTTAAACCTTAATTAAATGGTTTGATTATAAGATAATGCAATTGACATTATTCTAATAATGTACTTGATTTGGTATTGATCTTAAACGATTGAATTAGAAATTATAAGGATAATAAATAAGATATGTGATTGAATAATCTGAATCTGAGCTTTGAATCCTTGATTTTATCCTAAATAAGATTATTAGCATAAGATAATTAATAAAATTATATTGATTTAATAAACTGATCTAACTCTAACAATATTCTAGATTTGTCCCCATGATTTTAGAATAACATATGATTAGGTGATCTAATCATCTGATCTGACCACTCTAAACCTAAATGATAAGTAAAACACATAATTAAAAGTGAGAGTGTGGGATCTTAAGTATCTCACTATTAAGCTCATATTTAAAATATTTAAACACCTTAATTAATGATATATTGAGGTAGGAAAGACCTTTGAAAATTTATTGAGGTAGAATCTTAGATGATCCTTTAACCTTAGAAGTTGATCTTAACCCCTCATGGTAGGAGTCACCTAAGATACTTCAAATGACACTTCTCCTTGTGGTAGAATCTACATTGAGTGATCTTTTGATCACATTTTTGGAGGTTTGTGTAGGACTCACTATAGCGCCCCGCCCCGTCACCGCGTGCAAAAGAATTAAGTACAATTATATAGGCGACGGAGCGGTGCGTCACTCAGGGAGGAATAATCCGTCTCCCCAAAGTAGCTGGGAACCAAGTCCATTTGAAGGGCTACTGACTCAACCTCAAGGAGGGTTGTAAGCTAATACTTAAGATATGAGTAGTATCCTTATCCTAAGTATTAGATAAATACATACATTAGATTTAGAATATAATAGGAATCCAATATATGTATAAGATATCAGCATTTCCATAATACTGATCACATCATAATACTAAGTATAAGTAGTATATAACAGAGTGCGGAAGCTTAAAGCAAACATCTAGAAAACATTCATCACAAAAGCTAAATAAAAACATTCTTCTTAGAAAAGAAAAGAAAATACATCCAGAATTTTTACAAATAGTTTATTGAAATAGACATAAAAACTATATACTGAACTAAAATGAACTAGTAAAACTGAAGAAGAGTCCACTAATGCTCTGATGGCTCCTCCTGAATCTCCTGGGTGTCCTCCTGACCTGACTCAATATACTGCTCAGGATCTAGCAAATTGTCGGATCCCAAAAGTACCACGTATTAGACAATAAGTCTTACACATCAAAAGTAGTCTAACAGTTCTAATTATTCATTTAACATTTACATAATATAATTAAATCTGTAGAAAACTGTAAAGGTAACTAAAAGTACAAAATAGTCCAAAACTATATAAAACTGAAGCAATGTAAAGTAAAACTGAACTGTAACTGAATACTGAAAATAAATCAAAATAATACTGAATCTGAAACTGAGTAATCATATGTACAACTATGTTGTATGTCACTGAAACTGTGCACCTGAATATGCTACAACACTACATACTACTAATATGCCACCGAAATATTATTGAACTGTTATGAGTAGTACGGTCCAATATATATATACATCCAGTTGGGAATACTATTTACTGATGATGTCGATGCATCCTGAAATTCCCCAGTTAATGTATGCAATATTCTGTAACTCATAAATCATCACTGATACTTATACATCATTCTGATACTCACACATCATTCTGATACTCACACATCATGCTTATGCTCATGCTCATGCTTCTAAACTACATGAGATAAATCCAAAAATGCTTTAAAATCTGATAATAAATCCAAAGTCTCAATTGTGCAGAATCTTGCTAAAAGGATTCTGACTCTTAAATTCTAATCTCGATAATTGGTTAAAGTTGAGAGTTTACTTAAAAATCATTAGCTGGGGAGATTGTATACACATATTTAGCATATTTGCAAGAAAGGTAGATTTAACCCTTAGCTTGTTTAAACTGCACTTATCGAAGCGCACTACTATAATAGGCATAACCCGGTCACAGTTTACATCTCAAGCTAAACCGTTAAATGCCCTGATTATAAGCATACTTAGTGGTATACTCAAAGTGACTTAAGATACTTAGTTTGCTTAAACTGCACTTATCGAAGCACGCTACGATAGGAGGCAGAACACGGTCGCAGTTTATATCTCAAACTAAGGATATTGTTCACTAATTGTAGCACTCTTAGTCTTGGAAGATTTACTATAACGGGACTGTATTCATCTAATCCCTCGGGATAGCACCTAGTCATAAGTCCACATTGGAGTGAATCAACCAATCCCGAATACTACTGAAATAATCCAGTAATATGGGTATACCCTACTATACCCAACCAATAATCTGAGTTCAAAAGATTCTATTTAATCGACAAGGATTTATCAAATCTATTAATCCTTACTCTAAGTGAGTATATCCTACACAAGGCTCCAAGGATGTGATCAAAGGCTCACTCAACATAGGTTGCTACCACAAGGAATGAGCTACATTCTAAGTACTTTAGGTGATTCCTACCATAAGGTATCAAGTTCAACTTCTAAAGTTATGAATGATCAACTAGTTTTCTACCTCAATAAGTTACAAAAATCCTTCCTACCTCACTGTATCACTAATTGAAGTCCTTAAGCATTTCAAGATGATCCTAAAGTAAGACCCTTAAGATCTCACACTTCTACTTCATAAGTTAGCATTCAAGTGGTCAGATCAAATGATTGAAATTCATTTGATCCTTTTCTATTCTACAATTAAGGAATAAAATCAAAGATATTATTAGAGTTAGGTCATTTCATCAATTATTATAGTTTTATTAATCATCTTATGCTAATAGTCTTATATAAGAGAAAATAAAGGATCTAAAGTTCAGATTCAGATGGCTCAATCACACATATTCAATATTATCCTTAGCACTTTTAAATTGATGATTTAAGGTCAATATCAAATCATATGCATTATTGGAATAATGTCAATTAAATTATCTTACAATCAAGTTAATTAATAAAGTGATTAAGGTTTAAATCTTAATCAAGACAAGCTAAGGTTTAACCCCTAACCTTTCTATCATTAAGACCAATATTAATTTAAAGGTCAATGACAAGTTAAAGTATTATTAGTGTATTATTGATGTCAAACTTAGGTTTGGATTAAGTATCTTCTACTTAATCAAGTTATCAAGATTCTTATATTCTAGGTTAGTTTAATGATAATTGCACATAATTAAGTGTCCAATTAAGTGTTTAAGGTTTTTTAACATACATCCTAGTGTCATGAAAGCATGTAAATGAAAAGATGATATAGCATAAAAAGGTAATTAATGCTAATCAAATTCTAAATCAAGCCAAAGAGATTAGCACTTAATTACAAATCTAAAAGATCTAAGTTTTATGCCATTTAGTTGTTAAGGTTAAACCTATTTAATTCAAGCATTCAAAAGATTCCATTATCTAGTAATTGGCATGAGATATATTTGAGTTACATAGTGGGTTGTGAACACTTATTAAAAATGATAAGTTCAACTTAATTTCTATATAGAAATTAATGCAATGTTCACATTTGATATAACTTAACCCCATTAGGGTCCTAGGGACCTTAAAATACCAAAATAGTGAAGTTTTGGCCATTTTAGCCAAAACTGGATAGTTTTACAAAAATCTGGGCAGTTTTCTGAAATTCTGGGAAAATTTGCAAGTTTGGGCGCTGCAACGGGCTGGAGCGCGCGATAGCGCTTTTCGCGCAGCAGTGCGCTGTAGCGCTTTTAGCACTGGGGTGCGCTGCAGCCCGCTACGGTGCGCTATGGCGCATAGCAGCAGTTCAATTTGCAAAAATTACTGTTCAATTAGTTTAATTTTTATATTATCTAAAGTTCCAAAAATATTTCCGCTGCAACCCGCTGCAGCGCGCTACAGCGCACTGTAGCAGTCTATTTTGTGATTTTTACTGTTCAATTACTCTATTATATATTTGTATAAGTTTCCGTCGAAATGCTGCTGCAGCGGCCTAGCTCTGCAACTTTGGGCGCTGCAGCGCCAGACGGCATTTTTCGCTTGGATGAAAACTTAAGGACTATTTTTCGAGTTCAAATGCTCCCAATCCAGAGCATTCCATGAGCAATACCATATATCAATGGAAAGGTCTTTCCGATACCTTTCCATTGACACCAAAATTGACATGAACTGAGCATTCTAGCTATGCTAAAAATGTAGATGAATGACAAGGTGTGCAGAGTAAATGAAAAATAGAGCTGCATATTTTATATCTTAGAGAGTTGTAATGGCTTGCATACTTAAACATGGCTATCTAGAGATGAAATAAGCATAATAGCAAGATGAACTAGATAAGGAGAGGAGAAAAAGAGTACCTTTATGTTCTTGGAAGGAGAGGAAGAGGAGGACCCTTTTGTTTCCTTCAAGACCTTGGGAGGAGCCTTCTTCTTCAACACAAGGACTTACCAATGGAGGGAGGGAGATGAAAAATTTTTAGCAAGCCAAGGAGGAGGGCTGTGCTCTCCTTTTAAAGGAGGAGAGGAAGAGGGGCTTCATCATTTGCTAGGGGGCTATGGAGCTAGGATGATGGGAAGGCATGGGAGGAAGGAGATGGGAGGAGTGGCCAGCCAAAATTGCAAGAATTGCTAGCCGAAAAAGATTTAGAAATAAATGGCAAAATTGCATTTTAGGGATTGGATAGTTACACAATTATTTCTCTTAATTATTTAAAAATTCAGATTTTTGAAATATACTCTAAAAATTCCCAAAAATTCACCCCTAACTAAATTGGGGGTGAGGAATTCAACGGTGAAATCGGATTTCAATTCCGACGATTATTTAATTATCCCATTTTTCGGGGCATTTAATTATATTAAAATATTGACGAAAATTCGACGACTTCCAAACGCGTCCAAAACATCACCCATAGCTAATTTGGGGGTGACGATCACAACGGCGAAGTCAAATTTCGATTTCGATGTCAAAATAAATACCTCAATTTTTTTAATTAATTAAATATTAAAATAATCAAAGATATTGGATCTAGCTCTGAATTGCTCCAAACCTTCAGGGTTTAGTTCTAATAACTAAATGAACTTAATGGAATGATAATTACGATACAATTAGATTAAAATTAATTTGGGTAACAACCTTTGGTTATTACACTCACCCACTTAGCATAAGAATTGATAGTATTGATAAATCCTTATGGAATAAATATAATTGTTGAACCTTAATTATTAGATAATATAGTAGGGGATACCCTTAGTACTGGGTTATCCCAGTATTAATTAGGATTGGTTGATTCATCTTGGTATAGATTATGTCTGTGTTCTATCCTACAAGTTTAGTCGGGCATAGTCTAATTTAGACTAAATCATTCAATCATAAGAGTGTTATGATTAGGGAATTTAGATCATTAGCTTGTTTGAATAAAAATCACCATCGGGTGATGCCTCCTATCGAAGATCGCTTCCATAGGTGTGCTTCAAGCAAACTACGTGATCCTATCCACCCTCTTTAGAACACCAAGTGTGCTTGTGAATTGGATATTTTAATAGCTTAGCTTGAGATACAAGTCACCATCGGGTGATGCCTCCTATCGAAGATCGCTTCATTAGGGTGGCTTAATCAAACTAAGAGTTGGAAACTACCCTTCTTGGAAGTATGCTATATATATATATATATATATATATATATATATATGTGTGTGTGTGTGTGTGTGTGTGTGTGTGTGTGTGTATACCATCTCCCCATCAAATGATTTATAAGTAAATTCTTAACTTTAACCAATCAGCATTCTAGAAGCTAGGAGTCAGAATCCTTTTAGCAGGATTCTACACAATGGAGACCTTGAATTCAATATCAATATTTCAAGCAATTATGGATTTCTAGATTTTACTCATATAGAATAGAAGCAT
Source organism: Gastrodia elata (assembly GCA_016760335.1). Lineage (NCBI taxonomy): Eukaryota > Viridiplantae > Streptophyta > Magnoliopsida > Asparagales > Orchidaceae > Gastrodia > Gastrodia elata. Next base: position 62,695,477 of record CM028670.1, on the reverse strand, counting down.
GGGCATGAGCATGAGCATGAGTATGAGGAATGATTCCTGTTGTGATATATAAGTATCAGTGATGAATTATGGGTTACAGGAAATTGCATACAGTGACTGGGGAATTTTAAGATGCATCAGCATCACAGTAAACTGTATTCCCAATTAGATGTATGTGTACATTGGACCGTACGACTCATTACCTTTCAGTGATAGTTTTGTTACCTATCTGTGGTATTCTGTGTTGTTGCATATTTGGATGCATTATCCCAGTGGCATATAGTACAAAATTGGACATTTTTACATTGGTTTTTAAGCATTTAATGCTTTCTCTTACTTTTAGTATTCATATCTCAGTTCTATTTTACTTTGTTTAGTTTTTACAGTTTTAGTTGCTCAGTGCCTTTACCATTATTTTCTACAGTTTTCTTTACTTTAATATTTACTTTCATTTATTTTAGTATTGCTTAGTTTAGTGCGATGTGTTAGACTTCTTGTCTAACACATGGTACTTTTGGGATTCGGTATTTTGCTAGATCCTGAGCATCTTGTTGAGATAGGGCAGGAGGACTTGCAGGAGATCCAGGAGGAGTACATGGAGTCCTAGTGGATCCATCTTCCACCTCTTACTTTACTATTTTTGCTTTCAGTACGTTAGATAGACTCTACTTTTGCCTCATTTTAAATCAGTCTGTAATAATTCAGGATATATTTCACTTTTCTTTTCTGAGATGAATGCTACTACTGTCCTGTGATGAATATATTCTGGATGTTTTGCTTTAGCTTTCGCACTCTATTATACTACTATTATACTTGGTATTGTGATGTGATCAGCATACTGGAAATATTGATATATTGATAATGTATATTGGATTCCTGTTTACCTTTTTAAATCTAATGTACATATTGGTCTAATACTTAAGATAAGTATTATACTCCTATCTTAAGTATTTGCTCTCGACCTTACTCTTGGGTTTGAGTCAGCAACCTTCAATGTGGCTAGTTTTCGTTAGCCTATTCGGGAAGATGTTGTTGTGTGTTTACAATGAGTAGCGCACCACTCCATCGCTAAATTACGATTCACCTCTCTTTTGCGCGCGGCGACAGGGCGAGGCACTACGGTTGGTATCAGAGAAGTATCATAAAGTGTTAGATAAGGAGTTTGTTTCTATCTACTTTATGATCTGTTCTCTGTATCAAGTCAAGATCACAAGTTACTAAGTGTAATGAAAAGTAAGCATCCAAAATTTTATTGAGTTATCTCAAAAATAAAAGGTTGACTATGTCTAGAATGATGATTGTAGCGACCCGCCCAGTCGCCGTGCGCAAAAGACAAGTAGTAAATTTAGCAGCGGAGCGGTGCGCTACTCAGGAGGACGAGAATAAACAAAACTCATCTTCCCGAATAGGCTAGAATACTGAGCCACACTGAAGGCTGCTGACTCGAACCTATGAGTAGGATCGAGAGTCAATACCTAAGATAAGAGTAGAATACTTATCTTAAGTATTAGACTAGTACGTACATTGGATTTAAAGAAATAATTAAGAATCTAATATACGTTATCAATATATCAGTATTTCTAGTATACTGATCATATCACAATACTAAGTATAATAGTATAATTGACTGCGGAAGCTAAGCAAAACATCCAGAATATATTCATCACAGAGCAGTATGTAAATATTCGTCCCAAGAAAGAAATGAAAAATATATCTAGAGTTATTACAAACTATTTTAAAATATGAAATGTAAAGTCTACCTAATATACTGAAATAAAGCAGAAAGTAAAGCGTGGTAGACTGATCCTCTAAAGCTCCACGTACTCCTCCTAGATCTCCTGAGTGTCGTCCTGCCCTGTCTCCACAAGTTGCTCGGGATCTAGCAAATTGCCAGATCCCAAAAGTACCTAGTGTTAGACAAGAAGTCTAACACATTGTAACTAACTATGCAATACTAAAGTAAATGCAGTAGACAGTAAGTAAGGAAACTGAAGAAAAGCTGAAAAAAATGCAAAGTGAAACTGTAAATACTAAACAAAATAAAACTGCATCAAAACTGAATATTATAAGTGAATGAAAACATCAAATACTCAGAAATCTATGTGAAAGGAAAGTCATATGCTATGCTATATGTCATTGGAATGATGCACTCAAATATGCTACATCACGGTATGCCACAGGTATGTAACAGAACTATCACTGAAAGCCTATGAGTAGTACAGTCTAATATATAGATACATGATGAATCCATAAATTAGATCTAAATTAAAAGGAAATTTCATTCATTTCTGATCTTAAACTCCTCCCTTAATCAAATTTTATCTATCTTTTCATGAAAAATGACTATCCAAAGAATTCTGAGCCATTGGTGCAATTTCCCATTTTTTTTCAAAAGGAGACCGCTTCCGCGCGCTGCAGCGGGTCATTTTGCAAAATCAGGCGCTAACGCGCACAGCAGCGATTCTGTTTGCGAACCGCAGGCGTGATCGCACGCTGCAGCGGTTCAGTTTGCAGAACCGTGGGTGCGATCGCGCGCTGCAGCGGTTTAGTTTGCAAACCGCGGGCACGATCGCGCACTGCAGCGGAGCTTTTTGAGAAATGCTGCCATTACAGCGCGCTGCAGCGACGCGATTTGCAAATTCTGGCGCTACCGCGTGCTGCATCGGAGCATTTTGCAAAATGCTACCGCTCAGTGCGCTGCAGCGGTGCTATTTGCAAAACACTAGCGCGGGTCGCGCGCTGCAACGGGTCACTTTGCAAAAAATGAACGCGATAGCGCGCGGTAGCGGGACACTTAGCAGATTTTGCTTGCGCTATTGCACGCCGCAGTGAGCTGCGGCAGCCCACTACAATTTCCTCTGGCAAAAGCATTTAATGCGGCTGGGACAAGACCCCCAACCAGCATCTTGTCCCCAACCATCATTCCCTCTGCAACTGCTACATTTTTAAATGAAAAGGAGGCTTATGAGGTGATGTATTGGCTAAACAAATGAAGATATTGGTCACATCACTATCAATTGGGATTTTTGCCATCATTGCTCAGAATTTTCAATAGGAATTGTTGGTTTGGATCTTAAGTGTGATGAATGCAGCCCCTCTCCTATAAATATCACTCCTCTTGACTAGAGGACGGTTCCAATTTTTACTCAAATCACTTAAGTAAGGAAGAGGGTTGCATAGTGGAAGAGAGTAACTCCCCAAGGGTGGAAGAGCCAATTTACCAAAGAGAAGAAGAAGGAAGGCAGCACTAGCGATCTAAGAAAGGAACTTCAAGAAGGAGAAGAAGGATCCAGAGAACTTTTGTAATTTGTTTTCTTAGTTGATCATGAAAGGGTCTTTATCCATGTATGTGTTCTTTTTCATTTCTTTTGTAATGGATAGCTAAATCTCCCTTGGGGAGGGTTGGGGTAATCCCATGTGTTTGATAGTTACATTTTAATTGTATGAAGTTTTCCTCTTAAGTATTAATAAAATGTATTAACTCAATGCCTTGCTCAAGAAATGCTTATTATTACTATAGTCTTAATTGTGAATTAAAGGAAAATGAACTTATGAACTCAAGAACTAAAGTGTCTTGTGCTCCATAGCTCACCTTTGGTTAGATGCTAGATCTATGAGGGCATGAGAGCTTAGAACTATGTGAGAAAGTTCTTGAGCTTAGTGCACCGTAATCTAAGCTCAACTAAAGTGTTGATGCGTGTGATGCTAGACCCACTAATTTTTCTCCTTAGCTCAACATAATTGAGGGAGGGGAAGAGATAGTTTTGTGCTCATGAACGAGGTGACATAGTCATTGAGCCAAATATATCAAATCCCTCATTTTGAATATGTGCGATGCAAGTGATGCTCTTAGAGGCATCAATGCCTGTAAGATTTTAAAAATTAATAATCCTCATCTCCTTGATCAAGAGATAAGATGAAAACTTCAAGCCTAAAATCTTATAAGAATCTTCATGCTGAGATAGAACTGACTGTGTGTTCATTTTGTGCACAGGATTTGAACTTGTAAATCCTTGAGATAAAACTCAAGGAGGAACAATGTGCACTTTATTTAAATCAGAGTAAATGAAAGAATCATCATGCATAAGTAACCATCATGACATGTGGGATGAACCCAACTCTCCTCTTCCTTGTATTTAACTTAATTTCTACTTAGTGATTATTGTGCTTAATTTAGAACCAACTAAAATTAATTCATCATAGCTTAAACATTAGTGAGAATAGATACACCTTAGTAACAAAATATCCAATTCTCTGTGGTTCGATAAATCCTGGAAACTAACACTTTCCACTTATTACTTTAGATCACATACACTTGTGTATAATCGCAGACATGTATTTACAGTCTGTCAAGTTTTTGGCGTCGTTGCAAGGGAATTGGAATTTGTTTTGTATTAAGGATAATTAATAATTAACTAGTGATTTAAGTATATCTTTGCATATACTTTTAGTTTTTAATTTTTGTAATTATAGGCACTAACAACTTACCTTTTTGTTTTTTTTCTATTTCTTTTATTTTTGTTGAATTTCTGAACATTATTGCTAAATTTGTTCTTGATAGCCTAATTATTGTAGTGTATGAGTAGAAGAATTTGCACGAATTATCTGTTTGACCTAGAAATTGAAAGAACCTACTAACTGGCTAGGAGAGAATAAAATCTTTCGAACCAACAAGCCATTATGGATAATGATAATAAAAATCTTGTAGAGTGATAGAACCTGCTCATAAGTCCCTATTAGAGTGAATCAACCAATCCCAAATACTACCAAAGAATCAGTAATATGGGTATACTATACTACACCACCCAATAATCAGAGTTCAAATAACTATTTAATGAATCAAGGAATTATCAAGACTACATAGGCCTAGGCTAAATAGGTAAGTCCTACACAAGGTTCCAAGAAAATGTGATCAAGGATCACTCAACATAGGTTCTACCATAAGAGAAGGTATCATTCTAGTGTCTTAAGTGCTTCCTACCATGAGGGGTTAAGATTAACTTTTAAGATCAAGGGATCATCTAAGCTTCTACCTCAATGAGTCATACAAAATTCTCCTATCTCAAGGCATATTTAAATTAGGTCTTTTAAATGTTTCAGAGACGATCTTGTGATGAGATACTTAAGATCTCATATTCTAAATTATGATATTAACATCTTAGGTTATATTTTATAGTTAGGTTTAGAATGATTATATCAGATGATTAAGTCATCTAATCACAATTTAATCTAAGATAATGGGATTTAAATCAAGGATATCGTTAAAGTTTTAGATCAATTGTTCAATCAATATGATTTTATTAATCTTCTTATGTTAATGGTCTTATTTAGGAGAAAATAAATGATCTAAAGTTTGGATTCAGATTAAGCAATCACATAGGTTTATTATTAGGCTTAACATGTCTAATTCAATGTTTAAAATTGATACCAAATCAGATGCATTATTGGAAAATATCAAGTTTATTATCTTATAATCAAGTCAATTAACTTAAGATTTAGGAGTTTGTGTCTTAATTAAGTAGATTAAGATTTGACCCCTACTCATATCTAATTAAGATCAAGTGTTTGTTTATGGATCAATGTCAAATTAGTGAGTTAAGAGTGTATTATTGGTGGCAATCTCAGACCTAGATCAAGTCTTAATAGTTTGATCTAAGTCTTAAGACTTCTTAAGTTAATTAAGGAGATTAAGTTCTCCAATATTGGGATTATTCAAGTTATGCATTATGAATTAATATACATGGTTTCTTATATATTTACCCTACTTTTATGAAGCATAATAACAGAAAAATGCATAAAATAGAAAGTAATTAGTGCTAATCAAACCCTAAATCCATTCAAAATGATTAGCACTAAATTACAAAACTAGCCATCACAATCCCATCCAAATTGGCACATAAGCTCTATGTCACCATACAATCAATCAGAGACTAAGTTTGCTAAGATATAATGTCTACAAATCCCAATTTTCACTAATCATGGTTTAACAAGATTAGGGCATAAATTGAAATACAGAGGTTAGAAAAAAAATTTATTTAGCACATTCATTCTACTTTGCATAAGGAGACTAATGGCACCCTAAACATGTAAATTGGCTAAGTAAAATTACTAATTTGCCCTAATCAAGATCTGCAATAATTAGGCAAAAATATAAAATCTAACCATTGCATATTCAATATTATTCTATATTCAGATCCCTAATGATTTTTTAATCATTTTTATATATGATATTATAGGGTTTGGACCAGTGGATTAAAAGTTATTCAATTAATACATTATGTATTTTTCTAATTAAATTTTCTTATAATTGGATTAATTGGATTATTTTCCTTAAGGAAAATAAAACCAATTAATCGGATTTATATTAAAACAGATTCGAACCGATACCAAAAGGTGTGGGTTGGCCGGGGCCCGAAGACCCGAGACCGTCGCACTGCGCAGGGCACGGGTCGGCCAGACCCGCACAGCGCTTCATCCCTGATCCTTCGTCCCGATGGAAGGATCCGAATAGGGGAACCCTAATCAACCAATTCTGATGCATCCTGGCCACGACACGACCAGCAATTGATAACTACACGATCACTGGGGTCAGGCGCACCGAATGGGACCCAAAGCCCTCTGTGAGACGGTCCGGATCAGCCGGACCTTACTCACCAGAGGGCTCCTTTAATGGATCTACTGTGGGGAGACAATTATCCCCTCAGAGACCACACCAGACCTGGGGCTCGATCCCTACACCATCAGGGAGGTGAGGCAGATCAAATCCCCCTGGTCCGAGAGCCTGGGATGGTCTGGAACGCCAGGAACTTACTCACTCGAGGCGTTCAGCAAGGGACTTAGCCCGATTGATCGAACCGATCGATTGGGGCTAGCTCAAGCCCTAGCTACGATACCATTGAGTTTGAAATGACAATGCACACGTTTACGAATCAAGAAGGAAGAGGGTCTGAGCATAATTGGCTCAGGCCGAGCAACTGGGGTACCTAATTTGACGGGGGAGCTCAGGACGATCTCCTGGGGCTTCGGTTGGCCTTGGCTGAGCTTCCAAATACTATAAAGTATCATGAACACCAGGAGAGCCTACTATCAGCGGTTCAGGAGCTCCTGGTTCGCCTACGCAAGCTTAGGCAGATGGCAATGGCAGAAAGAAGACAGTGACTTCAATTGATCAACAAGGATCAAATGGAGGAAAACTGGGGCTATTTGTAGCCTCAGGAGCTTACAGGGAAGGTTCTAGAGGGTTTAATTAGGCTGGAGGGGACCCGAGAGGTTAAGCCATGGTCGAGCTCTCCAAATCCCATTTTGAGCTTGGCTGGGCCACGAAGCTCGAATGGGGTCTCTAACCATTTCTGGGAGGTTCCTAATGACCTTGCTGAGTTGGTGGCACGAGTGGCAGACCGGATGGGCAGTTGGCAGTACGGGGATTTTCCCTGTCGGGGACGGGAGCAAGGAAGACGAAGGCCCACAGTAGTGGGACCTTCGGATGCCGTCTGATCTATCGATGAGATGGCAGAACGGCTCGAATCGCTCGAATCCTAATGGCCGATCGCAAGAGCAATCTGGGCTGTAGGATTGGTCGTGCAGATCCCCAATGGCTCATCCGGGTTCAGCGGGAGCGGATCCTAGTCATTGGATAGGAATGCACAACGGCTGGATTTGCAAGACTCCGCTGTCGCGTGACCCGAGCTCCGCAGTGGATCGCCCGCAGTCCACACAGCGGATCCCGACTGTTTAATCGGGTGAAAGGGTATATCTGCAAAATTAAATTGTTAGAAACCCTTTTATGCAATTAGACCATTTTGATTAAATATGAATTATGGTCTAAATAATTTCCAAATTGTACCAAACTTTCACTCCTATCTAATTTGGGGGTGAAGAATTCAAAAATGCAATCAGAATTTAATTTTGAGATCAAAATATTTTAGGTCTAAACTAAGGCATCTAGACTGATCAAAACATCAGTTTGGATCTAGAGAAATCCAATGAACTTCTAACTATCAGGATAAGTTTCATTTGCTATTCTAGAAGCAATAGAATTAAAATAAATAGTTACTTAGACTATAGGTTAGCAGGGTAACAACATAAGGTTGTTACAATGACACCCTAGGAATTTAATGCACATAATAATGTGATTGAAACTATGAACTTTTTTTATACAAAGAGGACATCTTAGGACTTGAATAAACTTTGAAAGTAATAATAAAATATGAATGTAGTACTTATAAGTTGAGTTGTTTTAGGAATGTAATACTCGCAGTCGACCTTTTGGTTCTACCTTAGAAGATTTGATGACTACTGGATAGATGACCTCCGAGATGGTCAGATCTACAGAAGGTTCATCGAGGGAGTGTCACATCGTGGAGTTGAGGTGCTAGATAAAATCCTTATGAACTCGTCCTTTGGAGGCACCAGTCTTTCAACACTCGCTAGAGAATGGTTGGATCGCGTTACTATCGCACTTCGAGAGACAGCCTGTCCGGAGGAGTATCATCTGGAGATTGTAGTGTAACAACCCAGGTTATTACTAAGGTCAATTAGGACTAATTCAAGTCCTAATTATGATTCTATTATCTTAATAAAGTCATTTAGAGTTCACCTCTAAGATCTAGTCCAAATCAGGAAGCAAATGATCAAATCCTGATTTCTAAAAAATCCAAAAACCATAGAAATTGACCTATCTAAATTGACCTCAAATTGAAAAACGGACTTCGCCATTACGCTAATTGCCCCCAAATTAACTTGGGGTGATGTTTTCGTGTCAATCAGAAGTAATAAAAATTTAGGCAAATATTTTAAAATTATTTAAATCCTTTAAAAATTTGAAAAATTAAATACTCGTCAAAATATAAATCCGACGTTACCGTTGCATTCACCACCCCTCAATTAGCTAGGAGTGATTTATTGGAAATTTTTGAATGCATTTAGGTGTCTAATTTTAATTAATGAAATATATTAAACTAATTAAATAATAATGTAATTACATTTCCTTAAATAAATTAAATGGTCCGTCGTTTAAACTTAACGGACTAGGCCGTTAATCCGAAATGACGCTTCTATGCCATCGGATCGGGCTGTCCAATCGGACGACCACGAATTCTCCATCCCCATTTGCACTGCGATGGGCGCGTGTAGGGTTACTGCGCACGCATCGCCTCCTCGCACGAAGAAGATGGCAGTTCTCCGCTTTGTGGCCTTCACAAACCTCGATTTACCTCCATTAAGCATGGATCTTAAAGGAAATCAAAGGGAGAATGGAGGTAAAGCATGGAACTTCATATGAAATTGTCTTGATCCCTGACCTTCTCGCCGTCGATACACATAATGTACTCCTCATTCCAGTTATCTATTGCATACAAATCACTAGTAATTGTGTTCAGTTATAATCTCCTAATTTCTTTCGATCAAATTAGGTTTACTCTAGTCGCATATGTTAAGTTTCAGCTTCGGCAATTCTTAGGGCCGCAAGTGTCGAACCCTAGAACATTAGGGCATGACCTTTAAAGGCGGTGGAGGAAGATTTGAAGCTAGATTTTTAGCTCAATCGAAAGGTCCACCAATGAGCTTTTGATCTGCATGTGTTTTGAGCTCTAAGGATTTGGGTGTGCAGAGTTGTGTGCTGCCCTAGCTTCTCCCTTGATGTCCTGCTGAAGAAGAAGGCGTTTCTGGGATGGACCGGGTCCACCCCACGGGTCTAAACGATGAAATTCGAGCCATCCATGCGTCAATCGTTGGCGTGCTGGAGTGGGGCCCACCGTGCAGTGCTGTCTCTTCCTTATCACACGAAGAGTCGCCCGCAGTCATATATGGGGCCCACCGTCGTATTAACCTGCAGACATTAATAACTAACTATAATATTAATTAAATTGCAATAAAAATTAACTTAAATTTATTTCAATCATTCAAACCTCCATAACTTATAATCCATAATTCCAATTATATCAAAATCATATATCAATGAAATCAGAAACATTTTAGGAACATTTTGGCACTGTCAATTTTGCATTTGGATCATTATTTGACCTAATCACATTTAGGACATCTTATTAAGCCCTAAATGTCCCAAAATTTCAATTAACCGTAACTTTGTAACCATTAATCCAAACATACCCAATATGGGTCTCAAAGTAATCAGCAAAGCCTAAGGATTGTCATAGCAGTATTTGTTTTGCTATTTGAGACCTAGTTTGACTAATCACTTTTGGACCCAAATCCTAATCTTCCAAAACCTATAACTTCTTAACCACTAGTCCAAACCTAGTTAATATGAGTCTTAAAGTGATTAGTAGAACCTCTAAAATAACCTAGTAGTGTTTAATTACTTATTTGGATTAATTTGAGCTTAATGACTTTTAAGACCTAACCCTAATTAGGTCATTTAAACCTAAGATTTCAATTGACCATAAATTGGTCAATTTAGCTCCAAATTAAGTGATCCAAATATTTATTTAGATCAAGAAAACCTAACTAATAGTAAACTACAAAAATATTTAGGATCCAATTGTTAGATTTCTTAATCGGCCCTAATTATCCTAAAACTTGATTAGTGAAGATTAGCAAATTTAAAGATCCAAATTGAATAATTCAAGTTTCAGAAAACTCCTAGAGTAGATTAAAATCTAATGGTGTAGTTATTTTAGTGACTTTGTGATTAATTTTATTAATCACTCACTAATCACCTTAAACTATAATTAGGCCATAACTTAGCCAATTAGAGTTCAAATTGAACCTACTACTAGTCATTGTAATCAATGGATCATTTGTAATTTATAGCTACTTATTTTAATCAATTTGGACACCAATTGGAATTGTTAGGATTTTGGACCCTTAATTAAAAACCCTTAATTACCATATTAACCCTAGAACTTGTATTGGCTATAACTTAGCCAATACATATCAAAATTTAATAATTTTAGGTTCTATGGAAACCTTAGAACATAATCTACAGTAAACTAATAAAAAATCTAGATTTTATTAAGCCAAATTACTAATTTACCCTTATAAGTCAAATTCCTTAATTTGACCTTATAAGGCCTAATATTTAACCAAAATTAATGAAATTACTATCTAAACTCATATTAAATAGTAAGTAATCACTCCACTTTAATAAATTCCAGATTTAACCCTTATTCATAAAGATTAAATTTAGACCCTTAAGTAGGGGCAAAATGGTCATTTTGCCCAAATTTAGGGTTTAATGATTTTAAGTCCTAATTCATCCTTAAATCATAATAATTAGTAATTAAAGTGAATTAATTCTTAATTTAGATAATTCTAAGTCTTAAATTAAGGCTTCAAGGAAAATCCTAGTTTTGTTCTTAAGTAGAAATCTTAAGTAAATATTAGAGATCTTTCCCTTCCTTTGAACATCTTAACTCACTCATAGGTCTTATAATATTAGTTAGGATGTGTGTCTGAGTGCTACTCTTAGTATTTAAGAGCCTTAATTCCTAAGGTTAGGAATAGAGCTTATGTTAGATTTCATCTAATGAGTAAAATAGGTTACTCATTAAGGTGAAACCTTGAGTTTATTAGTTTATAGATTTTTATAGTTTATTAATTGATTGTTTGATCTTTTAACTTTAGAGTTTAGATTAAAGATCTATCCTATTGAGTTTGACTTAATTCAATAGGATTTTCCTTAATATTTAATCAATGAGATGGGATTAAACTCTAGTCCTTAGGATGACCTTGTGATTAAGTAATTGAACTTCATTCTTTGGAGTTTGATTCTTAATCCTTTCAATCTTGAGTTGGCTAATCAAAATTGGGTTTGGGATTATATAAAACAACAAATTAGGATGATTGATTTACTTATTTAATCATATAGTCAACATTGATTCATTTATATTTAGGACTTAGCTAATCCTAATTATGTTCAACTCATAGGGTCATGTTTCTAAGTTACAGACAGTATAAGAATTGATGATTTTGAATCTTATGTAACTTAGAGTAGTTGGAATGATTAAATTAGAAAATAAGTGATATCACAAAGTTTTGTGTAGTGCTATTTTACACATTAAAATTTATATGCTATGCTTTCCCTTGCTTTGGACTTTGTACCTTGTCACATTATATAGAACATAGTTTACTTTCTATGTTAATTTGATTCATTCATAAGGCATATTCATAATTGAAAAAGAAGATTTTAATGGGACAACTTTTATGTAAGTTACAATGGATCATATTTTACTTAGTCTGCCTGGATAGTTTTATAACTTTACTTTTGCACTAGGATGTTTATCCTATGTGCTATGTGATACTTCACTTTGGCATTAGGATCTTTCTCCTATATGCTCAGTAGGTACTTTATGGCATTTACTTTAATCTGGGATGTTTCTCCTAGATTAGCAGATGGAATTAACTATAGGATCTAGGATGCTTCTCCTAGATACTTGCAGATGGATTCTTTTAACAGGCTTTTACTTTACTTTTTGACAGGACTAAGTAAGAACATGCCCATATGATCTTACACAATTTTACTTTACCTTTCAGCAGATTTACATGCATTTTCAGTATACTTCTTCTTTATACAGCACTTTGGTTATATATAGTAGTTCCTTTAATACATACAGCTTTGTTGTACTTTCAGCAAATTTACTTTTACAGTATGGCATGTTAGGACGTTAGAGCTGTTTCTATTCCAGTACAGTATCTTTGCTTATATTATAAATTGTCATGTTTAGTTTGATCATATTACTTAGGACTGTTCTTTATACTTAGTAGAATTTCATTAGTACTTTACTTACCCTTTTATGCAATTTGAGTTAAGGTATGTGCTTACCTCACATTTTATTTAAGTTATAATATATTATTATAACTTGCCTTTCTTTCTTTATTGCTTTACCGCTACTTTCATGCTTAAGTTAGTTTGTGATATCAATAAAACACCTAAAAATGATTACCCTAAAATGTACTTAGCCATTTTGTCTAACTAAATTTTTTTTTTGTTGGCTGGGGCACTACCATTATGAAACTGATAATGGTAAATTCTGAGCTATTTGAAGAAGTTGAGCCCTCTGAGGAGCAGATTCAGGAAGAGGTTCAGATTGCTGAAGACCTTTAGATTGCTTCTAGTTCTCTTTATATATTGCATCATGAGGATGAGAGACCTTTATATTTCAATCTTTTAACTTAAAATGTTTGTAATAATACAGGTTAAATAAATCTTTACTTTTCTGCACTTTACTTATTCTGAGATGTTGTATGTATATATGATGGATGGATGTTTATTTTATGCTTCCGCACTCTGTTTCTTCTCGTACTTGCATTTAGTGATGATTTCCTTGGAAAATGATAAAGTCTTTGATTATAATGAGTTAGTATTAGTTACTAACCTAATTATAAGCAAGTACCTTGTAATTAGGCAACCACCTCACCGTAATCATGTTAACTTAAGGGTTAACAGGACCATGGCGTGGAGCGGGACGTCACACGTAAAGATTCTACTAAAAGGATCAGCGAGTCTTTAGTGGTTTTGGGTGTATAGGAGATTAGCTTGGAGGAGCCACATAGTCACATATGATGACCTTTGCGCTGCCTTTTGTGTAGAATATTGTAACTAGAATTTAAGAGATCTTATTGTCATTCTTCCATCTCAGTTATATGTTTTGTGGATCCATGTTTCTTCTCTTTTGAGAAAGAAATAAATGAAATTATATTAAAATTTTATGTTTCTGAATTCATACGTGCATTTACAGTCATGAATCCTTGCTCTCTATCTGCTCCTACTCCAATCAAAAATGCGGTCTCGTCATCTGGCGAACCTGAAGAGTCCAATCCAATGGTTTGTTTAGTGAAGGCCCTAATTAAAAGTAATGCACAATAGGCGCAAGAGACTCGCACTCTAATTCTCTATGTTAGGCAATAACCTGCACCTCCATTAGGGTTCTCATCATCTTCACACTATACGGATGATGGAATCCTGCACAGTTTTCTTCGCCTTAGAACTCCCACATTCAATGGAAGGCTGAATCCTATGGATACAATGAACTGGCTCAAGATGGCTAAGAAGAACCTAGCAAGTATCAAGTGCCATAACTCTGAAGTTATCCATTTAGAAACTCATCTGTTTTAGGAAGAAGCCGAGTATTGGTGGGAGAACGAGCGAAACAATAAATTTGCTGATTTTGAAATAGAAGATATTCCCTGGGACATGTTCTTAGAAGCATTCCGAGAAGCATTCATACCAGTATCATCTCAAGAAATCCTGGAGGATGATTTCCTCCATCTCACTCAAGGTAACAATTCAGTGTTCGACTACGAACAGGAATTTTGGAGATTGTCACGCTTCATTTCGGACCTAGTGAGAACAGAAGTGTCTAGATGCCATCGTTTCTTGAAGGGGTTAAGAGACACTATTAAAGCCCACTTAGTCTCCCGCCAGATCAAAACTTTGATTGAATCGATCGAAGCTGCCCGTCTACAAGAGAGATTCCAAGGTCAACTAGACCGAAAGAGAAAGATAATAGTTATGCAGCCAAGGAAGGAGCGCTTTGGTCATCATAAGATGGCAATAGTTTATAATATGAAAACTGAACAATCCCAACCTCGGAACTTCGAGTGCAATCGATTTCATCCATTTGGTAAATTCTACCACTTCGGTGGTGTGTGCTTTACATGTGGTCGAAGCGGCACTGTGATGCTAAGAACACAATCGACGGAGTGCTCATCAATCACTCCCGTCATAAGCAAGCATTCCATGCACAGTCAAGGAACAGCCGAGAGCCTGCTCTTGCTATAATGCTGACTCCAACTTCAAACTCCAAAGCAATCGTACTAGCACAAAAGCCAAATAATGATCGTCAGGGTCATAGGCCATAGAACAAACGACCCTCAGCAACTGCATGGGTATATATGTTAACTCCTGCCTCTGCTCCTAAAGACAATGATGTGGTTTCAGGTACCCCTTAGATTAATTCTTATTCAGTCATTTTTGTTTTACTATTTGATCTTTTCTATTTTAGCAGCAAAATCATTATCATAACTGTTATAATAGGCACCTTAATGGTAAAAGACAAATCTTGTAACATCCTTTTCGATACTGGAGCGAGTCATTCCTTCGTATTGGAAAATTGGGATGAAACTCTTAAACTACCATCCTATTGCCTAGCAAACTCACTAAGCATTGGGTTACCTTCCATAGCCTATATGCAGTCCCAACTGTTTTGCAAAATAGATATTCCTATTGGTAAAAAAAATATATGAAGCTAAACTGATCATTTTTCCAATCACAAATTTTGACATTATCCTGGGCATGAACTGGCTAAGCCAGCATGGTGCTTTAATTAATTGCAAAAAGAAGAAGATCACCCTTGGCAGTGGGAATCTGTCACAATCATTTATAGGAAAATTTAGTGCTCAAGCGTCGTTAATTAACGCAATGAAGGTGGAAAGGTTAGTTAAGAAAGGCTACGACACATACCTCATAATTATGCTGGGAGAGAAGAAAGAAGTTGAGCCCCTTTTTGAGAATCGAATCATTTGCGAATATCTCGATGTGTTTCCCAAAGACCTACCCGGTCTTCCTCCTATTAGAGAAGTAGAGTTTGCTATTGAAATAATTCCCGAAGCACAACCGTTGTCAAAAGTTTCGTATCGTATGACGCCTAAGGAGCTTCAGGAATTAAACAAACAACTTCAAGAGTTGCTCGAGAAAGGTCTCATTCGACCAAGCTCATCTCCTTGGGGAGCGCCAGTATTGTTCATGAAGAAGAAATATGGATCGATGAGAATATCCTTTGGCATAACAAATGCACCGTCCATTTTTATAGATTCAATGCAACGCATGTTGAAATCGTATTTAGATAAATTTGTCATCATCTTTATCGATGATATCCTGATTTATTCGAAAAGCAAAACGGATCACGGGAATCATCTGCGATTAGTATTAGAAGAGCTTCAAAGTCATGAATTGTCTCAGTCACTTTTCTAGGTCATGTCATAGACTCTCAAGGGATCAAAGTTGATCAAAATAAAGTAAGCGCAGTTCAAGATTGATCACAGCCAAAATCCATGACCAATACCAGAAGTTTCTTAGGACTAGCAGGTTACTATAATCATGTCTCATCTCATAAAGTTGACACAGAAAGTAGTACCTTTTTGGAATTTAGAGTGTGAGAATGCACTTCAAACGTTAAAAGATGCTCTTACCAATTCTAACCTTACCTAAAGAAGGCCTCAACTACCAAGTATTTACTGATGAATCTGGCATAGGGTTGGGATGCGTGATGATGTAGGAAGGAAGAGTTATAGCCTATGCATCTTGTCAGCTAAAACTGCATGAAAAGAACTATCCTATCCATGATCTCAAACTAGCAGCTGTAGTCTTTGCTCTAAAAATCTAGCGTCATTATCTTTATGGCGTCTAGTGTTCCATATTCAACGATCATTAGAGCTTAAAGTACATCTTCACCCAGCATGAACTAAACTGTCATCAGTGAAGATGGCTCGAGTTGATAAGCGATTATGATTTGTGCATCCAGTATCATCCAGGAAAAGTAAACATTGTAGCAGATGCACTCAGTCATCATGCTACTCTATCTTCCATGATATCATCAAGTTCACTAGAGGGAGAATTAAAAAAGCTTAAAATCAGACCAGTGCGTAGTACTATGCTAAGCACATTGATATCCATGAGTTCAGTTGAACCAACATTTCATCGCGATGTCTCCATCTCCCAAACAAAGGATGAAGATTATCTGAAGTTTAAAGTGGAGATCAAAAGTGGTCGTCGCTTTGATCTTTAGCATTGAGGTGATATAATCTATCAAGGATATTGTTTGTGGATTTTCAAATCTATGCATCAAGAGATTCTAGTATAACGTCACAATTATGGCTACAAAGTACATCCTTGCAGTACCAAGATGTATCAAGATCTAAAGAAATCATTCTGGTGGCCGAGAATGAAGAAAAGCGTGGCTGAGTTTGTGGCAAAATGTCATACTTGTAATCTGGTCAAGGCTAAACATCAGAAGCCCAAAGGACCTCTTCATCCTCTAGCAATTCCTGAATGGAAGTGGTTTGATATTTCTATGGATTTTGTTATGGGTTTACCTAAAGCAAGACCTGGTCCCGATTCAATTTGGGTCATTGTCGATCGACTGACCAAATCAGCATATTTTATTCTTATGCGTTAAACTAATTCTGTGGAGAAGTTAGCGAAGCTTTACATCAAGGAAATCGTCAGGCTCCTTGGAATTCCAAGATCTATCGTATCTGATCGAGATAGCCATTTCACTTCTAAATTCTAGCAAGCAGTGCATCAAGACTTGGGGACTAATCTAGCCATGAGCACTACTTTTCATCCTCAAACAGATGGTCAAACAGAAAGAGTCAATCCAGTATTGGAAGATCTTCTTCATCTCTATATTCTGGATTTCAGAGGCTTCTGGGAAGATCATATTCCTCTCGTGGAGTTTACATACAACAATAGTTTTCAGGCAAGTATCGGCATGGCTCCATATGAGGCTCTGTATGGCAGGAAATGCAGCACTCCTTTAGCATGGTCTGAAACTGGCAGCGTTCAACTTTATGGTTCAGAATTAATCGAGAAGACTAATCGAAAGATTCAACTAATCCAGCAAAGAATCAAAGCAACTCAAGATCGTCAGAGTAAATATCATGATGCTTATCACCGTACTCTGGAATTTGATGTTGGAAATTTTGCGTATCTTAAAGTCAGTATGATGATAGGCGTGTATCATTTTGGTGTAGCTGGGAAGCTAAGTCCCCGCTACGTCAGACCTTTTGAAATATTGGAGAAGATTTGTTCTGCAGCTTATCGATTGAAACTCCATGAAGATTTCTCTGCAGTTCATAATGTGTTCCACATCTCCTCTCTACAGAGATGTCTTCATAATCCATCTCATCTAATTCAACTTCCAGCAGCATCTCTCCAGTTGAATCTTTCGTATGCGGAAGAGCCAATTAAGATCTTGACTCATGATCAAAAGCAGCTGAGAAATTGCTCAATTCCAATGGTAAAGATTCAGTGGAGGAATCGCTCTTCAGAAGAATCTACTTGGGAGAAAAAGATGGATATGAGGAGACAGTATCCCAGTCTCTTTGAAAATCCAAGTATCCGTTAACTTCTGATTTGTATTTTTATTCTTCAAACTTTTGCATGTTTGCCTTCTACCTTGAGATTATGTCGAGGACGACATCGTTCTTAAGTGGGGGAGTCTGTAACAACCCTAGGTTGTTACCCTGCTAATCTATAGCTTAATTACTCCTTAATTTTGATCTCATTACTTTTAAAACATTAATTCAAGCCTATCATGAAAATTGGAAGCCCATTGGACTTCTCTAAGTCAAAGATGACATTTTGATCAGTCTAGATTCCTTAGTTTAGACTTAAAATATTTTAATCTCAAAATTAAAATCTGATTGTATTTTTGAATTTCTCACTCCCAAATTAGATAGGGGTAAAAGTTTGGTAAAAATTAGAGACCATTTAGATCATAATTAAATTTAAATTAAAATGGTCTAATTGCATTTTAGAATTTCCAACATTTCAAATTTGCATTCATACCCTTAAAACTAATTAAACGGCTGGGATTTGCTATGCGGACTGCGGGCGATCTGCTGTGGAGCCCGGGTCGCGCGACAGTGGTGCTTCCCCCGTATCTGCCATCTGCCCTATTAACACGACTGCAAGGATTAGATCCCGCAGAATTGTGGATCTGCCGTCAAATGCGCCCCGTGAAATCCCACGACTTGGATTTAATCAGATCCGGCCGTTAGGATCAGAAAGATCTGAGCTATAGCCCTTTTTCCTTTGATCAATCGGATGGCATCCGAAGGCCCCGCCACTGTGGACCTTCGTCCCAAACATGCCCGTCCACGACAGGGAAATCCCCCGTACTGCCAGCTGCCCTCCTTGTCCCCCCACTCGCACCGCCAGCTCAGCAAGCCGTTGGAGATCCTCCAATTATGGTTAGGTGCCCCAATCGGGCCTCGTGGCCTGGCTGAGCTCGAATTGGAAATTCAAGAGCTCGGCCATGGCCCGCTCGTTCGGGTCTCCCCAGCCGAACCAAACCCTTTGGAAACTTCCCCCACTCCCTGTTGAGGCTATAAATAGCCCCAGCATTGCTCCATTTGATCCTTGCTGATCAATTGAGCTCAGTTTCCCTCTTCGCCATTGTCATCTATTCGAAGCTTGCGCAGGCAATTCCAGGAGCTCTCGAACCGCTGAAAGTAGGCTCTCCTAGTGTTCAATATTTTTTGCGCTTTCTAGGAGCTTAGCCAGTGCCTGTCTTTCCTTCTACCGATCACCTCGAGCCATCCCGATGAACCAGGTACCTCCACTTGCTTAGTCTGAGCCATTGGGCTTAGACTCCCTTCCATTTGATTTGTTACTATATATAATGTTGAAATGAACCTAATGCCATCGTGATTATGCCCTGAGCTTGTCCCAAACGATCGAATCGATCGAATCGATCGATCGGGCTAAGTTCTTAAGGGACGCCTCGAATCGAGTAAGGCCCCGACATTCTATCCCACCTCAGGCCCTCAGACTAGGGGGCTTCGATCCCTACACCATCATGGAGGTGAGACGAATCGAAGCCATGGTTGAGTTCGAGTAAGGACCCAACGATCAGCTGCACCCCAAGTTATGAAACCTTGGGGGTTCGACTCTCCTCACCTCACTTATGGTGTAGGGATCGAGACCCATCCGTATAATGGCTTCTGAGAATAGAATTATCCCCTCCTTATTAGGACATCACCTTGGATTCAGGATTTGAACACCAAAGTGGAGTTTGGATCTAGAATCCTTAATCTTGATTTACTTAATCAAGATTTGGGTTAAGAGAGGAAAATAATAACAATTAAGTCATTGATTTATCTACTTTAAATCTTTGTAATCGTCATATGATTATGAATTAGAACTTGTTAAAGTTCTGATGTTAACATTAAGGTCATGAATCTAGGATTATACTCGATAGCTGGATATTGGAGATCATAAACTTGTATCTTCTCATAATAGTTAGATTTGGATAAATTAGACAACAATAGATATCACATAAGTCTAGATTGAGTCTCTTACTTACTTTGACTTTGAGTACTTTGCACACCTTGAATATTGAGCCTCGTTCCTTGAGCATAATAGGTAAACTTAGGATATAAAAAATATATCCTAAGTTAGTATTTAAAAAGCATAGCATTCATTCAGTTCTTTCAATGCTTTGAGTTAGTAGAGTATGTCCTAGCTAGTCTGCCTCTTCAGTTCTAGTTTTATTATAGAATAGACTCGGATCTAACTCTGCAGATGTCTAGGATAGATACATGTCTTATTCTATAAGTTCAACTCAGACCTAGCTTTGCGGATGCCTAGGATGGATATATGTTGAACTTTCAGTTCAAGTGTCCTGTATGGCCTATTTCTATTATGGAAGTACTATGTCTTAGGCTTACTCCTACTTCAGTTTAGTTTTTAGTATTTATTTTGCTTTGCCACATATTTCAGTGGCCTTACTTTAGTGCTTGGCTTGCTTTGCCATAGGTTTCAATGGCTTTACTTTCTGCTCATTCATGTACTTAGCTTACTTTTGTCACATGTCTCAGTGACCTTTTCATATTTAATCTGCATGCTTGTATATATGATCTTATTGGTTAGTTATTAAATATTTGCATGTTTAGGATGCTAGAATGGTATGTTTATTACAGCCCTTATGTTCATTATACACTTAGCATGTATCCATGTGATCATAAGCATATTAGGATCATATTTACTTCAGTAGTTGCACTTATTTTTCTTTTTGCCTCACCATGTTTAGTTGTTATTTTGTATGTTATTTTTACATACTTGTTGATTAGCTATAAATGATTAGTTTATGGCTATCCCATTCTTTATAACTTGTAGCACCTTATAATGCTTACATGTTTAAAACCTTTAAATGTGATATCAGTATTAGCATGATCGCGAGAAAGTATGGGCCCCACAATTTCATAACTGGTTTTTCTCGCTCAAAATCTAATAGTGATTCTATTTGGGTAATTGTTGATAAGCTTACAAAATCAGTACACTTTTTACCCATCAAGCAGACAAATACAGTAGAAAAATTAGCAAACATTTACCTTAAAGAAATAGTAAGACTGCATGGTATTCCAAAGACCATTATTTCTTATAGAGATAACTGATTCACTTCAAGGTTCTGGAAAATGGTTCATTAAGATCTTCATTCCCAGCTTTGTATGAGCACAATATTTTATTCACAAACTGATGGACAAACTGAAAGGGTAAACCAAATTTTAGATGATCTGCTTCGCTTGAGTATCTTAGATTTTGGAGGAAGTTGGGATGATCACCTTCCGTTAATCAAATTTTCCTATAACAACATTTTTCAAGCAAGCACTGGAATGTCTCTTTATAAAGCCCTTTATGGAAGAAGATGTATCACTCCTTTATCTTGGAACAACATTGGAGAAAATTGGATATTGAAATTGGATCTAATTCTTCAAGTAACAGAAAATATTAAGTTAATTTAGCACCGAATGAAAGGCGCTCAAGATATGCAGAAGCAGTATTTTGATGCTCATCATCGTCATGTAGAATTTTTTGTTGGATACTTTGTATATCTGAAAGTAAATATATTCAGAGGAGTTTCAAGATTTGAAGTTTTTGGGAAATTAAGTCTAAGGTTTATTGGACCTTTCAAAGTCTTGAAAAAAGTTGGCCAAGTGACATATCAAATTTAGCTTCCATCACATTTAGGTCTGTTGCACGATGTATTTCACATCTCCTTATTAAGGAAATGCCTATCATAACCTTTAATGAGAGTGGAGGTAGAAGATATTAATTTGTAACCAAATCTTAGTTATGTGATTGAACCAGAAGAAATTCTAGATCGAGATAAAATGAGAATGAGAAATAAATATATTCTCATGATAAATGTTCGATGGAAGAATTGTCGCAAAGAAAAAGCTACATGGGAAGATGAATCAAGTAAGAAGAAAGCTCACCCTCATTTATTTTGCTAGTAAGTGATTATAAATCTAGTAGACTTCATTAAAAAATTTAGATTGATGTCAAGATCACATCCTTTTCAAATTTGAGAGAATGTGAAATACTATTTTTTTTCAAATTTAATTTTCTAAATTTTTAAATTCACAATAAATTGACAAAAACAATTATAAGATTGTTATGATTATTCTTAGAAAATTTTTGGTAATTTATTTGGAATTTTTTTAATTTTTTGTCGTTTCCTGGTTATCTTAGTATTATATTTAATTAAGAAAATATATGCTAATAATTTTGACTTCAAATTAAAAATCTGATTTCGCCATTATGCGCATCACCCATAAATTAGCTATGAGTGATATTTTAAAAAATTTTGGAAGTCATCAGATTTTCTCGAATATTTTAATATATTATAATACCCGAAAATTAGGATAATTAAATTGATTTCAAAACCAAAATTCGACTTCGTCATTGCTTTTCTCACCCTCAAATTAGTTAAAAATGAAATTTTGGAATTTTTCGAAACACATTTGATTATAAAATTTTGGATAATCAAATTATGCTAAAAAAAAACGTCGTTTACGGTGTTAACAGTGTCAACGGCACACGTTGACGCCGTGACAACGACGTCGTCTATCTAAGCAACGGATTCTACGGCTGTCGCCATCTGCCCTCAAGCGAGCAGCATAGATTGAATCTACGCCTGACGCCGTTCGCGGTGAAAGCGGCCGCTGTTAATGGCGCCGTTAACAGACAGGTCAGTTAAAAATAAGAAAAAAATCTGAATTTTTAAATGCAAATTTTGGCTCAACCACTTATCCAAATTGGACGATATTGGTGTCTATGGAATCCTCTCACCAAGACCTATCTAATGGATTCTTCAATTTGGAATTTTAGTAATTTTTTTGTGATCAATTTTAGGGATCATTAAACTTTCATGTTTAGCACTTTTGGGCAAATTAAACAAAAATTTTACAAAAATTTTATCGTAATTCTATCCATAGGAATATGCTATTCATATAATAACATATATTTTCTTCATTATATGACAAAATAAATACCATCCAATCTTAACCATTCAAGCTCTTCAAGATCAAATACTCTCTGTTGGATCTTATCCTAGTGCCTTCATTTGGAATCTACTTACTCAAAAGGGCTGGACATTTTTCTCACCTCTTTTAGACTCCATTGATAACTACATCAAGCACACCGCGCGCTGCTGCGCGCGACCGTGCGCCGCAGCGGGTTGCAGCGAAAATATCTAAATTTTATGAAAATTAATTGAACAGTGTTTTTCGCGAAATTCACGACTACAGCGCGCGGTCGCGCACTACAGCGGTCTGCTGCAGAAATACTTGACTTTATAAAATGGGCAGCCAAATTAATTGAACAGTGTTTTTTGTGAAATTCACCGCTACAGCGCGCGATCACGCGCTGCAGCGGTTTATTGCGGAAATACTTGACTATATAAATCGGGCCGCCCAACTAATTGAACAGTGTTTTTTGCAGAATTCACCGCTACAGCGCGCGGTCGCGCGCTGCAGCGGTTTATCGCGGAAATACTTGACTATATAAATCGGGCCGCCCAACTAATTGAACAGTATTTTTTGCGGAATACACCGCTTTAGCGCGCAGTCGCGAGCTGCAGCGGTCAGCCGCGAAAATATTTCTCTCTATAAAATCGGGAAAAAGAACTAATTGAACAGTATTTTTCACGAAATTCACCACTACAGCGCGCGTTCGCGCACTGCAGCAGTCTACTGCGGGGGACTAAGCTAATATGCTAGGGACCACGGTATGCTAAAGCACGCCGCAGCGCGCTGCTGCGGCCCGCCGAATTTTTGCCCAGACACTGCATTTAATGCGGCTGGAGACATGACCTCTATCCTGAATTTTGTCTACAGCCACATTTTCCTGCAGCAGCCATTTTTTTAAAAAAAGGGAAGCTTTGAGGTGATATTTTGGGTAAACAATTGAAGATTATTGTCACCTCACCATAAATGGATGTTATTGTCATGATGAATTCAGATTTTTATATGGAAAAGCTGTTTGCAAATGAAGAGGAGAATTCAGCCTCCCCCCTCCTATAAATACCCCTCCTCTTGATTAAAGGAGGGTTCACAATTTTAGCAAAAATCTATTAAGTAAGGAGGAGAGCCGAAGGAAGAGAGAACTCCCCAAGGGTGACAAGGCAAGCTTTTACAAAGGGAGAAGAGGAAGAAGACACCACTAGCAACCTAAGGAGAGGATAATTAGAAAGAGAAGAAGAATTTCGGAGAACTTCTATGGAGCGTTCCTAGTATCTTCTAAACTCAATCTTATATTTTCCCTTTAGTTGACTATGAAAGGGTCTTTATCTATATATGTGTCTTCCTTATTTTCTTGTGTAATGAGTAGCTAAATTCCCTTTGGGGAGGGTTAGGATGAAGTCCCATTTTGCATGATGTAATATTCATGTATGAATGTTTTCCCTCAAGCATAATGTATTTGTGATTTTAATGCCTTACTAAGAAATTTTTATCTAATTAGTCTTGATGTGTTTATGAGAAAAGAACTAAAAAAAAAATCCAATATCTAATTGTCTTGTGCTCCTTAGCTCACCTTAGGTTGGATGCTAGATTTTGAGTGCATGAAAGCTTAGAACCAGGTGAGAAGGTTCTTGAGCTCAATGCACCTCAATCTAAGCTCAACCAAAGAGTTGATGCAAGTGATGCTAAGACCCACTAAATGAGCTTCTTAGCTCAACATAATTGAGATTGAGTAATAAAGTGTTGAGTGCTCATGAACTAAGTGACATAGTCGTTGAGCCCAACATGTGATTCCGTCATCTTAACTATGTAAGATGCGAGTGATGCTTGTAGTGGAAATCAATGCTTGTGAGATCCTAAGATTTAAGAAAATTTAAACTCTCTTTGAATAAAGAGAAAATAAATTAACTTTAAATCTCAAGAATCTTACAAAAATCTTTGTGCTAAAGTAGAACCGTATGTGAATTCATTTTGCGCACGAGATTTGAACTTGTAAGCTTTTGAGCTAGACTAAAGGACAATAATGTGCACTTGATTTCAATTAAATTAAATGATAAAGCTTGAGAAACAAATCTACATGAGTATTATATCATTGCATATGGGATGGTCCCAACTCTCCTCTTTCTTTAATCTTGCTATTTTACTTAGTGAATACTTGTGCTAATTTTAGACCAACCAACCAATACATACTATAGCTTAAACATTAGTGAGAATAGATATACTTTAGTGCTAAATCAACCAATTCTCTGTGGTTCGATAAATTCTCGGAAAGTCACACTTTCCACTTATTACTTCAGACCACGTACATTTGCGTGCAAGCGCAGATGTGTATTTACAGTCTGTCAAGTTTTTGGCACCGTTGCTGGGTAATTATTTTTTTTTTATATTTGAACTAAGGAGAATCTATAAGTAGCTAGCGATTTAAGCATTTGATTTTTTTTATATTAGTAATTTTACATTTTATTTTGTAATTATCAAGCTAACATTTTATATTTCTTTTTGTTTATTTTCATTTCTGAAAAAAAAATCTGTTTGATCTTTATTGCTAAATCGTTCTTGATAAGCTTTATTGAAACTTGTATGAGTAAAAGAGTCTGTACTGAATATATATTTTATCATGAAATAGAACAAACATACTTACAAGCTAGGCGAGAACAAAATTTATCAAACCAATAAGCTGTGATGGACACTTTCACTGAAAACTTAGAAGAGCCTAGGGGTAAAGTACTTAGAGATTATGTACTACCCACTGTTAGGGGCATTCCCCATGCGATTATAAGGCCGAATATAGAAGCCCATAATTTTGAAATCAAACCCTCTACGCTGAGTATGGCACAAAATAATCAGTTTGGAGGATTAGCCACTGAAGATCCAAATTCACATATTTCAACCTTCCTCGAAATATGTGATACCTTCAAGTTTAACGGCGTCTTCGAAGATGCGGTTAAATTGAGGCTATTTCCTTTCTCACTAAGAGATAGAGCCAAGAGTTGGCTCAGCTCTTTACCGAGCAATTCTATCCGTACTTGGGATGATTTGGCTAAGAAATTCTTAGCCAAATACTTCCCTCTGGCTAAAATTGCACGGTTGAGAATTGAGATCACCAACTTTACTCAGATGGAAGGTGAGACTCTCTATGACGGGTGGGAACGCTTTAAGGAGTATCTCAGACGTTGCTCGTATCATAGGTTCCCTCTCTGGATGCAAGTGCAAACCTTTTACAATGGTTTGAATGCTCCAATGAGGACACTCATTGATGCGGCCACCGGTGGCTCCATTAGTGGAAAAACCCAAGCCTATGACCTCTTGGAAGAAATGACAAACAATGCTTACCAATGGCCTTCTGAAAGGCTTAAAAAAGAATCTATTAAAGTGAATGAGTCAAATCAAATAACAGCTTTGCAATAAGAAATTCATGCCTTGAATGAAAAGATAGAAAGGATGAATGTACACATGGTTTCTGAGATACAATGTGAATTGTGCAGAGGGAGACATAATAGTGAGAGCTGTAACTTGAACAACTCTTTTGTCCAAAACAACACTGAACAAGTTAACTACTTGAGAAACAATAACCAAACAAATAACCCCTACTCCAACACATATAATCCAGGGTAGAAGAACCACCCAAATTTCTCATGGAGTAATAACAACAATAATGCAAATCAATATGGGGGGAATTCATCCAACCAACAATGAATAAATTATAGTAACAATAACCACAACTACCAGCACAATCTAGAAGGGGCATTCAATGCATTTAAGGCCGAAAACAACCCAATTTATGTGCCGCACTAAGGCAACTATCACACGTCATGAGGCTTCTATCAAGGGAATAGAAGCCTCCCTTAGAAATACTGAAACTCAATTGGGGCAAATCTCCAAGCAACTGACCTCTCGGCAGCATGGGGCTTAACCTAGTTCTATTAAAATAAATCCAAGGGAATTAGTGAGTGTGATCTATTCTAAAGTTGTATCAGGAGGAATGAATGATGAAATAGTGAGAGCAACAAATTTTGGATTAGGGTAGAGGAAGGAATAAAAGGGAATGATAATGAAAAGCTAACCGCACCCAAATGTGACGATCCAGGGAGGTTATGCATTCCATGCGTAATAAAAAATGAAGTGTTTGTAGATCCCTTGTGTGATCTAGGCGCCTTAGTTAATGTTATGCCCTACCACATATATGAGCAATTAAAGGTAGGAGGGATGGAATACATCTCAATGATTCTAGAGTTTGCTAATCTTGAGTTCCTTACTCCTCTGGGAATGATCAAAAATGTTGCTGTAGAACTAGGAAATTTCATTGTACCAATTGATTTTGTGGTGTGCGAATGAGACAGATGGAATAAAAATTCAATAATTATTTTTGAAAACCCTTTCTGATGAGTGTTAAGGCTGTTATAGATGTAAGTTACGGTATAATGAGCGTCAGTGTTAAGGTAAAAACAGAAGTGATTGATTTAAAACCCACTCTCTTTAAAAAGAAAAAAATGGAGGAAGAAATCAAGAAAAGAATTAGAGAAGAAAGATTATGGGTAGATAATGTTCTAGGAGACCTGACGATAGAAGAAAAAAATTCTGATGGCTATTCTACTCCTTCCTCTGAAAATGGGAGCAAGGAAGGAGTGAAGAAGAGAAAAATGCGACGGGGAAAAAGAAAGAAAAAGACTCCCATAAATTATGAAATCGAAAAGAATGATCCCTTAGTTGAGGTTGAAGATGAACAAGGTTCGAGCCACCAAGAGGGGTGTGCTCACTCGGACATCCTTAGCTTATGGAAAATGAAACCGCCGGATCCAACTTATTAATCTTAAGAGAGTCTAGCTTAGGACATTAAACGGAGAGCTTATTGGGAGGCAACCAAAAAAAAAAAAATATATATATATATATATATATATATATATATATATATATTTTTTTTTTTTTTTTTTTTTTTTTGCGCGACAGCGCGCTGCAGCGGGTAATCCACGCATAAACGGCATCGCAACAGCGCGCGGAACCATTTTCCACCCGGGCGCACCCAAACCCGTGATCGCATGCTACAGCGCGCTGCAGCGGTTTGCCTAGATTTTCTGCCTTGAAAAAATACAGTCAACACGTCATGACCCTTGGGTTCCCAAGGCAGTCAAAAGTTGCTGAAAAAGCTGCCCTCCCTTCACATGGATCACCACATTAATGGCAAGAAGAATACCATTTGACCATCTTCTCTTGCCTTGAATATTTGGGCTATAAATAAGGAGGGAATGGGGGGGTTATCCTTGCACCTTCTCTTTATCTTCTTAGAGCTCTTGATCATCCTAAAACTCTAATCCAAAGCAATGTATTCCAGGAAGATAGCAATTGCTAGGAAGGATGTTGAAGCTTCCTCATCCGGAGGAACTTTCAACACGAAAAGGTTCTCCTAGGCGGAGGCCGAGCACCATTTCACCTCCATCACTTCTCAACGAAAGTTGATCCCAGAGAAAAGCTTCAGCGTTGCCTACCCTGTCCCTCATGAGCAGGTCACTCCTAGAGGATGGAAAGAGTTTGTGACCAAGAGAGCTCCCACATATACGGCGATCGTCCAGGAAGTGTATGCCAATGCAATTGACGCATCCGGGCAGCGAATCTTCTATTGGGGAAAGGGTGTCACCCTAGGAATTACTAAAATAGAGCAATTCTATGGGTTGGATGAGGTAAGCTCTTGTTCGTACTCTGATCTCTTGGACTCTCGTTTGACCCCCACGCTCTTGTTGTGGAAATCGTCAATGATGCACCGAGTGGGAAGGGGGACTCGCCAACATTCCTCGCTCCAAATTAACGGAGATGAGTAGTGCATGGCTAGTCTTCATTTCTAGCTATGTCATGCCTACGAGTCACTTAACTGAAGTGACCCGTGCCCGAGCACTCCTTTTATGCTCGTTGGTTAGGGTAGACGAAATCCGCATTTCAAGCATAATCTTTGAGCAGCTTTGGAAAGCTCTCAAAGGTTCATATGCGACATTGGGCTTCGGGTCTTTGATTTCTGGGTTATGCGAAGCCCAAGGGGTAAAAATCCTCTTCTCCGACACCATTGTCCCCCCCAGCATCGCCCTGCACCCCTCAAACCTTAACGTCCGGGCAAGTGAACGTAAAATGCCCAATAAAAGAAGGGGCCCAAAGGGGGATGCGTCTGCACCTTCTGACTCGCATCTCACAAACCAACTCTTGATGCGCCTCCATAATCAAAATGCGGAGCTTAGTAAGGCTCTAGCTACCGATATGGAGTTTTTCAAACAGGAATACGTCCAACAGCACCAGTTCCAATCTGAATTTCATGAAGCCCTCCGGATGTTGTTCGATGATTGGAATTTGCACAGTGGACCGGACGCCTCTGTGTTGCCAAGGCCTCCCATCGGTGCACCCATACTGGAGACGTGCTACCCTACCGAGACGGCGTATGTGTCGGAGGAAGACGATGATGGGGACGAGGATAATTAATTAGGTTGTATTTGTTCTTTTTCATTTTTTTCTTTTTATCCTTATGTTATTTGTTTTCATTTTGAGATTTTAATTTATGAATTTTCATATTCCCACATTTATGAGTTGTTCTTAATTGACATAATTTTTTTGAATTTTTCAAAAGCAATGCAAATCACAAAAATGTAAAAATTCAAAGATAGTATAAGTAAAAGAATGCTTAGCAAAAATGATTGAATGAATTATAAGCAATAAAATGTTGATAGTGAGGAATGAATGGAGGAAAATCTAAATCTCCGAAAATTTTAAGTAAGTGCTTGAGCTAAGTGTGGGGGAAGGCTTAGGACTTAAAACTAAAAAAAACTATGATATTGATTCTAAATGGAGTGTGCTAGGCTCCCGTAGGATTTCATGGTCATAAAAATATTAGGGATGAAGAAAAATATCTCTCTCTAAGGATGAAAAGAACAAAATATTTATAGAAAAATGGATGATGAAAAATATCTCTTCCAAATGAACAAAATGAGAAAGGATGAAGAAAAATTTCTCTCCTTTAATCTTTTCATCTTTGTGATTTATAAGAAGGAGTACATATGGCACAACTCTAAGAGTCTCTAAACTTGTCTTTAGTCTAAAAGTCAAAATATATTGAACCCATCATCTATTATCAAGCACTAAAAATTCAAATATTTGGAGATTTATTGACTCAACCACCTTAGTGACTCAATTGAAAATATTATTATTACTACAATGTTCATTTCATTTCTGCCATTGCACACATTTTTTACTTATACATATTTTATATTACATTATTCTGACTTTCATCCCTCCAAAAACAAAAAAAGTATATCATTTTGAGCTTACTCGAGGACGAGCAAGAATTTAAGTGTGGGGGTGTGATGAATCCATAAATTATATCTAAATAAAGGGGAAAATTTATTTATTTAAGATCTTTATACTGCTCCTAAAATCAATTTTTTCTATCTTTTTCAGGGAAATGGAATCCAAATGAGTTATAGAGCATTTCTACTGGTTTTTAAATTTTACTAAAGGAAAACCACTGCCGCGCGCTGCAGCGTGCGACCACGCGCTGCAGCGGGTTGCAGCGGAAATATCTAAACTTTATGAAAATTAATTGAACAGTGTTTTTCACAGAATTCACCGCTACAGCGCGCGGTCGCGCGCTACAGCTGTCTGCTGTGGAAATACTTGACTATATAAATCGGGCCGTCCAACTAATTGAACAGTGTTTTTTGCGGAATTCACCACTACAACGCGGGGTTGCGCGCTGCAGCGGTCTGCCGCGAAAGTATTTCTCTCTATAAAATCAGGAAAAAGAACTAATTGAACATTGTTTTTCGCTGAATTCACCGCTCAAGCGCGCGTTCGCGCGCTGCAGTGGTCTATAGCGAGGGACTTAGCTAATATGCTAGGGACTAGGGTATGCTAAAGCACGCCGCAGCGCGCTGCAGCGGCCCGCCGAATTTTTGCCCAGACACTGCATTTAATGCGGCTGGAGACATGACCTCTATCCTGAATTTTGTCTCCAGCCACCTTTTCATGCAGCAGCCATTTTTTTAATAAAAGGGAAGCTTTGAGGTGATGTTTTGGGTAAACAATTGAAGATTATTATCACCTCACCATAAATGGATGTTATTGTCATGATGAATTCATATTTTTATATGAAAAAGCTGGTTGCAAATGAAGAGGAGAATTCAGCCTCCCCCCTCCTATAAATACCCCTCCTCTTGACTAGAGGAGGGTTCACAATTTTAGCAAAATTCCACTAAGTAAGGAGGAGAGCCAAAGGAAGAGAGAACTCCCTAAGGGTGGCAAGGCAAGCTTTTACAAAGGGAAAAGAGGAAGAAGGCAGCACTAGCAACCTAAGGAGAGGATAATTAAAAAGAGAAGAAGAATTCCAGAGAACTTCTACGGAGCGTTCCTAGTACCCTTTAGTTGACCATGAAAGGGTCTTTATCCATGTATTTGTCTTCCTTATTTTCTTGTGTAATGAGTAGCTAAACTCCCTTTGTGGAGGGTTGGGATGAAGTCCCATTTTGCATGATGTAATATTGATGTATGAATATTTTCCCTTAAGCATAATGTATTTGTGATTTTAATGTCTTACTAAGAAATTTTCATCTAATTAGTCTTGATGTGTTTATGTGAAAAGAACTAAAAAAAAATCCAAAATCTAATTATCTTGTGCTCCTTAGCTCACCTTAGGTTGGATGCTAGATTTTGAGTGCATGAAAGCTTAGAACCAGGTGAGAAGGTTCTTGAGCTCAATGCACATCAGTCTAAGCTCAACCAAAGAGTTGATGCAAGTGATGCTAAGACCCACTAAATGAGCTCCTTAGCTCAACATAATTGAGATTGAGTAATGAGGTGTTGAGTTCTCATGAACTAAGTGATATAGTCATTGAGCCCAACATGTGATTCCCTCATCTCAACTATGTGAGATGTGAGTGATGCTCGTAGTGAAAATCAATGTTTGTGAAATCCTAAGATTTAAGAAAATTTAAACTCTCCTTGAATAAAGAGAAAATGAATTAACTTTAAATCTCAAGAATCTTATAAGAATCTTTGTGCTAAAGTAGAACCGTATGTGAGTTCATTTTGTGCATAAGATTTGAACTTGCAAGTCTTTGAGCTAGACTAAAGGACAATAACGTGCACTTGATTTCAATTAAATTAAATGATAAAGCTTGAGAAATAAATCTACATGAGTATTATATCATTGCATGTGGGATGGTCCCAACTCTCCTCTTTCTTTAATCTTGCTATTTTACTTAGTGAATACTTGTGCTAATTTTAGACCAACCAATCAATACATACTATAGCTTAAACATCAGTAAGAATAGATATACTTTAGTGCCAAATCAATCAATTCTCTGTGGTTCGATAAATTCCCGAAAAGTCACACTTTCCACTTATTACTTCAGACCACGTACACTTGCGTGCAAGCGCAGACGCGTATTTACAGTCTGTCAAGCCTCTCCACTCCTCTCTCTCTCACTTCTTCCTCAATTTTAGGACACTTCATCTTACACCTCCCAATTATTAAAAGAGCATAAAAAAGACTTCAAGTTTCCATTTAGGTGATAGGAACTCTAGCAAATCATCATCATCTTTCAATCTCTCTTTGGTCCCAAGCTGAACAAGTATATTGCAAAACTATCATCTTTCCCTGTCTCTTATATGAAACTTAAATTAAATTTTTAAGTCATGGGTAATGACTAAGATTTAATTTAAATTATTTTATGGAGTAGATATAGATTAATAATATGCCATAAGAAATTTGTAAATCATGTCTAAACTTAAGAGAAATAATGAATTTTTCTTGATTATTTATGTTCATGCTAAGGATTAAGATGATGATATATATGTAATTTAAGTTTATATGTTCAAATTGTTATTTAAATTAATGTTTAGATTTGAATTCATTTACAAAATCATATCTTACATAAATATTAGTTTCATATGTTCAAGTTCTTACTTAAATTAATGTTTATACTTATTCTCATATTTAAATAATATTTGTAAAATAACAATTATATTAGGATGAAAATATATATATTTGTAAATTTTAGATTTACTTCCATAAGAATGAATATTGTATGTTCAAATTTTATTAAATTAATATTTAGATTTATCATCACATTTAAATAAAATTTATAAAATAACATCTTATATTAGGATAAAATTATATGTATTTGGAAATTTTAAATTTTCTTCCATAAGAATGATTATTATATGTTCAAATTTTGTTAAATTAATGTTTAGATTTATCATCACATTTAAATAAAATTTGTAAGATAATATCTTATATTATGATGAAAATATATGCATTTGGAAACTTTAGATTTGCTTCCATAAAAATAAATATTGTATGTTCAATTTTTATTTAAATTAATGTTTAGATTTATTCACATCTTATGTTAGGATTAAAATTATTTCATATAATTTTTCTGTTTGATAATTAGTTTCACTAATTAACCACTTAACTATAAATATTGATTATATCATAACTTAATCAAATCACATCCAAATATAGTGATCCAATATATCATTTTGAGCAGAAAAATATAAGAAATACAAATATGCAAGAAAATTTTAATTTCTATCATTATATTTTATAATTTAATCTAATTACTCTAAAAATAGATTAATGAATATTAGATTCATTAATTATTCAAAATTAAAATTATTTTAAGTTTCTAATGACTCACAAAATAGAGAAGAACACATTGGCACATTCAAAATAATTTTTCTGTAATTAATTTCACTAATCATTCACTAATTACCAATAATGAGCTTAAATCCTAAATTAAGTTCATTAGCCTTAAAACATAGCCAAATTGAGTATTTTTAGTGTTTATCTTTATATTAAACTATAAGAAAATATTTGGCATTAATAAAATTTAATTTGGAACCCTAATAAGAGGGGCATTTTGGTTATTCTGGCTAAATATTAAATTAAATAAATTTTAATAATTTAAATCTATTTTTTATATCTTAAATTAGTAACTTAATGATTCAAAATTAATTTTAAAAAATTTAGATCATTTTTTTATTTTAAAAACATAAATTATTAAATTTAGTGCTCATAAACCTAATGTTACATTAATAAATAATAAATTATGTTAAATTATAAAATATTAAATTAATGAATTAAATCATTATTCGGCAGATCAAAGGAATTGATTTGGTTGTATTTTTATCAAAACAGATAGGTACGTAGATCTATTTATAAGTTTTATTTCAGTATACCTAGCTTGAGTCATTTTCATTTGGATCTTGCTTATGTTTCTAATATGCTTACCGCTTATTAATTTGCAAAAAAATTATCATAAAGCATGTAATAAAAAGATAAAATGTATTATATTATTGTGGTGTTTGCCTTTGGAGGGTAGAATGCAATACTGAGAATCTATACAGATTGGGTCTATTAGCAGCTCATGGGAGTCATATAGAGGGATTAAGCCCTTTTTAAGAAGTGAGCAAATCCACAGGAAAGACACACCATCAATTTTTAATTATGAATAAGCTACCAACGGGTAGCAAGAAATCTTCCTAAATATTATGCCTATGAGTGTACCCATTTGGGATCAGGGGTCTACGGACTTGACTTTATGTTACAATGCATATGATAAAATTTATTTCATATTTCTTATATATTGAATTTCAAGGCTAACATACAGGGCAAAAATTAATTTAATTTGGAAAATGCTTCATTTTCTTATTTGTGATGCAAAAAAATTTCTTCATATCACTTTTACATTAATTTATGCATATTATAGGATTCTAGAATGTAATTCTTATAAGAATTGTTTATGTACTTCTGCTTGACTAATAATTATTGATAACATTTGAGGTTTTGATAATTAAGCCTTAAGGAGATCTTCTTGCATTAAAAATAAAGTTTTTGAGGAGTGAGCAGAAAGATGGCATTTTCATTGTAAATTTATTTTGTAATAATTATAAACTGTGTAATTCATATGGATGGCTCTGAATATAATTATGAATATTTATATTTATATTTTATTTTCTTTACTTTCATGAATGAATATTTTCAAAATATGAATTATTTTCTTAGAAATTCTCAAACTCGATTCCCTAGCCATCATAGTTACTTAAGTTGGGGAGCTTGTAATGACCCCTTAAGTAGTATTAAGCGAAACTCTTAAATATTGATGTGCCTTTCCAGATATTGATAGATATCATGATAAGAACTCCAAAGTTAAGTGTGCTCAGGTGAGAGCACTCACAGAATGAGTGGCCTGCTTATAAGTCATCTTCTAAGAGCAAAATAATGAGGTATTTCTGGCCAAAGCGGACAATACATTGGTGCTTAAGAGCTTGTGCTATTACAGGAGTAGCATTGAAGACTTTCCTTTATATTATTTTACTTTATTTTACCTGTGAGGATGAGTGTTATTATGTCATTGAATTATTTGTATAACTATATAACTCTGAATGTTTTTACTTTCTTTTCTGCGATGTATGTTACATTTATTATTTTGGATGGTTTGGATGATAGATATGCATATATTTATTGCACTTTTTTTATACTTTCCTTATCTCATAAGATTTTTGACCACATAGTACTTAATAGTGGGTTAGTTCCTACTAATTCAATATTAAGTATTATAATAACCCTTAGTGTTGGATTAGAATGTACCTAATCTAACAATAAGGTGTTACAAGTTGACCTGACCCCACCCTTGAATGGGGGCTCAGGCTAGCTAGGTCGAAACTCACTTGAGCTAGCCTTACTTAACAATATGGACCTTGGGGTCCTACAGTCAATTATGGCCACAAAGATTGGGCTAACTTGGCCCACCCTTATTAGGGATCGGGCTAGCTGAGCCAAGGCTCAGCTTGGACTAGCATGAGCTAGCCCAAGTGAGCTATTAACTTACCCAAGGGAACCTTGTGGGTGAGGTGAACCCACCCTTCGGTCATTTTGAACTGCATGGCAAAAAGCTTCCCTAGGACTATATCGTGGAGTGTTGTGCGGTCCTTTTTGTGACTCCCTAACTCGGGGTATGGTGAGGGAAGTGGGTGCTTCACTCGTGGAGTCAGAATGGCCCGAGTTACGTTCATGGTGGGGAAAAAATACAAGGAATTGATCTCGGTTGTCGTATTCCCTATTTGAATATGATGGTCTGATCTGATCATGCTGTTTCAATTAACTTGGGACCGTCAAACTGTGCTTAAATAGTATATGATGGCAAATGGCGCTTCACACTAGTGTTGTTTCCTTTGCCAGTTGCAAGAGATTATCTGTCGTTGCTTATTTTTATTTAGCCTTTAATTAAATGTTAAATAATAATTTAAATTAATTTATTTAAATCAAATTTTTTGTATTTTTCACTTATTTTACGCTAAAAAATTATAAAACTTTCACGCCTAACTAATTAAGGGGTGAGGAATCTAAAATAGATGCTATTTAACATTTTGATATAAAAATTAATTTCTTTATTTTTCTTATTTTAAATTACGTTAAAGCTATTAAAATATGCAAAAATTCTGTTTATAGATATTTTCACTTAGAATTTTCCATGGATTAATGTCGTGATGTTCTTATGCCTTGATTAATTTTGATTAAGTCTTAAATGACTGATTAATATTTGAGGGTCATTACAGCAATTCTAGCAATTGGCGCAACTCATTGATTTAGATTTACCCCTCATAGACTTGGACCAATTTCTGCTTGTACTTTGGTTTAGATTCCTCCCTCTGCTCTCAGTACTTAGAGCTGTTGTCGATGCCTCGCCATTCAACCTTTTTTGAACTTTTTTGCTTAAAATTAATCGCTCGGTATCATCAATTTTTAAAGTTATATTTCTTGAGGAGTGTAACAACCCAGGTGGTTGTTACTCAGGTCAATTAGTACTAAATTAAGTTCTAATTATGATTCTAGTATGTTAATTAAGTCATTAGGAGTTTATCACCAAGACCTAGTCAAGATCAAGAGTAAAATGGATCAAATCCTGATTTTGAGAATTTAAAAAACCCTAGAAATTGACCTATTTAATTTGACCTCAAATCAAAATTCGACTTCGCCATTGCGCTAATCACCCCAAAATAGCTAGAGGTGATATTTTGGAAGTATTTGGAAGTCATTGAATTTTTGGTGAGTATTTTAATATTATTTAAATACCCTGGAAAAATTGAATAATTAAATACTCATCGAATCAAAATTTTGATTACGTCATTGTGTTCCTCACCCCTCAATTAGCTAGGGGCGATTTATCGAAAATTTTCTGAATACATTTAATTACTTAATTCTAATTAAGAAAATAAGTAAAACTATTTAAATAATAATTAAATATTAATTATAATTAATGGCATCATCCCTTTAAGTTAACGATGTCTGCCTTATTAGGTTAGTTAAGATGGTCAATCTCAACCGTCCGATCGAAGATCGGACGGCACCCCGTCGTCCCTGCCATCACGCGCCACGCGCAGAGTGCGTGGCGATCGCATCTTTGCGCCGTGGACTCCACTCACCAGATGGAGCTCCCTCCACCATTTCACCACTTAGGGCTTCGGTTTAAGCCTTCCAACTGTCTTCTCAAGGTTTGGTTTTGCCTCATTTGATATTTTTGGAGCGATCGTAGTGCCAGGGATTGAACCCTAAAATCCAGTCGTCCAGTAAGGTACCCACATCTACCTCATCCTCTTCAATTAATCGATGCATGTTTGACTTCTAATTGCTGATTATCACATCTAATAATGCATAAAATTAAACCCTGACATTTGATCGGATCCCAGAGAGCCGATCGAGCGGTGTTTGACCTAACCCTAATGCTTCTCGCCGATTCTTGCGGGAGAAGGCAAAGAGTACCGGGTCGGGGTTTTGGGTCGCGCCTGACCCGTTCGCTTCTTCTTCGGACCCCTCACGTGGACGCAGTGGGGCCCGGCTTCGGAGGTGTCAAACCCGGAGCGTGTCGCGTCTGCTAAGGCGGGACCCGCTGTCACCTCGTTCGTTGTCGCTGATGTGGGTCCCGTAGTACCATTAGCTGACACCCGTGGACCCCGCTCCCATCTCCGCATCCAATGAGGGAGTGACGCATGTGCGATGGACCCCTCCTCTGCTATTGGGCTATGGGACTCAAATAATAAAATTAAAAAAATGGATTAATTGTTTAAAGAGAAGTATATTATTATAATGGAATGCTTATCAAAGAACTTTAGCACTTAATAATTTCTGATCCTGAAAGTCAAAATATCAAAATTATATACCATTGTGATCAGCAAAAATAGAGGATCACAATGGTACTGTCCAAATTCCAGTATGACCAATATTTCATATAGTGATATTTTAGGATATTTAATTAATTATAAAAATTTCACTATTGTTTAATTGACCATAACTTTGCACATGCTCACCCAAATATAGCCAATATGGGTCTTAAAGTAATCGGGAGAACCTCTAGATTACTCTGGTAGTATCAATTGCCCTGTTTGGAGTGTGTTTAGCCTAATCACTTTCAGGACCCCTCTTTAATTATCCTATTTCTATGAAAACTTTAATTGACCATAACTTGGTCAATTGAGCTCTAAATTAGGTATTCCAAAATACCATTTTGATTAAAAAGACCTAATAATCAATAAACTACAAAAACATTTTCGATTGGGTGATTAGATTTCTTAATTAACCCTAATCACCCTAAATCTTGATTAGTGAATATTAACATAATTAGTAATCCAAATTGAGTGATTCAAATTTCTAATAGCTCATAGAGTAGAATAGAACCTTGCGGTGTGGTTAGTTTTGCAATTTTATGATTAATTTCACTTATTACCTTTAACCCTAATTAGATTATAACTTGACCAAATGAAGTCCAAATTGAGCTTACTCCTAGTTAAAGTACTTAGTGGGTGATAAGGAAGCTATAGCCACTAAGTTTACTAAATTTGGACTTCAAATAGAAAAGTTAGGTTTTTGACCCCCCTCTTAAGAAATCCTAATTTACATATTCAAATATTTAACTTGTTTTGGCTATAACTTAGCCAATATATATCAGAATTCAGTAATTTTAGGTTCTATGGAACCCTTAGATAGTAAGCATTAATAAATGGACATAAAATTTAGATTTATTAGGACAAATTACTAATTTGCTCCTATGAGTTAATTTCCTTAAATTGAGCTCATAAGACTTAATAATTATCCAAATTTGGTGTATTTATTATCTATCTTCATATTAAATAGTAAGTAATCATTTACTATCGAAACTTTATAATTTAGAGCTATAAATCAAAAAAGTAGATTTTTAGACCCTTAAATAAGGGCAAAATGGTCATTTTGCCCAAATTTAAGGTTAAGTGCTTTTAAGCACTAGTTTCATAACCTAGTCACTAAAGTCAATAAGTAAAATGTTTTAGAAGTTAATTTAAATGATTTAAGCCTTTAATCAAAATTTCATGCAAAACCGTAATTTTTCTTCCTTAAGAAAATTCTAAGTAAAAGTGTTAGTTGTATGATGTGAGATTCATCTCACATCATACCCTTCTTTGAACCATCTATTCCATCTCTTAAGTCCTAAAAACATTAGTTATGATTTGTGTATGAGTGTTAATCTTAGCGTTTAAGAGCTTTTTCTTTATAAATTAGGAATATATCTTATGTTAGAATTCATCTATTGAATAAATTGGGTTACTCCATAGTTGAAACCTTGGTTTTGGTAGTTTATAGATTTTCATAGTTTACTAATGATTATTTGATCTTTTAACCTTAGATTTAAGAATAGAGATCCATCATAATGAGTTTAACTTCACTCAATAGGATTTGTCTTAACCTTAATTCATGAGATTGGGTTGTAAGCTTTAATCCTTTAGGATCACCTTTGGTTTAAGAAAATAAATCCCAATATTTAGAGTTTAAATTCTTAATTTTTCTATCTTGATTTGGCTTAATCAAGATGGGTTTGGGTTTCTTAAATTATCAAAATAGGTTGATTGATTGATTTATTTATTTATTTAACTTATGTAGTCGACATTGATTTAAACAAATTAGAACCTAACCAGTTCTAATTGCTTTCAACTTGTAAGAACATGAATCTAAGTTACATATAGTATAATAATTGATGGTTCTGATCTTGTGTAACTTAGAATAGATAGAATAAATAATTAGACAATAATGGATGTCACTTGTATCTTAGTAGAGTATTTTGCTCTTTTGAACTTTAATGCTTTGCACACCGTATTTTGAGCCTTATACCTTGGACATATGTGTTGGATTTAGGATACTTGATGAGTATCTATGTCATGTTTGATTTACATAAATAGCATATGCATTTTATCAGTGTTTTTGGCTTTACTAATTTTAGTTTAGTAGAGTGTAGCCTAAGCATTATGCCTTTTCAGCTCATTCGATTTGGATTGTCACCGGTGATACAACCAGGATGGTGATCTATTCCATCTTGGTTGATTTGGGATGGTACATAATAGATCCTTCATCCACATCGATCCAGGGACTATCACTGGTGATACAATCAGGTTAGTGATCTATTCCATCTTGGCTGATCTGGGATGGTGTGTAATAGATCCTTCATCCACATAACTTCATTAGTTAAGATTTTGGTATGGTATTACTAGCTTAGGTGCACTTCTACTTAGTATTTTATGCCTTAGCTCAGCAGGCTAAGTAGCTCTTTTACATGTTTTCAGCTTATGTGGCTTGATGTCCATAGCGAATTTTCAGTCTTGTACTTATTATTTCATATAATTTTATTATATTCTGGCATTTCCTTAATTGTTACTTTATAAGTATTTCAGCTTATTTATATATCGTCTTTCTTAGCTTGTGTATTTACATACGTGTTAGATTGATAGTCTTATTTATTATAGGATGTTATACATGTATATTTGATCATATAGAGGATGTTAGTTTTACTTTGTGTGCACGTTTAGGATGTTAGTATTACTTAACTTAGGATGCTAGCTTTATTCTCTTTATACATATCTACAATGTTAGCCTTACTCATTTTATATAGGATACTAGATGTAATTTGAATTATTTTAATTGTATTTTATAATTCAATTAGGTTATATGAATTAGCATGAGTTACTTTGATCATAACATAATTATGATGAGTTTCTTTACATTTATTAGTATGTTATCTTTTCATTTTAATACCTAACCTTGTTGCAGCAGAGTTTTAGAGGTATGTGCTTACCTTCTCTTGTTTAAGTTATAAACCTATTGTTTATAGCTTTATGTTCCTTTCATATGCTTTCTTGCTCCTATATATATTATTGCTTAATTGTTAAGTTTATGGCGATATCTAAATTAGCATAATAATGTATCAACTCAAAATGTACTTAAACATTTTGCCTAACTAAGATTTTCTTTTCTTTAGCTGGGGCCCTGTCATTATGAAAACGATAATGATAGATTCAGAGTTATTTGAAGTTGTGTAGCCATCTGAGGATCTGCCCTTTGAGGAGGATCGTGCTGTTAAAGGCTCTTAGCCTTTTTGTTTTTTTTCTATTCTGCTTGTGAGGCGAAATGTCTTTATATTTCCTTTCCTGCTATACTATTTATATATGTTGTAATAATACATGGATAAAACTTTACTTTTTTCTGTTTTACTTATTCTGAGTTGAATGCTTGGATTTTCATAATATAATGGATGGATGTTATTATTTTGCTTCCGCACTCTATTTTCATATTTCATTTAGTGATTCATGCTTGTTATGGCAAAGTCTTTAATTATAACATATTAGGAAGATTACCTAGTCTAATTATAAGTAAGGATCTTGTCATTTGGTAACCTCTCCACCGTAATCATGTTAATTTAATAGTTAACAGGACAACGGCGGGGATGGGGCGCCACAAGGAGTTTCCACTATAACAAAACTGTCCCAATAGTCCGACAACAATAGAAGTAATAGCAGCACCCTAACTTCATCTTCAAACCTAATATACATTGAACTAAGTTGGCCCATCAAAAAAACTTTATTCGACACTAAAGGTCTCTCATACATCCTTGATAGTGCATTCATCAAATCTTAACTATTTGTCTAGTGTATTAAATGCAACATAGAATTCATATGATAAATAAATCAAACTTAGACTTTTAATTAGACTAAAGCTAAATGTTTCTTATTTATTTGAATGAAGAAACATTACTTAATAGAACAAGTGCATGTAAAAGAATTCGATTTTAATGAAATATAATATTTAAAACTAAATGTTTCTTATTTATTTGAATGAAGAAGATTGATGTATGATTTTAGA
This sequence comes from Gastrodia elata, assembly GCA_016760335.1. NCBI lineage: Eukaryota > Viridiplantae > Streptophyta > Magnoliopsida > Asparagales > Orchidaceae > Gastrodia > Gastrodia elata. Next base: position 62,653,320 of record CM028670.1, on the reverse strand, counting down.
TATTATTAAATTGAGTTTCATTTCTTTAAAACATTTATCGTGCTCATTGATCACTACTGATTTCAAGCATATGCACCTAGAGCGTCAGCATCGCGAACGAAGTGACATAAGTTCATAGATCATGACTGCTCGTGCATAAACTAGAAATCAGAAGTTTAATCACCTGAGCCATGAAGAACAAATAAATTAAATCTTCGAGCTCTATAGCTCAATTTTTGACACAAGAAAATTGGCATGTAGGGTAGTAGATGATGTGACATAAGTTCATGTAAGCCATTGCTTATCTCTTTATTAAGTCAAAGATTAGATGCATGTGAGCCGAGACTCATTTGTTGAGCTCCATTGCTTACAAATGAGTTATGCAAGATTATTATAGTGCAATAAATTGTGAGCGAAGTGACATAAACTCATTGAGGTCTGCTACTCGTTATCTTAGCTAAGTCAAAGTAGAAGTGTGTGGGCCAATATATTGAATCAAGATTTTGTGATCACAATACTTAAAATGTGAATTTTGATGCTTAGACTTAAGGATAAATTTCCATCTAAAAAATAATCATGAAGTTGTCTATCTACTTAATTAGAGCCCTCGAGAGTTGAGAGTTCATGATAGCAGTAGATAGGGGCTAGATTAAGAATAATGATTAATCATAACAATTGCCCCTATATAAATGTAATATTAACTATGAAAGAGGAAAATAACAATGTCGTTAAATGAAGAGATTTTATGCACATGCTTATCATTAATTACATGTTTTAAAGCTTACTCTCCCCAATTATATCAAATTGATCAAAAGCCCAAGTTAAGATAAGCTAGCATAATCTTAGGATAAAATCAAACTTATCATCAGTTTAAACATTTTTGAAAGAAGTATACTTTAGACCGTTATCACTGCATGTAAAAGAATCCGAGTTTAATGAAATATAATATTTTAAAGATAAATGTTTCTTATTTATTTAAATGAAGAAGATTGATGTATAATTTTAGATGTTATTATTAAATTGAGTTTCATTTCTTTAAAACCTTTATCGTGCTTGTTGGGGAGGGTTTGGATTAGAAGCAAGTTCACGATCTCAGGAATGCCACAACAAAATGGCGTAGATGAAAGAATGAACCAAACCATCATGGAATGGGCTAGAAGTATGCGACATGTTTACCTAAGGAATTCTAGGTTGACACTGTTAGCACTGCAATTTGCTTAATCAATTGCAGACCATTGGTGCCACTAAAAGAAGAATTGCCATAAGAAAGGTGGAGCGGAAAAAAGGTGGATTTATCTTTTAATTGTTCTGCATTTGTTTATTTTTAAGCAGGAGATCAAAACAAGTTGGATTCAAAGGAACTGAAATGCACATTCATCGAATATGTTTACAACAAATTTAAGTACAGATTCTTGGATTACCAAAAACTATACAATTATTTAGAGCAAAAACATCACCTTCAATGAACGGGAGATGTACAATGATCGGAACAGCATCAAACTAGAGATTCCTAGAGCATCGGATGATTACATTGAGTGTGGTAACACTAATGAGCCCAAACAGAAAGATGAGACAAATGACGAGGTTTATAATTTTGCAAATATGAATTAAAATGAATAGATTGATCTTTTATTTCCTTATTATGTATGGCTCTGGAATATTTTCTTTTACTATATTATGATATCATTTAAATACCCAATATGATTATGCAGCTCATAGAACCCAATGCTGGATTAGCTTGCGCTAACCCAGCATCGGGTCCTCACACGATAGCTGACAACTCCACTGCTTCCTGAGCTCCTTTGACCTACTGGACAGCTTCCCAAGGGTATGGGTTAGCTCCCAAGTTCTTAAGTCATTGGTTTCGTCCACAGATTCGTCGGGAAGATATGAATGAGCTCGACGGAGTTTGGGAAAGGAATTGAGTTGTTAAGGGAGAAAGAGTGGTTGGGAGGAGAAGACTAGGATTTGAATAGGTTGCACTTTGAGCAAGCTAGTGCTTTATGCATTTCCTAGGGTATTTTATAGCCCAAGGAGGCTAGGCGAGCTAGGCCATCAGGATCTAGGGAGGTGTGGGATGTTCTTCCCACAAAAGAAATTAGTTGGGGATGAGAAGGACGTGGGGGACAGCTCGTATCCCTTCTACGATTCTTCTGACATCCTGTTAATGGCTGTCAGGGTTCGACGGAGACAAAGATGAATGGGGGTTATGTCGATAACAACCGCTGGATCTAATCCATCGGTCTATTCTTAATCCCAATGGCCAGAGGTATGTGAGATAGTCTTTTGTCGTTCGATTCCAGCTGATCTCATCAGAGGGTTATTATCGACTCTGCCTTACGTAATCATCTACGTTGCTGATTTCATATAACAAAATCCTCGCCCTTGGATCTGTTTCCCAGATTGCGGGAACGTGGCTAAGTTCAGTGCCCACTGTTTGATTTTAACACGCAGTTCCGAATATAATATTAAATCGATTTAAATAAAAATTGATTTTAATTAAAATTAATTCCAATCTTATGATTTTGATTTATATAAAAACATAAATTATATTTTGTAAATATTTGGACCGTTTTAAGGCCAAAATTTTTGAAACTTGCGCTCATTGCATATTTTGACGTGATGAATCCAAATATACGAACAAATTCAGGGTTTGAGGTCCAAATATTTTCCCTAATTTTCTGGGTATTTAATTCCATTAAAATCATCGAAAAATATATTATCTCATTTTACCTCCAAATTTCAATATTTGTTACTAATGAAGTTTAAAACCTACTAATGACAATTTCAGGCTTTAATTATGTATAATTAGCTATAGTAACAACCATAGGTTATTATTATGCAATTTTTCATCAAGGATGAAGCACATCCATCTATACTATCATTTCATCGGGATGCTTCTAGAAGAAAACTATTTCAAGTTGGAGAAGATGCATGCCTCTCAAAATCAAATGGACATGTTTATGAAGGCAATGACACTAGATAAGCTGAAGGGATGCTTAACTTTAGTGATCGTCCTTGGAATGTGATGATGTTCGGGGGTACTAAGAAAAGGCATTGCTTGAAGAAGGAGAAGGAACTCCGATACACACTCAATCTCCAAGTAGGAGGTTGTTGTGTGATGGAGCATCGAGTATGTCACAATGATTGGGCATGTCCAAGCATTAGAAAGTTTACAGCAAAAACCCTTGGATGCTATGGCCCGCCCAAGCATCTGCAAAGTTTAACCGAAGCCCAAAAAAATCGAGGCATAGGCACGTGGGCACGCCCGAGCGCTGGACTTCACGCACGGGGTCGAGAAAGTAGCGTTTGAGCGTGCCAAAGCACCAACTGTATTGTGGAGTCTAAAGGCCTACTCAAGATCTCATCACTTGGGCGTGCCTAAGCAATAGGGCCCAGATTGTTCTATCAACTACATAGATGTAAAATACATGTAGGAATTGGGTAGTTGTTTGGTCCAGTTTGGAGCAAAATACTTGAGAGTATATAAGGCTTCTTTACCTTAGGTTTTGACAAAGCTTTATTGAACATTAGAGGTGCTTGACTGATGCAGTTGGAGAAGAAACTGCAACTTTTTCCTAGAGCTGGGCGAACTCTATTTTGTGCTATGTAAATATTTAACTCCTTCCTTCTTTTAGTGAGTTATCTACGTAGTGGTGGCTCCTTAATGCTAACTGTTTTTTGTTGGCTGGCTCTCTAGGATATTCGAGACCAAACCTTTTATATACTCCTTTGGTATTATGTTAAAAAAATTTTGCACAAGTGCTCAATTCCAAAGTATTTGCTCGAGGGGACAAATGATGACACAGCTATGCATTATGCATAAACCTAGAGATTTTCTCAGAAAATTAGTGATTAAAATACAAAGATGGATTTTCAATATAAAGAGAAATGTCATGCGCCTGATCAAGACTCCATTCCTTGAGCACTTTGATATTAGACATCGATTTAAAACCTGATTCATTAAAATAATTATATCTAAGTTATCATGTTCTATTTCATTCTATATGGAGAGCCTGTACATTCATCCATTGTACAAACAGCACAAAATATCATTTCATTGATTTTTGAAAATCTTACAAATAAATATTTTCTGCAAACATCAAGTAATGACGAGACATTATGCTACGACCTGCGTTAATTCCTTTTCTTCTACCATTATTGCTTCCTAGTTCATGTTTCTTCCCAAAGTTCCTTGAGAACTAATAATAACTTCTAATGTACCATTAAAGCATTGTGGATCTTTAGCATATATGCTCACATTTCATTGAACATTGCAAATTTTCTTATGTTGAATGGGAAGGAACCCATAGCAGCCAAGTTCAAGATGGCCAGCTATCTCTTATCCCTCTTCATTGGTGGTAAATGTGTCTACTCTCCGGATGAGTGGGCCATAAACCTCTTTAAACATATTTAGACAATCATATATGACATTATGCTTAAGATAAAGGCCCTATGATTGTATCACCAAATCATGACATTGAATCTCAAATATGTTGGAGCTAGATATATGTTTAGCCAATAGGCTTGAAGTCTTCTATTCTTATTATTGCAAATGTAGCCTCATTATACGTCAATTCATTCTTCAGGCAACTTATTTCATGTCTACATTGCGTAGACATTGTTGATTTCTCTCAAAGTAAAACAAACTAATATTATCCTTGTCTAATGGCAAGGCATTGTTGATTTCTCACAGATCCTTATATAAATTAATATTATCCTTTGCCGATAGAACACAAGATCTCAACATTGGCCTTATTCTCTGCTATTAGATCCTTCTAGAGATTTTCCACTTCAACATCGCTGTCAGCACCAATTTTGGGTAGTTGCTCCTTAAATGATAGTGCAGCTGCAAGATTTATCCTTGGAGTAATCATGAAACGTTGTTGTCTCGCATATTTTTCAACAGAAGGTTGAGATCTACTCCTACTTGGCGTCAATAAAATAGCATTCGTCTTGGAACTAATACAATAATTCCGGTACTTTGTAGTCTTTCTATAGCAACGTCTAAGGGAAACTCCTTCATTCCTTGGTGTAGTAAAATTTAGCTCAACAATGGCATTCTCTTCGCTAAGTTTTCCTAATAAAATGATTTACTAAAACTTCCTATGAAATTGGGAAGAAAGTTCATTCATAAATTTTGCTTCATTAACTCTATCCAAAAAAATTTCTTCTGCAGTTTTTCTTGATGCTCCTTGATTTGAGCATATCATTCTTTGAAGTTTCCTTCTTATCCTCACCGAAATTGAGTTCTTCATAAGCTTGGTTTTGTAAAGATGACTTTAAATAGACCTCATTATATACACTACTCTAACATTTTCATTTACAAACTTAATCTTCTTGCTTGCATGTTTAGAGGAGCCATGCTCATCAGTTGATTGTATGTTTACATCCATAGCATTTTTACTTATCGGGATAGCACCTAATCACTAGAGCATTGATTCAACTTCCTATGATGATGATTTCTTTTTGTGGTGTCAATTCCCTTTACTTTCATGCTTAGGAGACATCATATTCAAATCTCTACTCGAAAAGGCACTTTTCTTGCAAAAATAGTTCTTCACAAACGTAACTACAACAATGATTTTCAGTTCCCTCACTTGCAAAGATATAACACTTAAAATCAAAGGAAAATTTTTTTCCGCATTCAGTCTCAGTAATACGTGGTGGCATTGGGCGGTGCCTCATCAACAAACAACACTATCCCACAGCTTGAGCTAAGAATACTCTAAAGATTCTTGTTTCAGCTGCGGTTCATAAACAAATCATTGCATCTCTTCACCGACAATGCTTCCTTTCACATGGGACATGAGGCTTGTTCAAAGGGTGACATCCCATTGGTTATCATCTCCAAATCAAATATCTAAGATGCCTATAAGTAACCATCTCAATGAAGGGTGAGGGTTATGCTCTGTATTCGACCAAAAGTTCCGTAATTTTTTATTTTTTTTGTTTTGCACACCTTATTTCTCAAGTATTAAAAGCATCCAGTGTACTTTGTACACACCCTTCTACATCGTGAAATTATTAGCTCATCCTTTCAAAGTGGATATAAGCTATTCATAGCTGAACCATTATAAATTCTTTTGCCAATTTTTTCTGTATTGTGATTGCTATCTCTCTACTTTATGTTCACTTATTGTATTAAAATATTGATTAACAAAAGTTATAAGAGCCATAGCATTTTTATGAGAGGGCAAGAGCTGTGAAGAGATGGATGTAACTAAAGAGAAATTGCGTAATGGCAGAAGATGGAAGATGGGGAGGTTGGAAAGGCGTAGGAGGGATAGTTAAAAGCAATTCTATTTCTTTGCCTCTAAGAATTTCACTTTTACTTCATTCCATAGTGGTCATAGGGAGTTCATAATGACCTCACCAGAAATTAGTATCGAAATGAGAAAAGGTGTTACAACAATTATAAGCTGCAAGTTTCTAATCTTACACCACTACTTGAGAAAAGTAAATGCAATGCCTCAATCAAGATTGAATATGAGAGAGGAGAGGTGGAGCTAACTTCCACATACTGAATATACTGACCATATTTTCAACATAAAAGATCTACCATTAAAAACCAAGCCCCCTCGACCAAACATTGTTGTAATTTTGTAAGGGACTGTTTGACATACTGAAAAATGGGTGTAAAGTAAAATTTTTCGGACAATTCAGAAATACCCACATTTGGCATGCAATAAAACGGGTGTAAAGTAATACACCGGTGTAAAACATTTACAATGGTATAAATAGAGGGCATGCAATTGGATTTCGGCCAAATCGGCCGAAATACAATTACACGAAGCAACAGAAGCAGCAAAGGCAAAGGAAGGCGATGCCATTTCATTCGACGTTCGTTCGAATCAACGCTCAAATCAGTTGGTGTTTGAACTAAGGAAGTGATCAAAGCGATCTTCGACGTTCGTCGGTCAATTTGTTCTACGTTCGTGCAATGGTATAAATAGAGGGCATGCAATTGGATTTCGGCCAAATCGGCCGAAATACAATTACACGAAGCAACAGAAGCAGCAAAGGCAAAGGAAGGCGATGCCATTTCATTCGACGTTCGTTCGAATCAACGCTCAAATCAGTTGGTGTTTGAACTAAGGAAGTGATCAAAGCGATCTTCGACGTTCGTCGGTCAATTTGTTCTACGTTCGTGCGATTTTGTTTGATGTTTGATTCCTTAAGCAAACAACCCTAATTTCGTTCGATTCAAAACAACCTTAAATGAAAACGAATGAACCTAATTTCGTTCGATCAATTCATATCCTAATTGAACGAAAACGAACCCTAATCGAAGGAACCCTAAACGAAAATGAATGAATCCTAATCGAACGAAAATGAAGCAATCGAACAAACCCTAACCGAACGAACCCTAATTTCATTCGTTCAAAACAGCCCCTAAACAAAAACAACAAATTTTTTTTTTGGTAGTCTTACCTACATATTATTCAAAATATCACTCTCAAATTACTTCATCCCAAACAGATAATTTTAAATTTCTTGAAAAACTACCAAACAACAGTTAAGTAATCTAAATACACTATAATCAAATTATTTTATACTCAAGTTTCCTCATGTCAAACAACCCCTAAGTGAAAAATCGAAATAAGAAAGCAAGCAACAATAAGAAAGGATATCGAATATCTTCATTATTTGCGAACATGTCATAAAAGTAAGGAGAGCATTGTTGGATGCTTTTTCCCACTAGAAAGTTCAACCAAACACATTCCAATCTAAGGAACCTCTTGAATCTAGTCAACAGAAAAGGTGATCATGCCTCCAACTGGAGGGTTTTATAATTATTTGAAATTATCAAAAGTTGGCATCTGTTTGATGTGTAGAGCTTTTTAGAACGATAGAAAATATATGGTTCAAAAACTGTGGGGAGAAGACAACATAGTATTGAAGGGCACCTCCCACAATCAATAAGAGGAGAATATAAGAATGATTTAGAGGCAACACCATAAGGAGATATAAGAGGATACTGCTAATCAGTAGGGCTTAGTATAAGAGATTATTAGGGTCTTCTTTTATCATGGAGAGATACAGATATAGATACCATAGCATATCCACCGACCTTGGCATGTGGTATAAAGAGAAACAAAATATAAATGAAGAAGGCAAGATTTCACCCGAGAAAAGGACTAGTGCGGGTAATAGCGAATGTTAAACACCTCCAATATAAGTGACTAGGGTTTACTCCCTGACATTACTCTTATTTGAAGACTTGTTATGATTACTTAGCATTACTTTATTATATGGAGAATAAATTTTACTATTAATTAGTTTGGAGTTTTTAAAATACTACAATACGATCATATAAAACTACCAGTCAACAATGCTTTGCACAAAATATTAGATCATCTGCATTCACATCAATGAGAAAAAAAAATTTTATATAAATTGCTTTAAGAATATTCATAAAAACCAACAAATAGAAGAAAAATCGTTCTATAAATAAAAAACCTTATACGTGTTTGATATCATTTTCAAAGTTATATGTTCCAAGTTAAACAAGACATTAAGCAAGAAAAAAAAGAGAAAACTACCAATATGTTTTGGTGTGAATTACAAGCTTGTTTCTGCTGTTTTCACAAAAACAGCCATATGGTGTTTATACTTTGAAATAATAATCCAATCAAATAAACCATTATATATAAATAAAATATAATAATAAATTAAGAAATAAAATGAGGGCAATTATTCCATGTATACATGTATCATTCAAAACTTCCCTAACTTTAGTTATTTTTCACTTAATACAAATGAATGAGGTTCCATATATATACTAAGGCTAGACAGGAGTTCCAGAATCAAAATTTCAGTATTAAATATATAAATACCTTATAACAAAAGTGTCAGCGAGTATGCCTCCATAATCAATGGTTGAGAAGGCAATCCACATGCCCTGGGTTCAACTATAACATAAAATCAGAGAATTCTAATTTGCCAACGCAACAAAAACCTTAAACCCTAAACCCTAAACCAAGTTTTATGGTTTAGTCTTCAAATCAATCTGCTCCTTTTCTCCCAGCAAGGGATTGGATACAGTTTTTCACATCTACCACCAGCCTAATTTTGAGGGAACAAGAAGAACAGGGAAGGACCACACAAGCCTGTGTCAGCCCCGAGGTTTCAGCTAAGAACCATAATTCTTCAAGCTCGGCAGAGTTGAGAAGAAAATAATCACCACACCTGCATTGATAAGAGAGCTCCTCCCTTTCATCACCATGAAACCGCCGCACCATCATTTCTTCCAACCCTACCTCACATTCAACCACTTCCACTTCATTTCTGGAATCTTGAAGCACGTTGTCATAGTTCTCTCTGGATTGGGGGTTTGAAAGAACTTCCCATGCCTTGCGCACAGTAAGAAATAGCTCATTTTGTTCCTCGAGTGGAGGAGGCACAGATTTGCCACAAAACTTATCAGGATGGCATCTGAGTATTGCAGCTTTGTAGCTTTCTCTTATCTCATCATAACTAGCATCTTCATTAACAGACAAGACCTCATAGTGAGTCCTTGCATAGCAGTTTCCAGCATATAGCATGATGGAAAAAGTTGTCTGATCGGGACACCGAACGAGAACCCAAAGTAGTTGTATTAAATCTAAATAAAGTAGGAGAAGCTGAAACAAGCAAACAAAAAATAAAATTAAATAATTGAGATGTTTGCAGTGGTGCTGTGCTATATAAAAAGTGAATTTTTAGAAAGCTTTTATAAAGAGCGTAAAATTCATCGAGAGAGCAATACTTTTCTCACACAGGAAAAACTACCACAATAAAGCAAGAGGAAAAGAATGCACAAAGAGTACTAAAACCTAGAGTTTTCTCCATATATTTTTTAAAACCAGTTTAGAAAAAGCTATCAAGGAGCTAAGCAATAGGAAAGGTTGTAAATTGATATACATTTGGTGAGATAATATTTTGTAATTTTTTAATCTAAATCATTTCATTTGATCCGTTATACTGCATCTTTGTTTTGCTATTTCTTTAACCCTTTTTTCACTAAGAGCTTGATTACATGTCCTAGCAAGCTGAATTGTATTGTAAATGTGATGGGTATGACTCAAAGTCTGGTGACATAGACTTAGGTCCTGTGTGTTGAAACATTTTCTTTGAATTGCTTTATACAAAATTACACAGCTGGCCAGCTTGTAGAGAAGCTTTATAGCACAGCTTCCCTAAGAAGTCCTCAATAGCACCCATATATCAAACCACATGCCCTGAAATGTTGAGACATTAGAATAATTTAGTAAGTTTTAAAATTTGAAAAGATAGTGGTGCAGAAAAACCATCGTTTGACCCACACCCACAAGCTTAAGTTTTAGGATAAAAATTGGGTTTTATCCCCCCCCCCAATTGATTCACTCCTACCATTTCAAAATTGCAAAACTAAGCACTCACACAAATCCTCACAACTATTCTGTCAATCTGAACTCCAGAGCTCTGCACAGCATGTCTAACCTGACCTTTGTTCGCGTACACCCAACCACAGCAACAAAATAAGTCATACAGTCTTCTTCACTATTATGGCTATTCAGAACACGGGCAATGCAACTTGATCCTGCCATAGGCAAGCCAACCTTGTGCCGGTGAACCCCCATCCTCTGATGCTCCCTGGGCCCAAAGTTTATTAGCCCAAAATTCTAGCAATCTTGAACCCAATTTTTTTAGCATCTGTTTTTTCTTATTAGAATAGTTTAGTAATTTTGAATGTTGCCTATTAGAGAAATTGAAATATTCCAAAATAACATTTGACTGCTTCTTATATTATAGCTTAGACAATTTACTTCTCATACAACTTTTTGACTACTTTAAAAACAACTATGGATTTCAACGACATTTAGCAAGTTATATGGTTGTAAGCTTTGCTCTATATACCTTGAATATCAATTTTGGATCAGTAGTTTGATGAAAATCCATATCCTTGGCAGAGGACCGTGGTGGTTGATGTTGGAGAAGGCCCAAATCACCTAAATTTTTTTATGTCTAAAACTATTATCTATATTCTACTCATAACCATTATTGCATTTGTTGCAGTTGAAATTTGAATTGTTTTTGTTGAAGCTCTCATTTTCTCCATCAATACTTGGTTAATCTCACAAGTTGTTAAGCATAAACTCTAACCTTGCATTTAAGTAGCAACTATGTAAACAGTTTAGAGATATAGAAGCTAAATATTCCATCCATAAAATACAGTCCCTCACTGGGCGCACATCTCATCAAACAACAGTAAGACTATTAAGTTTATATTGATCAGTAAAGTAATGTCAATAAATTTAGTGTGCTGAGAAACTTTATCTGCATAAAATAAAGTAAAAGAAATCATAAAGATGCACAAATACAGCTAACAACAAAAAGAGAATCAACTTTTGCTGAACCAATCAGATCATTATGAGCACATCATCCCCAAAAAAATTATCTATCCAACAACGACACCCCATCGCATGCGCTCTTTAGTTATTATCAACAATAAACACACAATTAGCGTTGATAAATCATAATATGCATTTATTTACAGTTAATACAATTGTAATATGTTATAAAAAAGAAACACAACAATACAAACACATTATAAATTCTAATAAAAAATTTCAACATGAATTAAAAATAAAATATTTGTTAGTAACAGCGTGTTTTATTTGTTAAATATTTATTAAATATATTAACACTTAGGGAATTATATATATCCTTGAACAAACTAGCATTCAAACATTAACGCACTAACTAATTAGTGAAATAATATGAAAAACATAATCTACCAATATTGGATTTACTAAATCTAATATATTAAATCAAAATAAAGCATAATTAAATTAAACTTCATTTCTACATAAAAAATATCCACAATATAATCAAAAGGTTTACTATGTAAATATTGAGTTCATAAGTGGTGCTAATTCATAAGAAAACAAGGTAATTATTTGGAGGTTGTAAGATTAACCTATATGAGGTTGTGTGATTATATGATTTAGTTTTCTTTAATCAGAATCTAAACCAAAACCTACAAAAAAAGCTTTACGAATAAAATCCCATTCTCATTTTTGGTTAAACCACTGAAAAAAAAGCCTACCCTCCTAGGATTTAAGAGAATTTGAGGAACTCCTCAATTGACACCACATAAGTTACCCCAGATCTCACTTAAATCTACAAATATAAATATACCAATTAACCTCCAGCTGATAATCAATCCAGTATAATTTACAGATTGGTCCTTATTGTGTACAAAGGTCTTAATTGTAACAAATGAATGATTTTATTTGCTATAGTTAAAATTCTAAGGACTAAAGTATTTGCTATATTTGATTTAAAAACTGAATCAGATCTAACGTTGAATTAAATTTAGCAATTTCACTTATGAACTCAACAATTATGTACTAAGACTTATAATTATTTTGTGGAAAGTTTTATGCAGATACGAAGTTAAAATATTTTATTTGTTGTAATGCAATTAAATGCAATAATATCAATAAATACAATTTATGACACAATTTGTGATTAAGGGCTATTTTTTGGAAGAAAAGCTCTAATATTGTAAAGTATCCCATGTATCAAGTACTTCATATCTATTTCACCAATAGTTAGTAAGTTAATGTATGCATGATGGCTTGTTCGAGGATAAATGCAATTCCTATAGTGTAAAGTTTTGAGATATTTAATAAATAAAATAAGTGGTTAGTAAGAAATATTATTAAATCATAATTATATTTAACTTGGCTTTTGATTTTGTAGTTGTATTTTTGCGTGTTCTATTTCTTGTTTGCATATTAGGCATGTAGAATACACAAACAATCTTAATCTAGCTAAGAAAGTTTGTTGTGATGAGTGTTGATTAGAGTTATACTTTTAACGATTATGGGTTCAACAATTTCCTAGGACTGGCTTCAATTTAAGTTTGAACAAGTCAACTCTGACTCGAAATCAAAATTTTCAAGTTGAGCCTGACTCAAACTCAATCGAGTTCCACTCGAGTCAATTTCGAGTCAAAAAAGTTCAAGTCTGAGTTGACTTGAAAAAGATTCGAGTCAAACTTGAACTATATAAAATAATCAAACTTATACCTCTAGATAAGAAATGTGTTGACACAGTGGTAATACTACGTGGATTTTAAAAAATAGGCACCAGACTCAATTCTACCTAGGGCCAAATATATGTTAATATTTTAAGAAACTCTTTTTTAATAAAAACAACAAGGTTTTTTCCCAGGGGGAGATTCAAACCCAAGGCCAAACAATGAAAATTAGGCGTCTTAACCACTGAACCATGTAAGAGCTTTGTAACAGTTATAAGTTTTATTATTTTATATATTTCGTGTGACTCGAACCCAACTTGAATCAAGCTGAGCCAACTCAAACTCAACTCAAATTGGGTTCGAGTCAAGTAATTCAACTCGAACTCGACTTGAACAAATTTAAGTTAAGTTTGATTCGACTCAAAATTCGATACAACTACCCAAGCCCAACTACAACAGGAAAATGTTGAAAAAAAAGAAACAATACGATGAGCATAACCACAATTTGGAAACTCAAAAGCTGAATCAAAGGCAAATGAAAGTGCAGGCAAGTTAAAATAAATAAAATAGTTAATGCAGCCAGAAATGTAAAACAGCAATTTGCCAATCTGGAATTACAACAATATACATCTGTAAATCAAAACTAGGCAAACATAAGAAACAAAGTTTTCACCAGATCTGCAAAACAAGACTAATCATTAATAAAATGAAGTGGCAAATAAAATCAACTTGCAACATTAAAGCAAAACAGTTTAAGGTAATTAAAACATTTGAGAATACATCATCTCATCATAGCCATGTTGTTGCATCGAAAACAAGCATACGGGCATCTAATGCAATATCAACGCGCAAATACTTGGTGTTTTCAATGAATGAATAGTAACTTGAAAAGAAAAAAAAACTGCTCCAGGAATAGGATTAATACCTGCGATGGGAGGAAGACCAGTACAGCGTTTTGACAGGAACGCGGCAAAAAATGGAGCCTGCGAGTTGCGGAGAGAGCAAAAGGCCCGAGAGATTGCACTGCAAGTGCGAGATGATGAAGCTGGAATGAGCGAAGCGCAGAAGGAGAATCGCAGTCGTCGTCCGTCGGAAAAAAGGGTGGCTGCGTCCTTTCTGAGGGCTCGCGACGGTGACTGAAGCTGCTGGAGGAGAGGAAGGAAATTTGCAGACTGTGCACGGGAGAAGAGATGAAACCAAAGATTTGGCAACTTCGTCGGCGACGGAGCCGAGGAGAAAAGAAAGAAAATTTGATGAACTTAGCGAACAAAGTAGTTGAAACCAAACAGGTATAAAAAATATAAAAAATATTTAATATTTAAATATTATTCCTATAACACTCAATTTTAAAATAAAAAATACTATAATATACATTAAAAGTATTTAGGATCAACAAAAAATTTCTCCTTTTTTTTTTATTTTTGCATTTAGCTCTATAAAAAAGATTGATAATGCATCCTCCGAAAGCTTTTTGCTCTCCAACAACGTATTCTTTGAAGGATTGCTGCTAGTGTGGTACGAAGATTTATGGTAAACTTAAGATACGATTTTATTAGGTGGTATGATAATTGTCTTTTTAAACACTCTTCTTCATAAGAGTTACATCATTAGAAATTTTTTAGGCCTGTTTAAGTATTGAACCTATTATTTGGATTTGTGAAAACCATTGATATCCAGTCTACTTAAAGTATGTAGTTCTTCTTTCTAAGATAAGTACCTTGAGCATTACCATTTTTTTGATATAAAAAAAAAAATTGAATATAATGTATAATCATTCATTTCCAAGCATTAAATTGAAGTTGTAGTTGTTTTACTAGTATAATCTTAGAAGCTTTACCTTTGCTAATGGTTGGCAAAGCAAATTTTTTTTCTTGTGTTGTGAATTGTATGGTATTGAGAATCAATTTTTTGTAATGTAGTTTGCCATGAATCAAAATTCCTATGTTGTGCTTTGAGAATACTAAAATGATACAAAAAGCAAGTTTAACTTGAAATGAAGAGATATTATTGCAAAACTGGAACTGCATATGGGCATATATATATATATATATATATATATATATATATAAAAGAACAATGAGTAGCAATGAAGGAATAATCCGTTTGGGATTTTATTAATATCTTTTTGAAAATATTTATTTTATATAATTTGTTCCCAAATCTGATTAGATGGGCAAACTAAACCTTAATTATAATTATATATTCAAATGCAACAAAGTACAAACAAGTGCAAGGACAAAGTGCAATTATAACTTCTAAGGCATACGGGCAAATGCAAACAAAATTATAAATATAAAATGATTGAATTGTGATTTGAAAAAAAATCAAATGTTAGTTTAATTTTCAATGAATTTTCTTTAAAATATTCTACATACTTAGATCATGCTAATAATATTCGAATTCATGTTATATTTTATACACCAGATGCTTATCTTTTTCATTGTTATTGGAGAATTTCATCTTGTTTTAAATGTGATTGAGGAGCAAATCTATTTTAAGTGCTTTTTGTCTTATTTTCTTCATGTTAATAATCTATATAACTATAAAGCTTTTGTATTTAATGATGTATATGTAAAATTTTAGAGGACCTTATTTGTTGTAATTCTATATTTTGTGAATCCTACTTTTAATATATATACTTTTCTTAGTATTAACATATGAGAAATATCTATTATATTATGTGAATATTATTATTATTAATAAAGTGGGAATCCTTAATATGATTTGTTAAAGGTGTGAAGGTGGAGTGCACCTGTAGCGCCCCGCCCCATTGCCGCGCGCAAAAGAGATAATTAATCGGCGGCAGAGCGGTGTGCTACTCGAGAAGGGATTTCCGTATCTCCCCGAATAGCTGAAGGCTACTGACTCATCCTCAAGAAGGGTTGAAAGCTAATACTTAAGATAAGAGTAATATTCTTATCCTAAGTATTAAGCTAATACATACATTAGATTATGAGTATAAGAAAGAGAAATCTAATATATGTATAGTAACATCAGCATTTCCACTATGCTGATCACACAACAATACTAAGTATAAGTAATACAAAGATAGAGTGCGGAAGTTAAAAGCAAACATCCAGAAATATTCATCACAGAAGCTGAATAAAATATTCATCTCAGAAAAAAAAAATACATCTAGAGTTATTACAAACAGTTTATTGATATATCGAAATAGAGTTTAAATACTTAACTGAAAAATGACTAAGCAAAATAGTAAAAGCTGGAGGAGAGTCCACTAGTGCTCTATGAACTCCTCATGGATCTCCTGAGTAACCACCTGATCTGGCTCCACTAACTGCTCTGAATCTAGCAAATTGCTGGATCCCAAAAGTACCACGTGGTAGATAATTAGTCTAACACATTGAAAGCTATTCTAAATAGTTACAATTATCTAAAACTTAACATTTAAATAGTTTAAATAAAATTGCAGAAAAATTGTACAATAGCTGAAAGTCTGAAATAAGTATAAAACAGAAGTAAAAGTAAAACTGAGCTGTAAACTGAATACTTAATGTAAGTAAAATAGTAAATGATATGAATCAGAGTAAGTAGTACTGTAAAACTATATTGTATATTACTGAGATTATGCATTTAAATATGTCATTGAATAATATGCTGCAAATATGCATTTGGTGCCACATGAACCTCAAAGAAATCTTAATATCCATGATGCATGCTACATCCCGTAGGTCCTACCAACATTGATGCATGCTGCATTCCGTAGTTCATATTATTATTAAGGCATGCTGCATCCCGTAGTTCACAATGATTTTATGCTTTTGCTTATGCAATTATGTCAATGATTTAAATCCAACATGATTTGTAAAATCATCAAAAACTGCTTTAAAATCACGTAATTATTCCATTGTCTCCACTGTGCATAATTCATCTAAATGAATTCTGACTCCTAATTTTAATTCAAGGACTGATCTTAGTTAAGATTATACTTAGAATTATCAACTGTATACATATGGTTAGTATATTTCCAAGAAAAACTAATCCAACACTTAATTTATTTAACTGCACTTCTCAATATGTACAAAGATAAGGGGATGAAATTTTTATAGTTTATCTTCTCAAACTAAGCTATTAAATACCCTAATTACATGCATACTTAGTATTCTAAGAATGGTGACTTGATATACTTAGTTTGTTTAACTGCACTTATCAATACGTATAAAGATAAGGAGACAAAACCCTTGTATAATTTATTCTCTTAAACTAAGTATTCAAGTTTCCTACTTATAACACTCTTAAGTTTAGAAAGGTTACTCTAAGCTGGAATGTACTTATCCAATCACATAGGATAAGATCAAGACTCTGCAATCCTACTTAGAGTGACACATCCAAGCCTGGGTTATGCTGGAGTGACTCAGCACCATGGGTATACAATAGCACATCCAAGTAACAATCCACCGATTTCAATAAATCTATTTAATAAACAAGGATTATTAAACTAATGATACTATGCTCTATTGGGATGAATCCTACATAAGGTTCCAAGGATGTGATCCAAAGGTCACTCAAAATTAAGATATTATCACATAGGAAAATCTCATTCTAAGTTCTTAGGTGATCAAATCATAAGGGTCTAAGATTAAGCATCCAAGCTAATAAGGATCATATAAGCTCCTACCTCAAGATGTAAATAATAAGTTCTTTCTACCTCAATAGATTACCTAATAAGAAGACTTAGTAATTAAAGAATTATTAATACTAAGGCAAGATCATAAGATCTTACACTAACGTATAAAAGTATTACTTTAAGATTTATGATTAACTATCACTTTCATAATTCTTACTTTAGATTGATTTAATTAAATCAAATGGATAATCCATATGATCACCACCTATGCTAAAATTAGGGGGTTCAATCATGTACATTATTAGGAATTGGTTATTTTGCAAATCAATATAGTATTATAATTCATTACATGTTAAGAGTCTTACTTAAGAGAAAATTAAGGAGTTAAAGGAATAAGTTTAGACTTACAATTGTGTGAGTTTATTAAAGAACTTATCACTTCTAGTTCAATAATTTAAGATCAATATCAAATCAGGGCACATTATTAGAATTATGCAAATTAGTATATCTTTCGAGTCAAGTTGATTTATTTAACGTGATTAAGGGTTTAGACCTTAACTAGACAAGCTAGGGTTTGACTCCTAACTCCATCCAATCAAGATCACTTGTAAAAGTTATGGATCAATGACAAATCAATGAGTTATTTGTAAATTATTGAAGTACATTTCAAGATTAAGATTAAGTACTAATTATTTAATCAAATTTTTAAGTCTCTTAAGTTTAAATACTAATTTATGCCAAATTTATTAACTAAATGTGCCCAATTACACACAATAGTTCTCTAACATACACCATAATATTATGAAAGCATAAAAATACAAAGTTACATAACATAGAAAGTAATTAAGGCTAATTAAATCCTAAATCAAACCAAAAAGGGATTAGCACTTGATTACAAATTTAAAATACTTAAGTTTCATGCAACTTAGTTATTAAGTTCTATTTGTTCATGCAAGCAATCAAGGACTATAATATTTATAATTGGCACAAAGTATTCAAGCAAATCTTTAGGAGGTTTAGAACATGAGATTTATGATAAATAATAATTTCACATTTAAACTTTACTTCCAAATTCACACAATTCTTAATTTTACTAAATTCAGGTTTGATTTTGTTATATTTTGGCCTCATTATGGTCCTAGAGTCATTAAAATGCAAAAAATCACAAATTTGTGCAATTCCAGACAGTTCTGGGTGCTATGGCGCGCTGCAGCGCACCGTAGCACCTATTGGCCAAGAGCTATGCGCTACAGGGCGCTCTGGTGCACAGTAGCGCTTTTAGGCGATGCAGCAAATTTCAGCGTGATGGCGCGCTGCAGCACTTTCGGGCGTTGCGCCGCGCTACAGCGCACTACAACAGATTTAATTCGAGGAATTGCTTGCTACGACACTCCACTGTGCGCTGCGGCGCTCAACGGTAATTTTGCCTGTGCAAAAATCATAACAGGTCCCCTTTTGCATTCAAATACTCTCAAATTAGGGCACCTCACGTGTGATGCCACATACTAATGGAAAGGTCTTTCTGAGACCCTTACATTTATACCAAAATCAGCATGAATGAATCATTCTAACGAGTAGAAAATGAGTCCCTAGCTACGGGTATAAAAAATTTCACAACTTTTAACAACATTTCATTCATGGAGAAACAAGCTTCAATCAGACTCATTTGAGTTTGATTGAGGCTTGACGATCAAACCTAGACTCCATTAAATAGATACTTAAAATACCATTCACAATTACTTTGATAAATTAGATAGAGAGAGTAGCACAAGTAAGAGTATAGAAAATTGGTACCTTGGCCTTGGAAGAATGGAGGTTGATCTCTGTTAATTCCTTGGGAGCTTGAGGGCTTGAAGGTTCCTTCAGCGGCAAGCACAACAAGTGAAAGGAAGGAGAGGAGGAGCTTTAGCTTGACAACAAAGGATGGAGGGATGGCTGAGGCTCCATTTTAAAGGAGAAGGAGAGCATGGCTCTCCCTTGAGCTCTCCCATCAGCATGGAGGAGAAGGACTTAAAGTAGAAAATGGGGAAGGTAGAGGGGTCCTTTGCTTGCGCTAAGAGAGAAAAAAGGAGGCACCAACCGCAGGGATGGAGCTAGCCATAGTAAAAAAGGAAAAAATGAAAAAATGATTTTAAAAATTAGAATTTAATAATTTCTAATTTACTCAAAATTTCCAATTAAAAATTGGATGAATAAATAAGCTCTGAAAAATCCCAAAAATTCACCCCTAACTAATTTAGGGGTGAAGTGTAACAACTCAAGTTATTACCCTTATCAATTAGTACTAATCTCCATCCTAATGCTGATCTTAAGTGTTAATCAAGTCATTAGGAGTCATTCACTAAGACTACGTCCAAATCCGGGGTCCAACGGATCAAATCTTAATTTTTGGAAAATCTAAAAACCCTGAAAATTGACCTATGTAAATTGACTTCAGATCAAAAATTGGACTTTTCCATTATGCTCACTACCCCAAAATTAGTTATGGGTGATATTCTCTGAGTCAATCGGAAGTCGTTGAAATCTCGACGAAATTTTAATAATATTTAAATACCCTGAAAAATAAGAAAATTAAATACTTGTCAGAATTAAAATCCGACTTCGCCGTTGCGATCCTCACCCTTAAATTAGTCAAGGGTGAAAATTTGGGATTCTTCGGAAAACGTTTAATTTTCTTGAATATTTTAATATATTTAAATTAATTAGAAAATAAGAAAAATAAATCGTCGTCAAAATTAAAATCTGATTTCGTCATTTCGTTCCTAACCCCCAAATTAGTTTGGGGTGAATTTTTGAGATTTTTTGGAGAACGTTCTTAAAATATAATTTTTGAGATTAATTAAATTAATTTTTTAAACTCCAATCTTTGTCTTCTTCCTTCTTCATTGGCTGGGTGGGACCCATAGCCACCCAAACCTGACTGAGCCCCCCTTTTCCTTTAGGCCCCTGCTGTGCTTAGCCTAGTTGTCCCCCTATTTCCTGCCAGCCCCCTTCCCTATCCCATTCATTAGCTGTCCTCTCCCCCATTAAGAGAGTCTTTGGCTCTCAACTCTCCACCCCCTCATTATTGCCTAGCTAAACTCATTCCTCTCTTCCCTTCTTCCCTTCCTTGCTACACCTGCTACTGGAATAAACCTTAGCCCCTTCTTCTTCTTGCTAGCAGTTGAAGAAGAAGAAGAAATGACCTCTCAAGCTCTCAAGCCCTTTATAGGAAATCTGTCATTGTCAACACCAAGGTACTTCCTTTCCCCCATTGAATGTATTCAATGGCTACTCCATTTCACTCTTATGCTTAGTTTGCATCCTTAGAAATCTGTATTTAAGGTATGGAGTTCATTAGAGCTCATTAAGGTTGCGATTTTAGAAAGATAAAGCAATCCTATTTTTCCTCCATTCTGCATATCCAGTCGTTTAACCCCACTGTTTGAATTAATAACTTAATATTTTGGTGCTGCTTTGGGTACCAATGGAAAGGTCTCAAAAAGAGCTTTCCAACGGTATATGGCACCGCACATGAAGTGCTCTAGGTTGAGAGTAATTGAGCCCAAAAGTTGACCAATTGCTGTTTTTGCACAGGAGAAATCACCGCCTAGCACTCCAGCGCGCTACAGCACCCAGACTTGCGAATTTGGGTCCACTACAGCGTGCTGTAGCGCAAAATTCGCTACAGCGTGCTGTAGCGCCTCAGTTTCGAATTAGGGTTCGCTATAATGCACCATAGCGCCTAAGCTACATTTTTGGTCTGCTCCAGCGCGCTGCAGCGCCCCAGTTTTGTGTAGGGACTGCTATAGCACGCCCTAGCACTCAAAATTGCAATTTGGGGTTGCTACAGCGCGCTACGGCACGCTACGATGAGCTACGGAGCCCAGAAAATTCATTTGACCATAACTTGGTCATTCGGACTCCAAATTCAAAATTTTAAAGTGCTAGATAGCTTAGAATTTTAGTACCTACAATAATCTAAAACAATATTTAGGTTTTGAATCCTAGAAAAATAAAAAATAACTAAAATACTCCTAATCATAATTAGGTTATAACTGGACTAATTGAAGTTCAATTTGAGTCTACTCCCAGTTAAAGTACTTAGTGTGATATAGGGAAGCTATAGCCACTGAGTTTGCTAAATTTGGATACCAAATAGAAGAGTTAGCTTTTTGACCCCTCTTAACTTAAAAAATTATCAATTTACCCTTAAAAATTCAAATAAATATAACTAATTCATTAGACCTCAAAAATTAGTGTTTTTGGACTCTATGGAATCCTTAAATAGAAACTAATAGTAAACTATATAAACATTTAGATTTCATTAAGTGAAACTTACTAAAATATCCCTTAGGTCAAAAACCTTAGTTTGAACCTATATGACCCATTTCTTATCCAAATTTGGTGTACTTACCATCTAACTTCATGTTAGATTGTAAGGAATCATTTGGTAATGAGAAATCCTAATTTATAGCTCTAAATCAAAAAGTAGTTTTTTGGACCCTTAAGTAGGGGCAAAATAATCATTTTGCCTATAAATTTAGGTTAAGTATCTTTAACTCCTAGATCACTTTTAGAATAAAACCTAGATCTTATATATTATCCTCTTGGATTATGTGATTAAGCCCAATCCCATGGTGTTTAATCCATAATCTATAGCTTAGAAGATCTTGATCAGATCTTAGATAGAAAGTCTAAATTCATAAAACTATGACATATGATTTATTGATTTAACTTGTAGTTGCATTTGATTAAATTAGATTAGAACTTGATCAGTTCTAATCCTTTTTAACTTATAAGGCCGAGCTTCTAAGTTACACTCGATAATAAAAATTGGAGATCCTGAACTTGTGTAACTTAGAATAGTTAGAATGGTTAAAACTAAAAAACAAATGATATCACCATGCTTAGTAGAGTCCCTTGCTTACTATTTGATTTTTGTGCTAGACATTCCTTGTATTTGTGTGATATTTCCTTAGACATATCATATAAGAATTTGATGCATGAATAAAATTTTAGGAAAATATGGAGACTCCTTAGATTCCTTATGAAAACATTAATCTAAATGATTAAAGATAAAATTGAATGTGTTAGAGCTGTCTCTCAGTTATATATTCTGCCTAGTATCCTTGTTGACGCTAGAAGAAGAATATATTTATATTTTCTGCCTAGTCTCCTTGATGATGCTAGGAGAAAATTTGTTATGTGTTTTCTGCCTATTCCTCCTTGTATGACGCTAGGAGAAAACCCTATATCCTGCCTAGTCTCCTTGATGACGTTAGGAGTATATAGTTTTGCGTCTTAGCCTCCTTGTTGATGCTAAGATCCTTTTAATATCCAGTGGGCTAGATTAGCTCTTTTCTGTATGGCAGTAGTACACGAATGTTCATATATAGCATTGATGTTATGTATATAGCATTTTCATTCAGTCAGCTATTCTCTTATTTTGCTTATATATATTTTAGGATGTTAGATTTATTGCTGCTATTTATATGTATCATTGTTGAGTTTATTCATTTAATTTGTATAATTCTTATGATCACTAGTATATTTAGGATGTAGCATTTTCTTTCAGTACTTATTCAGTTACTTATACTTATATGCCCTGCCTTATTTAGCTTACATTTGAGGCATGTCTTAGCCTCCCTTTTTGCTTAAGTTATAAATGTTGTTTATCGCTTTTTATTTTACTTTGTTATGCTAGTTGCTCCCTTATTTGATATAGTTGTTGCTTAGAATGTGTAAAATGGTGATAATATAAAACACATAAAACTCATCAGCTTAAAATGTACTTAGACAATTATATAACAAGATTTTATCTTTCTTTGGCTGGAGCCCTATATTGTGAAACCGACAATGGCATATTCATATCAGATAGAAGATCAGGTGCCAAAGGAGGTGCCTTATCTAGAGGAGGAGCCTTTAGAGGGAGCTACTGCTTAGTTTCTTATAAGTGAGGATGAGAGGATTTATTTACTTTAATCACTTAAACTTTAATATGATGTAATAATACATATACCCATGAATGTGTGTTTTGGATTACTATATTATTTATTCTGAGTTATATTTAATGCTATTCATATTGTGATTCTTGGATGCCTCTTATTTAAATTGCTTTCGCACTCTGTATGAATTTCTTATAAAGTGACTGAATATTTGATTATGTACTTACTCCTTCTCTTATTAGGTGGATTGTGGATTTCATCATAGTCTAATAATAAGTGAATGGTTAGTCAGAGTAACACTCCACCCCTTAGCTTAATCTTGTGGATTAAGGGGTGAGACGCCCCAGTTGGCATCAGAGAATTCCATAAGGTATCAGATTAGAACTTGTATGCTTCTCTACCTAATGGGAGATTCTTCTGACAATTCAGTCACTATATCAGAAATATTGGAGTCACATCCAAGACACCACAATATCAAATTCAGAATAAGGAGTGTAATACTAGAATTACACAAGTAACTATACAAAGTAAAATCCTAAAATGTAACTACGCAACCTAACTTCTATAAACATACTTAGACATACCAGGATGACGCTTAGGTGGCATCACCAACGATTTGAAGATAGGTGGGGACACGTTGTCCAATTTCATCAACAACACGAGAATTACATAGAAGGAGTGTCAGACCCTGAAGCCCGGATGCTGGATCGACTACTCCAGCAAAGTGTATTTAGGGGATATGATCTCCCCTTTGTAGCTAAGGGATGGCTAAGGAGGGCAGATTTTGTGTTTGAGACTATCAACTGCCTAGATAATGTTAGAATCCCCATTGTATTTCTCCTCCTACATGATAGAGCCAAAGATTAGTGGATATTCACCCTATGAGCACTTACCCATCGACGTGAAGGATTGCGAATAGTAGTCACCTATGAGGACTTTCACCACGCCTTTACCGCCTGATATATCAGATAGATATCTTAGCTTTTATTCATATGCTATATGTATTACCTTACACATCTTTATACCTTAATTTTGAATTAAATAATTATTCTTGCATCGCTTAATCTGGATATCTAGGAATGCTACTATACGAGCATGACAGGATACGACCTTTTCGCCCACTTTAAAGACAGGTGGGAGTTCGACGTATACTTAGCAAAAAGATATGTGAGAGAAGTTGTAACAACCCAGGTTGTTACTAGGGTTACTTAAGTTTAATTTAAGTCTTAATTGAGGTTCTAGTTCACTAATTAAGTCAATCAGTACTCATCTCTAAAATCTAGGTCAAACCTAAAGTCAATTAGGTCAAAATCTGGATTTCTGGAAAATCCTAAAACTCTAGAAATTGACTTTTTATTTTGACCTCAAAATGAAAATCTGATTTTGCCATTGCGTTCACCACCCCCAAATTAGCTAGGGGTGAATTTTGAAGGCATTTGGAAGTCGTTGGATTTTCGACAAATATTTTTATATTATTTAGATATCCTGAAAAATCAAATAAATAAATACTCGTCGAAACAAAAATCCGTTTGCGTCATTGCGTTCCTCACCCCTCGATTTGCTAGGGGTGATTTATTGGAAATTTTTGGAAAGCTCCTAATAATGTAATTCTAATTAATTAAATAAATGAAATTGTTAAATTAATAATATTATTTAATTTTATATTAACGGCGTCGTCAACTATGGATTAACGTCGTCGCTCTAAATCGGCCAGCGCCGTTTGATCTGACGGTCCTCGCGGACCGTCCGATCGAGGGATCAGACGGTCGTGAGACCGTCTCCATCGTGAGGGCGCTAACAGCAGCGCGTGTCCCTCTTGTGGACACGCGGGACCTCGGGAGCCTCCGCGCATGCTTCAACCGCCTTAGAGCACTGCTGTAGAGTCCCTTTAAGACCCCCACTCCTCTCCTTCAATCGGTTTCACCATTTTTGAGCGGATCAAGGTGCGAGTCGAATCCTACTCTTTGGCAACAACAAACCCTAAGACCTACCGTGATCCTAAGGGTACTTCCTACCCTTCCTATCCTTTACTTAAGCATTCTTGCAAATCATCTTTAATTGATCCTAAAGACAAAGCCTCGGTCGATCGAACTTCGATCGATCGATCAAAAATCGCATAACCCTAATTTTCGCTGAAAAAGACGAAGCGTCCTCCACGAGCAAACCGGCCAGCTGCGACCGGTTCAAACCCCTCCGTCTGCTGTCCGGTCCGGTTCTCGTAAAGTCAAGCCGGGCCATGTGTCGCATATCTGTAGATCGAGGGCCCACCGGCAGACTTCAGCAAATCGCGTGGCGACACGCGTCTGAGGAGTCGTCAGCGCTGTCTCCGTCTGCTCGGGTGGGGCCCGCCAGCCAAGCCTCGGCGAATCACCGCTCGCCACATCATTTCTGTGGGGCCCGCTTCCGTCTCATCCTGCAGATAAAATAATAAAATAAAATTTTGATGAAATAATACATATAATTAGTATAAATCATATAATACTTCTATATATATATATATATATTATCCTACCTAAAGTTACATGAATATATATGTATATATACTTATATGTATATGTATATACACAAACAGAAAAATGAATATAATTAATTAATAAATATAACATTGTATTAATTAAATTAGATAAGTACACTTAACAGTGAATAGATTTTAGATAACATTATCTAATAAATATATAATTATAATTAATATGATTAATGCCTAAACTTTAAATAAACATAACGTAATAAATATAACTCCAAATTATATAAATAAATATACCAAATTTATTAGAAAAACATAAGGAATTTAATCATGTTATTTATTTTGCTATAGGACTTATATTTTGCATAGGATATTTAGGGGTGTTAATTAAATTCAAATTATTGTCACAAAAATTCAATTAACCATAACTTTGCAATCTTTAATCTAAATATACCCAATATGGGTCTCAAAATACTCAAAAAACCCTAAAGATTAATCTAGTAGTGTCCATTTTACTATTTGGATTAAAATTTGACTAATCACATTTAGGACCTAACCCTAATTAGGTTAACTAACCCTAGAACTTCAATTGACCATGAGTTGGTCAATTCAGCTCCAAATTAGGTGATCCAAATATCCATTTAGATCAAAAGAACCTAATTTACAATAATATGCAAAAATATTTATAATCCAACAGTTAGATTTGCAAATCGACCCTAATTACTCTAAATCTTGATTAGTAAAGATTAGCAAATTTAATAATCCAAATTATACAAATTAAATTTCAGAGAACCCCTAGAACTTATTAGAACCTAAATGTAAGGTTGGATTAGTAAATTGGTGATTAATTTCACTAATCACTCACTAAACACCCTAAACCTTAATTAGGCCATAACTTAGCCAAATGGAGTCCAAATTGAGCCTACCACTAGTCATTAGAATCAATGGAACAATTGTGACATATAGCCACTAAAATTATTCAATTTGGACACCAAATGACAAAGTTAGGAAATTTGATCTTAATTAAGAACCCTTAATTATCATTTAAATCCTAGAACTTGTATTGGCTATAACTTAGCCAATACACATCAGAATTCAATAATTTTAGGTTCTATGAAAACCTTAGGGCATAACCTACAGTAAACTAACATAAAATTTAGGTGTCATTAAGGTAAAATTTCTAAATTACCCTTATAGGTTAAATTCCTTAATTTGATCTTATAAGGCTTAATTCTTAACGGCAATTAATGAACTTACTGTCTAAACTCATATTAGACAGTAAGTATTCATTCCACTTTATTAAAATCTAGAATATAGCCCTAATTCACAAAGATAAGATTTAGACCCTTAAGTAGGTGCAAAATAATCTTTTTGTCCAAAATTAGGGTTTAATTAAATTAAGACCTGATTTCATCTCTAAATCCTAATAATTAGTAATTAAAATGATTTAGACCTTATTTAGATAATTCTAAGTCTCAAATTATAAATTTGACGAAAATCTGAAGTTAAGTCTTAAAGTAAAACTTAAGTGATATATGAGAGATCTTTCATTTCCTTTGAACTTCTTAGATCATCCTTTAGGTCTTATAACTTTAGTTAGGATGTGTGTCTGAGTGATATTCTTAGATTTAAGAACTTTAAATTCCTAAGATTAGGAATAGATCTTAGATTAAAATTCATCTAATGAGTAAAGTGGGTTACTCATTAAGGTGAAACCTTGATCTTACTAGTTTATTAGATGTTTCATAGTTTATTAAATGATTATTTGATCTTTTAATCTTAGAATTAGGTTTAGAAATCTATCCTATTAAATTTGACTTAATTCAATAGAATTTTCCTTAACCTTAAATCAGTGAGATGGGATTAAACCTTAGTCCTTAAGATGACCCTTGTGATTAAGTAATTGAACTTCATTCTTTGGAGTTTGATTCTTAATCCTTTCAATCTTAATTTGGCTAATCAAGATTTAGGTTGGGATTTATAAAATACTAAATTAGGATGATTGATTTACTTATTTAACTTTGTAGATGACTTTGATTCAGTTATAATTAGGATATGACTAATCCTAATTATGTTTAACTTATAGGTTCATAATTCTAAGTTACAGATAGTGTAGAAATTGAGAATTCTGAATCTTATGTAACTTAGAATAAATAGAATGATTAAATTAGAAAACAGGTGATATCACAAAGCTTGTGTAGTACTATTTATTTCCTTGATTTGAATTGCTATGCTTCCCTTATTGTTTGAGCCTTTTATACTTTTGGACATACTTAACATTAATACTTGATACATACTTTATAATATACTTTGAATTACATTCACAAAACATTTGCATAATTTTAAAAAGAAAACATAAATAAAACAAACAACATTATATTTGTGGTTTATATTTTACTTAGCCTGCCACTTAGTATGACTTTACTTTAGGACAGCTTTTGCCTAGGAAATTTCCCCTATAGTATGTTACTTTGGCATTAGGATGTTTCTCCTATATGCTCTTTAGATACTTTGTAGATTTTACTTTAGGATCTGGGATGTTTCTCCTAGATGCCTCTTTGGTGGACATTATTTTAATCTGGGATGTTTCTCCTAGATTATCAGATGAACTTTACTTTTTGGCAGACTAAGTAAGAGTATCTCACACGTACAGTACTCTAATCTACATTACTAACATTTATTTTTTAGTCACTTTACAGTTACTTTACATGTTTTCTTTACACTTCAGACTTACTTTACTTTACCATTTCAGCATTTTTTTCTTTCATATTTTTCATTTTTTGCAGTTCCTTTACATTTCAGAACTTTCTGTATGTCAGCTATTTTACTTACTTGAGAGCATGTTAAGATGCTAATCTTTATATTTTTAGTACAGTGCTTTTACTTATACTATAACTGGCATGTTAGTTTGATCATATTCCTTAGGGCTTTTCTTTGTACTTAATAGATTTGCACTTGTACTTTACTTATCTTGTATTGCAGCCTGAGTTGAGGTATGTTTCTACCTCATAATTTGTTCTTCCTTTCTTGTCGCTTTACCACTATGTTATGCTTAATTCCAGTTGTGATATCATTAAAATACATTAAAATTCATTACCTTAAAATGTACTTAGACATTTTGTCTAACAAGATTTTTCTTTTGTTGGCTGGGGCCCTACTATTATGAAACTGATAATGGTAGATTCTGAGCTTTTTGAGGAGATTGAGCCTACAGAGGAGCAGATCTAGGAGGAGGTTCAGACTACTGAGGGACCTTAGTCTAGACTTTACTTTTACTTTGTGAGGATGAGAGAATCTTACATTATAGTTCTTGAAACTTTAAATATTTGTAATAATACAGGACTAAATTGTGCTTTACTTTCCCGCATTGTATATATTCTGAGTTGGATGTCTTTATTTTATAGTATGGATGATTACTTCAGTTGACACTTTTCTTCCGCACTCTGATACTCATTAAGTGATTGTTAATCTTTACCTTATTATGAAAAGTACATCTTTTCCTTAAGATTATATTGGAGTCTTAAATTTCAACCTAATATTAAGTATAAGATGTGCTTAGTGACGACCACTCCTTAAGCCTTATGCTTAGAAGGGGCGGCCGCCACAGAAGTTCTAGAGGTCTTCCCAGCAGGAGCCAGTGTATTGGAGAGGATGTTAGAAGATGCTGTGTATCAGGGACTGGACTTCCCCATCCTATCTAAGGAATCGTTACGAAGGGTGACCAAAGTGTTCAACAAGCTGGAATGCCCAGATTGCGTTTGACTCTTGACATCATCGACATACTCCTCCAAGATTACGCGAAGGAGTGGTGGGCTCATAAAGTGTGGGTGTTCGAACATAGATCTGCCCGCCGCCGTCGAGAGATAACATACACAGACTTTTCCTAAGCTTTCACTGAATAATACATAGGATAGACTCTATATTTTCTCAATGTCTTTCATTTGTATTTTATCTATCACTTTCAGTGGTGTGTTTTCATCTTCCATCTTTGACTAATAAAAGAGCTAAAATGTTATGCCCTTCGATTTTCTGAACTTCTGAATGTGTGATTGTTTAAAACTCAGATTCTATCAAGAGATAATGAATCCAGGATAGAGCCCCTCCCCTGCTCCCTCCATCTCCTCATCCAGTGAAGTAAGCGCCTTGTTGGAGGCAGTATGGATGATGGTGGAGTCCCACCAGCAATAAATGAAATTCAGCCAAAAACAGGCTAGGAAGGCCGCAAAAGCACAAGCCAAGCAGGCCGAACGAATGGAACAGCTTCTGGTGTCCCATATAAGCCAGAACCGCACAACGATGGAAGCTGCCCCAATGCTGCAATACTCCCATCAGCACTACATTCAGTCCACAGACGGACTGCTACATAACTTCCTCCATCTGAGACCCCCCACATTCAACGAAAGTCTATCCGCAGTGGACACGGAGGATTGGCTGAGGATGGTGGAGAATAATCTAATGAGCATCAAATGCCCTAATACGGAAGTGATCCGACTGGTCACTCACCTACTCCAAGGCAAAGCGGAGTATTGGTGGAGCCATATCCGTACTACACACTTTGCCGACATCCGTTTGGAAGAAATCTCGTACGAAGAGTTTGAGGAAGTGTTTCGCGTTGAGTACATTCTGTTATCCGAGCGCCACAATATGGCAGAAGAATTCCTCAAATTGCAGCAGGGAAATCGCACGGTGGTTGCGTACGACACAGAGTTCAAGAGGCTTGCCAGATTCTCCATAAACCTGGTGCCCACCGAATCAGACAGGTGCCACCATTTCTAGAGCGGTCTTCGACCCTTCATCCAGGCTCAGGTCATGCCATTTTGCATGACCAACTACCGGGAGTTGTTTGAGACTGCCAAAGTAATAGAGAGGCACCAACAGCGAGAAGCCAAGAGGCTCGTCGACTCTGCAGCGCACCGATAGGATAACCCAAAAAGGGCTAAGGTTTATCAAATCGAGGCAGAAGCCCCTGCTACTGATCCTTTCAATGGCTGTACGAAGCCGCATCCTTACAATAGGTGCTTCCACGGTCAACGAGTATGCTTAACCTGTGGTAGACCAGGGCACGATTACACTCAGTGCCACATGACCGATACAATTGATGGTGAGCCAATCAAGCGCGTGCAAGGCCAGCCAGCATTTGATATTTACCAAAGAGCTTCTACTGCTGCAATAGCACACCCAGCACTACCACCTCCTGCTCCACAATGTGAGGCATCTCCTACCTCCCATCCTGGAACATCAAGGCCACCCTTCAGGCAGCCTTACAACAGTAGGCCTGCTGGCCAAGCTCGAGTGTACACCCTCACGCCAACTGAGGCCACAGAAGATAACCATGTGGTGTTAAGTACACATTTCTAAACCCACTTATTACCCAATATTTCTTATTTAAAAGTAGCATGTAAATTACCACATTTGTAATTAGATACAATCCTTATAAACAATAGATCCTACAACATTTTGTTCAATACTAGAGCCAATCACTCTTTCATCTCTGAGAGCTGAACTAGATCTCTTAATATACCAATGCATTGTTTAGCCAACCATTTGATTGTAGGGTTACCATCAGGGACTCAACTACCTGCCCACCAATTCTACAAAATTCAAATTCCTATCGGAGACAAGGCATTCGAGGCTAAGTTAGTAGTGCTACCCCTAGCCAATTTTGATGTTATATTAGGAATGAACTGGCTAAGTCAACACCATGCTACCATTAACTGCTATAAGAAGAAGATTACTCTGGGTGATGGCAAGCAAGCTAAGTCATTCATTGGGGATCTCAGTACAAGAGCCTCTCTGATCAATGCCATCAAAGCTAAGAGGTTGGTGAGTAAAGGATGTGAAGCGTTCCTAGTGACTATACTGGAAAACAAGAAAGAAGATACCCCTCTATCCAAGAATCCCATTATTTGCGAGTTCACCGATGTTTTCCTAGAAGACCTACACGGTCTTCCGCCTGCACGGGAAGTTGAGTTTGCAATTGACACCATTCCCGATACCCAGCCAATCTTGAAGGCACCCTACCGCATGGCACCAAAGGAAGTGCAGGAATTGAACAAGCAGTTGCAAGAACTATTTGTGGGGCCCCCCGTACTGACAACAAGGAAGTACGGTGCTCCAACTATGGCAAATCCTAACTTAAGTGAGGTTAGGTAAACCCAACCTGCCTTAAGTCAAAGACTTGTCACCAAGTACTATAACATCATCAATATACAACTATCAAAGTGGCAGAAGCAATGAATAATAGAGTAACATCCATAAGCATATATAGTAGGAAAAGAGAATGCAATATAGTAACTCATCACCATACAAAAATGAAATACATCTAGAATTAATTATTACAAATTGAAGTGTAAAGAGAATGAAAAATGTCTCTCAATCTCACTGAAATAAAAATACAATATCTGTAAAATACCAAAATTTCAGTCTCAAATTATTTATTAATATTTAAATAAATTCTGATTTCAGATTAAAGATCTGACTCCGCCATTGCGTTCACCACCCCCAAATTAGCTAGGGGTGAAGTTTTGAACGCATTTGGAAGTCATTAAATTTTCGACGAATATTTTAATATTATTTAAATACTCGAAAATTCGAGTAATTAAATACTCGTCGGATCGAAAATCTGAGTGCGCCGTTGTGTTCAGAAGACCTCAATTAGCTAGGATTGGTTTTTCTTTTTTTTTTTAAATTTTTGAGGTATATTACAATATAAATTTAATAAATGGAAAATTCTAAATTAAACAAATATATATAAATACATATAATATATCTTTCATTATCTAAATCAACAAAACCCTAATTCCTCTACCCTAATCCCTCAACACGGCTAACGCATGTTACGCACGCAATCCTCTCGGTCCCGAGAGCCGCTCCTTCGGCTCGAGGAGGATGACGCATGCCACTCGCCGCTGCCCTCGCCAATGGGAGGGCTAGCAGAGAGTAAGCTGCCATCCTTATCTCACTCGCACCCATGCCGATCCCTCTACTTATCAACTCATTCTCATGCTCTCGGAGGGGGGATCGTCCGAAGGTAAGGCAGTGAAGAGGACAACAAACCACCTCTTCAAGCCGATCTTGCTTCTCCGTTTGGCGCAGCCTCCCTAGCCGAGTCCTCCATCTTCACCGAGCCTCCATTCATCCGGATGCTCTTCTAGCCAAAACCTCTCCACTCACCGAAACCATCTCCGGTTCGTCAAGTCTCTTCTAGCCGAGTAAAGAAGCAAGGTACTTTCGTTTTGATTCTTACTCTATGTATATCATGTCCTTTACATAATACTTTTGTTACCAATCAATCCTAATGTTAAATCTTAGACTAATTAAATTGATTCGAATTTTTGGAGCATAATAAGGAGTAATATACTTTGGGTTAGATTTAATCTGAATTTGGAAAATTTATAAAGAGAATCGAATGATTCTTTATTTTGTTCTCATCCATCTTAACATCCTCATTTCCACAACAATATTTTTTTTTGTATGATTTAACAATGATAATTGATCTTCTTACTTCTCTTGATAACATGATATTCAATTTAATAATTTTGGTATTATAATTTAATTATGATTAGCTGTACCGGATTTTATTTTAACCTCGTTACTAGTTTTATCTGAAATATCATGTATTTAAGCACCTCCTTGAAGTTTCATATAAGAATATCAATAATTTGAACAATATGGACTCTCAGAGCATAATCATGATTTATTCAACTTGAAACCTGAATCATTAGATGATCACTCTTTCATTTGAATGCATGTAACTGTTTCATTATACAAGTTCTTAATTAATTCATTATAGACCATACAAATTCCTATGCTATCCAATTCTTTTGAAAGGAATTTTATGAAATCAAATGCTTCCATTCAAGTTCAACTACGTTTAAATGCTGATACTACTTATTCTTATGATGATCAAATGCTTATACTTCAGTCTTAAATGATAATGTTAAATGCTGAAAAAGAATGATACTATATTTTACATAAATACAGCTGTCATTAAATTCAGTATAATTTCAGTTACTTTAATTAGGTTGAAGTAAACAAAAATTATCTCTTATAAATGAAATTATAAATTGCCATCTATGATAAAGTATCAAAAGCTGCTCTTTCTTTATGGAGAAATGTCATTATTTTCTTTCATTACAAACATAAGCTGATTATGTACTATAAGTTTTAATGATGCTAAACAATTATTTTAGAAAATTTGAATTTGCTACCATGTTATATCTAAAAGGAAATCAATGAAACATTAAGTGCTTCAATATGGCTATAAATTGTAATAAGAGATCATGAGCTGCAATGTAAATTCAGTATGAATCAAATGTCATCATGAATCAATTGCTGCCATGAGGTTTAAGTAATGCTACGTACCATTTAATAACTCGAATGCTGCAAATTATTTCCTAATTAAAGATCAAATTGATCTTAAGTGATTCAAAGCTGCCATATACATTCAGGAATCTCGATGCTGCTATATATTTGTATCTAAATGCCACCTAGTTATGAGAATAATTATGGTCATCCAATTGAAAGATCCAAATGCTGCCAATGGATTATTTAAGGATCAATGTTATTATTCTTTTAAAAATCATTTGCTGTCATATAAGAATCGTATCTGGCCATTAAATGAATGTGTGATAGATGGGATAGGAGGATAAATGTTGTCATCATATGCTACCATCTTATGAGTTTAAATACTTTCATTTATGGTTAAATGTTGTTACATTTTCATATTAAAAATGCTGCCATCTCCTTTAAGATAAAACATATGTTGCTATTATTTCTAAGATTTAATCAATTATATCATATGGAAATCAAATACTTTACTTAGACTGCATAATATGCGTCGGGCTTAAACTCTAATGTTTCATTTATTAATGTTTAATAATAAGAGTCAAATACGGCCATTTATCCTTTAAGATTACATGTTTATGCTGAATTTAGATTATGAATGCAATCATTAGAAGTATAAGTTACTATAAGATCAAATGTTCAATGCTGCAATTATTTTAATGAGATCTAAATTGTGGTTATTTAACTTCAATAAACCAAAATGTTGCTATCTTATAATTTCAAATGCTTTCATTTTAAGTTCATTTACAGTTAGGGGCTATTATATTATAAATGTTGTCATATATTTAAAACATCATATGCTGCTGTTGAAATTAAATAAATTTGGTTTTTACATTTACAAACTAACCTTAAATGATATTATTCCTTGCAGGTTGTGAAATAGAAATAATACAAGCATTAGACACTATGTGTAAAAATCACATATTGCTGATTTTAGTCAGCATCTCTTTTTATTTGATGTTTAATACAGGAATTTGTTATTAAACTACTTAGTTTGATTTTATGTATTTGAAGTTACAGTAGAATTAGAAATGAGCAATCCTGTAAAAAGGATTGAACTCTATTTTAGAACTGGAATTAAACTTTATAGTAGAACTGGAAATGAGCAGTCCTGTAAAAAGGACTGAACTCTATATTTAGAATTGGAGATTGATTGTGAAAATGGAAAATTTGAACAAAAACAAAGGAGACTCTGCCAAAATTTTTGAAAATTTTAGAACTTAGAAAATTTATAGGAAATATAGATGTTTTCTCATATTTCTAAAAATTTCATATAAATTGTCTTTTTATTTGAAAATATTAGTCATAAAAATAATTAATTAGATAAATCCAAATATCAAATATCATAAAAATCTATTATTACAAATCATGAAGCATTAAATTAATAACTTAAACTACTTTTGGCAGATCAAACAAATTAAATTGGTTGATTTTATCAAAATAATCAGGTACGCAAATCTACTTATAAGTTTCATTTCAGTATTCTTATATTTGAGCCATTTTCCATTTGAATATTATTTACACTGCTTACCGCTTTATAATCTGCAAAAAGAATGATATCGAATAGCATGTAACAAAAAGATGAAACAATGAATATATTATTGTGGTGTTTGTCTTTGGAGGGTGGAATGCAACACTGAGAATCTGTACAGATTGGGCCAGCTAGCAGCCCCTGGGAGTTATATGGAGGGATTTAGCCTCTTGTAGGAAGTAGGCAAATCCAGAGGAAAGACACACCAAGAATTATTATTTGAGTAAGCTACCGACGGGTGGCGAGATAAGCTTCCTACAGGTTATGCCTATAGGTTTACCCATTTGGGCTCAGGAGTCTCCGGACTCGCCTTATTGTTATAAGTGCTTTTGATAAAATTTATTTTATATATGTTAATTTTCACAGCTATTTTGTAGGGCAGAAATTGCATTTGGAAATTACTTACTTTATTTACAGTCTTTCAGTCATTTTCATATGTGATTCATACCTATTATAGGATGCTAGATTTATTCTTATAAGAACAATTTGCGTACTCCTACCTAACTGGTAAACTGAAAATTTTTTTCAGGTTTTGATAATTAACTTAGAAGGTCTGCCAAATTAAAAGAAGAAGAATTTAAAGAAGTAGAAGAATGTAGATATTTCATTTCTTATTTTGTAAAAATTCAAAATTGTTGTAACTTTTTATATATGTTTTGGCTCTAGTATAAAAGGACTGTAAATTATTATTTTATTTTATTATGTCCTTTTTGAATCATAAAGATGTATATATTTTCAAATGAGATGAATTGTTCTTTAAAGACTCTGGAACTTCGATTCCCCGGTCGCCACAATATCTATCTAAACAGCAGCAGCACGATCCTCCTCCTGAACCTGCTCCTCCTCTGCGACGCTACCCACGTACACGTCTGAATCTGATATTTGTCGGTATCACAAATGCCAGGGCCCCAGCTAACAAAATAAAAATGTTACAGTTAGACAATTATCTAAGTACATTTTAGGCTATTTTGATGAACTGAACATTTTAAAGATATCACATTTTAATTTAACTAAACATGCAAACAGTAAAGGGTGCAACAAGCTATGAAAGAAACGGGTAACTATAAACTATCCATTTATAGCCAGCAACTAGTATGGAGAACATACAATGCAAAATAAATAAGGTGAGGCTAAAAGCTAAAAGAAATAACAACTACAATACAATTCTGAACCTAACATGCTTTATGATCAGATTAACACATGCTGAGTGTATAAAAAAATACACAAGTACTGAAAATATGTAATTCTAACATCCTAAACATGCTAGAATATATATAAGTAAGCTATATGAGTATACATACAACATGCTAGTTAAGAACAGAAAAAGAAAAGAAAAGCCACTGAGACATATGGCAAAAGCAAAGCAATCTATGAAATATAAAACCACTGAGACATGTGGCGAAGCGAGCAAGTACTGAAAATAAGGCCACTGAAGCATGTGGCAAAGCAAAATATAAAACAATACTGAACATTCCAGCTAAAGCAACAATAAGCCTAAGACATAGTACTGACATACCAGCCAATAGGCCATATAGGGCCTCCAATACTGAAATAATAATTAATATCCAGCTAATAGGCCATCCCAATCCTCTAGGCCTGGGTCAATCCTACACAATACTATTACTGAAGAGGCAAACTACACTAGACATATTCTACCAACTGCAAACACTACCATAATTGAATATTATGCAATTCAAATACTAACTTAGGATGTATCATTCATATCCTAAGTTCTCCTATTATGCTCAAGGAATAAGGCTCAATATCCAAGGTATGCAAAGCAATCTAGTCAAAGTAAGCAAGAGACTCAATCTAGACTTATGTGATATCTAATGTTATCTAATTGTCAAATCTAACTACTCTGAGAAGGTACAAGTTTAGGATCTCCAATATTCAGCTATTGAGTAGAATCTCAGATTTACGTCCTTAAAGTTAATATTAGAACTTAACAAGTTCTAATCTAAAATCATGTGATGACTATATGGTTTAAGTAAGGAAATCAATGACCTAATTTATTAATATTTTACTCTCTGACTCAAATCTTGATTAAGTAAATCAAGATTTAAGGATTTAGAACTTAAACCCTATGTTGAGTTCAAATCCTAAATCTAAGGTAATATCCTAACTAGGATCTAGCGTTCACACTTATTACCCAAATTAAAGGTAAAGGATCCTATAAGCTGAAAGATCCAGGAACTAAAAACTTAGTGAAAGGCTATTCTACTGATTATAAGATAAAGCAATCGATTATAAACTTGAGAATCTAAGATCTATATTTAACCTTCAAGATAATTTCATTATCTTATAGATTGAATCATCCTATACCCACATGGAAGGTTTCAAAGGATTAAACAATAAATCATTTAAATAATTTCAATTGGAGTTGGTTTAATTCCAAATTGAAGATATAAGTCTAAGATTTAAGATCTAAAGATTTGAAGTTTGATTACTTTAGACTTTAAACTAGATTTTTAACTTAAGAGTTTCCAACTGTGTTTTTTTTAGGATTTAAGTTTATAATTTCACTATATTGAACCTATTAAGGTTGTAATTGACAATTTTAGGTATTGGACTAAGCATTTACACATTTTGGCCTTTTTAAGGCTACTTAAGATATAAGAGTCTTAATTAAGGCTTAATTGAAGATTTCAAAATTTTAGTATGAATATTATTACTATCATTAGTCTAAGGATTCAATAGAATTTTACTAAGCTGGTTAAGGGAAATTTACTGAATTTTCCAAAGTTTTAAGGGCAATTAAGCATATTTGGTCAAATGACCAAAATGCCCCCACTTAAGCTAAAAATTGGGATCTTAGGGTTTACTTATCCAAATTAATCCAAATCTATTTTAATATGTTTCATATTGATTAATAAGGTAGGAAATGCATTCATCATGGGTTTTGGCCACTTAATTAAACTAATTAGCACTAATCACTTATTTAAGTCCATTTTAGGGATTAGTAAATTTAGGGCATTTTAGGGCAATCCAACCTTACCTAAAGGCTCTAGTGTGCTTAGGGTAGCATTAGGAATAATGTTTACTAAAATCAAAGGCTTAATTAGGGTTAATTTTGCTAATCCCTACTTAGGGTGATTAATGAGTGATTAAGAGAAATTAATATCCAAAATTGATTTTAAGGGTCTAATATTGTTCTCTATGGTCCAAGGAGAAATCAGAGCCCTTAATTTCCATATCTGGGTATATAACTAATTTTATATGATTTAAATAAAGTCAGCAAAGGGTTGGGCAATTATTGTTAAATCCAGCCATTGGATCTGAAATTTTATTTTATATTTAGGTTCTTTGTATTTTTCTGATTCAAATAGTATATTGGATCATGCCATTTGGATTTGTATAGCCAAAGTTATTCAATTAATTTAATCTGAATGTTTATTTAAATTGGAACTATAGGGTTTAATTATTTAAATGCATAACCATTAAAAATGTCATTCAATAAATATTAATTAGGCGCGGCCCAAAATCAGAACCTCGCGGGTCATGGGTCGGCCCAGCCCAGGGCCCACAACTTCGTCTCCTTCCTCTCGACGGGTCCCGACTCAACTGAGCTTTAGCGCCAAAATTCTCGGCGCTCCGGGGACGACAGAGGCTCAACTCGATCCCTACACGTTCAGGGAGTCAAGATGCATCGATTGAACCAAGGACACCCATCTGGATCTCTCTGGATCGACGGGGTGCTACTCGACCGAGACGCCTTCGATACGGGTGTCTCAGGCTGACTGTGAGGGGCCAATTCTCCTCACAGAGGCCTCGATTCGATCGGGGTTCAATCCCTACACGTTCAGAGAGTCGAGACGCGTCGAACCCCCAACCTATCTTAACCTGAGGTGTAGCCAATCGCTGGGTCCTTACTCGGACTCAACCATTGTCTTGGTTGCTAGCTCAGTTGATCGATACGATCGACTCGAGCTAGCTTAGCCCCAGGCGACAATCATCATGGGTTTCCTAGTTGGCTAAGGTGCTCTAGACGACATCCAAGGCTCAATCCAGAAGACAAAATGGAAATGAGTTAAGAAATTTCAATGGAGGAAGGCTGTACCTCAAGTCCGGTTGTAGGCTTAGCCGAAGGGAGTTGAGGTGCTCCTGAGCTTCCTGGAGGATGGACGAATGTGCACAGGGGGTCTGAACACCAGACGGGCCCTCTATCAACGGTTCAAGCTTCTGAAATTTTTGAGATTCGCCGGGGAAGACGGGACTCCAACAGAGCTTCAGCCAGGCAATTGGGGATTCACAGTGCGCAAAGAGACTCACTGTGAAATCCCAGAGGCATTTATAGGCTCCAGGAGGTCTTAGGTATGGAGACCATGGCTCGGGCTTGGGAATCGGCTCGGCCCGAGGCTTCTCCCAATTTCTGCAATTGGGAGGGTCCATGTAACAACCCAGGTTGTTACCTTGATCAATTAGGACTAATCTTGGTCTAAAGATTAATCATAAGTGCTAATCAGGTCAATTGGAGTCAACCTCTAAGACCTAGTCCAAATCAGGAGTCAAACGGATCGAATCCTGATTTTTGGAAATCTAGAAACCTTAGAATTTGACCTATCTAAATTGACCTCTGAACAAAAAATGGACATCGTCATTGCATTCATTAACCCCAAATCAGCTAGGGGTGAAGTTTTCGTGTCAATCGGGAGTCGTCAAAATTTTGGCAAATATTTTAATAATATTAAAATGCCTCGAAATTTGGGAAACTTAAATACTCGTCGGATCAAAAATTTGACCTCGTCGTCGCGTTCCTCACCCCTCAATTAGCTAGGGGTGGATATTTGGAATATTTCTTAGAGCCATTTAATTATTCATAATTTATTAAATTTAATTAGGAATTTAAATTAAATTTATTTAATAATTAATATTATTTATAAATTTAATTCGGTGGTGCCGTCAGAAGTCCAACGTCGTCAGCCATTTTAGGGCACACCGTCAGGATTGCCGTCTGGATCCGACGGCAGAATCAGAGCCGTCCGATCCAGGATCGGACAGTGCTCGCGTCGTCACCCTCCTCGAGGGCTCCGCCCCTCAGGCGAGCGCCACGCGGCGTCCAGCCTCCAGCCGAGGCCAATCGGCGACCCTCCTCTCCTCGGCCAC
This sequence comes from Gastrodia elata, assembly GCA_016760335.1. Taxonomy (NCBI): domain Eukaryota; kingdom Viridiplantae; phylum Streptophyta; class Magnoliopsida; order Asparagales; family Orchidaceae; genus Gastrodia; species Gastrodia elata. Next base: position 62,612,370 of record CM028670.1, on the reverse strand, counting down.
TCCGTCCCGAGGGTCCCTAAAGCTCCCTTCATCGCCTAAGGTTGCCCGGTGTGTCGAACCTTCGCAACCGGTGACCCGTCTCGAACCCTAAGACCCTCTCAACCGCTGGTTTCAGGTACCCCATTATCCCATTCCTTCATTCGATCGAATAATTGTTGTCAAATTTCGCAATATTGCATCGTCTTCTTCCAATCTATCGGACCCGATCGTAGTTGATCGGGTCCGATCGCGCCGGATTTAGATCGGGTGCCTGCGGCGCCTGTCACGCGAGGCCGAACCCTACCCATTAGGGTTGGATTTTTCTCGCGGCCTCGTGTGTCGTGGGGCTCCACTCCACCGTTAATGCAACGGTCCTTCCGAGGCCGACCTCTGGCCGTGCTGGATGAGCCCTACCGTCGCCGGTGGTGGCGCGAACCCGGAGCCCTAGTTCCCCTGCTCGGGTCGCAGCGAGGAAGCCGAAGAGACGGCCTCTTCGGGTCGACCCGGGCCCAGCCCGCGTCCTCTCGGACGCGCGCGTGCGTCGCCACGCGGCGGCATCTGCCACGTGTGGCGGGCCCCACCGGTACCCGCGCGTCAGCGGGTGGGCCCCGCCCGCAGGGGCGAGCCCAATCCTGGGCTGCCACGTGTCCTGGCGGGCCCCGCGCCCTCTGCCTCGGCCAATGGCAGCCCGCCACGTGACCATGGCGGGTCCCACCGCCATAATTGATGCAGAGAAATATTTATAAATAAATATAAATGTATATATACTTATATTCAGGAACTTTAGCTATATATATACATATATATATATATATATATATATATATATATATATATTAGGTTAGTTTAACTGATTAGTGTTAAATTAGGATTAGTAGTTAGGTCAGTATATTTAATTGCTGTTAATTAATTAGTTAATTATTATTATACAGTAAAGCTATAGTTAATTATTCTTAATTAAATATTAGCAGATAATTAAGATAATTATTAAACAGTAAATTAACTTATTAATTAATTTTAATCTTAAGATTAATAATTATGAATAAATAATTAGTAAATAATAATTAACTTAACCTTAATTAAACAGTAATAAAAATAATATTATAATAATAGATTAGCTAATAATTAATAATTAATTAATTAATTATTACATACAGAATAATATAATTAGAATATTTAAAAAAAATAGATTAATTATTAATTAATTAATAGTTAATATTAATTAATCACATATTAATTATTAATTAATTACAGAATAATTAAGGGATTAATAATTACAAAAAAATACATGACTTTAGAGATGAATAGTAATTTAATACAATTTGAATAAATGAATAGTAAAATAATACAAATTGTATTTTTGAATAGTAAAACATAGAAGTTTAATAATTTTTTGTAGGATGATCCAAATATGGCCAATATAGGTCTCAAAATACATAGAAAAATAAATAGAACCAAAGGGTGCAATGCAGAATTTAGTTTCGGGATGCGTATAACGAAGTAGCATTTTAGGACCTCTTTAGGACCCCATAACTTTTGACCCAGTTGTCAGAGCATAGTCAATATGGGTCTTAAAATACTCAGGAGAACAGCCCCATCACCGCAGTAGTATTAGTTTTTTTATTTGGATAATAGGATAAAAAATCAACCCTATAATTTAGGGTTGACTTTAGTGAAAAAAGACCAAATTACCCTTAGAATTCAAATGACTATAACTAGGTCAATTTAACTCCGAATTCAAAAATTCAAGATGCTAACTAGTTTAGAATTTCAATGTCACCAATAAACTGAAATAACATTTAGGTTTTAAATCCTAAAAATTTAGAAAATGACTAAAATACCCCCAACCTTAGTTAGGTCATAACTTGACCATTTAAGGTCCAAATTGGGTCTACTCCCTACCAGCATACTCAGTACATTATAGGGAAGCTATAGAAACTAAGTTTGTTAAAATTGGACTTCAAACAGAAAAGTTCAGTTTTTGTCACCTGTTGACCGACTCGAAATTACCGAATTGCCCTTCAAACTTAAAACATCCATAACTTAGTCAATTGATCTCAGAATGCAGTGTTCTTGGACTCTATGGAATCCTTGAACAGTAACCTACAATAAACTGCATAAAAACTTAGTTTTCAATAGGGTGAAAATTACTTAAACGCCTTTAAGTCGTAAACCTTAGTTTGAACCTATAGGACCCGTTTCTCGTCCAAATTGGACGTACTTACTGTCTATCTTCAAGTTAGACAATAAGAAATCATATGGAAAAGAGAAACCTCATTTTGGATGCTTAAATCAAAAGTTGACTTTTCGGACCCTTAAGTAGGGGCAAAATGGTCATTTTGCCAAAAATTTTGGATAAACACCCCTAACTTTTAATTAGTCTTTTAAAATACTAAAATTAACCATATAACCATATTAGCGACATTTAAGTGAGTAAATTAAACCCTTAGATCAGATTCCAGGATTTTTCCTAAGTCTTTAACACTACACCTTAAGGACCCTTCCTGAGATTAGGACTAGATCATATGTTAGAGTTCATCCATTGGGTAAATGGGTTACTCAATGGGTGAAACCTTGGTTTTATTAGTTTTTAGAATTTTCAACTTATTTTGATTATTTTATCTTTTGATCTTAGATCTAAGATAGGAGATTCATCCTATTAAGTTTGATTACTTAATAAGATTGACCTTGACTACTAGAACACTATTAGAATTAAACCTAGATCTTAGGTCTTACCCTTTTTGGATTATGTGATTAAGTCTAATCTCATGGTGTTTAATCCATAATCTATAGTTTAGTAGTTTTTAGTTAGAACGTCTAAAATTATTAATTAGGTCGTAATGATTTGTCACTTAACTTTTATAGTCGACTTTGATTTGGTATATTAAGACCTAACTAGTCCTGATATTTTGTAACTTATAAGGACGAGTTTCTGAGTTACACTCAATATGTAGGAAAATGGTGATCCTGAACTTGTGTAATTTGGAATAGTTATAATGGATAATAAAAAACAGATGGTATCACTATATTAGTAGAGTCCCTTGCTTATTTTGATACTTTGTGCTACGCATTCCTTGTATATTTGAGCTTACTTCCTTGGACCTTTCATATAAGATAACTTTGTGCATGAAAATAAAAACTTAGAATAATAGGATAACAGTTGCCTTTGGGTCCGATTTATAGTGATTATGGTGCACATTTACCCCGATGGACAGGGGTAAGGTGAGATCAGGATGCCTAACATTCTCATTGAGGAGAGTGTGTTAGGCTTGGGACCCATATAGTCTTGTAGACGTGCTTGACTCCTCAGTTGTTTCTAACAGTTGTCCATAGAAATAAAAGTAAAATAACTAATATATGTTGCATAAGTATTGTCTGCCTCTTCAGTCACGCAGTATGTTCAGTATGTTTACAGATTGAGATGTATATATATGTGGGCTAGTTTGGCCAAGTTTTCTGATATGGCAGTCAGTATACAGAGTTTATTGTGCAGTTTTAGTATTTGGCTATATTTTGGCATTGCTTATTCAGTCAATTATTTCCTTGTACAGCTTATATACAGTAGGATGTTAGATTTTGTTGCTATTTATATGTATCACTGCTGAGATTTATTATTGTAATTTGTATATTTCATTTGATCACCAGCATGTATTAGGATGTAGCATTTTCTTTCAGCATATGTTTAGTTACTTATAGTATATGCCTTATTTTGTTTACCTCGCTTTTGAGGCATGTCTTAGCCTCATTTGTTTAAGTTATAAATGATATTTATAGCTTTTTCTCTTTCTTATTGTATTGTCAGTCGCTCCTTTATATATTGTTGCTTAGGAAAATTGTGTAAAGTGGTGATATTATAAAACATATAAAAATATATCAGCCTAAAATGTACTTAGACAAATTGTCTAACCAGATTTTCTCTTTTTTTGGATGGGGCCCTACATTGTGAAACCAATAATGGCAGGCATAGAGCAGATAGAGGATGCAGTACCTGAGGAGGAGCCATACCTAGAGGAGGAGCAGCAGCTCAGACCAGAACATATATAATCCTTAGATTTATTTGTGAGGATGCGTGCATTTGCATTTCCTTTTTATTTGAACTTTAAATGTTATAATAATACAGGTACTCTTGACTGTGCATTTGGACTTATATGCTTATATTCTGAGTTATATTTTGCAGTTATGTTACATTGTAATACTTGGATGTCATTTATTACTTCTGCACTCTGTATGTTTACTTATATAGTGACTGTTAGATTGATTCTGTGTTAACCCTTCCCTAATCAGGTGGATTATGGAGTCTATCTTAATCCAATGGTAAGTGAGGGGTTAGCCAGAGTGACACTCCACCCTTAACCTAATCCTTTGGCGGATTAAGGGTGCAGGGCGCCACAGTCCAGACCTCCCGGGCCATCCTACTGGGTTCGGCCACTCTCGGAAGGACCCTAATGGCCTAGGGGACAAGGCAGGAGGGAGTGGGGGACAATGCTGGCATGGCACGGTACGAGTGAAAATTCCCTGTTAGGGCGGGATCTCTCGGGGATGAAGGTCCCAGTGGTAGGGTTCTTCTCCGCCGTCTGATCACGAGACCGCTGCGGGTAAACGGCCTGATGCAGTCCCTACTTAATCGAAACACGGATTAAATCCTATGCATCCGATGCCAGATGCCGATCGGGCGGATGGGATTAGATCACGACGTGGGTGTCGTGAGCCGTTGGATTAAGAGTGCTAATATGCATGCTCGATCATCCATTCGGCGGTTATGGTGCCCCGCTGTCGGGACCCCCGCAGCGGATCTGCCGCGGTCTTGACAGCAAATCACGTTTAATTAAAATAATTAATTTAAATTAAATAAATTAATTTGAATTAAATAAATTTAATTAAATAATATATAATTATTCTTAAATATTCTAAATCCAATTTAGGACCAAATGAGCTCCAAAAATTCCCAAAAATTTACCCTTAGATATTTAGGGTATGAGAGATTCAAAAATAAAATTAGATTTTGATTTAGAGATCAAATTAATTTAGGTATTTTTCAGGGCTTAAAAATAGCCAAAAATACCATATTTTCCATTTTAGCTCCAAATAACTCAAAACTTCTAGGGTTAGGTTTAAATGACCCATTGAGTCCAATGGAATCAAAATTAAGGCTTGGTTTAGCTTAAATAATCTAAGTTTAGCTGAGATAACAACTAGGGTTATTACATTATTGGAGAAAGGTCTCATTAGACCAATTTCTTCCCCATGGGGAGCTCCAGTTCTGTTTGTAAAAAAGAAGGATGGGTTGATGAGAATGTGCATTGACTATAGAGAACTAAATAAGGTGACCATAAAGAATAAGTATCGATTACCTTGCATCGATGACTTATTTGATCAGTTGGTCAGAGCTAAAATATTTTCAAAGATCGATCTGCGATCTGGATACCACCAACTGCAGGTGAAGGAGTCCGACATTGCTAAAATTGCTTTCAGAACTCGGTACGGTCACTACAAGTTCTTGGTGATATCGTTTGGGTTGACCAACGCACCATCTATCTTCATAGACCTGATGCAGCGAATCCTGAAACCTTATCTTGATAAATTCGTCATCGTCTTCATAGATGATATTCTGGTATATTCCAAGACAAGGAAGGAACATGAAGGCCACCTCAGAACTATCTTGAATGAGCTACAAGATATTTAGTTATATGCCAAGTACTCGAAAGGTGAGTTTTGGCTAAATTTCATTGCTTTCCTGGGCCATGTAGTTAATGCCCAAGGAATCCATGTTGATCACAACAAGATTAGTGCAATCCAAGAGTGGGCTCAACCCAAATCAATAACTGAAGTCAGAAGTTTTTTAGGGTTGGCAGGTTATTACAGGAAGTTTGTAAAGGGATTCTCCCAAGTTGCCTCTCCTATTACCAAGCTCACTCAAAAGGCGGTACCGTTTGAATGGTCACTTACATGTGAGGATGCATTCTAAGCACTTAAGGATGCACTTACTTCTGCCCCCGTATTAGTTCTCCCAAGAGAAGGGGTGAACTATCAGGTATACACTGATGCCTCTGGCATAGGCCTAGGAGTTGTATTAATGTAGGAAGGTAAGGTAATCTCCTATGCTTCACGACAATTGAAAACCCATGAGATGAATTTTGTAGTTCACGACCTCGAGCTAGCTGCAGTAGTGTTTGCCCTGAAGATTTGGCGACACTATCTATGCTCAATATTCACTGATCATCAGAGTCTCAAGTACATATTCACCCATAGAGAGCTGAACTGTAGGCAAAGAAGGTGGCTGGAATTGATCAGTGACTACGACCTTGACATACAGTATCATCCTATAAAGGCCAACGTTGTAGCTGACGCCATGAGTCGTCAAGCTACCCTAAATGCCATTATATCAGAAAGCCCGTTAGTAGAAGAATTTTGCAAAATGAGTATCAAGCCTATCAGTGGAGGCAAACTCAGCTCCGCATTGGCAAACATCAATGTGGAGCCCACCTTTCATAGAGATGTGTCTGCATCCCTAACTAAGGACGAAGAGTACTTGGGCCATAAACAAGCCATTAAAAGTGGCTGCCATACTGATCTTCACTTCCATAAGGGGGCTATCTATCAAGGGAATCGTCTATGGATCCCCAGATCCGTGCACCATGAAGTACTAGTTGAAGTCCATAATTCGGGATATCAGGTGCACCCGGGGAGTACAAAAATGTATCAGGACCTGAAACTATCATTCTGTAGGCTCGGGATGAAAAGGAGTGTAGCAGATTTTGTGGCTAAGTGCCACATGTGTTGCCTGGTAAAGGTAGAGCATCAGAAACCAGGTGGTCTACTGCACCCACTAGAAATTCCAGGGTGGAAGTGGTCAGACATATCCATAGATTTTGTCATGGGTCTACCTCGCATGAGGTCTGGAGCCGACACAATTTGGGTCATCGTAGATCGTCTCACTAAATCTGTGACACTTTATACCAATCCGACAAACTGATTCAGTTGAGAAGCTTGCAAAGACCTATATCAAAGAAATAGTCTGACTTCATGGTATTCCCAAGACTATTATGTCAGATAGAGATAGTCATTTCACATCAAAACTTTGGCAGGCAGTCCATCAGGATCTAGGTATCACAATAGCCATGAGCATGACCTTCCACCCGCAGACAAATAGTCAAATGGAAAGAGTTAATCAAGTTCTAAAGGACTTGCTCCATCTCTGTATACTATATTTTACAGGATCCTGGGAATACCATATTCCTCTAGTAGAATTAGCATATAATAATGGCTTCCAAGCGAGTATTAAGATGGCTCCGTATGAAGCCCTATATGGTAGGAAGTGTTTGTGGCTCCCCACCCCTTAATCCACAAGATTAAACCAAGGGGTGGTGTGTTACTCTGGCTAACCCTTCACTTACCATTGGATTATGATGAAATCCACAATCCACTTAATAAAGAAAGGAGTGAGCATAGAATCGAATATCAGTCACTATCTAATAAAAATATATAGAGTGCGGAAGCGATTTAAAAATGAGAAATATCCAAGCATCACAGTATAAATAGCTAAAAATTCAAATCATAACAAAAGCATAGTAATCCAAACACACAGTCAAAGGTACTTGTATTATTACATCAATTTAAAATTTAAGTAATGAAAGTAAAAATATTCTCATACTCACTTATAATAAATCTATGCAGCTTCTTCTAAGGGCTCCTCTTCTGGATAAAGCTCCACTCTTAGCTCCTGATCGTCTAACTGAAGAGAATTTGTCATTGTCGGTTTCACAATATAGGGCCCTAGCAAAAAAAAAGAGAAAAATCTTGTGTTAGACAATTGTCTAAGTACATTTTAGGCTGATAAATTTTATGTATTTTGTAATATCACCATTTTACATATTCTAAGCAATAATTATATCAAAGTGGGAGCAACTAGCAATACAACAAGGAAGAAAAAAGCTATAAACATCATTTATATATATATATGTATTTATATTACATCCTAAAGTTTCTGTCTAAGATAATATAACCTAAACTACTTAATTATCTTATCTACTTAATCTATTTTATATAATATACATATATATATATATATACATATATATACATTATATCTTAGTATATATATAACTTTTTTTGTTTTATTTCTTTTCTGCAGGTTTGACTGACGGCGGGACCCGGCATGCCACGTGGCTGGAGCTGATTGGCGCAGCTGTGTCTGGTGGGACCCACCCGCTGGCATGCGGGGAACAGGTGGGGCCCGCAGAGGACACACATCGCCCATGCAGTGGGCGCGGCGCTGCGGGTAGGGCCCTCGCCTGGCGAGGCTGACGCGGGAACTTCCCGTTGTCGCGTCGTGGGTCCCATGGCCACGCGGCGCGCACGGAGAGGGCGCTGGAGGCGACGTGGGACCCACCATGGCGCTGACTCGAACCCCGCATGCGCCACTCGTGGGACTAGTCTGGGTCGACCCGACCCGACCCGAGGATTCACGCCTTCGCCTCGCACGCCTAAACTAGGGCATGGTGAATCGCGGCGAAGCCAACGACGGTAGGCGTCGGCCCGCCCGGCCGAGGGCAGGTCATGGCGGGGCCTTCCCGGCAGCACCTAGCCTGCTCCCGGTGACGGCGCCGAGGTCCAGCCAGGATGAACCCTAGGTCCGCTCGTCGAATGATCGGGCCTAACGGTTTCAAATGTTTGGGATTTCCCAAATTCAATCGATCGATTCGATCCGACCCTACTCTAATCTAACTCGTGGAATGAACTTACGTACAATAATGATCGAATTTGGAAGTAAATCGGGGAAGATGTGAGTACCTTCGAACAGACGGTCGGGTGCTTTAGGGTTTTGCAGAAGACGGGGTCTAGCTCTAGAGTGCCCGATTTCGCGCAAAGGAGCTCCCTGAGCTGCGGACTGGGTCCTTAAGGCCCTCTGGACGGAGCGGCCGAGGCCGCGGGGCACCGAGGTAGGGCGAGGTAGCAGCGGTCCGCCGCGTGGCAAAGTCGCGGAGAAGCCTAGGACGACAAGCCCGAGCCGTTCGATCCTTCTGATCGAACGCTCAGATCAACCCCGGGGGATCAGATGACCGTGGAACGACGTTGGGGAAATCTTGACGGCGCGTGCGTTTAATGCGGACGGCGCCGTTAGGATTAATATTATTCTATTTAATTTAATTAATTAATTCCCTAAATAAATTAAATAATTAAATTGTATTTAAAATTGTCAAATCTTCACCCCTAGCTAATTGAGTGGTGAGGAACGCAACGACGAGATCGGATTTTTGATCCGACGAGTATTTTATTTCCTCGATTTGCGGGGTATCTAAATATTATTAAAATATTCGTCAAAATTTCGACGACTTCCGATTGATACGAAAACTTCACCCCTAGCTAATTTGGGGGCAATGAGCTCAATGGCGAAGTCTGTTTTTCGATCTAAGGTCATTTTAGATAGGTCAAATTCTAGGGTTTCTGAATTTTTTAGAAATCAGGATTCGATCAATTTGACTCCTAATTTGGACTAGGTCTTAGAGGTTGACTCCAAATATCTTTATTAACACTTAAGATTGGATTTAAGACTAAGATTAATCCTAATTGACCAAAGTAACAACTTGAGTTATTATAGTGTTCTATGCCAATAGCATGGTCTGAAATAGGAGAGGTTCAGCTGTATGGCTCCTAATTGGTAGAAGAGACAAACAATAAGGTAAAACTCATACATCAAAGAATCAGGGCAGCTCAAGATTGGCAGAGCAAATATCACGACATCCGTCGACGTCCCTTGGAATTATAGGAAGGAGACTCTGTATACCTAAAGGTCAGTCCTATGAAGGGTGTCTATCATTTTGGAGTTATAGGTAAGCTCAGTCCGAAGTATGTTGGACCATTTAAAGTGCTGAAGCGAATTGGGTCAGCATAATACCAGTTGGGACTGCCAAAAGATTTTGCTGCAGTACACAACGTATTCCACATATCATCCTTAAGAAAGTGCCTCAGAGACCCATCTCACCTCGTGCAGTTCCCAGAAATTCAGATCCAGCCCGATCTGTCATGTGCCGAGGAGTCAAATGCGGGCGTTACAATGCGCCATAGCGGAATCAAATGCGGGCGCTACAGTGCGCCGTAGCGCACTACAGCGGATGCAAATTTGAAAGTCGATCGCTACAATGCGTTGTAGCGGCCGATGGAGTTCTGCTTCGCTCCAGGTCTCGATTTGAAGAAATTTGTGGGGTATTTTGAACTTTTTGGGTCCAAAACGGAGCTAGCTAATTAAGCCAAAGTAGTGGAGGAAAACCTAAGGCTTTTGCAATCATTTTGGAGGCTTTGGAGGCTGTGAAAAGAGAACCCTTGAAGAAATCCTAGGGAGCTACTGAGCAAGAGAAGGCTTGCTATTTGAAGAAGAAACTTCAGGAGGTAGCAGCTTCTTTCTTTCTCCATTCTAAGAGTAGAGCTACCGCTATGTATGCTAAGGTGATATAGCTCTTATAACTTTGTAAGCCTTGAAGCTTTTTTGTCATAGTGGATTTTCTCGTTGGTGTGGCTCTATGGTTTTTCCCAATCTTGAGTTTTCCATGTATATGCTTGTGTTTGGATGATTGTATGTGTTGCGTTCTTTCTCATTATGATTTTTTGATTTCTAAGCTAGCTCGGTAACTGTCAACGCACCCCGATCCTCAAAGGCTTTGAACTTTGGTTTGATTGTGTGCATTACAAGTGCCATTCCACATTGGTGTCTTGTGTATCGCTAGTGTTCACAACAAGTGGTATCAAAGTGAGGTTAGGTTCTTTGCCTTGTTGCTTAGGAGGGTTTGCTTATTTGAGTGGGAGTTATGGCCAAAGAAATGAGACACAAGATTGAGAAGTTCAGCGGGACAAACTTTGTGTTCTGGAAAATGCAGATGGAAGATTTGATCTACCAAAAAAAATATATCTTCCATTGAAAGGAGCTGACAAAAAACATGGAACTATGACTGATAAAGAATGGGGGGTTCTTGATAGAACCACATTGGGTTTGATACGCTTATTACTGTCTTCTTCAGTTGCCTTTAATATTGTTAATGAGAATACTACTGTATATCTCATGAATGCTCTGACATGGATGTATGAGAAGCTTTCTACTTCGAATAAGGTTTTTTTGATGAAAAGACTATTTAATATGAGGATGGTGGATGGACATTCAGTGACTAAACACCTCAATGGGTTCAACGCTATGACGAGGCTGAGTTTGATGGGCATCAGCTTTGATAACGAGGTACGAGCTCTATTGTTCCTATCTTCATTGCCAGTCAGTTGGGATGAGCTAATTACAACCATAAGCAATTCATCAGGGAATACATCATTCAAGTTCGATGATATTGTTGGGCTTGTACTGAATGAGGAGGTGCAGAAGAAAACTCATAGAAAGGCATCTACCTCAGCACTGAATGCTGAGAGCAGGGGAAGACATGCTAAAAAGATACATACCAGGAATAGCTCTATGTCTTGGCGAGGTAAATCAAGACCCAAAAAAGGAAAGCTAGATTACTGGAGTTGTGGGAAGGCAGGTCCCTTCAAGAAGGACTGCCCTACTCTAAAGAAGCCAAGTGGTGGTGGTAAGATATTGAGCCCCACTATAAATGTTTTAGTTAAGGAGGATCAGGATGCTTTGATCCTCTCACTTATTAACACGGAGTCCTGGTTTGTGGACTTAGGCGCCTCTTTTCATGCAACTCCGTGGAGGAGTGTCTTCAAGAACTACACCATGGGTGACTTGGGGAAAGTATATCTTGGAGATGATAAGACGTGTGATATCATCGATAGAGGTGATGTAGATGTGAAGCTACCAAGCGATGTTGTTTGGAAGCTTAAGGATGTTAGACATGTGCCATGTCTAAGAAGAAACTTGATCTCAGTGAGCCAATTAGCCAGAGAAGGCTACATCACTTATTTCATAGGAGAATCATGGAAGGTCACCAAGGGTACACTTATTATTTCACGGGGCAGTATGGAAGGTACACTTTACTTGATCAATAAAGTATCTGATACTATTATAGCTGCAAAGGAGATAGATGTAGATCTATGGCACCTGAGGCTTGGCCATATGAGTGAGAGGGGGCTGAAATCTCTACAGTCAAAAGGGAAGCTCCAAGGGCTATAGTTAGCTGACTAAAATTTCTGTGAAGATTGCGTGCTAGGTAAATTGAAGAAAGTTTATTTCTCCAAAGTTTGAAGGGAGCTCAAAAGCAAAAAATTAGATTTGGTGCATATAGATGTATGGGGGGGCAGCTCCTACATCTTCCATAGGTAGAGCAATATACTTTGTCACCTTCATTGATGATCATATAATAAAGGTATGGGTTTACTTTCTCAAACATAAATTTAATGTATTTGATGTGTTTGGAAAGTAGTTAGCTTTGATGGAGAATGAGACAAGTTTAAAGCTGAAATGCTTAAGGTCTGACAATGGCGGTGAGCACTGTGATAAGGAGTTTAAGGATTTTTGTGCCTTGAGAGGAATCAAGAGGGAGTTTACATGTAACAGCCTAAATTTTTAAGCACCAAAGTATTATTCGCTTTGGCCAGAAATGCTCACAGTTTTTCCCTCAAAAGATAACTTCCCAGTAGATCACCCATCCTGGGAGTGCTCCCACCTGAGCACGCTTAACTTTGGAGTTCTTATCAGGAACTCCACCGTTATCTGAAAAGGTGCCTCGATGTTTAAGAGTTTCAGTTATTACTACTTAAGTGGGTCATCACAATCTCCCCAACTTAAGTAACTGACGTCCTCGTCAGTATTCACACACAGATCCAAGAACTATCCATTGGGTAGATAGGATTAGAGATGACCCCTTACAGGTACAAGAGGTACCCACAACTATGTAGCACCATAACCATCATGGGTTCAAGAGGCTGCTCACATGAAGTGGTACTTTGCCCTGTATGGCACTTAGCTCATATCTGACACCCTATGGTTTGCTCTGATACCATTTATAATAACCCAAACTCTTAAGCACCAAGGTATTGTCCGCTTTGGCCAAAAAGGCCTCACGGTTTTGCCCTCAGAAGATAACTTCCCAGTATGTCACCCATCCTGTGAGTGCTTCCACCTGAGCACGCTTAACTTTGGAGTTCTTATCAGGAACTCTACCATTATCTGAAAAGGCGCCTCGATGTTTAAGAGTTTCAGTTATTACTACTTAAGTAGGTCATCACATTACATTCCCTAAAACACCACAACAAAATGGTGTTGCAGAACGGATGAACTATATAGTCACAGAGAGAGCTAGGAGCAATAGATTGCATGCGGGTCTCCCAAGGCAGTTCTGGGCTGAAGCCATCAACACGGTTGTATACTTAATCAATAGGGTACCTTCTGTACCCTTGAATGAAGGGATCCACGAAGAAGCTTGGAGCGGAAAGGAGGTGAAGTTGAACCACCTTAAGGTATTTGGCTGCTCATCATATGTGCACATTGATGCATGATCCAAGAGCAAACTTGATGCAAAGGCGATCAAGTACACATTTGTTTGACATGGTGCGGGTGAGTTTGGATATGGATTCTGGGACAATTAGAACTAGAAAGTCATTAGAAGTAGGGATGTCACTTTCAATGAGAGTGAGATGTACAAGGATTGTATGGGTGTCAACACTAACTCCAAGGATGCTTTAGATGGAGAACCCTGGCATATAGAGATTGAAGACAGCACTGAGCCAGATGTTGTAGAAGCTCAAGAGAGTGTCATTGTTGAACCACAAACACTCATATTAAGAAGATCCACATGAGTGTTTAGATCGCCATAGAGGTACTTGATGAGTTCATAATTTATTAGCAAAAATAAAGGAAGAAGTCACACAATTCTATCTAGGGAACAACCTACTTTGATCAATTTTTTATATTCTTAGAAAAAACAAGGAACTTAGCATGATCTGGAGCAATTCTGCAATTTCTGGGAGAAAACCACTGTAGTGCACCACAGCGTGCTCCGGCTACTGGGAAGCAAATAACGCAACCAAAGGAAAATTCTGGAGGCTGGAACGATTTTGTTATAGCGCGCTATAGCGAATGGAACTTCTAACCTCAACCACTGCAGTGCGCCATAGAGCACTGCAGCGTGCTACCGTGAGAGAAATTTAGAAACTTTATCACTATAGCACGCCACAAGCATGCTGCAATGCACTACCGCAAGATGAAACTTTAAAGCTCAGCGAAAGAAACTTCAAACTTCAAACCACTGCAGCACGCCACAGCGCGCTGTAGAGCACTACCGCGGATGAAATTTAAAAACTAAATCACAGTAGTGCGCTGCAGCGTGCTACTGCGGAATGAAACTTTGAGGATTAGTATATGGAATTTTGAACTTCAACCATTGCAGCGCACCACAGCGCGCTGCAGCGCGCTACCGCTGGTGAAATTTAGAAACTTTATCGCTACATCGCGCCACAGACCGCTGCAGCGTTCTACTGCGGATCAAGTTCGAAACATAGAGGCGCTACAACAGAATAACAAATCGAACTCCAAGCGCTGCAGTGTGTGCCAAATTTTCTTTCTTTTCAGAAGCATTAATTGTAGCTTGGACATGACTCCCATCCAGTAGTTTGTCTGCCAGCTGACATATCCCCTGCCACTTAAAATCCTGGAAAAGAAAAGAAGGGATTTGAAATTATTACAAAAATGTAAAAATACAAAATATGTAATCATTTCATGTAAGAAGATAGGATTCAAGTGGATGTATTCACTCATGATAGAAAAAGGGTGGAGGGAAAAGCAGAATTTGAATGGAGGAAATGAGAAGAACTCCTCTATAAGTACAGCCTCTCTTGACAAAAGGATCCCAATTTTAACTTCAAAATCTCAGATTTTAAAGGCTGCTTTAGAAGAAGAAGGAGACCTCTCCAAGGTAAGTTAAAGAGTTCACTGCTAGAGAAAGAAGAAGGAAAGACTACTTGAGAGCTAGACAGAAAGAAGAGAAGAAGAACAAGGAAGATCTAGAGAACCCAATAAAGGTTGTTCCTAGTATATTCATAATCTTTCTTTTGATTTTGTTTTAGTAAAATCATGAAAGGGTCCTCATCTTTGTATTATTCTCTTTGTATCTCTACTGTAATGGAAGGCTAGACCCTCCTTGGGGAGGGTTGGGCTGAATTCATGTAAAAAGTAAAGGACTAAAAGAATATTTAAGAACTTCCTTAAGCAATGAATAAAATTTGCACTCAAATGACTATCTAACTTACTTGATCATCATGCTGCAAAATGAATGAAAATCTGCTAAAAATATAAATATTGAAAATGAACATTTAAATAAGTGTCTTATGCTCCATAGCTCACTATTGGCTTAGATCTGGATATGTATGCGTCAACGCTTAGAACTATGCAAGAAGTTCTTGAGCTTAACTACACCATGCCTTGAGCTCAGTCAAGAGGTCGATGTGTGTAAGCTAATACCCACTAATGAAGCTCTGTTGCTCAGCATACGTGAAAGAAGAAGAGGATTCATTGAAAGCTCATGGATGATGTGACATAGTCCATGAAGCCCGATGAATTTACTTCATTATCTGAACTGCGCGTGAAGCACGAGACGCTCGTTAGTGAAATCAATGCTCATGAGACCACCTAATTAAAATGATTGTCTTGACAACCAAGATGTAAGAGAACTAAGATACTCTAATTGTGATATCATGAGAATCTTTGTGCTGAGATAGAACCCTAGTGTGTTCATCTCATGCACAAGATTTGAATTTGTAGGAATTAGATCACCAATCTTAGGAATACAATATTCACTTGAATATTTGGCATGAACAAAAGAATGAAAGGAAGTATTTCAACATAAGTCCTTATAAATATAAATAGAGGAAACCCAACTCTCCTCTCTTAATCAAATAGTTTCTTAAACTAAGAATTTTGCATTGTTAAAGGAGCCAATTTAAAATTGAAACATATAGTTTAAACATTATTAAACATAAATATACCTTAGTAGCAAAACACACCGTTCCCTGAGGACGATAAATCTTGGAACTTACCTTCCAATTATTACTTCAGACCATGTACACTTATGTGCAAGCGCAGGCGTGTAATTGCTGTTTGTTAGTACTCTCCTTCTTTGATCTATTTATTACTAACTGATAATGGTGAACCAAAAAACATAGAAGAGGCACTTCAAGTTGAAGATTCAAGCAAGTGGGAGCAGCTATGAATGATGTAATAGCATCACTCATGTCAAATGGGACATGGGAGTTGGCACCCTTACCAGCTAGAAAGAAAGCTCTTCAAAACAAGTGAGTTTACTGGATAAAGGAAAAAAAAGAATGGAAGCAAGCACTACAAGGCAATACTTGTAGTCAAAGGTTTCTTGCAAAGTCATGGGGTTGACTACAGTGAGATCTTGGCCCCAATTGTGAAGATGATAACCATAAGGGTTGTAGCGAATTTAATTGCAGTTGAAAATTTGCATATGGAGCAAATAGATGTTAAAACTGCATTCCTACACAAAGAATTAGAAGAAGAGCTTTACATATAATAGCCTGAAGGGTACAAGGCTCAAAAAAAAGGAAAGTCTGAGCTAGTGTGCAAGCTCAAGAAGAGCCTCTATGGTTTGAAGCAAATGCGAAGGCAGTGGTACAGAAGGTTTGATAGGTTCATGTTAGAATCAGGGTACAAAAGATGCCAGGTAGATCACTGCTGTTACATAAAGTAGTGTAAGTACTCTTATATCATTCTATTGATGTATGTAGATAATATATTGATCATAAGATCAGACATGGAGGAGATAAAGATACTGAAAGAGCAGATATTAAGGGAATTTGACATGAAGGACTTGGGGCTGAGCAAGCTTATTCTTAGAATGAAAATTCATAGGGAAAGAAGTGCAAGAATTTTGAAGTTGTCACAGAAGGATTATGTTGAAAAGGTGCTAAAATGATTCAACATGAATGAAGTGAAGCCAGTGGGCACTCCCCTAACAAGTTACTTTAGCTTATCAAAGGAACATATTCCAAAGTCTGAAGAAGAAAAGGAGCACATGATGAAGGAGCCTTATGCCTCAGCAGTTGGGAGCTTGATGTACGTGATGATCTGCACAAGACTGTAAATTTTCCATGCAGTAGGATTGGTCAGCAAATTCATGGGAAACCTAGAAAAGCACCATTGTGATGTGGTTAAGTGGATCCTAAGGTATCTGAAAAGTATAGCAAACAAAACTATATGCTTTGAAAGATCTGACATTATTTTGCATGGATACATAGACTCAGATCTTGTAGGAGATGTTGTTAGCAAGATAAGTACTACAGGTTATGTCTATATATTGGGTAGTGCAGTGGTGAGCTAGATTTCCAGGCTACAGAACATTGTATTGCTATCTACAACATAAGTAGAGTACATTGCCATCATGGAAGTAAGCAAGGAGATAATTTGGTTGAAGGTATTCATGGCTGAATTAAGCAAGGAACAGTGAGATGTGAAGCTCTACAGTGACAATATGAGCATCATTAACTTAGTCAAAATTATTACTTTTCATGCCATGATAAAGCACATTCAACTCCATCACCATTTCATCCGAACACTATTAGAAGAGAGACAACTTGGATTGGAAAAGATCCATACTTCTAAGAATCTAGTTGATATGCTTACTAAAGCAGTAACAGTAGAGAAATTAAAGCTATGTGCTACTTTAATTGGCCTTAATATGTGAAGGGACAACATTGGTGAGCCACACCACAATTCTTGATAGACACAGAAGAAGACAGAAAAGGATCAGTGGAGGAAGCCCGGGAAAATTACCTAAAAGTCTCAAAGTGGGAGATTGTTGTAATGTGGATACTTCATTGTCCAGGAAAAGCACAGGCACTACAGCGCGCCACAGCGGAACCAAGCCCGAAGCTAAGGTGCTATAGCGCACCCTAGCGATCATCAATCGAGAAGCGGGTGGCACAATGGAATCAAACACGGGCGCTACAGCGCACCATAGCACGCTACAGCGGATGCAAATTTAAAAGTTGATCGCTACTGTGCGCTGTAGCAGCCGACGGAGTTCTGCTTCGTTCCAGATCTCGATCTGAAAAAATCTGAGGGGTATTTTGGACTTTTTGGGTCCAAAATAGAGCTAGTTACTGCCAAAGTAGTGGATGAAAACCTAAGGCCTTTGCAATCAGTTTGAAGGCTGTGAAAAGAGAACCCTAGAAGAAACCCTAGGGAGCTGTTGAGTAAGAGATGGCTTGCTGTAGAAGAAACTTCATGAGGTAGAAACTTCTTCCTTTCTCCATTATAAGAGTAAGGCTACAGCTGTGTATGTTAAGGTGATATAGCTCTTGTAACTCTGTAAACATTGATGTTTTTTTCATTGTAAATTTTCTTGTTGGTGTGGCTCTATAGTTTTTCCTAATCTTGGGTTTTCCACATATACGCTTGTGTTTGAATGATTGTATGTGCTGCATTCTTTCTCATTGTGATTTTGTGATTTCTAAGCTAGCTCGGTAACTGTCAACGCATCCTGATCCTCAAAAGCTTTGGAATTTGGCTTAATTGTGTGCATTACAAGTGCCATTCTGCATTAGTATCTTATGTATTGCTAGTGTTCACAGCAGGCATGTTCAAGGGAAAAGGCACAAAGTACAAGGAATGCAAAAATAATAATAATTCAATAGTAAGCAATAGACTCTACTATACACAGGTGATATCTATTGTTATCTACTTAATTCATTCTAACTATTCTAAGTTATACAAGTTCAGGATCTCTAATTCTTACTATCAAGTGTAACTTAGATCCATGGCCTTGTAAGTTCAAAATAATTAGAACTAATTAGGTTCCAATTTAATTCAATCAATGATGCTTCAAGTTAAATAATTAATCAGTATGTCCTATTTAATGAATTTAGACAATCTAAGTTAAGATCTGATCAAAATCTACTAAAGCTAGGGATTATGAATTAAACTCAAAGCTTTAGGGTTTAACATCATAATCCCAAAAGTAATACTTAAGGACTAAGGTTTAAGTTTAATTTATGAGCTAATGATTAAAGCAAACCCTATTAAGCAAAATCAAAGCTTAATAGGATGGATCTCCTAAACTAAATTTAGAGTTAATAGATAAAATAATCACAATTAAAATATAAAAATCTAGAAACTAAAAAAATCAAGATTTCATTCATTGAATAACCCATTTACTCAATAAATAAAATCTAACCTAATTTATATCCCTAAACTCTTAAGGAAAAGATCCTAAAGTGAAGTGTCGATCTTAAGGAAGCTCCTAATGGATGACTTAGGAAGTTTATGAATTGATAATAATTAGCACAATCAACCTTTACTTATTGACCTAACTAACTTAAGGAAGATAGAAGGTGAGTTAAGAACTATTATAGAGAGGTATTAGTTTTACTTAGAAGTTTCAAGCCATAACTAGGGATTTTATCAATTCAACCCAATTATGAGATTTAAGAGCATAAATTGATTGCAAATTAGTTTTATTACTAGTTCTAATATTTCAATTGATATTATAGAGGTTAAAGGTCACTCAACCTAAATTTTGGGCAAAATGATCATTTTGCCCCTACTTAATGGTCTAAAATGCTACTTTTTAATAAAGGGCTCCAAATTATATTTTCTTGATGCCAAATAATGATTTACTATCTAACATAAAGATAGATAGTAAGTACATCAAATTTGGATAAATATTAAGTCCTTTGGGTTCAATTTAAGGATTTTAACCTATGAGGGTAATTTGGTAATTTTACTAAGTAAAATCTAAAACTTTGGTCAGTTTATTGTTGTTTACTATCCAAGGATTCTATAGAGTTCAAGAACACTTAATTCTGATGTCTATTGATTAAGTTATGATCAAATTAATATTAGGGTTCAAATATATAAATTTAGGGGTTTATTAATGGGTCAAAGACCTAACTTTCTCAAATAAGGTCCAAATTTAGCAAACTTAGTAGCTATAGCTTTCCTATAACATACTGAGTATTATGACTGGGAGTAGACCCAGATTGGACATTATTTTGTCAAGTTATGACCAAATCAAGTTTTAGGGTGATTAGGGCAAATTAGGGTTTCTAGTTGTCAAAACCTAAATTTTATTTCAATTTACTATTGTTTAGATTTTTTTGATCTAAAAAGTATATTGGATGACCTAATTTGGAGTTTAATTGACTAAGTTATGATCAATTCAATCATTGATTAGATTAAGGTTTTGCTTAAGATCATTAAGGGTTTAAGTGGTGATTATCTAGCAAATCAATTAGTAAAGTGTCCAAATCAAAGTAAAAGGTTTCTATATAAACATTACATTAATTAAAATAGGGGGTAATTAAGGCTAAATACTTTACAAATTACCATTTGTCACAAAATATCCATGTAAATTTTTAGAAGATTTAGAACATGTCCTTTCAAATAAATGGTAGATTTCCATATTCAAAATCACCTCCAAATTCACACAATGCTTGATTTTACTAAATCCAGGTTTGATTTGGTATATTTTGGCTCCATTAGAGTTTTAGAGTCATTAAAATGCAAAAAGTGAGAAGTTTAGGCAATTCCGAACAGTTCTGGGCGCTACAGCGCACTATGGCGCCAATTTTTTTGAGGCGCGGTTTCAAGCGTTGATGTGCACTGTGGCAGATTTCAGGCGTGCTACGGCACCAAATTTCCTGAGAGCTGGAGGCTACAACATGCTGTGGGGCGCTACGGTGTAACCAACCCGAGACACGAGCGCTGCGGTGTGCTGGAGCGCCTCCTGGCCGAAAGTCAGGCGCTATGGCGCGCTGTAGCGCTCGACGGTGATTTTGTATGTGCGAAAACTGAAACATGTCTTCTTTGTAACCCAAATAATCTTGACTTATGGCACCTCTAGTGCGGTACCATATACTGATGTAAATGTCTTTCCGAGACCTTTTCATTGATATCAAAATTGATACGAAACAATTATTTTAATAATGCAAACAATGAAACTAAAGGTCCAGGTATACAAAAATCATATTTGCAAAATGGATTGCTTGGAAGGGAAGTCGATTGGGAGGAAAATTTTTTAGCTTGATAGCAATTGAAGGAAGGAGGGTTGAGGTTCCATTTTAAAGGAAGAGACGGGGAAATGGGAGGCATGGGCTCTATCTTGAGCTCTCCTATCAGCATGGAGGAGGAGAGGGGAGGGGCTGAGCCCCCCTTGCGTGCATAGGGGAGTGGAGGTACGTAGGAAAAGGAGAGAAGAGGCAGGCAGGTCCCAACTCAGGAAAAGAAGAAAAAAAAATGGATTTTTGATAATTTTTATTTATTTAATTAATTAATGCTTTAAAAATCAAATTTTATAAATGAGCTCCAAAAAATTTCAAATATTCATCCTTTTCTAATTTGGGAGTGAGGAATTCAATGGAGAAGTTGAATTTTAATTTGGAGATCAATTTATTTATCCTAATTATTAGAGTATTTAAATACATTAAAATATTTGAGAAATTCTCACGACTTCCAAATACTTCCAAAATATCACTCATAGCTAATTTGGGGTGACGATCGCAATGGCGAAGTCATATTTCAATTTTGATGATTATTTAATTATTCTATATTTTGGGGTATTTAAATATATTAAAATATTTGAAAAAATCTAACGACTTCAGATTGCCTCCAAAACATCACCCCTGGCTAATTTTGGGGTAATGAGCAAAATGGCGAAGTTCAATTTTTCCATTTAAGGTCAATTTAATTAGGTCAATTTCTGGATTCCTAAAATTCCTAAAATCATGGTTTGATCCATTTGACCCTTGATTTGGTCTAAAACTTTAGGGTGAGATCCTATTGACTAACTAAGTGCATTAGAATCAAGGTTAAAGTTTAGTTTAGTCCTTATTGACTGAGATAACAACCTGGGTTGTTGCACCTTCCCCATGTTGCTGATGGGAGAGGACTTACTCCCTCTCCCAGCCCATGCCTCGTCTTCCTTTAAGTTGGAGCCTCAGCCCTCCTCCCTCTCCATTTTGCTGAAGTTGCTAAAAGAAGAAGCCCCTAAGCTCCTAAAGAACCCCCAGCTCTCTTCCTCATCTTGCTAGCAGCTAAAGATAAAGCTCATTCCTCCCAAGCTCTTGAAGAACTTTATCTTTTTTCATTCATAAACTCAGGTACCTTTCTTTGTACCCTCCTTGTATCCTTCCTTGTACCTTCCCTTTTCCCCATTCATTGATTTAATGGCTACTTCTTGTTATTCCGATGCTTATTTCACATTTTTAAGAACTTGCATTTGAGTGATCGAGCTTAATAAAGCTCAATCAAAATACATTTTAAAGAGAAAATGAGTAATGATGCACATGAAGAAATTTGTATATGTGGCTAGGGCATCATTGTTTACAATATTAGAATAATCATTTCATGTTGATCTTGGTATTAATTGAAAGACCTTTCCATCATTATATGACACCGTACTTGAGGTATCCTGAATCGAGAGTATTTGGGTGCAATAGGGGAAACATCCCGTTTTCGCCCAGGCAAAATTACAGACAAGAGCTATAGCGTGCCGCAGCGCCCACGCCTCCAAAAATTCAGATCATAGTGTGTCGTAACACCTGAAAGCACTGTTTTGCGCCGCAGCGCCAGCGCCTCGGGATATTTAGCGTTGTAGCGCACCACATCGCAAAAATTCACCATAGCGCGCTATAACGCATGAAAGCGCTGTAGCGCGCCAATGTGCAGTGACACGTCGGGGCGCACCGTAGTGTCTGGCTCTCGGCCAGGCGAGTGTTACAGCGCGCCGTAGTGTGCATCATAACTGGTCAGTTTTGCTCAAATTTCATATATTTCATATTTTGATGACTTCCGAACCCTAATTGCAAAATACATCATGCATCAAATAAATAAATAGGTGATTTTTAAATATGAACTCCATGCTTATGATGCTTAAACCTTTTTGAACATATGCTTGTATGGTTCTTACACTTGTAGGCCTTTTATTTTAATTGAATCAATGTATTATTGCTTCTTAGAACTTAAGATAATCGTGTCAATTAAATAGCTTCATTATGTTGCTTGAAATATGGAACATTATGCTTGAAACATTGTGATAAGTTATTAGAATGCTTAGAAATTAATTTATTCAATCAGGTTTAAATTTTGAATTTTTAAATTGCTAATTAAGTATCAATTGCTTTAGCTCATAATTAGTAAATATTAGCATTTATTTTCTAATTAACATTGCTAATTTATCATGTGATCTAGATTTAAAAAGTCTCATAAATGATAATGTAATTTTATTATCTTAATTTTATGCTTAACTTCTTTTGATTTTCTCTTAAAGAAAGAGACCAACATGAATTGACTCTTATTAAATTGATTAAATATACTAGATTGTCAAATGATCAATTCTCAGTAAATTTTATGATTTTACCCATAATCGGAGTTTTGGGTTGATTTTGAATATATAATATTTGCATACTTGACTTTTGCATCTGTATCTAATTATTGAATTTTTTAACATACATGGGATCTCATTATCTTGGTTTCTTAGAATTTAGCTTATGAGTTAATTGTGATGATTAGCAGCTTTAGATCTTTAAAGTACAAAGATAATTCTAAGCTTAAATAAATTATGTACCTTTAATAGAGATACTTTGATGTAAGAAGTGCCTTAATTGTCTTATTTTGAGGGAGGAACCTAGATGAACCTTAACAATCATAAATGATTGTTCCTATGCCCTGTGATAGGAAGGCATAAAAGACTTAGATTAAGATTATTTTTTGTGATAGTTATCCTAAATTGAATTGCTATTATGTCACTTCCTTGGAGCCAATTATGTAGGATTTACCACAATAGAGTAAGGATTCATTTGTTTATTACTCCTTTATCATTAAATAAATTATTAGAATAAAAATATGTAGTATTATTATATGGAGATGATAGTGCATATCCATATAACTAATCTAATCAATAGAATATGGAATTAATTAATTAATCCTGAATATATTTGTAGAGTCTCAGTCTTATCTTAAGTAATTAGATAAGTACAGTTTAGTTCAGGAAAAACATCCCATGTCCTAAGTATATTATAGATTGAGAGTTTAACGGCTTAGTTTGAGAGAATAAATTGTAAAAGGATTATGTCCTTATCCTTATGCTCATCGATAAGTATAGTTAAACAAACTAAGTGTTAAAGTCACCCTTCCTAAGACATGCTAATCATGCATATGTACTCTCCCCATATGATAATTTTGAGTACTGTTATGGAATAAAGATTGAATTCAGTGGAATTAGAGTAAAAGCATGTAATCCATTTAGTTAATATTTAAATCATGGAGATAAATAAATTTATTTACTTAATTTTGATCATTTTCTAGTTTTAATATTTTAAAAGCATAAAATTATTAAAGCTTTGGCATATCATGAATTCCATAAGTCATATCATTGCATTAACAGAGTGTTGCTCTCACCTAGGATCTGTTAGCGGATCATCTGCTTATGTGACGACCCCAATATTGAGTAATAATAACTAAACTCAACATTGATGCATCACCACAATATCTAATATTAGATTAAGAGGAAGCTAACCCAAATCATTAGATGTTGTGTTTGGCCAAAGATTTAGAAGAGGATCTTATGTTAATATAGGAGAATACAAGAAAGAACAATATGTGAGATAAATATGATGAATATGAATTCAAATATATGTGATTAACATAATTACAATTATATGAATGAAGATGCTAATGATATGCACTTACAATATGAGTATACATTAGGAGATATATGTGCAATTTAATTCATTCATGTGATCTTTCCTAATCAATTTTTATAATAGAAGGAATTCAACGAGAATGAGCCTTTAAATATTTACATTCATCATATTTATGGATATATAAGATCTAAACATCCAGTTCAAAATTATAAGTGAGAAAAACATATGAAGCAATTTGCTATCCTAGGATTCACACTTCCTAAATCAAACATAAATTGAAAATAAGGAATTAACAACTTTCTTAAATTAAGTATACAACTAAATTCTAGTTAAGTATGCATCTAATATTCCATTTAAATATGCAACTAAATTTTATTCAAGTATGCAATTAAATTCCATTTAAGTATCCATTCATATATCCATTCATCCAAACTAAACATTTAAGTAAATTTTAATTTCAACATAAGAAAAATAAAGACAAAACAATTAACTTTAGTTATTACATGCCAAATTAAAATAGAGAATAAAGAAAGTAAATCTCTCTCTCGCAATTTAACTAAGGGCAAGAAATTAATATTTATTAAGCGGAAGCAATTTAATTTCCATAAGCTTAAGCACTTGGTCCAGCTCCACTAGCTTCCAAATACATCTGATCTATCACATTTTGGCATTTAAATGTGATAGGACAAAGCCACAAAAAGAAAAATATATTTAGACTAAACAGTCTAAGCACATTTTAAGATTAGGCTAAACATTTTAATATTAAATTTGGATATTACAACTAGTTACAATCTAAGCATAAGCAAGGGTGCAAAAATAAAAGCATATAAGTATGGAAAAGAAAGTAAAAAAAAAAGTAAGTAAGATTAAGGAAAAGTAAAGTGAGTAAGAATACTCACTTAATTAGATATTCTAGCCTACAAGTAAAATAATGATAGAAGCATCCTAGATAGGCTAAAAAAGTACTAAAGTGCATATGAAAGTAAATAAAATAAAGCATGTATATATTCAATGAACTTATGTTAAGTAAAGAAAAGAATACAGTAAAACATTTAAATGTAATTTTAATAATATTCACTGTAATCTAAATGAATTATAAATAAGTAAAGTACAGTACTAAAAATATGGAAAGTGCAAAGCATGGTAATTGAAAGAAGATCTTAGACTATTAGTCTAAGATTCATATAGTATAGAGCTATGGAAAGTAACATAGCTAAAAGCTATGATGAGTCTTCATAATCAATAAGATTATAGAAGATCTCAAATTTTAATTAATTGGAGTTATTTTATGAAAGTATTCATTCTGCGGGTAAATACAGAATGAAACGAGGAATTAAACATGTCTGTTTAATAAGTAAAGTAAAGCGGGGTCAAAATAAATAATACTCCCATTCACCCTCTGAGAATGTGCGGTCTCCTTATTACTCCTACTTAGCCTACCCTTGGCTTAACCAAATAATGTAAACCCTTATAGTTCTTAATTTGAAAATTTTATTCATGCACAATGTCTTAAATGAATAATTCAAATGAATAAGGCTCAAAGCTAAACAAGCATTCAAGGAAAATTCAATAATTATAACTATATGATATCCAAAGTTATCTAGTTTTTAATGATCTCCTTAATGATTAGAGCTAATTGAGCTCCCAATTAACTTTGAGATATTGATATCAAGTTAATTGTATGTAATAGTAGTAATTGGGATTTTGAAAATAATAGTTTCATTTCATTTTTATGAGATGACAAAATAGTTTATCAGTATAACAGCACTAATGGAAACTAGTTCTATTCTTATCCTAAACTATAGGATTAAATAAGTTAACTGAATCAAAATTTAGGAAACTAATTAGGGACGATAAGATTAAGTAAATACTACAATTAAGGAAGTTAAGAATTAAGGATCTATTCACTAAACTCATCTAACTAGATTGAATTAGAAGGATCTTAATTAAAGCCAACTACTAGTCTAGTTAGGTTAATATAAAAGGAAAGGTTTAAGGGCATATGAAAGAAGGATTTGTAATTTATAAAATTCTATGTTTCCTAATAATTGAAGGTTAAGGAAATCAATAAGATTCCTAAACTATTCTAATGAATTTAAAACTTCTATTACTAATAATTAAAGAACTTAAGTGTGGACTTAAGGACTAAGATGAAGTGAATTATGATCTAATATAGTTACTTAAAACTACTCCTAATTGATTCATAACTTATAATTACATAAGAATTAAGGATATCTACACTTAATGGATGTAATAAATAGCTTTAAGGATCATCTACAATTCAAGTTACAAATCAATCATATAGTTTAGATCTTAAGGTTGAAAGGTGAATCAAGTATTTTGCAATTGAATCAAGTAAGTAATTTAAGAGAACTAAGCTCATAAAATGTAATTGAAATTGGCATGGGAAGAAAATAATGTGACAAGTTAGCTATCATAAAGTTTTAAATACCTAAAATATGAAATTTTAAGAAACTAGAAATTATCACAATAACACTAATTAAGTAGCCAAAAACTTAAAATTAATAATTATTGTCCATTAAAAATGATATACATAAATTTGGAATCCTTATAGTATAAGGAGAAGAATGACACTAAGTAGGTCAATTTTGGATAATATTGAAAAATTAGGATTTCCGGGACTCCTAATTAGGGTTAAAAATTGATTAAGAAAATTAGGATTCTAATGTTAAATTTGATTTCATATTATTATTCTTCCCATTTTTGTGAGTGAAATGGACTATTTGATCATTTAATTTAGATATTAAATGATCAAATTAGGTCACATGAAATGATGAATTAATTAATCTAAATTAATGATTAAATTAAACATTTACCAAAATAGAAATTTAATGGAATTTTATTAATCTACACATTCTTATGATCAAAATGGTATATATTAACATATATTTTAATTAAGTATTAAGCAAGATATGAGCTAATGAAATTTACATTTAAATTTTTGCTTAATGATTGAATGATAATTTCATTCATAAAATTAATTACTGCACTGAAAAATGTAATGGCGCAGATTTTTATTAACGACACAGATTTGCATAATACTAATGATGGTGATACTGAAATTTATAATAAAAATTGTTGTATTTTATGAGAATCGGAGTGGCCCAAAAATCGGGAAGACTGACATGCGGCTCCTCATTAGAGGTCCGCGTGTCATCGCGGGCCCTACGATACTTAGAAAACGAACCGCGGCTTGGACCAGCCAGTTTAGGGAAGTAGCATGGACCTTTGAACACGCGGTCCAAATCGCTTTGTCCCAAAAGAAATCCCACGAAAATGCAAGTTAGGGTTTAGCTCGATCGACCGATCCAGGGATCCCTGCTTGCGACTAACACGTCGGTGCGAAGATCTCTCTGTTGTTGATGTGATGAGCCGTGTTTTGAAACAAAAGGAGGATCAGATGGGGAAATTAGATTAAGAGATTCATGGTTTAGGGTTAGGTGAACTTAGCATCAGGAAGAAATTGAACGATTCAATCGATCTAATTAATTTACTCCTTTGCAGTATAAATGGATTAAAGCAAATTTCAGTTGATAAAAATATCCATTGCAGAAGGTATAAGCATCAAAGAAAGATACCTAAGGTCCGACAAGATTGCAAGGTTCTCCTAATTGCGTTATACTCCTTCGCTCCCAGCCTTCGCTTCCACAACACTTTAGGTGAGAAAGGAATGAAGATGTGCGAAGGATAGGAGTTTAATTGCGAGAGATAAGGACTGGAGCTGGCATGCGTACGTCCTATGCTCCGAGCATAGGCCACGATCTCCAGCTGAGGGAGGAGACGTACATAGAACAAAATTTGTTCGTTCGTTCGATCAGTAGATCGAACGACCAGATTTGATTCTTAAGATCCGATCAAACATAGGTCGTTTGATCAGATCTGAAATAGATCAATGGCTCAGATTTCCACGGACCGTTGTCCTGTGTGCTGGCCTCATGCATGGGATCCACGCATTTCAAAATATTATTTGTTTGAGATTTTATTAATATTTATATTAATTAATTTAAATATTTTATTTAAATAATTAATTAGACACATATTATTACTTAAAAATTAAATAACCAAACGCACTCCAAAAAATCTCAAAAATTCACCCTTACCTAATTAAGGGGTGAGGAACTCAAAAATATGAATATATTTTTGATCAAAGATCAATTTAATTATCTTAATTTTTTGAGTATTTAAATATTATTAAAATATTTGGGGAAAATTCGACGACTTCCAAATACTTCCAATTTACCACTCCTAACTAATTTGGGTGTGGTGAGTCCAATGACGGACTCCATTTTCAATTCTGAGGTTTAAATAAAATAGACATTTTTAGAATTATCAGAACCAAGAAATGCTGAAAATTGCCAAATGATTTTCAAATTGCATAAAAATTAAAATGGATGCTCTTAATATTATTATAAGACTAATAAAATAAGATTATAATCAATTAGGTCACTAATTAATGGGTAACAATACTAGGGTTGTTACAGACTCTCCTTCTTAAAAAGAGTGTCGCCCACGACACACAACAAATAAAAAATGCACGAAGGAAGATGAGAATGAAAGAACTAGAACTACTTGATTAAGAAAAGAATTATGGGAACTTCTTTCGCCTATACTCCTCTTTCTTCCACGTGGCTTCACCAGCTGGATGATTCTGCTAGTGGACTTTGATCATAGGAATGATGCAGTTCCTTAACTGCTTAAGATCCTGCCCTAGAATTGCAATAGGTTAAACGATGAAAATTAGATTAAGTTGCAGCTCGATTGCTAGAATTTGAACTTAATGATTAGGATCTAACAAACACCTTCTTAATAATGAGATGTGAAACGCATTGTGCACTATAAAGAAGTCATCAGGCAACTCCAACTTATATGCAGAGGTCCTAACTTTTTCAATCACTTCAAAGGGTCCCAAATACCTTGAACTCAACTTTCCAAAAACACCGAATCTTTGCACACCTCACATTGGACTTACTTTCAAATATGTACGATCTCCAACTTGAAATTCTAACAGATAATGATGAGCATCATAATACTTTTTCTGTCGATCCTGAGTTGTCATCATATTGCATTTAATCAGAAGAACTTTTTAGTAGTCTCCTCGATCAATTCAGGACTATAAAGTTGAGAGTCTCCTACTTCAGTCCAAGCAACAAGAGTTGTCCTTCTCCTACTATAAAGAGCTTCATTAGGAGCCATACTAATGTTGGACTGGAAACTGTTGTTGTAGGCAAACTCAACTAAGGCAAGATGATCTTCCCACGATCCGCCAAAATCAAGATCACAAAGATGAAGAAGATCTTCTAAGATCTGATTAATCCTCTCAGTTTGGCCATCAATTTGGGGATGAAAAGCAATACTCAAAGCTAAATTCATCCCCAAGTCTTGCTAAACAGCAAACTAGAAATAAAAGCAAATCTACTGTCTCTGTCTGAAACTATGTGATTCGGTGTATCGTGCAAACGAACGATTTCCTTATGATAAAGCTTAGCTAACTTCTCCATTGGATCTGTCTAACAAATTGTAAGGAAGTGAGCTAACTTTGTGAGTCTATTAACTATCACCCAAATCAAGTCATAACCAGACCTACACTTAAGCAAACCCACAATAAAGTCCATGAAAATGTTGGACCATTTCCATTCAAGAATGTCCAAGGGTTTGAGAAGTTCACCGAGCTATTAATGTTCTACTTTAACTAATGAACAGGAATGGCACTTAGAAATAAAAATTGCAATATCTCTCTTCATGCCAGACCAACAGAACGATTTCTTTACATCCTGATACATCTTTCTGCTTCCGGGATGAACAGTGTAACCAGAGTTATGGGCTTCTGATAGTATTTGCAACTGTAGGCTCTTAAGAATCCATAATCTAGTCTTATGAAAGATCACACCTTCAACATCAAGATGTAATTCAGATTTCATTCCACTAACGATATAAGAAACTAGAACAGAATAACTCGCATCTTCTTACTGAGCTTTGACAATCTTAGACCTTAGAGAAACATCTGACTGAATAGCAAATAATAGAGTGCCCAAATCAATAGAACTGATCGGCTCAAGATTCAATCTGACAAAATTTATAATCAAAGATTTGTTGCAACAAAGGAAAGACAGTTGTTTTATGACTCAGGGCATCAACTACAATATTAGCTTTACCCGGATGGTACTGAATTTCCAAGTCATAGTCACAAAGTAACTCTAGCCATCTACATTGATGGCATTTAAGTTCCTTTTGAGTGAAGAATACTTCAAACTTTGATGATCAGTAAACATCTCATATTTAACTCCATACAAATAGTGTCTCCAAATCTTATGAGCAAAAACTACCCCTGCAAGTTCAAGATCATGCACAGGATAATTCTTCTCATTGGGTTTAAGTTATCTAGAGGCATAGGCTATTACGCGACGATCTTGCATCAAAACACAACCAAGCCCTACCTTAGAGGCATCAGAATAAACTTGAAAATCTTTATCCTCATGAGGTAGTACTAGAACAGGAGCAGAAGTCAACAACTGCTTTAACTTCTGAAAAGATTCTTCACAGGCTATGCTCTAGATGAACAGAACTTCCTTTATAGGTAACTAAGTTAACGACGAAGCAGTTAGAGAAAATCTAGGAACAAACCTTTTGTAATAACTAGTGAGTCCTAGGAAACTACAAATCTCTATTACAAATTTAGGTTGGACCCACTGTTGAACAGCTTGGATTTTCTTTTGATCGACTCTAATGCCTTCAACATCAATCACATGACCCAGAAGTGCCACGGATTTGAGCCAAAACTCGCACTTAGAAAACTTAGCGAACAACTTATTCTCTCTTAACAACTGAAGAATGGCACGCAGATGTTCTTTATGCTCAACAGCTGATTTGGAATAGATTAAGATGTCGTCGATGAAAATGATGACAAACTCATCGAGATACGGCTTAAGGATACACTGCATCAGGTCCATGAAAATGGAAGGAGCATTCGTCAGTCCAAAAGACATGACTAGAAATTCAAAATGCCCATATCAGGTCCTGAATGCAGTTTGAGAAACAACTTCATTCTTGACTCGAATCTAGTAATAACCTGACCTTAAGTTAATCTTGGAGAAGACTTTTTCTCCGGCGAGCTGATCGAACAAATCATCAATCCTATGAATAGGATACTTATTCTTTACAGCCACTTTGTTAAGCTCACAATAGTCTATACACATCCACATCGATATATCCTTCTTCTTGATGAATAGGACAGGAGCTCCCCAAGGTGACATACTAGAGTGAACAAAGCCTTTCTTTAACAACTCTTACAACTGCTCTCTAAGCTCTTGTAATTTTTTCGGTGTCATTCTATACGAAGCCTTAGATTTAGGTTGAGTCTTAGGAATAAGCTAAATAGAGAACCCTACCTCATGCAAAGGAGGTAGTCCAGGAAAGTCTCCAGGGAACACATCCAGGAACTCTCTAATAATGATAGTCTCTTCTGGACTTTTAACTTACTTTTCTTTGCCAATTAAGGTTATTAAGATTACATAAAAACCTTTACTAATGAGATGCTTAGCTTCAATTGAATTAATTAGGGATGCAGTCAAGCCAAGCTTTCCTACAAAAACTTCATGTTTCTTTACAACCTTAAGTGAAACTCTCTTTCTAAGGAAATCTATAACAGTATTAAATTTACTCAACCAATCCATACCAAAAAATTATGTCAAAGTTTGTAATTGACATAACGATAAGTTTGGATTGAAAGAATTAGTTACTAATTGGGATGTCTACCAAACAGAACTCTCTAGAACATATTTCAGCACGAGATGGCATTTGTACTAACAAAGGATTACCTAGGCTAAAATGTTAAAGGTTAAGGGATGAGGCACAACTCATATACATAAAAGAGTGGCTAGCACCAGTGTCAAATAGTGTGTCATATAACTGATTCTTAATAATTATAATTCCTACAGCAGAGAAATTAAACCTAATTACAACTAATGAAAGATAAAGCAGAAAATACTAAAAATAAAATGCAGAAGAAATGAAAGACAGTAAAATAGGAAATTAAATATAAAACATATTGGTAACAACGTTATTATCATCTTGAGCAACAGAAGGAGACAAAGTGTAGACTCACGGTACAGCATGAGGTTGAGCAATAAACTTGCCCTTATCCTTTCTGTTATACTGACCTTGCTTAGAAGGAGATGGAGGTACACATTTCTGATGCTGCGTACTTCCACTTGCAGGAGGAGACATCAAGGCAAGTGCTAGCGCTTGGGAATTTAGAGGAACAGGGTTTTGAACGGAAGGTTGGTGATTAATCTTCATCTTATCCACAGTTCAATTGGCTTGACAGTGCTAATGACGATGATTAGTTCTGCCACAGATGTAACACCTACCACTAGTGTGGTAACACTTTTCATAAGGATGCAGCCTATTACATCTAACACCTGGTCTTCCTTGCTGAATCTACTTCTGATTCTGATTCTGACTTGGAGTGAGCTGGAAGACCTTAGGACCTTGAGGATGATTCCTCTTAAATGGTTCGGATCTTGAGGATTGAGGATAAGAATGCTTCTTCAAATTTATATGAGCTTGGTGGTATTCGGCTATTCGGGCACCTTCCAAAAGCTTGGGGAAATCATCATGATATTGAGACATCATATGACTTTTGATGGAGTCTTTAGACCAGATAAGAATCTAGTACACCTTGCCACATTAGTGTAAACTAGATTATGAAATGTTATTTCATAATCGTGAACAAAACGACTTCCTTGAGTAAGCTGCATGAAGTCATTCTTGATTATAGTTTGGGAAGATAGATGAATGAATTCTTTGTGAAAAACTTGCTCGAACTCATCCCACAAAATATCCTCTAACTGAACATCTGAGAAACAAGTCTTCAACTCACCATCCCACCAATACTCAGCTTCGCCATGAAATATATAAGTGTCAAGATGAAGGCATTCACTTTCAGGATATTTAATACTGGCCAAGATTTTCTCTATTGCCTTTAACCAGTCAACAACTTCAAAGTGAAAAATAGAGCCATTGAATGACTGACGATTTAGATGAAGAAAAGTTAGGAGATGGGCATATATAATAGGACCAATAAATGGATGTGGAACCACATGAATTTTAGGAGGAATTGGAGAAGTTTAGGTAGGAGTTGGACAATGCTGAGATGGGGTAAGTAAAGGTTGGGAAAGGACACATGATGAGGCCATCCTTTCTGCAACACGGGTTTGAGCTTCTATCATAACCCTCATCAACTCCAACAGATTCTACATTTGATCAGTATGGGAAGTTGTGGTGGAATTAGGTTCTTCCACTACAAGTTTAACATGATTGTTTGAATTGGGATTCATTCTAAAGAAGGAAAAAAAAATATAATTCAAAAACTGAAGAAGATAGAAAAAGAAATTCTCATTAAACTTGAAATATTTAAGAGATGCAACTTTGGAGGAAAGAGAAAAGAACATAAATTATATAGAAGCTATTTACAAGAAACTACTAATAAAAAAGAAACTAAAGAATAACAAAACTAACACTACTAGTTACAAAATTTTGCATAAAATATAAACTCAAAATCTTCATAGGTGGGAGCAAAGTGGAGACGTCTACTCCCACGAATTAGCACTTCATGAGCACGACACCACCAACCTATGACATAGTCATTGAAGAGTTCGTCCAAAACTTTAAAGTGTATGTGATTGGGGCAATCTATGGCTTCAAAAGTTGTAGAGACTCAAGAAAGTTATCTCTAGCCAACTATGGGATGCAATTGCCTCGAAAAACACAATACTTTAAAATATTGTCCAAAACTTCACCTCCGGCTTAAGATACTCCAAAGTACTCACGACCGTAGGTTGAACCAAACCAATGATCATCCTCCTAATAAAGGAAGAATGATCTTGAAAAGAATCTTAGTTCACTTTCATTATTTGCCATCTGAATATTTGATTACAAATTAAGTTAAAAATTTAAATCAATTATTAGATTAGTAAGGCATTTATAATCCTGAGATGTCATTTAATTATCTTTACTATTCTTGTGTTGTTTATTTTTGAATAAATGAATATCTTTAGCTTAACTTAAAGTTCTCAACTTGGCTCTGATACCAACTATTATGACCACAATATTGAGTAATAATAATTAAATTTAATATTGATGCATCACCACTAAATCTAATACTGGATTAAAAGGAAGCTAACCCAAATTATTATATGTATCTTAAATATTATTCTTTCTTGTATTCTCCCATCTTAACTTAAGACCATCTTCTAATTCATTGGCCAAACACAGCATCTAATGACTTGGGTTAGCTTCCTTTTAATCCAGTATTAGATGTTGTGGTGACGCATCAATGTTGAGTTTAGTTATTATTACTCAATATTGTGGTTGTCACAGCTCACCTAGGATTAAGTGGGATGTTATGTGGCATTAGGTTATGCATATTTGTGGCATTCAGTTCTGTGACATATTCAGATACATATATATAAATATATTCAGTGATATATATCATAGTGTTAGCTTAGCATTTATTCAGTTTCAACTTCTTTACTATTTTATATTTTCAGTACTTAGTCTTTCAACTGCTATTTTACCTTACTTTCAGTCTTGTATAATTTTATATTTTTTTAATGCTTTTCTTTAGTATTATTTTGCTTACTTAAATGTTTAACTTTAGATAACTATAAATGTATTTAGTAATTTTAGATGTGTTGAACTTATTGTTTAACACGTGGTACTTTTGGGATCTGATAATTTGCTAAATTTAGAGCAGTTTGTGAAACAGGCTCGGGAGGCTTCCCATGAGATCCATGAGGAATTTGTGGAGTGTTAGTCGGCTTAATCTTCAGCTTTTATTTATTGCATTAGTTTACTTTATGTCGTGAGTGAAAGACTACTTCTGTCTTTTATATTAAGCAACTGGTTTGTAATAATCTTAACTCTGGATGGATTCTCTACTTCTTTTCTGAGATGAATACTTTTACTTAGCTTCTATGTTGAATGACATGGATGAATGCTATAGCTTTCATACTCTGTATTTATTATTACTTATATTTAGTATAGTGATGTGATCAGCATGAAAGAGATGCTAATACTCATATATATTGGATTATTACTAAATCCACCACACACATAATCTAATGTATGTGAGTGCTATATCTAGTGAGAGACTATTTATATATTTTACCCTTATCTTAAGGATTAATCCTCAGCTTTCCTTTGGGGATGAGTCTCATTTAGTCAGCAATATTCGGGAAAGTTTAGCAATTATTCCCGAGTAACGCACCGTTCCGACGTCAACTGCTAATATTTTTAAATATACCTCGATTGCGCGCGGCGATAAGACGGGGCGTTAGAATTAGTCCCATATTGTAGTAGAAGACGTATATTTAGGTTTCCTAGTAATGCGATGGGAGAAAGTCCCATATTGTGCTAGAAGCCTGACATCTAGTTTCCTAGTGAGCCAATGGGTTCAAATCCCATATAGCAAAAGCTTGAGATATGGGTTTCCCAATGAGATAGTTGGTGAGATTTTAATATTGTAATTGGTTACAAAATATTAATAATTGACTATACACTTACTTTTATTATTTTCTTGGTTATTACATGCTATTTTTTATACTTTATTATAGCTCACCTATTGCTTGAGATGCATATTTTTTACTCTCTACTTACCTAAAATAATATGTTTAGTAGTATTGAATTAATTTTTATGTTCTCTTGCCAAATTGTTTTTTTTTTTTTTGGTGCTTAGATCTCTTTAGTGCAAGGTTAGGTTTTATATGGGTGTGAGTGAGATATGCGGTGAGCTCCTAAAATTATTTATAAGGAAACCTTGTTCTTCAAGTGATTTCATTATTTAATTTATTTTTCTTGAGATAATATTTTATGTGGCTTTGGTTTATATTAATTTGAGCTGAACATTTTATGATGAATTATATATTGGCCTTGAAACTCTTTGGTACGATCCAAAAAATGGATGAATTGAATTTTAATTTATTGGAAATTAGAAACAAACTAGATCTTAGTATACCATGAAAATAAATAAAATAAAAATTGTAGCACTCAAAAAAGTAAAAAATTCAAAAAAAACACAAAAAATTATAGTTCTTTTGGAATCCACATAGCCTTAAGTTCTTCACAAACAAAGAAGCCTTCTCTCTTTCATAAGAACATGGCCGTAGAGCAGCAAGACAATCCCTCCATCTCAAGTCTTTGGCCACAGGGAGATGCATAAAAGATAAGTTTTCTAGCACAATCTCAGCAAAAGTTAAGATAGAAAAATAATTAAAATTCAAAAATAAAGATAAAATGAACAAAATAATTCTAAGAAGTTTGAATTTTGAAAGTAAGAGAATGATTAGAGAGCCATTATTTTTAAGAATTATTCATTAAATATCTTTAAGAGATCTAAATATCATTTAGGAAAGGGGCAAGGAGATCTTATTTATAGTGGAGAAACCATGCTCCAAAATGTGACAATTAATTTTTTTTGG
The DNA here is from genome assembly GCA_016760335.1 of Gastrodia elata. NCBI lineage: Eukaryota > Viridiplantae > Streptophyta > Magnoliopsida > Asparagales > Orchidaceae > Gastrodia > Gastrodia elata. The sequence goes on along the minus strand of CM028670.1, from coordinate 62,575,300 downwards.
AATTTTTCAGATGTGCTTAGGTGCATATCAAATACATCATCACTCACATCCATGATTTGTGGCCAGTGGTTCTCCTTTTTGGGTGGCGCTCGGGTTGGCAACAAATCGAAACCATGCTCCAAAAAATGTATAAAATCTTCTTAAGAAACTATTGCACTATGGCATGATTCTCTTACTGCATTCACTAATTTGCAGTCACATTCTTAAGCTTCTAAGCAATGTACTCTGCTTAAACTTGAAAAACATGAACTCAAAGGGATTTTGTCAGTAATCAAAGATTATTTTTGTAGAGAATTTGTTATCATCAAGGGAAATTTCTTATTTAGCCTCTTTATTTTTATGTATATTTCAAATTGATTTCTGTTTTTTTTTTTTCTGAAATAAGCCCCTACACTTTATAAAAATTTTCATTTTAGCCCTCCATCAAGCTTCTCTTGCGCATGCCGCTAGCGCCAAAGCTCCACCCCCCACCCCCACTCCCCCCAATCACCTTCCCTCTGCATCCGAGATACCCTCGCCAAGCCTACACCGATTCAAAGCCATGCTCGCAAAATGCTCCTCTCGCAGCCGCATGGTCCTTATTATCTACTATGATGCTTTAGCCAACGACTTCCTCAAACTCATCCTCCACCTCTCCACCCTTCTCGACGTTCTCCCCCTTCCTGATCTTCGTCTCTCCAATGACAGCCACAATCTCGTTCATCTCCTCCACCGTCAACGCCGTCGACCAACCTACGCTGTAGATCCAATGTCCCTTCTACTGACGCGAGATTGAGCGCGACATCCTCGCCGCCGCTTTACCTTGATCTTCCACTGCATCGGCCTTCGATCTCGTTCGTCTCCACAATCAGCGCTGCCTACCGGCTCAAGGTCCAGTGCATGGAGCAGAAAATCATGGCGGAATCCTCCTCCCTTGAGAAATGGACGTCCGTCGTGGGAGCCGTGCACTGATCGACAAGCAGAACATCCCCTTCGCCCTATCCTGCGTCGATATCGAGCTTGCCGCCTCCATCAGCTGTGCCAGCCGCAATCCAGCCCCCCACCACCGCGGGGACTAAAATTAAATTTTTATAAAGTTCAAGGATTTATTTAAGAAAAAATAAAATATAAGGATAAAATTAATAACATACGTAAGAGTCTAAATAAGAATTTTTCCAAAGAAAAATATTCATTTCTCTGTATATATTAAACTCTTAGATTCAATATTAGGATAAATTAATTGGTTATATATCTACCACAAACTTACTTTTATTCACAAATTTAACACTTGTTTAAATTTCATATATACCACATACAAAACTCGTAAATAAAAATTTATATCTAAAACATTCAATAAAATAAAAAGAGAAAAATTCAATTATTTTGTTAAAATATATTTTTTTGTTTTTATGTAAAAACTTTGTGGTTTATATAATATATTTACAAAATTTGTATTAAATTTATAAATTAAAAGAAGTTTATGGTATTGAAGAAAACCCCTGTTTAGAGTATTAAGCTATTTCCACATTGAATTTATTGAAATTTTATTTTTATTTGCTTTTCCACAACTTTGGTACCCAAATATTACAAAGTAAGCTTACAAAGTAAAATATAATTATTCTAAGGGAGTTAGAATCCTTTTGTAAGTTGGCAATAAACACACGCTAAAGGGCACTCCTCCATGGTCTTGATAAGTGGCCCAACCCAAGTGGTGTGAGGGGCAACTTGTGTCCTTGCCACTTGTGCTTTGCCAATCACAAAGGACGACGTAAACGTCGAAAAAACAAAATTAAGAGTCCTTTGGGCTAGCATGATCGACTTGTTTGAAATCGACGCACATTAGCCATTTCCCGTTGGCCTTTAATACTATATAAACATTGCACAATCAATTATGATATTGGAATTGTTGGATGTAGCTAATGACCAAGCTTGCCTGATATTGGATCGAGCATTTGTGGAGCTTCAACTTGGTTAACAATCTTGAAAGATCGATGTGCAAGCAGTGATTCATAAAGCTTAGACTGGGGCTGAGCATATTAATAAGCGAACAAGCAAAGAAACTATAGTTACCACTCAAGAGAATAGGCAGCATGAGGTACAAATAGCAAGGAGGATAACCTGAAGGATAGGATCAGTGGTGGATGTTATAGCACTCTCATCGTTTGGAGGCAACTGATTGGAAGGCGTTGAGAAATAACCTACCAAAGGAGCAAGTGAAGGATAGTGTATCATGGACTATCATGAAATCAAGCACCTCTTGGCATCCCTCTTCAGTTCCCCATACAACAGGCAGCACATCATTGAGCCCAAAGAAGCCTACAATGCTCCTATTGCCATTCAAGAAGAGATCCCCAACATTATGCTGCATTTTCATTTGTACTGTTGATTGTCAGAAGTTCTCTAGTTGTCTTGTTGGATGTTTGACGTCCTCTTGGAAAGTTAAAAAAAAGGCATCAAGCTCTTCTATTCTTGTTGTCTTTGCGAGAAGATAAGCGAGCAGGATAAAAAGGAGCAATTTTGAATTTCTATATGAATAGGAACTGTTGTTTCCTTTCGGAACGACAAAGGAATGCTATACTCTATTAAATTATAGATAAATTTCATATGATTGAATAAAAGAATAAGGAAATGTTTAGATGCCAATAATCAATAAATACTGCTCCATAAAGTGACAGTTTACAGTACTTTCTTGACGTCAAAGAAGACAGATTTCTCTTTATTGGCTGCTTCAACGTCTTCTGGAGACGCAACTGCAACCACAACGCCCTTATCCTTAACAGCCTCAATAACATCTGCAAATTCCCTGAAATCCTTCAACCTGGACGTTTGAACAAAATGCATCAAAGTTCTTATAAAAATTATACAGAATAGGAGTATAAGAAATAAATTAGATATTGATGACCACAAATAAAATTCCATCAAATCAAAATTCTTATACTACACATCGCAAAGTCTCACTTTTGCATAACTTTAAAAAGAAATTTTATCAATATAGCAAAACTCTAAGAAATCCAAGTGAATTTCAATTAAATAAAAAAAAAACACAAGCAAATGAACCTTGTCGACAGGATTTCTTCACGCCTTATCTCGCGTTCCTCGTTAGTAATGCCTAGCAAATACCGCAGCAAACTGCCAAAAAAATTCAAAAATTACATGATCACTAATAGAACAGACTGCAAAAACGACAATAGCTCACATATATATATATATATATATATATATATATATATATATATATATATAGAATATTAGAGCTTTACTTCCACATCTCAACCATCCATTAAAATATTTTATTATATCATATTTAAAGATACAAAAAGATAAAAATAATAACACTTGTCTTTTAGCTCTATAGTATGATCTATTAAAATTTTTTGATGATGAAAAAGTGAAAGAAAAAAAGCCCTTCTACCTTTACAAGGACAGTAGCCCAATACATATATTATATATGTACACAGATGATTGTTTTTTCGTATGTAAAAGTAGCATACATTAATTAAATGAAAATATACAAAACAGATTGAAGGCTGCGAGCATGCAATAAAAGATTAAGAAACAGTTGGTAAGTAATCAAGCATGATAAATTATTCGTTTGTATAATAAGTGCAAGTCATTATCCCTGCCTTTTTCTACTGCAATTTATTTACATTTCAGGTAGCGTCCTTTATAGTTTTCTTTCTATCAATATTCTACATTTAACCTTACAAAGAAAATGGTTGACAAAACATATAAAAAAGGCCAATTTTATTGCAAGGCTTTGATTAAATAGCAATTTTATAAAAAAGGTTGAAGATTTAGGTAATCACAGAACATGCAAAATTTTGGAAACAAAAACAATCATGTTGTTTAGGGACACATTTTAGGTGACACCCATCAAAGCAAAAACAATCATGTTGCTTTTATATTTAAATTCCACTATAAATTCAAAATATGTTGGATCTTTTCTTCCTTATACATATTTTAAAAAGAGCATATCAAAGGTATCCACGCAATAATGCAACATATTCTCTTCAGCGATTTGATCTGACATGACCAAAACATTTATTAAGCAAATAAGGAAAATAGAATGAATTACTCCAATTTCAGCCAAACCCTGCAGAAACTCTTCTCTGGCAATATAGAATGAAGAATTTCTAGTGGCAAAATTCCTCACAGGGCTAATCCCCTCCTTTTAAGATTGGCAACTTTTCTTCTCTTCAGCTCCTCAGCACTCACAACTTTTCTTCTCGTCAGCTCCTAATAGCCCTCTCACAAATCCCTCGACTTCTTACAGCCGCCACAACATTCAACTCTCACATTAAACCCTAAAACATACATCTGTATTTATAGTCCAACACATGCCCGCCCCCAAAACTCCTCTAAAAGCAATTTTGTGCTTAATACAATGCTTGGGTGTGTTCCTAACACTACACTCCGTCTGGGCGCCAACCCCTCAGCTTAGGCAGCTGAAATGGGTGACTGAGCGCACATGGGAGCCCTGCCCTTTATCTGAATGACCAAAAATGGGCATCTGGGCGCGTCCAGCTGCTCAGAGCACAGTTATCATGGCTGAGATGGGACCTTGGGCATGCCCAGACAAAATCAGCTCAACTTTGGGAGTCTGTTCTCGACCTAGTTTGCGTCTGTTTCACCTCTGGATGCTTCGTACCCATACATGGCCACTACAAAGCCTCCAAATTATTCGTGATTAATAATCACTCCAAACACATCTGACGCTCCATCATCATTCTAGTTTCTGCTTGCATGGACCTGTCATCCTACATGTTTAGGTGCTCACCTCCATGGGATGCACTCGAGGCACCACCAAGTCCAACAATCAAAATCTAAAACACAAAAAAGATGTAATAAATATTTGATATCAATGTGTAATGTTATGCAAGTTTTTTTAAAAAGGAAACAATTACTAGATAATAAATTTGGTTGGTAACAAAATAGCACACCGGAGAAGAATACTCCATGGATGAAGTGTCGATGCCTCATCTACACAAAGCAATCATGATTTCATCAGGGTAGTGTTGGAACTCTTCTGATGTGATGTGAATAACTTCCTCATGAATCCCCTTAGCGTGCAACCTCAATATGTTGGGAGCTTCCAAATAGAGCGTTATGAAACCATAGTGAGGAGTATTCCGCGTACCACACAAGATCTCCATCATTGCCAAAGGGATCTAACAGCAAAGCAACAAACTTGACATCCTCAGTCACCTTGAACATGCAAGAGTCAATTAGAAGGGGAGAAAGACCCAAGCATCCACCCACGTCTACTGGAACAACATCAACGACAATCTCATTTTCCAACTCGTCCCCAGATACTTGACCGGTAGAGATGGTGCAATCGACGAACTCCATTAGATCTGCGTTTATAACCTCAATTCGCTCCGTCCCCAAAGTAACTTGCATTTCATGCACAACTTCATCAAGTGTTCGACCTTGCCGCCAATGTTGGAACCCTCACATCACCACCATTGACCCTCACAAGAAGTCTCCTCTTCAAGCCCGACTGAATCAACAACTCCAATTATTTCCAAACTGATATCTTCCACTCTAACATATGCAGCTGCAACAAAGCCATTAATGAGAACCTCCTTAACCAAGCCATCCTCTGAGACCCCAGACACTTGACCTTCCTCGCTTATAGAATATGGCACAGCAACTCCACCATTCAGAGGGGCTGACCAGACTTCCAAAGGGGAAAAAAATTTGCTAGTGGGGTGAGCTTAAATCAGTTTAATTCATCATGCCCAACTATCAAATAATGAGAACAGTAGATCGAGAGGTTTTCAAATATGTATTCCTAAAAATACGCCGAGTCCTTGCCACCGATCCATATTTTAGATTCAAAGCTCTATATCAAATCTATCCACCAAGACCCGGCAATAGACGGTCTGGTTATATTTGTTAGCAAAATAGGTTTTCAGCGGTTTGCCGTAGTATGACTCCAAAGCGAAAAATATCGAATGAGTAATAAGGTTGGAACTCGAAGAGTGGGAAGTTAAGCCATACATGAACAATGGGTGGTTCACAGGTTGAATCTAAAGAGCGTGTCCATTTGATAGCTTTTATTGGACGGTGTTCAACGAAATAGATTCCCCGAGAAAAATATCTGGTAATAGGCTTCATTGAATAGCTTTATAAGAACATGTTTATCATCCATCAAGCCAATGCTTGACTTCTGACAAAAGCCCAAATCATTGAAAATATTTCTAATGATAACCATATTAGGTATACCATTAAAAAACTTCCCCACAAGAGTGTGCTCGTAGAGCTTAGCTAATGTGTTCACCTCATCATTCGAGTGGATAAGGGGCAGGTTTACCATGAAGAAGAATAATTACCTTGATGCAAATCTGATCTGCTGTTGAGGTGCTTATCAAAGCCTCCTAAAGCAATTTGGGGGCCCCCGGCCTCCTCCCATGTCGGAAAATTTTTGGAGATTCAAAGTTGCCAACACAACGACCATGCACTGGAGACTTCCCTCTTGTGCATCCATTGAGCTTCGGCAGCCGGCCTTGTTGCAGGCACCGCCTGGTAAGAAGGCAGTCAACCTCATTGTAGGTGTCGACACACTTGGAATCATCGGCTCAGGTTACTACGCGACGGTCGCATTGCGCCTCCTTACCGGTTGTGACGTTCGCGTCGCTAGGGTTCTGCATCGTTGTTGGCACATGCATATATACAAGTATGTGTACATGTCATGTTTATCCAGCATTCCCATCCTATCCAATCTGACATGCACGCATCACAACATAGACAAGAATGCATAGCAGTTCCTAACACATCCTACTATGCATGCAATTATTAGTGAAATATTAGAAATTTTACAGCATTTTTATACATATTTTTAGGTACTCCAGCAATGAATAATCAAATTAAATCACATGTACACATGAATTTAATGAAGTTTAATTGAAAGCGTAAAGACATACCTGCTATATCCTTTAGCATCAGGTAACTGATAGGCATCAATATCTCCAATTGTACCAATAATTGCTTTAGTAAGAGAATCGTCATCTAAGTTAAGCTCCCTAAGAAAGCTTGATGTCCCATCATATACCTCGAGTGTTTTCAACAAATTTGGATCTCGATAGGACAAGTAAGAGAATACTCCTGCAATATTTAAACCAAAAATGTTTAATTGGATCTATGGAAACTCTCTCTCTTCTAATGCAAATTCGTGTAAAAATGAGTTAATGGACAAAACAATACTAAGACTAATCAATTTAGTCCTTAATTTTAAAAATGGCTAAAGTGGTCAACTTTGTGATGCATTTAGTCGAAACCTTTAGATGCAGTAACTTTGCTAAAATAATAAAAGCCTAATATATTAATTATTTATTAGCATTCACATATAAAATTGAAACCATGAAAATTTGTATTTTATTGGGCTAAACAGTGATTAAAGCTATACAACAATTAAGAAAACATACAAAGGGTATAAGGTAGCCTTAAAGTGATACTATTTTAAGGCCCTTTAACACATTTAAGAGCATAAAAAACAAAATTACTGTAAAATATTATTTTACAAATTTTATTAATTAACGCAAGTTAAAAAACTAATATTTCAGTAATTAAACATAATAATTATTAAAGAACTATTATGCCCACCTAATATTTACTATTCCATTAGCCCATCATGCACACGTAATGGTTGGGGACTAAAAATCCAGTACAATTAGGCCAATTTTAAAAATTGCAGACTAAATTGACCACTTTAAAAAAATCAAGTGACTATTTTGGCCATCAATTCATGTAAAAATATATTTAACCAAAATTGCCAGAAGAGAACATGCAAGGCACCTGAATGAGTGTCTAAGTTGCAAAAGCCTCCATAAGCACCACCACTAACCCGTACACGATCCCATAACCATGTATTACCAATGTATTTGGAAATTACATATGCGCTTCCATTGAGCTCATATCCCACTTCATATATATTTCCAGCTTTCCCAACATAATTAACCTTTGAACATGGAAAGGTCAAGACCACAGATTTGGATATAAAAAAAGATACAAAATAGGAACCCACATGCACATAGAGATAAAAAAGGTTCTGGTACGAAATTCTATACCTGTGTAGGAATAACAATAGCTTCATTGATTGGAGGAAGCAGATTTTGCAAGGGATCACGTTCAATGGATGCTGAGCTTGGAAGAAAATCAAGAAACTTGTCCACAAATTTTGAGGAGTGATTAAGGTTTCTTTCATCAGCTGTCATATTAACAAGGCAACCTTCCCTAAAAAAAACAGATTTACGAATTTCCTCGAGTGATGAAGATATTTCATCCCAAGTCTGATCAAGCCTCTTTTCAATATCTTGTAAAAATTTTAAATAACTGCATCATGACAACATCAGAGAAAAAATGTTGGATATGTGAGCACAAATGAATCGCTGATATAAAAAATACAAAAACAAAAATTTCTCAAAAACCAAGCAAATTTTGAAAAAACAAATGTTCCCATGTATTTGACAAAAGTAGCTACTTCCTCCACAGCCACAAAAGCCTCACAAATACAATGATAGAATTTAAGGAATACATGAGATCAAAACAATGGCATGCATAATTGAAACTCAGAAAAACTAGAAAAAGCAACAGCTAAAGCTTCTTCTCAAGACAGAAGTTTAAGAGTAAATTTATAAGAAAATTATGCGCTCCTAGACACAATAAGGTTAACTGATGATGATGATTTCAGGATGTAAAATATGGTTCTGCAATACTAGTTCAGCATCACAATTTTAAATAAAAGAGATGTTGAAGAAGCTCAAAGGAAACAAACCTAATACCGCCCATCTGTTCAGTAATCCAACCAGCAACGTTTAGTTTTGCATCCATTCTGGCAGCTGCAATCCCATGTCCACTACCTCTTATTCGGCTCTAACAAAACAAAATTTTAAGAAATCTACATTTTATACCAGATACTAATAAAAAGGATGGAGGATTAAGAAAACTTATGTACCTCCAAACTTGCTTTGCTTTGAGAAACAAACTGCTTGAAGCGTTGCAGATCAGTGAATTGAACATCCTGAAGAATGCAATTCATCTGCAGAAAAAATACTAAATGAGAATAAAGGAGGGCAAACTTAATGCTGCTTAGCTATTAATGACAACTACACCAAAATTCCTAGAAGAATCATCTTCAATGATGCAACTTTCGACTTACAATATGAATTAAAAAACAGGATGTGGAGCGGATAGATCTAATTTATTTAAAAGTGTGAAACTCCTAAGAGTCCGTCTGTGGATTTTTTTTTTAAAGTTTGATAGTCTTTTTTTTGTATGGAATAGTTGGGTGTGTGCAAGTACTAAACTTAATTTAAAAAAAAAAGAAAATCATATATAGCAAAATTACAATAATAAACACCAAAATAATATTCCACAAAACAAAAGAAGCCGCCAGAAAACAACTGTTAAAAGGGATAATGAGCCTTTATTAGCTTAATAAAAAAGCTATTTACTCCTGCCCGAGAAATAAATGAACAGCATTCCTAAATCATTAAGATGTGACATCATTTCATAAAAGCATATGTAGCATCTTAACAAGCAGCCCTAGCTGGATCCCGTGAATGGAATAAGAATAGTCAAAATATGAGTTGAATTATAAGCATCTCATTCCATTGGCCAAGTGTAATGACCCTAGGTCATTTATAAGGGAGACATTATTTTCCCGCAATATCTAAATTTCATTGATTTCCCGTAAATTTCAGTTTTCGGTTACATTTCCCGCTAAATCCATTTTCATCAAAAAATTTTTGTTACCATTCTTGATTGAAGAAGTTTTCAAACTCAATTAATGCTGAAATGGAAATTAAGATTCTGTCATTAACCCGTACTTAAATCAGTAAAACATAAAATTACCTCATTAAGGCAGAACCAACTATCCTTGTAGAAACCATCGATGACAATTAAGCTATTCCCAAATTTTATTTCCACAACTTAAGAGCGTTGATCGACTTCCTAACCGGACTAAACGGGGGTGTGTTACTGTGATGACCCATGTTAGTTTGGTAACAACCAAACTAACATCAGATGCATCTTTCTGCAGGATCATATTGGCAGTTAGGTATTATAGCAGTTAAACAAACATCCAAAACCATTCAAATATAATAAATAACATACATTCAATTTAAAGCAAACATTATCCAAAATATATTACATGGCTTTCATTATACATAAAATTATTATCCCTTGAAGGGGCAGTTATTTCCTGCGCCATGCCTTTAAACTATATCAACCGTCTCCAGCTGTATCTGATTTGGCATTATAAAGATAATGCCTTACTGCACATTCTAAATACAAAAGATATTAAAAATATACTTTAAGCAAAAGCAAAAGGCAAAAATGATAACAATTGCAGGAAAATACAGTGTGTTTCAAATAAAAGATGATCATATCTCCTGCAAAATAAATATCTTTTCACATGCCAAGTTTCAAAAGAAAAAGCAAATATAGCATAAAATTCATGTTTATGTTTATGACTTGATATTATTAAGTAATGTTAGCAGTTCTGATGGGAAAAACCAGAACCATGAGGCTGAGTTCATAAAAAAAAATGCAATTAAACATGTCCTTCACCTGGGCCCCCTTAAAGGCTCCAGATGGCACCTTCACCTGGGCCTCTCTCAAGGCTCCAGATGATAACCTTCACCTGGGCCCCCTTTAAATGCTCCAGATGGCACCTTCACCTGGGCCTCTCTCAAGGACCAGATGGTAACCTTCACCTGGGCCCCCTTTAAAAGCTCCAGATGGAATCATATATGCAGTTAAGCATGACCTTCACCTTAGACCCCCTCAAAGGCTCCAGATGGCATCCTTATAACTCCTGGTGGACTAACCCCATCCTTAACTTAGTTTAATCTCCGTATCGGAACCCTTTGCAACATTCACAATAGACATAAACATCATTTTGTCTCTCTTACATGACTAGCAGTAAGAATAAATCATTAAATATAAACAGGTTCAACGCGATGCTTAAGCAGCAAAAAGATAGAAAGCATAAAAGTAATTTCGAGTATACCTTTCGTGTTTGACTTAACTAGATGAATCACTCACAACTTGATGTGTCTGCAAAAATTATAATTGAGATTTTATTAAACCTTGAAGGTATTTGCTGGCTCTATGAAAACTAATATTTTTATTTATAAGCTTTTGTGTTAATTATGAATCTTGTGATCCCTCGTTCTTCTTAACTGATGATGCATATTTGTTTAAGAGATTAAACGAGCTAATGTAGAGAAAATTAGTATTAAAATTTGCATATTCTTAAACCCTAAGTGAGCTTTCTCTACGGGTTTGAAATGCAGCATAGGTTGTTCAAAAGTGTTTAATAGCATTGAAATCTTTATTTTTCCCAAATCGCACACATATATTGCAAATTGATTTTAAACATAAAATTTCTTGATTTTATCATTAGTAATTGTACATAAATTTAATGAAACTTTATATTTATTAAAGACTTCTAGCTTACGAATTTTGATTATATGCTAAAATACTTACATCTTATTATGGAACAAACTTTGATTCAAAATAGCTAATCTTTCAATCAAATAATTATTAAAAACCCTAAGGTTACTTCAACCTACTAAGTTAGCTGCAATTAAATCTTAATCTCGATAATACTAATATAAAAGATTGCCTGAATTCACGGACAGTTCTCTATAAAATATTAACTGAACTTATCACAAATACTCAAAGGAAATTTTCATTTAAAAGTTTAACCTACTATAAAAGGTTTGACATAATAAATAAAGGACAAAGTGAGCTAGTAGGTCAAAGCAAAACCCTAACTATAAATTTTGATTATTATTATTATTATTATTATTATTATTGCTATTATGGTTTATTATATATATATACATGTATTCTATTCCTTTCTAATTGACAGAAGAGTCTTACCTTACGGTCGAGCGGACAAGTCAAGCGACACGCAGAGAGGAATCGGTGCTGGAAGAGGTCGAGCGGAAAGGAGGAAATCGGCGCAGAGACGGGAGGTCGGATCGAGTCGACTGCGCTCCTGTCTGCGTCCTTCCGTCGGCACAGGTAAGGATTGACGAGCCGTTGCCTGCTCGCCTGCTGTCGAGAGGAGGTTTGCTCGAATGGTGAGAGTCTTCTGTCTCCTCCTGAATAAATACGACGTGCGTATGTAGCGCACGTCCGATTTATTCGGCTCATTAGCCGCAAGTTATGGTAATTACTTTAAGTATTCCGTCTTAATACAATGGTGATTTTATAATTTTTCAGTTTCAAAGAGGGGCAGCTGATTTTTTACCTTGAATATTAGTCTTAATGAAGAAGTTATGCTTTACCGATTTAAATATGCGTTAATGACGGTTTTAAATTTCAAATTTTAGCTTTAAGCGAATTTTAAAACTTTCTAAACTAAGTATTGAAACTGAAAAATCGAATTTTAGCGGGAGTTTTAACGGGAAACTGAAATTTGCGAGAGGATTTATCGAATTTGTATGTTGCGGCAACTTAATTCTTACCTCATAAATGACCTAGGGTCATTACAGTTACGCACGGACACCATATTTAATCCAGCGTATGCCGTTCAACTTTTCCCCACTCGATCGCTCCTTTGCTCTCGACTCCTCACTCTCCTTCTCAACTGACCGAGCTCTCTTGCTCGACTTTTCCGCAAGAAGGAACGACCCTAGAAGATTGCTGTAGAGGCGCAAACGAGCGACACATAAGCCAACGGTAGGGACGCGTCAATCGACGGAACAGCCAGCGACAAAAGCCGACGAAAGTAGAGACAAACCTTGCAGTCGACGTCTCAGCACGCTGCATCGGGGATTCACACAATTACCTTCTCTTCTGCCCGACTTTTCCTTCCCTGCGCTCAGTCTCGAAGGTACGAATCCTTCATTTTGTCGATTCTTTTAATATAGGATAGAGTCGTATAGATGAACTATTAATACTTCAAATCAAATTAACAAACCATATCAAATAATTATAATGTATGTGAAAAACTTAGAATTTTATGTAGAAAGCTTTTTAAGGTTAACATATATACTTACATTAAAAATACAAATCAATTGAATGTCATGCTAGATGTCCTGCAACTAGATGTCTATACGAATGTGCTATACTAAGTAAATTTATTGCAATGAATTTATGTAATACACCCACAACCTTAGTGCATTATTTGACTATCTAACTATAGTTCTACAATTCATGATTAGTTAAACCACTCTAGCGATTCAATAAGATGATTCTTTTACTTCCATATGATAATCTGAGTTAGAATATCATTCGGATAAAGTTGTCTAGTCTCTTTGAATCTAATTTAGTGTGAGTTTAGTTTAAATAGAATACTTAGAGCTTATGCAATAAACCACTAAGTAATTGTTTATAATAAATATAATCAGACCTAATGCAAATCCTATATAGATCCAAACTTTATGGAAAGCTGTATTCAAAAATCTAAAATATAGATTTGTCAAGTGATTAGATCATTTTGATAAAACCTTCATCTTATTGCAAATCATAACTAAAATAAGATTGGGTGAAAAGTTAAATTTTGGGAAATAATTAGATCTCCTGGGTAAGATGATGTAAGGAAACTTAAGATAATTAACTTAACACCAAGAATAAACTTTAATAGTGCATATCATCATTTCGTAAAATTAATAAAATTATGATGTAATTTATGCAGACCCATCAAAAAATTGAGTACTTTTCTTAGCATCGTTAAACTCAAAGGTACATTGGATATTACTTTATATGCTCTTATTTTTATTGTTGCTTAGACATCGCTTTGAGACTGTTTCATACTACTACTTGATGCATTATTCTTACTACTAATGATGTATGTGAAACAAAAAAATAATTTTTATGTATCTTGTGAATAGGTTAAGGACGGGGGCTAGTCCTCGGGAGACATAAGGGTGCCATCTGGAGCCTTTGAGGGGGCCCAGGTGAAGGTTATGCTTTTATGCATTTATTGAACCCAACCTCAAGGTTCTGGCGTTGCCCATCAAAACTATTACTGTCGATTCATAATATCAAGTCATAAACATAAACATGAATTTTTATGCGATCATCATTTGAAAATTTGGCATATGACAAAAAAATGTTTATTTGCAGGAGTAATGATTATCTTTTATTTGTATTTTTCCTGCAATGATTATTATCTCATTTTTATCTTTTGCTTTTGCTTTAAAATATATTATTTAATATCCTTTATACTTAGAATGTGCACTAAGGCATTATTTTTATAATGCCAGACCAGATCCTGCTGGAGGAGGCTGATGTATTCTAAAGATATATTAAAGAATCATGGCGCGGAATATATTGTTAGATTTTATTTTCTTTACGAGAGGCAAACATTTATATTCTGTAGTTTGTCAATTTATGTAATAATTTGGATGATATTTATTTTAAATTGAATGAATGAATTTTCTTATTCTTCTGTGACTCTGGATGTTGTTTAATTGCTATTTTACTTAACTGTTAATATGATCCTGCAGAAAGATGCACCCGATGTTAGAGTGGTTGTTACCAGTCTAATACGGGCCATCACACCAAGAGCCATGCAGCAGCATAAGACTTTAGATTTTGAAAAATCCTGAGCAGCACAAGATCTATGCAGCAGCTTGATCACAAGACTTTGCAAAAGTCTGGTTAACCAAGTTTTTCTGAATCATGACCAGCATTCTAAACTCAAACAAGAATAAAACTTTTGATACTAGTAATCTCTCATAAGCATCCACTTGGTAGAATTCCACGCCACTGTTCAAGAAAATTTGCAGACAAAAGCCTGGCATTCAACAAAGGAGCAGTACTAATTCATAACCAGAGAATCACTAGGAAGAAACACTACATGATCTGAGCAGGCACTGAGTTCTAAGCACATAGAAGAAGAGATAAGGTTCTTCAGTTCCTGGAGAAAGCCAACAAATATAAATCTTCTTCTTAAAACAGGGAGAAAAAATTAAGCTCCATAGAATGATAAAATTAAGATTGAGTGCTAACCGATTGATTATTTTTCTTAAGATGAAAATCATAAAAGAGACTTTTTATCTGACATGGTTGTAATTATAACTTTTCCTTGAAGATTTCAGTTGTCCCTGTTTCACGGCAAAAATTCAAATAAAAATAGGTCTCAAGTCAAGTTTAAAGTTGCCCGGCCAAGTATTTAGGTCCTCCAAAGCATTGATTCTCTTTGGATCGGCATATGTCAACCGTTAAACCCTTATGTTTACAGCATTCCAACCACCTGTTTTGCATCCCCATAAATCATCCACAAGTTGCTTCAAGATGAGAAATCCCCAAGAATGGTTCATTCACATTCTGTCAAGCTACTTAAATTCATCTTTTGTATGAGAAAAAGATTCTGCATTTACTTGATACTCAAAAACATATTCCGCAACCTTATCCAGCCAAGAACCACAAGTGTTATGTAACCAGCCAATAATGAATTCCCATAAGCAAAATTTGACTGGCAATTACAACATTTTTCTAACATATTTGTTGTAGTCATTGCTAATCAACCCGGCCCGCCTCAATGATTTTCTGCTAACTCAGCCACAACCCAACCCTCAAAGTCACACCGGCCACAACCAGAATTTTTTCATTATGTAGATCTACCACCTCAGCCCTCACATCAGATTCTCTTCCATAAATACACCCCTCCATTTAAAGCTATAAAGGCTTATCATCATCTCCACAAGATCCATAGCAAGGTTCTTCAAGCCCTGAAGCTTGTCCAAGTTCTCCTCGGTAACCTATTCATCTAAGTACTTGTTCATCTATAAAAGCTGTTGGATACCAAGTTCAGGTTTCTCAACATACCTGTTCATCTACAGCAAGCAAAACTTATTCATTGTACTCCAATTGTTGAGTTCAAACACTTTCATATGAATGAATTATGGCACAATCCAAGGGAGAAGTAAATTGAATTCTAAAGTTTTATAGAAAAACAAAAATCCAAAACTTTGCTTTATCAAAAAAACTGAGATGCCAAAGATTAAAATAACATAGCACAATTACAAAAAAGATAAATAAGAATATGCAAACCAAGAATTTTTTACTGGTTCAGATCAAATCCAGATCATTTGTACACTTTATAGAGATTGATTTCCTCCGGAAGCCCATTCACTATGATTGGTACTGGAGTCATGTCATTTAATACTGGATTCTTGTCATTTGGATATATAGAAGATCATATGATTCATTCTGTGGAGTGATGCTAATAGTGGTAGCATACACTACTTATACTGGATGGTGATGTGCAGACCGAAGGACTGTGGTGGAATGGGAATCAAAATTCTGTGTTTGAGAGGTTTGCTTGCGGCACGATACACCCTCACGTTTTTAAACGGAGAACAACTTACTTAGGTAAAGTTAATGCTTCCTAAATACAAGTTGTGTGGTCTAAACTTCAATA
Source organism: Gastrodia elata (assembly GCA_016760335.1). Lineage (NCBI taxonomy): Eukaryota > Viridiplantae > Streptophyta > Magnoliopsida > Asparagales > Orchidaceae > Gastrodia > Gastrodia elata. The sequence continues at coordinate 62,558,934 of CM028670.1, read as the reverse complement.
TCACAAGTCAAGATTTGATTCTCTGGAGAATTATTGCCAAACGTTGGATACTTGTTCGCTAGCATATTCATTGGAGCATTGGCAGTGGGATCCATTTTGATTTCATCAGAGACAATTGAAGTCATTATGTACAGCTCTCGGACTACCACTTATGCATTGATTGTTTGTTTTGGACAATTGAAGTCATTATGGACTACCCCTTAAGCACATGAGGATCTGGAGCAACTTAGCCCATGTGAAAAAGGCTCCCGGATTGGACACTTCTTAACTGACCTGCTGCTGCTTGAGTTTGTTTCTAACACAGAAAAAAGATCTGATCAACTAGAAAAATCCCTGCCCTTTATCAATCAACTACTGGGAGAATCTACAAACAACATGTGTACCAATCCATGACAGAATTTCCATATTTGACACTGAGAGGTAGGGCTTCATGAGCACATATTTTTACAAAGATTACTTGGTAGTTTTTTTCCATCCAAAAGCTAGTTATATCAGCATGTCTTAGTTGATCACTTAGACTGTTTTGGAGCTGCAGAGAAGTGAATGAACTAGAGAACTTTGTATGTGAATGCAACTTTACGAAGGCTATATCCAATCAGCTGTCCCATTGGGGAGTCCCAACCCAGACTACTCCTTAGTCCTTCTTTGCTACTCAGATGTACTGCTGCATTTTGCATCAAGCCTGGAGGTGTCCCTTAGCCAAGAGCAACCAGCAAGACTTTCAGACTCCCTCTATTTGTGCAACGCTGGTCTTGATTCTGCCTGCTGTCAGTCCCGGGGCACTTTGGTCAATTTTGATCCAAGTTTACCACTCTTCATTGGTGCCACCTACCAGAATGGTTAAAAGCTAATTTTTGTCTCTTTCATCCTCAAGCACTTCAAAGCTTTTGGAAGTATTTTTGTGAACGATGACCATGTGGAACTCATCATTGTCAAAATAATTTGAATGGAGGACGCGCCTCCCTCTTGAAGCTTAGATCAAGACAATATTTAAAAGGACAGCATCAATGCGATAGTGAAGCTAAAAAAACTATGTGATTCATGTAGAATGAAGTGTGATGATTGTCTGTTTTTTTTTTTTGATACTTTCACTTTTTTATCATGTTTAATCATTATCTTTGTTCACCATCACAAAGATTGGGAGTGTGTTGCTGATTTTTGTGTTGATTTTGTCTGTTACAGGGACTTCTTTTTTTGGGTGGAATTTTTTCAGACAATCTTTTTTGAATTCTTCAAGAGGATATAAGAGTGTATTGAGGGTTGCTTATTTTTTATTTTGATATATAATATAATAGGCGATAACCATTTTTTTACAAAATGCAGGTTACAGTTAACATGATGTTTGTAGTGATATCAATAAATTAAAGGTTCATTTGGAATAGCGGTAGCTATTTTCATAAACTGCTATAAACAAGCAACCGTATAAAGCAATAGTGTCGGAAGTTGTCAGTGTTGTTTTGGGATCCAGTTGTCACAGTATGAGCAAAATGTAAAATTAATTATGTATCATTTTATTTTTAAAATATCAAATTTATAAGATGTTCAGCACATCAACCTCTTGCAATAGAACACTAAAGAGGAAAGGTCGGTGGTGAGGGAGTGATCGCAGGTGAGGAGACCATCGTTTGACCTAGAGGATGGCCAGTGTTGGGGCTTACCGAAGTGAGCAGCTTCTCCAATGTCAAGTTAGAAGAAAGGTTGCCTGTCAAAGACAGTTTTAAAGCCTAGGACTTGCTGGTGAGATAAAAGGCCTCGTAAAGAGAACAGTATCAACCTAGGGAGCAGTTGGTAAGGGGATACGCTGAGAGGAATCAAAATTTTAGTGAGAGGTCCTGAGCAATAGTAAGCTGGGTTGTGGCCACTATGCAATTTTTAAAACATGGACATCAAGCTTTGTAATTTAACCTTCTCAAATAGTGAAGTTCTCTAAGTACTCCAAAATGAAGATTTTATGAGTCTGTTTTTAAAAATTCAAAAAACAGGCGTCAAATAAAGCTAAAAAGATTAGATTGCTTTTTATAAAGTGCAACAGCAAAGAAATTTCCCAAACAGAATCTATCACAAGCTGTATTGGAGAGTATATATATATTTATATATATATGCTTGCGTATCAAAGTGAATAAGTCACCATTCTACAGTAATTAATATATGCATACTACCGCATAATGAATAAAAATAAAAAGGAAAAAATAAGTTTAACAAAATTAAGGCCCATAGAGGTCATTCAAACAATGGGAGAGAAAGCTTAATCAAGAATACTTTTAGCATATACATGGTCAGAAAAGAAGTATTTTACAATATGAGATTCACAACAAAATAAAGCATACCAGGTTAAATAGATCCTCAGTTTTTCCAGACATTGCTTTGCCTCGTACAATTATACGAGTGCATGGATCAACTTTCCCACGTACAGAAGAGGTGAAGGGATAAACTGAAATACCTCCAGTCTTCCTTCCTATTAATTGATTGAGCTGGACAAAATTCATGTCCTTTGTGCCCATTTCTAGCAAAGATTGACTGGTACAAAACTCTTAAATTATTTAGTTCAACTTCGAAAAAGTGATATTGACTAAAAATTTAAAACCCGACAAGAAAAGAAGTAAACTGACAGCATCTCAACCACTTTACAAAAACAAACAAACATAGTGAAAGACAGTGCTGCTTACCAGAACAGTGGAACCAACTGAATTAGTTCCTTCTTCAACGTGGACATATCAAACACAACCTCTGAATAAATGATGTCATTTGTAAAAAGGTCATGATGCAGAACTTTAACTCCGTTGACCTCATAAATCTGCAAGTGGAAATAATGTAGAACAATTTTTTGAAACCACAGTCAAGAATCATGAAAGCATCACACCAAAGAATTTTTGATATTTTATGAAACTGTGAATGCATCACTTGGGCATGTACAAATTCTTATTTTATGAAAGACATTAAAATTGTCCAGCTTCAAATGGCATAACACTTGTCAAAGATAGAAAGACATTACATTTGTTGGGACATGAGTAGGCTTTGCAGGGATGTCTTGCAATGAAAGGCTTGGAACAGATCTTAAAGCTTCGGGTGGATCTGGAGTTTCTTGCTTAAGACGAAGTTCTTGTGTAGCCCGTGCTAACTCGGCTAGATCCTCTTCTGTCATATTTGCTTTAATTTTTTCAAGAATTTCTTTCTCCTTGGTTTCATCGCTAGAGGCTTTATTTGGATCAGGCTGTACAAAGTTTGAACAAAATGTAATCAGAAATCAGAAATAAACAAGCTACTCTCCAAATCAGTTTCATGAGAAGTAAATTGAAGAGGAATGGGGTACCTGCATTTCTAGAGTAACACAGTGAGGGTTGTTCAATATGAAGTTTTCTATTACTGGAGCAAACACAGCTTTCGAGCCTTCTTTAGTTATGCGTTCTTTCAAAGACTGCAACGGTTTCTCATATGCTAACGGTTTAAAAGGGTCTCTATCATATATCCACTTTCCCTACGAAACAACATGACAATAAAATAAAAAATACATACACATTATTAGGGGCTCTAATGCTGCAAAGAGAATGGTAATAGACTGTCATACAATGGAGCGAAGCATCAGAGATAATCCTCGTGGGAAAGCGCCCGTGTTATTCTCCCTCAGAGAGAACTCGATGGTGTTCATTGATGACTCTACAGCATCACTAGTAAAGCCATCCTTAGCTAGAATTTTAAGCGTGCTTATTATCAACTCTTCAACTTTATTAATGTTATCTTGTGCAACACCTTTTAATCCAATACAAAATTGGGGTTGGAGCAGCTCATCTTCCACTCCCCCGCCAACAATATCATCTCCTAAGCTACTTTCAAGTAAGATTTTTCGCAAAGGCGAAGCCGGTGTTCCCAGCAACAGATGATCCAAAAATCCTAAGGTGAGCTCAGTTTCTAAATCCAAGGGCCCATCAGATAGCAACCAGTTAATGCAAACCATGTGCTTTTTATTCAAGTCATCACCATTCCCAGCAGGGTATTTTTCAACTATCCTCACTGGATCTTTGAATAACTTTTGTCCTTCAACCCTTGACTCCCTGGCAGCATGACTTGCTTCAAACTGGTCAAGGTAGGCTGCAATAATAAAAAGTCACTCAAAAATATATTAGAATTAATGATCATCATAACTCTGGAAAATATTTTCTGATCTTAAGAGAAATGGTGCAGCTAAATAATTCATATATGACCAAATATCTTTAGTGGAGAAAAATATTATGCACAGGTCATCATTTATCCACAGAAACCTTAACAAATCAATACAAGAACGATAAAACCACATGGAAAAATCTTGAAGTTCAATAGGCCAACCAGCTCAAAGACACTTTATAACTAAAGTTTTATAGTATTTCTTAAGTCAACCTATCAATTCAGACAACCCTATAAAGTTTATTCACCCCTAACGATTATCATAAGCTCCAACTTGTGTTCTCAAAAAGCTAATAACAAAGCAATGGATTGTATAAGTTAGCCAAAACTAGTGCAATTTGACATACCACTTAAAATACGTAATCGCTCAGCTGGATCATCATCTCCATAGAACCATATCCTCGCGTTGCTAGGGTGGTAATACTTCCGATGAAACTCCTGTAAACAAACATCAGTCGTATATCCAAGCACAAAGACAACGCAAGGTATACATCATTTTTTAATGCATTATTGAATTATATACATTATGAATAAGCTACAGGATACCTCTCTAAAATAAGTTCAATGTTTCTGAAACCTACCACTGTAGGCCTGAAGAGGAATAATGTGCACAGCCTTACATGGATATGAATAGGCTCTTTCTTGGTCAAGCCCCTAACCTTCTCTGTACTAATAGGATAGCCCAATTGTTTTTCTAGGAACTCATCGAATACTCATGTGTCAACATCAATTAAAATTTCAAAAATGATAAATTAGATGTGCTTAAGAAAATGGCAGATGAATTATGACTGTAATAGTGTGACTTCAATGCCATCGATGGGATTTGAAGGAAAATTATAATGTCAATATTGTGTCAATATTGCACAAAGCCTTACATCAAATGATACATGTCAATTTTGTGCAATACCGCATGCTATACACAGCGTTGTGCAGTGCACTAGTTGTGCCATTACAATAGTAAGGTTTGGCCATTCATAGTAGTCCATAAGACTTTAAGATTATACATTTAGATTTAATTATTTTATAACACTTATCTTTAATAAAATTAAATCAAAAACATTAATCATACAAACTCATAAAGTCACAAGCATTACAATATTAACTCACGAGTAGGGAGGGGGAGGGAACAGCTTGTGAGACATGAAGGATGAAGCATTCATAAATAGAGGAAAAACAGTCACAATGAAGGGCGGTGATTAAAGAGTGATATTGACACAAATTAAAGTCCTTTTATTCCCTCTTTTAGAGAACCTAGCTCGATAATGAACTCTATTTTTGTATTTATTATTTGAAAGGTAATTAGCATTTGATTGTATAGTCAACTTCACTTAGACTTCATGATCTTATAAACTTTCATTAATTGTATAATTTTAATTTACAAATATAATTACTTTAACTAGTATGATATTATATTTCTAATTCAACTATCATTTGTTAAAATTAATTATATTTAAACATCCCCTTTTTCTTGTATGTCATTAATATAAACTTTTAAGTATTAAAATTGCTTATAATACTGAGAGTAATAACTTTCCATAATTTTAATTTTTAAAACCATTTCCAAATAGTTTGTTGTGCCATGCACTACACTATGATTTCATGAAACCCTTAAAAAGGATAAATTAACAAAATTCAATTACAAGCTTTGCACAATGGATGGATTAAGAAAGGATAAAAATTTGTTATATTCATGAAAAACTTTATAAATGCTTATGACCTATAAAAGTTTTTAAGAAAATTGCTTGAATGCATAAAAGAAAAGAATTTGTGAAGACCATGATTAAAAAAACTCCCCAATAAATTCATTTTGAACATTAAATATAAGCAATGGAGTTTAAAATTAAACATAAGTTTTAAATGTGTGCAACATATGGAATTGTTGCAAGAAGTTGGAACGATTCAAAGGTTGTCAATGCAATGAAAAAACAGCTAGTTGATTTATTAAATTATAACATTAGTTAATAATGTTCTAAATAAAATACAATAAAATTTTAGAGGAAATTTGGAAGAAGAAAAATTCTACCTGAGTAACGCAAATCGAGACCAAGATTCAAAACATGAAGAATCCATTGAAAATTTAGCTGCCCTCTCTCCACACAAAAGAATCACTAACTAGAGTTGCATAAAATAAGTAGAAAGAGGTTTTTTTAAAACACTAGCAATTAGTAATTTAAACATAACAATGTTTATTCCAAGATCTATATAGTTAACATAAGATTAAAGAAAAATTCCTAAAATATTAAAAAAGAAATCATGAGTCATAGAATACGTAGTATCCCGATCTCTATCATGAATGATTGAAAAACACTCAAATGCATCCAACAATTTGTCAACATGCAACGTGTTGCAAGTACATCAGTGCACAAGGGCGCATGAATTGCATGCATAAACGGACAAAAAGAATGCAATAGCATGTGTAGCAGTGTGCATAGTCTACGCAAATCCTCTAAGCATCCTTAAGAGTAATCCAAGTGTTATCAAACTTGGATCTAACTTGCAAGTGAATCAAAGGCCATTGGAAGACAATCAATAGTGGAAATTATATCATCAAGTACCACATCTAAAACAAGCTATGTTGATGAGATTGTAGGGGGTTAATTGTGAAAACATAAGAAACAGGTAAAAAAAGAGAACAATCCACAACATTAACAGCTTCTTGGTACATAGTTAATTCAATACATTGAAAACACAAGTGATAGCATAAAGCTTCAAAAGCATTGTAGTAGATCTCATGAGAACATATTTTTCTAGTAAAAAATGTCCAAGCCCTCCCAAAACCAATAATACAAAATTTGTCCTCAGCTTCAAAAACAAAATGAAAATGAAACATAAACATGCGAAAGATAAATTTTGAGCCTCAAATATACTTTATTAATATTTGTGTTGGAATTCCTATCAAATATAAATCCAATTTCCATCAAATCTCCTTGCCCTTGAAACTATTAATATAAGACAATTTTAATTCTAAAGTATATCGTGGCAAATATATGAACTTCTTGCAAAGCAATCCAAGGCTCATCTATCTTAGATCTTTCTATTGAATCAAGAATATATGGAATCCTCGTCGGCGATGAAAGCGCTAGCAAGTATTGCCTCTATAGCAATCAATACTAATATGATTGACAAAGGTTGAATTTGTACTTACAAAAAATTGAAGAGAAGAATTCACAACATGGGCTAGCACTTTTGCTCAAAAATCTAAACTCAAAACACACTTAAGTTTTGATTCAACTTGAAACCGATTCAAAATATTTCTTGTTGAGCCCGGTCAAATTTCTAACTCAAAATTTTTACAAGTCATCTTATAATATGGGTAGACTCGCTCAATTTATTAACTGAGTCAACTTGAAAATCATAAAAAATATACAATATATTTATTAAAAGCAAAACCAAAGGTTCGACAAAGTTGGTGTGGACGTGGTTTGTAATCATAAACTCATGAGTCGGCCGGTCCAACTCCAATCAAGTTCAAATTGACTAAACCCAAAAAATTCGAGTTCGAGTCAAAATTGGCTCACTTGAACTTAACTCGATGCCAACTCTATCACAACATTAGTAGTTGGGTCCCCCAAGAAGTTAGATTCATTACACAGACAATTGAATGTAATCGAGCATTTCCAAGGATCTCAAGCAATAAACAATAGTTTAATATTTTAAGTTATTTTAAGTTATTTTAAGGAGAATGCTTTCTTTATATTTAACATTTTCAAGATTCTTGATTAAAGCCTTCCAAAGTTATGTGCATCATCACTCTATTCCAAATATTAAATTAAGCATGCCATCAATTTAAAGTTGCAAAAAGTATATCTTTATCTTAAGTTAGTCTTTAGTTTCTATGAATCTCATATAATTTGGCCATGGATTTGGCAAATGATTGGTCAATTACACTAGTACTATAAATAAGCTCTAATAAACCAATGCAACATTGGTAATTTATTAGAACTTTAAATAGAGTCATTCCAATGAATCAATTAACAATGAATTGTACATAAACTCGGGCACAGGTAAAATAATAAAAACTGCATCTAGGGGGTGTTTGACCGTAAGTCATGAGAAAAAAAAGTTAAAAAGCATATTGTTTAGAAGATTTGTTAATCATATAACAATTTTATTATGATAACATTGTTTATTTGGTTCAATGTTATTATTTTTACATGACAAGTTTATTTAACTTTTAATTTTTTTAGTTCATGTTATTTTGAAATATGATGCACCAATTGTAAATTACCTACAGAGTGTTGAAATCATATTTCAATATAACCAAAAGAGGAAAAGAACATGATTCACAGGTGCAACCACAAAAAACAGATGCTTGTAATTTTTGCTTTATAATTTTGATATAAAGTGGAGACATTGTATGTAAATATAAAAAACTAGTTATCCATAAAAGGCCTTCATTTTAATATTATAGAGCAAAGCTTGGCTTAACCACTTATCAACTAAAGCATATACATCTGCAGCATCTTCATAGAGAAAACATTTATTAAAATTTTAAATGACAAGATATGAGTAATAAGAACACTCATAGAACTATAAAAGTAGCAAATAGAGAATTAGAATTGATTTGTGTTCATCAAAAATAAATATAATAATTCTCAATAAGATTAAAAATTATACTCGTATCAAAAATAAAATCATAATCAAAATATATTTGATCTAGCATTTAGTTAATAAAAATAAAGCACTGCATATTTTTGCTCCATAGTAATATCATCACATTTGATCCAAAACACTGCATCATAAATAACATAATCATCATTGCACTATTTAATATGTAAAATCCATGATAATCTCATCCAACTTGGTTCTTTCGAAGATACACTTGCACTAACAACTCATTCAATTCATGTAGCCTAAGAATGAATGGCAAAGAACTTGTAAATGCAATTGAAGCTTCCTTCAATGTTTAGATTGCTAAAACCAGTAAACCGATTCAATTTTGACTATTATGTCACCCAAAATATTGTCTCAATAGCCACTTGTGTCCAAGAATTTCATCATTCCTAGCACATTGTCTATAATCTAAGCCATCGCCTTCAACATTCAACCCTAATCTTATCATGCTTTCTTAGATTTCCTATTAGGTTGTTTCGAAGTGAAAATGCAGACAACAAACATGTTTCTTCATTTCCTTGACTAGCTGTTGAGTGTAACCATTGTTTTCCACATTACCCTTTTCATAGTAAACTTCACTAAGTTGTGAACAGCAATGAAGCTACATCTCTCTTCCAAAGTAGTGACATTGCACACATCAATACACTCTTCTTTGTTATGCCCACCCACTGATCTGAAACATGTCTAACGCACATTGTTTCGAGTAAATTAAAATCAGTTATGCGGATCAAGCAAATTAAAATCAGTTATGCGGATGTTAAAGTACCTAGTAACTTCTTTTGTTGTCCCTTAATGAAAAAAACTGATTATGTTATTCATAATCACTTATAAAAATATATAGTTATGAATATAATTTAGCTAGGCAAACTACTACGCATGAAATTCACCAAAGATATTTCCTCTCCAAATAAAATTACCCAAAAAATAAAAAAAAATATCGCAAGATACATTAACACATCCAAAACTGACAATGATTTGCTTGAAGCCATATGTAGAGAGCATAGAGGTATAGCAATGAAGAACTCTCTGATACAAGCAATGTCATAATTTGGGAAGAATGATGTGATATAAATGTTAAATCACAGCCCAATAAAGATTTATAAGAAGAGAATAACACGAACGTAAATAATTACACCCAACAGCCTAGTCAAGCAAATGAAGAAAGCAAGTCAATTGTAGGTGCATTCACTTCAAAACAACCTAGAAAAAAATAAAAAAAGCATGGGTAAATGATTACACGACTGTAATGATGACAACAGTGTCTCGTATTGTAGATGGTGTGCTAAGAATGGTCAAATCATAGACACAACTGGCTATGAGATAATTTATTGGGTATCATATACTCTGAATTGAATCAATAATTTATTTCGTATCATATACTCTGAATTGAATCAACTTATTGGTTTAACGATCTAAGCATTGAGATATGATTCAACTACTTCACATTAAGTGATCTTTCAATTGCTTTGTCATTCAATCTTAGGATACAAAAAGTGAAGAAGTTGTTTGTTCAAGAGTATCTTTGAAAGAACCCAAATGGATGAGAATATCATGGCTTTTACACATTAAACAATGCAATGACATCATATGATGATGCATTGTTTTGGGACCAAACGCTATGATATTGCAATGGAGCAAAAATATGCATTATTTTAGTTTTGTTGATTGAATGCTAGATTTCAATATGATATTTTACTTTGCTACGATTATAATTTTTAGAATCTCATGGTGATTTTTTTAATGACCTCAAGTCAACTCTAATTCTCTATTCGCTACTTTGTTAGTACTATGAATGTACTTATTAGTCATTATATATTTTTCATAAACATATTTCCATGATGTAATAGATGTGTTTCTTAATTAATGAGTAGTTGTGCCAAGTTTGCTCTCATGGTGCATGCCAAATATGGACAATTTTTACATAACTAAATTTTACACAATTACAAACAAAATTTCCACTTTGTGCCAAATTTATAAAACAAAAACTTGCAAACATCATTATTCGTGGTTGCACATATATAATGTTGCCTCGTCCTTGAAATTTGATAGAAATGGTGATTTCAATATTCCAGAGATATGCTCAACTCTAATGTACCAAAACTCAGAAAACCACTGAAATTAAACTAAAATTTTTTAATTAACAATGACATGTGCAAAACAACAACACAAAACTAAGCAGACAATGTTATCTGAATAACATAGTTATATAAATGGCAAGTCATCTAAATAACATTTTATCTTAAAAACTTTTCTTATGACTCACAGCCAAGCAATTGCTTAGATTTGTTCAACTATTGAAATGACGCCTAAATTTGGGTGTTATCCTGATTATAATACATATGCTTATTGTAATTTTTTTTAACTTGCTAATAACATAACAGCCAACAAGCCAAGGTGCTACCTGGGTGAAATAAGAGATTAACACTCAAATAATAGACAACTAAACAATCCCCTGGAAGATAACTACTTATTAAACAACAACAAACATCCTAAACTAATACTTCTATTGCTCAACAATTTGTGAATGATATATAACTAAAACTTTTAAGAAAATTCTCAACTTTTTCTAAAATATTTTCCAAATGAGTAACAAGCATAGCATCCTTATTCAAAACTATGATTTTAGGTAGACACAATAAATTACTATCCAAAACTATGATTTTAGGTAAATAAAATAAATTAACTCTTTCAAGAAACATATGTAATGCAATAAGTCCTTCTAAGACGTACGGCTTCATGATATGGAATACATGGCTGCTTTGTGATAGGGAATCAAGCAAGACATTTTCGAAAATGTCTACTACCATAAAAATCAAACAAAAGATGTACAGGTAATTCTAACATAAAATTCACGCTGACATCTCTCCCAATGTTAAATGGAATAAGACTGTATAGAACCGTGCATTTTAATTTCCTACCCTTGGTAGTTCAGCAAACCCTACAGACCATTATGATGCAATGTCTCTTTTAAAATAGTTGCAAGAAAACTAACTCTCACGCACTGAAATAGTTTAATCTTAATCAAAGTGACATGGTGTACCACTTGTGTAACTTATGAACAAGAAAATATCCAATGAATGACTGCAGTTTTTTTGCAGTGCAGCGTACAATGAGAAGCACAAAGGTCATTTTATGCTTTAGTTTGCAAACTGCAGATCAAAGCGCACTTAAGTCAATCAAACACTTATCTAATAATAATGATTCAGACTAGTTTCCAGGCTTCATGTAACTACAATATTCTAAGAAAAAAAATTCCTAATAAATAAAGGATAAGAAAATAATTATCAATTAATATTATATGAAAGGATTAGAAATTTAAATGATTATCAATTATGTTATAAATCATCTTTTCTAAATAAAGGATAAGAAAATAATTTAGATTATATTTATGAATAAGTAGACAAACAAAATTTAATATTCCTTATATATCTAACACATAAATTTAGATATTCAAAAAGCTATCATCTAATCATAGTAATGAATCAAATGTGACTATTAATTAAATTTAATTGCACTTTAATAAATAAATAAATAGTTCAAATTGCTAAGTTGAATAATTTGTATTTTATTGATTGTTAATTCTAAATTTAAGAAATTAGAGAACAACAGCTACATAATCTTTATGTTTTAAGCATTATTTTGCATGCTAATATTTTTAAGGTTATTGTTAGACCTTTTAATTAAAAAATGTTGATATTAACATACAAATATTGAAAAATATTTTTTGGAAAAAATAAAAATGCTCCCTACACTAAAATGTGAAGAGATTTTCTTAATATTAAATATGAGTATTAAAATAAATAGAAGAATGCAGCTATTGTTGAATGTAAAGCATGAACAATAATTAATTTAATTGAACATCTTTATTTTCCAAGTAAATCTTGAGTTTCCAAATGCAACTAGCTATTGTTTGTCAATTTAACTTAGATTCACCTTCAATATCCCATTACCTGAGTTTATGAGCTTAGCTTTTAAATATATCTCTATTTTCATTCTTAATATTCTACAACATAATTTTTTAGCATAATTTATCTTCATTTTCCAACTCGTTGTTTTGAATGAAAATATTAATGTCTCTAATTTTAAGGAAAAGATATATCTAATAAGTACTCATTTTATATTGAAATATGCATATTGCTTCATATACACCTATTGAAGTAAAAGCTTTATCTTCCAATACACATAGAGCTTTCAAAGCATAAGTTAATCTAGAAAGCTTTTTTCATGAAATTCCTATTTAAGTTTCACCTTTTTTTCTCTCTTCTTTAAGCATAGGACACTTTGTAAGTATATGTTTTTGCTCCTTTCTTTCACAACAAATAGGTGCATTATAAATAAACTTATTCAAAGAAGATGATTAAACTATGCTATTATAGGTCTTTGTTAGTCATTATTGTGTTTTACCATAGTAAAGGCTCGAACCTTCTCATCTTCTATTGCACTTCCAACATCACTTAATGATTTATCTTCTTATATTTTTATCGTAATTCCCTTCTTTTTTACTCATCGTATTGCTATACTATTAATATTAATTATAACTAGACTACTAAGAACCTAATAGATAACAAGAGAGCAAATTTAAAATTTTTTCTTTAATATTTGGTTGGTACTTAAGTTTCAACTTCGTGAAAAACTTCTCTTTAATTTCACCAATAAAGATTTTCACGAGAACATGAAGATTAATATTGATATTTGTCAATTATGTAAGCACTAACAAGATTGACTCAATTGATTTCATACAAAAGTGCTCATAAGTATGCACATTTATGTGAGAGACACATCATTCGTTCCATCATGTGACATTAAGAGATTCCCAAATTATTTTTATTTCATGCACAATAAAATGTGCATGTGGTATTGTTACTTACTTGGACACCAAAAGCAAGTGAAAGATTCAATATTTAATTAAACTTCTTTCACATCTTTAGTTCATCTCTTGTCTGAAGTTTTAGGTTTGATGTAGCATTCCTCAATTTGCATCTACATACAAAATTCAATATATTGAAAAAAAAAATCATTTTCATTTTGTAATAATTGAATCCAATTTAATTGAATAGTATAAGATGATTCATATCATTCACATTTCAGCCTACCAATTATGCCATAAATAACATTTCCTTTTTTCTCATGATTGTTCGATCAATACAAAAGAGACCTATTTTAATACCACTTGAAGGATTTATGGCACAACACAAAAAAGGTGAATTGAGTGCACAAACATTTCGAATAATGCAGCTTAGCAATTATTGGGAATAAAAAAGAAAAAAAAATCATTCACGAAGTATGGCAATAAAAATGCATGCTGAATTATTATAATGGTTCGAACAATATCAATCCTATATCCACTCTTCAAAGTTTTGTGTACATGGATTCCCCAAGCACACGCACTCCTTTGCAAGATCCTTGACGAAAAAGAAGCATTGAATTAATCATCTACAACCGAAGATTTGCCAAGTTTTCCATAACTCACAAGGTAAGTAAAGTTGAGAAAAACAATAATTGAACAACCAAGTTTTGAAGTGAGTACCATTTTCATATAACAATGAATGAAAATTTTAGCTTAGAGTGGTAACATAAATCCAAGTTATTTAGAGCTTATAATGAGCTTTTTGCACCCTGTTTGGCTAGTGTATAAGGATATTTATGGAAATGCATGCCATCTTCAATGTCAATAAATCTAAACCCTAAATATAGTATGTTTACTTTATAGAAATATCAATTTTAAGTAGATGTCACTCATTATAGTTGTTACAAATCCTAGCAACTACACTTTTAGATTTCATTGAAGAATTCGGTCATGTTTGCTGGGCAAAGTCGCTCATCCATGTCAAATGATAGCAAGAAAATCAAGACCAATAACAACTTGCCTATATTGTTGAACAAAATAGCATCTACTCACTAAGCAAATATTGGTTGTGACATCAGCAAATAGCACAAAGTTTGAGGTAAACAACTATAAAAATAGTTCATTGATTGAACCTTGCTTATAATGTTCTTCGTTGAGCAAAATAACCATTCACTAAGAGAATAACTAGTTTTTGTATAGCCAATTGTTCATTAATAATAATCGACAATGACTTATTTTACTCATGTTTGGTCAGCAAAGTCGAGGACTTTGTTGGATAAATGCCTATAAAAATTTATTTTATGATTTTAATTATTTTGAATTTTCTTCATTTTTCTAAGCTTAAACTTTGATAGCAATTCCAAGTTACATAGAAACAAAAAAATAGAGCAAGTCTAATAAACTCCCTTTGTTCCATAAGTTATATAGAAAAACAAAGGAAATAGAGCAACATCTTCAAAAGCTTTTTTGCAAGTTCTCTAACATTTATTTTTTCCTTGTATCTTTTTACCGATGCTAGAAAAACAGTTAAAGAAACATTAATCCTACAAAATAATGCATTTGTGATCATCAAACTTCAAAGGATCATGAAATTATCTGTTGTTTACAGCCATAGTAGTATTTTATTTTTTTTCATGGGACATTAATTCACTTATTAATAGAAGTTTCTAGATTTGGTTACTGTTTTTCTCTAGTTGAATGACAATTTATGTTGACATAAAAAATAATCTATCATCTGATTTTTCATTCACAAGTCAACAATCTGAGCTCTACTGTCTAGGTCATGGCAAACCTGCTATCAAAAACCCTCTAATAACTTTCAAATTTCGTTTGACAAATCTAACTTAAATTTTTCTACACAAAATATTGCTGCCAAATTGAGTTTTCAACAAATACAATGAATCATAGCCAACCTTTAAGGTGCTTAAGAATTAAGTTAGTCATTGTGCACATGAGAAATAATAATGCATAATATAAAAAGTAAATTGACTTGAATTGGCGAGCTACTATCAAAGTTCAAGGTTCAAAAGTTCAATATGAATTGAACTATGATCAAACATATTTTAGATTTATAATATAAAATAAGCATCAAATAAAATTAATTAAGTTATTTTTATCTAAGAAAAAAAGCACATATGAGTTGAATCAAAGCACTTTTTTATTTTCATATTCAATGTTATATATATATATATATATGTGTGTGTGTGTGTATACATATGCATATACATATATAAACTTATGTATTTACAACTATAATACTTAAATCTTCATATTTACAATAACATCTAATAACAACAAAAATTTTAAATGATTAAAATAAGTTAAGTTGGAATGTATATTTATGTAATAATTAAAACTCAGGTGACATTTTTGTAGTATTTATGATTTAAGTACTAAATATGTAAATACAAAAGATTTTAGATAAAAATATTATTGTATAAATTTCTATTTATATGTGCAAATGTATAAAAATACACAATTTTCATATTCATAATTGTAATAAAAGCTCAGTTTATTTTTATGTAGTCCCACATTGCAATGGAAACTTGTTCATTTGTATAGATATATCTCCTCAACTAAAAATGCATCCTAGAAAATAGCCTCAAATTCAATGGGGTTCAATTAAAACCGTTTCACCAGTTCACCGATTCAATCGCCAATTTTTCTGATTCTGAGGTGGTTCAATGTTATGCGCTAAACTGTGTCGAAACTGGCTGGCCAGTTGAACCAATGGGCCCAGTCCGAGTTCATGGTCCGACCGGTTGAATCAGCCGGTCCGATCTGAGTTTTAAAACATGGATGACTACAGTTGCATAATATTCAAACTCTAGTGCAAATCAGATAGGCATCATGAAAGTAGCTGCTAACAATCAGAAACATCAATATATATATTGAGAGGCATTTAATAGAAAAAAGCAGTTATAACTAACCTTGAATTCATCAAATGTCAATTTTGGAATGACCTTTGGGTCACCACCACTATCTACACCATAACTGTTATCAGGAAAAAGGGCCTGCAATAGAACAAATTTTTTTTAGAGATATCAAGATTTTCTAGGAATAAACATCATTTTTCAAGCCACAAAAATTTTTAAACGCAATATAACGCAACAACTAAAGAATCAAGATAAATGAATAGCCAACTAAAGAATCAAGATAAATGAATAGCCAAAGAAGCTAGAAAAAAAAAAAAGCTGATAAGAGACCGTGCAAGACTCCAATATTGGAGGATATGTTATGTTATCTTATAGAAACATTTAATCATATTCAAACAAGTAAAAAGGATCATATTATGAATTTTCAATAGAAAGAGGGCATGACAACAATTATTACACGAAACTAAAGAAATAAAAGAAACATATAAGAATAATGATGGCAAGAAAAACCTTGTTGGTAAAGAAGATAGAGCTATATATATATAGAGAGAGAGCTATATATATATATATATATATATATATATATATATATATCAATTCTCAAATGCTAACAGTATAAATTGACGCATCCTAAAAATTAAAAAAGGAAATCATCAGTTTCACATCCTATAATCAGTTTCCTAAGCAGGAAAACTACTTGCATAACCTTATCATGAGTTGAAAGAAAATAATAGATAAGCTATCAAAAAGGAGATTGGGGTGTGGCCTAGTGGAGAACATATATATGATTGTCCCTGAGAGTAAAATGGATTAAAATCCGACTAAGCACGGGAGGGAGATGGAGTAAGCTGAAGACAAAGTAATTTAGTAATAATAATAATAATACAAAAAATATAAAAAGGATAATAATTTCATATTTCACAGTACAAGAGTTTAAATTGCTTGGAAATTAGGATCCAAGTAATAGAAAGTACAAATTTAGCATGGAATAAAGCATTAAAGTTTGGTTCAAACAAGAAAATCATTTCATGATATTCAACATTAGATTTAAGATGAAATAACTGTAGCATTGGCCTGAAACCAGAGTAAAACAATTCCTACGCATTCATTTCAATTAGATTCAGCATGTCTACATTATGCTCTCCATATGTCAACATCAAAATATCATGAAATAAAGAAAACAAAAACATGAAAGAATCAAAGCTAATTTTCCATAGAAACAGCATAATTATGATTTAACTGACGTCAATGTCATAGACTCAAGTTGATACATAAATATTTAATAAGTATAAGAATACAAAATTTTCTTTGTGTAACAAATGATTTGAAGCAGAAGGACGAACATGTAACTAAAAAATATAGATAGCCCTTCAATACGAAGCTTGCCTGTTGGGATACACGGCTTAATATGTTGTCAGGTTGTGAGTATACTCCTTTCATTTCATTGAAAACAACACCTGAAACAGGAAAGCATTTTCATGTCAATATTAAGAGAATATTGAATAAATACTATTTTAACTGACTCAGTGTCCCTTTTTATCAAACGGCTGACAAGAGAAAAATAGGACATAAATTTCTTGTACAAATTCAGTGTGCCATTTTATAGCAAAGTCTACTAGTTACTAAATTATCAATTTTAACTATTTTGACAATACACTTTACAAAAAATTTGAAATTTTATCTTTCTAGCAACCTCAATCAAGCTATCAAGTTGTTTCATTCAGAAAATAATTTTAGGAAAATCCTAAATTCAACATTGTTTCCAAAGAACACGGAATACAAAAACAGCCCAACACCCGCCCCCATCCCTCATGATGACAAGCTCACATTCACCTTCACAAGATGAAAAATCCCACATTCCATTTCAATAATTTCATGCAACAAACCTTATTTGCTGAGAAGAGAATGCTTGATAGGAACTAGAAAAGGATGTTCTCCTCCATATTCAAAAGATTGACTGTGCTCTTAGAGGTATGTGGTAAGTACAGATCTCAGTTTTGTGCAAATACATCAATAGCAAAGTATTATGCATGATAAGCAATTTTATACCGCCTTTAGCTTAGCCAAGCAAAGTAGCTAAACTAAAATAATTTAACTGCTAAGTTGGTTTAAGCTGTAGTTAAGCTGACTATTTTAATAAAAAATTTATTTAATGCATAAGCAAACTATTTAAGTATGTAAATCATTAATTAATTACTTAATATGGTAAATTATATTTAAATAATTATATAACAAATAAAATTATATAAGCATTTAAATAGTAAAAATAAATTACCAATATTAACTAATTATAATTTATATAATTACTACTAATTATTAATAATGTACTCATAATTAATAATAATTAAAAATAAATTACAAATAATTATAGTTAATTAATTGTGCAACAAATGTCATTATTTATAATAAAAAACAAATATTATTTATATTAATTATAATTATATGTAAAATAATAAAACAATAATAATTAATCATTTTATAAAAATGCTTGAATAAAACTAATGTAATTAATTGCTTAAGTACATTTAATTAAAAATAAATAACAAATTAATTATGTTTATTTATATGTATAATACTTATATGACATGTTATTATAACTTCAATTAATGTAACTATAGTAATTATAATTAATTATAATATTTTTAATATATGAATTAATTATTACTAACAAAATTTATAATTTTTAGTTATAATAATTATGATTATATGTATTTACCATAGTTATTTAAATAAAATTATATTTAATTATAATTATACTTATTTAAGCTAAGTTTACTTGACCACATAGGTATTTCATTCAAACTTAAGCAAATTTAAATTGAATTAAAATATGTTGTAAAAATATTATTTGAACTTGAGTCAAGTTACTAAGTAAAAACAAAACAAGATCTATGTTTCATTAGTTAACTAATAAAACAATAACAACATGAAACCTTAATACCACTAGGTGGGGTTGGCAACATGAATTCTTTGTTTCTATTGTGCATGATCAAATAGAAGCCCTCCAAGTTTTAAATAGATAAGATCCTTTTTAATGGTTTCTACCCATCTTTTTTGGTCTTCTTCCTCACTTCTAATATGGACAAAGTTCATAAACTCAATTTTTCTAACAGGGGCATTGAACGATTTATACTTAATATGCATGAACCATCAAAGGTAGCATCCTCTAATCTTATCCACTATTGGAGCCACTCCAACCTTGTATCATTATGTTCATTCTCATTATATCCTTACGAATATGCCCACTCATCCTGTGACAACCACTGTCAGTATAAAAACTAGAACTTTGATACTATTTGTAATAGCTGTAACTATTAAGCACCAAAGTACTGTCCACTGTAGCCTTATAGATCTCACAATTTTATTCTCAAAAGATAATTTTCCAACAGATCACTTATCCTGATAGTGCTCCCAACTTGGGCATGCTTAACTCGATGTTCTTATCAGAAACTCTATCATTATCTGAAAAAGTACCTCGATCATTAAGAATTCAGCTTTATTATAGTTTAGGAGGTTTCACAATCTTCCCAACTTAAGAAACTGACATCCTCATCAATATCCACACAAATCCAATAACCATCCATCAGGTAGATAGGACAGGAGGTGGGCCCCTGTTGGCTCAAGAGTTACCCCCAACTATGTAGCACCTTAACCCATCATGGATTCAACGGGTTGCTCCCATTGAGTGGCACATTGCCCTGCATGGCCTGTTGTAATATTACCTATGGCAACCACGGTCAGTATTAAGACTAAAGCTCTAATACCATTTATATTACCCAGAATTATTAAGCACCAAAGTATTGTCCATTTTGACTTTATAAATCTCATAATTTTATACTTAAAAGGTAGCTTCAATAGGTCATCCATCCTGGAAGTGCACCCAACTTGAGCATGCTTAACTTGGAGTTTTTATTAGAAATTCTACCATTATCTGAAAAAGCATATCAATGTTTAAGAGTTCAAGATAATTATACTTAAGGGATTTCACACATTCACCTAAGCATCCTCATCTTTATAACACTTATTTTACCAATAATTTTCTTCTTTGTTGGACAACATTTAGCTCCATATAACATAGCTAATTGTATAACTGCTCTATAAAACTTTAATATTGAGTTGATTTTTTTGATTGCACAGCACTCTAGAAGTGTGCCTCCATTTCATTTAACCAACTTGATCATATTAATCACATCACTCTCTATTTCACCATTATTTTGAATAATTGAACCAAAGTATTTGGACTTCTCACTATTCATGATCACATGGTCCTCAATAGTTATGTCCTCAAGATTTGCACATTTAATACGGTTGAACTTACAGTCCATATATTTTGTTTTAGATCTACTAAGAGAAAACCTTTATAGTCTAAAGTAGTCCTCCACAATTCAAACCTGCTTTAACTTCATCCCTAAATTTATCAATTAATAGAGTATCATCTTCAAATAACTAGCACCAAGAAACCTCCTCTTGAATATGCTCAATAGGAATACTTATAATCAAAGCAAAAAGATATTGGCTGAAAGATGAACTTTGATGTAATTTAATAGTTACAGAAAAATCATTACACTAGCCACTTTGCGAAAGAACACATGTTATAGCCCTATTATACATATCTCTATTAACACTAAGCACAACAACACTCATCAAAGTACTTCTCTTGGTACCCTATCATAAACCTTTTCAAGATATATAAAATTTAAACAAAGATCTACTTTCTTTCTTTAGATTTTTTCATTAAACTTCTTAATATTTTGTATGGCTTCCATGGTAGATCTACCTACCATAAAACTAAATTGATTTTTTCATCCAACTACTCTCTCCCAAGGTTTCAACCTATGACACATTAGCTTAATTTGCACAATCTTGAGCATCACTGTTATTCTTATAAATATGTATAACAATACTCTTTCTCAACTCGTCTTGAATCTTTTTTGTCTTCAAAATGACATTAAATAACTTAGTACAATCTCATTGCAAGTGCTACTGATTGAAGTAATTGTATCAGTAGTGAACTTAGTATTCATATTCTCAAAGGAAGCCTTTTTGTCAAAGTTAGTGCTGGAATCAATAGCATTAACTTCTACATCCACGAGGCCAAGAAATTCCTTTTTCACAAACACTTCCATACATCGATAAGGATGTCATCTAATCCTACAGCTCTTCATCCTCTTTAAAGTATTCCAAATCTCAACTTTTAATAACACTTCGAATGAAAGCGTTATTGATATTATCTTTATAACCATTAAACTCACTTATCTTAATTGTGTTAATACAAATTTCATTAAAAAGTTTAATAAAATAATTCATCCATCTCTATTAAATATCTTCATCCTTAAGAAGAATTTTTTTATCATCTTTGATATATTTAATATAATCAATTTATTTATTCTTTTATCTCTTAATTTTGTTAGATTTTAAATGCATCTCTCTTCCTCAACAGTTCCTAATTTATTATATAAATCCTCGAATGCTCACTCTCTTAGTATCACGAACTATTGTTTTGAATTCACAATATTCACTCTCTTAGTATCACGAACTATTGTTTTGAATTCACGACAATTAGGCTTATAAATCTTTCAATTCTCCTAATTCCCACATTTAAACCATTCTTTATAATACGGCTTTTTATCTTTAATCTTAACTTGAATATCTTGTTTCCACCATCATGTATCTCTATTATTGGATACTCTCCCTTTTGATTTACCGAGTAAACTCTTTACTACATTAGAATGCAACTAGCAACCAAATTTCACATAAAGTTGGTTTCACTCTCAAAATCCCACTGTCCAAATTTTAAAATTTCATTCTTAAGAATATTAATATAGTTCTTTTTAAGATTCTATCATCTGATTTTAGAATATATTTTAAAGTCAATACTACATTTTTACCTCTTATTTTGAAATACAAAACTAGTAAATAATGTTGGGTTGTCAAACAATCGATTTTGAGTAAATTCTTTACTACATTACAAATACAATTAGCAATTGAAATCCATATAAAGTTGGTTTCACCCTCAAAATCTTATTGTTCATATTTTAAAACTTCACTTTTAAAAATATTTATATTATTCTTCTTAAGATCCATCATCTAATTTTAGACATTTTAGATTTAATATTACATTTTTACATTTATTTTCAAATTCAAAACTAGTAAATGATGTTGGGTTGTCAAACAATTGCTTTGAATAATCTTATAAGCCTTACAATATATATGACCCATTTTTTTAAGAGATGTTTTTATCTCTCAACCTCTTAACTTCCACTATATTATCCTTTAAAGTTTTATTCAAAATAATACACACATCATCTTTATGGCAATTCTTATCCAAGTACCTGAATTTAAAATCTAAACTCAAATATCTTGCTTTTTATCCAACCCACTTAATTTTTTGAAGGCGGAATATGTTAATCCAAACATGTCCACTTAAATCTCTTATAAAAAATATCTCTTTAGGTATTCATTGAATCAACTATCTAAATTATGCCAAAAAAAAATTTATATTTACATGCCACATTCATTCAATAAAATATTTGTATAACTTTCTTTTATTTGGCTTTCGAAATAATCAAATTGTACATCCTGAGCTTAGGAAACTCTGGTTACTAGTAGTTCCCCTGTTATCGGCCGCTAACAGATGTCCCAGCACACTATAATCCAATATAAGATTCAAATCCTTATTCTTAGTTACTTTAAACCCTTGAAAAAGGAAAGCCCCACCATAATAATTTGTTGTGATATTGTTATTTATGATCATTAGTGCAGTGTGATTGTCCTACCCAACCTAAACCACTAAGAAGAGACCCAAACAGTCAAAGCTATTCTTTTTAAGCTTTACATTTTCGGTGGTTATTTGAAGAAATAACCTATATTCGTAACTTTAGCATAATTAGTATCTGTAATAAAATCTATATCTACAACAAAACTTGTATTTGTAATAAAATATGTAACCGTAACATAAACAATATATGATTCACGCAAAAATTAATTCAAGTGATTTCATAATAATAGTGAGTATTGAAATAGTCTATCAAAATATGCATGTGTACAATATACAAAAAATTGGAGATGGTTGAAAAATCATTTAACAAGATCTTCTATAAAGCTTCACAACTTCAAATAGTAATAAATCTATATGGGTATGAGAGGCAAAAGATTTAGAAGTAAGATTATTATTGATAGTAAAATTGCAATAATAAATAAATGTGTAACATTTATGATTCGGCATGTAAGCAAGCTTCTTCTTTTAACAACTTGGTGTTAAGTTCTATGCACCATAATAAATAAATGTGTAAACATAAGACTCAAGCCTTATTTTTTTATTTTTATCCCATTAGATTTATCCCAATTGGGCTACTAAAAAACAGATTTTTAACAAATTCGCCAAATTTCCGACAAAGTTTCTTCCAAATTGTGAAAAATCCCAACCTGCCAAAATCCCACAATCTAGAATAGAGCAAAACAAATACTATCATACTAACCCCAAAAATAAAGCTGAAATTGACCCGGCCTAAAAAGGATCAACTTGGCTAATTTTTTAAATGAGTCAAAAAACACCAACTCAAACCCAACCCACCACAACATTGAATTGACTTGAACATGGCCCATATAGCATGACTAAAATTGGAGGCCTCAACAAGATTAATAAATATTTAGAAATAAGTTATCATTCAAACACGATTAACATTATCTCATTTTACTATTTTAATCTAACATTCCAAGAAAAAGTACCTCAAAAAATTTGCAAGTCAAGAAGTAATGAAATGCCTAGATATCAAAAAAAAAATTAGAATAAAAAAAACTTTAGAGCTTAAGAATATGATGCGTTTTCACAAAAGATAGGATTCACTTTGGATACAACGATTTCACAATAACAATTAAGTTTATAAAAACAAAAATATGGCAATTACTAGCATGATTAAATAATATCTTAACATGAATCTAAACTCTCCAGACACAAAATTTCAACACATACATGACCAAAACACTGATTCAATTCAATTTTTAATGTCTTAAACTCACAATTATAAAGTTTCAACAAGTTTTGGAATATCACATTAAATGAACTTATATAATTTTAAAGTTCCAAACAATATAATTTCACCAATTGATTGAATAGGTGTGACTTTTAATCTTCCAAATCACATCTCGTGAAATCACTGAAATGAAATTTTAAAAAAAAGGTGATTTCAAGATCTGGCAACTTCATCAGTAAGAAGAGACGCTAAGACTGTGAGAGGCTGTGACTGAGGAGTTTTCAAGATCTAGCAACTTCATCACTAAAAAGGTAATTTCCTTAAGTTGTCGAAAAGACGAGTAGTTGTCTTTGAAAAGAGAGACATGCTCACATTCACATAGTTGAAAACAATGAGATAATGGCAAAAATGGCCAACATCAGTGGTAGATTCGGTAACAAGAGAAGACATAAATATTCAGATTACAAAGAAGGAGAGAACAAAGGAGAGTCAGAGGCGAAATCGATGTTGAGCGAACAATTCTTTTATTTCTCAACTTTCACAATATTTTTGTCTTAGGACTCTGATTCATTCTCCAGGTTTTTATCAGCCAAAGGATATTAGATCAACAACTTTGCGAACTATGTATCCCTAAGCTGATCGGTGCCCATAAACTGGTCAATTTCAACTTTTTTGAAATGATTCAACTAAATTTTTAAATGAGTCAACTTTCTAGACCGAACTCGACCCAAATTTTAATCATCTTGACCCAAACCTGAATTTTTTAAGTCGACTTCTTGTCGTGTCAAAATTGGACAAGCCTACTTAAAACGTGCAGTTAAGCTAATTTTTACATCAATTTTTTTTGGAAATTTATAAAATTGTATTCTCTTTAGTGTAATTTTAATATATACAAGAGTGCAATTACACCCCCTCTCTTTCACCTCCCTTGAATCTTGCATGAATTTATGCTTGTAACCTTATAGATGAAATTCTTGAGATTAGCTTCAATTGAAAGAATCCTTTATAAACCCTAGTTTGTTCTGCTACCATTGGTGTAAAGATCGTAGGCCACCTCCCGCTAATGGTGAGCTCCACTCAAGCATATGCAACTATGAATGTATCACGTGCATGGATCCTCTCCACTAGTAGATCTCATATTAATCTATGTAAACAATGTGGGCAAGTGACACTAAGCAATTATATTGCTTTCCAAATTATATAGTTGTGACAAAATACCATCTCGACTCGAGGACAAGCCAGAATAACAAGATATTTCCTTTCAACCCATTCCTATTATTAGAAAATAAAATTGCAAATTATTACTGTATTACACATGCTATAGATAAAATGTTTGACTCAATCAAAAAATATTATTTTTCAATTCCCAAGTCACATAAGAGAAATGCAATAAATAGTCAACAATCAAAGTAAAAGTTGTCAAATTGAAATGATGTGAATCTTTTTACAATCATTTAACATTTCAATGTTAGACTTTGGAAAAGTAAAAAAAAATGTGAGACAGAAGCACATAACTTTAAATATTATATTTGGTGGGTGTGTTGTGTTTATGTCTTTCAAATATAATTAGATATAAAATATATAAAGAACAATGTGGAAGACTTGAGTCAAGTAAAACCTCAAGAAATATTATTTGACAAGGATCTATATATATATGTTAGATGAGTAACATTATAATATAATGATAATCATAATGTTTTATTTTAAAAAGATTAATAAGAAAAACACAATCCTGAAATGATTGCCAATGCATTATTAATATATACATATATAAATATATATATATATATATATTTATTTATTTATTTATTTATTTATTTATTTATTTGTTTTTTTAACCTATTTCATTTTATATATTTAGAAGAAAAAAAACTTACAGCAGATAGGAAGTTTGAGACATCAAAACCAAAAGCTAACAAAAAGAAAAAGCAAAAAATAAGAAACAACTAACAAACTCCACAAGATTCAAGATCTCATCTAAAGCTAAATAAAATTGCGCAAGAGGATCCCGATTTGTGATTGCGTTTATGCCGGATATTAGATTTTGGTTCCCGATTGCAGTTGTCATTTTATCTTTGTTTTTGCTTTTTCTCATTTATATCTTACAAGAAAATCGTATAATAGCTCTAAATCTGAAATGTTGTTCTTGAATCCTTTGTTTGAGGTCACCGTGAGTCCTCATATTCCGATACAATTTCAAAGCTCAAGTAGCTTGAGATCTCCCAGGGTCTGGCGGATGAAACTCCAAAGCGATGAAATTTAAGTTCAAACTATCTCGAGAAGAAGCCTCCACGAAAGATGGGTCAAAGCCTCTTTCTACGCAAGACGGTCGAAATTTCATCAATATAGATATGAAGCACTTCTGAAGGAATGACCATATCTTCCTCATCAAAAAAACCCCTCAGCCCTCCTACTTCAAATTTGAGTTGATCCCAATGGAATGTCCCGAAACATTTGTATGGATAACACCACGTATCCTACAAGCTCCCTGCCATCACCAAAAGGATCCAACAGAAGAGCGACCAGATCACCCACAATCTCCCCTTCCAACAAATGTGTAGAAGGACAAATCTCCAAGCCAACAGTCAAAACATCCAACAGAGGGTCTACCTCAAAAGAGACAGGTTCTACCAAAGCAGTCAAAATAGATGGTTGTATAGGGACAGAGACCTCCATCACCACATCTGCAAGATCTGTACACAACATATCATAACCATCTCCAACCAAAGGGTGGGCAGATCAACCACTTCGTTTCCTGAGAGAAAAAAAGCACCATTTCTAACATCGTTTGCAGTCCTTTCTTCCACTGTCGAATGAAGACCCATCACTTCGATCTCAACGATATCACTAGGAGCTTTATTCACCCCATTAATAATGTCCCTCTTTGGCATATAACTTGCTTCTTCTTTTTTATAGTTTTGAGGAAAACTCATTTGCCTTTGACTCTTTGAGATGCGGATGAAGACGATAACAATTTCAACTCCATGCCTAATGGTCAAATAGTGAACAAAACAAAGGCTTGTTTTCAAAAGTGCATTCTTGTAAATACCTGTTCTCCTCATTCCCAATCCATATTTCTGACTCAAACTCTTCGATGAGGTTCAATTTGACCAAAACACATGCCACCGAAGGGCGGAGAAAGTTGGTTGTAGCAAAATCGACTTTAAGCGGATTGCCAAAATAAGATCTCAAAGCGAACAAGATTGAATGCGTCATCAAATGAACCTTGAATAGAGAAAAGTTTATCCAGACAAGAACAATGGGAGGTTCCCTCCTTGGGTCAAAGGATGACATCTATTTTAACTTTCATACTGAAATTTTCTAGTAGGAACAAGATTGAATGCGTCATCAAATGAACCTTGAATAGAGAAAAGTTTATCCAGACAAGAACAATGGGAGGTTCCCTCCTTGGGTCAAAGGACGTCATCTATTTTAACTTTCATACTGAAATTTTCTAGTATGAACCCCTTGCAAATAATCTAGTATAATCCGCTTCATTTGATAATTTGATGAGAATATGCTGGCAATCAATTAACCCCACATTGTAGGTTCCTGACGAATCCAGGACGTCGATGCATCGTGAGTCGACGTAAGGATGGATGCCTCCATCCCGGTCCGGGACTCCGGAGTCCGTCCGTTTCGCATCAAAAAGGTGGCGAAAGCCGCCCATAAAATCCTAAATATGTGGCATCACTCTTGTCTATCTCATGTCTCGTGTCTCTGTAATGAGACCCTAAACATATATTATCATTTATAACAATTATAATTCTAGAACTTAGATTAACAAATTTCTAATAAAAAAGAGATCAATTGTATTACAAAGACAAATTATTCCATAAAATTGACAAATTAAAATTAATTATTGTTCAAAATTTGTTAAAAAATGAGCATAAAAAAGTTACATCCTGCAATACTCAATGGTGTAATTTTAAACAAAAATAAATATATCTATATATATATAAGAGAAGAATCTTTAAGTAATAAACAATGGAACATTAAAAGAAAAAACAATCTTATATGAAAAATGATTTCAATTTATATCAGTAAATTCATTGATACTCTAAAAATAGGGCCCTTCACACTAAAAATGATGCATGATGAAACACAATACTTGAAAAAACAAGAAATAGTTGTTATGAAAAGTGACTTAAATGCAACAACAAAGATAACTAAAAGAGAAAATGATATTATCGTTAATTTAAAAAAATTGTTAACAACGCTATAACTATGGCTTTTAAGAGTTTGTATGGCAAATTAAACATTGTTCAATTACAAGTAAATCAAATAAAATTAAGGAAAATAAAAATTTGATGTAAGTGAACTGTGCCAATACAATTAAAACATGCTCACTTCACTTAGCTTAGTGTAGTGATAGCTTTGTGAGTTAGCATTAGAAGATGTTATTTTACAATTCTTAAGCACATAAAGCAAAGTGCGATTCTTCATTTCAATTGACTGGGTTAAAGTATTCAACGATACGTACCTTGCCTATTTTAAGATAGATAAAGAAGTTCAAACTCTTAATCAAAGATAAAATTGTGTCATCTTCTCAAAAAATGCATTCTATTCGCAATTTTAAGAGCTCTAAGTGTTATACAAGTAAAAACAATAATAAACATTTTAAAGTAAAATATCTTTTATGATTTTAAGGTATAACAAAATGTTAGACATTATAAATGACTGAAAATGATATCTTGGCTCACAAATTTACTCAATATTATTTTGAGGTATAACAAAATGTTAAATGAGTGAAAAGGATTTTGAGGTCCAAGTGTTAAATATGGTTTTGAGGTCTAACATATAAGGATTAAATGATTTGTTAACATGATTTTGTTAACATGATTTTGTTAACAAAATATGATTTATTATAACATGAGAAAATCATCAAAATGGTCCATTGACTATTGCAAAATATTCAAAATAGCCATTAACATTTGTGTTGTTCTTTTTTATCCCTTGACTTTTGTTTAAGTATTTTTTAGTCCCTCTCATTAACTCACCAATCCATTCAGTTAAATTTGAGTTTTTCAACCGAAATCGGCTTTCTGGCGAGATTTAGCGAATGATTCCCACTGGAATCAACCAACCACTGTAATCCCAGCGGCCAATCCAGAGGGAATAGGCAGCTAGAATCGACCGTTGGATTCTAGCGGCCGGCCAATTCCAGCGGGATTCGGTCGTTGAATTTCAACCCGTTGGAAAGCCGATTCAAAATGAAAAACTAAAATTTAACAGAAGATGACCGGTGAGCTAATGGGAGGGACCAAAAAAATATTTGAACAATAGTCAAGAGACCAAAAAGAATATTTACAAGAGTTAAGAACTATTTATAATATTTTGTAAGTCGAAAAATCATTTTGATAATTTTCTCATAATTATAATATTGAGGGAATCATAACTTTGTTATAAATATGATTTGTTATGCCTCAAAATCATATTAACAAAATGCTAATATTAACAAAATAAGGCATATTTTTCTTGGTTCATAAATGTTAAATATGATTTTAAGATGTAACAAATGTATTATCTATGAAACTACCTGAATGGGGGATCATTAAATTGGATTAGCGCTCAGTTGAGTAAAATGAGCTTTGCTTTGCCTTGCACTTTATGCATAATACGAATAAAGGACAATTTCACTTCACATTGCGCATTAGGCTTTTGAAATATTGAAATATACTAAGAATGTCGATCAATATAATACTTCTTAAGAATGAGAATATCCAATTTAACAGAAGACTTGTTTCAGAAGGTTTTTAATGAAGGCTATAGTAAGCTAATATTAACTTTAGTAGATCTAAAGATAATATTAGTTTCACTTTTATTTAAAATTTGGAATGCTTTAAATTAAAAAATGGTAAGGCAACAATATTGGATGACAACTTTTTTAATGTGTGGTTGTCTGAGTGAGAAAAGAATTTTTTGGCTCACAAATTAGCAAAATGTTAAATGGGCAAATAAAATACTATGATACCAATTATAAAAATAAAAGAAAAGTGCAAGGCTGTACACATTATGAAAGCATTAAATTAATGATCCATGCTTTGAAAAAATGAGAAACTGAATGATTAAATACTAATAACAACAAGATAACACAGTTTCATGGTATCAATTTAGTTTTATGTTAAGAAAATTGACTATGGTGACTGTACCTTTTTAAAGATATTTTATAAAGAAATTTTAAAAAAGAAAAGATCTCCATTTCAGCTTTAAAATTTTTTTAAAAAATATAAAAAAACATCAAGAGAAGCCCTTAGAAAAGTAATGGAAATAAATGATTTATGTTCCTTATACTGAAGTTTTCAAAGGCATGTATAATGAAGTAATTTCATGTTTTCAAAAGTAAGATGGTCTGTCAAATTATTTTCTTGTATATTTAGATGACTATATTACTTTGCATTAAGAATGAATGCTCTTTCCAAGCATATTCAAGAAGAGACACTTTTGTGTATGTAGTTTGCAAATTATATTCTTCTTATTGATAAGGTTACGTTGGATTTAAAGTGAACCTTGTGCTAGGAAGAACTATCTCAAAATCTACATGGTTGGCACAATAGCTCCAAAACATAATATAAAAAAATGCAAGTTGAAACGTGACAAGAACAATATTGATGATATTGACAATTAAAATCATGATATCGAGAAGAGTGAAATTTTCAAATATATTAGTTCAATCTCAATCAAGATCCTTGCAATTTCGATGGGAAGGATAATTGCTTTTGGGGTGTTGGGCTATCAAATCCACTCAATTTTAAGAAAATTATAGAACTCTATATTGCCAACTCTTGGCTTGCAAAGAAAAAACGTAACTAACAAATTAAGGGTTACATATATGGGAGTATTATCACAAATAAGTAGGTTTATATGAAAATATATAATGAGACATGATACATTCATAGTGAGGGTGAAGCAGCTCCTTCAAGGATATTAAGTTGTCTATTAGATGCACTAACTAGGATTGTCGAATTAGTGAATTACCCTTGTTAAAAAAAGAAGAGGAAGACAAACAAACATGGAAGGTAATATTAAGAATATTTATACATAGTTGAACTTTAAGAAATGATTTCTATTTGATCAAGAACAATGAAGACAGAATTCATGCTAATGCACTCAGTGAAAGTAAGGCTTGGTGTTATTGTTGATGTTTGGCCTAATAAAAAAAAATTACTCCCAAACGTGTTTACTTTGAATGCGCCATTCATTAGAAAGAAGAAAAAAAATAATTGACTTAGTGAAATTTATACTCATATTTGCCTAAGGCCTACATTACCTACTTTCAAAAATAATCAAAGAGCAAAACAAGTTTGGAGTGGAATTGGTATCCGCAAGCTTTGGTTTTTATGCCAAGCCAAGGTAGAGCTCGAATATCAAACAAAATTTTGCAGCCCGGCCCACACATAAGAAAGCTAGAAAAGCAATGGAGCCATGTGCCCCTTATAAATTTTTAATGTTTTAAATGTAATTGAAAATTTTGAGTGGGTGATTTATTATTTTATAATTTTAAATTTTACAAGTTACAATTATGAGATCATAAATTTAATTTTAAAGAAGTTCTAGCTCTACCACCGCTTGCCCACACATTTACCGAACTTGATTTATAGGTATACCAAACAACCTGCTTAATATTAAACAAAAATCTGAGTCAAAAATAGCGTTGGCCAAATTTAAATGAGCATTAAATTTTCATGCCAATGTCAAGTTAAACGCTCTAATAGACTAACTAAGAAATCAAGCCCATATAAATATATATTAGGGTTGTAGAATTACACATTCATTAATAAGGTCTAATTACTATATCGCAACTTTTTTTTTATTATATATTCGTTTAGCTTAAGATAATGAAAATACTGTTCAATGAAGTTACAATTATGAGATCATTTGAGATGTTACAGCTTTGTGTAGTTAATTCAATATAGACTTAGATTTTTTGCAAATAACCTCACGCATTTTGTAATAAACCTTATGTTTAAAGTACTTTAATTTACTTATTTCCTTCAGCCT
The DNA here is from genome assembly GCA_016760335.1 of Gastrodia elata. Taxonomy (NCBI): domain Eukaryota; kingdom Viridiplantae; phylum Streptophyta; class Magnoliopsida; order Asparagales; family Orchidaceae; genus Gastrodia; species Gastrodia elata. The sequence goes on along the minus strand of CM028670.1, from coordinate 62,526,466 downwards.
AAAAAAGTATATGGTGGAAGTAGTTGGATTTTTAATGGCTTGGTGCATTCCTATGTTCTTTTTCAGATAGTATGTATCATATTTCCTGTTAACTTGTGCCAAACGAACTGCATTAGGCTGTTTTACATCAATAAAGGTATAGATTTGGGCGTTATGCTAGTAGCTCTCCAATTACTAGAATGGATGAAATGAAAGTGGCCAAATTGTTTTTTAATTGGATAATAAATTTCTGCTAAAAGGTTCTATGAAAAAAAAAATGAAATGCTCTCTTGTAAGTTCAGTCATTGGTAAACCAAAGAATTAAAGGTGCTTTGTATAGAAACTATATAAAACCTTTAAGAGATATTTCTTCAGCAGGGTCATTAAGCTCATAATGCCAACCCTCTTGTTGAAATATCTGAAAATCCACCACACATTTAGGAAAAAATACAGCATCTAAGTACACATCAACCAGATTGTAGAAATCCTGAAATATAGTATAAAAAGCAAGTCAAATTACGTTAGTATATGACAAAGTTAATCCAAATATCTAGTGAAGCAAAGAGGCACGAGTTACCTTAGTGTTGGTTGAAGCAACAGGATAACAAGTTCTGTCGGGATAGGTAAACGCGTTTAAAAAGGTATTTAGGCTGCCTTTTAACAGCTCAACAAACGGTTCTTTCAAGGGATATTTTCTAGATCCACATAGTACACTATGTTCAAGTATGTGAGGTATGCCAGTAGAATCTTTCCTGTAATTTTTGAGCCGCAAATTTAGACACAATATTTTTAAAAATTGTTAAACAAGTTTACCCAGTATAAGATCACAAGAAGAAGATATTTAACATCTTAATACGACCTACATATGCAACAGACCTATCAAATAAACAGTAAAGCTAGGTTATGCGAACAATGGCATAAATAGAAAAAACAATTAAAAGATATGGTGTGGAAATGGATGAACAATCTGAACCTAAAAAAATATGAGTGCACTTACGGAGGAGTACGAAAAACTATTCCAAAAACCTTGTTCTCATCATCATTTGACACAGAAATCACTTCTGCACCTGTTTTCTTATGCCTGTAAAGAATGGCAGTAGATTTGCATTCGCTTATGAATTGTTCAGATATCTTGTCAAAGCCATGTTTCACAGCGATCTTATGCCCTGCATCTGATATTGATCAAAGCTATGTAATCAATGCACAAAATGCAATCCAGATTTCTGATTTAACAGGAACAAGTGAAAAATGAATCATAAACTTGACAGAACTGTCAAATTAAGGCAAATCATGACATCAAAAATAGATTTAGGGTTCATAGGTATCTCAAAGCAAAAAATGCTTACTGAAAAATAATAAACATAGGGCAGTTTGGCAAACTGTTATTTACCTGTTATACTATATTATTTCTCAATAACATGTAGATAATAGTTTGATTTTCTGCTATGTTACATGAAGCAGGAAAAAATTACAAAAAAGGCCATCATATTCTGCAAATCAAAAAGCATGAAATATGCTCCACAACCAAATAACCAGGCATCTTAATTAGGTCAAAGTTCTTTGCCCCTTCGAGCATAACAAGAGAACCTCCTTCACTCGGTTAAGCATTCAACACCCAGCTCCGCCTCCTTCATTTGATTCGTGCACCTTCAAATGTAAACATTTATTTGAGCTCTCCTTTACTCATTTTTCATTCTTTTGATTTTTATTTTCTCCTTTGCTTACAAAATATTTCTTTCATTTTCTTTGAGGGTACTCTCACCACATTAAAAAACAATAGGTTGTTTCCTATAGGCCTTCTTTCTAAAGGTTTTTTATTTTTTATTTTTTTTCAATATTTTCTTTGAGGATAATCTCACCACATTAAAAAATAAGCACAAATATTTTAATAGCATTGTCATATGCATAAACATTCACACTGTTCCAAACAAAAACAAACGTTTAAATAACACTCATTTCATATTTATTTCATATATTCATTCAAATTTTTATGCTAACTATCGACTACCTAGCACAACCCTCCGCCGTTCTCATATGAAACTTGCGAACCTAGCAATGGTTATGTTAATATTTGAATAACACTAATATCTAAATAACATTGGCATCTTAAAAAACAATGACATATTAGGGGTTATTCAGTTGCCAATTAAGATAGCATCGTGTTAGCTATTAATACATGCAATTAGATGTGTTTGGTTCCTTGTTATGCCAGCTGTATTTCCAAAAATTTACTAAACCACCTTTTCAACCAGTCATTCAAACAATACCCAAATTAAAGAAACATGACATCTTTTTTGCTCAATGTTACAATGCACCACCCAATTACAAAAGAAAGAAATATGCAAGAAGTGGAGATCAAAAAGTTATTCAGTCCTGTTTGGAGATCAGTGATGATGATTCAAAGCTTGCGCACATCCAAGCTTTTTTTATTCCTTTTCAATGTCGTGAACCGGATTGGAGAATTGAACATTTTAGTTTATAGGACTTTTTTTCTAACCAATTATTTATGAAAAAGAACTTTGAAATTATAATGGAATTGTCAAATCATAGAGGGGAATCTTACCTCAGCTGTAATATAGTTTAAAATAGAGTACTGCAAACATATCCCACTATGTGCCAAAAGTAAAGATTTGATGAAACGAAGTTCTAAGTGCCAAAAAGTAATTGGGCTATCAATCATAGGCTCTCAGATCTTATACTCAGATCGAGGAATACCCAACATGAAATAATAGATATAATGAGAATCTAACTGATAGAGAAGAAAAACTGCCTTCTGGTCTTCTTCACTAAAGTAGTTATCCGATTAATTTGTGAAAACTCAAAAGGCAAGGAAGAAAACAGCAATAGGCACAAAAAACACTAAACTGGAAGAATCAAGTATGATTTCCTACAATGTAGATTGAAGAAGAACAAGAACATAATTCAAAGAGTATCGATCACAAGTATCGAGCTCTAAGGCATAAGGCCAAAAGAGATAAACAGAAAGCCTAAGAAAAAGACCCAAGCCATCATATTTATAATAGCTTAATAATCTAAAAGACAACATAAAAGGACAAAAGCATTATATATGGGCAACTTATCAACATACAAAGCAGGCTCCAAAAAATTATCTGCATGGTGCTAATAAGCTTCTCATGTGATTTTGTGGGCCCACGGTAATCAATCACAAGTTGGTGAAAAAGTTCCGCATGCAGCCCGCAAGCTATTATGGAATATTATTCTTTTTTGCTCCTTCTTGAGCAGTAAAAAGCTCAGGAAAGAATACAAATAAGTTGGGAAGTACCCTTCCGACTCGTAGGGATAAATTCTCAATTGATAAGGTTTACTCAAATGGTTTGTTCTTCGTTCCGGGAAATCTTTTCGGACTATCTTGACAGCTTCCCGAATTAATAGTTTCACTCGAAAAAAAGTGATCGGCACTCCTCGGGGCATCATCGAGGTTTTCCCCTTCTTGAAATTATGGCGTTTCTGGCAAGGTGTACCTTTTAAACTGCACTGTTCTCCTTCTCAATGGCTCCTTGAACCTTGCCTTCAGTCAAATTTCCTTACCAAATCGGCAAGCGCTCGACTTCACTGATGGTTCACTCAGCAAGGTCTTCTCTTGGGTAAGCAACTATCCTTTTGGTCTCAGTTTGGCCCGAGATAGTTATCTTCCTCCTATTCAATGATGTTTCTTCCTGATTGAGCTTTTCTTAGTATGTGGAACTTAAATGACCTCAACATGTCATTCCTCTGACACCAGAGGAAGCCCAATTAAGGCAAGGAGGTCCTTCTGACTATAGAATCCTTTTGCCAGTGCTCATCAGCAACTTGGTTGAACTTCCCAATTCAGCTCCTTTCAATCAGTCTACTCCAAGAGCACTCGACATTTCCCAAAAAAACTTCTCCTAAATCAACTCTCCTTCTAATTGACCATCATATGTAGCTTGGCCAAGGTTCTTTAAGTGTATTTGAACTCCTATTAAACTATCCACTAGCATCTCTGACCTTGGATATTGAATCACTAAATTATTGCTCAACATATTCACCTGATGGCTCGACTTTCCAACATTTGTCTTCTTAATACTCTGCGAGCTATGTTGTCATCTAGATTTCAATTGGGAAAACCCCGTTAAATGGCTACTTGTCTTCCCATCTCATTTCATCATCCCGACACATGTCCTTTGAGTTAGTCAAGATAATGGGTGCTTTGGCTCAACCAGTGGGGAATAAAAGTCAATCGACTCTCTCCATAAATCAGTCGATTGTACTTTCTAAATTATTCCTAGATCACATGCCCTTTAGTGAAAGAAAATAGACTTGCTCTTGTAAGTCTTCTAATCAAGCATACTTTCTAACTTGATCCCTGAATCACACGCCTTCATAAGAGCGTGTTGGCTTACTTTTGTGAATCAAATATTCTCTTTCCTCTGTCTTAGCCTTCTTTGCAAACATGGCCAGGCATGCTTCCTGCAGCATCTTGGTCTCTCTTGACTCATTGCCCTAGTCTTCTCGAGACACGACAATAACATTGATGACTTTCTCTGGCTCGGCAAACTCTTTCCAACTGTTCTTAGAGTTTATCTTCTCCCATTGACTTCCTCTGAGCTCTATTAAAAAAGATTTTAGGTGTGCTTCTCAGCTCAATTGTTGATCTCATCCCACCTTCCTATACAGTCCACCTTGTGTGGACTTCACCACGGCAACCAAGGTCACTTAGTTCGTACTTGAATGTCCTTTACCGTACTCAAACAAGTCTTCTTTTGCTTGAGCCCAAGCTAGCTCAGTAAGAGTGTCTCCTTGTTGTGCAAGCTCAATCTGCATCTACACAAGAATTCAGCACAACATTTCCTGAAATTAACTTATCATTTCCTTCATTTAATTGAGAATTTCAAACATTTTCCGCAATTCTTCTAGATTCCTGTTTAACATCACCACATGTGTGCTTTTTTACCTTCATGTCTCACCCTTCGATACCAAAAATACCGTCTTTGGCTTAGACATTTAACGAACAAGCTTCTCCTTTGTCAACAGGGTCAAACCTGATACAATATGAGTCAAAGGCTCTCACACATTATACTTGGATCAAGAAATATCAGACATAAAACAATAGGTCTAGTGAAAATCTAGCTAAGGGGGAAGAGGAACTGCCTTCTAATCTCCCATTCAAGAAGTTGTTTGAGTTATTCTGAAGCTCATAAGAAGGAAATAATAACATGCACAAATAATATTATGGTGAAAGAACCCTATATGATTTATTGCAATATAGAATTGAAGAAGAACAAGAATAGAATATGAAAAGTTTTAGGTGCAAATATCAAGCTTTAATACTTGTAAGGTCAAAAGAAAATAATCAAAAAAACTAAAAATAAAAAATCTAGAACCTCATATTAATAATGGGCATTACAAGCCATAAAACAATAAAAAGGATAAAACATGTGGGCGACTAAATCGATACCCATAAAGATTCTCCTATGATTATGTTGATTCAATAGTTAGTTGGAAAGTTCACATGTGGTCAAGTTAAAAGAGTTAAACAAATTCTTCTTTTATACCCCTTCCAGAGTGAAAAAAAATGAAGGATAAAAATGAGTCGAGAATTACCTATCTGACTCATATAAATAAATCTCAAGTGATAAAGTTCACTTCAGAGGTTTGCTCGTATGTTTTAGAAATCCTTCTCAATAGCCATAATAACTTCCCAAGTGGATAGTCTCGCACATAAAATATATGCTCAACACTCAGGAGAGCTTCAGCATTTCCCATTTTGAATGTTTTGATGTTTTACCAAGGAACACCATTTCAATCGCATCTTTTTTCTCCTTAACAACACATTATCCTATGCCTTTAGTCAAGTTTTCTTCCTAACTCAACAAGCCCACAACTTTTGTACAAGCTTTCTTGGCAAGGCTTTTCTTGTGTCTGTCAGCTTCCCCAATCATCTCGATTTGGCCCGAGAAAAATCGCATATTCGTGATCGATGTTATTGCCTTCCTAACTAAGCTCTATTTAGTTTGTGGGACTTGGATGTGCTCAACATGGCATTCCTCGATAGCACTAGAAAAGTCTAGCTAAGAGGGGATGTTCTAGCTACTCGTGAATCCCTTTGTCGATGCTCCTCAGCAACTTAGTTGGATCTTCCCAACTGAGCTCCTCTCAGTTGGTCTTCTCAAAGTGCGCCCAGTTGGCTCCATACTTCTTCTTAATGACACTTCTCTTAGATCATCTCTTCTTCCAATTGACTATTATCTTTGGCTCAATTGGGCTTCTTTAAAGGTACTCAACCTCCTCCCAAGTTATCAGCAAGCTCCTGTCCTTATATGTTGGATTCTCAAGTTGTTGCTAAATGTCTTCACCCAGATAGTTGATTTTCTAGCATCATTTTTCTTAATACTAGATAAGCTATGCAGCCATCTATATTTCAATTGGAAAATCCTCGATTCAACTAAGTTGGCATCAAGCCTTCCCATCTCATTTTTTCCTACCAAATTTAGTTGTCCTTTGAGTCAATATGAAAAATGAGCGCCGGAACTTTGGTGGCAGAGCAGATAGGCCAATCAACACCCTCTATAGATCAATTGGTTGTACTTTCTAAATGAACCCCTTAATCAATCAAACTTACCAACTTAACCTCAGGATCATGTGCCCATTCATCAAAGTATATAAACCCACTCTTTTGAGTTAAATCTTCTTATGTTCCCTTCGGCATCTTGAACTTCTCTACAAACTCGGACATGAACACTTCATGCAGTGTCTTAGTTTTTTATGGCTCATCTAAGGTTCTTTGTCATTGAATCCATCATCTGCTCCTCAAGCAGCTTCACATTGACCACACTATAAGGAAATTTTAAGACGGCCTCTCCCAACTCATCGCCCTGGCCTTCTTAAGACTTTGCAATAATGCAATCAAATTCCTTTGGCTTAGTAAAATCATTTCCTATGCTCTTTGAGTTGATTTCTGTTGTTCTAATCAGGTAAGGCCTTCGTTCATTGGCATGGTTCATAGCTTCAACTCCTTTGGCTCCTTTGTTGTCCTCCTTCACCTCAACCAGCATCTTCCATTGCTTCCTCTAAGCTCTATCAAGTGTGATTCTAAATGTGCCTTCCAGTTCTTCTTCTGGTCTTGTCCTACTTTCTTGTACAATTCAACTTCTGTGGAATTCTCCTCCACTGCATTTAGGAGCACTTAGTTCATATTTGGATGGCCTTTATCACACTCGAGCCTGCCTTCTTCGACTTGAGCACAATCTAACTCAGTAAGAGCATTTCCTTGTTTTCCTACTTCAGCGTTAGACTTCAGCGCTGCATTTCCTGAAATCAATTAATCGTAGCCCAGTTCTACTTTTTCGAGCATTTTTTGGAGTCATGTTGAACATCGGCATCTATGTGGTTCTTCTTGTCTTTATGTCTCAGCCTTTGACATAGAAGGATAGCATCTTTAGCTTCAACGATCAACAAACAAGCTTCTGATCTATAAGCAAAGTCGGCTGTGATACCATTTAATCAATCGTCTGTGGGAAGCTCTCAAGTTGGAATATCAAACTTGAAACAATGATTGTTGTGAAGATCTAATTGAGGGAGAACAAAAACTGCCTACTAATCTCCACTCGAGAAAATATTCAAGTGATCTATGGAAGCTCAAAAGAGAAGAAAAAAATAATAAGCACAAAAAGCACTCGCATGGATAAAAACCTTATATGGTTTCTTACAATAGAAAATTAAAAAGAACAAGAGTAGAATCTGAGTCACAGTTACAAGCGCCGAGCTCTAAGGCTTAAGCAAAAAAAAAATCATAAAAACTAAGAAAAAAAAATTTATGCCCTCATAATTATAATGAGCTGTACAAACTAGAAGAAAACAAAAAAATAAAACATTAAATGTGGGCAGCTAAGTCAACATCCAAAAGATGTTCATGTGGTTCCAAGAAGCGTCTCCTGTGATTCAATCAACCTACGGTAGTCCTTCGCAAGTTGACCGAAACTTTCCCCCATGCATCCTAATCTAGAAGGCTCGAACATATTCCTTTTTACTCAATCGGCAAAAGACTCTTTAATGAGTATAAATAAGTCAAAATTTATTTGTTTGGAACATGAATACATTCTTGAATGATAAAGTTTACTAGGATGATTTGCTCTAATGTAATGGAAATCCTTTCTGACCATCTTGACGACTTCCAAAGTGTATAGCCTTGCTCAAGAAAAACATGCTCAGCACTCCATCACACTTCTCTCCGATCAGCTCTCACTTTAATATATTATCATTTGTAGCTCAATTGGGCTTCTTTAAAAGTACTCGAGCTCCTCCTAAGAAATAGGCCATCGATGATGGATCGTCAAGCTATTGCCCGATGTTTTCATGTAATCACTTAGCTTTCCCACACTCCTCTTGATACTCAGTAGGCACTACATCCACCTAGATTTCAATCAAAAAATCCTTGATTCAGTTGGATCGATATCATGCCTTCCCATCTCATTCTTTTTCCCAAATTAGATGTCCTTTGAGTCACTCAATAAATGGGTGCTCTGACTTGAGCAACAGAGCAGATATGCAAGTTAGCTCCCTTCATAGGTCTGTTGGTTGAACTTGCTAAAAGATTCTTGGATCATTCATGCACACCCAAAAAAAATGTTACTTTTTCCCAATTTTTAATTTTTCCTTATCTCTCTTGCTCATCAAGCCCTTGTTTCAAGACCATTAGAGAGTCGAAGCATATTTATTTAGATTACTATTGAGCAAAATGGGAAGTATTAAAACAACATTCTCATATTAAAAATAAATTTATTAAATTAAAAAGTAAACTTCTAAATAACATTACTATCAAAATAACATAACACGAGCACAACACTATCATCTATTTTCAATAGCATACTACCCAAAATCTATTTAGGGTTGTTTAATAGCTTGTTATATGCCCAAAATTTGATCTTCAAAAATAATAGCAAGACAACACTGTTTGGCTTGGTGTTATCTAAAAACCATAGGATAGTGTTATTTAAATAACCCTAAAAACAATATTATTTGCAAAAATGTTGCAAGATTAAAAGCACAAAGCTCAAGTCCTCTATAACATTCCATGTGAACTGCAACTGTCTTTCTACTAGGAAAAACCGATTGATAATCCACTCAAATCGCAAGTCGCATGTACGCACAAATCTAGGGATGCCCCATATGATCTCATTTTTTGGTTTACGCATAGCAAGGCTTTTCTACAGTCGACGTCGCCTTGCAAACCACCATAGTCTGGCCTGTTTTTGACACTTAATAACCTTATCGAATTAACAAACAATGAGATTTTAAGTGGTGCTTCAACTATATGGAACCAATCGACTTAGCAATTGTATCATCATTCAATATTAAACCTCCGAAAGCTAAGGAAATATTCGCATGCAAGATTTTGCGCATGGGTGACAGTGGATTGCTTGTTAGGGCATATAGTTTGTGTTTTGTTATAATGCGCAGAGCAATAACAAAGCTACAAGTAGTGGCAGTGTGTTTATCTGAAAATTAAATGTATGATATTTGATTCATCATCAAAATTTATAAATTGTGCCATGAGAACTCTGTTTAAATATTGTTTACAAAGTTTTAATGTTGTTTAATTAGGCATTCTACTTATTGTGTATGAAATTTTGTTATATTTAAGTTTAAATGTGTGAGCCAATGCTTAATAGAACAATATTACAGCAAAGACACACTGAACCAATTAGCCACAACTATCTGAAGAACGCTGCAACTTGAATAGCATGTTATCTCATAGCATCACATATGACATGCCAGCCCTTAATAAAAAAGAGTTTTAAACTCTATCGTAAGCATCAGTAAAACATCTCAAGAGTTATACATTTTCTTTATCACCCACTAATGAATGGAAATAAAGTCAACACTCTAAGAAACATGTACATATCTACAAGAAAAAAGTAAGGGATGGCAGAAAACAAAGACAGGAAATTATTTATAAATTCACATTTTCACAAAGCACCATTGGAAGTTATAAAACACACCAGCTATCATAGATCTAAATGCGGCCTATTATTGTTAAAATAAAATTAAATGTACATGAGATTTATTATAATTATTTATGCTTATCAATAAACTGCAATCACTCCATTGTCGGAGCTCAACCTTGAGGAGCTGCTTGGGAAGAAGTAGAGACGGCACTGGGGGAAAAAGAGAAGTTCCTTTTGAATCGTAGGGATGGGAAAGAGATCGTCATCGGCTGCCATCGGAGGGCCGAGGCGCCAGCAAGGAAACGTGTTTGTCTCTTATGCCTGTGGAAACTGGAAAGGAACAGACGTGGCCCGGCCGTCGGACGGAAGAGGAGTCGCCGGCAGGTGACGGAAGAGCAGGTCGATAGTGAGCGAAGTAGGGCTACTCTCTCCATGATCAGAGATAATTGTCCGCGAAATGAAAATTAAGGAAATTTGATCGGGTAATGTTAGTCCGATAATTCAACACTTTTTTATCATAATTAATTCTTATTATCCAAAAAAAAAAAACAATAAACATCAAAAAAAAAAAAAAAAAAAAAAACTAATAAAAAATATATATTCAGTAGAAATATTTTTTTTTAATATTATTGTACATGACTACACAATCTACTAATTATGTGCTTATATATAAAACTGTGATGTCATTCAAAAAAATTTTGATTATTTATTTGATATTGTAGTAGCACTATATCTAACTATACCTTTAAAATAATAAATATTTATATAGTTCTTAGGGATTGTTTGGTTCATCAATATCTTTCATGATGATATATTATTTAAAAATATTTGTGAGATTAAAGTTGTTTGGTTGAATACAATTTCTTTAATAACATCTCAAAATTTACTGAAACGTCACTCGTTAATATTATCTGAATGTCGGTCATAATGGCCCAAAAATCAATCTCTTTAATGGCACCTCCGGAAGCAGCGTTGGTGCTCCACCTTCGCTTCGCCTCCCGGATGGCCTGTCTCGCTGACGCCTCATCTGACGTGCTCGCATCACTGATGCATTCACCAACGCAGCCCGTCGGACGTAGAGGTAAAAATGCACAAATTTGTGATATTGGTAGACATCGTTACTTCCGTTCCCATTGCTTTGTTTTTTAAATTGATGTTTTTTTTAATATTTGCTTGATATTGCCATTTGATTGTGACTAATTTAGGATTATATTTTTTTTATGATTTTTAACATTTACTAGGGTTACTTTAAAATAAATAATGACTTTCTTATGTGCTTGCAATAAAATTTTTATGCTCATTTAGTTTTTATATTGTTTATCTAGTTATTTTTTTAATTATTTGCTGTGAATTTTCAAATTATATTTAAATCTCAATGTTTGGGGCAATCTTACCATATGCGTAATATAAAATGAATGACAATAAACCAAACAATATGCATTAAATAATACTGATATCTGTTATTTAAATAACACTAAACAAAACAGCCCTTGTTATATGAATAACACTGCTATCTAAATACTATGCCAATAACGGCAATTGCAGAATTACTAGTAAACAAGAAAATCACATAATAGAGCCATATATTTTTGTTATTAAATACAAAAAAGCCAGTAGTATATGGCGGAGAGGACAAAGCATGAGCAACAATTGCGACAAAAGCAACAATTGCGACTTGTTATCTGCATAAACTCAAACATTGACATCCTGATTAAGTGCAAAAAATTATAGAAGTGAGTATATTTAGAGCAAAAAAATAATAGAAGAATAAAAATATGTTTCCATTACAGAAAAATAGAAATATTATCATCGGAGTTAACTGATTGCACTTTCCATTTAAAATAACTACATATATAATCCTTTAGCAAGGAATGTTTAGGAGATAACACATTGATACGTACAAGAGAACAATCAGTTGTTCCTATCGATCCAATTATAATGTACTAAAATACCTAATGTGAGTAAGCTAGAGCACTTAATCAATGGCTAAAAGTGCTTATGAGGCGTTTGGGGAAATAGCATAAAATTGAAGTGCAGCATTACCCTCCTAATATTTGAAAAGCAAAGGGGCATTCAAAAAAATGAGTTAGTGAACTATCTCATGAAACATCACAAGACAAATTTGTTCACAATGAATACAAATCTTATCTAAAATGTCAAAAGTTTTGTAATCATCCTTGATGGTTTTCCATAAAGTGCATGCAATCATTAATTTATAGACTTTGTACCAAATAAGATGATGCCACCAAAGAAGAGGCAAATTGCAATATAGCAAATTATAAGTCATTTAAAATAAAGGCCTTTTATCTACAATTATAAAACATCATAGGAGAATCATCAACAATATTAGATAAGATTGTAATATATTGTTTAATAATACTAAAAGCATTATACAATTGCTTACAAAACTTTGATTGACCTAATTTTTGAAGGATTTTGAATGTAATTCAAAATATTAGTTTTCCACCAGTCACTCAAGAGCAATGTGTTACAAAGAATAAATCATCGCAAGTTTAATTTGCAGTTTATGAGCAATTTACTCAGCACAACTAAGCCAATATCACCTTTCTCCATGTTAGTTAAAGTGGAGTCCTAAGATAGCACAAGTAGTTTATTTACTGGTGACCCATGATCCAAACATGGGACTATATTGAATTAATAATTTTAATTGTAGAAGCTGAAATAAGAAGGGCATGAAATTAGTTGAGGGTTATTTGGCATGAGGTAATCTAAATAAATTTAAATGTAAAGTAATCTGGTTATAATGAAATTTGATTACAATGTAATCTTGTTACTTTACTATTATTTGATAATTTTACAGAAAATTAAACATTCTTATGTTTGGCATAAAATAATCTGTGAGTACGATATTTTTGAGTAAAACTAGAGAGTAAAATTACCCCATAAAAATGTATAGTATTGTTGGTGCGAATCAAACGAACATATCGTTTATTTGAACAATTTATTTGATTGAATCCTTCAAACGAATGGTTTGTTTTGATGAATAATTCGAACGAATGAATCATTCCTTTGTTCGTTCCAAAGATTCAAAACAAAAGATTCGTTTGCTCATTCGAATGAATCGTTCACTAGAGAAGATGACCAATGGAATTGTTCACCGGAATCGTTCGCTGCTGAAAGAATTGCTTGTTTGAATGAACTAAATTGAACAAATGTTTTGTTCCTTAGAATGATCGAACATATTTCTTTTTCGCTCTACTACATCGTTTAGCCGTGTAATCTCTAATTATACCCAATTCATGTGTAATTTAATTATCAACTTTCTATATATATTAATATAACAATGTAAAAAAAATTTCAGTTGTTTACTTCATAGCAGATGCGAGTAATCTCAGTTTACACAAAAAAAAATTTACTTTACACTTGTTTTACCTCAATCCAATTATCCCACAAGTGTTTGTTGTTATGCGGTGAGTGCAACTTTTACGCAAGCGAGCGCAATCTAGTAGCATAGATATAATGAGTACCATAGTGTCATCCTCATATTGGGAGTGCTACTTGCCATTCTATTTTCTTAACTTTTATTTTTATTATTTGATTAAATGATTAAAATATTTCAAGTGTCGAGTTTTGCAAGTCTAAAAATGTAGCAACTATGTTATGTGGTGATTTGGGGATCAAGGTTGAGAATTTATAAGCAATAATTCAAAATATAAACATCATTCATTAAACAACTTAATTAATATAAAATTATTCATCATAACAAAGCCACATTTAAAATATTACAATATTTGCTTATTATTACATCAAAAGTTAGAATAAGACATGCAAATCCATCTCACTTCTCTATCTCAAGCCATTTATCTCTCAAGTGAATCTCTTCTATAATTTAGTCCTCAAAATTTAAAATATATAAAATTATTCATCATAACAAAGCCAGTATTTAAAGTATTTACTAAAAATTATTTTATAACATCTTATATAAGGTATGAAATCAATAAGCACACTATTTTATAAAAGAATTTTGCATCAAAAAAGATAAATGAACTAATTGTTTACATCACACTAAGGACAAATATTCAACACTTGCATTATTTTAAACTTGCTATAAGTGTTGCATGTCTCAACTAAGATGAAATCAATATACAAAATAATAAAATTTAAAACTCATCACAAATAATAATGTGCTAGTAATACCTTCTGTTTGAGCCTAGGACCACAAATCATCACTAGGAAACCGAGATATTTGCTAATTACCCGTTATTAGTCAATCTTCTGTCACTTCCTAAAAGACTAGATCATTCTTTATTTTACTCAGAGCTGCTAGCAAGCTCTATTTATACATGTTCATTTTTAATTCTCCTTTCAAAGATTATTTATCATAAATATCTGTCACAAGTTCTATGAAAAGTTTTCTAATCAAATTAAGTGGTGAAGTGTATAGTTGCAATGCATCAATTTGAAAAATGAAAATAGGCTCAAAATAAATGTAAGAAATAAAACTTCCAAGTTACTCTACTTACTGACTTTTCAAATTCATAATTTGTTATCCTTACATTAATCTACTAAAAATCAAATTTTATTCATTAATTGTTGTTTAATATTATTTTTAAAGTTTATGGTTTAATATATTTATAATTTAATATCCAACTAATAACTTTCATAAGAATAAGCTAAATTGATTAATAAATTTTTTAGCTTTTTGCTAAACTTTAGACATCAAACAGATGCTCATAATACGGTCAATAGCCTCTGGTGTTTAAAGACAATTTATTCCCAATATATCATAGAACATACATGTCAAATTTCATATTCTAATTTTTTATATATTGAAAGATATAATTAAGCAAATATGGTGAAAAAAAAGTTCTTAAGAAAAATTGATATTTTCATGAAATTTTGAGCACTTAAAAGTATATCCTAATGATAATTTTAGCTTCTATGATCAACAACAAACTTGTTCCTAGTATTTAGAGAATGAGAATGCAAAAGTGTAGCTACTGGTTATGGCTAGATAAAAAGTTATAATATTATCAACATAGCCTGAATTTTTTTTTTAAATTTGCTAAAATATTTCAAGAAAAATCATAACTTTCTTAAATTTTGGAGTGATTTTTAAAATGCTTTAGAAGAAAATTAGGGTATAGTGTCTTCTAATGATTTGTTACCAATATATAAGAGATTGCATGCAACAAATTTTCAAGTCATAAAAATGCCTAGTAAGTGAAATAATATGAATCAAAGTAGGAGAGAATGCCTTAATATGAACAGGATAATTTTTAGTGAAAAATTACTTCATCACCATTTTTAGATCTAGAGAATTTTTTTCTCATGATTGAATAATAGTTAAGATATTACATGCAAATCTTAGAACCATGTATTTGAACACATACATGTAAATAAAGCAAAACATCATGAAGGAAATAAGCAAGCAATTTCTTAAGATCCTAATTACACACTTAAAACTAATTAAGAAAATTTTAAGAAATCACATGAGAATTAAACTTGACTTAGTATTAGTTCATAAGAGGATATATCAAGTTTAAGTCATCTTGGATGGTGTCAATTTTACATGCAAACTACTTAGAGGGGAGAGCAAAAAGGAAAACTATCTTAGAGGTTTTGGTGCTTACTCTAGGAAAGAGAGAGCTTGGAAGGTGATGGAGTTTTGAAACCTGCTTCCTGAATGTTTTGAAGCTTCTATAGTGCTCCTCAAGTGTCTAGAAATGCTTTAGCTAAGTGTTTTTCCTTAGCAAAGAGTGGAAAAGAGAGAGGAGAAGGACGGGGGGTGAGGGTGCTTACAAGATTTGGGGGAGTTCTCAAGTAGCTCTAATGGTTGAAATGAAGTGATCTCAAGCTTTATTTAGATGAGCTTTAGAAAGGATCCAAAGGTGGAGATTTAATGATGGGGATTAGGTGGCTAAAATTAAGAGGTGGAAAATTTTTTTCTTATTTGAATAAATTTTTTGTTCTAACAAGATAATAATATCACTAAATATATTTTTGTAAGAGAAATTTCTAAAAATTTTCATGAATTTTGTCAAAAAGGGCTAAAAATGAATAATTTGTATTTCTTAAAATTAATTACATATAGATAACCAAAATACAAATTAAGGCATCCTAGTGATAAACAACATTGAGAAGAATCCATAGACACTAATTATGGAAAAATTCCAAAAAATGACCAAAAAATTTCAAAAAATATTTATGATATTTTGATATTTTTTATATACAAATGTAACTAGTAATTTGCTTAATCTAAATTTGGAGGCTAATAAAAATTAAATTTATTAAAAATTTAAGTATTTTACATGTTATAACTCTTAAACTAGTTGAGCAAGTAAATAAGCTAGTAATAAAGAAATTAAATTACTTGATGCAAATTATCGAGGGAAGTTATTAAGGGTAAAATAGGGGTTCTATAATGACTCAAGTCGTTACTAGGATAATTAGGACTAAACTTAACTCCAAAATTAAGATTCTGAGTAACTTCAAAATTAGGGCAAACTAAAAGTACTGTTGAATAGAGTATATTTTTATGATTGTAATGCCCAAGTTTGAGAGCAATATGGATAATGAATACTTCTGAATTAATTTTTGAATTATTTAAATTCAATAAATTGGGAAAACTAAATACAAATCCACATTCAGCAATTTTAGTGTCGTTGAATTAAGAATATTATAAAAAGGCTACAAAAAAGTTTCATAGAATTTAGAGCTCCAGATTAACTATTAATATTTGAAGTTTTTATCTTCAGAATTTAATAAAAATAAAATATTGCTCCAAATTAAAAATTTTTGTGCGAGTGTATTTTTCTCATCAAGATACATATCAGTGTCAAGTTTTATTATTTTTTTAGAAAAGAAATGGAAGAGAGAAAGTAGAGAGAGAAAGATAAGAGAGAAAGAGGAGAGAGAAGGAAGAAGAGAAAACTAAATTGAACACTTAAAGCATTTATGAACAAGATGACAAAATTTGTTCACATCTAAATAATAGAAAAGAGAGAAATTTTAATTAATTAATTAAAAAAAAGTTTATAAATACATCCTACCCCACCCCACTTTCCTCATTTCCCCCACCCCCACTTCCTTCTCCTCCCCCACTCCCCTCCCCCACTCCTCTTCTCTCTTCCACTTCCTCCCTCTCTTTCTTAGCCACCATCAATTCCCCTCGTCAACCTCCGGCACAGCCTCATCAACAACAAGATAGAGTAGGAAATTATAAAGAGATAAACAATTTTTCAATCTTTTCATTTCTTCTTCTTCTTTTTTTAATAATAATAATAATAATATCATTATTATTATTAATGTTATCATTACTACTATTATTATTATATTTGCATTTATGCAAATTTTCTTTTTTTTATATATGTATATATTTTCTAATTTATGCAATATTCATTTCTATCATTTTCTTTTTTTTAATATATAACATAAACAACAATGAAAATGAAAGAACTAAATCTACTTGATTAAGAAAAGAATTATGGGAGCTTCTTCAGCATATCCTCTTCTTTCTCTCACGTGGCTTTACCAGCTGGATGATTCTGCCAGTGGACTTTGATCATAGGAATGATGCAATTTCTTAGCTGCTTAAGATCCCGTCCCAGAATCGCAACAGGTTTAATGACGAAAGTCAGATTGGGTTGCAGTTCTGTTATAGGTATCTGAACTTGCTGACTTGGATCTAGCAAGCACATTCTTAGTGATGAAATATGAAACACATTATGTACAGCCAAGAAGTCTTCTGGCAACTCTAATATGTAAGCAGATGTTACAATCCTCTCAATCACTTCAAAGGGTCCCAAATACCTTGGACTTAGCTTTCTAGAAACACCAAATCTCTGTATATAGCATTTGAGGGGGAATGTGTAATTAGTCAGGAACCCACATCTCAGATAGTTGGATAGACATATCAAACTTCTCAATTATTTTGTAATTTTGTCTAATTTAATAACAATTATATATTGCTATATTTTCTTTCAGAATTAGCATATTTCTTAAATATGTATATTGCGTTCATAATCATGATAATTTTGCAAGCATATCATACTTGAATATTACATTCTATTTGTATGTACTTCTCATGCAGAATTATGTCGCTTAATATTGTATGCAAATTTTTATAACCTTATTTAGACCTTTGTGTCTAATTAAATATTTTCCTTTTTTTTCTTTTTTTTTTCTTTTTCTTAGTTCGCCCTGTCATATATATATATATATGACAGTTCAGAAATAATCTCTGGATCAAGTCTTTGCGGCAGAGCTGATACATAATGGAGCAACTTATATGTTGATTTTTTCTTAAAATTTTAAATTTTTGCTTAATGTGTAGTAGATTTTGTAAGATAATTATTATCTTTAAAATGAATATATTTCCTTTATTATTTTAATATTTTTAAATATTGCAATGAATGTGGAAGTGTGTATTTTATATACCTCTAAATACACTGTTATACTTAACACCGATATGATCCTTGGGAGTGAGCACCTAATGCTGTATTAGCTATGCTGACCCAGTGGCGGGTCACCACAGTTAGTATCAGAGCATGATTGAGAGAAAATTAATGTAAATGTGTATAAGCCATTATTCATGTAATTGGAATCCAAAATAAATAAATAAAAAACATATAAAGTAAGAATTTTCAAAAACTATATAAATCAAAAAGAGAATAAAAGAATAGATATAGAACTTAGGTAAAATAATATACTCCTAGTTATTTTTTATTTTATTTTCTAGCTAATAAAGATATTTTTATTTTTATCTAATATTTGATAATAATATTGATGTAAATAAACTCCAATAAAATTATAATAATAAAAATCATATTTTTTAGATAGATCCTGAAGATTCTCCTTTGATTGTCAGAACACCCTTAAAAGATCTGATATCTACTAATACTTTCGTGGATCGTGTCGATAAGTTATTTGATAGTAGAATACTCTATTGGAGCATATTGATACACAAAATAAAATATTCTTAAAGCTTCAGACACAACAAACACCCCATATAAATAATCATACTTCTATATTATCAGCTACCCATTTCCCAAATATTAAGATAGATGGACTACTTCAAGCCTTCTTAAGACTTCAGCCACCAGTATTCAATAGAAGTGCTAACCCAATGGATGCTGAAGATTGGATAAAATAGATAGTAAAAATTCTAACTAGCATGAAATGCCCACCTATAGATATAATTAAATTAACCATCTTTAAGCTAGAAGGAGAAGCATAATGCTGGTGGGAAATGACTGCAAGCTTACACTTCGTAGGCATAGATACTGAGAATATCCAATATGAAGAATTTGTCAAAGCCTTCAGGGCCAAATACATCTCTTCTTCTGCTCAAGTCATCATAGAAGATATGTTCATGAAGTTATGTCAAAGCAACTGTGAATATGAAATTGAATTTTAAAAATTATTCCGTTATGCACCTCTACCAGTGAGCACCGAGCTTCTCATTGCAGTTAATTTTTAAAATGATTAAAACCTTATGTCAAGAAAATGCTTATGGATCTTTGAATCTCCAAATTCTCAGACATATTTGAAAGTGCAAAAATATTAGAATATGGGAAACAAGAAGAAGTTGAAGAGCAAGGAAAAAAACCCCCATCTGCACATGTACAATAAATTGAATACAAAAAACCAAAATCGCCTCAAGCTAGGGTTTATCAAATAGCTAAGCAAACACCTACTAGGAAATGTAACTGATCACATCTTTACGGCAATTATTATCACATGAGCGGAATATGTTATACGTATGGATGACCTGGTCCTAACTTTTGGCAATGTTAAGCAACCTTTACAGTGGACAATCAGTGGATCACTGATCCTTCTCAGATATAATGAAAAGTACCCATACTTTCTAGAAGGCAATAGCTCACACCAGCAGCCAGACCAGCTCATGTGCTTATAGCTACTCTAATGCAAAAGAGAAGTCCACCCATTACTCCTAAAACACGAGCTGCTAATCAAAGTGGAAGACCAATTGCTCTTCAACAAACTCCACATGCGAGGATGTATACCCTCACTCTAGTTCTAGCCCTAGAAGATTATGAAGTGGTATCAGGTACCACACTCTTTCTTTTTTAAAATATCTTTCATATTATGTTTAAATAAAGCATGAATTATCTTTCATTTTAAATACTAGGCACCTTACATTTTAATGACGAATATTATGGCACATTATTTGACACTTGCGCAAGTCACTCGTTCATTTCAAAAAGATTTGGCAAAACTATTTAACTATTATATTATAACTTAGCTAAAGCCTTGTATATCAAATTACCATATGGTGCCCCATGAGTGTACAAAAATATTGCGATTGTAACATACCAATTAATGGTAAGGCATATAAAATAAACTTGATAGTACTATATATAATAAATTTTGACATCATTCTAGGAATGAATAAGCATAGCAATCATAAAGTTATGATTGATTATCAAAGGAAGAAGGTCATTATCAAGGGTCGGTGCAAGCCTGAAGTATTTATAGAAGAGTTAGGCATTTCAGCATCTTTAATTAATACTTCACAAGCAGAGAAATTAATTCAAAAGTGGTGTAATGCTGTGGTGCCCCATCTCTTAATCTAAAAGATTAAGCTAAGGGGTGGTGTGTCACTCTGACTAACCCTTCACTTATTATTAGATTGGGATGAAATCCACAATCCACATAATAAGGGAAGGAGTAAGCACAGAATCAAATGATCAGTCACTACATAAGAATTCATACAGAGTGCGGAAGCAATTTAAATTGGAACATCTAAGCATCACAATAAGAATAATATGGAATATAACTCAGAATAAATAGTATAGTAATCCAAAATACACAGTCATAAATACATATATTATTACATTATATTAAAGCTTAAATACTTAAAAATAAAATTCTCTAATCCTCACATACAAGAAAACTAAGTAGCTGTTCCCTCTAAAGGCTCCTCCTATAGCACCTGAGCTTCTAACTGATATGAATATGTCATTGTCAGTTTCACAATGTAGGGCCCCAGCTAAAAAAGAAACAAATTTTGTTAGACAAATTATCTAAGTACATTTTAAACTGATAAATTTTATGTGTTTTGTAATATCACCATTTAACTTTCTTCTTAGCAATAATTAAATCAAGTAAGGGAGCAATTAGCACAACAAAATAAAGGAAAAAGTTATAAATAATATTTATAATTCTAAGAAAAAAGAAGGCTAAGACATGCCTTAAATGTAAGCTAAATAAGGCAGGGCATATAAGTATATATAATTGAGCAAGTACTGAAAGAAAATACTATATCCTAAATATGCTGATGATCATAAACTTATGCAGGTTTAGAATATAATGAACTCAGCAATAATACGTATAAATAGCAGTAATAAATATAACATCCTAAAATATATAAAAGCAAAATAAGGAAATGGCTGACTGAATGAAAAATACTGAAACATATGCAAATATCAGTACTATATAAGAATATCTATGTACTAACTGCCATATAGGAAAAGGCTAATCTAGCCTATTGAATATCAAAAAGATCTTAGTATCAACAAGGAGGCTAATGCGCAAAGCTATATTCTCCTAGCATCATCAATGAGGCATAGGCAGAATATAGGGTTTTCTCCTAGTGTCATCAAGGAGGCATAGACAGAAAACATAACTGAGAGGCAGCTCTAACACATGCAAATTTTATCTTTAATCATTCACCTTAATGTTTTCATAAAGAATTTAAAGAGTCTCCATAATTTCTTAATATCTTATTTATGCATCAAAGTCTTATATGATATGTCCAAAGAAATATGGCACAAACATCAAGGAATGTGTAGCACAAAAATCAAATAGTGAGCAAGGGACTCTATTAAGTATGGTGATATTATTTGTTGTCTAATTCAAACATTCTAACTATTCCAAGTTACACAAGTTCAGGATCTCCAATTCCTACTATCGAGTGTAACTTAGAAGCTTAGCCTTATAAGTTAAAAATGATTAGAATTGATCAGGTTCTAATCTAATTCAATCAAACACGACTATAAGTTCAATCAATAAATCATACATCATAGTTTTATGAATTTAGATGTTATATCTAAGATTGATCAAGATCTACTAAGCTATAGATTATGAATTAAATACCACGAGATTGGGCTTAACCCCATAATCCATAAAGATAAGACCTAAGATCTAAGTTTCATTCTAAAAGTGATATACTGATTAAGACAAATTCTATTAAGCAAATCAAATTTAATAGGATGAATCTCCTATCATAAATTTAGGGTTAAAAGACAAACTAATCAGAATAAGTTATAAAAAATCTTGGAACTAATTGTAACGATCCAAGTCGTTAGGATAATTAGGTCTAAACCCAACTCAAAAATCAGGATCCCAAGTGACTTCAAAATTAGATAAAACTAAAAATATTGTTGGAAAGAGTATATTTTTGTAATCATAATACCTAAGTTTGGGAGCAATTTGGATAACAAATACTCCTGAATTAATTTTTAAATTATTTGAATTCAGTAAATTAAGAAAATTAAATAATTGTCCAAATTCAATGATTTTAGTGTCGTTGAATTAAGAATAATATAAAAAAGCTACAGAAAAAGTTTCGTCAAATTTAGAGCTCCGGATTGACCAAAATTAATTTTTTAAAGTTTTTATCTTCAGTAATTAATAAAAAATAAAATATTGCTCCAAGTTAAAATATTTTTGCTCGAGTGTGTTTTTCTCATCAAGATTCACCTCCATGTTAAGTTTATTTATTTTCTGAAAGAGAAATGGAAGAGAGAGAGAAAGTAAAGAGAGAAAGAAGAGAGAGAAAGAGGAGAGAAAAAGAGAAGATAAGAAGGAGGAAGTAAAGATCAAATTGAATACTCCAACAATCATGACAATATTTTTCTCATCCATCTCATTCAAATAATGGATGAGAGAGAAAATAAATAAATAATTAATTATATAAAAAAAAGTTTATAAATACACCCCACACCCCCTCCATCCCCCATTCCTCCTCTCCTCCCACACTCCCTTCCCCACTCCATCTCTTCCTCCACCTCTCTTCTCCTCCCATCTCCCCTTCTTCTTCCTCATCCACCACCGGTTCCCCCGTCAGCCTCCAGTAAAGTCTCGTTAATGCCAATATATGGTAAGAAATATGTAAGAAATGAGTAAGAAATGAAATATTTTCTACTCTTTTCATTTATTCTTCTTCTTTAATAATAATAATAATGCTATTATTATTTTTATTAATGTTAATATTACTACTACTATACTTTTATTTATGTCATTTTTTTTTCTATATATGTATATATTTCTTAATTTTTATAACTTTTATTTCTGTCATTTTCTTTTTTTTCTATATATATATATATTAATTAATTTCTATAATTTTTATTTCTGTCATTTTCTTTTTTTCTATATATATATATTTTCTAATTTCTGCAACTTTCATTTCTATAATTTTCTTTTTTTCTTCTATATATGTATATATTTTCTAATTTCTGTAACTTTTATTTCTATCATTTTCTTTTTTTCAATATATATATTTATATATTTCCTAATTTCTGCAATTTTCATTTCTGTCATTTTCTCTTTTCTATATATGTATATATTTCTTAATTTCTGCAACTTTCATTTCTGTCTTTTTTTTTTCTATATATATATATATTTCTTAATTTCTACAACTTTCATTTTTATCATTTTCCTTTATATATATATATATATAAATTTTAATTTCTGCAACTTTTATTTATGTCATTTTCTTTTTTTTCTATATATGTATATATTTCTTAATTTTCGCAACTTTCATTTCTGTCATTTTCTTTTTTTCTCTATATATATATTATTTATAATAATAAAACTTATTAATTTTTCTAAGATAAATAATCATGATAATATTAATATTGATATTTTTAAAATAAAATAAAGTATATTGTTCTATTTTATTTAATTATTTCATTTGCAGCATTTTCATCACTATTAAGCTTTGACCCACTTTGACATATTTATATAAAATTTTGTGCTCAGAACTTGAAATAAATAATTAAAAATTCAGTATCATGGGTTCATTCAGGTTGATCTCAGGTCTGTACAGACAATATGTTAGACCAGGACAAGTTGATATCTAAAAAAATAAGGAGACTGCACATAGCCTTTGAGGGGAAATATGTAGTTAGTCAGAAACCCGCATCTCAGATAGTTAGATAGACGTATTTAACTCCTCGATTATTCTGTAACTTTGTCCAACATAATAAATATTATATATTGCTATTTTTTTTTGAGAATGAACACATATCTTAAATATGTATATTGCATTAATAATCATAAGTAAATATCACATTTTATTTCCTCTTGTAGAATCGTGCTGCTTAAATATAAATTTTGATATCCTACAAACTTTACTTAGTCTTTTGTGTCTAATTAAATCTTATCTTTCTTTTTTTTTCTTAGTTTGCCCTATCACACACATATATATATATATATATATTTATATAATTCAGGATCAATCTCTGGATCAAGCTTTTGAAGAGGAGCTGCTGATACATGATGGGGCAACTTAGATGTTGATTTTTTTGAAGTTTTAAATTTTTGCTTAGTGTGTTACAAATTTTGTAAAATAATTATTATCTTTGTAATGAATATATTTCTTTTATTATTCAGATATTTCTGAATATTATAATGAATGTGGAAATGTGTATTTTATACACCTCTAAATACACTGTTATACTAAATCTCGATATAATCCTGGGAAGTGAGCACCTGACACTGGATTAGCCATGCTGACCCAGTGGCAGGTCACCACAGTTGGTATCAGAGTAGGATTGGGAGAAAATTAGTATAAAGGTGTATAAGCCATTATTCATGCAATTAGAATTCTAGAATAAATAAAAGAAATATATAGAAAGTGTGAATTTTCAAAAGTTATCAAAAGGATAATAAAAGAATTGATATATGACTTACATAAAATAATATACTTTTAATTATTATTTTATTTTATTTTATTTTCTAGCTAATAAGAATACTTTTATTTTCATCTAGTATTTGATAATTATACTTATGTAAATCTACTCCAATAAAAAATAATAATATAAATCCTATTTTTTAAATAGATCCTGAAGATTCTCCTTTGATTGTCAGAACACAATTAAAAGATCCGATATCTGCCAATACTTTCATGGACTGTGTCGACAAATTGTTTGATATTGTGAATACTCTATTGGAGCGTGTTGATATACAAAATTAAATATTTTTAAAGCTTCAAACATAACAAATATCCTATATAAATAGTCCTACTTTTATACTATCACCTACCCATTTCCTAAACATTGAGATAGATGGACTACTTCAAGCCTTTTTAAGACTCCAACCACCAGAATTTAATGGAAGTGTTAACCCAATAGATGCTGAAAATTAGGTAAAGAAGATAGGAAAAATACTAACTAGCATGAAATACCCACCTACAGATATAATTTGATTAACTGTCTTTAAGTTAGAAGAAGAAGCTGAATGCTGGTGAGAAACCACAGAAAGTTTACAGTTCATAGGCATATATATTGAGAATATCCAATGAGAAGAATTTGTCAAAGTCTTCAGAGCCAAATATATCCCTCATTTTGCTCAAGCCATCATGGAGGATATGTTCATGAAGTTATGTCAAATAACTGTAGTGTTGCTGAATATGAAATTAAATTTTCAAAGACTATCTCGTTATGCTGTACTATTAGTGAGCACTGAGTTTGCTTGATGCAGTCGATTTTTAAAAGGATTAAAACCTTCTATCAAGAAAATTTTTGTGTAGCTTATTGTTGGTTACTATTCAAATATTCCATAGAGTCTAAGAACACTGCATTTTGAGGTCAAATGGCTAAGTTATAGCTATTTCAATTTCTAAGGGCAATTCGGTAATTTTGGTCGGTCAACGGGTGACAAAACCAAACTTTTCCATTTGAAGTCCAATTTCAGCAAACTCAGTTTCTATAGCTTCCCTATAATATACTGAGTGTGTTAATAGGGAGTATACCTAATTTGGACTTCAAATGGTCAAGTTATGGCTTAACTAAAGTTAAGAGTATTTTGGTCATTTTCTAATTTTCTAAGTTTTAGATCCTAAATACTATTTCAGTTTATTGATGACATTAAAATTCTAAGCTAGTTAGCACATTGAATTTCTAAATTTAGAGTTGAATTGACCAAGTTATGGTCATTTGAAGTCTAGGGGCATTTTGGTCATTTTTCCTAAAGTCAACAACTTGTTTTAAAGAGTTGACTTTTATCCTGATGTCTAAATGGAAAAACTAATACTCTTATAGTATTAGGGCTATTCTTCTGAGTATTTTAAGACTCATAATACATATATTTGGATAACTAGGTTAAAAGTTATGAGGGTTTAAATAGGCCATAAAATATCACTATGTTATAGTACCCCAAAACTAATTTTTGCATTATACCATTTGATTTTTTTTATTTTTCTGAGTAAAATAAAACCTATATTGACTATGTTTAGATTATCCTACAAAAAGTTATTAAGCTTTTAAGAATTTTAAATTAAATAATTCAAATAAATAAAGTTACTATTTATTTATTCAATTTGTATTAATTTATTATTCATTCATAAAGTTAAAAATATTTTTTTTTGTATTTATTAATTAGTTATTCAATTATCTCTAATTTATATTTATTTAATATTAATCATTAATTAATTAATGATTAATCCATTATTTAATTTATTTAAATATCTTAATTATATAAATATCCTAATTGCTTTTTAATTAGGGCTAGCGTTAATTAATTACTCTTAAAATTTAATTAATTTCATTCACTGTTTATTTAATTAAATTGAATTAATTCTTAATTTTAATTAATTACATTTATCGTTAGGAATTAATTAAAAGTAAATACTTTACTAATTACTATATAATTATCATTAAAATGATCTTAATTATAATCTTAATTAAGTAATTATTACTAATATAAGGTTAATTAAGTAATAGTTAACTAATATTAGTAATTAATTAAGTAATATTTTACTATTTAATATTAGTTAATTTAATCACTAATGATTCTTAGCTAGGATTAAAATAAACTAACGAATTAATCTTTAATTAATTATTTAATACTTTAGATTAATTAATTTCAGCTAATCACTAACTTAAATTAAATAATCTTAACTGTGTATACTATACTATGATCTAATTATGTATATATGTATATTTATTCAACCTAAGATTTATATATATATATATATAATATAATCATATATTTATTTGTATATATATTTTTCTGCAGAGGAATTATGGCGATGGGACCACATAGAAATGTAAAAGTACTTAAAGGGTGTCACCTTAGGAAAGTGAACGAATTTCAAATTCAATAATTGATTTAAATCATATTTGAATTGAATTAATTGATTCAAAGATGAAATAATTTAGAGTTTGAATTGGAATACATTTCTAATTCCTTTCGTAGTCTATTATGACTAATAGCTTCAAATGCATCCAATATTTGTGTACTATTTTAAGTACTACAAACTCTTAAAAAATTTCTCTTTTATTTTTATCTAATTTCACCGACTCTTAGATGGAGAATCCCGAGTTAGAGTTAAGAAAGTACACTAGAGAGTTCTATCAGTATTGAGATGATGACTGCAGCTTTAGCTCGATGTATGGACATCTCTACTTGGAAGTGTCTAATGCTTGAGGCGAAGTACTTGATAAAATATTAAAGTATTGTGTTGTTCAGAGGAGATTACAACTCTCAATTAGCAAAGGAGTGGCTTATAAGGGTCTCTGATACCTTTACGACCATTGAGTGCCCCAATCACATACGCCTCCAAATGTTAGATGAGTTCTTTGACAATTATGCACAAGGTTGGTGGGATCATGCCCACGACATCCTTATTTGGGCCAGCAAATGCCTTCATCATGTACCCCTTTATACCGACTTTGAATTTATGTTTTATAACAAATTTTATAAATGAATAATTAGTTTTCTTTTAGAAAAACTTTCACGTAGTTTGTAAATTGTAGTTGCTCTTTCCCTACTATCTTATGTACTTTTCTTAATGTATCTCAAATTTTGAATATTAATGAAAACTCCTTCTTTTCCTGCATGAGTCTGTGTTGTATCCTTTTCATTATTTAACAGAATGAATTCAGATCAAGCAGATCCTTCTTTCTCAATAGTGAAGGATGCTGAATTAATTAACCCATCTCTTCAAGAAGAGATGAGGCAAATTATGGGGCTGTTCAAAACTATGATAGAGGCCCAAACAAGGGCTGCAGAAAGAATAGCTTATATTAGCAATCAGTCTCAACCATCTCCTATTCCTCCTTTCCCTTCTCCTATCCCACCGCAATCTTCACAAGTCCTACTTCCTCATTATCTTACATTACCGGAACTACTGTTCATGTTTCTAAAGAGATCTCTGCCCCACTACCACCTACCCCATGCTCAGTAGTAGATGCCTTTCTACTAGCTTTCCTATGCTTAAATCCACCTACTTTTAATGGCCAAGCTTTCCCAATGGAAGCGGCCAGTTGGCTTAGTGCGGTAGAGAAACTCCTGGGAAGTATAAAGTGCCCGGAGAGCAAAAGTTTAAGATTGACCACTCACCTTTTTAAGGAAGAGGCTGAGTTTTGGTGGGATAGCGAGATGAAGGCACGCTTTTCTGATACATGCCTAGAAGATATTCCTTGGGTGGAATTTGAACTTTGTTGCATATGCTTGTTGTTTAACTTTAAGAACCTATACTGAGTGATTGAATCTCATTTAGTCCATTAAGAAAGCAATTATGCAAGCAAGATTTATATATATTTAGACCAAGGGCTTTGTTGTTTGCGTTGTTAGAATGGTCCATTGATGTAGATTATAGTATCAATAGAAAAGTTTGGCACCGCACTTTAGGTGTCATGAATCGAGAGTATTTGGGTTCAATAATAGAGACGTCTTATTTTTTGTCTAGGTAAAATGACCGACAAGCACTACAGTGCGCCATAGTGCTTAGCTCTTGGCCAGGCATGCCCTACAGCACGCCGTAGCCCCGCGATTTGTGAAATCTGGCGCCGGAGCACCTAAAAGTGCTGCAGTGCATACGTCTCAGGAAATATTGTGCTACAGCATGCCGTAGCGTCTGAAAGTGCTACAACGTCCGCGCTTTAGAATATTTGGCATCGTAGCGCCTGGTAGCACTTGGCTCTTGGCCAGAAGGGAACCACAGTTAACCACAGCACAGAGACTCGTAGTAGTATGCCATAGCATCTAAAAGCGCTATAGCATGCTGCAGTGTAGAAATCCATCGTTGCGCTTGGCTCTCGTCCAAGTAGCGTTACATTGTGCTATAGTGCTCGCACCTTAAGATATTTGGCGCTGTTGGGCTCTGTAGTGCCTGGCTCTTGGCCAGAAGGGTGCTACAGCGCACCGCAGCCTATAAATTTGCCATAGCGTGCTGTAGTGCCTGGCTCTTGGCCAGGCAAGTGATGCAACACGTAATAACATGTAGAACTGCTAGTTTTGCTCAAACTTTATATTTTTCGTATTTTATGAACCCCTAAACCTTAATAATGCAAAAATACACTAAAACAATGATTTGTTATAATAAAATTATGCATTTTGTAAATATAGATGTGATTATAATTATAAAATTCATGATTAGGATATTTGGACCATTTTGAACATATGCTTATATGACAACTTGCACTTGTAGTCATGTTCTTTTGATTGAATCAATGTAATATTATTTATTAGAACTAAAGATAACCATGTTAAATAGATTCATTATGTTGCTTGAAATGTGGAACGTTAAGTTTGAAACATTAGAATAAATTATTATGATGCTTAGAACTTAATTTATTCAATTAGATTTAAATTTTAAATTTTCTTAAATTGCTAATTAAGTAATAACTACTTTAGATCATAATTAATAAATGTTAGCATTTATTTTTAATATTGCTAATTTATCATGTGATCTATATTTATTAAGTCTCATAAATGATAATGTGATTTTCTTATTTAAATTTTGAAGGTTAACTTCCTTTGATTTGTTTCTTAAAGAATGAGACTAGCATGAATTGACTCTTATTAAATTGATAAAATATACTAGATTATCAAATGATTAATGATGAATCCATAAATTATATCTAAATAAAGGGAAAAATTCATCTATTTAAGATCTTTATGCTGTTCCTAAAATTAATTTTTTTTATCTTTTTCAGGGAAATGGAATCCAAAAGAGTTCTAAGTCATTTCTGCAGATTTTTGAAATTTACTAAAGGAAAACCACTGCGGCGCGCGACCGCGCACCGCAGCGGATTGCAGCGGAAATATCTAAACTTTATGAAAATTAATTGAACAGTGTTTTTCGCGGAATTCACCGCTACAGTGCGCGGTCGCGCGCTGCAGCGGTTTATAGCTGAAATTCTTGACTTTATAAATCGGGACGCCCAACTAATTGAACAGTGTTTTTCATGGAATTCACCGTTCAGCGCGCGGTCGCGCGCTACAGCGGTTTATAGCGGAAATACTTGACTTTATAAATCGGGCAGCGCAACTAATTGAACAGTGATTTCTGCGGAATTCACCGCTACAACGTGCGGTCGCGCGCTGCAGCCGTCTGCAGCGGAAATACTTGACTTTATAAAATGGGCAGCCAAATTAATTGAACAGTATTTTTCGCGGAATTCACCACTACTACACGCGGTCACGCGTTGCAGCGGTCTGCCGCGGAAATATTTCTAACTCTATAAAAGTAGGAAAAAGAACTAATTGAATAGTGTTTGCGGAATCGACCGCTACAGCGCGCGGTCGCGCACTGCATCAGTCTACAGTGGGGGGACTTAGCTAATATGCTAGGGACCAGGGTATGCTAAAGCACGCCGCAGTGCGCTGTAGCGGCCCGCTGAATTTTTTCTCAGACACTGCATTTAATGCGGCTGGAGACATGACCTCTATCCTGAATTTTGTCTCCAGTCACCATTTCCTGTAGCAGCTATTTTTTGTTAAAAAGGGAAGCTTTGAGGTGATGTTTTGGGTAAAGAAATGAGATTATTGTCATCTCACCATTAACAGAAAAATATTACAATGATGAATTCAGAATTCTTTATGAAAAATTTGGTTGCAAATGAAGAGGAGAATTCAGTCTCCCCCCTCCTATAAATACCCCTCCTCTTGACTAGAGGAGGGTTCACAATTTTTGTAAAAATCCAGTAAGTAAGGAGGAGAGCCAAAGGAAAAGAGAACTCCCCAAGGGTGGCAAGGCAAGCTTTTGCAAAGGGAGAAGAGGAAGAAAGCAGCACTAGCGACCTAAGGAGAGGATAATTAGAAGGAGAAGAAGAATTCCGGAGAACTTCTATGGAGCGTTCCTAGTATCTTCTAAACTCAATCTTGTATTTTCTCTTTAGTTGACCATGAAAGGGTCTTTATCTATGTATGTGTCTTCCTTATTTTCTTATATAATGAGTAGCTAAACTCCCCTTGGGGAGGGTTGGGATGAAGTCCCATTTTGCATGATGTAATATTGATGTATGAATGTTTTCCCTCAAGTATAATGTATTTGTGATTTTAATGCTTTACTAAAAATTTTTCATCTAATTAGTTTTGATGTGTTTATGAGAAAAAAACTTAAAAATCTAAGATCTAATTGTCTTGTGCTCCTTAGCTCACCTTAGGTTGAATGCTAGATTTTGAGTGCATGAAAGCTTAAAACCATGTGAGAAGGTTCTTGAGCTCAATACACCTCAATCTAAGCTCAACCAAAGAGTTGATGCAAGTGATGCTAAGACTCATTAAATGAGCTCCTTAGCTCAATATAATTGAGATTGAGTAATGAAGTGTTGAGTGCTTATGAACTAAGTGACATAGTCGTTGAGCCCAACATGTGATTCCCTTATCTCAACTATGTGAGATGCGAGTGATGCTCATAGTGGAAATCAATACTTGTGAGATCCTAAGATTTAAAAAAATTTAAACTCTCCTTGAATAAAGGGAAAATGAATTAACATTAAATCTCAAGAATCTTACAAGAACTTTTGTGCTAAAGTAGAACCGAATGTGAGTTCATTTTGTGCATGAGATTTGAACTTGTAAGCCTTTGAGCTAGACTAAAGGACAACAATGTGCACTTGATTTCAATTAAATTAAATGATAAAGCTTGAGAAACAAATCTACATGAGTATTATATCATTGCATGTGGGATGGTCCCAACTCTTCTCTTTCTTTAATCTTGCTATTTTACTTAGTGAATATTTGTGCTAATTTTAGACCAACCAACCAATACATACTATAGCTTAAACATTAGTGAGAATAGATATACTTTAGTGCCAAATCAACCAATTCTCTGTGGTTCGATAAATTCCCAGAAAGTCACACTTTCCACTTATTACTTCAGACCACGTACACTTGCGTGCAAGCGCAGACGTGTATTTACAGTCTGTCAATTAATTCTCAATAAATTTTGTTATTTTACCCCATAATTCTTAGTCTTTGATTAAGATATAACTTAGAAGAATTTCATACTTAGTTTGTGTATCCAAATTATGTGAATTAACTGTAACCTTAGATGGAGCTTTATAATTCTTGGATGATGCTTGTGATTTTAATACAATGATTTGTAGCTTTGGATATTTAAAATATAAAGATAATTGTCAGCTGAAGAGAATGATATACCTTTAAGTAGGCTAACTCTTGATGTAGGAATTACCTTATTTATCTTATCTTAAGGTAGGACCTTAGATGGACCTTAATAACCATAGATGATTGTTCCTAAACCTTGCAGTAATATAACCTAAAGATGCTAGATTTAAGATTTCCTATGTGGTAGTATCTTAAGTTGCGTGGCTTTTGTGCTACAATCTTGGAGCCTCTGTGTAGGACTTGCCATAATGGGAAAAAAATTCATTATCTTGTTACTCCTTGATCATTAAATAGATTATTAGAATGAATATCTGCAGTATTATTATATGGAGATGATAGTGCATATCCATAGAACTGATCTAGTCAGTAGAAGATGGAATTGGCTAATTTATCCTGGATAGGACTGTAGAGTCTCAGTCTTCTCTTAGATAATTAGATAAGTACAGTTCAGTTCATAATAAACATCCCAGGTCCAAAGTATATTATAAATTAGAAGTTTAACAACTTAGTTTAAGAGAATAAACTGTAAGAAGATTATGTCATTTATCCTTGTGTGCATCGATAAGTGCAATTAAGCAAACTTAGTGTTAAAGTCACCATTTACTAGAACATACTAATTATGCATATGTACTCTTCACATGTGATAAATTAGGATGTTGTCATGGAATAAACATCAACTTCAATGGAATTAGAACATAATTAGGTAGTTTATTTAGTTAAATTTTGAATTATGGAGACAAATAGATTACTTACTCGATTTTAATCATTTTTTACTTTTTGATGATTTATAAGAATTTAGTTATTAAACTTTGGCATATCATAAATTTCTTATGACATATCATTACATTAACGAAGCATTGTGCTCACTTAGGATTTATTAGCAGAGCATCGAGCTCATATAGAATCTGTTAGTGGAGCGTTGTACTCACCTAGATATATTAGCAGAGTGTCTGCTCACCTAGGATTCTATGGGATGTCATGTGACATCAAGGTTATGCATATTTGAGGAATAAAATTGTGTGACATATTCAGATATATACATATATTCTGTGAAATACAACATAGTTTAATTCATCAATTTTATTCAATTCAGTTTCTTTACGGCTTTCTGTTTTCAACACCCCATTTTTTAATTATTATTTTACTTACTTTTAGTTCTGTACAATTATATATATATTTTAATTATTTTAGTGCTTTTTTGCGGTAATGTTTGTTTACTTAATTAAATTTTAAATTCATTTAACTATAAGGATACATTGTAGCTTTTGATGTGTTTAGTTTATTGTCTAACACAAGGTACTTTTCTTTTTTTGTTTTGTTCGAGAAACTGACATTTTGGGATTCGACAATTTGTTCGATCCAAAGCAGTTCACATAGTAGGCTCAGGAGGCTTCCCAAGAGATATAGGAGGAGTTTGTAGAGCACTAGTGTAATGCCCCATCCATTTATCATGCGAAACTACTGTAATTACTTAAGCAATTGGCGGCGGAACAGTTCGTTACTTGGGAAGGTGTGGGGTATCGTACTTTCCCGCGGCCATGCTAGTACTGATATTAGCATAATCGCAGGGAGTGCGGTGCTCCACTTTGTGGCAAATCCTCAACTCAAGTAGAGTCAGGTAGGACCCAACTCGCCTTAAGCCAAGGACTTGTCACCTAAATAAACTATAAATATACATCAATACATATCAAAGTAGCGGAAGCAAAAAATAGAATGTAATATCCACATGCATACCATAGTATAAAAGAAGAAAAGAAATAGTAACTCAGCTCAAGTGTAGAAAGTAAATACATTCAGAGTTTAATTATTATAACTGAATTAAATGAAAGTAAAGATCTCTCAATCTCATTGCAAAAAGAGAAAATCTATCTAAGTAGCAGTAGGAAGGTCCTCCTCCTGCACTGGCTCCTCTCCTGCAGCACTGATAACAAACAACTCTGAATTTGACATTTGCCAGAATCACAAATGTCAGGGCCCCAACCAACAAAATAAAAGGTTACAGTTAGACCATTGTCTAAGTACATTTTAGGTTACTTAAATGAACTAAATATTTAAAGGTTTTAAACATACAAGTATTATAAGATGCAACAAGCTACAAAGAATGGGATAGCTATAAACTAATTATCTATAGCTAATCAATAAGTATGTAAAAAATAACATACAGAAATAGCAACTAAACGTAGTGAGGCTAAAAATAAAAGTAACTGTAATTATTGAAATAAATCTGATCCTAACATGCTTATGATCATGTGGAGACATGCTGAGTATACAACGAACACAAGTGCTAAAATAAACATGCAATTCTAGCATCCTAAACATGCCATCACTTAATAACTAATCAATAAGAGCATATATACAAGTATGTAGATTTAATATGAAAAAGGCCATTGAGACATGTGACAAAAGTAAACTAAGTATATGCATGAGCAAAAGTAAAGCCACTGAGACATGTGACAAAGCAAGTCAAGCACTAAAAGAAAGGCCATTGAAGCATGTGGCAAAGCAAAGCAAAAACTGAACTGAAGTAGAAGTCAGCCTAAGACATAGTACTGCCATAACAGAAATATGCCATACATGACCTCTGAACTGAAAGTTCAACATGTATCCATCCTAGGCATCTGCAGAGCTAGGTCTGAGTTAAACTTATAGAATAAGACATGTATCCATCCTAGACATCCGCAGAGCGAGGTCCGAGTCTATTATATAACAAAACTAGAATTGAAGAGGCAGACTATGCTAGGACATACTCTACTAACTAAAAGCACTGAACGAACTGAATGAATGCTATGCTTTTCAAATAGTATCTTAGGATGTATCTTCCATATCCTAAGTTTACCTATTATACTCAAGGAACAAGGCTCAATATTCAAGGTGTGAGAAGCAATCAAAGTCAAAGTAAGCAAGAGACTCAATCTAAACTTATGTGATATTCGTTATTGTCTACTTTATCCAAATCTAACTATTCTGAGAAGAAACAAGTTTAGGATCTCCAATATCCAGCTATCGAGTACAATCTCAGATTTATGACTTTAATATTAACATTAGAACTTAACAAGTTCTAATTCATAATCCTATGATGACTATAAGAAATTAAAATAAATAAATCAATGACTTAATTATTATTATTATCCTCTCTTAACCCAAATCTTGATTAAGTAAATCAAGACTTAAGGATTTTGGATCCAAACTCCACTTAGTGTTCAAATCTTGAATCC
Source organism: Gastrodia elata (assembly GCA_016760335.1). Lineage (NCBI taxonomy): Eukaryota > Viridiplantae > Streptophyta > Magnoliopsida > Asparagales > Orchidaceae > Gastrodia > Gastrodia elata. The sequence continues at coordinate 62,490,780 of CM028670.1, read as the reverse complement.
AAGGTAATATACTAGAAGGGATCTAGGGTTCGCACTTTAAAACTCCAATTAAAGATAGGGAATCTTATAAGCTAAAGGATTAAGAAACTAAGATCATAGTGAAGGGTTACTATACTGGTTATAATTTAAAATAATCAATTAAGAACTAAGAATCTAAGATCTATATTAAATCTTTAGGATTATTACATGTAGCGCCCCGCCTCGTCACCACGCAAAAGAGACAGTTATAATCAATTTTGGCGGCGGAGCGATGCGCCACTCGGGGAGGAATATCCCGTCTCCCCGAATAGCTAAAAACTAAGTCCGTCTGGAGGGCTGCTAACTCAACCTCAAGGAAGGGTTGAGAGCTAATACTTAAGATAAGAGTAGTATCCTTATCTTAAGTATTAGATAAATACTTACATTAGATTTAAAATACAATAGGAATCCAATATATGTATAAGATATCAGCATTTCTAGTATACTAATCATATCACAATACTATATATAAGTAGTATATAACAGAGTACGAAAGCTTAAAGCAAACATCCAGAAACATTCATTATAGAAGCTGTATAAAAATATTCATCTCAGAAAAGAAAAGAAAATACATCCAGAATTATTATAAATATTTATTGAATAACAGGCATAGAGCTAAGTACTGAACTAAAATACTGAGCAGAAAGATAGTAAAACTAGAGGAGAATCCATTAGTGCTCCACGGGCTCCTCCTGAATCTCCTGGGTGTCCTCCAGACCTGGCTCAATATAATGCTCAAGATCTTGTAAATTGCTGGATCCCAAAAGTACCCCCGTATTAGACAAGAAGTCAAATACATTATAACTAATCTAAATAGTTCTAGTTATTCATTTAACATTTACATAATGTAATTAAATCAATAGAAATACTGTAAAGGCAACTGAAAGCATAAAACTATATAAAACTATATAAAACTGAAGTTCCTGAAATTCTCCAGTCAATGTATGCAATATTCTGTAACTCATAAATCATCACTGATACTCATACATTATTTTGATACTCACACATCATGCTTATGCTCATGCTCATGCTTCTAGGCTATATGAAATAAATTCAAAAATCCAGAAAATGCTTTGAAAACTGATAATGAATTTAAGGTCTTTATTGTGCAGAATCCTGTAAAAGGATTCTGACTCCTATAATTCTAACTTTGATTATTGGTTAAAGTTGAGCGTCTACTTGAAAATTACTAGCTGGGATGATTGTATACACATATTTAGCATATTTGCAAGAAAGGTGGATTTAACCCTTAGGTTGTTTAAACTGCACTTATCGAAGCGCACTACGATAGGAGGTAGAACCCGGTCACAGTTTATATATCAAGCTAAGCCATTAAATATTTTAATTACAAGCATACTTAGTGTAATACACAAAGTGAGTTAAGATACTTAGTTTGCTTAAACATCACTTATCAAAGCGCACTACGATAGGAGGCAGAATCCGGTCACAATTTATGTCTCAAACTAAGGATCTTGTTCACTAATTGCAACACTCTTAGTCTTGGAAGATTTACTCTAACGGGACTGTATTCATCTAATCCCTTAGGATAGCACCTGGTCATAAATCCACAGTAGAGTGAATCAACTAATCCTGAATATTACTGAAATAATCCAATACTATGGGTATACCCTACTATACCCAACTAATAATCTGGGTTCAAAAGATTTTATTTAATTAACAAGGACTTATCAAATCTATTAATCCTTACTTTAAGTAGGTGTATCTTACATAAAGCTCTAAGGATATGATCAAATGATCATTCAACATAGGTTGCTACCACAGGAATAAGTCACATTATAAGTACTTTAGGTGATTCATACCATAAGGTATCAAGTTCAACTTCTAAGGTTATGAATGATCAATTAGGTTTCTACCTCAATAAGTTACAAAAGTCTTTCCTACCTTAATGTATCATTAGTTAAGGTCTTTAACCATTTTAATAACAATCCTATAGTAAGACCCTTAAGATCTCACATTTCTGCTTCTTAGGTGAACATTCAAGGTTTATTTACTAGTTTGGGTTAAAGTGATCAGATCAGATGAATAAGATCAATCTCATCCCTTCCTATTCTACAATCATGGGATGAAATCAAAGATCTTATTAGAGTCAGATCATTTCATAAATCATTGCAATTTTATTATCCATCTTATGCTAGTAGTCTTATATAAGAGAAAATCAAAGGTCTAAAGTTTAGATTCAGATGATTCAATCACAGATATTCAATATTATCCTTAGCACTTCTAATTCAATGATTTAAGATCAATACTAAATTAGATGCATTATTGGAACAATGTCAATTAAATTATCTTTCAATCAAGTTAATTGATTAAGTGATTAAGGTTTAGATCTTAATCAAGATAAGTTAGGGCTTAACCCTTAACCCTTCTACCATTAAGATCAAAGATTACTCTTAAAGGTCAATGAAAAATTAATGTGTTATTAGTGTATTATTGATGTCAACTTTAGGTTTAGATTAAGTATCATCTATTTAATCAAGTTATCAAGGTTCTTATGTTCAATTGTAGTTTAATGTCAATTTAGACCCATCAAGTGTCCAAAATGTTAAAGTTCTCTAACATTCATCCTAATATCATGAAGGCACATAAATGAAAAGAGAACATAGAATAAAAAGGTAATTAATGCCAATCAAATTTTAAATTAAACCTAAGAAATTAGCACTTAATCATAATTCTAAAAGACTTAGGTTTCATGCCATTTAGTTATCAAGGTATACCTATTTAATACAAGCATTTAAAATTCTATCACTTAGCCTTTGGCATATCAATACATTTAAGGAACATAGTAGGTTTTGAGAACTTTAAGAACGACAAAGTTTTAATTTTAATTTCAACATAGAATTTTATGCTAATTTTCTAGATATTTAATTATATTAAAATATTCACGAAAATCCGATGACTTCCAAATGCGTCCAAAACATCACCCCTAGCTAATTTGGGGATGACGATCGCAACGGCGGAGTCAGATTTCAATTTCGAGGTCAAAATAAATACCTCAATTTTCTAATTAATTAAATTTTAAAATATTCCAAAATAATCGATTGGCCTCCGAATTGCTCCAAACCTTCAGGGTTTGGTTCTAATGACTAGATGAACTTAATGGAATGATAATTACGAAACGATTAGGCTAAATTCAAACTGGGTAACAACCTTGGGTTGTTACAGACTCCTCCACTTAAAAATGATGTCGTCATCGACATCATTACTAAGAAGGGAAAAATTAAAACGCAGAAAATTAAGAACGGAAATTTTGAATCTTAAAGGTACCCGAATTATCAAAGCGACTTGGATATTTCTATCGCATATTGGCCTCTTTTTCCCAAGTAGATTCTTCAACAGAGCAATTACTCCACTGAACCTTTACCATGGGAATGGAACGATTCATTAGTTGCCTTTGATCATGAGATAAGATTCTGATAGGCTCTTCCATATAAGAAAGATCCGACTGAAGAGATACCACTGGAAGTTGGATTAGGTGAGAAGGATTACGAAGACACCTTCACAGAGAGGAGATATGGAACACATTATGAATTGTAGAGAAATCTTTAGGAAGTTTTAATCTATATGCTGCAGAACCAATTTTCTCCATTACTTCAAATGGTTCGACGTAGCGAGGATTGAGCTTCCAGGCTACACCGAAGCGAAATACACCTTTCGTTGGGCTAACTTTAAGATACACAAAATCTCCAATGCTGAACTCCAGAGAATGATGATGGGCATCGTGATATTTACTCTGGCAATCTTGAGCTACTTTAATTCTCTGCTGGATCAATTACACTTTCTTATTTGTTTCTTCAACTAAATCTAAGCCATACAACTGAACACTACCTATTTCAGACCATGCTGAGGGTGTACTTTATTTTCTACCATACAAGGCTTCATATGGAGCCATGCTGATACTTGATTGAAAACTATTATTATAAGTAAATTCCACTAACGAAATATGATCTTCCCAACAACCTCTGAAATCTAGAATGCAAAGACGAAGAAGATCTTCAAGAACTTGATTAACTCACTCTGTTTGACCATCTATTTGAGGGTGAAAAATGGTGCTCATGGCTAGGGTAATTCCAAGTCTTGATGCACAGCTTGCCAGAACTTATAAGTGAATCGACTATCATGATCATATACAATAGACCTCAGAATTCCATGAAGTCTGACGATTTCCTTGATATACATCTTTGCCAATTTCTCTACAGAATTGGTTTGATGCATTGGAATGAAATGTGTAGATTTGGTTAGTCGATTGACAATGACCCAAATTGAATCAGCACCAGATCTTGATTTAGGTAAACCCATTACGAAGTCCATGGAAATATCAAACCACTTCCATTCAGGAATTACTAGAGGATGGAGAAGTCCTCCAGGCTTCTGATGTTCAGCCTTGACTAGATTACAGACATGACACTTCGATACGAATTCGGCCACACTTTTCTTCATTCTAGGCCACCAAAATGACTTCTTCAAATCTTGATACATCTTAGTACTACCAGAGTGTAATTGGTAACCCAAATTATGGCCTTCTACTAAAATTTCTTGATGCATGGATTTGAGAATCCACAGGCGATCTTCTTGATATATTACATTACCTTGCAACTGCAGGTCGAAGTGACAACCACTTTCAATCTCCATTTTGAATTTTAATTAGTCTTCATCCTTTGTTTGGGAGATGGAGACATCATGATGAAATGTTGGTTCTACGGTACTCATAGATATCAATTCGCTTAGCATAGCACCACGAACTACCCTGATATCATGCCTTCTGAATTCTTCTTCTAAAGAGCTTGAAGCTATTAAGGAGGAGAGTGTAGCATGATGACTAAGTGCATCAGCCACAACATTCACTTTCCCCAGATGATATTGGATCGATAAATCATAATCACTTATTAACTCGAGCCATCTTCGCTGATGACAATTGAGTTCGCGCTGAGTGAAAATATACTTTAAGCTCTAATGATCGGTGAATATGGAACATTGGACGCCATAAAGATAATGACGTCAAATCTTCAAAGCAAAGACTACGACAGCTAACTCGAGATCATGAACTGGATAATTCTTTCCATGTGGTTTTAACTGACAAGATGCATAAGCAATAACTTTCTCTTCTTGCATCAGCACACAACTCAGGCCTATCCCAGATGCGTCGATATAGACTTGGTTGTTCAAACCTTCTTTAGGTAAGGCAAGAACTGGGGCATAAGAGAGAGTGTCTTTTAATGATGGAAAGGCCTTCTCACATTCTGGACTCCAGCTGAATGGCACTGCCTTCTGAGTCAACTTTGTGAGAGGAGACGCTATCTGTGAAAAACCCTTGACAAATTTTTTATAATACCCTGCCAGACCCAAAAAGCTTCTGATATCAGTCACGGACTTTGTCTGTGACCAATCCTGAACGACGCTAACTTTATTTTGATCTACTTTAATTCATTGTGCATCTATGACGTGGCCCAGAAAAGCAATTGAGTCAAGCCAAAATTCGCATTTGGAATATTTTGCATAAAGCTCATGGTTTCGAAGTTTTTGTAGAATTAATCTTAAGTGCTTCTCATGATCAGCACAATTCTTTGAATAAATCAGGATATCATCGATGAAGATGATGATAAATTTATCTAAGTATGCTTTTAATACTCGCTGCATTATGTCCATAAAGATGGATGGCACATTAGTTAATCCAAATGACATTACTACGAATTCATAATGTCCATAGAGGGTTATGAATGCTGTATTTTTTATATCCGCATCCTTAACTTTTAGCTGATGATAACCAGATCACAGATCGATCTTGGAAAATACCTTAGCTCCAGGTAACTGATCAAATAGATCATAGATTCGTGGTAATGGACATTTATTCTTGATAGTTACCTTATTCAATTCTCTATAATCGATGCACATTCTCATTGATCCATCTTTCTTCTTCACGAATAAAACTGGCGCTCCCCAAGGAGACGAACTCGGCCGAATAAGACCTTTTTCTAGTTGCTTGTTCAACTCTTGCAACTCCTTAGCCGCCATATGATACGGAACTTTTGATATTGGTTGGGTTTTCGGGATTAATTCTATAGCAAATTCTACTTCTCTAACAGGAGGAAGACCGGGTAGGTCTTCAAGAAAAGCATCAGGAAATTCACAAACTATTCGGTTCTCAGAAATAAGCATGACTTATTTCTTTTCTCCCAACATTGTTACGAGATATGCATCACACCCTTTCCTGGCTAGTTTTTCTGCTTTCATGGCATTGATTAACGACGCTTGAGTGCTAAATCTTCCAACAAAGGTTTTTGATTGGCTTCCACTACCCAAAGTGATTCTCTTCTTTTGGCAATTTATGGAAGCACCATGTTCACTTAACCAATTCATGCCTAAGATTATATCAAAGTTTGCGATTAGCAATATAATTAATTTAGCTCCATATTTTTGTTCACCGATAGGAATATTTATGTTATCGAATTACTGAGATTGTATACAGGCTCCGAAAGGTAACCCAATGCTCAACGAGTTTGATAATCGATAAGTTGGTAGCTTAAGGGCCTTCACCCAGCATTCCGATACGAAGGAATGACTCGCTCCAGTATCGAAAAATATATTACAAAGTCTATCATTTATTAATAAGGTGCCTATGATTACAATAACAACATAAGAATTGCTACTCAAATATTTGAAAATACTGAAATAGTAAAGATTGAATACTGACATGGTAAGGACTAAATAAATTTTTTGTTTAAGACATACCTGAAATTACATCGTTGTCTGTAGGTGCAGAGGCGGGTGTTAGCATGTATACCATTGCAGGAGCTGAAGGTTGTTTGCCCTGGGCTGCTGGCCTTGACGATTATAGGTCGGCTTCTGTACAAGTACAACTGCCTTAGCATTTGATGCGGGTGCTGGCATTATAGCAGGAGCGGGCTCTCAGTTGTTCCCTGGCTAAGCACGGAATGCTTGCTTTTGATGGGAGTGATTGATGAGCACTTCATCGATTGGGGACTTAGCATCGCATTCGAAGAAATGGTGGCCCTTTCGACCACATGCAAAACACACACCACCAAAGTGGTAGCATTTCTTGTACGGATGGTATTTCTTACATTCAAGGTTCTGGGGTTGGGATTGTTAAGCTTCGATGCTATAAACTGTAGCCATCTTGCGGTGACCAAACTGCTCCTTCCTTGGCTGCACAAATGCAGCCTTGTGCTTATGGTCCATCTGACCTTGAAATGCTTCCTGGAGACGAGCTACCTCGATTAATTCTGCCAGAGTTTTGATTTGGCGGGACACTAGGTGAGCTTTTATAGAGTCTCTCAGATCCTTCAGAAAATGATGGCATTTAAATGCTTCCGTTCTAACCAGATTCAGAACGAAACGGGACAACCTCTGGAATTCTTGTTCATATTCGAATACTGAGTTATTGCCTCGAGTGAGGTGGAGGAGCTCATCCTCCAGGATTGCTTGAGACGATGCTGGTATGAACGCCTTGCGAAATGCTTCTAAGAACATATCCCATGGGATATCTTCTATTTCATAATCGACGAATTTGTTGGCCCGCTCATTCTCCCACCAATATTCAGCTTCTTCTTGGAACAGATGAGTTATTAAGCGAATAACTTCAGGATTAGGGCACTTGATACTAGTCAAGTTTTTTTCTACCATCTTAAGCTAATTTACTGTGTCCATTAGATTCAGTGCTCCATTGAACGTGGGAGTTCTAAGGCGAAGGAAACTGTGTAGGATTCCATCGCCAATATAATGTGAAGATGATGAGAACCCTGATGGCGATGCAGATTGTTGCCTAACAGAGAGAATTAGAGCACGTGTCTCTTGCGCTTATTGTGCATTGCTTTCTATTATGGCTTTTATTAGACTCGCCATTGCATTTGATTCTTCGGGTCCGCCAGACAACGATACCGTATTCTTAATCGGGGTAGGAGCTGAAGGAGATCTTGGATTCATGACTGCAACAAAGGATGAATTTAGCAAAGGAAATAAGGATCTACTATCTTTCTTAATCATCACTTTCTCAAAAGAGAAGCTATATAAGTGGACCAAAGGATAAACTAATATGAAGGCAAGATATGATATGAAACCTAAGGACATCAGCTACAATACTCTGCCATAAAAGTAACACAAAAATCATCGAATGTTACTAATCGATGCTTCCTAAATAATCTTTTTTCTGTCCAGTACCACCATCTATCGGCAGAACCACCAAGCAAAAATCTCAAAATCTGGAGACGATAGTCATCAGGACAAGCTATCTCTCGAAATGTAGTGGTCACATGGTTCAACCACTCTTTGGCATGAACAGGGAGACTAGTTCCTTTGAAGGTTGGACAAACTAAAATCTTGTCTAGCACTTCCACTCCACGAGGAGATACTCCTTCTACGATCCTTCCATAAATTTTGCCATCTTGGAAATCATCTGCCCAATACTCGTCGAATAATCTAAGGTAGTAGAAGAAATCGAACTGTTGATATTCCATCCCTAAAATTTCATTCAATTATTAGTTCTATTTCCAATTATAAGAGTTAAATTTGTATATGTTACTTCTTTAAGGTCCGTTCAGATCCTAAGATGTCATATATTAGTTGCTTTTAACATTTAACCATATTTTACTCGTTTTATGGTTCGTTCAATTCCTAAGGTGTCATTTCCAGATATATTTAGTTTTATTTATGAGATTTTAGTATGATGAACTATGGATGTTGCTTTTCTTACACTTAGTAATTGTGATCATATTTGCTGTAGAGAATAGATCCTAAAGTAGATAGGAACATTTCATTATATGACACTTTATGATACTTCTCTGATACCAACTGTAGCTCCCCGCCCATCGCCGAGCGCAAAAGAGACAGTTATAATCAATTTTGGCGGCGGAGTGGTGCGCCACTCGGGGAAGAATATCCCATCTCCCCGAATAGCTGAAAACTAAGCCCGCCTGGAGGGCTGCTGACTCAACCTCAAAGAAGGGTTGAGAGCTAATATTTAAGATAAGAGTAGTATCCTTATCCTAAGTATTAGATAAATACATATATTGGATTTAAAATTTAATAGGAATCCAATATATATATATATATATATATAAGATATCAGCATTTCCAGTATACTGATCACATCACAATACTAAGTATAAATAGTATATAACAGAGTGCGGAAGCTTAAAGCAAATATCCAGAAACATTCATCACAGAAGATATATAAAAACATTCGTCTCAAAAAAGAAAAGAAAATACATCCAGAATTATTACAAATATTTACTAAAAAATAAGCATAGAGCTAAGTACTGAACTGAAATACTAAGCACAAAGATAGTAAAACTGGAGGAGAATCTACTAGTGCTCCACAGGCTCCTCCTGAATCTCCTGGGTGTCCTCCTGACCTGGCTTAATATAATGCTCAAGATCTAGCAAATTGCTGGATCCAAAAAGTATCCCGTGTTAGACAAGAAGTCAAACACATCGTAACTAATCTAAATAGTTATAGTTATTAATTTAACATTTACATAATGTAATTAAATCTATAGAAATACTGTAAAGGCAACTAAAAGCATAAAACTGTATAAAACTGTACAAAACTAAAATAAAGTGAAGTAAAACTGAACTGTATTGAATATTGAAAACAAACTAAAATAGTAATGAATCTAAAACTGAGTAATCATATGTAAAACTATGCTGTATGCCACTGAAACTGTGCATCTGAATATGCCACAATACTGTATACCATTGATAGGTAACCAAAATATCACTGAACTGCTATGAGTAGTACGGTTCAATATACACATACATCTAGTTGGGAACATCGTTTACTGATAATACTGATGCATCCTTAAATTCTCCAGTCAATGTATGCAATATTCTATAACCCATAAATCATCACTGATGCTCATACATCATTCTGATACTCACACATCATACTTATGCTCATACTCATGCTTTTAAGATATATGAAATAAATCCAAAAATCTAGAAAATACTTTGAAAATGAATAATGAATTCAAGGTCTCTATTGTGCAGAATCCTGTTAAAAGGATTCTGACTCCTATAATTATAACTTTGATAATTGTTAAAGTTGAGTGTTTACTTGAAAATCACTAGCTGGGATGATTGTATACACATATTTAACATGTTTGCAAGAAAGGTGGATTTAACCCTTAGCTTGTTTAAACTACACTTATCGAAGCGCACTATGATAGGAGGCAAAACTCAGTCACATTTTATATATCAAGCTAAGCCATTAAATATCTTAATTATAAGCATACTTAGTGTTCTATGCAAAGTGAGTTAAGATACTTAGTTTGCTTAAACTGCACTTATCGAAGTGCACTACAATAGGAGGCAGAACCCGATCACAGTTTATGTCTCAAACTAAGGATCTTGTTCACTAATTGCAACACTCTTAGTCTTGGAAGATTTACTCTAACGGGACTATATTCGTCTAATCCCTCAGGATAGCACCTGGTCATAAGTCCACAGTGAAGTGAATCAACCAATCCTGAATATTACTGAAGTAATACAGTACTATGGGTATACCCTAATATATCCAACCAATAATCTGGGTTTAGAAGATTCTATTTAATAAACAAGTATTTATCAAATCTATTAATCCTTTCTCTAAGTAGGTGTATCCTACACAAGACTCCAAGTATATGATCAAAGGATCACTCAACATTGGTTGCTACCATAAGGAATAAGTCACATTCTAAGTACTTTAAGTGATTCCTACTACAAGGTATCAAGTTAAACTTCTAAAATTATGAAGGATTAACTAGGTTTCTACCTCAATAAGTTACAAAAGTCCTTCCTACCTCAATACATCATTAGTTAAGGTCTTTAACCATTTCAATAACGATCCTATAGCAAGACCCTTAAGATCTCACTTTTCTGCTTCTTAAGCGAACATTCAAGGTTTATTTACTAGTTTGGGTTAAAGTGATCAGATTAGATAAATAACATCCATTTTATTCCTTCCTATTCTACAATCATGGGATAAAATCAAAGATCTTGTTAGAGTTAGATCATTTCATAAATCATTATAATTTTATTATCCATCTTATGCTAGTAGTTTTATATAAGAGAAAATCAAAGACCTAAAATTTAGATTCAGATGATTCAATCACACATATTCAATATTATCCTTAGCACTTCTAATTCAATGATTTAAGATCAATATTAAATCAAATGTATTATTGGAACAATGTCAATTAAATTATTTTTCAATCAAGTTAATTGATTAAGTGATTAAGGTTTAGATCTTAATCAAGATAAGTTAAGGTTTAACCCCTAACCCTTCTACTATTAAGACCAAAGTTACTCTTAAAGGTCAATGACAAATCAATGTGTTATTAGTGTATTATTGATATCAACTTTATGTTTAGATTAAGTATCATCTACTTAATCAAGTTATCAAGGCTTTTATGTTTAATTATAGTTTAATGTCAATTTAGACCCATCAAGGTGTCCAAAATATTAAAGTTCTCTAACATTTATCCTAATATCATGAAGGCACATAAGTGAAAAGATAACATAGAATAAAAAGGTAATTAATGCCAATCAAATTCTAAATCAAACCAAAGAGTATATCACTTAATCATAATTCTAAAAGACTTAGGTTTCATGCTATTTGGTTATCAAGGTATACCTATTTAATACAAGCATTTAAGATTCTATCACTTAGCCTTTGGCATATCCATACATTTAAGGAGCATAGTAGTTTTTGAGAACTTTAAGAATGGCAAAGTTTTAATTTTAATTTCAACATAAACTTTTATGCAATACTCTATTTTAGCTAAAATAAGTTCAAATTTGATATTCTTTAGTCCCACTAGGGTCCTAGGGACCTTAAAATACAAAAATAGTGAAGTTTTGGCCATTTCAGCTAAAAATGGGTAGTTTTTCGTACATTTCTGGCATTTTTTACAAGTTTGGGCGCTCCTGCTTGCTGCAGCGCGCTGGAGCGCGCTGTGGCGGTTTTGGCGCTACCGCGCGTCGCAGCGCTACGGCGCGCGGTGGCGCTTTTGGCGCGGTAGCGCGCTGGGGCCTTTTTCGCGTGGCAGTGCGCTGGGGTGCTTTTCACGCGGTAGCGCGCTGGGGCGCTATTGGCGCGGGAGTGCACTGTGGCCCGCTGCAGCGTGCTATGGCGCGCTGTAGTAGTCCATTGTGCAAAATAATGATTAATAATTGATTTTATATAGTTTTGCCAGACTACCGTTGCAGCGACCTAACTTGCAACTTCGAGCGCTGTAGCGCCAGACGACATTCTTCGCCTGGATGAAAACTAGAAGGCCTACTTTCGAGCTGAAATACTCCCAATCCAGAGCATTCCATGAGCGGTGTTATATATCAATGAAAGTTTTTTTTGATACCTTTCCATTGACCTTAAAATCGGCACAAACATAACATCTTAACTATATGAAAAATATAAATAAATGAAAAGGTATATAAAATGGATGAAAATAGAGCATGCATTTTTCGAATAAATGAGCTACCTCAATGAGCCTTAATGGCTTCCATACATGTTTATAGACTTCGAGAGTTACATTCAAGCATTATAGTATCATAAAAAAGATAAGGAGATGAACAAATGGGTACCTTTTATCCTTACGAGGGAGGAAGAAGGGACCTCTGCTTTCTTCAAGGCTTGGAGAGGAGCTTGACTTCTTCTTCTTCAACACAACTCAGCAATGGAGGAAATAGAGGGGAAGCTATTAGCTTGACAGCAAGCCAAATAAGAAGGGCTATGTTTCTTTTTAAAGGAGAAGAGGAAGGGAGGCTTCATCATGAGCTAGGGGCTAGGATGTGAAGAGCCATCCTACTTGCTTAGGGAGGGCATGGCTAAGAGGAGAGGGGAGGGATGACCTCAAGTGACTTGCATGGGAAGAAAAAAAAATAGCCAACCAAAATTAAGGGAGGAAAGAGGGATTAAATGCAAATTAAGGAATAATTAACTATTATTCATAATTTTTAATTTATTATTAAAAATTTGGATTAATTAAACGTGCTCCAAAAAATCCCAAAAATTCACCCCTAGCTAATTTGGGGGTGAGGAATTCAATGGCGAAGTCAGTTTCTGATTTTGATGATTATTTAATTATACTAATTTTTTGGATATTTAGTTATATTAAAATATTCACAAAAATCCGACGACTTCCAAATGCGTCCAAAACATCACCCCTAGCTAATTTGTGGGTGATGATCGCAACGGTGGAGTCAGATTTTGATTTTGAGGTCAAAATAAATACCTCAAATTTCTAATTATTTAAATATTAAAATATTTCAAAATAATTGATTTTCCTCTGAATTGCTCCAAACCGTCAGGGTTTGGTTCTAATGACTTGATGAACTTAATGGAATGATAATTACGATATGATTAGGCTAAATTCAAGCTGGGTACCAACCTTAGATTGTTACATTACATCATCCTATAGATTTAATCAACCTACACCCATATGGAAGGTTTCAAAAGATTTAAACAATTAATCAAGTAAGGGAATTCCAAATGAGAGTAATTCAGTTCAATTAGAAGATTAAAAGTCTAAGATCTAATACTTGATCACTTAGACTTAAGCTAAGTTTAGACTTAAAATTTTACAAGAGTATTTCTCTTAGAACACAAGCTTATGGATCAACTTAGTTAAGCTATTAAACTAAGGATTTAACACTTTAAGATAATTAGGCTTAGCTCTTAAGAAAGAGGGTTTTAAGGACTCTTAAGGTCTTAAGATCTTTATAAAACTAACTTAAGTCCTCTTCACTTAGTTATTAATATTAAATTTTAGAAAGGTACAAATAATATCTAGAGGTATTTTACTAAATTTTCAAGGTTCAAGGGGTGCTTAAACACATTTTGGTCAAAATGACCAAAATACCCCTCTTAAGGCTAAAAAATGGGATTTTAAGATTTAACCATCTAAATTGATTCAAATCTATTTTAATGAGTTCCATATTAGTTAATAATTTGGATACACACTTATCGAGGGTTTTGGTAACCTAATTAGCCTAATTAGCACTAATCACCTTTTTAAGCCAATTAAGGTGACTAAGAAAACTAGGGCATTCTAGAGTGATCTATTTGCATTTATAGGCTCTAATACACTTAATGAGACATTAGGAACTTAGTTCACCAAAATCAGAGGATTAACCATAGTTTAATTCACTAATCCCCAATTAGAGTAATCAAGAGATGATTAATAAAATTAAAGTTCTTAAATTACCTTTAATGGTCTACATAGATTCCTTATGGTCTCATGAGTAATCAGAGACCTTAAACAATATTTTTGGATATTAATTGAATTTATTATGATTTAATTAAAAATAGAAAAGGATTAAGCAATAATTTAAAATTTAATTATTGGATCTTTGATTTTATTTTATATTAATATCCTTTGTATTTTTCTGATTAAAATAGTATATTGGATCATACCATTTGGATAAGTGTAGCTAAAGTTATTTAACTAATTTAATCTGCATTTTTATTTAAATAAAAATTATATGTTTGATTTTCTGAATTAATTTCCTTAAGAAAATTAATTCAGAAATCCTTTTAATATTAACAGCCGGCCCAAATTCAAAAGGCGCGGGTCACGGGTCGGCCCGACCCATGATTTTGTCTTCTACCTCACGACGGGCTCCGCCCTAACGAAACTCATGCGCCGAAATTCTCGTGACCTAGGCGATGATGGCAGCTCAACTAAATCCCTACACATTTCTGGAGTCGAGACGCAACGAATGGACTATGAACCCCCATCTGGGATGCATCGAATCACCAGGGTGCTACTCGACCGAGGCGTCACTTATAACGCATCTGTGAGGATCAAATTCTCTTCACAGAGCTGACCATACGAGTTGAGCTATATGCATACAGAATCAGAGGCCGAGGGGGAATTGATTGCACGAGGCATGAGAACCTGGGGAGATATGGGTCACTGGGAGGTTACTCATGGTGGAATGCAGAGGAGAATCAAGGTCAGGTCGATCAATTTCAGTTGAGATGATCGATTTGGTCGAGCCTGACCTTCGATATGGGTTTACAATTATTGACAAAAGCTCCTAGCCTCAATTGGCTGGCTAAACTCCTGAGGGAAAAGTAGGATTCAGTGAGCTAGAGACCGACTGGCAGTGCACACTTAGACGGCGAATTCGTCATCTGGTCCACTGCTAGGCCTTCCCAGAGGCTAGGTGCCTATTAGGGAGTCAAGGAGAGGTCCTAACGTAGCATCTAGGGCTAGATTAGAAGCAAGCCAAGCTGAAACCAGCTCGATAGAGGAATTAGGATCGAATGGTGTACCTGAGGATGATAGAGATGACAGAGGCAATACTGACAGCTCAGATCACTCCAGATGGTTGCAGGAGCTCGGCAAGGGGGTCTGAACTCCAGACCTCGCCCTCTATCAGCTGTACGCAGCAAGTCCAGTTGCTGGGGGTCGCCGAGAGCTTCAGGGTAAGCAGTAGGAAGAATGAGGGGATCACAGTGAGCAAAGGGACTCACTATGATTTTTGGAAGATACTTATAGGTCGAGGGAGGTATAGGGGTAGAAGCTAAGGCTCAGGCACCAACGTGAGGTTCGGCCTGAGGGACAGGATGGGTCTAATCGTCTGAGGGCAAAATGGGGAGAGCATTGCTGACCAACCGTTGCACTGGAGGGCAAAGGAGGAAGAACGGTGTGATTTCTCATACTGCCACGGGGCGGGGAGGATCTGGCTATCAGGGGACCAGCGCTCGTGGAAAGATCGGGAGATGGACGAAGTTCCATAGTGTTTGGGGATTTCAAAGCCATCAGATGGATCGACCGTTGGCTCTGGACAATCCCGATGGATTACTTACGCAGGTTAGATATTAGCCGTTAGATGCGTGCGATGAATTCGACGCCTATGATTAGATCCTAGCACAGGGTAGATCACGTCGTAAGATTAGATACGCTACGATTCGTGCTATCGCATCAGGTGGCTCAAACGTATGCGCCATTGTCGGGACCCCACAGCGGATCTGCCAAGGTCCCGACAGCAAATCCTGGAATTAAAAAAATTAATATATATTTAATTTAATTAATATCTTTGTCAAATGCTATTGATTTCGGAATCCCATGCAGTCTGATAATTTTTTTGATATGGAGCTTTGCTAGCTTCTCTACTAAATCAGTCTGACGGATAGGAAGAAAGTGCGCTGATTTAGTTAAGAGGTCTACTATAACCCAGATTGCATCTGCACCAGATTTAGCACAAGGCAATCCCATGATGAAATCCATAGATATGTCAGACCATTTCCATTCAAGAATTTCTAATGGATGCAGAAGACCACCAGGTGTTTGGTGTCCAGCCTTTACTAGATAATAGGTATGTCACTTAGCCACAAAATTAGCTACATCCATTTTCATACCGGGTCATCAAAGCGATTGCTTTAGATCCTGGTACATCTTAGTATTGCATGGGTGAATATGATACCCAGAATTATGGCCTTCAGTCAACACTTCACGATGCATGGTTTTAGGAATCCATAAATGATTATTTTGATAAATTATGCTATTGCGCATTTGCAACTCATGATAATGACCACCTTCAATATTTGCTTTGATTTTTAGATATTGTCATCTTTAGTTTGTGAGATAGAGGCATCTTTGTGGAATGTTGGTTCCACATTGATATTTTCTAGAACAGAACTTAACCTATTGCCACCGACTGGAGAAATTTTAAGCTTACAAAATTCCTGTTCCAACGAGCTGGAGGCAATCATGGAAGATAAAGTAGCACGACGGCTAAGAGCATCGGCCACAATATTTGCTTTTCCAGGGTCATACTGAATACTGAGATTATAATCACTAATGAGTTCTAACTATCTTCTTTGATGATAATTCAGTTCTCTTTGAGTGAAAGTATACTTTAGGCTTTGATGATCAGTGAAAATCGAATACTGAACTCCATATAAGTAGTGACGCCATATTTTTAAGGCAAAAATTATAGCGGCAAGTTCAAGATCATGAACTGGATAATTTCTCTCATGGGGTTTTAACTGCTGAGAGGCGTAAGTGATTACCTTACTCTCTTACATTAACACACAACCTAGACCAATTCCAGAGGCATCGGTGTATACCTGATAGTCCAAGCCTTCCTTAGGCAGTACAAGAAATGGAGCGGTAAATAGTGCGTCCTTCAAAGTTTGGAATGCTTCCTCGCATTCCGAGCTCCAATTAAATGGAACGACTTTCTAGGTCAATTTAGTCAAAGGTGAAGTGATATGGGAAAATCCCTTAAGGAACTTTATGTAATATCCAGCTAGTCCCAAGAAAATTCTAATATCTGTGACCATCTTAGGTTGAACCCAATCCTGAATAGCACTTACTTTGTTTTGATCTACACGTATACCCTGGGCATTGACTACATGTCCCAAAAATGCAATGGACTTTAGCCAAAACTCACATTTGGAAAACTTAACATACAGTTGATGTTCATGCAGAGTTTCTAATACTAATCTCAGATGTTCTTCATGATTTTTTAAGGTTCAAGAATAAATGAGGATATCGTCAATAAAGACAATTACAAATTTGTCCAAATATGGTTTGGGAATTCATTGCATCAAATCCATGAAGATTAATGGCTCATTAGTGAGTCCAAAAGACATCACAAGGAATTCAAAATGACCATAATGAGTATGGAAAGCGGTCTTTCCTACATCATCTTCTCTTACTCGTAATTGATGATATCCAGACCTGAGGTCGACCTTAAAGAATATGACAGCTCCAGATAACTGGTCAAATAAATCATCAATTTAGGTAATGGGTATTTATTCTTTATGGTGACTTTATTTAGTTTACAATAATCTATGCATATTCATATAGATCCATCCTTCTTCTTTACAAATAGAACAGGTGCTCCCCAAGTAAACATACTTGGCCTAATAAAGCCTTTACTCAAGAGCTCCTGTAATTATTCGTTGAGTTCTTGCAGCTCCTTAGGCACCATTCTGTATGGTGATTTAGATATATGCTTGGTACCCGAAGCTAATTCAATAGAGAACTCGACTTCTTTGGAAGGAGGTACACTAGACAGATCTTCTGGGAATACGTCGGTGAATTCCTTAACTACTTTACAATCAGAGAGAGGTATACTTTCCTTTGCTTCACTCATCATAATGACCAGAAAAGCATCACAACCCTTACTGATCAATTGCTCAGATTTGATAGCATTTATTAATGATAATTATGTACTGGTCTTTTCTATAAAAGTCTCAGACTTGCCCTGGGAATGAAGAGTGACCTTCTTTTTCAGCAGTTTATCACGACATTATTGTCACTGAGCTAGTTCTGTAACAACACTAGGCTGTTACCCTGCTAATCTATAGTATAAGAAATCATTAATTTTGATTCCATTGCTTTAAGAATATCAATTGAATCCTATCCTTTAAATTTGGAGCCCATTGGACTCCTCTAAGTCCAAAATGATATTTTGATCAGTCTAGATGCCCTAGTTTAGACCTAAAATATTTTGATCTCAGAATTAAATTATGATTACATTTTTGAATTCCTCACCCCCAAATTAGCTAGGGGTAAAAGTTTGGTGCAATATGGAAATCATTTAGGCCATAATTCATATTTAAATTAAAATGGTCCAATTGCATAAAAGAGTTCCTAACATTTCAAATTTGCATTTATACCCTTTAAACTAGTAAAATGGCTGGGATCCGCTGTGCGGGCTGCGGGCGATCTGCTGCAGAGCCTGAGTCGTGCGACAGCGGTGCTTCCATCATATCTGCCATTCGTTCTATTAATCCAACGGCTAGGATTAGATCCTGCAAAATCGCGGATCTGCCGTTAGATCAGCCCATGAGATCCTACAGCACGGATTTAATCCGATCTGGCCATTATGATCCAGAAGATTAGGACCATCACGTCTTTTCAATCGATCAATCAGACAGCTCCAGAACCTCCCACAACTGTGGATCTTCGTCCCCACTCACTCGCGCACCTGACAGGGAGATCCCCCGTACCGCCAGCTACCCCGCTTATCTCCCACTCCTGCATCCACCTTAGTAAGGCTGTTAGGACCTCCCTCTTCTTCGCAAGGACCCCTGATCGGGCATCGTGACCTGGCTGAGCTCGAATAGGAAATTCGAGAGCTCGGCCATGGCCCGACCTCTCGGGTCTTTCCCAACCCGAGCCAACCCTCCAAAAGCTTCCCAATTCCCTGTCAAGGCTATAAATAGCCCTTGCATTACTCCATTTGATCCTTGTTGATCAATTGAGCTCTCTGCAACTTCCGCCATTACTGCATATCCAAGCTTGCGTAGGCAATCCCAGGAGCTCCCGAACCACTGATAGTAGGCTCTCCTGGTGTTCAGGATCCTTTACAGCGTTTGGAACCTCAGCTAAAGCTAGCCGAGCCCTCAGTTGATCATTCCGAGCTCCCTCGTCAAACCAGGTACTCCTGTTTGCTCGGCCAGAACCAATTGGGCTCAGACCCTCTAAGATCTAAGCTAGTTCCGATCGATCGAATCGATCAATGGGGCTAAGTCCTTATGAAATGCCATGGGTCGAGTAAGGCCCCAGTGATCCAGCCCACATCAGGCCCTCAGACCATGGGGCTTCGATCCCTCTCACCATCCTGATTGTGTAGGGATCGAGCCTCGGGTTTGGTGTGGCCTCTGTGGGGAGAATTGTCTCCCCACAATAGCTCTGAGGTGAAGCCTCTTAGGTGAGTAAGGTCCGGGCTACCCCGACCACCTCACAAGGGGCTAAGGATTTCGATTAAAGCGTCTTGGCCCACTGTGGTGTGAGGATCAATTAGGGGCCATGGCGTGATCGCAGCGCTTGGGATTTTGCCACGGAAGCCAATCCTAATTCCCTAGGTATCGAGGAAGAGGGGTTGGGGACGACCGCACTGTGCAGGCTGGGTCAGCCCATGACCCGCGCTGCGCGACAGTGCCGGGTTCCTCGAACACTGGTCGACCCGCGCAGTTCGGCTAATGGGCCAAGCCCGTTTTAAATAAATTTGATTAATTGGATTTATTTTCCTTAAGGAAAATAATCCAATTAATCCAATCATAGGAAAATTAAATTAGAAAATATAGAATAAATTAATTAAATAACTTTTAATCCACAAGTTTAAATCATATGATATTATATATGAAATTGATCAAAAAATTCTCAGGGACCTGAATATAAAATAATATTGAACATCTAATTGTTAGATTTTCCATTTTTGCCTAATTATTGTAGATTTTGATTAAGGTTGATTAACAATTATATTTAACTAAATTGCATGTTTAGGGTGCCATTAGTTTGATATGAGGAGTAGATTGAATGTGCTAAGTGAATTATTTTTCAGATCTCTATACTTTAACTTATGCCCTAATCTTGTTAAACCATGATTAGTGAAAATTAGGGTTTATATATATTGGATCTTAGCAAACTTAGTCTCTGATTAATTGTATGGTAAATTAGAACCTATGTGCCAAATTGCTTGAAATTTTGATGGTTAGATTTGTAATTATGTGATAATCATTTGGATTAATTTAGGGTTTAATTAGCACTAATTACTTTTTGTTTTCTAAAATTTTTCTATAAATATGATTCATATCAGTAAACTAGATGTATTGAAATCATGTATGCAAAGTTATGATGTATAATTTGAATAATTAACAAATGGAGAACTTAAATATCTTAATTAACTCTAAGAAGTCTTAAGACTTTGATCAAGCTATTAAGACTTGATCTAGGTCCAAGATTACCATCAATATTACATATCTAATTTATTGATTTGACATTGATCTATAAATGAACTCTTGATCTTAATTAGATATGAGGAGGGGTTAAACCTTAATCTACTTAATTAAGGTCCAAACTCTTAAACCTTAAATAAATGAATATGATTATAAGATAATGTAATTGATATTATTCCAATAATTCATCTGATTTGATATTGATCCTAAACATTTAGGTTAGACATATTAAGGTTAATAATAAACCTATGAGATTGCTTAATCTGAATCTGAACCTTAGATCCTTAATTTTCTCCTAAATAAGAAGATTAGCATGACAAGATTAATAAAATCATATTGATTGAATAGGTGATCTAACTCTATTACTATTCCTAATTTAAATCCCATGATCTTAGAATAAGCTATGATCAGATAACTTAATCATCTGATCTGATCATCCTAAGTCTAAATGATAAGTAAAACCTATAGTGTTAGTAGTAGAGTTAAGAGTGTGAGATCTTAAGTATCTCAACACAAGATCATTTCTGAAATATTTTAAAGACCTAAATTTAAATATACATTGAGGTAGGAGGACCTTGCATAACTCATTGAGGTAGAAGTTTAAATGATCCCTTAACTTTAGAAGTTGATCTTAACCTCCCGTGATAGGAATCACTTAAGATATTAGAATAACACCTTTACTTGTGATAGAATCTATATTGAGTGATACTTGATCATATTTTCTTAGAGCCTTGTATAGGACTTACCTATTTAGAATAAGAATTTATAGTCTTGATAAATCCTTATTAATTAAATAAGGTTGTGTGAACCTAGATTATTGGTTGGTATAGTATGGCATACCCATAGTACTGATTTTCTTCAGTAATATTCAGGATTGGTTGATTCACTCCAATATAGACTTATGAGCAGGTGCTATCCCGAGGGATTAGATGAATACAGTCTCGTTAGAGTAAATCTCTCAATACTAAGAGTATATTAAATAGGTACTCATTCCTTAGTTTGATTGAAATACAAATCACCAACGGGCGATGCCTCCTAGCGAAAACTCTTCAATAGGTATGGTTCAAACAAACTAAGTAATTAGAATCACCTTATTTAAAACACTAAGTGTGATTGTGAGTTAGGCATCTTAATAACTTAGCTTAAGATACAAATCGCCAACGGGCGATGCCTCCTATCGAAGATGGCTTCGTTAGGGTGGCTTAATCAATTTAAGTGATAAGAATCACCTTTCTTGTAAATGTGCTAAATATGTGTATACAATCATCCCACCTAGTGATCTTTAAGTAAACCTTCAACTTTAACCAATTATAGAATCTAGGAGTCAGAATCCTTTTAGTAGGATTCTACGTAGTGGAGACTTATAATTCATTATTGGTATCTA
The DNA here is from genome assembly GCA_016760335.1 of Gastrodia elata. NCBI lineage: Eukaryota > Viridiplantae > Streptophyta > Magnoliopsida > Asparagales > Orchidaceae > Gastrodia > Gastrodia elata. Next base: position 62,468,665 of record CM028670.1, on the reverse strand, counting down.
AGTTTTGTGGATTTCTGAATTTTACTCATATAGAATAAAAGCATGGGCATAAACATGACCATGCGTTTGAGTAATCATTTCAGCAGTGATGCATGAGTTTCAGTGATAAATTATGGGTTACGGAATATTGCATATATTGACTGGGGAATTTCAGTATGCATCGGCATCACCGTACTATCTTCCCAACTGGGTGTATGTATATATTGGACCGTATGACTCATAGCCTTTTAGTGATAGTTTCGTTACATACCGTGGCATACCATTTTATGGCATATTTGGGTGCATCATTCCAGTGACATAGTACAGCATTGGACATTGTTCATATTGATTTCTGAGCTTTTGATATTTTCATTTACTTTCAGTATTCAGTTGTGATGTAGTTTTACTTTGTGCAGTCTTTACAATTCTAGTTACATAGTGCCCTTACTATTATTTATACAGTCGTGTTTACTTTATTATCTTTTGCATTTACTTTAGAATTGCTTAGTTAGTTGCGATGTGTTAGACTTCTTGTCTAACACGGGGTACTTTTGGGATCCAACAATTTGCTAGATTCCGAGCAATTTGTAGAGACAGGGCAGGAGGACCTACAGGAGATCCCGAAGGAGTACATAGAGCCTTAGTGGATCAGCTTTCCACCTTTTGCTTACTGCTTATTTCAATACTTTAGATAGACTTTATATTTCATCTTTTAAATCATTTTGTAATAACTTTGTGTGTATTTTACTTTTCTTTTATGAGATGAATATTTACTACTGCTCTGTGATGAATGTATTCTGGATGTTTTCATTTAGCTTTCGCACTCTGTTATACTACTATACTTAGTATTGTGATGTGATCAGCATACTGGAAATATTGATATATTGATAACGTATATTGAATTCATCTTTATCTTTTTAAATCGAATATATGTATTAGTCTAATACTTAAGACAAGTAATCTACTCTTATCTTAAGTATTGACTCTCGATCCTACTCTCAGGTTTGAGTCAACAGCCTTCAGTGTGGCTCAATCTCTTAGCCTATTCAGGAAGATGGGTTTTATAAGCTCATCTTCCCGAGTAGCGCACCGCTCCGCTGCTGAGTATAACGATACCTTTCCTTGCGCACGGTGATGGAGCGGGGTGCTACAGTTGGTATCAGAGAAGTATCATAAAGTGTCAGATAAGGAGTTGTTCATATCTACCTTATGATCTATTCTCTGCATCAGGTCAAGATCACAAATTACTAAGTGTAATGAAAAGCAAACATTCAAGCATTCATTAAATTACCTCAGAAAGGAAAGGATTGACTATGTCTAGAATAATGACATCCTAGAAATTCAACGCACATAATAACTTGATTTAAACTATGCATATTCTTAATATCAAAACTGATATCTTAGGACTTGAACGAACTTGAAGGTAATGATATAAAATGAAATACTTATAAATTGAGTTATCTTAGAGATGGAATACTCGCAGTCAGCATTTTGGTTCTACCTTAGGAGGTTTGATGACTACTGGACAGATGACCTCTGAGATGGCCAGATCTACGGAAGGGTCATCGATGGAGTGTCACCTCGAGGAGTTGAGGTGCTAGATAAAATCCTTATCAATCCATCCTTTGGAGGCACCAGTCTTTCAGCACTTGCCAAAGAATGGTTGGACCGCGTCACTACCACACTTCGAGAGACAGCCTGTCCAGAGAAGTATCATCTAGAGATCATTGAGATCCTATTGAGGGGATCAGCGAGTCATTGGTGGTATTGGGTATATAGGAGATTAGCTTGGAGGAGCCACATAGTCACATATGATGACTTCTGTGCCGCCTTTTGGATAGAATATTATAACTAAATTCTGGAGATCTTATTATGTCATTTTCTTTCATCTCAGTTATGTGTTTTGTGGATCCATGTATCTTCTCTTTTGAGAAAGAAATGAATGAATGAAATTATAGTAAAAATTTATCTTTTTAAAGTTCATACTTATAATTGCAGTCATGAATCCTGGCTCCCTATCTGCTTCTACTACAATTAAGAATATGGTCACATCATCAGGCAACCCTATGGCCAGTTTATTGAAGGCCTTGATAGATAGCAATGCATAATAGGCACAAGAGACATGTGCTCTTATATTCTCGGTTAGACAGCAACCTGCACCCCCTCAGGATTCTCATCGTCTTCTCATTATACGGGCGATGGGATCCTACACAGTTTCTGTGATGGCCCATGTTAGGTTGGTAACAACCAATCTAACATCTGTTGCATCTTTTTGCAGGATCATATTGGCAGTTAGGTAAAATAGCAGTTAAATAAACATCCAAAGCCATTCAAATATAAGAAATATAATTCATTTAATTTAAAGCATATAATATCTAAAAAAAAAATTACATGAAATTCATTATACAACAAATTATTAATCCTGGAAGGGCAGTTATTTTCCAGTGCTATGCCTTTAGATTATATCAACCGCCTCCAGCTGTAATTGATCTGGCATTATAAAAATAATGCATTAGTGCACATTCTAAATATGAAGGATATTAAAAATATACTTAAAGCAGAGCGGGAAGTAAAAATGATAACAATTGTAGGAAAATAGTGTGTTTCAAATACAAGATAAATATGTCCCTACAAAATAATTGTTCTTTTCACATGCCAAGTTTTCAAAAGGAAAAGCAATAATATAGCGTAAAATTCATGTTTATGTTTATGACTTGATATTATGAAGCAATGTTAGTGGTTCTGATGGGCAAAGCCAAAACCATGAGGTTGGGTTCATAAAAATGCAATTAAGCATGTCCTTCACTTGGGCCCCCTTAAAGGCTCTAGATAGCACCTTCACATGGGCCTCTCTCAAGGCTCCAGAGAGTATCCTTCACCTGGGCCCCTGTTAAAGGCTCCAAATGGCACCTTCACTTGGGCCTTTCTCAAGGCTCTAGATGGCATCCTTCACCTGGGCCTCTCTTAAGGCTCTAGATGGCATCATTCACCTGGGCCCCTGTTAAAGGCTCCAGATGGAATCATATATGCAATTAAGCATGACATTTGCTTGGGCCCCCTCAAAGGCTCCAGATGGCACCCTTATGACTTCTGATGGACTAGCCCCATCCCTAACTTAATTTAACTTCTGTATCGAAGCCCTTTGCAACATTCACAATATAGATAAACATCTTTTTATCTCTCTTACATGACTAGTAGTAAGAGTAAAATGTAACAACATGAAATAGATTCAAAGCGATGCTTAAGCAACAAAAAGATAGAAAGCATAGAAAAACATAAAAGTAATATCTAGTGTATCTTTTGTGTTTGACTTATTTAAGATGATTCACTCACAATTTTGATGTATCTACAAAATTTATAATTGAGATCCTATTAAACTTGGTAATGACCTATTTATAAGATTTGAAACTTATATCTCAGTTCTTAAGCTTGATTTTAAAATTTCAAAGTCACAAGAAGAATTTTAGGCTAAATAATGCTTTCCTAAAACTCCTAATTTTTGTTCTCAATTTCATGCATAATTTGAATTCAAATATTTATAGGTTATCAAATTTCATTAAATAGAAGTTAGTATATCGCATAGATTTTCCTAGTCTAACACATCCTCATATTGAAATTTAGTTGTAGGTGATATCTAAAATAATTAAGCATTCACTTAGTTTATACTTTCAATTTAAGTATATACGAGTTTAACTCCATCAAATTCTATTTCTTAAATCTTCTGATAGCATGATTTGATAATTAAACTAAAGCTGGGATTAGACATTTAGGGTTTGATACTAATGCACGAAAATAGATGCCTTGTTTTTGATACAATAGATTAATTGAATTATACTACTCATAAAAATTATAACATAAAATTTAAAATTAAATTAATTTATTCTATTCTACTTTTATTTTTATTATTATTATTATTATGATTATTATTGTTATTATGGTTTATTATATATATATATATATATATACATATATATACATACGTATTTTACCCCTTTCAAATAAACAGAAGAGTCTTACCTTACGGACGAGCCGAGTCGAGCGAGTTGAGCGAGCGGAAGGAGGCTTCGGCATAGAGAAGAGGTCGATGCGGACGAGTCGAGTCGGCGCCCGGACGGGAGGGTCGGGTCGAGTCGACTGCGCTCCGGTCCTTGTACTTTCGTCGGTCGCAGATAAGAAACGACGCACTATCGCAGGTAGGGATCGACGCACCGTCGTAGGTAATGGCCGACTGCTGTGCTTTTTTGTTGGCTCACTCGTCTAGCGTAAAGGAGAGGGAGAGGAGGTTGGCTCGAGTGGTGAGGGTCTTTTGTCCCCCTCCCGATTAAATAGGACGTGCGTATGTAACGCACGTTCGATTTATTCGGGCTCGAGCAGCAGGTTACGAAACTTTTCCCTTAATAGCTCTACGCAAACCTTTTTAATTCAGCCAATATTTATTATTTTAACCGTTTCAAATAGGGACAGCTGATTCATGCCTTAAATATAAGTTTTCAATGAGGAGGTTATATTTTGCTAAATTTAAGTATGCGTTAATGACAATTTTAAATTTCAATTTTAGTTTTAAATGAACTTTAAAACTTTCTAAATGAAGGTTTGAAACTGAAAAAATCAAATTTTAGCGAGAGTTTTAACGGGAAACTGAAATTTGTGGGAGGGTTCAACGAATCAGGAATTCAATGTTTGCCTTATTAATGACCTATGGTCATTATAAACTCTCTAACTTAAAAATATTGTCGTCCTCGACATTTCACCGTAATAGAAAATATTTAGTTGAATGCAAAAAGATCTAATTAAGATTACCTGAGTTCTGAAAGAGTTTAGGATATTCTTTTTTCATATCTTCCTCTTTTTCCCATGTTGCTTCCTTCGCACTATGATTCTTCCATTATACTTTGACCATAGGGATTGTTCTTTTCCTTAATCGATGATTATCTCATTCTATGATTTTATCAGGCAATTCAATATATGTCAAATCTGGTTGGATAACAATACCGGGTGGCATTATTTGTTGAGACGGTTTCTGTAGGCATCTGCGAAGAGTCAAAATATGAAATACATTGTGAATTGCCGTAAGATTTTCAGGTAGTTTGATTTTATAAGCAGCGGCTCCAATTTTGGCTATCACCTCGAAAGATCCAATATATCGAGGACTTTATTTACCAGTCACTCCAAATCTAAATACTCATTTCATAGGACTTACTTTCAGGTATATAAAGTCCCCGACTTGAAATTATAACATTCGGTGCCTGGAATCAGGGTATTTCTTTTGACAATCCTGAGCCACCATTATCATACTATTTATTAGTTGGATCTTTTTATTAGTTTCTTCCACCAGTTTAGATCCGTAAATTTGAACATCTCCGACTTCTATCCATGATAGGGGCGTAAGACATCTCCTTCAGTATAAAGCTTCATAGGGAGCCATGCTAATACTAACATGATGGCTATTGTTATAAGCAATTTCAACCAAAGGTAAATATTTTTCCTAGCTCCCACTATAGTCAAGTATGCATAATCTTAGAAGGTCTTCTAGAACCTGATTTACCCTTTCTATTTGTCCATCTATTTGAGGGTGAAATGCAGTGCTCATTATAAGGGTAGTACCTAGATTGTCATGCACCGCTTTCCAAAATTGAGAAGTGAACCTGCTGTCTTTGTCTGACATAATTGTCTTTGGGATCCCATGCAATCAGACAAATTCCTTAATATATATCCTGGTGAGCTTCTCCACTAGATCTGTTTGCTTTATTGGGAGAAAGTGCACAGATTTTGTAAGCCTGTCAATAACCACCCATATAGTATCTGCTCTTGATTTGCTTTGGGGTAGACTTACTATAAAATCCATAGCAATATCAACCCATTTTCATTCCAGGATTGGTAGAGGTTGCAAGAGTCCACCGGGCCTCTGATGTTCTACTTTTACCAAATTGCAAGAGTTGCAAAGTGCCACAAATTCTCCTACATCCTTCTTTAGTCCTGACCACCAGTATATTTTCTTCAAATCATGGTACATTTTGGAACTTCCCGGATGAATAGTATAACCAGAACAATGCGCTTCTTGTAATATTGCCATTTTTAATTCCTTATCCTTTGGTATCCATAATCGAGTTCCGTGATAAATGTAGCCATCCTTTTCCTGAAGATCTTTACTTTTCCCCTCTGAAATAATTTTTTTCGTCCTTAAATACTCCGTGTCTTTTTCTTGACAAAATTTTATGCGCTGTTCCAGCGTTAACTCTGTAGCTTCTGTAACTCCTGCAGCCAGAAGGGCATTCAACTGGCTCGTAGTTACCCATTATATATCTAGTTTATTTAGTTCATTAACCAGGCACTTGTTGATAGTGACTGTGCTGAGGTTGCCAAGTGTACTGACTGATTTTCTACTCGTGTGTCAGCTATGACATTTGCCTTGCCAGGGTGATATTAAATATCCAAGTCGTAATCACTAATAAGTTCTAGGCATCGCCTCTGCTGATAGTTTAATTCTCTCTGAGTGAAAATATATTTGAGGCTTTGGTGATCTGTAAAAATTTTGCGTTTTATTCCATACAGGTTGTGTCTCCATATCTTAAGAGCGAAGACTACTGCTGCCAATTCTAAGTCGTTCACTGGATAGTTCTTTTTTGTGCACCTTTAGCTGACGTGAGGCATAAGCAATTACTCTTCCATTTTGCATTAAGACACATCCAAGTCCTACCTTAGATGCGTCGGTAAAAACTTGGTAGTCCATCCCTTCTTGAGGTAAAGTAAGAACAGGAGCGGTTGTGAGGGCATGCTTTAATTTCTGAAAGGATTCTTTGCATTTCAAGCTCCAAACAAAGGGAACTAGTTTCTGTGTTAATTTGGTAAGTGGAGCTAAAATTTGAGAAAACCCTTGCACAAAGCTTTGATAGTAACCAGCGAGACCTAGAAAGCTTCTGATTTCCATTATAGATGTAGGTTGCGCCCATTCTTGAATGGCAAGTATTTTCGTTTGATCCACCTGGATTCCTTCGACACTCACCACATGCCCTAGAAAAGCTACAGAATTAAACCAAAACTCACATTTGGAGAATTTTGCATATAGTGCATTAGATCTCAGGGTCTCAAGGACTGCTCATAAATGAACTTTGTGATCTTCTTCACTCTTAGAGTATATTAGGATGTCATCGATGAAGACGATCACAAATTTATCCAGGTGAGGCTTTAGGACCCTTTGCATCAAATCCATGAATAATGATGGGGTGTTTGTTAGCCCAAATGACATTACTAAGAATTCATAATGTCCGTATCTTGTTCGGAATGCTGTCTTTGGAATGTCCTCATCTTTTATTCTCATATAGTGGTATCCTGATCGAAGGTCAATCTTATAAAATACTACTACTCAAGCGAGTTGATCGAACAAGTCATCGATGCGAGGGAGAGGATATCAATTCTTGATTGTGACTTTGTTCAATTTTCGATAATCAATACACATCCTCATGGTATTGTCTTTCTTCTTAACAAACAACATAGGAGCTCCCCATGGTGACATGCTAAGGCGAATGAGGCCCTTGCTAAGTAACTATTTTAGTTGATTGTCCAGCTCTTGTAGCTCCTTGGGAGCCATTCAGTAGGGTACTTTTGATATTGGTAGCATTCCAGGAATTAGTTTGATAGTGAAATCTACTTTTCACATAGGAGGTACTCATGGTAATTCTTTGGAAAACACATCTGGAAATTCTCTTGCAATTCTTGTCTCATTTAAAGTAGCAGCTCCCTCATTGGTTCCCATCATCATCATTAAATAAGCTTCACAGCCTTTCTATATCAATTTGGTTGCCTGTAAGGCATTAATGAGTGATGCAGTGGTGCTTAGCCTTCTTACAAATGCCACTGGTCTCCCTGACTTCTTGAGGGTGACCTTTTTACGTTGACAGTCAATCACTGCTTAATGGCGGGTTAGCCAGTTCATCCCCAAGATAATATCAAAATTTGCAATGGGAAGGACTACTAAGGTGGCCTCAAATGCTTCACCACTAATTGGAATATCGCACTCACAAAATTTTCCTGCTCTCATGATGGCACCGGATGGTAAACCCACAGTTAGTTTCTCTTCTAATTCGAGATATAACAATTGTAACTTCCCAACAAATGACTCAGAAATAAATGAGTGGCTTGCACCCGTATCAAATAGAGTTATACACAAGTGATCGGAAAAATGTAAGGTACCTAATATTTAATGATATGATAATGATACCTTCAGAAAATAATTTATTGAGCAAGTAATAAGAAATACCTATTACAACATTGTGGTCCTCCGGAGCCATCACTGGAGTTATAGTATAAACCCTTGCAGTGGCGGAAGGTCCTGTAGCGGGTCCCTTCTTTCGAGTTGGCGTAGTGGCGGGGGCAGATGCTTAGGCATGCCTGTCCCATGGGGCTGATGCACGAGCAATAAGAACATCCCCATCATTGGTTCTGACGGCTCTGCAAACTTGATAATTATAACCTGGTCGGCCACATCGGAAGCACTTGTTGCTAGTGTGATAACATCTGCCATTGTGGTGTGGTCGCTGACACTCTGAATTTTTCTTCTCCCCAGTTGATTTTGTCATGATCTGGTACACTCTAGCTTGGTTACCAGATTGAAACCTTTTGAAAGTCTCTTGTGAGTCTGTGGAGGAATGGTGTCTTTTCCCTTGGCGTTCAGCTATCCGTTGCTCGTTGTATTCCAGCATAGTTGCACAGTCCAATAGCTCCACAAAGTTGATGTGCCTGAATGGTATTAAACTAATCCGAATTGCATCTCTTAACCCATCTAGAAATCTGCTGCACCGGGAGGCTTCAGTGTATACCAGCTTGTGGGCGTAACAGGATAATTTGGTGAATTCAGTTTCATAAGCCGCCACACTCCTTTCCCCTTGACTTAATCGAATAAATTGATCTTCTAATATATTTAGAGCAGAGAGGGGTATATACCGAGCTCTATATACCTCAGCAAATTCCTCCCAGTTGATGTCTTCCAAGTCTAGCCCAGTAAACTTGGTCCTATAGGTGACTATCCACCACCGTTCTGCTTCCCCTTTAAATAGGCTCTTGGCTAGCCTTACTGCATCGGTGGCCGGGCACCTCATATTTTCCAACTTGCCCTCTACCTCCTGAAGACAATCTTCCGCTTCCATTGGGTGGGCAGTCCCATCATAAGACGGCAGTTTCAGCTTCATGAAGGCATTTAAGGCTTCATTGGTTTTATGCTGATGCTCCGAGTAAGGTGCAGGCATAGATCTAGGTGCATAAACAACGGTGTCATTCTGTTTGGCTAAGATTTGTGCCATCATCTCTAATAACCTTTCTGTTTTATTTTTTAATGGTCCCTGAGGTAGAGAGACCTTCACTAGAGTCTCTATGGGTAATTATGGATAGTATTCTTCCGGATTCATCTATAAGGAGGGTGATTGTGATAATTAAAGACTTAATGCATATTTTAGAGAGGTAACTTATATTTTTATGCATAAGAAAGTTAACAGAAATAAAGGTACAATCATTTTGTTACACAAAATTTTGCTTATTAGATAATAATATTCTAAATGAGTTTCTTAAGGCTTTTAGCCCAAAGCTTCTTATATTTATTGTTGCTTTCTTCTTCCTAGAAGTTGAGACTGCATTCCTCATTTGATGCACCTTCCTTTCAACTTCTAAAATATGTTCTTCATGCTCTTCTTCTTTCTCTAGAGTGAATTCAACCAATTTAAGAAGTACCCACCTCAATGTTTCCTTCAGTTATTGTACCTCATTTTGGAGGTTGGTGATCTTTTTGTAAGAGACACACATGAACATTGTCAGGTTTTCACCGCGTGCCCCTTCCTTGTCCTCCAATTCTCGAATCCGATCTTCAAGAGTAGGCGGCTGAAATGAGGTTTATTGAAGTTCATTTGCCAAGGCCCTTCTTGGCTTAAGTCAATTTCTGAGTGTTCCGCCGAATGATTGGGGGAATTCATCTGTTAAAGATCCAAACTTATAATTTGTTGAATAATGACCTTATTATGCAACTAATTTCTCTACAAAATGTTGCCTTAATAATAGCCTCATCGTGTCACTAGTTTTCTATAAGATGTTTTGTTCCTACCACCATCTTACAATGTATTTATATTTTAAATTGAATGATTTCCCAATTATGGCTTTTATGTCAAGTACTATTTTACTATAACACTTCTAATCCTTCTCTGATACCAACTGTGATGACCCATGTTAGGTTGGTAACAACCAATCTAATATCGGTTGCATTTTTCTGCAGGATCATATTGGCAGTTAGGTAAAATGGCAGTTAAACAAACATCCAAAGCCATTCAAATATAAGAAATATTATTCATTCAATTTAAGGCATATAATATCCAAAAATTTATTACATGAAATTCATTATACATCAAATTATTAATCTTGGAAGGGGCAGTTATTTTCTCGCACTATGCCTTTAGATTATATCAACCGCCTCCAGCTGTAATTGATCTGGCATTATAAAAATAATGCATTAGTGCACATTCTAAATATGAAGGATATTAAAAATATACTTAAAGTAGAGCGGGAAGTAAAAATGATAACAATTGCAGGAAAATAGTGTGTTTCAAATATAAGATAAATATGTCCCTGCAAAATAACTGTTCTTTTCACATGCCAAGTTTTTAAAAGGAAAAGTAATAATATAACGTAAAATTCATGTTTATGTTTATGATTTGATATTATAAAGCAGTGTTAGTGGTTATAATGGGCAAGGCCAGAACCATGAGGTTGGGTTCATAAAAATGCAATTAAGCATGACCTTCACCTGGGCCCCCTTAAAGGCTCTAGATGACACCTTCACTTGGGCCTTTCTCAAGGATCCAGATAGTATCCTTCACCTGAGCCCCCGTTAAGGGCTCCATATGGCACCTTCACCTGGGCCTCTCTCAAAGCTCCAGATGGTATCCTTCACCTGGGCCCCCATTAAAGGCTCCAGATGGCACCTTCACCTGGGCCTCTCTCAAGGCTCCAAATGGTATCCTTCACCTGGGCCCCCGTTAAAGGCTCCATATGGAATCATATATGTAGTTAAGCATGACTTCACCTGGGTCCCCTCAAAGGCTCCAGATGGCACCCTTATGACTCCTGATGGACTAGCCCCATCCCTAACTTAATTTAATTTCCATATCGGAACCCTTCGCAATATTCACAATATATATAAATATCTTTTTATCTCTCTTACATGACTAGCAGTAAGAGTAAAATGTAATAATATGAAACAGGTTCAAAGTGATGCTTAAGCAGCAAAAATATAGAAAGTATAAAAAAGCATATAAGTAATATCCAGTGTACATTTTGTGTTTAACTTATTCAAGATGATTTACTCACAATTTCGATGTGTCTACAAAATTTATAATTGAGATCCTATTAAACTTTGCAATGATCTATTTATAAGATTTAAAACTTATATTTCGATTCTTAAACTTGATTTTAAAATCTCAAAGTCGTAGGAAGAGTTTTAGGCTAAACAATGCTTTCCTAAAACTCCTAATTTTTGTTCCCAATTTCATGCATAATTTGAATACAAATATTTATAGGTTATCAAATTTCATTAAATATAAGTTAGTATATCGCATAGATTTTCCTAGTCTAACACATCCTCATATTGAAATTTAGTTGTAGGTGATATCTAAAATAGCTAAGCATTCACTTAGTTTATACTTTCAATTTAAGTATATACGAGTTTAACTCCATCAAATTCTATTTCTTAAATCTTCTGATAGTATGATTTGATAATTAAACTAAAACTGGGATTATACATTTAGGGTTTGCTACTAATACACAAAAATAGATGCCTTGCTTTTGATACAATAGATTAATTGAATTATACTACTCATAAAAATTGTAACATAAAATTTGAAATCAAATTAATTTATTCTATTCTACTTTTATTATTATTATTATTATTATTATTATGATTATTATTGTTATTATGGTTTATTATATATGTATATATATATATACATATACATACATATATATATATATATATACATATATATACATATGTATTTTACCCCTTTCAAATAAACAGAAGAGTCTTACCTTACGGACGAGTTGAGTCGAGCGAGTCGAGCGAGCGGAAGGAGGAATCGGCGCAGAGAAGAGGTCGATACGGACAAGTCGAGTTGGCACCAGGACGGGAGGGTTAGGTCGAGTCGACTGCGCTCTGGTCCTTGTCCTTCTGTCAGTCATAGATAAGAAACGACGCACCGTCGCAGGTAGGGATCGATGCACCGTCGCAGGTAAGGGCCGACTGCTATGCTTTTTTGTTGGCTCACTCGTCTAGCGGAAAGGAGAGGGAGAGGAGGTTGGCTCGAGTGGTGAGGGTCTTTTGTCCCCCTTCCGATTAAATAGGACATGCATATGTAACGCACGCCCAATTTATTCGGGCTCGAGCAGCAGGTTACGAAACTTTTCCCTTAATAGCTATACGCAAATCTTCTTAATTCAGCCGATATTTATTGTTTTAACCGTTTCAAATAGGGACAGCTGATTCATGCCTTAAATATGAGTTTTTAATGAGGAAGTTACATTTTGCTAAATTTAAATATGCGTTAATGATGGTTTTAAATTTCAATTTCAATTTTAAACGAACTTTAAAACTTTCTAAATGAAGGTTTGAAACTGAAAAATCAAATTTTAGCAGGAGTTTTAACAGGAAACTGAAATTTGCGGGAGAGTTCAACGAATCGGGAATTCAATGTTTGCCTTATTAATGACCTAGGGTCATTACTATTTTTTTCATCTCTGAACTCCTACGTTCAATGGAGCATTGAATCCTATGGACACAGTGAATTGGCTTAAGATGGCCCAGAAGAACTTGGCCAGTATCAAGTGCCCTAAATTTGAAGCCATCTGCCTAGTAACTCATTTAATTCAAGAAGAAGCTGAGTACTGATGGGAGAACGAGCGGAATAACAAATTTGCTGATTATGAAGTAGATGACATTCCTTGGGATATGTTCTTTGAAGCATTCCGTGAAGCATTCATACAGGCATCAGCTCAAATAATTCTGGAGGATGACTCCTCCATCTCACACAAGGCAATAATTCAGTGTTCGACTATGAGTAAGAATTTTGGAGATTATCATATTTCATTCTGGATGTAGTTAGAATGGAAGCATCTAGATGCCACCGTTTCCTGAAGGGTCTGAGAGACTCTATTAAAGCCCACTTAGTATCTTGTTAGATCAAGAGTATGACTGAATTAATTGAGGTTCCACGTATACAAGAAGGATTCCAAGGTTAACTAGACCAGAAAAGGAAGGAGATAGTAATGCAGCTGAGGAAGGAACATTTTGGCCATCATAAGGTGGCAAAGGCCTATAACATGAAAACACCACAACTCCAACCTCAGAATTTTGAATGCAAATGAATGCATCTGTACAAGAAATGCTACCACTTCAGTGGTGTATGTTTTACTTGTGGTCGTAAAGGCCACCGCTATTTCGAATGCAATGAGAAGAACCCAATTGACGGAGTGCTCATCAACCACTCCCATCATAAACAAGCATTCCGTGCGCAACCAAGGAGCAACCGAGAGCCTTCTCCTGCTATAATGTCAGCTCCAACCTCAAATTCAAAGGCAATTGTACCGGCACAAAGGCCAATTCATGATCGTCAGGGTCAAAGGCCCCAGAACAAACAACCCTCAGCACTTGCCAGGGTATATATGTTAACTCCTGCCTCTGCTCCTAAGGATGACAATGTGGTGTCAGGTACGCCTTAAATCAATTTTTATCCAATTCTTACTATTTTAGTAATCAGTCTTTACCATTTGAACATTTTAAAATGTTTAAATAATTATTCTTATTTAAGTTACTGTAATCATAGGCACCTTATTAATAAACGATAAATCTTGTAACATCCTTTTCAATACGAGAGCGAGTCATTCCTTCATATCAGAAAATTGGGCTAAAATTCTTAAGTTACCAACCTATCTATTAGTTAGCTCGTTGAGCATCGGGTTTCCTTCTGGAGCCCATATGCAGTCCCAACAATTCTGCAACATAGATATTCCTATTGGGGAACAAAATTATGAGGCTAAATTAATTATATTGCCAATCGCAACTTTGATATAATCATAGGCATGAATTGGTTAAGCCAGCATGATGCTTCAATTAATTGCCAAAAGAAGAAAATAACTTTGGGCAGTGGAAGTAAATCAAAATTATTCGTGGGAAGATTTAGCATCCAAGCATCGCTGATCAATGCAATGACAGCAGAAAGGCTAGTCAGGAAGGGATGTGATGTAATGAATCCATAAATTATATCTAAAATAAAGAGGAATCTCATACATTTTTGATCCTTAATCTGCTCCTAAATCAAATTTTGTCTACATTTTTAGGAAAATGGCTATCCAAAGGAGTCCTGAGACATTTTTGCAAAATTCCAATTTTTTCAAAGGAAAATGTTGCCGCGCGCTGCAGCAGGTCAATTTGCAAATTTTGGCGCTATAGCGCGATGCAGCGGGTGCATTTGCAAACCACGGGAGCGGTAGCGCGCTGCAGCGGGTCCAGTTGCGAACTGCGGGTGCGGTAGCGAACTGCAGCAGATCCAGTTGCAAACCGCGGGCGTGGTAGCGCGCTGCAGCATGTCCATTTGCAAACCATTGGTGCGGTAACGCGCTGTAGTGGGGCTTTTCGCAAATTGAACCGCTACCGCGCGCTGCAGCGGAGCATTTTGCGAAATGCTCCTGCTACAGCGCGCTGCAACTGGGCGATTTGCAAATTGAGCCGCTACCTCACGCTGCAGTGGAGCATTTTGCGAAATGCTCCCACTACAGCGCGCTGCAGTGGTACAATTTGCAAAATGCTAGTGCTACAGCGCGCTGCAGCTGGTCACTTTGCCAAATTTGGACGCGGTAGTGCGCAGCAGCGGAACACTTAGCAAAATTTGCTTGCACCATTGTGCGCCGCAGCGCGCTGAACGCGTTGCAGTGACCCGCCGTAATTTTGTCAGGCAGGAGCATTTATTGTGGCTAGGACAAGACCCCCAACCTGCATCTTGTCCCCAGCCATCATTCTCTGTAGCTGCTACATTTTTTATATGGAAAAGAAGATCTTGAGGTGATATTTTGGCTAAACAAATGGAGATATTGGTCACTTCACCATCAATTGGGATTTTTGCCATCATTGCTCAGAATTTTCCATTAGAAATGCTGGTTTGGATCCTAAGTGGGATGAAGGCAGCCCCTCCCCTATATATATCACTCCTCTTGACTAGAGGAGGGTTCCCAATTTTGTTCAAAATACTAAGTAAGAAAGAGGGGTGCATAAGTGGAAGTGAGGAACTCCCCAAGGGTGGCAAAGCAAGTTCTTGCTAAGGAAGAGAAGAAGGAAGGTAGCACTAGCGACCTAAGAGAGAAGCTTGAAGAAGGAGAAGAAGAAATCTGGAGAACTTCCAAGGAACGTTCCTAATATCTTCTAAACTTTCCTTTTGTAGTTTCTTTTCTTAGTTGATCATGAAAGGGTCTTTATCTATGTATGTGTTTTTCTTTATTTCCTTTGTAATGAGTAGCTAAATCTCCTTTGGGGAGGGTTGGGGAAATCCCATGTGTATGAGTTATTTTTATTATATAAAGTTTTCCTCATGCACAATTAAATTATAAGAACTCAATGCCTTATTAAGGAAATGCTTTTTATTGTTTAGTCTTGAATATGGATTAAAGGAAAATGAACTCATAAACTCAAGAACTAACTTGTCTTATGCTCCATAGCTCATCTTAGGTTGGATGCTAGGTTTATGAGGGCATGAAAGCTTAGAACTATGTGATAAAGTTCTTGAGCTTAGTGCACCTTAATCTAAGCTCAACCAAAGTATTGATGCATGTGATGCTAAGACCTACTAAATGAGCTTCTTAGCTCAATATAATTGAGGGAGAGGAAGAAATAGTTGAGTGCTCATGAACTAAGTGATATAGTCATTGAGCCCAATATATTAATCCCTCATCTTAACTATGTGTGATGCGAGTGATGCTCGTAGTGGAATCAATGCTTATAAGATCTTAAAGATTTAATAATCATAATCTCCTTAATCAAGATATAAGATGAAAACTTCAAACCTAAAATATTATAGGAATCTTTGTGCCGAAATAGAACCGAATGTGTGTTCATTTTGTGCACAAGATTTAAACTTGTGAGACTTTGAGATAAAACTCAAGGTGAACAAAGTGCACTTGATTTAAAAATAAATGAAAGATAAAGCTTGAGAAATCAATATACATTTGTAATATATCATGACATATGGGATAACCCCAACTCTCCTATCTCTTTTATCTAACTTATCTTCACTTAGTAATTTTTTTGCTAAATTTAGGACCAACTCAACCAATCAATCGTAGCTTAAACATTAGTGAGAATAAATAGACCTTAGTAACAAAATAACCAATTCTCTGTGGTTCTATAAATCCTAGAAATTAACACTTTCCACTTATTACTCCAGACCACATACACTTGCATGTGAGCGCAGACGTGTATTTACAGTCTATCAAGTTTTTGGCATCGTTGCTGGGGAATTGGTACTTGTTTCGTATTAAGGATAATCTATAAGTAGCTAGTGATTTAAGTATTTTATTAAATATATTATTAGTTTTGATTTTTTGTAAATTATAGAAGCTAACATCTTATATTTATGCTTATCTTAGTTTTGCTAAACCTTTTGAACATTATTGCTAAAATTATTCTCGATAGCCATATTGTTATTTTGTATGAGTAGAAGAGTTTGCACTGAATATCTTTTTGATCTCAAAATTGAGATAATATACTTACAAGCTAGGAGAGAACAAAACCTATCAAATCAATAAGCTGTTATGAACAACTATATTGAAAATTTAGGAGAGCCGTTAGGAAAGCCTAGGAGAATAGCACTCAGAGACTATGCACTACCCACTATTAGGGGAATCCCCCATGCTATTGTTAAGCCAAATATTAAAGCTAATAATTTTGAAATCAAACCTTCCACACTGAGTATGGTACAAAATAATCAATTTGGGGGATTAGCCACTGAAGATCTGAACTCACATATTTCAACTTTCCTTGAAATATGTGACACCTTCAGGTGTAATGGCATTTCTGAAGATGCAATTAAATTACGACTTTTCCCATTCTCTTTAAAAGATAGAGCCAAAAGTTGGCTCAGCTCTCTGCCTAGCGATTCTATCTGGATATGGAATGATTTGGCTAAGAAATTCTCAGCCAAATATTTCCCTCTGGCGAAAACTGCCAAGTTGAGGATTGAGATCACCAACATCACTCAGTTGGAAGGCGAGACTCTATATGATGGGTGGGACCATTTTAAAAAATGCCTCAGGCATTGCCCACATCATGGGTTCCCTCTATGGATGCAAGTGCAAACCTTTTACAATAGTTTGAACACTCCTACGAGGACACTCATTGATGCAGCCGCCGGTGGTTCTATTAGCGGTACGACCTCTTGGAGAAAATGGCCAATAATGCATATCCATGGCCTTCTGAAAGGCTAAAAAAGGAAGCTATAAAGGTAAACAAGTCCAACCAAATAACAGCATTACAGCAGGAAATACATGCCTTGAATTGAAAAATAGAAAGAATGAACGTTAACGTTGTTTTAGAGGTACATTGTGATTTATGCGGGGGTAGGCATAACAGTGAGAGTTACAACTTAAATAACCCCTTTGTACAAACTAACACTGAACAAGTCAATTACCTAAGAAAGAACAACTCGATGAATAACCCTTACTCCAACACCTATAACCCAGGGTAGAAAAACCACTCTAATTTCTCTTGGAGTAATAATAATAATAACACAAATCAATATGGGAGAAGTTCATCCAACCAACAAGGCATAAATAATGGACATAACAACAATAATCATCACCTCAATTTAAAAGGGGCCTTCAACTCCTTCAAGGCTGAAATGATCCCAATTATGCACCGCAACGAAGCCACTATCACATGCCATGATGCTTCTATCTAAGGGATAGAAGCTTCCTTGAGGACTATAGAGACCCAATTGGGGCAGATCTCCAAGCAGTTGACCTCTCGGCAGCAAGGGGCCCTACCCAGTTTGACCAAAATAAACCCTAGGGAGTTGGTTAGTGTGATATATTCGAAAGATGTATTAGGAGGAATTAATACTGAAATAGTGAGTGCAACATATTATAAACTAGAGGAACGAGAAGGAAAAAAGGAAAATGAGTGTGAGAAGCTAACAGCTCTTAAATGTGAAGACCCAGGGAGGTTGAGCATCCCTTGCATAATTAGAAATGAAGTATTTGTAGATCCCTTGTGTGATCTAGGTGCTTCGGTCAACGTTATGCCATACTATATTTATGAACATCCAAAGGTAGAAGGGATGGAATATACCTCAATAATTTTGGAGTTTGCCAATTTAGAATCCCTTACCCTTCTCAGAATGATAAAAAATGTTGCAGTCGAATTGAGAAGTTTTATAGTTCCAACTGATTTTGTGGTTTATGAATGGGATCAATGAAATAATAATTCCATGATTATCTTTGGGAGACCCTTTCTAATGAGTGTAAAAGCTATTATTGATATAGGTCGCAGGGTTATGAGCGTAAGTGTAAAAGGGAAAATTGAATTAATTGACCTTAAACCCACTTTATTTAAGCAAAGAGAGATGGGAAATGAGGTGAAGAGAAGGGTAAGAGAAGAAAAGTTATGGGTTGATGATGTTCTAGAGAATCTAATGATAGAAGAAAGAAATTCTGATAATAGCTCAACTCCTTTCTCAGAAAAGGGGAGCAAGGAAGGAGTAAGAAAGAGAAAAACAAGATGAGGAAAAAGAAAAAAAAGACTCCCCCTAAGCTTGAAATTGAAACAGTGGATCTGCTAAAGGAAGTAGAAGATAGTAGGAGTTCGAGCCACCATGAGAGTTGTGCTCACTCTAGCATCTTTAGTTTATGGAAGAGGAAACCACCGGATTCGACTAGTTGACTGTTAGCAAGTCTAGCTAAGGATGTTAAATTAAGCGCTTATTGGGAGGCAACCCAATTAAAAAAAAAAAATTGGGCACTACAGCGCGCTGCAGCGGGTAAACCGCACATCTGTGGAAAACCCACGACGGCGCGCGGTAGCAAAATTTCTGCTCCAGCGTGCTGCAGCAGAAATTTCGCGATAGCACACTGTAGTAGAAATTTCGCTACCGTGCGCTGCAGCGCACTGCAGCGGTTTGCTCCAGCTGCAGAAATTTTATTTTTTTTTCTTTCTGTATTGAGAACCATGCAGTCAAAAAGTCATGCAATTTGGGTTCCCCATGCAGTCAAAAGGTGTGGCTGAAAAAGCTGCCCCCCCTCCCCCCTCACATGGATCACCACATTTATGGCATGGGGAATACCCATTGACCATACTCTCTTGCCTTGGATTTCCTTGGCTATAAAGGGGAGGCATGGGGGGGTTATCCTTGCACCATTCTTAACTCTCCTTCTTCCACACACTCTCGATCTCTCTAGCTCTCATATCTCACAATGTCTTCCGGAAAGAAAGCCATTCCAAGAAGGGAGGCCGAAGCCTCTTCTTCTGGGGATACCTTTAATAAGAAAAGGTTCTCTTTCGCTGAGACGAAGCAGCATTTCTATTCAATCACTTCTCAGTGGAAATTAATTCCGGAGAGGAGTTTCAGCGGGCATCTTACCCATTCCGGTTGAACAAGTTACCCCTCGAGGATGGAGGGAAATGGTGACTAAGAGATCCCCCACGTATCCTTCTATTGTCCAGGAGATTTATGCAAATGCCATTGATGCGGCCGAACAGCGGGTCTTCTACCGTGGTAAAGGAGTCACCCTTGGGATTGCTCAAATCGAGCAATTCTATGGGATCGAGGAGGTACATTCTTGCTCTCACTTGGAACTTTTGGAATCTCGCCAAGACCCCCTTGATCTCATGTCAGAACTCATCCACGATGACACCGAATGGGAAGGAGGATTAGCCAACACTCCTCGTTCCGAATTAACAGATATGAGTAGTGCTTGGCTAGTCTTCATTTCTAGCATTGGCATGCCTATGAGTCACTTAACGGAAGTGACCCATGCCCGAGCACTCCTCTTGTGCTAATTAGTTAGGCCGGACAAGATCCGCATTTCGAATATTATTTTTGAGCAGCTTTGGAAAGCTCTCAAGGGTCCCTGTGCTGCATTGGCCTCCAGGTCTTTGATACCAGGGCTGTGCGACACCCAAGGGGTCAAGATCCTCTCATCAGACACCATCGTTCCCCCCACTTGCGCCCTTAATCCCTCAAATCTGAATGTCCGGGCAAGCGAGCGGAAGCTGCCCAAGAAAAGAAGGGGAGTGCAGGGGGAAGCATCCGCGCCATCTGGCCAACACCTCACCAATAAGATTTTGCTGCGTCTCCACAATCAGCATGCAGAACTTAGCAAGGCCCTGGCAACTGACATGGGGTTCTTTAAACAAGAACTTGTCCAGCAGCATCGGTTTCAGTCCAATTTTTATGAAGCCCTCGGGATGATGTTTGAGGATTGGAGCTTGCAGGGTGGACCGGATCCATCCGTGTTACCTAGGCTTCCGGTTGGTGCCCCCATTCCGGAGATGCGCTATCCTTGTAAAACCGTATACGTGGAGGAGGTGGAGGAAGAGGAGGAAGCCGAAAATTAAATAGGTTGTATTTTTCTTTTTGTCTTTTTCTGTGTTTTTTTTGTATTTTTATTTTTGTGTGTTTTATTTTGAGATTTTAATTTATTAATTTTCATATTCTCTCATTTTTATGATATTCTTAAATGACATTTTTTCTAAATTTTTTAAAGAAATGAAAATCACAAAATATCAAGAAAGAATTTGATATAAGTAAAAGGGTGCTTATAAAAAATGACCAAATGGATTATAAGCACTAAAATGTTTTAATTAAGGATTGAATAGAGGATAATTTAATCTCCAAGAATTTAAATAAATGCCTTGAACTAAGTGTGGGGGAAGGCATTAGACTTAGACTAGAAAATATGGTGAGTACTCTAAAAGAGCGTGCTAGGCTCCCGTAGAACTTCATGATCACAAAGATGCATATTGGGGATGAAGAAAAGTGTCTCTCCCTAAAAATGAAAAGAACAAAATATATATATTTAAAAAGAGATGATGAAAAATATTTCTCCCAAATAATCAAAATATGAAAGGATGAAGAAAAATATCTCTCCTTAAATCTTTTTATCTTTATGATTCATAAGAAGGAGCACATATGGCAAAGCTCTTGGAGTCTTTCACCACCTCTCTAGTCTAGGGTCCACAATGAATTTTACCCATCACCTAGTGTTAAGCATGAAAATCAAATACTTGGAGATTAATTGATTAACCCACTTTATTGCCACGATTAAAATATTAATATTGCTAAATGTTTCGCTTCATTATTGCTATGCACGTACCTTGACTTATATTTATTCTAATTGCATTGTTGTGACTATCATCCCTACAAAATAGAAAAAAATAATATTTTGAGCTTACTTGAGGACGAGCAAGAATTTAAGTGTGGGGTGTGATGAATCCATAAATTATATCTAAAATAAAAGGGAATCTCATACATTTTTGATCCTTAATCTGCTCTTAAATCAAATATTATCTACCTTTTCAGGAAAATGGCTATCCAAAGGAGTCCTGAGACATTTTTGCAAAATTCCAATTATTTTCAAAGGAATCCATTGTCGCGCACTGCAGCGGGTCAATTTGCGAATTTGGGCGCTATAGCGCGCTGCAGCGGGTGCATTTGCAAACCATTGGCGCAGTAGCGCGCTGCAGCGGGGCTCTTTGCAAATTGAACCGGTTACCACGCGCTGCAGTGGGGTGATTTGCAAATTGAGCCGCTACCGCGCACTGCAACAGAGCATTTTGCAAAATGCTCTCCCTACAGCGCGCTGCAGCGGTACGATTTGCAAAATGCTAGTGCTACGGCGCGCTGCAGTGGGTCACTTTGTGAAATTTGGATGCGGTAGCGCGCGGTAGCGGAACACTTAGCAAATTTTGCTAGCACCATTATGCGTCGCAGCGCGTTGCAGCGGCCCGCCGCAATTTTGCCAAGCAGGAGCATTTATTGCGGCTGGGACAAGGCCACCAACCTGCATCTTATCCCCATCCATCATTCTCTGTAGCTGCTACATTTTTTTATATGGAAAAGAAGATCTTGAGGTGATGTTTTGGCTAAACAAATAGAGATATTGGTCACTTCACCATCAATTGGGATTTTTGCCATCATTGCTCAGAATTTTCCATTGGAAATGCTGGTTTGGATCATAAGTGGGATAAAGGCAGCCCCTCCTCTATATATATCACTCCTCTTAACTAGAGGAGGGTTCCCAATTTTGCTTAAAACACTAAGTAAGGAGGAGGGGTGCATAAGTGGAAGTGAGGGGTGGCAAAGCAAGTTCTTGCTAAGGAAGAAGAAGGAATGCAGCACCAGCGACCTAAGAGAGGAGCTTGGAGAAGGAGAAGAATAAATCCAGAGAACTTCCAAGGAACATTCCTAGTATCTTCTAAACTTTACTTTTGTAATTTCTTTTCTTAGTTGATCATGAAATGGTCTTTATCCATGTATGTGTTTTTCTTCATTTCCTTTGTAATGAGTAGCTAAATCTCCCTTGGGGAGGGTTGGGGAAATCCCATGTGTATGAGTTATTTTTATTGTATGAAGTTTTCCTCAAGCACAATTAAATTATAAGAACTTAATGCCTTGTTAAGGAAATGCTTTTTATTATTTAGTCTTGAATATGGATTAAAGGAAAATGAACTCATAAACTTAAGAACTAACTTATCTTATGCTCCATAGCTCACCTTAGGTTGGATGCTAGGTTTATGAGTGCATCAAAGCTTAGAACTATGTGACAAAGTTCTTGAGCTTAGTGCACCTTAATCTAAGCTCAAGCAAAGTATTGATGCATGTGATGCTATGTGGCGACCGGGGATCGAAGTTCGAGAGTCTCAAAAGAATGATTCATACATTGAAAATATATATTTATAAAAATAAAGAAAATAAAATACATAAATATCCATATTTACATTTAGAGCCATTTATATATGAATTTACAACAGTTTAATATTTACTATAAAGATTTAAGCATTCTCATTTTCTCACATCTCTATCTCTTCTCTTCTTTTATTACTTAGGCAGATCTTCAATGCTTTAATTTTCAAAACTTAAAAAATTCAGTTACCCGTCAGGTAGGAGTACGCAAATTGTTCTTATAAGAGTAATTCTAGCATCCTATAATAGGTATAAATCAAATATAAAAATGAATGAAATATTTGTATATGAAAGAAAATCAACTTTTCAACTTTCAATATTGCACTGCAAATTAGCTGTGAAATTCAATATATATGAATAGCATGAAATAAATAAATTTTATCAAAGGTATTTGTAATATAAAGTCGAGCCCATAGACTCCTGAGCCCAAATGGGTAAACCCATAAGCATAACCTTTAGGAAGCTTTTCTCACTACCCATCGGTAGTTTATTCAAATTAGGAACTGATGGTGTGTATTTTCTCTGGATTTGCCCACTTCCTAAAAAGGGCTAAATCCCTCCATATGACTCCCAGGGGCTACTAGCAGGCCCAATTTGTACAGATTCTTAGTGTTGCTTTTCCATCCTCTAAAGACAAACACCACAATAATATATACCACATTTTATCTTTTTGTTACATGCTTCTTGATAATATTCATTTGCAAGTTTATAAGCAGTAAGCAATTTTGGATAAATAATGCTCAAATGAAAATAGCTCAAAATAAGAATACTGAAATAAAACTTATAAGTAGATTTATGTACCTGACTGTTTTGATAAAATCACAACCAAGTCAATTTCTTTGATCTGCCAAAAATAATTTAATTCATTAATATTTTATTAGGTTTATTTAGGTTTCTAAAATAATAATAAAAGGAATATTTAAATTAATTTATTTATTAATTTTGTGTGATTATTAAGCCTTATAAGGTAAAATTAGGAATTTGATTTTATAAGGGCATTTTAGTAATTTTATCCTTAAATGAAATCTAAAATTTATATTAGTTTACTGTAAATTATATCCTAAGGTTTCCATATAACCTAAAATCATCAAATTATGATATGTATTGGTTAAGTTATAGTCAATACAATTTCTAGGGTTAATATTTAGGATTTAATGTGATTAGTGAGTGATTAGTGAAATAAATCATAAAATTGCTAAACTAATTATACAGCTAGGTTCTAATTTACTTTATAAGTTCTTTGAAATAGAAATTACTCAATCTGGATCATTAGATTTGCTAATATTCACTAATCAAGTTTTAGGATAATTATGGTTGATTAGAAGATCTAACTGTTGGATTTAAAATATTTTTATAGTTTACTATAAGTTAGGTTTTTTTGATCTTAATTGATATTTAGATTACTTAATTTAGAGTTCAATTAATCAAGTTATGGTCATTTGAAGTTCTAGGGTTAAATGGCTTAATTAGGGTTAGGTCCTAAATGTGATTAGTCTAAAGCTAATCCAAATGATAACATTAATACTACTAAAATAATTTTTAGATTTTTCTGAGTATTTTGAGACTCATATTTGATATGTTTAGATTAAGGGGTACAAAGATATGACTAAATAAAATTTAGTGATATTTTGTAATAATTTAAATACCTAAAATGTCACTATAAGAAATAATAGTTCTACAGCAAAATAAATTACAGCATTAAATTCCTCATATTTTTCTGATTAATTTGATATGTTTAATTGTATGATTTGGATAAATATATTAGAAGTTATGCATGTTTAAAGTTTAGGTATTTATTTTATTTAATTAGTTTTGCATGTATATATATTTATAATAATGTAACTGTATTATTTTAGAGTAAATGATTTATTATCAGTATATAAATTATTTTATTTTATCTATTTTTATCTATATATAGATATATATAATAACATATATATATATACATATATAGATCTTTATGAATATATATATATATATATATATATATATACATCATATATATCATTCTAATATATTATTATAACTAATTTTTTTTTTTGTCTTTTGCAGGTGGTGGGTCCCGCGGATGACGCCAGCTGACAGAAGCATTCTGACTCGACACCTGGCGGAGCGTCATAGGACGAAGCAGAGACGTGGGCCCCACCGGTTGATACAACGTTTGACACGAGTGCCAGCGGGGCCCACCGCACTTATCACAGTGGACACGTGGCACGCAGAGGGGACCTAGTTTAATTTATTTGAACCAGACGGTTCGTAACGAAGCCAGACCGGTCCTGGCTGGATCGGTCCCTGTGGGTTGTCCTAAAATTACTAGATGGACGACTAAGATTCAATCTGATTGGGATTGGTTTAGATCCAATGAACGGATTTGCATCAATCCAATGGAAGGTCAGAGGATGACGCTTCGTCTCCCACACCCGTTCTCCCCTCACGTGATTAGGGTTTTGCCGGTGCGATCGATCGTGGGTTGATCGATCGCACCTAATTGATCGCGTACAATAATAACAGAAGAACTTAAGGAAATTAATGGGAAGAGGAAGAGGTACCTCTATGCCGATATGGTTGACCTAAGTCAGTTAGGAGGAAGAAGCAAGTTGTCGATTGAGCTCTCTGTTTGATCTATTATTCAAAGAATGATGCTCAGAAGATGCGTGGATGCGGCTCGATGCGCCATGCATGAAGCAGGGTTACATGCGTCGCGAGTCCCGTGATGCGCCGAGGGAGACGAGCTCAGATCCGTCCGATCGCTCGATCGGACGGATCAAAATCCCCATCAATTCGAACAGATAATAGGGAAACGGCGTGGATACTTTGCTGACGGCGCCGTTTCATAAATAAAATATTAATTATTTTAATTAAATTATTCAAAGTTCTTAATTAAGTCTATATGATTAATTTTATTAAGAAAACTTCCAATAAATTACTCATAACTAATTGAGGGGTGAGGAATGCAACGGCGTGATTGGATTTTTATTTCGTCGAGTATTTATTTATTCGATTTTTTCAGGTATTTAAATACTATTAAAATATTTGTCGAAAATCCAACGACTTCCAAATACCTTCAAAACTTCACCCTTAGCTAATTTGGGGGTGGTGAACGTAATGACAAAGTCAAATTTTCAATCTGAGGTCAAAATTATTTAAATATTAATAAATAAATTTGAAAAATAAATCTGGTATTTTACATTCTCTCCAACTTAAAAGGGATGTTGTCCCGACATCAATCTACAATTTAAAGAAATTTACTAGATCTAGAATCACTTACTGGTGGAATAAGTGAGGATATGTTTTCTTCATACTTGATTCTTCTTCCCATGTAGCTTCTTCTTTGCGGCAGTTCTTCAATCGAATCTTTATCATGTGAATATATTTATTTCTTAATTTTCTTTCATCTCGATCTAGAATTTCTTCTGGTTCGATCACAAAGCTGAGGTTTAGTTGCAAATTAATATCTTCTACTTCCACTTTCATTGAAGGTTCTGATAAGAATTTCCTTAATGAGGAGATGTGAAATATGTCGTGCATTAGACTCAGATGTGGTGGAAGTTTGATTTGATATGCCACTTGGCCCACTCTTTTCAAATCATCAAAAGGTCCAATAAACCTTGGACTTAATTTCCTAGAAACTCCAAATCTTGAAACTCCTCTGAATGCATTAACTTTCCAATATACAAAGTCTCCAATAGAAAATTCTATATGACGATGATGAACATCAAAATACTGCTTCTGCCTATCTGGAGCTGCTTTCATTCGATGCTGAAATAACTTAATCTTTTCTATTGCCTGAAGAATTAAATCTAATTTTAATATTCTATTTTCTCCAACATTATTCCAAGATAAAGGAGTGATACACTTTCTTCCATAAAGGGCTTCATAAGGAGTCATTTCAATATTTGCTTGAAAACTATTGTTGTAAGAAAATTCAATCAATAAAAGGTGATCATCCCAACTTCCTCCAAAATCTAATACACAAAGGCAAAGAAGATCTTATAGAGTTTGATTAACTCTTTCAGTTTGTCCATCAGTTTGCAGATAAAAAGCTGTGCTTAAACAGAGCTGGGAACCAAGATCTTGATGAACTATTTTCCAGAACTTTGAAGTGAACTGGTTGTCTATATCAGAAACAATAGTTTTTGGAATACTATGCAATCTTACTATTTCCTTAAGATATATCTTCGCCAATTTATCTACTATATCTATCTGCTTGATGGGTAAAAAGTGTTCTGATTTTGTAAGCCTGTCCACAATTACCCAAATAGAATGATTATTAGATTTTGAGCGAGGAAACCCAGTTATGAAATCCATAGAATAATCTTCCCATTTCCATTGAGGAATAACTAAAGGTTAAAGTAATCCTCCTAGTTTTTGATGCTCTGCTTTTACTAGGTTACAAGCTTCACACTTGGATATAAATTCAATGATGCTTTTCTTCATTCCTGGCCATCAAAAGTGTGATTTTAAATATTGATACATCTTGTTATTTCCTGGATGAATTGAGTATCTAGAATGGTGAGCTTCTTTCAATACTTTAGATCTTAGCTCAGCTTTATTAGGTATCCAAATTCTAGATCCACACCAATTGTTCTTATTTGAATCTAAATTTAGTTTTAGATGCTTTCCTGACTGAATAGATGCAGCCAAGGAATTATATTCTTCATCAATATGTTGAGCTTCTTTAATTTCATCCATTAATGAGCATTCTACAGCTATTTGGAATAAATTAACATTTGATGGTAACACAATTTCTAATTGGAGATCTTCTATTTCCTTGAGTAATATAGGGTTAGAGGTCAGAATATGCAAATGTGAAGTTGCCTTTCAACTTAGTGCATTTGCTACTATATTTGCCTTGCCAGTATGATATTGAATCGATAAATCATAAACCTTGATTAATTCTAACCATCTTCACTATGTTAAATTTATCTCTTTCTGAGTAAAGATATATTTCAAACTTTGGTGATCAGTGAAGACTTCACATCTTACTCCATATAAGTAGTGTCTCCAAATCTTAAGTGCAAATACTATCACAGCCAATTCCAGATCATGAACTGGATAAATTTTCTCATGAATTTTAAGCTGTCTAAATGCGAAGGCTATAACTTTTCCTTCTTGCATAAGAACACAACCTAATTCAATTCCAGAAGCATCACAATAAATTTGATATTCTTTTCCTTCAACTAGCAATACTAAAATAGGAGCCGATGTTAGACATTCTTTTAACTTTTGAAACGCTGATTCGCAAGATGAATCCCATATGTAAGGCACATCTTTTTGAGTAAGATGTGTAAGAGGGACTGCAATTTGGGAAAAGTTTTTAACAAATTTACGATAATAACTAGCTAATCCCAAGAAACTATGTATTTCTGTTGCTGAAGTAGGTTGGGGCCATTCTTGGATTGCACTTATTTTGCTTGGATCAACTGATATTCCATCTTTGCTAATTACATTCCCTAAGAAGGCTACAGATTGAAGCCAAAATTCACATTTTGAGAATTTGGCATACAATTGATGTTGCCTTAACAAGCTCAAGGTAATTCTAAGATGCTCTTCATATTCCTTAGCATTCTTAGAATAAATCAATATATCATCAATGAAAATGATGATAAATGAGTCTAAATAAGGTTTCATTATTCTATGCATCAAATCCATAAAGTAGGATGGGACATTGGTTAACTCAAAAGGTATCACCAAGAATTCATAATGCCCATAATGCGTTCTAAAGGTAGATTTAGAAATATCCTCATCTTTGATATGGAGTTGGTGGTAACCAGACCTTAAATCAAAATTTAAAAATATTGAAGCACCAACTAGTTGATGAAACAAATCAAAATTCTTGGTAACAAGTATTTATTTTTGATGGTTACCTTATTCAATTCTCGGTAATCAATACAAGGCGCATACTCCCATATTTCTTTTTAATAAACAAGACTAGAGCTCCCCATGGGGAACTACTAGGTTTGGTAAACCCTTTTTCAGTCAACTCTTGGAGTTGATTCTTAAGTGAAAGAACTAAGGAGCCAAGCTAAGCTAGGACATACCCTACTGAAATAAATTCACTGAAAGAACTGTATGCTATGCTCTTCAAACACTAACTTAGGATACATTATCCATATCCTGAGTTCACTTATTATGTCCAAGGAAAAAGGCTCAATATATAAGGTGTGTAGAGCAATCAAAATCAAAGTAAGCAAGAGACTCAACTAGACTTATGTGATATATATTATTATCTAATTAATCCAATCTTAACTATTCTAAGAAGATACAAGTTTATGATCTTCAATATCCCACTATCGAGTATAATCTCAGATTCATGACCTTAAGGTTAACATTAGAACTTAACAATATCTAATTTAAAATCAATTGATGACTATAAGGATTTAAAGTAAGTATATGAATGACCTAATTATTATTATGTTTCTCCTTTAACCCAAATCTTGATTAAGTAAATCAAGATTTAAGAATTCTGGACTTAAACTCCATTTTGGGGTTCAAATCTTGAATCCAAGGTAACATCCTAATAATAAGGATCTAGGGTTCATACTCAAGCATAATCTAAAGGTACATAATCTTATAAGCTGAAGGATTTAGAAATTAAGATCTTAATAAAAGGTCCTATCTAATATTATAAGATAAATATAATAACTTAATAAAATATAAATCTAAGTTCTATATTCAATTTTTAGAATAATTACATTATTCTAGGATTAAATCAATCATACACCCACGAGGAGGTTTCAAAAGGATTAAATAGTAAATTTATTAAGGAATTCTAAAGAAGGTACTTTAATTCAAACATATGATTTTAGATCTAAGATCTAAGGTTTAAGGTTTGATCACTTCAGATCTAAGCTAGAAACTAGACTTAGGATTTTACAAGAATATTTCATTAGGACAATAGTTTATGAATAACCTTTGATAAGATAGTTAGGATTATAAACTTTAGCTTTAGCATTGATCAAGCTAATTCTTTTATGATGGGTCTTAAGATCACTTAAGATCATAAGAGCTTGAAGATTTTAGGACTTAAGCACTAGGACTCATTCCTGAGGTGATGAAGCTTAGCAATTACTAGCTTAATTATCACTAATCATACCTTAAGGCCAATTAAGGTGATTAAGAGAATTAAGGCATACTAGGATGATCCAAATACATTTATGAACTCTACTAAACCCAAGAAGGCATTCGAAACTAGATTTACCAAGATTAGAGATTAATCTAAGGCTTAATTCACTAATCTCATATTAGGGTAATTAAGGGGTGATTAGTAAATTTAAAGTTCCTAAATTATTTTTAAGGACTTAAATAGATTTTCTATAGTCTCATGAGAAATCAAAGACCTTAATCAATATTTTTGGACATTTAATGAATTAATTATGATTTAAATGAAAACAAAAAATGAATAGGCAATTAATTAAAATTTAACAATTTGATCTTTGATTTTATTTTATATTATTATTCCTTTCATTTTTCTAATTAAAATGGTATATTGGATTATACTATTTAGATAAATATAACTAAAGTTATTTAAGAAATGTATTCTAAATGTTTATTTAAATAGAAATCATAGAGTTTTTAATTAATTTCATTTATCCATTAATTTACAGAAGGAAAATAATTCCATAATTCAAATTAATTATCCGGCCCAATTCTCAAAGCACACGGGTCAGAGCAGGGCCTGACCAGGCTGGAACTGTCACACTGTGTGGGCCTGGGCTGGCCCGGCTTGATGCGCCAGCACCTTCATCCCCGATACCCCCTTCGCAGACAGCCGCGGGGGAATACCTTGGATTGCCAAATTCACCATCGATAGACTACGCCGTGACCAGCATTCGATCACCACACCTTTAGAAGGTCAAGGCACATCGATTGAACCTGGAAGCCCTAACTGGGACGAGCTAGAATGCTAGAAGGCTACTCCACTGAAACTTACAATTTCGGATGATTATGGTTCATTGTGAGGGGATAATTCTCCTCACAAAGAAATTAAACTGACGGGGCTCAATCCCTACACCATCAATGAGGTGAGGCAAGTCGAACACTAAGTTTTTGCAACCTGGGGTGCAGCCGATCGCTGGGTCCTTATTTGAACTCAGTCATGCTCGGCTGCTAGCTTAATCGATCTATATGATTGATTAGAGCTAGCTCAAACCTTGGTGACAATCATAATAGGTTCCCTAAGTGGCTAAGAAAAGTTAGGCAACATCAAGAGGCTCATTCAGAGGCTTAAATGGAAAATTGAATTTACACAATTTAGCGAAAAGAAGCGGTACCTGAAGACGGGGTTGCAGGCACAACCTAGAAGAATTGAGAGACTTCTGAGCTCACCAAGCAGTAGGCGCAAGTTCACAGAGAGTCTGAACACCAAACGGACCCTCTATCAGTAGTACGCAGCTGCGGGGATGCTAGGATTCACCTAGAGTGACAGGAGCTCCAGGGGATTTGATTAGACAATTAAGATATCACAGTGAGCAAAGGGAATCACTGTGATACTCTGAGGGTATTTATAGGCCTAAAGGAGAATTAGGGGTGGATTCCAAAGCTCAGGAATCATGGCATGGCTTGGGCCAAAAGAGAGGCTCAATTCAACAGTTAGGGTTAAATCCGGGAAGCTACTACTGGCAATAGGCTGCGCTGAGGGTAGATGTGGTGCCCCAGCCCTTAATCCACAAGATTAAGCTAAGGGGTGGTGTGTCAGTCTAGCTAACCCTTCACTTATCATTATATTAGGATGAAATCCACAATCTGCCTAATAAGGGAAGGAGTAAGCACATAATCAAATATTAGTCACAATCTAAGACAAACATACAGAGTGCGAAAGCGAATTAAAAATGAGAAACATCCAAACATCACAGTATAAAAAGCATAAAATATAACTCAGAATAAAGGCATAGTAATCCCAACACACAGTCAAGGGCACATGTATTATTACATCAATTTAAAGTTTAAGTAATAAGAAAAATGAAAAGACTCTCATCCTCACTTATAATAAATCTAAGCAACTTCTTCTAAGGGCTCCTCCTTTGGATAAGGCTCCACTCCTAACTCCTGATCATCTAAGTGAAGGGGATCTACCATTGTCAGTTTCACAATTTAGGGCCCCAGCCAAAAAAAAAAAAATCTGGTTAGACAAATTATCTAAGTACATTTTAGGCTGATACATTTTATGTGTTTTGTAATATCACCATTTAACACATTCTAAGAAACATTAAACCACTAAGGGGGCAACTAGTATAACAAGGTAAAGGAAAACCTATAAACAACATTTATAACTTAAAGCAAAAATGAGGCTAAGACATGCCTCAAATGTAAGCTAAACAAGGCAGGGCATATAAGTATCTAACAAGTACTGAAAGAAAATACTACATCCTAAACATGTTAGCGATCAAAAGAAATATGCAAATTAAATAACTTAAACTCAGCAATGATACATATAAATAGCAGCAAAATTTCAATATCCTAAAATATATAGAGCAGAATAAAGGAAATAGGTGACTGAATAAAATACTGAAAAGTAAACAAAACATTAAAATTGTATATATATAAATATCTGAGTACTAACTGCCATACAGAAAAGAGCTAATCTAGCCCACTGGATATCAAAAGGATCTTAGTGTTAACAAGGAGACTAAGTGTAAAACTATATACTCCTAGCATCATCAAGGAGACTAGGCAAGATATAGGGTTTTCTCCTATTGTCATCAAGAAGCCTAGGCAAGAAAACACAACAAATCTTCTCTTAGTGTCATCAAGGAGACTAAGAAAAGAAGATATAAGCAAGGCCTTCTCCTAGTGTTAACAAGGAGCTTAGGCAAGAAGATATAACTAAGAGACAGCTCTAACACATACAATTATTATCTTTAATCAATCACTTTAATATTTTCACAAGGAATCTAAGGAGTCTCCATATTTTCCTAACATTTTATTTATGCATCAAATGTCTTATATGATACGCTCAAGGAAATATGGTACAAAAATCAAAGAATGCGTAGCACAAAATATCAAAAGTAAGCAAGGGACTTTACTAATATGGCGATATCATTTGTTTTCTAATTTATCCATTATAACTATTCCAAGTTACACAAGTTTAGGATCTCTATTTTCCTACTATTGAGTGTAACTTATAAACTCAGCCTTATAAGTTAATAAGGATTATAACTGATTAGGTTATAATCTAATTCAATTAGATATGACTTCAAGTTAAATCAATAATTCATACATCCTAATTTTGTGAATTTAGACGTTCTATCCAAGATATGATCAAGATCTTCTAAGCTTTAGATTATGGATTAAACACCATGAGGTTGGGCTTAATCACATAATCCAAAAGGATAAAACTTAAGTTCTAAGTTTTATTCTAAAAATGATATACTAATTAAGGCAAATCCTATTAAGTAATCAAACTTAATAGGATGAATCTCCTATCCTAAACCTATGGTTAAAAGATAAAATAATCAGAATAAATTGTAAAATTCTAAAAACTAATAAAACCAAGGTTTCATCTATTGAGTAACCTTTTACCCAATGAATGAACTCTAACCTAGGATCTAATCCTAGTCTTAGGAATAGTCCTTATGTGATGTGTAAAGATCCTAAGAAAGAGACTTAGAAGGATTTTCAGGGATTTTACAAAATTGACCTAAAGACTGATTTTACTCACTTAAATGACTCTAACATAGTTCTAATGTTGGTTTTAGTATTTTAATAGACTAATTAAAGATTAAGGGCACTCGACCTAAATTTTGGATAAAATGACTATTTTGCCCCTACTTAAGGGTCTGAAAAGCTAACTTTTGATTTAAGAGTTCAAATTAAAGTTTCTTAATTTCAAATGATTCCTTACTATCTAACTTGGAGATAGATAGTAAGTACGCTTAATTTGGATGAGAAACGGCCAAGTTATAACCTAATTAAGGCTAGAGGTATTTTGGTCATTTGCAAAATTTCTAGAGTTTATATCCTAAATTTTATTTTAGCTTATTGATGATATTGAAATTCTAAACTAGTTAGCATCTTGAATTTTTAAATTTGGAGTTGAATTGACCAAGTTATGGCTATTTGAATCCTAGGGGCATTTTGGTCAATTTTTCCTAAAGTCAACTATGAGATCCAGGGTTGACTTCTTATCCTGATATCTAAATGAGAAAACTAATATATCATAGTGATGGGGCCATTCTCATGAGTATTTTAAAATCCATATTGATTATATTTAGATAACTAGGTTAAAAGTTATGGGGTCCTAAATAGGTCATAAAATGCTATTTCGTTATGCGTAACCCGAAACTAATTTTTGCATTACGCCATTTGATACCTTTTATTTTTCTGAGTAAAATAAAACCTAAATTGGCTATGTTTGGATCATCCTACAAAAATTTATTAAGCTTTTAAGTTTTATTTAATTTTTAATTAATTAAATAACTGTTCAAAAATACAATTTGTATTATTTTACTGTTTATTTATTCAATTTGCATTAATTTATTGTTCATTCCTAAAGTTAAGAATATATTTTCCTATATTTATTCCTTAATCAATTAATCTGTAATTAATTAATATTAAGTATTAATTAATTATTAATTAATATATTATTTAACTATTTGAATATAATATTTTTATTATTACTATTTAATTAGGGTTAAATTAATTATTGTTTAAGCCCTAATTAGTGAATTAATTATCTGTTTATTAATCCTAAGATTATGATTTAATTAATAATTAATTCACTCTTTTATTAAATTATTAATATTACTGTATATATATATATATATTATTAACTATTTATTAGTAATTAAGTTAATCTTAATTAACTACTGTTTAAATTAATTTAATTATATGTTAGGATTATTTAAATATTTTAATTAAGGCTATGATTAACACTAATTAATCTTAATTAATTACTTCTAATCATAAGCTTACTGTTTAATTAAATAATTATTTCTAATTACTGTTAACATTTAGTTAATATTAAAATAACCCTAATTATCCCTTAATTAATATATTAGGCTAATTAATTAATCACATAATATTACTATTTAAAGATCATTAACCACTAATTGCAATTGAGGAACTGCTAACATACTTAAGCGCTAATTAACTGTCATTAAGCCTTAATTAATTAACTCAATTAACTGTCTGAATTGACAGTAGGCCCCACCACTGACACATGGCAGCACTAGATTAGGCACTGCTCTGTGTGTGGGCCCCACGACTACCACGTGTCGCACCCTAAGATGCCACATGGCATTGTGGGCCCCACATCCGGAGCCAAAAAGCCGTGGCTCTGGCGGTGGGCCCCACGAGACACATGGCATGCTTGGAGATCGCCACGTGGTGATGTGGGCCCCACGGTCGAAGCAGAACCATCGCGGTTTCCTGGCGGTGGGCCCACGTGACACATGGCAGCACCCGGAGGGTGCCACATGGCGCTGCGGGCCCCACAGCCGAAGCTAAAAAGTCGCAGCTCCTGGCGGTGGGCCCCACGCTGCCACATGTCGCACCTAGAGGGTGCCACGTGGCGCTGGGGCCCCACCTAGGCTTAAGCAGACCCGAGGGTATTCGGGTCGGGCTCTGGTCGACCCGGCCCGACCCGAACTTCATCCGCTTCGTGGAGAGTACCGTAGGCCGGTGCCTAGGGCACGGCTTTTGCCGGCCTTCCTGGCGCCGGACCGCCTCGGCCCGCTCTGCCGACGGTAGCCCTCGTCGAGGTCTACACGTCGGCAGGCGGACCAACGCTGGAGGTAGCCGAAGGCGGCGGCTAGGGTCAACCCTAGGTTTCAGGGTTCGACGGGATTTAGGTCTAACGGTTTGTACTGTGGATTCGAACCCAAATCCCGTCGATCCGGTCGGGCTAGCCCCGAATGAAACCGCTCGGTCGTCGATCTTTCCTATGCAATCAACACAGAGACAATAATCGAAGGGAATGGTAACGAGACGGGGGAGATCCAGTACCTGATTAACGAACGGCTGGGAGACGTTAGGGCTTGTAGAGGTTTGGCTTAGAGCTCCAGATCGCGCGAATCGAGGTCCTAAGTTTGAGTGAGCCTTTAAGGACTCACGGATGGAGCTCACGAGGCATTGGGGGTCGTCGGTTGGGTGACACAAGCGGCGACGTGCCTCGTGGTGGGGGTCGACGGAGTGCGCGAGGAAGACGAGCCCAGAGCCGTTCGATCGATCCCGATCGAAGGGCTCAGATCCATCTAATCTGATCAGACGGAGGGAGCGACGACGTTGGCCGAAACTGACGGCGCGCGCGGTTAAGTGGACGGCGCCACTAGCTTAATAAATAAAGTATTATATATATTTAATATTTTTAATTATTTAATTCCTAATTTAATTTAGATAATTAAATCGTTTCTAAATATTTCCAAATATTCACCCCTAGCTATTTGAGGGGTAAGGAATGCAACTGCGAGGTCAAATTTTTGATCCGACGAGTATTTTAATTTCCAAATTTTCGGGGTATTTAAATATTATTAAAATATTCGTCAAAATTTTGAAGAGTTCCGATTGACACGGAAACATCCCTATAGCTAATTTGGGGGCAATGAGCGCAATGACGAAGTCTGTTTTTCAATCTGAGGTCATTTTAGGTAGGTTAAATTTTTAGGGTTTTTAGGCTGTCCATAAATCAGGATTCAATCCATTTGACTTCTGATTTGGACTAGGTCTTAGAGGTTGACTCCAATTGACCTAATTAGCACTTATGATTAGATTTAAGACTAAGATTAGTCCTAACTAACCAGTGTAACAACTTGGGTTGTTACAATAGAAGAGGAAGAATGGAGTAGTTTCCGTACTGCCACGGGGGCTGAAGTGATCTGGCTGTCGGGGGGGGGGGGGGACCAGCGAGCGATAGGCCGAGGTGAGGGAGATGATCCACAGTGCTGGGACTTACGCCTGCCGTCTGATGGTTCAATCGTTGGCTATAAATAGTTCTGATGGATTACTTAAACGGATGAGTGATAGCCGTCGGATGCGCTCGATTGATTTGATGCCTATAATTAGATCACGACACTGGCTAAATCACGCCATTGGATGCAGTGCGCCAAGATGCGTGCTAACGCATCCATTAGCGCGGATTGAAGCACCGCTGTCGGGACCCCGCAGTGGATCTGCCACGGTCTTGACAGTAAATTCTGTATATAAAAAAAAGAAATATATATATATATATAATTTAATTAATAAAAATTCATTTAATTAACTTAGTTATATTAAATTTTTAAATTCATTTTAAGACTAAATGAGCTCCAATATTTCCCAAAACTTTGCTAATTGAGGTATGGGGAATTCAAATATGAACTAAGATTTTAATTTGGAGATCAATATAATTTAGGTATTTTTCGGGATCCAAAAATAGGCAAAAATATCAAAATTCTCAATTAAGCTCCAATTGATTTCAAACTTCTAGGGTTAGGTTCAAATGACCCATTGAGTCTAATAAAATTAAAATTAGAACTTAGTTTAGCTAAGTTAATCAAAATTTGGCTAGGGTAACAACTAGGGTTGTTACATATAGAGAGGAGAGGAAGTAGCCAGTACCATGAGTCTCTTCTCCAACATGCAAGAGGATTCTTATACTGCAGCTTCCTAAGGGCTTCACCTAGGGATCTCCTTCTCATAGCTTGCACAAGCCTCCAATTGAATATGCTTGCATAAGCCTCCAACTGAATATGCTAACACTTAGGTCTTCTCCCACCTTCTTTGCTTAGGTACCCAGCTAAATTTTGGACCTAGAAATGTCCAAAATGCCCTCCAATTTGCTTAGTACAAAACTAGACTAAAACATATTTCTATCAGGCAATATGGCACATTGTAGTGCCAGACTCTAGAGTGGGGACCCGCTGTAGCGCATGGTAGCGCCCGCGTCTCAGGTTAGCACTCGTTGCCGTGCGCGATAGTGCTTAGTTCTGCTGCAGCGTACTGTAGCACCAATTTCCACTGCGGTGCGCAGCAGCCCCTGCTTCTTTATTTGCCAACTGCTGAGGCGTGCGATAGCGCCTCTATCTCAGGTTGGCATCACTAGAGCGCATTGCGGTGCACCTATAACAACCCATATTGTTACTTAGGTCAATTATGACTAATCCAAGTCCTAATTATGATTTTAGTACCCCAATTAAGTCATTAGGAACTCACAACTAAGACCTAGTCTAAATTAGAAATCAAATAGATCAAATCCTAATTTTTTAGAATTTCTAAGAATCCTAGAAATTGACCTATTTATTTTGACCTTAAATCAAAAATTTGACTTTGCCATTGCACTCATCACCCCCAAATTAGCTAGGGGTGATATTTTGAAAGCATTTGTAAGTCATTAGATTTTCGTCAAATATTTTTATATTATTTAAATACCCCAAAAATTAAAGGATAATTAAATACTCGTGCGCAGTTCCATTCCTCACCCCTTAATTAACTAGGGGTGATTTATTGGAAATTTTAGAAATATGTTTAATTAATTAATTTTAATTAATAAAATGTTTGAAAAATAATTTAAATATTAAAATTAATTAAAGTACTTAACGGCCTCCGTAAAATTTCCTAGCATGCCATCTCCTTCTTCTCATGCCGTCAGTGTGCCGTTTAGCCAATCACCGTTCATTCTAAGCTGTTCGATCTGATTTCAGCGCTAGATCAGACGACTCAGAAGCCGTCATCTTAATTGCTCAGCGCGTGTCATGCCAAGCTCTCCCTCGCCTCTTCCTGCTCATGCGTGGATCCCTCGCTCGACGCAGATGGCAGCCGCCGCTCAAGAGCTCATCAAAGTCCATTAAATCTTCATTTCCTCATTGATATCGAGCCTTTTTTCATTCGGATGGTGTTGATCGTTCGCCTCCCTCCTTCCTAGGTCAAACCTCAAGTTCTAATCAGGTACTATTCTTCTTCCCTAACTTTTTTTTGTTTAATTATTGTCCACCTGAGATTTGATAACGAGTTCAAATTGGGTTTCCTGTGTGAACCCTAAGTGCACTCGATTGAATACGGGAAGACGAAGCATATTCCAGGACGGGTTGAGCTCCGACCCGCATGTGTGTATTTGGGCTGCGTGCGGTGTTGGTGGGGCCTGCCCATAATATTAATTACACGGGTCATTCAGCCTGTAGTTTTAGCCGTGGTGGGTCCCGCTGAATCATCAGCTACGGGACCCACACCTTTCCAGCCACTGAAATCAGGATTACGGTGGGGCTGGGCCACCACAACACCGCAACACCTAAGTTATTTCTGAAATTCACTTGTTGCTCTAAATCACCTAAGAATCGCACAGAAGCTCACCAGAGCCCCATTAGCATGTCCATGATGTACTAAATGGTCTCCATAACACAATAATCTCCTACTTGAAGACCCTTAGAAAATCTTCTCCACTTCCGACTTTGATTCTTCATTATCTTCTTCCATTCTTATCAAGAACGTGGTGTGGCTCACCCTCGCTCTCTCTTCACATGCCAAGGTCAACTAAATCTGCACATAGCTTTAGCTTCTCCACTATTATATATTTAGTAAACTTATCAGTTGGATTCTTAGAAGTGTGGATCATCTCCAATCCAAGCTGTCATTCTTCCAACATTGCCTGGACGAAATGGTAATGGAGTTAAATGTACTTTGTCCTGGCATGAAATGTTGCATTATTTGTTAGATGAATAGCACTCATACTATCACTGTAGAGCTTCACATCCTCCTACTCCTTGCCCAATTCTACCATGAAACTCCTCAACCAGATCATCATGTTACTTGCCTCTGTAATGGAAACATATTCCACCTCTGTGGTAGATAGCAATATGATGTTTTGTAGCCTAGAGATATAGCTCACCATTTGTAACAACCCAAGTTGTTACTTTAGTCAATTATGACTAATCTCAGTCTTAATCTTGATCCAAAATGTTAATCAAGTCGTTAGGAGTCAAACTCTAAGACTTAGTCCAAATCAGGAGCCAAATGGATCAAATCCTGATTTTTGGAAAAATTCAGAAACCCTAAAATTTGACCTATCTAAAATGACCTCAGATCGAAAAATGGACTTCGCCATTGAGCTCATTGCCCCCAAATTAGCTAGGGCTGGTGTTTTCATGTCAATCAGAAGTCATCAAAATTTTGACGAATATTTTAATAATATTTAAATACCCTGAAAAATGGGAAATTAAAATACTCATGGAATAAAAAATCTTACCTCGCTATTGCTTTCATTACCCCTCATTTAGCTAGGGGTGAGTATTTGGAAATTTTTGGGGAACTAATTAGTTCGACAACCTCTTCACCTCGAGGCCTCCATCCCTGTCACCTTAACTCCTCCCCGGGTTCGATCGCAACATTTTGCACACGTTGGAATTATCTGCAACAGATCGATCAAAGCCCTAGAACGCCTGAAGCTCTCGCAAACCATTGATCAAGGTACCCCCCAATCTCCCTCGTCCTTCATTTGATATTAGTGATTGTCATTTGCTTGCCTATTCCCTACCCTTGATTGATGATCAAACGGCTTGATCGAGTTGGATTGAGACCGATCGATCCAATTTTGGATTTGATCTATAGCCCTTTCCATTAAACCCACGATCGTCAGTGAGCTCAGACCTAGCTCTGGGCTTTTCAGGTAACTCCGGCCACCTCCGGGGTCAGGTCAAGTGCCGGCGGGTAGGTCTCGTCGAGACCTACCCTCGGGTAGCCTGCGGACGGAGGCGAAGCGTCCGGGCTGGGTCGGGTCGACTCGGGCCCGCCCAAGGTTCGCATGCACTGCTCGCGTGCGGTTTAATGCCCACGGCGTGCGGCCCGCCGCTGATGCGCCGTGGGACCCATCTGCAGCGTAGCGGCCAGTGCCATTGCGCCGCGTGTTCTGTTGGCCCGCCGTTCGATCCGCGCCCAATCGCGAGCTGCCACATGGCTTGGTGGGGCCCGCCACTGTGACGGCTTTGCCATTTCCAAGTATAATTCACTAAATGAAAGGTACTATAAGGTAGAGTGCGAAAGCGAATATAATAAACATACATTCATTACAATATAAGGAACTAAACATCCAACTCAGAATAAGTAAAGTAGCAAGATAAGTAAAGTTAACCCTGTATGATTACAACAATAATTTTAATAGTTAAGCAGAAAATAGAAATATAATCCACTCATCCTCACTGTGCAGGAAAGAAAAGCTAAGGTTCTTTAACAGCTTGGACCTCCTCCTGAATCCTATCTTCAGAAGGCTCCATAACCTTGAAAAGCTCAGAGTCTACTATTATCAATTTCACAATGATAGGGCCCCAGCCAACAAAAGAAAAAACTAATTAGACAAAATGTCTAAGCACATTTTAGGCTGCAAATTTTATTATGTTAATTTAGATATCACCATACACTTTCAATTTAAAATAAGCAGTAAAGGAGCAGAATGCATATGAAAGAAAAAGGCAGTTATAAACTATAAGTCTATAACTTAAAAAAATAGGAAGTAAGCACATACCTTCAAGTATAGCTGCAATAAGATTAGTTATGAAATAAAGACTAAGTACTAATATAACTGAAAGATAACTCAACCTAAACATGCTTATGATCAATACAAGTATATACTAATTGACATAAAGTAAAATGAAAATGTGAAACATTTAAATAATTGAAAAGCAAGACTAACATCCTATAATGATATAAGTAATGAACAAGACTAACAATCTATAAGTAAATGAAGTTAGTAATGCATTAAAACATTATAGTAAAGTAAACTGAAACATAAAGTATAAGCTGATAAACTGTACTGGCCAAACTTGCCATTTGAAAGGAACATATAAGAACTCACTTACTGCCATATCAGAACTGGGCCAACAGCCACATAAGAAGCATAAGATAAGATAAGTGGAACTGAGAGATAGAAACACTAAGTAGAAGTGCACCTAAAACTAGTACTGCCATATCGGAACCGGGCCAACAGCCACATAAGAAGTATAAGATGAGATAAGTGGAACTGAGAGGTAGACTAATTTAGATTGCACTCTACATAACTGAAAACACAATAAAATACAAATGTTATTTATGCAAATTCAAGGATGACATGAAATACTCATCAAATATCCTATGTTCAATATATGTGAACAAGGTATAAGGCTCAAATTCAATATAAGCATAGCATCAATTTTCAAAGTGAGCAAGAGACTCAACAGGACACAGGTGATATCCATTATTGTCAAATTTATTCATTCTATCTACTCCAGGTTACACAAGTTCAAGATCTCCAATTCCTACTATCGAGTGCAACTCAAATTCATGACCTTACAGATTGAAAATAATTAGGACTAGTTAGGTACTAATTAAAATAAATCAATATTAACTACAAGTATAAATAAATCAATCATCTTAGTTTGTTTATTTAAGCAACCCAAACCATCTTGATTAGCCAAATAAAGATGAAAAGATTAAGAATTAAACTCCAAATATTGGGGCTTAATTACTTAATCCAAAAGGTGATCCTAAAGAATTAAATTTTTAATACCCAAACTCATATATTAAGATTTAGGGAAAATCCTATTAAGTAAAGTCATACTTAATATGATAGATCTCTAATCTTAAATCTAAAGTTAAAAGATTGAATAATCATAAATAAATTATAAAAATCTATAAACTATCAAAACCAAGGCTTCACCTAATGAGTAACTCAATTTACTCTATAGATGAAATCTAACCTAAGAACTAATCCTAATTCCTAAGGAAATAAGCTCTTACATACTAAGATGAACTCTAAGACATACAACCTAACTAATGCTATAAGACAGATTAAGGAAAAAAGATAAGAAGCTTAAGGAAGGGGGTATGATGTGAGATTTATCTCACATCATACAACTCAAAGACACTTGGAATTTTCCTAAAAAAGGAAAATGATGATTTTGCTTAAAAACATAAATTATGATTTAAATTAATGAAAATTTTTTCTAAAATTCTCTAATTACTGAGTTTGACAATTATGACATGAAATTAGGGCATAAGAATAATTAACCCTAAATTTGGGCAAAATGACCATTTTGCCCCTGCTTAAAGGCCTAAAATTCAAGTTTATAAATTAGGGCTCTAATATGGAATTTATTGAAGTAGAATGATTACTTACTGTCTAATATAAGTTTAGACAGTAAGTACAT
Organism: Gastrodia elata; assembly: GCA_016760335.1. NCBI lineage: Eukaryota > Viridiplantae > Streptophyta > Magnoliopsida > Asparagales > Orchidaceae > Gastrodia > Gastrodia elata. The sequence continues at coordinate 62,425,623 of CM028670.1, read as the reverse complement.
CTATTTTGGATAAATATTAAGCCTAAAAAGGTCAAATTAAGAAAGTTTGACTTATGAGGCAGTTTGGTAATTTGACCTAATGAATCTAAATTTTTTTGTCAGTTTATTGAAGATTTCTGTCTAAGGTTTCCATAGAACCAAAAATCACTAAATTTTGATAAGTATTGGCTAAGTTATAGTGAATACAAGAATTATGGCTAATTAAGGAAATTAGTGTTTTCCTAAAATGGGTCAAAAACATAATATTTCCAAATTAAACCTAAATTTAATAAACTTAGTGGCTATAGCTTCCCTATAACCTACTAATTACTTTAATTGGGAATAGACCCATTTTGGACCTCATTTGGTTAAGTCATGGCTTAATTAGGGTTTAGGTAATTAGAGAGTGATTAGTAAAATTAATTACAGAATCACTAAACCAATCTCATAATTAGGTTCTACTCTATTCTATGAGTAATCAAAAACTAAAATTAATCAATTTGGATTATTAATTATACTAACATTCACTAATTAAGTCTTAAGGTGATTAGGGTTGAATCAGAGATCTAACCATTAGATCCTAATAAATTTTGTAGTTTACTATTAAAAAGGGCTTCTTGATTAAAATGGTATATTAGAAGACCTAATTTGGAGCTCAATTGACTAAGTTATGGTCAATTGAAGTTCTAGGGTTAATTAGGATAATTAGGGATATATCCTAAAAGTGATTAGTCTAAATATGTTTCAAACAACAAAGTTAACACTATTGGATTAATCCTTAGGCTCTACTGATTACTTTGAGACCCATATTGGATATGTTTGGATAAACACACAAAAAGTTAAGACCTAATGAAGTTTTGTAGCATTTAAGGTTAATTTAGAGATCCTAAATGCAACTATAAAAAATATACCTCCAAATGAAAATTTGACAGCACCAAAATGTTCCTCATATTTTTCTCATTTCAATGATATATAATTTTGCTATAATTGATTTAATAAATTTTATTTTATGATTGATTGAATATTTACATTTAATTAATTTAATTGTTTTAATAATTATTAAACCCATTATTAAATCCTTAATCATACAACTGATTGAAAAGGCGTGCGGGTCCCGTGCCTTTAAAAGTGGGACTCGTGGAAGACGCTGCTCCACCGGGCCAAGAATCTGCACTCGGTTCAAATAAAACCTGAGAAATAGCCCGATCTCTTCTTCCCTCTCAACCTGCGGATGGAAGACTTAGGGCATCTCCCTAATTCGATGAACACCTCCAGAGACGAAGAGTAAAGTTAACGCAAGCCTATGCTCCACCTTTCCTGAGAAGCTAAGGAATTTGATAAACTCCGGCCTCTAATGCTTGAACCTGCGATGCCATAAATCACATTGACAAGCTCCTAAAAGATCGATACCTGTGAATATGATTCGATCACTTGATCAAATCAAACCTAATCAATTTCGATTACTTGAGGCATACTTTTATTTCTATGAGATATCATATATGAAATTAATCGAATGGACATATGTTGAATTGAAATGGAATACTCGATTTGTAAAGCAGAGCCTGAAACATTCAATTCCTCAAATTAATTTTACGAAAATTTATTCGGGATGTTGAATGTTATTTATGCAATATTTAGTGATAAATAAACCATTGAAGAATTTGAATTTAGGAAATGGGGATACTAAGTTGATTATAATTTAATCTAACAGAGCTTAAATTTTCATGAATCAATGATTAAATCTAAGCATAATGCATTTAAGAGATTGGCACGGAAGTACCTGGTCGAGCACCGGCTGAAGAGAAGGCGGGAGATGCTAAAAAAAATGAATTTCAAAGGAAGCTCCAGATGTTCTCTGAAATCAGACCCCTGTTCGAGATAGCTTTGACACCTTTATGGATTGATGGGAAGAGGAAAAAGGGTCTATAAAGGGCACTGAGGCGGTAAGGTGACGATGGAAGACACGCGCCTGGCGCCATTCGCTGCGTATGAGGCCGAACGACACGTGGCTGCACGATCAGTCCGACGAAGAAGACGACATCCTCATCGTCCGATTAAAAGAATCGGACGGCTCATGAAGAACTGTGAGATTAAGCGGCGTGAGGAGCTTAGGGATGACACTGTTTAAATACATTTAATAAATTATTAATTAACTAATTTTTTTATTAATTAGAATTAATTGATTTAGCGCATCCCAAAAATTTTCCAATATATCACCCCTAGCTAGTTGAGAGGTGAGGAACGCAATGGCACAATCAGATTTTTGTTTTGACAAGTATTTAATTATTTGAATTTTTGGGGTATTTAAATAATATTAAAATATTCGACGAAAATCTAACGACTTCCAAATGCCTCCAAAAGTTCACCCATAGCTAAATTGGGGGTGATGAACGCAATGGCAAAGTCAGATTTTTTATTTGGGGTCAAATTAAATAGGTCAATTTCTAGAGTTTCTGAAAATTTTCAAAAATTAGGATTGATTCATTTGACTCCTAATTTAGACTAGATCTTAGAGGTGAGTTTCTTATGACTTAATTAAGATACTAGAACCATAATTAGAACTTAGATTAGTTATAAATAACCTAAGTAACAACTTGGGTTTTTACAACCTCTACCCCCACTTAAGAACGATGTCGTCCTCGACATCACTCAAGTGAGAAAATAAGATAAAATGAAAATGACAATTTTGAAATGAAAAGGGGATACGAAAGTACCTTGTTTAAAAAGACTTGGGTATTTTTGTCGCATATCCACTTCTTTCTCCCAAGTGGCTTCATTATGCGAACGGTTCTTCCATTGAACTTTGATCATTGAAATAGAACGATTCCTTTACTTCTTTTGATCATGATCTAAAGTTTTAACTGGTTCTTCAGCATAAGTAGGATTGGGTTGAATCTCTACTACTGGAAGTTGAATTAGATGGGAAGAATCTCGAAGAAATTTTCTTAGTGACGATATGTGGAGTACATTATGAACAACAACAAAGTCTTCTAGCAGTTTTAGCTTATAAGATGCTGATCCAACCTTTTTTATGATCTTGAAAGGTCCCACATATCTTGGACTGAGTTTTCTTGAAACTCCAAAATGATAAATTCCCTTTATTGGGCTGACCTTTAAATATACCCAATCTTCTTCTTGAAACTCAAGAGGATGATGATGGGAAGATATTGAAATTGAGTTTTCTGAAATTAGACTTTAAACAGAAAAGTTCATTTTTTGTCCTCATTTGACCGACAAAATTACCGAATTGCCCTTATAAATTGAAATAGCTATAACTTAGCCATTGGAGCTCAATGCTAGTGTTCTTAGACTTTATGGAATCCTTGAATAGTAACCAACAATAAATTGCATAAAAATTTAGATTCTATTAAGTGTAAATTACAGGATTGCCCCTTATGTCAAAAACCTTAGTTTGGGCCTATAGGATCCGTTTCTTACCCAAATTGAGCGTACTTATTATTGATCTTCATGTTAGACAATAAGAAATAAATTGGAAATAAGATATTCCAATTTGGAACCTTAATTCAAAAGTAGTTTTTTGGGACTTTTAAGTAGGGGCAAAATGGTCATTTTGCTCAAAATTTAGGTTAAGCATCTTTAACTCTTAATTTAGCTTCTAAATCAGTAAAACCAATGCTAGAACCCTAATAAAATCACTTAAGTAACCAAAATCAGTAATTCAATCAACTTAGGAAAATTCTCTAAATTTTTTCTATGCCTTTTCCTTCGGATTTGACACTTCACATTAGCGTCCCTCTTAAAATTAGGACTAGATCATAAGTTAGATTTTATTTATTGGATAAAATGGGTTATTCAATGAATGAATCATTAGACTTATTAGTTTCTAGATTTTGTAGTTTAATTGTGATTAGTTTATCTTTCAACCGTAGATTCGGGATAGGATAATCATCTTATTAAGTTTTATTTGCTTAATAGGATTTGCCTTAATCATTAATTCACTTTAGATTTAAACCTAGATCTTAAGTCTTACATTTTTGGATTATGTGATTAAGTCCAAGCTCGTGGCATTTAATTCAAAATCAATAGTTTAGTAGATCTTGATTAGATCTTAATTAGAACATCTAAATTCATCAAGCTAGGATGTTGAGATTTATTTCTTAACTTGTAGTCATACTTGATTGAATTAGATTAGAACCTAATCAGTTCTAATCCCTTTTAACTTATAAGAACATACTTCTAAGTTATACATGATAGTAAGAATTAGAGATCCTGAACTTGTGTAACTTAGAATAGTTAAAATAGTTTAATTAGATAACAAATAATATCACCATATTTGGTAGAGTCCCTTGCTTACTTAGTTTTGTGCTACACATTCCTTGAACTTTGTGCTTAATTTTCTTGGACATGTCATATAAGAAAATATTATTGCATGAAAATGAAAACTTAGAATATTAGGAAAACATTGCATTTGGGTTCAGTCTATGGTCTCTTATGGTGCACATCACTCCAATGGACAGGGGTAAGAAGAAATAAATATGCTTAACATTACTCATTGAGGAGTGTTTGTTAAGCTTGGAACATGCTTAGTCTTGCAGACGTGCTTGACTCCTCAGTTGTTTCTGGATGTGTCCACAGAAATAAAAGTAAAATAACTAAAAAATATTTATATAGTATTATCTGCCTCTTCAGTCTTGCTTTACTATTTTATTATGTCTGCACTAGCCCAGAAAGGCTATGGGAATATACTGGGCCAGATTGGCCAATTCTTTTTGATATGATAATTATACATTTTTTTCAGTTTCAGCTTACTGTTTACTATGTTGATGATGCATGTTATTTCAATTAGCTACATTTCCTATTTTTCTTGCTTACTTATATACTTATATAGGATACTAGACTTTATTGCTTACTATATATACCATTTTAAGATTCCTGATTTGAATCAGCATACGTCATATATTTATCAGCATGTTTAGGTTTAGACTTTTCTTTCAGTACTTTTACTTATTGTATTACATATGTATGCCCTATCTTGTTTAGTTTACTTAAGGTGTGCTTTTACCTCAATTTTTGCTTAGTTATAAATAATGCATTTATAAGTTATCCTGTCTTCCTTTTTATGCTTACTTGCTCCCATGCTAGATAAATGTTTCATTTTGTTTAGAGTAAAATGGTGATATTAATAAATGCTTAATAAATTACTTGCCAAAAGTGTACTTAGACATTTTATCTAATAAGATTTTTCTTTTATTGGCTGGGGCCCTGGCATTGTGAAACCGACAATGTCAGATCTTGAGTAGTTTGAGGATCCTGTGCCTGAGGAGGAGCTTTACTTAGAGGAGTGCGGTAGCTTGGATCAGAGGATATTTAGTTCCCTTTTTATTTCTTGTGAGGATGAGAGTTATTTTTATTTCATTTCATAACTTTAATTAAAATATTATAATAATGCAAGTACTGTGACTGTATTTACTTTTTTTACACTTTATTATTTGCTGAGCTATATATTATTGTCTCTTACTTATTATATAGTGAATGGATGTAACATTTATTTCATTTTACTTTTGCACTCTGTATGTATGATAGACTTAGTGACTGATCCTTTTGTTCATCGCATGCACATCCTTCCCTTATTAGTGGATTGTGGATACCTAATCCAATGATAAGTAAGGGATTTTCCAGGGGTGACACACCACCCCTCGGGTCTAATCCTGCTAATCAGAGGGTGGGGCGCCACACCATTACACTTCCTAATATATATACATAACTTGTAGTGCTTCTCCTACTATCCGCATCTCCTGTAATATTTAAATTTACATAACCTTATAAAATAATGACAGATCTTCCAAAGCAAAAAGCTTTGCTTGTTGTACCTTTCTGGTATCTTAGGATCCACTTGATCTCATCCCAATGGTACTTTACTAGGTTTCCCATGGATGTGCTAACCACTCCCAACTATTGAAGCATAAGAATTCTTCAACATATGCTCCTTCTCTTCTTCAGACTTTGGCATCTGCTCCTTTGATAAGCTAAAGTGACTTGCTAAGGGAGTGCTCACTGCTTTGCTTCACTCATGTTGAATATTTTCAGTACCTTTTGAACATATTCTTCCTGCGATAGCTTCAGAATTCGTGCACCTTTTTCACTATTAATTCTCATTCCAAGAATCTGCTTGGCCATCCCCATATCTTTCATGTCAAACTTCTTTGACATAAGCTATTTTAGCATCCTTATCTCCTCCATGTTCAATCTTGGGAATAATATATCATTCACATATAATAATAGAATGATATAGGAGGACTTACACTATTTTATGTAACAACAATGTTCTGTTTGGCATCTCTTGTACCATAATTCTGACATGAACCTATCAAATCTTTTGTACCATTGCCTTAACGCTTGCTTTAAGCCATAGAGGTTTTTCTTGAGGTTGCACACTCGCTCAATTTTTCCTTTCTCTTGAGCCTTATACCCTTAAGGTTGTTACATTTAAAGCTCCTCCTCTAGTTCTCCATGAAGAAATTCAATTTTAACATCCACTTGCTCTAGATGCAAATCCTCAATTTTAATAATATTCAGCACAACCCTAATGGTTATCATCTTCACAACTAGGGCAAAGATCTCACTATAGTCGACCCCATGCATTTATTGGAAACCATTTACTACAAGTCTTGCCTTGTAGCGCTTGCTCCATTCGGCTCTTCCTTTACCCGATAAACCCACATATTCTGAATAGCCTTCTTCCTAGCGGGTAAGGGTGCTAACTCCCATGTCCCATTTAATATGAGTGATTCCATTTCATCATTTATGGCAGCCTCCCACATGATTGAATCTTCAACTTGAAGTGCCTCTTCCAAGTTTTATGGTTCACCTCCATCCATTAGTAACAAATAGAACAAATAAGGAGAGTACCTCTGTGGTAATTTTATGACTCTTGTGGATCTTCTAAATATGGGTATTTGTGGTTCAACATTGACACCCTATTGAGCTTCTTATTGTATTCCAACATCTGGCTCAATGCTACCATCAATCTCTATTAGCCGGGGATCACCATCTAAAGTGTCATTGGAATCAGTCTTGACTCCAATACAGTCTTATACATTTCACTTTCATTAAAAGTGACATCCCTACTTCCGATGATCTTCTACTTTTGATTGTCCCAAAACCTATAACAAACTCGCTTGCGCCATATCTAATAAATGTGCACTTGATCACCTTTGCGTCAATCTTGATCCTAGATTCTGCATCAATGTGAACATAGGATGAGCAACCAAATACCTTGAGGTGGTTTAGTTTCACCTTCTTTTTGCTCCAAGCTTCCTCTGGAATCCCTTTATTCAAGGATACATAAGGTCCTCGATTGATTAAATATATAGCCATATTAATGGCTTTAGCCCATAATTGCTTTAGGAGACCCTCATGCAATCTCATGCTTCTAACTCTTCCTGTGATTGTTCTATTTATCCATTATGCAACACCATTTTTGTGTGGTGTTCTAGGGACTATGAACACCCTCTTAATTCCTCTCAAAGCACTAAACTCCTTGAACTCCCTATCACAATACTCACCACCATTATCAGACCTTAAGCACTTAAGCTTTAATCATGTCTTGTTCTTCACCAAAGCTAACCACTTTCCAAATAAATCAAACACTTCAGATTTATATTTTATAAAGTAAATCCATACCTTCCTTATATGATCATCAATAACGGTGACGAAGTATGTAGCTGTGGCACCCCAGCTCCACCGCGGTCCTGTTAACTCTTAAGTAAACATGATTACGGTGAAGTAGTCACAAAATGACAAGTTCCTCACTTATAATTAGATTAGACATTCATTCTAATCTAATATAATTAACAAAATTGTCATTTATGAGAGAACTTCACTAAATGATAAATACAAGAAATGTAAACAGAGTGCGAAAGAAAAATATAATATTCATTCCATCACAATATAGTAAAAAGAAATATACAACTCAGAATAAGTGCAGTAAAAGGAAATACAAAGTAAACCTATATTATTATAACATATTTAAATAAAAAGTTGAAATGATATAAGCACTCGTCGTCACAAGAAATAGAAGTAAAAGAACTAGGAATCTTCAACAACTCGATCCTCCTCCTGAATTCGGTCTTCAGAAGGCTCCACAACTTTAAATAGCTCAGAATATATCATTATCGATTTCATAATGATAGGGCCACAGCCAACAAAAGAAAAATCTTATTAGATAAAATGTCTAAGTACATTTTAGGTTGCATATTCAATTTATTTTAAGATATCACCATTAAAGCTTAACATCTAAACAAGTAAGTATATGAGCAGAACGCATATGAAAAAAAAAAGCAATTATAAAGAATAAGTTTATAGCTTAAACTTAAGAGGAAGTAAGCATGTACCTCCAATTATAGTTATAACAAGATTAAGTATACATTAAAGATTAAATACTAATAACTGAAAGGAAAACTAGTCTTAAATATGTTTATGATCAATATAAACTTATGCTAATTAACATAAAGTAAAATAACATAATAATATATTTAAATAATTGAAAATAAGACTAACATCCTATATATATATATTTATGTATGTAAATATATATATATATATATATATATATATATATATATATATATAAATAGTGAGTAAGACTAGCATCCTATAAGAAAATAAAGCTAGTAAATACAGTAAGATAGTAAATAAGAAAATGCTTAAATGCAGAAAAGTAAACTGAAAGTAGCAAATGCAAAACTAAAAATTGTCATGAATACATAAGCCATTCAAACTGAAAGTATATATCAACCTCACTTAGCCTGCTAGACTAAGGCATAAGCTCTAAACTGAATATGCACAATCTCACTTAGCCTGCTAGGCAAAGGCAAAAACACTAAGTAACATTAAGTAGAAGTGCACCTATAGCTAGTACTGCCATATCAGAACCTAACTAATAAAGTCATACGGGAAAAAAGTCTATTTCTCGCCACCCTAGGCAGCCATCGCTCAACCAGGCATGGATAGACTTATCGAACACTAGCAGCCGCTGGGCAGGCATATTAATTAGGTCACAACCTACTGAACTGAAAACTAAAAAACTAAAAGCATTGATAAAAATGCAAATGTTATTTATGTGAATTCAAAGTTGACACAAGATACTCATTAAATTTCCAGTGTCCACAACATATGTCCATGATATAAAGCTCAATTACAAGGTAAGAAACGCATCAAATATCAAAGTGAGCAAGAGACTCTACTAGGTCACAGGTGATATCCATTATTGTCTAATTTATTTATTCTATTTACTCTAAGTTACACAAGTTCAGGATCTCCAATTCCTACTATTGAGTGTAACTCATACTTACAACCTTATAAGTTAAAAATAATTAGTACTGATCAGGTTCAAATATGATTAAATCACTGTCGACTATAAGTTTAATAAATAAATAAATCAACCTATTTTGATGATTTAAGCAACCCAAACCCATATTAATTTAAGCCAAATTAAGATGGAAGGATTAAGAATTAAGCTCCAAATATTGGGACTTAATCGCTTAATCTAAAGGTGCTCCTAAATGACTAAGGTTTAAAAATCTAATCTAACAAATTAAGGTTAAGGTAAGTGAAGTCAAACTCAATAGGATAGATCTCTAATCTTAAATCTAAGGTTGTAAGATTAAATAATCATAAACAAACTATGAAAATCTATAAACTACTAAAACCAAAGCCTCACTTATTGAGTAACCCAATTTACCAAATAGATGAACTCTAACATAAGATATATTCCTAATTTTTTAGGAAAGAGCTTTTAAATACTAAGATTAAAACTTAGACACAAAAATTAACTAATGTTATTAGATAGATTGAGAATAGATTAGGAAGGTTTAAAGAATTTATCTCATATCATACAGCTAATATCCTACTTAAGGGTCTAAGAAGCTATAATTTGATTTAGGGTTCTAAATTAGAAATTTTTAGTGGCAATTGAGTACTTAATATCTAATATGAAGATAGACAGTAAGTACATCAAATTTGGATTGTTATTAAGCCTTATGAAGTCAATTTAAGAAAATTGACTCATAAGGGTAAAATGGTAATTTATTATATTAGAATCTAAATTTTTTGTTAGTTTATTAATACTTACTATCTAAGGGTTCCATAGAATCTAAAATTACTAAATTCTGATATGTATTGGCTAAGTTATATCCAAAACAAGTTAAGAGTTTGAATATGTAAATTAGGGTTCATAAATGAGATAAAAAACCTAACTTTTCTATTTGAAGTCCAAATTTAGCAAACTCAGTGGCTATAGTTTCCCTATAATAAACTATATACTTTAACTAGGAGTAGACCCAATTTGGACCTCATTTGGTCAAGTTATGACCTAATTAGGGTTAATAGTGATTAGTGAAATTAATCACAGAATCATAAAACCAATCACACCACAAGGTTCTACTCTACTCTATGAGCTATCAAAAACTTGAATTACTCAATTTAGATAACTAATTGTGCTAATATTCAATAATCAAGATTTGGGGTGATTAGGGTTGATTAAGGAATTTAGCCATCAAATCCTAATTATTTTTGCAATTTATTGATTATTAGGTCTTCTTGATTAAAATGGTATATTATAAGACATAATTTGGAGTTCAATTGTCTAAGTTATGGTCAATTGAAGATTTTAAAGAATTGGAGTAATTTAGTGAGGGGTCCTAAAAGTGATTAAGCTAAACATACTCCAAACAGAGAAATTAACCCTACTAAAATAGTCCTAAGAGTTTTTTGATTAATTTAAGACCCATATTAACTATATTTGGATGAGTGTGTGTAAAGATATGACTAATTGAAGTTTTGTGGCATTTAGGGCAAATTATGAGGGTTCTAAATGTCACAATACTAAATACATGTCCAATTGGAAATTTGACAGTACCATAATAATCCTCTAATTTTACTGATAAAAAAAACATATATATTCAATATATTTGGAGTTCAGGATTTAAAGTTATTAGTGTTTGAAATTTTATAATTAAACTAATTTGCTTAATTATTCATTTAATCCAGTTTATATAAATATTTATACATTCAGCCATTAAATGACAGCGGTGGGCCCTAGGACAAAATCATACAACACCGAAGATGTGAGCCCCTCATACGGTGACATTATTGGAAATGCGGGCTCGGGAGTTCAGGATGCGGGTCGGGCTTGGCCCGACCTGATCAACAAGGTACATCGCCTTCATTAGGGTGACGAGAATGGGGGAGCTAAGGCTTCTTTTCGAGCGGCGCACAGAACTCCATGGCATACGATTCACTCAATAAATGGATGCTCATTACAAGATCTGTCAACCAAAGCTCAACAATTTCAATTATATGCACATGATTGATTTGCAAAGTGACCCTAATATGCTCGGCCACAGAATACACCTGATTGATGATAGGTGAGGCACCAGGCATAATTAAGCTATATGAGACTTAAATACCAATCCATACATTCAATTAAATTACTGGAATGAAATGGCTTAAAAACTATAGAGAGAATATGATGCAAGAAGGTTTATTAATTTTTTTTTTTCAAAAAGTGCTGGTTATAGTCAAACTGACAGCAATCGAATTCGTAGATAATAATTACATGCAAAGAACTAATTGAATGGAACTTTGACAAGATGATAGTGAAGTAAACTAGATAAGAGAGTGTGGTAATGGAGCACCTCGATTCATTTTCGTCAAGGGTTTCGATGCGACCAGGATAGATCGACTAACGCGACCAGCTTCCATTTCGAGGGCATAGAACGGCGGTGCCTTCGAGGGCATAGAACGGCGGTGCGTGACTGGCAGCAGAAGAGTGTGACGCACGTCTGTGCTTGACACACGCAGGGCTTGGGTTTTGCACGAGGAAGAGATAGGCTTGGGCCGTTCGATCGGGACGACCCGATCAGACGGCCAGAATTTTGCCGTTAAGGATAAACGGACCCGGCCCATTTGAGCAAACGACTGACAAACGGCTAACGGCGTCGTAAGAATGGAATTATTAAATTTGTTATTAAATAATTAATTTCAATTCTCATTTATTAATTATTTAGATAATTAATTCCCTTTAAAATTTTTCAATAAATTGCCCCTAGCTAATTGAGGGGAGAGGAATGCAACAGAGAAGTTGGATTTTAGCTTCGATGAGTATTTATTTTTTTCATTTTTTGAGGTATTTAAAATATATAAAAATATTCGCCGAACATCCAACGACTTCCAAATGCCTCCAAAACATCACCCTTAGCTAATTTGGGGGTATTGAGCGCAATGGTGAAGTCATATAAATAGATTTGGCTGAATTCCTGCTAGAGAATATGGAGACAAGATGATGAGTTTCAGGAGAATATTAAGCTAATCTCATTTGGGAATTAGCAGAAGGTGGAAGAAATTTACAGGCACATGAAGTCCTGTATCAACTAAATTGAAATCATGGCACCTCACCATGAATTCAGAAATGCATTCCTCAGTAGATTGCATTCCTTTAGGAGTTGAAGATTCGATTGGCGATTACTTCTCATAACTATCATGAATTTAAGAATCAATTTATAATATAGAACTACCCAAAGGAACTAAGATTTAAAGGTATTTTAAGGTTCAAGGATTCTATATTTAGAATCCAGACTCAAACTTTAGAATTTTAAGGAAACTAACCAAACTAAGTGATAACCATCACTTAATATGGATAGCAATAAAGTAAGTAGAAGCTAATATTCATCCAAACTGAATACAACTTTTATAGTTTGAAGGTTAACTCTAAATTCATAACTTATGGCTTATGACTATAAGATAATATTATTACTTAGCAGGTGATGTCACATACTAAGTATAAGATATGCTAAGGATTAAAGGTCTTACAGGTTTTAACACTTAAGTGATATTCACCACTTAAGAAAGTTTAGGTAAAATGTTTAAGCCACTATAAGACTTCACAAAGATTAAAGGATAGCAATAATTCTAATTCAATGAATTGGAATCCAACGATTTGGCATCAAAGAACCATCATTCTTTGACTACTTAATTTATTAGAGTCTAGGATTATAAGCTAGCTAAAGGACCATTATTAGACTAAGTCTAATAATGAAGCCAGAGGGTTGGTTGCTAAGCTCTACCCAAAAGTTAAGATTAGGATGAATTAATTATATGAATTAGTCCACACAAAGTTTAAGCTACCAAAGACACATTCATCTCTTACTAAGAGGTTCTACTAAGGCAAAAAGGATCAATATCCATTTAGGATACATAGCCTCAAGGTTAAGGAAAAACTTAAGACATTAAGTCACACATTATGACTTAACACCAATGATTTAGGGATTACAAGAGGCTACTAACACAAGTCATAAGCTATGACTTGGTTATGGCAGGGAACACACTTATCCATATGGGTAAGTACTAGGAAGCTTAAATAGGGACTAATGCTACAACCATAAGTCATATCCTATGACTTATGCCAAAAATTATAGAACTAGATGTTAACATCTTAGTCACAAGATGTGACTTAGATCACAAAGGATCTATAGGTTAAACTTAACCTAGCTTAAAGGAGAGCTCATTCAAAGGGAATTAGATGCTTGGAATCTAGGGATAAGCTAGGCTAATATTTTAAGTCACAATTGTGACTTATTCAACTAATAGGTTTAATAATCTAAGTCAATCCAACCTAAGGAATGAAAAGTTATTCACCCAAATTGGGTAAGTCACTTCTTAGAAGAAGAACTATTCTATAAGTCACAAAAGTATGACTTTGCCAAAAGAATCTAAGGCTTGATTAAATTAAGCTAAGAAACAAGACAATCATCTAATCAAGGATATGACATCTCAAGTACAAGATTATGCTTATATATAAGATTCAAATTTAAAGAATAATCACAGTTAAATCATTACAAATTAAAACTGCATGTAATAATAAGACTTTAAGGTTGAAAGCATTGATGGAATTTAATATGTGTACCCGAGACAATATTGTTATTAATTTATTTTGTTCCCACAAAATCTTGTACTTGAGGTTTAGGAGCAGCTACTTGCTCCTTGTTAGCTGGATACTCTTCTGAAGGCGGTGCTGATGTTAGAATCATCCTTAATTCTGTACTTTTAAATGAGGTGTCACGGAACGCTTTGATCTGATGAGATTGATTAATTAAAACTCCATCCACCATCTTTTTAGCAAAGCACTACTGATATCCGTGGCCCCGACCAGAATGATAACACTCTCCATAAGGGTGAGGTCTAGTTCACCCTTGAATTGGTTTTGTTGATGTGCTAGCTTCCTTTTGATAAGCTTTTTTGATCATTTTTGATTGACTTAAGCTGAGTCTTAGTATCTATGGGGGATAAGTTTCCATTAAAACTTAGAAGTCTCAATCTTAAGAAGCTACTAAATAACTCATTAGTAGAATGATGAAAGGTATAAATGATATGAGGAGTAGAAGATATAGAAGAGGTACCAGTATTTGTAGTAATAAGAGCAGATACTAGTTTCTGGATGGTCACTGCTTGTTGGATTTGGTTTTCTAACATAGCAGTTACCATATTTCTGAGTGAAGTGACTTCATTGGCGTTGCTATTTGAAGAATCATCGATGTTGAGGGGAAAAGTTGTAGGATTCATTTTGAAAATAATACAGTTAATTTTAGTCTTAAGGAAGAGCTACAATAGTTCTTGGATGCTAATTATTCAAAAGATAATTTATTGCAACAGAAAAGATACTAAGTATAACATAACATCTTGAATTTATAAAGATTCCATCATATGTATCTAGAAACTAGACAGAGACTAAAGTTAATGTATATAACACCACAATGTTTTCTTCTACAATTCTCAGCGAGTTCCTAAGAAGTAGTATTCCATCATATTTTCACTTCATCTTGTAGATGAGAAGCTGCTAGTTCAAGAAGGATGTGATCGGGATACTTAAGTATATCTAAAATATGTTATATGCGCTTTAGGACACTATTTAGTCAAATGAGAAAGATCTAGTCCTACTGAAGAGGTTCGTTTAGCACACAAATTTTAAATTTTCTATATCTTTGTTCTATTTGATAGTTGAATTCCTAATATTGACTCAAATCTCTTAGTATACAGGTCAAGGTTTAACATTTCAGTTTCTCTAATCCTAGAGATCTTATAAACATTCCTCTAAGTTATTAAACTATCACTTTTTAATTTAGTCTTTACTAACTTTTACTAGTTATGGAAGGATTTTCCATTTCATGCCTCTCATTCTGAGTATTTGATTATGATAATATGGATATTATTTCAAGTATTCATTTAGTGACTATATATCAGAAGAACATCCATTAGGTATGGAGGAATGCAAATTTCAATTTGACACATTATTGAATTCTCTGATACCAACTATGGCACCCTAGCTCTATCGTGGTCCTATTAACTCTTAAGTTAACATGATTACGATAAAGTACTCACCAAATAACAAGTTCCTCACTTATAATTAGATTAAACATTCATTCTAATCCAATATAATTAAGAAAATTGCCATTTACGAGAGAACTTCACTAAATGATAAATACAAGAAATGTAAATAGAGTGCGGAAGCAAAATATAATATCCAAACCATCACAATACAGTAAAAAGAAATATACAACTCAGAATAAGTGCAATAAAAGAAAATACAAAGTAAACCTGCATTATTATAACTTATTTAAAGATAAAAGCTAAAATAAAATAAACACTCATCCTCATAAGAAACAAAAGTAAAAGAACTAGGAATCTTCAACAGCTCGATCCTCCTCCTGAATCTGGTCTTTAGAAGGCTACAACTTTAAATTGGTCAGAATCTATTATTATTGGTTTCATAATGATAAGGCCCCAGCTAACAAAAAAAAAATGTTATTAGACAAAATATGTTAGTACATTTTAGGCTGCATATTATTCAATTTATTTAAGATATCACCATTAAAGCTTAACATCTAAACAAGCAAGTATAGGAGCAGAACACATATGAAAAGAAAAGGCAATTATAAACAATAAGTTTATAACTTAAACTTAAGAGGAAGTAAGCACATATCTCTAATTATAGCTGCAACAAGGTTAAGTATACATTAAAGATTAAATACTAATAAGTGAAAGAAATATTCATCCTAAACATGCTTATGATCAATATAAAATTATGCTACTTAATATAAAGTAAAAGAACATGATAATATATTTAAATAACTAAAAATAAGACTAGCATCATATATATATATATAAACAATTAGTAACACTGGCATCATATAAGTAAATAATGTTAGTAAATGCAGTAACATAGTAAATAAGAAAGTACTAAAATGCAGAAAAGTAAACTGAAAGCAACAAATACAAAATTAAAAAATTGTCATGGCTATATAAGCCATTTAAACTGAAAGTATACATCAACCTCACTTAGCCTGTTGGGCTAAGGCAAAAGCTCTAAATTGAATATGCATGCCTGCTGGGCTAAGGCAAAAAGACTGAGTAACATTGAGTAGAAGTGCACCTATAGCTAGTACTACCATATCAGAACCTGACTAATAAAGTTATATAGGCGAAAAGTTTATTTCTTGCAACCCTAGGCTGCAATCGCTCAACCAGGCATGGATAGACTTACCTGGGAGTAGACCCAATTTGGACCTCATTTGGTCAAGTTATGTGGTGGCCACCCCCTAATCATCCGGATTAAGAGGTGGTCGTCAACGGGAAAACCTTCACTTAACATTTAGATTAAGGAATAGTCCTTCTTAATCAAATGCCAAGGGAAGATATGCCCTAAAGAGAAGAGCAAAGGAGAGCCAATCACTGAATGAGCAAAGGAGAGACCTTTAAGCTTAAGTAGTAAAGGTAAATTAAAGTCACTCCATTCTCACAAAGTAAAAGAAAGAACTAAGAGTCTTCTCCTGCACGCTCCTCCTCCTGAACCAGATCTCCAGGAGGTTCCACAAATTTGAAAAGCTCAGAATCTACCATTATCCATTTCATAATGATAGAGCCCCTGCCAACAAAAGAAAAATCTAGTTAGACAAAATGTCTAAGTACATTTTAGGCTGTAAATTGTCAATTTAAATGATATCACAACATCTAAGCAAAGTAAGAGTAGTAAAGCATCAAAGAAAGGTGACAAAGTTATAATTAACATAATTATAACTCATATAAGGTATGAGGTAAGCACATACCTCAACTCAAGCTACATAAAAGGGTTAAGTAATATATAATGAAATCTACTAAGCACAAGTAAATTCCTAAGTAATATGATCAACTTAAGAAATGCTGGTTACAATATAAAATGAAAGTACTGAACTGAAAGTAAAGTTTTAATATCCTAATATGCCATAAAGTAAAAGTGAACTGCTGAAAAGTACAACATACATGTAAAGCTGTAAGTACTAAGGAACTGCTGTATGTAAGTATGCTGAACTGTAAAGTAAAAGATATGCCAAAATTGTAAAGTAATAGTAAAGTAAATGTAAAGTAAGGGTATAAAGTAAAGTGTGGAGATACTCCTACTTAGTCCTACCAAAAAGTAAGGTCCATCTAATCATCTAGGAAAGAGTCCCAAATTAAAGTTAATTCCATCTGAAAGGTATCTAAGAGAAACATCCCATATCCTATAGTTAATTCCATCTGAAAAGTACCTGTTGAGCATCTAGGAAAGTAATCCCAGATTAAAGTATGCCGCACCAGGAAAGCGTCCTAGGCAAAAGTATCACACACTAGGAAAGTGGTCCAAGGTAAAAGTATCATGCACTAGGAAAGTAGTCCTAGGCAAAAGTAACACGCACTAGGAAAGTGTCATAGGCAAAAGCTGCCTCAAAAGTAAAGTTATACTAGAAGGCAAACTAAATAAGACATAACTCACATAGTTTAATAAAGTTACTTTTATTAAATTTTCTCCTTAAGTTATGAAAATACCATATGAATGTATTCAAACTTTAACATAGAATACTCATCAATTATTCCATGTTCAATATAATATGTCCAAATGTATAATGAAGTTCAAAATAAGGAAAGCATAGCATATAATTTTAAATGAATAAAATAGAACTAAACAATTTTGTGATATCACTTTGTTTTCTAATTAAGTCATTCTTTCTAATTTGAACTTATACAAGTTTAGGATCTCCAATATCCAGCTATCGAATATAAATTCAAAATATCGATCATACAAGTTAAAAGAAGTTAGAACTAATCAAGTCCTAATATATATAAATCACATGATGCTTAATTAAGCTTAAATAACAAATCAAACATCATAATTGATGATTTTACGAATCCCAAACCAATCTTGATTAATATAAATCAAAATTGGGGGTTAAGATGTTAAAATCCATGTATTGGATTTTAACTTCCTAATCTATTAGGTTCTAATCATAATGGTATAAAGTTAAACTCAAATCTCACAAACTATAATTAAGGCTATCTTATTAAGTAAAATCAAACTTAATAAGATGGATCTCTAATCTTAAATATAAAGTTTTAATACAAAATAATTATAAATAAAGGATGGAATTTTAGAAAATTATAAAACCAAGGTTTCATCTATTAAGTACCCATTTACTTAATAGATGAATTCTAACCAATTTCTAAGCTAGATCCTAAGAAATAAGATCCTAAAGATTTGAAAGAAAGTCCTAAGAGAATAATTCTTATGGTTAATAATTAGGATTTAGTGTAATTAGTGAGTGATTAGTGAAACTAATCACAAAATCACTAAACTAATAACACATCTAAGTTATATTATACTTTATGAGTAATTAGAAACCAAAATTACTCAATTTGGATTATTAATTATGCTAATCCTCACTAATTAAGATTTAGGGTGATTAGTGGGTGATTAGCAAAATTAATCAAAAAATTATAAAATTAATTTCACCACTATATTTTACACTATACTATGAGCTATCAGTAATTTGAAATTCTAATTTTGAATAATTAATGAGCTTAATTTTTACTAATCCATTTTTAGAGTAATTAGGCAAATTAAGAAATATAATTACAGAAACTAAATTTTTCTTACCGATTAGTATTCTACATATTTTCCTGATCAAAATGATATATTGGATTATATGATTTGAAGTTAAATTGACTAAGTTATAAATTAATCAAATTTTAGGATTAAGGGTTTAATTAATTTAAATAATAATTAATGAAATTAATCTTCAAACAGAAAAACTAATTGCATAATATGAATCCTTGTATTTTTTTGATCAAATTGGTTTATTAGATCACTATGTTTGGAATTATAATTACAAAGTTATGAAGTTTTGAAAATTTTAAATAGATTGAATAAGTAAAAATTTAATAATAGAAGAAAAAATTTAATTTCTTCAATAACTTTTGCAGCAACTCAAATATAAAAGAAAAAACTGAAACTTTATGATCAAGTTTCTCCCTACACAGATCTTCTCATGAGGTGTACCATATATCAATGAAAAGCTCTTATCAAGACCTTTCTATTAATGCTAAATACGCCTCCTAATTTTGTAGATAAATTAATAAATTACAAGACCTAATTCGGGCTTAAAGAAAATAAAAGGGGTACCTTTAGGGTTCATTTTGAAGCTTAAATGAGGAAGATGAAGTTGCTACTCCGCTCTAGGATAGATCCAAATGATGCCAATGAAGTTTAGGATCCAAAAGAGATTAAAATCAGGAGTATTTTGGGGCTTAAACGATGGCTTTTCCACCTCACACAGCCATTGCCGCGCGTCAAGCTCGGCTGAAATTTTTTTTAATAATTAATTATTAATTAATTATTAAATATATTTTAATTATTCAAAATTAAATAATTAAATAAGCTCTGAAAAATCTAAAAAATTCACCCCTAGTAAATTTGTGGGTGAGAAATGCAACGACAAAGTTGGATTTCAATTTTTGACGAGAATTTATTTTTCTTATTTTCTTAATTATTTAAATATATTAAAATATTCGTCGAAATTTTGACGACTTTGAAAAATTCCCAAAATTTCACCCTTAGCTAATTTGAGGGTGAGGAATGCAACGATGAAATTGAATTTTTTATCAGAGGTCAATTTAATTATCTCATTTTCTGGGGTATTTAAATATATAAAATATATGAAAATATTCGACGAAAATCCAATGACTTCCAAATGCCTCCAAAACATCACCCCTAGCTAATTTGGGGGTGATGAATGCAATGATGAAGTCAGATTTTTGATTTAAGATCAAAATAAATAGGTTAATTTCTAGGATTTTTAGAAATTCCCAAAATTAGGATTTGATCCATTTGATTCCTGATTTGAACTGAATCTTAGAGATGAGCTTCTAATAGCTTTAATTAAGGCACTAGAATCATACTTAGGACTTCGATTAGTCATAATTGATCTAAGTAACAATATGGATTGTTACAAGTTATGACTTTATCAATATTATGGGTGATCAGTGAGTGATTAGTAAAATTAATCACCAAATTATAAAACTAACCATACCACAAAATTCTACGCTACTCTATGAGTTATCAAAAACTTGAATCACTTAATTTGGATCACTAATTATGCTAATATTTACTAATCAACTTTTGGCGTGATTAGGGCTAATTAAGAAATCTAATCACTCAATTCTAAATATTTTTGCAGTTTATTACTTATTAGGTTTTCTTGATCAAAATGACATATTGGAAGACCTAATTTAGAGCTTAATGACCAAGTTATGGTCAATTGAAGCTATAAGGTTTAAAGGTGTAATTAAGGTTGGGTCCTAAAAGTGATTAGGCTAAATACACACCCAATAGAAAAATTAACACTACTAAAATATTCTTGGGAGTCTCTTAATTAAGATGAGACTCATATTGGATATGTTTGGGTGAGTGTAAGCAAAGTTATGATAGTTTGAAGATTTGAGATTTATGGCATTATTTAGGGGTTCTAAATGGTACTTGTGAAATATACCTCCAACTAAAAAATTAATAGTGCCAAAATATTCCCCTAATTTTACTGATCAAAATGACATATAGTCTTAGTATGTTTGGACTTATGGATTATAAATTACAAGGGGTTAAAGTTCTGGAATTATTTGATTTAATTAATTTAGATTATATTTGTAAATTAATTAAATGCTAAATAAATATATTAATCAAAGTAGCAGCTCCATTAGTAGAATCGACGGAGACAGCTTAGCAGGAGGGGCACACCACGATCCGACAGACAGAAGTGCGGGCCCCACAAGTCTCGCAGGCAATCCCGTCGGCACGCGGGGGTTGGGCTCGGGTCGACATGTCTTGACCCTGGACTATCCATCTCTTCCACAGGCTAACTAGGGCAGGCCCGATGATGTCAAAATTGACGCCGATAAGTACCGACCCGCCCACCATTGGGATGGTCATGATGAGGCTGATCGAACAACGGTGGTAACTCCACTTGAGATGCACGGGTTCAAAAGCTAACTCTAACCCTAGGCGAAACACGACGGACGAAGCTCCCTTCGCCGCATATACATGTATAAGTTCAATCGAATTAATTTGATCGGACTCGCACGAATCAGAGCTAAACCGTCAATCATTTGATCGGTAATGGAAAATTAACAAATGAGACAATAGATCTAAATTTGCTTAATTTAATCAATAGGTTAGAGGAGTACCTGCCGATGATTAAGAAGTTAGGGTTTTGACAGAATGCAGCTAGCAGGATGACTAACTTCAATTGAGTTCCCAAACGGTGGAACCAAAGTCTAGAGATCGCTAAAGCTCTTAATGGAGGCAATTGAGCGGCAGGGAGACCATCAGCGAGCGTACATGCCGCAGGCTCACTTGGCTGCCACGTGCATAGCACTCAGGGAAGACGGGTACGGACCGTTCGATTAATCGATTGTACAATCTGATTTTGCCATTTGATTGAACGACAATGGTTAATAGCGTGAATGGAAGCAGACGACGGCCACTGTTGACTGATAATTGCTGTCAAGCATTATATCAAAATATTATTATTTAAATATTTTAATTCAATTTTATTACTAAAATTTAATCAATTAGAGGCATCCAAAAACTTCTAATAAATCACCCTTAACAATTGAGAGGTGAGAAACTCAACGATAAAGTTAGATTTTTGTTTCGATGAGTATTTAATTTTCTCATTTTTGGGGTATTTAAAATATATTAAAATATTCGCAAAAAATCCGACGACTTCCAAATGCTTTCAAAATATCACCCCTAACTAATTTTGGGGTGACGAGCGCAATGACAAAGTCAGATATTTGATTTGAGGTCAATTTAATTAGGTCAAATTCCAAGATTTCTGGAAGTTCTTAAAATCAGGATTCAATCTATTTGACTCCTGATTTGAACTAGGTCATCGTGATGAACTCCTAACGACTTAATTAAAGTATTAGACTCAAAATTAGGACTTGGTTTAGTCCCAATCGACCTAAGCAACAACTTGGGTTGTTACGAAATACTAGAACTTAACAAGTAATTCAAAATTAGAAAGGTCACCTACAAAGGTTGAATGAAATAATCGATTGACCTAATTCACACATTTACATTCCTACAACCAATCTTGATATGATTTATCAAGATTGGAAGTTAAAATATTAAACTCCATCACATGGTTTAAGTCCGTCAACCTAGGATTCTAAGAATTTAAAGTCTAAGTTGTTCAATGTTAAATGATATTAAGTTTAAGCTAAAGAGGTTCCATTGAGTTCAGTTATACTCAATTTAAGTATCATGGAAGAAATTACTGGGCACACTATATTCTACATGATTAACCTTATTCCCTTAAAAGTTATAATATTTTAAGGGTGAAAAGGTAACTTCAAGGGATAAGAGTCAAAGTGGAGTCTTCTATGCTATAACACGACTATTGTTTAAGGAGTAAGTCAACTCCTCAAACATCCTAATTGAGCATCTATCAATCTTAAAATAAATAAATAATGATTGCCTAAATGCAAGAATAATTAACATAATTACTCACTAACTCTAGGTTTTAATTCATGCTTGCATATTTAAACTTTTCAAATAAGATGATGATACTACTTAGTAATAATTCACTAAGTAGTAATTATTATCCTACTTTAGTAAAGAGTTCATATGTCATAATACAATGGTTTTCAAATAATAATCAATATTTAATGATACTATGATCTATGTAAGTGATGTACACACTATACATAGAGCTCAATGAAATTGCATAATTAAATAAATACATAATTCAGTAAAATTTTAAGTACGTAACGTACCTTTAAAGCCATTTGAACCTGAAACTCGATGATTGATTGGAAAGGGATGACAATCACATCACCTAAAATAATTGGGTAGAATGCCACTAGCAATAAATACATTGACAAGTTGCTAGCTTAATAACAATTCAGACCATGCGATGACTATCACTAATGATTGGAGGGTTCATTAAGTACTTAAGCATTTCAAGTATTCAAACTTGGTTTCATCACTTATCCTAATTAAAGTTTTAGATATATATATGATAAGATAGCTATCATCCAATATAATTACATGCTTAAAAGGTGAAAATTTTGATAGATAGGTTGAACTTTAATTTTAACATTGTATGTGTCAATATTATATTTAAATAATAACATTATATTGAACACAATGATGATATATAGATGATGAGGATAAATTTGTTATACATTATGAGATAAGAAAACTACATATTACTATATATGCTCTTCATTTTATAAGAAAAATCATACGAATGAAAATCAAATAATTCAGTGCATAGTTTACAAGCATTTGCATTACAATTAATATGCCAAATAAAAATATTAAGTGGAGTGCTGAATTTAAAAGCGTTTGCGATAGCATTCTATCATTAGAAACATAAAGTTGATACTAAAATGAATAATTGCCGCAATGCTTGAATTCTATTAATATTAGTTAGGATTCTTGGATCATAGATTAAATAAGGTGTAATAATTTTCTTTTAGTAAATACAAAGCAATTAAAAACAGCTCAATTTTTATAAAAAAAAAAAAAGGACAGAGAGAAGAGATGATCACAATAACTCACAATCAGTCCGATTATTCACATTAATGCAAATGTATATATTTTGAAACTAAAGCAAGGTACAATTTGTTATGCAAATCAAAATTATAAAAATAATCGACTTAGTGCTCAACAATAAACTATATGAAATATTATATTAACCACAAATCAATAAATATAGTAAAATAGATGAATAAGAAATCGGATCCATCCAAATATTGCCTCACCAACAAACACTATTTTTTTTGCAAATTATAAACGTCATATTAAGTTCTCCATATATGTGAGAGCCCAGAATCATGACTAATGCACAAGCATATGCTGCATAATCAAGATATATGTATAAGACTATGGAAGCTACATGTGAAATTGACAAAAGTAGATAGAGTCTTGGAGTTCAATTTCATAAGGAGAGCCAAAACATGCCATTACTAAATACAGTACACTTGTGTTGGTATAAATTATACGAGAGTTGAGTTGGCATTAGGATTTTCTTGGACTGAGAAGACTAATATAAGTAAATTCAAGATTTGCAGAGTTAACAACCATTTCATGTGAGATTTATCAAACTTAATCTAAAGAATCAAGATTGATTTTGGATAGAGGTACCTTAGAGGCACTGAGGGAAGATCGACTGAAGAGGGACGTAGGCTTGGGAGGAGCATTAGATCCCCACAGATTGGATCTTAACTGGGGAAATGACAGGTCGCCGGACTGGATCCGCCGATCGAACCAATCAACGACTCCAATAAGAGTAGGCAACGAGGGATGAGGGGATTAGCACTGAGAAGAACAAGGCCTTACACCAAATGGAGGAAAATGAGGCAAGTAGCTCACATACCGAATGAATGGAGATGGGAAGCACAACCATGAAGGGTTCACGACTCCATTCTTGCGCCGAAAAAGGAAGGTCGTGCGAGGAAGAGAAAAAATGATGTATGCCGACTCTTGCGCCTAAAGGAACCATTGAATGGAGGTTTTGGCTGGATAGAACAATTAGGGTATGGCTTTTAGGGTATTTATTTAACTGGTGCCAAGCTATTTTGATCATTGTATTAAGATCAAGTGGCTATGGATCGGTTAAATCTTCCAAGCTTCGCTCAGTCTTTGTTTGATCTCCAAAAATTACAAACATTGCACATAAACGAGCATCTCAACGAGATGAATGCACACATCCAAAAATAATTGAATTTAGATGAGTATTTTATTTTTATAATAATTTTTAACTGAAAATTTTCAAAAATTCGCTACAATTAATTCGGAGCTCAAAAATTTGCGAAACTTAAAATATAACATCCTCAAATGATGCTTAACTTAAATACCCACAAATTTCTAAATTCTACTTATAGTTTATCTATTATTAATTCCGGAAGTTTAAACTTTCCGAATTTGCTTAGGATGATCCGGGATCCCAATTGTACTCAAATTTTCACAAGAAGATCCTCTCAATATGCTTTAATTGAGGTTATTTTTTATTTAATTTTTTTTTATTTAACTTAAATCATAATCTTAATTTTCAACTTAATTTGATCAAGTTTAGGTTAAATAGACTGGGTAACAATCTTGTGTTATTATTGAAACCTTCTTTAGTTTACCTAGCACGATTTCTTCATAGAAATCCAAGTCTACAAATTTCAGTCATTGAAGCTTCCCCTTTGACTATAGGGATTTCAACCCCCTCTCGCTCACATGGCCAAGCCTCTGGTGCCATAGATCCGCGTATATCTCTTTTGCAGCTACAATAGTTTCAGATACTTTATTGATCAGATAATGTGTACCTTCCATATTACCCCGTGCAATAATGAGTTCACCCTTGGTGACCTTCCACGAGTATTCTGTGAAACAAGTGATGTAGCCTTCTTTGGCTAGCTGGCTCATAAAAATTAGATTTCTTCTTGGACATGGCACATGTCTAACATCCTTGAGCTTCCAAACAGCACCACTTGGTAACTTAACATCCACATCACCTCTGCTAATGATGTCGCACGCCTTATTATCTCCAAGATATACTTTTCCCAAGTCACCCTTGCTGTAACTTTTGAAGGCACTCATAGACAGAGTCGCATGAAAGGATGCATCCGAGTTCACCACCCAGGACTCTGTATTGACAAGTGAGAGGATAAAAGTATATTGATTCTCCTTAACTGAAACATTCACAGTGGTGTTCATAATTTTACCACCACCACTTGATTTCTTCAAGGTAAGTATAATAACTCTAGTGTCATTACCTATCAATTAGTGACCTAATTGACTATAATTTTCTTTTATTACTCTTATTATAGTATTAAGAGCCTCCATTTTAATTTTTGTGTGATTTGGAGATCATTTGACAATTTCCGGCATTTCCTAATTTTTTGATAATTCTGAGAATGCCTAATTTATTTAGACCTTAGAATTAAAATAGAAGTTTATCATTTGACTCACCACACCCAAATTAGCTAGGGGTGGTATTTTAGAAGTGTTTGGAAGTTGTCGAATTTTCTCCGAATATTTAATATTATTTAATTACTCAAAAAATTAAGATAATTAAATTGACCTTCGATCAAAAATTTGTTTGCATGTTTGAGTTCATCACCCCTCAATTAGATATGGGTGAATTTTTGGGATTTTTCAGAGTCCGTTTTATTATTTTATTTTGAGTAATAAATTAATATTAAATAATACAATATAACATATAAATAATTAAATTAAATAAATTTATCCAATGGCTATTTTATTATAACGCATGGATCTCGTACATGAGGCCAATGCTTGGGACAACAATTCGAATGAATCCTGGCCATCGTTCCTTTATTTGAATCCAATCAAACGACCCAATTTTGATCCTATCAAGCGATCTAGCCGTTGGATCATCAAATAGAACGAATGGCTGAGATGCCATCACTGTACGTCTCCCAGTCCTTCGGCCGATCGTGCGCCTACCGCAGCCAGTGGAGCATACGGTGGAGTCCAACGTTGCCTCTATTGTCGCTTAGTGTTTAGGACATCCATTTTTTTTCCTCCTGAAATTCTTCTCCTTCCCATCAAGCTGTGTGCTGTGGGTGCTATGAGGAGCTCGTCTTCAAGCAAACCTTGAGAAGGAGTGGCATACCTATTCTTCAAAGATTGTAAGGTACCATCCCCCATACCTTGATCCTTTTATTTATTGCAATATTTGTATGTCTATGCCTAGAGTAACTTATTTAGAGATTGATTATTGAGGTGTTAAAATCAAGTCGATCTCAAAGGAGCTCAAATTGATTTCCTTATCCAGTCAACCTAACCATCTTCCCCTTTAATTATGTACCTATTTTATAACTAGAGGTATAGGGATTTTGAGTCCATCGGCTAGACCTCTTTTCTGGCTTTTATTTGATAGGTAGCACATCTCGTGAAACCGCTAGACTGCGGATCTAGGGCAAACCCTAAATCGTTCCATCTCAATCCTGACAAGGAAGAAAGGCGCATAGTGCGCGGTTCAGCCAAACTGTGATACAGTGTGGTTCGCAAGAGCGATCCACGTGGAAACTGTGCTATCCCGTCCGGTCCACTCAGAGATTCGGCGCATGTACGTGTCGTCTCTAGGTTCGCTCCTGCCGTCATGCTGGGACCCACTATCGCTCATCTTCTGTGCTGATTATGCTCCAATTTTTTAGCCTCATTAATCAACACCGACGACAAACAATACTAATAAAAATACATTAATTCAAATAAATTGATTATAAATGCAAATCTTATATCTTATTTGTGTCATAACTTGAACATTATGAGTTCAAATTTAATGATTTAATAGTTCATCTAAATCACAAAAATATGCAGAATATTAATATGAAATCAAATTTAAGACTTGAACACTAATTTTCTTAATCAATTTTTAATCCAAATTAGGAGTCCTAGAAACTCAAATTTTCCAATATTGTCCGATTTTGACCTACTTAGTGTCATTCTTCTCCTTATACTATAAGGATTCCATTTTTATGTATATTATTTACATCAGACAATAATTGTTTATTTTGGGTTTTTGGCTCCTTAATTAGTGTTATTGCGATAATTTTGTAATTTCATAAATTCATGTTTTATGTGTTTGAACCTTAGGGTAGCTAACATATCACATTAAATTACTTCCTATGTCTATTTTAATTGCATGTTATGGGCTTAGTTCTCTTAAATTAATTGCTTGAATCATTAGCAAATTGCTTGATAAATCTTTAAACCTTAGGATAGAATTTATAGGATTGATTTACAACTTGATTTGTAGGTGATCCTCTAGAACTAGATATTATAACCATTAAGTGTGTTTAACCTTAATACTTGTGTGTGTAATTTATGATTCTCTTAGTCCTAGTCCTAAGTATTTAGGTTATAGCTTAGTTCACTTCACCTTAGTTCTTAAGTCCTCACTTAAGTCCTTAAAGGACTTGTAATAGGAGTCCTAAATTCATTAGAATAGTTTAGGAATCCAATTGATTTCCTTAACCTTCAACTTATAGAAAATATAAACTTTATAGTTTATAAATCCTTCTTTTTAATTCTTTTAAACCTTTCCTTTTATATTAACCTAGCTAGATTAGTAGTTGATTTTAAATAAGATCCTTCTAATTCAACCTAGTTAGATGAGTTTAGTGTATAGTGACAGACGGAAATACACGTCTGCGTTTGCATGCAAGTGTACGCGGTCTGAAGTAATAAGTGGAAAGCTTAGTTTTCGAGATTTATCAAACCTCGGGGAATGGTTGTTTTGATACTGAGTTGTATTTTCTTTCAATAATGTCTAGATGATAAGTTTGGTTGATTTTTGTTGGTTCCTAATTAGCAATACACAAGACATTGAGCAAATATATGATTTGATTAAAAAGGAGAGAGTTGAGATTTTGTTGTAATATATGCAAGGGTTGGTTATACAACTTCATTGTTTACATGTAGACATTCAATTTAATTGCTTTATTATATCAAGTGAACACCATTGGAATTGAAGTATCCTCCAATTATATTAGGTTCAAGTTTAGTGCATAAAGAGAACTCCTTTTGGGTTCTTCCTTAGCACATAAACTCTTATGAGATATGATTCGATTAGTTAGATTTTTGATTCCCTACATCTTGGTTACCAAAGATATCTTTTAATTATTATGATCTCACAAGCAAGATTTCATTTATCGTGCATCATGCACTTCACACACAGTTTAGCTAGATGGGAGGATGCATTGGGTCAATGGATTATGTCACATCATCCATTGAAGCTCCCAATGGCCTCTCATCCCTTCCACTTTGCTGAGCAGCAGAGCAAGGTTAATGGAGAACTTAGTTCTCAAGCATCAATCTTTTGAGAGAGCTACTAAGGGAGGGTGCAAGTGAGCTTTGAGAATTCTGTCACGTAATTCTTAGCTCTACTCGCATTACCTTCCTTGCTCATACCCAATTGATGAGAATTGGAATACAAGCTCTTTTAATTAAAATAAATAAGAGTTCAGTTCATCTAAACATTCATTCAATATTAAAATTAACAATATAACAAATAATTTTTCATTACAATCAAATAATATCATCATACACCAATTTTTTCCTTACATATTTCTACAACTACATCTCAATCCTCTCCAAGGGGTTTTTAGCCTTCCATTACTAAGCAAAAAAGAACATATATGCAAGGAAAAGTAAATATTGCCATCAGTTCATAGTAAGAAATTAATCAAGGGAGTTTAGGAGAAATACAATTAATCACCCGGAGGTTTTCTGGGGTTCTCTTTACTTTTCTTGCGCTGTCCTCTTGAAGCTCTACCCTTCGTTCTTTACTATCTTTTCTTCCTTCCTGTTCTTGGTCCTCTCTTCCCCTTGGAGAGTTCTCCTTCTTTCTATTCTTGCAACCTTTCTCTTGGTATTTGAGTAGCAAAGGTTAGAACCCTTTCAAGGTCTGAGATTGGCCCTTAAATAGGGATGCACTTAGCCTCAAGCCTTTAATGAGTGACCTTTCCTCTTCCTTGACTTAATTCCATTACTTTTTAATGTTTTCATCTGTTTAAACCTGTTGGGATTCAGCAGGGAATTAATTTATCAATTTTTAAGAGGCTGGGGGAGGCCAAAAGTCATATTTTTGTGGCCTCCCCCATGCTTCTTAATTATTATTTCTGGAAATTCTGGGCCATCCGTTGCGGCGCGCTGTGGCGACAGCGCTCTGCGGCAGCAGCATTTTATATACAGTTTTGCTGCAGTGCGCTGCGGCAACCGTGTTTTAAATTTTGTTTCACTGTGGTGCGCTGTAGCAGCAGAGCTCCAAACGCTTTTCCTACACATAAGTTAGTATATTTTTCGTTCAGTCGCTGCAGCGTACATTGTGGCCTGCTGCGGCGCGCTATAGCGAACAAGTTGTGGGATCACTGTTCAATTAGTTTAACGAAAATTTACTCATTGTAGCGCGCTACGACGTGCTATAATGGATAAATTTTGCAGGATCACTGTTCAATTAGATCAGATATAGTTTGATAAAATAAGAATTCACCCGCTGTGGCACGCTACGACGAAGAAAGTTGCATGACACTGTTCAATTACTTATTTATAAGGTTTTAATAAATTCACAAGAAATGACGCTGCGGCGTGCTGCAACGTGCCGTGGCGCGCAGCGGCGTGCAAGCTTGCGTATTATTGTTCAATTACACGTTTATATAGTTTTAATTTATCCTTTTTGATATGACATTGTGGCGGGCCGTGGCGCGCTGCAGCGGTCTTGATCCGGGTCTGCAGTTCTGCTTCCAGGTAAGGTCTTTTTAAGGGAACGCCATGGCGCGCTGTGGCGCGTTGTGGCGGTTTTTGTTCAGAATTTGGTAAATCAGCCTTTGTAGTCTATTTTCTTTATTTTCCTAAAAAACATCAATCTATACTCAAAGTGTAGGGAAATATATGGTGATATGAATGTTTAAACATTATATTTTTGTTACAAATTTTAGCTATATCACACCCCCATACTTAAATTTTTGCTCGTCCTCGAGTAAGCTCAATAATTGTGATTTTCTGAGTTTGTCTTTGTCTAAGTTTTCACTGCGTTAAGCTAATGTATCATGAATTTAGATGTAAAGCATACTCTAGTCAAGATTACTTCATGTCTCCAAGTTCTACTACCCTCGAATTGAGTTCATGTTCCTACACTTCTTTTGGTTTCAATTTAAAATGTCATGCTTAATGTTTTAATATGGGGAGGTGATCCTAAAATTCTAACCTTAATGATGCAATTGGTGAGTTTTTTAAGTGTTATGCCATGTGTACCCCTTCTTATGATTCATAAGGACAATTCAACATTTTAGGAGAGATATTTTTCTTCATCCTGAATGTTCACTTATTTAGCTTGGGAGAGATATTTTTCATCATCCCTTTATATATTAATTTTTCTTTTCTATTTTTAAAAATTCCTTTTTAAAGGGAGAGCCATTTTCTTCATCCCTTGATGTAGTCCTTGTGATCACGAAGTCCTACAGGAGCTTAGCACTTCAAATTATCACTCACCTCTTGCCATCTTGGTTTAATTTTTAGATTCCCCCCCCCCCACACTTAAACTTAAGCACATTTCATTTTAAGTCATGAAAACCAAGCTTAGTAGACTCATGAACTCAATAAGGGGTGTGTCACTTGAATTCATTTTCATCTTTATCTTTTACATGCTTGCATCTTAATTCTATATCATAATTTTTCTAACATTGAATCCAAAACTTGATCACATTCAAAAAATTCTCCTTCGAGTTCAATTTTAGCAAAAATGTAGGGTGTGCAAAATACAGAATTTATTTTATTGATTGAAATCAAAACTGCAACAAAAAAAAAAAGAAAAGTAAAACACAAAAATAGGGAACAACACAACCTTATTAATCCTCAATCCTCATCTTCCTCTCCCTCGTAGCGATATGAGTAATCCACCGGCCAATCATCTTCTGAAAATGGTGCTCCTGCAGGAGGGTGCGACAACCTTGACCCATCTGGTCCTCCACGCAAGCTCCACTCTTGGAACATTGTTCCGAGAGCTTCGTGGAATTCCATTTGGAATTCACGCTGCCGGGCCACTTCTCCCTTGATGAAGCGCATGTCACATGCCAAAGAGATGCCCAGATCTCGCTGATGCGTATACATGCGTGTCAGCATCCTATCGATTGATGTTTGGCCAGCTGATGTGGAAGCCTCGCCTTCTTCTCCCCTCCTCTTCTTAGCTAGCACCCCCTCTTGGGTGCGAGTGCTCAAGTTTGTCAATTCTAGAGGGGCACGAGGTGGTATTGCCACATCGATCAGGAGGAGTTTCACCCCTTGGGCTTCGCAGATACCTGAAATTAACGACCCAAAAGTAATAGCAGCACATGGCCTGGTCAAGGTGTTCTAGAGCTGCTCCTTTATAATGCTAGAGATAAGGATATCTCCTTCCCTTTGTAGTGCACAAAGGAGCAGCACCCGTGACTAGGTTACCTCACTAAGATGCCTAGATGTCATCACAAAACTGGAGACGAACACTTACCAAGCATTGCTCGAATCCATGAGGAGTGATCAAGGAATGTTGGCTAGGTTCCCTCTCCAACTAGAATCTGAGCGGGTAATCTCGCTTGCTATTTCTGCTGGGTCGTATTGTGAGCTCAGCAGGTCAAAATATATACAGCTCTCTACCTCACCCAGTATATAAGAACCTTCGATGGCCTTGAGCCCAAACTCCACAGCGTTTCCCCTCACAAAGATTTTTTCCCCCACTTCATTGATTTTGTTGGCGTACACTTCCTGCACTATAGAGAGGTATGTGGAGTTTGTGGGACTCACAAAATGGGTCCATACTCGGTTCAGATTTTGGTTCAGGTTTATGGGGTAAGGGAGCCCAAATCCACGCTTGGGAATCAGCTTTCTTTTGATAACTACTTAATTGAAGCATTGTTCTGCTTCAATCGAAGAAAACCATTTTTTGTTGAACACTCGACCAGATGTGGAGGTAGAAGCTCCCTTGCTAGCAACGGTTTTCTTTCCTGACAACATGATTCTCTAGATGATACCAAGGGTAGATTGAGAGAATGTGATTTTTAAGGACAATTGAAGGGTTCTAGAGCTAAAGAGTTCAAGTTTCTAATGAAGTGCACCTTTAGCCCACCCCTCTCGGCCCTTTTATAGAAGGTTGATAGAAAATCTAGAAGGGTTAGTTAAGTACACTTATGGCACACTAAGACTTGGTCAAAGATGGATTCAATGCATGCATAAGTGTGACTTGATTTCTGCTCAAAGAAGATGAAAAATTTCAGCTTTTCCTAGTACATTTGGTAGTTTGGGAGTTCCAAGGTGCGTTGTAGCATCATTGACTGCTTTGTGAATCCAAGGCAGTCAATTCTGCTTCAGCTAAGCTTTTTCCGCTGCAGCGCGCTGCGGTGCGTTATGGCGCTCTTGAAATAATCGTGCTAAGTGAGTCTGCTACAGCGCGCTGTGGCAACGAAATCCGCCGCGGCGTGCTGCAACAACGAAATTCACAGTAGCGCGCTGTAGCGGATAAATCCGCCGTGGCGCGCTACGGCGATTTTCAAGCATAAAATTTTCAGAAATTTGAGATCGACTTCCAGGGAAAATAATTTTGATTTGTTTAATGTCATTAGCCCGACACGTTCAAGGTCAATTTGGATTTTCATCCCTAGAAGGTTTTCTCGCCCAAATTCTTAAATGAGATGAGTGAGCACCAACTGAGGCTATGCTCAAACTCATCCGTTCGCTATTGGACTCATTTTCTACCTCACCTTCCCTGTTCACAATGGGGGTTCCTTTTTTCTTCTTTTTTCCACTCCAAGTTTTTCTCTTCTTCTTTTCCCCCTTTATGTCATTTCCTCCAAACAGGATATCCTGGTGATCAATAGAATCTACAACACTTTTTAGCTCATTCTCTCGTTCCGGCTCCTTATTTACTTTCTCCCATTTTTCCTTTATATATCTTTCCTTAAATAATTAAGGCATTAGATCAATCACTTCCTCTAGATCCTTAACTCTAACAGTCATGAGTCCCCTTTCAATATCTATGATAGCCCGGGAGCTAGCTAAGAATGGCCTCCTAAATATTACAGTGGAGTTTTCACTCCAGTTGTCCCATTCACAAACTACAAAATCTGTGGGGATCACAAAACTTCCCATTCTGACTGGGGCATCCTTAATAATTCCCAAAGGGGTTTGCGATGCAAGATTAGCACATTCCAAAATTATTAGTGTCTCCACCATCCCCCCTATTCCTAGTTTGGTGTAAATGTGCCATGGCATAACATTCACTGAAGCCCCTAGATCACACAAGGGATCTAAAAGGACTTCACCTTCGATTATGCATGGAATATTCAATCTATCGGGGTCACCTTTTTTGTTGCTGCAATCTCCCTTCTATCATTTAGCTTAGGAATCCTTATTGGCACATTCTTTTCATCATTATTATGATCGATGCAGTTTATCTTTTTAGTGTCTATATTTATAATGCTCACAGTTTCTCTATGATTTAATTCAGTTGAGCTAGGGAGCATACCTTGCTGTCTAGTAGACAGCTGTTTAAAAATTTGTCCTAATTGAACATCAATGTTTCTTAATGATACCTCGATTCCTTGAATGGAGGTTTCATGGCGATTCATTGTCAATTATGTTCTTTTTATAAATTGCATCATCCCAATTTTAAACGCCCAATAATTCTTCTAAACTGTTATCTTGTTTATTATTCTGATTTTGATTATACAAATTGTTTCCATTGTGCATTGGCCAATTTTGTTGTGGGGCATTGAGGTTTCCTTGAGTATTTCCCTCACTCTAAGAAAAGTTGGGATGATTTCTCCATCCCGGATTGTAAGAGTTAGAGTAGGGGTTATTGTGAGAGTTATTATTCATGTTGTTATTTCTCATAAAATTAACTTGTTCTGTTTATGAGGGGGCAAATGGATTATTTAAATTACAGTATTCACTATTGTGGCTTCCTCCATATAACTTGCAACTAGTATTATGAACAACACTAACATTCATTGTCTCAATTTTATTAGTTAGGATTTCTACTTCCCTTTACATGGAGGCCAATTGGCTAGATTCATTTAGATTATTCTTCACCTTTTTGGTAGAGCTTAGCTCCTCAGTCGGCCATTGGTATGCATTGTTAGCCATTTCCTCGAGGAGATCAAAGGCCTCCTTGAGGGTTGTACTACTTAATGATCCTCCTGCGGCTGCATTTATGAGGGTCCTTGTGGGTGCATTTAATCTATTATAAAAAGTTTGCACCTGTATCCACAAAGGAAACCCATGATGTAGGAAATTCCTTAAGCAGTCTTTAAAACGTTCCCAACCATCATGCAAGTTCTCACCATGATGCTGAGAGAAGTTTGAAATTTCATTTCTCAGCTTGACAGTCTTGGCAGGTGAAAAATACTTAACTAGGAATTTCCTTGCCAAGTTATCCCACGTCCTTATAGACTCATCAGGTAGAAAACTGAGCCAAACTTTAGCTCGATCCCTCAGTGAGAGTAGGAATAATCTCAAACTTAAGGCATCATTGGATACCCCATTGAATCGGAAGGTATCACATATTTCCAGAAAAGTTGAAATATGTGCATTCGGGTCATCCGATGCCATCCCACTAAATTGATTATTTTGGATCATGTTTAAAGTGGATAGTTTTATCTCAAAATTATTTGCTTGTATAGGAGGTCTAACAATAGCATTTTGAACTCCTTCTATCATAGGAAGTGCATATTCTCTAAGCAATCTTCTCCTAGCATTTACCATAGGTTCTGCTGGGTTCATATCTAAGTCTTCCATTTGTGCGTTTTGCTGGTTTAAAAATTTTTGCTCTCTCCTAGCTCTCAAATGTGTTCTATCGATTTCAGGATCGTAAAAGAATTCCATAAAATTTCTCCTACTCATGCAGTTAAGGTGTCACTATCTAGAATGAGTTTCAGCAATCAATATTCAGCACAACCACATCACAAAATTCAATATGATAGTATGCAATAAAATTCAGCACAAGTTCTTTTTAGAAAATATTTCTAATTTTTTTCAAGCAAGCAAATAAAGAAATTAATTACAGTTATGTAAAAATATGCACAAATTAATTAGTTCTAAATCATTAGTTACTAGAGAATTATACTTGTTACAAAACAAAAACCATTCCCCGGCAACGGTGCAAAAAACTTGACAGACGAAAATACACGTCTACGTTTGCATGCAAGTGTACGTGGTCTGAAGTAATAAGTAGAAAGTTTTGTTTCTGAGGTTTATTGAACCTCGGGGAACGGTTATTTTGATACCGAGTTGTATTTTCT
This sequence comes from Gastrodia elata, assembly GCA_016760335.1. NCBI lineage: Eukaryota > Viridiplantae > Streptophyta > Magnoliopsida > Asparagales > Orchidaceae > Gastrodia > Gastrodia elata. The sequence continues at coordinate 62,389,494 of CM028670.1, read as the reverse complement.
TTCACTAATGTTTAGATGATAAATTTGGTTGATTTTTGTTGGTTCCTAATTAGCAATACACAAGACATTGAGTAAAGATACGACTTGATTAAAAAGGAGAGAGTTGAGATTTCATTGTAATATATGCAAGGGTTGGTTATACAACTTCATTGTTTGAATGTAGACATTCAATTAAATTGCCTTTTTAAATCAAGTGAATACTATTGGAATTGAAGTATCCTCCAATTACATTGGGTTCAAGTTTAGTGCATAAAGAGAACTCCTTTTGGGTTCTTCCTTAGCACACAAGCTCTTATGAGATATGATTCGATTAGTTAGATTTTTGATTCCCTATGTCTAGGTTACCAAGGATATCTTTTAATTATGATGATCTCACAAGCAAGATTCCATTTACCGTGCGTCATGCACTTCACACACAGTTTAGCTAGATGGGAGGATGCATTGGGTCAATGGATTATGTCACATCATCCATTGAAGTTCACAATGGCCTCTCATCCCTTCCACTTTGCTGAGCAGCAGAGCAAGGTTAACGGAGAACTTAGTTCTCAAGCGTCAATCTTTTGGGAGAGCTACTAAGGGAGGGTGTAAGTGAGCTTTGAGAATTATATCACGTAATTCTCAGCTCTACTCGCACTACCCTTCCTTACTCTTACCCAATTGATTAGCATTGGAACATAAGCTCTTTTAATTAAAATAAATAAGAGTTCAGTTCATCTAAGCATTCATTCAATATTAAAATTAATAATACAATAAACAGTTTTTCATTACAATTAAACAATATCATCATACACCAATTTTTTCTTACATAATTCTACAACTACAAACAACTCTCTCCAAGGGGTTTTTAGCCTTCCATTACTAAGCAAGAAAGAACATACATGCAAAGAAAAGTGAACATCGCTATTAGTTCACGTTAAGAAATTAATCAAGGGAGTTTAGGAGAAATACAAGGAATCACCCAGAGGTTTTCTGGGGTTCTCTTTACTTTGATTACGATATCCTCTTGAAGCTCCACCATTCATTCTTTGCTATCTTTTCTTCCTTCTTGTTCTTGATCCTCTCTTTCCCTTGGAGAGTTCTCCTTCTTTCTCTTCCTGCAACCTTTCTCTTGGTATTTTGAGTAGCAAAGGTTGGAACCCTTTCAAGGTCTGAGATTGGCCCTAAAATAGGGATGCACTCAGCCTCAAGCCTTTAATATGTGACCTTTCCTCTTCCTTGACTTTATTCCAATCCCTTTTAATATTTTCATCTATTTAAACCTGTTGGGATTCAGCAAGGAATTAATTTATCAATTTTCAAGAGGCTGGGGGAGGCCAAAGGTCACATTTTTGTGGCCTTCCCTATGCTTCTTAATTGCTGTTTCTGAAAATTCTGGGTCGTCTGCTGTGGCGCGTTATGGCGTGCTGTGGCAACAGTGCACTACAATAGCAACATTTCATATACGGTTCTGCTGCGGTGCATTGTGGCAACCGCATTTCAAATCCTATTCCGCTGCAACGTGCTGTAGCAGCACTGCTTCAAACGCTTTTCTTGCACATAAGTTAGTATATTTTTTGTTCGGTCGCTGCATCATACGCTGCGGCGTGCTATAGCAGACAATTTGCAGGATCACTATTCAATTAGTTTAACTTTAGTTTCATAAAATAAAAATTTACCTGTTGTGGCACGCTGCGACTCACTATAACGGATAAATTTTGTAGGATCACTGTTCAATTAGTTCAACTATAGTTTTATAAAATGAAAATTTGCCTACTGTGGCGTGCTGCGGCGCGCTATAGCGGATAAATTTTGTAGGATCACTTTTCAATTAGATCAAATATAGTTTGATAAAATAAAAATTCACCCGCTGCGGTGGAGAAGGTTGCATGATACTGTTCAAGTACTTGCTTATAAGGTTTTCATAAATCCACAAGAAATGACGCTATGGCGCGTTGTAGCGTGCCGTGGCATGCTGCGGCATGCAAGCTTGCGTATTACTGTTCAATTACTTGTTTATATAGTTTTAATTTATCTTTTTCAATATGACGCTGTGGCGATCTGTGGTGGGCCGTGACGCGCTGCAGCGATCTTGCTCCAGGTCTGGAGTTCTGCTTCCAAGTAAGGCATTCTTAAGGGGACGCCATGGCGCATTGTGGCGCGCTGCGGCAGTTTTTGTCCAGAATTTGGTAGATCAGCCTTTGCAATCTGTTTTCTTCATTTTCCTATAAAGACATCAATTTCTACTCAAAATATAGGGAAATATATGGTGATATGAATGTTTAAACACAATATTTTTGCTACAAATTCTAGCTATATTATATAGAACCTTAACTCTTAACTTCCTTAATTATCCCTAACTAGTTTCATAATCCTTGATTTAGTTAACATATTTCAATTTCAATCTTATGGTTTAGGATAAGAATAGAACTAGTTTCTGTTAGTATTGTTATACTTATAAATTATTTTGTCATCTCATAGAATGATATGAAACTACTATTTTCAAAACCTCAATTACTTATATTACTTATAATTGACTTGAGATCAATATATCAAAGTCAATTAGAAGTTCAATTAACTCTAATCATTAAGTAGATCATTAAAATCAATTAACTTTGGATATTGCATAGTTTGTAATTATTGAATTTCCCTTAATGCTTGCTTAACTTTGAGCCTACTTCATTTGATATATTCGTATAAGACTTTGTACATAAATAAAACTTTCACATTAAAACTATAGGGGTTTATTATTGATGGTAGCCAAGGCAGGCTAATTAGGAGGAATAAGGAGACCTCATATTCTCATAGGGTGAATTTGAGTGTTTGTTGTATTTGAAACCTTGCTTTCCTTTATCGATTAGGCAGACGTGGTTAACTCCTTGCTTCATTTAGTAAGTCCTTGCAGAATGAATACTTTCATAAAATAATTTTAATAAAATAAACTATGAATTCTCTAATAATCTTATTGATTGTGAGATATCATTATAGCTTTCAAGATATATTACTTTACATAGTTCTAGATTATGTGAATCTTAGACTAATAGTCTAAGGTCTTCCTTCAATTATTATGCTTTGCATTTTTCATGTTTTTAATACCGTACTTTACTTATTTACAGTTTATTTAGATTGTAATGGATGTTGGTGCAATTATATTTAAATATTTTACTGTCTTCTTTTCTTTACTTAGCATAAGGTCATTGAATATATACATGCTTCATTTTATTTACTTTCATATGCACACTAGTATTTTTCTAGCCTATTTATGATGCTTTTACCCATACTTTATCGCAGGCTAGAATGTCTATACTTGTGAGTATTTGTACTCACTCATTATTTTAATTGTCCTTCTTTACACTTGTCTATTTCTTTCCATATTCATATGCTTTCATTTGCTCCACTACTTTTGCTTATATTGTAGACTAGTTGTGATATCCAAAATGAATATTAAAATGTTTAGCCTAATCTTAAATGTGCTTAGACTGTTTAGTCTAACTATATATTTCTTTTTATTGGCTTTGCCCTATCATCTTTAAATGCCAAAATGTGATAGATCAGATGCATTTGGGTGCAAGTGGAGCTGGACTAAGTGCTTAAGCTATTAATTGCTTCCACCAAGAATATCATTACTTGCTTTTTAATTATGAGAGAGAGTTTCTATTTTACTTGTTTCTTACTTATTGTTTAATTATGGCATGTAATAACTTAATTAAGTTACTTGTCTTTACTTAATTTATGTTAGAACTAGATCTATATTTGTTTAAATTGCTTGGTTTGGAGAAATTGATATTTGAATGGATTATATAAATATGTCATGCCCATAAAACTAATTGTTGCATATGACATCTATACTTATTATATTATGATTGTACATGCATTTCATAATATGTCAACTTATATTGCTTCATGTGAATGTTCACCCCTGCTTCTTCTTGCAATTGTTTTGCCCCTATATGTAATTGTAATCACCTTAATTTCCTATTGATGATTGTAATTGTATCTATGACTTACTTCATGAACCTTACAAGTATATTCCATTAACTTATTTTACTTCCTCTATTTATGATTGTATCTACACTTGCATATTCAAGTAATAGTGATTACTTCTTTTGCTACATGATTACTTGCCTTGTATATGCATATAATTATCATTTTCATACGTGTATTTGTAGTCACTTTAATTATATGCACTTGAAATCACATTTATCATATCATATTCATCATGTGCAATTTCTCTTCTTCTATTTTTCCATTCTTAACTTAAGGCCCTCTTCATGATCCTTAGCCAAATACAGCATCTAGTGATTTGGGTTAGCTTCCTTCTAATCCAGTATTAGATGTTGTGGTGATGCGCCAATGCTGGGTTTAGTTATTACTCAATATTGGGGTCATCACAGTTGGTATCAGAGCCAAGTTGAGTACTTTAAGTTAAGATAAAGATATCCATTTATCCAAAAGAAAATAATATAAAATAGTAAAGACATTTGAAATGACATCCTAGGATAGTAAACATATTACTAATCCAATAATTGATTTAAATTCTAACTTAAACTTTAATTAAATTTTCAAATGAAAAATAATGAAAGTGAACTAAGCTTCTTTTCTGAATCATTCTTCCTTTATTGAGAGGATGATCATTAGTTTAGTTCAATCTATGGTCGTGAGTACTTTGGTGTATCTCAAGCTGGAGGTGAAGTTTTGGACAAGATTTTGAAGTATTGTGTGTTTCAAGACAACTGCATCCCACAATTGGCTAAAGAATAGCTTTCTTGAGTCTCTAAGACTTTTGAAGCCATATCTTACCCCAACCACATATGCTTTAAAATCTTGGACAAACTCTTCAATGATTATGCCATGGATTTGTGGTGTCGTGCCCATAAGGTGCTAGTTCGTGGTAGTAGACGTCTTCATCGTGCTCCTACCTATGAAGACTTTGAGTTCATGTTTTATGCAAAGTTTTGTAGCTAGTAGTGCTAGTTTCTTTATGCACTAGTTTCTTTTTCATTAGTAGCTTCTTGTAAATAACTTCTATCTTACTTATGTTCTCTCTTCTTTCCTCCAAAATTGTATCTCTTACATCTCTTAAGTTTAATGAGAATCCTTTTTCCTATTTTCTTCAGTTCATGAATTGTACGTTCTTTTCTTGAATTCAAACATCCCTAATCAACATATAGTGGAAGAAACTACTTCCACCATAACTTCTCATACTAATCAAATGCATAATCTTTTGGAGATGATGTGGATTATGATTGAAGCTCAAACCCATATTGCAGAAAGGATGGCCTCATTTTGTGCCCCTTCTCAGCCTTTTCCCAATCCTTCCCAACCTTCTCCTGCCCCATCTCAACAATTCCCAACTCCTCCCCAAGCTTCTTCTCTAATTCCTCTCGAAGCTCCTGTAGCTCCACAACCAACTGCTAGCCTAGTAGTGGATACTTATCTCATCACCTTTCTTTGTCTAAACTGTAGCACCCCGCCCCGTCACCGTGCAACTGAAGTATATAATAATAAAATAGTCCGTAGTGGAGTAGTGCGCCAACTCAGGAAGGCATTACCCATCTCCTCGAATAGGCTAAAAATAAACTAATACAAATTATTTCTGACTCATACCCCAAAGAGAAGGGTCGAGAGCTAATACTTAAGTTAAGAGTAGTATCCTTGTCCCAAGTACTAGACAAATGCATACATTAGATTTACATATGAAATGAATAATCCAATATATGTATAAGATATCAGCATTTCCAGTATGCTGATCATAACACAATACTAAGTATAAGTAATATATAAATAGAGTGTGGAAGCTAAGCATACATCCAAAAACATTTATCATGGAAACAAAATAAAAACACTTATCTCAAAATAAAAAAGTAAATACATCCTGCATTAATACAAATAGTTTCCTGAAATGATACTGAAATAAAGTCTAAGCACTGAACTGAAATAACTAATTATAAGCGGTAAAACTAGAGGAGAGATCCTCCACCAAGGCTCCACAAACTTCTACCGAACCTCCTGCACGCCCTCCTGATCTGACTCAACAAACTGCTCAGAATCTAGCAAATTGTCGGATCCCAAAAATACCATGTGTTAGATAATAAGTCTAACATATAGAAACTAATTTAACAGTTCTAATTGTTTACTTAATATTTAAATAATGTAAACCAAGCTACAAAAAAATTGTAAAAGTAACTAAAAATTTGAAATTATATAAAATAGAAGTAAAGTAAAGCTGATTGTATACTAAATACTAAAAATGAATGAAACTGAGTAATTAAAATGTAAGACTATGCGGTATGTCACTGAAGTCATGCATCTGTATATTCCACAATATGAAATGCAACTGATATGCAACTGAAATATCACTGAACGGCTATGAATCATACGGTTCAATGCCTATATATATCCAGTTGGAAATATAGTACTAGTCATTTTACGAATTCCTCGATTGATATATGCAACATTTCGTAATCCATAAATCGTCACTCAATTAGTGACCTAATTAACTATAATCTTCTTTTATGAGATTTGGAGATCCTTTGGCAATTTCTAACATTTCCTAGTTTCCTGATAAGTTTGAGAATGCCTAATTCATTTAGACCTCAGAATCAAAAATGGAGTTTGCCATTGAACTCACCACACCCAAATTAACTAGAGGTGGTATTTTGGAAGTGTTTGGAAGTTGTCAAATTTTCCCCAAATCTTTTAATATTATTTAAATACTCAAAAATTAAGATAATTAAATTGACCTCCGATTGAAATTCCAGCTGCATTTTTGAGTTCCTCACCCCTCAATTAAATAAGGGTGAAATTTTGGGATTTTTTAGAGTCAATTTGATTAATTAAATTGTATAATAAATTAATTGTATCAATTAATTAAATAAAGAAATTAAATAATATATATATATATACATATATATATATTAATTTAATTATTATTCCATCGATTGAATTGTTAAGCACGGGGATCCGCTATTCTGCCCATTGCATGGGACAGCGATCCAAGCTAATCACAACCGTAGAGCACTTTCAGATCCAGATCTAACGCAGTGTGCGTAGATCTGATCGGGACGTTGGATCTTGCGCTTGATCCAATGGTCCCGATGATTTCTCTGTACGTTATCCCAGCCACTATCGAGCACAAGGTGCAGCTGTCCTCCCTGCTGCTCTGGGCACTCCCTCCTTATCCGTGTATGGCACCTTCTCCTCAATTCATTTTCCCCTTTTACCTTTTACCGAGAGCTCGTGGAGAGGCTATCATTCTGTCAAAGGGAGCCTATTGCTGTCAACCACCTTGAAGAACCCTAAACCTAGCTATTGATCAAAACTCTCAGGTATCTCCTCAACTATTCCTTCTTTAATTAAGTATTTTCCTCTGTCGCATTTTTAAGCTATTTGGCATTCATTTGAAGGGTCGATCGAGTTCATTGGAGCTCGAATCGACCTCGGCCTGAGCTAAGGTAGTAGTTGTCGACGTCTTGAACCCTAAGTCGTAATTCAAGAATTAGGGCATCGCCTTTATTGGCATTAAAGTCGACGGATGGCGATGTTCTAGGGCTCTGTGAGTAGGCCGCAATGATGCCATCTCACCAGAGTACTGTCAGAGCGGAGAACCCTCCAGTCTCGATCATGAATTCCAGCCCTAATCACGCCTTCTTCGACTTTGAGGATGGAGGCACTGTGCAGTTCAATGATTTGGACCGATGATTCAACCCTGTTCGACCCATTCTATGAGCATCATCGCACATGTTGAAATTTGACTGCATGTCAACGTGTGTCGCCACTGGAGCGGCTCGGGATCACGCGCCGTGTCAAATCCAAGATCACGCCATTTTTTTTTTGTGGCGAAGTATTAGTCAGCACCGTTTTCCGCATTTTGGATTTTCGGCTGTCTGATTTTCAGCACCAGCAACTATATTGATTTAATTAGATGATAGTTAATTATATTTTAATTTAAAACTTTATTTCATTAATAACTTTAATAATACTCAACCAATGCATGCGATATAATATATCATTTTGATCGAGAACACATAGATTAATAATATGCAATTTAATTTCTATTTTGGTGAATGTTTTAATTAGTCATTATTTTAGATTAATTAATTAATTGTAATTTAATTCTAATATTGTATGTGACCTAATTTGATCATTTAATATCCAAATTAAATGATCAAATAGTCCATTTTACTCACAAAAATATGAAGAATAATAATATGAAATCAAATTTAACATTCGAACTCTAATTTTCTTAATCACTTATACCCTAATTAGGATTCCCAAATTAAAAATCCAAAATTGCCTGATTTTGACCTACTTAGTGTCATTCTTCTCCTTATACTATAAGGATTCCAAATTTATGTATATCATTTCCATTGGACAACAATTATTGATTTTAGATTTTTGGCAACTTAATTAGTGTTATTGTGATAATTTTTAATTCCTTAAATTTCATGTTTTAGGTATTTAAAACCTTAGGATAATAAGCATATCACAGTTTATTACTTCCCATGTTAATTTTTATAACTTGTTTTGAGCGTAGTTCTCATAATTTAATAGTTTGAATCATTAGCAAATTGCTTGATTCACCTTTCAACCTTAAGATAGAACTATAGGATTGATTCATAACATGATTTGTAAGAGATCCTTATAGTTGATTATTACATCCATTAAGTGTAGTTAACATTAGTGCTTATGTAGTTGTAGATTATGAATCGATTAGAACTAGCCTTAAGTAACTAAATTGAATCATAGTTCACTTCACCTTAGTTATTAAGTATTCACTTAAGTCCTTTAAGGACTTATAATAGGAGTCTTAAATTCATTTAGAATAGTTTAAGAATCATATTGATTTCCTTAACCTTCAACTTATAGGAAACATAGAGTTTATAATTTACAAATTCTTCTTTCCTATTTCCTTAAACCTTTCCTTTTATAATAACATAGCTAGATTAGTAGTTGATTGTTAAATCAGATCCTTCTAATTTAACTTAGTTAGATGAGTTTAATGAATAGAACCTTAACTCTTAATTTCCTTAGTTGTAGTATTTACTTAAACCTAATTTTCCTAACTAATTTTCTAAGCCTTGATTTAGTTAACTTACTTGAATCTTATGGTTTAGGATAAGAATAAGAGTAGTTTCATTTTAGTATTATTTTTATAAATTATTTTATTATCTCTTAGAATAAAATAAAACTACTAATTTCTAAACCCCAATTACTACTATTACTTACAATTAACTTGAGATATATATCTCAAGGTTAATTGGGAGCTCAATTAGCTCCAATCATTAAGAAGATCATTAAAATTAGATAACTTTAGATATCACATAGTTTATAATCATTGAAATTTCCTTAAATGCTTACTTAGCTTTGAGCCTTATTCATTTGAATCATTCATATAAGACATTGTGCATGAATAAAACTTTCACATTAAGATCTATAGGGGTTTAGTTTGTTGGTTAAGCCAAGGGCAGGCTAATTAGGAGTAATAAAAAGACGTCACATTCTCAAAGGGTGAATATTAGTGTTATTTATTTTGACCCCACTTTCCTTTACTTATTAAATAGACGTGTTTAACTCCTTGCTTCATTCTGTATTTGCCAATAGAATGAATACTTACATAAAATAACTCTAATTAATTAAAATATGAGATATTTTATAATCTTATTGATTGTGAAGACTCATCATAGCTTTTAGCTATGTTACTTTTCATAGTTCTAGACTATGAGCTTCTTAGATTGATAATCTAAGATCTTCCCTCAATTACTATACTTTGCATTTTCTATGTTTCTAGTACTATACTTTACTAGTTTACAGATCATTTAGATTACAGTGATTGCTATCATAATTATATTTAATTGCTTTATTATCTTCTTTTATTTACTTAGCATAAGTTCATTGAACATATACTTACTCTTTCATTTATTTTCATATGCACATTAGTACTTTCCTTGCCTATTTAGGATGCTTTTACCCTTACATTATATGCAGCCTATATTGGCTCTACTTGTGAGTATTCTTACTCACTATTTTGTTTCAATTGTCTTTCCTTACAATTGCCTATTTCATTTCCATACTTATATGCTTTCATTTTTCACCGCTGCTTATACTTATATTATAACTAATTGTGATATCCAAATTGAATAATAAAATATTTAGCCTAATCTTAAAATATGGTTAGACTATTTAATCTAACTATAATTTCTTTTTTTGGCTTTTTCCTATCACATTTAAATGCTAAAATGTGGATTAAGTGCATTTGGAAGCTAGTGGAGCTAGACCAAGTGCTTAAGCTAAAGAAATTAAATTGCTTTCGCATAAATTAGTTTACTTGGTTTTATTTAAATGTGTGAGAGAGAGAGATTTACTTTATTTACTTTTTTATTATGTAATTTTGGCATGTAATAATTTAAAGTTAATTATTTTATCTTTACTATTCTTATGTTGAAATTAGAACTTACTTAAATGCTTGGTTTGGATAAATGGATATTTATGGAAATTTAGATGCCTATTTAATTGGAATCTAGTTGCATACCTAACTGGAATCTAATTGCATACATAACTGGAATTTAGCTGCATGCTTAATTTGAGAAAGATGTTAATTCCGTATTTTTAAATTACGTTTGATTTAGGATGTGTGATTCCTATGATAACAAATTTCTTCATATAATTTTCTCACATATAATTTTTAATTGGTTGTTTAGATTTTACATATCCATAAATATGATGAACATAAATATTTAATGCTCATTCATGTTGAATTCCTTCTATTATAAAATTGCTTAGGAAAGATCACATGAATAAATTAAATTGTACATACATCTCATAATGTATACTCATATTATAAGTGCATATCATTAGCATCTTCATACTTATAATTGTAATTACTTTAATCACATACATTTGAATTCATATTTATCATATGTATCTCACGCATTGTCCTTTCTTATATTTTTCCATCTTAACTTAAGACCCTCTTCTAAATCCTTGGCCAAACACATCATCTAATGATTTGGGTTAGTTTCCTTCTAATCTAGTATTAGGTGTTGTGGTGACACACCGATGTTGGGTTTATCTCCTACCCAATGTTGGGCTCGTCACAATGATCTTGAACTTGCAGGGGTAGTTTTTGCTCTTAAGATCTGGAGACACTACATGTATGGAATTTAAGTGTGAGATCTTTACTGATCATCAAAGTTTGAAGTAAATTTTCACTCATAAAGAACTAAACTGTTGTCAGTGTAGGTGGCTTGAGTTACTTTGTGACTACGACTTAGAAATTCAATACCATCCGGGTAAAGCTAATGTAGTAGTTAATGCCTTGAGTCGTAAAGCAACTTTATCCTCTCTTTATTACAATGAATCTTTGATCAAATATTTTGTCAGATTGAATCTTGAGTCGATCAGGTCTACTGATTTGGGCACTCTATTATTTTCTATTCTGTCAGATGATTCTCTAAGATCTAAGATTATCAAAGCTCAAAAAGAAGATGCGAATTATTCTATTCTAGTTTCTGATATCATCAGTGGGAAGAGATCTGAATTGTGTTTTGATGCTGAAGGTGTGACCTTTCAGAAGACTAGATTATGGATTCCTAAAAGATTATAGTTACAAATACTTTTAAAAGCCCATAACTCATGTTACACTGTTCATCCCGGAAGCAATAAGATGTATCAAGATTTAAAGAAATCATTCTGGTGGTCTGGCAGGAAGAGAGATATTACCATTTTTTTTTTCTAAGTGCAATTCATGTTCGTTAGCTAAAGCAAAACATCAGAAGCCTGGTGGACTTCTCAAACCCTTAGACATTCCTAAATGGAAATGGTCCAATATTTCCATGGACTTCATTGTGGGACTGCCTAAGTGTAGGTCTAGTTTTGACTCAATTTAGGTGATAGTTGATAGACTCACAAAGTCATCTTACTTCCTTCCAATTTGTCATGCAGATCCTGTTGAGAAGTTAGCTAAGCTTTATCTTAAGGAAATCGTTCATTTGCATAGTATGCTGAATTCCATAGTTTCTAACAGAGACAGTAGATTTACTTCTAGATTTTGGTTTGCTGTTCAGCAAGACTTGGGGACGAATTTAGCGCAAAGTACTGCTTTTCATCCTCAGATTGATGGTTAAACTGAAAGTATTAATCAAATTTTAGAAAAAGCTTCTTCATCTTTGTGTTTTAGATTTTGTTGGATCATGGGAAGATCAACTCGCCTTAGTTGAGTTAGCATACAATAACAGTTTTTAATCCAGTATTAGTATGGCTCCTTACCAAGCTCTTTATGGAAGGAGGTGTAGGACTCCTGCTGCTTGGACTGAAGTAGGAGACTCTCAGCTTTATGGTTCTGAATTGATCGAGGAGACTACTAGAAAAGTTCTTCTGGTTAAGTGTAATATGATGATAGCTCAGGATTGACATAAAAAGTACTATCATGCTCGTCATTGTCCATTAGAGTTTCAAGTCGGTGATCATACGTATTTGAAAGTAAGTTCAATGTGGGGTGTGCAAAGATTCAGTATTTTTGGAAAGCTGAGTCCAAAATATCTAGGACCCTTTGAAGTGATTTTAAAAGTTGGAACCTTTGCATATAGGTTGGAGTTGTCTGATCACTTCTTAGCCGTGCATAATGTGTTTCACGTCTCATCATTAAGAAGGTGTTTGCTAGATCATAGTCAGCAGTTTAGATTCCAGCAATCGAGTTATAGCCTAGTATGACTTTCGTCGTTAAACCTATTGCAATTCTGGGGCGGGATCTTAAGCAATTAAGAAACCACAGCATTCCTATGATCAAAGTCCACTGGCAGAACCATCCACCTGGTGAAGCCACGTAGGAGAAAGAAGAGGATATGCAAATGAAGTTTCCAGAGTTCTTTTCTTAAGCAGGTAGCTTTAGTTCTTTCATTTTCATTATTATTTCATTAGACTTCCTTCGTACATTTTCAATTTCTTATTTTTATTTGTTGTGTGTCGTGAGCTACTCTTAGTAAGGAGGGGAGTCTGTAACAACCATAATGTTGTTACCCATCAATTAATGACCAAATTGACTCTAATTTTCTTGCATTACTCTTATAATAGTATTAAGAGCCTCCATTTTAATTTCTGTATGATTTGGAGATTATTTGGCAATTTCCAGCATTTTCTAATTTTTTGATAATTTTGAGAATGCCTAATTTGTTTATACCTCAGAATCGAAATAGGAGTTTGACATTGGACTCACCACACCCAAATAAGCTAGGGGTATTATTTTGGAAGTATTTGAAAGTCATCGACTTTTTGTCGAATATTTAATATTATTTAATTACTCAGAAAATTAAGATAATTAAATTGATCTCAGATCAAAAATCTGTTTGCATTTTTAAGTTCCTTTCCCCTCAATTAGGTAAGGTGAATTTTTAGAATTTCTTGGAGTCCGCTTTATTATTTTATTTTGAGCAATAAATTAAAATCAATTAATTTATTAAATAATACAGTTTAACATTTAAATAATTAAATTAAATAAATTTATCCAACAGCTTTTTTATTATAATGCATAGATCCCGTGCGTGAGGCCAACGCACGGGACAACAATTTGAACAAATCCTGGCCATCGCTCCTTTATTTGATCCAATCAAATGGCCCAGTTTTGATCTGGGGTCTATCAAGCGATCTAGCCGTTGGATCGTCGGATGGAATGGTTGGTTGAGATGCCTTTACTGTATGTCTCCCTGTCCTTCAGCCGATCGTGTGCCTGCCACTGCCATTGGAGCATATGGTGGAGTCCATCATTGTCTCTATTTCTACTTAGTGTTTAGGACATCCATTTTTTTCCTCCTAAAATTCTTCTCCTTCTCAACAAGCTACATGCTATGGGTGCTGTGAGGAGCTAACTATGGGTGCTGTGAGGAGCTAAGGAGCTCGTCTTCAAGTGAACCTTAAGAAGGAGTGGTAGACCGATTCTTCAAAGACTGCAAGGTACCATCCCCCATACATTGATCCTTTTATTTATTGTAATATCCGTATGTCTATGCCTAGCGTATCTTATTTAGAGGCAGATTATAGAGGTGTTGAAATCAAGTCAATCTCAAAGGAGCTCGAACTGATCTCCTTATCCAGTCGATCTAACCATCTTACCCTTTAATTCTGTACCTATTTTATAACTAGAGGTATATGGATTGCAAATATATTGAATTAAATTGAATTATGGCCTAAATGCTATCCAAATTTAAATGTTGGAAGCCCTAAGATTTCAATTTTGCAAATATACCTTAAACTAATTAAACGGTCGAGATCTGTTGTGCGGACCGCGGGCGATCCTCTGTGGAGCCCAGGTCGCGCGACAACGGTGCTTCCACTGTATCCGCCATTCATCCTATTAATACGACGGCTAGGATTTAGATCCATGAAAATGCAGATCTATCGTTAGATGCGTTCCGTGGATCCTACGATGCGGATTCAATCAGATTCAGCCATTTGGATTCAGAGGATCAAGACTGTCACACCTTTCTGATCGATTAATCAAACATCTCTGGACACTCTCACGACTATGAACCTTCGTCTTCCTCTTGCTTGCACCCGACAGGGAATCCCTCCCAAACTATCAGCTATCAAGTCTATCTCCCACTCTCGCATCCACCTCAGCAGGTTGTTAGGACCTCTCCCATATTGGTATGGAGCCTCGATCAGGCCTCGGGACCTAGCTGAGCTCAAATTGGAAATTTGAGAGCTCAGCTATGGCCCAACCTCTCAGGCCACTCCAACCCGAGCCAATGCCTCTGGAACATTTCCAATTTCCCTTTGAGGCTATGAATAGCCTCAGATTTTCTCCAATGATCGGATTGCTGATCACTTGAGGTGAGTTCCTCCCGATTCTCCATTATTGTCCGTTAGAGTTCCCTTAGGCGAATCCAGAGCTTAGCAAACCACTGATAGTGGGTAATCCTGGTGTTTAGGATCCCTTATGCCTTCAAAAATCTAGTTGGTGCCCCGATCTTCCTCTGCATTGTCTGCGAGCTTCCCGTCAATCCAGGTACCCCAATTTGCTTGGTCTAAGCCAATGAGGCTCGGACTCCTCTCCTTTTGATTCATTTGAATGCGTATTATTGAATCAAACCTATTGCGATAGTACTTGTGCCTTAAGATAGCTTTGATCGATCAATTTCAATCGATCGAGCTAAATCCATAAAAGAGGTTGGGTCTGAGTAAGGACCCTACGAGCTAACCCACCTCAGACCCTTAGGCTAGAGGACTTTGATCCACCTCACCTCCCTGAAGGTGTAGGGATCAATCCTTGGGCAAATCATGGCCTCTCTGGGGAGAATTATCTCCCCACAGTAGCTCCTTTGTGAGAGCTCTCGAGTGAGTAAGGTCTGGGTGATCCAGGCCACCTCACTAAGGGCTTTGGGTCTCCGTCGACGCATCTGACTATGGTGAACGTGTAATGACCATCGGTTGGTCGTGCCGTGTCCTAGATGCATGGGAATTGGCCGATTAGGGTTTCCCTAATTGGGTATTTCGTCTGGACGAGGGGTTGGTGACGAAGCCACTGTGCGGGTCGGGCCGACCCATGACCCGCGTGGTGCAACAGTCCCGGGTCTCTCGGGCCCCGGCTGACCCATGCCTTTTATTAATGGGTTGAGCCCGTTTTATATAAATCTGACTAATTGGATTTATTTTCCTTAAGGAAAATAATCCAATTAATCAAATCATAGGGGAATTTAATTGGGAAAATGCAAATTAAATTATTGTGATAACTTTTGATCCACTGGTTTAAACCCTATAATCTTATATACCAAAATGATTAGAAAATCATCAAAAATCTGAATATAAAATAATATTGAGCTTTTAATGGTTGGATTTTCTGGATTATCCTAATTATTATAGAACTTAGTTAGGGTTGATTAGCATGTATACTTAGCCAAATTGCATGACTTAAGTGCCATTGTGTTCCTTATGCCTTGTAGAATGCATGTGCTAGGTGGTTTAATTTCCTAATTTACGTATTTTTAATTATGCCCTAATCTTATAATTGTATGATTAGTGAAAATTAGAGTTTTTGATTATCCAAATTTAGTAAACTTAGTCTCAGATTATTCATATGATTGTATGGATTGTATCTGCCAAGTTGTATAAAATTCCAATGGTTAGATTTATAATTGGGTGCTAATCCTTTTATTTTGGATTAAGGTTTGATTAGCACTAATTACCTTTTATTTCCTTGATTTTTCTAATAATATGCCTTATAATAGTAAGGTGAATAAACTTAACTCATTTATCCAAATACACAATTGAACTTTTTAAATAACTAAAATTAAATAATTAACCTTAAGAAATCTTAAGATCTTGATCAAGTTATTAATACTTGATCCCAATCTAAGATTGCCACCAATAATATATCAATAATATACTAATTTGACATTTGATTTATAAAACAACAATTGCTCTTAGTTGGATAAGAATAGGAGTTAAACCCTAACCTGTTTGATTAAGATCTAAATTCTTAATCACTTAATCAAATAACTTAATTGTAAGATATTCAATTGACATTATTCCAATAATGCATCAGATTTAGTATTAATCTTACATCATTGAACTAGAAGTGCTAAGGTTAATATTAAATCTACGTGATTGAATTATTTGAATCTAAGATTTTGATTTTTGATTTTCACTTATATAAGACTATTAGCATGAGATGGATAATAAAACTATAATGATTTATGAAATAATCTAACTCTAATAATATCTTTGATTTCATCCCATGATTGTAGAATAGAATGGGATCATATAGATTTAATCATCAGATCTGATCATTTTAATCTAAGTTAATAAATAAACCTTGAATGCTAGCTTGAGTAGTAGAAGAGTGAGATCTCAAATATATTTCTATAGTAGCATTCTTGAAATGTTTAAAAGACCTTAAATATTGACATATTGAGGTAGGAAGAACTTTTGTAACTTATTGAGGTAGAATCTTAGATGATCCTTCTTAACCTTAGAAGTTAAACTTAACACATCGTGGTAGGAATCACCTGACCTACTTAGAATGAAACTTCTCCCTTATAGTAGAATCTATATTGAGTGATCTTTTGATCACATCCTTGGAGCCTTGTAGTAGAATCTATATTGAGTGATCTTTTGATTACATTCTTGAAGCCTTATGTAGGAATCACCAAATTAGAGTAAGGATTGATAGCTTTGATAAATCCTTGTTGATTAAATAGAATCTTCTGAACCCAGATTATTGGTTGGGTACAGTAGAGTATGCCCATATTGCTGAATTATTTTAATAATATTCAGGATTGGTTGATTCATCTTAATATAGAATTATGTATGTATTATATCCTGCAAATTTAGTCATATATAGTCCCACTTAGAATAAATCATTTAATCTTAAGAGTGTTATGATTAGGGGCTTAGACCATTAGTTTGTTTAAATAAAAGTCACAATTGTGTGATGCCTCATATCAAAGATTACTTCCATAGGTGTGCTGCAAGCAAACAATGTGATTCAAGTTACCCTCTTTAGAATACTAAGTGTGCTTGTGATTTAGATATTTTAATGGCTTAGCTTGAGATTCAAATCACCATCATGTAATGTCTCCTATCGAAGATCGCTTCGTTATGTGTGGCTTAATCAAACTAAGTGTTAAAAACCACCCTTTTTGAAAACATGCTAAACATGTGTATACAACCTTCCCATCTAATGGTTTTTAAATAAAATTTCAACGTTAACCAATTATCAAAACTAGAATCTAAGAGTCAGAATCCTTGTAGCAGGATTCTACACAATGAAAACCTTGAATTCATTATTAGATTTCAAAGCATTTCTAGATTCTGAATTTAACTCATGTAGCTTAGAAGCATAAGCACGATGTATGAGCATCAGTGATGATGTATGAGTATCAGTGATGATTTATGGGTTACAGAATATTACATACATTGACCAGAGAATTTAAGGATGCATCAACATTATAATAAATTGTATTCCTAACTAGATGTATGTGTACATTGGATCAAACGCTCATAACAGTTCAGTGATGGTTCTGTTGCATATCAGTGGCATACAATATTGTGGCATATTCAGATGCATGATTTTAGTGGCATATAGCACATTGTTGGGTGTTTTTATATCAGTTTCATATTATTTATTATTTTTTCTTATTTTCAACATTCAGCTTACAGTTTAGTTTTACTTTACTCAGTTTTATATAGTTTCAATTATTCAGTTACCTTTATAGTTTTTTAGCAGTTTTATTTACTTTAATATTACATTGTAATAATTTTAGAACTGGTTAGTTTAGTTTTGATGTGTTAGACTTCTTCTCTAACACAGGGTACTTTTGGAATCTAGCAATTTGCTAGATCCTGAGCAATTTGTTGAGCCAGGACAGGAAGACTCGCAAGAGATCTAGGAGGAGTTCATGGAGCCTTAGTGGACCCACCCTTAGCCTTGTCATTTTTTTGCTTTTATTTCAGTTCAGTAGTTAAACTTTACTTCTATATTATTCAGTAAATAGCTTGTAATAATTCTGGATGCATTTCACTTTTCTTTTCTGAGATGAATGCTTACTACTATTCTATGATGAATATATTTTGGATATTTTACTTTAGCTTCCGCACTCTATTATTCTATTACTATACTTAGTATTGTGATGTGATTAGCATACTAAAAATGCTAATATTTGTGAATATATATTGAATTCCTTACTTGCCTTTATCATCCAATATATGTACTAGTCAAATACTTAGGATAAGTATTTTACTCTTATCTTAAGTATTGACTCTTGACCCTCCTCTTGGGTTGAGTCAGCAGCCTTCAGAATGGCTAGTTTCTTTAGTTAGCCTATTCGGGGAGATGGGTTATGCCTTTTCGAGTAGCGCGCCACTCCGACGCCAACTTTAGTTTATTTTGCCTGCGGTGATGGGGCGGTGGCGCTACATAGCACGTCTCGTGAAATTGCCGAACTACGTATCTAAGGCAAACCATAATCCGTTCATTCTCGGTCCAGAAGGGGAAGAAAGACGTATAGTGCGCGGTTCAGCCGAACCACAACACTGTGTGGTTCGCAAGAGCGAACAATGCGAGAACCACGCTATCCCGTCCGGTCCACCCAGAGATTCGGCGCATGTACATGTAGTTTCCTGGTTCGCTTCCGCTGTCATGCTGGGACCCACTGTCGCTCATCTTCTGAGCTAACAATGCTCCAATTTTTGAGCATCATTAATCAACACTGACAGCTGACAGTACAAATAGAATACATAAATTCAAATAAATTGATTTTAAATGCAAATCTTATATCATTAATAACTTAAAATATACACCTCTAAGGAATACAAAATTATATACCATTTTGATTTTAAAAATATGTAGAATGTTAATATGCCATTTAATTTTTGTTTGGATGATTATTTTAATTAATAAATTAATTTAAATTAATTAATTAACTACAAATTAATTACAATCATGTTTGTGTCATACTTGAACATTATGAGTCCAAATTTAATGATTTAAAAGTCCATTTAAATCACAAAAATGTGTAGGATATTAATATGAAATCAAATTCAAGACTTGAACACTAATTTTATTAATCACTTTTTAATTCTAATTAGGAGTCCTAGAAACCCTAATTTCCTAATGTTGTCTAATTTTAATCTACCTAGTCTCATTCTTCTCCTTATATTATAAGAATTCCATATTTATGTATATTATTTACATAGGACAATAATTGTTAATTTTAGATTTTTGGCTCCTTAATTAGTGTTATTGTGATAATTTTGTAATTTCATAAATTCATGTTTTATGTGTTTGAACCATAGGGTAGCTAACATGTCACATTAAATAACTTCCCATGTCAATTTTAATTACATATTATGAGCTTAGTTCTCTTAAATTAATTACTTGAATCATTAGCAAATTGCTTGATTCATCTTTCAACCTTAGGACAGAATCTATATGATTGATTTACAACTTGATTTGTAGGTGATCCTCTAGAACTAGATATTATAACCATTAAGTGTGTTTAAACTTAATACTTGTGTAGTGTATTTAGGTTAGAGCTTAGTTCACTTCACCTAGTTCTTAAGTCCTCACTTAAGTCCTTTAAGGACTTGTAATAGGAGTTCTAAATTCATTAGAATAGTTTAGGAATCCTATTGATTTTTATAACCTTTAATTTATAGAAAACATAGAGTTTATAGTTTACAAATCTTTTTTTCCTATTCTTTTAAACCTTTCCTTTTATATTAACCTTGCTAAATTAGTAGTTAATTTTAAATAAGATCCTTTTAATTCAACCTAGTTAGATGAGTTTAATATATAGAACCTTAACTCTTAACTTCCTCAATTGTAGTGTTTACTTAACCCTACTTTTCCTAACCAGTTTCATAATCCTTGATTTAGTTAACATATTTCAATCTTATAGTTTAGGATAAGAATAGAACTAGTTTTTATTAGAACTGTTATACTTATAAATTATTTTGTCATCTCATAAAATGATATGAAACTATTATTTTCAAAACCTCAATTACTTATATTACTTATAATTAACTTGAGATCAATATCTCTAAGTCAATTATAAGTTCAATTAACTCCAATCATTAAGTAGATCATTAAAATTAGATAACTTTCGATGTCACATAGTTTATAATTATTGAATTTCCTTGAATACTTGCTTAGCTTTGAGCTTACTTTATTTGACACATTCATATAAGACTTTGTGCATAAATAAACTTTCACATTAAGACTATAGGGGTTTATTATTGATGGTAGCCAAGGGCAGGTTAATTAGGAGGAATAAAGAGACCTCATATTTTCAAAGGGTAAATATGAGCGTTTATTGTATTTGAAACTCCGCTTTCGTTTACCGATTAGGCAGATGTGCTTAACTCCTCGCTTCATTCAGTAAGCCCATGTAGAATGAATACTTTCATAACATAATTTTAATAAAATAAAATATGAATTCTTTTACAATCTTATTGATTATGAGATCTCATTATAGCTTTCAAGCTATATTACTTTACATAGTTCTAGACTATGTGAATCTTAGACTAATAGTCTAATATCTTCCTTCAATTACTATACTTTGCATTTTCTATATTTTTAATAATGTACTTTACTTATTTACAGTTCATTTAGATTGCAGTGAATGTTGCTACAATTTCATTTAAATGTTTTACTGTCTTCTTTTCTTTACTTATTATAACTTCATTGAACATATACATGCTTCATTTTATTTACTTTCATATGCATACTAGTATTTTCCTAACATATTTAGGATACTTTTAACCATACTTTATTACAGGCTAGAATGTTTATACTTGTGAGTATTCTTACTCACTCTTTATTTCAATTGTCCTTCGTTTCACTTGACTATTTCTTTCCATATTCATATGCTTTCATTTGCTCCATTGCTTTTGCTTATATTATAGACTAGTTGTGATATCCAAAATAAATATTAAAATATTTAGCCTAATCTTAAATGTGTTTAGACTATTTAGTCTAACTATGCTTTTCTTTTTATTAGCTTTGCCCTATCACCGTTAAATGCTAAAATATGATAGATCAGATGCATTTGTGCACAAGTAGAGCTGGACCAAGTGCTTAAGCAGTTAATTGCTTCCATTAAGAATATCATTACTTGTTTTTTAATTGTGAGAGAGAGTTTCTATTTTACTTGTTTCTTTATTATTATTTAATTAATGGCATGTAATAACTTAATTAAATTGCTTGTCCTTGCTTATTTTATGTTGGAACTAGATCTATATTTGCTTAAATTGCTTGGTTTGGATAAATGGATATGTAGCGCCCCACCTCGTGCGCGCAAAAGAGGTAATCATAATCAATTTTGGTGGAGGAGTGGTGCGCCACACGGGAAGGGATTTCCCATCTCCCTGAGTAGCTGAAACTAACACTAAAAATAAACCCATCTGAAGGGCTGCTGACTCAACCCCAAAGGAAGGTCGAGAGCTAATATTTAAGATAAGAGTAGTATCCTTATTCTAAGTATTAGACAAATACATACATTGGATTTAGAATATAATATAAAAAAATCTAATATATGTATAAAATATCAGTATTTCTAATATGCTAATCACATCACAATACTAAGTATAAGTAGTATATAAACAGAGTGCTGAAGATAAAGCAAATATCCATAAACATTCATCACAGAAGCTGAATGAAACATTCATCTCAGAAAAGAAAAAAAATACATCCAAAATTATTATAAATGATTTACTAAAATACAAGAAATAAGTTAAAGTACTGAACTTGAAATATTAACTAAGTAAAATAGTAAAATAGGAGAAGAGTCCACTAGTGCTCCACGAACTCCTCCTGGATCTCCTGAGTAACCACCTGGTCTAGCTCCACTAACTGCTCTGAATCTATCAAATTGATGGACTCCGAATGTACCACATATTAGATAATAAGTATAACACATCAAAACTAATTTAAATAGTTCTAATTATTTACTTAACATTTACATAATGTAAATAAAACTACATAAATATTGTAATAATAACTGAAAGTATAAAACTATACAAAACTGAAGTAAAGTAAGGTAAAGTAAGACTGTATTAGAAACAGAATACTGAAAGTAAATAAAAATAGTAATGGATCTAAAACTTAGTAATAGCATATAAAATTATGCTGTATGCCACTGAAATTATGCATCTAAATATGTCACAATATTGTATGCTACTGATACGCAATCAAAATATCATTGAACTGTTATGAGTCATACGATCAAATATTTACATACATCCAGTTGGGAATACAGTTTATTGTGATGCTGATGCATCCTAAAATTCCTCAATCGATGTGTGCAACATTCAGTAACCCATAAATCATCATTTAAACTCATACATCATGCTTATGTTCATGCTCATCTCTCTTACTTCTATATTATATGAGTTAAATCCAAAAATCCAGAAATACTTTGAAATTCGATAATGAATTTAAGGTGTCCATTGTGCAGAATCCTACAAAAAAAAAGGATTATGACTCCTAGATTTTAGTTTCAATAATTGGTTAAAGTTGAGAGTTTACTTAAAAATCATTAGATGGGAAGGATGTATATACATATTTAGCATGTTTCCAAGAAGGGTGATCTTTAATCACTTAGTTTGATTAAGCCACACCTAACGAAGCGATCTTCGATAGGAGGCATCACCCAATGGCGATTTGTATCTCAAGCTAAGCCATTAAAATACCCAAATCACAAGCACACTTAATATTCTAAAGAGGGTGACTTGAATCACATAGTTTTCTTGAAGCACACTTATGGAAGCGATCTTCGATAGGAGGCATCACTTGATGGTGACTTTTATTTAAACAAACTAATGGTCTAAGTCCCTAATCATAACACTCTTAAGATTGGATGATTTAATTTAAGTGAGAGTATATTTGATAATACTCGTAGGATATAACACAAATATAATTCTACATTAAGATAAATCAACCAATCCTGAATACTACTGAAATAATCCAGCACTATGGGTATACCCTACTATACCCAACCAATAATCTAGGTTCAGACGATTCTATTTAATCAACAAAGATTTATCAAAGCTATTAATCCTTACTCTAATTACATGAGTCTTACACAAGGCTCCAAGGATGTGATCAAAAGATCACTCAATATTGATTCCTACCACAAGGGAGAAGTTCCATTCTAAGTGCTTTAGGTGATTCCTACCATGAGGTGTTAAGATCAACTTCTAAGATTAGGAATGATCATCTAAGATTCCATCTCAATAAGTTACAAAAGTTCTTCATACCTTAATGTATCAATATTTAAGGTCTTTAAGCATTTCAAGAATGATCCTATAGCAAGACCCTTGAGATCTCACTTTTCTATTTCTTAAGTTAACATTCAAAGTTTACTCAGTAGTCTTTGATTACAGTAATCAGATCAGATGATTAAAATCCATCTGATCCTATTCTATTCTACAATCATGGGATGAAACAAAGATATTATTAGAGTTAGATCATTTCATAAATTATTATAATTTTATTATCCATCTTATGCTAATAGTCTTATATAAGAGAAAATTAAAGTTCTAAAGTTTAGATTCAGATGATTCAATCACTTAGATTCAATATTAGCCTTAGCACTTCTAATTCAATGATTTAAGATCAATACTAAATCAGATGCATTATTAGAATAATGTCAGTTGAATTATCTTACAATCAAGTTAGTTGATTAAGTGATTATGGTTCAAGTTTTAATCAGACATGTTAGGGTTTAACCCCTATCCTTACCTTATTAAGACCAATTTGTTGACTTATAGATCAATGACCAATCAATGCATTATTGGTGTATTATTGATGCCATATTTTGGATTTATATTAAGTATCATTTACTTAATCAAGTTCTTAAGTATCAATTTTATAGAATGCTTAATTTTATTAATATTAGGTTTACATTTGATATAATTCAACCCCACTAGGGTCCTAGGGACCTCTAAATGTAAAAAATGTAAGGTTTTAGCCATTCCAGACAGTTCGGGACAATACCGGACAATCCTGGGCATTACGGCGCGTCTTAGTGCCTTCTGGCCGAAAGCTAGGCGCTACGGTGCACTGCAGCGCTTTCAGGTGCTTGATTTTTTGAAGTGTGGTCATTATTGCGCACTACAGTGCTTTCAAGAGCTGCAACGTATTCTAGTGATGTGGTGTGCTGCAACGCTTTTAGTCACTGCGACGCGCGACGGCACGCTGCAGCGCTTTCGGGTGTTGTGGCGATTCTCATTTAACTTCTTCAAAAATATTTTTTTCTAGCTTCATAAATTAATATACCACTGCGGTGCACTATGGCGGATCAAAGTTTGAAACTTCGGGCGCTACAGCGTGCTGTAGCCCCCGACGGTGATTTCGCTTGTGCGAAAACCGTGATGGGTCTCCTTTTGCACTCAAATACTCCAAATTTTGGGCACCTCACGTGTGGTGCTATATACTGATGGAAATATCTTTTCAAGACCTTTCCATTGATACCAAATTTGGCATGAATGGATTATCCCATTGAATAGAAATTGATGCCCTAGTTACAGGGGTACAAAATGTACACAGTTTTTTGACAATTTTTCTAATGGAGGACAAGCTTCAACCGGACTCATTTGAGTCCGGTTGAAGCTCGACGATCATGCATAAATTTCATACAATAACTTACGAACATGCCATTCACAATACTTGATAAATCATATGAAGAGAGCACAAAGAGGAGGAAGCAAAAGGGTACCTTATATTGTAAGAATGGAGGAAGAAGCTAACTCTATTTTTTCTTCAAGAACTTGGAGAGGAGAGCATCTTCAGTTTCTTGCACAATAAGGAAGGTGGGTGAAGATAAGCTTTCAGTTTTTGCAAAATGGAGAGGAAGAATGAGGCTGAGCTCCTTCTTAAAGGAGAAGAAGATGAGGTGAAAGGACATGGCTATGGGAAGAAAATGGAGAAGGGAGATGGCCTCAGCCATGCTTGCGTAAGGGGGAGGCATGGGGTGCCAAATGGAGCCAGGTAGGAGAGAAAAAATAGGAAATAGAAAATGGGAAAATTAGAAATAATAAATAAATCCAGTGCTATTGACTCAGCTGCTCTCGTTGCTGCCAATCCTGGAACCAGTGAATGCTGGCACGCGCTACTTCCCGAACCTCCCTGTCTAGGTAAATTTAAATCTAAGAAACGCGCTCCGAAAAATCCCAAAAATTCACCCCTAGCTAATATGGGGGTGAGGAATTCAATGGCAAAGTCGGATTTTGATTCTGATGATTATTTAATTATACTAATTTTTTGAGGTATTTAATTATATTGAAAATATTCGTGAAAATCTGACGATTTATAAACGCATCCAAAACATTACCCCTAGCTAATTTGGGGGTGACAATCGCAATGGCAAAGTCAGATTTTGATTTTAATGTCAAATTAAATACCTCAATTTTCTAATTAATTAAATATTAAAATAATCCAAAACATTTGATTGAGCTCCAAATTGTTCCAAATCTTCAAGGTTTGGTTCTAATGGCTAGATGAACTTAATAGAATGATAATTAAGATATGATTAAGCTAAAGTTAAGCTGGGAAACAACCTTGGGTTGTTACAGACTCCCCCACTTAAAAACGATGTCGTCCTTGACATCATTACTAAGAAGGGAAAAGAAAATGTAGATAATTAAGAATTGAAATCTCAAATTTTAAAGGTACATGGATTTTCAAAGAGACTGGAATATTTCTATTGCATATTAGCCTCTTTTTCCCATGTGGATTCTTCAACATAGTGATTACTTCACCGAACCTTTACCATAAAGATAGAATGATTTCTCAGCTATCTTTGATCATAAGCTAAGGTTCTGATAGGCTCTTCCATATAAGAAAGATCCGGTTGAAGAGATACCGCTGGAAGTTGGATTAGGTGGGAAGGATTATGAAGACACCTCCGCATAGAGGAGATGTGGAACGCATTATGAACTGTAGATAAATCTTCATGGAGTTTTAATCTATACGCTGTAGAACTGATTTTGTCTATTACTTTGAATGGTTCGATATAGCGAGGACTCAGCTTCCCAGCTATACCAAAACGAAATACTCCTTTCATTGAACTTACTTTAAGATATGCAAAATTTCCAATATTAAATTATAGAGAACGATGATGGGCATCATGATATTTACTCTGGTGATCTTGAGCTGCTATGCTTCTCTGCTGGATCAATTGCACTTTCTTATTCATTTTTTCAACTAAATCTGAACCATACAGCCGAACACTACCTGTTTCAGACCATGCTAAGGGTGTACTGTATTTTCTATCACACAAGGCTTCATACGGAGCCATGCCAATACTTGATTGGAAACTATTGTTATAAGCAAATTCAACTAAGGCAATATGATCTTCTCAGAAGCCTCCAAAATCCAAAATACATAGGCAAAGAAGATCTTCAATAATTTGATTAACTCGTTCAGTCTGACTATCAATTTGAGAGTGAAAAGCGGTGCTCATGGCTAGGGTAGTTCTCAAGTCTTGATGCCCAACTTGCCAAAATTTAAAAGTGAATTGACTATCACAATCAGATACAATAGACCTCAGAATCCCATGAAGCCTGATAATTTCCTTGATATACAGCTTCGCCAATTTCTCCACAGAATCAGTTTGACACAATGAAATGAAATGTGCCGATTTGGTCAGTCGATTGACTATGACCCAAATTGAATCAACACCAGATCTTAACCTAGGTAAACCCATAACGAAATCCATAAAAAAATCAAACCACTTTTATTCAAGAATTGTTAGAGGATGGAGAAGTCCTCTAAGCTTCTGATGTTTAGCTTTGACCATATTGCAAGCATGGCACCTTGCTACAAATTCTGCCATGCTTTTCTTCATTTCGGGCAACCAGAATGACTTCTTTAGGTCTTGATACATCTTAGTACTACCAGGATGTACTTGGTAACTAGAATTATGGTCTTCCATTAGAATATCTTGCTGCATGGATTTGGGAATCCATAGACGATCTTCTTGATATATTACATTACCTCGCAACTGCAAATCAAAGCAACGACCACTTTCGATCTCCATTTTAAATTTCAGATAGTCTTCATCCTTTATTTGGGAGATGGAGACATCACGGTGAAAGGTTGGTTCAATAGTACTCATAGATATCAGTTCGCTTAGCATAGCACAACAAACTAAATTCTTCCTCTAAAGGACTTGAAGCTATTAAGGAGGAAAGTGTAGCATGACGACTGAGTTCATTGGCTACAACATTCACTTTCATTGGATGATACCTAATAGATAAATCAAAATCGCTTATTAACTCAATCCATCCTCGCTGATGATAGTTGAGTTCGCACTGAGTGAAAATATATTTAAAGCTCTGATGATCTATAAATATTGAATATTGGACGCCATACAGATAATGATGCCAAATATTTAAAGCAAAGACTACGACATCTAATTCGAGATCATGAACAAGATAATTCTTCACGTGTGGTTTTAACTTACGAGATGCATATGCAATAACTTTTCCTTCCTGCATCAGCACCTTCGTGTGGTTTTCATTTCAAGCAGCAAGTTATCTTGTATGTATTATTCAACATAAAAAGGCACAAAATATAAGGAATACAAGGCAACAAAATTTAATAGTAAGCAAGAGACTCTACTAAAACATAAGTGATATATGTTATTATCTAATTTATTAATTCTAACTATTCCATGTTTATACAAGCTCAAGATCTCCAACATTCTACTATCCAGTATAAACTCAGATTCATGGCCTTACAATTTAAGCATTAGAACTTAAATAATTCTGATCCAAATCTAAAATGTTGCCTACAGAAGTCAAATAATTAATCATTCGTCCTAATTTTATAATTTTTAGAAACCCAAACCAATCTTGATTAAGATAAACCAAGATTGAGGAATTAATAATTAAACTTCAAATATTGGGGTTTAATCACTTAATCTTAAGGTGATCCTAAAGGCTAAGGTTTTAAAACACAAATCTCACAGACTAAAGATTAAGACAAATACTATTAAGAAAAATCAGAATTTAATAGGATAGATCTCTAACCTTAATATAAGGTTAAATACAAAATAATCATAAATAAAGGATGAAATTCTAAAAATCTTTAAAACTAAGGTTTCATCCATTGAGTAACTCATTTATCCATTGAATGAATTATAGCTTATTTCTATGCCTAATCCATAAGAAAAAAGGATCCTAAAGTTAAAGAAAAATCCTAAGGAAAAGATATGCATTGCTATGCATTAAAGTTAAGTAGATCTTAAGTATACTTAATTATCAATTTAAAAGGCTAATGGATGACATGATGTGAGATGAATCTCACATCATGAAACTTAATAGTTAATTATAAATATTTTAAGATGAAACTTAGGGTTTTACTAAGAAATTTAATTAATAAA
Organism: Gastrodia elata; assembly: GCA_016760335.1. Classification (NCBI taxonomy): domain Eukaryota; kingdom Viridiplantae; phylum Streptophyta; class Magnoliopsida; order Asparagales; family Orchidaceae; genus Gastrodia; species Gastrodia elata. Next base: position 62,360,638 of record CM028670.1, on the reverse strand, counting down.
CTTAAATAATATAAAATTAATTCTAAATCACTTTATTTATTGATTTTAGCGATTTAATTATAATTCTAAGGTTTAAGGACACTAAGCCTAAATTTGGGCAAACTGACTGTTTTGCCCATACTTAAAGGTCTAAAATGCTACTTTTTCATTTAATGCTTAAAATTAAAACTTATTGGTGCTAAATAATTACTTACTATCTAATGTGAAGATAGACAGTATGTACATCAAATTTAGACAAGGATTAAGCCTTATGAGCTCAATTTTAGATTTTTATCTCATAAAGGTAATTTAGTAATTTTACCTAACGAAATCTAATAATTTAGTCAGTTTTTTATTATTTACTATCTAAGGATTCCATAGATTTAAAATTTTTGAATTATGATATCAAATGGCCAAGTTATGGCCAAAACAAATTTAGGGGTCAAATATGTAAATTAATAGTTTTAGAAAAGGGTCAAAAACCTAACTTTCTCAAATGATGTCCAAATTTAATAAACTCAGTAGCTATAGCTTCTCTATAATATACTGAGTACTATGACTGGGAGTAGACCCAAATTGGATCTCATTTAATTAAGTTATGAGCCAATTAGGGTTTACGAATAATTAGTGAGTGATTAGTGAAATTAATCACAGAATCATAAAACTAACCATGCTACTGAGTTTTATTCTACTTAAGGAACTATCTGCAACTTGAATCACTCAATTTGGATCATTAATTGTACTAATATTCACTAATCAATATTAAGGGGGATTAGGGCTAATTAAGAAATATAATCACAAAATCCTAAATATTTTTATAGTTTACTACTTATTAGGTCTTTCTGATCAAAATGGTATATTATATGACCTAATTTGGAGTCCAATTGATTGAGTTATGATCAATTAAAATTTCTAGGGTTTAAGGGTTAATTAGGGAAAGGGCTTAAAAGTCATTAATCAACTTATGAGTCCAACATCAAAATTAATACTATAGAAATATTACTAATGATCTTCTGATTAAAAGGAGACCCATATTAGCTATGTTTGGATCAGTGGTTACAAAGTTATGAGTCATGGAAAAATAATATTAAGTAGCTCATTAATTTGGGGTCCTAAATGTCATTATATTAAATACACCTCCAAAGAAAAATTTGACACTACCATAATGGTCCTCTCATTTTTTTCTTATTAAAATGAGATATATATTTAATATGTTTAGACTTATGGATTAAAAGATATGAGGCTTAATAATTTTGCAATTATCTAATTAAAATAGGGTAACTAATTAGTTATATTTAATCAAAAATTTAATTAATTATTTCATCATACAGATTAACAGCAGCGAGCCCCACATCAAATTGATGACAGTGAATGCGGGCCCCACACTACCACGCGGGGAGCAAAGGAAGAGGCGGGGCCCACGCCTCAATTTTAACAATTGATGAGCGGAGTCCGCCACTTTTCAACGTGACAGGCATCGACCCGTGGGTCGGGTCCGGCCCGACCTGACTCAAGGTGGGACCTCACCTTTGCAAGAACTCCCGCGACTAGAGAACTAGGTCTCCAAAATTGGCGGCCCTCCTGCCGTCGCCAGTGGACGGCCGACCCGCATGCCGTTGGAGAGGTCTCGATGAGACCCACCTGCAAGTGGTGGAACCAGCCACTGAGGTTGCTTAAAATGGCAAGGGAGGCTAACCCTAGTCGGCATGGGGCAGATGATTTGACACAGAAGTATAGACTACTGTGGATCGAATCAAAAATTTATTTGATCAAACTCTTGTGAAGATAACCAGATCCATTCAATCGCTAATCAAAGGTGTGAAATAGGTTTTTGAACATAAAACTAAGGCATACGAAGAATAACTAGAGGGATCAGATTGTACCTGATCATTAATTTCGAGGATATTTGCTCAATCTTCAATAATTTGACTCTTCCTTGACGTCCTCGATCAAGTCCTTCAGCGGATAGTGAAAGACATGATCAATAAAATTAATAATATTATATTAATTAACTTGATTTCCTTAATTAAATTGAATGATTAATTAGCTCCTGAAAATTTTTAATAAATCACCCCTATCTAATTGAATGGTGAGGATTGCAATGGTGAAGTCGAATTTCAATTTTGATGAGTATTAAATTTTTGTGTTTTTTGGGGTATTTAAAATATATTAAAATATTTGCCCAATTTCTAATGACCTCCAAATGCTTCCAAAACATCACCCCTATCTAATTTTGGGGTGATGAGCGCAATGGCGAAGTTGGATTTTTAATTTGAGGTCAATTTAAATAGGTCAAATCTCAGGGTTCTTGAAATTCCCCAAAATCAGGGTTTGATTCAATTGACACCTAATTTATACAAAAACTTCATGGAGTGCTCCTTATAGTTTAATAAGAGTATTAGAACTTAAGATCATGACTTATATTAGTCTTAATTGACTAGTGTAACCACCTAGAGTTGTTACATACTCCCCATATAAGATCGATATTGTCCTCGACATCATTTAAGTACGAAGAATGATGCATGAATAAAATTAATAAAGCATAAGTGTGAAGGTTGAGGAAGTACCAAGAATTTTATTTAGCCTTAGGTACTTTGATCGCATAGCTAATTCTTTCTCTAGGTGACTTCTTCAGGAGTATGATTCTATAATAACCCTAGGTTATTACCCTAATGCGGGGTGTGTCGGGGCTGTGTCGGGGTTGAAGGGATTTTGGGTTCTATACACAAGCCACTGCGGGGTGTGTCGGGGCTGAATGGATTTTGGGTCGAGCCTGGTCAACCCGGTCCCGACCCGCATGGCTTGTGTCCATATCATGCTCAGTGTGCGGTAATTCAATCAGTGGGCCCCGTAACATCATCGTCATAAGGTGTTGGGACCCGCTTCTTTGTTTGAGTCACTGCTGAGGGTCCCATCTGATGGCTTTGCCTTCTGCCATGTCAGACCATGGGTTCCACCGTCCGTCTGCTCAAATGAATTAATTAAGAAGCTTAAATTAATTAAATTAATTCAAGTAAATTAATTTAAATAATTTTAACATCTTTAATCCCCCATAACTCTTAATCCACTACTCCAAATATATCAATCATATATCTCATCTTAATCAGAAAAATGAGAAGAACATTTTGGCAGTGTCAATTTTCTATTTGGTTAGGTATTTAATAAAGTAACATTTTAGGACCTCCCATTTAACTCAAAACCCTAGAAAACTTCAAACCTTCATAACTTTGCACCCACTGATCCAAACATAGTCAATATAGGTCTCATTTTAATTAGGAGATCATCATGAATATTTTTATAGTATTAATTTTGCTATTAGGTTAATATTTTGACTAATTACTTTTTGACATATTCTTTAATTACCCTAATTGACCTAGAATTTCTATTAGCTATAACTTAGTCAATTTAGCTTTCAAATTAGGTCATCCAATATATCATTTTGATCAAGAAGATCTAATAAATAATAAACTAGAATAAAATTTAGGTTTTGATGGGTATAATTCCTAATTTACCCTAATTACCCTAGAACTTGATTAGCTGATTACTTAACCAAATGGAGTCCAAATTTGATCTACTCCCAGTCATAGTGCTTTGTATATTATAAGGAAGCTATGATCACTGAGTTTACTAAATTTGGATACTATTTGAGAAAGTAAAGTTTTTGACCCATTTATAAACCTCCAAATTTACATATTTGAACCCTATAATTTTTTTGGCCATAACTTTGTCATTTGATATCAGAATTCAGTAAATTTAGACTCTATGGAATTCTTAGATAGTAACCAGTAATAAATTGACTAAATTCTTAGACTTCACAGAGTAAGATTACTAATTTTCCCTTATGAGCTAAAAACCTTAAATTAACCTCACAAGGCTTAACCTTTGTCCAAATTTGATTTAGTTACTATGGATCTTCACATTATACTATAAGTAATCATTTGGCATTAGCAAATTTAAATTTGGAACCACAAATCAAAAGATAATATTTTAGACCCTTAAGTATGGGCAAAATGATTATTTTGCCCAAATTTAGGGTTAAGTATCCTTAAATCTTAGAATCCTAGTTAAATCGCCAAAATCAATAAATAAATTGATTTAGATTCAATTTTATGTTATTTAAGCTTATTAATTAAAATTTTATGTAAAATCCTAAGTTTCATCTTAAAATATTTCTAAGTAATTATTAAGTTTCATAAGGTGAGATGAATCTCACATCATGTCATCCATAAGCCTTCTCAATTATTAATTAACCATTCTTAGATCTTATTAACTTTAATATGTAGCAATGTAAATCTTTTCCTTATGATTTCCTTTAACTTTAGGATTATCTTTCTTAGGAATTAGGCATAAAATTAGGTTAGATTTTATTCATTGGGTAAATGAGTTACTTAATGGATGAAATATTAGTTTTATAGCTTTCTAGAATTTTATCCTTTATTTATGATTATTTTCTATTTTAACCTTAGATTAATGTTAAAGATCTATCTTATTAAGGTCTGATTTTGCTTAATATGATTTGTCTTAATCTTTAGTCCATGAGATTTAGGTTTTTAAACCTTAGCCTTTATGATCACCTTTGGATTAAGTGATTAAACCCCAATATTTAGAGTTTAATTCTTAATCCCTCAATCTTGTTTTTTCTAATCAAGATTGGTTTGGGCTGCTGAAAATTATAAAATTAGGATGACTGATTAATTATTTGACTTATGTATGCAACATTTTTATTTGAATTAGAACTATTTATGATCTAATGTTAAACTTGTAAGACTGTAAATCTAAGTTTATACTGGATAGTAAGGTATTAGAGATACAGAGCTTGTATAAACTTAGAATAGTTAGAATGGATAAATTAGATAATAATAGATATCACTTATGTTTAGTAGAGTTTCTTGCTTACTATTAAACTTTGTTACTTTGCACTCCTTGTATTTTTAAGCCTTTTTAAATTGAGCATAACATATAATATAATTTTGATGCATGAAATGAAAACATAAAAAATTATGATAACACTTGCATTAGGTTCATTTCTGGATGGATATTTGTGCACTTTTACTGCCAATGGATAGGTGGTAAAGAGAAATAAGGATTACTTAACACGTACTCATTGAGAAGAGTTGTGTTAAGTTGGAATCACTTTAGTCTTGCAGACATGCTTGACTCCTCAACTACTTCTAAATGTGTCCACAAAAGTGAAGTAAAATAACTAAAACTTATTGTATATATGTATTTCTGCCTATTCAGTTTGGTACAGTAATATGACATGATACAATTATTTTTTAATTAACTTTGATAAGCTAAGTGATATGCATGCTTCAGTTTAGTGGCTTGTTAGCTAATTCTTCTGATATGGTAAATTTTACATGTTATTCTTTCTTTACTGCTTCCTATTTACCCTTACTTTAATTCAATACTTACTTGTTTACTTACATATGTTAGGATGCTAATCTTGCTTGTTTACTTATATGTATCATAGTTCAGTTTACTTTATATCAATCTGCATAATTTTATATGATCATAAGCATATTAGGATGAATCTTTTTTCAGCATTTATAATTATTTTATACTTATATAAATGCCTAACCTTATTATAGCTTTGGATGGATGTAAGTGCTCTACTTCCTTTTGCTTAAGTTATAAATATGTTATTTATAGCTTTTCCTTTATTCTTTCATCCCATGTTGCACCTATTTATGCTTGCTTAGTCATTTAGTTAATGGTGATATCTTAAAAGATTTTAAATCTAATATTAGCCTAAAATGTACTTAGAGAATTTGTCTAATTTGATTTTCTTTTCTTTTGGCTGGGGACCTGTCATTGTAAAACCAACAATGATAGATTCTTAGCTGTTTGAGATAGTTGAACATTCTGAGGAGCTTGTTAAGGAGAAAGGGTATGCTGCTACCGAAGTTCATTAGCTCTTTTCTTATTTATTTGCTTGTGAGGCTGAGTATTCTTTTTCTTTTCAGTTAAACTTTTATGGTTATAATAATTTAGGATCTATTTGTATTTTCTTTTACTGCATATTTGTTTTGAGTTGAATGTATTTACTTTCTAAATTATGGTGAAATGGATGTGTATGTTTCTTGCTTCCGCACTCTGAAAATTTTATATATTATCATTTGGTAAAAAGCTCTCAGTTAATGGTGAATTCCTTAGTTATAAAAGGATTAGGGTGAAAACCTAATCTGACTATAAATAAGGAACTTGTCATTTGGTGTGGCTATCGGGAATCGAAGTTTGGGAGTTTTAAAAGAATAATTCATAAATTTTGGAAATATACAATTTTTATAAATAACAAAAGAATCATATAATTAATGTTCGAAGTCCAATTATACAAATAGAGCCATACATGTATGAAATTACAACAGTTTAATATTTATAATATGATTTACACATCCTTATTTTGTCACATCTTAGTTTCTTCTCTTTTATTTCTAAGGCAGATCTTTAAAGCTTAATTTTCAAAACCTAAAAAATACAGTTACCAGTTAGGTAGGAGTACGTAAATTATTTTTATAAGAGTAATTCTAGCATCCTATAATAGACATAAATCAAATATGGAAATGAATGTGATATCTGCATAGCATATATGAAAGAAAAGCAAACTTTTCAATTTGAATATTGCCCTGCAAGTTAGCTATGAAATTCAATATATATGAAAAGCATAAAATTAATAAATTTTGTAAACAAAATTTGTAACATAAAGTCGAGTCCATAGACTCCTGAGCCTAAATGGGTAAACCCATAGGCATAACTTTTAGGAAGCTTTTCTCACTACCCGTCGGTAGCTTATTCAAAAATTAGAAACTGATGGTGTGTCTTTCCTCTGGATTTGCCCACTTCCTAAAAAGTGCTAAATCCCTCCATATGACTCCCAGGGGCTGCCAGCAGGCCCAATCTGTACAGATTCTCAGTATTACTTTTCATCCTCCAAAGACAAACACCACAATAATATAATTCAATTCATCTTTTTGTTACAAGTTTTTTGATAATATTCTTTTGCAAATTTATAAGCGATAAGCATTTTTAGAATATATATAAATAATATTCAAATGAAAATGGCTCAAAATAAGAATACTAAAATAAAACTTATAAGTAGATTTACATACCTGACTGTTTTGATATAATTTAAATCAAATCAATTCCTTTGATCTGCCAAAAATAATTTAATTCATTAATTTAATATTTTATAATTTTATCATGATTTGTAATATTAGGTTTCTAAAATAGTAATAAAATGATTTAAATATGTTTAAATTAACTTATTAAGTTACTAATTTTGAGTAATTATTAAGCCTTATAAGGTCAAATTAGGAATTTGACCTATAAAGGAAATTTAGTAATTTTACCCTAAGGAAATCTAAAATTTTTATTAGTTTATTGTATATTATGTCCTAAGGTTTCCATAGAATCCAAAATCATCAAATTCTGATATGTATAGGCTAAGTTCTAGCCAATATGATTTCTTGGGTTAATAATTAAGGCTTAATATAATTAGTGAGTGATTAGTAAAATAAATTACAAAATCACTAAACCAATTACACAGCTAGGTTCTAATCTACTTTATGAGTTCTCTGAAACTGAAATTAGTCAATTTGGATCGTTAGATTTGCTAATTTTCACTAATCAAGTTTTAGAGTAATTAGGGTTTATTAAGAGATCTAATGGTTGGATCCTAAATATTTTTACAAATTACTATAAATTAGGTTTTTTTGATCTGAATTTATATTTGGATCACCTAATTTGGAGTTCAATTGACTAAGTTATGGTCATTTGAAGTTCTAGGGTTAAATGGCTTAATTAGGGTTGGGTCCTAAATGTAATTATTCTAAGTCTAATTTAAACAGCAAGGTTAATACTATTAAAATATTCATTAGGGTTTTTTGAGTATTTTGAGACCTATATTGGGTATGTTTGGACTAGTGTGCACAAAATTATGGTTATTTGAAGTTCTGTGACATTTAGGGATTATTTAAATTACCATAAATATCACAATGTGATATATTACCCCAAATGAAAAGTTGATAGTCCCAATAAATTATTTGTATTTTTCTGATGAATTTAGTATATTTGATTGTGCAATTTGGACAAGTATTTTGTGAATTATGGATGTCCAAAATTTGAGATTTAAATTAATTAAATCCTTATATATTTTATTATTTACCAAAATATTTTATTATTAAAATATTTTATATTTTATCAAAAAAATTAATTATAATGATTATTATATTCAAATATTATTAATCAAATATTCTGTTTATTATTAATCAATAATATTAATTTTCTGTTTATTACATGTATACATATGTATATACCTAACTGCATACATTAATGTATTAAGTTTAATTTTTTATTAAACGTAAATGATAGTATATATATACATATATATATATATATATATATATATATATTATTTAATTAATCTTTAGTAGATGGCAGGCCCGCGAACTCAGATGGCGATGGAAGAAGCCACTTGTCATGCTACAATTGGCGGATGAGACGCCAAAGGGGCCCACACGCATCGATTGCGCGGATAGGAAATGACGCACGCGAGGCCCACATACACATGTCCGAGCGAGCGAGATTCACGTGTCAAGTAGGGCCCACATGCCAGAATTGCATGCGACAGCCGCGGGTCGGGCCCAGGTCAACCTGGCCCGACCTGTTGCTTCGCCTTCTCCGCGGAAGCACCCGAGCACGAGGGCTTAGGGCTCGAAATATTTCGGTTGTCCCGGTGGTGCTTCAGCTAGAACCGCACGGTAATGAGTAGCTATGGATGAGACTCTTCGATAGGTGGTTCGATCAAGACTTATAACGCTCTAAATCAATCGCAAACCCTAACCCTAGTTGACCCTATCACGGCTTCCCCGATGTGTAACGATAAGAACTGTGGATTAAAGTCTAAATTCAGCAGATTGAATCCATTTGAACTCGATCAGATTCACTAATATTGCAATCGAACTTATGAAATAGGTATATGAAATTATGAAATTGAAAATTGCTTGTGTTAAAGTAAGGATCGAAGGTACCTTGATTGACGGTTACCGATCGAGCAGCCGAGAAAATCTCCAAAACCCCCGTTTGCTTCGGATGAACTCAGCCTTTTACTTAGCCTGATAATTTGGCCAGAGAGGCAACTAAATTGAAGCACAACTTGGTGCTTAGGCGGTGGACTGCCGTCTGGCGAGGCAGTGTGGCGACGCTCGTCACAGCGTTCACCACGCGCAGCGCACGAGGAAGAAATGAGTGAGCCGCTTGATTCTCCGATCGAATGGCTCACAAGAGCCGTTAGATGGGACGACAAAGATGGATGGCGTGAGGAGATGTAAATGGCACCATTAATATTTAATTTTATATATTATTATTTTAATTTATTTTAATAAATTTAATTACTTAAATTTAACCTATTTAATATGCTTCAAAAATTTTCCAATACATCACCCCTAGCTAATTAAGGGGTGAGGATTGCAACGGCGCACTCGGATTTTTGATCCTATGAATATTTATTTATTTGATTTTTCAGGGTAATTAAATAATATTAAAATATTCGACGAAAATCCAACGACTTCCAAATGCATCCAAAACATCACCCCTAGCTAATTTGGGGGTGGTGAACGCAATAGCGAAGTCAGATTTTCAATCTGATGTCAAAGTTATTTAAATATTAATAAATAAATTTAAAAGGAAATTCTAGTATTTTACATTCTCTCCAATTTAAAAAGGATGTCGTCCCAACATCAATCTAAACTTTAAAGAAATCTATTAGATCTAGAATCATTTACTAGTGAAATAAGTGAGGATATGTTTTCTTCATACTTGATTCTTCTTCCCATGTAGCTTCTTCTTTGCAACAGCTCTTCCATCGAACTTTTATCATGGGAATAGATTTATTTCTTAATTTTATTTCTTCTCAATCTAGAATTTCTTCTAGTTCAATCACATAACTGAGGTTTGGTTGCAAATTAATATCTTCTACTTCCACTCTCATTGAAGGTTCTGATAAGCATTTCCATAATGAGGAGATGTGAAATACATCATGCATCAGACTCAAATGTAGTGGAAGTTTGATTTGATATGCAACTTTGCCCACTCTTTTCATGACTTCGAAAGGTCCAATAAATATTGGACTTAATTTCCCGAAAACTCCAAATCTTGAAACTCTTTTGAGTGGATTAACTTTCAAATATACGAAGTCTCCAATATAAAATTCCACATGACGATGATGAGCATCAAAATGCTACTTCTGCCTATCTTGAGCTGTTTTCATTCGATGCTGAATTAACTTAATCTTTTCTTTTGCCTGAACAATTAAATCCAATCTTAATATTCTATTTTCTCCAACATTATTCCAAGATAAATGAGTGATACACCTTCTTCCATAAAGGGCTTCATAAGGAGCCATTTCAATACTTGCTTGAAAACTATTATTATAAGAAAATTCAATTAATGAAACGTGATCATCCCAACTTCCTCCAAAATCTAGTACACAAAGACGAAGAAGATCTTCTAGAGTTTGATTTAATCTTTTAGTTTTTCCATCAATTTGCGAATGAAATGTGGTACTCATACAGAGATGGGAACCAAGATCTTGATGAACTGTTTTCCAAAACCTTGAAGTGAACCGACTATCTCTATCAGAAACAATAGTTTTTGGAATACCATCTAATCTTACTATTTCTTAAAGATAAATCTTCATCAATTTATCTACTGTATCCGTCTATTTGATGGGTAAAAAGTGTGCTGATTTTGTAAACCTATCCACAATTACCCAAATAGAATCATTATTAGATTTTGAGCGAGGAAACCCAATTATGAAATCCATAGAAATGTCTTCCCATTTCTATTAAGGAATAGCTAGAGGTTGGAATAATCCTCCTGGTTTTTGATGCTCTACTTTTACTAAGTTACAAGCTTCACACTTGGATATAAACTCAACAATACTTTTCTTCATTCCTGGCCACCAAAAGTGTGATTTTAAATCATGATACATCTTGTTATTTCCTGGATGAATTAAATATCTGGAATGGTGAGCTTCTTTCAATAATTTTGATCTTAGCTCAGCTTTATTAGGTATCCATATTCTAGATCCACACCAAATATTCTTATTTGAATCCAAATTTAGTTCTAGGTGCTTTTTTGATTGAATAGATGTAGCCAAAGAGTTATATTCTTCATCAATATGTTGAGCTTCTTTAATTTCATCCATTAATGAGCATTCTATAGTTATTTGAAATAGATTAACATTCGATGGTAACACGACTTCTAATTGGAGATCTTCTATTTCCTTGAGTAAGATAGGGTTAGAGGTCAAAATGTGCAAATGGGAATTTGCCTTTCGACTTAGTGCATCTGCTACTACATTTGCCTTTCCAGGATGATTTGAATCGATAAACCATAATCCTTAATTAACTCTAACTATCTTCGCTGCCTTAAATTTATTTCTTTCTAAGTAAAGATATATTTCAAACTTTGGTGATCAGTGAAGACTTCACATCTTACTCCGTATAAGTAGTGTCTCCAGATCTTAAGTGCAAATACTATCACAGCCAATTCCAAATCATGAACTGGATAATTTTTCTCATGAATTTTAAGCTGTCTAGATGCGAAGGCTATAACCTTTCCTTCTTACATAAGAACACAACCTAATCCAATTCCAGAAGCATCACAATAAATTTGATATTATTTTCCCTTAATTGGTAGAACTAGTATAGGAGCTGCAGTTAGACATTCTCTTAACTTCTGAAATACTGATTCGTAAGATAAATCCCATATGTAAGGCACCTCCTTTTGAGTAAGACGAGTAAGAAGAACTGCAATTTGGGAAAAGTTCTTAACAAATTTATGATAATAACCAGCTAATCCTAAGAAACTGCATATTTCTGTTACTGAAGTAGGTTGGGGCCATTCCTGAATTGCACTAATTTTGCTTGGATCAACTGATATTCTATCTTTGCTAATTACATGTCCTAAGAAGGCTATTGATCGAAGCCAAAATTCACATTTTGAGAATTTAGCATACAATTGATGTTGCCTTAACAAGCTCAAGGTAATTCTAAGATGCTCTTCATGTTCCTTAGCATTCTTAGAATAAATCAATATATTATCAATGAAGATGATGATAAATGAATCTAAGTAAGGTTTCATTATTCGATGCATCAAATCCATAAAGTAGGATGGGGCATTGGTTAACCCAAAAGGCATCACCAGAAATTCATAATGCCCATAACACGTTCTAAAGGCGGATTTAGAAATATCCTCTTCTTTAATACGGAGCTAATGATAACCAGACCTTAAGTCAATTTTTGAAAATATTGAAGCACCGACTAATTGATAAAATAAATCATCAATTCTTAGTAACGGGTATTTGTTTTTGATGGTAACCTTATTCAATTCTCGGTAATCAATACATAGGCGCATACTCCCATCTTTTTTCTTAACAAATAAGACTGGAGCTCCCCATGGGGAACTACTAGGTCTAATAAATCCTTTTTCAGTCAACTCCTAAAGTCGATTCTTAAGCTCTTCTAATTCTTTGGGTACCATTCTGTATGGTGCTTTGGATAAAGGATTCGTTCCTTGAATTAAATTAATGTTGAATTCTACTTCTCTTTGAGGTGGTAACCCTGGAAGTTCTTCTGGGAAAGCATCTGTGTACTCTTTTACTATAAGATTTTCCTCAAGGGACGTAGATTTAGCATCAGAATTGGAGAGAAGGTTAAGAATATAGGGTATTTCTTTCGAATAAACTTTTCAATTTTATTCGCTGAAATAAGGGTAATAACTGCACTTCTTTGACCAAAAAATGTTACTTTCTTACTTCCACTATATATATATACTCTCTTTTTTGCACAATCAATTAATGCTTCATTCTGACTCATCCAATCCATCCCAAGAATAATATCTAAAGATGCTTGTTTCTAAGAACTCTTCTGATGGTAGATTAACTTTGAGTGTTGATGAAATTTGTTCTACTGGTAATGAATATTTTTGAACCAACTTTGATGCAATAAAAGAGTGCGTAGCTCCAGAATCAAAAAGAACTGAACAAGGGTGCTGAAATAATATAATAGTATATGTAACCACATCAAGCTCATCTCTTGCCTCTTCTTGAGATAGATTGAATATTCTAGCCTGGGCTGGGTTATTCCTTATATTACTAGAAGATGCTATGTTGTTTCCTTGATTTACTGGTGGTCTGCCCTGATTTGGGAGTTGATGTCCGTTTACTGTATATGTAGCATGATAGAACGTTATTGTATGATTGGTTCTCCCACATTGATGGCATTGACCTACACCGGTAAAACATTTATCTGTACTGTGTATCCTTCCACAAAATTTACAAGTATTTGATGTTTTGGAACAGGTCCACTGGGTTTGCTTTGAATATTATAAATTCTTCCTTAAGGCCTTGAAAATTGTTGCCTCTTTGATGGAAAATGGGGAGAAAAGGCTAGCCTCTTTATTCTTGAAGAATGTTGCTCTTCTTGGGTTTCCATGAACTTGACCTTCTCTACTAGTTGGGCAAAATTTAAAATTTGTAGAGGTGTCAAAATATGCGCCGTAGCAGTATAAAATTTGATGAAGCATAAAAATTTGATGAACCATAAAAATTTGATGAAATTAAATGAAATCCGCGGCATCCAAATCTTGGGAAACTCTGGCACCGCAGTGCGCCACAGCGCTGAAATCCGCTGCAGTGTGCCACAGCGCTGCAACGTGTTGGAGCGCCTAGCTTTTGGCCAGTAGGAGCCAAAGCACGCCGTAGCGCCCAAAAATGTCCGAAAGTACCCAAAACTGTCCGGAATGGCCCAGATTTGTGATTTTTCTCATTCTAATGATCCTAGGATCATAATGGGGCCAAAATATATCAAATTAAGCATTGTATAAAATTGTATAAGATTTTTTAATATGGAAAAATTAGGTTTTAACTCATTTGATAAAAAAATATAACCCTAATATTGAAACGATCATAACTTAATCCTTAGATATCAGAATTCAGTGTTTTTGGAGTCTATGGAATCTATGGATAGCAAACAAAAATAAACTAACTAAATTCTTAGATTTCACTTAGTACAATTACTAAAATGCCTTTGTAGGTTAAAATCCTTAAATTAAACCTTTAGGACTTAATACTTATCTAAATTTGATGTACCTACTATCTATCTTCATGTTAGACAGTATGGAATTAATTTGCATCAATAAAATCTAATTTAAAGCCTTTAATCAAAAAGTAGTATTTTAGACACTTAAGTAGGGGCAAAACGGTTATTTTGCCCAAAACTTAGGTTAAGTGCCCTTAACCTCTAAATTATCATTTAGATCATTAAAATCAGTAATAAAACTAATTTAGAATCAAATTAGACTCTTAAACTTATAAATTAAGTGAATTGTTAAAAATTCAAGGTTTGTAAAATTCCTAAGTTAAATCCATTATACCTCAACATAGTTAAAGCTCATCCTTTACTCCTTTAAATAAACAAAATTAAAAAATAAAACTAAATTATAGTAAATTCCATCAAATCCTAAAATTTCTTAAGTTATTCCATTATGAGCTCATCAGGATCTACACTTTACTTTAGGATCCTTTCCTTAAGATTAGGAATAGATACTATGTTAGATTTTATTTATTGAGTAAATGGTTTATTCAATGAATGAAACCTTGGTTTTATTAGTTTCTAAATTTTCATACTTTAATTCTGATTATTTTATCTTTTAACTCTATATTAAGACTATGAGATTCATCCTATTAAGTCTTGATTTTGCTTGATAGGATTTGCCTTAATCATTTATTACCAATTTAGATTTAAACCATAGCCTTAAGTATTACCTTGAGATTATGTGATTAACTCTAATTTTTGGTGTTTAATTTATAATCCCTAGCTTAGTAGATCTTAACTTAGAATGTCTAAATTCATCAATTAGGATGTGATGATTTATTATTTAACTTATATTCATAATTGATTGAATTAAATTAGAACATAATCAGTTATAATAACCTTAGTTATTACCCTAGCTAAATTCAGATTAATTAAGCTAAACTAAGCTTTAATTTTGTTTCCATTAGACTCAATGGGTGAATTAAACCTAGTCCTAGAAGTTTGAAATCAATCGGAGCTCATTTGAGCATTCTAGCTATTTTGCCTATTTTTGGATCCTATGAACTAGCTAAATTAATTTGATCTTCAAATTAAAATTTAAGTTCATTTTTGAATTCATCAAAACCTAATTAATAAATGGTAAATTTTTGAGAATTTTTGGAACTCATTAAGTCCTAAATTCAATTTAAATTTTATTAGGACAATTATTTAGTTATTTAAATAAATTATATTAATTAAAATTAATATATATTTAATTTTTCTTAATATTGGGATTTGCTGTCGGGACCGCGACAAATCCGCTGCGAGGTCCCGACAGTGGCGCATCAATCCTCTTCAATGGATGCGCTAGCACGCATCTTAGTGCATCCCATCCAATGGCAGAATATATTCCGTGTCGAGATCTAATTCTAGGCATTGGGTCAATCGTGCGAATCCGATGGCTACCGCTCGATCCACTATTTTCCATTTAAGTAATCCATCTGAACCGCCTGAGACCCACGGTCGATCGATAAGACCGTATCGAGCGCCCGAGCCATGTTCATCGTCATCTCCATTCTGCTCGCCCGTGTGCTTGGTCCCCCTCGACAATCTGACCTCTGCTACCCCGTGGTAGTACGAGAATTGCTCCATTATTCCCTTCTACCCTCAGGCACAACTATTTATCAATAGTGATCTTTCTACTCTACCCTCAGTTGGTTAAACTAGCCCTCTCCTTTGGCCCGAGCCATTGCTCCAAACTCGAGCTCTGGTATCCACCCCTGACCTTTCCATTGCCAATAAGTACCCTTGGAGCATCACAGTGAGTCCCTTTGATCACTGTGATCCCTCAATTCCCCTAGTGAATCCCATAGAGCTCATTGTTCTTTCGATGAATATCGGCATTCCAGTTGCTGCGTACCACTGGTATCTTAAAGAGGATCTAAGACTCCCCATTTAAAAAAAACTTAAATAATACTAGAACTCAAAATTTAATCTTAATTGCCCTATTAAGATTATTCATGAACTATAACATTAAAAGAAGGGTATATAAATCCTAAGCCTAAATTTTAGTTTAGATCTTAAGTGATCAAACCCTAGATCTTAGATCTAGATCCTTTGATCATCTGATTGAATTATATCATATCATTTGGAATTCCCTACTTGATTAATTGTCTAATTCTTTTGAAACCTCCTTGTGGGTATAGGATTTATTCAACCTATAGAATAATGTGATCATTCTATGGATTGAATATAGATCTTAGGTTCTTATATTCTTAATTGATTATTTTGCCTTTTAATAATAGAATAACTTTTTATTAAGATCTTAGCTTCTTGATCTTCAGCTCATAAGATATTGCACCTTTAGAGTATGGTTAGGTGTGAACCATAGATCCTCAGTAGGATAGTACCTTGGATTCAGGATTTGAACCCCAAATATGGAGTTTAAGTTCATAATCTCTAATCTCAATTAGTATGCTCAAGATTTAGGTTGAGTGATTCAAAATACATTAATTAAGTTGTGGAATTATTTACTTTAATCCTTTATAGTTATCATCTGATTTTGGATTAGAACTTGTTAAGTTCTAATGTTAACATTAAGGTCATAAATCTGAGATTATACTCTATGGCTGGATATTGGAGATCCTAAACATGTATCTTCTCATAATTAATAGAATGAATTAAATTAGATAATAATATATATCACATCAATCTAGTTGAGTCTTTTGCTTACTTTGACTATTGTTGCTCTGCACACCTTGTATATTAAGCCTTTTTCTTAAACATAATAGGTGAACTCATAATATTGATGATGTATCCTAAGTTAGTATTTGAACACATAAACATTATTTAATTCATTCAATACATTCAGTTCAGTAGAGTGTGTCCTAGCTTAGTCTGCCTCCTCAGTACTAATTATGTTATATAATAGACTCTGACCTAGCCCTGTGCATGGCTAGGATGGATACATGTCTTATTTTATAAGTTCACCTCGATCCTAGCTCTGATGATACCTAGGATGGATACATGTTGAACTTTCTATTCATAGGTCTTGTATGATCTAATTCTATTATGGCAATACTATGTTTAGGCATGCTTTTACTTTCAGTTCAGTTTCAGTATTTTGGCTCGCTTGCCACATGCTTCAGTGGCTTTTACCTTACAGTTTTCTACATACTTTTATCATTATTTCAGTTCATTACTTCAGTTCAGCATTCATTCAGTACTTGCATATTTAGGATGCTAGTTATATATATTTACAGTTCCATATGTTCTAATATAGTTATTCTTTTAAGTAATCAGCATGTATTCCTATGATCAAAATCATGTTAGGATGAGTTTACTTTTAGTAATTTACAATTATTTATACTTTCAGTCATACCTTGTTCAGCTTCATTTATGGTACATTATTCTATGTACTTTTCTTGTTGGTTATAAATGTTAGTTTATAACTATCCTGTTCATTGTAGCTTATTGCGCCTTGATTTACTTGCATGCTTTAAGTAATAATGTGATATCTTTAAATGTTCAATTCACTTAATCAGCATAGAATGTACTTATACAATTTGTCTAACTGTAACCTTTTTCTTTTGTTGGCTGGGTGTGGCGGCCACCCCTTAATCATCTAAGATTAAGTGGTGGTCATCATCGAGCAATCTGTCACTTAGCATTAGATTATGAATAATCATTCCTAATCCACCGATAAGGGAAGGAATTACCTCAAGTAGAAGCAAATGAAGCAATCACTAAATGAGCATACTAAAGTATCAGAGTGCGAAAGAAAGTACCAAACAATAACATCCATACATCCATGATAAAATAAAGAACTATACAACTCATAATAAATAAGCAGGAAAGGAAATACAATTTAGAGCCTATCTTATTACAAAACATTTAAAAGTTTAATAACATAAAGGAAAGACACTCAGTTCTCACATCATAAAATAAAGAAACTAAGGATCTGCATCAGCACGCTCCTCCTGAACAAGCTCTTCAGAAGGTCCTACCTCACATAACTCAGAGTCTACCATTGTCGGTATCACAATGACATGGCCCCAGCCAAAAGAAAAGAAAATTTGATTAGAAAAAATGTCTAAGTACATTTTAGGTTAAGCATTTATATACTAAATGATATCACAAATATCTTATCAATTTAGGGGCAGTAAAGCAATAAATAAAATAGTATAAGTTATAATTAACTAATTATAACTTAAATAAAGTGTGAAGTAAGCACATACCTCAACTCAAGCTGCAGAAAAGGTTAAGCAATATAATAATGAAAATCTACTAAGTAGAAGAAATATCATAAGTAATACGTTCAATTCTATATATGTTAGTTTGTAATACAAAATTAAAATACATAGTTGAAATAAAAATTTAACATCCTAGCATGCTTTTATATATATACAAATTTACTGAGTATGCACCAATTTACAGGAAATACTGTAAATACTAAAATATTGTAAATAAATAAAAGTGTTGTATAAAAAAATAAACTAAAAATATGAACCGAAAGTACTATCTCGCATGGGCATATTCTTACTTATTCCTGCCAAAAAGTTGTCGTGCTCCACCCCTTAATCCACAAGATTAAGCTAAGGGGTGGTATGTCACTTTGGCAAATCCCTCACTTATCATTAGATTAAGGTGTAATTCCTCAATCCAATATTAAGGAAAGGATGTCCCTGGATAACATAGTAGAATCATTCACTAGTATATACATTCATCAGAGTGCGGAAGCAAGATAATAAAATATGCTACATCTAATCCACCATAATACAAGTAATAAGTAAACATGTAGCTCAAAATAAAATAGTACAGTAAAAGAATATACATAAATATCTGGATTATTACAAACATTAAATAAGTCTTAATGAAAATGATAAAACTCTCATCCTCACAAAAGTAAAAGAGAAGCTAAACTAAGGATCTCCAGTGGCAACACACTCCTCCTCTTGAATCTGATCTTTAAAAAGCTCGACTACCTCAAATAACTCAGAATCTACTATTGTCGATTTCACAATGATAGGGCCCCAACCAAAGAAAAGAAAATTCTAGTTAGACATATTATATAAATACATTTTAGGCTGTTAATATTTCATGACTTTTATGATATCACTATTTTACTTAGACTATAAAAACAAGTAAGGCGCAAGGGTGCAACAAGCATACAAAGGAGGGAATAAGCTATAAATAAAGGAATTTATAACTAAGCAACATTTGAGGTAAAAAAATATACCTCAACTCCAAAGCTGTAATAAGGTTAGGCATATAAGTATAAGTAAAGTAAAGAAAATACTGAAGGAAAAGACTCATCCTAAACATGCCTATGATCACTTGACATATGTGGTCAAAAGTAAATAATCTGACTGTGATATGTATAGTAAGTTGTAATAGAAAGTAGCATCCTATAAGTAAGTAAGCAGATAAAGTAAAGCTGACTGAAGTGAAGTACAATAGTAAACAATAAATAGTGAACAGTAAATAGGTATGTAATGAATACCATATTAGAAAAGGGCTAATCTAGCCTGCTGATATCAAAATGATTCTTAGCGTCAATGTGAAGGCTAAGGCGATAAAATATTCCTAGCGCCATCTGAGGTAGGGCCCCAGCCATTAAAAGAAAAATCTAGTTAGACAAAATGTCTATGTACATTTTAGGGTAATCATTTTTATGTGATTTTTTGATATCGCAAACTAACTTAAGCAAGAAAGTAGCGGTAAAGTAACAAAGAAAGAAAGGCAAGTTGTAATAATAGATTATTAGTTAAACAAACTGTGAGATAAGCATATACCTCAACTCAAGCTGCATAAAAAGGTAAGAAAAGTGCTAATGAAAATCAATTAAGTATAAGAAAAAGTCTTAAGTAATATGATCAAACTAAGTATGCCAATGTAATATAAAGTAAAGGTACTGTATTGAAAAGAAACTTCTAGCATCCTAACATGCTTATAATAAGGAAAAGTGACTGAATAAGAGAAGATTACAGAAAACTCTGTAATATAAAAGAACTGTAGTAAATGATAGTCTAAGGAAAAGTGTGACAAATTGTAAAGTAATAGTAAGTTAGAACTGTAAAGTAACTAAGAGACAACTGAAAAGTGACTGTAAGTAAAAGTAATATAACTATAAGGTAAGTGTAAAGTAAAAGTAAAGTAAAAGTAATGTGTGGAGATACCCCTACTTAATTCTGCTAAAAAGTAAAGTCCATCTGTTCATCTAGGAAAGTGTCCCAAATTAAAGTATGTTGTACTAGGAAAGTGTCCTAGTCACAAGGTAACGTCCATCTGATCATCTAGGAAAGTGTCCCAGGCAAAAGTAACATGCTCTAGGAAAGTGTCCAGGCAAAAGTAACATGCACTAGGAAAGTGTCCTTTGCAAAAGATGTCTCAAAAGTCATGTTATACCAAATGGCAGACTAAGTAAGACATAACCCACAAAGTATAGTAAAGTTTGTTTTATAAAGTTCTCTTTAAGTTATGTAAATACCATATGAAATGTATTCAAAGTTTAACATAGAATATTCATCAAATATTCCATGTTTAATATAATGTATCCAAATGTATAATAAAGCTCAAAACAAAAAAAGCATAGCATATTAAATTCAAAGAAATAAATATCACTAAATAAACTTTGTAATATCACTTGTTTTCTAATTTAATCATTCTAACTACTCTAAGTTACATAAGATTTAGAATCATCAATTCTTACACTTTCTATAACTTAGAATCATGATCCTATGAGTTGAACATAATTAGGACTGGCCAAGTCCTAATTATAATTAAATTCATATTGTCTACAAAGTTAATCAATCCTCCTAATTTGTTGTTTTATATAATCCAAAACCAAATCTTGATTAGCCAAATCAAGATTGAAAGGATTAAGAATCAAACTCCAAAGAATGAAGTTCAATTACTTAATCACAAGGTCATCCTAGGGACTAGAGTTTAATCCCTTCTCATTGATTTAATGTTAGGGCAAATCCTATTGAATTAAGTCAAATTCAATAGGATAGATTTCTAATTCTAATTCTTGGATTTAAAAGATCAAATAATCATTTAATAAACTATGAAAATCTATAAACTAATAAACTCAAGGTTTCACCTTAATGAATAACCCACTTTATTTATTAGATGAATTCTAACCTAAGCTCTATTCCTAACCTTAAGAATTAAGGCTCTTAAATACTAAGAGTAGCACTCAGACACACATTCTAACTAATGTTATAAGACCTATGGGTGAGCTAAGAAGTTAAAAGGAAGGGAAAGAACTCACATTTTTACTTAGGATTTTTACTTAAGCCTAAACTTAGTATTTTCCTTAAATTTCTAAATTTGGACTTGGAACTATCTGAATTAAAGTCTAAAATCATTTTAATTACTATATATTACGATTTAGAGATGAATTCAGGACTTAAAATCATTAAACCCTAAATTTGGGCAAAATGACCATTTTGCCCCTACTTAAGGGTCTAAAATTCATCTTTATGAATTAAAGCTCAATTCTAAAATTTATTGAAGTGGAGTAATTACTTACTATCTAATATGAGTTTAAATAGTTATTTCATCCATTTTGGTTAAGTATTAGGCCTTATAAGGTCAAATTAAGGAATTTGACCTATAAGAGCAAATTAGTAATTTTACCTAGTGAAATCAAAATTTATATTAATTTACTATAGATTATGTCCTAAGATTTCCATAGAATCTAAAATCATTATATTCTGATATGTATTGGCTAAGTTATAGCCAATACAAGTTCTAGGGTAAAATGGTAATTTAAGGGTTCTTAATTAAGGGTCAAAAGTCCTAACTTTGTCAATTGGTGTCCAAACTGAGTAAAATCAGTGGCTATGGTTTACAAATGATCCACTGATTTCAATGACTAATGGTAGGTTCAATTTATACTCTAATTGGCTAAGTTATGGCCTAATTAAGGTTTAGGGTGATTAGTGAGTGATTAGTGAAATAAATTACCAAATAACTAAACCAACCACACCATTAGGTTATAATATACTCTAGGAGTTCTCTGAAACTTAAATTATTTATTTTGGATTATTAAATTTGCTAATTCTTACTAATCAAGTTTTAGGGTAATTAGGGTTGATTAAGAAATCTAACCATTGGATCATAAATATTTTTGCAGTTTACTGTTAACTAGGTTTTCTTGATCTAAATGGATATTTGGATCACCTAATTTGAAGCTAAATTGACCAACTTATGGTCAATTAAAGTACTAGGATTAATTGACCTAATTAAGGTTAGGTCCTAAATGTGATTAGTCTAACTTTAATCCAAACAGCAAAATAAATACTGCTAGATTAATCCTTAAGGTTTGTTGATTACTTTAAGACCCATATTGGGTATGTTTGGGTGAGTGTGTGTAAAGTTATGGTTAAATGAAAATTTGGGACTTTTATGGCAAATATGGGGGTCCTAAATATCACTAAGTGATATACATCTCCAATTGAAAATTTGATAGTGCCAAATTGTTCCTCTTAATTTTCTGAATCCAATGGTATATTATTTTGCTATATTTGGATTTATATTTTTCAAGATATGATTATTTTAAGGATTAAGTATTTTTAATTTAATCAATTTCATTTAATAGATAAAATTATTTATAAAATAATTATATATAATAATTTATTCTAGTTTCGGCAGATGGCGGCCCCACATATGACATGCGTCCAACCGTGATTGGTCAGGACAGGCGAGTGGGACCCACCGCTGTCTCAGATGAGACATTCTGATGTGGCAGGATTTCAGAGGGCCCCACCGTAGCTGTGCAGTCACAGGACCGCGACACGTGTCCCGTAGAAGACACGCGGCATCACTAAGGCATGCGTCTGTGCTTTGCGGGCCCCACACCTCATTTTTTAGGAAGACACGTGGACGGGTTCAGCTGCACGCAGGTCGGGCCCAGTCGACCCGGTCCGACCCAGGACTTCATCTTCCCGATTCAGACCCGTGGTCGGGGGACTAAGGCTGGCGATTTCAACATCTTGCCAGCATCATCGAAAGTCGACCCGCACGAGAATAGAAAGGGATCTTCAAGGAGTACCCAACCATATGCGGATCATCAACAAAGAAGTTTTGATTCAAACATAATATCAAACCCTAACTAGCCCATACAAACCTAACGGTTTGTACTGTGGACTACCGCTAGATTCAAGCCGATCGAACTTGTTTAAGTTTGATTGGGACCCATATATTGTCAATCGAGCATATGAATTAAGGAATCAAAATGTAAATTGCAATTATTGTTGAAGATCGAGGGGCTTAGGCATGTACCTCAAACAAACTGCAGGGAAGAATCGTATCTTGATTGCCAGATTCCAGACTTCGGGGTTGAAACTGAGTGAAGCAGAAGTTCTTAAGGTCTTATACTAGTCCTAATGTGGTGGCTACAAGTGGTGGAAGCCACCCTCTTCGCTCGAAGAGGCGACGCGTGGGTGAGCCGAGGGCTCAGCGCGACACACACTGAGTGATGGGACGAAGGCCTCTTAGCCGTCTGATCTTGCACTATGATCGGATCGGACGGCTCAGATGGAACGCAGATGATCAGACAAAATTGGAGACGTCATCGGATGGAGGAAATGGCGCGCTTAATATTCTGATGGAATCCGTTAATTCCCATTCAAATAATATTATTATTTTATTATTTTAAATTCCTTTTTATTAATGCAAATTAAATAATTGAATGTACCAAAAAAATTTCAAGTAAATCACCCCTAACTATATGAGGGGTGAGGAACGCAATATGCGATCAGATTTTTGATTTGATAAGCATTTAATTACTTAATTTTTTGGGGTATTTAAATATTATTAAAATATTTGATGAAAATCCAACGGCTTCCAAATGCATATAAACTTTCACCCCTAGCTAATTTGGGGGTGGTGAACGCAATGGTGAAGTCAAATTTTCAATATGACTTTAAAATAAAAAGTGAAATTCTAGAGTTTTGGGATTTTCCAAAAATCAGGATCTGCTCTATTTGATCACTAATTTGATCCTGATCTTAGAGGAAGGTTCTAAATGACTTAATTAAGATACTATAACTATAATTAAGACTTAGATTAGTCTTAATTGACTTAAGTAATAACCTGGTTTGTTACAGACTCCCCTACTTAAGAATGATGTCATCCTCAGATGTGGAAAAATAAAATAAATATAGAACATTGAATTGCAAGAAGATAGAATCAAGAAGTGCTTTAGTTAAAGAGATTTGGGTTCTTCTAATGCATATCAAATTCTTTTTTTCATGTAGCTTCATTGCAGGAGTGGTTCCTCCACTAAACCTTGATCATTTGGATGAAATGATTTCTTAACTATTTTTTATCACGATCTAAGATTTTGATTAGCTCTTCAGTATAAGTGAGATCAGGTTTGATTTCTATTTCTAGAAGTTGAACAAAATGAGATGTATCTCGAAGACATCTTCTAAATGATGAGACATGGAAAACATTATGAACATCAGTAATTTCTTCTGGAAGATCTAATTTGTATGCAGATTATCCCATCTTAGCCAAGATCTTATAAGGACCGATATAATGAGGGCTAAGTTTCCCAGTTACACCAAATCTATAGACTCCCTTCATAGGGCTCACTTTCAAATATGCTGAATCTCCAACCTTAAACTCCAATTGGCGATGATGATCATCGTGGTACTTGCTCTGGCGATCTTGGGCAGAGCAAATTCTTTGTTGAATTAAGCAAATCTTTTTATTGGTTTCTTCTACTAACTCCAATCCGTAAAGCTGTACACTACCTGTTTCGGACCATGCCATAGGTGTACTGCATTTTCTACCATACAGAGCTTCGTATGGTGCCATTTTAATACTAGCCTGATAGCTATTATTATAAGCAAACTCTACTAATGGTAAATGGTCTTCCCATGATCCAACGAAGTCAAGAATACAGAGTCTAAGCAAATCTTTGAGCACTTGGTTCACCCTTTCTGTTTGGCCATCTGTTTGGGGATGGAATGAGGTACTCATGGCCAAAGTAGTTCCTAGGTCCCTATGGACAGCTTACCAAAACCTTGAGGTAAACTTGTTGTATCTATCTAACACGATTGATTTAGGAATGCCATGAAGTTTAATAATTTCTTTGATACAGATCTTAGCGAGCTTCTCAACTGAATCAATTTGCCGCATAGGAATGAAGTGCGCGGTCTTAGTTAACTTATCAACTATTACCCAAATTGCATCTGCTCCATATTTGGCTTGAGGTAAACCCATTACAAAATCCATTGATATATTAAACCATTTCCATTCTGGGATTTCTAACAGATGAAGAAGACTACCAGGTCTTTGATGTTCAGCTTTCACAAGGCTACAGATGTGGCATTTGGCTACATATTTAGCTATACTCTTCTTTATGCCAGGCCACCAAAATGACTGTTTTAAGTCCTGATACATCTATGTACTCCCTGGGTGAATTTAATATCCAGATCCATGACCTTCAATTAACACTTCTTGCTGTATGGATTTTAGAATCCACTTACAATTTTCTTGATAAATAACACCTTTATGGAAGCGAATATCTGTTCTGCGACCACTTTCTATTGCCTGTTTAAAATTCAAGTAATCCTCATCTTTGGTCTGGGTTATGGAGACATCTCAATGTTGGCTTTACCTGGATGGTATTGAATGTATTAATCATAATCACTAATTAATTCCAACCATCTTCTTTGTCTGCAGATAAGCTCTTGCTGAGTGAATATATACTTTAAACTCTAATGATCTGTAAATATGGAGCACTGGACCCCATATAAGTAGTGACGCCAGATCTTCAAGGCGAAAACCACAGCCGCTAGTTCCAAGTTATGAATCGCATAATTTCTCTCATGTGGCTACAACTGTCAAGATGCGTACGCTATAACTTCGCCTTCTTGCATAAGCACACACCCCAGACTGGTTCCAGAAGCATCTGTGTAAACTTGATAATTAATCCCTTCTTTGGGAAGAACTAGCATTGGTGTAGAGGATAAAGCATCCTTCAAGGTTTGGAATGCATTTTCACATTCAAGAGTCCAGATAAATGGAATAGCTTTTTGAGTCAGCTTGGTTAATGGAGCAGCTATCTGAGAGAATCCTTTGACAAATTTTCAATAGTAGCCATCCAGGCTTAAGAAACTTCTTATATCTATTACTATTTTTGGTTGAATCCATTCTTGAATAGCACAGATCTTTTGCTGATCAACCCGAATTCCCTAAGCATATACAACATGTCCCAGGAATGCTACTGACTTCAACCAGAATTCACATTTTGAAAATTTGGCATATAGTTCATGCTCACGCAAAGTTTTTAATACTACCCTTAGATGGTTCTCATGATCCTTTACAGTATTTGAGTAGAAGAGTATAACGTCAATGAATACAATTATGAATTTATCTAAGAATGGCTTTAAGATTCATTGCGTTAAGTCCATAAAAATGGAAGGTGCATTTGTGAGTCCAAAGGACATCACCAAAAATTTATAATGTCCATACCGAGTTCTAAATGTTGTCTTCTCCATGTTAGAATCTCTTACTTGAAGTTGATGATAACCTGATCTTAAATCAATCTTTGAGAACACTATCGCTCTGGGTAACTGATCGAACAAATCATCGATCCTGGAAAGTGGGTATTTATTCTTAATGGTGACTTTATTTAATTCTTTATAGTCTATACACATTCACATAGACCCATCTTTTTTCTTAACAAATAGTACTGGAGCACCCCATGGTGACATACTTGGCTTAATAAAACCCTTGTCTAATAGTTCTTTTAATTGCTCACTAAGCTCATGAAGTTCCTTAGGAGCCATTCTGTAAAGAACTTTGGAAATTGGTTGGGTACCCGAAACTAGATTGATTGCTAATTCAACTTCTCTTGATGGAGGTAATCCAGGTAACTCATCAGGAAAAACATCAGCAAACTTATTAACAACCTTAATCTCAAAAAGTGGAATGTCTTATTTACTATCCCCAGCATGGTGACTAGGTATGCTGAACAGCCCTTGTTCACTAATTTAATTGCTATTATCACATTGATTAATGAACTTAAGGTACTAAACCTCTCTACAAAGGTTTCTGAAGTGTTTATTGATTGGAGTGTTATCTTCTTTTGTTGACAGTTTATGGTTGCGTTGTGGGCACAAAGCCAGTTCATACCCAAAATAATATCAAAATTTACTATAAGTAGAACTATTAATTTGGCTTGAAATGCTTGCTTATTCAAGGGTACTTGGAGATTACAAAATTGAGTGGTACTAAGTTGAGTTCCTGATGGAAGCCCAATAAATAGGGTTCTTGTCATTTTGTAGCATGGAAAATTTAAACTCTTAGCAAAATCCTCAGATATAAATGAATGGCTAGCTCCCGTATCAAATAGTATCTTATACAGTTGATCATTAATACATATGGTGCCTAATATTTAATAATAATTAATTGAAATTACTTAAAAGCTTAAAGAAATAAAGTACAATATGAAGTATACATACCTGATATCACATTGTTGTCTTCCATAACTTCCACGGGAATAAGAGTGTATACTCTAGTAGGTCCTACAGGTTTCTTGTTAAAAACTTGCTTTTGAGGAACTTTGGAGGTGCTAGGTTGGTTTGAGTTTCCTCCTTCCTTCCTCAGAATAGGCTTTGTCGTTGGCTGAGCAGGTATGATAGTTAATGGTTGATTCTGACTGTTGATCGGAGTTGGATTCAATACCTGATTACACCTTGTACGATCAATATGTGCACCATCAATCGTTACATCATATTCGCACTGTTGGTAGAAATGTCCCTTTCTGCCGCATGTGTAGTAGTATTGCTAGTTATGATAGCACTTCCCAAATTGATGTATTATGGTGCACCCAATATAAGGATCTGATGGTGGAACTTCAATTTTAATTTGGTATACTTTCCCCGAGGGAAGCCTAATCCTCCTGGGATCACTGCTTCTTTGTGATGAAGCACTAAAGGTTCTTTTGTTCTTATTCTGGGATTGGTGCCAATCAATCACTTGAGCGGTCTCAATTAGTTCCATAAAGTTAGATGGTCTTAGCAGAATAACTTGGTCCTTTATTGACTCTTGTAGCCCATTTAGAAATATGTGGCATCGAGCTCCTTCTGTCTGAACCATGATTGGTGCAAATCTAGACAATCATCTGAAATCCGTTTCATATTCAGATAATGTTCAGTTTCCTTGCTTGAGATTCAGAAACATATCCCCTAAATTATTCTAAACAGAGGGAGGGATATATTCTATCGTGAATGCTTCCACAAAGCTATTCCAAGGAATTTCGTTAATATGATATCCAGCGAATAACGTTTTTCGGATGTTCTCCCACCAAAATTCAGCCTCTTCCTGGAACATATGGGTAGTTAATCGGATGGCTTCAGATTTAGGGCAATTTAGGCTGGTAAGATTCTTCTCAACTATTTTAAGCCAATTAACTGTATCTATAGCAGACATTATTCCATTGAATATTGAATCCTCAGTCTAATGAAACTATGAAGAAGTCTGTCAGTATTTTGCTGATATTGTTGGGAATAAGGTATAGGGTTAACTAGTGCAAGAGAGGGATTATTTTGCATAGCTATTAGCCTCTCTATCTTTTCAAATTGCTTAGCATTTGTATCTACTAGGGTCTTAACTATCTCTAATAATGCACTAATCTTGGATGAATGACTGCTTGATGCAGCAAGAGTGAATGAAGACTGACCAAGATTCATTATTACACCTGAATTTGAATAACAAACATTTTTAGGAGAACAAAATGATAGGGTATTTTATTCAATTATTTTAATCATGCAATTTAAGAAAGAGCTTTATAACATATTTATTTTGTTCTTAGAGCTCCTAATGTATGAGTTTGAGTATCTTTGTATTTTTACTTTAAGTATGTTATTCCTGCTACTCTGAATATTGGATGATGGAAATATGGATGTTATTGAGTATTCATTAAGTGATTGTGTGGCAAAAGAGCTATCCATTATGTAGATAGGAATACAAATTCTAATCTGACACATTATGGAGTTCTCTGATACCAACTGTAGCGGCTGCCCCTGAATCATCCGGATTAAGGAGTGATCGTCACTTAGCACATCACTTGCTTAATATTAGGTTGGAAGGTTAAGACTCTAATCCAATCTTAAGAGAAGGATATACCTCTTTTATAGAGCAAAGACGAACAATCACTTAATGAGTATATTAAGTAATCAGAGTGCGGAAGAAAAAGGAACAACTATAGTAACATCCATTCATCCATAATGAAAAGTAAAACATCCAACTCATAATATAAAATACAGGAAAAGAAAAAAATACAATTAAACCTGTATTATTACAAATATTTAAAGTTGAAAGACTGAAATATAAAGTGTCTCTCATCCTCACAATGCAAAAATATAAAGAAACTATCAAGTAGTCTATGGATCCTCAGTAACCTGAACCTCCTCTTAGATCTGCTCCTCAGAAGGGTCAACCTCCTCAAATACCTAAGTATGTTATTCCTGTTATCCTGAATATTGGATGATGGAAATATTGATGTTATTGAGTATTCATTAAGTGATTGTATGGCAAAAGAACTATCCATTAGGTAGATAGGAATACAAATTCTAATCTGACACCTTATGGAGTTCTCTGATACCAACTGTAGCGGCCGCCCCCGAATCATCCGGATTAAGGAGTGATCATCACTTAGCACATCACTTGCTTAATATTAGGTTGGAAGGTTAAGACTCTAATCCAATCTTAAGAGAAGGATATACCTCTTTTATAGAGCAAAGACGAACAATCACTTAATGAGTATATTAAGTAATCAGAGTGCGGAAGAAAAAGGAACAACTATAGTAACATCCATTCATCCATAATGAAAAGTAAAACATCCAACTCATAATATAAAATGCAGGAAAAGAAAAAAATACAATTTAACATGTATTATTACAAACATTTAAAGTTGAAAGACTAAAATATAAAGTGTCTCTCATCCTCACGATGCAAAAATATAAAGAAACTATCAAGCAGTCTCCTGGATCTGCTCCTCAGAAGGGTCAACCTCCTCAAATAGCTCAGAATATATCATTATATAACAGCCCAAACTCTTAAGCACCAAGGTATTGTCCGCTTTAGCCTGAAAGGCCTCACGGTTTTTCCCTCGGAAGATAACTTCCTAGTAGGTCACCCATCCTAGGAGTGCTCCCACCTAAGCATGCTTAACTTTGGAGTTCTTATCAAGAACTCCACCATTATCTGAAAAAGCATCTCGATGTTTAATAGATTCACTTATTACTACTTAAGTGGGTCTTCACAATCTCCCAAACTTAATAACTAACGTCCTCGTCAGTATCCACACACTGATCCAAGAACCATCCATTGAGTATATAAGACTAGAGGTGACCCCTGTAGGCACAAGAGGTACCCACAACCATGTGGCACCTTAACCATCATGGGTTCAAGAGGCTGCTCACATGAAGTGGTACTTTGCCCTGTATGGCACTTGGCTCATATCTGACACCCTATGGTTTGCTCTGATACCATTTGTAATAGCCCAAACTTTTAAGCACCAATGTATTGTCCGCTTTAGCCTAAAAGGCCTCACGGTTTTGCCCTCAGAAGATAACTTCCCAGTAGGTCACCCATCCTAGGAGTGCTCCCACCTGAGCACGCTTAACTGTGGAGTTCTTATCAAGAACTCCACCCGTTATCTGAAAAGACGCCTCGATATTTAAGAGTTTCACTTATTACTACTTAAGTGGGTTTTCACAATAAATATATTATATATACATATATTATATCTGCAGGTGTCGGGCCCACAGAAGACACGTGGCAAGATCTGAGTGGCTACGGGATTGCGGGTGGGACCAGTAGTCAGGATCAAGAGGTCGGCTGACACAGCCTCGGGCCCACCATGGCCACGGGCGCGTGACACGTGTGAGGGTTGGCCCCACACACGGGAATGTGGACCGGCGCACAGACCCGGGTTCCGAGCTCACTGGCTGGGCTTGACCCGGCCCAAACCTGCGAGGTCGTCTTCTCCGAGACGGACCCGACGCTACTCGGCTAGGGCAGCCGAGTGCGCGGCGTACGGGCGACGACGAGGCTCGAGATACCCTCCCATGGGAAGGTCTTGATGAGGTCTACCGATTGAGATGCAGATCGAGGCCTATGGACGACTCTATCGCCAGCCATTCCAAGCCCTAGCGCTCTAGGCACAGTGTGTGTGTGCATACGCGGTCGAGAGGGCCGAGACTCGATTCGGGTCGATCGGACCCGATCGATCGACGATCAAGCTCGGATCGAAGATGAGCAATACTTGAATCATGCATGTGATTGAATTAAACGGGGGAATCGGGGAGGGTACCTGAAAATGGACGGCAGGTCACGATTAGGGTTGGCCTCAGCTGCGTCCGAGAGCTCCTGACTGCCAATGCTCGCACCAGGAGGCTCCTCGAGGGTTAATGTAACAACCAAGGTTGTTACTTAGCTTAATTAAGACTAATCTTAGTCTTAATTAAGGATCTAATTCACTAATTAAGTAATTTAGAACTCATCTCTAAAACCTAGGTCAAACTGGGAGTCAACTAGATCAAAAATCAGAAATGCTAGAAAATCCCAAATCCTAGAAATTGACTTTTTATTGAAACCTCAGAATGAAAATCTGACTTCGCCATTGCATTAAGAACCCCTAAATTAGCTAGGGGTGAAGTTTTGGAGGCATTTGAAAGTCGTTAATTTTTCGTTTAATATTTTAATATTATTTAATTACTTCGGAAAATCAATTAATTAAATACTCATCGAAATAAAAATCCGATCGCGCCATTGCGTTCCTCACCCCTCATTTAGCTAGGGATGATTTATTGGGAATTTTTGGGAAGTTCCTAATATTTTAATCCTAATTAATTAAATGTATAAATTTTTATTTAAATAATAATATTATTTAAAGTTTTAACGGGCCGTCTGATAGTAAGCAATGCCGTCCATTGGGATTGCGTGCACCGTCAGGATTGACGGATCAATCGATCTTTCCGATCGCGCGATCGGACGGATCCGGCTTCGTCGTTCTCGCGGCTCTCCGCATGTCGCGAGAGGGACGCGTGTCTCCCTAACCCTCCTCCAGCGCTATGCCAGCATCCTCATCCACCGCTCTAAGTCGCTTTAAGTACCCTAATTGGCTCCATGATGCACGGTTTACCATATCCAGAGCTTAGCAGAAGATTAAAGTGCCTGTGATCGAGCCATCATTTTTGACCGTCGAATAGGTACCTCTCGATCCTTCTTATTTCAATAACATCTTCAATCACATAAATTCGAAACTTAATTTCGGTAAATGGATAAATGATTGCGTGGTTTCGATTAAGCTTAGGAGTCATGGATCGATCTAAATCATCAAATTATCTACAGTCGTTACCGTTAAACTAGGATTAGCCGTGATAGGGTCGACTAGGGTTAGAGTTTGTGATCAACTCAGATCATTATAAGACTCGATTCGACCACCTATTCGAAGGTCTCACCCATATCTATCCAACGCCGTGCGGGTCGAGTTGCCAAGACGCCGGAAAGACCCTGAAAAATTGTGCCCTAGCCTGCGGTCACGGACGCCAAGCGGGGAAGAAGGAGTATCGGGCCGGGTCAAGTTGACCGGGCCCGACCCGTAGTTGACGCGGTTAAGACGCGTGGGCCCCGCACGACATGCGGATGCCTGTTGTTTGGACGCGTGTCCATGGGACCCGCAAGCGTTTATTCATCAGACAGCAGAAATTATTGCAGTGGGCCCCACCTGCGTCCTGTCAGCCAATCCTGGCGCGACACCTGGCCAGCCGCTGTCACAGAAATGACCACCTACAGAAAGATTAGAATTTAAATGAAAATATAAATATTTGAATTAAATTTAAATTTGATTAAGTTAATTTAGTTAAATAAAAATTAATATATATCTAAACTTCAAACACAAATATTTTGATAAATATAAGTCCAATTATAATAAATGAATATACTAAATTCATCAGCAAAATTCAAGGAATATTCTGAGACTATCAAATCTCAATTTGGGTAAATATTTAATATAGTGATATTTATGAGTATTAATTAAATTCAAATATGTCACCTAAATTCATTAGATCATAATTTTTAAACCACTACTCCAAATATACCTAATATGGGTCTTAAAATACTCAGAAAATCCTAAGGAACATTCTAGTAGTGTCAATTTTGCTATTTGGATTAAAATTTAACTAATCACATTTAGGACTAACTCTAATTAGGTCAATTAGCCCTAAAACTTCAATTGACCATAACTTGGTCAATTTAGCTCCAAATTAGTTGATCCAAATATCAATTTAGATCAGGAGAACTTAATTTATAGTAATCTACAAAAATATTTAGGATTCAATAGTTTGATTTGCTAATCACCCCTAATCACCCTAAAACTTGATTAGTGAATATTAGCAAATCTAATAATCCAAATTGGACAATTCAAACTTTAGAGAGCTCCTAGAATCTATTAGAACTTAACTGTAGGGTTGGATTAGTGATTGGGTGATTAATTTCACTAATCACTCACTAATCACCCTAAACCCTAATTAGGCCATAACTAAGCCAATTAAGGTCCAAACTGAACCCACTACCAATCAATGAAATCAGTGGATCAATTGTGATTCATAGCCACTGATTTTAATCAATTTAGACACTAATTGGAGAAGTTGAGATTTTTTACCCTTAATAAAGAACCCTTAATTACACTTTAAACCCTAAAACTTGTATTGGCTATAACTTAGCCAATACACATCAGAATTTAATAATTTTAGATTCTATGGAAACCTTAGAGCATAACCTACAGTAAACAAACATAATATTTAGGTATTATTGAGGTAAACTTACTAAATTGTCCTTATATGTCAAATTTCTTAATTTAACCTTATAAGGCTTAATACTTAACAAAAATTAATGAACTTACTGTCTAAACTCATATTAGACAGTAAGTAATCATTCAACTTTATTAAAATCTAGAATATAACCCTAATTCACAAAGATGAGATTTAGACCCTTAAGTAGGGGCAAAATGGTCGTTTTGTCCAAAATAAGGGTTTAATGAAATTAAGACCTTTTTATCTCTAAATAATAATATTTATTAATTAAAATGATTTAGACCTTATTTAGATAATTCTAAATCTCAAATTAGAAATTTGACGAAAATCTTAAGTTAAGTCTTAAGTAAAACCTAAGTGACATATGAGAGATCTTTCATTTCCTTTGAACTTCTTAGATCATTCTTCAGGTCTTATAACCTTAGTTAGGATGTGTGTCTAAGTAATACTCTTAGCACTTAAGAGCTTTAATTCCTAAGATTTGGAATAGATCTTAGGTTAGAATTCAAATAATGGGTAAAGTGGGTTACTCATTAAGGTGAAATCTTGATCTTACTAGTTTATTAGATTTTTCATAGTTTATTTAATGATTATTTGATCTTTTAATCTTAGAGATAGGATTAGAAATCTATCCTATTGAACTTGACTTAATTCAATAGGATTTGCCTTAACACTTAATCAGTAAGATGGGATTTAAACCTAGTCCTTTAGGATAGTCTTGTGATTAAGAATTAAACTTCATTCTTTGGAGTTTGATTCTTAATCCTTTAAATCTTGATTTGGCTAATCAAGGTTTTATTTGGGATTTATAAAATAATAACTTAGGATGATTAATTTAATTATTTTAACCTTTTAGGTGACTTTGATTCAATTATAATTACGATATAGCCAATCCTAATTATATTAAACTTATAGGTTCGTGATTCTAAGTTACAGACAGTGTAGGAATTATTGATTTTGAATCTTATGTAACTTAGAGTAGTTAGAATGTTTAAATTAGAAAATAAGTGATATCACAAAGTTTGTGTAGTGCTATTTATTACCTTGAATTTGAAATTGCCATGCTTTCCTTGTCATTTGAGCCTTTTATACTGTTAGACATATTTTAGAATCACTTGCTAAATATTTTATGATATACTTTAAATTTTGTTCACATATCATATGCATAATTTTAAATAAACATTAATTAACAATATTATACTTATGGTTTATGTTTTACTTAGCCTGTCACTTAGTATGACTTTACTTTATGACAGCTTTTGCCTAAGGAATTTCCCCTATAGTACTTTACTTTGGCATTGGGATGTTTCTCCTATATGCTCTTTAGATACTTTGTGGATATTACTTTAGGATCTGGGATGTTTCTCCTAGATGCCTCTTTGGTGGAAATTACTTTAATCTGGGATGTTTCTCCTAGATTATTAGATGGACTTTACTTTTTGGCAGACTAAGTAAGAGTATCTCACATGTACAACACTTTAATCTACATTACTTATATGTATTTTTTAGACTCTTTACAATTACTTTACATATTTTCTTTATACTTCAGACTTACTTTACTTTACTGTTTTGGTACACTTTTCTTTCTTTCATATTTTTTTTCATTTTTTGCAGTTCCTTTACATTTCAGAACTTTCTGTATGTCAGCCATTTTATTTACTTGAGAGCGTGTTAGAATGATAGTCTTATATTTTAAGTACAGTACTTTTACTTATTTTATAATTGGCATGTTAGTTTGATCATATTCCTTAGGACTTTTCTTTGTACTTAGTAGATTTACCCTTGTACTTTACTTACCTTGTATTGCAGCCTGAGTTGAGATATATTTCTACCTCATAACTTGTTCTTTCCTTTCTTTGTGCTTTACCGCTATGTTTTGCTTAATTTCAAGTTGTGATATCATTAAAATACATTAAAATTCATTACCTTAAAATGTACTTAAATATTTTGTCTAACAAGATTTTTCATTTATTAGTTGGGGCCTTACCATTATGAAACCGATAATGGTAGTTTCAGAGCTTTTTGAGGAGATTGAGCCTACTGAGGAGCAGATCCAGGAGGAGGTCCAGACTACTGAGGGACCTTAGCCTACTTATTAGATTGCTTTATTTTACTTTTACTTTGTGAGGATGAGTGACTCTTTTCATTTCAGTTTTTAACTTTAAATGTTTGTAATAATACAGAATAAAATTGTACTTTACTTTCCTGCATTGAATATATTTTGAGCTGGATGTCTTTATTTTATAATATGGATGATTACTTCAGTTGATACTTTTTTTTCGCACTCTGATACTCATTAAGTGATTGTTAATCTTTACTTTATTTAGAAAAGCACCTCTTTTTCTTAAGATTGGATTGGAGTCTTAAATTCCAACCTAGTGTTAAGTATGAGATGTGCTTAGTGACGACCACTCCTTAAGCCTTATGATTAGAAGGGGCGGCTGCCACAATTAAGGATGGGGGGTGGACTCGACGAGGCATCCCTCGGCCGCTGGATGGAGCGCTGCGGCGGCGCCCGCTCTTCTCGAGCCACGCGGCGAGCGCTTCGGAACAAAGCTTCGTAGCCGTTCGATCGATCGATCGAACGGCTACGATCCGCCGTTCGATCGAAGGCGGATGGGGTAATGGCAGCCAAAAGGCGGACGACCGTTAGCTATATAACAACCGTGGAATTATTTAAATAAATAATATTAAATATTATTTAATTTTACTTAAAAATATAATTCTATATTCCTAATTAAATTAAATAAATTCCAAATAATTAAATGGCTTTACAAAAAATCCCAAATATTCACCTCTAGCTAATTGAGGGGTGAGGAACGCAATGGCAAGGTCAGATTTTTGATCCGACGAGTATTTTAATTACTTGATTTTTCGGGTATTTAAATATTATTAAAGTATTCGCTAAAATTTTGGCGACTTCCGATTGACATGAAAACTTCACCCCAAGCTAATTTGGGGTCAATAAGTGCAATGGCGATGTCCGTTTTCCAATCCGAGGTCAATTTAAATGGGTCAAATTCTAGGGTTTTCTGGATTTTCCAAAAACTAGGATTCGATCCATTTCACTCCTGATTTGGACTAGGCCTTAGAGGTTGACTCCAATTGACCTAATTAGCACTTATGATTAAACTTAAGACTATGATTAGTCTTAATCGACCAAGGTAACAACCTGGGTTATTACACATTATCAGTTTCATAATGGTAGGGCCTTAGCCATCAAAAGAAAAATCTAGTTAGACAAAATATCTAAGTACATTTTAGGGTAATCATTTTTATGTGTTTTATTGATATCGCAAACTAACTTAAGCAAAAAAGTGGTGGTAAAGCAACAAAAAAAGAAAGGCAAGTTATAATAATAGATTATAACTTAAGAAAATTGTGAGATAAGCATATACCTCAACTCAAGCTGCATAAAAAGGTAAGTAAAGTGCTAATGAAAATCAACTAAGTACAAGAAAAAGTCCTAAGTAATATGATCAAACTAAGCATGCCAATTTATAATATAAAGTAAAGGTACTATACTGAAAAGAAACTTCTAGCATCCTAATATGCTTTTAATAAGGAAAAGTGACTGAATAAGAGAAGATTACAGAAAAATCTGAAATATAAAAGAACTACAGTAAATGATAGTCTAAATAAAAGTGTGCCAAACTGTAAAGTAATAGTAAGTTAGAACTGTAAAGTAACTGAAAGATAATTGAAAAGTGACTGTAAGTAAAAGTAATATAACTGTAAGGTAACTATAAAGTAAAAGTAATGTGTGGAGATACCCCTACTTAATTTTGCCAAAAAGTAAAGTCCATCTGTTCATCTAAGAAAGTGTCCCAGATTAAAGTATGATGTACTTGGAAAGTGTCCTAGTCACAAGGTAATGTCCATCTGATCATCCAGGAAAGTGTCCCAGGCAAAAGTAACACGCTCTAGGAAAGTGTCCTAGGCAAAAGTAACACGTGCTAAGAAAGTGTCCAAGGCAAAAGCTATCTCAAAATTCATGTTATACCAAATGGCAGACTAAGTAAGACAACCCACAAAGTATAGTAAAGTTCATTTTATAAAGTTCTATTTAAGTTATGCAAATGCCATATGAATTGTATTCAAAGTTTAACATAGAATATTCATCAAATATTCCATGTTTAATATAATGTATCCAAATGTATAATAAAGCTCAAAATAAGAAAAGCATAGCATATCAAATTCAAGGAAATAAATAGCACTACACAAATTTGTGATATCACTTATTTTCTAATTTAATCATTTTAACTACTCTAAATTATATAAGATTCAGAATCATCAATTCTTACACTTTCTGTAACTTAGAATCATGATCCTATGAATTGAACATAATTAGGACTAGCCAAGTCCTAATTATAATTGAATCCATGTCATCTACAAAGTTAAATAAGTAAATTAATCATCCTAATTTGTTGTTTTATATAATCTCAAACCAAATCTTAATTAGTCAAATCAAGATTAAAAGGATTAAGAATCAAACTCCAAAGAATAAAGTTCAATTACTTAATCACAAGGTCATCTGAGGGACTAGAGTTTTATCCCATCTCACTGATTTAATGTTAGGGCAAATACTATTAAATTAAGTCAAACTCAATAGGATAAATTTCTAATTATAATAATAAGATTTAAAAGATCAAATAATCATTTAATAAACTATGAAAATCTATAACTAATAAACTCAAGGTTTCACCTTAATGAGTAACCCACTTTACTCATTAGATGAATTCTAACCTAAGCTCTATTGCTAACCTTAGTAATTAAGGCTCTTAAATACTAAGAGTAGCACTCAAACACACATCCTAACTAATGTTATAATACCTATGGGTGAGCTAAGAAGTTCAGAGGAAGGGAAAGAACTCGCATTTTTACTTAGGATTTTTACTTAAGCCTGAACTTAGTATTTTCCCTAAATTTCTAAATTTGGGCTTGGAACAATTTGAATTAAAGTCTAAAATCATTTTAATTACTATATATTATGATTTAGAGATAAATTTAGGACTTAAAATCATTAAACCCTAAATTTGGGCAAAATGACCATTTTGTCCCTACTTAAGGGTCTAAAATTCATCTTTATGAATTTAGGCTCAATTCTGGAATTTATTGAAGTGGAGTGATTACTTACTGTCTAATATGAGTTTAGACAGTGATTTTATCCATTTTGGTTAAGTATTAGGCCTTATAAGGTCAAATTAAGGAATTTGACCTATAAGGGCAAGTTAGTAATTTTACCTAATGAAATCTAAATTTTAGTTAGTTTACTGTAGATTATGTCCTAATATTTCCATAGAACCTAAAATCATCAAATTTTGATATGTATTGGCTAAGTTATAGCCAATACAGATTTTAGTGTAAAATGTTAATTTAAGGGTTCTTAATTAAAGGTCAAAAGTCCTAACTTTGTCAATTAGTATCCAAACTGAGTAAAATTAGTGGCTATGATTCACAAATGATCCACTAATTTTAATGACTAATGGTAGGTTCAATTTGGACTCTAATTGGCTAAGTTATGGCCTAATTAGGGTTTAAGATGATTAGTGAGTGATTAGTGAAATAAATCACCAAATTACTAAACCAATCACACCACTAGGTTTTAATATATTCTAGGAGTTCTCTAAAACTTGAATTATTCATTTTGGACTATTAAATTTGCTAATCCTTACTAATCAAGTTTTAAGGTAATTAGGGTTGATTAAAAAATCTAACTATTGGATCATAAATATTTTTATAGTTTACTGTTAATTAAGTTTTCCTGATCTAAATAGATATTTGGATCACCTAATTTGGAGCTTAATTGATGAACTTATGGTCAATTAAAGTTCTAGGATTAATTGACCTAATTAGGGTTAGGTCCGAAAAGTGATTAGCCTAACTTTAATCCAAACAGTAAAATAAACACTACTAGATTAATCTTTAAGGATTGCTGATTACTTTAAGACCCATATTAGGTATGTTTGGGTGAGTGTGTGCAAGGTTATGGTTAAATGAAAATTTGGGACATTTAGAGCAAATACGGGGGTCCTAAATGTCACTAAGTGATATACATCTCCAATTGGAAATTTGACAGTGCCAAATTGTTCCTCTTAATTTTCTAAATCCAATGGTATATTATTTTGCTATATTTGGATTTATATATTTCAAGTTATGATTATTTTAAGGATAAAGTATTTTTAATTTAATCAATTTCATTTAATCGATAAAATTATTTATAAAATAATTATATATAATAATTTATTCTAATTTTGACAGACGGCAGGCCCACATATGATACGCATCCAACCATGATTGGTCGGGACAGGCGAATGGGACCCGCCATTGTCTCAGACGAGACATTCTGACGCGGCAGGATTTCAGCGGGCCCCACCGCAACTGCGCAGTCACAGGCCACGACACGTGTCCCGCAAGAGACACGCAAAATTACGAAGGCATGCGTCTGTGCTTTGCGGGCCCCACACCTCATTTTTTAGGAAGACACGCGGACAGGTTCAGCTGCACACGGGTCGGGCCCGGTCGACCCGGCCTGACCCAGGACTTCGTCTTCCCAATTCAGACCCGCAGACTAGGGCGGGCGATTTCAACATCCTCCCGGTGTCATCGGAGGTCGACCCGCATGGGAATAGAAAGGGATCTTCAAGGAGTACACAACCATATGCAGATCATCAACAGAGGAGTTTTGATTCAAACACAATATAAAACCCTAACTAGCCCATACAAACCTAACGGTTTGTACTGTGGACTACCGCTATATTCAAGCCGATCAAACTTGTTTGAGTTCGATCGATACCTATATATTGTCAATCGAGCATATGAAATAAGGAATCGAAATGTAAATTGCAATTATTGTTAAAGATCGAGGGGTTTAGGCATGTATCTCAAAACAACGGTAGGGAAGAATCGTTTCTTGATTGCCAGGTTCCGGACTTCGGGGTTGAAACTGAGCGAAGCAATAGTTCTTGAGGTCTTATACTAGTCCTAATGCGGTGGCTACAAGCTATGGAAGCCACCCTCTTTGCTCGAAGAGGCGACGCATGGGCGAGCCAAGGGCTCAGCACGACACGCGCTGAGCGAGGGGACGACGACCTCTGAGCCGTCTGATCTTGCGCTATGATCAGATCGGATGGCTCAGATGGAACGCAGCTAATCAGATGGAATTGGAGACATCGTCTGATGGAGGAAACGACATGCTTAATATTCTGACAGAATCAGGATCTGCTCTATTTGATCCCTGATTTGATCCAGATATTGGAGGTAAGTTCTAAATGACTTAATTAAGATACTAGAACTATAATTAAAACTTAGATTAGTCTTAATTGACCTAAGAAATAACCTGGGTTGTTATATAAAGACTAAAGTTTGAGTCTAAATGTGAACTAATAATCAAGCCAAATTCTATTAAGCACATTCAAGCTTAATAAAATGATTCTCCTAATCTTAATCTAAAGTTAAAAAATAAAATAATTAGAATTAAAGCATGAAAATATAGAAACTAATAAACTAAGATTTCATTCATTGAATAATCTATTTACTCAATGAATGAATTCTAACATAGTATCTATTCCTAATCTTAAGGAAAAGATCATAAAGTGAAGTGTAAATCATAAGAAACTCCTAATAAAGGACTTAGAAAGGTCCTAAGAATTGATTGAATTTATTTCAATTTAACTTAATTTGTTGTTTTTATTTAATTAGGAAAGTTAATAATGAATTTTAGTTAAGTAAAGCATATTATCCTTATTTAGAGATTTTTAAGCCTAAATTAGGATGTTTGACAAATTATTCAAATTATGGGATTTAAAACTTAAATTGACCCTAAATCAGCTTTATTATTATTTTTAAGGATTTAAAAGATATTTTAAAGATAAGAACACAACCTAAATTTTGGGCAAAATGACCATTTTGCCTGTACTTAAGGGTCCAAAAAGCTACTTTTTGATTTAGAGCTCCAAATTGAATTTTCTTACTACCAAATGATTCATTACTGTCTAATATGAAGATAGACAGTAAGTACACCAAATTTAGATAAAAAATGAGTCATATAGGTCCCAACTAAGGAATTTGACCCAAGGGGAGATTTAGAAATTTTCTCTTAATGGAATCTAAAAATTTGCACAATTTATTATTGCTTGTTATTCAAGAATTCCATAGAGTCCAATAACACTAAAGTTTGAGGTCTATTGGATTAGTTATGAGTGTTATAAGTTTAAGGGTAAATGTGTCATTTCTAGGGTTAAGAGGGGTCAAAACCTAACTTTTCCATTTGAGATCCAAATTTAACAAACTCAAAGGCTATAGCTTCCCTATATCACACTGAGTACTTTAACTAGGAGTAGACCCAAATTGGACCTCATTTGGCCAAGTTATGACCTAATTAAAGTTAGGGGTATTTTGGTCAACCTTGGGCTTCTAGTAGTCAAAACCCAAATTTTATTTTAGTTTACTGTTGGCATTAAATTTCTTACTTAGTTAGCATATTAAATTTCTTGATTTGGAGTCCAAATGATCAAGTTATAGTCAAATCAATTTCTAGGGTTTTAGAGGCGATTATGGATTAATTATCATCTAAGGCAAATTAAAATTCACCTACACACTTATACAGTGCTATATTTTGGCCCAACTAGGGCACTAGAGTCCTTAAAATTCAAAAATTATGAAATTTTGACCATTTCAATCGGTTTTGGACCAATCTGGACAGTTCTAGGCGATACGGCGCGCTGTAGCACCTTTTGGCCAAAAGCCAGGCGGTACAGCACGCAGTAGCGGATTTCGGTGTTGCGACGCGCAGCAGCGAGTTTCAGCACTGTGGCACACTACAGCGGATTATCGCAAACTCAACTCAAAGCTCAAGCATTGCGGCGTGCTATGGTGCGCTACTGCGGGCCCGATTTCGAACCTCGGACGCTGCAGCTCCTGACGGTGATTTCGCCTGTGCAAAAATTTCAATAAGTCATCTTTCAGGCTCAAATACTCTCAGCCTAAAGCACCTCACGTGTAGTGCCATATACTAATGGAAAGGTACTTCTGAGACCTTTCCATTTATACCAAAATCAGCACAAAAAGATTATTCTAACTATGCAAATAAAGGTCAGGGTATGCAAAAAGAAGGAAAACAGAGCATTTTATATATAATGAAATCTAATTCCTTGATGAGCTCTAATGGATTCCATATTGCAAATCACAAATTTCTAAGAATGCAAAATAAACATAAGAGTGAAATGAAGTAGCCATTGAATCCATTCAATGGTGGAAAGGGAGGTACCTTGGCTTTCAAATGGAATAAGATGCAGGAAGAAGATCTATTTTATGTAGAAACTTAGGAGCTTGAGGGCTTCTTCAGTAGCTCAGTAATGGAGGAAGGAGGAGAGGAGGGGAGCTCATATTAGCAGCAAGGGAGGAAATGAGTGCTGAGCTTCTATTTTATAGGAGAAGAGGAGGATGGCTTTTGATGGGATGGGAAGGAGTTATCCCGTCCAAAGCATGAGGAGAACATGGGCAAGAAGAGAAGAAGAGGGGCTCTGCCCCTTTTTGCGTGCGTAGGGGAGAGGTAGGTGCCGAATGGGAAAAAAGGATGCCATCTAGGACAAAGAAAAAGAAAAAAAGGAGAGAATAAAAATGGAATTTAAATTAATTAATTAATCTCTAAAATTCAAATTTATAAACGAGCTCCGAAAAATCCCAAAAATTCACCCATAGCTAATTTAGGGGTGGAGAATTCAACGGCGAAGTTAGATTTCAATTTTGATGAGTATTTAAATTTTTTATTTTTCAGGGTATTTAATTACATTAAAATATTCGATAAAATTTGACGACTCCCAAATGCGTCCAAAATATCATCCCAAGCTAATTTGGAGGTGACAATCGCAATGGCGAAGTTGGATTTTGATTTAGAGGTCAAATTAAATATCTCAAAGTTCAATTAATTAAATGATATTAAAATATTCAACAAATTTTGATGACTTCCAATTGCCACCAAAACATCACCCCTGGCTAATTTATCGGCAATGAACGCAATGGCAAAGTTCGATTTTAGATCTGAGGTCAAAATAATTAGGTCAATTTCCAGGGTTCCTGAAATTTCCAAAAATTAGGATTCGATCCATTTGCCTCCTAATTAGACTAGATCTTGGTGGAGAACTCCTAATGACTTAATTAATACATGAAAATTAAAATCAGGACTTGGATTAATCCTAATTGGCTAG
The DNA here is from genome assembly GCA_016760335.1 of Gastrodia elata. Taxonomy (NCBI): domain Eukaryota; kingdom Viridiplantae; phylum Streptophyta; class Magnoliopsida; order Asparagales; family Orchidaceae; genus Gastrodia; species Gastrodia elata. The sequence goes on along the minus strand of CM028670.1, from coordinate 62,316,529 downwards.
GGCAATAACTTGGTTTATTACCAAAGTAATACCACTTAAACCTTTCTGATCATCTAGGAGAAATATCCTAGATTAATTATCACCTTCTAGGGGAAATACCCTAGATAAATATCACCTTCTAAGAAAAAGACTCTAGATAAAATATCATCTCAAATATGTCATCTTACTATAAAGGCACACTAAGTAAGATATATTCCACAAAATTTAAATAAAATTCATTAATTTAATTGCCTCTTTTACTTATGAATATATGTAACAACTCAGGTTGTTACCTTAGTCAATTAGGACTAATTCTAGTCTTAAAAGTAGTCATAAGTGCTAATGAGGTCAATTTGAGTCAACCTCTAAGACCCAGACCAAATCAAGAGTCAAATGGACCAAAGCCTGATTTCTAGAAAATCTAGAAACCCTAAAATTTGACCTATTTAAATTGACCTCTGATCGAAAAACAGACTTCACCATTACGCTCATTGATCCCAAATTAGCTAGGGGTGAAGTTTTCGTGTCAATCGGAAGTCATCGAAAATTCGACGAATATTTTAATAATATTTAAATACCCCGAAAATCAAGAAATCAAAATACTCGTCGGATCGAAAATCCGAGCTCGTCGTTGCGTTCCTCACCTCTCAAATAGCTAGGAAAAATATATTTGAAATTTTGGAAAAAAAATATTATTATTTAATAATTAACGGCGTCGTTAGTCGAATAGTGTTGCCGTCAGAATACTTAACGGCGCCGTCTATTTAGACGGCGTCATCGTGGCTGTTGAATCGGTCCCATATCCAACGGCTACGGGATCATCTTCCCCTCGTTGGATCCGCCGGGCTGCCACGCGGTGGCCCGCCGTGATTTCGGCCTATCGGCGCCCTGGCATGCCTCGCCCGCTCCGCCTCAGTCCCTTTAAGGACCTCCCCGACATCGCCAACCCGCGGATTGCGCGAATTCGAGCTCGAGACCTTAGCCTCGTCCGCCGATCCTAAAGTCTGCCGACCCGCACTTCAAGTAACCGATCCTCATTCGATTCTTAGCCGATTTCAATTATTGTTGTTCCTAAACATAGATTGCAAGCAATAGGCTCCATCCAACGGTCCGATCGAGCTCTTGACTGCCCGATCGGACCAATTCGAGCGCTCCCCGAATTAGGGTTCAGCTTTGCCGACCCTCGGGCGACCCCGAAGTCGAAGCGACTCGGGTTTCGGGCCGGGTCGAGACCGGCCCGCGTCGGGCGTGACCCGAGTCCACGCGTGCGTGACATGTGGCGCCGATGGGGCCGTTTCCACACGTGGCACCACTCCGCGTGGCCATGTGTCTCCATCTGGCAGACGTGTACCCTATGGGGTCCGCTGCACCACGCGGCGTGCCGCGGATGTGACACGTGGCAGGTGGGCCCACCTCTTCGACGGTGGCGGTGGGACCCACGCGCAGTGCAGCACCCAATGAGGCGCTGCCATGGGTCATTGTGGGCCCACCGTCCTTTCACTGCTTCAGCAGGTGGGGCCCGCCGTGACTCCCGTAGCCAACCACCTTCTGCCACGTGGCAATGGTGGGGCCCACGGGTTGACTCCGTCTGATAGTAAGATAATACTAATATTATTTAATTATAATATTAATAATTAATTAGTAGTTAAGTTAGATTAACATATAGATTAGCTTATTAATTAATGGTCAATTAAGGACTAATTTAAGCTTAGTAGTAGATTAGTACAGTTAATTATTATTAAACAATAAGTAGATAATTAATAAATTAATCTAACAGTCATTAGTTAATTAATTAGTCATTAATTAATCAATAACCATTAATTAAACAGTAATTATAGTTAATTAAGACTTCTGTTAAATAGTAAATCAGTAATTATTAATTGTTAATTAACTAATAACATATTATAATATGTACAGTAATCCTGAAAATTCAAATTTAATTAGATTAATAAATGTACTTAGGACTAATTAATTATCAACAGTAAAATAGGTTATTAGGAAGATAATTAAGGATGGATTAGTACTTAAACCTAATTGAAAAGTGATAAATATAATATTATATTTATTAATAGATTAATTAATAATTATTTGACAATTAATATTAATTAATCACAGCTTAATTAATTAATTATGAAATTCAGGAAAATAAAATCGGAACTTTAGAAATGAATAGTAAAATAATTCAATTTGAATAAATGAACAGTAAAATAATACAAATTGTATTTTTGAATAATAAAACTTAAAAGTTTAATAACTTTTTGTATGATGATCCAAACATAGCCAATATAGGTCTCAAAATACTCAAAAAAATAAATAGAATCAAATGGCACAATGTAAAAATTAATTTTGGGGTACGCATAACAATGTAGCATTTTATGACCTCTTTAGGACCTCATAACTTTTGACCTAGTTGACCAAACATAATCAATATGGGTCTTAAAATGCTCAGGAGAGCGGCCCTATCACGGTGGTAGTATTAGTTTTCCCATTTGGACATCACGACAAAAAGTCAACCTTAGAATTCCTAGTTGACTTTAGGGAAAATTGACTAAAATGCCCTTAGAATTCAAAGAACCATAACTTGGTCAAATCAACTCCAAATTCAAAAATTCAAGATTCTAACTAATTTAGAATTTCAATGTCACCAATAAACTGAAATAATATTTAGGATCTGAACCCTAGAATTTAGATAAATACCAAAATACCATAGCCTCATTTTGGTCATAACTTGACCGTTTAGAGTCCAAATTGGGCATACTTACTGTCTACCTTCAAGTTAGACAGTAAGGAATTATTTGGAACTAAGAAAATTCATTTTGGACACTTAAGTCAAAAGTAGACTTTTTGAACCCTTAAGTAGGGGCAAAATAGTCATTTTGTCCTAAGATTGGATTAAGTACCCTTAATTAACCTTTCAAAACTCTAAAACTAATATTATAATTGTATTAGTAACATTTAAGTGAGTAAAATTAATCATTTGGTCAGATCCCAGAATTTTTCTTAAGTCTTAAACACTACACCTTAAGGACTACTCCTGAGATTAGGACTAGATCATATGTTAGAATTCATTCATTAGGTAAATGGGTTACTTGATGGGTGAAACCTTAGTTTTATTAATTTCTAGACTTTTTTTTTATTTTACAACTTGTCTTGATTATTTTGTTTTTTAACTTTAGTTTTAGGATAGGAGATTCATCCTATTAAGCTTGATTACTTAATAGGATTTGCCTTAATTATTAGATCACTATTAGAATAAAACCTAGAACTTAGGTCCTATCCTTTGGGATTATGTGATTAAGCCCAATTCTCATAGTGTTTAATTCATAATCTATAGTTTAAAAGATTTTGATCAGATCTTAGATAGAACATCTAAATTCACAAAACTAGGACATTTGATTTATTGATTTAACTCATAGTCGTCTATCTGACTGAACTATATTAGAACCTGTTCAGTTCTAATCCTTTTTAACTTATAAGGACGTGTTTCTAAGTTACACTCGATAGTAGGAAATTGGTGATCCTGAACTTATGTAACTTGGAATAGTTAGAATTGTTAAGTAGAAAACAAATGATATCACTATATTTAGTAGAGTCCCTTACTTACTTTGATGATTGTTACTATGCATTCCTTGATTTTTGTGCCATATTTTCTTGAGCATATCATATAAGACATTTGATGCATAAATAAAATGTTAGGAAAATATGGAAACTCCTTAGATTCCTTGTGAAAATATTGAAGTGATTAATTAAAGATAATAATTATATGTGTTAGAGCTGCCTCTCAGTTATGTCTTCTTTGCCTAGTCTCCTTGTTGACACTAGGAGAAGACCTTGTTTATATCTTCTTTGCTTAGTCTCCTTGTTGACACTAAGAGAAGATCTGTTGTGTTTTCTTTGCCTAGTCTCCTTGATGACACTAGGAGAAAACCCTATATATCTGGCTTAGTCTCTTTGATGACACTAGGGTTATATAGTTTTGCGCCAAGTCTCCTTGTTGACACTAGGATCCTTTTTATATTTAGTGGGCCATATTAGCTCTTTTCTGGCCTAGTCTCCTTGATGACATTATATGGCAGTTAGTACACATATGTTTATATATATATATATATGTTTAATTTTGATATTTTGTTCACTTTTTAGCATTTTTATTCAGTCAGCTATTTTCTTTGTACTGCTTATATATTTTAAGATGTTAGAATTTTGCTACTATTTATATGTATTATAACTGCGTTCAATTATTTTAATTTGCATATTTCTTTTGATCACCAGCATGTTTATGATGTAGTATTTCTCTTCCAGCACTTGTTTAGTTATTTATATTCATATGCCTTACCTTGTTTAGTGTGCATTTAAGGCATGTCTTAGCCTCTCTTTTTATTTAAGTAATAAATGATTATTTATAGCTTTTACCTTCCTTATTGTATTGCTTATTGCTCCCTTATATAATTGCTGCTTAGAGAATGTAAATGGTGGTATTACAAAACACATATAAAACTTATCAGCTTAAAATGTACTTAGACAATTGTCTAACACAAGATTTTTCTTTTTTTGGCTGGGGCCCTATATTGTGAAACCGACAATGGCATATCCTCTTCAGTTAGATGATCAGGAGCTAGGTGTGGAGTCATATCTAGAGGAGGAGCCTTTGAAAGAAGCAGTTGTTTAGTTTTCCTTTATAAGTGAGAATGAGCGCATTTTACCTTCATTATTTAAACTTAAATTGATGTAATAATACAAGTACTCGTGACTGTGTATTTGGATTCTATGCTTTTATTCTGAGATGTATTTCATTATATTTATGTTGTGATGCTTGGATGTTTCTTATTGTAAATTGCTTTCGCACTCTATATGAATTCTTATTAAGTGACTGAATGTCTGATCCTATGCTTACTCCTTCCCTTATTATGTGGATTGTGGATTCCATCCTAATCCAATGATAAGTGAAGGGTTAGCTAGAGTGACACACTACCCCTTAACTTAATCTTGTGGATTAGGGGGTGCGGCGCCACAATATGCTTTATGAATATATCAAATTTAATATATAATATCTATCAAATTTACTATATTCCATCTAATGTGTCAAAAATATAAAGGTCCAAAATAAGGAAGTAAAGCATTCAAATATAATGTATAATTATGACTTAATAAATTCTGTGATATCACTTATTTTCTAAGTAATTCATTTTAGCTAATCTGAATTTATACAAGTTTAGGATCTCCAATATCTAGCTATAGAGTATAAACTCAGAATATCGATCCTATAAAGTTTAAAGCAATTAGAACTAATATAATTCTAATATATTTCAATTAAGGACATTTATTAAGTTAATAATTAAATCAAACGTCCTAATTGATTCTTTTAACAAATCCCAAGCCAATTTTGATTAATACAGCTCAAAATTGGGAGATTAAGATATTAATCTTCAAGTATTGAAGTTTAACTTCTTAATCCAATAGGTTCTAACACTAAAGATATAAAGTTAAATCCAATTCTCATGAGCAATAATTAAGGCTATCTTATTAAGCAAAGTCAAGCTTAATAAGATGAATCTCTAACTTAAACTAAAGTTAAAATACAAAATAATCATGAATAAAGGATAAAATTATATAAAATTATGAATCCAAGGTTTCATCCATTAAGTAACCCAGTTACTTAATGAATGAATTCTAACCTAAATCTCTAAATTAATTCCTAAGGAATAAGATCCTAAAGATTTAAAGGAAAGTCCTAATAAATGGATTTAGGCTAAAGAGAAGATTTAAGCTTTTAAATCTTAAGTATTCAAATATTATTTTCATTTGATTATCTTATGGAAGGCATAAGGTGAACTAATTTCACCTTATGAGGCTTAATTTAGGACTTAGAGATTTTTAAGTAAATTTTAAGGTTTTCTATAAAATGACAATTTAATGAGTTTAAAGATCCTAAATTGATCATAAATTAGTTATAATACTGATTTTAAAGATTATAATATGATTTTAAGGTTTAAGGATACTTAAACCTAATTTTGAGCAAAATGACCATTTTGCCCTTACTTAAGGGTCCAAATTTTAACTTTATAAACTAGGGCTCTAAATTGAAATTTATTAATGGCAAATGACTACTTACTATCTAATATGAAGATAGACAGTAAGTACACCTAATTTGGATTTTAATTAAGCCTTGTGAGCTCAATTTAAGAAAATTGACTCATAAAGGCAATTTGGTAATTTTATCTAATAGCATCTAAATTTTATGTTCGTTTATTAAAGTTTACTATCTAAGGGTTCCATTGAACCTAAAATTATTGAATTCTGATGTCAAATGGCTAAGTTATGAACAAAACAAGTTAAAAGTTAAATATATAAAATTAGGGTTTTCAAAAATGGGGTCAAAAACCTAACTTTTCCATTTGAAATCTAAATTCAGCAAACTCAGTGGCTATAGCTTCTCTATAACACACTAAGTACTTTAACTAGGAGTATACACAAATTAAACCTCATTTGGTCAAGTTATGACCTAATTAAGGTTTATGGTGATTAGTGGTGATTAGTAAAATTAATGATAGAATCTCTAAACCAATCACACCATAAGGTTCTACTCTACTCTATGAGCTATCAGAAACTTGAATTAATAAGTTTGGATAACTAATTGCGTTAATATTCACAAATCAAGTTTTGGAATAATTAGGGTTGACTAAGAGATCTACATAGCAAATCCTAAATATTTTTGTAGTTTACTGATTATTATGTCTTCCTAAATAAAATGGTATATTAGAAGACCTAATTTAGAGCTCAATTGACCAAGTTATGGTCAATTGAAGTTTTAGGGTTAGTTAGGGTAATTAGGTTTAGGTCCTAAATATGATTAAGCAAATCTTAAATCAAACAAAGAAATTAATACTATTAGATTAATCTAGAGATTCTCCTGATTACTTTACGACCCATATTGGCTATATTTGGGTGAATGTGTGAAAAGTTATAAGCCATGGAAAATTAGGGTTGGGTCCTAAAATTGATTAGGCTAATTATACTTCAAATAGAAAAATTAATATTAGTAGAACATTCCTGAGGATCTCCTGATAAAAATGAGACCCATATTGGATATCTTTGGATTAGTGGTGTAAAGTTTTGAGGTTTGAAGTTTATAGTTAATTAAGACATAATTAGGGGTCCTAAATGTCACTAGGTGAAATAATGATCATACTGAAAATTGGATAGTGCCATATTAATCCTTTATTTTTGCTGATAAAAATGACATATAACATAACTGCATTTGGACTTATGGATTGATAGATATTTATGTTTACAGTTTTGTATTTAAATTAATTTAATAAATCAATTTGAATTATATTAATTCATACTATTTTAAATTAAATAATTCCATTGGATTTGGATTATTCAGCAGGCCCCACCTAATTAAACGATGCTGACAGTGAGAGAATCAGAGGAACACGTGTTGGCATGCAATTTGATCGAAGGCGACGGCGGGACCCAAACGAAATCAGAAGAACTGACTGCGGAGTCCACCACAGCAGCCGCTGACTTGGGAGCCATGTGGGGTGGTATGGTGCCGACACGTGGAGCACTGCGGATTAAAGAACTCGACCTGAAATGATGAGATATAAAATATATTATGAATAGCAAAAAAGTCTTCATGAAGCTTTAATTTAAAGACAGCAGAGCCTATCCTTTCTAAGACTTCAAATAGACCGACGTAGCAAGGGCTAAGTTTCCAAGCTACATCGAATTGAAATATTCCTTTCATAAGACTGACCTTAAGATAAGCAAAATCTCCATCATTGAAATTTAAAGGACAATGGTGAGCAACGTGATATTTGCTTTAATGATCTTGTGCTACTTTAATCCTTTGCTGAATCAATTGCACATTTTTGTTTATTTCAGCAACTAAATCAGATCCAAAAGGCAAAACACTACTAGTCTCAGACCAAGCAAGTGGATTGCTACATTTTCTACCATATAGTGCTTCATAGGGTGCCATGCCAATGCTTGCTTGATTGCTATTATTGTAGGCAAACTCTATAAGAGGAATGTGGTCTTCTCAAGAACCACCAAAATCCAGAATGCATAGACGTAAAAGATCTTCAAGAATTTGATTAACCTATTTTGTTTGCCCATCTATTTGTGGAAGAAATGTAGTGCTCATGGCCAAGGTAGTACCCAAGTCTTGATGCACTTCTAGCCAAAACTTGGAGGTGAATCTATTGTCACGATGTGAAATAATTGACCTTGGAATACCATGAAGTCTAATAATTTATCTAATATATAGCTTTGATAATTTTTCCACAGAATTAGTATGTCTCATTGGAATAAAATGGGCTGATTTGGTTAGTCGAACGACTATGACTCAAATAGAATTAGCACCAGATCTTGTCTTGGGTAAACCCATAACAAAATCCATGGAAATATCAAACCATTTCTATTATGGAATAGCTAGAGGATTAAGAAGTCCTCCAGACCTTTGATGTTCTGCCTTAATAAGGTTACAAGCATGATATTTTGCCACAAATTCTGCTACATTCTTTTTCATACCAGGCCACCAAAATGAATTCTTTAAGTCTTGATACATTTTAGTGCTCCCAGGGTGAACTTGATATCCAGAATTATGGCCTTCTATAAGGAATTCTTGGTGCATGGATTTGGGAATCTATAAATGATTATCTTGATAAATTACTGTCCCATGTATTTGCAGATCTTGATGATGACCACCCTCAATATCCATTTTAAACTTTAAATATTCATCATCCTTAGTTTGAGAGATAGACACATCTCTATGAAAGGTGGGATCTACATTGATATTAGTTAATATAGAGCTTAACATATCACCACGTGCTGGTACAATTTTCATTTTTTAAAACTCTTCTTTTAGTGAACTTGTAGCAATCATAGTTGATAGTGTAACACAACAACTGAGAGCATCTACTACAGCAGTTTCCTTGCCTTAAACTGGGAAACATATCCCCCAGATTATTCTATACAGAGGGAGGAATGTATTCTGCTCTAAATGCTTCCATAGACTCCTCCCAAGGAATTTTTTCAATGTAATAATCGGCGAATAACATATGATGAATATTATCCCACCAATATTCAGCTTCGTCCTAAAATATGTGGGTGGTTAATCTAACAGATTCAACATCTAGACAATTGATGCATGTTAGATTTTTCTCAACTAGCTTTAGCCAGTTAGTTGTATTCATTGCTGACATGTTTCCATCAAAAGTAGGAGTTCTTAATCTAATAAAACTATGTAATAGTCCATCTGTTGACTAATGATACTACTGAAAGGGATAGTAAGGTGCAGGGTTTACAGATGCTGGTGATGGATTATTCAGCATTGCAATTAACTTTTCTATCTTTTCAGATTGTTTAACATTAGTTGCTACTAAAGTTTTAACTATATCCAAAAGTGCATTGAGCTCTGAAGAATTACTACTAGAGGCAGCAGGAGTTGAAGATGATTACCCAGGATTCATTTTTGTGTACTATAATTTGAATAACATAACATTCTAAGAAAAACTAAAAGAGATGAGTTTATTTTATTAGTTATTTCAAAATAAAATGTACAATAAAGAGAGAGTACAGTAAACTTATTTATAATAGCATTTATTTAATATATTGTAATAACCCAAGTTGTTACCCTAATCAATTAAGGCAAACCTTAGTCATAATCTTGATCTTAGTGCACTAAACAAGTCATTAGGAGTTCACCACTAAGACCTAGTCCAAATCAGGAGTCAAATGGATCAAATCCTAATTTTGGAAATTTTAGGAACCTTGGAAATTGAACTAATTATTTTAACCTTAGATCAAAAATTGCACTTCACCATTGCACTCATTGCCCCCAAATTAGCTATGAGTGATATTTTGGTGGCAATCGGAAGACGTCAAAATTTTGTCGAATATTTTAATAATATTTAAATACCTCGAAAATTGGGAAAATTTAATACTCATCGGATTCTAAATTCGACTCTTTATCGTTGTGTTCCTCACCCTTCATTTAGTTAGGAGTGATTTTTCGAGAATTTTTGGGACAACTTAAACTATGTAATTTTAATTGAGAAAGTTTTGAATAAAATTTATTAAATAATAAATTAAAAAAAAAAAAGAAACCTTTCTTTTCTCTTTTTCCCCCAAAACTTACGCATACCCTAATCTCACACACACATTCGGTCGTCCTCCCCCTCCCTCTCGCGATCGCACGTCTTCTCCTCCTCGCGCTCGCCACGTGCCCTCTCCCATGAGCCTCCGCCGCCAAGCATCCAACCTATCAGTGCGCCTCTCTGCCTCACAAGTTCTGCCCTAGATGGCCATAAGGCTCCATCCGTGGTCAAGGCCCCAATCATTTGGGAGATCAAAGTCTGCATCTCGCCGAGTCCAACCATCCGCCGAGCCTCCTCCCTACGCCTCCTTCTCCTTCGATCATCGGCTCTAGGTACTTCACTTCACCCTGATTTTCTTCTTTGGTCGCTTGATTTATTGTGAAGAATGGCTGAGTAGGCGATATACTATCTCCATTCAATCTAATTTATCATTAACTGTAACTCGCAAGTGATATAATCTGATTTTACAAAAATACTTTTCTTACGCTCTTAATTGGATAGCTCAATCTGCTCATGCATTTTTATTGGCTAGCATTTTGTTTCTTTATTGAGTCTTGATATCTACGACTATATGCAATAGTGTCTTATTAAACAAAATATTTGGCTCCACATTTTCTTTCATGGTGTAGATTTAAGTTGAACTATTTGTAATGTATGAAAGCCTATCATATAGTTCTTGCTGCAGGTCAAAGACCTCATCATTCTGTCTTTCTTGATGCAGCAATTCATTCTATTCTTCAATAATAAATCGGCTCAGAAAAATAATGCAAATTTTATTTAGAAATATAATAAATCAGCTCATCATAATTTTCTTCTTTGGTCGCTTGATTTATTGTGAAGAATGGCTTAGTAGGCGATATGCTGTCTCCATTCAATCTAATACATCTTTAGCATTAGTTGCTACTAAAGTTTTAACTGTATCCAAAAGTGCATTGAGCTTAGAAGAATTACTGCCAGAGTCAGCAGGAGTTGAAGATGATTGCCCAGGATTCATTTTTGTGTACCTGAATTTAATAACATAACATTCTAAGAAAAACTAAAAGAGATGAGTTTATTTTATTACTTATTTCAAAATAAAATGTACAATAAAGAGAGAGTACAGTAAACTTATTTATTATAATATTTATTTAATATATTGTAATAACCTAAGTTGTTACCCTAATCAATTAGGGCAAATCTTAGTCATAATCTTGATCCTAGTGCACTAAACAAGTCATTAGGAGTTCACCACTGAGACCTAGTCCAAATCAGGAGTCAAACGGATCAAATCCTAATTTTGGAAATTTTAGGAACCGTGGAAATTGAACTACTTATTTTGACCTCAGATCAAAAATTATACTTCACCATTGCGCTCATTACCCCCAAAGTAGCTAGGAGTGATGTTTTGGTGGCAATCGGAAGCCGTCAAAATTTTGTCGAATATTTTAATAATATTTAAATACCTCGATAATTGGGAAAATTAAATACTCACCGGAATCTAAATCCGACTTCATCGTTGCATTCCTCACCCCTCATTTAGCTAGGAGTGATTTTTTGGGAATTTTTGGGATAACTTAAACTAAGTAATTTTAATTGAGAAAGTTTTGAATAAAATTTATTAAACAATAAATTAAAAAAAAGAAACCTTTCTTTTCTCTTTTTCCCCCAAAACTCACGCATACCCTAATCTCACACACACATTCGGTCGACCTCCCCCTCCCTATCGCGATCGCACGTCTCCTCCTCCTCGCGCTCGCCACGTGTCCTCTCCCATGAGCCTCCACCGCCGCGCATCCGGCCTATCAGTGCGCCTCTCTGCCTCGCAGGCTCCGCCCTAGATGTCCATAAGGCTCCATCGGCGCTCAAGGCCCCAATCATTTGGGTGATCAAAGTCTGCAGCTCGCCGAGTCCAACCATCCGCCGAGCTTCCTCCCTACGCCTCCTTCTCCTTCGTTCATCGGCTCTAGGTACTTCACTTCACCCTGATTTTCTTCTTTAGTCGCTTGATTTATTGTGAAGAATGGCTGAGTAGGCGATATACTATCTCCATTCAATCTAATTTATTATTAACTGTAACTCGCAAGTGATATAATCTTATTTTACAAAAATACTTTTTTTACGCTCTTAATTGGATAGCTCAATCTGCTCATGCATTTTTATTGGCTAGCATTTTGTTTCTTTATTGAGTCTTGATATCTACGACTATATGCAATACTGTCTTATTAAACAAAATATTTGGCTCCATATTTTCTTTCATGGTGTAGATTTAAGTTGAACTATTTGTAATGTATGAAAGTCGATCATATAGTTCTTGCTGCAGGTCAAAGATCTCATCATTTTGTCTTTCTTGATGCAGCAATTCATTTTATTCTTCAATAATTTGATTTGTAACTAAGTTAGATATAATACCATATTGTGTGCATTCTTTGATTCTCTTTTAACAGTAGCCAAGTTAGATATAATGGCATAGCATGAATTAGAGATTTTCATATTATAGTTATTTGTCTTGTTAAATCGGCTCAGAAAAATAATACAAATTTTATTTAGAAATATAATAAATCAGCTCATCATAATTTTCTTCTTTGGTAGCTTAATTTATTGTGAAGAATGGCTTAGTAGGCGATATGTTGTCTCCATTCAATCTAATACATCTTTAGCTGTAACTCGCAAGTGATATAATCTGATTTTACAAAAACACTTTTCTTATGCTCTTAATCGGATAACTCAATCTGCTCATGCATTTTTATTGGCTAGCATTTCATTTCTTTATTGAGTCTTGATAACTACAACTATATGCAATATTATCTTATTAAGCAAAATATTTGGCTCCACATTTTCTTTCATGGTGTAGATCAAAGTTGAACTATTTATTGATGTATGAAAGTCGATCTTATAATTATTGATGCATGTTGCAAACCTCATCATCCTATCTTTCTTGATGTTGCAATTCATTCTATTCTTCAATAATCTGATTTGTAACCAAGTTAGATATAATACCATATTTCATTCGTTCCTTGATTCTCCTTTAATAGTAATTAAGTTAGATATAATGGTGTAGTATTTTTAATAAAATAACTATGATAAAAAAAAACCATCCACAACTGGGACCAATGCAAACTACGAACCTTCAGCCAAAAGGAGAAAGATAGCAGAACATCAGTTGCAGCCAAAAGAGGAAGGTAGCAGCACAAGGCAACTGAGCTTTACAGCAATCTGTACTGTAACCTGTGAAAATGGAAGACCAAAACAGCTACTGCTATCAAACCTGAATATAACATAATAGGCTACAAAAATAGTAATAAGAGAATTAAATATTTGGTGCTCCCTATAATCATATAAAATATCACTCCTCCACTGTAACTTCTTTGTTCTTGACGTGTCTTTGAAGTGTTGAAGATTGGATCAAAGGCAGAGATAATTTGAGTGCTACAAAGCTTGGGTCAGCTCTTAAATTAGCTTTGTGAGTTTCAACTTCTGAATCTTAATAGTTATTTGTTGTACTTCAAATTTTTTTTAATAATTGCATCAATGGCTTCTTATTTTCTTATTGAAATTTTCAAATCATAATTTGTTGTATTTCATAGATCTGAACCCATTCATGTCGTGACATTCCTTTAATATATCTAGCTCTTACACTCAACTTTTAATATTTACAAAAAGGAGCATTATGATCTTATTTGCTAATTTATTTTAATATTTGGAGAGAAAAAATTAAAGCTACTGCATGGTTGGGTAGCACTAGAATTAAAAATGAAGTAAACAAACGTCCATACTTGGTTATGCAGATTGTTAGCATTTGGAAATAATGCTATTTTTTTTTATTAAATGTATACATGAATTAGATTAAGCCTTTAAGTTTATATGTATATAACTACAAACTAAATATCTATGAGCATATGTACAAATGCAACAACTTCAAATGCAATACTTGCCACCCTGTACAGGAAACATAATTCAACATTAAAATCAACGCACAAAAGTAAGCAACATAACACAATTAAGCTTAACAACGATGGCATTGTCTTAGTTTGTGCTACTAAAATTACATATATTCTTATTTAATTTTAACACAAGTAAAAATTGATGGTTATGTGTATTTAAAATTCCAATACGGTAGTTTGGTGTAGCTTTGCGATTATCTAGTTCTACTTCAGAATAAATCCTTCACTCAGTTGATAATATGCTTCCAACTAATTATGTGAATTCTATGGTCTTTAACTTCAAATTGAACTATTTTGATCACATAAATTATTTTCTTCCATCTCACATCATGCCTTCCTTCTAAGCATTCAATTAAGCTTCCAATCAATTTTAGTTAGGATTCATGCTTGAGTATTCATCTTAGTTGCTTAAGGTCTCTTCCCTTATGAATTAAATTTAGGACTCTGGTTAGATTTCATTTATTGAGTAAATTGGGTTACTCAATAGGTAAAACCTTTATTTTTACTTGTTTATAGAAAGTTTATTCATGATTACTTAATCTTTTAACCTTAGACTTATGATTAGAGATCCATCCTATTAGGTGTGACCTTACTTAATAGGACTTGCTTTAACCCTTAATTCATGAAATTGGATGGTAAACCTTAAATACTTAGACTTTTCCTTTGGATTATGTGCTTAACTCTAACTAGTGGTGTTAAAATCATAATCCCTAGTTTTGGTAGATCTTAATTAGACCTTAGTATAGAACATCTAAATCCATCAATTAGGATGTTGTAACTTATTTCTTAAACATATAGTTGTTCTTGACTGAATTAGATTAGAACCTAATCAGTTATAATCCTTTTAACCTATAAAGCTGTGCTATTAAGTTACACTTGATAGTAAGAATTGGAGATCCTGAACTTGTGTAACTTAGAATAGTTAGAATGGTTAAATTTGATAACAAATGATATCACCATATTTAGTAGAGTCCCTTGCTTGCCAATTGATGTTGTGATATACATTCCTTGATTTTTGTGCTTATTCTCCTTGAACATGTTATATAAGAAAAATAGTGTTGCATGAAAATGAAAACTTAGAATATTAGGAAAATATTTGCACTTGGGTTCAGTTCATGGTGGATTATAATGAATATTACTCTAATGGATAGGCGTAAGGAGAGATCAGGATGCTTAACATTACTCATTGAGGAGTGTGTGTTAAGCTTGGAACCCATTTAATCTTGTAGATATGCTTGACTCCTCAGCTATTTCTGAAATTGTCCATATAAACAAAAGTAAATAACTAAAAGATATTTCTATAGTATTATTTGCCTCTTCAATATTTTCGTTCTATTCTTTATGCCCTAGTCCAGAAAGGCTATGGGAATTTCTATCTGCCCTAGCCCAGAAAGGCTATGGGAATATATTGGGCCAGATTGGTCAATTCTTTCTGATATGGTAGTTATATGTTCCTTATAGTTTTCAGCTTACTATTTAATATGTTGATGATGCATGTTATCCTAATTAGCTGTATTTTCCTGTTTTACCTGTTTACTTGTGTAGATACATATATATTATGGTAGACTTTATAGCTTACTATACATACGACTTTTAGATTACTATTTTAAATCAGCATATGTCATATGTTCATCAGCATATTTAAGTTTAGACTTTTCTTTCAGTACTTTTACTTATTATATTATATATGTATGCCCTACCTTATTTAGTTTACTTGAGGTATGTTTTTGCCTCAATTCTTACTTAGTTATGAATATTATACTTATAACTTATCCTATTTCCCTTGTATGCTTACCTGCTCCTATGCTAGATAGTTTACTTTGTTGGGTTAAGTGTAAATGGTGATGTTAATAAATGCTTAATAAATTACTTACCTAAGATGTATTTAGACATTTTATCTAATAAGATTTTTCTTTTGTTAGCTGGGACTCTTGCATTGTGAAACTGATAATGTCATATCTTGAACAGCTTGAGGATCCAGTACCTGAGAAGGAGCCTTATCTTGAGGAGGTGCAGCAGCTTGGGGCAGAAGACATTTAGTATCCTTTTTATATCTTTGTGAGAATGGGAGTCTTTTTATTCATTTTTAATCGCTTAAACTTTAATTAAAATGTTATAATAATATAGGTACTTATGACTGTGTTTACTTTCTGCATATTATTATTTACTAAGCTATAGTACTATTTCTTACTTGATGTATGGTGAATGGATATAATATTTATTTCATTTTGCTTCTGCACTTTGCATGTATGATAGATTTAGTGATTGATGCTCATATTTATTCTGTGTACGTCCTTCCCTTATTAGTGGATTGTGGATCTTACCTAATCCAATGATAAGTGAGGATTTTCCAGAGTGGCACACCACCCCTGGGGTCTAATCTTACGGATCAGGCGGCAGGGCGTCACATATATTCATTTGAAAATGCAAGACAGAAGTCTTAAAAAGTGACTCCTCAAAGTTCCCTACTTCGCATACGTGTGAGTTGTTCAAGAGTGACATCCCATTAGTCCTCAGCTTGATCTTAAAGTACGATGGATACCAAATCAACTCTAATATCATCGGGGAAATATATGGCTTCAAGAGTGTATTTCATGCACTGTAGCCATTCTTTAGCTAAAGGAGGAAGGTTAAATCCTTTGAAAATTACATGATGAAGCATCTGATCTAGTACTTGTACTCCTGGTTTCGATACTCCTTCAACATATCTTCCATAGTGTTTCCCAAACTGGAAGTCAAGTTCCATATGGCTTCAAATCTACTGACGTAGTCCTAGATCGACATTCTTAAGTATTTATATATCCTATAAGTTTAATCATTTCCAATTAATTCAGTTGAGTAGTTTATATTTCTTAAAGTTTCTAATATATGAATTTTGTATTTTAGCATTTTATCTTAAGTATATTATGATTTTCCTTTATGCCTACTATTCTGAGTATTAGATTATGGTAATATGGATGTTTTCAAGTATTCATTTAGTGATTATATGACAGAAGAACTATCCATTAGGTAGATAAGAATACAAATTCTAATTTGACGCCTTATGAACTTCTCTGATACCAACTGCGGTGGCCGCCCCTTGATCATCTAAGATTAAGTGGTGGTTGTTATCGGGCAATGCTTCACTTAGCATTAGATTATGAATAATCATTCTTAATCCACTAATACGGGAAAGAATTGCCCCAAGTAGAAGCGAATGAAGCAGTCACTAAATGAGCATACTAAAGTATCAGAGTGTGGAAGAAAGTACCAAACAATAATATCCATACATCCATGATAAAATAAAGAGCTATACAACTCAAAATAAATAAGCAGGAAAGAAAAACAATTTAGAACCTGTATTATTACAAAACATTTAAAAGTTAATAACATAAAAGAAATACGCTTAGTTTTCAGAACTGAAAATAAAGAAACTAAGGATCTATGCCGGCACGCTCCTCCTCCTGAACAAGCTCTTCAGAAGGTCCTACCTCAAATAACTCAGAGTCTGCCATTGTCGGTATCACAATGACAGGGCCCCAGCCAAAAAAAATGTAATTTTGATTAGACAAAATGTCTTAAGTATACTTTAGGTTAAGCATTTTTTGTATTAAATGATATCACAAATATCAAAGCAATTTAGGAGCAGTAACGCAACAAAGAAAATGATATAAGTTAGAATTAACTAATTATAACTTAAACAAAGTGTGAAGTAAGCACATACCTCAACTCAAGCTACAGAAAAGGTTAAGCAACATAATAATAAAAATTTACTAAGTACAAGAAATATCCTATGTAATATGATCAATTCTATATATTATGATCTATAATACAAAATTAAAAAACAGAGTTGAAATAAAAATCTAACATCCTAACATGCTTTCATATGTAAGTAAAGCTACTGAGTATGCACCAATTTACAAGAAAAATTGTAAATACTAAAATATTGTAAATAAATTAAAGTGTTGTATTGTAATAACCCGGTGTTGTTACTAGCGTGATTAACTCTACATTTAGGAGGATTATGTTGAAATTAAAAATTTTAATTTTAGTCAAATAAAAATTAAATAAAAATATCCTCAAATGAAGCATAGCAAGGGGATCCTTCTAACAAATTTGAGCGTAATCTGAGTCTCGGATCGTCCTAAATAAAATCAGGAAGTTTAAATTTTCGGAGTCGATAAAAGATAAAATAAAAGTTAGATTTTAGAAATTTTTGTATGTTTGAGTTAAGAATTATAAGAGGACTCTTTGTTTTAATTTTCGTAATTTTTTAGGCTCCGAATTAATCGTAGTGAATTTTTAAAGTTTTTCACTTAAAAATTAATATAAAATAAAATACTTGTTTAAATTCAATAACTTTTAGACGCTTGCGTTCATCTCGTCGAGACGGTCGTTTCGATACCAAATTCGCAATTTTTAGAGTTCATTTGATTATTGAATCGACCTTTATAAGTTTCAGCAATTCTTAACCACTGGATCTTGATCGAGTGGCTCTCATCAAATTCGGCTGGGAATATATAACTCTCTCATTCTAACCTAAGTTTTCTGAGATCTAACCTAATCCTTCCAGCCTATCCCTCTTCCTTCCCTAGCCAAAAACCTACCCTCCTCTTCTCTTCCTTCCTCCAAGCCAAGAGCCTCCACTCGCCTCTCCTCCTCCTTCTCCTCTCCATGGCCGAACAACCCTCCCCTTGGCCGACCAAGCTGCTCTCCTCTTCCTCCCTCCAAGCCGAGCAACCCTCCTCTAGCCGAGCCACCTCACCTTCTTCTTGGCCGAGAGTGTACCGCAGCCACCTCTTCCTTCATCTTCCATGGCCGAAAACAGCAGCTCTCCTTCACCTCCATTGATGGCTGAAAAACAACACCTCTCCTCGTCGGCAGCCCTTCTCTTCTTGGCCGAATCTCCTCGCTCACCGTCCAATGTCGTAAGGTATCAACAACTTTTATTCCAAATTTGATTCTTGAAGTTAAAGGAAGGTTACCATAATTTATTATCAACTCTTCTGCATACTATAATTTGCTTATGTTAATGTTGTATTTATGATGGCCTTATAAGCTCTATTAATTTTGATAGGATAATATTTCAACTGTTACTTTGCCTCACTTTAATTGCTGCATTTAAAGTGATGATATATTTAGGTTCAAACCTCACTTATCTCATCGAATGAATTTGGGGTCTTAGCTATATGCAGATTATTCTACTATAATTCTACACTTAACATCCTTTTATTAAAAATCCCAAATAGAAAAAAAAGAGAGATTATGTTCTATATACAAACCCGATAAAAGGGTGAATGTTTTCTTTTCTATTTGTCATGCATCTTATCTATTACCTTTAGTAGTATTTAAAAGCTCTTAATGATAAAGAAAATTATTCATAGTTATTCTAGTACCATAATATATATAAATATAATCAAAAATAACATAATCATTGAATAATTAAATTGCTAGTTTTAGTAGATAATGAATTTATAAAGAGTTCGTATAGACTCTAAATTTTTTTAAAAACATTGATGATAACTAACAAATATAATTTTATAAAACTCTTTTATTCATAATTGTAGGTATTATAGAGTGTAAATATTGTATTTTTGTATAGCAATAGTATCTTATTATAACAATTTTATAAAAATTAAAGTTGCAAGCCACAGCTTAATCTTTTATTGTCAAATAATTGTTATAACTAATTTAATTAAATATTACGAATCTAATACTATTAAGCTTACTTGTATTTAAGCAAAACCTTATTTTTCCTTGGCATTATGAATAGGTTTCTATGATTGATGTTGTTAAATTGCTGGTTACAGAAGTCTTGGTGCCGTGTTAAGTACGTAAGTACTTAGAACTTGTATTGAGTTCTATATATTAAAATATTTGGTTAGTTCTATGTTAAGTGCGTACATCACTTGCATAGTTCTTGTTACTGTTTTTGTGCTTTTACTTTTCTTAAGTTTATGTTAACTTTCAATTACTTTATAAGCTATGTTTAAGGATTTAGGTGTCTTAATTTTGTCTTGAATGCTAAATTTTAATAAACTCTTATGTATCCTTAATTTAACTTAAGAGATCTTAAGGGATTAATTAAGTGATTTACACTTAATCTGGATCTTAGATCGCCATCAATAATTCACCAATAATTCATTTGATTTGTCATTGATTTTTAATGCAACTATTGGTCTTAAATTGATATGGTTAAGGGTTAACACCTAATCTGTCGGATTTATACCCAAACTCTTAATCACCTAAATAATCGACTTGATTATAAGATAAGAAACTTAACATTTTCCAACAAAGCATTCAATTTGGTATTGATCTTAACTAATTGACTTAGACATGTTAAGGTTAATAATAAATCTATGTGATTGCTCTATTTGAATCAAACCTTAAGATCCCTGATTTTCTCTTAAGAAAGAAGACTAGCATAAGAATACAATTAGAATCATATTGATTAAACAAGTGATCTAATCCTTAATAATATGTTTGATTTAGATCTCATGATCTTAGATTGAGTGTGATCAGATGACTTAATCATCTAATCTGATCATCTTAAACCTAATTATGAAATAGAACCTAAGAGCTTAATGTTAATAATTAGAAGGTAGATCTTGAGTATCTCTTCACAAGATCATCTTGAATTATTTAAAAGACCTAAATTTATATATCATGAGGTAAGAAGCCTTGTATGCCTCATTGAGATAGAAGTATAGAAGATCCCATCACCTTAGAAATTGATCTATCCTCCTTATGGTAGTAATCCATTAAGGCATTAGAAAAGATACTTCTCCTTGTAGTAGAATCCATATTAAGTGACCCTTGATCATATTTGCTTGGTGAAACCTTGTATAGGACTTACCTATTAGTTTAGGACTTGTAGTTTTGATAAATCCTTGTTCTATTAAATAGACTTGATTGAACTATGATTATTGGGTAGTGCAGTATAGTATACACATATTACTGGTCCCCAGTAATATTCAGGATTAGTTGAGTCACTATAAGTGAGATTTATCTTTGTTGCTATCCTGCGGGCTTAGGCGGATATAACCTTGTTTAGAGTAAATCAATCGATCCTAATAGTGTATTGAATGGGTGCCCATTCCTTAGTTTAATTGAAAGACAAGTTGTCATCAGGAAATGCCTCCTAGCGAAGATCGCTTCAATAGGTTTGGCTCAAATAAACTAAGTAACAAGATTCACCTTTCTTAAGATGCTAAGTATGATTGTGAGTTTAGCGACTAAATGCTTAGTTTAAGATACAAAATCATCATCGGATGGTGCCTCCTAATGAAGATCGCTTTGTTAGGGTGGCGTAATCAAACTAAATGTTGTGAGTCCTATCTTTGCAGCATATTTAATATGTGTATACAATCACCCCGCCTAGTGATCTTTAAGTAAATAAGCAACTTTAACTAAATACCAATCTAGAAATTTGGAGTCAGAATCCTTTTAGCAGGATTCTGCACAGTGGAGACTTAGGATTCATTACTATTTCTTACTATATTCTTCATGGATTTTGGGATTTCTCATTCATTTAACATAGTGGCATAAGCATAAGCATAAACATGAAAGTTGAACTGTTCCTTCTGTTGTGACACATGGTTATCAGTGATACAGTATGAGATACAGAATGTTATATACATAGACTGGGAATTTAGGGTGCATCTGCATCACCATACTGACTTCCTAACTGTTGTGCTTACATTTGACCGTACTACTCATAAACCTTCAGTAAAAGTTCTGTGATATACCGTGGTATAGCATATTTGTGAGCATTGTTTCAGTGGCATATAGTGCAGCTTATAGCATCCTTCTCAGCATTTGACATTCCATTCACATTGATGTATGAGCATCTGGTATTTTCATTTACTTTCTGTATTTAGTTTTGATGCAGTTTTACCTTGCTTAGTCTTTACAGTTTCAATTATTTAGTGTCTTTACAATTTTTCTGCACTTTTATTTTACTTTGCTTCCATTTTGTACAGCTTTATACTTTCAGCTATTTACGGTGTTTTTACAGTTTGATTTCTATCTTACTCTTATGTTGAATAACATCTTCTTAAATGCAAGTATATGTTATGCTATAGTTTTATTGTGCATAGACTTTATAAGTCTAATATTATATTTTTTCCTTTGTTGGCTTGGCCCTGTCATATATGTACATATGGCAACATCATGTGTTAGCTCAGACCTTGTACTTGGGGTCTGCTGGTGATAGAAGGTCAGGTGAGGTTGATACTCTGCAAGGAAGGTGACCTTGCTCAGTTAGTAAAAATTCATGTTGTTTTTATTTAATTAAATGTAATAAAGAAGTTTCTTTCTTGTTATTCTGCATTTTCTATATTGTATATGAATAAATGGATGTGGATACTGTTGAATGCCTTTTCCTTAGTTTTTGCACTGCTTCACTTATGTTTCTACCTAATACTGTGCTCACCTTCAGATTAATGCCATGAATATATCGCTTATTATTTGTGGTGTTAGTGACGACCATCGCTTGATCGTAGTTGAGTTAGTGTTACTCGACGATGGTCAAGGGGCGGCCGTTACATGTATAAAGAAATAAACTAAAAATATGAACTGAAACTACTATCTCATATGGGCATATTCTTACTTAGTCCTTCCAAAAAGTAAATACCACTTAAGCCTTTCTGATCATCTAGGAGAAATATCCCAAATTAATTATCACCTTCTAGGGGAAATACCCTAAACAAATATCACCTTCTAGAGGAAATACCCTAGATAAAATATCACCTCATATATACCATCTTACTATAAAAGCAGACTAAGTAAGATATATTACACAAAATTTAAATAAAATTCATTAATTTAATTGCCTCTTTTACTTATCAATATGCTTTAAGATATATCAAATTTAACATAGAATATCTATCAAATTTACTATGTTCCATCTAATGTGTCAAAAATATAAAGGTCCAAAACAAGGAAGTAAAGCATTCAAATATAATGTATTATTAGCATTAAATAAACTCTGTGATATCACTTATTTTCTAATTAATTCATTTTAGCTAATCTGAATTTATACAAGTATAGGATTTCCAATATTCAGCTATTGAGTATAAACTCAGAATATCAATCTTATAAATTTTAAAGCAATTAGAACTAATAAAATTCTAATATATTTCAATTAATGACACTTATTAAGTTAATAATTAAATCAAGCATCCTAATTGATTCTTTTAATAGATCCCAAGCCAATTTTGATTAATACAGCTCAAAATTGGGAGATTAAGATATTAAACTTTAAGTATTGAAGTTTAACTTCTTAATCCAATAGGTTCTAACACTAAAGGTATAAAGTTAAACCCAATTCTCATGAATAATAATTAAGGCTATCTTATTAAGCAAAGTCAAGCTTAATAAGATGGATCTCTAACTTAAACTAAAGTTAAAATACAAAATAATCATGAATAAAGGATAAAATTCTATAAAACTATAAAACCAAGGTTTCATCCATTAAGTAACCCAGTTACTTAATGAATGAATTCTAACTTAAATCTCTAAACTAATTCCTAAGGAATAAGATCCTAAAGATTTAAAGGAAAGTCCTAATAAATGGATTTAGGCTAAAGAGAAGATTTAAGCTCTTAAATCTTAAGTATTCACATATTATTTTGATATGATTATCTTATGGAAGGCATAAGGTGAACTAATTTCACCTTATGAGGCTTAATTTAAAAGTAAATTTTAAGGTTTTCCATAAAATGACAATTAAATGAGATTAAGGATCCTAAATTGATCCTAAATTAGTTATAATACTGATTTTAGAGATTATAGTATGATTTTAAGGTTTAAGGATACTTAAACTTAAAACTGAGCAAAATGATCATTTTGTCCTGACTTAAGGGTTCAAACTTTAACTTTATGGATTAGGGCTCTAAATTGAAATTTATTAATGGAAAATGATTACTTACTATCTAATATGAAGATTGACAGTAAGTACACCAAATTTGGATTTTAATTAAGCCTTGTGAGCTCAATTTAAAAAAGTTGACTCATAAGGGCAATTTGGTAATTTTATCTAATAGCATCTAAATTTTCTATCCCTTTATTAAAGTTTACTGTCTAAGGGTTCCATAGAACCTATAATTACTAAATTCTAATATCAAATGGCCAAGTTATGAACAAAATAAGTTTAAAGTTAAATATGTAAAATTAGGGTTTTCAAAAATGGGTCAAAAACCTAACTTTTCCATTTGAAATCTAAATTCAGGAAACTCTGTGGCTATAGCTTCTCTATAACACACTAAGTACTTTAACTGAGTGTATACCTAAATTAAACCTCATTTGGTCAAGTTATGACCTAATTAAGGTTTAGGGTGATTAGTGGTGATTAGTAAAATTAATGATATAATCTCTAAACTAATCACACCATAAGGTTCTACTCTACTCTATGAGCTATCAGAAACTTGAATTAATAAGTTTGGATTACTAATTGTGTTAATATTCACTAATTAATTTTTGGGATAATTAGGGTTGATTAAGAGATCTATCCAGTAAATCCTAAATATTTTTATAGTTTACTGATTATTAGGTCTTCCTGATCAAAATGGCATATTGGAAGACCTAATTTAGAGCTCAATTGACCAAGTTATGGTCAATTGAAGTTTTAGGGTTATTTAGGATAATTAGGTTTAGGTCCTAAATATGATTAAGCAAATCTTAAATCAAATAAAGAAATGAATACTATTATATTAATCTAGAGATTCTCTTGATCACTTTAAGACCCATATTGGCTATATTTGGGTGAATGTGTGAAAAGTTATGAGCCTTGGAAAATTAGGGTTATGACCTAAAAGTGATTTGGCTAATTATACTTCAAACAGAAAAATTAATATTACTAGAACATTCCTGAGGATCTTCTGATAAAAATGAGACCCATATTGGATATGTTTGGATTAGTGGTGTAAAGTTTTGAGGTTTGAAGTTTATAGTTAATTAAAACATAATTAGAGGTCCTAAATGTCATAAGGTGAAATAATGATCATACTGAAAATTGGACAGTGCCATATTAATCCTCTAGTTTTGCTAATCAAAATGACATATAACATCACAGCATTTGGACTTATGGATTGATAGATATTTATGTTTAAAGTTTTGTATTTAAATTAATTTAATTAATCAATTTGAATTATATTAATTCATACTATTTTAAATTAAAGAATTCCATTTGATTTGGATTATTCAGCAGGCTCCACCTAATCAAACGATGCCGACAGTGAGAGAATAACAGGAATACGTGTTGGCGCACAATTTGATCGAAGGCGATGGCGAGACCAAAATGAAATCAGAAGAACTGACTGCGGGGTCCACCACAGCAGCCGCTGACTTGGGAGCCACGTGGGGCGGTATGGTGCCGACACATGGAGCGCTATGGATTAAAGAACCAAGCCCGAAAGGCCACAGTTTAGGACTGGACCGGTCTGTCCTGGACCTATCCAGCTACTGTGGATCATCCCCGATAGGGATCACAACCTTAACTATTAGGGTTTCAAAATACTCGTAATACATAATACTTTAGACTCCATACAGAATATCAGATTGAACATACAAGTGTAATATATCAATTGAATGAAGATATTAGATCTGATAGCTAATAATTGTATTCCATATGCTAGCCCTAGGTTTGATCTTTCAAGTTAATATTGCTCAGCGAAAGCAGCTACCCTCATCACCTTAAATTGCTATCAATTCTAGAATGCATTCATATTAAATAGACATTTAGTTACATGCACTTAAGAGTGAAGAGGAGTACCTGAAGATAATTTTCTGGAAGGTTAGGGTTCCACAGATGCAGCAGTGGAGCGGTCGAATTCTCTCTTCCTTTCCTCCCATCGGGTTGTTAGATTTGAATCCTATTTTAGGCGCAAAGAAAAGTTTGCATGCAGTGGATGACAGGCGTGAATGGCTGCGCTCACCACAAGCATGATCACTCACCATGCGTAGTCGAGATGATGGAGGAAATGACCCAATGATCGTTTGATCGGATCTACTGATCCGATCAGACGATCCTCAGCCATTGGACGCCCGCTTAAATGGCATCAAAAAATCAGAGGACGGCGCTAGATAGAGCAATTAAGAACTTAATTTAAATATTTTTAACATATTTCATTAATTAAAATTAATCGATTAAATGCGTTCCAAAAATTCCCAATAAATCACCCTTAGCTATTTGAGAGGTGAGGAACGCAGCGGCGATGTCGGATTTTCATTTCGATGAGAATTTAATTATCTTATTTTCTGAGATATTTAAATAATATTAAAATATTTGCCGAAAATCCAACTTCCAAATGCTTCCAAAACATCACTACTAGCTAATTTTGGTGTGATGAACGCAATGGCAAAGTCAAATTTTTGATTTGAGGTCAATTTTAACAAGTAAATTTTTAGAGTTTCTGGAAATTCCCAAAAAATAGGATTTGATCAATTTGATTCCTGATTTGGGACTAGGTCTTAGTGGTAAGTTCTTAATGACTTAATTAGTGTATAAGAACCACAATTAGGACTTAGATTTGTCCTAATTGACCTAAGTAATAACTTAGGTTATTACAATGGATACTTGGCATTTGTGATATTAATAAATGTTAAATTCAGAGCTGTTCGTTGGTGGTTCTTCTAGAGAGGAGCTTGGACAGGAAGAAAATCTTTCTGTTGCTGCTTAGTATGCTATACTAGGAAAGTGTCCTAGTCATAAGGTAATGTCCATCTGATCATCCAGGAAAGTGTCCCAGGCAAAAGTAACACACTCTAAGAAAGTGTCCTAGACAAAAGTAACACACGCTAGGAAAGTGTCCTAGGCAAAAGCTGTCTCAAAAGTCATGTTATACCAAATGGCAGACTAAGTAAGACATAACCCACAAAGAATAGTAAAGTTTGTTTTATAAAGTTCTCTTTAAGTTATGCAAATTCCATATGAATTGTATTCAAAGTTTAACACAGAATATTCATCAAATATTCCATGTTTAATATAATGTATCCAAATGTATAATAAAGCTCAAAACAAGAAAAGCATAACATATCAAATTTAAGGTAATAAATAGCACTACATAAACTTTTTAATATCACTTATTTTTTAATTTAATCATTCTAACTACTCTAAGTTATATAAAATTTAGAATCAATAATTCTTACACTTTCTATAACTTAGAATCACGATCCTATGAGTTGAACATAATTAGGACTGGTCAAGTCCTAATTATAACTAAATCCATGTTATATACAAAGTTAAATAAGTAAATCAATCATCCTAATTTGTTATTTTATATAATCCCAAACCAAATCTTGATTAGCCAAATCAAGATTGAAAGGATTAAGAATCAAACTCCAAAGAATGAAGTTCAATTACTTAATCACAAGATCATCCTAGGGACTAGAGTGTAATCCCATCTCACTGATTTAATGTTAGGGTAAATCCTATTGAATTAAGTCAAACTCAATAGGATATATTTCTAATTCTAATTTTAAGATTTAAAAGATCAAATAATGATTTAATAAATAAAAATCTATAAACTAATAAACTCAATGTTTCACCTTAATGAGTAATCCACATTACTCATTAGATGAATTCTAACTTAAACTCTTGTAATAACTCAAGTTGTTACCTTAGTCAATTAGGACTAATCTTAGTCTTAAAACTAATCATAAGTGCTAATTAGGTCAATTAGAGTCAACCTCTAAGACCTAGTCTAAATCAGGAGTTGAATGGATCAAATCCTTTTCTAGAAAAATCTAGAAAACCCCTAGATTTGACCTATTTAAAAAGACCTCAGAATGAAAAATGGACTTCACCATTGTGCTCACTGCCCCCAATATAAGACCTATGGGTGAGCTAAGAAGTTTAAAGGAAGGGAAAGAACTCACATTTTTACTTAGAATTTTTACTTAAGCTTAAACTTAGTATTTTCCTTAAATTTCTAAATTTGGACTTGGAATTATATCAATTAAAGTCAAAAATCATTTTAATAACTATATATTATGATTTAGAGATGAATTCAGGACTTAAAATCATTAAACCTTAAATTTGGGCAAAATGACCATTTTGTCCCTACATAAGGGTCTAAAATTCATTTTTATGAATTAAGCCTTAATTCTAGAATTTATTGAAGTGGAGTGATTACTTACTATCTAATATGAGGTTAGACAGTAATTTCATCCATTTTGGTTAAGTATTAGGCCTTATAAGGTCAAATTAAGGAATTTGAACTATAATGGAAAATCAGTAATTTTACCTAATGAAATCAAAATTTTTGTTAGTTTACTGTAGATTATGTCCTAAGATTTCCATAAAACCTAAAATCATCAAATTCTGATATGTATTGGCTTAGTTATAGCCAATACAAGTTCTATGGTAAAATGGTAATTTAAGGGTTCTTAATTAAGGGTCAAAAGTCCTAACTTTGGCAATTGGTGTCCAAACTGAGTAAAATCAGTGGCTATGGTTCACAAATGATCCACTAATTTCAATGACTAATGGTAGGTTCAATTTGGACTCTAATTGGCTAAGTTATGGCCTAATTAGGATTTATAGTGATTAGTTAGTGATTAGTAAAATAAATCACCAAATTACTAAACTAACCAAACCACTAGGTTCTAATATATTCTAGGAGTTCTCTAAAACTTGAATTTTTATTTTGGATCATTAAATTTGCTAATCTTTACTAATCAAATTTTAGGATAATTAGGGTTGATTAAGAAATCTAACCATTATATCATAAATATTTTTATAGTTTACTGTTAACTAGATTTTTTTAATCTAAATGGATATTTGAATCACCTAATTTGGAGCTATATTGACCAACTTATGGTCAATTAAAGTTTAGGGTTAATTGACCTAATTAGGGTTATGTCCTAAATGTGATTAGTCTAACTTTAATCCAAATAGCAAAATAAACACTATTAAATTAATCTTTAAGGTTTGCTGATTATTTTAAGACCCATATTGGGTATGTTTGGGTGAGTGTGTGCAAAGTTATGGTTAAATGAAAATTTGGGACATTTAGGGCAAATATGGGGTCCTAAATGTCGCTAAGTGATATACATCTCCAATTGGAAATTTGATAGTGCCAAATTGTTCCTCTTAATTTTTTGAATCTAATGGTATATTATTTTGCTATATTTGGATTTATATTTTTCAAGTTATGATTGTTTTAAGGATTAAGTATTTTTAATTTAATCAATTTCATTTAATAGATAAAATTATTTATAAAATAATTATATATAATAATTTATTCTAATTTCGACAGACAGCAGCCCACAAATGACACATGTCCAACCGTGATTGGTTGGGACAGGTGAGTAGGACCCACCGCTGTCTCAGACGAGACATTTTGACGCGGCAGGATTTCAGTGGGCCCCACCGCAGCTTCGCAGTCATAGGACCGCGACAGGTATCCAGCAGAAGACATGCGGCAATGCGAAGGCGTGTGTCTGTGCTTTGCGGTCCCCACACCTTGTTTTTGAGAAAGACAGGCGTATGGGTTCAGCTGCACGCGGGTCGGGCCCGATCCACCAAGCCCGACCCAGGACTTCGTCTTCCCGATTCAGACCTGCGGCCGAGGGACTAGGGCTGGCAATTTCAACATCCTCCCAGCGTCATCGGAGGTCGACCTGCACGGTAATAGAAAGGGATCTTCAAGGAGTACACAACCATATGCGGATCATTAATAGAGGAGTTTTAATTCAAACACAATATCAAACCCTAACTAGCCCATGCAAACCTAACGGTTTGTACTGTGGACTACCGCTAGATTCAAGCTGATCGAACTTGTTTGAGTTTGATCGGCACCTATATATTGTCAATTAAGCATATGAAATAAGGAATCAAAATGTAAATTGCAATTATTGTTGAAGATCGAGGGGTTTAGGCGTGTACCTTAAACGAACGACAGGGAAGAATCGTATCTTGATTGCCAGGTTCCGGACTTCGGGGTTGAAACCGAGTAAAGCAGGAGTTCCTGAGATCTTATACTAGTCCTATTGTGGTGGCTACAGGCGGTGGAAGCCACCCACTTTGCTCAAAGAGGCAACGCAGCTGATCAGACGGAATTGGAGACGCCGTCAGATGGAGGAAACGGCGCGCTTAATATTCTGACTGAATCCGTTAATTCCCATTTAAATAATATTATTGTTTTATTAATTTAAATTCCTTTTTATTAATGCACCCAAAAAATTTCAAGTAAATCACCCCTAACTAATTGAGGGGTAAGGAACGCAATAGTGTGATCGGATTTTTGATTTGACAAGTATTTAATTACTTGTTTTTGGGGTGTTTAAATATTATTAAAATATTTGACAAAAATCCGACGACTTCCAAATGCATCCAAACTTTCACCCCTAGCTAATTTTGTGGGTGGTGAACGCAATGGCGAAGTTAGATTTTCAATTTGACGTCAAAATAAAAAGTCAAATTCTAAGGTTTTAGGATTTTCTAGAAATTAGGATCTGCTTTATTTGATCCCTGATTTGATCCAGATCTTGGAGGTAGGTTCTAAATGACTTAATTAAGATACTAAAATTATAATTAAGGCTTAGATTAGTTTCAATTGACCTAAGAAACAACCTGGGTTGTTACATAAGGACTAAAGTTTGAGTCTAAATGTAAACTAATAATCAAGGCAAATTCTATTAAGCATATTCAATCTTAATAAAATGATTCTCCTAATCTTAATCTAAAGTTAAAAAATAAAATAATCAGAATTAAAGTATAAAAATTTAGAAACTAATAAACAAAGGTTTTATTCATTGAATAATCCATTTACTCAATGAATGAATTCTAACCTAGTATCTATTCCTAATCTTAAGGAAAAGATCACAAAGTAAGTGTAAATCATAAGAAGCTCCTAATAAAGGACTTAGAAAGGTTCTAAGAATTTATTGAATTTATTTCAATTTAACTTAATTTGTTATTTTTATTTATTTAGGGAAGTTAAGAATGAATTTTAGCTAAGTAAGGCATATTATCCTTATTTAGAAATTTTTAAGCCTAAATTAGGATGTTTGACAAATTATTCAAATTATGGGATTTAAGACTTAAATTGATCCTAAATCAGCTTTATTACTATTTTTAAGGATTTAAAAGATATTTTAAGTTAACCTAAATTTTGGGCAAAATAATCATTTTGCCCCTACTTAATGGTCCAAAAAGCTACTTTTTGATTTAATGCTCCAAATTGATTTTTCTTACTGTCAAATGATTAATTACTGTCTAATATGAAGATAGACAGTAAGTACACCAAATTTGGACAAAAAATAGGTCCTATAGGTCCAAACTAAGGAATTTAACCCAATGCGAGAATTAGAAATTTTCTCTTAATGGAATCTAAAAATTTGCACAATTTATAGTTGCTTGTTATTCAAGGATTCCATAGAGTTTAATAACATTAAATTTTGAAGTCTATTGGATTAGTTATGAGCGTTCTATGTTTAACGGTAAATGTGTCATTTCTAAGATTAAGAGGGGTCAAAAACCCAACTTTTCTATTTGAGATCCAAATTCAGCAAACTCAGTGGCTATAGCTTCCCTATATCACACTGAGTACTTTAACTAGGAGTAGACTCAAATTGGACCTCATTTGGCCAAGTTATGACCTAATTTGAGTTAGGGGTATTTTGGTCAACTTATGGCTTCTAGTGGTCAAAACCCAAATTTTATTTTAGCGTACTGTTGGCACTAAATTTCTTACTTAGTTAGCATATTAAATTTCTTAATTTGAAGTCCAAATGATCCAGTTATGGTCAAATCAATATCTAGGGTTTTAGGAGTGATTAAGGATTAATTTTCATCTAAGGTAAATTAAAATTCACCTACACACTTATACAGTGCTATATTTTAGCCCCACTATGGTCCTAGAGTCCTTAAAATTTGAAAATTATGAATTTTTGACCATTTCAGTTGGTTTTGGACCAATTCGGACAGTTATGGGCTATACGACGCACTGTAGCACCTTATGGCCGAAAGCCAGGCGGTACGGTGCTCGGCAGCGGATTTCAGCACAGCGGAGCGCAGCAGCGAGTTTCAGTGCTGTGGTACGCTGCAGTAGATTATGGTGGACTCAACTCAAAGCTCGAGCACTACAGCGTGCTATGGCGAGCTATGACGGACCCGATTTCGAACCTCGGACACTGCAACACCCGACGGTGATTTCGCCTGTGCAAAAACCTCAACATGTCATCTTTCGGGCTCAAATACTCTCAACCTAAAGCACTTCATGTCTGATGTCATATACTGATGGAAAGGTACTTCTAAGACCTTTTCATTGATACCAAAATAAGCACAAAAATATTATTCTAACTATGCAAATAATGGAGTTAAAGGTCAGGGTATGCAGAAAGAAGGAAAACAAAGCATTGTATCTATAATGAAATCTAATACCTTAATGAGCTCTAATGGATTCTACATTGCAAATCACAGATTTCTAATAATGCAAAATAAACATAATAGTGAAATGAAGTAGCCATTGAATCCATTTAATGGGGGAAAGGGATGTACCTTGGCTTTCAAATGGAATAAGATGGAGGAAGAAGCTCTATTTTATGCAGAAACTTAGGAGCTTGAGGGCTTCTTCAGCAGCTCAGCAATGGAGGAAAGAGGAGAGGAGAGGAGCTCATCTTAGTAGCAAGGGAAGAAATGAGGGCTGAGCTTCTATTTTATAGGAGAAGAGGAGGATGGTTTTTGATGGGATGGGAAGGAGTTATCCCATCCAAAGCATGGAGGAGAACATGGGCAAGAAGCGAAGGAGAGGGGCTCTGCCCCTTTTTGTGTGCGTAGGGGAGAGGGAGGCACCGAATGGGAAAAAAGGATGCCATCTAGGAGAGAGAAAAAGAAAAAAAGGAGAGAATAAAAATGGAATTTAAATTAATTAATTAATCTCTAAAATTCAAATTTATAAATGAGCTCCGAAAATCCCAAAAATTCACCGCTAGCTAATTTGGGGGTGGGGAATTCAATGATGAAGTCAGATTTCAATTCTGACGAGTATTTAAATTTTCTATTTTTCAGGGTACTTAATTACATTAAAATATTCGATAAAATTTGACGACTCCCAAATGCGTCCAAAATATCATCCCAAGCTAATTTGGAGGTGACAATCGCAATGGCGAAGCCAGATTTTGATTTAGAGGTTAAATTAAATATCTCAAATTTCCATTAATTAAATGATATTAAAATATTCAACAAATTTTGACGACTTCTGATTGCCACCAAAACATCACCCCTGGCTAATTTAGGGGCAATGAGCACAATGGCAAAGTTCGATTTTAGATATGAGGTCAAAATAATTAGGTCAATTTCCAGGGTTCCTGAAATTTCCAAAATTCAAGATTCGATCCATTTGCCTCCTTATTAGACTAGGTCTTGGTGGAGAACTCCTAATGACTTAATTAATACACTAAAATAAAAATCAAGACTTGGATTAGTCCTAATTGGCTAGGGAAATAACTTGGGTTATTACCAAAGTAAATACCACTTCAACCTTTCTAATCATCTAGGAGAAATATCCTAGATTAATTATCACCTTCTAGGGGAAATATCTTAGATAAATATTACCTTCTAAGAAAAATACCCTAGATAAAATATCATCTAAAATATGTCATCATATTATAAAGGCAGACTAAGTAAGATATATTTCACAAAATTTAAATAAAATTCATTAATTTAATTGCCTCTTTTACTTATGGATATACTTTATGAATATATCAAATTTACTATGTTCCATTTAATGTGTCAAAAATATAAAGTCCAAAACAAATAAAGCATTCAAATATAAGGTATAATTAGTACTAAAAAAACTGTGTGATATCACTTATTTTCTAATTAATTTATTTTAGCTAATCTGAATTTATGCAAGTTTAGGATCTTCAATATCCAGCTATCGAGTATAAACTTAGAATATCGATCCTATATAGTTAAAAGCAATTAGTACTAATAAAATTCTAATATATTTTAATTAATGACAATTATTATGTTAATAATTAAATCAAATATCCTAATTGATTCTTTTAATAGATCCCAAGCCAATTTTGATTAATACAGCTCAAAATTGGGAGATTAAGATGTTAAACTTTAAGTATTGAAGTTTAACTTCTTAATCCAATAGGTTCTAACACTAAAGGTATAAAGTTAAACCTAATTCTCACGAGCAATAGTTAAGGCTATCTTATTAAGCAAAGTCAAGCTTAATAGGACAGATCTCTAACTTAAACTAAAGTTAAAATAAAAAATAATCATGAATAAAGGATAAAATTCTAAAAACTATAAAACTAAAGTTTCATCCATTAAGTAATCCACTTACTTAATGAATGAATTCTAACTTAAATCTCTAATCTAATTCCTAAGGAATAAGATCCTAAATATTTAAAGGAAAGTCCTAATAAATGGATTTAGGCTAAAGAGAACTTTTAAGCTTTTAATCTTAAGTATTTATATATTATTTTGATATGATTATCTTATGGAAGGTATAAGGTGAACTAAATTCACCTTATGAGGCTTAATTTAGGACTTAGAGATTTTTAATTGAATTTTAGGGTTTTCCTTAAAATGACAATTTAATGAGTTTAAAGATCCTAAATTGATCCTAAATTAGTTATAATATTGATTTTAGAGATTATAATATGATTTTAAAATTTAAGGATACTTAAACCTAAATTTGAGCAAAATGACTATTTTGCCCCTACTTAAGGGTCCAAATTTTAACTTTATGGATTAGGGCTCTAAATTAAAATTTATTAATGGTAAATGACTACTTACTATCTACTATGAAGATAGATAGTAAGTACACATAATTTGGATTTTAATTAAGCCTTGTGAGCTCAATTTAAGAAAATTGACTCATAAGAGCAATTTGGTAATTTTATTTAATATCATCTAAATTTTCTATCCGTTTATTAAAGTTTACTGTCTAAGGGTTCCATAGAACCTAAAATTACTAAATTCTGATATCAAATGGCCAAGTTATGAATAAAACAAGTTTAATGTTAAATATGTAAAATTAGGGTTTTTCAAAAATGGGGTCAAAAACCTAACTTTTTCATTTAAAATCTAAATTCAGCAAACTCAGTGGCTATAGCTTCTCTATAACACACTAAGTACTTTAACTGGGAGTATACCCAAATTAAACCGCATTTGGTCAAGTTATAACCTAAATAGGGTTTAGGGTGATTAGTGGTGATTAGTAAAATTAATGATAGAATCTCTAAACCAATCACACCATAAGGTTCTACTCTACTCTATGAGCTATCAGAAACTTGAATTAATAAATTTGGATCACTAATTGTGTTAATATTCACTAATTAAGTTTTGGAGTAATTAGGGTTGATTAAGAGATCTAGCTAGCAAATCTTAAATATTTTTGTAGTTTACTGATTATTAGGTCTTCTTGATTAAAATGGTATATTGGAAGACCTAATTTGGAGCTCAATTGACCAAGTTATGGTCAATTGAAGTTCTAGGGTTAGTTAAGGTAATTAGGTTTAGGTCCCAAAAGTGTTTAAGTAAATCTTAACCCAAACAAAGAAATGAATACTATCAAATTAATCTAGAGGTTCTCCTAATCACCTTAAGACCCATATTGGCTCTATTTGGGTGAATGTGTGAAAAGTTATGAGCCATGGAAGATTAAGGTTGGGTCCTAAAAGTGATTAAGCTAATTATACTTCAAACAGAAAAATTAATATTACTAGAACATTCCCGAGGATCTCCTGATTAAAATGAGACCCATATTAGATATGTTTGGATTAGTGGTTGCAAAGTTATGGAGGTTTGAAGTTTAAAGTTAATTAAGACATAATTATAGGTCCTAAATGTCACTAGGTGAAATAATGATCATATTGAAAATTGGACAGTGCCATATTAATCCTCTATTTTTGCTGATCAAAATGACATATAATATCATAGCATTTGGACTTATGGATTGATATATATTTATGTTTAAAGTTTAGCATTTAAATTGATTTAATTAATCAATTTGAATTATATTAATGCACACTATTTTAAATTAAATAATTCCATTTGATTTAGATTCTATAGCGAGCCCCACCTAATTAAATGACGCCGATGGTGAGAGAGCAAGAGGAACACATGTCGGCGCGCGATTTGATCGAAGGCAATAGCGGGACCCAAACGAAATCAGAAGAACTGACTGCAGGGTCCACCATAACAGCCATTGGGAGCCACGTGGGGCGATATGGTGCCGACATGTGGAGTGCTACGGATTAAAGAACCTGGCCCGAAATGCCATGGTTTAGGACTGGACCGGTCTGTCCTGGACCTATCCAGCTACTGTGGATCATCCCTGATAGGGATCGCAACCTTAACTATTAGGGTTTCAAAATACTTGTAATATATAGTACTTTAGATGCCATACAGAATATCAGATTGAAGATACAAAGAAACCTATCAATTGAATGAAGATATTAGATCTGATAGGTAATAATTGTATTCCATATGCTAGCCCTAGGTTTGATCTTTCAAATTAATATTGCTCGGCGAAAGCAGTTACCATCATCACCTTAAATTGCTATCAATTATAGAATGCATTCATATCAAATAGACATTTAATTGCATGCGCTTAAGAGTGAAGAGGAGTACCTGAAGATAATTTTCTGGAAGGTTAGTGTTCCACAGAAGCAGCAGTCGAGTAGTCGAATTCTCTCTTCCTTCCTCCCATCGCGATGTTAGATTTGAATCCTATTTTAGGCGCAAAGAAAAGTTTGCAGGCGGTGGATGACATGCGTGAGCAGCTGTGCTCACTGCGAGCATGATCACTCGCCATGCGCAGTCGAGATGATGGAGGAGATGATCCAATGACCGTTCGATCAGATCTACTGATCCGATCGGATGATCCTCGACCATTGGATGCCCACTTAAATAGCATCAAAGAATCAGAGGACACTGCTAGATAGAGCCGTTAAGTACTTAATATTATATTATTATTTAAATATTTTTAACCTATTTTATTAATTAAAATTAATCGAATAAGTGCATTCCAAAAATTCCTAATAAATCACCCTTAGCTATTTGAGAGGTGAGGAACGCAATGGCGATGTCGGATTTTCATTTTGACGAGTATTAATTATCTCATTTTCCATGGTATTTAAAAAATATTAAAATATTTACCTAAAATCCAACTTCTAAATGCTTCCAAAACATCACCACTAGCTAATTTTGGGGTGATGAACGGAATGGCGAAGTCAAAT
Organism: Gastrodia elata; assembly: GCA_016760335.1. Classification (NCBI taxonomy): domain Eukaryota; kingdom Viridiplantae; phylum Streptophyta; class Magnoliopsida; order Asparagales; family Orchidaceae; genus Gastrodia; species Gastrodia elata. Next base: position 62,279,343 of record CM028670.1, on the reverse strand, counting down.
TTTTTATTTGAGGTCAATTTTAACAGGTAAATTTCTAGAGTTTTTGGAAATTCCCAAAAAAACAGGATTTGATCCATTTAATTCCTAATTTGGGACTAGGTCTTAGTGGTAAGTTCTTAATGACTTAATTAGTGTAAAAAACCATAATTAGGACTTGGATTAGTCCTAATAGACTTAAGTAACAACCTGGGTTATTACACTGGATCCTTGGAATTTGTGATACCGATAAATGTCAAATTCGGAGCTGTTCGTTGGTGGTTCTTCTATGGATGAGCTTGTACAGGAGGAGGATTTTTCTATTGCTGCTTAGTTAGATTTGATTTTCTACTATGAGGATGAGAGCTCTTTTCTTGTCATTTAAATATTCAGTCTATAATAATTTCTTAATCTGAATGTATTTACTTTCTGCATTTAAGATGAGTTACTGCTGCATTTACCTTTTTATACTATGTTGTAATGTGGATGTTATATTCTACTGTTTTCTGCCTCCGCTACTTTGATATGTTGATGTATGTTCTCAGTTTTAGGTGGCAAGTCTTCAGCTTAAGGCGAGTTGGGTCATACCTGACTCTACTTAAGTTTGGAATTTACCACAGTTGGAGATGGTCCTCCTCATGATTATGTTAATATTAGATTAGCATGGCCATGGTGAGCACGGGGCCCCATAGTTGGTATTAGAGAACACCTTAAGGTGTCAGAATGGGATCTGTAATTCCTTTCTACCTAATGGACCATTTTTTTGAAGTATAAACATCAAAATATAACATCCAGAGCATAGTACCATCGGTAACTCCATGCAAAATATAGGATGAAAATACTTATACTAGATGATTTAGTCACTCCTAATTTAACTAAAGGAAATTTATAAATTCTTCCAATAGAGCAAAATAAATCATGAGGAATTCGACCTGAACTATTAAAATATCTTAGTACCATAGAGTTGGCTTGGAGCTGTAATTTTAACTAGAGGCAAGAGGATCCATGTTATTAAAGGAGTTTCAGCACAAGGAGTCCAAGTTCTGCACAAACTTCTTCACCTATCACCATATCGAGGGCTTAACTTCCCAATCTATGCAAAGGAGTGGTTGAGCTAAGTAGAATTAGTTCTAAGACACATAGAGTGTCCATATTCCATCTGCGTTGAAATTATGATGTATCAATTGCTGGACTATGTGAGAAAATGGGGGTTCGATACCATTAAGAAGCTCGAAAAGAAGCGCAAGAGAAAGCATCAGGAATTAACCTTCGAGGACTTTCGTATTGCATATAGCGTTGAGTATATTGAGAGTACTTAAGTATTAGTTAGCATGATTGTCGTTCCCTATTACTTGATGATTTCAGTAGTACTTTGATTTTTTGCATTTTAACTTCATCTTATATAATCTTTCATTTCATAGGAATGAGAATTTCATGTTTGTTAATGGCATATTTAAAGCTTGAATTATTGTCCTTCTTAAAAGAATTATGAAATGTAGATGCATATTGCTCGATTGGAATGAATTCTGGATCTCCTCCTACGGCTATGCCCATTAAAATTGCTATTGCTTCAAGTAGTTCTTCCGATGAACTAACCCACCTTCGAGGAATGGTGGCGGCTATGTTAGAAAACCAAGCTCAACAAGCTCTGGTTATGTAGAAAATAATTGTCGATCACTCAGCGCCGACTATTAACATTGCTCAAGCTGTTCCAATTCAGCAAAACTCTTTCCCTTCCCATCATTCTATAGATAGTCTTATCCATAGTTTTTTAAGGCTAAGGCCTTCAATATTCAGTGGGAACTTGTCTCCTATGGACACAGGACTGGTTGAAAGAAGTCAAGAAGGACTCGATCAGTTTGAAAATCCCTAATTCTAAAGCTTTCCATCTCACGGTGCATCTGTTTCATGCTAAAGCAGAGTACTGGTGGGACGATGTTCAAAATGATAGATTCATCAATTAAGAACTCAAAGACATCCCTTGGGATGAATTTGTAGAAGTATTCAAGGCCGAGTTTATTCCACCATTCACGTATAATATTATAGCAGACATGATATTAAGGCTGATGCAAGGAAGTTTCCTTGTTTCTGATTATGAGAGAGAGTTTTACAGGTTAATTCACTTTGCTCTAGAATTAATCCAATTCGAATCAGCAAAATTCCATTGTTTCCTCAGTGGACTATGAGATTCATTAAAAAATCTTATCGTCCTTCTCCGTTGTCTAATTTCTTTGAACTGGTGGAAACCACAAAGGTGCTTGAGCACCATCATTTTGAGAGAGAGCACAAGCGCAAGCTGTAATCAGTTCTCCACCATCATGAAGCTTTCAAATGGCATAGACCCCAATCTACCAAGGTCTATCAGATTGAAGATGTACCATCTGCTGAACCGATTCAAGGATGTAACCAGCCTCTCTCCTATGGCAAGTGTTATTATTTTGGCCATAAGTGCTACACATGTAGATGTCCAGGCCATCTGTTCTATCACTGCACGTACACAGAAATAGTTGATGGATTCCAAATCAAGCAATCACAGAGGAATCAAGTTTTCAGAGTGACACCGCTAAATAATAGAGAGCCCGGTTTGGAAATAATGCCATCCCCTGCCTCTGAGTCTGCCAGAGAGCAACCTTCTACTCCAAAGTTTTAGAATAATTCCAGGAAGCAGGTGAGCAATCGTCTTACCCGTCCTGCTCGAGTCTACACCCTAATGCCACTCGAGGCTGCGGAAGATAATAATATGGTTTCATGTACACATTCTAGAACCTCTTCTTTAATTATTTCTGCCCTTTAAATATTGCAATTAGTTAATGCAATTTGTATGAATAATTTTAGGCACGCTATATTTTAATGACCAGCTATACAATGTGTTATTCGACACTGGTGCTAGTCATTCTTTTATTTCTGAACATTTTTTCAATATTCTTAAGCTGTACTCATACAAATTAGATAAGTCTTTAAATATTAGACTGCCATCTGGAGCCCAACTCAGTTCTCATAAGTTTTGCAATATAAAAATTCCATTAAATAGTCAAGAGTTTAACTCCAAGTTAATCATTCTGCTGTTAGCAAATTTTGATATCATCTTTTGAATGAATTGGCTCAGTGATGATAATGTCGTGATAAACTGATTTAAAAAGAAGGTCACTCTTCATTCCCCGGGCAAGTCTAAAACTTTTGTAGGAAAAGTTAGTGTGTAATTATCCTTAATTAATGTTATCAATGCTGAGCAATTAATCAGTAAGGGATGTGATGCTTTCCTTATCACTTTGATGGGTAAAGCAAAAGAAATCATTCCCCTCTCTGATTGTAAAGTAGTTCAAGAATTTGCCGATGCATTCCCAGAAGATTTGTCTAGGGAACCTCCGTTCAGAGAAGTAGAGTTCTCTATTGAATTAATCCCCAGTACTCAACCTATATCTAAAGCACCTTATAAAATGGTACCTAAGGAACTCCAAGAGCTGAACAAACAATTGCAAGAGCTCTTAAGTAAAGGCTTTATCAGGCTAAGCATGTCTCCTTGGGGAGTGCCAGTTTTATTTGTAAAGAAGAAAGATGGATCTATGTGGATGTGCATAGATTATCATGAGTTAAATAAAGTCACCATAAATAACAAATACCCGTTGCCTATAATTGATGATTTGTTCGACCAGTTGTCTGGAGCCATTATATTCTCTAAGATTGACTTAAGGTCTGGATATCATCAATTGCGAGTAAAAGAAGCAGATGTAGGAAAGACCACTTTTCGTACTCGTTATGCACATTTTGAATTTTTAGTGATGTCTTTTGGACTCACTAATGCGCTATCAATATTCATGGATTTCATGCACCGAGTCCTTAAACCATATTTAAACAAATTCATAATCATCTTTATCGACGATATTCTTATCTATTCTCGAATCTTAAAGGATCATGAAGATCATCTGAGGATAGTATTAGAAGTTTTGCGTGAATTTCTGATATCTGCCAAGTTATCCAAATGTGAATTTTAGCTTAAATCTGTTGCTTTCTTGGGCATGTAGTCGATGTACATAGTATTCGTGTAGATCAGAATAAAGTAAGTGATATCCAGGATTGGGCCAGCCTAAGTCAATTACCGACATCAGAAGATTTTTAAGATTAGCTAGATATTACAGAAAGTTTGTCAAGGGATTTTCCCATATCATATCTCCTTTGACTAAACTAACTCAGAAAGTCATTCCATTTGTTTGGAGTCCTAAATGCGATGAAGCATTTCAAACTCTGAAGGATGCACTGTAGCGCCCCGCCCCATTGCCGCGCGCAATAAATAAGTATAATCAGATTGGCGGCGGAACGATGCGCCACTCGGGAAGACACATAACCCATCTTTCCAAATAGGCTAAGACTGAGCCACACTGAAGGCTGCTGACTCGAACCCAAGAGTAGGGTCGAGAGCCAATACTTAAGATAGGAGTAGAATGCTTATCTTAAGTATTAGGCTAATACGTACATTGGATTTAAAATGGTAAATAGGAATTCAATATAGTTATCAATATATCAGCATTTCCAGTATGCTGATCACATCAGAATACTAAGTATAATAGTAAAATAACAGAGTGTGGAAGCTAAAGCAAAACATCCATAATATATTCATCACAGAGCAGTAATAAGCATTCGTCTCAGAAAAGAAAAGTAAATTATATCCAAAATTATTACAAACTATTTCTAAAATACTGAAAAGTAAAATTCATCTAAAGTACTGAAAGTAAGAACAGTAAGTAAAAGGTGGAAGATGGATCCACTAATGCTCCACGTACTCCTCCTGGATCTCCTGTAAGTCCTCCTGCCATATCTCAACGAGCTGCTCAGGATCTAGCAAATTGCTGGATCCCAAAAGCACCCTGTGTTAGACAAGAAGTCTAACACATTGCAACTAAACTAAGAAGTACTAAAGTAAATGCAAGTAGGCAGTAAAGTAAATAAGACTATAGAAAAGCTGTAAGGTCACTAAATCATCTAAAAATATAAAGACTAAACAAGGTGAAAATGAACCGAAAGCTGAATGCTGCATGATGAAAGCTGCATGCTGAATGCTGAAAGCCGAAAGTATGTGAAAACATCAAAACTCAAAAACTAATATAAAAATGTCCAATGTTGTACTATATGTCACTAGGATAATGCACCCAAATATGCCACAACACGGTACGCCACAGATATGTAACAGAACTATCACTAAAAGGCCATGAGTTGTACGGTCCAATGTATACATACATCCAGTTGGGAATGCAATTTACTGTGATGCCGATAAATCCTGAAATTCCCCAGTCAATGTATGCAACATTTCATAACCCATAAGTCATCACTGATACTTATACGTCACCACTGAAATCATTTATCCTGCTCATGCTCATGCTCATGTTCATGCTTCTATACTACATGAGTTAAATTTAGAAATCCATAAATGCTTAAATACTGATAATGAATCCAAAGTCTCCATTGTGAAGAGTCCTACTAAAAGAGTTCTGACTCCTAGCTTCTAGAATGATAATTGGTTACAGTTGGAGTTTTAGTTATAAATCCTTGGATGAGGAGGTGATATACACATATTTAACATGTTTCCAAGAAGTGTAGTTTCCAACTCTTAGTTTGATTAAGCCACCCTAACGAAGCGATCTTCGATAGGAGGCATCACCCGATGACGATTTGTATCTCAAGCTAAGCTATTAAAATACCCAAATCACAAGCACATTTAGTGTTATAAAAGGGTAGCTAGGATCACGTAGTTTGCTTGAAGCACACCTATGGAAGTGATCTTCGATAGGAGATATCACCCGATGGTAATTTTTATTCAAACTAGCTATTGATCTAAATTCCCTAATCGTAACACTCTTAGGATTGAATGATTTAGCCTACGTGAGAGTATGCCTAACTAAACTCGTAGGATATAACATAGACATAATCTATACTAAGATGAATCAACCAATCCTGAATAATACTAGGATAGCCCAGTACTATGTGTATAGCCTACTATATCATCCAACAATCAAGGTTTAACTATTCTACTTATTTAACAAGGATTTATCAATACTATCAATCCTTATGCTAAATGGGTGAGTCCTACACAAAGATCCAAGAATGTGATCAAAAGATCACTCAATATAGATTCTATCACAAGGAGAGGAGTCATTTTAAGTATCTTAGGTGATTCCTACCACGAGCATTTAAGACCAACTTTTAAGGTTAAAGGGATCATCTAAGATTCTATCTCAATGGGTCATACAAAAGTCTCCTACCTCAATGTATAATATTAGTTAATATCTTTAGAATATTTTAGAAATGAGCTTATAATGAGATACTTAAGATCCCACACTCTCAAATCTAATGCTAACATTACATGTTTTACTTATTATTTAGGTTTAGAGTGATCAGATCAGATGATTAGATCATCTGATCACATTCTATTCTAAAATCATGGGAATAAATTAAGGATATTATTAGAGTTAGATCAATTTTTAAATCAATACCATTTTATTAATCATCTTATGCTAATAGTCTTATATAAGAGAAAATCAAGGATCCAAGGCTTAGATTCAGATTATTCAATCACATGGATTTATTATTATCCTTAACATGTATAATTCAACAAATTAAGATCAATACTAGATCATATGCATTATTGGAATAATATCAATTACATTATCTTAAAATTAAGTCAATTGATTAAGTGTTTGGATCTTAATCAAGTAGATTAGGGTTTAACCTATACTCTTATCCTATTAAGATTAAGTGTCTATTTATAAGTCAAGTGTCAAATTAGTGGATTAATGATATATTATTGGTGGCAATATCAGACTTAGATCAAGTCTTAATAGCTTGATCAAGGTCTTAGGATATCTTTAGATTAATTAAGATAGTTAAGTTCTCAAATTTAAGTTTGTTAAAGTTATCACTTATAAATTGACATGCATGGGTTATATATAGCTATCTCATTGTTTATGAAGCATAAAAAATAGAAAAATTCAGAAAAACAAAAAGTAATTAGTGCTAATCAAACCCTAAACCAATTCAAAAGGATTAGCACCTAATTATAAATCTAACCATCATAATCTCATACAACTTGGTACATAAGTTCTATTTATTCATACAATAAATTAGAGACTAAGTTTGCTAAGATCCAATAATTAAAAACCCTAATTTTCACTAATCATGGTTTAATAAGATTATGGCATAATTTGAAATACAGAGATAGGAAAAATAAACTACTTAGCACATTCATTCTACTAATCATAAGGAAACTAATGGCACCCTAATCATGCAATTTGGATAAGTATACATGCTAATCAACCCTAATTAAGATCTACAATAACTAAGCTAAACCATAAAATCCAATTATTAAAAGTTAAATACTATTTTATATTCAGATTCCTAATGATTTTTGATTAATTTGATATATAATATCATAGGATTTAGATTAGTGGATTGAAAGTTATTCAATTAGTACATTATGCATTTTTATTTAAATAATTTCCTATGATTTGATTAATTGGAATAGTTTTCTTAAGGATAATAATTCCAATTAATCGAATTTATATTTAAAACGGGTTTGGCCCATTCATCAAAACACGCGGGCCGGATCGGCCCAGGGACCCGTTAATATCGAACCGCGTGGGTTACGGGTCGGCTCGACCCGTACAGTTCATCTTCCTCCCCTCGCTAGCCCCAGCGCCTCGTCGATTAGGGTAACCCTTATCAGTCAAATTTGCATCAGTTGAGACTAGGAGCCCCCTGTGAGAGGGTTTGGATCTCTTAGACCTTACTCACCCAAGAGTTTCTCTCATGGAGCTACTGTGGGGAGAGAATCCTCCCCACAGAGACCACAATCAACCTAGGACTCGATCCTTACACCATCAGGAAGGTGAGGCGCATCAAATCCCTCTAGTCTGAGGGTCTGGCAAGGCCTAGGTCGGTGGATCCTTACTCGGCCTAACGTGGGTTAAGCGATGTTTACCCAATCGATCGATACGATCAATGGGGTCCAACCTAAAGCCTACAATCATCCACAAACCATTTTCCTATACTAGGAGTTCCAATAGAAGGTAAATGGAGCAAGGATCGAGTCTGCTCGACTCAATTTAAAGCAAGAGGGTACTTGATTTGATGACTGGGCTCGGAACGGCTGACAAAGGGTAGGGCTGGCTCTAGCTGAGCTTCCAGACAATGCAAAGGGTCCTGAACTCCAGAAGAGCCTACTATCAATAGTTCGAGAGCTCTTAGAATTGCCTACACAAGCTCGGACCGACGGTAATGACGAAGAGGAGGCAGAGGAGAAATTGGAATCAATTAGGCAGCAAAGGTCGTCAAGGAAGAGTAATACCCTTAGCAGGGAATGGGGAAAGTTCCAGAGAGTTGGATTGGGCTGGGGAGAACCCAAGAGGTTGGGCCATGGCCGAGCACTCACAATTCCATTTCGAGCTCGGCAGGTCCACCAAGCCCGATTGGGACTCTTAGCCATAACGGAAGGATCCCCAACGGCTTGCTGAGCTGGAGGCGCGAGTTGGGGGACAAGCTAGGCAGCTGGCAGTATAGGGAGGATCTTTGGTCAGGCACGCGAGCGAGTGGAGACGAAGGTCTACAGTGCCGGGAGGGTCCGGAGTCATCTGATTGATCAATCAGAAAGGCACGGCGGTTCTGATCCTCCAGATCCTAACGGTTGGATTCGATTGAACCTATGCCATAGGATTTCACGAATCGCACCTGACAGCAAATCTATGGTTCCACAGGATCTGATCCTAGTCATTGGATCGATAAGATAGATGGATAATACAGGGAAGCACCGCTATCGCCTAACCCAGGCTCCGCAGCAGATCGCATGTGGTCCGCACAGCAAATTCCCGTCGTTTAATTAGTTTATAGGGTATAAATGTAAATTTGAAATGTTGGAAGCCCAAAAATACAATTAGACCATTTTAAATAATTTTGAATTATGGTCTAAACAATCTTCAAATTGCACCAAACTATTACCCTTAGCTAATTTTGGGGTGAGGAATTTAAAAATGCAATTAGATTTTAATTCTGAGATCAAAATATTTTAGGTCTAATCTAGGGCATCTAAATTGATCAAAATGTCATCTTGGACTTAGAGAAGTCTAATTTTTCTCGATAGGCTTAACTTGATATTCTAAAACAATGGTATTGAAATTAAGTATTAATTATACTATAGATTAGCAGGGTAATAACCTAGGGTTATTATACGCACTCTCTATCTCTCCAGTGCTTATTTTGCCTAAGGAAGGTTCAAACTATTAGGTATATACAAATGCCTCTAAAATTGGTTTACGTTGCGTGTTAGTGTAAGAGAGTAAGGTAATTGCTTATGCCTCTCGTCAGTTAAAACCCCACGAGAAGAATTATCCCATTCATGATCTTGAACTTGACGCTGTAATCTTCACCTTAAAAATTTGGCACCATTATTTATAAGTAGTTCAATGTTCAAATTTCGCTGATCATCAGAGTCTGAAGTATATCTTCACTCAGCGAGAATTGAACTACCATCAAAGAAGATGTTTAGAACTCATCAGCGATTATGACCTGAGTATTCAATATCACCCAAGTAAAGTAAATATAGTGGCTGATACTCTTAGTTGTTATGCTACTCTATCTACCATGATCGCCTCCAGTTCTTTAGAATAAGAATTTTGTAAGCTCAAAATTTCTCCAGTCACTAGTGATATGCTGAGTTCATTTCTATTAAATATCAATGTGGAACCCACTTTCCACATAGATGTCTCCATCTCACAGACCAACAAAGATTATCTGAAATTCAAAATCAATATCGAAGGTGGTCGTCATCAAGATCTGCAGATGCATAATGGCATAATTTATTAAGGAAATTATTTGTGGATTCCTAAATCAATGCACCGTGAAGTTCTGGTAGAAGGTCATAATTCTAGATATCACATTCATCCATGTAGTACAAAAATGTACCAGGATTTAAAGTACTCATTTTGGTAGCCCAGTATGAAGAAGAGCATAGCTGAATTCATGGTTAAGTGCCACTCTTGCAGTTTAGTGAAGGTCGAGCACCAAAGGCCTGGTGGTCTTTCGCATCCATTAAAATTTCCTGAATGGAAATGGTTTGATATATCAATGAATTTTGCCATGGGGTTGCCTCGCACAAAATCTAGTGCTAATGCAATCTGTGTTATAGTAGAGCATTTAACTAAATTAGCGTACTTCCTTTCTATCTGTCAGATTGACTATGTTGAGAAGCTCGCAAAGCTCCATATCAAAGAAATTGTCAAGCTGCACGTTATTTTGAAGTCGATAGTATCCGCCAGAGATAGCAGATTTACTTCTAATTTTTGGTAAGCTGTACACCAAGATCTGAATACTACTCTAGCTATGAGTACCGATTCTTATCCTCAAATGGATGGTCAAATTGAAAGAGTAAATCAAGTGCTTGAAGATTTGCTTAGGCTCTGTGTTCTTGACATTGCCAGTTTTTGGGAAGATCGCAATCTGTTAGTGGAGTTTACGTACAACAATACCTATCAGGCCAGCATTAAAATGGCTCCTTATGAGGCATTATATGGCAGGAAGTACGGTACTCCACTAGCATGGTCAGAAATAGGAAGTGTTCAGCTCTATGGATCTAAATTGGTTGAGGAAACTAATAAGAAAATTCATCTCATTCAGCAAAGGATCCGCTCTGCTCAAGACCGTCTGAGCTAGTACCATGATGCTTATCATCGTCTCCTAGAATTTAATGTTGAAGATTCTGCTTACCTGAAGGTTAGTCTAATGAAGGGTGTCTATAGATTTGGCATAGCATGGAAGTTTAGTCCTCACTATGTTGATCATTTAAGATTTTAGCTAAGGAAGGATCATCAGCCTACTGGTTGAATCTTCCATATGACTTTGCTATCATTCACAACGTGTTCCATGTGTTGTCATTAAGAAGATGTCTCAGAGATCCTTCTCATCTCATTCAGCTTCCGACAGTGGAAATTCAGACCAATCTTTCTTATGCCGAGGAACCAATCATAATCTTAGCTCATGATCAAAAGTAGATAAGGAATCGTTTAATTCTGATGGTTAAAGTACAGTGGAGGAATTGATCTTTGGAAGAGTCTACTTGGGAAAAAGAAGTTGATATGTACAATAAATATCTACAGCTACTTGCAAGTTTAGGTATCATTCTTTTCCTTTCTAATCTATTTAATATTTTAGCTTTTCTTGTGCTTTCTTCACTTGAGTGATGTCAGGGATGACATCGTTCTTAAGTGGGAGAGTCTATAACAACTCTAGTCATTACCCTAGTTAAATCAAGATTAATTAAGCTAAACTAAGTATTAATTTTATTTCTATTAGACTTAATGGGTCAATTAAACCTAGTCCTAGAAGTTTGAAATTAATCAGAGCTCATTTGAGCATTCTAGCTATTTTGCCTATTTTTAGATCCTGAAAATTAGCTAAATTAATTTGATCTCCAAATTAAAATCTAATTTCATTTTTGAATTTCTCATATTCTAATTAACTAAGAGTGAATTTTTGAGAATTTTTGGAGCTTATTAAATCCCAAATTAGATTTAAAATTTATTAGGACTATTATTTAATTATTTAAATGAATTATATTAATTAAAATTAATATATATTGAATTCTTTTTAATATTAGGATTTGCTGTTGGGACTGCGATAGATCCGTCCCGATAGGGGCGCATCAATCCTCTTCAATGGATGCGCTAGCACGCATCTTAACACATCCCATCCAATGGCGGGAGCTATTCCATGTCGTGATCTATTCCTAGGTGTCGGGTCAATCACACACATCCGACGGATATCGCTTGATCCACTATTTTTCATTTAAGTAATCCATACAGACTGCCCGAGACCAATGGTCGATCGATCAAACGGTCCTTAGTGCCCGAACCCTGTTCATCATCGTCTCCATTCTGCTCGCCCGCACGCTGGTCCCCGCAAACAATTCGACCTCTGCAACTTCTATGACAATATGAGAATTTCTCCAGTCTTCCACTTCTACCCTCAAGTGCAACTATCTGCCGGTAGTGATCTTCCTACTCTACCCTCAGTTGGTTAAACCACCCCTCTCCTTCGGCCCGAGCCATTGCTCCAAACCTAAGCTCTAGCATCCACCCATAACCTTTACACTGCCTATAAGTACCCCTGGAGCATCATAATGAGTCCCTTTGCTCACTGTGATCCTTCAATTCCCCTAGTGAATTCTCTAGAGCTCCTTGTCCTCTCGGTGAATCCCGACGTTCCAATTTCTGTGTACCACTGATAAAGGGTGTGGTCTGGCGTTTAGACCCTCTGGCAAGTTGCAGTGACTGCTTGGTGAGCTCCATAGCTTCTCAATTTCCCTCAATCACAGTCGTTGCTCCATCCAAGGTACAGCTTTTGATTTTCTCTTTGTCAAGCTGGTTTTGGCTCGATTAGTGCCTTCCCTACCCTAGATGTTGTGCTAGTATCACACCTTAGTATCCCAGCAAGTAGTTATTGCCTTGATAAGAGTAGCAGTGGACCAGGCGGTACAATTGCCGTCTGAGAGTGCACTGGCAGTCGACCATTAGGCCAGTGAATCGTGATGATTCCTTAGGCTTTCGAGTCCCCAATCGATACCCAATTCTCTCCTCTAATCCCTGAACGCGTTGGTTAAGATGCTAGCCCTTGGCATTTCCTCTGTGAGGAGATTTTCCTCCTCACAGATTTCTCCATTTAGATTATTTAGGCTGAGTAGCACACTAGCGATCTGGCACATCCCAGAAGGGGGTTCTTGGCTCAATCGATGCATCTGGTGTTCCTGATGGTGTAGCCGTCAAGATCCATACATGGTGTGGTTTGAAGATAAAGAATTTGGTGTCTAAAGCAAACACAAGGATCCCCTCTGTCGGGTACCCCTCGCGCACGAAAGAAGAATAGTGCCAGGCCGGGTCAGGCCCCGACTTGCACGATTTCGATTTTGAGTCGTGGTTTAAATTAAATATTTTTGGAATTAATTTGCTAAAGGAAATTAATTCAAAAAATAATTCCCTATAGTTTTATTAATCTATTTAATTTCATTTAAATTAATTGAATAACTTTGGCTATACTTATCCAAATAGTATGATCCAATATACCATTTGAATCAGAAAAAATTAAGGAATAATAATATGAAATAAAATCTATGATTCAATGGTTAGATTTTATAAAATTGTCTAATCCTTCTCTGAGCTTATTTAATTCATAATTAATTCAATTAATATTTAAAAATTGTAATTAAAGTCTTTGATTTCTCATGAGATTGTGGAGAACCTATTTAAACCATTAGAAATAATTTAGGAGTCCTGAATTTGCTAATCTCTTCTTAATCACACTAATCTTAGATTAGTGAATTTAGCTTTAGTTAAACCTCTAAGTTGGGAGATTTAGGTTTCAATCACCTTCTTAACTGTAGTAGAGCTTCTATCAATGCTTGGATGATCTTAATGAACCTTAAATTACTTAATCACTTAATTTAGCCTTAACATGTGATTAGTACTAATTAGGTTAATATTAAAGTCAAATATTGAGTTGAGTGCTTCATTTATCTCATTAGCCAATATTAAGTCCATTAAAACTGATTTGAATTAATTTGAATGCTAAATTCTCAAATTTCCAATCTTAGTCTTAAAAAGGGTATTTGGGTCATTTTGACCAAAATATTATTTAAGCACCCTTAAACCTTAGAATTTTAGTAATGTGATTTTGATTAATATATTAGCATCTTTCTATAACTTTTAAGTCTAATAGATTTAGTCTAAATGAATAAGTCTTGAATTTCCTTAAATATATCTTAAAATCTTCAAAAGGATCTAAGACTCCTCATTTAAGAATAACTTAAATAATACTAGAACTTAAATTTTAATCTTAATTGCCTTATTAAGATCATTCATGAACTATAATATTACAAGAAGTGTTATGTAAATCCTAAGCCTAAGTTTCAGTTTAGATCTTAAGAGATCAAACCATAGATCTTAGATCTAGATCCTTTGATCATCTGATTGAATTATATCATCTCATTTGGAATTTCTTACTTGATTAATTGTGTATTTTTTTTGAAACCTCCTTTTGGGTATATGATTTATTCAACCTATAGAATAATGTGATTATTCTATGTATTGAATATATATCTTAGATTCTTGTGTTCTTAATTGATTATTTTGCCTTTTAATAATAGAATAACCTTTCAAAAAGATCTTAGCTTCTTGATCTTTCAGCTCACAAGATATTCCACCTTTAGATTATGGTTGGGTGTGAACCATAGATCCTCAGTAGGATAGTACCTTGGATTCAGGATTTGAACCCCAAATATGGAGTTTAAGTCCAAAATCTCTAATCTCGGGTTATGATTCAAAATACATTAAATTAAGTCATGAAGCTATTTACTTTAATCCTTTATAGTCATCATCTAATTTTGGATTAGAACTTATTAAGTTCTAATGTTAACATTAAAGTCGTGAATCTGAGATTATACTCGATAGCTGGATATTGGAGATCCTAAATATGTATCTTCTCAGAATAGTTAGAATAAATTATATTAAACTACAATAGATATCATATCAGTCTAGTTGAGTCTTTTGCTTACTTTGACTATTATTGCTCTGCACACCTTGTATATTGAGCCTTTTCCTTGGACATAATAGGTGAGCTCAGGATATTGATGATGTATCCTAAGTTAATATTTGAACAACATCAATATTATTTAATTCATTCAGTACATTCAGTTCAGTAAAATATGTCCTAGCTTAGTCTGCCTCTTCAGTACCAGTTCTGTTATAAAATAGACTTAGACATAGCCCTATGCTTGACTATGATGGATACATGTCTCATTCTATAAGTTCAACTCAAACCTAGCTCTGATGATGCTTAGGATGGATACATATTGAACTTTTTGTTCATAGGTACTGTTTGACCTAATTTTGTTATGGCAGTACTATGTTTAGGCATGCTTTTACTTTCAGTTTAATTTCAATGCTTTGACTCGCTTGCCACATGCTTTAGTGGCTTTTACCATACAATTTTCTACATACTTTTATCATTATTTTAGTTCATTACTTCAGTTCAGCATTCATTCAATGCTTACATGTTTAGGATGTTAGTTATATATATACAGTTCCATATATTTCAGTACAATTGTTCTTTTAAGTAATCAGCATGTATTTCGATGATCATAAACATGCTAAGATGAGTTTACTTTTAGTAATTTATAGTTATTTGTACTTTTAGGCCTACCTTGTTCAGCTACATTTATGGTATGTTATTTTACGTACTTTGCTTGCTGGTTATGATTATTAGTTTATAATTTATTTATTCAATATAGCTTGTTGCATCTTGATTTACTTGCATGCTTAAAGTAATAATGTGATGTCCTTAAATATTCAATTCACTTAATCAGCCTAAAATGTACTTATTTAATTTGTCTAACTGTAATATTTTTCTTTTATTGGCTAGGGCCCTGGCATTTGTGATACTAACAAATGTCAGATTTGGAGTTGTTCATTGGTGGTTCTTCTGGAGAGGAGCTTGGACAGGAGGAGGATCTTCTTATTGTTGCTTAGTGAGATTTCATTCTCTGCTGTGAGGATGAGAACTCTTTTCTTTTTATTTAAATACTCAGTCTGTAATAATTTCTTAATCTGGATGTATTAACTTTTTGCATTTGAGCTGAGTTACTGCTGTATTTACCTTTTTACACTATGCTATAATGTGGATGTTATGTTCTACTATTTTTTGCTTCCGCTGCTTTGATATGTTGATATATGTTCTCAGTTTTGGGTGACAAGTCTTCGACTTAAGGCGAGTTGGGTCATACCTGACTCTACTTAAGTTAGGGATTTGCCATATTTGGAGACTGTACTCCTTGTGATTATGTTAATATTAGATTAGCATGGCTGCGGAGGGTACGAGGCCCCACATCAGTTCTAATTGCTTTAACTTATATGGCTGTGCTTCTAAGTTATACTCAATAGTAGGAATTAGAGATCCTGAACTTGTGTAACTTAGAATAGTTAGAATAGTTTAATAGATAATAGCTGATGTCACATTGTATAGTATAGTCCCTTGCTCACTATTATTTTACTTGTGCTTTTGCATTCCATGTATTATGTCCCGTATTCCTTGAACATGTCATACAAGATATAATTGTTACATGAAATGAAAACTTATAATAATTAGGATAATATTTGCATAGGGTTCAGTTGCTTATTGATCTTGCTCATTTTACCCTACTGGACAAGGGGTAAGAAAAAATAAGGATTACTTAGCATTACTCATTGAGGAGTGTTGTATTAAGTTTGGAACCCAAAATGTCTTGCAAACATGCTTGACTCCTCAGCTACTTCTGCATATGTCTACATAAGTAAAGTAAAATAACTAAAATTTATTGTATTTGTGATTATTGTCTGTTTAGTTCAATTTTTATTATGTTATTCTGGCCTAGCCTCAGATGACACTAGGAATATACCTATACTTATTGCAGCAGGCTAGATTATCTCTTTTCTGATATGGCAGTCATTATATACCTGTTTACTGTTTACTATTTACCGTTTACTGTTATATTTTACCTCAGTCAGCTTTACTTTATCTACTTACTTACCTATAGGATGTTAGATTTATTACTATTTACTTATACTTATCATAGATTGATTACTTGCTTTTAGGCTTATATATTTCATACGATCATCAGTATATTTAGGATCAATCTTTTCTTTCAATACTTTTCTTACTTTATTTATATATGTATACCTAACCTTATCTTAGCTTACTTTCAAGGTATGTTCTTTTGCCTCATTATTGTTTAGCTATAAATATTATCATTTATAACTTACCACCTCCTTTTGTATGCTTGATGCTCCTATGCTAGTTTATTTTGCTTAGTTTAAGTAAATTGTGACATTATTGTACTCATGAAATATTAACAGCCTAAAATGATGTACTTAGACAATATGTCTAACAAGATTTTCCTTTCCTTGGCTGAGGCCTTGGCATTGTGAAACTGATAATGTCAGGATCTGATCATTTTGAGGAGCTTGTGCTTGTGGAGGAGCCATTCTTGGAAGAAGAGCAGGTTGGAGCAGAAGAATAGTAGATTATTTCTCTTTTATTCTTGTGAGGATGAGAGCTTAATTTCTCTTTAAAACTTATTTAAATGATGTAGTAATATAGGTACCCTAGATTATATTTTCTTTACTGTGTTATTTACTCTGAGTTGCATGTTTACTCTTCCTTTACTTGCATTATGGTGAAATGGATGTAGGTTGTACTTTCTTTTTGCTTCCGCACTCTGAGTTTGTGCTTACTTAGTGATTGTTTCCTATGTATGCATTTTGGGCATATCCATCCCTTGTCATTGGATTGTGGATTATACTTAATCTAATGATAAGTAGGGGATCTGCCAAAGTGGCACACCTCCCCTTAACCTAATCTTGTGAATCATGGGGTATGGCGCCATAGATTCCCCATTGAACACTTACCATATGAATAGATTGACTCCTTAACTACTCCTAATCCTTACCCAAGATTTTGATGGGCTCCTTAACAAATGATAAATTTGATTAAATTTCCCACTGGAAGATGGAGATAAGTGATAGGGTTCTCTCAAGAACTTCTAGAGTGAGGAAACACAGAACACATTGTGTACTATGGAGAATTCATTTAGAAACTCTTAGGTAGACAAGATCATCTTCTTGGGTTTCAAGAGAATGATGATGATAGTTATGACACTGTTTCTGTTGGAAATTATTACTTTGGAAATATTGAGCAGCTTGACAGTTTTCTTAATACAGAGTTTGGTCAACTTCATTATGAAAATTGGCTTGATTAATTGGAATGAGAAGTGCTTACTTGCTAAGTCGATCGACTATAACCAAGATTGAGTCAGCACTGGATCTTGACTCATGATAAGGCTCCTGGGAATATCAAATCACTCTCAATTGGGAATTGGTAGAAGATAGAGGAGACTACAGGCACATGAAGACCTGTTATGACTAAGCTGTAATCATGGCACTTTGTAATGAGTTCAGCAATGCATTCATTAATAGATTACATTGCCTTTATAAATTAAAGGTTACCTCAGCAACCACTTTCTATAATTGCCATGACCTTAACAATATACTCACAATATAAGGTTTCAAACTACTCAAGCGAACTTCAGGCTTAAGGGAAATTGAAGGCTCAAAGATTCTAAATTTAGAATCCAACATTGAATTTTAAGGTTTAAGGATGGACCTTTAAAATTCTACCTTACAAGATAAGACTAGGAATTTAACTAAGGTTCTAAGTTTAAGGAGGCTAACCAATCTAAGTGATAACTATCACCCAATAAGAAAGGCAACAAAAGAAATGCTAACACTCAGCTAAGTTGAATGTAACTTTAAGAGATTAAAGGTTAAATTCTAAGTCATAACACATGATTTGGTTCTATGGGATATGACTACTTCTTAGTAAGTGACACCACATACTAAGTATAGGATAAACTAAGGATCAAAAGATCCTAAAGGTTCTACACCTAAGTGGTGCTCATCATTTAAGAAAGCTTAGGCAAACTAGTTAAGTTACTATAAGACTTAACCAAGAATAAAGGATATTAACAATTCTAATTCAAAAGGCTTGGCATCAAAAAACTAGAGTTCTTTGACTACTTACTCTATTAGAAGTTAGCTAAAGAGCCATTATTAGACTAAGTCAAAATAATGAAGCCAAGAGATTAGCTGCTAAACTCTACTTAAAGGATAATATTAAAATAAACTAACTATAAGAATTAGTCCACACTATGTTTGAAGTAATAAAGAGATATTCATCTCTTACTAAGGGGTCTTATTAATGCAAAAATGATCAATATCCCTTTATGATACATGACCTCGAAGCTAAGGGAGAACTTAAGATATTAAGTCACACATGATGACTTAACACAAAGATTTAAGAGGTTACAAAAAGACTACTAACACATGTCATAAGCTATAACTTAGTTAAGGCAAGGAACTTGCTTATCCATAAGGATAAGTGCTAAGAAGCTTAATAGGGACTAATGCTACAACCATAAGTCATAATCCATGACTTATGCCAAAGGCTCTAGAACTAGAAGCTAACATCTAAGTCACCATATGTGACTTAGATCACCAAGGATCTAAAGGTTAAGCTTAACCTAGCTTGAAGGAGAGCTCATTCCAAGGGAATGATCAATTAATGCTTAAGCCATATCATGACCTAGGCACATATTCTAGGGCTAAACTTAAACTATTTTGGGAACGGAGGTTTTCTTATTCAAAGGAAATAGGATCTTCCACAAATAGACTATTATACTTAAGTGACATTCATCACTTAATGAAGATTATACTAAAGAAAAAAAAGAATTGCCGTCCAATTAAGATGGACAGGGGAAGATATTAGGTTAACTTATCAAGATGCCATAAGTGACTTAACTAGTAAGTGGTTCTAAAGAATAATTACAAATTCTAATCCAATAATTAGAATTCAAAGGCTTTACAACCTAAGGGGAATTTAAATATCAAAGTGTAAAGATTATTTGACTTAGAATTGTTTCTGTTTTGAAAACTGGATATAATATCATCATTAGACCAAGTCTAATAATGGAATAAGTTTTACTATAAGTTGATCTTATGAGCGTACATACATAAGTTAAGCAATCTAACCATGATGTAACATCATACTAAGAAAATTTAGGGTGAACTAACCATAAAGTTAATCCACTCTAAGGCTTCTACTACTGATGAGAAATTCATCATTGGCTAAGAAGGGGATAGATTATCTATTCTAAATACTTATCCTTGAGGAAGAAGAAGATTAATGCATCAAGTCACAAAAGGTGACTTAATATCTTAAAGTTGTAAGAGTTAACAAAATAAATCAAAGCGATAGATTACTCATCCAATTAGGATGAGATACTACAAAATCACTCCTATGGTTACTACTAAGAGTCATAATTATAACTCAACCTACTAAGGTATTTTGGTTATGATTATCCATGCCAAAGGATATGGAAACACTCATCCCAAAGCGATGATGTGCTTAAAATCTAGGGGATAAGCTAGGCTAACACTTCAAGACACAATTGTGACTTATGCACCCATAGATTCAAGGATCCAAATCAATTAGTCTAAGGAATAAGAAATTATTCACCCAATTGGATAAGACACTTCTGACAAGAGGGGCTATTACTATAAGTCACAAGAGGGTGACTTAACCATACAGAATATAAGGTTTGATTAACTAAGCTAAAGAAGACAAAATTGCCAAATTAAGGAAAGGACATCTTGAACACATATTAGGCTTATTACAAGCAGTATATTTAAATATAGATTTATCCTACCAAGATATGGTAGAATTATCTACACCATATATAATAATTGAATTAAGTCAAGCTGACCCAACGCCAAAGTTTAGAAATGTCTTAGAAAGCAAGAGTTAAAGTCAAAAGTATTGGGATTAGATTAATCTAATCTCAAAGGTGAAATGGTTATCCACAAAATATAAAATTATTTTTGACCCGCATGATTTCAAATTTAAAGTTATGCATTATTTATAGTTTAATCTAGTTACGTAACTATTAACAAGGTCATTTTTAGAATTCAAAATATTATACTATTATATTTTCAGATTCTACAAGCTCTTCTAGGATTATTGAGCTTGGCTTTCAAGCAAAGTTTCAATCAAATTCATAAAAGATTTGAAATATTCAACTTACTAAAAGAAAAGTTGGTGTTCTTAAACAAGATACTTAAATGGATAAAGCTGTACAACAGTCATTTAGTGAACTAACAATGAGGTTGAGGGGGATAATAGAGCATAGGAACTATAGATAATGGTGAGGAGTGTTAGGTGCATTGAATGGTCCTTCCATCTATTATATATACCCTAAATGAATATATACTAAGGCTCTAACAGTTCAACCAGAGCATTGATCTCTCAAGAAGGACTGTGGGATGCAATGGAAGTGGAAGATGAATGTCCAGGATCCATTTTCATTAGATTTGGAAACAATGCATTTTAAACTTCAAGAGAGAATACTCTTAATCTTCATGAATCGCGAAAATAAGATTGTGCTACTATTACGATAAAGAAGGCACAATTTAGAAAGTGGAAGAAAATTACTTTGGAATGATAGAAAGTTTATTTTGTGCATTTTATAACTAAGGCGAGATGGAAGTTAGTATATGTATCATTACGAAGTCCTCCTCTTCATTACTTGGTGATTTCTCAAGAAGTAGTATTCCACCATGCTTCCACTTTATCTTGTAGAGGGAAAGCTGCCAATGAAACGTAAATGAGATTGGGACACTCGGTTGTGTCTTAGACAAAATTTACGCTCCTTAGTCACTACTTATTAGAATGAAAACATCTAGTCCTTTGAAGGTGGTGTGCTAAAGGAGTTTATCCAATACATGAATTATCCTTTCTGAAACTCCTTCAATGAACCTTCCATATCTTTGGCTTATTTGGTAGTTTAATACTTAATGTGATTCAAACCTCTTAGTATAGAATTCAAAGTTTAATATTTCAATTTCTTTGATCCTATAGATTTTATGAATGTTTATTTAAGTTAGTTAACTACTTGTCACTCCTTAAATTCTATCTTACTTAAGTTTTATTATTTATGGAAGTATTTTCGATTTCATGTGTTTCATTTTGAGTATTACATTATGGTAATATGGATGTGATTCAAGTATCAATTTAGTGACTGCATGGCAGAAGAACAATCCATTAAGTAGAAAGGAATGTAAATTCCAATCTGACACTTTATGGTGTTCTCTGATACCAACTGTTGCACCCCAGCTTCATCGTAGTCCTGCTAACACTTAAGTTAACATGATTACGATGAAGTGGTCACCAAATGACATGTTCCTCATTTATAGTCAAATTAAGTTTTCACCCTAATCTTTATAACTAAGAAATTTGCCACGGAACTGGAATGTTTCACTAAATGATCATACATGAATATCCGAGTGTGGAAATAAAAAAATATACACATCCATTTTACCATAATTTAGAAAGTAAATATATTCAACTTAGAACAAATATGTAGTAAAAGAAAATACAAGCATAGCCTATATTATTACAACATTTAAAAGCTTAACTGAAATGAAAGAAAAACACTCAATCTTACTAATAAATAAGAAAGAAAAGCTAATGAACTTCGGCAGCAGCATGCTCTTCCTCTCGAACAAGCTTTTCAAAAGGAACTTTCATGATGAGTTGAGTTACTGTTCTTTTATGTTCTTGTACTATGGATGTAGATGTTATTTTCTCTTTTGCTTTCGCACTTTGATTTCTTTTTATATGTTGATGAATGGCTTACAATTTTTAAAAGACCTGCATCATATGGATGTCGATTATAGTGAGAATATTTGCCTCATATGGTGACCACCATCACTATAATCATGTTAATATTTGTATTAGCATGACCACGATGGGGATGGGACACCACAGTAGTCCCCTAGCTGCATGTTTATATTGAGTGTTTTTAAAGACATAATATGTAGGCATCAAATATAACTCATTCATTTATTAATTTAGAAATATCATAAAGTTTTGATCATAGAGATCTAAATAATACAAAAAGTTACAAACTTTAAAGAGACTCAAAAATAGTAAATTGGCAGGTAGTTGTAACAGCATTACTTGATCCTTATAGCATTTCCTTTAGGATAAGCTCCTGATTTGAGCACATTTAAAAAGTGCAGGCATTTGAATACCAGTTAATTGTGAAACTAAGTACTGATAGATGTTAACTTTATGATTACTAGATAATAAGCAAAATAATCAATAATTTGACAAAAAATAAAGCTATACAAATTTATTCCTACAAATATATTTCAATTGTACTGAAACTTTAGCATATAAATAATTGCAGTCTCAAAAATAAATATATAATTTTAGTATTTGATATCTGACGCAAAATATGATATTTTTGGGCAAATACAAAATTGAATAAAATGGGGGGTTCTATTTTGTTTTATATATCACAACTTCTCTCTATACTTGCCCTCAAAGGCTTATCAGTTCTGTCTCTATATGGCTCCCGATGTCGGACAACCTTATTAAGATGTGTTAGGCGAGCAAATTATTCTAACTGTTGAATTTGTATACTTTATCTCTTCTGCTCTTTCTCCTTATTATTATCTTTCATTGATTTGTGCCTATTCTTCTTGATGTCTATTTTTTCATCGGGTTTCTTCTTCAAGAGTATAGCACAGTGGTAGCTCATTGAGTGGCTAGTAGCATTTGTTGCTAGTTTCTTTCTATAATATCTGAGAAAAGGCAGTGGTAGCAATACTACACACTCAACTTAGTTACTGGTGCTAAGCTCTCAAACACTTCTTTCAAAAATATCTCTTTCAAATTTCTTATCCCGCATATTCTCAAGCTTGCAAATTCAGCGTCGGATTCGGAAGCACTTGCTATTGACTTTGTACCACTCTCTTGAGAATGAAGGTTTGGCTCTAGTTTCTTATGCTTCCATTTGAAGGCCAAATAAAGAAAAACTATAGTCTGGTGCAGATAATTTTGATATGCCATTAATCACATATTTAATGAGTATAATTTCATTATTCTATGATTAATTTTTGAACTGCATTAATGGTGAATGGCGATGATGAAATCATTCATGTAGGATCTATCATTCTTTGCCAAACTCTCTAATATAAAGTAAGGAAGTTAGGAATCTTCTTGGGCCAGTCGTCAATATTGAAATCGACTCTTGCTTATATCGTATAATCAGAGATGCCATGGACAACATCATTCTTAAATGGGGGATTTTGTAACAACTTGATATTGTTATTAGGTCGATTAGACCTAATTCTGATCAGAATAAGATGAAAATCAAGATCCTGATTTAATTTGAATAAAAATTAAATTAAAATATTATTAAATAAAGCTTATTAAGAGGATCCTATTGCAAAATTTTGAGTGCGATTGGGATCCCAGTTCGCCTATATTAATTCGTGAAGTTTTAACTACATAATTTGATAATAAATAAAATAAAATCGGAATTTAGAAATTTTTATTATCTTAAGTCAAGCATCAAATGAGAATGTTATGTTTCAAATTTTGCTAATTTTTGAGCTTCGGGTGTAACATAGTGAATTTTCAAAAAATTTTATTTATAAATTAGTATAAAATAAAATACTTATTCAAATTTAATAATTTTGGGCGTGTGCGTTCGTCACGTCGAGACGCTCCGAACGATCATAAGTTTGTGATTTTCTGAGTTCAATCGGCAATCAATCAATGCTTGAATGTTTCAAGCAGGTTGCTCGATCGCCCGATCCAATGCTCCTAAATGGTTTGGGCTGTTTACTTAGCATCCTCCACTCTAACCTACTTTCCTTCTTCCTCAGCCAAAATCGAATTTCTTCTCTTCTTCACGTAAGGCAACCCCCCCCCCTCTTGGCTTGGCGCCGAGAGCTCCTCCTCCCTCTCGGTCGAGCGTCCTAGCACCTCTTTCCCCTCTGCCGAGAAGCCTAGCAGTCGAGTTCCTTCTTTATCCTTCGCCAAAAAACAACAGCTCCCTTCCTCATTGGTCGGGCTGCATCTCCCCTTTTGCTGAGCAGCATTCTTTCCTCTTCATGGCCGAATTTTTGTCATGGCTGAAGATCGACCCATGCTTGCAGACCGTCGATTCTACTCATCACCGATCTTCTAATTCTTCTCAAGATGCCGATCGACGCCTCTTCCACGCAGCCCAGTCGTCAACACCTTCTTCTGCACTCGTTGTTCGATGTCGTCAAGGTATTAAATCCATACGGCTCTAAACTTGTTAGGTTTATGTTAATAGTCCTTGAATATACTCATTATTTATTCCAAAATACTTTTAATCTGAAGCGTAAGCTATTTTACTCGTAGTATTTATGGTTTGCTTATAAGGACATATTAATATATCTATCATTTGTCATGAAAATCTCTTACGATCATAACATGCTATTGTCAATATATATTTTTTTAACTTTTAGCTGACTCCATGATAATGAAGAAGGGAATTTATATTAATAGAGAATTATAAAAAACTTATATAATACAAGTATATTATTGTACCAATCTAACCATGTTGTCTAAAGTTACTATCTACTACCTCAATAGTTATATTCAAACAAATGGTTGATGAATGGAAGGAATCAAATTTCATGAATTTTGTTTAAGTAGAATTCTCAATAGAAGTTATATTGGCATGTCCTTTGTTCAACTGAAATCTAAATATTATTTTATTTAATCGACAAACGCTAGGGAGCTCAAACAATTTGGTTGTCTCATTGAAGTGATGGTGAACATGTGAGTGCATAATATAATGCTCTCTCAACTTCCTCTCACAAGAATTTCATGTCGATATTGACAAGGTATTAACTCACTATAAAACCTAAATCCTTTGGATCTGATGTTGCTTGTAATTATAATCAAATGCATATATGTACATTTAGTGGTTCATTAGAACCTTGATCTAAATCTAATTGCTTGTATTATATCAACTTTATATATGGTTTAAGGTGGGTTATGCATCACTCATGATCTTATCCATGCATGTTCGAGATAGTTTTAGTAATGAGATTGCTTCCATTAGGATGTTATTAATTGTCCTTATCAATCCATGTGCATGCAACCCTCTTTTATTTTATTAACAATGTTATTAGCTTATACGTCCTTTGTGATAATTATTTCATGCAAATTGAGTTGTCAATCTTCATTTAATTCCTGATTAATCTTAGTATGGCTAGCTAGAATGATTCATTAATCCACCACACTAATTCTTACTTGTCATTTCTCTATTTAATTATCGTGAGAATTTGTATGAATATTGTAGCTTAGTATTGTGTTTGATTTAATCTCCATCAAATTGTAAAGAATTATGCATAATGTGTATCCATGAATCCTCATACGAATTGTTGTTGTTACTCTTATTCGGCTATTTCATATATTATTATGGATCCCCCATTAGCATGCTATATTTCAGTCTTCTATCTTTAGCTATTGAGTAATTTGGGTAAGGTTCATTTAGTCTGGAATGTTAATAAGGAAAGTAGCACTTATCAAAATCTTTATCACTAGTTGCATCATACCCAATTTCTATAGGTGTTTTGAATGCTACCTCATCCCAATCAATCATTAAATTACAAGCTTATATCAAATGCGCAAGGTACATTAAGTACTTGGAACTTTATTAAGTTCTTAATTCATTAAAGTATGTTATTTTGTTTGAGCTCTATGTATAGTGTGTACATCACTTGCATAGATCTTAGTATCATTTGTGGTTGATTATTATTTGAAAACAACGACATCAGGATGTAGGAACTCTTTGCTATTGTAGGAGAGTATTGCTACTTAGTGAATTTTCATTAAGTAGCATTATTAATTTACTTGAAATATTAAGTTTGCACCATGAGATGAATATAGATTTTAGTGAGTAATCTTATTAATTACTCTTGCATTTAGGTAAGCATTGTTTAGTCATTTCTTTTTTAAAAACTTATAGATGTCCAATTATGATATTTAAGGAGTTGATTTACTCCTTAGACAATAATCATGTCATAGAGTTATAAGGATTTCATTTAAATCTTAACTCTCGAGGTTACCTTTCAGACCTTTAAAATATTATTATTTTAAGAGAATAAGGTCAAATTGCGTGGAATATAGTTTGAGTTCATCGATTTCTCCCACGACAATTAAATCAAAAAAGTTAGAACTTAAATATTTCATTGAGTTTAAATAAACTCAATGGAACTCCCTATAGCGCAAAACTTAAATATCATATGAAATTGAATAATTTAGACTTTAAATACTTAGAATCCTAAATTAAGAAACTTAAACCCCATGTTGGAATTTAATATCTTAATTTATAATCTTGATAAATTATATCAAAATTAATTGTAGAAGTGGAAAAGTATAAATTAGTTCGATCAATTTATTCATTTAACTTTTATAGACAGCACTACTTGATTATGAATTAGAATTGTTAAGTTCTAATATTTAATTAAATAAGGTCATGAATATGAGATTTTATTCGATAGATGGATATTGGAGATCCTAAGCTTATATTCTCTCAAAAAAAATAAGACGAATAAAATAGACAACAACAAATATCACATATGTTTTAGTAGAGTCTTGCTTACTTTGACTTTGATGCTTTGCACACCTTGTATTTGAGTCTTATACCACGGGCATATATAGTTGAACATAGGATGCTCATTGAGAATTCTATGTCAAATTTGAAATGCAGAAACATTATTAATCTTAATCAGCACATTTAGTACTTGTAATTATCTATTCAGTAGAGTGTGTCCTAATTAGTCTACCTCCGTAGTTCAATTCTTTTGTATTAGAATTGACTGGATCTAGCTCTGTGATTGGCTAGACAATACATGTCTGATTCTATAGTCTGGCTTGGATTCAACTCTGTGGTTGGCTAGATGATACATGTGGGATCTTCTGTTCAGTGGCTTCATTTAGCCTGTTTCTATTATGGTAATACTAAATTAGGTGCATCTCTAATTTTAGTGATTATTTAGCTTCAATTCAATTTTAGTGGCTTTATTAGCCAATTTTCTGTTATAGCATTTTATATGACTATTTTCTATTTTATGCACACTTTTCTAGTTCACTTCAGTGTTGCACAGTACTTGTTTACTTATGTGCTATGATGCTAGCTATGTTAGATGCTTATTTCAGTCTACTTATATGCTTCAGTTCAGTTTACTTTCTATAAATTAGCATGTATTCAAATGATTATAAGCATATTAGGATGTGCTTTACTTTTAATAGTTTTAGTATTTGCAGTTATATGTATATTTATTGTATGGCCTTATTGCAGCTTCTAGTTTAAGTTATACTCCTTTACATACTTCTTTTGTTAAGTTATAAATGCATGATTTATAACTTTCCTGTTACATGTAGCTTGTTGTTCCCTATTTGCTATTATTATTATTGCAGTATAAATGTGATATCTTAAATTAATCAAAATTGTATCCATTCTTAGACTTACTAAAGCCTAACCAAATTTTTTTTTTTGGTTGTGCCATGTCATATATGTATATATGACATATCAGAAGTATATGTCAAATCCAGCGCTTGAGGATTAATCTTATAATAGAATGTTAAAGTAAAATGCGGCTTGCCGAAAGAAATTTTTCTTTGATTTTATTTTCCCATATTTAATTAAAATGTAATAAATAAGTTTTTTTATTCTTCTGCATTTAATGTATTGTATGTGAATGGACAAATGTAGAATATGTCTGGATGCCTTCTTTTTATTTACTGCACTACTATACTATATATATATTTTTGACAGAATCTTGCTCATCTCATGATTAGTGTCATGGATATCTTGTCTAATATTTATAATATTAATAACGAGCACCTCTTAATCCTAGTTGAGTTTATGAAAACTCAACGACGGCTAAAAGGCGGGTGTCACAAACCCCATCCTAGGAGTTGTCTAATCAGACTAAGAGTATATCAACTGAGCCCAAAAGCATATTAAATAAGAGTAATAAAAGACACCATGTACCTTTCATTAGTATTTGAATCAAAAAGCCAAAAGTTAAGTATCTGCATGATTTTATACATGATAGAAATTACTTGAAAACTTAATTGTTAATTTATTTAATAATGCTAATTATTATTATAAAATACTTATACCAAAATAACGAAAAAGCAAAATGATATTTTTTATATAAGAGAAGAATGATCCTTCATTTTATTTTAGTAAGAATATCAATAATAATATTAGTAATAATAATGTTTACTTATTTGCATATATTAAAACTAAAATTTTTTATTATTATAAATAGTAATATATATATATATATAAAGAAAATGATTGAAATAAAAATTACAAAAATTATAATGTATATATATATATATATATATATATATGCATATATAAAAAAAGAAAATGACTAAAATGAAAATTATATAAATGAAAATTATATAAATAAAAATAATAATAATATTATTATTATTATTAATATTAAATGAAGAAAATAAAAATGAAAATAATAGAAAATTTTTTATTTATTTCTCATTTCTTATTATTGATGAGGTTTTATTGGAAGTCGGTGGGGGAAATCGGTAGTGGCTGGGGAAGAAGAGGGAAGAGTGGAGTGGGGGAAGAGAAGGTGAGAGGGGAGTGGGGAGGGGAGAGAAGGTGGACATATATTTAATTTTCTCAAGTTACTGAATTTAAATAATTCATGAGTATCTATTATCCAGATTGCTCCCATACTTGGGCATTACAACCACAAAAATATACTCTATCTAACAATATATTTGGTTTGCCCTATTTTTGAATTTTTTAGTTAGATTTTGTAACAATCTAAGTTGTTACCCTAGCCAATTAAGATTAATCCAAGTCTTGATTTTGATCTTAGTATAATAATTAAGTCATTAGTAGTTCACTACCAGGACCTAGTCCAAATCAGAGGTCAAATGGATCAAACCCTGATTTTAGAAATTTCAGGAATACTGGTAATTGACCTAATTATTTTGACCTCAGATTAAAAATTGGACTTTGTCATTGCACTTATTGCCCCCCAAATTAGCTAGAGGTGATGTTTTGGTGGCAATCAGAAGTTGTCAAAAATTCATCGAATTTTTAATAATATTTAATTAATGAAAAATTGTAATGTTTAATTTGACATCCTCATTGCGCTCGTCACCCCCAAATTAGCTAGGGGTGATATTTTGGACGTGTTTGGAAGTCGCCAGGTTTTCGCGAATATTTTAATGTAATAAATACCCCGAAAAATAGGAAAATTAAATACTCATCAGAATCAAAATCTGACTTCTCTGCTGCGTTCCTCACCCTTAAATTAGCTATGGGTGAATTTTTAAGATTTTTTGGAGATCATTTATAAACTATGATTTTAGAGATTTATTTAATTTAATTTATTTAAAATCTATTTTTATTTTCCCTCCTTTTTCCTTTTTTTTCTCTCTGGCTGGACCCCACCTCCCTTTATTTCCTTCTAAAAATTTAATGTTTCCCCCTCCTTTCCTCTGCTCCTGCCATGCTTTGTTCGCCTTCTCCTCTCAACCTCCTGCCACTCCCCTTATCTCCACAACTGGGATGGGACAACTCATGCCCATCCCATCCAAAGCCATGCTTTCCCTTCCATTAAAAAAAGCTTAGCTCTCCTCACTTCCTCCATTTGCTCAGTTGAAGTTCCCCCCCCCTCCCCCCATTCTCCATTTTTGTTGTGCTGCTGTTGAAGAGAAGCTCTCCAGCCTTTCAAGCTCTCAGGTTCCCAAGGATCCCTAGAAGGAACTTCCATTTGCAAGTCTAAGGCACCTCCCTTTCCCCCATTGAATTAATTCAATAACTACTTCATTTCGCTCTTATGCTTATTTTACACCCTTAAAAATATGTGATTGAGTATGGAAGTCATTAAAATTCATTAAGGTATTAAATTTCATTGTAAATGAAATGCTCTATTTTTCCTCCTTTCTGCATACTTGAACTTTTAACTCCATTGTTTGCATAATTAGAATAATTTTTTTGTACCGATTTTGGTATCGATGAAAAGGTCTCAGAAATACCTTTCAATCGATATATAGGACCGCACGTGAAGTGCTCTAGGTTGAGAGTATTTGAGCCTAAAAGATGACACATTACAGTTTTGGCACAGGCGAAATCACTGTCGGGCGCTATAGTGCGCCGTAGCGCCTGAGTATCGGGTTAAATCCGCCGCAGCGCGCTGCTGCGTGCCACAGCGCGCCGCTGCGACATATAAATTTGATGAAATTAAATTAAATGTGTCGCAGCAATGAAATCCGCCGCAACGCGCCCCAGCGTCTAAAAGCATTGCCGCACACCACAACGCGTTATAGCGGGCCTGTCTCTTGGCCAGAGAGCGCTACAGCGCGCCGTAGCATCCAGCTCTCGAGAACTATGGCGCGTAGTGCGCCGTAGCGCCTGAAAGCGCTGCCGCTCGCCACACCGATGAGATCCGCTGCTACACACCCCAGCGTTGAGACCGCTACTGCGCACCACAGCTCTGCGATCCGCTGTAGCGCGCCGTGGTGCCTGGCTTTTAGCTAGAAGGCGCCACCACGCCGTAGCGCCCAGAAATGTCCGAAAGTGCCCCGAACTGTCCGGAATGATCGAAACTTCATATTTTTGACCCTAGGGCCCTAATGGGGCTGAAATATAACAAAATTGAACCTAGTTTTAGTAAAATTAAGCATTGTATTGAATTGTAGGTGATTTTGAATATGGAAAAATTAAGTTTTGACCACTTTCATGAAAATAGAACCCTAACATTAAAATGACCATAATTTGATCATTTGATATCAGAATTCAGTGTTCTTGGACTATATGAAATTCTTGGACAATAAATAATAATAAACTAATTGAATTTTAGACTTCACTAAGTAAAATTACC
Source organism: Gastrodia elata (assembly GCA_016760335.1). Lineage (NCBI taxonomy): Eukaryota > Viridiplantae > Streptophyta > Magnoliopsida > Asparagales > Orchidaceae > Gastrodia > Gastrodia elata. Next base: position 62,247,985 of record CM028670.1, on the reverse strand, counting down.
AAAATACCCTTATAAGTTAAAATCCTTAAATTGAACCCATGTAACTTAATACATGTTCAAATTTGATGTATATACTATCTATCTTCATGTTAGATAGCAAGGGATCATTTAGCATCAGCAAAATTTAATTTGGAGCCCTTAACCAAAAAGTAGTATATTTTAGATCCTTAAGTAGAGACAAAACGGTCATTTTGCCCAATTTTGGTTAAGTGTCCTTAATCTCTAAAATAACATTTAAATAATTAAAACAAGAAAACTGATTTAGAATCAATTTACGATCCTTAACCCCATAATTAAGGAATTTAGTAAAATTCTCATTTAAAGTTTGTAAATTTCCCAAGTAAGATTTATTATCTCTCAACTTAGTTAAACTCATCCTTAATTCCTTTAAATGAACAAAATCAACAAATAAATATAAATTATAATAACTACCAACAACTCCTTAAATTGCCCAATTCTTTGAGTATGAAATTCCTTAGGAACTTCACTTGTATCCTAGGACCTTTTCCCTTAAGATTAAGAGTAGATCCTATGTTATAATTCATTCATTGAGTAAATATGTTATTCAATGAATGAAACCTTGATTTTATTAATTTCTAGATTTTCATGCTTTAATTATGATTATTTTAACTTTCAGTTTTAGATTTAGACTAGGAGATTCATCCTATTAAGCTTTAATTTTATTTGATAGAATTTGCCTTAATCATTAATTCATAATTTAGATTTAAACCATAGTCCTTAAGTATTACCTTGAGATTCTGTGATTAACTCCAATTCAAAGTGTTTAATGAATAATTCCTAGTTTTAGTAGACCTTGATCAGATCTTAATTTAGGACATCTAAATTCATTAATTAGGGCGTAATGATTTCTTTTTTAACTCATAGTTATTATTGATTGAATTAAATTAGAACCTGATCAGTATTAATTGCTTTTAACTTATAAGGCCGTGATTCTAAGTTACACTCGATAGTAGGAGTTGTAGATCCTGAACTTGTGTAATTTAGAATAGTTAGAATAGTTTAATAGATAACAACTAATATCACCTTGTGTAGTAGAGTCCATTGCTCACTATTATTTTACTTGTGCTTTCGCATTCCTTTTATTATGTGCCTTATTCCTTGAACATGTCATGCAAGATATCATTGTTGCATGAAATAAAAATATAAAATAATTAGGATAACATTTACATATGCTTCAATTTCTTGTTGATATTACGTATTTTACTCTACTAGACAGGAGTAAGGAGAAATAAAGATTACTTAATATTATTCATTGATGAGTATTGTGTTAATTTCAAACACGAATGGTCTTGCAGATGTGCTTAACTCCTCAACTACTTCTGGATATGTCCACAGAAGTAAAGTAAATAATTAAAATATTATTGTATTTGTGATTACTGCCTCTTCAGTTCAGTTTCTGTTCTATTATTCTGGCCTAGCCTCAGATGATGCTAGGAATATACATATACTTATTGCAGCATGTTATATTAGCCATCTTTTGATATGATAGTCATTACATACTTGTTTACTATTTATTATTCATTGTTTACTATTTACCATTTACTATTATACTTTACTTCAGCCAGCTTTACTTTACCTACTTACTTACTTATAGGATGCTACTTTCTATTACAACTTACTATACATATCACGATCAAAATATTTATTTTTAACCTGCATATATCAAGTGATCATAAGCATATTTAGGATGAGTTTTTTCCTTCAGTATTTTCTTTACTTTACTTATACTTATATGTCTAACCTTGTTATAGTTTTGGTGTTGAGGTATGTTCTCTTACCTCACATATTGCTTAATTATAAATGCTTTTATTTATAGTTTATTCATTTCTTTGTATGCTTGTTGTACCCTTACACTTTACTTATTTTTATAGTCTATATAAAATGATAATATCATAAAACTCATGATTTATTAATAGCCTAAAATGTACTTAGACAATATGTCTAATAAAATTTTTCTTTTCTTTGGCTGGGGCCCTATCATTATGAAACTGATAATGATAAATTCTGAGTTATTCGAGGTAGTCGAGCCTTCTGAAGATCATATTTAGGAGGAGGAGTGTAACAGCTTGGAAACAATTTAACATGAATGAAGCGAAGCCAGTGGGCACTCCCCTAGCAAGTCACTTCAGCTTATCGAAAAAATATATGCCAAAATCTGAAGAAGAGAAGGAACATATGATGAAGGTTCCTTATGCTTCAGTTGGGAGCTTATTGTGAAGACCCACTTAAGTAGTAATAAGTGAAACTTTTAAATATCAAGGCACCTTTTTAGATAATGGTGGAGTTCATGATAAGAACTTCAAAGTTAAGCATGCTCAGGTGGGAGCACTCCCAGGATGGGTGACTTGCTGGAAAGTTATCTTCAGAGGGTAAAACCGTGAGGCCTTTCAGGCCAAAGTGGATAATACCTTGGTGTTAAGAGTTTGGGCTGTTACAAATAGTATCAAAGCAAACCATAGGGTGTCAAATAGGAGCTAAGTGTCATACAGGGCAAAGTACTACTTCATGTGAGCAACCTCTTGAACCCATGATGGTTAAGGTATTACATAGTTGTGGGTACCTCTTGAGCCTGTAGTAGTCACCTCTAGTTCTATCTACCTAATGGATGGTTCTTGGATCTGTGTGTGGATACTGATGAGGATGTTAGTTACTTAAGTTGGGGAGATTGCGAATACCTACTTAAGTAGTAATAAGTGAAACTCTTAATACTAAGGTATTGTCCGCTCTTAAGTAGTAATAAGTGAAACTCTTAACACTAAGGTATTGTCCGCTTTGGCCTGAAAGGCCTCACAGTTTTTCCCTCAGAAGATAACTTCCCAGCAAGTCACCCATCCTGGGAGTGCTCTCACCTGAGTATGCTTAACTTTGGAGTTCTTATCAGAAATTCCACCGTTATCTAAAAAGGCATCTTGATGTTTAAGAATTTTACTTATTACTACTTAAGTGAGTCTTCACAATCTTCACAACTTAAGTAACTGACATCCTCATCAGTATCCACACACAGATCCAAGAACCATCCATTGGGTAGATAGAACTAGAGGTGACCACTTCAGGATCAAGAGATACCCATAACCATGCAGCACCTTAACCATTATGAGTTCAAGAGGCTGCTCACATGAAGTGGTACTTTGCCCTGTATGACACTTAGCTCCTATATGACACCCTATAGTTTGCTTTGATACCATTTGTAACAGCCCAAACTCTTAATATTAAGGTATTGTTTGCTTTGGCCTAAAAGGCCTCACAGTTTTGCCCTCAAAAAATAACTTCCCAGTAGATCACCCATCCTAGGAGTGCTCCCACCTGAGCATGCTTAATTTTGGAGTTCTTATCATGAACTCCAACGTTATCTGAAAAGGTGCCTCAATGTTTAAGAGTTTCACTTATTACTACTTAAGTGGGTCTTCACAAGGAGTGTGCTGTCGCTGAAGATCCTTAGCTTAGCTTCTACTTTATTTTTGTGAGGATGAGAGCTTTATCATTTTCATTAAACCTTATTTAATGTCTGTAATAATTCAGATATTTATGTATGTTCTTTTACTGTACTATTTTATTATGAGCTGCATGTTTACTTCTTACTTGCATTGTGGTGGATTAGATGTAGTATTTTTACCTTTCTTGCTTCTGCACTCTGATGAATGTATATACTTAGTGAATGATTCTACCGCATTATTCAGGGCACATCCTTCCCTTATTGGTGGATTGAAGAATTACACATTAATCTAATGATAAGTGAGAGATTTGCCGAAGTGACAACACCTCTCCTTAGACTTGATTATTGGCGATTAAGTGGCAGGGCACCACAGGTTTGGTCATAATTTAGATAGTAACGACTTAGGTCGTTGCACACATATTGTTCATGATAAATCTATCAAAATGAGTTAATTTATGATAATTTGACCAATTAATGGCCGAACCAGAATAATTAAAGTCATCAAGCCCGAACTCAAGGATAATCGAGTTAAGTAAAAGTGGAGGCAGTATGGTTATGCAAATAGCCTTTTATTAATTAGGATTTAGCACAACATCTCAGTAGAGGATACATATTTGAAGAAATCTCAAAGATGGATATGGTCTGAGTGAATGTTATTAGCATGAACGAAATTTGCATTATATGTGAAAGCATTGTTCCAGAATTTAAGATGGATAGCTTGGTCACATTGGCTCAAAATTTCAACATTCCATATTTTAGGCCAATAGATCCAAATTTTATTGGCATTAGAGGATAGATGATTATTAACTTTAATGTGTTTAAGAGCTTTATGGCAAGCCTCTTTAGCTAACATAGGGTAAAAAATAGCCACAATGTCAATTTTATTATTTTTAATGAGATGATTTAACCTATTTTTTGAATAGATGCTACCCGTCCCCTGAATATTTTAACATAAAATATTCATTAATTAACTTAAGAAGGTCTGGAATAAACCTACTAACTATTACTGTTAGTTCTAATTATTCTCTTGGAAGTTTTTTTATTTGGTTAAGCTTAAGACCAATACGTTCATTATCATCTAATTCAATTAGGGGGTTAAAGCGATTGTAGGGAGAAAGAAATCTATTTTTGGGCCGAGAGGAATCTCCTAAGGCTTTAGTAGAAATGCCCTTTGAGGTGACAAAAGCCAAAGATTCCCCAATCACAAAACCTTTTTTTCCTTTAACTTGTCAACAAGATTTACAGGGAGATTTAACATCACTAAAAGCAGTCATCAAGTTGGAGTTTGCTTGTGGGCAATGAACTTGACCCACAAGTAAATTTGAGGAATCAAACTCCATTAAACACTTATTAGGAGACTCAACATCTTCCTCATGAGCTAAGTTATTTGATAGAGGGAAATCCAAGGTAAGGAAATCCAAGTTACCTGAGCACTCAACAATATTTTCTTTAAGATTAAGTTTGTTAAGCTTTGAAATATTAACGGATATTAAATATTCAAAAAAGAGTTACTTGTTAGAGTTGGTGTTGCCAAGTTCTTTAACAGTAGTAAAGCATCACCTATTACTGCAGCGGAGCTTTTAATAATAAAGTTAGAAGCATTATAAATTAAATTTAAAGCAATAAGCACATTAGAAATTAACTTGCTCACAACACAATGATCAGCCCCATCTAAAGAAGCAAACATGCTAATTGAAGTAACCACTTTATCATGAGCAAAATTAGTTTAAAAAGGAACATTAGTTTATATCATGAGCAAAAAATTGCTGCACCTTTAAAAAATGAGATATATATATATGAGGAAGTAGCACCTATTAAAAAAATTAATGCTATAATGCACTTTTGCACATGAAATGAGAGAGCCCTAAGCTTGAGTACTATTCGTCAAGAATTTTGACTTGTGACACCGGAAGACAAGCTTTTTACATATAAATATAAATATATATATATATATATATATATATATATATATATATAGATATTAAATTGAATTTATTTTTTTTTCAATTTTGGAATTAAGAAAATATTTAAGATATTCAAAAAAAAAAAAAAAAAAAAAAAAGAGATTTAAAAAAAGGTTTGTGATACTAATTTTTTTGCCTTATTCACTAGCTAGTTCAAAATATTACAAATTATATGGAACATACAACATTTAAATTTCACCAAGATATAAAACCCATATTTTATGATTTACTTCATATTTATAACAGAGAAAATGTAAACTATTTTTCTTTTATAAATATTAAAAACATCAAGCGAACAGAGAAAATTGTGTCAAAAAATAAATTATATTCAATACACGTCGCACGTTCACCTTGTCCCCTGTTATTGCGGTTAGAGCGAGTCAAGGCTATCTATCCACGCGGAGATCCAAGAATCCAGGTCGTTCGCCATCTTTCCCTCCTCAATCCAACGGCTGTCATCAAACCTCCCTTCAAGTCCGCCTCTTCCATAAATCTCCTTCCAGCTTGTTCCAGGAGCTTCCCTTCTGGCCTCCCCAGTCTCCCGCAGCCGGCCGTCTCCTCTGCTCCACCTCTGAGACCCACAAAGACGATGAAGCCTGCTAATAGCACCGATCATTCGAAACCGCAGCTTCAGCCGTGGGTTCCACAGCCACCACCGGCGATGCAGTTTCCGGTTTCGCCGATGGTAATGCAACACTCCATTGTTCCGCCGCCGCCGCCTCAGTTCGCGCCACCGCCGCACTTCTTTGGGTATCACCAGCCGATGCATCTGCCCCCATCCCCTCTGCTGCAGATGGGTGCTTCGGCAGAGGATAATAAGACGATCTGGGTGGGAGATCTCCAATACTGGATGGATGAGAATTACCTGCACAGCTGCTTTGGGCATACTGGCGAGGTCTCGATTTCTATGGCTCTCAATTATGATCTCATTTCTATGGCGATTTCGATTGTTCTGATTAGATTCATGTCCTTTTCATCTGAATTTACTTTCTCGTTTATCCCGAATCTTTGTTAATGAGTTTGCTGCTTTCGTTTTTCGGATTCGTGATCCGGTTCTTTTTTGTGGCAAATTCTGAAGTGCAGGCTGTTAGCGGAGAACACCTCTCAGATCGTAGCTTTGCAATTGTTTTATAGTTAAACGTAATTTAATTAGGAAATTGAGTAGATTTATACCGTAGATCTATGTGGTTTCATTTTAATATATTTGAAACTATCGTTGATTCTTTTGTTTTTATATCAAAATGCGTGTCTTGAAGAGATTAAGAACTTCCTGGTAAAAAAGAACAATTCTATGTTAAATTTTTTCAAATCATTTAAGGGGCTGTTTTGTACAACGGGGTTTACTCAGAATTAAATGTGTTCAATCCCTACATTCAGCCAAACTGTATTCCGGCAGACCTGGCATTGCTACAAAGGATTAAATCCTCCGTTATGGCCTAAATCCGGTAAATCATAGGTATCTTTGGATAGGTGATTTAAATCCCGGTATCCTCCATTCATTATCTACGAAGAAGGTAGCTTCTAACGCAGATATCCTCTATTTAGCAATTAAGTTCTTATGCATAATCGTTACGATGAAGGAAGCCTAGAAATGGATGGAAGTAGATTCCATTTAGCGATTAAAAGCAGTTTGGACAGCTTTTTGTTTTATTTAAAGAAGCAGTTCACTTCTTAAGTTGTAAACAATATTTGCCATTTTTCTTGATTTTGTTTGACAGTAAACAACTTTTGCTGATTTGTTAACGCAGTAAACAATTTTAGCTATTTTTTTACTTATTTTTAAAGGTATTTATCATGATGTATGAGCATGATTAGTTTACTCTCAGTTTAAAATTTTAAATTCCAATAAAAATTAACCAAACAAAATAATAGGATTTGACTAGATTTAATGAATCATGAGCTAAACAATTTTCAAGATTTAATATGACTAGAATTTAATAAATTTGGATTAGCAATCTATTAAATCCTATTTGAATTAAATTCTGTTGTTTGCTATACAGGCTTTAAGTTAATTGGTTTTTTCTTATCTTAGAAATAGGAGCACATCCAGAAAAAAGTTCAGTGGGAGTACAATATGTCAAAATTAAATTCATGATTATGATAAAATTTAAAATATAATACTTATATATTATAAAAATTATAATTCTCTCTAGTATTTCATATATTGAAAATATTGTACAATTCTCTCATTTTAAAAAAGACCACTAGCTTGAATGCAAAATTTTTGTTCTACATTAGCATTTCGTAAGCAATATATCTTATTTTTAAATATTGTCTCATTATGTAGTAAATATTTATGTGAAATTAAAAATATAATAGAAGGCATTAAAGCACATTTAGTTTAAATCATAAATTCTCATAAACTAACTATAAATAAATTGCACATAAACTAAACTAACTACACTAATTTGGATTATAAAAATGGAACTAAAATTACAATATATTTAGAACAAATAAATGACAACAATGGTTTATCATCAAATTATTTCTTCCTCATTTCTTTTATTCCAATTCCAGCAAGCTAATAGAAATAACAAAAATTTGTTCATTGATTTGGCAACATACCAATAGACTTACTCATTCTCAAATGCAACCACCTTAATTCTACCGACTAGCTAAAGAAACACATCATAAAGCCAAAACCTAGTTGTAGAAATATGTATTGTTTAAGATCAAATAAAAGGCTGCGTTCAATAAACTGAATCCATGTCAGCACATCTGCAATTTATTTTTGATACAAGCTTGCTTTAATGTCAAAAAAACTAATAGCGTACTACAATTCCAGCAAGCTGATAATTTTTGTTTTCTTTTTTTGGATAAACACATCACAAAGCTAAAACCTAGGTGTGAAAATATGTATTTTTTTAAGATAAAGGCTGCATTTAATAAGCTGAATCCATACCATCACATTTGCAATTTATTTTTGATACAAGATTGCTTCAATATCAAAAAATTTATTAGCTTGCTACAATTTCAGCAAACTGATAATTTTCTAAATCTTTTTTTGGATAAATTGTGTGACAATTATACATTTAAATTTGTTTTGGTTAAATAATTCAGATGCTGGGAATGGATCAGAAGAAGATGGGTAGTAAACTTTTTATGGTGCACAATTGTTAGGGTTTGTAAGTTGAATCCATACCATCACAACATAGTAAAAAAACATAATAAAGCAAAACCCTAAATGAGGAAAAAATATTTCTTAAAGATCAAATAAAAGGCTGCATTTAATAAGCTAAATCCATACCATCATAGCAATATTTTTTTGATATTAGCATGCTGCAATGTAAAAAGAAAGCTCGCTGCAGTTCCAACAAGATAGTAACGTTTTTTCTTATTCAAGGTAAAAGTCACATTTTAATTATTAATATTTTAACTATGTTTTGACCAAATAATTTAGATGCTAGGAATGGATGAGAAGAAGAGAGTAAACCTTTTATAGCACACCATTGTTAGGGCTAATAAACTAAATCCACACTATTTCAACAAATAAAAAAATAATGTTTTAGCTCTGAGGATTTGATCTCGCAACCTCCTATTAAGCCAAATCGGTTAACCACAGGATAGAATATATAAGATTTTGAGTAAGAGCGTTCATATATATATATATAATTAATATATATATGCATATATTAGTATCACCTTTTATTATTTAATTGCTAATTAACATCTATATGTATATATTAATATCACCTTTTATTATTTAATTGCTCACCTCTCTCTCTCCCCCCTCCCCCTCTCTCCCCCTCTCCTGGACAATCGTACACCGGATCATGTATCAATTGGTTAGACAATATCCTCGAGTAACCATATAGATTAGGATGTGTCAGAGTTTGTTTGATTTATAACTCCTATTTGAGCTTTGAAATGAATCAAGAATGTTTATGCTTAGGTAGAAATGTAATTTAAGTTCTTAGAATTGAAGAACAATGTATAGTTTGATCGATATTAAATAAAGTAAACTTTTGAAGATGCGGATTTGCTATGGACACACCTTGCCAAAGAACTACTCAAGAGATTTGGATAGCTCCCATTTCTAGCTTTGATTAGAAGAGAGACAAAGTTCTAGAAGGGATTAGGAAGGTTTATGCTTGAGTGAAAGATAATTTTGAAAATATAACAGAAGTTGAGATCTCATAATTGGTGTCGATTAAATAAGATTTTTGAGGCAGGGACTTGGTCTTGCTACAAAAAGGCAAAAAAACTACAAAAAATGGAGGACTTGTTGCCAATTAGATATGAACTTTTAAGTGCTTATATATTCGAGAACCTAGCTTTTATGGTAAATGTATTTTGTAGTCAATATTGAACACTTGCATTATTTTAAGCTCTCAATGCTAAATGAGGAAGCAGAAGAGATATTACCACCATGAATGAGCTATTAATAGGGAAGGCGGAGAAGCTCTTTAATGACAAATTATTGGAGATTTGTAAACCCATAACTTGGTAAGTTACAAAGTAGTACATAATACAGAAAGCTATTATGAAGTTTCTTGAGTTAGTTCTGACTCATAGGAGTGAGTTTCTACTTGCAGCTATGGGGGTTTGTGATCAAAGGATCAACATAGGATTTACAATTGACACACAATAAAGTTAATCAAGCTAGGACAACCACATTGAGGATAAGCACAAACTTGTTGAGCTATTCCAGCATGTCTCATGCCAAAGAATCACTTAGGAAAGTATAGCTTGGCATAGCATAATAGAGTCACTTTGTTGGGTATTTTAACTTAGTACAAACATAAATGCAACCCAACAATGATTATTAAATTTCTTTGAATTAATTGATGGATTATTTGATTGAATAATTGATAGAATTATTTTAGATACTTTTAATATTATTTTTATTTATTAAATTAGTTTTAATTATAAGATGCAGTCTATATAAATGATCCCAATCAGTATAATAGTTAGCTTGAAATAGTGAATGCATTTTAAAATTATTATAGGCTTATGTTACCTCTTCTCTTTTTTATTTTATCTCCACCTTAATCTATTTTTCTCTTTTCTTGTTTTAGATTATCATTGTTTTTCTTTTTAAGTTTGTTTTCTATTTGTTTTTTTGCTCTTTCTATCACTCATTATTAGTGCAACAGTATTGTCTTTCCCAAGGAAATTATGAAGCCGCTTTCAGTTATTATTATGACTACATAACACCATATTATCACACCCCCTAACTCCAATCTTCTTCTATAACTTTCAAATGCCTATTCATCCCATTGATTTTTTAATGAAACTCGCCTTTCAATAGCTCCTATTAATGGATATGCGATATGGAGTTGTTTATATTTGTTTGGATGGTTACTTGTATAATGTTTGAAATAGAATTGAATTGGCACACAAAAAGTTTTGGTATTATTACATATACAACTCAAAATGCAAGACAAATCTTATATGGATATAGATATATGTGTTAACCCCACAGGCCTTATAAATTTTGATGGTATAACAAATCGTACACTTTTGTTGTTTCCAATGTTTAGTTGAACTTAGCTATGCACGTTTAGCTCACAATAACTTAGAATAGTTCTACAGATGTACATGCAGGGCTAAAGGATCATAGAATACTTATTGGAGAGGCTTAAGCAAATTCATAATTGAAGATTCCATGCCAAAACATTATGTTTAAATTATGTTATATATGTTAGTTTAATGAGACTCCTGTAAAAAGAGTAAAAACTAGAGCTTAAATAAAAAAAATGAGAGCTACCTTATTGGGTCACCATGAGACAATTTTAAGACCGTCTAATCTACAAGTTTTAAATCACCCAAGATACCCCAAATCTAGTTGTTAAGACTGAACATTTAGTTAAAAGAATCAAAATCTTACAATTGATTATGCAGGCAACAAAGTCTATCACCCAAGCAATTAATAATAGCCACTGTGAACATATAATATAGACGGGCTCAACAATGGCTGGTCCAATTTAACATCTAATTTTAAACTGCCCAAGTGATCATTAAAGCCACCCAAGTGGCCAGCTATTGAAATAATGATCTTTATTAAATTTAAAGGTATTTTTATGGTTTTATAGGAATTGTTGGACGAGTATTGAGGTCATTAAATGATACCACGGTTATGGCATTAATATTAATAGGCTGCTACCAAGTTGCCTCAAGTTTTTGCTCCCTTAATTTTTTTATTATAGCTCAAATTTTTTTATTCAATCAAGAGTTCTATGCTGTGATCTTGGAGATAAAGCTCTAAGAATGTGCACTTCTTAGTGTTCTTTCAATGATTAAAACTTTTTAGCGGGTTGTGCTAAGATTGGTCAATTTTTGACCATAAAAATTAGATATTTAAATAGGTAGTTTTTCTCCCTACAATTGAAAAAAAAAGAGATTGTATGCATGCGAGCATTGATGAAATTTTGAACATTGTAAATCTTCTTTGCTTTTACTTACATTATTCTATTTTTTCAATTTTATTGCACATAATATCACTTGTTTTTTTATTGTATTGTTCATTTTCTAATCTAAATTTTAATTTACCAAAAATTTTGTAAAATGCAAATCACGTTGTCTCTTAAGTTATGCCATAAAATATCAAGTACTACTAGATTGTAATTCTCTGGCTCAAGATTTAAAAACATAGTGAAAAAGATCCATTTGATTTGGCCCAATTCAAATCAAGAATGTTAATATGATGGTTTAAATTTCTAGTATTGTTCAATTGAACTGATTTGAATTCGGAAGATGGTGATGAGTAATTATCTTTACTGATAGACTTCAAATGTGACTTCAAATTAAGCAAGGCTATATAAATCCTAATAAGTCGTGTGGAATGGGATGACAATGATTTCACCATTGCATATTGAGTGACAAACTTCTCATTTGCTTCTAATGTATGTTAAAATAAGGGGATATTTGTATACTTTTTGTTCACAATCGGAAAGAAGGTATGAGACAAGTTAATTGGCATATACAAAAGAACATATGATGTTAGGAAATCTTAAATTATCACAAAATTTAATCATAAGTATGAGCTAGTTTGAATAAATTATAAAAATATCACTAAGATGTATACTGCATTTATTAAGATTATTACTGGCTTTCATTCTCATTGAAAGATTTTGTAACAACCAGGTCTTATAAAGGTTTTAAGAAGCCTATTAGGTGGTTGGGATACTCAGTTTCAAGCCTATAAGATTTGGAGCCAAAGCTGAGAAAAAAGGTTACAACATTTAAAATTCATGATGAAAAAATATCAAGAGCAAGTAGAGGAGAAAGTTAAAAATCAATTGCATTGGTGATTAAAATATTCAAGTAATATTTGAAACAAAGATAGCAAGGATTGCCGATTATCTCTTGCTAAAGAAAAAGGTAAGTCTCCTACATTTAAATTGATTCTAATGGTATGAGTGCAAGAATAAATGACATTAGATGAGTGCTCCAAAATTGAAAGAAGAAAAAAATGAAATAAAAAGAAAAACCATTCAAGAGAATGCTTTTTGGGTGGACTCAAATTCTGGAATATTAAAGTAGGGAAAAAAAATTAATGTGTGTTTGATGGCTCAAGAACTAGAGAATGAAGATGAAAATAATGAGGCAAGTGGCTTACAAAGATTTATAGTAAGTTTTTTAAAAATTGCATAATTCTTAAAAAGGATTATTCAAAGATTTCTAGGAAGAATCTAATCTTCAAGGAAGAGTGTGATTATTTGAAAATTAAGTTTGATGATTTATCTACAATAAAAAAGAAAAGTTGAAGAACCTAATAAGATGATCTATTATGAGAATATTTGCCTCCTAAAGAAATATTTGAACTTAAAATTCATTGTAAATTTTTATAAGTATTATAAGTATGAATTACCAAATTTAAAATTTTAAATATAATACCTATAATATAGGAAGAGATTTACTCTTTACTTTTTAACAATGAACAATACTTTTCTTGTAGAGCTCATGGGAATATCTCTCATGAGTAGGATAAGTTGTGATAGGAATATTGTTTAGATTCTAAAGTGATTAAAACAAAGGGATTATTCAAGTAATGGACCCATATTGAGTTGAGTTCTTAATATTATAATTTTATCTTCTCTTGTGGGCGTGTCTTCTAGATAAGTCATGTGATACTTTGATATTGGTTATAACGGGAGATGGACCAAAGATTGCAATTTTGTTGATTAGGGGATCTAGTAAAATGTCAATCAATTGATGTTGCATTAGTCAAGTTATAACATGGATCATCTGAGTAATGTAAGGCATAAGCTATCAATTGAGTACCCTCATTTATAGCTCAGTAAGCAAAAAATTGTTGGAAGAGGCATTGGCCAAATTTGTATAGATCAGCTGTAGCCTAAAAGCTACCTGAGGAGACTGTCAAGGAGCTTTCTTGAACCACAATATTAAACTGGTGTCTACTAAGTAGGGAGCAGCCCAATAGTGGCAAGATTGTGACAGTTAACTGACTAAGCTGAATCTTATATGCGGTATGAATAAAATTTTTGGCAAACTAAATCAATCATGTTTGGATTACAACATGTTTTTCATTAGTGGTATGAAAAAACTTGATGGGTGCATCAGACTATGTTGTTAAATCATAGGAGTTGTTAAGGTTATTTTCTCTATCTTATATATGAATGGTTTAGTGATTGTAGGTTCAAGTATCAGATCATTTGATATAGATTGTGTTATTTTAGACTATCTTATATATGAATGGTTTTTTTGAAAGGGTTTGGAATGATATGAGAACTAGAGAAAATTATTGTGATGAAGGTTATGCATTTTTAATTAGCATGAATGATCGTGTTATTTTAGACTAATTATACTTAGAAGTTGACAATCAAATTTATATGTTGAAGACTAAATAAATAATTAATCCACTAATGTGTCCATAAATAAGCCATGAGATAAACTCGAAGATATTAAATGATTCGGGCATAACCTTTCTTTCAAGTGTAGAGTGGAATTAATCATAAACAAGAAATAATTTTAATAAATCATTAGAGGCATAAAATACCAGCGTTCTCAATGTGAAATATTCTCACCACATTATTAGGCTTAAATATTATAATGAAAATCCAGTAAAAATTCTTTACTCTTTTGTAAACTCGAAAATACAAAAAATAATCAGTATCAAAGCGATCAATTTAAATGTGATTCGCATTTTCATGAATATGTTTCTCTGGTAGTTCTTCCATGAAAGTACCACCGTAGCCTATGCATATATATATATGTATATAAATCAATTGTACACAATCAATCAGGATCAAACTTCATGGAATTATCAGTCAAGAGGTTTAAGAGCCTCCCGGGGAGCATATTGTGAGGACCTGATGCCGGGTCAGCGGAGCTAATCCAGCACCGATTTTGGGGTACCAAGTCAGTGATTTAAAAGATAAATATATAAACATAAAAATAACTCATTTATTCAATAATTCACAAGTTTTGATTACAAATATTAAAATAAAACGAAAGTTACAAACTTTTTCTAAAAGAAGAGTCAAAAAGAGCGATAATTCAACATGAAGCAGTATTAGCATTGTTTGGTTCTTAGCATCCTTTTTCTAGGATGAACTATTGATTTTGGCATATTTCAAAAGTGCAGGTATTTGCATACCAGTTAGTTGTAAAACTAAGTATTGATAGATATCATCTTCACAAATGTTAAATAATAAGCAAAATAATCAATAATTTGACAGAAAGTAAAAAGTTGTACAAATTTATCCCTGCAAACTTGTTTCAATTGCACTTGAAATTTTAGCATAAAAATAATTGCAATTACAAAATAAATATAGAATTTTGGTGTTTGTTATCTGGCGCAAAACATGATTTTGCTGGGCAAGTACAAAATCGAGAAAAATGGGGTTTATCTTTGTGTTACATATCCCACTTTCTTCTATACCTGCCCCCTCAAGATTTATCAGTATAGGCTCCTTATGAGTCCTGATGTCGGACAGTCCCGTCCTTGCAGTTGTTTGATCAGACTAAAAATATATATCAACATAGAACCATTGCTACTCAGTTATCCAAACTTTTCATATATTATTTTATATGATTTTTATAAGCACTTTATCAATTTGTGCGATGCTGAACAGAAAAACATATTTAAACAAGGGTAATAAAAGATATCTGATAGCTTGTTCTTTTAAGTTCAAAAGTTCAAAGTTTGATTGAATTTGCATTTAGATTTGATATTTAAATTAGCCTTTTAGCCAATATTATAATGATATTTTTAGGGATTTTTACTTTATTTTTTTCTATTCTATCTTTCGTTCATTCTTTCTCTTGATAGAAGATAACATTTTAAGTTAGTGAGGGTAACAATTATATTTGATATAATATTATTATTATCATTATTTAATGATAATAATAATATATGAATGAAAGAAAAATAGAATAAAAATGATTTGTAAAAATACAAAAATAATAATAACAATAGTATAAAAAAATGAAATGTAGAGATTGAAATAACTAAATAGAAATAATAGTCATTTTATAACATTTGTACTATTTTCATTATTAATTAATAAGAACAATAATAATGTAAATGACATAATTTTATCATTATTATTTTAATAATAATGATTATTATGCATATGTAACAATAATAAAGAAATAAAGAAAATAAATAAATAATAGCAAAATTTCTCCTCATTTTTTCCCCTTTTTCTTCTCCTCTAACATAGGGTTAGGGTTGTCGGGAGCCGGACATGGCTGAAAGAACCGGAAGGGGTGGCCGGAGGCCGGCAGGTGGCTGACCGGCGGAGGAGGGCTGGCTGGGCTGTGGTGAGAGGGAGGAGGGCTGCTGCTGTTTGGGCAAGGAGAAGGGAGGGCTGAGGGAGAATATATAAAGGGTGTCAAAACGGCGAGGAAGTTGATCTGGCGCGGAAGCTTCCGCTCCTGTAGGCGCGACAGGGCCTGCGACCCGATCTCAGGATCGGGGGGGAGAAGGAAATTATGAAGGGAAAAATTAAAATAATTAATTAAAATTAAAATTTTCATATTTTTTCACCGCTTGATGTCCAAAAATAATGAAATTTGACATCAAGGTGTGTTATGATGTAACGAATACCCCAGAGCCAAAAAATTTTGATTTAGACAAATATTTTATTTTATATTAATTTTTGAAGTTTATAACTTCAAAAATTAATTGAGGTTGAACGGAGCTCCAAAATTGATGAAACTTTTTAAGCAGCCTTTAATTAATATACTTAACATAATGACATGAAAATCAATGAATTCAAACAAGTATTTAATTTTCTCATTTTATTGAATTTAAATAATTCAGAAAAATAAAGCTGGTGTTTTCGTTATCCGAATTCTCCTAAATTAAGGCACTTTGATCTAAAAATTATTTCTATCTAATTGAATTTTTGTTTGCCCTAATTTTAAGTTCGTCCTGATTTTTGAGGCGGGATCTGACCTAATTTGCAAAGTAACGACATTGGGTCGTTACACATCTCCTATAACAAAAGTAAAATCGCCCTAACAGGTTAAAATAGAGCAAAAATTTGTTGCCCGATTCGCATCTTGCGAATGATGTACAAAAATCACACAAGGAAAGCAAGGTGATCTGCATAACGCTCTTCGCTTTGGAATCAGAGCCCTCTCCCAGTGACGATGGAACCTCTTGACCGCTCCAAAGGAGTTGCTCTCAACAATAATCCCAACAATGTCGGGATCTTTGAGCGAGAGGGCTTGGCGCAGGATGGAAGTCGTCGGTATCTCAGCTTGATGGGGGACAAAGCTTGTATATGTGCACCAGAAGCAGTGAGCAGATGATCTCTCGAGTCACGAACCACAACTCCATCGTAGCTGGCTCGCCATATTTGTATGAAGCGTCAATGCTGGCCTTCAGCTAACAGGTCGTGGGGGCACCATCTCAGGAAGGTCGGGGGCTCTGACGGGTCGTGGAACCTCAGGAATCCGTCCTCTGGTAGTTCTTCCATTGGAGTGAAATATGCATGTTTATGTTATTTAAAATAAAATAGATACTATTTATTAGTTAAAAATAAATTACTTTGCCATGCCAAATTTGTTGGCTGCTGTTTATAATGAGTGCAATTTATTGTTTCACATTACAATGATTTTTTGTTATTTATGTTCCTAGAGTAAATGGGAGTTTTTCTATCTTATTGAACATTCAACTAATCACCTAATGTGAATTGGGTTTACGCCCATGTCTGACATTGCATGAAACATTGTCTTGTACCTTTCTCTTTTATTTGTTGTAGTTTGCATGAATTATTGGAATTTTGTTTAAAAGTTACTATTAAGAGATCATTTGGGATATTGTATCTTTCTATTGCGAAATTAATTTAAAGTTCTTATAAACATCTTTATGAATTTTTGTCAAGGAATATAATTTAACAAATTTATTTTTAATGGGTTGTTGTCATTGAAATAATTAAGATTCTCTTGATTAATATCTCTTTTTGTGTTCTGTTTCTTTTTTTCACGCACTCACGTTTACTTTTGTTTTGTTCTGCATATAAAGTACATCTTTGAACCTTATTTGTGATTATTTGTAGTGTTAGTATAGCAATGCTTAAAGTTGAGTCATTATGTTATCTAGAAGTGGGAATTATTATTGAATAACATACAAAACATGATAGCCTTTTAGTCCCTGCACAAATTCAATTGTATTAACTATAAACTAATGAGATTCAATTAATGAACATTATTGAAGATGTCCACCTAACAGCTTGGATGAAGGACTTGGAAGTTCATTGATTTCATACTTGTGAGCTTAACATGAATTCTAGTAAACATAATGGGTGAAATCACCAAAATCTAAATACAAAAAAGAAGAGAAATGAACTCAATAGATACAAGGTCATTTCGAAGGATGGTGATGCTAAGCATTGATGTTAAATCCCAATGTCAACATGGACATAATTATAGAGCTTATTCCTAGATGTGTTGATCTATGTTTTAGATATATCTGAAAACTTTTATTAATTGTTATCAGATGTAAGTATTTTCTTTGATTTGGCAAATCATTCTACATTGCTTCAAGTGACCAAAAATAGCTTGTTAGTCTATAAGATCTATTGGTTGGGAATAGATTGCCTTTTGCATTGATATGGAGATGGGTTTTGAAGAAAGTTGTGCATGTTGTTATATGAATATGGTGTTGAAATCCACTATTTTACTAGTGAACTTGAAACTTAACCTCATTTATAACTCTATTAAGTAGCCTAAGAAGACCATGATTTTAGTGCCCCATAGATGCCTTGTTTCCATTTAATTAGCTGTTTACATCGATAAGATTTATTGTGATGTCATATTCATTAAAATTGACTTTCTCATTCTTGGGGATAGATTCAAAACCCTTTAGTATGAATATGACTTGGCATTAACTCGAGAGGTTGTGATGGCCTGACATTCGGGTGTTCATATACCGTAGGATCATATTGAGTAATTTGAGAGAAAAGAGCATACACATACAATAGCCAAAGATATTTCTCATTCATTTTAAAATTACATATTAAGAAAAAATCTTCATTGTACATCATGAACATTGTTCAATCTTGTAAAAATAAAGAGAAAATAAAAAGATAAATAAAAGTTAAAGTAGCGCCGTTGTAGATTCATCGATAGTTTGATAATTTAAGATTTTAAAGTTCTTGTTCAGGCTCTCCCAGAAGTACCTGATCTGGTATTGTACAGAAAATTGTACCGAGATTAGAATTCCCAACAATTAGAGAATACTTTAACTACCACAGTAAATAAAATATATTATATTTTTACAAAAATAGAAATACGATTAGCAGATATAAGGATGTAATAAAATGCTGGAAGAATAAGGAGATAATGCAAAAGAAATAAAAGTTTCTAGCAACAAGTGTTATCACAAAATGTATGTTATTAATATTATTTTTTCCAGTAACCCACTATGAATATTTTTGATATCATTTTCCAGTAACTCACGAATGAAAAGGATGTTAGTTTATAACAACCAATCAAGCATTAATATTGTTGATGTCATTTTTTCAGCAATCCACGAATAAAAATGATGTTGGTTTCTAACAACCAACCAAGCATTAATATTGATGATTCATTTTTTTAGAAACCCACGACTGTTATCACGTTGGTTCCGAACAACCAACCAAGCTTCAATATGAATTTGGTTCAAAGCGAAACTAAGCAGCAGTAAAGTGCAAAAAGTAATATTTGTCATGTACTAGGTACCTTTATTCTTTAGGATCCAAAGTTTGACAGTCCGAATTTTGGATTTGCATTTAATTTTAATATTTTAAATTAGTATTTAACCAATAATCTTAGGAGTGAATATTATTTTATTTTCCATTTAGTTCTTCTTTTGCTTTTTTTATTTTTGATTGAAATCATTTTTTTAAGTTACTACGATAGCAGTAATATTTATTTTAGCGTTATATTATGATGATAATATATGATTGAATTTAAATTGTAGAAAAATAGAAATAATAGTCATTTTTATAATATTTGTATTGTTCTCATTGTTGATTAATGAGAACAATAATAATGTGAATGACTAAAAGAGAGGTAGTATAATTGAAAAAAAAAGAAAAAAAAGAATCAAAATATCTCCTAATTTTTCTTTCCCTTATATTTCTCTTATTTTTAGGATTAGGATTGCCTGAAAACGGAGGGAGGTCGGAGTGGGGTGGCCGGACGGCTGACCGGGTGGCAGCGGCAGGAAGGCGGCCGACAACGGCAAGTGGGCTGGTTGGCAGGAAAGGGGAGGGAGCTTACTGTTGGCTGTTACTGTGGGAGGCTAGGAGGAGGCTGTTGCTAACCGGCAGCTAGCTGGCAAGGAGCTGAGGGAGAGGGTTGGCTGGGAGAGGGAGCTACTGTGGGAGAGGAAGGGGAGGGCTGAGGCTATAAGTAGGGAAGAAGCAGGGAAGAGAGAGGGAGAGGGAGGGGATCGACCAAGAGGGTCGACCAATCTATGCCAAAAATGGCGCAGGCGGCTCCCCTGGTAGGCGTAAGGTTCCGCCTGCAGGTTTTGTTGAGCGACAGAGCCTGCAATAGCAGGATCAGATCTGGCGAATCGGGGGGGGGGGGAGCAGAGGAATTTTGTGGGAAAAAAATAAAAATACTTAAGTTAAAATTTTCGTATTTTCGCTGTTTGACGTTCAAATACAACGAAACTTGACACTGAGGTGTGTTACGATGTAACGAACACCCTCGCTCTAAATTTTTTTTATTAGGAGTAAAGTTTTATTTTTAATTAATTTATGAAGTTTTAAATTTCAAAAATTAATTGAGATCAAACCGATGTTCAGAATTTGATGAAACTTTTTGAGCAGCTTTTAAATACTATACTTAACATAACAACATGAAAATCGATAAATTTGGACATGCATTTAATTTTCTCAATTTATTGGATTTAAATAATTCAAAAAAATAAAGCGAGAGTTTTTGTTATCCGTATTCTTCCAAAGTAGGGCATTTTGATCTAAAAATTATTTCTATCTATTGGTTTTATTTTCCCTAAATCGAAATTCCCCGGAACTCGATTTCTGAGGCAGGAATTAGACCTAATTTGCAGATAAAAACGTTGGGTCGATACAAACTCTCCTACTTAAAAACGATGTCGTCCTCGACATCATACAAACGAAACTTAAATATGGGTGAGATTAATACCTGATACTACGTCGTTGTCGTCGGAGGCCATGATAGGAGTGAGGGTGTACATTCTTGCTGGGATGGTGAGCCGAGTGGCCTGACCATTCCTTTGGGTAGGCGCCGCTGTTACTGCAACTTGCCTGGGAGCACCTCTTATTCGTTGGATATTGGCGGGGCTGAGTTCTGTCTTGGGGCAGATCTTGCCCCAGGGATAACATCTCCATATATCGTCTTCTTAGCGATACAGAAACGATAGCCGTGACCGGGGCGCCCGCAGATAAAACAGATGTCCTGTCCACGGTAGCACCTCCCAAGCGGGTGAGGTCAATTACAAGGAAAACCTTCATTGGTTCTGGGAGTTTCTGTGGACATTTGGTATGCTCTGGCTGGTGGAGCGTAACAGGGACGTTTGCAAGTCTCTTGGTCCTCTGTGGGATGATCCTGCCTCTTTCCTTGTCTTTCCGCGATCACTTGTTCGTTGTGCTCAAGCATTGTTGCACAATCTTAAAGATCGGCAAATTTTGTATGCCTAAATGATATCAGGTTAGTGCGAATGCTATCTTTTAATCCATCTAGGAATCTACTGCACCTTGTTCCTTCGCAATCAACTAATTTGGGTGCATAGCGAGAGAGTTTCGTAAACTCAGTCTCGTAGGCCGTTGCCGATCTATTGCCTTGGGTTATTTTTCCGCTGCAAACGAGGAGATTGTGGTCTTAACTGGGGTTTGGTGGGGTACTGAGAGGAAGCTTTCGTCGGAATTCATCTATTAGAAATGATTAATAAAACTCATAATTAGAAAAGGTTGCGTCTGACTGGATACATAAATAATTAATTGTAATGATAGAAGAGTTTTTACAAATATTATTTATTTATTTGCTCCAAAAGTTTTTTATAATAAAAGATTCATACACAAAATAAAGGGGGGGTTGCATTTAATAGTAGGACTTATTCCTTAATGGATGCACCAACAAAAAAGTATAGTCTAAATCCTATTATACGAACTGGAGGAGTTAGAACTAGTCATCCTCCTTTTTGATGTGAACTCCCTAAGGTCCCTGGCTTTCCTCTTTCCTTTCGAGGTGGAGGCAGTCGTGTCGCCAGTTTTGATGAGCTCCTTCAGGTTATGGAGTTCATCCTGCAATCGAACAATTCGACGCTTCTACACTTCATTATTTCTTTCTACTTGCCAATCCAAGGCAGTCATGTTTCTGTGTAATCCTTTTAGGTTTTGAACTTCTATCTCTAAATTCCTTATCCTGCTATTGGATACTGATATCCACCAGGCTAAAGTATTGTCTATCTCACTCATTCTTTCTGTTAAAACCTCAACTTTTGATTCATCAGCAGGGGCATCCATGTTGGTGCTAGGATCAGTTACCCCTGAGTTCGAGGAGTCACCATCAATTTCTCCCTCCTCAAAGTACTCAATCATAATATCATGAGGATCCATCTATAAGAGGTAAAACGATTAATACAAAAATATTATTTTAGTGTTTTCATGCCCTAATTGTAACGAAAAGAGAGTTATTACTTCCCAACTTATTATGGTAATATTATTCTAAGTTAATTTAACCTCTTTTAGGATGAGTATTTCTTTATTTTTGTGTGCATATTTTTTCCCTCAAGTATGCTAAATCCTGCTCTGATACGAAATGTGATGGCCCGACATTCAGGTGCTCACATACCGCAGAATCATACTGAACAATTTGAGAGAAAAGAGCATACACATACAAAAATCAAAGATATTTCTCATTCATTTTAAAATTACATATTATAAAAAAATCTTTATCGTACATCACGAACATTGTTCAATTTTGTAAAAATAGAGAAAATAAAAAAATAAATAAAAGTTAAAAGTAGCAACGTCGTAGATCCATCGGCAGTTTGATAATTTAAGATTTTAAAGTTCTTGTTCAGGCTCTCATAGAAGTACCTGACTTGATGTTGTACATAAACTAATATCGGGATTGGAATTCCCAGTAATTAGAGAATACTCTAAGTACCACAGTAAATAAAATATATTATATTTTTATAAAAAACAGAAATGCGATTAGCAGATATAAAGATGTGATAAAATACAGAAGAGTAAGGAAATAGCGCAAAAGAAATAATAGTTTCTTGCAACAAGTGTTATCACAAAATGTAGGTTACTGATGTCATTTTTTTCAGTAACTCATCACGGATGTTACTAATATCATTTTTCAGTAACCCATGAATGAGAAGGATGTTAGTTTTTAGCAACCAACCAAGTATTAATATTGCTGATGTCATTTTTCCACGAATGAAAAAGGGTGTTGGTTTCTAATAACCAACCAAGTATTAATGTTACTGATGTCATTTTTTCAGTAACCCACGAATGAAAAAGATGGTGGTTTCTAACAACCAATCAAGCATTAATATTGTTGATGTCATTTTTCCAGCTACCCACGAATGAAAATGATATTGATTTCTAACAACCAACTAAGCATTAATGTTGCTGATGTCATTTTTCCAACAACCCACGACTGTTATTACATTGGTTCCGAACAACCAACCAAGCTTCAATATAAATTTGCCTCAAAGCGAAGCTAAGCAGCAGTAAAGTGCAAAATGTAATATTTGTCATGTACTGGGTACTTTTGTTCTTTAGGATCTAAAGTTTGACAGTTCGAATTTTAGATTTACATTTAATTTTGATATTTTAAATTAGTATTTAGCCAATAATCTTAGGAGTAAATATTATCTTCTTTTCCATTCAGTTTTTCTTGTGCTTACTTATTTTTGATTGAAATTCATTTTTTTTAAGTTACTGCGATAGCAGTAACATTTATTATATTATTATTATTATTATTATAATAATATATGATTGAATTTAAATTGCATAAAAATGAAAATAATAGTCATTTTTATAATATTTGTATTGTTCTTATTATTGATTGATAAGAACAATAATAATGTGAATGACTAAAAGAGAGGTAGTGTAATTGAAAAAAAAAGAAAAAAATGAATTAAAATATCTCCTATTTTTTCTTCTTCTTATACTTCTCCTCTTACCTTTAGGATTAGGATCGCCTGAAAATGGAGGGAGGTTGATGTGGGGTGGTCGGATGGTTGACTGGGGTGGCTGTTGGCTGGCTGGCAGCGGCAGGAAGGCGGCCGGCAGCGGCAGGAAGGCGGCCGACATCGGCAAGTTGGCTGGTTGGCAGGAAAGGAGAGGGAGCTTATTGTTGGCTGTTACTGGGAGGAGGCTGCTGCTGACTGGCAGCTAGCTGACAAGGTGGCTGGGCAGGGAGCTGAGGGAGAGGGCTGGCTAGGAGAGGAGGGAGCTGCTTTTGGAGAGGAAGGGGAGGGTTGAGGGGGTATAAGTAGGGAAGAAGTAGGGAAGAGAGAGGGAGAGGGAGGCTATCGACCAAGAGGGTCGACCAACTTGCGCCAAAAACGACGCAGGCGGCTCCCCTGGCATGCGGAAGATTCCGCCTACAAGCTCTGTCGAGCGACAGAGCTTGCGATCGCAGGATCGGATCGAGTGAATCGGGCGGGGGAGCAGAGGAATTTTGAAGAGAAAAGTAAAATACTTTAAGTTAAATTTTTTGCATTTTTCCGTCATTTGGCGTCCAAATACAACGAAACTTGACACCGAGGTGTGTTACGATGTAACAAACACCCTTACGCCAAAAAGTTTAGATTCGGATGAAGATTTTATTTTTAATTAATTTCTGAAGTTTTAAACTTCAAAAATTAATTGAGATCAAATAGATGCTCAAATTTTGATAAATTTTTTTGAGCAGTCTTTAAATAACATACTTAACATAACGACACGAAAATCGATGAAATCGGACATGTATTTTATTTTCTCAATTTATTGGATTTAAATAATTCGGAAAAATAAAGCGGGAGTTTTCGTTATCTGAATTCTCCTAAACTATGATATTTCGATCTAAAAATTATTTTTATCTATTTGTATTCTTATTTGCCCTAAATCAGAATTCTCTGGAACCCAATTTTTGAGGCGGGAATTTGACTTAATTTGTTGATAAAGGCATTGGGTTGTTGCAGAAGTCAAACAATTGTGTATTTCAATCTAGTGATATGGATAATTTTGAAACCTACATAACCTAAGGACTGAAGAATGCACCATAAAAATTTAGTTCTCATTGCAAATTTCAAAAGCCATCACACACATGCCTTTGAGAGGAAATGTATACAATAATTGTTCACAACAAAAAAGAGAGGAGAAAATAAAGAATCTCATTTGCGCATATCACCGCTTGCGGCCGATCCTCAGATGAAAGAAATAAACAATTTTGTGTCCATCCATGCGAGTAGGTCACATGTTCTTGTGCGGTCGCTAATAACCCTTGTTCGAAAAGCTGCTCATGTTTGCTGTTTCCACCTGTTTGGTTCCACTGGTCCTGTACACTGCATAACTCTGTCTTGATCGAGCTTGTAGAACTATCCATGATTGCCTCCAAACATGTCCTGCTTTTAGAGTCGATCAGGCAAAAGTTTGAAGATCCAATTTTCTGATGTCCTTAGAGTTAATTGGGAAGACTAAGCTCCTTATGTCAAGTCTAGGTAGCACTTTTCAACATAATTTTGAATTGTTTTGCAATCCCAGTTGCACCAAAAGTTTTTACAGAACTTAAAAACACATTGTCATGCTATAAAAGTTTCAAAATGTGTGAAAATAATAAAATTATATTAATTAAAAAATAATTTAATTCACAATTTTTTTTGACAATTAACTACTTAATCTCATTAATTCATTGATTAATGAGATGACATGATAGAAAATGTGGTGTTAAAATTTAGGAGATCGATTATCATTGATTAGTTTAACTTTGTTAAATGAAATGTGCCACAAGATGTTGTCATAATGTGTTTTAGCTTAGGTTTGTCACTTACGTTTGAGCACAAATATTATATTTGAGTATGTATGCTACACTGAAGTTTGGTCATTTAATTCACACTAAATATTCAAAAGATATCTTTAAAATAAGGAGAATGAAGGAAAATAAAGTGTGCTATTTATAAGAATGCACATGGCCTTTCTGTTGGGATGTGGAGACTATCCAAATCAACGTGGAGGTACTAATGAAGCTCCGGTGGACTTCCGGGAGGTTTTGAAGTGATACGGGACAAGTTGGAGAAGTTTAGAACCTGTTGCACGTCATGGCACCCAGCATCCAGAGATTGAGGCGCTGTAGCATACCTCGACGCCAATCAAACAGAAACTAGGGCGCCGCCGTAGGGGGCCATAGCGCGTCGTGGCGCGCCAGGCTGCCAGAGACCAGGGAGCTGTAGCGTGCCCTGAGGCCTGCCTGTCCGAAATCAGGGTGCTACAGCGCGCCGTAGCGCCTTGCAGGTTTCAGCTTTGGTTTTAGGCGTCACTCTAAGTATTTTTGGGATATTTTGGACTATTTGGGATCCAAATGTTGCTGAAATATATAAGGAAACATTATGTAGATGTTTCTTATGTGAGTTAGCATATGTGTAAAGGCTTTTGCATGTTGGAGAGAACCTTAAGAGGTTGTGGCTGCTGCTCCTCTCCTTCGACCTAAAGTGAGAGCTAGTGTTCCCTGCTAAAGAAGAAATCAACCGGGAGCTGTGTAAGTGGTAGATCTTTTTTGTTCTTGTTAATGTGAAGCTAGTTATTACTCTGTAATCTTCCATATTCATAGTTGAATTTTTGTGTGGTGTCGCTCTATAGTTTTTCCTATATTTAGGTTTTTCACGTAAAAATCCTTGTGTTTGGATACTTGTGATTGTGCATGTGGATGTGTTGTGATTTCTATTTTTGTGTTTAGTTGATTTTGTCGATTGCTTGGTAACCGTTTACGTAACCTCGGTCATCGAGCACAAATTGCTTTCGCTGCGGTGCTTGTGTTGCTGGGTTTGCGACACAACGCTTCCAATTGCAGATAGAAACTTGCATCACTCATCCTTTCACCTTGACTACAAAATGCTTCTCTTAGTGTCTTTCTTTGAGCTCGCAAGCTTCAACAGTGTTGGCTTCCACGAATGCTCAAAAATGATCTTGTTGTTTCCTAGATACCACTCTCACCAAAGCACATGTTTTGATCCTCAAGCTCCTTAAGCTTCAGTGATCATTGCCCGCACAAAAAAAGAATGGCATACTATACAATAAAATATGCGCGTAAAAGAAATATGTAAGAATTAGCCGTGAAACTAAAATTAATAGCAGTTAGTAAGCTATCAAAAAGGTTAAAAGAATCTAGATTGTTTGAGTTCTATTAGATCAAATTGGTTCTAATTAGATCAGTTTAGGCTAACCAATATGATTCTTAATTGATCTAAATGATTCTAGTTGATCTAAGTCATGTTTATATCCTATATGATTTTATTGATCTTAGTTGAATTCACTTATAATAAGTCAACTTTTAGCTGACAAATCAATCTTTGTTGAGTTCACATATGTTAATCAATGAAACTTGTAATTGGTCTAATTGATCTTAATCGAGTTAAAATACCTAAGCATATTTTTTTTTAGTTTATCTAAATGATATTAGCTAAACAAACTTATTTTAAACAGTTTGTTCCCCAAACTATCTTATTTTATATCTAAAGATGCAATTTTTAGTTGGTTTAAATAGTCCTAATGAGTCATATCAGGCTAAATCAATTGATTCATAAAATATTTTATAGATCTTAATCAAATCAATTCAAAGTGAAGTGATTATATCTTACTTGATCCGATTGATCACAATTGAAATGCTTTTAAGCCATATGACCTAATCTCGATAAAGATATACAATTCATATAAACCATTGAGCCTCCTTGTTAAAATTATTAATGTTGTAAGATCTATGATCATGATTATTTCAACGGATGTAAGTCTCATCATAAATTTAACCTGGCTAAATGACTAAAGACTATAAAACCCACATCCTAGGGATTCTAAATTGGCGTGACCCCATTCTTAATCAAACTCTCTAATTCTGTCTGCACCCAACTTTATCGTCTAATGTAAACCTCGACCTAATTTAAACTTGGGCCAACAATATTTCTATCAAGTTCAAATTTAAACTAATCTTGGGCTTAGCTTTATTGTCAACAAGCTCTCAAACATCCTTCAAGACCACCAAATCAAAACTCAATCCCAAATTTTTACTTAGATCTAAAAGCTTAACTAAGTCTCTAAATGACTCTTCTAAGTAATCATGTCTTTGAATCTCTAGCTGCCATGTCCAAAAGCCTCTATGGGCAGAGTTCATAAGTGCTAAAGTATTGAGTAAAATAGTACAACTAACTCTCTATTAGTTTAAGATTCAATGCTAAATCCTAGGATTGAGCCTTTAACAAACACGGCCAGTTTGTTCATGATATCTGGGTAACTAGTGGTTGCTAACCAAACTTTTTGAACATTGGGGATGAATTTTCTTTTGATATTGGCATATTGAATTGCATGCCAACCTGAGATGATGGAACGGTGAGATTTTGTTTTAGGTCTACTTCTATCCATACCTCTAAATCACATGCTGTCTTATGCCTACCTAAGCTTGTATTAATACTCCCTAATCAAGAGTTTTCTCTTACATTTATGGGGGTAAATAATTCTTGGGGTTTGCATCTATAGGTAAGTCTTCAAATATAAATAAACCCTGACCTATCATAAGTGCTAAATGGATATTTTTGCATGTTTTAAACCAATCAAATATGAAGCAATCTATGACCAGTTGACAATGAGTTTAGCAAGGGGATGATTATTTGATTTTTTGTGAGAGTTATTTTTGATAATCATAGAAAAATTTACGGCAAGTTATTCTACCAAGAAAAAATTGACATGCAGTTGGCCTTGCTTTTGAACATTCTTATCCGGATGCAGTGGTTCTAAGATGAACCCAATGAAATGCTAAATTGAAAACATTTGTATATGAGTTTCCGAGGATGATTTTTGTCGTGACTTAATAATACATGCGCAATGACAACTTTATTAATACTAATGAAAGATGATAGCTGGAGTATGTTTTGATAGCGTGCTTGATAAAATAACCCTAAAGCATAGGTTTTGAATCTTTACTATGATAACATCTTGCAGTTTATCCTTCTTTTAAAGTAAAGGTGAGGGCATCCATACTTGCATCTTATTTCTTATTATTTTTAGGTATTAGTTTTGTTTGTAAATTTCTTGTTCAAGTTTTTTTGTAAATATCTTCAATGATTTCTGTACCAAACTCATATTTCTATAATTTATAGTTGAAATAGTTGTTTTCAGCAGGCTGCTAATTCCTCTCTTCTTTTACACAAATGTCCCATTGTTTTTTGTTTTATTTTTCCGTTGGCCTCTGCATCATTTTTGACCCACCCTACTTTTGGTCATCCTGGTTACAGTAGCATGCTGGGGTATCTTAAGCATTGTCTGAAGAAATTTATTTATACCAACGTATTCAAAAGTATGCAAAATCTCTTTGAATATTTACAAAAACATTATGATTTAAATTACTAGAACGTGCTCCTTCTATACTTCAGATATTTTACTTGATTAATATCTTTATTATACAATTTTATCAAAGTTTATTTATATCAAATTTAGGCAATCCTACCAATTGCTCAGTTTTTTATTTAATGTTTGTATTATTTTACTGTGTAGGAAAATCTGCACTTGGATATGTGTTTTGCTTTCTATTTTCTGACACAATCTCTGGCAGGTTATCTTCATTAAAGTTATCCGCAATAAGCACACAGGAAAGTCGGAAGGATATGGCTTTGTTGAATTTTTTAGTCATGCTGCAGCTGATAAAGTAATTCAAACGTTTACCGGGCATTTGATGCCAAATAGTGATCAACCTTTTCGGTTAAACTGGGCTTCATTTAGTACCGGTGATAGGCGTTCTGAAATAGCGTCCGGTCATTCTATATTTGTTGGTGATCTTGCTCCTGATGTTACTGATTCTTTGCTGCAAGAAATTTTTTCTAATAAGTACTCGTCTGTTAAATGTGCAAAAGTTGTTATTGATGTTAACACTGGCCGTTCAAAAGGATATGGTTTTGTTAGATTTGGAGATGATAATGAGAAAGTTCTTGCCATGACTGAGATGAATGGTGTTTATTGCTCAAGTAGGCCTATGCGTATTTGTGCTGCAACTCCAAGAAAACTATCTGGTATGAAGGCATCACCATTTCAAGTTTTTAAGAATATTAATGATTTTTCTTCATACGATTTTATGCTTATGGGCATCTTCTTATGCTCTGATCACTGTTCATTATGGTTTTTTATTTTATCAAATTAACTTATTGTTTCCCGAAAATTAGATTGTTTTTCTCAATGTTGTTACCTCACATTTAGATTTATGTGATAAGCCAATGTTGATTCTTCTTAATTATTGTGCATTGCGTTTTGTTGTGTTATTAATGCTCGAGTATAGCACAGGTGCACATGGGTATGAATTTTAATCATTTTCCTGATTGTTTTTCTTGATTTTTCCTCATACTCCTTACTTTCTTGAATGTAATTTATTGAACATGTGAATATGTCAAATATAATGTTTATATCATGTGATATATACATCAATTCTTTTGTAGTTCAGGACTTGCTTGGTTCAAAGCTTAAGATTCTCAAGCAAGATAACTAAGCTAGAACATTTATTGTTAAGTTAGACTGTCATTTTAAATTTGTTGTGTTTAAAACTGTTTGATTTGGGCTTAAGCTCTCTTTGATTACTAATTAATTAATGCATTAGTTCTTAAAATTATAATTTATTATAATTAATAATAATTACTTAATAAATAATTAACATATAACATTAATAATAATCACTAATTAATAATTTATAATGACTAAGTAAATAAAAAAAGATATTTAATAACAAATGCTAAATAATTACTAAATAATAACTAGTATTTGATATATAATAATAACAATTAATAATAATTTTTTTTAATAATTAATAAATAAATACTAATCTAATTAAAAGTTACAAGTTAGTGATATGAATTACTAAGTAAGTATATCTTTTCTAATTAAAGATCATTAACTAATTAATCTTGATTGTAATTAATGATAATTAAAGATTAATTACCAAATATTAATTATTAATTTGTAAATTCTAATTAGTAATTGATAATTAATTTATAATTATCTTCTAATAAATACTCTAGTAAAAAATAACTAGTACTTTAATGAATATTAATAATTAATAATCAGAAATTAATAATTTATTAATATTAAATAATATTAAATAATATAATATCATTAAATAATAATAATAATAATATTGAAAGATAATAGTAATATTAAATAATAATTACTAGTTAATAAGTAATAATTATTTTAGTAATAGGTTTAATAAGTACAAATAGTTAATATTTATTAAAAACTAAAATAATTAAGTGCTTCATCATAGAAAGTCTTAACTTAGGTTTTATTTTTGGAAAATTCCATTCTTCTTTGTCAAGTTTTCCTCCTTAGTGTTAGGGGCCTCATTTCCATTGATATTTTTAGTATCTTCTCTATTCTTATCCTACATGTTGGCTCTCTCCCCAAGATCCATCATTAGTAAGTTTGGTTATCTAATTGCTTAGTAAAGGCTAGAGAATTGTTCTATAAATACTTATTGATTTTCCACAATTGATGAAGGCTTCCCATTCTTCATTTGTGTCTTTTAATATTGAATTTCGAGGTTTAACTGTATTTTGAGCTTGATATAAACAAGACTTTTCAAAACCAACCTTAGCGTTATATTTAAAACTTGATCCATAATCCAAATCAAGTACTTTGTGAAGGTTACAATAATTAGAGAGTGATAGCTAAGTGAGGGTGACTCAACAATCACTTAACCGATTCTTTAGGGTTTTCACTGAGTGAGCGCCATTATTTGCTAAGTGATGTAGGGAGTAAATGCAATTGGAAATATGTGAACTCAAGTACCCAAAATATTTCAAATGCTTTGAGCATAAGTGAGGGTTACTCAACAATGGATTAACTTATTCTTTAGGATTTCTGCTGAGCGAACGCCATTGTTTGCTAAGTGATGTAGGGAGTAAATGCAACTGGAAATTTGTGAACTCAAGCACAAAATATCTCAAATGCTTTGAGCATAAAAATCAATAGCCCTTTATTATTTAAATGAAAAGTGCTTGGCTGCCAAAGTCGGCTTGTAAAAAAATATCGCAAGAACCCCCTGCACATATGCGTGGGATACGTGCAAGTGGATCGCATTTCGGGTCCATTTTGCATGCGTATGGTTGAAATTTTGAAAATTGTTTTGTACGTGTAGCGAAACTTTAAGTTATGCTATTTAAAGCTGATTCACAAGGGTATAATATTATGAAAATATAAATAAATAAAAATGGTACCATAGTATTTTCTTGCATAATTCCATGCCCATGTTTTATGCCATATAATGCTCTCCACTCAGAAGCAATTAATGTTTCTGCATTTTGATGCACTTTTATACAGTACTTTCCTTGTAGTGCCATTTGGTTGTTTCTTTTGGATTCAAGTTTTTGATAGTGATCGAGCCTTTTTCTAAGAGCTTGAAAATTTCTTTTTGGTTTTGTGATGTTTGCCTTCTTTTCTTATTGATTTTTAGCTTGGATAGTTTCGCTAGCTCATTTAGGACAAGTTACTCAACAATGTTTGAATTTGCAGGCCAAGTACTATGCTCGATTGATTTTAGTTTCCATCTTCTATTGTTAGTCGAACCAAGATCGATCAATTAAGTGTGGTGTTGACTTGAGAGCAAAGAGGGACTCTTTCCTTGTCTCGGCTTGTGGATATGCGATGGCTAGATCATTGTGTTCTTTAATGCCACAAAATCGCATATAGCCTTTCCTAGATTTTTGATACTTTTTTAATTTAATATTTCATAAATATATATTTAAATACTTTATATTCTCCGCACCATGTAATTTTGTGGCATTGTATTAATTATAATGTATAAGTAAAATATTAGATGATTATGACACTAAGCTAAACAAATCTTTAGAATAGGGGTTGACGCCAAATTATGTCTTGTATTATTCGGTGTTGATATCATTTTAAAAAAAAGGATAATATTTTATGATAATAGATGAATCTAGGGTAAGATTCATTATACAAAAAATTAAAAGAAACAATGTGTGAATGCTTAAAAAAGATTCAAGAAAATTATGATTTAAAATAATTCTAAAATGAAATTTTCTTATATTTTAAATAACTAACACCAATAATTTAATTTTTGAAAGTACACATTTGGCATGTATAACATGTTTACTTATTTTCAAGAAGTCTGGGGCGATTTAGAATCTCTCAATGGTAGGCATTAAAATGATTTTTTAAATTATAACATTTGCTATTAATATCTCAAGTTTCAAGAAAAACCAAAGAGAATATTTAGAAGAAAAAATATCAAAGTAAGGCTAATGCAGTTCTCACATTAGAATTGGGGGATGAATTCCTCAAAAATTCTTCTTTCTTTCTCTGCACTTGAGAACACACATTCGCTAATAGCACACAAATTTATGAGAGTAATTTTTGTAATTTAAAATTTAAGAAAAAAAATATTAGATAGTTGTAAATTGTTGCCCATGAGATTTTATCTAATGACTATAGTTAGTGATCTGTGAGCTATTATTTGGTTACTAAAGCTAGTGATTTGTGTGCTATTATGATGGTTATGGTTGATGATCAATGTGCTTTAATTTTATGGCTGTTGTTGGTGATGTGTTTTTATTGGACGACTAAAATTTGAGATTTGTGGGAAAGAACTCTCTTCTCAAATTGTCACTTCTAAATATTAAATATGTAGAAATAAAATATAAAAACTATACAAATTAATAAAAAAATAGTTTTCTTAATATTTCTAAAAATCAATTAGAACGACGCTTTTGACATGTATTGATGTGATTGCCATCACAATTGTTGCTTGATCATCTTGTTGGTAACATGTGCTAGATGGCTATCTACATTTTTTGCCACATGGAGGGGAAGTTATTTATTTTGACTGATAGATTTGATTCAGATTCATATTTGTGTATTCAATTGTTAATTGGTTACATGTTCAAATAGTGCTTTTCATATTAAGTATCATACCCCCATTGCCATCTTGGGCCAACAGCCTCTTTGATTTCAATGATGTGATATGAGAATCACCTACACCAACAAATATTAATTAAGAAGAATCATGCCATCATCAACTCTCACACATGATTTTTTTGATGCTTTAGAGTCAATGCTTAATCATGGCGTTAGATAATTTGCTTGTTCACATACTAAATCTGATCCTTGTTATATTTAGCAACATCTAATTGTTGTAATTATTTTTAGATAATCAATGTAGCTTATTTTTGGTGATTTGAATTCAAGAACTTTTAGTTTTATATATATTGGGCTGTTATCGTGGAGATTTCTTTCGTCTTATTTCCCTAGGGGTCTCACCCTCGCTACTTGCAGGGCCTTTGCCTGAGGCACTTCTTTGATGGAGAATCTCATGCCCATTCCCGTAAATCATCTTTCTCATGGCTCACAGTCTTGGAAACACCTTTTCCCGTCGTTTTTAATCTTTGACAAAAACTATTCACTCATCTATAACCTGCAGAAGAACATGATTTGTTGTTTTGGTAAAGAAGATATTGAAGCAGGTTCTAAGATGTTGGACCCTTGTTTGATTGGCCTTTCTTATGGGGAGAAAACATTCATGCCAGGCCTTCTGGCCACAATGATCAAAGTTGAAGACAGTTTCATAATGCTTTTGTTGATTATTTATTATAATTTACTCCATTTCAACTGTCAGGATGATCTTATTATTGTGAAAGGAGGGGTCCTTGCTCCTTTTTGGCACCCCCTTGTCAAAAGTGGAATACGGATTTTGTTCTCTATAACTAGTTGCTTTCTTCTCTTCTTATTTATCTTGGATTTCCTCATCTCCCCCTGATTTTGTGGATATAATTTGCTGTATCCATTATAAAACAATTTTGAGTACCATTTTTTGTTCATTCTCTTGCAAACCAATGAGCAGGTTATTCTATGTTGAGGTTTGTATAGATATCTCTCATTCATATTTTCTAGAGAATATTACAATCAACTCGAATTGTAAACTCTTATCTCAAAATGTTGAGTGTGAGCGGAAACCTTCCACATGCAAATCGTGTAGGGCTTTCATCTTTTGTATGAATTGTTGTGCTTGTGTATGATGTCCCGATGCCGGTTCAGCAAGAATTGTCCCGACATTAGGTAATCACAAACCGCAGGATCCTATTGAGGAATTTAAAAGATAGGGGATACACATATATAAAAGCCAAATTACATTTCTCATTCATCATAATTCTATATTACAAAGAACCAATGTACACTTCTTACAAAGTTCATCTTTTTTAAAACAACTGATAAACTAAAATAAAAAATAAAATAAAAATAAAAATAAAATTTAGAGTTGTAGGTTCATCGACAATTTGAAAATCTAAGATTTAAAGTTCTCGTTCGAGTTTTCTAGAAGTACCTGATCTGGTATTGTAAATAAAATAATACCGAGATTAGGATTCTTAGTAATTAGAGGATACTCTATGTGTCACAGTAGATAATTAATTATTACATTTTATATTAGCAGAGATGCAATTAGCGGAAATAAGTATGTAATAAAAATGCAGAAAAAATAAGACAATAGAGCAAAAGGGATAATTAAATTTCTGCAAATGTGTTATCACTTAGATGTATATTACTAATGTCGTTTTTCCAGTAACCAACCAACGTATATTACTGCTGTTATTTTTTTAGTAACCAACCAACGTATGTTACTGATGGTATTTTTCCAATAACCAATTAATGTATGTTACTGATATTATTTTTTCTGTAACCAACTATTTTGTAAAAGGATGTTGGTTTCAAACAGCCAACCGAGCATCAACATAGATTTGGCTCAAAGCGAAGCTAAGCAGCAGTAAAGTGCAAAATGTAATATATATATATATATACTAGGTGCCTTTTTTTTAAGTTTCACAAATGCAACAGTTGATTGAATCTGCATAAAATTAACCTTTTTAGCTAATATTTAGAGATTATAAAACTTGATGAAGATAAAGTAGTATGATATTTTTAAGAATATTTGTTTTCTTCTTTTCTATTCTGCTTTTCTTTCACTCTCTCTTCTTGATAGAAGATAAAGTTTTAGGTTACTGAAGGTAGCAATATTATTTATAATAGTGTTATTATTATCATTATTTAATGATAATAATAATATATAAAAAAAAGACAGAATAGAAATGACTGTAATTAAAAATTGCAGAAAGTAATAATAATAATAATAAAGAAAATGACGGAATGAAAATGATTGAATTGAAATTGACAGAATGGTAATAATAGTAATCATAATGTAACATTTTACTGTTATCATTATTAATTAATGACAATAATAATAATGTTAATAACATATTTATTATAGTCTTAATGATAATAATGACATATTAGAGAAATAGAAAAATAATATAATTATTATTATTATGTAAATAATAATAATTATATTATGAAAAAATGCAAAAGAAATAAAAAAATAATAAATAAAAAAAATTGCAAAATTTCTCTTTTTTCCCTTTTCTTTTTCTTCGCCTCTCACTTAGGGTTAGGGTTGCCGGAAGCCGGAGAAAGGCTGGGCGTGGCTGAAGGGTGCTGGAGGGGGTGGCCAGAGTAGGGAGGCCGCAGCAGAGGAAGCGATAACTGGCTGGTGGCGGACTGAGGGAGATTGGGCTGATGGAAGAAGGGAGGGGAGGGCTTATATATAGGAGGGAGGGAAGGGGAGAGGGTGTTATGGCCGGCTGGGCGGGCGCCGACTAGGGCGGCGCACATCTCGTCTGGCTGACTCTGCGTGCGACAGAGCCTGTGCCCTGCGTCGTGGGGGGAACATGAAGAAAAAACGGAAAATTTTAAATAAATAATTTCAATTAAATTTTTCGCATTTTTTCGTCGTGACTTCCAAAAATAACGAAACTTGACACAGAGATATGTTACGATGAGACAAACACCCTCGTGACAATTTTTTGATTCAGAGCAATATTTTATTTTACATTAATTTCTGAAGTTTGTAACTTCAAAAATTAAATACAATCGAACCGGAGCTCCAAATTTGACGAAATTTTTAGTGTAGCTTTTAAATAATATACTTAACCTAATACATCAAAATGAATTTGAACTTATATTTAATTTTCTTAATTTATTGAATTTAAACAATTCATAAATTAATCCAAGAGTTTCCGTTATCTGGATTTCTCTCAAACTAGAGCATTTTGATTTAAAAATTATTTCCAACCAATGTTAATTTTGGTTTGCCCTAATTTTGAAGTCGCCCAGGATCCTGATTTTTGAGTCGGGATTTGACCTAATTTGCAAAGTAACAACATTGAGTCGTTACATTGTGTGATATCCTTTGCCTTCGAGGGGTAGAAATTTGAGATGGAAATCGAGGCAAAGAAGGAAATGTCTGTTGTTCTCCCTCAACCCTTGATCGATCCTCCTGAAACTCTCATAAATAAGGATCCCAACTCAAATGATTTTCCTGTTTTGAATCAGGTGTTTGATGTTTTTGATAATATGAATGTTGTTGTGGAGGGAATGTTGCCTTCTTTGAATCTTAAGGTTCCCTTGATTGCTAATCAATGGATGTTGGGGACTTTACTAATGGGATTTTTTCTTCGGTTTCTCATAATTTAGATAAATGTTTGATTTTGAAGAACGATGAAGAGGGAGCAAGTTCGTTTAACAAGAATGTGGTTGTTACTTGCAAATGTGGTAAATGAGGCTCCTCACGGGGCTGTTGATTTCTTGGTTCTTTTTTCTTTCAGATTCTTAATGGTTGTTTATAATATATTATCTTGGAAACTTAGTGATTGTTATACAGACTCTTATGCTTTTTAGTGCAAAAGTTAATTAACTCTATTAAAGTGTCTTTTATGGCTTTGCTTGAGACTTAATTGTCTAACAGATGCATCTCTATTGCCTTTATGGCTAAGAAATGGTCTTTTATTCTGTGTGAAGTTTCTTTTAATAGTTTTGATAAAGCCATTTTGAGTAAAATTGACTCAAATGTGATGCTCAGAAAGTAAATTTTAAGGCTCTCTTATGATGCCTTTTATGTCCATGACGAAATTGATATTTCTGATTTTTTTACTTTTATTATTACTGTGGTCTATGCTCTTAACAATGATGGTGATGGGAAAATGTTGGAATGCTGTTGTCTATGCTTTCGCTGGATGTTACTTACAATTTACTCCATTTCAACTGTCAGGATGATCCTATTATTGTGAAAGGAGGGGCCCTTGCTTTTTTTTTAGCGCCCTTTTGTCAAAGAGTGGAATACCGATTTTGTTGTCTATAATGAGCTGCTTTCTTCTCTTCTTATTTATGTTGGGTTTCCTTGTCTCTGCGTGATTTTGTGGATATAATTTGCTGTCTCCATTATCAATTAAAATTAGAATACCTCTTTTTGTTAATTCTCTTGTGAGCCATTGAGCAGGTTATCCTATGCTGAGGTTTGTCTAGACATCTCTCATTCAAATTTTCTAGAGAATATTTCAATCAACTTGAATAGTAATCTCTTATTTCAAAAGGTCGAGTGTGAGTGGAAGCCTTCCACATGCAAATTGTGTAGGGTTTTAAGCTTTAGTATGAGTTGTTGTGCTTGTGTGTGACATCTTTCATCTTTGAGGGGTAGAAACTGATGTAAATCGAGGCATAGAAGTAAATGGTTGTTGTTCTCCCTCAACCCTTGATTAATCCTCTTCAACCTCTCATAAATAAGGATCCCAACTCAAATGCTTTTTTTGTTTTGAATCAAGTGTTTGATGTTTGATAATATGAATGTTGTTGTGGAGGGAATGGAGTCATCTTTGAATCTTAATGTTCCCTCGATTGCTAATCAGGGGATGTTGGGACTTGCTTCTGGGAAATATTATTCTGTTTATCATGATTTAGATAAATGCTTGATTTTAAAGAAGAATGAAGAGGGAGCAAGTACGTTCAACTAGAGTGTGGTTGTTACTTGCAAATGTGGTAAACGAGGCTCCTCAAGGGTCTTCTGATTTCTTGGTTTTTTTTTCTTTCAGATTCTTAATGACTGATTATCATATATTACCTTGGAACTTTGTGATCATTATACGGACTCCTATGCTTTTTAGTGCAAAAGTTTATTAAAGTGTCTTTTATGACTTTGCTTGAGACTTAATTGTCTAACAGATGCATCTCTAATGCCTTTATGGCGAAAAATGGTTTTTTATTCTGTGTGAAGCTTTTCTTTTAATAATTTTGATAAAGCCATCTTGAGTCAAATTTGGCTTAAATGTGATGCTAAGAAGGTTAATTTTAAGGCTTTCTCTTATGATGCCTTTTATGTCCATGTTGAAATTGATATTTTTGATTGTTTCTGCCTTATTACTGTGGTCTATGCTCTTAACAATGATGGTGATGGGAAACTGTTGGAATGCTTCTCTTGCTTTTTCTATTCGCTCTCCTTGGATTGTATGTGGAGATTTTAATTGCATTTGGTTCTCTAGTAAGAAGAAGGGTGACGTTATATCTCAGTTCACTAAGCTTAAATCTCTTGACAACTTTATCTTTGAGTTTCATCTTGATGATATTTTCATTCATGAGTATTCTGTTTTCTTAGTTTAACCATCAAAGTGAAAATCTTGTTCTAGCTAAGTTAGATATGGTCTTTTTAAGTTGGCAACTCTTTTTACTTTTGATCACTCTTCATTACTTATTTCAATCCTCTCTAATATTGAGAAAGGAGGCTGGTTTCTTTATACAAATATCTAGAAGTATTGAGAGGGGTATAAACTGATTATTGGTGCATCCTGGTATGTTATTGTGAAAGGTGGTCCTATGTTTGTGCTCATGAATAAATTGAAAAATACAAAAGGATTTTGCCTAAATTTGTTATGCTACTACAAGGAATAATGTAGAACAATGTGTATAAATCAACTTTTTTATTTCGCCTAATGATGATGGCATTGCTGGATGTACTCTATACACTTATTCAAAATTAAACTCTAAAATTAATCAGGAAATTGAATAGCTAATACCAAAAAAAGTAGAACTCATTGGCTAAGGGCTAGTGAGGATGATATGGGCTTTCAATACAGACACTTTAATGCACGGAAGAAGTGAAACTTAATTAAATCTCAAGTTGGGTCATGAATCCCTTGCATGTATCAACAACTTGATTAATCACTTTAGAGATCTTTTTTACTTTAGGATTTGTTGGTTGCCTAGGTAGTTACCCTTAGAACAGGAGGCTTCAAGTCCTTGTTATTCCAGATCTGATCAAGCATTTATCTAATGATGATGTTTTGGAATCATTGAAGTGCATTTATGTGAATGCTTTTCCGAGTCCGGATGATTTTTTTATATTTTTTTGTCAACATTTTTTAAGTCCTTGCCTCATATTGTCAATAATGGTTCAATCCATCTTTATTTCTAGTAACACTGATTTTTGTCAACATTTTTTCTAATGAGATTTTGAACTTCTTTATGAAAAAGTATGAGAGTTTTTGTGCAAAATTAGACATTAAAAAAACTTTTGATAATGTCAATAGAGATTTTGCTTTTTTCAAGCTCCTGAACATTGAGTCTTTGCTCAACCTATTAAGTGGAGCAAAGCTTGTATCAGGTATATATATTCATCATTTAATGTGAATTGCAAATTATATTGGTTCTTTTCTTCTAAGAATGGGCCGAGAAAAAGTTGTTCCTTTACTCATCACTTCTTTATTTTTGTATAGAGGGCTTGTCTACTATATTTTATCATGTTGTTACCAATTATAGTTGCAGCCTTTTTGTTTTGGATAACCTTAGTTTCCTTTACTATTTATTGAAGAATTGTGCTTTGGTTTGACAAGTCACAGGAATTTGTGAGTTGAAAATATTTTGAATGACTTTAAAGTTCTCTGGGCTTGAGATGTTTGCTAGCTCCTTTTGGTTTGATCTTGATGTTTACTCCATTGAAAGTTTTTGAGGTGAGTATATCTTGCTCTTAAAGCCTCCAATTTTTTGGAACTCATTGATAAGATTAATGTTTGGTTAAAGGTTGGCCAAGAAATTTATTTTTATTAGCTGACCATTATCAATTGACCAAATCATTTAATATGAACCTGAAATTTTAATTATGAGGAAAGTTTTTAACAAGGAGATCCTTGCTAGCTTCTTTGGTTTGGTCTTTATGATTACTCCATTTAAAGTTTGAGGTGAGTATATTGTAACGACCTAATGTCGTTATTTCGTAAAATTATGTCAGATCTCGCCTCAGAAATCAGAATTGCGGGGAACTTTAAATTAGGGCAAATCAAAATACCATTAGATAGAAATAAATTTTAGATAAAAACACTCTAGTTTGGGAGACATCCAGATAATGAATTCCTGCTTTAATTTCTGAATTATTTAAATTTAATAAATTGAGAATTAAATACATTTCCCAATTCATCGATATTTGTGTCGTTGAGTTAAGTATATTATTTAAATGCTATGCTAAAAGTTTTAATAAATTTGGAGCTCTGGTTCGATTGTAATTAATTTTTGAAGTTTCAAATTTCAAAAATTAATATAAAATAAAATATTGTTTCGAATCGAAAAATTTTAGTGCTAGGGTGTTCGTCTCACCGTCACACACTTCGGTGTTAAGTTTCGTTATTTTTGGAAGTCGAACAACGAAAACATGTGAAAAATTTAATTGAAATTAATTATTTGAATTTTCCTTCCTTCTGTTTTCTCCCCCCCCGACGCCGACTCACGCACAAGCGACAAGGCGCAGGTTCTGTTGCTCGACAAAGCCTGCAGACAAAATCGCGCCGACTTATGCACGCACGCCGCCTGGGCTGGTTGGCGATCGACCAACCGACCAGTTGGCTGGCCATCCCTCTCTCTCTCTCCTTCCCTCTTATTTAAAATCCCTCAGCCTCCTTTCTAAATGGTAGCCCCTCTTTCACTCAGCCAGCCACCTGCCAGCCGCCGCCGCCTCTGCTCCGGCCACCCTCTTTAGCCTCCCTCCGGCTCTCGGCAATCCTAATCCTAGGTGAAAGGAGGAAGAAAAAGGTGAAGCAAATAGTATAATTTTGCATTTTCTTTTATTATTTTGTTTTCTTTATTTCTTTTTCATTTTTTTTTCATAATAATAATTATAATGTCATTAACATCATTATTATTATCATTAATTAATAATAATAACAATACAAATATTATATTATGACTATTATTTCCATTTTATCAAATTCATTTCAATATATATATATATACACATTATATAGTTAGTATTATCATAATAAAGATATTATTATTAATATAGTTATTATTATAGTTATTATTATATGAGAAAGGGAATTGATAAATTCAATATAAAGGAAAATGAGAGAATGAATAAAAGAAAGATTACTTCCCTCTAATATATTTATTATTAATATTGTTTTATTTTGTCGTATAAATAATTATCATGATTAAATAAATTAACTATTAAAATTTTGAGTAATTGCTTATTAAGTATAAATCATGCAGATACTTGACTTTTAACCTTCTGATTCACGCACTAAGGAAATGTACTAGATGCCTTTTATTACTCTTGTTTAAATACGTTTTTCCTCTTAGCATCGCACAAATTGATAAAAGTGCTTTTAAAAGTCACATTGATATATTGAAAAGTTTGGATAACTAAGTAGCAAGGGTTTCATATTATTATATTTTTAGTCTGATCAGACAACTGCTAGGGCGGGGTTGTTCGACATCGGGAGTCATAAGGAGCCTATACTGATAAGCCTTTGAGGTGGCATGTATAGAGGGAAATTGGGATATGTAACACAAAATTGAACCCCCCTTTTCCCCTGATAACATTGGGCTTGCTAGCTCCTTTGGTTTGGTCTTGATGATTACTCCATTTAAAGTTTTAGAGGTGAGTATATCTTGCTCAAGTTTAAAGCCTTCGATTTTTTGGAACTCATCGATAAGATTAGTGTTTGGTTAAAGGTTGGCCAATAAATTTATTTTTATTAGCTGACCGTTACAATTGATCAAATCATTTAATATGAATCTTTTGATATATTGGGGGAGATCTATCCATCTCCTTTGGTTTGGTCTTGATGATTACTCCATTTAAAGTTTTAGAGGTGAGTATCTCGTGCTCAAATTTAAAGCCTCTGATTTGTTGGAACTCATTGAAAAGATTAGTGTTTGTTTGGTTAAAGGTTGGCCAAGAAATTTGTTTTTATTAGCTGACCGTCGTCAATTGATCAAATCATATAATATGAATCTTTTGATATATTGGGGGAGATCTATCCATCTCTTTGCATTCATTGTTTAATTGATTATTTTGTGCTATGCCATATTTCTTTTCATTAGGGGCCAAAGTAAGAAGCTCATGTTTATTAGTTGGGACACAGCTGTTTTGGTAAAGTTAATGTATTATGTAAGGACTGTAAACTTGTAGCCTTTTCGTGGTCCTCTTTTGGGGACACTGATCTTGGTAGATGGTAGAAGCTCAAAAATTATGGAATTTGGGTTCTTAGTCGCTTGGATTCTACTACTTTTGGAAAAGAACTAAAAATATTCTATTCTAATTGCAAAAGAAGCTGCTTCATCTTCTTCTTTGCTAGTTGCTTGAGTGCATTATGGAAGGGGAATCCCCCTTTTTCTCTTACTTCAACTAAATCTGTGGTGACTGGATCCCAGCATACATTTGTCTAGCGTAAACGCTAAAAGTTTAAAATCTCATATTTTTGGGAATGTTTTCACAATGGCTGAAAGACTGGATAATTTGGCAAAAAGAGGCTTACTTTACGCCCTTATGTGTCCTCTTTGTGGAGAGCATATAATGAGTTGGCTCAGCATTTTTTTATTTTGGCTGTTATTTTTTTTTAACTCTATGCTTAGAAATTCTTTTACCTTCAGTTTCTTCTCCCCCCAGTTTGCTGAACCGTTTGGAGATGTGCGATGCTGTGCTTTCCATTGGCAACAAGAATTGACTTATCTTATTTGTTGGTATTATTAGTTATAATATTTATCAGGAGCATAGTAAACGAGTTATCTCGAGGAAGTTTGCTTGTTCTAGCATTATTAAGAGAACAATTGATACTCAATTTTATGGTATTATTTGCAATGGGCACACGGTTGGCATTATAGCTTAATCTATAGGCTTTGTTACGGTTTGATCCAAGTTTTGTTGAATGCATTTTTTGAAGGTTGGGATCATCGACAAAATGCTTTATTTCAATCTTTCTTTGCCTCTTTTAGTTTCTTATTGAGGAGCAAAATGGACCATGAGGTGTAGACTGCTAGGCCTCCTCTGTGGATGGGTTTTTTCCACTGTTTATCACCTCAGTGTGATACTACACTAGAATAGATATTTTGTTGTGTCTAGCAGCTAGAAGGAGGGCTGTTCTCACCCATTTTACTAGCTAAGTATTGAGCTCTCTTGTTCCATATTATTACTGATTATGGCTTGTTGGTTTTTCTCTGTGGTTGTTTTGCATGATGTTTCTCCCTGTTGTAGAGTTATCTTGCAGGTGTTGGACAATTTTTATGGAGGAGTTGTTGGAGCGGTGTGTTCAGTTGAAGGAATTTAGTTTAGAATCCTATTTCTTTCTTTTTATGTTTTATGTTGAACTATTAGTTTTTTTG
This sequence comes from Gastrodia elata, assembly GCA_016760335.1. NCBI lineage: Eukaryota > Viridiplantae > Streptophyta > Magnoliopsida > Asparagales > Orchidaceae > Gastrodia > Gastrodia elata. The sequence continues at coordinate 62,203,445 of CM028670.1, read as the reverse complement.
CTCTTGTGTATGTTGTTTTTTTTTATTTTTTTGGTAATTGTGTTTACATTCGTTTACTGCATGAATGAATCGGACTTGGGCCATCAATTCCTTCAAAAAAGTTGGATTTTTGAAAACACAGCACATTCTATAAACTTTTATACAATACATTTACATCATTATATTATCAAGTGAACCCATATGCGTTCTCCCCATTTTAAAATACAATACACTAATTGATTGAATTACCTATAAGAATTAACACCTTAAAATTTTCTTTTGTTGGTTTGTCTTAATAAAGTTCCAACACTATTTTTATACATGCTTCGATTGTCATTATACTATGTAGATAAGCAATTTCAATGGTATGTTTATTTCTTGAAAAGGAAAGTCTTTGGGATATGCTCACTTACATCTACTGTTTTATAATGTGTAATCTAAATGTTAAGAAAGCTAAGATACTGTATGGATATGTTTATTAAGTAAGTAAACTCTGTTAATGTTACTTGGTGAATTAAAAGGAGATCATCAAATAGTAAAGATATATGGTGGTGAAAGTAAAATATTCAAATAAAAATAAAAAAAAATCCAAATTAATTATTCGTGATACTTGTTGGATTGCAGTATTCAAGAATTTATATGATAAATTAGAAGTTGTCGAGTGAGAGAGACACATATATAAACTAGCTAATTTAAGAGAGGAAAACTAAGATTTGTATTACGTAAAATCTAATAAAGATGATCACAACATTTTTATTTAGGAATGAATATATTTTATATAGATGGATAAAGTATTTACTAAGCTTTTTAATAACAATGAGTGAGTTAAATTATTATAAAAGTTATATTAATTGTAGTAGTACAATGGATGGGTTAGTATTAAAGAGATTTGGAATGCTTTAGAGGGTGAAGAACTAAAAAATTGTGGAAATTTTGGGAATGAGTGACATTTGTATCAATCACTATGTGAAAATTTTTCGGCGAGAAAGGGATTTCTTGGTTTATCAAGTATTTAATATTGTTTTGAAGATTAAAAAGATATCTGATGAGTGAAGAAAGATTATTGTTGTTTCTTTTTACAAGAACTAAGATGATGCTCAAGACTACAAACTATAGAGGGAGTTTATGATCCATATATTGAAGTTTTGGGAAAGATTGATTTAATATAGACTACATAGGAATACTCGTATTTCAATCTACCATGGAAGCCATACATTTGCTAAGCGGTTTGATGGAAAAATTTAGAGAAAATAAAGAAGATTTCCTTTAAATTAATGTACTTGAAATGGTTTATGATTGTGTAGCAATAGTTCTTTTGAGAGTTTTAAAGAGAATTTGTGTAACATATGTTAATGTTATCAAAGATATATATGATAGGCATGTAACATGTGTCCAAGCCCAAGATGGCTTATCTAATGAATTTTCTATTATAATTAGATTGCATCAAGGCTCTACTCTCAGTTCATATCCTTTTACTTTAATTATGAATGCTCTTATTGAGCACATTCAATAGGAGATTTTTTGGTGAATGTTATTACTAATGACATCCACTTAATTGATAAGATTAAGATGGATTTAAATCAAAACTCGAGCTGTGGAAGATACTTTAGAATCTAGATGATTTTTTTTTAGTAGATTTAAAATAAAGTATATGAGATATAAGTTTAATTATAGTATAAGCTACAATCATGAGTACAATTATTATGGACTATGTGATCAAGAAGAGCAAGATTCAAATACCTTGGTTCAATTTTTCAAAATAATGGCAAAATAGAGTGTTGTGATCAAAAGAATCCAAGGTGGTTAGATGAAATTGAGGAGCTCTTCTGGAGTTGTACAAATGGAATATTCCATTAAAATTAAAAGGAAAATTTATAGTGCATCTGTACTATTGAGTATGCTATATGGAGCTAAATATTGGTCAATAGAGAATAAATATACCAGTAAAGTTAGTGTTATAGAGATGTTGATGCTAAGGTGAATGAGTGGGTTCTAAAGGATAGAACGATGAATGAACTCATTTGTAGCAAGGTTAGAATGGCTCCATTAGTGGATAAGATTAAAGAATATCATCTTAGATGGTTTGGTCATATTAAGTTGACTGTTCACTGCCTTTGTTAGAAAAGTTGAGTATATGAATTTTTCCTAGGTTAATAGAGGAAGAGGAAGACTAAAAAAGACAGAAAAAAATTTAGAAAGGATATTCTCTATTTAGAACAGAATGAGGAGCTTCTTTTTATTTTGCACAATGGAAATAATAAATTCATGTAGCTAATCTCATATAGTGGGACTAAGGTTTGGTGTTGTTGTTGTTGTTTTTATTTTATTTTTTTTGTTTTCAGAGCATAATCTTAATATGTTGAGTTGTAGTCATGCTGACTAGCAATGCCATTTAAAAATATTTGAAGTTTGCTTGCTCTTGAAGATGATGTATTTATCTTAGTTTTAGTATGTTCCTAGAATGGAATAATAAGATTTACGATATACTTATTCTCATCCGCATATTTCTGAGATTCTTGGTAGTATATGAAATTTTTTATTAGGTCAGGCTCCAATGTTGGAGCTCCAAATGAACTAATTGGTCTTCACAATACTCGGACACAAAGCAAAATGTGATTCACTAATACCGCTATTCTTGGTTGCTTCTCTAATACATTGAGATTCTTCTTGATTCATTGAAAATTCACCAGTTTTAAGTGTTGTCTATATAAAAATCCAGAAATATTCTGGAGTATAATTATTTTTGCTAAACTTTTAAAGTAATATTAAGACAAAAGATTAACTAGAATTATTGCTATTGGATGAGCGCTTAGTTCACTAGTGTTCTTTACCGTTGCTTGTGTATTACTTTTAAAACAGTCTTGATCCCAATACTTTCTATGGTGCATTAATAATCAGACTTAAAAATAACTAACCTTTAAATCCCCACTATAAAGCCATAATTTAAAAGACATTTCTTAGTGCATCTTAGAATGGCGGGCTAATGCTCACTAATTTTTTTGTGTTGGGTGATAATAATGAAACTAAATTTATGATGCTGAATATTGATGAATGAGCAAATCTTTACTATCGCCTTGTTGCTCTGTGGTTCAGGATATAACGGTGCATCTGCACAGGGCAATCAGTCTGATGGAGATTCAACTAATACAACAGTGAGCATGGCTTCTTATGCGTTACATTATAATCCTTCCACTTTTTTAATTATTTATATGGTTAGGTTAATTTGTTCTGTTCTGCAGGTGTTTGTTGGTGGGCTTGACCCAAACGTTAATGAAGATGAACTCAAGCAGATATTTTCAAAGTATGGTGATGTTGCCTCTGTGAAAGTTCCTGCTGGGAAGCAATGTGGTTTTGTTCAATTTGTCCAAAGGTATTTTTTTAATAATTATTTCATATCAACATAAGCACATTAAACCAAAACTTTCTATTCATAGTTCCTATGGCATAATAATGCTTGTGGCAGAAGCAATGCTGAATCTGCGTTGCAAGCGCTGAATGGAACAATCATAGGGAAGCAAACAGCTCGCCTGTCATGGGGTCGCAATCCAGCAAATAAGCAGGTAGCTCCTTTTTATTCATGCTCTTCTTTGTCAAATTGTGAATTGATGCAAAGTAGACTTAAGTCGTTAGATCTGCCTTGCCCGCTTGCCTTTTTTGTTTCTTCAGAATTCATGTATTCCATGTATCTGCTTAATTATTCTATTGAAAATTGTGTTTCTTACCTTATATATATGTGCATGAAAATAAAAGACTACTTTTCTTCTAATAAAAAACGAGTTCTTCATCTACTTTGTATAGAGTTTTTTCAATGGCTTGGATAAAGGCCATTTTAAAAGATAGAAATTCTCCCAAAGTTAAAATTCCAAGTTTCTTTTGCACTTTTTTTTTTCAGTTGAGATTGGATTCTGTGAACCGTCGCAGTGGAGGGTACTATGGCACACACTTCTATGGGGGATATGGCTATCCTCTTCCCTTTCAACATCCCGGCTTGTACGCTGCTTCCTATGGCCCTTACTCCATGTATGGTTTCCAACAACAAGTAAGGTAGCATGCTGACGTCTATATATAGATAATATACGCGCACATGTGCTTATCACACTCGCTTTGATGTTACTCACAAAAGCCCATGTAATCATGTTGGTTTCCTTTAAAAAGGTAACTCAAAAAGTTCCATGTTTTATGTGGGAAATTGTAGCCAACGAGAATACATGAGCTTTTGTGGATTACACTTAGATAGTATGATAAGCAGTATATATATATATATATATATATATATATATATATTATTTGTATGAGTGGTGCTATCATATCCCATTTTCTTCTAAAAATAAGCTTTTGATGAGATTGCAAATCTGGTGTAAAATTAGTATTAGTGGAATTGGGATAAAATTTAAGGGATAGAATAATAACATATATATATATATATATATATATATATATATTAATAATTCGGTTAAAATTGGCTTCTTGTTAGAGAGTAATGAAAAATAGATGAAGTATTTAGATGCGTACGAATTAGTGCTATCTTTAGATGATTCCTCAACTTTTAAGAACAGACTTTTTTTTTGTTTCAAAATTTTGATTGAATATTGTGAGAAGTATATTATTTTACTGCAATTATGTGGTTAAATTGTTAACCATTCTTTTATATATTTGTATGTGTGTGTGTGTGTGTGTGTATATATATATATATATATATATATATATATAATGCTTTCTTAGTTTTGCTAATATAGGATGGTAACCAACTAGTTTACAATTTTGTTAGTATATAAGCTATAGATTTATCCCCAAAAAACTCAACTGAAGAAAGTGGGCTTTGATACAAATTGAAACATGCTATGCATTACTAAGTTATCATTTAGTTTTGGCCAACTCTTCTTGTGCTTGGTTGGATCTCATGGTTTTATCATCGGATAATTACTTAGATATCAAAAGGTGGTGCATCCCTGGCTCCACCACCTCTACTTGGTTGCCATTTCAACAAGTAATTTTTTATTTTTAGCTCAATAGCATTAAACATTCTCTACAAAAGTAATAAACATTATTAGTACTTAAAAAAAATTAATTATGTGCACAATTTTGTATCCTTTCTTTTCTAATATTGGGATATTTTGCCACTTGCACAACAATTTCTTTCATTATGTTGCACCAACAACCCATGCAAAGCATGAGTTTAATTGAACTTGTTAATCGTGTTGTTGGGTCAAGTATAAGTTTGATTTGAAATTAAATTGAGTTGATAGAAACCAACTTGAACTTGACCCATTTGTTGAAATGGGGCTCAACTCTCCACATGAATTTGACCTATTCATATTCGGGTTGACTCTTGATAACAACCCACAACTTTATTTGATGTGATTTTGTTAACCCAATACATTTAAAGAGGCTTATAAATTTGTGTTATCAGGTTATTCTTGGGTTAATAGGTTGACTTGAACTCAACTTGATATTGTTATCGAGTTAGACTATACAACGTTAACTTGATCTATTTGTTGTGTTGGCTGACCCAGATTTAGATTTTTTTTATTCTTGTTTGGGTTATAATTAAAAAAATTATTCACAGAAATTAAAATATTATTATAGTTTATTAATTTATATATTTTTTTGATTAAAATGGTATATAAATTTTGAATGTATATTGAATGAAGTAATTGAAATCTTAGTTTTCATTAAAATTACAAAGTTAGAACTTTAAGTTACATAAAATTATTTCACATTATATCCATCTTCCTTTTCGGGTTCTGTCGGGTCAATCGGGACTTGACGGGTTCGCGTTAAATAGGACAGTGCGTATTGGTCGGGACCCAATGACTTGCTACTGTCGAATAGCGCAGGTCGTGCGTTGGCTCGATCCGCATTGTTCTTTGCTATGACAGTAGAATCCGTATCAAGGAATTTAGGGTTTTCGAGAAAACCTTGAATTCCCGATTCACTATTGACCCTAAGCTGCATTCAAGAGTGCAAACGAATCATATGGTCGAGATCTATCCAATGGATTTGGAAGCCCTATCTGAGGAAGCCTTGCATCCATTGATCATAATTCAATTTGTAATATGGCTAGGGTTTACTGTGGAGGGGCAATACTCCCTCCACAGTCAGCCTCCTTACTGGAAAGGACTACCAGCACGTTCCTTGGGTCTGTGCTGACCCAATGAATGCACTAGTTAGGCGGGAGCTGGTCTTGAATGACCAAACCTTACTCTTGCTCGGGCATTGTACCCCACTATGCAGGCCAGAGCTAATTGTCCATCAATCAAATCTAATTTGACCAGATAGTCAATGACAATTGGTTTAGGGTTGTTGAAATAGGCAGAAGTGAGAGTTCAATACTCGGAAATGGAGTACCTGAGCGGGAAGAAAATCGGCGAGTTGCTGACAATTGAGGACGAACCAGGGAATGAGCCAACCACAACTAGTTTCATTAGGGTCATGTGAGACAGTAGGAAGCTTGAACACCAAGCATAACCCTCAAAGCCGGCGAGAATTAGAATTAAAAATTTGCCTGATTGGCTGGCAGCAGTTAGGGAAGTGTGGGAGAATTGGGGATAGGCTGGAGCTTTCACAGTGAGAAAATGAGTTCACCGGATGTTCCTAGCCAGAGGGAGGCCTTGAGTGGATGGGCCATGAATATTAAGCCCAGACCTGGGGTCGTCCTCCAGCAGCCCTTGAGGCCAAGTTGGGCCTCGTGGCCTAACGGGGTGCCCCCCTGTTAGAGGAAGGAGAAGGCAACAACTATGCTGAGGTGGACAGGGAGTGGGGGACAAAATCTGGCGCTACTGGTACGAGCAATCTTCCCTGTCGAAGCGGGGCACAGCTGGGACAAGGCTAAACAACACTCGGGCTTCTGCGGACCGTTTGATTGATTGACAAGTACAGCGGGACGGTCAAGATGTGTCGCCCGTAATGGTTGAACGCGGGAGTGATTACAGCCTTCGGATCACGGGTGGGATTCGATGTCTGATATCGAATATGACAAGATCCGATTCGGATCGTTTGATCCGTTGGAGCGGATGGCTTGGATGTGCTGGATCGGCTGCCGCGTATGCAACCTCATAGCGAATCGCCCGCAGTCCGCACAGTGGATCCGTGCGATCTACCAACTGTTGAAAGGTATATATGCAATTATGTAAATTTACAAACCCTTTTGTGCAATTTCCCAAATTTAATTTAAATTGAATTAACGCTTAAATGACCTCCAAAAATTTTCAAACTTTTACTTCTAGCTAAATTGGGGTTAGAAATTCAAAAATGATGTCACCTTTTTGTGCAATTTCCCAAATTTAATTTAAATTGAATTAACGTTTAAATGACCTCCAAAAATTTTTAAACTTTCACTCTAGCTAAATTGGGGTTAGAAATTCAAAAATGATGTCAGATTTGAATTTAGAGATTAATTTAATTAAATTAATTTTTTAGGTTACAAAATTGACTATTTAGTCAATTGTTTCAAATGGGTTCCAATGAATCTCAAATTTTTAGGATTTGGTTCTAATGAAGATTAGAACCTCTTGGAACTAGGTTAAGACTTGATTAGGCAAGCAAGGTAACAACTTAGGATTGTTACATATTCAACTACTTAAAAATGATGTCGTCCTTGACAGCATTGTTAAGAAGGGTAATGAAAGTAGCATTTAAGAAAGGTAACATAAAAAGAATAATACTTGGATTCTCGAATAAACTTGTATACTTTTGACGCATATCTGCCTCTTTTTTCCAGGTAGATTATTCAAGAGTACGATTTTTCCACTGTACTTTCACCATGAGCAGTTTCTTAACTGCCTTTGATCGCGAGCTAATATATTGATCAGCTCTTCCACATAGGAAAGATTAGGCTGGAGAGATACGGTTGGAAGTTGAACTAGATGCGAAGGATTTTGAAGACATCTTCTCATCAATGATACACGAAATACATCGAGAACTACTGAGAAGTTGTCAGGAAGATTTAACCTGTAGGCTGTAAATCCTACTTTTGCTGCTACTTCAAATGGTCTGATGTAATAGGGACTGAGTTTCCATGTTACGCCAAAACGGAATAAACCTTTGTCGGGCTAACCTTTAAATACATAGTCACCAACTTTAAATTCTAGAGGATGATGATGTGCATCATGATACTTGCTTTGATGATCTTGTGCTTCACGAATTCTTTGTTGAATGAGCTGCACTTTCTTGTTGGTTTCTTCAACTAATTCTAATATGAAAAGTTGAATGCTACTAATTTCTAGCCAAGCAAGTCAGTACTACATCTTCTCCTATACAAAGCTTCATATGGGGCAATGCTGATGCTTGCTTGATGTCTCCTGTTATAAATAAACTCCACAAGCATAATGCGATCTTTTCAGAAATCATCGAAATCTAAAATACAAAGACGTAGGGGGTTCTCAAGGACTTGATTAACTCTGTCCATTTGTCCATTAGTCTTAAGGTGAAAAGCAGTGCTCATGGCCAGAGTGGTTCATAGGTCTTGATGCACAGCTTGCTATCTCTATCGGAAACGATTCACTTTGGAATCCCATGGAGTCTGACGATCTCTTTGATATAAATCCTTGCCAATTTCTACACGCAATTGGTGACAAATTGGAATAAAATGAGCTGACTAGGTCAATCGATCGACTATAACCCAGATTGAATCAACTCCGGATCTTGACTTAGGCAACCCATAACGAAGTTCATTGATATGTTGAACCACTTTTATTCTGGAATTTCTAAAGGATGAAGTAATCCTTCAAACCTTTGATGTCCAGCTTTAATTAAGTTGCATTTGTAGCATTTAACTACAAATTTTGCTACACTTTTTTTCATTCCAGGCCACTAGAAAGATTGTCTTAGGTCCTGATACATTTTTTGTGTTACCAGGATGAATTATGTAGCATGAATTGTCACATTCGACCAAACTTTCCTAATGCATGAACTTGGGAATCATATACGCTTTCCTTGATATATATCATTGCCTTGGAATTGTAGATCGGTGCGACGACCGCTTTTTATATCAGCTTTGAGTTTAGGGTAATCTTTATCCTTTGTTTGAAAGATGGAGACATCTTTTAGAAATGTTTGTTCAACATTTATTCGCACACGGGTTCTATAGTTAACTTAGTAAATTCGGTTTTTAGAGGACTTTCAGTGATCATAGAGCAGAGAAAAGCACGACGGCTCAAAGCATCAGCTACAACGTTTGCTTTACCGGGATGGTACTGGATAGTGAGGTCGTAGTCACTGATTAACTCCAACCATCTTCTTTGGCGATAATTTAATTTGCGCTGCGTAAAGATGTATTTAAGCTTTGGTGATAGGTGATGATTTTGCATCTAACTCAGTAGTGCCGCCAAATTTTCAAAGTGAATACTATAGCGGCAAGTTCAATATCATGGACTGGGTAATTCCTCTCATTTGGTTTCAGTTGATGGGATGCGTAAGCGATAACCTTCTTTTCTTGCATTAATACACATCCCAGGCCAGAGCCTGAAGCGTCGGTGAAGATTTGGAAATCCATACCTTCCTTGGGTAAGTTAGAGTAGTAGCATAAGTGAGAGCCTGTTTAAGCTTTAAGAAAGTTGCTTCGCAGTTAGGAGCCCACTCGAATGGAAAACCTTTTGAGTTAACCTTGTTAAAGGAGAAGCCATCCGTGAAAATCCTTTAGCAAACTTACGATAGTATTCCGCAAGTTCTAGAAAACTACGAATATCTGCCACTGTCTTTGGTTAAGACCGTTCTTGTACATCACTTTTTTATTCTGATCAATTATAATCCCTTGAGCATCTACAACGTGGCCCAGAAATGCAACAAAATCGAGCCAGAATTCACATTTGGAATATTTAACATAGAGTTGATGCTTGCACAATTGTTTTAGCATAGTCCTCAAGTGGTTCTCATGCTCCACTTCACTTGGAATAAATAAGAATGTTGTCGATGAATACAATTACAAATTTATCTAAGAGGGGCTTTAACACTCGTTGCATCAAGTTCATAAAGATTGACAGTGCATTTGTTAGACCGAAGGCATCACTAAGAATTCATAATGTCCATTACTAGTCATAAATGCAGTCTTATAGACATCTTCTTCCTTTACTCACAGTTGATGGTAACCTGACATCAAGTCAATATTGGTGAACACTTTGGCTCCAAACAAATGATCGAATAGATCATTGATATGAGATAACAAATACTTATTCTTTCTTGATTGTTACCTTGTTGAGCTCCTGATAGTTTATGCTCATACGCATAGAACCATCTTTCTTTTTAACGAAAAGTATTGGCGCTCCCCAATGAGACATGCTTGTCTTGAAAAGACCTTTATCTAGAAATTCTTGAAGCTGCTTGTTCACTTCCTGCAACTCCTTGGATGCCATGCTATATGGAACCTTCGAAATAGGTTGAGTTCTTAGGTGGGATAAGCTCAATCACGAATTCTACTTTTCTAACCGGCAGAAGACCAGGTAGGCCTTCGGGGAATACGGCGGTGAATTCACTAATTATACGATTTGTGCTGATATGAACATCTTCCTTCTTCTCACCAAACATGATTACTATATATGCATCATATCCCTTTATGACGAGCTTTTCTACCTTTAGAACATTAATAAGAGAAGCTTTAGTACTGAATTTGTCGATGAATGATTTCGCTTGACTTCCATTGCCTAACATGATCCTCTTTTTCTGGCACTTTATAGTGGCGTCATGCTTGCTTAGCCAATTCATCACTAGATTTACATCAAAATTCGCTATCAGGTAAACAATTAATTTGGCTTCAAAATTTTGCTCACTGATGGTATAGCTACACTGCAGAACTGTTGAGCTTGCATATGGGTTTCAGAAGGTAAACCTATGCTTAAAGAATTGGCTAATCAGTAGAAGGGTAGCCTTAAAGATTTTGGATATGAAGGAGTGACTTGCCCCAATATCAAATAAATTATTGCAAGTTTTATCGTTTATGTCTAAGGTGCCTATGTATGATTACATAGTTTTACATGCATAATCAAGCAAGAAAAGAAAATAGGTGAAAGCATAAGCTAACAAAAATAAAACATGCCTGAGATAATGTCGTTATCCTCAGGAGCAGAAGCCGGAGTAAGCATATAAACTCTGGCAGGAGCGGAGGGTTGGTGATTCTGATTCGCTCGACCTTGACGATTTTGTGCAGGAACAGTATCAGGCAAGTTTCTTGGAGCTGGAACAGGAGCAGGTGATGGCATAATCGCAAGTGCAGGAGTTCGACTATTCAGCAGTTCAGGATGAAAGACTTGATCTCTTATGGAGCGTGTGATAAAAGCTCCATCAATTGTCTTCTCAAAGGTGCACTTATAGAAATGATGAACTTGTCTGCCACAAGTGTAATAGACATTACCCTGATGGTAACACTTGCCATAGGATTGAGGGCGATTGCATTCAGGAGTAACTACTGGCGGTTGCTCAGCTTTGAGGTTGTAAACCTTTGTTGTCCTTGGATGCTTGAAGGCTTCCTTTCGGGTAAGGATGAAGTGAGCCTTTCTTTTTTTTATCCATCTAAAATTGGAAGTGCTCATGAATACGGACATCTTCTACAAGTTCAGCAAAATGCTTGAATTGGCGGGACACAAGATGTTCTTTGATGGAGTCTCTAAGTCCCTTCAAAAACTTGTTACACATTATTGCTTCAGTTCTTACCAGATTTAGTGTAAATCTGGATAATCGATGAAATTTCATCTCATAATTGGAGACAAACCTTCTTCCTTGTGTGAGCTGTAGTAGTTCATCCTCCAATATAATTTGTGATTATTGGGGAATGAATACATCCTTGAATTCATTGAGGAATGAGTCCTATGGAATATCTTCTACCTCATATTCTACAAACTTTGTGTTGCACTCGTTTCCCCACCAGTATTTTGCTTCGTCTTAGAATAGGTGCGTGGTCAAACGAATGACTTCCAATTTTGGGCACTTGATACTCGTCAAATTCTTTTCCACCAACTTCAAGCAGTTGATAGTGTCCATGGGGTTCAGAGCCCCATCAAAGGTAGGAGTTCTCAATCTAAGGAGGCTACGAAGAATGCCATCTGTCGAGAAGTGAGAGATAGATGGAGCCGCTACGTTGATAATGGGAGGTTGCTGAGCCGCAAGGATTCTATGAGTCTCATGAGCTTGCTGAGCTTGGCTTTTAATCAAAGCCTTCACCAATCCAACAAGAGAACTTACATCTTCAGACTCACTTGAAGAAGAAATGGTATTCTTGATAGTACTCGTCATTGAAGGGGAACTAGGATTCATAACTGGATATTGAGTATAAAATTCAGAAGGTAATTCAAAGTTTACTTCTCATTAAATACTTTTAAATGAGAAGGCACACAAGATAAATGAACTGAAGAGCTGAAAAAATGCAAGTGATGATCATACCTAAGAAAATAAAGACATTAAAATCAACTACATAATCATGCTACAAAAGAGGTGCAAAAGTCAGTGTAGGTGATTACGCATAGTCCTCTCTTGTGCTTCTTCTCTAGCCTTCGATATGTTCTGACCCACCATTTTTTAGGCTCTCCACAGAGTAGAGTTCCCAAAATTTGGAGGTGATAATCATTGGGACATGACATTTCTCGGAAAGCGATGGTCACACGATCTAACCACTCCTGAGAAAGGATGGGGTTACCAGATATATAGTACTTGAATTAGAATAAGATCTTGTCGAGTACTTCTAAGCCAGCAAGAGATACTCCTCTAACGGTTCTGCCATAAATCTTATCGTCTTGAAAATCACCCATCCAGTCATCGTCGAACAGTCTAAAGGTAATAAGAGAATCCACAATGTTTTCCATTCCTATGGAATTTATTTAATTGTGTTTCAAAATTTGCTTTGACTTTTAAGTGTCTTTTAACTTTTAAGTTCGTTCAGGTCTTAAGGTCTTATTTTTCAGATGCCTTTATTTTTATATCTGAGATAAAACTTGATGAATTATGGATGATGCATCCTTACACTTAGTGATTGTGATCGTAATTGCTCTAGAGAACGAATCATTAGGTAGATAGGAACACTCTCCTTATCTGACACCTTATGATATTCTCATATCCAACTGTAATGCCCCGCTCTGCCACTATGCGCAACAAAATAGTATTAGCGACGGAACAGGTCATTATTGAAGGGATAAGCCATCCCGACTCGCTATCAACCCATCGCTCATGATGAGTTAATAAGAATCCAATGAGTTATCCTTTAATGCAATAACAACAATTGAGGCTAACCCTTAAGATAGGTGTAATATCCTAATTTTAAGTATTACTTTTATTACTCCTATGCATTGGCATATGATAATTTATGAAAAGAATAGCCAATGTATATGTAGTAAGATCCAAAGAAAATAACGATCACATCACAATACTAAGTATAAGATAGTAAATGATCAAAGTGCGAAAGCTTAAGCATTCATCCATATTATTCATCATAGAAGTTAAGTAATATTTGTCTCAAAAAAGAAAAGAAAAAAATACATCCAGAGTTACTTATTACAAACTAGAATTTAAATATGCAATAAAGTAACTCTTTCATTTCACCATCAGAAAACAGTAAACTAAACTAAGCTAAAGATCAACTCTCTAGCGGCTGCTGTCACTTCGTCTCATCCTAAAGCTCCTGAATCTCCTCAAATGTAGGTTCATCCGACTGCTCCAAGCCTGATATGTCGGTTTCACATACTAGGGCCCCAGTAAAAAAAGAAAATTTTATGTTAGCCAATAAATCTAAGTATATTTTAAGCTGATAACAATATTTTTATTATTATTAAAGGGATATTACTCATTACAATTGAAATTAAACAGTAAAATGAAAAATCAAACTGAATTAATTGAAAGTAAATTGAAATTGTAAATCTCAATATTGAAAATAGATATAGTATAAAAATTGAAATAGACAAGTGCATTAAAAATAAAATAACCAAAGTGAAACTATAAACTGAATAAAATGTAAAGACTTAACTGTAATGCATGCCACTAAATATGCATCTGAATATGTCACAGAATTTGCAACGAGTATGCATGATCTTGATGCCACATAGCATCCTACATTTCCTAGGTGTGCTTTGAATCATACCGCTAACAATCTTAGGCATGTTACACATCACACCGCTAATGATATGTTATGCTTTTGTGAATTATGTTATGCCAAAATCCAATGAATTAAGGATAAGGTGATCAAATTTAGAAAACAGAAAGTCACATTCTTTTTTTGATAAGAAAATATTATAATCAGCCTAAAATGCACTTAGACTTATTGTATAACACAAGATTTTTTTTTGGCTGGGGCCTTGGCATGTTAAATTGATGACATGTCAGGCTTGGAGCAATTGGAGGAACTTGCATTTGAGGAGATTCAGGAGCTTCAGGAGGAGACGGAGGGACAATACCCCTAGAGAGCTGATCTTTAGCTTAGTTTAGTTTACTATTTTTTGCTAGTGAGATGAGAGAATTACTTTATTGCACATTTAAATTATGGTTTATAATAATTAATTCTGGATGTATTTTTACTTTTTTTTTTTTTTTTTTTTTTTCTGAGATGAATATTACTTAACTAACTTATGTGATGAATATTATGGATAAATGTTTAAGTTTCCGCACTTTGATTATTTATTATCTTATACTTAGTATTGTGATGTGATCATTATTTTCTTTGGATCTTATTTCTTATACATTGGCTATTCTTTTCATAAATTATCATATGCCAATGCATAAGAGTAATGAAAGTAATACTTAAGATTAGGATCTTACACTTATTTTAAAGGTTAGCCTCAGCTGTTGTTATTGCATGAAAGGATAACTCATTGGATTCTTATTAACTTATAATGAGTGATAGGTTGATAACGAGTCGGGATGGGTTATTCGTTCAATAATGACTCATTCCGTCGTTAATATTATTCTATTGTGTATAGTGACAAGGCGAGGCATTACAATTGATATTTGAGAAGATCATAAGGTGTCAGATAATGAGAGTATTCTTATCTACCTAATGCTTTGTTCTCTAGAGCAATTATGATCATAATCATTAAGTGTAAGGATGAATCATCTAACTCATCAAGTTATATCTCAGAAATGAAAACAAATGCATCTGGAAAATGACACCTTAGCACCTGAACAAACTTAAAAGTTAAAAGACACCTAATGGCCAAAGCAAATTCTGAAACACGATTTTAATAAATTCCGTAGGAGTGGAAAACTATCGTTGCGGATTCACTTATTACCTTGGACCGTTTGACGACTACTGGATGGGCGATTTTCAAGACGACAAGATTTATGGCAGAACCATTAGAGGAGAATTTCCTGTTGGCTTAGAAGTGCTCGACAAGATCTTATTCTGCACATTCAAAGGATCTAGTCTCCCCATCCATGCTCAAGAGTGGTTAGATCGTGTGACCACCGCTTCCCGTGAAACGACATGTCCCGATGATTACCGCCACCAAATTTTGGGAACTTTACTCTGTGGAGAGGCTGAAGAATGGTGGGTCAGAATGTATCGAAGGCTAGAGAGGAAGCACAAGAGAGGACCGTGCGCATCCTCCTACGCTAACTTTTATACCTCTTATGTAGCATAATTATGTAGTTAATTTTGATGTCTTTCGTTTCTTAGATATGATCATCGCTTGTATTTCGTTTGCTCTTCACTCCATTTATTTTGTGTACTTTCTCATTTAAAAGTATTTAATGAGAAGTAAACTTTGAATTACCTTTTGAATTTTGTACTCTTAATTTCCAGGCAAAAATCCTGGTTCCCCGTCGATGATGAATCTTATCAAGAATACCATTTCTTCTTCAAGTCGGTTTGAAGATGTAAATTCTCTTGTTAGATTTGTGAAGGCTTTGATTGAAAGCGAAGCTCAGCAAGCTCATGAGACTCATAGAATCCTTGCGACTTAGCAACCTCATGTTATCAACGTAGTGGCTCCGTCTCCCTCTCACTTCTTGGAAGATGGTATTCTTCATAGCTTTCTTAGATTGAGAACTCCTACCTACAATGGGGCCCTAAACCCCAAGGACACTATCAGCTAGTTGTAGTTGGTGGAAAATAATTTGGAGTATCAAGTTCCCAAACTCAGAAGCCATTCGTTTGACCACGCACTTGTTATAAGACGAAGTGGAATATTGGTGAAAAAATGAGCGCAACACCAAGGTTGCAGAATACAAGATAGAAGATATTCCATGGGTCTCATTCCTCGAAGCATTCAAGGAGGTGTTGTGGAGCCCCATCGCCGTCGTGGTCATGTTAACACTAATATAATAACATGATTACGGTGGAGTACTCACCTATAAACATCATTCATTTAAAGTCAGATTAAGTTTCTGCTTAACTTGTCAATTACTGAAAGATGTGGCCCATCTAAACTGAGTATCACTAAATGATTATACAGAAGACAGAGTGCGAAAGCAAGAAATGAGATATCCATTAAACCATAAATACAATAAAGTAAATATTCATCTATCCCAGAATATAAGTGTAGTAAAGAAATGTACTTTCAGAATTATTACAACTTAAATGAGAATTTCACGGAAAGAGAAAATAAACGTCATCCTCTCAAAAACCAAGAAAATGACTAACTAAGCCGCAACAACAGGAAGTTCCTCCTCCTGTCCAAGCTTTTTACCAGAAGCAAGTTCAACGAACAGCTCTGAATCTGACATTGTCGGTATCACAGTGCCAGGGCCCCAACCAAGAAAAGAAAATCTTGGTTAGACAATTGTCTAAGTACACTTTAGGCTGATTTAATGAATATACATTATTTAAGATATCACATTTAAAAACTAAAGCAACAATAGCTAAATGGGGAGCAGTAAACTATAAGTAGACTGGAAAACTATAAATCATACAATTATAACTTATCAAAAGGAAGTATGTAAAGCAACATACCTTACACCAGAAGTTGCAACAACGGTCAAACAATATAAAAGTATATAAGACTGAAAGTATTAAAATGACTGAAAGTAAAATATACCTTAACATGCTTATGATCATCTGAATACGTACTAATTTCATAAAATAGTAAAATTTATGCATAGGAGTACTAAAATAAAAATAATTGCTAGTAACCTGGCATGCATAAGTAAAACAAATACTGTAAAACTGAGCTAAATTAAAAAATGTGCAGAAAATAGAAAGTAATCACAAAGCTACAAAAGCGATGAATTGACCAATAAAGACACTGAAATTGACTGAACTGAATTGAATAGATGTATGCCTAGATTAGTACTATCTTAACATTGGCTAGCTAACATAGCAACAGAAGCAAAACTAGTCCCCCAAAACCATCTAGCCAACCACATCGATAGATTCAGGCCAGACGAAAGAATCAAACATATGACATCTAACCAACTGCAGAGTTAGATCCAAGTTGATTCTTCAGAAAAGAAATATACCACCTAACCAACCACTGAGTTAGACCCGAGTCTTTTCTACCAAAGAAAAATTGAACTGAATAGGCAGACTTATTAGAACATACTCTATAAAATTGATCTGACGGCTAAATCATAGAACTGAAATACTGAACTTACTAAATTTTCATGAATATGATATATGCATTCAAAACTTACATGGAATACTTATCAAAATTATATGTTCAACTGATATGTCCAAAAGTATAAGGCTCAAATACAAGGTGTGCATCGCATCAAAGTTAAAGTAAGCAAGACTCTACTAAAAACACATGTGATATCTATTTTTGTTTATTTTTTTGTTCTATCTATTCAGGATCTTCAATATCCAACTATCAAGTAGAATCTCAGTTTCACGACATTATGAGGTTAAACAATAAAACTTAGCAAGTTTTATTTCAAAATCAAAAATGTCATTTACAAAGGTTGAATAAATAATCATTCATCTTATTTTGATATTTTATTCATCCCAAAATCAAATTTTGATTAAGAAAATCAAGATTTAGGGTTTTAGAGTTAAACTCCAAACGTGGGGTTCAAACTAAAATCCAAGGTGCTAATCAAAATTGTTTCAAGTTTGTGACATAGAAGTCACTCAATTTAGGTGATCTACCACAAATGAATAACTCAAGCTAAGTCTTGTTAGATCATCTTACCACAAGGTATAAGATCAATTATCTAAGGTTCATGAGGTTCATCTAATGACCTATCTCAACATGTATCAAATAAGCGTTTTCAACCTCAGAGTTATCTTATCTAAAGTGGTATTATTCATTTAAACATAATACTATTCTTACCCTTCAAGGAATCTAAAAATCTTATACTTACATCTGCAATCTACAATTTTAAGGATTGATTCTACAATCAAGGTAAATATAATTGCATGCAGTTATAAGATTAATCATTGATTAAAGGGAACAAATTAAGTATGCAGATCCTTTAACTCCTAAAGTTACAAATTATTCATTCGTCCTGAGATAAATCATTAAAGCTTTGATGTTGGTTATTTGACAAATCAAACATATCTTATTGATTAATTAAAGGTTAATACATGCTGATCTTTTTACTTAAGAGAAAATTAAGAAATCATGATTTAAAGATTGAGATGAAAATTACATTATCATTTATGAAACTTTATTCATCCAATGTACTAATCTAGGATCAATCAGCAAGATTAACTTAAAAATGAAGCTTATCTTCACTAATTATAATTTCAAGTATTTAGCAAATAATTAATAATTTTAACATGAGAAAATAATTATAGCAGTACAATTAAGTTCTAAGTGACATGATGAAGAAATAGAATTCATAAACAATCCATTTGGATATGTAAACTTGCTAATCTTCACTAATCATACAGTTTGGATAAGAAATAAATTTTAAATTAATATTTTATAGTGAACTTTAGACACCTAAATGAAGGTTCAAATTATATTTTCAATAACTGATCTAAATGAAAGTTGTTCCTAAAGAATTGAAGATTAAGCATGCCAATTATCAACTATTGGTTCAAAGTATTTTGAAAGTTATCAATGAGCAAAGTTTGGAGAAAATGTTTACCATTTCTAAACTTTTTTAAGAAAGCGTTATATTTTTTCGAGCTTTGGACCTAAATATGAAGACCTAAATGGAAAAATTAAGTTATTTGTTTAATAGTGAAGTTGTTCCTAACATAACAGAGAGTAATCATGCCAAAGCTTAGCTAAATTGAACGGTTAGATTAAAAGTAATGATAACAGCACATAACAAGAAAATTTTTAAAATCTGTCAAAAACTATTTTCTGGATTTCAATGGGTGTTTGCTGAAGTTTGAGTGCTTAAATGGTGGCCTTAGATGCTACATGGACCAGTAAGGTCCTCTGTGAAATTGTTCACAAAATATAGAAAAATAAATATACAAAGTCATAGCACTCAGAACCTAGTGGTTGGCAAATTACAGCTCTCCAAAGTTGACAAAAAATTAAAATTTCTCAAAAACAAAGTTTAAATACAATATAATTTATTTTTTTTTCTCAATTTTGGGGTGATTTTGGAACATCTCAAGGTAAAATTAAGGTATAGTATCTTCTAGTGATTTGTTAAAAATACGTGTGAGAATGTGTGTGCAAAATTACAACAACTAATTTTAAGTAGAACAAGAATTTTAAGAATGGAGAATTAAAAAATATTTAAATAAATCTAAAAAAATTTTCTAGGAATTTTATGAATATACATATATAAATTAGGCAATCTAAAATATCATTGTGGTTGTGCCTATAACCTGCCAATATTGCAATTGTCATTTATTTGATTGATGTATGTATATATATATATATATATATTTTATTATTATTATTATTTTTTTTTTTTTTTTTTTTGAACCCATGACCTGGGATAACAAATTCTGAGCCTCAGCCACTGGGCTACAACACCATTCATATATATATATATATTTCAAACATGATATATATTTAGTAAATAATGGAAATAACGATATAATCGAAGAAGAGAGTACCTTGAAGCAAAGAAATTTTGATGAAGCCTATACCTTCTCCTTGCCATGGAAAGAATGAGATAGTGCAGTCTAGATTTCATTCTTTAGGTGGTTTAGAGCTTCCAAGAACTTCTCCTTGTCATGGGATTTGCTTAAGGATAAAGTTCTTAAGGTTTGGAGAGGAGTAGAGGAAGAGAAAGAGAGTTTGACAAATACTTCTAAATAGAGGTAAGAAGAACTAAATGCAGAATTTTTGGTTTTTAATTAGGGTTAGAAGGTCAAGGAGTGCTTTTAAGGCTTGATCGAAGATCCAATGGTGTAGGTTTGATCAAGGTGGAATTTGAATAGTTCAAAATAATGTCTTAAATTTATTCATAATTAAAAATAATTTCTATGGAATAATGATTAGTGCCTTTAATTTGGTGATTTACATGCGAAACTCTCAACAATTATGACATAATATTGCCTAATTTGGCTAAAAAGGAAATTTTAGTATTTTTCAAAAGTAATAAAAAATGTATCTCCAAAATTCAAATTTAATGTTCCAAAATATAGATATCATTGAGAGAAATTCATAGACACCAAAATTATTCAATTTGGCCAAGTGATTGTCCCGGGATCTGAGTTTGAATTTGGTCAAAATCATGTTTGCCGAAACTGTAACGACCGATTTTTTTTAATTGCAAATGTATTTTTATCACAACTCATCTATTTTACCTCCAAACATTATGAAATTTTTATTGCTAGCTAATTTGATTATAGAGAATTTAAAATTTTTTTAAATATTTCAATTTTGACACATAAAAAGTTTTTATAATTATTTTTTATTTAAGATCATTATAAAATAACCAAGGAAAATTTTCTCATGGAAAAATTTTAAAAATTCACCCATAGCTAATTGGGGGGCGATGAGTTCAATGGCAAAGTCAGATTTTTGATAAGAGGTTAATTTATTTTAGCTAATTTTATGAGTTCAAAAATTGGCAAAATAATTAATTCAACCTAATGATGTTCGATTGACCCCAAAACTTTAAGGTTAGATTATAATGATTGGATGGAAATGATGGAATGAAAATTAAGATGTGATTGTGCTCAGATTAACTAAGGTAACAACCTAAGATTGTTACAGGTATTCATTCACCAATCATTACATACTGTATTGGAGGATGAACAACTCCAGCTCACACAAGGAGAAAGGTTCATCTTCAATTATGAGATGGAATTTCATCGATTATCTATATTTACTCAAGATCTAGTAACAACTGAAGCAGCAATGTGTAACAAGTTTTTGAAGGGACATCAAAGGACATCTTGTGTCCCGCCAATTCAAGTGTGAGGACCTACTGCCGAACCAGTGGGAGCTGATCCAGCATTGGTTTCTTGGGGACAACAAGTCCTCTAACCGCATGATCAAATTGAGTGATTTAAGAGACAAATATATAGACATCAAGCATAACTCATTTATTAATTAATTCATAAGTATTGATTACAAAGATCAAAATAAAATAAAAGTTACAAACTCTTAAAAAGAGTAAAAAAGAAAGCAAAAAATTAGCAGGAAGTAGTATCAGCACTACTTGGTTCTTAGCACCCTTCCTATAGGACGAACTCCTGATCTGGGCACGTTTCAAAAGTGCAGGCATTTGAATACCAATTAGTTGTGAAATAAAGTACTGATATATGCCATCTTTATAAATGTTAAATAATACTATTTCGTAGCCTACCTTACCATGTGGCCTTTATTATATAAGAAATTGACTTTTAATTTTTATTATCAATGTTGATATTTAGTTTTTTTTTAAAGCAAAATAATCAATATTTTGACAAGAAATAAAAGCTGCACGAATTTATTTATGCAAACATGTTTCAATTGCACTTGAAACTTTAGCGTAAAAATAATTGCATTCACAAAAATAAATATAGAATTTTAGCTTTTAATATCTAGGGCAAAACATGATTTTGTTGGGCAAGTATAAATTTGAGGAAAAGGGGAGTTCATTTTTGTGTTTCATATCTAAAGGCCAAAAAGCTCATCAGAAAGGGCTGTGATGCATATCTAATAACCATGCAGGGTTAGAAGAAGGAAGATGTTCATATCAGGTAAAATCATATCATTAGCGAATTCACCGACGTATTCCCCGAAGACCTGCATGGTCTTCTGCCAGTTAGAGATGTAGAATTCACGATCGAGCTTATCTTAGGAACTCATCCTATTTTGAAGGTTCTGTATCGCATGACACCCAAGGAGTTGCAGGCATTGAACATTACTTTAGGAATTGCTAGAGAAAGGTCTCACCAAGCCAAGCATGTTTCGTTGGGGAGCACCAGTCTTTTTTGTAAGGCTAAATCGGTGGTGTTACTGTTCATTATAATTTAATTTAAATAAAAATTTTAATTGTATTTTGTGAATTTTTTGATCATTTTAAGTCCAAAAATTATAAAACTTGCACCCTTGTATATTTTGATGTGATGAATTTAAATATGTAATCGGATTTAGGGTTTGAGGTCAAAATAACTTTCGTATTTTTCTGATCATAAATTTAATATTAAAATATTCTAAAAATTTGATTGTCCAAATTGGCTCCAGATTTTGTCGGTAGGCTTAATAATGTTTTGAGTCTAATAAACTAAGTTTAGGCCCTGATTAAGCTTGGCTTAGAGGGGTAAATTTTAGGGTCATTACACGTGGTCCTCAAGAAAGAACACACAGTTTCCCAATCATCTTCTTAAGTTGAATATTGGGCCCTTACAAACATAACATCTATAGTCACTTGGATCATGTCTCTCCTTCAAGAACTTCACATCACTCCTGATATGCCTCCTTTCATTTGGTGTGATAACATCATTGCTACATATTTGTCTTCAAATCCTGTTCTTCATGCATGCACCAAAAACACCGAAATTGATGTGCATTTCATTTGGGACAAGGTTCTACAAAAATAATTATTGTTTGATATATTTCCTTCGACGATCAAATCGCCGACACATTTACCAAACCCCTTCCAATTACTCATTTCAAATATTTATGTGACAAACTTCAGGTCTTTCCTAAAATATTTGTTAGATGGGGGATATTAAAAGATATTGTTATATTTACTATATTAAGAATATTACTATATTTGTTATTAATATATTTATGATTACTATATTATGAATATAACTATATTATATATTACCATATTTGTGATGTATTAAACCGACTATAAGTACTGATATTATTCAGTAATGAAATTAATTTTTTCGTTTCCACTTTCGTCTAATGTCTCACATAATGATATCATTAGAATAAAAAAGAAAAAAGAAATGAGTTGATATATGCATCCTCTTAATCTCCATCTCTTTGTCACTTTGTATTTTTACTAAAGCTTTTTACAGCTAGGCTCAAGCTGTGCCTTGATACTATTATCGATAGATCTCAATCAACCTTTATTAGTAGAAGAAATATAGCCGACAACATTAATCTGGCATCGAAAATCCTCTGCATGTTCTCCCCAATCAAAGGTAAATACTTATGTGCTATGATATTAAGAAGGCTTTGTGATTTGAAGAATGAAGAACAAAGTCGTCCCTACTGCATTTTGTAATTGGGTGGAATCTTGCATAAGGAATATCCATTTTCAACTATCATTAATGCTATTCTAAAAGCTTACTTCACTTCTTCTAAGAAAACAAGGATGCCTTGCTATGGATTGGCTGCTAGCACTTCTTAACGAAGTGGTGGAAAATTTTAGTTTCACTACATTTAAATTTTAAAGATTTGTGTGCCCGCTTCATTGCGGATGATCTCCTTTGTTTTGGGGATGCAATGGCTGCCAATCTTAGAGTTTTAAAAGCTCATCTTGCCAAATTTAAAACTTGAGATGGTCTCATCATCAACATAACAAATTCAGGTATTACATTCCCCAAGAGTGTTTTTTATCAAAGTCACTTAGCCTCCTTATTAACCTTAATATTATTAATGTCATTTAAATATCTTCGAGTTCCCATTCCAACTTCCAAAATAAGAGTTGTGGATTGCAAATGGCTTATTGAAAAGATTAACGAATGGTTATTCAATTGGTCAAAAAAATGGCTTTCTTTTGGAGGTCATCTCCAATTATTAAAATCCTCTGTTTGGATCCTCCTCATTGATCGGGGCAATGCCATTAATATTATAATTTCTATTATTAACATCATTACCAAGCTCTATGCCAAATTCCTTTTGATGGAAATTTTAAAAACAAAAAAATGTGAATTATTAAATGGAGTACGACTGACTGAAAAGTTGCAGGGACTTTGGTTTGTTAGTACTAAAGCTCTCTTAAATGCTTGCTTATTGACAAATTTTGAAGAATTAGTGATGAATCCAATAAATATAGAGAATTTTGTGTTAGACTTTATATTTTCTTAGGATTAGTTGTACATTTGGTGTGTTTTTATAGCTTTTCAGGTAAGAAAACATCAAATTGAAATGAAAAGGAAAAGTGAATGAAAATGGCGCTACAACGCCCAACCTCTTGAGACCATGCTGCTACAGCGCATCGTAGCACCCGACGAACAGAAAGCAAGACGCTACTGCGTGCCTTAGCGCCCTATGAACATAAAGCAAGGTATTACAGCACGTCGTACTGCGCGTTGTCAAACTGTCTTGGAAACCTGTTCCAAGACAGCATTGGGACAACCCAAATTTTAAAGTTCCTCATTTTTCCATAGCCAGAATTAATATAAAGCATCTAACCTCCTCATTTCCAAGAGAATAAGGGAACATAATTAAATAAAATTCTAAGTTTCAAGTGGAAAAAATATGGCATCTTGAAGAAGGGAAGGCTGAATAGAATTTTATAAAAGGGAAGATGAAAGACTTAGCAAGGGTTATGAATTTTGGCTTGGAAAAGTAGATTTTCAAGAGGACTTCCTATGGTGCCCCACACCTTAACCACCAACAATCAAGATTAAGGAGTGGTGTGCCATTTTGGCAAATCCCTCACTTGTCATTAGATTAAGGTGTAGTCCTCAATCAACTAATAAGGGAAGGATGTGCCTTGAATAATGTAGTGGAATCATTCACTAAGTATACATTCATCAGAGTGCGTAAGCAAAGACAATAAAATATGCTATATCCAATCCACCACAATACAAGTAATAAGTAAACATATAGCTCAGAATAAAATAGTACAATAAAAGAACATACATGTGTACCTGAATTATTACATCAATTTTAAGATAAGTTTAAAATGAAGTAAATCACTCGTCCTCATAGACAGAATAAAATGACAGTTAATCTGCTGATCTTTTACCCTGACCTGATGCTCCTCCAAGAATGGCTCATCTTCAGGCACAAGGTCCTCAAATTGCTCAGAACCTACCATTTTTTGTTTCATAATGATAGGGCCCCAAAGAAAAGAAAATCTGGTTTGACATATTATCTAAGTGCATTTTATGCTATTTAAGTTCATGGGTTTTATGATATCATCATTTTACTTGTACTATAAAACAAGTAAAGCGTAAGGGTTCAACAAGCATACAAAGAGATATGGAAAGTTATAAATATAGTATTTATAATTGAGCAATATATGAGGCAAAAAAATATACCTCAATACTAAGCTGTGACAAGGTTAGGCATATATATAAATAAAGTAAGAAAAGCACAGAAAGAAGAGACTCATCCTAAGCATACTGATGATCATATAGATTATGCAAGTTTAAAAGTAAACAATCTATCTGTGATATGTATAAGTAAAGAAAATCTAGCATGTTATAAATATACAAGTAAGCAGGTAAAGTAAAGGCTAACTGTAGTAAAAATGTAATAGTAAAATAGTAAATAAGTAAGTAATGACTATCATATCAGAAGGAGGGCTAAACTAGCTCGCTGAACTGAAAAATGTATATTCTTAGTGTCACCTAAGGCTAAGCTAGTAAGTTTCTTATCGTCATAAGAGGCTAAGGCAGAATAACAAAGCAGAACTAAACTGAGGTGGCAGTAAGTACAATGTAGTAATATTTTAGTTATTTACTTTACTTCTGTGGACATATCCAGAAGTAGCTGAGGAGTCAAGCACGTCTGCAAGATTGTTCGGGTTCCAACTCAACACAACACTCCTCAATGAGTAATGTTAAGTAATCCTTATCTCTCCTAACCCCTGTCCAGTAGGGTAAAATGCGCACGATCAATAAGTAACTGAACCCTATGAAAATATTATCCTAATTATTCTAAGCTTTTATTTTATGCATCAATGTTCTTATATAACATGTTCCAAGTAAAGGCACAAAGTACAAGGAATGCAAAAGCAATAATAATTCAATAGTAAGCAAGGGACTTAATCCATTCTAACTACACACAAGTGATATTTATTGCTATCTACTTAATCTATTCTAACTGCTCTAAGTTATACAAGTTCAGGATCTCCAATTCATACTATCAAGTATAACTTAGAAGCACAACCTTATGAGTTAAAAGCAATTAAAGCTGATCAAGTTCTAACTTAATTCAATCAATATATCTTACAAGTTAAATAAGTAATCAAAATGTCTTATTTGATCAAATTAGACGCTCTAAGCTAAGATCTGATAAAGATCTACTAAAGCTAGGTATTATGAATTAAACACCATAAATTGAGTTTAATCACATAATCCAAAGGGTAAAGCTTAAGGACTAAAGTTTAAGTCTATTTGCGGACTAATGATTAAGGAAAATCCTATTAAGCATAATCAAAACTTAATAAGAGGGATCTCCTAAACTTAATATAAAGTTAAAAAATAAAATAATCATAGTTAAAACATGAAACCAAGATTTCATGTATTTAATAACCCATTTAGTAAACAAATAAAATCTAACATAGTATCTATTCTTAATCTTAAGAGAAAGATCCTAAGGTGGAGTGTAGATACTAAGAAGCTCCTAATATAGAACTTAAGAGTTTTAAGAGTTGATGATTATTACAATTTATCTTTATGTGCTATTCTAATTTACTTAAAGAGGTGTGTGATTAGGACTTTGTTAGAAGGCATTAATTTTACTTAGGATTTTTAAGACTTGAAATAGGAATTTTACCAAATTACTTAATTATGGGGTTAAGGGTTTTAAATTAATTCCAAATCAATTTTATTACTGGTTTTAATAATTTAAATGATATTTTAGAGGTTAAACGTACTTAACCTAATTTTTGGGCAAAATGACTATTTTGCCCTTACTTAAGGGTCTAAAATGCTACTTTTTGATTAAGAGCTCCAAATTAGATTTTCTTAATGCCAAATGATTATTTGCTGTCTACATAGGGATAGACAGTAGGTTCATCAAATTTGGACAAGTATTAAGTACTATGGGTTCAAATTAAGGATTTCAACTTATAAGGGCAATTTGGTAATTTTGCTTAGTAAAATTTGAAAATTTAGTTAGTTTATTGTTATTTGCTATCTAAGGGTTCCATAGAGCTAAATAATGCTAAATTTTGATGTCTAATGATTAAGTTATGATCATTTTAATATTAGGGTTTTGCTTAAGATCATTACGAGTTTAAGGGGTAGGTTTCACATTGAAAATCGCCTCCAAAATCACACAATGCTTAATTTTATTAAATTCAGATTTGATTTTGATATATTTTGGCTTCATTATGGTCCTAGAGTCATTAAAATCCAAAAAATCATAAATATGGGCAATTATGGACAGTTTTGGGCACTTTCAGATAATTCTGGGAGCTACGGTGCACTGTAGTGCTTTCTAATCGAGAGCCAGGCGTTACGGCTCACTGCGGCGGATTTTGGTGCTGAGGCACGCTGCAGTGGATTTCGATGTTGAGGCCATACCTATTGAAGCGGTTTTCGCTAGGAGGCATTGCCCGTTAGCAACTTGTATTTCAATTAAACTAAGTGAGTACTCATTTAATGCACTTTTAGGCTTGAATGATTTATTATAATGGGACTGTATTCGTCTAATCCTGCAGGATAGAACCTGCTCATAAGTCTTTATTAGAATGAATCGACCAATTCTGAATATTACTGGAGAACCAGTGTTATGGGTATACTATACTACACCACCCAATAATCGGGGTTCTCACAAGACTATTTAATAGACCAAGGAATTATCAGAACTAGTAATACTTATACTCAATGGGTGAGAATTATACAATGTTTCACTAACTTGTGATCAAGGATCTCCCAACATGGATTCTACCACAATGAGAAGTGTCACTCTAAGGTTTTTAGGTGAACTCTACCACAAGGGGTTAAGATTAAATTCTAAGGTTTCAAAGGTTATCTAAACTACTACCTCAATAAATCACACAAGGATCTCCTATCACAAGGTAGATGTATTTTAGATCTTTTAAATATTTTCAAGACAAACTTATGAAGAAATGCTTAAGGTCTCCCATTCTAGTTTCTAATATTAACACTTTTGATTCTATTATGTACTTAGATTTAGAATGATCAGACCAGATGATTAAGCTATCTGATCACACCTTAATGTAGGGATAAGGGATTCAAATCCAACTTATTATTAAAGTTTAAGATCATTTATTAAATCAGATGGTTTTATTAATCTCTTATGCCAATAGTCTTGCTTAGGAGCAAATCAAGGATCTTAAAGTTTGATTCAGATTGAAAAGTCACATAGGACTATTATTAATCTTAATTTGTCTAATTCAAATGTTTAGAATCAATATCAAATCAGAATGCATTATTGAAAAATATCAAGTCCATAGTCTTATAATCAAGTTGATTAAGTTAAGGTTCTTAAGGATTTGGACCTTAATTAAGTATAGTAGGGTTGGACCCCTATCCTTCCTTAATTAAGATCATGAATTTGGTTAATAATCAATGTCAAATCAGTGAGTTAATTATGTATTATTGGTGGCAATCTCAGACCTAGATCAAGTCTTAAAAAGCTTGATCCAAGTCTTAAGATTTCTTAAGTTAATCAAGGTATTTAAGGTTCTCAAATTTAGATTGGATCAAGTTATACTTAATAGATTTATCTAGATGTTTTTAGTACATCTAACTTAATGTCATAAGTCACTTTTGATAATCAAATTTTATAAAACAGGGGATACTTAGTGCTAATCAAACCTTAATTCAATTCAAAATGGATTAGCACATAAATATAAATCCAACCATCAGAATTGCATGAAGTTTGGCACACAAGTTCCCTTTAATAATACAATTGATCAGAGCTTAAGTTTACTAAGATCCAGTAAGTATAAACCTTAATTTTCACTAATTAAGATTTAACAAGATTATAACATATTTTAAAATACATAACTCAGAAAAATAAATCCTCTAGCACATGCATTCTACTCATTATAAGTGAACTAATGGCACCCTAAACATGCAATTTGGATAAGTACAATTACCAAATCACCCTAATTAAGATCCACTGTAATTAAGCAATAATTAAAGATCTAACCATCAAATGTCCATTTTTATTTCATATTATGGTCCCTTATGTTTTGCTGATAGTTTTCATATATAATATTATATGATTTGGACCGGTGGATTACAAGTTATTCAAATAATACATTCTGTATTTTTATTTAATTAAATTCCTATGATTTGATTATTGGGATTATTTTCCTTAATCCTTAAGGAAAATAATTCCAATAATTCTGATTTGATTTAAACGGCTCGGCCCAATTCCAAACCGCGCGGGTCGACCGTGGCCTAGGAGACCCGACACTGTCGCACAGCGCAGGTCGTGGGTCGACCCGGCCCGCACAGAGCCGTCGTCCCCGCTCCTTCGTCCTGAGCCAGGGATCCGATTAGGGGAACCCTAATCGCCAAATCCTGGTGCATCCTGACCATGGCACGATCAGAACCCGATCGCTACATGATCACCGTGGTCAGACTTGTCGAATGGGACCCGAAGCCCTTTGTGAGACGGTCTGGATCGACCGGGCCTTACTCACCCGAGGGCTCCTTCATGGGAGTTACTGTGGGGAGATAATTCTTCCCATAGAGGCCACGCCAGATCCCAGGCTTGAACCCTACACCATCAGGGAGGTGAGGCGGATCGAAGCCCTTTGGTTTAAGGGTCTGGGATGGTCTGGGTCACCGGGTCCTTACTCGACCGAGGCGATCCTTAAGAAGTTTAATCCGATCGATCTATTCGATCGATCGGGGCTAGCCTAGATCTTAATCTCGATACCATTGGGTTCGAGACGACAATACGAACTCAGACGCATCAAAATAGAGAAGGTCCGAGCCTCATTGGCTCGAAACTGGTAAGTAGGATACCTGGTTTTGTCGGGATTGCTTGCAGACGCTACAGAGGGGGATGCCGGCTGGCTGAGCTCCCTTGGATTTTGCTGAGAGTTCCTGAACTATAGGAGACTTTCTTATCAGCGATACGTAAGCTCGGGGACACCTGGAAGAAGCTCAGCAGCTCGTGAATTTTGCAATGGGAGCTCAGGAATGGCGGAAGGAAGCTCAACTCCAATTGATCAGCAAGGATCAAATGGAGGAGTGCTGAAGCTATTTATAGCCTCAAGGGAGTGTAGGGAAGTTTCCAGAGGCTCCAATTGGGCTGGGGAGGGTTGGTGTGGTCGGGCCATGGCCGAGCTCTCGAATTTCCAAATCGAGCTCGGCCGGGTCACGAGGCCCGATTGGGTCTCTTGGCCATTAGGGGAGGTGTGCTAACGGTCTGCTGAGGTGGAAGTGGGATTGGGGGACAGAGGAGGCAGCTGGCAGTACGGGGGATCTCTCGGTCGGGTGCACGAGCGTGTGGAGACGAAGATCCACAGTACCAGGTGCCTTGGATGTCGTTTGATCTATCGATCAGATGGCGCTATGGCTGGGATCGCTCAGATCCTAACGGCCGATCACGGGGATGATCTTGGCCGTAGGATCCACGGGGTGGATCCAACGATGGATCCGTGGTTCTGCGGGATCTGATCATATCTGTTGGATTAGTAAGGCACGACGGCTAGATTCACGGGGCGCCACTGTTGCGTGACCCGGGCTGCGGATCCCGGCTGTTAATTCAGGTATAAGGGTATAATTGCAATTATGAATTAATAGGAACCCTTATGTGCAATTGAACCATTTTAATTTAAATTGAAATATGGCCCAAATGATTTCCAAATTACATTAAAATTTTAACCTTAGCTAATTTGGGGGTGAGGAATCCAAAAATATAATCAGATTTTAATTTTGAGATCAACATATTTTAGGTCTAATCTAGGGCATCTAGACTGATTCAATTATCATTTTGAACTTAGAGAAGTCCAATGGACTTCAATTCTTTTAGATAAGCTCAGTTTGAGGTTCTATAAGCAATGGTGTTTGAAAATTGAGCAGATTATTTATACTTTTGTAAGGTAACAACCTAGGGTTATTAAATAAATGACAAAACTTACAATATTTTATTTGATATTGGAGCAAGTCACTCATTCGTATCCAAAATTTGGGCAAAATCTTTAAGCCTGCCCTTCTACCTATTAGCCAATTATTTAAGCATAGGATTACCTTCTAGAGCTCGTATGCTAGCTTAGCAAGTTTGCAGTGTAGCTATACCCATTGGCAAGCAAAATTTTGAAGCCAAATTAATAGTACACCCGATAGCAAATTTTGATGTAATTCTAGGGATGAATTGGTTAAGCAAGCATGACGCCGCTATAAATTGCTAGAAAAAGATGATCACATTAGGTAGTCGAAGTCAAGTGAAGTCATTCTACCGGCAAATTCAATACTAAAGCTTCTTTGATTAACGCTCTAAAGGCCAAAAAGCTCATCAGAAAGGGCTGTGATGCATATCTAATAACCATGCAGGGTTAGAAGAAGGAAGATGTTCATATCAGGTAAAATCATATCATTAGCGAATTCACCGACGTATTCCCCAAAGACCTGCATGGTCTTCTGCCAGTTAGAGATGTAGAATTCACGATCGAGCTTATCTTAGGAACTCATCCTATTTTGAAGGTTCTGTATCGCATGACACCCAAGGAGTTGCAGGCATTGAACATTGCTTCAGGAATTGCTAGAGAAAGGTCTCACCAGGCCAAGCATGTTTTATTGGGGAGCACCAGTCTTTTTTGTAAGGCTAAATCGGTGGTGTTACTGTTCATTATAATTTGATTTAAATAAAAATTTTAATTGTATTTTGTGAATTTTTCGATCATTTTAAGTCTAAAAATTATGAAACTTGCACCCTTGTATATTTTGATGTGATGAATTTAAATATGTAATCGGATTTAGGGTTTGAGGTCAAAATAACTTTCGTATTTTTCTGATCATAAATTTAATATTAAAATATTCTAAAAATTTGATTGTCCGAATTGGCTCCAGATTTTGTCGGTAGGCTTAATGATGTTTTGAGTCTAATAAAACTAAGTTTAGGCCCTGATTAAGCTTGGTTTAGAGGGGTAAATTTTAGGGTCATTACACGTGGTCCTCAAGAAAGAACACACAGTTTCCCAATCATCTTCTTAAGTTGAATATTGGGCCCTTACAAACATAACATCTATAGTCACTTGGATCATGTCTCTCCTTCAAGAACTTCACATCACTCCTGATATGCCTCCTTTCATTTGGTGTGATAACATCATTGCTACATATTTGTCTTCAAATCCTGTTCTTCATGCATGCACCAAACACATCGAAATTGATGTGCATTTCATGTGGGACAAGGTTCTACAAAAACAATTATTGTTCAATATATTTCCTTCGATGATCAAATCGTCGACACCCTTACCAAACCCCTTCCAATTACTCGTTTCAAGTATTTATGTGACAAACTTCATGTCTTTCCTAAAATATTTGTTAGATGGTGGATAGTAAAAGATATTGTTATATTTACAATATTAAGAATATTACTATATTTTTATTAATATATTTATGATTAATATATTATGAATATAACTATATTATATATTACCATATTTGTGATGTATTAAACCAACTATAAGTACCGATATTATTCAGTAATGAAATTAATTTTTTCGTTTCCACTTTCGGCTAATGTCTCACATAATGATATCATTAGAATAAAAAAAAAAGAAATGAGTTGATATCTGCATCCTCTTAATCTCCATCTCTTTGTCACTTTGTATTTTTACTAAGGCTTTTTACAGCTAGCCTCAAGCTGTGCCTTGATACTATTATCGATAGATCTCAATCAACCTTTACTAGTAGAAGAAATATAGCCGACAACATTAATCTGGCATCGAAAATCCTCTGCATGTTCTCCCCAATCAAAGGTAAATACTTTTGTGCTATGATATTAAAAAGGCTTTGTGATTTGTAGAATGAAGAACGAAGTCTTCCCTACTGCATTTTGTAATTGGGTGGAATCTTGCATAAGGAATATCCATTTTCAACTATCATTAATGGTGTTCTAAAAGCTTACTTCACTTCTTCTAAGAAAACAAGGATGCCTTGCTATGGATTGGCTGCTAGCACTTCTTAATGAAGTGGTGGAAAATTTTAGTTTCACTCTATTTAAATTTGAAAGATTTGTGTGCCCGCTTCATAGTGGATGATCTCCTTTGTTTTGGGGATGCAACGGTTGCCAAAGAGTTTTAAAAGCTCTTCTTGCTAAATTTGAAACTTGAGCTAGTCTCATCATCAACATAACAAATTCAGGTATTATATTCCCCAAGAGTGTTTTTATCAAAGTCACTTAGCCTCCTTATTAACCTTAATATTATTAATGTCATTTAAATATCTTCGAGTTCTCATTCCAACTTCCAAAATAAGAGTTGTGGATTGCAAATGGCTTATTGAAAAGATTAACGAATGGTTATTCAATTGGTCAAAAAAATGGCTTTCTTTCGGAAGTCGTCTCCAATTATTAAAATCCTCTGTTTGAACCTCCTCATTGATCGGGGCAATGCCATTAATATTATAATTTCTATTATTAACATCATTACCAAGCTCTATGCCAAATTCCTTTTGATGGAAATTTTAAAAACAAAAAAATGTGAATTATTAAATGGAGTACGACTGACTGAAAAGTTGCATGGACTTTGGTTTGTTAGTACTAAAGCTCTCTTAAATGCTTGCATATTGACAAATTTTGAAGAATTATGATGAATCCAATAAATACAGAGAATTTTGTGTTGAGTTTATATTTTCTTAGGATTAGTTGTACATTTGGTGTGTTTTTATAGCTTTTCAGGTAAGAAGACATTAAATTGAAATGAAAATGAAAAGTGAATGAAAATGGCGCTACAACTCCCAACCTCTCGAGACCATGGTGCTACAGCGCACCGTAGCACCCAACGAACAGAAAGCAAGACGCTACTGCGTGCCATAGCGCCCTATGAACATAAAGCAAGGCGTTACAGCATGTCGTAGTGCGCGCTGTCAAACTGTCTTGGAAACCTGTTCCAAGATAGCATTGGGACAACCAAAATATTTAAAATTCCTCATTTTTCCATAGCCAGAATTAATGTAACGCATCCAACCTTCTCATTTCCAAGAGAATAAGGTAACATAATTAAATAAAATTCCAAGTTTCAAGTGGAAGAAATATGGCATCTTGAAGAAGGGAAGGCTGAATACAAATTTTATAAAAGGGAAGATGAAAGACTTAGCAAGGGTTATGAATTTTAGCTTGGAAAAGTAGATTTTCAATAGGACTTCCTATGGTGTGCCACACCTTAACCACCAATAATCAAGATTAAGGAGTGGTGTGCCACTTTGGCAAATCTCTCACTTGTCATTAGATTAAGGTGTAGTCCTCAATCCACTAATAAGGGAAGGATGTGCCTTGAATAATGTAGCAGAATCATTCACTAAGTATATACATTCATCAGAGTGCGGAAGCAAAGACAATAAAATATGCTATATCTAATCCACCACAATACGAGTAATAAGTAAACATACAACTCAGAATAAAATAGTACAGTAAAAGAACATACATATGTACCTGAATTATTACATCAATTTTAAGATAAGTTTAAAATGAAGTAAATCACTCATCCTCACAGACAGAATAAAATGACAGTTAATCTACTGATCTTCTACCATGACCTGATGCTCCTCCAAGAATGGCTCCTCTTCAAGCACAAGGTCCTCAAATTGTTCAGAACTTGCCATTGTTAGTTTCACAATGATAGGGCCCCAAAGAAAAGAAAATCTGGTTAGACATATTATATAAGTACATTTTAGGCTGTTTAAGTTCATGAGTTTTATGATATCACCATTTTACTTAGACTATAAAACAAGCAAAGCGTAAGGGTTCAACAAGCATACAAAGAGATGTGGAAAGTTATAAATATAGTATTTATAATTGAGCAATATATGAGGCAAAAGAATATATCTCAATACTAAGCTGTGATAAGGTTAGGCACATATATAAATAAAGTAAGAAAAGTATAGAAAGAAGAGACTCAGCCTAAACATACTGATGATCATATAAATTATGCAAGTTTAAAAGTAAGCAATCTATATGTGATATGTATAAGTAAAGAAAATCTAGCATGTTATAAGTATACAAGTAAGCACGTAAAGTAAATGCTAATTGCAGTAAAAATGTAACAGTAAAATAATAAATAAGTAAGTAATGACTATCATATCAGAACGAGGGCTAAACTAGCCTATGGAACTGAAAAAATGTATATTCTTAGTATCACCTAAGGCTAAGTCGATACGTTTCTTAGTGTCATAAGAGGCTAAGGCAGAATAACGAAGCATAACTTAAGTGAGGTGGCAATAAGTATAAATGTAGTAATATTTTAGTTATTTACTTTACTTCTGTGGACATATCCAGAAGTAGCTGAAGAGTTAAGCACATCTACAAGACTGTTTGGGATCCAACTCAACACAACACTCCTCAATGAGTAATGTTAAGTAATCCTTATCTCTCCTTACCCCTGTCTTGT
Organism: Gastrodia elata; assembly: GCA_016760335.1. NCBI lineage: Eukaryota > Viridiplantae > Streptophyta > Magnoliopsida > Asparagales > Orchidaceae > Gastrodia > Gastrodia elata. The sequence goes on along the minus strand of CM028670.1, from coordinate 62,167,814 downwards.
AGGGTAAAATGCGCATGATCAATAAGTAACTGAACCCTATGAAAATATTATCCTAATTATTCTAAGATTTATTTTATGCATCAATGTTCTTATTTAACATGTTCTAGGTAAAGGCACAAAGTACAAGGAATGCAAAAGCAATAATAATTCAATAGTAGGCAAGGGACTTAGTCCATTTTAACTACACACAAGTGATATCCATTACTATCTACTTAATCTATTCTAACTGCTCTAAGTTATACACGTTCAGAATCTCCAATTCATACTATCAAGTATAACTTAGAAGCACAACCTTATGAGTTAAAAGTAATTAGAACTGATCAAGTTCTAGCTTAATTCAATCAATATACCTTACAAGTTAAATAAGTAATCAAAATGTCTTATTTGATGAAATTAGATGCTCTAAGCTAAGATCTGATAAAGAACTACTAAAGCTAAGGATTATGAATTAAACACCATAAATTGAGTTTAATCATATAATCCAATGGGTAAAGCTTAAGGACTAAATTTTAAGTCTATTTGTGGACTAATGATTAAGAAAAATCCTATTAAGCATAATCAAAACTTAATAAGAGGGATCTCCTAAACTTAATCTAAAGTTAAAAGATAAAATAATCATAGTTAAAATATGAAACCAAGGTTTCATTTATTGAATATCCCATTTAGTCAACAAATGAAATTTAACATAGTATCTATTCCTAATCTTAAGAAAAAGATCCTTAGGTGGAGTGTAGATCCTAGAAGCTCCTAATGTAGAACTTAAGAGTTAAGAGTTGATGATTATTACAATTTATCTTTATGTGCTATTCTAATTTACTTAAAGAGGTGTGTGATTAGGACTATATTAGAAGGCATTAATTTTACTTGGGATTTTTAAGACTTGAAATTGGAATTTTACCAAATTACTTAATTATGGGGTTAAGGGTTTTAAATTGATTCCAAATCAGTTTTATTACTGATTTTAATAATTTAAATGATATTTTAGAGGTTAAAGGCACTTAACCTAATTTTTGAGCAAAATGACCATTGCCCTTACTTAAGGGTCTAAAATGCTACTTTTTGATTAAGGGCTCAAAATTGGATTTTCTTAATGCCAAATGATTCATTGCTGTCTAACATAAGGATAGATAGTAGGTTCATCAAATTTGGACAAGTATTAAGTACTATGAGTTCAAATTAAGGATTTCAACTTATAAGGGCAATTTGGTAATTTTACTTAGTGAAGTCTAAAAATTTAGTTAGTTTATTTTTGTTTGCTGTTTAAGGGTTCCATTGAGCCTAATAATGCTAAATTTTGATATCTAATGATTAAGTTATGATCATTTCAATATTAGGGTTTTGCTTAAGATCATTACAGGTTTAAGGGGTAAATTTCATATTAAAAATCACCTCCAAAATCACATAATGCTTAATTTTATCAAATTCATATTTGATTTTGATATATTTTGGCTTCATTAGGGTCTTAAAGTCGTTAAAATCCAAAAAATCATAAATATGGGCAATTCTGGACAGTTTTGGGCACTTTCGGACAATTCTGGGAGCTACGGTGAGCTGTAGCGCTTTCTAATCGAGAGCCAGGCGTTACGACGCACTGTGGCAGATTTCGGCGCTAAGGCGCGCTGTAGTGGATTTCGGTGCAGCGGTGCACTGCAGCGGATTTCCTTCGAGGAATTGATCTCTACGACGCGTTGTAGTGAATTTTACTCGAGATGCGAGCTCTACGGTGCATTGTAGAGCTTTCTGGCCTAAAGCCAGGTGCTATGACGAATTTTACTCAAAACATGGTCGCTACGGTGCACTGTAGCGCCCGACAGTGATTTTGCCTTGTGAAAACCAAAATATGTCCCTTTTCGCATACAAATACTCTCAATTTATGGCACTTCACGTGCGGTGCCATATACCGATGGAAAAGTCTTTCCAAGACCTTTTCATTGATACCAAAATTAGCACAAAAGAATCATTATAATGATGCAAATAATGAGGTTAAAGGTTTAGGTATGTAGAAAGAAGAAAAAGCAAAGCTGTTCATTTACCCTAAAATTTACTACCTTAATGAGCTCTAATAGATTCCATAACTCAACCACAGATTCTTAAGGATGCGAAGTAAGCATTGGAACAAAATGAAGTAGTTATTAGGTCAACCAATTGAGGAAAAGGGAGGTGCCTTGGCTTGCGAATGGCAGATTTCTCTACAGATCCTTGGGGCTTGTGAACTTGAGAGCTTTTCTTCAGCAGCTTGAGCACAGCAAGTGAAGGGAAGGGGAGAAGAGCTCAGCTTGACAGCAAAGGAAGGAAGATGTGGCGACCGGGGATCGAAGTTCGAGAGTTTTTAAAGAACAATTCATCTCAATTGGAAAAATAAATATTTTTATAATTCAAAAAGGACATAATAAAATAATGAAATTCACAGTCCTTTTATACATAGAGCCAAAACATATATGAAAAGTTACATCAATTTAAAAAATATAAGAAGTATCTACATTCTTCTGCTTTCTTTATTCTTCTTCTTTTAAATTGGCAGATCTTCTAAGTTCTTTAATTATTAAAAACCTGAAAAATTCAGTTTACCAATCAGGTAGGAGTATGCAAATTGTTCTTATAAGAATAAATCTAGCCTCCTATAATAGGTATAAATGACTGAAAATAAAACTGCAAGTAAAGTAAGAAATTTCCAAATGCAATTTCTGCCCTGCAAAATAGCTGTGAAAATCAACATATATGAAATAAATTTTATCAAAAGCATATGTAACAATAAGTCGAGTCCGGAGACCCCTAAGCCCAAATGGGTAAACCCATAGGCATAAATCTGTAGGAAGCTTATCTCGCCGCCCGTCGGTAGCTTACTCAAATTAGGAACTGATGGTGTGTCTTTCCTCTGGATTTGCCTACTTCCTACAAGAGGCTAAATCCCTCCATATAACTCCCAGGGGCTTGCTAGCTAGCCCAATCTGTACAGATTCCAGTTTTGCATTCCACCCTCCAAAGACAATCACCACAAAATATATATAAATTCTTTTTGTTACATGCTTTTTGATATAATTCTTTTGCAGATTATAAAGCGGTAAGCAGTGTAAATAATATTCAAATGGAAAATGGCTTAAATATAAGAATACTGAAATGAAACTTATAAGTAGATTTGCGTACCTGACTTGTTTTGATCAACCAGTTTTAATTTCTTTGATCTGCCAAAATAATGAAATTTATCAATTTTAATGTTTTTATTATGATTTGTAGTTTTATAATTATTTTAATTTATTTGAATTTATTTTTATTATTTATGCCTTATAAGGTCAAATTGGGAATTTGGCCTTATAAGGGTATTTTAGCAATTTTATTCTTAAAATAATACAAAATTTATGTTAGTTTATTGAAGATTATGTCTTAAGGTTTCTATAGAGTCCAAAATTATCAAATTCTGATATGAATTGGTTAAGTTATAACTATTCTAATTTGGAGGGTTTAATGATTAGGGTTTATTATAATTAGAGAGTGATTAGTGATTTTAGTCACAAAATTATTAAACTAATTATATATTTAAGTTCTAATTTACTTTATAAGTTATTTAAAACTAAAATTACTTAATTTGGATTATTATAATTGCTGATATTCACTAATCAAGTTTTAGAGTTATTAGGCTTAATTAGTAGATCTAACCATTGGATCCTAAATATTTTTGCAGTTTACTAAAATTTAGGTTTTTCTGATCTAAATAGATATTTAGATCATCTAATTTGGAGTTAAATTGACTAACTTATGGTTATTTGAAGTTCTATGTTAAATTAGGTTAATTAGGGTTATTTGAATATTCTTCCTAATTAATATTTCAAAAAGTCACTATATGAAATGCTGTTTTTACTGATATTTGGTTGGCACTATAATATTCTTTATATTTTTCTGATTAGTTTGATATATTAAATTGTATAATTTGGTTAAATAATTTAGGAGTTATGGATTCTTAAAGTTTTAGGATTTAATTAATTTAGAAAATATTTATTTTCTATTTATTTGTTTATTTTATTTTATCTGTTTCTAATTAATCTATTAAATATTTAATTTCTGATTATCTATATATAACAGAGTTATATATTATAAATATATAAATATATATATATCTTTATTATAATTATTATTGTATTTGATTTGATATATATATTTATAATATTTTCTGTTTTATTAATATTTACTGTATTTGATTATTTATTTTACTATTTATATATATATTATCTGATTTGACATTTATATATTAATATCTATTTTATTAAATATATTATTATTAAATATTATCTTATTATATTATTTAAAATTTTCTGTTATGATTATTTATATTTATATATATATATATATATATATTTAATAATTACTGATTTTATATATAAATATTTTTCTTTTGCAAAAAAAATGATGTCTGGCGGGCCCCACGACTTCAGCGCCACATGGCGCATAATGGTTGGTGCCAGCTATGCAGTCGACCCTACCTGATGCCACGCCAGTGGTCCAACGCGGATGGACGGCCTGCTGTTTGGCCTGGTTTGAAGCGACCCGGTTCGAAGCGAATCGAACCGGCGTCGCTTTGTCTTCTCGCGAAATGCGAATTTAGGGTTTCAGAAAAAAATTTGATCGGGGCAGGGGGGTGTTTTCGATTACTTTAACGAGATGAAGAGAGGTATTATAAGCTAAACACAATAAAGAATGCGCATTGTAATGATTAGAAATGGAAGAGAAGTACCTTAAGAACGCCTTAGAGGGATTCTAGGTTTTTGACAAAGGCACGATGATTGTTCCTTTCTAGCTTCTGGCAAATACAAAGGTCGACGAGAAGAGTTCCATTATTGATTTAAGAGCATTCTTAAGCGGCGCACAGCGATAAGGAGACGCGTGCAGCGATTTTAGGGCGTCGTGCGTCGCTGCCAGGACACGCGTAGTACGCGTAAGGAAGAAACAGGTGAGCCGTTCGATTCTTCGATCGAACGGCTCTCAAGAGTCGTTAGATGGAACGGCAAGGGTGGATGGCGTTACTTTAATTACAGACGACGCCGTTCGAATTACTTAAATAATAAATATTTAATTTATTTTAATCAATTTAATTATTTAAATTTAATTTTAATAAATATTTTCCAAAAATTTTAAAAAAAAATTGCTCCTAGCTAATTGAGACCTTCTGAACACAATGGCGCACTCGAATTTTTGATCCGATGAGTATTTAATTACTCAAATTTTCAGGTATTTAAATAATATTAAAATATTTGTCTAAAATTTTACAATTTCTAAATGCGTTCAAAACTTCACCCCTAGCTAATTTGGGGGTGGTGAACGCAATGGTGAAGTCAGATTTTCAATCTGAAGTCAAAATTATTTAAATATTAATAAACAGTTTGAAATGAAATTTTGGTATTTTACAGAAGAAGCCTGAGGCTCCATTTTAAAGGAGAAGGAGAGCATGGCTTTTGGATGGGATGAGCTTGACTCATCCCATCACAAACATGGGGAGAAGACTTGGCAGAAATGGAGAGGAGAGGGAGGTAGGGGCTCCTTTGCATGCGAAGGGGAGAAGAAGGTGTCACAGAATATGGAGTGGGGAAGGCAAGCAGGTCCCAGGTGCCGAAGAAATGGAGAAAATAAGGAATTTAAGCTTATTTAAATTAATTAATATTATATTAATCAATCTATTCAATCAATTAAAATCAGATTGACATATGAGCTCTAAAAAATCCTAAAAATTACTCCCTAGCTAATTCGAGGGTGAGAAATGCAATGACAAAGTCGAATTTTTATTCTGATGATTAAATAATTATTCTATTTTTGAGATATTAAAATACATTAAAGTATTCGTAAAAATTTGATGACTTCCAAACACGTCCAAAACATCACCACTTGCTAATTTGGGGGCGACGAGCATAATGACAAAGTTGGATTTCAATTTCGAGGTCAAATTAAATATCTCAATTTTTTAATTAATTAAATATTATTAAAATAATCCAAATATTAAATTGAGCTCTAAATCGCTCCAAATCTTTGGGGATTGATTATAATGACTAGATGAACTCAATGGAATGATAATTAGGATGCAATTAAGTTAAGTAATAACCTAGGATTGTTACACTTTCCAACCCTAAGGAGGAGAAGGAGGCTACAGTTTGAGAAGAAAGAAAAGCATAGAGATCAAGGAGAAGAAAAGGAGGCTGAGGAGATAAGAAGGTCAAGAGAATGCTAATGTTGTTCCTAAGGATTGTATTCTCAACTTGTTTCCTTGATATTTCCTTATAAGAGCAATGAAATTGCTCAGCATCCCTTGTAGCTTTCTTTGTTTATTATTTGCAATGGCAGCATAAACCTCTCCTTTGGGGTGGGTTGAGCATGAGCATGTAGAAATCATAGTGTTATGTTTGTAACTCTTCTAATCAATAACATGTCATTTAGATTTGAAAATATTTAAATATTTTATTATATGAACAAGTTGAGGAATGATGAATATTTATAAATACAAATATTTTACTACATATTTAAATGAAACTCTCATTGATCTTGATGATTGATTTTGCCCAAAAAGCCATGCAATCTCAAGTATTGATGTCGTGAATAGTTATGACAACATTCATTATGCAAAAATAGCTTGTGAACAACTTATGACAAAAGTTATATCATTTGAGCCATGAGATAATATAACATAATATTCTTTGAGCTCCGTAGCTCGGTTCATACCATTTGTGAAATGAACTCGACGCATGTAAGTCGATAACCCCCTTTAGAGCTCCATAACTCATTCTTAACTTATGTGAGGAAATTGAGCACGTCAAGCTATGAGCGATGTGACATAAGCTCATCTAGCTTTGCAACTTATTTCCTTATCTAAGCTAAGAGTAGATGCGTATGAGCCATTGGTGGAATCAAAATCAAGTGATACTTAATTAAAATTGAGTATTTTACTGCTTAGACGTAAGAGATAACTTCATTCACTAAAAAGATCACATGGTTGTCTATGTGCCGAGATTGAACCTCATTGTGTTCACCTTAGAGTATTAGTTAAGATTTAGTACATTTAATATATACATTTGAGAATACTAAATCTCTTGATAATGAAATTGAGATAAATCCACTTACTTGACATAGAATTGAGAAAAAGAGTAATTTTCTGAAACTGTTTCAAACAAAAATTAAATTAGGAATCATAAATTAGGAACTCAAAACAATCAAGTTGACTTCTTAAACATTATTGAAATTTGATACACTCCAGTAACAAATCTAAACATTGTTCCCAAAGGATAATAAATCTTGGGATCTTACCATCCCATGTTACTTCAGACCACGTGCACTTGTGTGTGAATGCAGACATACATAATTTAGGTCTGTCAAGTTCTTGGCGCCGTTGCTGGGGAACTATTAATTTGATTTGGGGAACGATTAATTTGATTCATATTAGAGATAATCTAAGAGTAAATAGTGATTTAAGACTTTTGTGCATATACTTTTTTTTGTAATTTATTGTTGTCTTCATTTTTGTACCATTTTACTTTTTATTTTTCATTCTTTTTTTTTGAATTATACTTAATTTCAGCTTAATTTTAAGTTGTGCATGCGTAGACTTAATATTAACAATTATTTGTTCGACACTGAAATTGAACAAACATTATTAAGATTAAGAAGACAACAGCTTAGAACCAACCCAATATCATAACTAATGGAGAATCTAGGAGATCATCTAGGAGAAGTACATGAGAAAAATAGGGGTAAAGCCTTGAGAGATTATGTCATGCCCACTATTAGGGTAATCGTACATGCCATAGTTCAACCAAATGTAGAGGCTAACAACTTTGAAATAAAGTCTTCAACTCTACAGATGGTCTAAAATAATCAGTTCAGTGGGCAAGTGACTAAGGACCCCAACTCGCATATCTCAAACTTTGTGGAGATATGCGATACATTTAGGTATAACATCATTACTGATAACACAATTAGATTGAGATTATTCCATTTCTCACTGAGAGAGAGAGAGAGAAAGAGCTAAAAGTTGGCTTAGTTCTCTTCTGGCAATTCAATACGCACATGGGATGATTTAGCTAGTAAAATCCTAGCTAAATATTTCCCCCCAGCTAAAACTATTCGGCTGAGAATTGAGACAAACTACTCTCATTAGGAGCGAAAAACTTTTTATAATAGTTGGGAACACCTTAAGGAGTGCTTAAGGTGCTGCCCTCGTCATGGTTTTCCTTAGTGGATGCAAGTTCAGACGTTTTACAACAGATTGAATGCACCCACCATAACCTTGATATATGCAGCTGTTGGGGCTCCTTAAGCAGTAAAACCCAAGAAGAAGCATATGATCTGTTGGAAGAAATGGCTAACAATGTTTACCAATGACCTACTAAAAGGCTAAATTCTAACAAGAGTGAAATTAAGAACATAGTCGAGTCACTGAAAATAAATTAACTTCAACATGAGATAGTTATGTTGAATAAAAAACTAGGAAATGAATGCAAGTGTATTACAAGATGTTGTATATGAGTTCTATGGGGGGAAGCACATGAACAAAAAATATAACTCAAACAATCCTTTTACACAATCTGTTCCTGAACAAGTCAATTTTTTGCAGAACAACAACAATAACAATCAAGGTAATATCTTTCCTTACTCTAACATGTATAACCTAGGGTGAAGGAATCACCCCAATTTTTCTTAATGGAAATAACTCCAGCCACTACCCTAAATAAAACCATAACTTAATTAGACAAGGACACCTTTTTAATAACCCACCTCCTTAGCAACACAAACAACATGACATAGGATTAAATGGAGCCTTTAACTCCTTCAAAGTTGAAACTTTATCATTCATGCAAAGAACTAAACAAACCATAAATAGGCATGAATACTCTATTCAGAGGATTGAAGTGACTCTCTATAACATTAAAATCTAGCTGGGACAAATCTCTCAAACAGTAGGGAGCGTTCTCGAGTACCACAGAAATAAATCTGAGGGAAACAGTGAGCGCCTTCACATCGGAAGATGTGGAGGAAGAGTTAGTGTTGTTAGATAAAACTAAAAAATTGAACCCCTAATTGCTGAAACTAGAAGAAACCCTCTCAAGGGAAAATTAGGAGGTGAGAGTGTTGAAAACAAAATGTGTTAGAAGAGAATTTAGTAGCAATCAAAAGGAAAGATCCAGGGAGATTAAGCATCCATTATGTGATTGATGGACAAGTCTTTTTAGATCTCTTGTGTGATATAGGGGCTTCTATCAATGTAATGCCTTACCATACTTATACTCAATTAGGGATTGGGGGGATGGAAGATACCCCCGTGATTTTAAAATTTGCTAATCTAGACTCGATGACCTTGATTGGAATTTTGAAAAATGTTTTGGTGAGCTTGGGAAATTTTTTTATTCCTACTGATTTTATTATATGTGAATGGGATAAATGTAATGAAAATTTCACTATCATTTTTGGGAGACCTTTCCTTTCCACAACTCGGGTAATTATTGATGTGAAAAGTGGAATCATGATGATCATAATAAATGGCAATAATGAGAATGTGGATTTAATTCCTACCCTTCATAGAGAGAAAAGCTTGTATTTGAAATGGAGAGAGAGGGAGAGAGATAAGCTAATACTTATTGAAACTAGAATTAAGAAAGAACCTTCTTGTGAGTCTGAATCTGAGAGACTCACAAACACCTTATCTGGAGGTGTAGTATTACATAAAACTAGGGTAAAAAAGAAAACTCAAAGGGGGGAAGAGGAAGAAGAAAATTAAATCAACCCCGGGGATGAAATTAATAAAACCTTGACACATGAATTGGCTAAATCTGAACTGATCACAGCCGGAGTAAAATTTAAAAATCTGAAGGTTCCATAAAGTAGTGAGGAGTAATTCGATTTTGATTGGTCAAACTTATGACATTAAACCAAGCGCTTATTAGGAGGTAACCAAAAATTTTAATTATATTAATTTATTCTGTTAGTGAGTTAATTTGTTAATAAGTCAAACAAAAAATTTTTGCAACCTAATTTTTGTTTATAAGAAAATGAATGAAGAGAGATAAATTAAAATACCCTGAAAATAGCGCGTCACAGCACGCTGCAGGCAGGGAATTTGCGATCAGGCGCGCCATAGCGCGCTGCAGCGCTTAGCATGAAAAGTTGAACAACATTACAATTTGATTGTAAAATTTCTAGGGACCATTCCTATCTGCTGTAGCGCGCTATAATCAAGAAAAATGGGTCAAAAGGTGATAAAATATGAGCCATTTGGACTTCTCAATGGTTGAATGGTTAAATCACACTTAATGACAAATTTTTGACTAGCCATTGAGAGGACATGTGGAAATTGGAAGCAGATTTCAGCCCTAAGAGGAGAAAATCAGTTTATCCCATTTTTTGACTAGCCATTGAAAGAAAAATTATCTCTAGCTTTAAGATTTCAAAAAGGGGAGGATATTTCAAAATGTGCAAGTGTCTTGCTCTCCTCTCATTGCTATTTAAAGACAAGGTGGTCCAGGCGAAATAGATTTTCCACCTAATGTATGTTTGCAAATTTGCATTTGCAAGGTGGTCCAGGTGAAATAGATTTTCCACCACCACGAACACTAGTACCTCCTCCAACCATCCATTGGCCTGAATTTGTTGAGGAAGAAGATCAAGACGAAGAAGAAGATGATGATGATGATGATTGAACAATTAGGCTGTAGTTTTTCTTTTTGTTTATTTGTTTTTATTTTTAGTTATTTATATTTTTTAGTCATCATCACATATGTAACTCATTGCTCACATTTAATGAAATTAATATAATCACTCATTGGAAGTTTACATCTTTTTACAATTAAACTCTAGAAATTGACTTGCAACTTAGAAAATTTTCATGAATTTATGAGTTTGGCATGTGTGTGATTGAGCGAGTAAGTAACCATAATGCGTTATATATTTAATAAAAAATTGTGTAACCACTACCTTGACTCTTTTATCAAACCAAATGATGCAATGAAATAAGTATGGGGGAAAATAAGGCTCATATTAGATAAATCAATGAATAACTAAAATAATCAAAAATATGTTAGGCTTCTGTAGAACTTCATGAATATAATGCATGAAAATAGGATGAAGAAAAATGTCTCTCTCATAAAATAAGAAAAATCAAAAGAAAGTAAATGGGATGAAGAAAAATATATCTTCCATGAAATAATAAAAAGAGAATGAAAGGATGAAAAAAAATATCTCTCCACAAAAGTGAGTATGCATTACAATTCATAAGAAGAATCACACATTGTATAAAATTTTCTAAAGACACCATTATTCAAATATACTTAATAAGAAGCTTGAAAATCACCCCACATATATTTTATATAGCAATCAAAGGATATAAAGAGAAGATTCAAGAATAGTGAAAAAGATAGTTAAACATTGAACTAAGACAAATTAAGGTTATCATCAATCGATCATAACATTATTAAAACTGCATTATATTATAAGGAGAATTTCAATTCCGCTTCAAAACAGAGCAAGATTGTTAACAAACTTATTATTCCAAAAAGTCATATATTGCTTACTCGAGGATGAACAAAAAGCCAAGTGTTGGGGTGTGATGAACCCAATAAACATAGGAAATTTTGTGTTAAAGTTTATGTTTTCTTAGGATTAGTTGTAATTTTAATGTATTTTTATGGAATTTCAGGTAATAAGAGATTTAAACTGAAACAAAAAGAAAAAGTGAATGAAAATGGTGCTACAGCGCTCCACAATGCCCAACCTCCCGAGACCATGATGCTATAGCGCGTCATAGCACCCGACGGACAGAAAACAAGGAGCTATAGCACGTCATAGTGCCCAATGAATAGAAAGTAAGGCACTACAACGTGTTATAGTGTGTGATGAATAGAAAGCGATGCGCTACAGTGCGTCATGGCGCGCACCGTCAAACTGTCTTGGAAACCTGCTTCAAGACAGCATTGAGACAGCCCAAATATTTAAAACATCACCCCATTTCCTCACAACCATAATTAATGTAAAGCATTAAAGCCCCTTATTTCCAAGAGAATAAGGGAATGTAATTAAATGTAATTCTAAGTTTCAAGAGGAAGAAATATGGCAGCTTTAAGAGGGGAAGGCTGAATAGAAGATTATAAAAGAGAAGATGAAAGACTTAGTAAGGGTTCTGAATTTTGGATTGGAAAAGAAGATTTTCAGGAGGACTTCCAAACCCTGAGGAGGAGGAGAAGGTTATTGTTTGAAAAGAAAGAAAGGCACAGAGAGCAAGGAGAAGAGAAAGATACTGAGGATAGAAGAAGGCCAAGAGAATGCTAAATCTTTTCCTGAGTATTGTATTATCAACTAGTTTCCTTAATATTTCCTTGTAAGATCAATGAAATTACTCATCATCCCTTGTAGCTTTCTTTGTTTATTATTTATAACGATAGCCTAAACCCCCTATAATGCCTTGTTATCAGATTTAGTAATCTAATCAAATAATGAGTGCTACTAAATACTTAATACTAGATTGGTGAGACTAAATCCATTATTAAGTACTACATGGAGTTTATTGATCGCTAAAAAGGATAAATCAAATGCATAAATAGAAAAAGTAAGTATTTATACCATTTTAGCCTTTCATTAAAATGAAAAGATGCATCACAAAATAATAAAGTAAAATATACATTATTTAATTACAATTATACAAGCCTTTTAAGGAATAAACATCTCTTAAAATGAATAATATTAAAGACTGAAAATAGGAAGGGGTGCATAAACTGCAACATATGGGCACGGTCCACCTTGAGTCTATGATCCAAATAAGCTGTTGAACCTATCATATTTGGTTTGTAATACTGTAGGCACTGCCAAATAAAAAGGAACAAGTGATTAGTGTGGCGGTTGCCCCATAATCAACTAAGAGTAAGTGGCAATCGTCACTGGGAAATCCCTCACTTAGCATTAAATTAGAAATAAGCATCCCTAATCCACTAATAAGGGAAGGATATTCCATAAATAAAGCAAATGAAACCTTCACTAAAGGAGTATACCAAAATATCAGAGTGCGGAAGAAAAGAGTATCAAATACTAACATCCATGTTTCCATAATATAAAATAAAATGACATTCAACTTAGAATAAAGTAGCAGTAAAGGAAAATATAATGGTACTTATATTATTATAAAGCATTAAAAGTTTAACTGAAAATAAAGCTAAACACTCAGCCTCACAAGCAGAAGTAAAACTAATGATCTTCAACAGCACGCTCCTCCTCCTGAACAAGCTCTTTAGAATGCCCAACAATTTCAAATAGCTCGGAATCTGACACTGTATGTTTCACAATAATAGGGCCCCAACTAAAAGTAAAGAAAATTTTGATTAGACAAATTATCTAAGTACATTTTAGGCTACTATTATTTATATTTTATGATATCACAAATATCCTAAGTATTCTAAGAGCAATAAAGCAACAAAGAAAGTGATAAAAGTTATAATCACATAATTATAACTTAAGCAAAATATGAGGTAAGCACATACCTCAACCCAAAGCTGCAGAAAATAGTTAAGCAATATATATGTGAAAGAAACTAATAAGCATAAAAAATATCCTAAGTAAATATGACCAAATCTACATATGCTAATTTTAATAACTGATTATGAAATAAATTTATATATGAAATTGAAATAAAAGACTAGCATCCTAACATGCTTTCGTATGAAATTAATAACTGCTTAGCTTATAATTATTTAAATTTCCTAGAAATACTACAAATATTTATAAGTGCTGTATAAAATGCTGAAGAACATTAAACTTAATATATCATAAAAATATGCAATCTCATATGGACATATGCATACTTAGACCTGCCATATAGAAAATGGTGGCTCATCTAGCCACTAAAATAATCTTCTGAAGCATCTAGGATCAAATACCATAAATTAATAGGTCCATTTAAAATATACCATATCATCATCTAGGATCAAACACCTGGGAAATATCATCATCTCAATTAAATAAATATCATCCATGATCAAACACTTGGGCACTGAACTACGTCTGAATGTCAATATATGAAACAATATTGTAAAGACAGACCAAGTAGAACAAATTCCATTTCAAATGTTATATAATTTATGGATTCATCTCTATTTTATTTCATTCAATTATTCATGAATATGCCTTATGAAATCTTCAAATCTAACATGAACATTCATCAAATGTTCTATGTTTCACCTATTATGTCATAAATATAAAGGTTCAAAATAAGGAAGCAAAGCATATAAGACAATGTATAAATGCACTACACAAAACTCTGTGATATCACTTATTTTTAATTTAATTCATTCTAGCTACTCTGAGAGGATACAATCTTAGGATCTCTAATATCCAACTATCAAGTATAAACTCAAAATATCAGTCTTATAAAGTTTAAAGCAATTAGAACTAATTAAGTTCTAACATAATTCAATAAATGATGCTTACATAAATTGAATAATAAATCATACGCCATAATTAATTAATTTAATTAATCTGAAGCTAATCTTGATTAATACAAATCAAGATTAAGAGATTAAGAGTTAAACTCCAAATATTAGGGTTTAACCTCTTAATCTGATATGTTCAAAGACTAATGGTATGTGGTAAATCTCAACTCTCACGAAGTACAAATTAAGGTTATCTTATTAAGCAAAGTCAAGCTTAATAAGATGGATTTTCTAAACTTATACTAAAGTTAAAATACAAAATAATCATAAATAAAGGATGAAATTCTAGAATGCTATAAAACTAAGGTTTCATCCATTGAGTAAGTCGTTTACTCAATGAATGAAATCTAACTTAATTTATATCACTAATTCTTAAGGAAGAAGATCCTAAAGGTTAAAGGAACTCCTAAGGAATTAAGTTAGGATAAAAGTGAAGATTTAAGCATTGATGTTAATCTTAATTATATATTATTCTAATATGATTATCTTATGGAAGGTATATGGTGGATTAAATTCACCTTATGAATCTTATTTTAAGACTTAGGAGATTTTAAGTGAATTTTAGGGTTAACATCACAATTTAATGAGTTTAAACATCTTAAATTGATTACAAATCAATTATATTATTGATTTAGTGATTAGATTATGTTTCTAAGATTCAATGATACTTAAACTTAAATTTGGGCAAAATAACTATTTTGCCCCTACTTAAAAGTAAAAAATTCACTTTATGATTTAGGGTTCCAAATTGAAATTTATTGATGATAAATAGTTACTTAGTATCTAATATGAAGATAGACAGTAAGTACACCCAAATCAGATAAAGATTAAGCCTAATGAGCTCTAATTCAGTAATTTTACTATATGAAATCTAAAAATTTAGTTAAACTATTATTGTTTACTGTTTAAGAATTCCATAAAATCTAAAATTACTGAATTCTGATATTAAATGGCCTAAGTTATGGCCAAAATAATTTTAGGATTCAAATATGTAACTTTGGAGATTTATATATGAGTCAAAAACTTAACTTTCTCAAATGGTATCCAAATTCAGTAAACTCTGTGGTTATAGTTTTTCTATATCATACTGAGTACTATGCCTAGGAGTAGACCCAAATTGGATCTCATTTAATTAAATTATGTGCTAATTAGAGTTAAGGGTGATTAGTGAGTGATTAGTGAAATAATTACAAAATCACAAAAGCAATCACACCACTGAGTTCTATCCTACTTAAGGAACTATCAACAACTTGAATCACTCAATTTGAATAGTTAATTATGCTAATATTTACTAATCAAGATTTAGGGTGATTAGGGCTAATTAATAAATCTAATCACCAAGTCCTAAATATTTTTACAGTTTACTGTTAATTAAGTTCTCTTGATCAAAATGGTATATTGGATGACCTAATTTGAAGTCCAATTAACTAAGTTATGGTCAATTGAAATTTTTATAATTTTAAGGGTAATTAGGGAAAGGACCTAAAAGTCATTAGCCTAAATACAAGTTCAACAACAAAATTAATGCTATCATAGCATTCCTGATATTCTCCTGATTAAAATAAGACCCATATTGACTATGATTAGAATTAGGGATGTAAATATATGAAGGTTCAAAGTTTTCTAGGTTTTTGACTAAATGGGAGGTCCTAAAATGTCACTATGCTAAAAACTTATTTAAATAAAAATTTAACACTATCAAAATGTTGCTCTCATTTTTTTAGTTAAAATGAGATATATATTTAATATATTTGAATTATTGGGTTAAGAATTATTAGTGATCAAAGATTTGCAATTAATAAATTAAAATTAAAATTATTAAATAAGTCAGACATTTCCTTTAATTCAACTGCATGCACGGGACCCACCGAATAAGATAGAGGGAGACAGAGGTGGCCCCATGAGCGCTGAACATGGTGCGGCACGGGCCCTACGGCCGATGAATGGGGCCCACTTACGTCCACTGAGGAGGGATCCATTGGGCCGCACCAAAAAGTTGCGCGGAAAATGGGCCGCACAGAAGATGGGCTGGCTCGAAGAGGTCGAATAGTGGATGCTTCTACATGCCAAAGAGAAGCGCAAGTCGAGCCCAGCCAAATTTGGCCCTACCCGAAATGGTGGTCTTCCATGTCAGGATGACTGGGACCGAAACTAGGGCATCACCTAGATTCAAACATAGAGCCTCTCGACGTACCATCTTCTCACCGACATAAGCCTTGGAACAGACCTTCCCATAGAACCCTAATTCTCCATGTTTTGATTACTTTTGCATCCTTAATTATGATGCCCTAGAATGCTGTCCCCGAAACCTCACAGAGCAAATTTATGGTTTCAATAATTGAGTATGGCTTCAATCGGACTCAATTGAGTCCCATTGAAGCCCAATACAATATGCCATGATTTTACAATAAATAATAATACGTATTCGATCAATAATGAATTGAAGGAGATAGATAAGGAGTGTACCTTAGTTAACGTTTGAGGATGCTTCAGAGAAAAGAATTAGTGCTTCAGGGAGGCCTCGAATGCTCCAAGCTATACCTGACAAAATTACCTATGGTTGAAGATCAATCACATTCAATAAGGAATGGCGGAGATGGTCCTAAAGCGGCAGATGAAAATTTTCCTGATGGAGGCTGCCGTGTGGGGGAGAACCTGCCATGCGCAGGCGCTCGATCTCACAAGCTATAGGGGCGAAATCAGAACCGTTCGTTTGGACTGTCCGATTGATCGGATCCTGCCAAATGGAAAGGCGGATCTGACCCGATAAGGAATCAAATCTGACCCGTTAAGAAACCGTAGGTACCACGGTGTGATGTCCCAATGCCGGTTTAGCAGAAACCGTTCCAACATCGGGTGTTCACTTACCGTAGGATCATATTGAGTAATGAAAGAAAAGGGACACATATAAAGATATAGGACATTTCTCATTTATTTCAAAGTTTATATTACAAGATATGTCATCGTACCCCTCATACAAAAGTGAAAAATAAATATATAAGATAAGCAAAATAGCGTTGTCACAGATCCATTGGCAGATTGAAAATTTTAAGTATTAGGGTTCTTATTTAAGCTCTTCCAGAAGTACTTGACCCGGTATTGTTCAACAAACAATACCGAGATTAGAATTCCCAATAATTAGAGAGTATTCTTATGTGTCACAGTAATCAATGCAGTATTATATTTTATAATAGTAAAGATGTGATTTGCAGGAAAAATAATAAGGTAAAAAGTGCAAATAAAATAATTAATTCCCTGCAAAAGATATTAGCTCAAAGATGTAGGTTACTGATGTCATTTTTTTCCAGTAATCAACCATGAATATTGTTACTGATGTCATTTTTCTAATAACAATATCATTTTTTTAGTAATTAGCCACGAATGCCGTTACTGATGTCATTTTTCCAATCACTGGCCACATGCTATTATTGATGTCTTCTTTCTAGTAATTAGTAATGAATGTTGTTACTGATGTCATTTTTCTAGTAATTAGCCATGAATATTGTCACGTTGGTTCCGAACAACCAATCAAGCTTCAAATTGAAATTTTGGCTCAAAGCACTTAAAAGCTAAGCAGTAGTACCGATACAAAATGTAATACTTATCATATACTAGGTACATTTTTGTCTTTTAGATTCGGATGACTGACAGTTTGCTCAATCTGCATTTAAAGTTCCCAATAATTTAGCCAATGATCTTTAGGAATATTATTTTCTTTTAAGGGTTTTTTGATATTCTTCTTTTCTTATCTTTATTCTTTCATATTCTCATAATAATATAAGTCTTTATTTAGTCATTTTATGTAATCTTATCATATTAGTGTTATAAAAGAATAAAAGCAGAAATAAATTGATTGATTAAAGATATAATAGACATATTTATTTATATTTTTACTGTTATCCATTATGATAATGTTAATGATGTATTTGAGATATTAATACTATTAGTATTATTATCATACTAATGATTAAGCACAAAAATAAAAAATTTCATTTCTTTTCTTTTCCATTTCTTACCTCAGATTAGGATTGCTTGGAAAATGAAGGAAGGCTGAAGGCTGTAGGCTGTGGGATGGTTGTGGGGCTGCTGGTAGGGGATGAGGAGGGAGCTAGCAGCTTGCTGGTTGCTATAGGCTGAGGGAGGAATCACTGTGGGGGCTAGTAGAGAAGCTGGTAGGGGCTGGAATGGGAGCTGGTTGCTGTTGTTGTGGGGCTAAGGAGAAGATAGTTGCTGCTGTATGGCTGAGAGGAGAAGATGGCTGCTGTTGTAAGGCTAAGAGGAGAAGATGGCTGCTGCTATAGGGATGAGAGGAAGAGATGGTTGTTGTTGTAGGGCTGAGAGGAGGAGGGGGCTGCTGGTGTGGGGCTGAGGAGGAGAGGGCTACTGCTTGAGGCTGAGGAGGCAAGCTAGCAACTATTGTTGGCTGAGGGCTGAAGGCTGGGGGAGCTGGTGTGGAAGTTGAAGAGGACTGGAATGGCAGGATGAGAGGCTAGGAGAGTTGCTGGGAGCTGGCTGGAATGGAGAAGAAGGAGCTGCTGGCTGTGAGAGACTTGGCAGGGGGTTGCTGGCTATAGTAGGGGAGTTGGTAGGGGTTTGGGGGCTACTGTTTGGAGAGAAGGGAAGGCTGGCTGCTGTGTGGGTTGGCAGAGGGTTGCCAGCTGTGGTAGGGGAGCTGGTATGGGTTTAGGGGTTGTTGTTTGAGAGGAGAAGGGAGGGAGCTTGTAACAGCCCAAACTCTTAAGCACCAATGTATTATCTGCTTTGGCTTGAAAGACCTCACGATTTTACCCTCAGAAGATAACTTCTCAGTAGGTTACCCATCCTGGGAGTACTCCCACATGAGCACGCTTAACTTTAGAGTTCTTATCAGAAACTCCACCGTTATCTGAAAATGCACTTCAATGTTTAAGAGTTTCACTTATTACACTTAAGTGGGTCTTCACAATCTGAGGAGGAGAGGGCTGCTGCTTGGGGCTGAGGAGGCAAGCTAGCAGCTATTGTTGGCTGAGGGTTGAAGGCTGGGGGAGCTGGTGTGGAAGTTGAAGAGGGCTGTAATGGCAGGAGGAGAGGCTAGGAGAGCAGCTGGGAGCTGGCTGGAATGGAGAAGAAGGAGCTGCTAGCTATGAGAGACTTCGCAGGGGGTTGCTGGCTATAGTAGGGGAGCTGGTAGGGGTTTGGGGGCTGCTGTTTGGAGAGAAGGGAGGGCTGGCTACTGTGTGGGCTGGCAGAGGGTTGCCAGCTGTGGTAGGGGAGCTGATAGGGTTTAGGGGTTATTGTTTGAGAGGAGAAGGGAGGGAGCTTGTAACAGCCCAAACTCTTAAGCACCAAGGCATTATCCGCTTTGACTTGAAAAGTCTCACAATTTTGCCCTTAGAAGATAACTTCCCAGTAGGTCACCCATCCTGGGAGTGCTCCTACATGAGCATGCTTAACTTTGGAGTTCTTATCATAAACTCCACCATTATCTGAAAAGGTGCCTCAATGTTTAAGAGTTTCACTTATTACACATAAGTGGGTCTTCACAACTTAAATAACTGATGTCCTCATTAGTATCCACATATAGATCCAAGAACTATCCATTGGGTAGATAGGACTAGAGGTGACCCCTACAGGCTCAAGAGGGACTCACAACCATGTAGCACCTTAACCATCAAGGGTTCAAGAGACTGCTCACATGAAGTGGTACTTTGCCTTGTATGGTACTTAGCTCCTATCTAATACCATATGGCCTGCTCTGATACCATTTGTAATAGCCCAAACTCTTAAGCACCAAGGTATTGTCCACTTTGGCTTAAAAGGCCTCACAATTTTGCCCTCAGAAGATAACTTCCTAGTAGGTCACCCATCCTGGGAGTGCTCCCACATGAGCATGCTTAACTTTAGAGTTCTTATCAGAAACTCCACCGTTATCTAAAAAGGCATCTCGATGTTTAAGAGTTTGACTTATTACTACTTAAGTGGGTCTTCACAAAGCTTCTGGTTGTGGGAGAAGGAGAGGCAACACTGCTATGTGGCTGGGAGAGAAGAGGAAGGCTGTTGGTTTAAATAGAGAGGGCTGGAATAGTAACTATTTGGGGAGGTGAAGGAGGCTTGGTTGCTATGGGCTAAGGAGGAAGAGATGCTGCTGTGGGCTAGCTGGCTGTGGGGAGAAGAGGGCTGGCTATGGGCTGATGAGGGGCTAGTAGGGACTGAGGGAGGAGTTGGCAGCTTGCTGGCTGGCTGCTGGGGGGCTGGTCATTGGTAGGAGCTGAGGAGAAGGGGCTAGCGGGGAGCTGCTGCTGTTGGGATCTACCTGGGAGAGGGCTGGAATGGCAGGAGGGAGGAGGGCTGGTTGGCAGAGAAAGGAGAGGAGAAGTTGCTGCTGTGGGGGAGAAGAAAGTTGGCTGTGTGGGGAGGAGAAGGAGGGAATGGAGAAGTTTAAATAGAGAAGGAGGAGGGATGTGATGAGAGATAATGGATAAGGAGATAATGGTGTCTTTAATTGGCACCATTTAAGGTGCTAAATGCCGTAAGATGGGCGGAAGTTCTGCCTACAATCGGGACTTGCATCACAAGGGGGGGGGGGGAGGGAGAGAGAGAAAATAAACTTAAGGAAATTTCTTAAAACTACTTAAACATAAATTAATCGCATTATTTTATCGTTTGTCGTCCAAATGCGATGAAACTTGACACCGAGGTGTGTTATGACATTATGAACACCCTCGCATCAAAAAAATTTGATTCAGAGTAATATTTTATTTTATATTAATTTTTGAGTTTAAAAACTTCAAAAATTAACCACGATTAAACTGGCGCTCAGAATTTGATGAAACTTTAAGAGCAGCTTTTAAATAATATACTTAACATAACGACATGGAAAATGATGAATTCGAGCATGTATTTCAATGTTCAAGATTTTTAGAATTTAAATAATTTAGGAAATAAAATAGGAGCTATTGTTATCTAGATTTCTCCTAAATTATGGTACTTTGATCTTTAAAATTAATCTTACCTATGGAATTTTTTTGTTAGCCCTAATTTGAAATTCTATGGGATCCTGATTTCTATGGCGGGTTTTGACCTAATTTGCAAAGTAACGACATTGGGCCGTTACACATGGCCATGAAAATAAATATAATTTAAAACTAAATCACATTAAATTCTACACTTAAAATAGTATTATTAAATGAAATTAGAAAAATTTCAAAAATTCATTCCTAGCTAATTGAGGGGGTGACGAACACAACGATGAAGTTAAATTTTGATTTCGATGAGTATTTAATTTTTCAATTTTTCAGGGCATTTAAAATATATTAAAATATTCGACAAAAATCAAATGACTTCCAAATGTCTCCAAAACTTCACCCATAGTTAATTTGGGGGCAATGAATGTAATGGCGAAGTTCAATTTTTAATTTGAAGTCAAATTAATTAGGTCAATTTCCAGGGTTCTAGAAATTCCCAAAATTAATGTTTAATCCATTTGACACTTGATTTGAACCAGAAAGGGTGGATTCCTAATAACTTAATTAGCGTGTTAAAACTAAGATCATGACTTAATTAAGTCCTGATTGACTAAGGTCCAACCTAGGGCTATTATAATTAGACTTTAAAAAATCTAAGTACAATTTAAGGGTAATTAAGCATATTATTAAGCGGATATCACATTAGTCATTTACAATTTATTTAAGCAGAGCAAAAATGCAAAAGACTGAACAAAAAGGAAAAACACAGTGTCAAAAACCATAAAGGATGCAAATAAGTTTGCTCAATATTTTAAGCTGTTCAATTTTGCATCAAATAGGTTAATAAGGCATAAAAGCACTTAAATAAGTAAGGGAGCATGAATGTGTCCAAATAAGAAAATACTAAGTAATAGTAAAAGACGGTGCATAATAATATGTAAATGGTAAGTAAGTAAAGCTATACTGTAAGTATACAAAACTGTAAAGTAAAGTGTTGCAACAAAATAAGCAAGTAAACAATATCAGTCTTAAGGACTGAATGTACTGAAAATACAATCATACATGATTGTAAAATGTAAATGCTATTTATTTATCTTGTAATTGGTTCTGTGGGCGCTGAGCACGTGAGGAGTTGAGTACGTGTAGCGACCCCAATATTGGATTTGAAAACTAATCCAATAGTAGAACACTACCACAACATTTAACACCTAGTTAGAAGAAAACTAACCCAATTATTGAGTGTTATATGACCAAGAATTTTTATGAGGGTGATAAGTTAAAATGGGAGGTAAAAGAAGAAGGAAAGTATGAATTAAGAAATAAATAAAAGTAATTACAATTACATATAAGTAGGAAGTAATTGCAAATAAGAGATATGCAAATAATTAGAAGTAAAAGAAATTAGAATTACATGCTAGTAGAAATTTATATGTAAGAAGAAGATATAAATATTCATCCATCCATCAATTTATCCAAACAAAGCATTATAAATATGAAAATAAATCCATCACATAATAAGTAAAAACAATTGTATAAAATAAGTTATTATAAACTTGAAATTAAAAAGCAAATAAGAAAAGTTCACTCTCTCACATGAAAATAGTAAATATGAAATGAAAATGCGGAAGCAGAAAAGTAAAATCTTCAAAGTTAATGAACCGCACTAGGTCCAGCTCCACTGCTCTGAAAATGCTCATGATCTACTGTATTTTTGGTATTTAAAAATACAGTAGGGCACATCTAATAAAAAGAAAAAGATGGTTAGACTAAAAGTCTAAGTATATTTTAAGATTGACTAAATTTTATTAACATTTAATTGGATATCACTTATGCAATTTACAATTAAAATCTACAGCAAAACATAAAAGCATGAAAGTGAGGAGAAAAATTAAAATATAATTATAAGGAAGAATAGTAGAAAGGAAAAAAGAGTAAACGCATAAGTAGGTTTGCTCTAGCCTGCAATAATAAGTAAGGGAAAACGCATTATAAATAAGGCTAGAAACTACTAAATGTGCATATAAAAATAAAAAATAAAAATATGTATATGTCCAATGAATATATGTTAAGTAAAGCAGAGAAAAGCAGTGATGCATTAATTAAAATTAAAGTAGCATATACTGCATAATTAATAAACTGTAAGTAAGTAAAGCACAGTACTGAAAATAAAAGTGCAAAGTAAGTAAGTATGGGAAGATCTTAGCCTCTTAGGCTCTGAAGGCTCCAAAGGCTCTCAAAGGCTATGATGAGTACACACAATCAATAAGATTCTGGTGACCCAAAAATGTAAATTATTGAAATTATTTTAATTTTTCGTTATGCGAGAAAAATTATAGAACAAGCGAGGAGTTAAGCACATCTGCCTAACTAACAAGGAAAGCAGGGTCTCAAGTAAAAAAAACACTCAAATTTATCTTCTAAGAATGTGAGGTCTCCTTATATCCTCTCTAAGCCTGCCTTAGTTATCACCAAAAAGGACCCCTATATTTTATTAAGAATGTCTTATTTATGCACAATATCTTGTATGTAAGTTCAAGGATATAATCTCTATATGAGGCTTTGCATTCAATGAAAAAAAACAAAAAAATTATAAACAATGTGATATCCATTTGTTATATAATTTTAGTGATCTAACTTAATTATATGAAAAGTGTACTAGAATCTAACCTAATTGCTAAGAACTAGTTTTAATAGATTCATAACCTACAATCACACATGCATTAAGGTTAACTACACAAATTTGGTACATTAACAAGTTCTATGATCACAAGTAATTCAAGTTACATGATCATTCCTATAGCATCTCTCCTAAAGTTGAAAGTTGAATCAATAATTTACTAAGTATTCCAATTATCTAAAATATGAAATTCAAGTCTCAAACATACAATTGAAATTATATGAAAAGTAAATAAAATGAGATATATTTATTGTCCTAGGGTTTAAATACCTACAACAAGCATAAATGGAAATCATGAAATTACAAAAGTACCCAATTTGAGGAGCCAAATACCTAAAATCTCTAATTATTGTTCAAATGAAATAATATACACAAATATGGAATCCTTATAATAAAATGAGAAGAATGATACTAATTATGTCAAAATCGGACAATATTGGGATTTTAGGGTTTGGAGGACTCATACTTAGGGCTAAAAAGTCATTACAAAAATTAGTATTCAAAACTTAAATCTAATTTCATATAATTTTTTGGCATATTTTTGTGATTGAAATGGACTATTGAAATGTCAAATTTGAACAATAATTGATCAAGTTATGCCACTTACAAGTTTAGGTTAATTATATAATTAATTAATTAGCTTAAAATAGTGATTAATAAAATAATCATTGAAATAGAAATCTGATTTCATATTATTATTCTACACATTTTTCTGATTGAAATGATATATAATATCATATATTTTGGTTAAGTAATTTGCAAGATATTATTGAAATAAGATTTTGCATTTAAATTAATTAATTAGGATTTTAATCAAATCAGTTTAACAGCCGGCATGGAATTCCAAGGCACGCAAAACTGCAGCACACTGAAATCGGGGAAGTGGCTGTCAACGCTAATTTTAGCGCTGACAGCGGGGCTCGCCTCATGAAATTGTGCGCCCAAAAATAACGGGCCGCTCGCGAGTTCGGCTCGCAGTCCGAGGTTCGCAGAATACCCGCTGCCCATGAGTGAAGTCGGGTCAGACGGACTCGGCCCAAGCCTGAGCAAAAGATGCTTCCCCGATGGGCTCAACCTAGGGCAACACCTCCCCGCCGACTCCGGCCACCCTACGCCACGACCAGTATGCCGTTGGAAAGGTCTCACCGAGACCTTTCTAACAACTCTAGTATTAGCACTGGGGACCGCCCCCATCTCCTGTGAAGTTCGACCCTAGGTCAGAACCTATGGGCTTATGATAATTGGCACAAAAGGCTGTAAGACACTATGGACAATTGGTCGATTGAGCTCAATCAAGATCGATCGAGCTCAATCCAACTTCACCAAGCTATTCTACGCAAATTGAAATAGAGATTCAAATATTTGGAAGAGTAATTGCATGCACAGATAGGAGTAATTAGGGTATACCTCTTCTTCTCCTTCAACAAGTAGCAGAATTTTAGGATTAGGGCTAAACCTGGCTTTCCCTTCGACGGTAGCTCCAGATGCCTCTCGAGCACTCAGACAGTAAGAAGGGAGGAAAATGGAGAGATTGAGCCATTGAGAAAGGCCTAAAGGCCGTGAAGGAGGCAATTGGCGCAACCGTTCTATGGCCTGTAGTGCACGACTGAGCACAGGTGGGAGACGTACAGGATTCAACCTGGACTGTCAGATCAAAATCTTTATCTGATGGTCAGATCCCGCAGATCAAATTGGAACCGTTATATCTGATAAAATAAAGCTCGACGACCCAGATGGAACCACGCGGCTGTCTCGTGTGTTGGACTCGCACATGGGATCCACGCAATCCAAATAACTGTTGGATTAAATTAATATATATATATATATATATATTAATTTAAAAGCATTATTAAATTATTAAATTTAACCCATTATTTACTCAATTTTTAATAATCAAACAGACTCCAAAAAATCTCAAAAATTCATAATTGAGGGGTGAGGAACTCCAAAATGCAATCAAATTTTTGATCAGATGTCAATTTAATTATCATAATTTTTTGAGCATTTAAATATTATTAAAATAATCGGGAAAATTTTGACGACTTCCAAACACTCCCAAAATACCATCTCTAACTAATTTGGGGGTGATGAGTCCAATGGTGAATTCTGATTTTGATTATGAGGTCTAAATAAAATATTTATTCTCAGAATTATCAAAAAAATCATGAAATATTGGGAAATCTCAAATGATCTCCAAATTGCATGAAACTTGAGGTGGAGGCTCTTAGCAATATTATAAGAGCATTAAATGAGAAATGCAATTAATTATGTTACTAATTAATGGGTAACAACTCTATGGTTGTTACAATATATCTACTCAAACTATAAGTAAGTGGGGTCAAAAACAAACACACACATTCCCCCTCATAGGAATTATGTGGTCTCCAAATAGTCCAATAACCTTGCCCAAACTTACTGACAGATATACTATAATCCACCAAGTAAAAACCCCTCTGAAGCATATTTTAAATGTTTAATTTCACTTTATGCACAATGTTCAATAAAATGAATTCAAGGCTTTGATCTCAATGCATTTCAATGTTTCAAGAATTATCAATTTATTATAAACCATGTGATATCCATTATTTTTTATTTTTAATTATGCATCCTCATGATTGGGGCTAATTAAGCCCCCAATTAACATAGGTATCAATGATCTGTAAGTTAATTTAAGTATAATAATATAATAATGAGATTTGAAAAATAGTGTTTCCTTTGAGCTTTATATGATGATAAAATAATTTATAAATATAGAAGTTAGTTATTAATCAATAACTTATCCTATTAGATAATCTCATTTAGCTAAGTTTATCAAATAATTCAACCTCAAATACTTAACATAAGCTTACTATGTTACCAAAAACAATAGGCTCATTATTGCTCATTCTAGAGCATAATGCTTCTCTAGTTTAATTCACACTAAACTTGGCTAAAAGGTTGATTAATAACCTGTCAAATATTTAATAACTTAAAAATTCCATTCTAGGAAACATATTCAATACTATAACTTTCTAGTCAGCCTCTCAAGCTTAACTTAAGGATTTATCAAGCATTAAGTCTACCTTAATATCTAAGGTTCGGACATTCATCTATCTTTTAAGAATATTATAATTAAATTGTATATTAGAAGAGTTTCTAATAAAGTTTCAATAAAGTAAATGCCTTATTTGACTTAAAATTCTAAATCTTAATCTTTTAATGATTTGAGGATCTCAAGATTAAGCATGAAATATATTCTAATGAATATTGATAAATGCTGACTGAATGTTTAGTAAATACTAAGGTGATTGGGTCATTCTTATAATTTAAGAAATGTTATATTATATTAACTCTATATTCTCAACTTACTAAACTTGAATCTAATGAAACTAATTATTGAATGAAGGATATTATAATCATATCTATTAGGTTATGTTATCTTTTGATGATTAACCTATCATACTAACTTAACCTTTTATCTTCCATCTAACATAATTTGGTTAACAAGTCACTTAATTATACAAAGCTATTATAATCTAATGAATTTACCAAGCTTATTATTCTAATTAGGCAAATATTCAAGGGATAAACTTACTTATGATGACTTTAATCCCTTTATTAAACTAGGTTCACCTAAAATACACTAGATGAAGATCTTTGGCTTGATGATTCTTAAATTAATTTCTAATTATGAACATATTATCATCTATTTAATTGGATTAGAACTGATTGACAACCCTTATCACTATTCAATATTTAGGATGTTAAATTTTTCTTTCTTATAATATTTAAGTATATATTTAAGATAATCTTCTATTTATTGACTTAAGAAGATTTTAAGTTTTTATAGCTACTAGTTTTTATGCTTAATTCCAAATTTATTCTACAAGTCATTCACTTTACTAATGCATTCACAAGGTTCTTCTGCATCTTATTATTATTTATTGATAACTCTAAGGTTTGCTTGTATGCTCATATTAATCCATGTACTTTACTAACTTAGCCTAGCCACTTTAATAATTATCAAGAATTATTTAAACTTGAGTGTTATAAGAGGACTAAAGATGATCAAACCTCAATCTATAAGAGTGATACATTACTTTTATATTTTAAAGTAAATGATCCTTCCTTATAGTAAATTTGCTTATTAAATGAAGCTATCTCCATTAAGTATTAATGAGTTATTGATTTCTTACTAAAGTATTTGATTTACAATAAGAGTTATTGTTCTTAATAAATTCTAGCTAGAGGTGAGAACTTAGCCTTTACTAAATTTAGTACTATGAAATTTAAGGGAATCTATACTAAGTTTGAATACCTAAAATCCTTAAGGTATTAATATAGAATATGACATGATTTGATGAAGGATTATTTAGTTCAAACTATATGTAGTAGAATCAAGCTAAGTCATCCAAGTTTTACTCCTAAGTCCTTCCATATAATCTCTTGTTTTTAAACTTTGCCAATGTCATTATTTAAGACCTAAGATTTTCTATAAACAATTTTATATACTTACTACTACTTGATTTCTTCAAATAATATGTCTCTAGGGTTCAGCTAAATATGATATCTTGTTGTCCTAAGTTTTCAAGGAACAATTATGCAATTATCCAAATCTAGGATTTCAATTAATCACATATAAGGGAGGTAAGATTGCATTAAATTCAATTCTCACCCAAATGGCTTAAAATTAATATTTAATTGATCCATAATTAATCATAATTATAATGATAGTAGTAGCCAAACCTCATTTGGATGATAATTGATTTAATTATGGCTTAATCACCTTTAATGAGCATCAAAAAGGTGATTAGTAAAAATAATTATCAAAATGCAATTTTAACCTCTTATTAATATTTTTGGTATTTTTCTGATCGTTTTAATATTTTTGGATCTATATCTTTAAGGTTATGAGGCATTATAGTTTTTGTATTAAATATATATATATATATATATATATATATATATATATTTGTTTCATTGTCGCAAGCCAACCGCGTGCAGAAGAAAGGCGTGCATGCGTTCAGCAGAGTCATACGGGTCGGGCTCGATCCGGCCCAACCCATTATTGTAGATTATCCTTGATAGATTGTGTAACCCTAGTATCTAGGGTTTTCTAATTCACATTCCACAGATCATTCCATGTAACGTATGGTGTATCAAATCAGAGCTATGAACAAGATCTTTTAAATACCTATACTATTTCTAATTATAATTACTTCAAACATTTTGATTTAAGATTTATAGATCTTAGGTTTAAGGTTTTATTGTGGGATCAAATTGTGATCCCACTGTGAATCTCACTTCCTGCGATGAATCTCAGAGTATTGTCCACGAATAGAAATTTTGTTTGAGCCTAATCTCAGCATATAGATCTGCCAGGATTGCAAAATAAAGACTCGAGCTCTGTATGCGGCTTGGGTTATTGCAATACGGTCGCAGCCCAAGACATAGCGAGTCATAATGCACTCGATAGGGTCAATTGAGTCTATCTAATTGTTAAGTATCATTAGAAATTCAATTATGAAATTGTTTAAGCGAATTTCATGCAGTAGATAGGTAGAAGCATAGTACCTTAAATCCACGATTAGGGTTTCTCAGTGGCTCGGAAATGAGAAGTTTTAATCGCTCATTTCCTCTCAAAATAAGCGAGATGTGCTCAGATTAGGTAAAGTAAATAGTATGGGCTTGAATCGAGAGATCAGCGACGGTCTGGCTACTTTGCGGCCATCCATTGGCATGTGGTGCAGTGCGAGCTATGCAGAGGATCAGTGGAGAAGACACGTGTGGCACCCCGCCCCCAGATCCACAATCATTAGACTAAGGGCGGTGTGCCACTCTGGAAAATCCCTCACTTATCATTGGATTAGGTATAATTTATAATCCATATAATAAGAGAAGGATGAGCTCAGAATGCATACATGAAATATCAATCACCAAATAAAATACAAGTATAGAGTGCAGAAGCAAATAAAGTAAATAGTACATCCAACCTACCATAAATCAAATGGGAGACAAAATAAAATATCTCAGAAATATTAGTACAGTAAAGAAAATACAGTCACGAGTACATGTATTATTACAATAATACTTAAAGTTTAAATGAATTAAAAGAAGCATCGCTCATCCTCATGAATAAAATAAAGGATCTAAATATCTTCAGCTCCACCCTGCTGCTCCTTCTCAAGATAAGGCTCCTCCTCAGACACCAAGTCTCCAAACTGATCAGATTCAGATATTGTCAGTTTCACAATGTCAGAGCTCCATCCAAAAAAGCAAATTTTATTAGATAAATTGTCTAAGTATATTTTAGGTTGATTAATTTTCATGCATTTATTAATATCACCATTTTCCTAAACTTTAAGTAAAATGAATTAAAATGGAAGCAACAAGCATACAATGGGAAGAGGGAAAGCTATAAATAATGACATTTATAACTTAAGCAACAGTGAGGCAAAAGATATACCTCAAAAGTAAACCAAAATAAGGCTAGGTAATATATATGTAATTACAGTAAAAATATTGAAATAAAATCTAACCCTAAACATGATGATGATCATATGAATTATGCAAATTTAAAGTAACAAATCCAATAGTGAAATATATAGTGAGCAACAAAATATCTAGCATCTTATAAATAAGCAAGTGAGTAAAGTAGCAGACTGAAATAAAATGTAACTATAAAGCATAATCTGAAATTAGGAATTAATAAAAGTAAAATAGTAAAATAGTGTATAATGACTACCATACAGATGATGGCTAATCTAGCCTACTGATGTCAAAAGGATTCTTAGCATCAACAAAGAGGCTAAGGTAATAAAATTTCCTAGCATCAACAAGGAGGCTAGGGCTACAAGGATCTTAGCATTAATAAGGAGGCTAGGGCTATATAACTGAACTGAGAGGCAGTATACACACATGTATTTAAGATTTTAGTTATTTACTTTATTTCTGTGGACACTTTCAAAAGTAGTTGAGGAGTCAAGCACATCTGCAAGACTATTCAGGTTCCAACTTAACACTACACTCCTCAATGAGTAACGCTAAGTAATCCTTATCTCACCTTCCCCCTATCCATTGGGTATTATTACACAAAATCAACCAAAAACTAAACCCTATACAAAGTTATCTTATATTTTCTATGTTTTTATTTCATGCAATAAATTATCTTGTATGACATGTTCAAAGATTAAGGCACAAAATACAAGGAATGCGAAAGCAAGAAAAGTTCAATATTAAGTAAGAGACTCTACTACACATGGTGATATCTTTGTTATCTACTTAAACCATTCTAACTATTCTAAGTTACATAAGTTCATGATCTCCAATATCTACTATCGAGTGTAATTTAGAAGTACGACCTCATAAGTTAAAAAGAATTAGAACTGATCAGGTTCTGATTTAATTTAATTAATGATCACTATAATTTAATAATAATTCATGTCATCCTAATTGATAAATTTAGACATTCTGGTCTAAGATCTAATCAATATCTCCTAAACTATGGATTATAAATTAAACACCATGCATTGGAGTTAATTACATAATCCAAAGGGTAAAGTTTAAGGATCTAGGGTCTTTAATTTATATGTGAACTAATGATTAAGGCAAATCCTATTAAGCAAAGTCAAGCTTAATAGGATGATTCTCCTATTCTTATCCTAAGGTTTAAAGAAAAAATAATTAGAATTAATTTATAAAATCTAGAAACTATAAAACCAATGTTTCATTCATTGAATAACCCACTTTATCTAATGAATGAAGTCTAACCTAGGATCTATTCCTAATCTTAGGAAAAGGTCCTAATATGAAGTGAAGAGTCTTAATGAGATGACATAGAAAAATTTCAGAAATTTATGGGATTCAATTTTATTTGCTTCAGAAATTTATGGGATTTAATTTTATTTGCTATTTTACTCATTCTAGCTAAGTAAGGGACATTTCCTTTACTTAATGGTTTTAAGCCCTAAATGGGAAATTTTAGCAAAGTTACTCAATTTATGAATTTTATGACTTAAATTAATACTAAATCAGTTTTATTATTGATTTTAATTATTTAAATGATATTTTAGGGTTTTTGGACACTTAACCTAAAATTTGGGCAAACTGACTATTTTGCCCCTACTTAAGGGTCTAACAAGCTACTTTTTGAATTATGGTTCCAAATTGAAATTTCTTGATTCAAAATGATTCCTTACTGTCTAACATGAAGATAGACAGTAAGTACACTCAATTCGGACAAGAATTGAGTTCTATAGGTTGAAGCTAAAGAATTTGACATAAGGGGCAATTTAGTTATTTTCACTTAATGAAATCTAAAGATTTATGTAGTTTATTATTGTTTACTATTAAAGGATTCCATAGAGTGTAAGAACACTTAATTTTGAGATCTATTGGTTAATTTACGACCATTTCAATTCTATGGGCATTTATGTAATTTTTAAAGTTAATAGGGGTCAAAAACCTAACTTTACTATTTAAGCTCCAAAGTTATAGCTTTTCTATATCACATTGAGTACTTTAACTGGGAGGTAGACCCAAATTGGACTGCCTTTGGCTAAGCTATGACCCAACTAGGATTAGGGGTATTTTGGCCAATTTAAGGTTTTTGGTGGTTAAAACTCTAATTTTATTTCAATTTACTGTTGATGGTGATTTTCTAACCTAGATAGCATTTTTAATTTTCTAAATTAGAGTTCAAATGATTAAGTTGTGGACATTTCAATTTCTATGATTTAAGGGTCATTAATGGGTCCTAAAAGTGATTAGCCATCCTAATAATCAAATGGCAAAAATAATACTTTCAAAGTATTCATGATATTCTCCTGATTACTTTAATACCCATATTAACTATGTTTAGGTGACTAAGCACAAAGTTATGACTATTTGAAGCCTAATGACATTTTAGTAATTTATGTGGAGGCCCTAAAATGTCACTATATTGTCTAGACATCTTATGAGAAATCTGATACTACCATAAAATTCATCTCAATTTTCTGATTAATATGAGATATATATTTAATATATTTAAATTATTATATTTAAAGTTATGAGATCCTAAAATTTTATTTAATTTGAATTAATTGATTTTTACTATTTGAATTAATATTAAATAATGCAGATTTAAATTAATTAAATAACTTACTATTTATGAATAGGTAAATTAATTAAATTAAATTAATTATATACTTACTATTTATGAATTTAATTAAGGTTAATAGAAATATTAATTAACTTAATATACTATTTAATTAATTAACTAAATTAATTTAATTAATCTAATATAATATATGACAGTAATATATATATATATATTTTTATTTATTTATTATTATTAATTTATGCAAGATTTGACCGCAGCGGGACCCACGATGCCACGTGGTAGCTCGGGAGAGGCCACGGGACTGCGGAGCAGGACCCACGGCTGCGGCCGTAACAACCGCGACTTAGCAGCGAGCCCCACGCGGAACACGCAAACGAATTCGCGCGTGCCGGCTGGCACCGCGGAGTCCTATACACAGTCGTCTGCCGACGTAGACAGGTTCGCGCAAAGCTGGTCGGGCCCGGGTCGACCCGGCCCGACCCGAGGGCTTCATCGTCCCCGAGCCCCAACTCGAAAGGGATGGGCTAGTGCTCGAAAATGCCGGCCATCCCGGTGGCCTTAGGCGGCAACCCACACAGCCGAGGGTAGGTCTCGGCGAGACCTACCCGATGAGACTCGAACCGAGCCTGGAGGTGGTCGAAGTCGCAAGCTAGGGCTAACCTTAGATCCTAGGGTTCGGCGAGATGAGTGCTAACGGTATCGACTGTAGATGTGAGCTCTAATTCGTTCGATCAGGTTGGATTGAGCCTGATCGAACTGATCAATAATTGATATATGCAATAAAATAGAGGATCAAAAGTTTCGATTAAGAGTTGTGTGAGTAAAGTGGGAGATCAGAAGCACCTTAGATGGACGGACGGAAGAAGTTAAGGTTCGGGTGAGTTCGTTCCGAGCTTCAATGCACCAAAACAAAGGGTTTTGAGCATCGGGAGAGTCCTTATGGACCCTTGGACAGAGCCTACGAAGTGCGGGGAGGCTCTGGTGGGTGAGCTCGGCGGCGGAACGCCGCGTGTCCTCTCTCGAGACGCAGGCAACGGTGCGTACAAGGATGATAAGCCCGAGCAGTCTGATCGGACGGATAGGGAAAATGGTGTGCGCTTTAATGAGTCGATGGCGTTTAGGATATAACGGCGCTGCGGTTATTTAAATAATAAATGTTAATTAATTAAAGAGAATTATTTAAATTCTAATTTTATTAATTAAAATTAAATAATTAAATGGCTATCAAAAATTTACAAATATTCACGCATAGCTAATTGAGGGGTGAGGAATGCAACGACGTAGTCGGATTTTCGATCGACGAGTATTTATTTTCCCAATTTTCAATATATTTAAATATTATTAAAATATTCGACGGATTTTTGACGACTTCCGATTGCCCCCAAAATATCACCCCTAGCTAATTTGGGAGCAATGAGCGTAATGGCATAGTCCGATTTTTGATTTGAGGTTAAAGTAATTAGGTCAAATTCCAGGGTTCTTGGAATTCCCAAAATCATGATTTGATCCAATTGACTCCTGATTTGAACTAGGTCTTGGTGGTGAAGTCCTAACAATTTAATTAATGCACTAAGATCAAAATTATGGCTTAAATTAACCTTAATTGACTAGGGTAATAACTTGGATTGTTACAACATGCCTCAGCCGCCCGATCTAAACGGCTAATCATATCAGACGGTGCAGATCCACGCACCGTCTGCACCGTATGATAAGATGGTCCGCTGTTAAATCAGATGGCGTGGATAAATATTTAAATAAAATTAGTTAATTAATTCTTTAAACATTTTATTTAATTAAAGTTAAGCTAACAAATGGCTCCCAAAAAATCCCATAAATTCACGCCTAACTAAATTGGGGCAAAAATGAAGTTGGAATTTTAATCGAGGGTTGTTTTAATTATTTCATTTTTCTAGGTATCAAAATGTAATAAAATATTTAGGAAAATTTGAGGACTTCCAAAACTTTTCAAATTTACACCCCTAACTAATTTGGGGTGAGGAGTTCAATGGAGAACTTTGATTTTGATTTTGAGGTCAATTTAATTATCATGATTATCTAATTTTAATAAAAATATTAAAATATTCAAACTATTCAATTGAGCTCAAATTCGCTTCAATTTCTCAGGGTTTGCTCTAAATATCATTTGGAGTCTAATGGAGATGTTTAAGATTGATTAGACTGATAAACAGAGATTAATAATCTTGGGTTAGTACACCTCTTTGAGGAGGGTTGGGCAAGAGCATGTAGAAATTATGGTGTAATATTTGTATCTCTTCTAATCAATAAAATATCATTTAGATTTAAAAATATTTGAATGTTTTATTGTATGAACAAATTGGAGAATGATGAATCTTTCTAAGTACAAATCTTTTACTACATATTTAAATGAAACTCTCACTGAGCTTGATGTTCGCTTTTGCCAAAAAGCTGTGTAATCTCGAGTGTTAACGTGCGAATGATCGTGACAACATTTGCTGTGCGAAAACAGCCCATGCACAATTTAGTACAAAAGCTAGATCATTTGAGCCATGAGATAATATATCATAATATTCTCTGAGCTCCGTAGCTCAGTTCATATCATTTGTGAATGAACTTGACGCATGTGAGCTGAGAACCACCTTTAGAGCTCCGCAGCTCATTCTTAACTTATGCGAGAAAATTGAGTGCATCAAGCTATGAGCAATGTGACATAAGCTTATCTAGCTTCGCAGCTCATTTTCTTTAGCTAAACTGAGAGTAGATACGTGTGAGCTATTGGTGGAATCAAGATCATGTGATACTTAACTAAAATTGAGTATTTTATCGCTTAGTCGTAAGAGATAACTTCTCTCACTAAAAATATCACATGGTTGTCTATGTGCCGAGATTGACCTCATTGTATTTACCTTAGAGCACTATATAAGATTTAATACATTTAATGTATGCATTTGAGTACTAAATCTATTGATAATGAAATTGAGATAAACTCCACCTACTTGACATAGAATTGAGAAGAAGAGTAACTTGTATGAACCATAATCAACTGCATATTTAACCTCAACGCTCCCCAAATTTTCAAAATTATTTCAAAACCAAATTAATTTAGGAATCGTAAATTAGGAACTCAAAACAACCGAAGTTAGTTTCTTAAACATTATTGAAATTAGATACTCTGGCAACAAATCTAAACACCATTCTCAGAGGACGATAAATCTCGGATCTTACCATTCTATATTACTTCGGACCACGTATATTTGTGTGCGAACGCATTCATACGTACTTTAGATCTGTCAATTAGTTCAAACACCAGTTTTATAAACCAATGGTGAACTTTTAGTGGCTTCAACTTTGGGGACCCAGGTGCTCTAAATGCTTGGCTTATAGAAAATTTTAAAAAATTTCATTTCTCCCATGTTAACTAAGCTTTAAAATTGGAGGAGGACGGACTCCCCTCCGGGTTCAATTGGTTTAACAAGAACATTATTGCTAAGGAATGTTCAGAAAGTTAGTCGGCCTAATTTGGTTTGGTACAAAGTTTATAAGCTTAAATTTTTATGCTTTATTTGAAAATGTCTGCAAGTATTAGAGATTTCAAAAATAATCTATTAGAGATTTCAACTGTGTGTTGAAAGCAATGAAATCAATAAATCATTTATACTTTAACTGCAATTACTCCTATGCGCTTATCCCAAATTTGAAGCAAATGCTTGAATCTTGAAAAGATTCAAAATAATCTATCATATTTGACTATAAAGGAATGTGAGAATCTTCTAAAGAAAGGCATTAATGATTGTTGCAACTCTCGAAAACTAGTGATTCAGATAACCCTCCTTATCATATCTTTCGAAGCATATATTATTCTCTTCATTTAGTATTATTATGTGCTAACAAGCATTGGAAACCGGCAATCATTTCAGACCATCCGCATGCTATTCTTCAACGGCATACTCTCTCACCTTCTAATTCTAACTCTCATGAAAACTGTTTTCTGAGATGATTTTGTCCATTTGGGGGCTCTATCCTTATGTAAAGGCTCTCAATAATAAAAAATTTCATGGAAAACTGTTATAATGTCACCACCCAAAAAACAAAACAGTTGTTTTTTAGCTTTCAACGCTTCGCTTTTCACCTTAACGTATCTTTTGTCGGTATTACTTTTGGCAGAAAGCTCATCAGAAAATTATTGTTTAAAAATGCTGTTTTTGATACAATATTTCAAATAATTTTACTCTCCTTTTTCTTCTAACTTTTTATTATTTTATAAATATTTATATGTATTGACACAGTATTTACTGTGTAAATTTCTTTATTAATTTTTAATAAATAACCAATGGGAAAGAATATCATTTTCCTTTATTTATTAAGATGCAAGAGGGTGAATAATGATGTTTGTCTTCATTGATTCGCAATAATTGAATTTGCTGTATTAACGTTGGCATATACAGGCAAGCAAGCCGCCAATTGTTAATGCAATATTTTGATACACTTTTACATATATATATATTTAAAATCTAAATTCTAATAATCAATATTCTTTAGGAGCAAAGCAAATTAACTTTATTCTAATGCAATATGGGCCACAAAACAGAGTGTTCCTTATTTTGAACCAAATGATGTTTAGTTGATTAATGCAATTCTTAAAAGAGAGATGCTATTTAGATTCGTTGACGTTGCACCCAGAAAAATTCAAAAAAATGCTAATAGCTATTCTTAAAATTAGTCTTTTATTATTCTTTAGAGCACAGATTACAACGAATCAGTCTCTTTACCTCAACAGAAGGTTTTCTGCATAAACAGTCTTGCATAGACAGTTAGAAAAGAAGAGACAACCAAATGATCTCTTTGAAGATTTTCACAAAAATGGGACATCCCTTTGTATTTCCAAAAACTGAAAAGCACAATAGAAAATTTATATGTATAATCTATTATGGGACAATGAGATACCTGAATCTAAAGTCATAAGAAAGAACTTGAACAGGCTGCGGGATCACAAACCTGCTCACCCAAAGGCACTCAACTGCATCATTCCTAAGTTCAGCTGGCAGCTGCAAGCATATCCAGTCCACGAGAGACTCCATGTCCTCAGCAAAATCTAGCAGGCACCAATCCAAGAGCTTTGGTATGGCCAATCTGTTAGGCTTCGAAATTCCGACAGCTGCTCGCAAATAATCGCCTTTTGCTTCTTCTAGCTGGCGATGCACTTGTTCTGCACTGTACACTCTCACCTACAATTTCAAAGCAGAAAATTTGTCAATTGCATGAGAAAACCAATGTGTCAATAAGGCAATTTAGAATAATTGGCTTACAGCAGGAGATGACCAATTTCCGCAGGAAAGCGCAAAGGTAACCAACGGTTCGGGCCAATCTAGCCTGAAAAGAGCCTGCGCCGTCTTCTCATCTGGTCTTAATCCCTCTAGTGAGGTCTGTTTAAAAATGAGGATATGATTATTGTGCCCATCAATTTAGAAATCATAAGCAAGATTACTCACATGCTTTGAGTGGCAAGTCAATCTAAGTATAAAGTGCTTAATTGCCATTGCACTTAGCAAATGTCCACCCACAATTACCATTGCCTGAATAGCATAAGAAACACATACATTAGATGAAAATTTCATGCGCAACTCCTAAATCTTCAACACTTGCACATCTAATATCCAAAGTTCGATTGTTCAAAGTCATCACATAATCTTATGAGTTTGATCAACTGGCACAATAGAAAAAATCAAAGCGAGAAGAAAGGTGTTTTTGCTATTATGGCAGTGATTTTTGTAAAGACAAAAATGTGAAGATTGTTGGCTTAAAGATGTATTTGAAAGTGTTTCTATAATTGTCGAAATGCTATAAAATTATTTATATTAACTATGTGTTTGGAATGTTTTCATAACTAATAGGTGGAAGTTTAAAGATTATTTATATTAAAATGCATTTAGAAATGTTTCCATAATGAACATTATTCACTAGTTAAGAGTTAGTTACCAAAAGATTCAAATATTAACACATACAAGGAGTTAGGGTTCTAAGCCAATATTGAAAATAGAGTAGCAGCCATTGTAATTGTAAATCTTTTTTTACAATTTTCTTAGTGCTTTTAAGTGGCTGAAAGGGTTTAGAACACTATTTCGTATCTTTCTCTTCCAAAATAGTGGAATATTCTCCTCTTCTTTCTGTCGACATAGGTGAAACCCACTGAACTACATAAATTATCGTGTTTGTATTTGTGTTTGAATCTCTACGTGTTTTATCGTCTTCCTCGATGGTTACGTTTATAGCTCCAGGAAATGAAGAGGAATTAGCAATATACCTTTGGCATTTGCTCAGCAACCGCCTGTGGAGTGGCGGGTATACCATTCTCTAAAAAAGCCTGTTAAATCATATGAATTTTGTAAACTAGCTTAGTATTCTAACAACAAGCCTTAACAGCAATATTTCTGTATATATGCTGACTTGAAATTGAAGCAAGATAAGAAGCTTACATTTATCATGCAAGAATTATATACATTAATCCAGAATGCAAGCTTTTGCTGATGAGTAAGCTCAGATGCATCCACAGATGCAAGCTTCTTCAATAAGAATCTAAAAATCAAAACAAAATCAAAAAAGTAAATTGGTTGAATTACTCAATGAACATATTAGAATATGATCTTATTCAGCTTGCAAGACATCACACTTGAGTCTTTGAAAGAGGAATAATGAGTTCCCATTGAGATTTGGATCGATGGAGCTTGCTTCTAATTCATAGAGATGACTGTACGGCCCTATGTCCCTTCTCTCAAATTCCAAGCAAATGCCATAAGGATCTCCAAAACCCTCTACTTTGAAGCCGTCAGAAGAGCTCGAAAGAATACTCAAGAGGCATCTCAATATTTCCTCTGACAATCCGTTTGACTGGCTAGCATCTTTGCTCATCAATTTCTTATCAGAGGAAATAAGAAAGGTAGAAGCTGCTCTTTCCTTCTCTGCTACTTGCTTTTTTACCTGTAAAGGTTGCATATCAGTCATTTTCTACAACTACAATTCAAGCTCAAGCTCTCAACTTTCTTTACCAGCAAATATAGCTTTCCATTTTTGGTGGAATTCACATTCAATTTGTTCTCTTTTCCTATGTGATCTTTGTGTTGCTCTTGGTTGAAGAATTGATCATAGACTGAAGTCAATCCATTTTCTCTGCTTCTCTTGGTTGAAGAAGAGAAGTATATGGCTTCTTGGTAAAGAGATTGCCGAAAATTCACCACCTGCTCTTCGAGCCTAACCACCTCCTCCTCTAACACAGCTACTTCCGCAAGAAGCTCTAGTGTCTTTAGAAAAGGAATAAAATCAGAATCTTTATGAACTTTTTTTCCCTTAACAAAAAAAAGAAAAGAAATTGAATAGAGTTCAAATATGATCATCTTACATATATAGGAAGATAAGGAGGGAGTCTTGGAAGAGCACCTAAGGGTCTGGTAAAAGCTCTCTTTAATGCCTTGTGAACATCCTCTTCATGCTTAAGCTTCCTTCTTAGTTTATCTACCTGTACTTCGTGAATTTTACTAAGAAATTAGAGTAAATAGAAACAAGAACAGTGAACAGAAATTTATTATATGTTGATGAATGCAATACATCTTGTTGCAAAGCTATCTTTCTTCTTGCAGTAGAGAAGCATCTTGCTGATTCCTTCAATTTGTTGCCCTCGTTCTTCTTCTCCTCCACCTCCATTCCCTTCAACAAATAAAGATTAATCTAATAAATCCCATGAGAGAGGAAACAGGAGCAATTTTGCTTTAAAATACAGCAGTCGGATTCATAAGAGGAGCCAAATTCAAATTTGGAATGAGGACCGATGGAGAATTCAGAAACCCTAATTCCCAAAATCAAACGAACCCTGAATATCTGCGAGTTTGCGAACGAAGAAGCTTACTTTATCGTGTTTCGGAGAAGCTTTCATGGCCTTAACTGCAGTTCGCATTCTAGTGTTCATTCTCTTCTCACCTTCTTTCACCGATTCCTTCCTCTACCCTTATAGACCGCTTTATTTATTCAAAGCAGACACTAAAAGAAGAGAAAAAGAACGAATAAGTTCGATTTCAGATTTTTAGATGCTGAATTTAAACCAATAGAGATAGACAATTCTCATTTTCTTTCGAGGCTGAAAGCTGATGCTGTCTGCTTCAAGAAGTGCCTTTATTTTGCTCCTCTTCGTTCCCGGCGCTGTTTCAGTATATGCGCCTGTGTTCACCGCGAAGCACTAGAAGCTGTCCAGCTGGCGGCCAGATGAGTGATGACACGTCACAAAAGAGTGGATCGATCCAGTTGAGAGCACGCGCCCGTGCGACGCGAAGATCATGACTTAACGTGCGCCTCTTGCCTTTTTGCGTGCCTTCGAAATTTGATGCCTTGACAAAAATGCCCCTGTAGTATGACCAATTTGTTTAAACAAAAATACTACAATTACGTCATCATATACATCAATAATGATAAAATTCATAAAAATACTTCAATACTTCAAAAATATATCATATATTTTTCTTAGGTAATTAAATGATTGTAATAGTTTTATAATCATAATTTTGATAAGTGAATCTCAATTAAAATTAATTTAATACTAGATTTAAAATATTTAATGATGATGGAGCACTGAAGAAGTATTATTGGGAGTATTATAACAGCTGCATAAAATTTATCTTCTCTTTCTTACACATTAGCTAAATACATTGCATAAATTATATACTTACACATTTAATTATCATATCATCTACAATTTCTTATGAGTTGTAAGTGTAACAGAGTCATTGTCAAGAATGATATATCTAAAATAAGACATTTCTAGAGCTCTACAAATATTTTCTCACAAAAATTTCTAATTAAATGCATTTTTGTGGCGCCCCGCTCCCCAAGCCCGCAATGATTAGGCTAAGGAGCGGAGTGTCACTCGTGCAGATCCCTCACTCAACATTGGATTAAGTAAGATCCATAATCTACTGCTGAGGTAAGGATGTGCACAGAATAATACATAATAGGATCAGTCATTACATCTACATACATACAGAGTGTGGAAACATATGAAAAGTAAAAGCTACATCCATTCACCATACAGCATACATAAAATAAGATAGCTCAGAAAATAATAAAGTATATAAAGTAAACACAGTCACAAAACTTATATTATTACATCATTTTAATTAAAGTTAATAAAATGCTGGAAATATAAATAACACTCATCCTCACAGTAAAGGAAAACAACTAAACATTCTCTGGTCCAAGCTGCTGCACCTCCTCTATGTAAGTCTCCTCATCAGGTACAAGATCCTAAAATTGCTCAAGTTCTGATATTATCGGTTTCACAATGCCAGGGCCCCAGCCAATAAAAAAAAATCTTATTAGACAAAATGTCTAAGTACATTTTAGGCAAATAAATTATTAAGCATTTGTTAATATCACAATTTATAATCTATACGAGTGAAATGTCTATCTAGCATGGGAGCAAGTAAGCATTTAAGAGAAACATGATAAGTTATAAACATAGCATTTATAACTAAGCAACAAGTGAGGTAAAAGCACATCTCAAGTAAATTGAACAAGATAAGGCATACATATATAATACATTAAGTAAAGGTACTAAAAGAAAAGTATAAACCAAAATATACTGATGATCATATGACATATGCTAATTTAAAATATAAATCTAAAAATAGTACATATAATATAAGCAATAAAGTCTAGCAACTTATACATATATTTATACAAGTGAGCATGTAAAACAGTACCATGATAGTTGACTGAAATAACATGCATCAATAACATAAAGAACAGTAAGCTGAAAAATTGTAAAGGAATGTATAACTGTCATATCAAAAGAATTGACTAATCTGGCCTAATATATTCCCATAGCCTTTCTGGGCTAGGGTAGACAGAGA
This sequence comes from Gastrodia elata, assembly GCA_016760335.1. Classification (NCBI taxonomy): domain Eukaryota; kingdom Viridiplantae; phylum Streptophyta; class Magnoliopsida; order Asparagales; family Orchidaceae; genus Gastrodia; species Gastrodia elata. The sequence goes on along the minus strand of CM028670.1, from coordinate 62,124,798 downwards.
TTCCCATAGCTTTTCTGGGCTAGGGCATAGAGAACCGAACAGAAGTAAAGTAAAGCTGAATAGGCAGATAATAGTATGCAGAATCTTTTAGTTATTTTACTTTTGTTTTCGTGAACACATCCGGAAACAACTGAGGAGTCAAGCAGGTCTACAAGACTAGGCGGGTTCCAAGCTTAACACACACTCCTCAATGAGTAATATTAAGCATCCTTATTTCTTCTTATCCCTGTCAATTGGGGTAATGTGCACCATAATCAACCAATGACTGAACCCAAATGTAAATATTTTCCTAATATTCTAAAATTTCATTTTCATGCAATAATATTTTCTTATATGACATGTCAAAGGGAAAATAAGCACAAAACTTAAGGAATACATAGCACAAAGTCAAATAATAAGCAAGGGACTCTACTAAGCATTGTGATATCATTTATTTTCTAACTTAACCATTATAACTATTCAAAGTTACATAAGTTCAGGATCTCTAATTCTTACTATTGAGTGTAACTTAGAAGCTCTGCCTTATAAGTTAAAAAGGATTAGAACTAATCAAGTTATAACCTAATTCAATCAAATACGACTACAAGTTAAATCAATAAATTATACGTCCTAGTTTTATAAATTTAGACGTCCTACCTAAGAACTGATCAAGATCTACTAAACTATAAATTATGGGTTAAAAACCATGAGATTGGGCTTAATCATATAATCCAAAAGGATAATACAATAGATCTAAGCTTTATTCTAAAAGTGATTTATTGATTAAAGTAAATCCTATTAAGCAAATCAAACTTAATACGATGAATCTCTTATCTTGAATCTAAGATTAAAAGATAAAATAATCAAAATAAGTTGTAAGAGTTTAGAAATTAATAAAACTAAGGATTCATTCATTAAAAATCCCTATTTTTTAATGAATGAAATTTAGCCTATGATTTAGTCCTAATCTCAGGAGTAGTCCTAATGTGAGGTGCAATATCTTAGGAAAAGACTTAGAGAAATTTTTAGGGATTTTAACAGATTTGACCTAATAGCTAATTTCACTCCCTTAAATGACTCTAATATAGTCTTAATATTAGTTTTAGTGATTTAAAAGGCAATTTAGAGGTTAAGGATGCTTAACTTAAATTTTGGACAAATGACCATTTTACCCCTACTTAAGGGTTCAAAAAGTGACTTTTTGACTTAGGGTTCCAAATTAGAATTTCTTACTACTAAATGATTCATTACTGTTTAACATGAAGATAAACAGTAAGTACACTCAATTTGGATAAGAAACATATCCTATATGTTTAAACTAAGATTTTTTTAACCTAAGGGGAATTTTAGTAATTTACTCCTATTGGAATCAAAATTTTTATGCAATTTAATGTTGGTTCCTATTTATGAATTCTATAGAGTCCAAGAATTCTGAGGTCAAATGGCTAAGTTATAGCTATTTCAATTTCTAAGGGCAATTCGGTAATTTTGTCGGTCAACGGATGACAAAACCAAACTTTTCCGTTTGAAGTTCAATTTCAGCAAACTCAGTTTCTATAGCTTCCCTATAATATACTGAGTGTGTTGACAGAGAGTAAACCCGATTTGGACTCCAAACAGTCAAGTTATGACCTAACTAAGATTATAGGTATTTTGGTCATTTTATAATTTCTAGGGTTCAAATCATAAATATTATATTAGTTTATTAATGACATTGAAATTCTAAGCTAGTTAGCACTTTGAATTTCTGAATTTGGAGTTTAATTGACCAAGTTATGGTTATTTGAATTTTATGAGCATTTTGGTCATTTTTAAGGTATGATCATAAATGTTATTTTTCAAACTAAGCTCCAAATGGGAAAACTAATACTTCTATAGTGTTAATACTGTTCTCCTAAGTTCTTAAGACCATATTTCCTATATTTGGATAACTAGGTTAAAAGTTGTGAGGGTTTAATTAGGTCCTAAAATATTACTATGTTATACATACCCCGAAACTAATTTTTGCATTATGCCATTTGATTCCTTCTATTTTTATGAGTAAAATAAGATATATACTTGATATGTTTGGATCATCCTATAAAGAGTTATTAAAGTTTAAAGATTTTGAATTAAATAATTTAAATTAAATAATTAAAGTTACTATTCATTTATTCAAATTATATTATTTTACTGTTCAATACTAAAGTTAAAAATAAATTTTCTATATTATTAATTAACTAATCAATTATATCTAATTTATATTTAATTAGTATTAATTAATAATTAATCCGCTATTTAATGAATTCAAATATTCTATTAAGATTTACTTTCTAATTATGATTAATATTAATTAATGATAATTAATCTACAGTTTAATTAAATCAATGATTTACTTAATTCACTAATTATAATATTTAAATATTTATTTATTAGTTTTAATATTAGCATTAATTAACTATTAATTAACATTAATTAGATAAAAATTAACTAACCTAATATTAACGGCTAACTACAACTTAATAGAACTTAATATAATTATAATTATACTCCTCTGTTTATTTATATGTATATATACATATTATATATATATATATATATATATATATATATATATATAGTTATAATTATATCATAAAGTTTCTGTTTATATATATATATATATATATATAATTATATATTTATTTAATTACTTTTTATTCTGCAGAGTAATAATGGCGACGGGACCCACCACTGACACGTGGCGCCCTCTTATGGGCTGAACCAGATAAGGTGGGACCCACTGCACCGCGCGGTAGAGCCTGGTTGGTTGCGGCCCAGTGGGCGGGGCCCGCCTGCCAAGTGACGCCCCGGCATCGGCGCGGTAGAGCGCTGGAGGGGCCCAGCGCGCGCCAGCTGACAGACCGGGCCCGCGGCTCACGCGGCCTGCACGCGAGGACGCGGGCCGGGCTCGGGTCGACCCGGCCCGAGCGCACCCTTCGCCTTCCCCGACGGATTCCGCAACCATTGGGCTAGGGCACGACCATAGCAGCCCTTCCCGGCGCCAACGGAGCTTGTCCCGCACGATCGACGGTAGGCCTCGACGAAGCTTACCCATTTGTACCTGGACCGGCACCAGAGGAGCACGGAGTCGCCGGCAAAGGTTAACCCTAACCCCTATCCTACGGATGGCTACAGGTTTAACGGAATCTACTATGGACTAATCCTAAATTGTGAATGATCGAACCATCGGTACTCTAATCAGGCGCTACAATAGTATAATCCATATGTTGAAATAGAGATGCGTATTGAAAATTGATCAACCGAAGGAGGATCAAAGGAGAACGACGTACCTTTGATCGACGGTAGGGAAGATTAGGGCTTGGTTTAGACTGATCCCGCGGTTCCTGAGGTACCAATTCGCGCAAAGTCATATCCCTACGTGCTACAGAGGGTTAAATGGATGGCGAGACCGAGGCGACGAGGCTGGGATGGACGCCGATAGGCTGAGTAGGTGGTGGCTTGCCGCGTGTCCGCGAGCGACACGCAGCGACGAGGTCAAGGGAGAAGACGCGTCGAGATCTTCTGATCGAAGATCAGAGGGTCCATATTCGTCCGCTCGATCAGACAGATTGGCTTAACGGCGTTAACTACTTAACGGTCGCAGATAATTAAATATTAATTTAAATAATTTAAATAATTTATAAATTTAAATTCTGATTTTTATTAATTAATTCTAATTAATTATTTAACTCCCAAAAATTCTAAATATCCACCCCTAGCTAATTGAGGGGTGAGGAACGAGAAATGGCGGGGTCGGATTTTCAATTCGACAAATATTTTAATTTCCTAATTTTCAGGGTCTTTAAATATTATTAAAATATTCGTCAAAATTTTCACGACTTCCGACTGACACGAAAACATCACCCCTAGCTAATTTGGGGGGCAATGAGCGAAATGGCGAAGTCCATTTTTTGATCTGAGATATATTTAGATAGGTCAACTCTAGGGTTTCTGGATTTTCCAAAAATCAGGATTCGATCTATTTGACTCATGATTTGGACAGTGTCTTATGGGATAGCTCCTAATGACTTAATTAATATTTAGGATCAAGATTAAGACTAAAATTAGTCTTAGTTGACTAAGGTGACAACTTGTATTATTACAGACTCCCCCACTTAAAAACGATATCGCCCTCGACATCACTCAAGTGGAAAATAAGAAGGCCAAGAATGAAATATGACTTGAATTTGTAAGCTTGGAATGCTGAGAAGGAATATTTGGATTCTCGAAGAGTCTAGGATATTTGATTTGCATATTAGATCCTTCTCCTAGGTGGCTTCGTTGCAAGAACAATTCCTCCATTCAATCTTGATTATATTGATAGTACGACTCATAAGTTGCTTGCGATCACAGGCCAAAATTTGAATTGGCTCCTCAGCATATGACAGATCAGGCTGGATCTAAATTTCTGGGACTTGCACGAGGTGAGACAGATCTCTGAGGCACTTCCTTAGAGATGATACGTGAAATACATTTGTGGACTGCTGCGAAGTTATATGGAAGATTGAGTTCGTAGGCAGAAGAACCTATTTTGGCTGCTACTTCGAAAGGACCAACATAGCGGGGACTAAGCTTCCCGGCTATGCCGAATCTGGAGACTCCTTTCATTGGACTGACTTTTAGGTATGCGAAGTCCCTAATGTTAAACTCCAGGGGACAGTGATGAAGTTCGTGGTATCTGGCGGTCCTGGGATGCACGAATTCGCTGTTGAATCAAGTGGACTTTTCGTGTTTGTCTCTTCTACTAATTCTGACCCATATAGTTGAACACTGCCTATTTCTGACCATACTAATAAAGTACTACACTTTCTATCTTACAAAGCTTCATATGGAGCCATTTTGATGCTAGCTTGAAAACTATTATTGTAGGCAAACTCCACTAGTGGGACGTGATCTTCTTAAGATTCAGCAAAGTCAAGTATGCACAATCTGAGTAGGTCCATGAGAACCTGATTTACTCATTCCGTCTGACCATCTGTCTACGGATGAAAGGCTGTACTCATCGCTAGAGTTGTGCATAGATCCTAATGCACAGCTTGCCAGAACTTGGAGGTAAATTTGCTGTCTCTATCAAATATGATTGATTTAGGAATTCCGTGCAACCTGATTATCTCTTTAATGTAGAGTTTCACAAGTTTCTCAACTGAATCTATTTGGCGAACTAGAATGAAATGAGCAGACTTAGTCAATTAATCAACTATGACCCAAATAGTGTCGGCTCCAGATCTTGTGCAAGGCAAACCCATAACGAAGTCCATTGATATATCTAGCCACTTCCATTCAGGGATCTCAAGTGGGTGAAGCAGACCACCGGGTCTTTGATGCTCTGCCTTGACTAAATTGTAAGCGTGGAACTTTGTGACGAACTCAGCTATGCTTTTCTTCATCCCTGGCCACCAGAAAGATTATTTCAGGTCTTGGTACATTTTTGAACTCCCCGGATGAACTTGGTATTCAGAATTATGACCTTCAACTAGCACCTCCTAATACATGGACTTAGAGATCCACAAGTGATCTCCTTGATAGATGGCACTTTTATGAAATTGAATATTAGTATGATGACCACTTTCAATGGCTTGTTTGAAATTTAAGTACTCATCATCTTTAGTTTGAGTGATAGATACATCTCTGTGGAACGTGGGCTCCACATTAATCATCAAGAGCATTGTACCCACTTGGTCATTACACGCTGACTGAATGTCCAATTTACAAAATTCTTCTTCCAAAGGATTCTTGGAGATAAGAGCATTAATGGTGGCATGACGGCTCAGAGCGTCAGCTACAATATTCGCCTTTCTAGGGTGATATTGGATATCAAGGTCGTAGTCACTGGTTAATTTTAGCCACCTTCTTTGTCTGCAATTTAGCTCTCGTTGAGTGAATATGTACTTTAGACTCCGGTGATCTGTAAAGATTGAGCACTGAATCCCATAGAGGTAGTGACGCCAAATTTTTAGGGAGAACACGACAGCAACTAACTCAAGATCATGAACTGTGTAGTTCCTTTCGTGAGGTTTCAATTGACGAGAAGCATACGCGATGACTCTTCCTTCTTGCATTATTATGGCACCTAGGCCTATACCTGAGGCATCGTATAAACTTGAAAGTTCACTCCTTCTTAAGGAAGGACTAGAACTGGAGCGATGGATAGTGCGTCCTTTAATGCTTGGAAGGCCTCCTCACATGCTGGAGACCATTCGAATGGCACTGCTTTTTGGGTTAGCTTAGTCAGGGGGAGGCTATCTGGGAGAAGCCCTTTACAAATTTCCTATAGTAACCATCTAAGCCTAAGAAGCTTCTGATGTCGGTCACTGTCTTGGGCTAAACCCATTCCTGGATAGCGCTGACTTTGTTCTGATCGACTTTAATACCTTGGGCATCTACCACATGCCCCAGAAAAGCTGCTGAATCGAGCCAAAACTCACATTTGGAATATTTAGCATAAAGTCTATGGTCACACAATTCTTCTAGCACTATTCTTAAGTGCTCTTCTTGATCTATCCGGTTTTTGGAGTAGATTAAGATGTCATCAATGAAAACGATTACAAATTTATCAAGGTATGGTTTAAGGATGCACTGCATTAGATCCATGAATGTCGATGGTGCATTTGTAAACCCAAATGACATCACTAAAAACTCGTAATGTCCATAACGAGTCCTGAAGGCTGTCTTCTCAACATCTGGATCCTTAACTTGCAGTTGATGATAGCCTGATCGCAGATCAATTTTGGAAAATACCTTGGCTCCTGCTAACTGATCGAATAAGTCATCTATGCGTGGCAATGGATACTTGTTTTTGATCGTGACTTTATTCAATTCATGGTAATCAATACACATACACATAGAACCATATTTCTTCTTTACGAATAGTACCGGTGATCCCCAAGGAGGCAAGCTTGGCCTAATAAGATCTTTCTCTAACAATTCTTGTAACTATTTATTCAACTCTTGCAATTCTTTGGGCGCCATACGGTAAGGAGCTTTAAAGATGGGTTGCATCCCTAGAACGGTGTCAATTGCAAATTCCACTTCCCGTATAGGAGGAAGACCGGGTAAAATTTCTAGGAAAATGTCGTCGAATTTACAAATGACAGGGTTCTCAGATAAGGAAACACCTTCTTTCTTCTCTCATAATATTGTTACTAGGAAGGCATCACAACCTTTTTGAACTAATCTCTTTGCTTTTATAGCTTTGATTAGCAAGGCTCGAGTGCTAAGGTTACCAATAAAGGATCTGGTCTTACCACCACTACCCAAGGTGATCTTCTTCTTTGTACAGTTGATAGTGGTGTTATGCTGGCTTAGCCAATTCATGCCCAATATTACATCAAAGTTAGCTATTGGGAGAACTACTAACTTGGCTTCATACTTCTCATTCTCAATTGGAATTTGCAACTTGCAAAATTGGCAAGCTGGTAATTGGGTTCCAAAAGGTAACCCAACATCAAGAGGATTGGCTAGGCGATACAAGGGTAGGTTAAGTGATTTTGCCTAGCCATCAGACACAAATGAATGACTAGCTCCAGTGTCAAACAGAATGTTACAAGGTTGTTATTTATACAAATCGAACCTAATTACAAAGGTAGTTAATTACTGACTAGGTAAAGCAAGTAATAACTGTAAAGATAAAGAGGTTCAAGGGCGTGTACCTGATACCACGTGGTTATCCTCAGCAGCCTCCACTGGTGTGAGGGTGTACATACGTGCAGGGCCAGCAAGCCTGTTGTTATAGGTCTGCCGTGGAGGTGATCGCGGTGCATTCGGGTGAAGGCCATTAGCTGTCTCATGCCTCACAGCTGAAGTAGACGGCGGTGCTGGACGAGCTATAGTAGGCTTCTGAAATAGGTCGAAGGCTTGGCGGCTTTGTAACTTGCAAAACCAGCAAGCTGGTAATTAGGTTCCAAAAGGTAACCCAACATCAAGAGGATTGGCTAGGCGATACAAGGGTAGGTTAAGTGATTTTTCCCAGCCATCAGACACAAAGGAATGACTAGCTCCAATGTCAAACAGAATATTACAGGATTTGTTATTTATGCAAATCGAACATAATTGTAGAGGTAGTTAATTACTGACTATGTAAAGCAAGTAATAATTGTAAAGATAAAGAGGTTCAAGGGCGTGTACCTGATACCACGTGGTTGTCCTCAGCAACCTCCACTGGTGTGAGGGTGTACACACATACAGGGCCAGCAGGCCTGTTATTATAGGTCTGCAGTGGAGGTGGTCGCGGTGCATTTGGGTGAGGGCCATTAGCTGCCTCACGCCTCACAGCTGAAGTAGACGGCGGTGTTGGACGAGCTACAGCAGGCTTTTGAAATAGGTCGAAGGCTTGGCGGTGTTTGGAGCGGTCGATCTGATCACCGTCAATCGTCTCTGTAGCTGCACATTTATAATAACCATGGCATGGCCGTCCACAGGTGAAGCACACCTGGTTTCCATGATAACACCGACCATATGGTTGTGGTTTTGTGCAACCATTGAATGGATCGGCAGGAGGAACTTTGGCCTCGAGCTGGTATACCCTAGCTCATTTGGGGGGATTCTATTGGAATGATGTGGACTCGATAATCCTCTTAGGTCCTTTCCTAGCCTGGTCCTGCTCTATCACTTTGACAGTTTTGAGTAACTCCACAAAAAATGTTATGCGGAAAGGGATTACTTGGCTCCTGATGGAGGGTCGCAGGCTGCTCTGGAAACGATAGCAGCGGTCTGGCTCGGTAGGAATTAGGCTAGTGGAAAACCTGGTAAGGCGACGGAACTCTGCCTCATATGCAGCTACAGACCGGTCACCCTGTTGTAACTTCAGGAAGATGTCTCCCAGATGATGTTTAGCAGATAGAGGGATGAAGCAAGACTGGAAGGCATCAATGAATTCATCCCATATGATGTCCTCTAACAGTACCTCAGCAAACTGCGTGCTACGGGTGGTGTCCCATTAGTACTCATCCTCATCTTGTAGGAGGTGGGTAGCGAGACGGACCACCTATAAGTCAGGGCACTTTATGCTTGTCAGGTTCTTCTCCACTATTTTTATCTAGGTGGTAGTGTCAACTGCAGAGAGACTCCCATTAAAGGTGGGGGTCTCAAATGGAGGAAACTGTGGAGCAATCCATCTGCGGACTGAATGTGATGTTGATGGGAGTACTGTAATGCTGGTGCAACTTCTGTCGTGGTACGATTCTGGCTTATTTGAGCTACCAGCAACCGTTCCATCTGCTTTGCCTACTTGGCCTGAGCATATGCGGTCTTCTTGGCCAGCTTCTTATTGAACTTTTCCTGCTTCTGGTGGGATTCCACCATTACTTTAATGGCTTCCAGTAAGGTATTCATCTCACTGGATGAGGAACTAGAAGGAGCAGGAGATAGGCTCTTTCCAGGATTCATTATATGTCACTAAAATCTGAATTAAGAATACTGCACATTTTAGAATAGGAGATCATAGCATTCTATCTCTTTTTATTAATCATAGATGAAAGATGAAAAATATATAATTGGAAATAGTAGATAGAACATAATGTAATAAAAGACAGCAACTGAGAAAACATAGAATCTATCCTATGTATTCTTCAATGAAAGCCTGGGAAAAGTCTGCATATATTATCCTTCGGTGCAGGCGATTTGCTCCGTGCCTGAACATCCATTACTTTTGGGCCCACCACTCCTTGGCGTAGTCCTGGAGTAGGAGCTCAACAATGATGAGCCGGATACGATCTGGGTAACTTAGCTCGTCGAATGCTTTGGTTACTCTCCGTAACCATTTCGTTGCCATGATGGGGAAATCTAGTCCCCTGTATACACTATCTTTCAGCATCCTTTCTAGTATGCTAGCTCCTGCTGGGGAGACTCCCGAGACTTCCCTCCCATATCATTTTGCCGTAAGCACATTAAATTTCCACTTATTCTCAAAGCGAGTATAAAAATCACTCACTGACATGATCATGTAGTAGTAACCCTAGGTATCTAGATCAAGCATCATAAGAATAATAGTTTAATTCAAAATTAAGATACAAAGATGCATAAAGTAGAATAGATATCATATGAATGAAAGCTAAAAGATTCATCCAATATATTTAGTGGTGAAGGCACGACGGAAGTCTGCATAGGTGACATCCCTTTGCAATCCTTCACGCCGACGGGTGAGTGCCCGTAGGGTGACGCTCCACCAATCCTTGGCTTTGTCATGTAGGAGGCATGATACAATGGGGATTCTAATGTTGTCTGGGCAGTTAATAGTTCCAAACACAAAATTTGCTCGCTTCAGCCACCCCTTGGCTGCAACAGGATGATTGTATCCCCTAAATACACTTTGCTGGAGTAGTCAATCCAGCATTCGAACTTTGGGGTCCGACACTCCTTCTATGTACTTCTCGTGCCACTGAGAAAGTTGGACGATGTATTCCCATCTTTTTTTAAACCGTTGGTGATGCCACCTAAGTGTCATCCTTGTACTTCTAATATTATTCTAAGTCACATTAGTTTACTGATATGTTAGTTGTGCATGTATTTCCATTTCCATACTCTTATTATTTTGAGCTCTTGATCATAGTGTTTGGATGTAACTCCTGTATTTAGTTAATGACTGATTGACAGAAGAATCATTCATTAGGTAGAGTGGAATACAAATTCCAATCTGACACCTTATGGAATTCTCTGATACCAACTATGGTGCCCCGCTCCCCAAGCCCGCAATGATTAGGCTAAGGAGCAGAGTGTCACTCGTGCAGATCCCTCACTCAACATTGGATTAGGTGAGATCCACAATCCACTGCTGAGGTAAGGATGTGCATTGAATAATATATAATAGAATCAGTCATTACATCTATATACATATAGAGTACGGAAGCATATGAAAAGTAAAGGCTATATCCATTCACCATACATCATACATAAAATAAGATAGCTCAAAAAATAATAAAGTACAAAAAGTAAACACAATCACAGAACTATATTATTACATCCTTTTAATTAAAGTTAATGAAATGCTGGAAATATAAATAATACTCATCCTCACAGTAAAGGAAAATAGCTAAATATCATCTAGTCTAAGCTGTTGCACCTCCTCTTTGTAAGTCTCCTCCTCAGGTACAGGATCCTCAAACTGCTCAAGTTCTGACATTGTCAGTTTCATAATACCAGGGCCTCAGCCAATAAAAAAAAATCTTATTAGACAAACTGTCTAAGTATATTTTAGGCAAGTAAATTATTAAACATTTGTTAATATCACAATTTATAATCTATACTAAGTCAAACGTCTATCTAGCATGAGAGCAAGTAAGCATACAAGGGAAGCGAGATAAGTTATAAACATAGCATTTATAACTAAGCAACAAGTGAGGCAAAAACACACCTCAAGTAAACTGAACAAGATAGAGTATACCTATATAATACAGTAAGTAAAGGTATTAAAAGAAAAGTATAAACCTAAGCATGTTGATGATCATATGACATATACTAATTTAAAACATAAATTTAAAAATGGTATATATAATATAAGCAGTAAAGTCTAGCAATCTATACATATATGTATACAAGTGAGCAGGTAAAATAATACCACAACAGCTGACTGAAATAACATGCATCAATAACATAATGAACAGTAAGCTGAAAAACTGTAAATGAATGTATAACTGCCATATCAGAAGAATTGGCCAATCTGGCCTAATATATTCCCGTAGCTTTTCTGGGCTAGGGCAGACAGAGATTCCCATAGCCTTTTTAGGCTAGGGTATAGAGAACATAACAAAAGTAAAGCAAAGCTGAAGAGGCAGATAATACTATGCAAAATCTCTTAGTTATTCTACTTTTGTTTTCGTGGACACATCCGGAAACAACTGAGGAGTCAATCACGTCTGCAAGGCTAGGCGAGTTCCAAGCTTAACACACACTCCTTAATGAGTAATGTTAAGCATCCTTATTTCTCTATACCCTTGTCAATTAGGGTAATGTGCACCATAATCAACCAATGACTGAACCAAAATGCAAATGTTTTCCTAATATTCTAAGTCTTTATTTTCATGCAACAATATTTTCTTATATGACATATCCAAGGGAAAATAAGTACAAAACTCAAGGAATGTGTAGCACAAAGTTAAATAGTAAGCAAGAGACTCTACTAAATATGGTGACATCATTTGTTTTCTCATTTAACCATTCTAACTATTCCAAGTCATAAGTTTAGGATCACCAATTCTTACTATCGAGTGTAACTTAGAAGCTTGGCCTTATAAGTTAAAAAGGATTAGAACTGATCAGGTTCTAATATAATTCAATCAAGTATGACTACAAGTTAAATCAAAAAATCATACATCCTAGTTTTATGAATTTAGACGTCCTACCTATAAACTGATCAAGATCTACTAAACTATAGATTATGGGTTAAACACCATAAGATTGGGCTTAATCACATAATCCAAAAGGATAATACAACAGATCTAGGCTTTATTCTAAAAGTGATTTATTGATTAAGGCAAATCATATTAAGCAAATCAAACTTAATATGATGAATCTCATATCCTGAATCTAAGATTAAAAGACAAAATAATCAAAATAAATTGCAAAAGTCTAGAAACTAATAAAACTAAGGATTCATTCAATCCTATTTTTCAATTAATAAAATCTAGCCTATGATCTAGTCCTAATCTCAGGAGTAGTCCTAATATGAGGTGCAAGATCCTAAGGAAAAGACGTAGAGAAATTTTTAGGGATTTCAACAGATTTGACCTAATAGCTAATTTCACTCACTTAAATGACTTTAATATAGTCTTAATATTGGTTTTAGTGATTTAAAAGGCAATTTAGAGGTTAAGGACGCTTAACTTAAATTTTGGGCAAAATGATCATTTTGCCCCTACTTAAGGGTTCAAAAAGTGACTTTTTGACTTAGAGTTTCAAATTAAAATTTCTTACTACCAAATGATTCATTACTATCTAACATGAAGATAGACAGTAAGTACGCTTAATTTGGACAAGAAACGGATTCTATATGTCCAAACTAAGATTTTTTTTTACCTAAGGGGCATTTTAGTAATTTACTCCTATTGAAATCAAAATTTTTATGTAGTTTAATGTTGGTTACTATTCATAGATTCCATAGAGTCCAAAAATACTGCATTCTGAGGTCAAATGGCTAAGTTATAGCTATTTCAATTTCTAAGGGCAATTCGGTAATTTTGTCGGTCAACGGGTGATAAAACTGAACTTTTCCGTTTGAAGTTCAATTTCAGCAAACTCAGTTTCTATAGCTTTCCAATAATATACTGAGTGTGTTGACAGGGAGTAAACACGATTTGAACTCCAAACAGTCAAGTTATGACCTAGCTAAAGTTAGGGTATTTTGGTTATTTTATAATTTTTTAGGGTTCAGATCCAAAATATTATATCAGTTTACTAATGATATTGAAATTCTAAGCTAGTTAGCACTTTGAATTTCTAAATTTGGAGTTCAATTGACCAAATTATGATCATTTGAATTTTAGAAGTATTTTGGTCATTTTTAGGGTAGGGTCCTAAATATTACTTTCCAAACTAAGTTCTAAATGGGGAAACTAATACTTTTATAGTGTTGGGGCTGTTCTCTTGAGTTTTTAAGACCCATATTGCTTATGTTTAGATAATTAAGTTAAAAGCTATGATGGTTTAATTAGGTCATAAAATGTCACTACATTATACGTACCCCGAAACTAATTTTTGCATTATGTCATTTGATTCTTTCTATTTTTCTAAGTAAAATGAGACATATACTTGATATGTTTGGATCATCCTACAAAGAGTTATTAAATTTTAAAGATTTTGAATTAAATAATTTAAATTAAATAATTAAAGTTACTATTTATTTATTCAAATTGTATTATTTTACTGTTCAATACTAAAGTTAAAAATAAATTTTCTATATTATTAATTAACTAATCAATTATCTCTAATTTGTATTGAATTAGTATTAATTATTAAATAATTAATAATTAATCTATTATTTAATGAATTCAAATATTCTATTAAGATTTGCTGTTTAATTATGATTAATATTAATTAATTATAATTAATTTACAGTTTAATTAAATCAATGATTTACTTAATTTACTAATTATAATATTTAAATATTTATTTATTAACTTTAGGATTAGCATTAATTAACTAATAATTAATATTAATTAAATAAAAATTAACTAACCTAATATTAACTGCTAACTACAACTTAACAGAACTTAATATAATTATAATTATACTCCTCTGTTTATTTATATGTATATATACATATACACACACACATATATATATATATATATATAATTATATATTTATTTAATTACTTTTTATTTTGCAGAGTAATAATGGTGGCGGGACCCACCACTGACACGTGGCGCCCTCTTATGGGCTGAACCAGAGGAGGTGGGACCCACTGTATCGCGCGACAGAGCCTGGTTGGTTGCGGCCTAGCGGGCGGGGCCCGCCTGCCACGTGGCGCCCCGACATCGGCGCGGCAGAGCGCTGGAGGGGCCCACCGCGTGCTAGCTGACGGACCGGCGGGGCCCCCCGCCCTCGGGCGCCGCGACTCATGCGGCCTACATGCGAGGACGCAGGCCGGGCTTGGGTCGGCCTGGCCCGAGCGCACCCTTCATCTTCCCCGACGGATTCCGCAACCTCTAGGCTAGGGAACGACCCTAGCGGCCTTTCCCGGCGCCAACGGAGCTCGGCACGCACGATCGACGGTAGGCCTCGACAAGGTTTACCCATTGGTACCTGGACCGGCACCGGAGGAGCACAGAGTCGCCGACAAAGGTTAACCCTAACCCCTATCCTACGGACGGCTACGGGTTTAACGGAATCTACTGTGGACTAATCCTAAATTGCGAACGATCGAGCCGTCGATACTCCAATCAGGCGCTACAATAGTATAATCCATATGTTGAAATAGAGATGTGTATTGAAAATTGATTAATCGAAGGAGGATCAAAGGAGAACGACATACCTTTGATCGACGGTGGGGAAGATTAAGGCTCGGTCGAGACGGATCTCGCGGTTCATGAGGTCGCAATTCGTGCAAAGTCATATCCCTACGTGCTATTGGGGGCTAAATGGATGGCGAGACAGAGGCGACGAGGCTGGGATGGACGCCGATAGGCCGAGCAGGCGGCGGCTTGCCGCGTGTCCGCGAGCGACACGAAGCGATGAGGTCGAGGGAGAAGACGCGCCAAGACCGTGTGATCAAAGATCAGACGGTCCAGATTCGTCCGCCCGATCAGACGGATGGTCTTAACAGCGTAAGCAATTACAGTGGACGACGTTAACTACTCAACGGCCGTGGATAATTAAATACTAAATTTAAATAATTTTAATAATTTATAAATTTAAATTCTAATTTTTAATAATTAATTTTAATTAATTATTTAACTCCCAAAAATTTCTAAATATCCACCCCTAGCTTATTGAGGGGTGAGGAACGAAATGACGGGTCAGATTTTCAATTCAACAAATATTTTAATTTCTTAATTTTTAAGGTATTTAAATATTATTAAAATATTCGTCAAAATTTTAACTTCCGATTGACACGAAAACATCATCCCTAGCTAATTTGGGGGCAATGAGCGAAATGGCGAAGTCCGTTTTTCGATCTGAGGTTTCTTTAGATAGGTCAATTCTAGGGTTTCTGGATTTTCCAAAAATCAGGATTCGATCCATTTGACTCCTGATTTGGACTAGGTCTTAGAGGAAAACTTCTAATGACTTAATTAATATTTATGATTAAGATTAAGACTAAAATTAGTCTTAATTGACTAAGATGACAACTTGGGTTGTTACAATTTTTTACTAATTCATTCTAAGAAATAGATATTTTAAATTTAAATTCCAATTATTTAACTTTTTGAGAAAAGTTTCCAATATATTTATCTAAAACTTAAAGGAAATGTGATCATAAAATTGCAAGGCTCACAATTATGTGCATTTCATCCATTTATAATGAATAATACTTCACATCCCAAAATAAATCAAAGCATAGCTAAAAAAGTAAATAATACATTCTAATTTATGATATAATACCAAATTAAAATTATTCTCCTTTTCTCAAATATATGTGATGGAAATTAAATAATAACATTAGAATATTAATTCTTGAACCTCAAGTACCAAGTTACAAAACTCGTTATATTTTATTAGAAATGAAGACACATGACAGACATCTATAAATTTATATATACACTATCAATTCATCAAAGATTATATTTTTATACTATATTGGTTATGTACATTTATATTTTATTTAAAAGCTAAACAACCAAATCATATGAGTTAGTTTTGTTTGATACTTTTCTTTCCCATTGGATTTGGGAGTTTTGAGTTCTAAATTATTATCTTCATTTACTTCTATATGCTTTAGTTTTAAGAGATGATGGATATATGGTGAATATTCTAACTTATTTTGAATTCTAATATTTCTTTGATTTTAGATGATTATATTTAATGTAATTGTGTATTTTTCATTAATAAGGGTATAAATTTGTAATTAAAATGTCTAGAAATATATGAGCTATTATATTTTATTGTGTAAGATTTTACTCTTTTTTTTATTTATTTAAAATGCTTTGCATATTAATACTAAATTAAAATTCATAACATCTAATTTGAAGTGATTCATGAGCTTTGAAAATGTAAAGTTAGCATTTTTAATGATAATAATAAATAAATAATACCGACTTAAGTTGTGATTTAGTATATAGACCTTTATTTGTAGTGAGTATGTGATCCCTATTATAATCATTAAGTGAATACAGCTTATATTAATGATGATAATCTATAAATTTATAAAAATTTTTAATTTAAAAATCTAATGAATTATTTTTTAATTAAAAAAAATTTAAAATTTGAAAAATTTAAATCTATAAAACC
Organism: Gastrodia elata; assembly: GCA_016760335.1. NCBI lineage: Eukaryota > Viridiplantae > Streptophyta > Magnoliopsida > Asparagales > Orchidaceae > Gastrodia > Gastrodia elata. Next base: position 62,107,917 of record CM028670.1, on the reverse strand, counting down.
CTTCTAAAGATATTGAGAAATGCTTAAAGATGCTAAAATTAAAAGATCAATAATATGAAAATTTTTTGAAATTTTGAAATTTTTTATTATTATAATGTTTTAATTAATTAAATAAAAATTTTAAAATAATTATTAGATTAAAAAATGATCCAAAATGAAACTTTTTTTTTATCAGTGGATATCTCATAACCTCAAGTAAATTTTTTATTAAAATTGAGATTAAAACAAGATAAATATTTAATTAAATTAATTTAAAATATTATTAATATTTTATTTATTTTTAAATTACGAGAATAAATTTAAGATAGAGCCTGACACCATGAAAATGCTAATATTCAAATTTGGCCCAAACCTGAACCAAATCAAACAATTTGGCTTAGTCGGCACACCTCATTTAATATAACCTAATTAGACTCAAGGTTTAATTCCAAATAATTAAAGAGAATTTAGTGGCTTAAACTTACATCATAAAACATGTAATCCATAGAATCTACAAGACCAATCACCCTCTATTTAGATCCTCAATATTCTCTATGTTTAGGGTTATCTCTTGCACTTCATTGCCCCCTCTTTCATAAGAGTTGCTTTCGCAAACAACCAATATTAATTTTTTTCAATTTGGCTTAGAGTCTCATGCCCTCCCAAGATATTCTCATTACTTTTTGAAGTTTCACTTAGCAAAATACCAATAACTGTTTGGAATCAAGAGAAAGCCACAAATTATAGATCTATCTGTCATCTTAAATTGACATCTAGAGTCTTCCTAACACCCTAGGCCATTGTTGTGAAACTCCAACCACCTAAAGGATCACCAAAAGGATTCTAGGGCTGAAATGCAATGAATCATGAATAGGCCTCTCGCACTTGAGAACATAAGATTGATCAAAGAAACCTAATCTTGAAGACTGAACTTGATTAGGCAAGTCCAAGTCTGATCTAGGGGTTCAAAAGAGTCCTCTTGAAAACCTTAAATTTAGTTGTAAGGCATCTAATCCTCTAATATATTAAACACAAGAACTTAAAATAAAAGAACTATCACATATTTTAACAACCCAAAGCACTATCAAGCTAATCAAACTTCAATCTAGATTACTTAAATTAGTAATTATTAAAAGAAACTACTACAATACCCCCAAATATACTACCTTCAATACCCCAATTATTAATGCACTTAAAATTAGTAATTAATTCGTAATAAATGAGATTCACTAATTAAAATTATAATTAAAAATTCATTAAAACTAATAATAACCTAGGAAAAAATATTAAGGCATTTATTGTGATTTTAAAGCATTTTCCATTATTAAAACTCTCATACATAAAATAATTAAACAAAAATTATGTCCAAAGGGGATGAAATATCCCACATATATATATATATATATATATATGTGTGTGTGTGTGAAAAATAGTAAACTTACACCACCATATACATCAACAATAGAAAATTCTTTTTTTTCTTTCTTATGCTCAAGTCCAAGCAAAAATTAAATTATACTAATCATATATTTACACTAAGATTATCACATGATCTTCATTTTATGGTGTATAAAATAGTGTAAATATAATAGTCTATTATATATATATATATAGAATATTGCTACACTTACATACTAATATACACTAAAATATATAGATACTAAAATATATAGATGATGTATCAATCCAATGTGTAAGTAAATTATTGATTAAATACACTTTTTGATAAGACTTATATAAAAAAATTATAAAAATTTTTTTTTTTTTAATTTGTACTGAATATTTTTTTTGGTATATATTCTTGTGTACCAATAGTATTTTCCATATATATATATATGCTGAACAAAACTTATATATTTACATATCTAATACCAAAATTTGATATTACGAAGCTGAAACTTGTCATCATTTTCCCTGTTTTGAATGACCAAAAACAAAAAAGTAAAAGCGTTGAGATAATATCAATAATAGCCAAAGGCAGCCAGCCGCCATATATCCAAAAAAGAGAACGAGACATCAATTGAGGATCCCAGGGTTGTGGAGCTCGCCCACTTTGATGGCCAGAGTCTGGAAGAGTTTAGAATAATTGGCTCGAGTGGCGTCGGCAGTCCTTGAGAGGGCCAATGCGCTAACAGCCTCAGGCAGCTGCTCGAAGCATCCCTTGATCTCCTCGTAGCTCATTTGGGAGAGGGCGGAGGGCCGCGGCAGCACCCTCACCATCTCTCCGCCTTCGCCTTTCATCACCAGCTCGCGCCTCGAATTCGTCCCACATTTCACGATCAACGGCGACGTCGAACCCGTGTTGAACTGCAGCGCGCTCCACTCAGCCACCGTTCTTTCGTCATCGCCGGGATTCGCCTCTTTCGACTTCGACTGCAGAATTGAATCCTGCAATGCTTTCGACAATCAGTGGATGCATTCCCAACAATAATCGCAGACAACAGCTATGCAAGGATCGCTTGCGGCAACAAAGCAATAAGACACGAGCTCCGTACTAATGCATTCCACCAGAAAAATTACTCAGGAAATGAAAAACAATGGCCATTCTTTCTTGATGATCAGTGTTCTACTATGCACATTCTATGCATTTGGTGACCCTCTTTATTGAATCGTGTAATGCTGGATGCATTTCCAAGAATAACTACAGACAGCTATGCATGAATCATACTAATATTTTGCACCACATAAATTACCAGACAGTGGATGGGGTCATTCTGTTAGGAGACCCTCTTTCTTGATGAGCGATTTTCTATTATGCGGTAGTTGTCTCATTATTTTCTATGCATTTGGTGATCCTCTTAATTGCTAGCTATTGTTCATATGTCCTTAGAGATTATTGAACAATATAAAGCATTTTCAAACTTGAAGCCCGTAATTATTACATTTATTATTATTATTTATTTTACCACAATCCCTATTCAACACAATAGTTGAAATTATTAATCATTTATTAAAAATTATTATTTATCAAAAGAATTTGATATCTCGTCAATATAACTGTGGCAAAGATCGTAATGCCAGAGACATCACTACTGTCAGAAATAGAGGCGAAGGTCATGAACGTCTATATCGTAAAATCAATTTTTGGCGGAATAAAAAGAATATACTTTGGTAGAATTATAGATTATGACCCAACTAGAAATATATGTATTTGTCTTATAAGTTATGAGAATGGAGAAAAAAGATCTTTTACATCCTAGAGAGGCTATGATTGAAAATTTTAACTAATTTTTTCTTTCTAAAATATCACTTATTCACAAAGTTAGTTAACCTGATGTTCCTGAAATTTACTATTTTGAAGAGTTGATGAACCAAATTAAAATTTACAGTAGTCAAGGAAATATTTTGTATGTTAGTGTATATTTGTATATACAAGGGGGTTAAAAATCATCGCTAGCTTCTTAAAACAACATGCAATTAGAAATCACTAAAAAAACTGTCATAAAGATGCAAAAACCTGCACTCATTTATGCGGAGCTGCTCAAGAATTTGGGAGGTAATGAATAAAAGCAGGCACTCTAATACAGTAAAAATAAATAAACCAGCCAAAAACCGTTTTTAGTTACAAAAAGAAGCATTTACCTCTACTTCTCTTCGAGCATCAAAAATATGTCTCTCTGCACATGGCTGGTCGATGTTAAGAAGTGATGTCATGCGTGCTGAGAGGTTGTTTATAGATGTTAAAAGTGCTTCCTTCTTGAACTTGGTTAAAGAACCTGCTGACGCTTGTTCCATTATATCCTGTAATATAGATTACCATCCGTTCTTATGACATATTTCAAATTAAAAAAGCCATCAAGAATAAGTTTCAACTGAGAGAAGTCAATGATTTACCTTGGCTTGGATTAAAATTTCATCTAGAGCTATAAGAGATGCAAGGCGAGCACCTTCAATTGCAGCAGACAAATTGTGAATAGGCGAACCACCTTCTTTTGATATTAAGGCTGTGTCATTCCTCATTTGTTGTATAATCTGATTGAAAAATCAATGCTTGAATTATTTAAAGAGTGACAACAACAATCCCTTCTATAGATTTGACTGGAAGAAGGCACCGCACCACTCAAACAAAGATGCATGCAGACTACAAAAAATATTCAAGGAGAAACTAGTTTTATGTTAACCAAAAACAGGAGGTATTCAAGGAGAATATTCAAAGAGACATGAAATATCCAAACATGCAATAAATTGTTTTGGTGATATTTTAAACACATATCAAGGTGGAATTGGACAATGATTTTTTATTCCTTTTCATATCCAAGCATGAAGTACTCATCTTTAACTACTTTGTGAATAAAAAAAGCATATGTGAGATTTTAATGAAGTTCAAAATACAATTTTTAAGACAATATGGATGAAGTTGGAGCTTTAGCCACATGGATGAAGTATTATTTGGTTGAGTCTCGAGTTCTTCAGATCGATTTGAGGCAAACCAACTAATGACCAAACTCAAAAATGGCAATGAGCAACTTCCAAAAGTTTGGGCTCGGCCAAGCTCTAGACAATTTTACTCGAGCTGAAAGTCTAGCACTTGGGCATACCCAAGCTTTGTGGAGCATCTAAAAAAATAGGCTGAGGCTTGGGCGCGCCTAAGCATTAGCCACTTGATATTTCCCACAATGAGCCAAGAAAGCGGTATTTGAATGTGCCCAATTGCCCATTGTTTTGTGTACAACAAAGTTTTGGGCACGCCCAAGCATCAAGGCCTAGACCCCTTCACAACCTGACAACAATAAGGCTGGAGCTTGAGTATGCCCAAGCACCAGGAAGCACAAAGTATTTTCTAGCGCCAATTTAGAGCATGTTTTGATCTTCTAGGGACTGAGAGGTATTAGAGTATTTAAGGCATCATTGTCTTAGGGTTTTGAGAGAGTTCATTAGCCTTGCTTTAGGTTTTAGTTGTTGGAAAGTTGGAGAGAAGAGTCATCTTCTTTATTGAGCTGAGAACTATTTCTTAGTAGATTCTAAGTCTGTTTTCCCCTCTTCTCTATAGTGAAAATTTCTCATGTGGTGGCTCTGTGGTTTTTCTCCGCCTTGGGATTTTCCATGTAAGTCTTATGTGTTTGAATGTGCTTGTAATTCATGTATGTTGTCTTTTGTTTTGAACTATGTTTGTCATCTTTGTTTGCTCATTCTTTGTTCAACTAATAACTGCATTATGAATCTTCAGATAGCTCTAATAGTTTCATTGTGTTTACACTCGTGGCCGTAGAGAAATATAACAACAACTGGTATTAGGGTGAATTAGGAGTTGTGCATGGGAAGTCAAGTTTCAGTGGGAGCAATGGTGAATGAAGCTAGATACAAGATCGATAAATTTGATGGAACAAATTTCGCACATTGGAAAATGTAAATAGAAGACCTGCTCTATTTAAAAAAGCTATATCAACTACTAGGAGGAATAGAAAAGAAACCATCTAATATGAATGAAGAAGAGTAAAGTGCTTGATAGAAAAGCTCTAGGTTTTTCTCGCTTATCCCTTGTGCCTTCAGTCGCCTTCAACAATATCAATGAAAATACCACAATTGATTTCATGTATACGCTGTCAATAATGTACAAAAACCATTAGGTTAAACAATATTTTCTTGATGAAGCGGCTTTTCAATATGAATGAAGAAGAGTAGAAAGTGCTCTGTAATAGAAAAGCTCTAGGTTAAACAATATTTTCTTGATGAAGCAGCTTTTCAATATGAAAATTGTGGACAACAGCTCTGTGGCAGAACATAAAAACAACTTTAATATTGTGACGAGCCAAATGAGTTCAGTAGGTTCAAATTCATAGATGAAATCATGGCATTGTTACTATTATCATCGTTGTCGAATAGTTGAGATAGTTTGTAATAGCGATGAGTAGCTCATTGGCAGATGCTACCTTGAAGTTTGATGATATTATTGGCTTAATCCTTAGCAAAGGAGTTTGAATGATGAAGCGCCTACTTTAGCTTTAACTGTGAAAGATAGAGGACAAAATCGAGACCGAAATGCAACTCGAAACACATCCAAATCTAGGAGGGCGAAGTCCACGTTAAGTGCTGAAGAAGGGTCATTGGAATAAAGATTACACAACTCCTAAGAAAGGTGCAGTTGTGGGACACAGCGGTGCAAGCATTGTTGATGCCACACCCAACAAATGCATATTTAAATCTTATCACAAGTGACTTCGGGAGGGTCTACCTTGGACAAATTATGTGGCATTGCCGACAAAAGAGATGTTGACATCAAATCCTCCAACGATTCAGTATGACAGCTTAAAAAGGTCTCACACTTACCATCTTTGAAGAGGAAATTGATCTTAGTGAGTCAATTGGCTAGTGCCGGGTATGACAACATTATCACCAAAGATTCATTCAAGGTTACCAAAGGCACACTCGTGGCAGCGAAGGAAATATTGAAGGGACGCTTTACCCGATCAATAAAGCATCATATACTTTAATGTCAACAAGTGCATATGACTCATGTTTGAGGCACCGAAGGTTTGAATACATGAGCGAGAGATGACTGAGTCCTCTCCTTTTGCAAGGTATAATTTTATTAGGTTAAATTCTATTGAATTGGATTTATGTCAAAATAGTAGATTTCCTAAATGAAAGTCAATTTTGTTAAAACTGGAAGGGAATCAAAGGCACATATATTGAATTGGTCTATACAAATGTTTGAGGTTTAGCTTCAGTTTCTTAGGTGGTTCAAATTATTGTCACCTTCGTTGATGATTATATAATGAAAATGTGGGTGTATTTTTGGAAGAAGAAATTGGATGTCTTTGAGATCTTTAAAAGATTGTTAGTTGCAGTAAAAATTGAAATCAGAATCAAAATGAAGTGTTAGGGGTTCGATTGTTATTGTGACTCAAACTTTAGTGTTGAAAGGGAGATTACAAAAGAACTTACTGTCCCAAGATCGCCATAGAAAAATGGTGTAGCAGAAAGAATGAACCAAATAATCACAAAAGTTTGCTAGGAGTGTGAGATTACAAGCAAGTTTGCAAATAATTTTGGGCTGAGATATTGTTAGTACAGCGGTTCACATTATTAATCATGGACCATTAGTACTGGTGAAGGAAGAGTTGTCAAAAGAGAAATGGAGGGGCAAAAAAGGTGGATCTGTTTTAATTTAAAATTTGTGGATGCTCTGCATATGTACATGTTAATTCAAGAGGTCAAAGAAAGGTAGATCCAAAAGCGCAGAAATGTATATGTTAGTACTGCTCTTTTTTGTTTACTTAGATATATTAGACTTTGGTCGGTCATTTAAAAAAACCTCCAAGGTATTTTTTTATTTTATTTGACAATTTTATGTATTTACTTGCATATTGGGAATACTAAGAGTCTATTAAAGACTAACATTTGTGTATTCTTCTTCTTTGAATGAATAAGAAAATTGGAGATTATATTTATTGAAGGCTCCATTTGGATATATATGTAGATCTTGTATCCTCTTCATCCTCTCCTTGCAATTTTATTTTTTCTCCTCCCTAACATTTACCAAAAACATTTCTCTCAACCACACAGCAGTTCCTCTTTCCTTCTTTATATTTCCTCCACCTAACAATCAAAGCTTTCTTCTCCCAGCCGCCAGGAACCTCGGGCAACTACAGAATACCTCTTACAGCAACTGCCTCTTTATCAACTAGCCACAAGTATTAATAATAGCTATTTGTTATCCTAAAACAAGATCTACTTGTTTCGTAGTGCTTGTTTCATGCTGTGATTTTTCTGCTTTCAGAGCTACATAGAAGACAGTATTAAGAAAATCTAGTATTTTGTTCATATTATATTCTACTTAGTGTGAAATTTCCTACAAAAAAGGGTTAATAGGGTACAACGGTGTGAAATCTCCTATATTTAAAAGTTAATAGGGTAACATATGTGCACATAAATGCACGCATGTAAAACAACTTTTCAGCCAGAAAAAATCTTCTCTAATCCGGCACATTAGACCGACAAGCTTTTTTTTTGCAGTAGAAATGTTTTCTGCAACAGAAACAGCACATTTATACTTCCAGAGAATAATTGTAATCCTAAACTCCACCCACTTTTAGACCTGAAAAATGAAGCAGGTGATGATGACAATAAAGAATGTGTGATCATAATGCCTCACATGTATTATTCCAAAATTATCTTTTTACAAGTCAAATGCGCCATTATTTTCATGCGACCAAAGGTCCTAACACTCGACTGTAGACAGACTTGCCATCAAAATCTGCCTATTGTAGTGTAAGGGATACTTAATTCTTAAAGAATTAGCAAAAAGATAGCTAAGAACCGAAGGAGATTTAAAGCAAGACTTCATATTCTTTTCTTCAATTCAAAATGTTTCTGTCTTCGTACATTTGATCGAAGAATTGACAGAGATGCACACTATAATCTTGGTCTAAATAAATCCGGAAGAAAACAATAATTAAAATAAAAGAAACTTTCTGAATGTACATTAAAAGTACAATTTGAAAAAAAATTGATAAAATAAAAAATTAATTATTTGATTTACAATACAATATGAATAGTTCCCCTTTAGTATATTTAGGAGAGTGAGTATGGGGTAGCAACTTATTGATTGTAAGGCACCCCACACAGTCCACACGCTGGCGAATGATGTTTCATCCCTCCTGCGTGTGGAAAATATTGCTTCCTGCGTTAAAGAAGTGAGATATATCCAGGCAGCATAGAGGCACTGCAACTAAGGAAACCAACAATACAAAAACAAGCATAATAATCTAAGAAGTTGCGAAGAGTTCAACAATAATAAGTATTTTAGTGTAATATAAATAACAAATAATCAAACTACCTTAAATCTTTTGTGTTCAACAGATTCCAAAGCCAAGCGCAACTTATTCACATGAGCTAGGTCTTCAGCTGCTTCCATTGCCAAGGTACCTGCTATATCCTAATCAAAAACAAAATCATTAGGCATTTTTAAGTTTAAAGCATGCTTTTAATTATTGCAAGGACAGTATTGGTTGCTTACATATAATATAGAGTGACGATCAACAATTTACTAATTGATGTCGGCAATGGATTTTAATTAGCAGGAACCAACAATTTCTTTGAGACTACCAAAAGCACTTACATTTTTCCAATTTTGACAGTTTAAATTAGTGCAAACTTGATTATATCTCTCTTTCCAACATACATAAATAAATTATATTACTTTTCAATCATTTCAAGAAAAATTGCATTTCATTATAATTATAGCAAACGTGCATCAACAACTACAATAGCTGACATGATATATAAATTGAACAAGTTTTTGAATAATCTTCATGGATGATTAAAAAAAAATTGCCATTTTAAAATACTTAGTTTATGAAAAAATAATGAACTACCATTCAAGCCATATTATTATACTTAATAAGCAATTTAAATAGGTGACAAATTTCTATTAGCAACAAATTTAATTCTAATTTTGCAAATCTTGTTGTACTACTCTCTGCTAGTTTCATCAAACTTTACAAAGTTTTTTTATCTTTAAATAAATTTTACTTCATTTTATTTAAGTTGTTGACCCATCGATATGATACCATTCTTTATTATCTGTACAATAAACATAAAATCATAGTATTACATTTTTTACAAATTTTTTTATAATATCTTTAAAAGAAAATTTGCATTCTTCTCAGACTGGTACTACAATGGTAAAGTATGCAAATGCCGGTCCAGTAAAGCCTATTACATAAAAGTTGTTTAAACATTAAGATAAAGCTTCTTAGGAGTTTGTCTAAGGGATTCCTATTCTTCGGGTCTGCATCTGTCATGAGAAGCATTGCAGAGAAGTGGAGCGCATTGAGATGTATTTCAGCATATTCTCGTCCTATATATTTAAATAAAAGCATTCATACAATTTTTATTAGCTATTATTCATAACGAATTGTGTCCCAATTGAAGAAGGTTCAAAATTCTCCAAAAACTGATTTGCAAGTAAAACAACAATTAAGTTATAACACAATTTTGCTAAGAAAACTGTCTGGAAAAAATTTCAGTATGAAAAAGAAAATTTGTTAAATGAAACATAACATAATTATTGTAGCACCATTATAAAACAGTTGACAAATAGGTAAACTATTATAGTTCAGTAACAATATATAACTAGTATAAAGTCCGCCTCAAAGTTCCTCACACTCATTAAGCTTATAGAAAGATTATCAAATAGTTCATCAAAATACACTCTTGCACCAAGCAGTTAAAGCATACAATCACTTAATTAACCCATTTGTTACATATGTGGGCTTAACCATCTCATGTACACCGGCATTCTGTGAATAGAAGATAACAAAATCCTGTTTACTTGTTGCTGAAGGCTTCTTAAGTGTCTTAAATTGCATATTAAAGGTGGACAACCTTAATCTGCTACATTGGCACATTATACACAATGAAGGTTCATGAGAAGGCACGAACAATAATTAAAATATTAAGAAAAATCAGTACTCTTTAAAAATTATTAAGAGGCTATTTGGTAGGTTGGATTTATAGTGTAATCTGATACTTTACAATTATTTGGGTGTCCTATTTTGAATGAGATAATTTGAAGATTATGGTGCTCCATGTAGTTCAGATGTGTAGCATTACCGCTAACATAGAAATGTGAAAAATATTGCTCGTTGAATAATCAACATAACAATAGATTCACAAACACAACCCTCTCATTCGAACTAAACTAAGCATCAATCAAAGAGCACACTACAAAAGCAAAATATAAATATATCATAGCACAGATATTGGTCTTTCCAAACAAGCAAAGCTGAATCCACTACCACAACAATTTCTAACTTGGAAATTTAGTTAGAAATATGTACCATCAAAAATTGTTTATTTAAGAATGTGACTCCATTAATTTTTCTTTTGTTCATGGGTTGTCGATTGCAAGGAGAGGGCGTTGTCCTCTATGAGACCTGGAGGAAAGGGCATCAGCATCTACTACATAAAACAAAGAAGCTGTTGTGCCTAAAACCTGCAACCTACGTAAAAACCTGTGTAATGAATCCGATGTTGCTATGATCTTTGTATCCTGCACGATGAAGACGAATCCTGAGAATCTTGTGAGCTGTTCCTGCACAACTAAGACGTTGCAAATCTAGTGAGCGGTAAACCCTGCAGGATTCGTAGCGACGATAATGGCAAATACAAAAACAAAACCTGCAATCCTTTTGAAGTGCGGTTGCACTAAGCATGATCACGCAGCTTGTGCCACACGACGATGGTTATAAAGAAAACTATACAGAGACAATCAATAGCATGGGTGATCCTAAGTAGAGACCTCCATGATGCTATTCAACATCAAACAAAGCTAACCTACAAAATTTGAAAGGTTAATGCTATTGAAGAAGATCAATAAGTATAATCAATAGCATGGAATGATGACCGGGTTTAAAGAAGAAAACATCCCATGATATTGAGTATCACACAATATTGGAACTAAACATAAAGTAGGGATGGAAATTTGAGCCAATTGTTCGACTTTTAAAATTTGTATAAGTCAATTCATTGCAATAAAATTGAGGTATGTAGTTGGGGGAAGGGGGGATTCTAAAACTGATTGTTGTAGTGTAACATCAACCATCTCGTGTTTTCAATTTAAAATATAGTTCCTTCTCTATTTTTTCCTATATTTTATTTTCACACATTACTTGTCAAGGATTTGCCATGACGAGTGTGAGATAAAAGATGTGTTGTGTGTACGACTATGCTTTGGGACATATGCTTAGTGGATTGATAGAAAGTGGTTTTAAAGTCTAAAAATTAATTGAGATTTGCATCAATTTCTTATGTAGTTGTTGGATTTGTTCCTTGTGCTGGCAAATGAGTGGGTATGATGAATTGGAAAGAATGTTCTAGAATATGACTTATAATAAGTGATGAATGTAAACAAGGGATTAACTACTTAAACATTGCTCTGTCGCTATCCTCATGTTGTCTTTTGCTCTATAATTGCTAAATTAACTTGTTAACATGTCTAAGTATGGTTTAGAATAGGTAATCATCCTGTCACTCACTAGCGTTCACTTATTTATCATTTGGCTGCACTTCAGCATAAATATTTTGTAAGAAAAATATGTAAGTGGGTGAGTGTGTCAGTGGGGACTCATAAATTACACAGTTCACTCTTTCTTTCTCTTGAGTATTCAATAAAAGCTAACAATAAACATTATAGCATGAGCTTTTGATATTTGTTTTTAAATTGATTAAAGGCTTAACAACCTAGAGCTTACAGTCCATATCATTTTTACATACTAACACAAGTTAGAATGGTACATACATAGAATTTTCTTAATTATATATTACATAATATCCCCATATTTTCTAGGTCCCAAGCCCTAAATGAGAAAGTGTTATAGGTGCAACTGATGGCCAACATAACACTTGGGGAATTAACATTGCATGAATCATTTAAAAATTATATTAGATCTAAAGCTTCCCCTAAAACTAATATATTGCCTGAACACAACGATTGTGATCCTATGTTTCACGTTGAGGTCAATCATGTGGTTAGGTATATTTTAACAGATGAAATTTACTTTATCTGAACCTTATGAGTAAATTCTCCTATAATCGAGGTGATCCGAGTACATTAAAAAGAAAGAAAAGAAAATGAAGAAGTATAAGATAGTTATAATGGTCAGGTTCTCTTTAAGAGTCTATGTTCACTTTTGAGAGTTTGTCTGTGAGACTTTCACATTATATTTTGAATAAAAGGTATAAGACGTCCGCTTGAAATTTAAATATCTCAAGCTTTTTACTAAACAGTTTTAAATATCATTGACTATGGAGGCTAACAAGTTCTAAATGGTAAGTTGAAAATTAAAGACTCTAAATCATTCCATCTCTATAAAAAATGACTTTAATAGCATAGATGAGTCAGGCTCCCAACCCATAATGCTTGAAATTTAGTCATAACACGAATGATCAAGCAAAAATGCCATACTGGCATTGTAACCGCAAGGAACAAATAGAGATAATAGTTGCTAACATCTCTTTGAATAACTAACAAGTTCAACAATTTTCGCAAATACTCGAGTGATGTCATCCATATGATGAGATACAAAGACTTAGGCATCAAAAATATTAGTTATTAAAGTTGTTCAATGACTCTGCCAAACCAGTAATTATAAAGACAGAAATTCGAGTGATATAGTAAATAGTATGCTAATAAAATCATGGGAATATTTAAAAAGATAATGGGACTGCATTGTGAAAATTATTTATAATATTTTCCCCAAAAATCTCAAATAAGAGCCCTTTAAAGTTCAAAGTGTTTTAGTTTTTACTTCTTCCCAACTTTGATTTCTCTATTTCCTTAATCTAATCAAAAAGATTCTTCTTGAGAAAGGATTATCAATGTATCGAATGTGTAATAGCCAAGATTTCAATAATATTTATTTTAATAAATTGATTTTTTTATAATTGTTGAAATTTTAATAAAATTTTAACCTTGTTTAATTAATTTATTAATTTAAATTAATGATGATATTTGTGAAATCTGAGAAGTTAACGTGCTAGAGTTCACAATTAAGAGCCCATATCTGGATTTTATGACATTGCGGTCAATGTCGTGAGATTTATGCGACCATACTATCCTGTTCTAGTAAAACTTGGGGATTTCATGGATTAAAAATTTTCTCAATTATGAAGAAACTCGGTCAAAATTCTACCAAATCATTTGAAAACTTTGTTATGATTATTTTAAACATCATATTAAGATGCAAATAAGATCTAAATTGATAGATTAAATTTTATTTTAGTTCAAAGTGAAAAGCCTTTAGTTAAGAATAGGCTAACAATTTTGTTTGAAACACGAAACCCGCTGAAATTTTGACGACTCGAAATCGAATCAAACTTTTTGAGTCGAGACACTAGTCAAGTATTAGATTCGAAATTCTTTTTAGTCGATTTCAAATCTAGGTTAACTTGCTCGATTTATGATTTGAGTCGATTAAAAAATAATAATAAATATAATTAATATGCACTTATAATCATATTGTAACTTTAATGCAATTGTTTGGGGCATGATATGCGAAAAAGAGGTTTTAAGTACAAGTCCTCTCTCTCTTTCAAAATATATTTTTATGTTATTTTTCTAGTTGAGCTCAAGATTTAAAATAAATACATTTCATATGCTTCTTTAACTAAGCCAAGTGCCTAATCGAGTTGGTTTGTGCTATAATTTGTGAAGGAAAAATCAGTGGTTCGAATACCTCTCATTCAACTTTATATTTAGTTTTTATTTTGGGCTGGCTCAACTTCGATTTTGAGTTGGCTTAAAATCGAATCAATTCAAGTTGAGCTCATTGGACTCGGAATGATTCGAGTTTGAGTTGATTTCTAGTCGATCTAAGCTTGAAAAATTTGAGTTTGAATTGATCCTGACAAATTAACTCAATTTGAAGCTAGCCCTAGTTAAGAAAGAACAAATTTAAGAATTTCTTACATAAATAAAAATTCGACTATAAACTATTATAGAGCTTTAAGATAATAATTTATAAGTTTTTAGGATATTTATAGAAACAAATTTTATATTTTAACTGATTTGGATTTGCGCAACTGAAAAGCCTAGATAGATAAAAAGACAATATAAGCTTAAGTGTTGAGCCTTATGCTTACGCAAACATTTATTATATTATACTATGAATGTATAAAAGTTGGAGAATGATTGTAAAGGAGAAAACTCACATGCAAGTTCAATCCTAAAGATGGGATTTTGAAATTTTAATTAATGATAAAAGTTATCAAGATCTTTTGCATTTCATAATTGATGTATTAGTTACCATTTGAAGTTGTCAAACTTTACCAAAGGACATGTCTAAAGAATTTTTTCCTTTCCGTAATGTCATATTATGTTTCTCTCCATAGAACCCATTTTTAAACACAGATTCAATTCTTTCAAAGCAATCAAGAAGCTTCCTAAACCCACCATAAAAGCAATATTGTGCTTTTTCAAGAGGCAAATGACCAAACAACCCACCTCACTAGCTGCCACCCTGCTGGCCATTCGCCCAGACATTTCGGCCACCTTTCAACCCATCCGTCCACCACGTCTCCCTGCCACCCAGTCAGCCATCTGGCAGCTTCGTTGTCCCACCCGCAACCCCCACGCCCCTACCACAATTAAGTGATGTACAATGGGAAAAATCATTTATTATTGCAAACAACTCAGCTAAAATAGTAAGAGAGTAGTTAACAAATAATTATAAAAGCTTCTATGCTAGAAACTTTATCCAACACATCTTTAGATAGCTCCAACTACACCAAACATGCCCATTACTGCTAGTAAAATAAAATTAAAGTACCCAAATATTTTTTATTTTCTTATAAAAAAAGTAATTGGGTAAATTGAAAATTTATATTATTTCTTTAGCTTGAAAGCTTGACAATACAACACAAAATACTAACTATATATGAAGATGAGTTGAAGATAGCATTAAAAATTTTAGAATCAATAATAGAATAAAAATAAAAATATATTTAAGAGTAGAGTTCTAAATTTTGACTAGTGAGATATTGAAAAGAATTAAATATTTTGTGGTAAATGGTTGCAAGTCAAAATCTATAACGAGACTAAAGATAGAGCCCCTACTACTAAAAGTGGTTGATAATGATAACAAGAGGTTCAGGATATGTGAAGAAAAAAAAAACTATAATTAGTGATTTATTTGGACAAAAAACATTAAAGATTAGAAAAAATAAAAATGGCATGTCATAAGTTCAAGAAAGGCTATGATAGTAGCTTTTGAGGATTTAGACAATAATTAGCATGCCAAAGTTGGAGAGATACATTTATAAGAAATCAAATTAAGACAAAAATTCAAATACTTCGTACTGTAAAGAATTAATAGTGATAACCAAATAATATTTTTTTAAGAGTAAGGGCATATAAAAAAGATGGATAAATTAGTTTCTTAAATATTTTAATGAAGGTGTAAGAATGGATTAACAAATTTGAGTTTAGCCACCCCAAAGGCAATCTAATTTTTTATTTCATATAATAGGTGAGCAAATTTGAAACTTGGCTCGCCTTACAAATTAAAGAGTGCAATTACATAGAATCGGATGACATTGCTATTGACATTTGAACAATTTGAACAACTTTAGGTGAGAAAGAAGTTCCAAGACTCGTGCAGTTAATAAATACATTTATAAAAGACAAATGCATGGAGTATTGTGATATCTATCTACAATAACATCGCAATGTGCAAGTTTTAAAAGAGTTAAGTTAACATGCCAAAATTCAAAATGCTTGGAAAGGATTATACAATAGGATAAAATACCAAGATTTCACAAAATCATTTCATTTTGTACAATATAGGTTGACTATGGTGGCCATATATATGCTAAGAGGTCTGATAAAATTTTTTTAGAGAGAACACAATCTCTATGTTTATTAATTTAGAGCAAACAATAAAGTACCAAGAGAAGTACTTTTGAGAGTATTGAAAATAAGGGTAGATTGTTCGAATCAAATTGAGGTTATTAAAGATACTTATAATAGAACAATAGCATTTATTTGAGCATAAGATGGTTAAACAAATAATTTTAATTTTTCAATTGAACGACACAAGAATTAGCTCTACAACTATATTACCTTATTTATGGATGTTCTACTGAACACAATCAAGAGGTGTATGTAGCATTCCACTTACAAATAATATTTTTGTTGATAAAACAAGAGACAAAGAAAAATTACGTATATGGAGAACATATCGAAAATTTATTCAGCTTTGACTAGGTGGATCTAAATCAGAATGCATGAAGTTAAATTTTAATCATAGTAAAAGTATAAAATTAAAGTTACCACGACTAAAAATCTGGCTATCAAGAAGAATGCATGTCAAGTATATCTTGGTGCTATCATACAAAATCATAGTGGAATTGATATGATAAACAAGATCTATGTAAGTTGGATAAAGTCGAGAAGTAATTTTGGGGTGTTCTGCAATAAATAAATGCCACTCAACTTAAAAACAAGTTTTAGAATTGTTGCAAAGCTAGCAATGTTATATGTGCATATAATTGGCCTACTTGAAAAAAGATGCAAAGGTGGAGTGCGAGCATGTACGATAAAAATGATTAAAAGTGAATGCATCCATGGCTAGGATGGAGTAACTTTGAATGAGGATACAGTCAAAGAAAAACATCAATAGATGGTTCAAACATGGTAAGTAAAGACCCTTATATACTTTAACTAAGAAACTTGAGTTCATGGGTTTTACTTATCAAAATAGAAAGAGTGAGACCGAATAGCATGTCAAGAAATTATTAGAAATGATTTAATATACTTAAGAGACTTGAGAAGGGTTATTATTTGTTAGAGCAAACTTGAGCAAAAAGATTACTATAGTCAATCCTACTTGGTGGAACTAACGGTTATTATGTTATGCTAGTTCCATAAAATACAATCGTAGCCTAAACATATATATATATATATATATATATAAAAGCATCAGTGCAAAATCAACCGGGATCAAACTCTACGGTCTCAATGGCAAGGAGGTCCAAAAGCCTCCTAGGGAGCACATCTCCAATAACAAAGCAAAAATCGCCCTGTCGGGCATACATCGCACAAAAATCAGCTACTCGATTATGTTATGCTAGTTAGCTATAGTATATTGACATATTAGATTCTCCCAATTGTCTTAAAGAGGTTAATGCATTTACAATACCTAATAAAAAATGGAAAAGATGAAGAGCAGAATCAATGAACTTTAACTTGTACAAAATTGCTCAACAACATCGATAAAGTTACAAAAAATGTATCAAATGCCTTGTTTGTATGAAAAACCTAAATTGTCGCTCTATAATTTAATGCTTACTTGAAATGCAATACTTCATGGCATATGGCATACAGCTGATTAAGACAACATCCAAACATGTTCATGACTATATTACTCAAGTAAGCACCGATCCTTGGTGATAGTAAAGCTCAAATAGGCAATTCATATAATAAATAGCACTACTACTTGTTATATTATCTTCTATGTAAAAAGTAATACATGAGAGAATCTCTAGGAAAAAGGGAAGCACATACCTTCAAATGCTGCAATTGAGATGCATAGACCCGATGGGTATACTCTGATAGAAGCAGCCCAAAAGCATCTGTATGAGGATGCTGTGCAGCACCCAAACCAGACATCCATCCATCCATAATTGCCATAGATAGAAGTTCTAACTCTCCTGTTGTTCCGCCTAAGGAATCACTGCTTGTAACTGAAAGAAACTCAAAATTCTCAGCAATCCAGGAGCCAATTTGACGTTGGAGCTCACCAGCAGGAGTGTGAACAAATAGTGCAGCAAGAGGCTTGAAGCCTACAGCAAAAACTTTAGCTTCCTCAGTTATCTCACGAAGTTTTACACCAGTAATCTGCTGCTTCAAAGTTTCCTGATAAATCAAAAAACAGTCTAATGTATACATTACAATAGAACATTTGGAAGGCACAAATGCATGCTTGAAACAACTCTAATCACACACATTTTTGTCAAATATTAACAATATGCCTCCAACTTGTTTGATTTGTCCAGTTAGCATCAAAAGATTCAAAAGTACTTTCAAATGTGTGCATGAAATAACTCAATTTTTAATGGTAGTTGAATGGAAAATTAATAATCAATTAAAATAAGCAACATTTGACAAGATTGACAAGTACACATAACATAGCATCTAAAAATTGAAGGTGAGCTGGCACTAATAAAAATAACAAATATTAATAGAGCAATTAAAAGATCAGTTTAAAAGTAAAGAACTGATATATACTAAAGTGTGTTATATAAATACCAAAAGGGCTTTACAAAAATATACCCTAATCCACAAAATGTAGAATTGCACATATTGAATTATAAAAATCTGATATACAAATAAAGAAATTTACTACGCAGTAGCTGGATCCCAAGTCCCAGAAGAGAAAGGAAGAGGGTTGCCTTCAGTAATCGACAATAAGCGTAAAACATTATCGGATCTTCTGATGAAATCAAACGAGTTGATGAAATGGATGAGCACTTCTGGAGTGTTGTGTGAACGGAAAATTTCACTCACAATTTAAGAAAAAATTTGTAGTGCAACTATATGATCGACCATATACTAAGGGGTGAAAGTTCGCCATGTTATGGCGTGAAGATTAATTGGATCATCAAGTGAAGAACAAACGGTATTCTGGTAGATTCCGGAACGGATCTGCAGAGGCCAACAGCAAGACTGGCACACATGCGCGCTCAGGCGCACTGGTGCCTAGGCACCCCAAGGTTCCCAGCAGACAAGCAGACAGAGAGTCTGGCGTCCAGGTGCTCCCTAGGGGCCCAAAAATAGCAAGGCAAGCGCCCAGGAGCCCCGAAAATTCAAGCTTAGGTGTGGCGTGTCCTAGATTGTTTAGGGAACTTTGAGGGCTGGATTGGGATGCCATATAAAAGGTAACATGATGGGTTAGGGTTATAGTTTTATAGTTAGGGTAACAGCCGAGCTTTATGTTGTTCTCTTCAAATAGATTATATCTCACCTAAAGAAAGTTACGAAAATCATGAAATGTTATGACATAATACTCTAAGAACATGGATATATTAATCAGTCAAATAGTTACTTTGGCACATGAAAAAGAAAAGCTGTATGCACTTATTGTAGAGACTTTGATGCCTTACAAGAAGAGGCATTATGAAATCAAATTTAAAATGAAACTAATGATTATGAAATTTACATTGAGAAATAAGGTTACAAATAACATATACAATACCTCATCAATGCCTCGAAGTTTTAATAGTATCCATGAAAATTTTGACTTTTTTTCTTGGCTTAAGTTCACCTCAAATTTTTGGGCATGCTCTCCAATTAAAAAAATGCTCCTCCCACCTGAATCGTGATAGACAGGAGATCTCACAGGACTGTTACCTTGGCTTAAAGTTTTGCTTTGGCCACTATTAGCTCTCCCAAGAAATCTCTCAACTGAAGATACCTATGCACATAAATCATAAGTATAAATCTGTTCTCATCTTACCGAAATGATAAGTTGCCTGACAATATTAGATTTCTTGCCTTGATAGATTGAAGTTCAGGTGATCTGGCAAGCAAGGATCGTATATACAAAATTCTAACCCGAGAAACTAGCATAGTATCCATTACTCTCATAGGTTCCATTTTTCGTATGAATGCAAGAACAGCATCTCTGATTTCAGCCAAGATTTCATGCTCCCTGGCAGCCCCAGCTTTGATTACCGCTGCTAAGACCTACGGCGTAGCAATATAAATAACTTTCAAAATATCAGCATATGACTTCACCCAAGTTAACGTTTATCAAAATATAACGAAAACACATACAAAAAAACAAAAAAAAACAAAAAACATGGACATTAACTATTTATAAAAATGTAAAAAGAAACAGCTATATATTTCACAAAAATAGGCCTCATTAATTCATGTTGGTAATTGTAACTTTAAATTCTTTAACTTTTGCTACGTCTGCAGGAAATGTTGGCAAACAACAGAAGCAGCAAGATGAAAAAATATTCTATTCATTTGTATATATGGGCTACACCCCAGCCACTGTATATAGACTTGGGTTTGTCATGATTGTTTGGCTTTGATACACTTAAGTTCAGATCAAGGAACGATCAAAACAAGAAAAAAAAAGACAGGTAAAATACTAAGAGCACAAATATGTGATTTTCCTGTTAATATTCCCCATTAAGCACATGGTATTGTAATGATGAGCTTGCATGTGATGTCATTGAATGTAGCATGAGATAGTAGTTTGATGAGGCTATTGACAAGTTGTATTCTGGCTTGTATATGTTGGAAATATAATTTATTTGTGCGGATAAGTTCCCCAATAAAATGGTAGTCACTTTCTACGTGCTTCATTCGGGTGTGCAAAATTGGCATGCTGCTAGTAGTCAACCCTATTTACACTACATAGATGCCCGTAAGTAAATTACAGATATTGTAATGCTCAAGCATGCTGCTGTATAATGTGGGATTAGAGAGGGGAGGGGATTCTAGTAGTTGTTTTGAGGTGACAACCATGGGCATAAATGTTGGTTTAGTTTGAAACATATCTGTTAGTAGTAGGGGTTCATCAATGTAATGTTGTTATAAAAAAATGCTATTTGTTGCGCGCATAGTACAAATATTCAAAAATACAATAAATGTTGCCAAGATCTTTAAAAGCAAATTGATGTACCAAGTGGTTGATGGTGTGTTAAAGAAGTTGCTTGCTGTTGATAGTAAGACATCATCACCAAAAACAAAAAAACATCATATCAACATTGTTTTTTAATACAAACATGGATGAATCATTGACTGAATTAACAAAACTGAGCAGAATAAGAGCATATGACCGCTTGTGACACCATGCACAGAGACTATTTAAGGCCGTAGATTGCCTTGTGAAGCTTGCGCACATGATTCAGATGGGTAGTTGAAGTGAGACCTGAGGCAGCTCCATACAAATAGCTTCCTCCAATTCTCCATTTGAAAATGCATCGTCAAAATCAAGTTGTTGTATGACCCAGTTTTTAGTAATAGCAATAATTAGCACCAATCAGAGTGTGATAGGTTTGATAACCGAGCTAAGCATTTCATGATAGTCGATGCCCTATTGTTGGGAGAAACCACGAGCAACTAGGCGGGCTTTGTGCCAAGCAATTAAGCCATCTGTATTGAAGTTGAGGCGAAATAACCATTTGCTATCAATCACATCGTTCCATGCGATCTGGGATCTTGGAATGAGGCTCCATGTAGCATTTTTGGGAAAAGCTGAAAGTTCTTGATTCATAGATGTGACCCAATGTGGATGTTGGAAAGCTTGCATATGATTTTGCGGACAAGATGGCAAAAATCTGTACATGATGCTTAGAGGTGTGGAATGTTTTTGTCTTAGGCGTCAGTTTTGCCACATGCAAACATTGATTGGGTGCAAGCTCGAAGTTGGTGACGATTTCAATTTGAGTATTGGAGAGGTGTGTTGCACTGATAGGCAAGTACGTGATGTCGAATCAAGTTGGTCATTTGACAGGGTGGCTACGATTTGTAGGGTGAGGAAATTGATAAGGCGTGGTTATCACTGTAGGGATGATGAATTTAGTGGGATAAAATGTAGGAAGTGTAGGTGGGTTAACAACTTGACACTGTTTGCTAGTAAAATAGGTTTTATCGAAAGAAACATATTGTGAAACAAATGTTTTTGATGCGGTCGAGTCGTGCTTAGGTAAGAATGACGACGGTCATAGTAGGCAATGAAAAAGCATGGGTGTGATTTGGGTGAGAGTTTGTAGCTGCATATGGCTTCAACCATGGGTAACACACATTAAAAGGTACACAAGAAGTTATAGCAATGGAATGGCGGTGCAATGATAGTTTGTATTGTGATAAATATTGTAGTGAGGCAAACAAAGCTTATTTATGAGATATGCGGCTGTTTTGAGGCAGATTTGTAAGTTTTACTAGTGTTCTTGTTTCGACCATGTGGAAATGTTTTCAATTCGCTTTACCATTTTGTGCAGGACTGTAGAGAGCAAAGATGCAGTGTTGAATGCCAAATTTGGTATGTGTAACAGTAATGTTGTTGTATTCTCCCCCTCCTAAAAATGAATAGCATGAATTTTAGAAGATCAAACATTTTCAACCATAGTTTTGTATTGTAAGGATATTTGTAATACTTCATATTTTTGATATATGGGATAGAGCCACAAAATTTGAAAAAGCATCAATAAAAACTAAATATTTAAAACGACCTATAAACATAGTACGGGCAAGCCCCTAATTGTCAGAACATATGAGTTTTAAAGGCTATGTATAGGCATAGTACGGGCAAGCCCCTAATTGTCAAAACATATGAGTTTTAAAGGCTTTTTATACATAGTACTAGGTGTTGGTAGAAAATGTCAGTGTTACTTTGCCTACCGACAAGCAAGCATTACATAGATAGTAGAGAGGGAGGTTGGTAAGATCTTATGTGTGCCTGATTTTTTGGATTATTTCAATGTAGGGATGACTCAATCATTCATGCCAGATCCTTTAGAGTAGTTTGATGTGGTGTCCTTAAATGTAGTGAAAAGTTGCAAATGCCACTACATCGGTGCCCGAGTGTAGTGTCAAATAAGCAAGGGTTTCCGCATTATGAACGAATGTGGGTAAAGAAGCTAGTCTATAGTTCTAAATAAAGATTATGTAGTTCAATATTAGTACTCTCACTACAAGCTTTTAGAGTTAATTAATATTATAATAAAGAAAAGGGTTAATATAGTATACCTTCAAGAACTAAGTGGGTGAAAGAAAAAGCAAAAAGAATAAATAGTTTAGGCTTTAAACTCGGGCACTCAAATAAAAATCACCATAGGAATGGTGTGGGTATCATTCTCGATCAAAATTTAAGGGGATATATAGTGAAAAATATCTTTAGATAGAATTATACCTTTAAAATAAGTTTTTCTGCCCCTCAAATAGAAATGGATATGTATACAAAAAAAAGATTTTGACATAAATTGGATGAATCAATTCAAAAAAGATCTTAAGAGGAGATGCTTTTTATAGGAGATTTTAATGGATATGCCGGAAAGATAATTAAAGAGTTTAATATTTTTCATGATAGTTTTGATTTTGGAGAGATTAAAGATGAAAGAAAAAAGATTATGGAGTTTGTTTTAGCTTACGATTTTATGATTACTAACACTTACTCTAAGAAAATGGAAGAACAAATCATCAAGTTACAAAAACAAAACTTTTTAAAACTTTGATTATTTTATCAAAAGGAAAAAGGATTGTTTATTTGTAATATTATAAAATTATTCCAACTGATTGTTTGGGCGTAAACAACACAACACACTAAACAAGGAAAAACAAAATAATATAAAAAGCCCATCAAACCTCCAATCAACCTATCAAAAAGAGACGATCTAAAAAAAATTGAATACCAACATTACCAAGCATAATTAAAAATAAGAGAATTGAAATGACAGCAGCATTCCTCCAACAGCAACAGCACCGCAGTCTCTTGACAACAGCATCTTAGCTAAAGGCATTAGCTCAACAGTAGCTTCATTCAACGAATAAGCTCAACGGTTGAAATTTTTTTGTTCAGCAATAGCTCCAGCCCCAGCATCAGATTCAACATAGAAATATAGAATCTCCTCAGCCGTTCAAATGATCTTCTTGGCTGCAACATTAACAGCACAATGCAGCTCAGTTCAACAGCATCAGCACCTCAGTCTCTCGACAACAGCAGCATCATATTGAGCCTCTAGCAACAACATTGTTGCTAAAGGTATTAGCTCCACAGCAGCTACATTCAACGATTAATCTCCTCGGCTGCAATTTTTTGTTCAGCAGTAGCTCCAATCCCAGCATCAGATTTAAAATAGCAACTCTGATCTTCAGACAGCATAACAAGAAAGAGCTTCATTTACATAGCTCTTTCAGGAAAGAGTAGCAAAGGTAAGATCACCTAGAAACCTTCTCTCTGAAGTAAGGGAGATTAGTGTTATCAATAATACAAAGGATTTTAAGGTTTTTAAAGATAGAAGACTCATTATAATAATGAAATCCTTCTACAATTCTCCTTTTGTTAGCAAGACAATCACCAGCCCCATTTGCCTCTCTCCAAATATGAGTAACATAAAAGGTATCCAAACGATTTAGCAAAGAATAAATTTCCTTTAAAGTGTAGAATAAATGCCAATCACCCATAAGCGTTTCTTTAATAACAAGACTAATGCAAAGCAATCCAATTAAATCCACAATTTTTTTTTATTTTTCTATTAACACAGAGTTTTAAGACACTAAGTAAAGTTTTTTCTCCAACAATTAATGCATTCCGAGCCATAAATTGAATATGATAAGCAAATAAAGTTATACTATTATTATCACACAATATACGTCAGCCACCAGCTTTATACTAAATACCCTTAAAGTTGCCATCCACATTGAGCTTGCAAAATTGTTCGACATGTTTCAACCAATACACCAAAATATTACATTTAAACTTTTGAGAATTTTGACTATTGAAGATATATCGGCAAACGTCATATCCTTCAAACTGACTTGCTGAAAGAATTAGATTTGATTGCCAGGCACCTGCTTTAAGACTTTCCCAATAATCCTATTGGCATTAAAATTAATATTTTCATACTTGCAATTGTTTCTTTCTTACCAAATAAGCCAAAAGCATAATAAAGAAACAATAATTCTGCAATGGCCATCTTTTACAAAGTCATTGGAGAGTCTCCAAGCTAGTAAAATGGTTTTAATGTTAAAACTATAATTAGGCCTATAACCAATATGTTACCACAATAATTCTATATAGGTTTAATTTTAGAACAACCAATGAAAAAATGATGCATATTTTCAACATTATTTTTACAGAATAAACACATATAAGCAAACTGAAATCCTTTAAGCTTTAAACAACAATCAACAGAAATAATATTTCTAAGCAAGTGCCAACAGAAAAAAAAGATATTGAGGGCTTTATGCTTTCATGCCATAAGACTTTCCACAAATTTATTTGCCTTTGATCTAAAATGCTCCAAAAAATTGAAAAAACTGAACACTAAGGGATTAAAATTCTTCCACATGATAGTATCATTTGAAGAAAAATCCAAATTAAGAAAAATAAATTATGCATAGTTTCACTAGAAGAATTAATTGAAGTTTGTTGATATTCCAATTATTGTTATCCCAGAAATCTTAACTTTTTCATATGTTGGTTGCATATTTTGATGACTTTAGTTAAAGGGTATATTACCAAACCAAATATCATACCAAAAAAACATTCCCTTTTTCCTAGACCCCAAACTATGTTATTTTCTGTAAAATTTTTTGCTAAGCATAGTCTTTTCCAAATGGGGGAATCATGATGGTTTATAGTAACATGAGAAGGCTGAATAGCATTGCAGTACCTATAATTCATATATTTAGCCCAAAGACTGGACTGATTTATGAAATTCCGTCACATTTTTTATGTGAAAGTAGCAATCACATCTTTCAGCCTTCTAAAACCGATACCCCCTTCTGCAACAGGATAAAATGTTTATTTCGAACTAAACCAATTAATTATTTTTTTGTTTTCATAAGAACCCCATAGGAATTTATTGAAAATGATTTAGCTCTTTTTAGAACCTCATTTGGACGGTTTAAAATCTACAATAAATGAAGAGGAATAGAAGATAAAGCACTCTTTAGAAGCATAATTCGATTCCTTGAAGAAAAAAGCATGTGTTATCAACTATTTAGTTTGTTTTTAAATCTTAGCTAATAAATCATCATAAGTCATTATTTTGTTTAGACCTTTAAAAATGGGGACGCTCAAATAAGTAATTGGCAAGCAAGAGTCAGCAAAATCAGTGAGGAAAGAAATGTATTCTTTCCTATTATTAGACACATTTTGAAATGATGAAAACACATTTCAATTTATTAGTCACAAACCCAGAGACAAATTCCAGCCTTTCCAAGATACTCAAACTTCTTTAAAGTAAATTTTCTTCAATTAGAAAAACTAATAATTTATCAGCAAAGGCTTAAAATAACCAACTCTTTCACCATTTATCATAATAGAAAACCAACACTTGTCAATGCTATGAAAGATAACTTCAATAAAAGTTTAAGAAAAAAACTAAAATTCTGTTAAACCCTTAAAATAAATCCCCATTGAATGGAGTCATACGCATTTGTAATATCTAGTTTAACCAATACGTTTCCACCACAAGCTTTTAGTTTTATGTCATGATGAATTTCTTGAGCTAACAAAATATTATCAACTATATGTCTACCCTTAATGAAGCCACTATGATTAAGACACATAATTCTAAGCATTATTTCAGACAATCTATTGACAATGATTCTGTAAAAACAATGCATATGCTAATCGGCCTGAAATCCTTCCAAGCGTTCGGAGAATTTGACTTTGGGATGATAATAATAGAATTAGACATGAAGAATCTTGATAAATTTTGGAAAATTAGCATTATTTATTAGTTTTGGATTTGAAAATAAGGGTAATAAAAGTAACATTAAATCAAAAATTTATAATAAAACTAGATGACGAAATCTTAAGAAAGATAAAATAGATATTTTTAAGAGTGGAACTTTATAACTTGGACAGTGGGATTTTGAGAGCGACGCCAACCTTATCTAAAATTCAGTTGTCCATTATATTTGCAATCTAGCAAAAAGCTTACTTGGTAAATTAAAAGGGAGAGTACCTATAATAAAGATGCATGATGGCAAAAACAAGATGTTCAAGTTATAATTATAGATAAAATATGTGCTATAAAGAACAATTTAGATATAAAATTGAATATAATTAGAAGAAATACAAACCAGCTTGTCGTATTTCCAAAATGGCAATTCGTGATGCTAAAAGTGCAACATTCAATGATTTACATAATAAATTGAAAATAGTCAAAGGAGAGATGTTCATAAGATCACCAAATTAAGAGATTAAGAACTAAAGATTTCACTCACATTAAATATATCAAAAAAATTTATTTTTAGGGATAAAGATAATCCACTTAGATGTATGGATTATTTTAATAAATTTTTTAATGAAGATGATACCAATACAATTAATATGAGTTTAGTGTATAAAAATAATATTAATTACACTTTCATTTGTTGTGCTAGTAAAGATAAGATTTAGAATGCTTTAAAAGAATGATGAGCAAAAAGGCAATATGATAGAATGATTTCCTTATCGATGTATGGAAATATTTGGCTAAGGCGAGGGACTTTATAGATTACCAAGTTATTTAATATTTTCAATACTAAGAAAATGTCAGATGAGTGAAAAAGGGTATTGTTATACTATTTGCAAGAATAAATGTGATGCTTAAGGCTATGCTATTATAAAGGAATCAATTAAAGGTGTCATACATAGAAACTTTGGAAAAGAGTAATTAAATACATATTATAAAGGGATACTTGTAATTCTCAAAATCAATTTAGTTTTATGCCAAGTAGATCTATCATGAAAGCCTTACATATATTAAAAGCTTTTTGATGGAAAAATTTAGAGAAAGAAAAGAAAATATACATTTAATTTTTATTGATCATGAAAAAGCTTATGATATAGTACCAAGAGAAGCTCTTCGAAGAGCTTTGGAGAGAAAAGGGGTTTGCATTATGTATATTGATGCTATTAGAGATATGTAATGGTGTTGCAACATGTGCTCGATCATAAGGTGATTTTTCTAATGATTTTTTGATTACTATAAATTACATTAAGGCTCAACTCTATGCCCATATCATTTTGCTTTAATTATGGATGTTCTTACTTAGCATATTCAAGAGAGGTTCTGTGGTGCATGTTATTTGTAGATGACATTCTTTTAATTGATAAAACTAGGGATGTAGTTAAGGAAAAACTTGAATTGTGAAGGACTACTCTAAAATCTAAATATTTTTTGCTTTATTAGATCTAAGACAAGATATGGAGTGTTAGCTCAAATACTAAAGCCCTAACCCTAATGACATATACAACCAGTTATGTTATATGGGACTGAATGTTAACCAACTAATAAAATATTATAGCTAAAATTAGTGTTACAAAGATAGGATTCTTAGGTGGATGAGTGGGTACACTCGTAAGGATAGAATGAGTAATGAGTTTATCCGTAGCAAGGTTGGAGTGACTCCAACAGTGGATAAAATTAGAGAATGTTTTCCTAGATGGTTCAGGCATATTAATCATAGACAGTGCAATACCCTGATAGAAATGTTGAACTTGTATGTATTTTTCCCATATTAAAAGAGGAAGACCAAAATAGACAGGAAATATTAATTAGAAAGGATCTTTTCTATATGGAGCTTAAGGAGAGGCTTCTATTTGATTGTGCACAATGTAAATAGAAGATTCATGTAGCCAATCTCATGTGTGAATTAAGGCTTGATGTTGTGGTTGTTGTTTGTGTTAATATGTTTATATATTAAAAGAACTATTAAACATGTATAAATATTGAAAATCTTATATTAATAACTTATTGGACCTTCCCAAGAGGTGCGTCAGACGTGTCTAGACAAGCTATCTCAAGATTTGCATCTAGACACATGGATGTGTGCCCATAGGCTTCTGATTAGGGGCCCATATTAGGCTCTGAATATTTAGTAATAATTTTAATATTTTGGAAATTCAGGTACTCGCAAACAATTAAAGGTGTACTTAAACACATTTTAGTGCATTTAACAATTATTATAGTCATTGTACCCAAGTATTTTAGCTTGGTAAGGTCAAATGGCTGCATGACATCAAAAATGACCTAGTTAAACCAATATTCACTTTATTAGCCATTGGGAAAGTTTTACAGCCAAAAAATATACCTCTCGACAATTAATTTCTCAATATACATTTTCTACATACTCTTCACATTTAGCTTTCAAGATTCTCTAGTCTCGATCTTCATAATCCTAGTTGAAATTTCTAAATATCATTCAGGGTCAATTATAGTGATTTTGGTGACAACTCTCTAAGCCAAGCATATCTTCTTAAATTGATCAAGCTCTTTCAATATGGATTGTACAAGGAAACCTCAATAACTCCACTGCCAAGTGAAGCATGGAAAAGTGTTTTGTTTGAATGACTTCTTTATTGGATACATTGTTCCATTGATCCTAATGGGTGCAAAAGAATATAACTCTTCAAAGAGTGGGAAAAGGACTGGTCTATAAGTCCAAGCCACTTAAAAATTCAATTTACAATTTTCTTTCTTGCAAATTTTTTTTGTGTGAACTTGGGCATTGCCATTCAAATCAGCATTTATAACATATCAATAATATATTAATACATTAACAAAATGCATGCATATTTTACTAAAACTTGAACAGAGCCTGTATAATAGAAAACTTTTGAACTGACTCTGCCTTATCATTGTGGAACTAGAACAAGTTATCTTGATAATTAAGGAAAATGATGGTATCAATCATAGAAATTAAAATCATATTAAGTACCAGCATTAGAAGTTTATTTGCTCCATCAACAATAGTTTCAAAGCTATCAAATTGATCAGGATCAAAGTCCATCAGAGCAGCATTAAGGTACGCTCCAGCAGGTGTTTTTGGTTTATCAATTTTAACCAAAGCTCCCATCATTTTCATTTTGTCCTCTAATGACCGAGGAACATCTATTGAATATGCTTTAGTACTTTCACTCCTGACAAAATAAATGACAGGAAAATAGCAAAAAAATTCAAGCATAAAGAAAGAAATGAGGAAGAAAATAAACAAATATCAACTCCAAATTGTCACTGAACCATTGTACCTGTTCGTATTTCTTGCTTGAGAGGAAGCCAACCTTTTGAAAGAACTAGACACCTGAAAGAAGGATAGTTATCATAAATTAATTCTTGGAGTGATCCATAAGGTCAGGCCAAATAAATTTGGCAAAACAAGCATCGTACGTCACTGTAGATTTTGGCACATTGGATGCATGTTCCATAGAGAAGCTAAAATCAGTGACGATGTTGAAAAGTAGTCAATGATCCCAGGTGGATCATTCCTCTAACGCATTAAAAAGCACAAGCAGAAAGCTAACCATCAAATTTAGATCTATAATCAAGATGGATATCTTCCGGAACTGAAGCAAACAAAACTACGAATCTGAACAAAAGCCAAGCAGAGCTTGCAGAAAGTACTAAAAATTTTAGATTATCTGGAAATAAATTTCAATTTAATAATATTACCAGTGACAGGTTAAATTAATCTACGGCTCTATGCAATTTTTATTCAGATTGCAGCTTTGATTTCTATATGGGTATAGAAGAGGGGTTATCCAATTAAAAGAGCCACACTTTATATTGCTGCAAAGTACTTTACTGGAAATCATGAACAGAAATGCCAAAGAATGATAAGCGAGAAATCACTTAGCAAATTGGGCATTCAAACTCAAAAGTATTTAAACCTTATATGATTTAGTTGTCTTAAAATATATAACAATATTTTAAGTAACTAGCTTTATAGGTTCTTTAGTGTAGGATGTGTGTGGCAATTGAACCCATAGCAAATCAGGAGTGCGTGGCTGAGTAAGATACAGTGCAGCTTTGCGATTTAGCAGGAGCATATGGTGCAGTCCCAATAGCAATACGAGTCAAAAACAGTGAGCAGAATTTGAGGGTATGAAAAGTAGGGACCAACTAGATGCATAATTTGATCATCCATGAATGTGCAATGTGCGTGTGAGGGCAATTACTCCAACTATCATTGGCACAAAACAAAAGTGACGCACTTGCAGCTTTAAAAGGAGAATTTGAACATAGTCAACATCTTACAGTGCAGGATAGTTATCATGGAATTCCAAGAAAAAATAGAGAACTTGCATGGATAAACATGGAAAGGAGACTTAGTGCTTCAGAGAACAGTACAACAAAATCTTCAATAGAGAAGGATTCGTAGGAGAGATAACGAGAAGGGAAGAAGCACAGAAAATCAGCACACTTTCAATTGTTGCAGTATTTTTAGCAAATTTTATGCTTTGCTCTAATAACTACATTGTTGAGTAGTTTGCATTCCAAAATAAAGTGAATTTTTGCACTCATGGAATAACATCTTTTAAGCCATATTTGAAGTATTCTTCTAGCTACTTTATAAGAAGTTGCAACAACTTTTGCAATTCCACAAAAAACACAGCAAAACCCCACCTAAGTGGCCCAACAGCTAAGCAATCTTAAGTGGATAGCAAATTTCCTAATTCCCCCCTATGCTCTCTGTCCCGATCTCCGATCCCACCTTTGCTCGCACAATACAAAGACATTGCTCAAAGGTAACACTGAGCACACTTAGCCCAACCCCTACCACCTATACAGCATTTCCCTGCCAAACCCCACTAAAAGACCTTCCAATGTAAAGCCTCAGCCTCCTACTATCTTCCCTGGTACAGCCGTAGCCTTGACCTCATTTTTCTGCTCCACTGCCAAAGAGCCAACAATAGTTCAAGGCATTTCATCCCCCCTTTTGTTGACAGTGACAACCAAGCCCTATATGTCATTGTCAAACACCAAACCCTAAACATCATCATTTGATCTATTTGCCCAACCCAGGCTAAAGTCTTTTATTTAACAATTAAAGTGATTATTAGAAAATTAGAATCTTGCAAAGTATAGCAAGCCTAATCACCAAAGATCAACTGCTTCAAACATTAAAAATTTTGGCAGCGCGTGCAATTGTGTGCAGCAAGAAAATCAACAAATGACATCAAAATCCATGCATCGAAACCATGTAAGAAAGTTTCCTTGCATCATAAACTTTAATTAAGGTGGAAAAAACAAGAAAACATGCATATTATAATTTATAAGCAAATACAAATTAGCAATGGGGCAAAAAAAGTTGAGTATAAATAGATATTGGTTGTAACCATAAAAGAAACAAAATTAAAAACAAAAAGATTAAAAAAAAAAAGTTACTAAACCCCTAAAGATTCTCACAAGCGAAGAATCAATTAAAAAAAAGAAAAAATAAACGCAAGTGTACTCCTGATATTCTGCTAATGTAGAAGGATCAGGGTCTTTCTTTGTCTAAAGTTTGTTGAGCCAAGCCTCTAGATCATCAAAATCATTCTCTTCAATTGCATCCTCATCAGTTTCATTATCAAATATCGTAGAAATGGATGAATGAATTTCGTCTGCATTTTCGCCAGATCCACAATTTCTATTAATGACAATCTCCTTATGAACACTGGTGACTGCATTTGAAGCTTGCATGGCGGGGTCTCTCTCTGTAAGGGAAGTATCAATGTTCCTTTTCTCAGTATTTTCAATGCCAGAGATCATTGCTGGCCTCTTTACCCATTACAACTGGTTCTTGTATTTCCTTAAGTACAATCCTTAGGGATCCTCTGATCTTTTAAGTGAGGGTGCCGTTTGTAGCATGAGGAGATTCGGTGACCTAATATTTTATAGTTATTGCAATATGAGAGTAAATTTTCAAAGACAACTTCTTGAAAGTATTCTTCATTTAATTCCTAATTCAAATGATTGATTCAAAGGATTCTGTTAGATCATTTCAACCAATACTCTGGCTACAGATGATTGGAGAAGATTGGTTGTCGTATAGTCAAACTTAAGGGGTTTTTAATAAGACCCCAAGTGAGATAAAAATCAAATAGATGATCAAATGAACCTTAAATAGAGGAAATATTATTCAAACATGAACTATAGGAGATTCAGGTTTCATATCAAAAGATGTCCATTTCAATAAATTCAACCGAAGGCTTCCATTGTAATAAAAATCATAGGTAAATAATCTTGTATAATCTAGCTTGTTTGAGAGCTTGATTAGTATGTGGCAAGCATCGAGTAATCCAGTATTAAAAGAGCTCGATAATCCCAAATTATTGATGAATTTCAGAATGGCTATCATGGGAGACTTACCATTAGAAAACTTCCCAACAAGAGAAAACTATAATGGTTTAGCGAACCTGGCCATTGTATCTTCGAAAAGAAGAAGAGCGGGTTTACCTCTAAGAGACATGATATGTTTGATACCAACCAAACCCCCGCCAAGTTAGCATTTGTGAGAGCTGCAATAAATGACTTTGGAGCAGATCCACCATTGTTGTTCAAAATGTGAAGGCTAGGAAGGCAAGCCGAGCTACCAAAACAACCAACGAGACCTCCAATAGCAAAAGCAGAAAAAGTCGAAAAGTTTTGTCCGCCAACAGGAACAGAAAGACCTCCGACAGAGACGGGTCCAGCGGGATCGGTGATGACTGCAGCAACGTGGTCCCTGAAGGTAGAGGAATGGCTGCCAAAAAGATCGAATCAACCCCCACCAGCCATGGCAGAAACCGCCTAGCCGACGAAGACAAAGCTCCTAAGAATATGCACTGCCCAAAAGCCCAAAAGCCCACAACGCCGAACAAGCGACCATCAGACCGATGCCACCTGGGAGAATTCGGGCGGACAAATAGAAGCGGCGACGTCGCCTACCAGGAAACCCTAGATCGCCATCGCCATTGCCCGCTGGAGTTTACGTCTATGGGATTTTTAATACAACAACGAATTATGTGTGTGTGTCAGATCGCATGCGCGCGAACGCTCAATTATCAAGCTCTAAGAAGTAGAATTTGTTGAAGCAATCAATGCAAAATAGAATGACATGATATGGAACACAGAGAATCACATAATACCTCAATCAAAGCTCAAAGTAAAGGTGACAATAAAGATAATTGAATGGTATGAAGTATAAAGTAAAGCAAAATTGATGCAACATGCTGATGTTTAGCAATTGGATGGACCATCAAAAGGCATTTATAAAGATCAGCAGCAAGAGCACATTCCGCATAAGGGCAAGTCTGAATAGTACACCCTTAGTGAATTTAAAAATCAATAGGTTGTAGTTATTGTTGGAAATATCAAAAGTACATGATGTCACACTTTAAACAAACATTTATGAATAGAATAAGGATGTCATCTGGTCATACCACATTCCTGCAAAATATCCTCTTTAAAGCGCACATACCAAATCTCAGTTTTCACAATGTGTCTAATGAAAGTGTAATTGACATTATTTTTATAACCTTGAAACTCACTTATATTGATTAAATTTAGATAAATTATTTAGTAATCATCGAATGAAAGTTGAAATCTTAATCATAAATTCATTTACATTATCATTTCGTATAGTACTTGTATTCTTTGTGGATTATTATTGCGTTGACACTTTCATTCTTTGTGTTTCAATATAAAAAAAAAAAAAAACCTCTCCAAGGTTATAAAAATAATGATCCAAACTTGCAAACATATTAACGATCTCTAATCCCTTAAGGTATTTATTTTATATATACCAAGTTTTCTTTAGGTAATTAGAAGCATCGGCTAAACCCAAACTAAATGTTACCAATAATTACTAAAACGCATCTTACATTTTTTCTTGTGCAAATTATCAAAAATTAAAGGTATGATCCTATTAAATCATAAATTTAACCATCTCAATAGTAAAACAAATATTGGATTTAACCCTAGCCTTCCATTAGGCTGAATTAATTTAAAAAATTATTGTTCATAGGATCGACCCTTTCAAACCTTTAAATTCTAATTTAAAGTGGATAATTAAAATTTTTTTATATTAAGTCTGATTTTTCCTTGATTTTTTTTAAATTGTTCTTGATTTATTAATTCAGCATTTAATTTGAAATAAAAGCTTTTGCCACAGCCTAGAATCTAATAGTATTAAGCCCATGAGTTATCTTAGTTATTATTTAATCAACATGAGTCACATTTCATTCTCTACATACTAAAATTAGATAAATGAAAACGGCTAGTGTTTTAATTACAAGATTATTAACATAAAACTGAATACCCATGTCACATTATATTGCATGACTCATTTTTTCATATTAGATACTAACTCTTTGAAAGCGAATAATATTAAAATTCAAGACAAATATCAATATTTATGAAAATGTTGAAATATGAATGTCATTACATGATGCAACACATACTTTTATACAAGTTATGAGTGACATAGACCTATGTGCATATTATTTCCACAAAGAAACACTCCCTATAGCTATGGAGATGGCTCCCCCCGACCCATTGGCTGAAGGCTAACATAGATGCCTCCTATAGCTAAGGAGAGCCTTATGCCTTTGGGGCTGTTGTGGTATGGGACTCAGACGGACAGTTACTGGCTGCCGCAGGAGCTAGCTTACAGGCCCAGTCTCCTCTTCAGGCTGAGATTTATGCAGTGACCATACTGCGGCAGGCCTTTGTAGCTACAAAGGCAAATACGGATGGCGTCATCATCGAGGGTGACTGCCTGGGAGTGATTCGAAGACTTGGACGTCTCTAGGAGAGGACTCTCCGTTCACGAGGCGGAGAGCAGCATGTCGCTCACCTTGCCTTTTTGCTAATTTTTCTTCGTGTTATCTTTTCCCACTGATCACGCGATGCAAATCGGGTGGCGAACTTTTGTGCTTTGTATGCCCGTCAAGGTGATTTTTCTTTTGCTAGGGGAGGTGTGCTCCCCAATAGGCTTTTGGATCTCCTTGCGCAGGATACCATGGAGTTTGATCCTGGTTGAGTTTTTGTACTATTTATATTATTTATATATATGCATAGGCTACGGTCGCATTTCATGAAGAAACACTCCTTATGAATAGAATCACTCACTAGTTTTGAAAGAGCTTCTCATCGCAATTTCTTTGGTGGTGGGTTATTCAGCTTTACTACTCGGTACTTTATCCATGTTGCAAGCAATAACAAAAGCTATGAGCAATGTCTAACTTAAAATCTAATCTTTGTTGATTGCAATTACATGTTCATGATACAATTTATTTAAATTAATTTAGTGTTTAATTTTAACTGCCAACAACTTAATTTTTAGCCTTCACTAGTTTTAGCTTGTTTGTAATTTCAACTATTAGAGCATACATACACTTTTCTCATTAATATCAAATATTGAGTAAAATTATAAATATTTACTTTAAGCATTCTTATCAGTTTTCAAGTCAAGATAAGATGATAGGTAAATTTATTGATTTGATCTACACTCATCGCTACATTCAGGCTCGGTCTTTAGTTGTTTTTCATTCAAATTTTCTTTTATATTGTATTTGTTTTACCATTTGTAATGTAAAATATTTTATTAAATATAATGTTTTGGATGCTTAGCTTTATTTTGCTTTTTGAATGACATGTCTAAATATGGTTCTAATTGTTTAAATTGATAGCTCAACAGTTTTTGACTCAACCACCAATTTTTCCTAGTTATAGTTGATATTCAAGGAAAACTTGAACCGCATTTGTCCAACTGAGTCAGCTGGGTAATAGTCTAGCTAGTTAAAATGGATGGTATGGCACACTTTTTATTTTATATTCAATATACCCGATAAGTAAGTTGGTGTCTTATTATATATGTATACAACATGAAAGAATACTCATACTACACATGTTAAGTAGATCAACCATGGAAGCTATGCATTTACTAAGAGGTTTAATTGAGAAAATTATAGAAAAGAGAAAAAAATCTTCATTTAATCTTTAATGATCTTGAAAAGGCTTATAATAGACTACCAATAAAAGTTATTTGAAGAATTTTTTAGAGATAAAGAGTTTATGTGACATATATTGATATTATAAAAGATATATATAATAAGCCTATAGCATGTACTCAATCACATTGCATATCTAATGATTTTCATATTATCATTGGATAATACCAAGGCTTTGCTCTCAATACATACTCTTTGGTTTTATTATGGATATTCTTATTGAGCACATTCAATAGTAGGCTCCTTGGTGCATGCTTGTAGATGCCATTTTGTTGATTGATAAGACTAAGATGAAGTTAAGGAAAAACTTGAGTTGTCATGGACAACTTTGGAATATAAAACTTTTCATTTTATAACTATAAAACAAAATATATGTAGTGAAAGCTAAATCACAATTGAAGTCATAATCTCAAGAACATAACTATTGAAAACCATATGATCAAGGTGAGTAAGACATTCAAATAGCTTGGTTTAATCATTCAAAATAATGGTGAAAAAGAGAGCATATTAATTAATAGGAGCCAAACTAGTTGGATGAAATGGAAAAGCACTTCTAAAGTGTTGTGCAATCAAAACATTCAACTTAAAATTAGTGAAAAATATTGTAGAGTAACTATAAGACCAACTATGTTATGGGGATGAATATTAGCCAACAAAAAGAAACTTATCGATAAAATGTGTTGCAGAGAGCATGCTAAGATTGATGAGTGGGTATACCAGAAATGATAGAATAAGAAATGGGTTCATTTGTAGCGAAGTTAGAAAGGATTTTTACTTGTAACTTAAAGAAGAGTTTCAAATGGATAGTGCACAATGGAAACAAAGGATTCATGTAGCCAACCTCACCTAGTATGACTAAGGCTTAGTGTTGTTGCTCATATTAGTTTTGTAAATACAATTGATCCCTATGCATGTATAACATTAGTAAGTTTATAGCAAAAAATATTTGTTCATATTTGATATCTAAAACTCATTTGTAAAATAACATATTTTAAAATATATATGCACAAATAACAACATTATGTCGAACTATCATGATGATGTAGAAGTCAGGCTAACCAACTTATATTACTTTACTTTGTAGCTGTGAAATTCCATGTGTAGTTTAAACTATCTTGGATAAGTCAATTAAATATGAAATTTAGTATGATAAAATGAATGATAAATAGCATATGTGGACGCAATATCATACAATGCACAATACTAACATAGTATTAAAATGTATATGTTCATGTAGTTTCGATACAATATAATAACAATAACGAATTGATAAATCATATTATTGTTCACTTAACTTCTCTATTTCGCTGTTTTATACTTCTTATAATAACATCTTGAATTATATCCTTATTATTATTAATAGTACATTCCCAATGGCTGTTGTTTATGCACATAAATGAAAATATTTTATTAAATTTGCTTCACAGACATGATATTTTATAAATTTGGGTCATGTCATATTGCATTAAAATAAAAGATAAAACTACAGATAAGACAAGTGCTGGCCAAACAAATAAAAGTGAGCAAAATCCCACTGGAAAAAAATAAAAACAACAAAAAAGACCTAGACCAATATTTGCCTATTCACTAATGTACGGATTAAAATTTCAGCACAGTTTAACCGAATACCGTTACTCATTTTTATTCATGTATGATTAGAATACACAATTATCTAAGGATCATCCCCAGACATAGAGACACAACATAGAAGGGGTAACAGAGGCCACAAGGACCAATGGAGTTCAGTGGGTGAAATATGATGATCCACATCACATAACACGATAATAATATACAAAGAGAGAAACAAGAAAGTATTAGCCAGACAAGCAAAAAATTCAATAAAAAAGAGATAGTCAAGGTCACCTTATAAACTTGATCTTCCCAAAAACAAAAAGCACACATCATGAGTCAAAAAAGATGCATCCTCACTGTCATAGAACAGTCAACTCTGCTTCACAGTGCTTGCATACTTTCCTGGTAATATTCTGCTAAAGGCACTTTCCAAAGCCATCGTGACTCTTCCCTACCATTTGGACAAAACTTAGACACTTCAACATTAAACAACGGGCTGCCACAACAAACACTTGAGGGGTAGCCCTACTCTCATCAACTGCTTAGACATCCCAGCACAACGTCACATTCCAAGTGTTTCTGAATTAGTCTCCATGACTACTTGAATGTGTTAATGAGATTGGGTAAAAGTAAATCCATTCAACAAATTAACACTAAATTCTTATTTACAACTTTAATATCATTGTTAACATAGCATTGTCAAACATTCCCTAATTGTTCCCAGTTCTCCCAAGCCCTTCACGGGGCGTCCTAAGAAATTCAAGCCCAATTTTTAGAAGTTCAAAACTGCACTAATATTCTTCAGAATTTACATTATGAATGCATCTATTTATTACTCTTATGGTACTGAAAAAAGGTCCATGGACAGCGCAGGCATTGTTAAACACAAGGTTTTGCTTCCCATGGATATTAGATGTGTTCAAAGATTTCTAGT
Organism: Gastrodia elata; assembly: GCA_016760335.1. Lineage (NCBI taxonomy): Eukaryota > Viridiplantae > Streptophyta > Magnoliopsida > Asparagales > Orchidaceae > Gastrodia > Gastrodia elata. The sequence goes on along the minus strand of CM028670.1, from coordinate 62,068,500 downwards.
CTAGTTTATAAACTCTGTATAATCTATAGAAGTTTTCATTTCTCGTATCCTTCAGAATAATTATCCATCACTGTTTTGATATGCTCATCTACATCAGATCCTTCCCTGAAAGCCATCTAACAGGCACCTTCATTATGCTGACAATGTTGGTTAAAGAGCCCATGAGAATTCCTTTAACAAATGTAAATACTTTCATACAAACATGGGCATAGATTCCTCTTTCAGACTTCATAGTGATGTCATCAACCTACCATGAATTCTCAATCATTGCTACAAATCTATCCTTCCATTTATCTAATTTGAAAACTTAATCTTTATACAGTACAAGTTTAATCATAATAGAATCCATAGCATCCGATCAAGAAGAGTGAGAGTTTAAAATACATTGGTTCAATTATTTCAAACTAATGGTGAAAAAAGAGCGATGTGAAAAATAAGATCCAGGCTAGTTGGATGTAATGAAGGATCACTTTTGGAGTGTTCTGCAATCAGATAATCCACAAAAAATAAATGAAAATATATAGAGCAATTATGTCACTGCTATGTTGTATGAAACTTAATGATAGCCAACAAATAAAAATATTATTGATAAAATAAATGTTTCAAAATTGAGGAAGTTAAAGTGGGAAGAATAATATTAAAATAATAATATATGTTTCAATTTTTTTTTTCTTCTCCTAAGATAATTTATATCACTCCATTACAAAATTATATCCAAGTATGAATAACATTGGCTGTTTTAAATGTTGAATCATTGGTTATTCTCAATATGTAATACTCAAATTATGACTAAAAATGACACTATAAGATGCATATTGGTGAATAATATTGGTATACCCAGCAGTCATTGTGAAGGCATGCTAAGACAAAAGACCAATGTTTTTGTATTGGATTTCTGAAACTTATTGATCATAGTTCAACTTATCATAGCTAAACCAATAATTTATGAAATGCAATATCAACAAAAGACTTACAAACCCTTGGTTTGCATATATAAAGATACAAGGCATAACATTATTGTTATATTAAAATGTATGTGTGATGGCTCGATGCCGGCTCAGCCAGAACTGTCTCGGCATTCAGGTTTTCACGTACCGCAGAATCCTATTGAGTAAAATGAGAGAAAATGAATACACATGTAAAGAGAAAAAGATATTCTCATTTATTTCAAGATTGCAGATTACATGATCCTTCATCGTACTCCTCGTATAAAAGGAAAAAAAAAGAAATAAAATAAAATAAAAGATGAGCAAAATAGCGTCGTGGATCTATCAGCAAAATTGAAAATATAAATAATTCAGAAAAATAAAGCGGGAGTTTCCGTTGTCCGAATTCTCCCAAACTATGGCACTTTAATCTAAAAAGTATTTCTATCTATTGGTATTCTTTGTCCTAAATCAAAATTCCTTGGAACCCGATTTCTGAGGCGGGAATTTGACCTAATTTGCAGATAAAGGTCGTTACAATTGCTCCTAATTTAGCTAATACAAAATGTAGTGAAAAGAAAAAAATTATCAAATGTGTCGTAGTTTAGTTGTTTTAGCAGTTCTGCCCGTGATAGCATCTCCTTCCCGGGTGAGGTCGATCACATGCTACGCTTTCGATGGTCCTAGGAGCTTCTGCGGACATATGGTATGCCCTGGTTGGTGGAGGGTAAAGGGGACGTTTGTAAGTCTCCTGGTTCCTTGCAGAAGTGATCGGCCTTTTCCCTTGTCGTTCTGCGATCACCTGCTCATTGTGCTCAAGCATTGTTGCACAATCCAAAAGATCGGCAAAATTTGTATGCCCAAATGAAATCAAGTTAGTCGAATGCTATCTTTTAGACCCTCCAAGAATCTACTGCACCTCAAAGCTTCGCAATCTACCAGCTTCGGTGCATAACGAGAGAGTTTTGTGACCTCTCTCTCGTAAGCTGCCACAGATCGGTCTCCTGAGCTACTTTTATAAATTGACTCTCAAGAATCCTCTAAGCTGAGTGGAGAATATAGCGGCTTCTGAATGCCACCGTGAATTCTGCCCACGGTATCTCCTCTAGACTGATGCCCACGAAAGTGGTTTCATATGTGATTTTCCACCAACTTTCATCTTCGCCTTTTAGCAGATATTTTGCTAGCCTCACTGCTACGCCAAAAGGACACCTTAAGCTGTCTAACTTGCTCTCGATAGCTTGGATACAATCCTCTGCTTCCATGGGTCGGGTTGTGTCATTGAAGGTCAGAGGATTTAGCTTAAGAAAGTTTGCAAGGCATCATCTACTCGCAATCTTTGAGGGGATTCTGGTGCAATTATGAAGTAGAGGCTCTCCCTTGATTCGGAATGGCTTGCAGTATGGCATCCAGTAGTCTGTATGTCCTATTATCTGTTGTAGATGCAGACATTGTCGACTTGACTGGGGTCGCGGAAGGTACTGAGAGGAAGGCTTCGTTGGATTCCATCTATTGGAAATGATTAACTATACTTGAGATTAGAAGAGGGTGTAACTAACTGAATACACAAATAATTAATCGTAATAATAAATAAAGTTTCAATTTTTTTTTTAAAGTTTTCATTTATAATAAACCCGTTTACAAGAAGTTTCCATTTAACAAAAGATTTGCATACAAAAAGGGTTTGCATAATTCTACGGGATATATATTCAAGTACCTATACTAAGTCTCCTACTCATTGGAGGATTCAGAACTAGCTGACTTCTTCTTTGATGCAGACTCAAGGTGATTTTTAGCTTTCCTCTTCCCCTTTGAAGAAGTCGTCGCATCGTCGGTCTTAATGAGCTTCTTCAAGTTAAGAAGCTCATCCTGCAGCTGGAGGACTTGACATTTTTGTACGTCGTCCTTTCTCAATATGTCCCACTCTAGCATGGATAATCTCCCAAATAAAACACCCTTAAGCTCCTGGACTTCTTTTTCTAAATCAAAGATACAGTTTCTGGATGCCATTACCCACAATGCCAGGGTATTTTCTACTTCCTTCAATTTTTCTGTGGTTGCGTCATCCGTTGTTTCTGCCGCAGGGGTGCCCATGTTTGAGCATAGATCAGTTATTCCGGAGTGTGAGTCATCGTCACACCCCTCGTCCTCAAAATATTCGATCAAATCATCATTCGGATGCATCTATAAAACAAATGATTAATAAAAATGTTATTCTTGCATTTTCCACGCTTCTAATCACAATGATGGACATAGTACTATTACCTTTAGTTATATTAATCTTCTTAGATTGAATATATCCTTATTTTTTACACGTATATTTCTTTCATCCACAAGTACTCAATCTTGCTCTGATACCAACTGTGATCGCCCGTTGCCGGCTTAGCGAGAACTGTCCTGGTATTCAGGTTTTCACATACCGCAGGATCCTATTGAGTAAATTAAGAGAGAATTGATACACATGTAAAGACAAAGACATTCTCATTTATTTTAAGATTGCAGATTACATGATCCTTCATCGTACTCCCTGTACAAAAGAAAAAAAAAAGATAAATAAAATAAAATAAAACATAAGCAAAACAGCGCCGTGGATCTATCAACAAGATTGAAAATTTAAGAATTAGGGTTCTTGCGCGTATTCTTCCAAAAGCACAGAAAATAATACCGGGATTGGAATTCCCAGTAATTATAGAATACTATAAGTACCGCACTAAACAATAATATTACACTTTAAAAGATGCGATTAGCGAAAATAAGGAGGTAATAAAATGCAGGAAAAGTAAGGCAATAGCGCAAAATAAATAATCAATTTCCTGCGAAAAATATTATCACAAAATGTAGATTATTGATATCATTTTTCCAGTAACACACCACGAATGTTACTGATGTCATTTTCAAATAACTAACCCCGAATGTTACTGATGTCATTTTCCAGTAACAACCCCGAATATTACTGATGTCATTTCCCGGTAACAACCCCGAATGTTATTGATATCATTTTCCAGTAACAACCACATTATGTTGGTTCCAAACAACTAACCAAGCTTCAATATGAATTTGGCTCAAAGCAAAGCTAAGTAGCCGTAAAGTGCAAAAATTAATATTTGTCATGTACTGGGTACCTTAGTTCTTTCTAATCCAAAGTTTGACAGTTCGAATTTTGAATATGCATTTAATTTTGATATTTTAAATTAGCATTTAGCCAATAATGTTAGGAATAAATATTATCTTCATTTCCATTCTGTTCTTCTTTTACTTTTTTATTTTTGATTGAAATCTCGTTTATAAGTTACTACGATTACAACATTATTATTAAGAAAATAACAATGTACAAAAGAAAAAGACATTTTTACTATTATCCATTATGTAATTAATGAAAATAATGATAATATGAATGATATATTTGAGATAAGAAAACTATCAATATTTTTTTTATCATAATAGAATAAAATGAATAAAAAAAATATATTTACTTTTCTCCTCTTTCCATCTCTTACCTTTAAGATTTAGGATCGCCGAAAAATGGAGGGAGGCCGGAACAGGGTGACCGGAGGCTGGCAAGTGGCTAGCTGGCTGGAGGGGGCTGGTTGGGCTGCTAGCAGGAAGCAGGGAGGGACTAGCAGGGGCTGGCAGGAGGGGGCTGGAGGCTAGCAGGAAGGTGGCTGGTTGAGGGCTGAGAGGCTGAGGAGCGTGTTGTGGGAGTGGGAGTTGCTATGTGGGGAGAGGAAGTGTGGGCTGGAGGGGGATTAAATAGGTGCGGGGGAAGGGGAGAATTCCCTGCGCCAAAATTGAATGCGTGCAGGGCAGCGTTATGCTTATGGAGAGGAACTTTCCACAAGAGGCGAAAGGATTCCTTACGGAATCGGGGGGGGAGGAAGGAAGGAAAAGGAATTTCCTTAAGGAAATTAAAAAAAATACTTAAACTTAAATTTTTCGCATTTTTTCACCGTTTGGCGTCCAAACTAACGAAACTTTACACCAAAGTGTGTTATGATATAATGAACACCCTCGCGGTGAAAGTTTTCGATTTGGAGCAATATTTTATTTTTAATTAATTTCTGAAGTTTGAAACTTCGAAAATTAATTGAAATCAAACTGCCACTCAGAATTTGATGAAACTTTTCGAGCAGCCTTTAAATAATATACTTAACATAATGACACAAAAATCAATGAATTCGGACACATTTAATTTTCCCAATTTATTGGATTTAAATAATTCAGTAAGAAAAACGGGAGTTTCCGTTATCTGAATTCTTCTAAACTAGGGCACTTTGATCTAAAAATTATTTCTATCTATTAGTATTCTTGTTTGCCCTAAAACAAAATTCCCCGAAACCCAATTTCTGAGGTGAGAATTTGGCCTAATTTGCAGATAGACATTGGGTCGTTACAATATGCTCCTAATTTAGCTATTACAAAAAGTAGTGAAAAGAAAAGAATTATCAAATGTGTCGTAGTTTAGTTGTTTTAGCTATTATTTTTATTTTTCTTATTTAATTTGGCATTACACTCAAAAACAAATATTTTTATCAATTTTATGAAAATGCTAGATATATATATATATATATATATGTATGTATATTTTTAAATTAGTAACTTCTTTATATCACATACACCAACTAATAAGGTGTTCAACCTTCTAAACACAAGATAATAAAGAATAGCCATAATCCTTCATTTTTATCCCTCTGAAACCACTTATCATCACATGAAAACCTAAAACCCAACACTTCTAGCCTTTAAATTATTACTAAAACATGCAAACAACAATAAGAATGATCTCTAGAAAAATAAGCAATCAATTGATACAAAAAATAAAAAACAAAATAAACAACATATTCATAAAATATTTTATCTCATATATTTAGTATAAATTAAAACATCAAGAAAGCAAACATCTTTTGACAATGTTCATCAATAACTAGGTGAAGTTCTAAAAACATTAAAATAATTAAAGAGCCAAAATACTACCCCATATACAAGTAAAAAACAAAATTGATAATCATCATAAGTTGAAACTACAATGTTTGAATAATTTTCCAAGGCTAAGTTAACCCATGGAAAAATGTCCTCATTCTTTTTATATAAATGCCTTATTCCAAAATTTTAAGAACCTCCCACATTACTTGATGGGTTTTAAGACTAAACTTTTCTTAAGGTCAATTTGAATATTAACTAGACCTTTTCCCAATAAATGGACCAACGTTTATTTAAATATGGAATCTAAAACTTCATATGCGAGCAAACCCCATAGTTGTAGATGAGTTACTTTTAATTAAAGAGCTTGTTCATACCTAAGATTCAAAATTGGCATTGTGTCTAGTGGTTAATAAAGTAAGACGCAACATATAAATGGCTTATTGAAAGTAAACCCAAAGATTCAGAGTTTTGTTATCACGGGTCAACTTATGATCTAAATTATAAGCAAAAAATGTGGCACAAAGCCATGACATCCTAGGACTGACTGATAATCATGACTTCATCCCAAATTTCAATACTCTGGGTGGACTAGGCTAAAGACCTTTCTCCTTAGGTTCAGTAGAGACTCTTAAGTTGGTAAAAGGTTGATCATACGAATTAAATTAAAAAGTTCAAAAAACAAAGCTTGACCACCTAAGATTTAGAGCAACTAGACAGCTTATTATTCAAAGATATGGCAACTATAAAGATAATCAAAAGTGCTGGCTATACTTATAGATAAAATTTTAAAGCACTGTTTTGTTGGATTGTTTAGTGCCAGCCCAAGTTTAGATTGAGTTGCATTCCTAGAAAGACCTAGAAGTTTAGGTTTAAACTGAGCTTATATCTAATGGAAAGTTTCGAAGTTTATACAAAATAATGACTTTCATCCTTGAGAGACCTAGATTCAACTTATAATAGGGTTTACATAAATTAAAGTGTTCGAATGGTGAACCTTACAAACTTTTCTTTTTATTTAAGGTAGCTCATAACATGTGTATTGCTTGATTAATTTGAGCAATTCACTATAATTATAAGGTTTAAAAAATGATAATTCATTTAAACTCCATAAGAATTTTGTAAATCAATTAGAGGTTAAATATTACAAGTATAGCTCATTATGACTTTTAAATATACTAGAATGTAACAAGATAAATAGTATGAATCTTTATTTTGGCTTGTCTTAGCTTGCCTATTTGATCTAGTTTATTCAAGTTAACTGTAAATACAATTAAAAGTCAAAAAATCAAACAAACAAAAGAAATCATAGAACAAACAACCACTAGAATGGCTCTTCAAGGTTCCTTAACAAATATATAAATAAATAAACAATTGACAATAACTTAATACGACTCATTAGGATCAGTTAGTATAGCTGGGGTTTGAAGGTACAATTAATTTTAATTAAACAAAAGCTTATTGAGAAATTAATTGAAATAAAGTTAGTGCTTTTTACTAAGATGTCTTATATTTACAAGAAATTAGAGCACAATATGGTTCACTAAGATCCTTGAGATCAACTAAAAATAAAAAAATATTAACTTCATTTCACTAGCTGTAATGACCCTAGGTCATTTACAAGGTAAAAATTAATTTCCCGCAATATTCAAATTCGTTAAATCCTCCCACAAATTTCAGTTTCCCGTTAAAACTCCCGCTAAAATTCGATTTTTTCAGTTTCAAATCCTTAATTTAGAAAGTTTTAAAACTCGTTTAATGCTGGAATTGAAATTAAGACCCATCATTAACACATATTTAAATTAGTAAAGAATAACTTCCTCATTTAGACTCATATTCAAGGCAAAAAAAAAAAAAAAAAATCAGCGGTCCTTTTTTTTTTTGAAACTGCTAAACAAATAACTCCCAGCTGTTTTAGGAAGGAATGCATAGAGTAATTAAGAGAAATTACCCGTAACTTGCTGCTAATCAGCCCGAATAAATCGGATGTGCGTTACATACGCACGTCCTATTTAATCGGAAGGAGCCGAAAGGCTCTCACCACTCAAGCAAACCTCCTCTCCTCTCAGCCGTTCGATCCTCACCGCACGGACGAACCACACCCGATTGAAGCACATAGGGGGCGAGCGAGCAACGGGGACTCGATCCTTGCCTGCATTCGACGACGGAAGCCAGCAGTAGTGCCACCGACGCCCCAACGCACTCGCACGATCCCTCCGTCTGTGCGCCGATCCTTCATCTCCTCTTCAGCTCGAGTCGGCGCCGATCTAGTGCATCCGATCGAGAGAAAGGTTTGATCTCCTCGCCCTTCTTCCTTACCTTCAGCCGATCGAGTGAGGGAGAGCCGAATGCCAGAAGTAGCAATTTAGGGGGATAAGAAAAATGTGATTAGTCTTTAATAGGGTTTGCCCGTGGAGTTTATAGTTATATAACATATATAAATATATATATATATAAATGTATGTATATACATATTTAATCTTATTAAACCTTCCTTTATTAAATCCAAGATTAAGGGAATATCTTGAGAGAGATTAGACAACTAATAGTATTTTTCTTATCTTTGTTGTTTGCCATACTAAAGCGATTGGTTATAGGGATATATATTAACCGTTGCCAGGAATGGATTGATCCTTTCGAGTTATTAATCAATTCGTTGAGTTTCGAGATCATTAAAATAAACAAACATATGAATATAATCAGCACTTTCTAGACATCATCATTACCTTATAGTTTGATTTTATAACGATTTCATCTAATCAAATAATCTATATATTGGGTCTATGATTTAACCTACTCGTATGATTTCTTTAAGCATTTCGTTGACTAAATTGGTCAAGTTTATAATTGATCCTTTTGAGATTCATAGTTCCTAACCTAGGTCTTAAAATCTTAAGAGGGTATAAAATATTAAGAGAACTATAAACTCTTAGAAAGGATCATATATATGTTTTAATAATAAAGACAAGTATTGTCAAAAACTAACAAAGTTACAAAACATAACTTTTGCAGACACATCAAGTTTTTTAGTACCACATCAGAATTTCGTGTGATTTGCTTATTTCTACACAAAAGTGCACTGGATATTAATTTTATGCTTTCTATCTTTTTGCTGCTTAAGCATCGCTTTGAACCTGCTTTATATTGTTATTTAATGTTTTACTCTTACTGCTAGTCATGTAAGAGAGACAAAATGATGTTTATATATATCGTGAATGTTGCAAAGGGTTCCGAAACGGAGGTTGAATTAAGTTAGGGACGGGGTAGTCCATCAGGAGTTATAAGAGTACCATCTGGAGCCTTTGAGGGGGCCCAGGTGAAGGTCATGCTTAACTGCATATATGATGCCATCTGGAGCCTTTAAAGGGGGCCCAAGTGAAGGTTGCCATCTAGAGCCTTGAGAGAGGCCCAAGTGAAGGTGCCATCTGGAGCTTTTAAAGGGGCCCAGGTAAAGATCATGCTTAATTACATTTTTATGAACCCAGCCTCATGATTCTGGCTTTGCCCAACAGAATTGCTAACATTGCTTCATAATATCAAGTCATAAACATAAACATGAATTTTTACGCTATTATCCCTCTTCCATTTGAAATTTGGCATATGACAAAATGATATTTATTTTGCAGGATTTGTGATTATCTTTTTGGCTATAAATTATATTTTTCCTACAATTATTATCATTTTTTTTTGCTTTCCGCTTTGCTTTAAGTATATTTTTAATATCCATTGTATTTAGAATGTGCACTAAGGCATTATCTATATAATGTCAAATCATATACAACTGGAGGTGGTTGATATAGTTTAAAGGTATGGCGCGGGAAAATAACTACCCCTTCAAGGGATAATAATTTTATGTATAATGAAAGTCATGTAATAAATTTTGAATATTATTTACTTTAAATTGAATGAATATTATTTCTTATATTTGAATTGCTTTGGATGTTTGTTTAACTGCTGTTTTACCTAACTGCCAATATGATCTTGCGGAAAGATGCATCCGATGTTAGTTTGGTTGTTACCAACTTAACATGGGTTATCACACTAGCTAATATACTTCTTTTAAACACAAGTTTATTTTATATCTAGCAATATAATTGTAAGTTTTGCAACATGTGTGTATTGTCAACTTTGCAAAAAGAGAGGCAATATACGTGCAACATATGAGAGTTGCATTGCATGTATTGTAAATTTGATGTTATTCAGATGATACAATGCTTTTAGAGCAGTCATTATGCAAAATACCGAAAGCTCAAATGTGATGAATGTGTTTTTACTTGATATTATGTTGTTATTATTATAGTCTTTCTTAATAATAATAATGATGGTGGTGGTAATGATTATGATGTTCAATGTGTGAGGATTGGATCTCGCATTCTCAAGTCTTGATATTATGCAAAGTTAGCACTAAGAAAGTAATGTTGATTGATATATTTAATCATAAAATTATTCAATAACATAAATATTTTTAACTATAAATGGATAATCAACTAAGAAATGAAGCTTACTTTAAGGATGTTAGTCAATTAATATATGTATATTCATGAATTTACATACTCATATAAATATATACATACATAGCTATATGTGGTGTGTGTGTATGTATATATATATATATAGATACTTAAGCTCAAGTAAATATTTTTAAGATAAAACTCTATTTAGAAATTTATTAATTGTGCAAATCTGAGACACTAATGACAATACACTATATTCATGGCACCAATAGGCTTTCATCTAGAACCATACATGAATACAACCCCAAAAATTATGCATCTAAATCATAGGTTTTCCAAAATTCAAAGGATCATATCTTTGATCCCTAGAGAATGATTATCTAGCATCGTGGATAGATGAAAATCATATAACTACGAACGGAAGATGAAAAAGGAGGTGCTCGATCTTACATAAAGACTTTGGCAATTGTGTTCAATTGACCATATGGCAGATTGAGCAAAGGAAAAAAGGACAAGGCAAATAACATGGATGCTACCATGGTCAACTATGGACAAACAAGCTGGCAAATGACTAGAAGGTCATGCGGGGTTTGTGATGAGCTATTATCTTGAGAACAAAACTTTCATCTACTAAATTTATAATCGTCATTCATTGATCATTTAATTTATCACCATTTTTATATACAAATGCAAAATAACATCAATTATTTATTCACTCACTCTTCTGAATTACGATCCAATAAAAAGTCAGGTCTTTAATAATGTGGTAAAACTTCTGAAGTGGAGGTTATAGGATTGAATCCTACAAAAAAATATTCTCCTAGCACACTTGTCAGTTAATGTTTCTTTCCTTCTGCATAAAGCATGAGAGATTCAATTAAAATGAGTATAATTAATCAACTGACTATCCATTAGTATGTTCAAAATTATGGTGTTTGCAAGTCAACTTCAATTTAATGACATGCAATTAAAGCAATCAAGTTGTACTCATGGTATATAATATATCATACTTATAAATTAATTGATCAAGTAGCATATGCAGATGCTTGTGGAGCTTAGTATTCCATATCAGATGTCATCAAAATAATTCAAGCTGCTACCTTTGTTTTTGCAAGATTAGCTCAAGAATCCATGTACAAATTTAAACTAAAATCTTGAAATGTTGTACTAAGATGAATCCCAAAATTTTCAAAAAGGGACAATTAGAAGTTTAAATGTGCACATCAATACTTGACAACATAATACATAAATAGGAGGAGAGATTAACATAATAATAATAAAATCAATGGATAATAATGAAATCCTATCGAGGAGATTTTCAACTAAAGTATTTTATAGAAACCTGTGAAGATTCGCCCAAAGATGAATTCTCTGATAGCCTGTCGAACAATTTTTCATTCTCCTGATTTAAATTCTACAAAAAATAATAAGCTAATAAAAACTTTGCATAAATTAAAAAATAGCAATTGAAGATTAAAGAGGTATAAGACAGACAAATATTCACAATGTATTTTGCAAAACAAACAAGTACATATACGAGTGTTTCACATTAATGTGAAAGACGGTAAAGCAATCAAAGAGAAAGAAGAAGCTACTAAAGATGAACATCAATAAAAATATGAAATTTTTTATGGCATGCCATGATTATAAATTTTAAGGCCTAAGCATAAAAAATAGATTCTCAATTCATTGCATTGGAAAATAGGAAACTAACATTTACTTAAATCATTCTTTCAATCAATTGAATATAAAACAAAAAAATGCCAAAATCAAAATTACTATAAAAAAGACTTACCCACATTATTTAATATAAGAACCTACTAAAAGGGGAAGGCTTAGCAAACACTCATTCCTAGAAGACTTGACCTAAAAATTGAAGGATTATTGGGTCTAAGATTTTATGTAGTTATAGAAATGATTTAATAGTAGTATGATACCTTAGGGCTTTGTTGATCCCATAGGGAACAACATCGGTTGTACTCATAATCAATTAAGACCTAATTGGAAAGTATGCATGTGTATAAATATGCTATCCAGATTTTAAAAAATGGCAAGATTACAAAATATATTACCTTAAGGTCTATGTAAGAAGGCTTGACAATGATTCCAAAATACAATGCCTATGTGACATAATTAGATGGATCAAAGCTAGAGTGTGTGTCAAGTCTATGATTTGAATACTAATTGATATTTACACAAACAATACCATGGAGCAACATTTGCAAGAGCTGATAGGTGCATGTGTGGGTGGCCCAAGTTTCATATTCTTCACTCCTTATTTCAACACTATCATATTATTAAAATCTACAAATATATATGTTGTTAATTGTTTAGCGATATAAAGAGTGTACTTCGGCTTATTTATATAATATCCATATGTAACTTTATCATGGTTTCATAGATGTTTTTTCTCAAACTAGAGCTCTAAGATCATTTGAACTTCCCTTCTATAGAGAGTCATTTTCTTTATTTAAAGCTGGTAAAGAGATCATCAATTACTTTTTTAAAGCATTCCTTTACCTAAAGCTGCCAAATATCGCTGTCAAAATTTCTCTTCTCAATTTGGAGCTAACAAAGAACTCTATCTGAAGTTATGCTTTTTCTGTTAGAGATTCCTCTATGTACAGTTGTTGAAGCAACTTTGGAGAACTAGCCAACTTCATATTATGGACAAATATGTTATATACTAAATACTTCTTAATCTTTGTGTTGAATCATCTTCTTTTTGTTTTGGTTTCACAAAGAACTCAATAACATATTCCAATGTTTTAAAGTACACAAAATCAAATGTGTAGTGGAAATAACTTTTAGCTGGCAAATAATCTTAACTTTCTTCTAATTCTAAGATTGATGAAGCGTCATCTATAGTTGTTCCATCTAGGAAGTTATAGCAGCATCTTCCAAACACACCAATCCCATCAAAACTTGACACTCACAAGTTCTTGATTTTGTAAAAGCAAGTTGTTGCAAGCAATTGGATGATTTTGCCTGCAAAATTTCGTATTCAAATTCAATTCATTCAACTCAAGTATCTTAACCAAGAGTCAATCTGGAATATTCAGTTCAGAGCAAGATCAATTGATAGAATCTTGGCATCATTCTTCAATAACTAATTCGAATTCTTTGGGAAGGCGAATTATCAACTACACAAATATGAAATACTTTCACAACTTACTTAGCACAACAAATGTTGGCAAAACAAAAAAATACAAAGATCAACTCGAAAACAAATCTTGAAATTTCCAACAAACATTCAAGAAAATGTTGACATGGTGCAGCTAGTATGGCATGATGTCCCAGAGAGATCACATCGATATTATTCTTTATGTATTGTTAGAGTATGAAGAATTTAGCATTTCTATCAATGCCAGGACCAAATATTATTTTGTTGAAATTGAATCAATTCTTTTTGCACAAGAAGTGCAAATTGAGAAAATAAAAATAATGTCAATGTGAATTTTCAAATTATGGCCATATTTCATAAAGTCAAAAGGAACTTTTTAAATATTCAAAACAGTGGTTCACCATGGATCTTTCTCTGGCTCTATTTGGCTCTGGACACTTGCATCCACCAAAATATCCTGGTATACTTACTATACATGGCTACTTCCTAGGATGCAGCAGCGGATAGCAGCAAATCCCTTAATTGAGCTAATGGTCTAAGCAAACCATTAGGTGTAACAATGCCTCTATAGATTTGATAATTTTTCATAGAATGGCATCGTTCTGGATCACTACAGACCACAAGATCTTATAATGTATGTTTTATTAAACAGCATTTGAACGTCAGCATATAAATTTCAACCTAGTCTAAAAAAGCATGCATATAGTATATAGGATTCACTATTTATAACAACAAACAATTTGACAGAGTTACCAAAACATAAAATTCTAGCTACTTTAGAATGCATTGCATATACGAACAGATATCATTGCACAGCAAATCATCTCATTGTCAGTTACAATAATTTGATAAAAAGACTAAATGGATGTTTGGTTGAAGTAAAATGAGTGTTGAGGCAATGTATTTACATCTTAAAGTTTTTTTAACTATTTATATTACAACATAAAGTAATTTTTGAATGAAGATTTCCATATAATTTATTTTGTGTTTGTTTGGGTGTAAAATAACAAGGTAAGTAAACAAAAAAAAGTAACAAAAAAACAGTACAGTAAACCACAAAGCACAGGGGCTGACGAGCGCCATGATGGCTAGTGAAGGAGCAACAAGCTCCATCAAGGGTTCATGAAGCCCAGTGTTGGGCCATCATGTCTTTGTTTCATTATATCGAATGATGCCCTACCTAGGGTAGTAGATCTCAGCATGCTCGAGGGTAATGCTAGGTCGATGATAGGCAACGTTAGGAGCAAGCTTGTTGTGTCATGGAGGTGAAGGGTATGTTGTCCAAATCAATCTAGCGTTGCAGAGCTCAGTGATGTCCGACAAGGTTTGGCAAGATTTGTCGAAGGTTGGAGGAGTTCATCGTCTGCCGACAAGTAGGCCTATTGAGGGTCGGGGTTGGGGAAGCTCGGGAACTATGTGCAGACTTTTCCACTTTTTTCTTGTGGCATATTCCTAATACACACAAAAAGGAACTTTGATGGATTAGGAATCCCCAGAATTTTGCAGTGCATTTACTAAACAGCAAACCAAATAATAACATTTTAACTTAAATTCAATTTTGCACTCAAAATGCAACAAACAAAAGAGCCACCAAGTATAAAGTATTACCACATGTGCACAACAAAAATAGTTCAATTAAGTAGTAATGGTCAATCTAATATATTCCTCTAACTAACATCGTACCCATAATATCACAAAAATTCATAATACATGCATATAATATATATATAAATATATATATGTGTGTGTGTGTAAAAAATATGATTAGTACTTTTTTGAATACTATCAAACTTTTAAGATGTCAAGTACCAACTTGCAATTCCATTTTTTGCAAGGTAAAGTGAAAAGCACTCTAAGCTTTGGAGAGACTACATCTAAATATTTTTCTACTCTTATTCCTGAAATTCCACAAATTAACATTATCACTGTACAATATCAATCAAAAAACACATTATCCAATCTTTGGCAAACTTAAGCATTCATCAAAAATTACGATTCAAACAGCTACAAAATTGTAATATCGATTACATTAATAATGACTCTTAATTTGCAGAATGGTTTTGTTGCCCAAGTAACAATGCAAATCTCCTTTTTTTCTACTACAGAGTTTATTTATGCTAAACCTCTTCATTTTTTTCAATTAGATGTTTGACACCCATCATTAATTGTTTTTATAAGTGGATAAAGCTAGTATGTACATTTCAAAAATAAATGCGCCCACTTCATTTGGTTAAATTTTCAAAAACGAAATATAATATTTTTATGCCTTTTGCAAATTTCTCAATTTCAAAACTCACTAAACGTCAACTTAATCATAAACACAATGCCATGCAAACTAATGGGGTAAGAAAAAAGTCCCATTATCCTGTTGCTAACTGAAAATAGCATAAAAAACTCTTGTCCTTGCACGAACAACATAAGAAAAGCATATCATAGGAAAAAACCTTGCTCTATTAACCTGACTCACTTTAACAATTTCATATTAGAATAAAGCTTTTGAGGCTTTAATTTTCCTTGTCACTTACCTATCAACATCCATTCTCTAACATAAGACACCTCTTTAGTTCTTTTTCAAAAATAAAAAAACCACGCACAACTAAATTTTTTGATGTGCTTACCACCCTACCATTCTAGTTTAAGACCAGCTTAAGAACATTTTTGGGCTACAGTTTTAAATCACAAGAGTTGCAAATGTTTAGATGGCAAGCAAATTATTTAGATATCACGATTTATGAATTCATAAAAAAATTTCTCAAGAAAAAAAAAATATCGCAATATCTGTCTCCTCTACTAATACATCAAGCATAACCTCACCCACTCACTCAAATCTCTACATATCTCGCATACTTATTCCTGTGAGTCAAGCACCCCCCGCAACCATTGCTACGTAATAGTTCTCTATAACTACCACAACAGACATCATCTTCCTACTCTTCATCACAAAATATTCTCCAGTCAAAATAGTCTATACAACTACAATTTCAAAGCACTTAGTCTTCACAACCGCAAAAGCCATCATATTTTTATTCCTTACATCCCCAATAGCCATCATAATCTTATTCTTCTCCACAAAATTAGCCCAATAATCACTCCAAATGCTTTAAATGCTACAAATGCTTCAAATGTAAATTAAATTTTTTTCCAAATGCTACAAATGCTTCTTCAATACCCAAAATATTTTTACAAGGGAAAACGCCTGTATATACAAGTCAAATTAATTTTGCAGACTATGAACCTCAGTTTGACAAAAAGTATGAAGAATGAAAAATAGAGAAAGGCAACCAATTTGTGTATCAGGTTAGCAAAAAGGGATACATAGAGTTTTAGTTTCTCAATCAAATAGAAAAATTAATAGGCGCATATGGATGTTTAAATTTAAAGAGAAACCTGATGACTATGTCAAATGCAATGCATGGTTAGTAGAAAAATGATATCGTCAAGTTAAAGGGTTTAATTTCCCAAAAAACTTATGTTTTGTTATGAAGCAGACAACAATTCATATTGCTCTCACTTTGGCTCTAAGAACTTGGTTATCACACAGAATTATGTAAATAATATCTTTTATAATGGAATTTTACTAAAAGTCTATATGCAGCCACCACCGAAGTTTACAAAAATAGCAGCTCTCAGTTTTTCAAATAAAAAAGTGCTTACATGGGTTTAAATATAATCCTATAGATATTGCAATAGTACAATGTCTTTTGCATTCATCTAATTTTGAACTCCAACCTTTTAAAAGTTTTAAAATAGTCCCTAACTTTAAGAAATATGATAAATTTAACCCTGAAATATAGCAGCATCTAAATACCGTTATATCTTGGGTTATTTCATGGCACTATTAAAGATATTGGTAATTGATTTGAAGACTCACTTCATTTTAATTTTTGCGCTGCCTCTTATGGCAGAGGTTTTGTTCTAAGCGCAGCATTGATTTTCAGGCTTAAGGCATCATGGTTTTCAGGCTTAGAGTAACTTTAACCATTTCTAAGGTATTCCTACCAAAGGCATTTGCAGTTTTCTCTTCTTACCTGTTCTTGCATTTTATTGTTTGTGTATTTTCCTTTTCCCAGTTCTCAGATTAAAGGCAAATTTCTTTTCTTTTCAGTTTTTTTCATTAGGTTCCAACTTTGCTTCCTTTTCCCTGTACTCAAGTATTTCAGTTTTCATTACATCATAGGCTTACATAAAAGCAGTAGTGAAGTTAGATTTGTAAGGTAAGTTAGCATTTAACATTAAATGCAGCTGTAAGCAGAGATTCGTGTTCACTCGAAAAAGAAAAGAAAAGGTCATTATATTATAATTAGATTATTCATCTTAGTTTGATATGAAGTTGCTTTTGGGTAAGATTCCTTCTAAGAATGCCGACACATTGTTTTCTATTACTTCAGAATCCATATACAAATGGAAACCTGATTATAGCAGTATGCCTCTAATTTGGACCACGCAAATGTTAACATCTCTTTTCTAAAACAATTAACCAGCTAACTAGATGTGTCCTTAGCATGTCAAATTCAGTGTTTACACTCGTGGCCAAACAATTTTTCAAATCAGATCTGTTATTCATATTAGGTGTTTGATAGTATTTTTTTTTTAATATACAAGCTATTTTTTTTAATTCTAATATCTGCCATAAGTTGCAAGCCATTAATGCATGCAGGCCTTAAGGTATCGAAATATAATCAGTGAAATTTTATTGGACATGAATATATACAACAATAAATTTTTTGTACTATCTAAAAGTATTTTTGTGCAACTTTTAATGCTTTTTACAAGCAATAAAAAAGCAGAAATTTAAATGTGCCTAACTTAAAAGATAATGGCATACTTTTGAGTTGAGTTAAGACTTGATAAACTGCATGGGATAGTTTTAGAGCTATTGGAAGCCATAATTTTTCTAAAGTTAATGGGTAACCTAAGAGATTCTTATCAAGCACAGACAATTGTTCATGTGACTGTGATATTGTACAGGCTCAATCTAGAAGCTTAATGATGCCAAAGATTAAATTATTCATGATTTTGAAATATATAATGACTGTGAAGAAGGGCTGGAAGCTCTTTTGTTAAGAGTGGCATCTAGATAAAAGGAGTTCATGCTTGACAGGGTTGATTGCACAGGCCTTTATCTTAAAAGAGTTCTTAATATGAGTTTTATGAATTTAGGCGATGATGCAGCTGCTAATGATAGTGGAGAGTTATCTTAGTAAGGTGGCCTGCATTAAACTGCTGAAGCAAGCGAAGAATACGCCATGGGAAGTTGAGGCACTCCTTTTCACAAAAGAAAATTTTAAGTAACGATTAAAAATTGGTCTCTATAAAGAGGAAAAGCTATTAAATTTACAAAGAATGATAAAATGTGTGCAGCTATAGGTAGAAGACAATTTGCTAATGCAACTTTCAAAGTAGAAGTAAAGGGATGTTCAGCAAATCAGGCCATTAAAAAAGCAAAGACACTAATGAAGCTATCGTAGCAAGACGTTAGCACCGCAATCATAAATATGAAGCTTATTAGCAAGGTAAAGTTAACTTTAAGATTAAACCCAAAGTTTAAAAGTAGGAGGTCTAATGCACAGTTCATGTCTACCACATAGATGGAACTGCTTTTGTACACCTTAAGAAACTGACCATTTCAACCATATTTGAAATTATTATCTAAAAATTGGGAGAACCAACCTAGAGTCAACCATTTAATTGCAAGCATTAAGGCACACAAACTAGAATGGCATAAAATTTTGTAATTCAATATATATATTAGTGCATGTCATAAATGCGTTCTTGCAGATCGCAGGCTATTTGCTGTTTAGGATGACTGCTTTCTGAAAGGACCCAAAATGGGCAACTTCTTAATGATGTAAACATTGTTGCAAATAATAGCATCATTCCAATTGATTAAGCGATCGAGTACGATAACAAGGAATTATATATTCAAATTTTTATAGATAATGAAGATAGATCAGTCTCCTTTGGTACAACTCAGACGTGCCTCAAAGACTAGTTGAAAAGCTACCAAAATGCGTCCAAAATTTTTTGGATACAAATCTATGTTTGATGTCAAATGGAGGAATGCTAAAAACAGAGCGGGAAATCAAGAGATTGAGGAAAAACAAGGACACTGTTCATCTAAAAATTTTCTGTGAACCAATCCTGATTGGTTCTAATATGGGTTCACAATTTGTTGAAATAATCAAGTAAGAGATTTAAATGTACAAGGTTGTTCAAGAAAATTTTAGTGGCAAGGACCTGCTCAATTTATTCCCTCAGCAATCAATGCTCAATATAGCACTTCAGCTACTTATTTTTGCCTCAAATAGGTTCTTAACTTTTGATTATTATGCCAATTTTATCTTTTTAAGGTTTGATGCATAAGAACTGAGCTGTCAGATTTGTATATTTTAGTAGTCATATCTCTATCGATTGAATGTTGCCTGAAAGTCATTTTTTCTCTATATAATTGTTCTGCAATCTTTAAATAATTATGTTTAAGATATGCATGCTCCAAAATTATGAAGGCAACTGAAAAAGGTATAGCATATCAGCCATTCTAGTGGAAAAAGAGGCATTCATAATTTCGTCAATTTTTTACGAAGCTACAAGTAAACGTTAAATACAATTCTTGACAGATAAAAGCAGCTTGATAAAATATTATGAATATTTATATATGTTTTTAAATAAAAGTGAATGTTTAATTCGGGTTGTTGAATTAATAACAGGAGGGAATATATTCTGTTTTTATATTGACTTGGATCAGAATTCCTGCTATTTTATGATAATGTATACCTTTTGTTCCTAATGTTATGTAAAATAGCTACTGACAAAAAAATATTAATTATAATATAGTAATTATTAACCAGTAATTAAGTAAAAAGACAAAGATGCCACCAATTCAATCAATAGTTAATCATAAAGTCAGTAGAATGGCAATAAATGGGAGAAATAATGAAGGCTAGTAACTACTTCGAGCACTGAAAAAATAGAAAAATTTGAGCGCATTATAAGAGAATAGAAATCAAACTATTAAACAATTCAACTCCTAGAGCATGATTTGAAAAGTGATATATGGCGCTTGCTATGCTTGCTTTTCTCTATGCAAAAATAGACAATACAACTTTATTCTAGACTCCTATTTTTTTGTGGTCTATATGGATGATTTTAACACTGGAGGAAGAGAAATTGTAAAGTTCAAGTCATTATTATTCTGCTCAGCCATATGCTTTTGCTTTGATAATTTTGGGAACACCAGATTGTTTTTACTCTGTAAGTTGCACAAACATATGGTGGGGGAATCTTTACCTCAAACAAAATATATTGCTTACTGTCTACACAAAGAAAATATGATAAATGTCAAACTTGTATTGGTTCTCACGACAGCAAGAATAAGAGTTGTAGTGCATGGTGTAGATCTGTTGTCGATTTTGGATTTTATGTTGAGGCCAAGCCAAGAGAAACATAAACAGCCGATTTGGGTACGAAGTTTAGAGTAATCAGAGAGATTATTATGGAGAAATCCATACATAAATTTGTTATTAATATTTTGTGAAGGTTGTTGGTTTATTAATTTTTAACAGTTTGAAAAGCAAAAATCTAGTGGGTTTTGGGTAGGGTGGAGGTGGTGAGCAAGGCTCGACCAATCTCAGAGATGTGCCAATATTTATGTTTAGCAGTTCCATTTTGAAAAGCATAAATCCAGTGAGTGCAGATATCCTTCACTACTGAATTTATTAGAAGGGGGGACAAAATTCAATAAAAACTCTATTATCTTTAGTAAACTAGCTAACCGAGAGTAAGTTCTTTATAATTTGAGGCACAAGTAATACATTGAATAGAAGAAAATTAGAATTAGAGGTACATACAAAAGAGTTGTATGTATGATGGATGTCAAGAGCGTGGTCGTTTCCCACATGAACACCATCAGTTTCGGTGTAAGGTTGCAATAATTGAAGGTTCTACAGATACTGTAATGAGTTATGCCTGAATCTAGGAACCAACCGTCTGAGGTGTTGGTGAGGGGGCCTTGAGGTGGATAAGAGTTGATGTTTTAACCGTGGTAACAATTAAATGGTGGAGTGACCGGTTTGATTGCATACTTGGTAAACAATGATGTTTCATCCGCATCCAGACAAACGGCCACGGCCTCTAGCACGGCCAAAACCTCAGAAGAATGAGGAAAGTACTGGGTAGAAGGAATAGCGAGTTGGACGCCGCTCGGTTTCTGCCTAGCGGTGATGTGGTTTGCAACGACAGTGATCATGAGTGGAGATTCTGTCGAGTAGAGAAATTCAGGGTAGAAAAGCATGCTGCAAAGTTCGTCCACTGAGATGGGGTCCAGGCGGGCCGTGACAATGGTGCCGAAAGTGTAGTATTCTGGCACAAGGCCAGCCAAAATACTTAGCACGATCAGTTGTTCAGAAGGGGGAACCAAAAATCGTAAGATTATGCACGATATTTTTGACCTATTGTGGATAATCGGCCATGGAGAGATTCACTTTCTTGATGGAGCAAAATTTAAATTCCAATTATTGGATGTGTCTGAGAAGGGAATGCATAGATCGCGACAAGAGCGCAGATTCGATGAGGGAGGAGATGATCCGGCTTAGGGCCAACTGATCAGTGGAGAACCAAATTGTGAAGATTGCTCAGTAAAGTCGGTGAGGAAGGAGAGAGGGTTTTGTCGACATACCTCATAAGGCTATGAGCTCAAAAAATTGTGATGAACTGCAATCTCCAGAGAGCATAGTTAGATTTATTGAGTTTGACGTTTAGAACGTGAAGTGCGAGGGACAGGGATGTTGCGCTGACGATTGTGTTGCCGACCTTTAGCGTAGTAGAAGACAGAAGCGGAAGTTGAAGGTTTCTACTCCAACGAGTGAACTAGAGAGGCACTCGGTTTCATGTATCATCAAACGAAAAAAGAGTAGGACGAAAATTAGGGGAGACACTCAAATTTGATACCATGTTTAGGAAACTGACAAAGCAATATCTTATTAATTTCATTGATATAGAAACAAGGGAGTTTGCAGATATATATAGATACGAGAAGTAACGTAAAGCATAGAAATAGAAAGAAACCAAGGTGGGAGCTGTAATCACACATACAGGATTAGGATTGGATTGTTAGGTAAGTTCTGATACTTATTTATTTTAATAGAGTGAACAAGTTAAAGATCCTAGGATGTTCAAAAGTGTTATTGCATCCCTTCATTATATCACAACCATTGAACATAATGAGTATACAATGTAATGGAAGTTTGTTAATTCATGCATAACCCACTACAATAGAAAGCAGTGAAAATGATTCTTTGATATTTAGCTAGAACCATTGACCATAAATTAGTTTTCTTGAAAACTATTAGCTAAAGATATCAATATTAAGTAAATGATGTTGTATCCCAGCAATTAGTACTCTTTTATTTGCACTCATGCTATACAGTAGTTCAAATCTTATTTAATGCACCTTTATCTCATAATGAGCCTCACCTTCTTTCAAAAATATTAGCAATACTAAAAGTTCTAATGACGAGGATTGAACTCCAAATTCAAGCAAAAGAAAAACAACACCTTGATCTAATGCATTACTATAACAAAATCTAGTAGCATGGAGCCCGAGGAAATAGGATATTATAACAATGCCTTCAACTAAGGTAAAATATTAGAATCTATAAAGTTTAGCAACCAAAGATGAACTGAAGTTAAGCCTTACTAATCGAATAAACAATAAATGAAGAAAAGGCACCATTTATAATACAATTCTGAATTCTGGAAATTCAATTATACATGTTAAACACATTGAAATTAATCTATATTGTGTGAAAATTTTATATCGATGAATATTAAAGTCAAAAACATTCCTTCAACTAAACAAGTTGTTGGTGTCCTTACAAAAGCTTATTCAAGCCACTATTTTCTTCATTTCATGATCCATCATTTAGCCTTTAGACTTTTAGCAATCCTAAATCAATCGCAAGAGCTTTTTGAATCAAGCAACACTTTCCTAAGTGACTAGATATGCATAATAAACTGAAAACTCACTTCAGCCGACTCATAGGACACTCAATGACCATTTTGTTAACCTGAAATCTCGAGGATGAATATGGAGGCATTAGTTAATGGTGCAGCACACTGCGAAAAAGCTACAATACAACCAATATGAAGCGAAATACCTAAAAATAGAGAAATCCACATCGAGGAAAGCTTGTACTTAATTAGCAATGGATGATTTAAGGGGGTTAATGCAATAAGACTTGAGATAGATGAAGTAAAGAACTCAGGAATACTAGTAAGAGCTCAACTAGCAAAAAGTGTTCAAGTCTCAAATGACGCGCTATTACAAAGTAAAGTGCAACAAATATTTCCGACAACAACAAAATAGCTATGATTGCATAGCCTAAAGCATTTGCCTCAATCTCAAAAGGCCTTCCATAAGCCTAGTAAATCTGAAACAAGCGCCTGATTAATTTTCTGCCTTAGCTCAAGAAAAGAAACACTTGTGCTTCACAATATTAAGAATTCCAAACAATATTCTGCCAATTAATGTAGAGGTGCTGCAAAAATAGAAAATTTCGAATAAATTTTCTAACATTCTAACACGCGTCAAGAAAGCTTCTCGTCTTGGTAATGTTTCTTGATTATGTCAATCAGCAATATCTTCCACCTTCAATGAGTTAATTTTTATGTTTCCTCTGCTAATCTCTGTCAAGTTAAATCAACTTCCTTTCTACAACTCACACTTATTGAGCAAAAGGAAGAGTTGATGCTACATAATTTGAGTACCTTATCTAAATGTTGAGAATGAGCCTCCATGCCTGGGCTACACACCATAATATCATTCAGTAAAATGTGAACAAAATCATCTAGACTTAGTATCAGGACAGCATTTATCAAGTGCATCAAAATAGCAAGGGTATTGCAAATCTTATAGCACCACAAACAGCTCATAAGAGCTTGGTCAAATCTTAAATATCGACATTCCATGTATTAGATACATTCATTTTACCTGATGATAGCCTAACTTCAAATTCAACTTGTAAGAGATCTATATAAATGGATCTAATAAATAATCTGTCATCGGCAAAGACCAACGGATATTAAATATTTATAATATATTTATTTAAGGCATGGCATTCATAGATGCATTATACACCATCCATTTTTGCAATCACAATTGGCAAACCACAGGGTAAAATATGTGGCTAAATTTACCCATAAACAAGCAACTTAGCTACGTACTTCTTTGTCTCTTTCCATCAGAAAATTCATATGAATGCAATTATTAGGCAATGCGGAGATGGAGTATAATTGGATGGCATGTTCCACTATCCTCTGTAAAGGTAAAGCCCTTTAGCTCATAAGAAATTTAACAGATTTCTTATAAATCTTCTTCGGACGTTGATTATGATACATCATTCAAAAACTCAATGATAGGGCCTTTAACAGAGCAGAAAGATTCACCTACTCAATAGAATATCAAGCTAAAAGCTAAGATTACACAGTTGGAACTAGCAGCATCCGCTACCGATCCCTCAAGACAAGAAGAGTATTATAATTAAGTTTTGAAAATTGCCGTAGTATGCAAAGGATATGAACAAGTAAATTAAGAGTGTATTATCTCTTCAAAGGAATGAATTGTTATATGCAAAGAAAAGGAATCGAGGAAAAGAACCAAAGATAGATTTTGAGTTGCCCTTCCACTTCAAAAGTGTCTGGCACCAGAAGCTTGAAGAAACTGGGTTCCCAATGAGTGAGGAAACTGATTATATTTTTGCTCCAGAAGAATGTAATGATTTTAAGGATTAGTGATGAGAACAACATACTGTCAAGGACAATGCTATAATATTTCTTAATGCTTGTTTAAATGCATATACGGACATAGGAATTGCATGCATGGTCGTCTCCTCCTGGCATCCACAATACCCTTCTCTAATTTGCACCATGATTGCCTTCTTCAGATTGTGCTCTAATACCAGAATATGATATATCGTTCTCAACTAACACTTATGAATTCCATACTCATAAGTGAAATTCACCATACTCAAGCAACACATTCTTTAGTAACTGTAAAATATAAGACCAATTGAGAATACACTTCAACTGATTCATAGGACACTTAGCAACCATATGCAAAACCCAAATACCAAGGAATTTGAAGGAGTCTCCAATTGCTAGTGTAGCAAACTACAATAAAACTTAAAGTACAATCAACATAAAGCGAAAATAAATTGGAAAGGAGAAATGTTTATCAAGGGAAGTTATGCTAAAATAGCAATAGAAGATTACACATGGTTACAGCTATATGATTATAGCTAAAAGTGAAGAACTCTGAAAATGGCAAAAACACAACTAGCAAAAGCCCACAACTCTCATACAACACACACAAGCATATATAATTATAAATATTAGTAAATATGCCTATCTTCATAACAAGTCAAGTGCAAAAGGCCTAAGGTGAAACTTCTTCTACAACATCAAATTTCCTATGCCTACAGTTAACATTTGTTGCCGTGGATCTATAGCTATCAAGTGTAAAGCAACTAGCATTTGGGGTTCCCACCTCGGTTGAGTCGAGAAAGCTAAGTCAAGGGTCTCCCGACTCAATTCTTGGTTCATGAAATAATGACTCGAGACAATAGCTAGCTCGCTCTAAAAGCATGTCTTAATTCCCTAATCATTTCACGACACACTCTAAGCTTATATTTTTCCACAATGAGTTTGAAGAAATTATTAAGGATATAAGTCGGTCAATCATTTACAAGAATGTTAGGTTATTATAAATAAATATTAGTTAAACTCATAACTTATTTGTTGATACATGTAACTATGAATACGAATTTAGCTGCTAACACGTAAATATTCTATTGGACAAGAAGTCATCTAGCTATCCTAAAGGTGTACTTCATCACCCCCAAACGTTTTATTATATGCTTGCGCTTTAAGAGAGTATTTTAAAAGGGCACTTGTATAATAAATAAAGTCATATAGGACATCTAAATTACAAATATCTTAAGCAGCATTCAGTTACAATCAAATTGCTGAAATCTGACTTGTATTGACAGACAACAAGAAATTAACAGCAATAATTTTTGAAAATGCAAGTACCAACTTACTCTAAAAATTGCACAACATACCTCGATCAATGCATCACGCTTAGAGATCTCTTCTTCAAGTATTCTAATAATGCTAGCTGAATTAACACTGTTCTGAACCATTTTTGATGAAGAAAAAGAGCTAGCAGAAATGCACTTAGCTGATCGTAAATCACTTGAACAAATGGTGTCTTTGGGTTGTGACTTGATGCCCTTAATTTTGTCCTAGAAAAATATAACAAAATAAATAAAAACTTTGTTATCTATACAAAAAACATAAGATGAAAATGGTAAAATAAAAAAAAAAACTACAAGACTGGATTATACAAAGAAGAAACCATGACTACAAAAAGCTGTTTTAGTATGCAAACGTAAGAGTACAGGTCCCTTTCTAGTGTATGATCAAGATGCAAGATATTGAAATATAATAACTAGAATGCTTGACAGCCAATCTCTTGCTCACTAATTTCCATTAGCCGCGCTAGCCGCCATCAGCACCAGGTAACTTCATCTCCAGAAGCTTTTTCTTCTGTAAGCTCTCTAGTAGATCTCCAAGAGATATCCAACAACTTCTTCTCCAACAAGTCAACAACTCCTTCAACCAGCTTTAGTTGTACTAATCAAGGTCTATAACTGGATTGGATATGATTAAAATCTGAGTGGATTTAGATTCAATAGATTCTTGAGTTTTAGTAAAGGATCTAATCCTTGAATGTCATGATCGATGGGTACAAATTGTTGGCAATATTTTTCCTTAGAAAAAGTCATGTTTAAGAGTTTAGTGAGCTTCTTGGGTTTATGAATTTATAAATAGAGGACTCGTGCATTCATTATACATACATGTTTTGATTAATAAAATTTCAAGCTTCATGTGTTTGGAAATTCTATTGTGTGTGCTTTGTGGAGCCAACCCAAGCATAAACTTAGCATAACAGTGAGATTATTCACCCTCCAAGCCATGGCATAACATAAACCCTCAATCTCATGCCCCATCATTTTGGGATCACAGCAATTTTGGGTAGCTTTTCTCCTTAAGATAGTAGTAAGAAGTTCTTAAATATAAAATTCCTTTTGAGATGATAATGAAGGGCTCTAACAAAAACTTCATATTTAAAAGTGCTTATAGTCGAGCACTACTAAAATGAATGACCCACTATTAAACTATCATTTGAGAACAAGACCATGAGACCTTTAGGACGTAGACAATAAATTGATAATTAAGGCTGTTGTAAAAGGTATCAAAATGAGTCATGTAGGGTAAAATATCAGGCATACAAAGTGTCATACTGAAAGCACCTCTTGAACTCAAGATTGACAAAGTGTAACATGCTGCGAGCCATCTATTAAGCTTGCAAAAATGATCTCTCCAGTTTATTTACTTGGCAAATGAGTCTTAGATATGTGTATAGAAAATGACACAAATGTTAATTGCCTAAGCAGAGAAGATTATGAAGCCCCTCAAGTATAGGAAAAAAAGTTCTTAAATATCAAAGTGATTGTTGAGACAACAATGAAATCTCTATTAAAAACTCTAAAGTTAAAGGTACTAGGAATTGAGCACTCCTATACTAAGTAACCAAATAGAAAATCATAACCTGAGGTCAAAATTATGAATCCACTAAGCCAGAGTTTACAATACATTGATAGTTAATAGATTAGGTTATTACAAACAGAGTATTATTATATCCTAAATAATGGTAAAGAGAAAGCAATTGAATAAGTTGTCAACATAAAATAGCCTTTAGTGTTAATTTTCACTAGATGGTAAGACCTTCAAACCTCTACTGAACAATCTTATATTTGCTTGAGTTAAACTCGCATTATTAAGATTTATAAAAAAAATTTGAATCTAGCAAATGTATGAAAATTTATGCACAACTTTCTAGTAGTTAGCACCAACAAAATCCCAACCAGCTGAAATTAGCCAACTCACAAAATTCTGAAAGATGCTCCTTTGTGTGGAGTGTGACCACTACAAAGCCTAAAACCTACTGAGATACCAAAACTCATTAAATCTAATAATTAATTTTGATGTGCTAGCAATCTAGTTTTTTTCTGTTTACATTAAGTAGGCATTATGACTTATCACTGGTAAAAAATGTTTACAAAATATAAAAATAATACTTTGTTTTAGGGGCACTTTAACAGAAGAGCGGTAAATTACTATCTACACTTAATAATCCCACTGAGGCATATATCATCAAGCATCAGTGCTCAATGTCCTTCAGAAAACCTTTAAGAACACCCTGAATCCATTCTTAAAAACCCTCTCTTTGAAGGAACAGATGACCCATATGCTGCTTTGACAACAAAAATCAGTTTTCCATAAAATCAAATAAAAATTGTGGAAAAGTTATTATCGCTTCATTCAAATTGTAGTTTCTGCCAAAAATAAATTAGAAGAAATTCTAATGGTAGAAAAATAATAAGGAAAGTTTCACATATATGGGAGAGCCAACAAAAGAGAAGATAATGTTAAGTTTACTTTTAGAAAACTATATAGCTCACCATCACTCCAAAGCCAATACATGCACAAATCACTAAAACATTGCCCTTCCAAAAAAGACCCATGCGCTAGAATGCATAAATTTAGTTTTAAGAGTCAATTTACAATTTAACTTAATATTCTATCAGAATCATCCAGGTAAGCCACTAACCTCACTTCCCAGTATTTGACACAAACCAATTGACACACCAATTTCAATTGCACCTATCAAAATCTCTTGATCCACCTCCAACCAATTCCACGCCACCATCACCCTAAGAAACAAATCTCACCCTTTATAAGAGATGAGGCATTACATGTTTAAAACGTATTATACAAACATGTTTTAAGTGCCGGAACATCCTTCTGCAATCGTTAAAAAACCAGCCTATTGTGGTCCTGCAATAGCAATACTCAAAAAAGTTATTCAATACAAAACTCATCAGAACACCTACTTCGGTTCAAAAATATAAATAAAGATACTTTATGAATTTGCTTATTCTTTTTGCAAGAAAATCAATTCAAATTTGTAACGTATAGTACACAAAAATTAAACAATCAAGACTACCTACAACATTAATTCAATAAACCAACCATTAAAAAGTACAAAGCCAAATAAAGAGATATTATGCATTTAGTTCTTAGAACAAGAAACCCAACCTGCAGATTTTGTATATTTAAATTCTGCTCATGCATTTGCATTTTCTGCTCATGATCTAGTTGTAAGAGACTAGCAACTTGATTACTCAGTTGAATATTCTGATCTTTTTCAAATTTGAGCTCCTCAGCCAGTATAGCGTTTTTAGACTGGTAAAAAATAAACACCATCAGATAATAAACCAACAAATCTTGGAAATAACTCAAATCATACGAAAGGCAATTATGAACATTTTAAGCTTTAAAAGCTCAATCAAAAATCAGACATCAAAAAGTACAGAAATATGATACAGGAACAATTTCAGAAGGAAGATGAAGGCATAGATGTATACAAGGCACCAAAACAAAAAAATATTTAAATATTGGGACCATAAACAGATGAACCTTGCCCTGAACAAAGTATTAGTATAAAGTAAAAAACATACTCAAATTTCTTAAATTTTACAATGAAATAAGTCGGTAAACCTGAATTCTAATTTCGAAGCAACAAACATTACTAAATTCTGAGCTTCCTTAGACTGAATTCTGAATACTAAAAAACATCAATTGATTCATTTCTTAATATCTAGAAGTCACCTGAATTGCGTTTAAGATAATCTGAACCAAAACTAAACAAAGTATAAGTATAAAAGTTAAGAACAAATTCAAAATTCTAAAATTTGACAGAGAAATAAGTTGATATGCTTGAATTCTAATTTCAAAATAGCAAGCATCACTGAATTCTAAACATCTCTAAACTTTAATTTCTTAACATCCAAAATTCACCTGAATGATGTTAAGATAACATGACCAGCCCTAAACAAAGTATAAACGGTATAATAGTAAAAAATAGATTCAAATTTCTTAAATTTTACTATAAATTAAGCTGACAAGCCTGAATTTTAATTTCAGAGAACAAAACATTTCTGAATTTTAACCTTTCCTGGGCTCTAATTTTGTAACATTAAAAAGTAACAAATAAAAAAAATTAAAAATAAGGAGTATAACTCTATTAAAATTATATAGACAAAAGGCAAAACAAAGAATGAAAAAATAGGCAACTCTAAATTTAGATATTTTTATCAATAACATTGGGTTTTCTTAAAGGTTGATCTCCCAAGGTATAGTATTTGTTTCAAGCATCTCAATGCAGTATCTGGTTCTAAAAGAACTATCTAGTCTCAAGAGCCCATGAATCATTGAATTTCCTCAAATCCATCATAATTTCACAAAGAGATATAAAAAAGGAAATAAGAATGTTTCAATGTTCAAAATGCAGAGTGCAAGATGTTCAAAATTCAATAATGTTTGATGCTTTGAAATTAGAAGACTTGACATTTTATTTCATTATAAAAATTTAGAAATTTGAATCTGCTCTATGCTTTTATTATTCTTATACTTTATTTAAGGCTGGTCAAATTTTATTTATAGTGTCATTAATGTAAATAAAATTGACTCTTAATGAATGAGGAATTAGATAGATGTCACCAGTTGGATGTGGATTGCATCTCTATAATTGCTGCATTAGATGAGCACTACAAAATCAAGATTCTCACTTTCTAGCAGATACATAATAGATAATGCACACAGAAGAATAGCAGATAGCAGGTAAAAGTAGACAACATTTATGTACAGACAGCAAATACAACAGACTCAACCAATAGTGGTGGATACAAGTACAGCTTAATTGTTATCCCATCAAAATCATCATAAAAGACTCATCATCTGATGAAGAAAGAAGTTGCTTACCAACATTGTCACCAACAAGTTGTGATGCTAGCACGTACAAGTAAACAAGCTTAATTTAGGAGTTAGATGGCATCAAAAGTTAACATACATATTGTAAAGTTAAGAAAAGATGCATACGTTACCATTAAAAATTCAATCAGCAAGACAAATCAAAGCCTGCATCATTTTTACTTTAAGGAGCTATGATATGGATTAATAATTTACTTTACAATGCTAAAACTTGATACGGATATTACTGTCAAAATTGGTACAGTTAGCAAATCTCTTGTCAATGCAGATAACATAGAATACCTAACTCCAAAGTTTAATGTCTATTTCAGAGTTTACATCATAACTTGGTTCTTCCAAATATAGATCTAGCTCAGAACTGTCTTCATGGGATTTAGTTTTATTGCTTTGAAATGTGTTGTAATCATCAAATGCATTGTTGTCATCCTCATCAAACAAACTTCTATTCATCTCACTTGTTGGAACAGCATGTGTAAGATTACATTTGCATTATCTTTATAATCATTAAACAGTTGATAATATACCTAATTGTGTTATAGGTGAAATCATCAAATTTTTCACCATATAATTTAGTGTATAGCAAAAATTTACAAACTTTATCTAGTACTAAAAATCATGTGTTATTGCACCTGACAATTAAATTTAACTCCCCCCAATATAATGCATCTAATTAACAAGATAACCCATAAAGTCATAAGAGCCAACCCTCAATTCAACCAAGCTCCTTTGTACTTTCCATACTCTATTAAAGTGCAAATTAGATTTGAAGTGTTTAGTGTCCAAAAATATACATGTGACATTATGAAATACCTTTAAATTTTGTTAAGACCACAGCCTTTTGTCAATTCTCCTCATGATAATATCTCTTTCCTGTAAATATAAGAAAAGTTTCTTATAATAAATAACCCTTTCTAACATGAGGTATGCCAAATTTCAATGGAGACAAACATCATGTCTCAATCTTTTGCTAACATCAAGATTGAACTCCCTGGATGCAACTTCAAAGAATTTGTGTCTCCTAGACATAGGCTTTTGAATATATTTAATAGAGCTACGGATTACATCAATATAATTTTTAAGCAATTTTAAGCCACTTCAAACAATCATGTTCACACAATATTCTATATTTAGATTGTAATAGCAACATTGAATGAAAAAAAAACATCACACAATATTATATTTTTAGATAGTAAACTTCTTATAAGTGATACCATCTTAGTATATCATTGTATGATGCATTATCAAGGGTAAGGCTCAAATTTTAGTCTCAATAGTCTATTGTGTAAGACAAAGGAATATCTCATGTTCTATTGACATGTCATCAAATGAATAGATATAATGAGCAATTATGCACATATATTCATCTCGTGTATTTTCTAAACCCAAATTATCAAAAATAGAACAAATGTTACATTGGGCTTTTATTAAAATATCCTTTACTACATCCCTTTTCTCTAGGTACATCGTAATTACATCTAGTTTGAGTGTTCTCCTACTAATATTTTTAAATATTGGGCATAGATAACTTTTGAATTGTCTAAAATGATGTTCCTCAACTATAAAGAAAGAATATTTTCAACATACAACAAATCCTGTTAAGACTTCACGTGATTGTTCAAAATTAAATTTGAATGCTTTTAATGAACTACTTCGCTCAAAAGTTGATATATTAGCGTAATCACTTGTTTAATGCCTCGATTTTTTTTGAAGCATCTATCCAAATGCCTCTTTAAATGTGAAGTTCCATTCTTGGAATGGCCAGATGACACAAGATTGCAATGCTTAATTGAGCTTTTAGTATCTCATTATTAGCATCATCTTTAAATTTATTGAAATATTCCCACACTTTATAGATGGTAGCCTAACATTTTTAGCAATCGGCTCATACTCCTTAGAAGACTTATCAGTACTTTGTGTGTTAACAACATGGGAGGCTTCATTAGTTGCTATCTAAACTAAATATTAAAAAATATAATTTTAGAAAACAGAAAACGATTTCTGAAAACAGAAAACAACAAATAAGTTCAACAATTTCATGTGCAAGAAAAACCCTAAACCTTAACTTTAAATTCAGAACAACATACAGTCAAATTGTTTTATTTTTCTTTCAAAACAGCAAACATAATCCTAAAAAACAGCAAACATGAAATCAACAGCAAGCAATCAGGAAATCAGAATTTCAGAATATACATGCAGTGATCATGATATAACACGAGCTCTACTCAAAGTCTCAAAACTTCAATTTTTGTCAAAATATACACAATCAACATGCTCTAACCCTTAATCTAATTTACCTCAACATGCTATAACATGAGCCTTAATTTCAAAACATCAAACAAGCAGTCAACAACTCAAAAGGCAGTCAAAATTTAAATTTATTCCCTTTTACATGAAAATTGAAAATTTAAGAAAATTACAAAACCGTAAAATCCACCAAAGGCATCCGATTATCCAAAGTTATGCACAACATCAATCTTATATGAGTCTGAAGTTAGAAGCATAACTCAGCAAAGACACCCTAAATTATTCCCATACTGGAAAACAGAATAAAAAACTACATGGCCCAAAAATTCATCAAAAGCATCCGAACTTCGTAGCACTACACTATATATTGTAGCAGATTATCGGAATATATCGAGAGTCGAGACAAGAATAGTAACAGATTATCACAACCACACAGATCTCACCAACAATGAAAGACAAAAGCGGTAGAGAGACTTAGAAACTCTTAAATCAGAGGAGATTAATAGAGTCGAGAGCTGAGAGACGGTGAGTCAAAGTGAGTGAGATGAGAATAATCAAGACAAAGTGAAATACTCAGCCTGATGTAGAAAATCCCTAATTCGTAAATTTAGATCGGCCATTCGTTTAAAAACAAACAGCTCAAATCAAGTTTCTTGTCTATGCAGGTCTATACTTTAGAAAAACTTATTATTTCAGTAACTATGTTGATAACTGTATTCATTTGTTAACCTAATGTTTTGAAAAAATCTTAACCTTTTATTTGTCTTATATATAAGGGTGCATGGAATCACACTTTAAATATATACTAGGCTGTACACTATTTTTTTTATTTGGAATATGAGAAGATTTAATAAAAAGATGAGTACAAACAAAGTTGAATGGTAACCATTAAAGAAATTAAAATTAAAAAAATATAAACTAAAATTACAAAAACATGAAAAAATATGATTACCAATCCCCAAAAAATCTTGCAAAAGAAGAATCAATTAAAGTAAAGAAATACAAATTTAAATGCAATCACGACCACTGTTCATGTTTCATGGTCAGAGTCTCCTTTTTTTCCTTGATTGTACCGTGAACATTTTTTGAATAATTAGACCCCTTCTTTGTATGAATCCTATGGATACAAGTCTCCTCCATATCTTCAAAATCATTCTCTTCATTTATTTGATCCTCATCAAAGTCATTATTAGATATTGTATGAGTGGATGATTGAATTTTATTTGTATGTTCGCTGGAGCTACTCGTGTGGTTTCCATTGGGCTAGAGGCCCACCACCCCTTGGGCGGTCTCGATGCCAACCTGCAAAGAAACTTGTACCCCTGGAAGGCCATGGAGGAACTTTCTCCGTAAAAAACTGCCTCGCTGATTTTAGGGAAATCACCGCTTTCTTCTATAATTTAATTGAAATTCTCAATCAAACTCTGGATTGATGCATCAATCAGCTCCATCTGGCCATATAAGAGACTAACAATAGAAGTAGAAAGAAGATTGGTTCAGCACTACTTCCGTTTATGGCAAACCCAATTTCAACATTGGCAACTGCATAGGAATTCTGCTTAGCAATGCTGCCAGCGACAAAGGTAACATCAACGTCCCATTCCTCAATATTTCCAATGTTAGTGATCAAATAATTGCAATTCTTTGCATTGGCATCTGTTTCCACAACAGCGGGTTCAATGATTTCCTAAAGGTTTTTGTCCGATATAGCCCTTTGACACCTAGGAACAAAGATTTATTTGCTCGACTTGATCTTTTGCATTGTGCATTCCCTTGACAGACTCTGATCTTTTAAGTGAGCGTGCAATTTGAAACAAGAAGAGTTTTTGTGGCCAACTATTTTGCAATTAGTACATTTAATAGGTAAATATTTTAAGACAACATACTAAAAGTATTTCATTTTCACTCCCAATCCAGATAGTTGATCCAAAGGTTAATGTTAGATCAATTTCAACCAAAACTCGAGCAACAGAGGGTCGGAGAAGATTAGTTGTCGCATAGTCGATCTTAAGGGGTTTCCCAAAATAAACCCTAATGAAAAAAGAATAGAGTGGGTGATTAAATGAACTTTAAGTAGTGACAAATTTATACAAACAAGAACTAAAGAAGATTCGCAGTGACAAATTTATACAAACAAGAACTAAAGAAGATTCCTGTTTTGGATCAAAGGATGTGATCTATTTCAATAATTTCATATGAATATTTTCAATGCAGTATGAACCACGAGCAAATAACCTTTTGTAATCTAGCTCATTGGAGAGCTTTCTTAGTACGTTACGAGCATCGAATAGTCCAACATTATAAGGGCCAAACAATCCCAATTTCTTTAAGAATTACTGAATGGCAACCATGGGAAGTTGCCATTAAAAAACATCCCAACAAGCAAGAACTCAAAAGATTTAGCCAACCTTTCCAAGTAATCTAAGGAAAGAAGAATAACCGGTTTACCTCTAAGAGACATGATTGATTTCATACCAACCAAACCTTTCGCCGACTAAGGATTTGTGATAGCTTCAAGAAGAGATTTTGGAGCAGACTAGCAATTTTTCTTCTTAGAGTGCAGGTTAGGAAGGCAAGCCAAGCCGGTATGACCACCAGCAAAGCAATCAGCATCAACAAAGACAACCAATGTCGAAGGATTCGTAATAATCACATGAACTGACAAATCGAAAGGACCACCAATAGAGATGGCTCGAACAACATGAGAAGTGATGACCGCAGCATCGTGGTTGGTAGCTGACGGCTGAGGAGGAATGGTCGGATCTTCCTGCGAGTGCGACGACGAGGCTCCTAAGGCGAAAGAACCTCTCAGAATTCAACCATACTCGGGCCACCAAGTTGACGCCGAGCATACGCCTGGAAAGAAACGACAAAACTGCTCACCTGGGAGCCCTAGATCTCATTGCGATTGCAAGTGGATAGAAAAACCACGCACCACTTTGGTTATGCATTGTTAATTTATGCATCTATGCAAATATTTGGGTAGGACATTATCCACCTTGGGACCTATAACAAAACTTGTACCATATATTTTGGAACCACTTGTTCAAGTAGACATGCTTAATTATCTTCTAAGAATCGAATGCCCATGTGGAGAATCCCAATTGAATAATATTTTGAACTTAACCATTGACCTAATTATTGGTACCTTTCATGATATTAATAATATGCACAAATTTCTTTTTAATTGGCAAGAGTTCTTGAAAAAATCATTATTTTCAATAATTATTATTTACCAATTAATTGAGTGCAAAAGTAGTCAAACTACCCATTTCATTTTTTATGACCATCCCATTATACATGTTTTGACATATTTAATAGCATTTCATGATATTTCAAGTAATTAGTTCATACTAACAAAATTCAAGTCCCCAGAAAACCCACAACAAGACTGCTCATAAGAGAACCATCTGATCAAAAAAGAAAAGACATGCAGATTAGGTATTTTTATTCATTTTTATTTTCTTCTATTTAAAAAGTCAATAATTAAAACTTAATAATTATTTTAGCCAAGTTTTTATTGACAAATTTAACAATTTCATTTAAATGAATGTTATTTCTTATCTTGCTTAAATACATTAATATAATACTGTGAAAGAAAGAGTTGGTATCAAGAGTATTATTCTGATATCGGGCTGTCACAATTGAAATCAAAGCTATTTATCTAATACCATGCTATTATAGTTGGTGTCAGAACTACTCATCTAACACCAGGCTATCACAGATTGTACATTAGCAAGACAATTTTATGAGGAACAAAGGTCAACCAACGATTGACAAGGCTTACTAAGAATTGGAGTGAGGTTAAGGAATGGTAAAATAAAAGGCAATAGATTTGATTGCACAAGCAAAAGCCAAGGATCTGAGTACTTATTTATGCATTTATGGTGGTGGATTAGACTTCACCCAATTTAGGTGAATGGGAAACCATATTTTAAAATATTTTAGCATGAGTCACAAACCATCGACACCTAACACCTATATATTTAATTTGCAGGATAATTGAATAACTTACACCCTATATCCTGCAAATTAAATAGCCCCTAGGTTGTAGACTTTGCTATATTTTGTGACTGACAATCTCAAAATAGGCTTGTTTTTTTTGTTGTATTAAGAATGCATGTAAAATTTTAGGGTGTCATAAATGCCTATATAAGCGATGTTGCGTGAAAAATGATTATGATCAATTTTGTCGATTTATTTTTACACGAGAAGATATTAAAAACAAATTCAACATAGATAACGCCACAATAGCGCTTTTCACAGCCAATGTCAAGCCTTTATAGTCCCTTGCTAGCGCTCCACTGACGCTCCCCGGGTATTAGCCACCCCTCTCTGCCATTATTAGCCCTCACAATCCCTCATGAACCATCAGTAAAGAGGATGCTTCGTAGAATATTTGGGCTTATGCATACTTGGCCAACCCTTAACGGATCTTGATCTCCCCTCGACTACCATTGCTACCCTCATCTAGTTAGATTTCATATTTTTCTTTTTTTTTCCTTTTTTAAAGTTTGGTTTACTTTACACCCAAGACAGTATCAAAACGTGATTTCACTATAAATGTTCCAAGAATTAAAAAGAATTTACAACACATTCATTTTACTAAAATAATGAATTTAATTTACTCAAGCATTCCTTTTTAACCAAACAACCCCTAAAAAAAAAAAATTTCAAATTAATTATTCATTTTAATTACAGGTATAAAATAATGATTAGAAGAGAAAAAACAATATAAATAAAGTTGCATACTAAATAGATTGAATGGTTAAAATATTTTGACTTTAAGAAAAATAAAACTTTTTTTTTAATAATTTCATATCAGAAAGCCTTTTTAATAACCAAGTATATTAATGATCAAGTAAACCAATACAAAAATGATGCATGTAGTGTATAGCAAATAATTTTTTTTAAGTAAACTTAATTCCTGTAAAAAATGTAAGAAATACTTGCATTCGTAGATTAAAATACTTTAAGAAACTTTATCACAATGTACCATTACGACATGGGAAGAAACCATTATAAATTATATCTATTTGGAAGGGCATCTATTTGATCATGCACAAAGAAGACAAAGGATTCAAGTAGCCAATCTCACCTACTGGGATTAAGGCTTGGTCTTGTTGTTTCTCACAATGCATGAAGTGAGATTTATATAAATCTGTGGTAACTTCATTTAGGCACAAGTACCCACAGTTACATTCCCCTCCTATTTACAAATTAAAATAAGAGCTGGTGAGGGTGTCCACGCTTTCATATAATTATGATGAATCTTGAAGACAAGTGCACTTTTATTGCAACCCCTTGTTTTCCCTAAGTCACAAGTACGTGCTTCAATCCTTCTATTTTCCTTTCAAGCTCATCCATTCAAGCATAATAAAATTGCTCTCTTTTTCACTTCTACCTAATCACTGCTTGTTGGGACCATGTTAAGGCCCTATTTTATGCATTATTAAGATCATACCCACATAACATCTATATAGATTTGTATCCATTTTTGTCTATTTTGACACTGTTTTTAATAGAACATCTGTCCGCAAAAAACAAAAATTCATAAACACTGTTCCATAAGAACAAAGAGAAACACAATATGACTACAATTTAGTTAAGCCAAATATCTCACTAAAAGGTAACCAAATGATGCTCTGGAATATCAGCATTGAATCCATGGATTCAAAGGCTCAAAAAATTGTTTATAAAATTGAAATTCACAACTGCACACGCTCCAAACAAAATATGTTAATAAAAGGAAATACAAAATAATGAATAAGCGTAGACAAGTGCGGGGTTGCACGCATTAAAAAAATGAAAAATATTGAAATGACTAAGAGCACCTTAATATCAGTCTGCAGCATGAATGAAACCTTCCAGACTTTCTGAATTTCATTAAATAGTAGCATGCACTGATCATTGGCATCCTTAAGAGCAACCTTTAGTTCAAAATTTTGTAGTTTTACAAGCTGAACCTCCTTATCTTTCTCATATAGCTCCTTGCGAGAATCATTTGCCTAAAGACATTTGATTAAAAACTAAGGCTTGCTAATAATTCATTAAATGATGCTCCAAAAATCAAATCACAAAGCATATGACAAACTAAACAATGGATGAAAAGAACAAATTTATTCACCTCATCTTTCCATTTCTTTATTGTATCTCTGTTTCCAAGACTTAGCTCAGCATTTCTTGCCCTTGCAGAAAAGTTAAGGGTACACAGAGTTCTCGCTACATTTGAAGTAGTTGGACAAACATGAGCAATTAACAGCGCCTTTGAGCTATTACCTGCTTAACTAAAAGGCAAGCAGATTAAAGACATGGTGATTATTATGAAAAGATACAGCAAATAAAATAGAATGGACACTGATGACTGTTCATCAAATTAAACAAATTAAACAAATTAAACAAACTAAAACTTTCCAATGAAAAGAGCTAGGAAAACAAAATATTTGGAATTGAAGGAGGGTGTTTAAGAAGCACAAGATAATTCAATTAAGGTAAACAGCTGGTGTTCTAATATGATTTCTGTTGACAAGATTCTTACTAAAAAGGGTTTCTTTATTACTTCTAAATGCTGGTGTTGTTCGTGTAACCAAATGTCCTGTGACCGCCTATTTATAAATGGTGACAAGACTATGAAGCTTTGAACTTTTTTTTTGCTAATCGTATCAGCTTTACACCCAGCTTCCAGTACAAGTTGATAATTTCATCTTAAACTGGAGGTTCATGTAATTATATTACTGAGGATCACATCCGAGTGCTTTTGCTAATTCTCATTATTTGGCAACTTTGGGAGGAAAGAAATAATTGTAAATATAAAAATTTCACTTTCATTGCAATCGTATTATATAGAAAATTATCCATTACATTGAATACGCTACATAGTAAACTCATTGTTCATTCTAATTTTAGAAGTGCTTTATATGGACAATTTATTAATGTGGTTGGTTTGAAGCATTTATTAATGGGTCTCGCCCTTTACGATAAAATGGGTATCACCATATCTGGATTCAGAGACTCTTAATCTCATTCGTCTCATTAATAATAATGAAATTAGAGACAGGAATACTTGTCTTTTGAAACCAACACAGATTTTATTTAAGAAAATTTCCTATGCTTTGACTTGCATTTGGATAGAAGTCAATGCTGCTGCTGACTGCTGACTGGTTGTCTAACTATATATAGAATCTGAAATTTTATCATTTATGAACCTGATCTCCCATTTCCTTTAAAAGCAATCTGCATGTTGAATAAAATACAGCTCCCTCATTTGAGGCATTGAATACTGTTGGATTGCATTTTTATTTTTCTTAGGCTACCGTATTGCTGGGTTTCCCTTCTTCCAGGTTTGATGGGTTTATATATTTGGTAATTATGATCAGTAAGATCTCTTTTTGTTGCTGGCCTCGATCAGTGGCGGCATAGTGGTCTTCTTATTAAGCTTAGTTGTAGACATAAACCTTTTCTTACTTTTTCCTGCCTTTTAATTTTCAGTAATCTGCTCATCCAGTTCAGGTTGTGATTCCTTTCAGAAGTTTATTGACAAGGCGTTAGTTTGTAGTAATTTAACCCCCTTTTTGTATGTGAATGTGTTAGAATTATGTACTATTAAGCATTTTTCATACGTTTGTGTCTATGCAGAGGTTCGTGTGATCGATCGTGTCTAAGAAGGCAGTAAACCAAGTGCGCCTGAGTGCCTCTCAATAGTAGTAAAGCAAAGCAGACAGAGACCTGTACGCCCAGACGCCCCATATCGAAGTTACAAACAAAAATATGAGAGCTCGAGCTCGCTAGACACCCTATAACACATGAAGAAGACAGAACCCTGGGCATTCAGGCGCGCCCAAGCACCTAAAATAAAAAAATATAACCGAGCGTTAGGCGCCCGAGCGTCAAGACAGTTCCAGTCTGAAATGATGTGCCCTTCACATCCAAGACGTGGTTGTGGGCAATTTTAAAAGGGAATTTCAGCCACCCTTGAGGAGAACATAGAATAGAAAAGAAAATAGAGAAAAACCCTAAGAAGCCTCCATGGGGACTAGAGAAAGGAATTTGAGAGAGAACAAGGAGCGTTAGGAGAGCAAATCGGAGGATGAATTCCGTTGATGACATTGCATATCCTACTCCTATACCTTGTATCATTTAGAACATAAAGTTTGTGAGGTTATTCTTTCCTTTTTGTGTTAATGGTAGCTTAAATCCTCTTGAGGGGGGAGAATAGGCTAGATTTTTGTAGTAATTTCATATTTTCATGCTGAACATTATTTGTATGTTATGATGAATGTAATGAACTGAATATCTAAATGATGAGTGTTCTTCTAAATCTTATTCTAATTTATTTTCCAAAGATTAAATTCAATTTCATGCTAGCACTAAATCCATGCATAGAATGTTAAAGTTCTGAAATTATGGTTTTATGCTACATGTATCTTCACGTTATTGTATATCTAGCGCTGAATATAAATCTTTCGCTTAGACATAAGATTAGGTTTTTAAGGGGGTGTCGAAGTAGAGACAACTATGCAATGCCTCTTGAGTTACAAGAATTTTTGGTTCCATATGAATGTCATGTTCTAAATGCACTAAGTAGGGTATAGCTGAAGCGCAATTAATGTCCACCTTTCGAAACGTTAAGATTCAAAATCAAGGCATCTCATTAGGAGATCGGCTAAAGGCGATCTTAGGGTTTGGTTAGCTGTAGTCCATGTGCGTGAGACATCATTAGTGGATCAATAATTATGTCGCCCACGATAGGTTCCTTTATTCTCATAGCATTATTATTAAATTTCGTGTTCAGTGTGTAATTAAATTATGAACCTAGTAAGATCTAGTGTAATCCTCCCTATTGCTCCACTGATAGTATCCTCACTATTAATTAGTAGTTTTTCATTCTACAATTAGAGTAACGTAGATAAATTTTAAACAAAAATCCACCAATTGACTGTGGAACATTGTAAAAAACCTACATTGGTAATCCTAGATTCAGTCCTGATGACGATATCAAAAACTTTCATTCCTATATTACTTGTGACCGCATATGTGGCTATCATTTGTCAAAACTGTGCAGAATATTGAGTTTCATTGCGGGCAAGTGCCAGAGTTTCATCAGGACTTCGCCCCATCATTGTTGATTCCTTGAAGTTACGAAGACGTTGCCGAGAATTGTAGTTTTAGCTTTTGATTCCCCTTGTTGTGTGATCGGATTGGATTGTTGTTGCTGTTATTGCCATTTTTCCTTCATTTGGTTTTGTTTTCTTTTTATTGATGCATGTGCGGTTGTTGATTAGCTGGGTCTTTTCTTGGCTTTCTTTATCCATTGTTTGGTTGGGTCTTTTTGGATGACGTTTGGTATGTTGGTGACCCGCCATGCTGTATTCTTGCTTTTTATCAATAAAATTTCTCTATTATAATACAAAAAATAAGGTAAAGAGCAAATATTCACATGAAATGCAATTGATAATTATGTATTAAAACATGACAAACGTTGACAAGAAAAGCCACAATGAGATGCTAACAAAGAAGAGAGAAATGCCCGTCATTCAATAAGTAATAAGGTATTTATAACGCACTTTATTCCTTTAGGATGAATGAAGATATTATTATTCACAATAGCATCTGCCCATGCTCAAGAGTTTAAGGGCACTAAATTGGAGCATATGAGCAGTAGAACAGACAAAATTGAAGACACACGGGATATTGATGTTCTTGAAAAAAGTAGGTCATTGATTCACAGTGAACATGGAATATATATTAATTATTTATATTTTAAAATATCATTTCGTATTTTCAATATAAAATAAGAACTAATAACAATTTGATAGATGAATAATAAACTTAAAAATAATATTCATAAACAAAATCAATAAATAAACAAAGATAATGTCAAAGGTAATTCTAGTCAACTAAATCATCGATACCCTCTTGATCAATTATATGCAATTTTATTCATATTTAATGTTTACATATGTTCCTTGCATCGAAACTCATATTAATAAAATATAAATAATAACAATACCAATAACACTAAGCCTTATCTCACCAGGAAAGTCGGCAATTAAATCAAATATCTTATTTATATAATAAACACATAAT
Source organism: Gastrodia elata (assembly GCA_016760335.1). Lineage (NCBI taxonomy): Eukaryota > Viridiplantae > Streptophyta > Magnoliopsida > Asparagales > Orchidaceae > Gastrodia > Gastrodia elata. The sequence continues at coordinate 62,024,797 of CM028670.1, read as the reverse complement.
CTTTAGGTTTATAAAATAATGGAAATATGCATTATTATTATGACAAAATTATCATCCACATAACATCTTACCGTCATCACTAATGAATGAATATTTACATTTAAATGTTAATTATGCACCTTTTGGATGTTAAATAAATACATAATATTTTGTTACCATGTAACTAATTATTTCTTTATTTTTAAGGATATTTGTATCATATAGGTCTAACACATGTGCCTTTGGATTGGAACACATTCAAAAATTAAATGACATGTTTCAAGTATATCTGACAAGTGTGCACCGAGTAACGAGCATGTATACGTGTCTGGCACTGATGTCATTGCATTTATTAAGTATGTATGCATCACAGAACAACACCAATATCTTATAATCTACTGAGACACATTTCCAAATCAAAACAGCTTATTCGTTGCTAAACGAGTGCTTCAAATTAAACAATGAGTTCTTCATACCAGTTTAGCCTAAAAGTTTTCACAACAATTAAAAAAACAGCTAACGCATCAACTAATCTGAGCAACATAATCAATGATGCCAATAGTTTGAAACCAAACTCCCAAAAAGAGTCTTAATGTGTTATCAGCATGCATATAAAGTTGTGAACTTGCGAATAACAGCTGTCCGTACATGCGAACACCCCATCAGAGCTTTTTTAAGAGCAGTATAGCATTACATGAATACCATCAGAAAGGTAAGAAATACCAAAAAGACAAACAAGTTACATTAAAGATTAGGAACTGAATTTAATGAAGAAATTAAATTACCTATAGAGTCTGCAAGTATTTTGGTGAGCCTTGAATTCCCAAACGATACGGTTTGTTTCTTTGATGTCAATGACCATAAAACATCCCCCAATCTAAATCCCATCAATAATTAAGTGAGAAACAAGCACAAATTTAAGAAGTCAACCAAAAGTTTATTATATGATTTATTAGAAACATGAAAGTAATAACGACATTAGAATCGCTTTCGTAATTTAAGATTGCCAAAAGTTTAATATAAAATCACAGAAACTGTTGCCAGTAAAAAAACTAAATTAAAAAAAAAAGTTACCACATATTACAATTTTCCATAAGCGTGAATTGGTTACATAACTCAATAATAAAGAGTGGTAAAATAGGTTTTATTACACTCAAAGTGAGTTGAGCAATTAAGTAAATATGCTGATAAGCTCAACAACTTGAGGATTAAGCAGAATTTCTATAATTACCCTCAATGTATGTGCCATATACCAAATCTGTTGAATACAGCAATGTTGGGATGCCTCCATCCATGCCATAAAATAGTCAAATATGTAAGCTGTTTCGCCAAGCAGATCACCCAAAAGCATTCAGAAAGCATCAGGTTGCACACAAGCATTCAACCTCGAGCACAAAGCTACCGGTGAAGTTACAAATGAATGAGAATGATGAATGACTCTTATTATTGAATTAAAATACCCTTTTATATAGCTACACATCTACTTACCAAACCACTAGGATAATCACATGTTTCAACTGCTAACTATTTAGTGAATAAGATAGTTACATATGTCAACTGAAAGATGACCAACGGCTAAGAGATGGTTCGGTTGAGAAGAAAATAAGCAAGAGAAAGAAGAGGATTCACAGTACAAACAAATGAAGATCTTATTATTCATAATAATAGAGTTACAAGGTACTAGCATATATAGAATAAGTGAGGGGTATTCTTGTCACACCCCCGTAACCTTATAGCAGTTGTAAGTTTATTACATAAGTATGATGCCTCGGAGTGGGGAGATGCTTGGTGAGGATGTTCGCCGATTGATCGTTTGTTGAAATGTACGTGGGGATGACCTTGTTTATGTGAATGCATGATCGGATGAAGTGGCAATCCACCTCTATGTGTTTAGTGTGAGCATGAAACACTGGATTTGTAGCAAGAGTGATTGTTGAGGTGATGTCGCAGAGGATCGTAATTGGAAGAAAAGCAACTCTTGTGAATTCATCGAATAGTTGTCTTAGACATAGTATTAGAAGAAGAGCAACTTCCATCTTTCTAAGAATAAACTCATTTCTCATTCTATCCTCCACCCAAGGATCCTCATCTCTGTTACACTACATCAATTTTTTTTGCCAACATTCAACGCCATATAATATAGCTGATAGTATAGCTACCCTATAAAATTTTCCTCTAATTTTAAGTGGGTTCAAATCTCACAACGCACCAGAAACGCTCCATTTCATCCAACTAGCTTGGATCTTATTAATCACATCGTTCTCTATGTTGTCATCATTTTAAAAACCAAGATACTTGAATACCTCGCTCTTCTTGATCACATGGTCCTCAATAGCTATCATCAAGATTAGGGCTTCTAATACAATTGAATTTACACTCCATATATTCTATTTTAAATATACTAAGACAAAAATCTTTGAATCTAAAGTAGCCCTCCATAATTCAAATTTTTCTTTAGCTTCATCCCTAATCTTATCAATTAATAAAATATCATCTACAAATAACATGCACCAAAGAATCTCCTCTTGAATATGCTTAATAAGAACATCCATAATTTAAGCAAAAAGTTATGGTCTAAGACCAACGCATTGATGTAATCCAATAAAAACAATAAAATCAGTAAACAAACCACCTTGCTATCACATGTTATAGAGAAATCATACATATATTATACAAATCTCTAATAATATCAATATATGCAACACAAACCCATTTTCTCTCCAAAGCTCTCCAAAAACTTCTCTAGGTACTCTAACATAAGCCTTTTCAAAATCAAGAAAAATTAAATGAAGATCTTTTCTTTCTCTAAATTTCTCCATCATACCTCTTAATATATGTATGGCTTCCATGATAGATTACTTAGATTATTTTATAACAAATTAGAAAAAATAGGGGGGAATGTTTTGACCACTTTAAATGAGGACTCAATTGTACAGCTCTAAAGAATCAATAGATTATTTTGATGAAAAACTAAATAAATAAACAAGAGAAGAAGTCTGATTCTCTTCTTAGAGAAGTTTATCACAGAAATTTATCACTGCAGCAATTCTTTTCATTGTAGCTTTTCCTCGTTAGTATTGCATGCACCTCTTATTGACGAATATTTTCCTATCTTCTATTTTACAATCAACCTCCAAGACAAAATAAGGCACAAATAAGTTAGGGTGCCTGATATCAGGTGAAGGATAACATGTGAGGAAGAATATAAGGAAACAGAGAAAAAATAACAAACGGAAGAAGACAAGATGGTTACCGAAGATATAACAGAATCAGACACTCGGAGGACAGGAATTTAACAAAAAAGGTTTAACATAATATTTTGCATATCATTTCCCACAATGTTAAACGCTTTAAATGCTACCCTCTCTAACTCAAATCCAAAGAAAAGATGACACATGTAATATCTCCTAGCAAACCAAGAACAAAAATTGTCCAAAGTATTCAACAAACCACACTATAAACTATCTAAATCCATAACAAAATAACGGACTGAAGTGATGCACCATTTATATCACTACTATAGTTTTTTAGAGTTTTTTTTCTATTGATTCACTTGTCAACTCAAAGTATCTTTGTCTCTACTGTCGTTTCTATGCTTTTATCACAAGTACCTCAACATCTTACTTTAGCCACACATTTTGCATGGTTGTCTGAAAAATCTATGTTGAGCTATATTTAGATCTATATATATAATAAGCCAATCTAACATGCAAGCTAAGAAGACTTGTAATACAGTAACAGATCGATTGGAACATAATAGGATATAAAGGTTGATTATTTTCTCAATTGCTCCACAATTGTTCATGACCACTTGTTCATTGTAATAGCAAATAAGCAGCCAGAGTATAACATGATAACAATTAAAGTTTGAGTATTTGCACCGCATGTCAAATTCTTACCTTTTGCATCAAAGAGCAAAACAAGCAGTTTAAATAAAAGAAGGCTGCTGCTAAACTTACGCAGAAAGCGACTTAGACACATGTAGAAAGTCTGTGACTTGATCACCACTGGCATCTTCAACAAGCAAGCATTCACTGCCAGGCAAGTCTACAAGAGAAAGTTTGCTATAGGCATGTTCCCTTGTAATCAAATTAGTATAAAATATATGGACTGTGACAACCCTACAAGCAGTTGAAAAAAGAAAGGCATTACAATAAAGTACAGCGATCACTGAAAAGCTAACTTAAAATTGACTTCAATTTATAGCACACTGACACACTGCATATGCATCCCCATCCCTATACTGTCTGAAGTAACAGCATTTCCCTGTTATGAGCATAGCAGACCCAAGCACATACATACATATATATATATATAACAGGGTTTGCATATCTATATATAATAAATACAGACCCAGTTATTTTATACATATATATATACAATATTAAAATTTTGGTATGTTCCATACAAGATAAAATAAGAAAATGATATAACTAGTGTTGCATAATAAAGAAGATATTTAGAAAAAAAAAAAGTTGTTTAAAAGAGATGCACTTGCCAAAATGTGGGCAACAACATTATATTTTTCACTTTACACAGCATGAGGATATATTTTGCTATCTGACAATGGTCAACATTCTCATTACCATTGTCAATTATCACAGTACTACTACCCTACTATGGCAACTGCTATAGACAATATGTATTGAGATAACCATACAAGCTTTTTAAGAAAAAACGCACAAGATTAATGTAAAATGACCACTAAAAAGCTAATGTAACGGTGACTTCAACTTATAATACACTTTGTAAATATCGACACCCCTATACAGAACTTCCCCTTTCTAGTACAGCTTAAAAATATCTAATACTACATTAAACAAAACCAGTGAGAAGAAAGGATGTATTTCAATTTGCGTGAACACGGGCATGACTTAAAAATATAAATCAATCAAACATCAAGAGCACATCAACCCATGAGGTGAGAAAGCATTTCCATTTGCAAAAATAGAAATTATGTGAGGTGACATGGGGAGAAAGAGAAGTGTTTGTTTTTAATTTTTAATTAAAAAAAAACAAGTGAGGAGGCTGTCGATGGGGAAGAGAGAAGTTTTGGTGCTCAAGAATTTAAAAATTCAAATTCTTTTCAATTTTAATAACAAACCAAACCAAAGTGCATTGATTCTCATCTTTTACTTGTCACGGACAGGGATTCAGAGTAGGGCTATCAAAAAAGCTCATTCACGAACAACTCGTGTATAGCTCATTAAGAAGATTGAATTCAAGTCAATCGATAAGCTAGCAAACCGAACATGAACACATATTTGAATTTCAATCCCTTATTAAACCAAACATAAACAGTGCCATGCTCAATCGTAATCGGATCAATAACAGCTCAACCATATGAATAAAATAATATTTATTAATTAAGTATATCAAATAATTATTAGTTAGAGGTTTTCAAATATACAGCATTAAAATCTTTAAATAATGTAGATCTATCACTTAAGCTTTAATATTTACATATAAATGTTATCTTTCCACCAATTTTAAAATCCTTCTAATTATATAAATAGATATGAGATGTGATGCACTTTAGAAATGTGAAAATGAAAACGATTATATTGCAAGGGCTTGTTTGGAATAGAGAAAAATAGGTAAAAAATAAAAAAATTTCAGGAATCTAAGATTACATGTGTTTGGCATGCATTAAATTCGGAGAGAAGTAAAATCTTAGTGTAATCCTTTTACAGTGGTATAAATACTACCACTGTAAAAGAATTATTGCCAAATCGATCGAAATTTATGCTTTGTAAAGCAGCGAAGGAAACGGAGCTTAACGAACGCAGTCTTAGGGTTTCTTGCGAAGTCAAAGAAGACGAGGAAGAACACGAAAACGGAGCTTCAAGCTGAAGGAGACAACATTATTCAAAGCCCTTCTTTATCTCAACGAATCGTTAGAACCACATGAAGATCAGTCGATTTCATCCTGGCAGCTAGCAACGAAGGGCAACTCGCAGCCTCATCTTGTCAGCTTCGTCTTTGATTTCATTTTGGCAGCTTCATCTCCAATTTATTTGTAATTCTTGTCTTTATTTTCATTGTATTCAGTTGAAGATTAGTTTGACAAAGCTATTTTTGCAATTTAAAGGATTTCTTTTCAGTATATACAAAACTATTTGTATGAATTTGCTGATTGTCTTTTCTTATGAAACAAGGCAGCAGAAAATACCATTCTATTCTCATTCACAGCTCAATATGTTGGTTGAATTCAGCTCCAAATATGAATTATTTCCTGCCTGTATCAAGCCCTAAAAAAAGGTTTTTGCCCAAAATAGGCATTGTTTGATGCCTTATTAGAGACAAAATAGTTGCTCCTATCCAATAGCATAAATATTCCAAGGTTAGAACATTGTCTATTTGCAACCAAGAACTTAAAGCACCTCTTTGTTAGCCTCAAAGAAAGAGTTGTTTTAAGTCTTGTTTCACATGTTGTTTAATTATCTTTCAAAATATTGGAGTTATGATAAAGCATTTTTAAAATGTAATTCATTTTGGTCATTTGTCTTTTTTAATTTTTCTTGTAAATTGGATAAAAAGAATGCCATTTAAAATCAAGTGGAATAGTTTTCTGATAAAATATTTAGAATTTAAAAAAAAAAAATTAGTAAAATGCAAAAAATTGGATTCAAAGGTGATCTCACATCCTAAATTAATCTGAGCATAATACTAGGCATATTACTCCATTCCAAACAAAAAATTTCAAATTTCCTGCATAACTTTTACAAACAACCAAACAGAAAAAATAAAGTAATCAGATTACCCTGTAATCAGATTTCTTTACACTCAAAATTCCTCATGCCAAACAACCCCTAAATAATAAGTTTTGAAAAAATTGAAATATAATATTTAGAGTTTAAGATGTTCTATACGTAAAACTTCATGTTTTGAAAATGAGGCTAGATGAGGCATCAAACAAGGAGTGGCGGGGAGAAGTTAGGTGTGATGTGGGGGCACAAGCATGCGGTGGCACTAGGAAGGGCTCAAGGGTGCGGCACACTAAGGAGTAGCACATGAGGTGTTACAATGTTATAAAAAGCATATAAATGTGAAAATTTGAAACATTTTGTACATAGTGCAAGCTCCCTATATATCTATATATATATATATACACATACACACACACATAAAAGGACATAGAACTCAAACGATCGGTGGCCCAAGCATGGCACTCCCGTAGTAGTACGTGTGTCGCCTTTGGGTAGGCATTGTTGTTTGACAGAGGCCTATGGGCTCCCGTCGTCTACATCTAGAGTCGAACGCTCTGCTTCGTCGTTCGTCTAGCACGGTCGTCGGTTGGCGAACTCATCGCTTCAGGGCTCTGCGGGCGCAAGTCAGGGCACTCTACTACTGCTTCGGAACTCCCTACGGATTATCTGCTCCACTTCCGTCCAGCTCCCCCCATCTCTGCGAACAATCTGCGGATAACCTGCGGACGATCTTCGAAAGATTCGGGACGCTTTAGGTCGGCTGGCGTGAGGGATCGGAAAAGATTCTTGGAATGAAATGGAGGCTCTCCCTAATCTCCACCTCAATCCCAGCTCAACCCCTTCGGCCCCTATTTCTTGACAAATGTCTCCTCTCAAAGACCTCGTAGGGATCAAGCCTATCTCTACAATTCAAGGTAAACATGCGCTTTGTTATCTAAAGATGAAATTGAAACACTGCCACGATCGTTTACTCAAACATTAGTCGGGAAAGTTCCAAATGGTAATCCCCGTTGGTTGTCGTCTGGAAATTCCTCAACAACCTTGGTTTTTCGAGATCATTCTTTGTTGGGTTGACAGATTCTCGACACTCTTATTCAACTTTCCAATGAAACGGGTTATACAAGAATGTTTACCAGATGATCTTATGTTATTGAAAACTGTCGTATGAAGGTGGTTAAATAGACAACTGATTTTGATCCAGCTCATGAAACTCTGATTGTACCTATTTGGATAAATTTCCCCCTGGTTAGAATCCATATAATTACTCATTCCATCATCATTTCTTTGGGAACCTATTTTGGAAAGCCTCTTAAAGTGGATTTTACAACTGCTAACCTTACCCGCTCCTCTGTCACCCACGTGCTGGTTGAAATAGATCTAACTGAATCTTTTGAAAATGAAATATGAATGGGAGATGAAATTGTCAGATACTTCTACAAAGCAATCTTTGAAAATTTGTCGCCTTTATGTTCCCATTGTAAAATGATTGGTAGCCTATCGGACTCGGAGCTATTACATGTTTTTCTTGAAAGCTATAAGGGAAAAAATTACAAATCCAACCAATAACTGAAACAACCACTAGTTGGATTTCTCTTGTTTGCATTTTATTTTATTTTATTTTTATTTTTGTTTAATGTCATAAACTCCCTATCTGTTGTAATTTTTTGACTTGCTTAATTTATAAAATGCAATCGATTTAAAAAAATAATATTAATAATATATATACATATGTGTGTGAGCGTGCATGAGAATTTTTTACACCTTGCTACCACTGCTAAATAAATGAGTTGATAACTAAGTTACAAGTTTGCTTATGCTTTTTAGCTTTGTTACAAACTAGTTGCAAGTTATCTTAGATAAATTGTTGACATATGTAACTAAACTATTGAATAGATAATAATCTACCTATATGAAAGGTATCCTTCTATTTCAATAATGAGAATCTATTATTTTATTTCTCAAACATCTGTATTTCCCATAAATAAACAAAGTAAATCTTCTCCTAACAAAAGTTGTCAAAGATCCTTCTATGTTTAAAGCTCCAAGGGCTTCTTCTTTTCGAATCTTAAGCCTCTCTTCTCTATTCAACGGTTAAAAAACTACTTCTATTAAGAAGTTCCCTATAGTATTGAAAGGGAAAAAAGAGGCACAGAGAAAGATACGTGAAAGGTAAGATGAAATCATTTCATTCAGAATATTGCATACATCATAGGAGAGGCTCGCTTATATAGAGGAGTCGATGAATGAGATGTGTCAAGAGATTACAATCATACGAACAATTATAAAAGGGAAAAATAGTAATATCATTATGTATTGTCAATACGCCCCGCAAGGTCATCGTCGATCGGTGGATGAACTTGTCTGCGATTTCCTTGATCTTGGTGATTGGTAGAGGCTTTGTAAGGATATCGTCTATTTGTTGGTCACTCGAAACATGGCAAACATTGAGGAGGCTGGAAGAGACCAGATAACGGATGAAGTGGTAGTCCACTTTCACAAGTGTCATGCGTGTATGTAGGATTAGCTTGGCGAGGAGGTAGGTGGAGCTGAGGTTGTCACAATATATTGTGGGAGCAGACCCTAGAGGAAAACCAAGCTCTTGCAAGAGAGATGTGATCCAGAGGACCTCACTGGCGGCATTGGCAATGAACTTGTACTCTGCTTTGGTACTGGATCTAGCCATAGTTTAATGTTTCCTGGAAGATCACGATACAAGGATATCTCCAAAAAATACATATTATCCAAATGTGGATTTGTGATTAGAGGAGTCGTCGACCCAATCAGCATCACAAAATGTCAAGCTAGTGAACGTAGGTTGAGGTTTGAGCAATGAACCACGCGATGTTGTACTCCATAGATAGTGGAGGATGCGCTTCGACTTTAGATCAATCTGAGTTGGTCGGGCTATGCATGGCTTGGCAAGATTTATTCACAATAAAGGTAATGTCCGGGCAAGTGTGTTGCTAGTACTGATGTGCCCCCAACAACAATTTGATAGAGGGCACCATTTGAGAACGACGTGCTATCAGGGATGTCATAGTTGTTCGGTACTATCATCAGTGTTGGAGCCAGTTTGGACCTCTGCATGTTGGCGTTAATGAGCAGATCGATGATGTAGTGTTGTTGAGATAAAAACAGTGAGGTTAGTGAGGTTTGCACATTGATGTTCAGAAACTAATGGATATTTCCCAAATCCTTGAGAGAAAATTGTGCTGCTAAAAGGTGACAAGTTTGTTAAGCATGGCGAAATCATTTCCCATGAGGAAAACGTCATTCACATACACTAAGAAAATTAAGTGGACATCTTTTTATCGAAAGACAAAGATGAAGGTATCGTTGATGGCATTCGTGAATCCAAAAGAGAACGAGGCCGTGAAAAGTTTTTGATGCCACGAACGAGGGGATTGCTTTAGACCGTAGAGGGCCTTATTTAATTTGCACACAAACTGCAACTGAGTAGAGGAAATGAAGCCAGGCGGTTGCTCCATGTAATTATCTTAATGAAGATTCCTATTTAAAAAAACATTATCGAAGTCAAGTTGTTGAATATTCCACTTGAAGATGAGAGCTATCGTGAGCACAATCCTGATTGTGACCGCTATGACAACCGAGCTTATTGTTTCATAGGTCAATGCCTTTGTGTGAATCCTTTGGCAACAAGACCAGCCTTATGGAAAGCCAAGGATCTGTCACAGTTGAGCTCCAATTTGTATAGCCATTTGCATCCAACAATGTTGGCATTGTTTGGTCGAGGCACAGCAGACCACGTGCCATTTTTGTTATGGGTTGAAGAACACCTTAGCAATGAGGTGTCTGGTTTTACTGCGGGTTTGCATCGGGTGACAATTTTGGTTGAATGGGGGGGCGGGGAGTAGCTAGGGGTACAGCAAGTGGCTGAATTTGCGGTGCTGACGAGTTGGATGGAGCTGGAAGGGGGGCCGGCTGTTGGTGCCGAGCAGGCTTTCTGAAGTAGACCTGAAGAGATTTACTGGTAGGGGGTGACCTACAAGGATGGGTGAGCGGTTGGGGGACATCTGGCCAAGTAATGGAGAGATTTGTATTGTTGATTTTCTGAAAAGAAAATGTAAGCTCATCAAAAGAAACTTGTAGCAATAGAGATCTTATCATTGTTGATATTATAGCACAAATAGGCTTTATGTTTTTGTTATGCCCGATGAATACACAAGGATGCAATCATGGGGCAAGTTTGTTCTGAGCATACGAACGAAATCACAGATAACACAAGCACCCAAAAGTTTTAACAATACTATACGATATTACTATTTTGTCATCGAGTTTCATTGTACAAAGATGATGAATCGCCATTAGTTTAGGATGAGGCAATTTTGGCAGAAAGTAAGCAGAACCTTCTGATTGAGCTGTTTGTGGTTTACGAAGAAGTAGATCGAAACGATTTGTTGAGCAATGGAGAGACGATCTCTGTTATGTCCCTGATCCATGAAATGGAAAAGAGAGGCGCCGAGAAAGATGTAAGAAAGGTTAGATGAAAACATTTCATTCAGAATATCGCATGGAACAAAGAGAGGCTCGCTTATATAGAGGAGCCGAAGGATGAGATGTGTCGAGCGATTACAATCAGACGGACAATCTGTATTATTGTCAATAAGTATCATTGAACAAAGGAAGTGATCATGAGCCCATTAAAAATAAAACAAGGAAAATATCTAGTGTCAAAAGGACCTATTAGATGTAAGCAATCACTAAATATCAAAGATAAATAATTTAAGTATTTCACAAAGAAATGCACCTTTATGTTGGAATGAAAGCATCTAATATAACTAAACTTGATGATAAGATTATTCATTTGGACACAACTCACAAATGTGATACATTGGCTTTCAAGGAATTCGCCTCTCGATTCATAAGTACTTGTTTTAGCACTTGTGAAAATTCAACAGGATTGTTAACATCTTCAAGCACAAGCTCCACAGGAGAATCTTGGATGCCCATCTGAATTGTTGTTGTAGTGCTGCTCTTACTATTTGCCAGTAAATCACGAATCTATGAATGAATAACAAAAGTTATACTGCAGTCGAATAAAACAAATAGCACAGAGATGAAAAGCATAATTAAAATATTAAAAGCTCAAGCAAGGCTATCATATTTTCAAGGCAGAGATACTCCTGGTAAATAATGACTAAAATGGTAGTACACTAAGAAAATAGAATCATTTATGTACCTGCTCGTTGTAGAGGTTAAAAGCAGTGATTTTAAATTTATACTGACATATTGATGTCATATCCATATTGGATAAATCAAACAATTCTTCAAAACTCCGTTGGTATAAACCTCGCTCTTGACTTGTACCTTCCTGTAAAAGTAGTATAACAAAAGTATTCAATGCATAATTACTATTTAATGTGTTATTAGTATTAATAATTAATTATTAATTAATTCACATTGTTAATATAACTATGCAAGTAATTAATATGTAATTACTTATTAATGAATACTTAATAAATAATATGTAACTGCTAGCTAACACTAATTATTCAGCATGTAAAATTAATAGGTACTTATTTAGTACATAATTAATATGCATCTAATATAAAATTACTAATAGATTTTAATACATTATTTATATTAATAAACATATTTAAAATGTAATTAATGCATAATAACTAATTAATACATAATTAATATGCATTTATTACATAATTACTAACTAAAAAATAATTAATACGAAATTTCTTAATACATAATTAATTAATTAATATGTAATATAAAATAATATTAAATAATATATAATTTTTAAATAACATTAAAAAAAATATATCCTTGGCTTAACTTTATGTATACAATTTGAATTATCTTGACTTAAAATGGGGCTGAATTAAGGGATTAACTAAATGATAATCTTGTTCGACACAGCTTAAGCAAAATAAAGGTTCAAGTTAAGCCCAAAACAAACAACACTATATAGCTTGAAGCCAAGAAATCAACCCAATTGCCATCCCTATGATTGATCAACACAAGATGTTATTTTATTATATTCGTAGTTATAAATATGTGAACATGAGAATTTTAATATTACATCTCAAAGGGCTACTGATCGTTAAACTCACTAGTGATCTTTCACGCACATGGATCACTCACCGTTAAAACTTAAGGTCATCTATAGCCGATCCATACGAGACCACATTACTTCGAACCTTAGTGTCTAAAAGATGATTTCTTGAGGTTCTATAGACATTCCCTACATAGTGCAGATGGAACTAGATTTTCATAAATTGCCAAATTCTTTCATATGACAAAAATACGCCTAATTCCATCAATTGTTAAAGGAAAATGAACAACATGACAAAATTGAATGTGATTATAAGAGTTGAGAAAATTTTGAAAGCTTCAAGATATTAAGGGTTAAATAAATTGAAATTATCAATAAACAATTTTTAGAAAATTACACAGATAATACAATCTTCCTGCTGTGACCAATTCATATTAGATTGTTGGATACAAATTTTAAGTAGTCTTGCAATTCTCTAAACTACTTAATGCACTGAAACTATGAACAAAGGTTTTAACCAAGTACCATACGCATTCCATTTATAATGGTATGCATTTTCTATCTCCAATAAAAATAAATATGTATTTCAGTATGAGAAACAGGTAACAAAAATTTATATGAGATAAATTTCAAGAACTTGAAATGATGAGATAAATTTCTCTTAGACAAGGAAAATTATTTAAAAAAACAGCAAAATCACAAAAACATAACAAAAAGAAGAGAAGAGAATGAGACCATTGTGTGTGTTTTTCCAGAATTACTTTGCCCAAACGCAAATATAGAAACATTATAACCGTCAATTGCTGACTGAGCATAAGGTTGGACATCGTTGAAAAATACACCTGACAATTTTAAGAGAAAATTAGTTTTGAAAATATACACAAAAACTACTTCTCAATCATAATAAAATAAGAAGAACAATCTGATATATGGAAGAATCAAACTAATCTGTACTGATTGCTTCTCGGTTATGCTCACACCTTGTCCAATATGGGGACCATAAACTCTATCAAACTCATAGTCCTTTTTTGAATTGGTCAAAGAATCATCACCAGTATCAATGCAAACAGTAAACTCATCAGGAAACCCAACTGCAGATGGACCTTCATCTTCAAATGGAGGTCTTACACGACAAAACACCCTTACGTTCCCTGAGACGTAGAACATGGAACTCAACAAAAGACATTTGGCAGTTTCAAGAAAAGGAAAAAAAATGGACAATGGACGAATCTAGAAATTTATCAGCTACCAGGAAATGTTCAAGTTCAACTCAAAAAACCCTAAAGAAATGGTATTACCCTTGTTAGTCAATAATTCATTAAACAGCCTCTTCTTCTCATCAAGCAAGGGTGCAATTCTTGATTCAGCTTCTATAGCAGCTTGATCTGAAGGTTAAAACAAGTGAAATGAATTATTAAGAATTTTTTAAACTAGAAGTCAATGCAAAAGAAAATTCCGTCTACACAAAAATAATGCAGATTTGTGTACACAAGATTTTTTGATTCCCTGTAAGTCCCACATTTAAAAATAATATTGCTTACTTGAGGGAATAGTCCTGATGAAAAAACTGCATGTACTTTTACTTTTATGACCCATTCCCGATCTAACCTTTAAGCCTTATCCAACTGACCGATAAAAGATCTAGAGGGTGAATTTGTGGAGGAAAGTTTTGATAAGAAAATGACAAAGATAGAGATCAATGAAACAGCATTTCTATGTGAATTTTGATTAAAAGGCATTAGTCCTAACAATGAACAACTAGGGGCTATTTATAGCCCTAAGAGATTCATTAACCAAACTAAAAAAGGCAAAAACGTGTCTAAGTATATAATAGCATATTTTCTTATTTCCCTAAGCAAAATAAGAAACAGTTCATTTAATGCTTGCTGATGCAATTTTTAATAACTGATTTTGCATGGTTACTAGGCGTATATAGTCTTTTATTGTTGGCAGGAATTTGAAATCCACCCCAGTAATCTACTCGGGACACGCTAAGTCAAAAGGTAGCTCAAGCAATTTCAGATTTACTCGGATCTTGAGTCGAATTGATCCTTTGAGACTAACTTGGCAAACATTACTCAAGTAGCTTCCCGGGTCATCTAAGTTGAAAGGCAAACTTCACTCAACTGCTTGGCAATAAGGCTCAATAAATAACAGATCTGCTCATGGAGTCTTCACAGTAGATATCATTATCACGTACCACTATCCCAAAGAGATTGGGCTCACTCCTATGCGTCGGTTGCAGATGCAAAAATATCTTACACACATTTTCTTCATTATACCGCTTTCTACCAATCCTATACACATTCAGTAGCCTCATCGAGTGATTGCATTCTTAATTTCAAGCAGATTATCCTCTATCAGTATCGTTTATTACCCCATGAATAAGTTATCCATGAGTAATGGTACTTCAGTTGGCTTTCCATCTAGCATTGATGGTTCAAATACGTTAAATTTTGCCACATAATCTCATAAAATAACTATAGATATAGAGGTAACTCTAATTAATAGCATTGTCATTGATTCTTTTTAGGATCGAAAAATTCATACCAAATTAGCTGAATTTTCTTTCCATTGCCTTTCTTCATATGCGCTCCTCAACTTGGGAATGGATCACTCGAAATTCATCCAAATTTTGTTGTGCCTGACTGATTTTATCAATAAATTTGCTACTATTGATTCTTCAGCAAGGAATTGTATAATTAGACAAACTAGCAAGTAGATACCTGGCATAAACCTCAAATGGTGTTATTGCAATATAGTTATGTATTGCCAAATTAAAAGAGAATTGAATATAGGGTAAACTCTAGTTCCATATTCTTTGACTGTTTAGGGTGAACCCTCTCGACAATCTAGCAATTGTTCTATTCACTGCCTGTCGAGAGGGTTCACCCTAAACAGTCAAAGAATATGGAACTAGAGTTTACCCTATATTCAATTCTCTTTTAATTTGGCAATACATAACTATATTGCAATAACACCATTTGAGGTTTATGCCAGGTATCTACTTGCTAGTTTGTCTAATTATACAATTCCTTGCTGAAGAATCAATAGTAGCAAATTTATTGATAAAATCAGTCAGGCACAAAAAAATTTGGATGAATTTCGAGTGATCCATTCCCAAGTTGAGGAGCGCATATGAAGAAAGGCAATGGAAAGAAAATTCAGCTAATTTGGTATGAATTTTTCAATCCTAAAAAGAATCAATGACAATGCTATTAATTAGAGTTACCTCTATATCTATAGTTATTTTATGAGATTATGTGGAAAACTTTAACGTATTTGAACCATCAATGCTAGATGGAAAGCCAACTGAAGTACCATTACTCATGGATAACTTATTCATGGGGTAATAAACGATACTGATAGAGGATAATCTGCTTGAAATTAAGAATGCAATCACTCGATGAGGCTACTGAATGTGTATAGGATTGGTAGAAAGCGGTATACTGAAGAAAATGTGTGTAAGATGTTTTTGCATCTGCAACCGACTCATAGGAGTGAGCCCAATCTCTTTGGGATAGTGGTACGTGATAATGATATCTACTGTGAAGACTCCATGAGCAGATCTGTTATTTATTGAGCCTTATTGCCAAGCAGTTGAGTGAAGTTTGCCTTTCAACTTAGATGACCCGGGAAGCTACTAGAGTAATGTTTGCCAAGTTAGTCTCAAAGGATCAATTCGACTCAAGATCCGAGTAAATCTGAAATTGCTTGAGCTACCTTTTGACTTAGCGTGTCCCGAGTAGATTACTGGGGTGGATTTCAAATTCCTGCCAACAATAAAAGACTATATACGCCTAGTAACCATGCAAAATCAGTTATTAAAAATTGCATCAGCAAGCATTAAATGAACTGTTTCTTATTTTGCTTAGGGAAATAAGAAAATATGCTATTATATACTTAGACACGTTTTTGCCTTTTTTAGTTTGGTTAATGAATCTCTTAGGGCTATAAATAGCCCCTAGTTGTTCATTGTTAGGACAATTGTCCATTAATCTGAGTGAATTTCAATGCTCATCAAATAGGCTTTTTTCTCATCAAGCAAGGGTGCAAGCTTTCCTCAGCTTATATACTAATTTCATCCAATGGGTACAACAAACAGAAAAAAACATTAAGATTTTCATTTGAATGCAAGTCAATTGCATAAGAAAGTTTGACATCACAAAAAATACTATGAAGAGAACGGTGCATCTAGCACAGCTTGGAAAATCATTAAGTATGAGTGCATAAGATTGATGATTCCCCTCAAGTCGCACTTCTGAAAATGATATACTCTTTGAGAAGGATGATCTGATGAACAAAATTAATGCACCTTTACTTATATGATCTGCTCTTGACCTAATTAAAACTTCTTTGAGCTTATTCAATAATCAATAATAGATCTAGGGATGTCAAAAGACAATCAAACTAAGAAAGTTTCCGGTGTCATTTGAGTTGAAAAGGCAAGCTTCACTCTGCCGCTTCATAATGCCTCCAAAGACAACAAAGTTGATCAAGGAGCCATCATGATTGATCTCATAATCATGTGCCCCCATCGCTTAAAGTTTGAGCTTACTTCTATGAAATAGTTGTACATCGGGAAACATCTTCCTCACCTTTTCAATGCACCAATTTCCATTAATAACAACTCTCCCTTTCTCCTGATTATATAGGCCATTTGTGAGCCTAATTGAGTGATTGGGTTCTTAAATTCAAATAGAGTATCATCTATTAGTTTCACTTCTTGTTCTAGAAATAAGTCAATCATGTGAGTAATACTTTAGTTAATTCTCTATCCAGCATTGATGGTTCAACTAGCTTTAAACTCTCCATGTTAACTCCAAAATTATCTAAATGCATGGAAGTAATTCTAATAAGCATTGTCATTGAACCATATTAAGACTCTAAAAGGATTATATATCGAGTAGGCAAGGCATCTTTCCTTTGACTTCTTTCATTGAAGATGCTCAACGCACAAGATTTCTTTCTTAAAAGGCATTCCGGATTCATTGACGGTCATGTCTCTCTAACTACTTTTGCTAATAAGCATGTAGTTGCTCCTAGACTCGGGAATGGATCACATGGATTGTATCCAAAAAAATTTGTGCTTGACTAGCCCCATTAACCAATCCAATATTAATTGATTCTTTAGCACTAAATTGTAAATCAAATGAGATTGTGGGCATAAACTTGGGGTATGCCTCAATGGTGTAATTGAGGTAGAGACATGTATTGCCCAATTGAAAGCAAATTGATTATAAAGCAAACTCTCAATCCCATACAAATTTTTGGAATAAATAATATCTGTTATCTTTATCACCTTTTATATTCCATCAATTTGTAGATTATATGCATTGTTTCTCTTGAAAGTTGTATCTACCATCTACCATAGACTTTTCCAGAAACCTCACAGTAATCGTATCTAACAAAAACAATTGTTGTAAGTGGGAAAAAGTTGATCCACACATATTTGAAGAACAGTTGGGCAGCTTTTTCTTTTGTTATAATCTACTTACACAACATCAACACAACATCATCAATAAAATGTTCAAAACAATATAGAAGTCCTTTTTTGGCACGTGTCTTCAATTTCAAACAGCTTATGTATATCAAAGAGTGCAATAATTTGTGCATGACAGGTCCGTTACTTCAACTGATAGAAGTCCTTTTTTTTACAAGGCTTCTCACTCAAAAACTTTAGTTTTAGTAAGTTAGTGTAGTGGAGTTGTAATGAGTGAATATTTTTTAATACATTTTCTAACATACTAGCATGCTCCCCTATTATATCTCTTTATTTCAGTAGTAGCATTAGTTGAATGTGGAAAATTCTTAATGGCTCAAATTTTAATTGGATCAATTTAAATCCGCTCATTAACAATTTTAAATCTCAAATATAGCAGTGCAGGCAACCAAACATCACCCTTCTAGTTTAGGAGTAGACAAGAGTAGTACGAGGGCCTTCTCTAATTGTTCAAAATGCTCCTCTTCAAAGTTGTTATACAGTATAATATGATATAGGTATACTAATACAAACTTATCCAGATATTGAATCTGGATTAAATAACTCAAATGGCAACACCATCCATCCATAAAAACCTTTTATAGTCTTAGGAGGCAATCTTCGATAACGCCTCTTCTTCTAGAAGCCAGCTTCATGCATCTTAACCTAGCAGTATCCCAAGTTAAAAACGAGCTTGAAAAATAACTTGGTCAGCAAAAAATTAGTCAATTTGCTCAGTATATATTCTTCATTGTTGTTTTTTTCAGTGCATGATAATCAATGCACATTTTAACCCTCCATCCTTTTTATATACAATTACTAAATGTGTTCTACAAGGGGAGTGCTCTAGTAAGTGGATAGCCTATTTTTTAATCCCTTCATTTTAGTATCAAGTTATGGTACATCCTCAAGTTAGGTAGAGTTAATTTAGAGCTGAATCTCATAATCAATAGCTTAGCGAAGTGATAGTCCTCTAAGCTCTTTGAATATTTAGGTGTACATCTGAGTCAATGTCCTGAGTCGACAATCTTCTTCTCGACCTAGTAGAGTGAGTTGTTTTGATTGCTTGTTCTCAACAATGTCTCAGCCTGCCTCCTCGACTTCCCAATTGAAAATTAGCATACATTTTAGATAAGCATGTATGACGTGCTTAATTTATGCCTTTGTAGCCATTTCACCAAGTAGATTGAGTTTATCCCACCATAAAATGTATCTCTACCATCTTTCTCAATGTGGTGTTGCTGTTTACACTGAATGAATGTAGCTTATCAGTCCCAAAGATATGGGCTTTCTAATATCACTTAGCTAAAAGTACTCACAATGCTTCAAGCATTGTCGAGTAATCTACAGTTTGGCTGGCCTTGTATCCACCCAAGTGGGCAAAGGCTCTTGTGTCGATTAGTCGATAATACCAACTTCACAAGGCTTCCTGCCATCAAATTCCTTTGACTCCAAAAATTAAAGAAAAGTAACATGTTCATGATTCACTCAAAAATTTATAGTGAACAATTCTTCCCATCTTGCAAGATCAATTTCTCAAGTTCCCGCTTTCCCCTTCAGTATTGTTATCAATGAAAGAGGTCTCTTGGGGTTCTCAATTTCCTCTTGTTCTTTCTCAAGACAAAAATAGGAGTCTATTTTTACCTTCTTTAGACATTTGATAAAAAATTTCCAATTCTAATTTTCATGTCCAGCAATCTTGTAACAGCTATAAATATATTTCTGAGTGTTGTCGCTATCTCGGCTAGTTGTCTCAATATGTCAACTAGTTAGATTGTCAACTTATTATGAGGTGGGAAAACTTTTTATTGTCATGACTTACAATTTTTCATTTTTCAAATAGCCGGGATCTCTCAAGATTAAAATAATTGTTCTCTCTCAAGAACATCAATATAAGGCTTTATCAAATTGTTAATTTGAATGATCATAATGTAAGCATCGGCCTGATTGAATTCCTTAGTAAGAAAATAATGCTAACTTGACTAAACCGTAAGAATGCAACCCAATCTTTGTAAAATTCCTAAATTAAAGTTGCTTTAATTTCAATTTCATATGATTTAGCAATTTTAGAGATTTTTTTAAGAAAAACAAATTGCCCCTATAGTTCTATAATTTTTCATTTTTAGTGTACAAAATGTAACTTGCGATTTCAAATAAATGAGAAACTTGATTTTAAAAATTCAGCACAAATTTCATAATTTTTTTATATATAATGAATATTTGAAGAATTTAGATGGAAATTAAAATTTGACTCTTAAGTAATCCATAGCTCTTCTTATATATAGCTCAATCGACCACTCCTCTAATTCCCACTAAGATTTAATGCAAGGAAATGCACGAGGGAACAACCGAATGCAAGAAGGAAGTAGGAGCTCAAAAGCTCAATCAGTCTACCCTTTTGATCTTTCTATCACCTCTTGGCATTATAGGGTCAGCCGCCTCCCTCATCCCATAACCAGCTGCCATCTCCATGGAGCTCTCTTCTTCTCCATCCTCTTACTCCTTTCTTGGCATCTCCTTCATCATCCCCTCCAATTCATCTCCCTCTCCGCCATGCCATTTTAAGGCTTCTTCCCTGCCTTCTTCTCCCAAAACCTAAAATTTTAATCCTCTCAATTTCTTCTTCTTTTTTCTGTACTCTTAAACCTTCTTTAGTTTCAGAATATCTGAAATTTTCTTTCTTTCTTCCAAAGCCAGTGTTGCCAATTCTGCATTTCAGCAAGAGTTTGATGAAGATTTTCAACCACAATGTTTCGATGGCAATGCTTCCTCCCCCGAGCTATTGATTTTATAAAATCAATTTTTTTCTATAAAAATCAATGATTAATTGATTAAGATATGAAAGTCGTGCTCTCACTTTAGATCATTTTGATGACTTGCTCAATAAAAAGCCTTTCCAATGCTACCAGAGCAATTCTAAGTTAATAAACTTAATTTTCCTAATGTTTTTCTTTATAACAGCAAATCCCTTAAGAATCTGAATTTTTTGTGACAAATTAAGATTTTTTGACATCAAGGATGACTGACATTGTTCTCCATTAATACGATCCACCTACAACCCTAAGGCATTAGTTTTGTGTCTTCTTCATTTTTAACATTTGGAAAACCACATAACTTCTAATTTTATTAATCCAAGTCCCATTATATTTATTGCTAGCCTAGTCGTGAATCACAAAGTCCTGTTTCTAAATACTAAGCAATAAGATAATGAAAAGGATAATTACCAACATATATGAAATTACTCATGGCATATAATGTGTGGCATAGCCTATATTACAATGTTAGACGATCATTTACTAATTTACATGCTAAAAAAAAAAAAAATTCAATGAAATTCAATGTTTATAAAACTATAAATTTATTAAATACATATTCTACTTGTGATGTTGTACACATTTTTATACAATAGAAATATATAAAAGTGTTAGAGATATACGCATATTACTTTCAAAGTAACACTTTAAATGCATGACAAATTAAGTTTAAAAAAATTAACACAAATTTCATAATTTTTATATAAAAAAAAATGAAAATTTAATTCTGAGTATTTTTAAATAGCACATAGACCACTCCTCTAATCCCCACTAAGAATTAATGCAAAGGAGAAATGTGCAAGGGAACAACCAAATGCAAGAAGTAAGAGCTCAAGCTGTGAGCCTTCCTTTTTGATCTCTCTAACTCCTCTTGGCATTAAGGGGTCAACCGCCTCCCTCATCCCATAAGCAGCAGCTCTCTCCAATCAGCTCTCTTCTTCTCTATCCACTTACTCCTTTCTTGGCATCTCCTTCAGCTCAACTCCAATTCTTCTCCCTCTCCTCCACATCCTTTTAAGGCTTCTTCCTCTACCTTCTTCTCCCAAAACCTAAAGAGTCTATACAAGCAATTATATTTAATAAACCCTGCAGACAAACGTTGAAAAATAATATATTCTCCTTGCAAGTTCTCAAGCGTTGGCTTTCCTCCGCACAGGGGTAGGCCAATTCTTAAGAGGGGTGGCGACTGAAACATGTAACAATTTTTTGAAATACGCTGCGGGACTAAAGCTTGTAGTAATAGAACAATCCACTCAAAGTATAGTAATATTCAAATATTCAATTCCAAGGAAATAACTCACATACACGAGGACACGGCGAGGGCTGCTGCGAAGGGCTCGCTGCGACTGGACTGGGCGGCAGTAGGTGCAGCTCCGAGGAGAGAGCTGTGGTTGGAAGGGCTGTTGGTGGAAGGGGAGTTGTCGGCTGCTGGATGGGGGAGGGAAGGAGGCTGCTGTAGGGAGATGCAGGTGACGGCTGTGGGGGAAGGGAAGGGGCTGCTGTAGGGAGATGCAGGTGACGGCTGTGGGGGAAGGGAAGGGGCTGCTGTGGGGAAGGGAAGGGGGCGGCTGAAGGAAGGGGAATGGGGTGGCTGAAGGAAGGGAAGGGAGCGGTTGTGGGGAAGGGGAAGGGGGAGGCTGAAGGAAGGGAAGGGAGCGGTTGTGGGGAAGGGGAAGGGGGCGGCTGAAGGAAGGGAAGGGAGAGCTTGTGGGGAAGGGGAAGGGGGCGGCTGAAGGAAGGGATAGTAGTCTAGGAGTTGTCGCCTAGGGTTCCAGGGAGTCGGCACCGCGGAAGGAGCTTGATTACCGGTTGGAGGCTTTCTTTTCCAAATTCAGCAATACCCCAAATGGCAGCAGCCCTCACCCTTAAATAGAATACAAACGCTAAGGCACTCAGAATCGACGGCTATGATTGGCCTAGATTGTCGGGGCCCAAAACTTCCGAAATAATAATGCAAATAGTACATGTAGTATATGAAAAAGCATATAAACGATGAGCCCGACGCATCCGTGGCGCCAGATCATCAATCGGAACGAGTCCGTCGACGTGAATACACAAAAGCGGGCCCTGCCTGGCGATGTATGGGCTCCGGCTGATCTCCATCAACTCCACCCGACTGAAAAGCTTTCATCTCCGTTGAATGGAGATGATCATACTGACGTCGAAGTCCAGGGGAAAGTCGGTCTAACTCTGCTGCTGTAATCCATGTATCTTCTATGAAAGGCTGTCCTTCCCACCGCACTAGGTGGCGGTGACCAGCATCATCCGCAGAAGATGTAAGCTCATGTGCGACAATTTCTGTAATCTGATCGTTCTGAAGTGGACTTGATGAAATCGCAGGTGTGGCTGGTGGAACCAATTGAGGTGGTCCCTCCGGTTGGCGAAGGTGGAAGAGGAAGGTAAAGGCTCAAGGGGCTGTTCACAGTAGGGGTTCAAGTAATATAGTTACAAGTATGGAGTTAAATTTTGGACATTGAATACGAGATGAATATCCATACTCGGAGGAATGTCTAATTCATAAGCATTTGCCCCAATGCACTTCAAAATCGTGTAAGGTCCCATTCACCGAGCACTTAATTTCTTGGCCGTTCCTTGAGGGAATCTCTCTGCACTGATTCAGACTATCACCTGTTCACCTGCAAAAAATACGTTGTCCTTTCTATGCTCATCAGCATGGGCTTTATAAATTTCATTATTTGTATTGATTTTGCGTCGAACAGACCCATGCAACTCATGTATGTGGTGTGCAAATGAGTCGGCAGACTCACTAAGACGAGATTCTAAGGGAGTAGGTATCAAGTCAATGGGTTTCCTAAGGTCGTATCCTAATACTACCTGAAACGGACTCATCCCAGTAGACCTATTGATGGAACTATTATACCCAAACTCCGCAACAGGGAGTATGGAATCCCAACTAGTCACATGTTCTCCCACCAGACATCTCAAAAGGTTCCCTAAGCTCCTATTTACCACCTCAGTTTGCCCATCGGTCTGGGGGTGGTAGGATGATGAAAACTTGAGAGTGGTTCCTACCTTTGCCCACAAGGTCTTCCAAAAATAGCTCATAAATCGCACGTCCCTATCAAACACTATAGATTTCGGTAAACCATGCAAACGAAATACGCCCGTCATGAACAATGATGCAACATGGGACGCATCAGCGGTTTTGCTACAAGCTATAAAATGGGCCATTTTTGAAAACCGGTCTACCACAACGAAGATAGAGTCATGCTTCCTAAGTGTATGGGGTAACCCTAAGACGAAATCCATACTAATATCTTCCCACGGGCGCTCTAGGATAGGTAAAGGAGTGTAAAGGCCCGTATTCTGTTTAGTTCCCTATGCAGATTGGCAGATATGACAGTGACGAACGACACGGACCACATCTTGCCTCAAGCTCGGCCAATAGAAGCGATCCTCAACTACAGCTATGGATTTATCCCGGCCAAAATGTCCTGCGGCCCCTCTGGCATGCAATTCCCACACTAGGTAGTCTCTATATGAGGTACGGGGTATGCAGACATGGGAACCCCTATACAAGTACCCATCCAATACTTGGAACCCCTCCACGAGTGTTGGGGCATCCTTGGATATAAAGTGGAGTAAATCCCTCCAAAATTTAGACAGGTCGGGTAGTCCATTCTAAGTCTATCAAACCATCTATTTGCGCTCTCAGTGTCTGGAGGGTGGTGACCCTTCGGCTAAATGCATCCGCGGGCTTGTTCTCAACACCTGCGCGGTGCTTGAGAACAAAGTGAAACTCCTTTAATTACTCAACCCACTTGGCGTGTTGGTGTCCAAGTTTCTTTTGGGAATCTAGGTATTTTAAGGCCTGATGATCATAAAATAACACAAACTCCCGAAGAAGGAGGTAGTGTCTCCAATATCGTAAAGACTGAACCACGGCATAAAATTCTCGATTAATACTAGCCTCGTTCAGCTTCTCACTAAAGTAAGAAACTGAGTGCCCTTCCTGGCTCAACACACTTCCAATACCTACTCCTGAGGCGTCACAGGCTACCTCAAACACTTTTCCAAAGTCCGGAAGTCTCAAAACAGGGGCGGTGGTCAGCTTTTCCTTAATCTCCTCGAATGCCCGAGAAGCTACCGCAGTCCACTGAAACTCACCTTTCCGTAAGCAACTCGTGATTGGGGCCATGATTGAACTGAATCCCTTGACAAACCTCCTATAGAATGTGGCTAGTCCGTGAAAACTCCGGGCCTCGTGTATAGTAGTGAGTGCAGGCCAGTCACGAATAGACTAAACCATCTCTGGGTCCACTGAGACTCCGGAAGAAAAGAGATAATGAATCCCAGGAAATGTACTGATTCAGCCATGAAAGAGCATTTCTTCAAGTTCACAAATAACTTCTCTCGACGGAAGACATCAAAAAGGTACCTCATGTGGGTGAGGTGATCAGTTTGAGACTGACTATAAACGAGTATGTCATCAAAATAGACAATGAGGAACTTGCCCATATAGGGCCGTAAGACCTGCATCATCACTCTCATGAACGTGCTAGGGGCATTTGACAACCCAAACGGCATTACTAACCACTCGTACAGACCATCCTTGGTTTTGAATGCCATCTTCCACTCATCCCCCTCACGGATTCGTATCTGGTGATACCCGCTACGTAAGTCTATCTTTGAGAAGATCAGGGAGCCTTCCATCATGTCGAGTAGGTCATCGAGTTGAGGAATTGGGAAACGGTACTTCACCGTGATTTTATTGATGGCACGGCTATCAATACACATGCGCCAGCTTCCGTCCTTTTTAGGTGTAAGAAGGGCGGGAACAGCACAGGGACTAAGACTCTCTCGAATGAAGTGTTTTTTAAGAAGCTCATCAACTTGCCTTTTGAGTTCGGCATGCTCATCGGGGTGCATCCTATAATGAGGGAGATTCGGGAGAGAAGCTCCCGGGACTAAGTCAATGGCATGTTGTATGTCCCGTGCAAGCAGAAGAGCATCCGGAAGCTCCGCTGGCATAATGTCTGCATACTCGCTTAGGAGGGGTTGAACGGTAGGGTGTACGTCAGGGACTTCTATAGAGTCAGTGGTGGCAAAAGTGACTGCAACTATGTAGATGACCCCTGAGTCGGCACAATCTCTCAAAAACTCGCTATGACGAAGTACATGGAGGGGTCGTCAAGTGCTCGTGCTCACAGATGGCTCAATTCGACCCTTAGGTTATCTTTGGGTCGTGTCAGGGATAGCGTAATCTTTTTGCCCTTATCGAAGAAGATACATGTATTCGATCGCCCGGAACACGTGATATCTCTATCGTAGAGCTAAGGCCTACCTAGTAAGACGTGTACGACATCCATGGGGATGACATCACACCATACTCGGTCCTCAAAGGTGGCAAGAGTAATCGGGACTAAACATCGTTGTGTGACCTGAATCGCGGTCTTGTCGACCCAAATGACTCAGTAAGGGTGGGGGTGGGGTTCAAGCTTCACCTGCATGCGCTCCAAACCACGCTGGGCGATGATATTCACACAACTCCCACTATCTATAGCCAATTTGCAAGGACCTCCTGCGCTAGGGAAATAGGTATAAAAGATAGTGGTGTGTCTCCAATCCTCATCATCTTAAGATAGTGGAAAATAGGTATAACCGACGGACTACCCCTATCTCCAGAGATCTCTCAGCGTCACTCCCCCAACCCTCCTCGACAGTGGCTACAACCTCCTCAACCTCCTCATCTTTCCCAGATTCGGGATCTCCTTCCTCAACTAGGAGGCTCCTGGTGGGACACTGAGCAGCCACATGTCCTCTACCTGAACATCTGTAACACTGTATACCGCCCTGGGCATGTCCTGACATGGCAACTGCCTTGCCCTTCGTATTTGCTGCAGCGCGCTGGGGGGTGGTCGACGGGGCCTGTGGAGGAGCTGGCTTCCTATGGGCGGCAGGATCCGGCAGAGAAGGGCCCTACCAAAAATCTGAGGTCCTATGGTATTGCTCATACTCAAGGGCAAGCTGGTAAATCTGCTCCACACTCTCGAGGTGGTGTGGAATCAACTCCCTACGGATATCAGCACGTAAACCTGCCCTAAAGCGAGAAACAGTGGCCACAGGCTCTTCCACTATATCGCTTCTGACCATGAGCTCATCGAATCGGGTCATGTATTCAGCTACTGTGAGCATCCCCTGTCGTAGACTGTATAGCTGATCGAGGAGCTGGTCTCGATAGTATGAAGACAAGTATTTCTCATTCAATCTTTGCTTCATCTCCGCCCATCGGGTGATGGGGTAGAAACTTTCTCTCGCCAACAACCTCTCTACACTAATCCAGAAAATCTTGGCCTGACCCTGCAATTTCATCTTTGCAAATCTAACACAACGCTCATCACTCATGTCATACCACTCAAAAAAGTGATCCATGTCTAGGAGCCAATCACTAAATGCTTTCAGGTCTAGGCGACCATCAAAGGTGGGAGCATCAACGCGAATATGCCGAGTAATATCGCTCTCCTGGGGGCGGGCGCTTCGGCGATGGTCAGGGTATCCATCATAGTATTCATCCTGTGCAAAATCATCTCTGCCGGGGAAACGATCTAGCTCATGACGACCAGGGTTGTAGTAAGGGTCGCGTGCTAGTCCTGGAAGACCGGGAGGGGAACCACAGTCATCAGGTGGTCGTGGGCGTGGCAGCTCATGATGAGGCACTTCCTTACGTAGGCCAGACCGTGTCGTCGATCACAGGTATGCTCCGGGTTCCTCCGTAGAGGTGGGGTCTATCCATGGTGAGAGGGCTCACGGAGTGGGGGTCCAACAGGGATGGTAACACCTACTGGGCGACGATCAAGACCTGTTTGCAAGTCAGGTTCTGCGTCGAATCGGTCAGCTCTCGGGGTAGATGTCTCTCGCGATGCCTCTAGACCATCTAAGCGGGTGTTCACATCCGCATACCGTGGTGAAAGTGGTCAACCTGTGTACTCAACGCATCTAGAGGGTCTAGGATAGCCCTCTAGAACTCTGTTGGCGAAAGACCTGAATTGGAGCAAGTGGCTCTCTCATTTATGACGTGGGGATCGGACATAATGAACCTATAAAACCTACCACTACGAAGCATAAACTAGTGTGCCAACCTGCGGCTCTAATACCAATTGATGTAGGGTAGGCTAGACGCAAGAGTCTATACAAGCAATTATATTTAATAAACCCTGCAGACAAACGTTGGAAAACAAGATATTCTCCTTGCAAGTTCTCAAGCGTTGGCTTTCCAACGCCGGGGGTGGGCAAATTCTTAAGAGCGGGTGGCGACTAAAACCTGTAACAATTCTTTGAAATACGTTGCTGGACTAAAGCTTGTAGTAATAGAACAATCCACTCAAAGTACATAGTGAACCTATAAGATTGGACTGGGCGACAGTGGGTGCAGCTCCAAGGAGAGAGCTGTGGTTGGAAGGGCTGTTGGTGGAAGGGGAGTTGCCGGCAGCTGGATGGGGGAGGGAAGGAGGCTGCTGTAGGGAGATGCAGGTGGCGGCTAAGGGGGAATGGAAGGGGCGGCTGTGGGGAAGGAAGGGGGCGGCTGAACGAAGGGAAGGGAGCGGCTGTGGGGAAGGGGAAGGGGCGGCTGAAGGAAAGGAAGGGAGCGATTGTGGGGAAGGGGAAGGGGGCGGCTAAAGGAAGGGAAGGGAGCGGTTGTGGGGAAGGGGAAGGGGGCGGCTGAAGGAAGGGATAGTAGCCTAGGAGTTGTCACCTAGGGTTCCACGGAGTCGGCACCGCGGAAGGAGCTTGATTACCGGTTGGAGGCTTTCTTTTCCAAATTCAGCAATACCCCAAATGGCAGCAGCCCTCACCCTTAAATAGAAAACAAATGCTAGGACACCCGGAATCGACGGCTATGATTGGCCTAGATTGTCGGGGCCCAAAACTTCCTAAATAATAATGCAAATAATACAAGTAGTATATGAAAAAGCATGTAAACGACGAGCCCGGCGCATCCGTGACGTCGGATCATCAATCGGAATGAGTCCGTCAACGTGAATACACAAAAGCGGGCCCCGGCCGATGTATGGGCTCCGGGTGATCTCCATCACTAATCCTCTCAATTTCTTCTTATTTTCCCTGTACTCTTAAACCGTTTTTTAAGTTTCAGGAAATCTGAAATTCTCTTTCTTTCTCTCAAATATGAAAGCTAGGGTTGCCAATTTTGAGTTTCAGCAAAATTTTGATGAAGATTTTCATCCATAATGTTCCGATGGCAAAGCTTCCTCCCCCAAGCTATTGTTTTATAATATCACTTTTTTTCTACAAAAATCAATGATTTATTGATTGAAATATGAAATTAATGCTCTCACTTTAGATCATTTTGATGGCATGCTCAATCGAAAGCCTTTCCTATGCTACCAGAGAAATTCTAAGATATTAAACTTAATTTTCTTAATATTTTTCTTAATAACAGCAAGCCCCTCAATAAATCTGAAATTTTTGTGTCAATTTAAGACCTCAAAGCAAACTCCATAATAAATCTGAAATTTTTGTAAGACTTTGGCATCAAGGATGACTGACATTGTTCTCCATTAATATGATCCACTTACAGTCCTAAGATATTAGTTTTGTCTTCTTTGCTATTAGCATTTGGAAAACCACATAACTTTTAATTTGTTAACCCAAACCCTCTGATTTAGATCCAATCCAGTTTAGGAGTTTGTTGGATAATCAACCGCCCTCGAATCAGCCTAAATCCAACAAGGTTATACCTTTTCTACAATTGTTTCCACAATTTTCATATAATAAATTAGGTAGATAAAATTTTTTAGTTCATTGGAAAAGAAAATGGGACAAATCAAAATCTTTTCACTTTCCCTAATAGCTAGATCAACCTTCTTATGGTTAATCAAATGTGTTTATATAACTAATTAATTTGCTAACATTTTAGTATTGAAGAATTTTGCATAACACATTAGTCATATTCGATCAATACAAACTATAATCAAAGTACATATTATAAATTTAATTAAATAATTATCCCTTTTTCTATATTTATTAATCAATTTGGCAATTATATTTCGTGGCAGACGGTTAGTTTGTTATAACAAAGAATCCAATAGGATTATTAATCCAAGTCTCATTTTATCTATTGCTAACCTAGTCATGAATCACATAGCCCTGTTTCCACATACTAAGCAATAAGATAAAATGAAATTGATTTGCTTCTTAATTACAAGATTATCACCAACAAAAATGATATTATTCATGGAATATAATCTGTGGCATAGCCTATATTACAATGTTAGATGATCATCTACTAAGTTACCATGCCTATGGATCAAACAATAAATCAAAAAAAAAATTCAATGAAACTCAATGTTTAAGAAAATATAAATTTATTAGATACATATTCTACTTGTGATGTTGTAAGCTTTTATATAGTATATTAGATATGTGTTAGAGATATAAACATATTGCTTTTAAAGTAACATTTAAATGAATGAGAGATTTAATTTGAAAAATTTTGCATAAATTTCATAATTTTTGAAATAAAATGAATATCTAAAAGAAATTAAGATGGATAATAAATTTAGAATATTCTTAAATAGCACATAGGTCTTCTTATATATAGCCCAGTCGACCACTCCTCTAATTCCCACTAAGATTTAATGCAAGGAAGGAAATGTGAGAGGGAACAAACAAATGCGAGAAGGAAGTAGGATCTCAAAAGCTCAATCAGTCTACCCTTTTGATCTTTCTATCTCCTCTTGGCATTAAGGGGTCAGCCACCTCCCTCATCCCATAACCAGCTGCCGTCTCCTGAAGCTCTCTTCTTCTCCATCCTCTTACTCCTTTCTTGGCATCTCCTTCATCTTCCCCTCCAATTTTTCTCCCTCGCCTCCACATCCTTTTAAGGCTTCTTCCTCTACCTTCTTCTCCCAAACCTAAAATTCTAATCCTCTCAATTTCTTATTATTATCCTTGTACTCTTTAACCTTTTTTAAGTTTCAGGAAATCTAAATTTCTTCTTATTTCCCTGTACTCCTTCATTTTCCCCTCCAATTCTTCTCTCTCCTCCACATCCTTTTAAGGCTTCTTCCTCTAACTTCTTCTCCCAAATCCTAAAATTCAAATCCTCTCAAATTCTTCTTATTTTCCCTGTACTATTTAAACTATTTTTGAAGCTGCAGGAAACCTGAAATTTTCCTCCTTTCTCCCAAATATGAAGGCTAGTGTTGCCAATTTTGAGGTTCAGCAAAACTTTTGACGAAGATTTTCATCCATAGTGTTCTCATGGCAATGCATCCCACCCCAAGCTATTGAATTTATAATATCAATCATTTTCTACAAAAATCAATGATTTATTGATTGAAATATGAAATAAATGCTCTCGCTTTAGATCATTTTGATGGCATGCTCAATCGAAAACCTTTCCTAGACACCACAGCAATTCTAAGATATTAAACTTGATTTTCCTAATATTTTATTTATGACAGCAAATCCCTTAAAAATTTCAGATTTAAAGACATCTTGGAAGACTGACATTGTTCTCCATTAATACATTCCACTTTCAACCCTAAGGCATTAATTTTGTATCTTATTGTTTTTAACATTTGGAAAACCACATATCTTTTAATTCATTAGCCCAAACCCTCTGATTTAGGCCCAATCCAGTTTAGGACTGTTGGACAATCAACCACCCTCCAATCAACCTAAATCCAACAAGGTATACCTTTTCTACAACTGTTACCACAATTTTCACATTATAAATTAAGTTGGTAAATTTTTCAATACGTTGGAAAAGAAAATGGGACAAATTATAATCTTTTCACTATCCCTAATAGCTAGGGCAACCTTCTTAGGATTAATCAGATGTGTTTACATAACTAATTAATTTGCTAAATTTTTAGAATTGAAGAGTTTTGCATAACCCATTAGTCATATTCGATCCATACAAACTGTAATCAAAGTAAGCAATTATATTTTTATTAAATAATTCTCTTTTTCTATATTTTTTAATTAGTTTGACAATTATATTTTGTGGTAGATGATTAGTTTGTTATAACAAAGAATCCAATAGGATTATTGATCCAAGTCCCATTTTATCTATTGCTAACCTAGTCATGAATCACAGAGACCTGTTTCTACATACTTAGCAAAAAAAAAAAAATGAAATTAACTTATTTCTTAATTACATGATAATCACCAAATTAAATGAAATTATTCATGGCATATAATATGTGACATAGCCTCAATAGTCATGTCCTCAAGATTAAGGCTTCTAGTACAATTGATCTTACAATTCATATATTATGTTTTAGACCTACTAAGAAGAAAATTTTTAAATTCTAAAGTAGTTCTCAATAACTTAAGCTTTTCTTTAACTTCATCCCTAGTCTTATCAGTTAAAAAATATTATTTGCATATAACCAAAGAATCTCCTTTTGAATGTGCTCAGTAAGAACATCCATGATTAAAGTAAAAAGATATGAACTGAGAGTTGAGCCTTGATGTAATCTAATAATAACATAAAAATCATTAGACAAGCCACCTTGCGATCAAACACATGTTACAGCCCCATTATATATATCTCTAATAACATCAATATATGCAACACAAATCACTTTTCTCTCCAAAGCTCTCCAAAGAACTTCTCTTGATACTTTATCATAAGCCTTTTCAAGAACAATAAGAATTAAATGAATCACAGTACATATAAAGTTTATAGTGAACTTTAGTTGTGTCAACAATAAAAGACACTTAATAAAGTGAAAGTCACAGCTAAATGGATAACATTTTTTTATCAAAAATCAATCTATGCTTACTTATGCCTTTACTTTCAAAATGCTTTATTATTTCCATTCAATATTACTTTTGTCTATTTCTTAACTGTTAGCGTTTTACGAATTTTAACATTTTTATTACTTCTAGCTCTATTTTACAAATTTAATTAATAGAACATGCTTATTCCCTCTTTCATTGTTATAATTATTTAATAAGTGTAATTTCCATTATAATTCACCTTATTAAATAGCTTTCAAGTCAAATATTAGAAGTCATAGTTCAAGCCACTTTTTTCATCTTTCCTTTTCATGACTCATAGGTTAAAATTCTTTCTATAATAGTTTTTTAAATCTCAGCCAACTCTTATTGCTTTAAAAAAATTTATCAGGGTGTTTCACCATATAAGAGCATGGTAGTCAACTTTAATCGAGTGAACTTGATCCTCTCACTAATATTATATCCTTAAATTTTAAATTTTAACTCCATCTAATCGAGCCATTTATCAACCATCCCAATAATATTAGTGTCATCAAAACTCAACAAGTCAATCTTTGACTCGGCCTTAGAAAAATTTCTCCTTATTGGCTTTTTTTCTTTGATTCTTTTTGCCACTAAACTCTACCTCATATGAAATACAAATAGAGTGTTCATTTAGCTAGTTCGACAACGGAGTGTTTAGAGAATTCTGATGACTGATTTAGCTGAAACTGTAACTTCATCATCAACATTATCTCTCGCATTTGCTGTGTCAAAGTTGTGTTCTCAACAAGCTCTTTGTTGTCTGCTTTGCTTGATATTTTCATCTCTGAACCTTTCTACTTGTCTTGATTTTTTGATATAAAGAGGCAACACCACTAATGATTCTTGTTTAACTTGACACAACCTGTCATGTCAAATACCAATCAACATATTTCATTCTCAATCTAATCAGTACTTCTTTAAGCCTTATTTGGCTGATACTACTCCACCCCTACCTCTATCACAACCATGCTCACAAGTGGTAAAGTACTTCTTTAAGCCTTATTTGGCTGATCAATAATAGATCTAGGGGGAGTTTTTATGGAGAGAAGTTTTGATGAGGTAGTAACACATGGCTGAGAACGATCAATGGAATAAAATTGGACTTTTTATCCTTTATAATGAATAGCTAGAGACTATTTACAGCCCTACAAGATTCATTAACTAAACTAAGAAAAGTGTAAAACTAGTATAGGTGCATAGTACATTGTATAGTTCCATGTTTTTGTATGTAGCATAAATATTAGTTATCATTTAGTGCTTTCTAGCACGAACTTGTCATATATCTTATATGGTTTCCTAGGCATTGTCTTTACAGATGGTGGGAAATTTTGAAATTTGCTCTAGTAGGTTACACAAGATTTAATCTTTGTCACAAGGCAGCTCGAAAAATCATCTGAATTACTCAGATCTTGAGTTGAACTTCGTCTCTCAGTGCCATAGTCGACCAGCATCACTCGAGAGGCTTCCTGAGTTATGTGAATCAGAAAGTTTGTCTTAGTAAAGTTCTCCTGGCTGCTTGCAATATAACTTGACAGACAGCAAAGTTGCTTGAGAGTTTTCACAATTGATATACTGATAATTTTACATTGGTTGCTAAGATAAATACCAAACAGCATCTAGAAGATTGGAGAGTTGCATGCTTTAAATAACATCAAACTTTAAATCAATCTTCTTTAATTTTAGTATATATCAATCATCTTTAATGTTATTATAGACCAATCTTCTTGAATGCTGTTGCAGACTACTTTATTCTGTCGATAACCATTTATGGAGTTTAGTCCAGCACACAGAAAGCTAACACCAACTTGGCATATCATTAACGCATTAAAAATTTAGCACAACATGGATTCCACATGCTTATCACAAGTTGTAACAAATTCACTGCCGTTCCAAAATGTAGTAAATTAAATTTCTCATACATACAATAAGTACAAGCTCAATTCCTTCTATTAAAACTCCATAATTGCTCATTCAAACTGGCATTTCAATTTGTATAGAAAAAAGAATTGCAACTAATTATTTTTAATAAATAATAAAATAATGCATACACACCCATCAACTACACCCCTCACAGATTTTACCTTTTTTTAAAGTGTCAGGCTGAAGATGATGGTAGGTGGGGCATTCCCATCCAAACAACCCAACTGCATAAATGAGTTCAGGTTGAGAGGGTGGATAGCGTCTTTTTACCTCCTCAAAATGAAAAATGCTGACAAGACAGGAGAAATTTCTTTCAAAACAGCCCAATATCCCACTGCATGACTGACTTGTATCCTAATTATCGTACACATAACAAGCATGAGAAATGAACCAAAAAAAGAAATTTGAATAAACTTCCATGAATCACCAGGCTTCAGACTTAAAGGCATTTATAAATACAAATTTGAGTTAAGTACACCAGACTAAGAGTTTTGATAAGTGGCTAATGAAACTACACTATCACAGTATGCTCTTACTTGTACTTCAAATAATACTCAATTGAAAAATACTGGTTGAAAAACTCAGATATTAAAACAAGTAATTTTTATATCAAAAAATATCCTTCAGAGCACACAACTGTATAAAGGATGTAAAAAAGATACTGGAATTGTGTAGTTTAGCAGATGGGTGTACTAATTAAAAACCTAACAAGCCATTCATGTCATAACTACATTATGAAGCAACACAAAATAGATCGCAATACATAAAACAAATTTTAAAAATTAAAATAAAAAATGCAAGAAATTTTAAGCTACGAGTTTACTGAATAAGAAAAAGAATAAAGATGTCCATCAAAACATAAATTACATATCTTATAAGGTAACTTCACACACACAATAAAGCTGCCCATGCAACATCCCACCTAGCTTCCGAGTCCTGTCAGCAAGAACTCCAAGATAGCGCAAAACCCGACTAAGCTTGGCATTTGAATACTCTATAAGATCGTTGGCTTCTTGTCTCAACTCCAAGTAATCTTGCCTAGCATGCTTCATTATCAACAAAATGCTGTTAGAAAATATGAGAAGTTTTTTTGTAAAAAATAATCATCATAAAGTGGCAAATTATTGATATAGATCATCAACCACTAGGCTAAAACATCTTTGCATTATTAAATTATAAGAATAAAAATAACATTAAATATTTTTGTTATATAACACAGTTAAAATTCCTTATTTTCCATTAAAAACTGCCAAAAGAAGAAAGGGCATTTAATGTGGCTTCATGTCTACCAAATGAATAGCCGCACTACCAAGTAACAGTTATTACTAAAATTTAAGTTAAAATGTTTCATTATCATGTACAGCCCTATTAAATATGGCATGATTACTTTTAAGTTGAACTACCAACACATTACAGACACCCAACTACAATCATTTCTCCAATATTTAACTTAATCAAACATAAGGCAAGTATAGTAATTTTGTCTTGTCTGTTAACATCCTGGCACACCCATGGTATAAATTCCATCACTTTTTGAGCAAATTTACCCATATTGACTAAAATATAACAGTCCTTGAAATTCAAAAGGTATGCGATGTGTTTAGTGGGTGTAGATGTGTGGGAAGGCTTGTACTTTAAAATACTACATTTCAAAAATTTCCAAACTTATCAAAGTTTACAGACATCAATATATATTTAGCATGAATGAATTTCTACATTACAAATTTTGCAAGGCATATGGTACAGTAGCAGAAGATGTGTTTCCTAAAAAATTCATATATAGCAAGTCATTTTGCAGTTGTTGGATGTGACGCTTAGATGAGAATTGATTAAGTATATTTCATTAGAACCTACAAATCATTGATGAGGATAAACAAATAATTATTGCCTAAAAATAGGTGCAAAAGAAGAAGTGAAAAAGAAGTGTAAAAGTGGCTATGTTAGAAGACAACAAACAAATACATCGCATATGCTAATTGTTCAGATTCAAAGCGCAGCAGTTTCTGCTAGAAGTACAGACTTCTAGCATAACTTAACAATTCACATTAACCTAAAGGTAAATATTAAATTAATGGTGTGGGCACGATCACAGTAGAACCATCATGAAGAAAACTCTTAATACTAACAGAACGCATATGATCAAAAATATCACCAGGTTTTATTTCATGTATTACAAATAAAGATGCAAGTCAAAGAATGTACGAGTTGTTAAATTATGTATGATTGCGAATTAACTAGCAATGGAAATAATTGTGAGACGACCAAAGAGTTTTAAAAACAGGATTAAATCGGAGATGAATGAGCTATATATTAAGTTAAGCATACTAATTCAAATCAGCCCAACTAAGATCACTTTTGCTTTAGTCAAGCTCAAAATAAACAGGAAACTTTTTCTTTTTTAAGAACCAATATTTGCTCATATATGTTTCCACAAAACTCATGTTCCCTACTAACAGAGAATCAAAAGGAAAAATATAAATTAAACCATCAGTATAAATTATGAGTTTAGCAGAATGTTTTTGTGCATTCTAAAAATGAGCCCCAAAAGTTGCAGTTTACTAAGCTTTCCCAAGCTACAAACAAATTAAGGTGAACATGTCAAACAATGTTGCAGCTTACTAAGCTTTGCTAATACCTAAACTTGAATTAAGCTTTTTGCCATAAAAACGGATGCTTTTTATTAGAATCATCGGAAGACAGTCAACATTATGCACACCAATTACTAGTGTTATCAAATCAAGCCTTATTATT
Source organism: Gastrodia elata (assembly GCA_016760335.1). NCBI lineage: Eukaryota > Viridiplantae > Streptophyta > Magnoliopsida > Asparagales > Orchidaceae > Gastrodia > Gastrodia elata. The sequence continues at coordinate 61,987,360 of CM028670.1, read as the reverse complement.
CACTAAAAGTTATTTGAGGTATTCAAAATAAAAAAAACAAAAAAAATTGGCGCGTGTTTATCTGCAAACTCGACAACCTGCATTACAAGACAAAAAATGAAATAGAAAATTAATTACGCTCCCATCAAATTGCTCACACTACATTGACACAACCTAGCAGGCCCTGCCAAAAAGAGACTGCGGCTTCGGCCAACAGCCATTTCGAATCCCAAACTAATTCTTTCGTCAATGTGGAAATAAAAATAAAAGACAAATTTCAGACAACAGCCAGCCACAGGAAGCGAACCTTCACTTGGTCCTGAAGCTCGTGAAATTTCTCATTGACTGACTGTCTCTCGAACTCAGTCCGCAGCTCCGGTGATGAAGACAAAGGCGAGTTTCTAACCGGAGGCTGCTGCTTATGATCGCCCCACTCCAACGAACTCCCCGGCTCGAACAACGGTAAATCCCAGGTCCATCTGTTCCTCTGTTCTTCCATTCCCTAGTTCTACTAAGCCCTAGCGTCCCGAGCACCGGCAGACGATAAGAAAGTGCAATGTCCCGAGACGGGGATTAAAGATTTATCAGGTGAGAAAGAATTGTGACAGCGATCGGAGAGGCACAGATATGACGGGAATGGGAAAGGCGACGATTGAAGTTCTACAAGGCTTTTATGTGATTCACTCTCTATTATTCTCAAGAATAAGGAGAGAGCTACTGGCCGTCTGACCCCCTGATACGGGCTTTTCATATGCCCTCTTCTCCATTCTCTGCATACATTCTTTTCAATTTGGTCTTCCCACCAGCGTCTCTGCGGCGTGCTTCCTCGAGGCGCACTTCCCTTTCAAATGGAGTTGCTAATGTTCTTTAGTAATATTTATTTATAGATCTAATATTAAATTTGATATTTTAATAATTTTAATTAAAAACCATATTATTGAAATAAAAGTGTCACGTCCTAATAAATAAAATAAATTAATCAGATGACTAGAGGATTTAATTTTTAAGATCTAATGTTTGATCACTTAAGATTTAAATTAAAGTTTAGACTTAAGTTTTGCATACCATTCCTTTTAAGGCTATAGTTTATAAATGATTTTAATAAGGTAATTAAACTTAAATTTGAATGCTAGTACTAATTAAATTGTTCTCAAATGGGGAGTTTTAGATTATTCTTAAAATTTTAAGATCTTATTCAGAAAATTTAAGACTTAATCATTTAGACCAAATTCATTAACTTGAAGTTATGGATTAGGTGCTAATGAATTAATTAGAAGCATATCACTGAAATTATAGGGTTTAGGGGTGGTTAAATAATATTTTGGTAAAAATGACCAAAATACAATTTTTAAAGCTAAATTGGAAATTTAATATTTAAACATTCAATTTGATTCAAATCAGTTCTAATGAACCGATACTGACTAATGAAGTAAATAAAATACTTAACTCAAGATTTGACATCATAATTAGTCTAATTAGTACCAATCACACTTTAAGATTAATTAAAGTGATTAAGAAAATTATGGCACATTAAGATGATCCAAACATATTTATAGACTCTACTGCGCTTAAGAAGATGATTGAAATCCAAATCATCAAAATCAAAAGGTTAATTAAGGCTAAATTCACTAATCAAGGTTAAGGATAATTAAGAGGTGATTAGCAAATCTAGGACTCCTAAATTATTTTTAATGGCCTAAATTGGCTCTACTCCGTCTCATGAACAATCAGAGACTTAAACCATAATTTTTGGACATTAATTGAATTAATTATGAATTAATTAATTCAAAGAAATATTAAGTAATTTTGTAAAATCTAATAATTGGATCTTAAATTTTATTTCATATTATTATTCCTTGTATTTTTTTGATTCAAATGGTATATTGGATCATGTCATTTGGATAAGTATTACTTAAATTATTTCATTTAATTCATTCTGAATGTTTTTTATAAATGAAATCATATGATTTTAATTAATTATATTTATCCTTTATTATTCAAAAGGAAAATAAATCCATATTCATTTAATTAACCCGACTCGAAATCAAAAACATGCGGGTCGGATCGGGGCCCGACTTGGTCGGCACTTTCGCACCGCGCGGGCCTGGGCTGGCTCGGCCCGAGGCGACAGTGTCGTCGTCCCCGCTACCCCTCTCGTAGACAGCCACTATAGGGTAACTTGGACTGCCAAATTTGCCACCGAGACTCTATGATACAGCTAGCATTCAATAGCCACACCTTCAGGAAGTCAAGGAGCACCGATTGAGCCTGGATGCCCTAATTTAGATGATTAGGGTTCACTGTGAGTGGTTAATTCTTCTCACAGAAACTACTAAACAGTTAGGGCTTGATCCCTACACATCAGCGAGGTGAGGCGAGTCAAACCCCCAAGGTTTCGCAACCTGGGGTGCAGCCGATCGCTGGGTCCTTACTTGGACTCAGCCATGGCTCGGCCATTAGCTCGATCGATCAATATGATCGATTAGAGCTAGCTCAAACTCTGGTGATAATCAGGATTAGTTCCCTAGGAGGCTAACACAAGCTAGACGACATTCAGAGGCTCTCATAGAGGCTTAATTGATGTCGAGCCCATACGACTCGATGGGAAGAAGGTTGTACCTAAAATTGAATATGGCAAAGGTGCAACAAGGGGCCCAGAAATGTCCAGACAATTGAAGAAGCTCAGCAAGGGGATCTGAACTCCAGACCACACCCTCTATCAGCAGTTCGCAGCAATAGGAATCGTCGGGAATGCCGAGAGCTCCAAGGACTTCAACTGGACAATTCAGGGATCACACTGAGCAAAGGGACTCACTGTGATAATCCAGAGGTATTTATAGGTTGAGGGAAGAACTGGGGAGCCTGCCGAGGTCAGGAGCCATAGTTCAAGCTCGGCCCAAGGCATTCCATCCATTTTCCCTAATTGGAGTGAACCAGGCCGCAAGCTTAACTGGGGATGCTAGGGAGGCAAGGGCAAGGTCGCAACAGCCTCCCTAACGTGGCACGGGAGTGGCAGATCGGCTTGAGGACGTTGTTATACAAATGGCTTCAGCTGTCGAGCGCGATTGAGGAGGAAGATGATCAACAGTCGCGGGGGACTCCATAGTCATCTGATTGATCTTCGATTGGAGCAGAACGGTTAAACGTGAATAGGGGATTGGCAGTTGGATCATATCGGGAGATGCAACGGTTGATCGAGGGTACTTACGGCGGATAGCTAGATACCGTCGGATCAAATCTCAGAACCGCGGAACGGTCGAGATGAGATGGATTCGATCGAAGGCGCGGGTTGTTGGATCAGATCCGTGGAAATCAACGTCCCGGATGATGCCCACGATTTGGGGTCAGCCGATCGTTGAATGGAGGATATATTTGCAATTAGGAATTGTTTAAAACCATAAATTGTAACTGAACCTATTTAAATTAAATTCAAAATATGCCTAAATGATCTCCAAAAATTTCCAAAAATTTACCTTTAGCTAATTTGGGGGTGGGGAATTCAAAAATTAACTCAGATTTTAATTTGGAGATCAAATTAATTTAGCTAATTTTTAGGCTCAAAAAATAGGCAAAATACTAAAATATTCAAATGAGCTCCGATTGATTTCAAACTTCTATGATTAGGTTTAAGTGACCTATTGAGTCTAATGGAATCAAAATCAAAGCTTGGTTTAACTTAAATAATCTGAATTTAACTATGGTAACAACTTGGGTTGTTACAAACTCAAACCTAATTCAAATCGAGTCAAGCCTAACTCCAACTTAACTCGAATCAAGTTCGGGTCCAGATATTCAACTCGAGAATTAACTCAAAAATTTTGAGTCAAGTTTGATTCAATTCGAAATTCAAGTAATTTTCGAGCAAGTTTTAAGTTTCATGTAAACTTGTCAGCCCTAAGCCAAAGGATGCAATGAATGAAGTGAGCTTATATCATGATCATTAAAAAGTTTACCGTAAAGTCAGTCCGTATCGAGGAATTTCAAGATTTGGAGTTACTGGAAAGTTAAGCTCGAGATATATTGGTCCATTTGAAATAATAAAATGAATCGGACAAGTCGTGTATCAACTTAAACTCCAATTACATCTGAGTTTGATGCATGACATTTTTCATATTTCATCTTTGAGAAAGTGCTTGTCAGAACCAACCATGAGAATTGAAATGGAAGAAATCAATCTTCAACCGAATCATAGCTTCATAGTTGAATCGGAAGAAATTTTGGATCGAGACATTCGAAAACTTTGAAATAAGACTATTTCTATGGTAAAAGTCTGTTGGAAGAATTGTCGAAAAGAAGAAGCAATATGGGAAGATGAATCTAGTATGAAGAAATCATATCCTCAATTATTTGGAGGAAGCTAATAAAATATTATATTTGAGTTTGAAAATAAAATTTGATGTTGGGCAACATCTTTTTAAGTTGGGGAGATTTAAATATACGTTTATTTCAAATATAATTAATTAAATTTAATTATTAAATAAAGTTTGAATTATATACATTTTAATATATTTTTATAGTAATGTTAAAAATGAATTTAAGGAATATTTGATAAATTTTGAAAATTAGTTTATGTCAAGATTTTTTATGGTTATTTTAATAAGAATTTAAATTAAAATAATTATTTAAAAATATTTAGGTGTCAGAATTGAAATTTTTTGATATTTTTGGATTCAGGACGTCGATATAAGCTAAAGGGGGAAATTTCATAAATTTAAAACTATTTTGAAAGAATAGTAAAAAAAAATTGTGAATTTCCGGAGCTAGTTGTCGCTTATCCGTTCGTCCAAATTTGACGTTTTTGATATCGTTGAAATCGTATCGACAAGACCTCTCATTTGATACCTAAAAATTTAATTTTTTGTTAAATTTTAATTTTTAGAATTTGTAAAAATTTAATTTTCATTTATTTATTTTTATTTATTTAAATTGAGCTAATTTGTAATTTTTATGTTTTCTTAAAATTTATCTTTGCAAATATACCCCTTAGGAATATTATTATCCTATTTGGAGAGAATTTTATTCTAAATAAAAACAAAATCCACCTCTTAATCTAAACTATCCATTCTTATTTTGATTTATTTTTGTCATTTGATTTAATTTCTCTCTTATCCAATATATTTCTATATATTTAAAGGCTATAGATGAGAGGAAAAGTTCAGTATTTGTAACTCAAATTAGACTTCTAACTTCTTAGCAAATACCTCTCCTTTATCTCCTTCCATCACCTCCAAATCCTTCTTCTTCCCAAACACTTCTCCTTTCATTTTCAAGAACTTCTTCACATCTCTTTCTTTCTCCCTAAATCTCTCATACTATTAAGGCTATCCTAGAGATCCAAGAAGTTATCTATGATATTTAAATCATTTTAGAGAAAAGATCCAAAGAAAAACTCCTCTCCAACAAACCTTCCAAATTTCTCATTAAGGTAATTATTATTTTTTTCTTATCTCATTTTATTTATAAGATCAAAGCATGCATGTAAATCATCTTTCAATTTTATTTAGATCTCCTCATGATAAGCAAATGTTTGATACATAATTATATTATTTTCTTATAAATTTTTAAAGTTTTAATTTCATTCAAATATTTCTCATGCTTAAGAAGTATATTTATGTTAATTTTGCATATCTATATCCTTTATATTTATCATATTTAGAACTTGAAATCTTTTTTAAAATGTTCTCCTATATATTGGTTGTATGTTATTAAAAAAAACTTTTTAATGATTTTGCTTCTATACTAATTTAAATTAATCCCAAAGTATAATAAAAGTTCTAAATTTTTACTTCAAAAAATTTTTGGATTTTCTAAAATTTTAAGATTTTGATAATACTTTGAAACTTTATATTTTTTTGGTTACCAAGAATATAAAGCTGTAATCTTGTATGTAGATTCCCTTATATATTAGGAAGAACTTCACTTAAGATATTTCAAAATTTTGGTACTTTAAAGTTAATATTTAAGTGCTCAAAGTTCAATAAAAACTCAAAAAAATTTCAAATTTAAAAATAAGTTTTTCTAAAATTTTATTGATGTTTAGCTTAGTATAATTTTTATTCTAAGCACAGTTAAATATTTATCTTTGGCAAACATAATCTTGGTTATATTGTGAGCAATTTCTCTGTTAATCACTTGAGTTGATTATGTCATTAAGAATGTCATTTAAGTGCTTATAGTTTGCTTAAAAAATCACAAATTTGAACTTAGGTAAAATTTCTGAAATTTCAAAAAAATTTCCAATGTTTGAAATGATATAAATTTTAAAATATAGAGAATCCAAATGTAAGTTTTGGCATGCAAATTCTCTAATATATAAAGAACAATTTATGTTTCAACAGAAAATAAGCACTCTAAAAATATTTTTTGGATAACACAAAATCAGCTAAAAACATAAATTTCTTACTTAGCCAAAATTAGAAAAGTTTTATAAAAATAAAATTTTCATTTCAAATGATTGATTATTAATTTACAAACTTTATAATGGCTATAAGAAGATAAATTTTGATATTTATGAATAATTCAAGTAATAAATTTGATTTTTGAAATATTTATAAATCTAAGTTCTCATAATAATAATATTTTTGGAATTAAGATAGTTGATTAACAAAATTAGATGTTGATTTAACAGATTAAAATCAACAAATTTAAGAAAATTATTGTTCAAGTCAGGTATGAAATTATTCTTAAGTTTTATTTCAAGAATCTTAAATTTTGAGCTTATTTCTATTTGAATATTGCTTATTCATTTTATCATGCAAAATACTTTATTAAATAGTAATATTTTCTTATAAAAGTGTGTGACAAAAGTAAAGAAATTTTCATTCTGGTGTTTATCTTTGAAGGAAGAAATGAAAATATAACTTGTACAGGTAGAGCTTACTAGTAGCTCATGATGAAATAAGGAAGGATCTAGTCCTTATAGAAATGGGCAAAAGATCCAGATGAAAGATACACTATTTTACATCTATAAGATATGACATAATCAATTTCTAAGATTTTAGGGTCATCAGAGAGGGTACTCAAAAGGCATTAGTTAAACTAATTATCAAATAACAAAACTAATACTATTAAAGTATTCCTGAGATTATTCTGATTATTTTAAGACCCATATTGACTAAGTTTGAATCACTAGGTACAAAGTTATGAGTGTTCAAAGTTTTAATTCAAATGAGTGGATGTCCCAAAATGTCATTATATTAAATACTCATCATATAGGAAAATAAATACTACCAATAAATTCCTCTTATTTTTATGATTAAAATGAGATATATATTTAATATATTTGGATTATTGTATTTAAAGTTATGATGTCCTAAAGACTTTATATTAATTTAATTTAATTTAAATGATTTCACTATTTAAATATATAACTTAATTTAGTTTAGTGTTTTTAATTACATTAATTATCTTAATTAATCTAAATATGAATTTTATCTGAATTAAATTAACTAATTTAATTTACTAAATTAAATTAATTTAATTTAATATTTTAGACTCATTAAATTAAATTTATCTTAGTGTTTAATAATAATTTAATTAAATCTACTATGTTAAATTATATGCTAACTATTTGATAATTATTTAAATTAAGAAATGATAATAGATTAATTAATTAAACTAATTAGTCTAATCAACATAATAACAGTAAGTTAATATAAATATAGATATAATAGTATATATATAATTATATATATATATATATATAATTATGTAAATAAATAAATTATATATATATATATATATTATTAAATCTGCCGAATAAGACCGCAGCGGGACCCACGGCGCCACGTGGCACCACCATGTTGGACGCTGCACGACTGGCGGGTCCCACATGTCGGGACGAACACGACAGCTTGACAGCCAGTGGGCCCTGCGGAACACGTGGTGGCACCCCGCCGGACGTGGAGCTGCGGGTGGGGCCCGCACGCAGAATGAGCTTACGCGCGCAGGGCCCGCGCAGCGCGCGTCTGACACGCTGACGGCCCGCTCGACAATGCGCAGGTTGGTTCCAACTCGATCTGGCCCGTCATAGACTTCTACTTCTCAATCATAGGAACTTAGGGTTCCAAAATGCTGACAACGGGGAGCGCCGACCCGCACCGCCAAGGGCGGGTCTTTGTGAGGCGTACCAGATGGGACCGGACCCAAGGCCGGGGGTGTACGGAGGAGCGAGCTAGAGCTAACCCTAGCTCCTAGGGTTCGGTATGTCGACGCGTAATGGTTTGTATATTAGCCCGTCCCTCGATACACCTTGATTGGGTTCGATCGAACCTGATCGGACAGTTGGATCTACTATCTAAGGCATGAAACAAGTTACGAAAGGAAAATAAGATGATCGAATTCAAAGATCGAATGGTAGAGGTACCTAATGATGAACGGGTAGCAGAAATTAATGCTCAATAAGACATAGAGGTTCGCTCAAATCATTTTAGAAGGATCCAGTTCGCACAAAACGACGAGCCTCGTACGCAGCCAAGGAACTTAATGGTGTCTCGGCGGAGCTCACGAGGTGGTCGAGGGACGGGGTTGGCTGTGACCCGCAACAGCATGATGCACGTCCCACGCGTAGCGGGCGCTCGGGACGATGCCTCAAGATCGTCTGATTAATCGATCGGATGGTCAGTATCCCTTGTCTAATCACACGAAAAACCTAAACGGGGAACGCTGCGGTACGACACCATTAACAGAAATTAATAATAATATTATTTAATTAATTTTAATTTTATTTTCATAATAGAATTTAAATGATTAATTGCACTCAGAAAATTCCCAAATATTTACCCCTAGCTAATTGAGGGGTGAGGAACGTAACGACGAGGTCAGATTTTTGATTAAACGAGTATTTTATTTTTCCAATTTTTAGGGTATTTAAATATTATTAAAATATTTGATGACTTTCAATTGCCACAAAAACATCACATATAGTTAATTGGAGGCAATGAGCGCAATGATGAAGCTAATTTTTGATCTGAGGTTAATTTAAATGGGTCAAATTTTAAGGTTCTGGGAATTTCCAAGAATCAGGATTTTGATTCATTTGACTCTTAATTTGGACTACGTCTTAGTGGTGAGCTCCTAATGACTTAATTAGCACTAAGATTAAGATTAGGACCTGGGTTAGTCATAATTAGCTTGGGTAACAACTTGGATTGTTATAGGCTCCCCTACTTACGAACGATATCGTCATCGACATCACTCAAGTGGAATGAATAAATGCATAATAAAAAAAAATTAATTGAATGATAAGGAGTAAAGGGAGATACCTGGATTCTCAAATAATATAGGATACTTAATTCTCATTTCTTATTCTTTCTCCTAAGTGGCTTTATCAGATAGACAGTTCTTCCATTGCACTTTAACCATTGGGATGGAATGGTTTCTTAGCTTCTTTTGGTCTTTCTCCAGAATTCTTATAGGTTCTTCAATGAATGATAAATTTGGCTGGATCTCTATTGGAGGAATAGAGACTATGTATGTGGTAAGATTCTCTTAGACACTTTCGAGAAGACACAAATACATTGTGCACTTGTAATAACCCAAGTTGTTACTCAAGTCAATTAGGACTAACCTAAGTCCTAATCTTGATATTAGTACACTTATTAAGTCATTAGAAGTTATCCACAAATACCTTGTCCAAATCAGAAGTCAAATGGACCAAATCTTAATTTTGGGAAAATCCAAAAACCCTAGAATTTGACATATCTAAATTGACCTCAGATTAAAAATTGAACTTTTCCATTGCGCTCATTGCCCCAAAATTAGTTAAGGGTGATATTTTGAAGGAAATCGGAAGTTGTCGAAAATCCATCGAATATTTTAATAATATTTTAATGCCCCAAAAATTGGGAAAATAAAATACTCATTGAAAGGAAAATCCGATCTCGTCGATGCGTTCCTCACCTTTCAATTAGCTAGGGGTGAATATTTGGAATTTTTCTAATTCCAATTAATTGTTTATTTTTAAATAAAAAATAAATTAAAATTAAATAAATAAAACAAATATTTAAATTAATCAAATGGTGCCGTCAACTCTCGCGAGCCGTCTCCTTCCATGTCGTTCGATCAAACGGCCCATCGCAGCCGTTCGATGGAATGATCGAACAATTATCGCTCTTCCCCCCTTGTCTTCTCCACACCCTCACAACGTGGCTGGCCGTCGCGCTCTCTGCCCAACCAGCACTCCTCGAGCCTCGGCGAGTCCATCCCCAGCCTCCATAACTCACTAACGACCACGACAGTACTAAGTTTGTGCGAACTGAGCCTCTGGAGCGAACTCGAACCCTAGTCGATTTGCAGCCATTCATCTTTAGGTAGGTTGTTATCCTTTATCTCCATTCGATTTCGCAATTTCCTTTCTGCATCTCAACTTCACTCACTTGATTGTTGATTGCACGGCTCGGATCAAACTCATTTGAGTTTGAGTTTGATCGGTGGCATTTTAGGTTTAGTCCACAGTTGTTACCGTTAAACCCATCGACCCAAACCCTGGTGGCTAGGGTTAACTCTAGATCATGCCTCCGGCCTCCTCCGGGCTTAGTTAGGATCCGGTCGGGTAGGTCTCGCCGAGACCTACCCTCGGCCATGCGGGCCGACGCCTCCAATCGCCGGAATCTCCCGCCCTTTTTGCGTGCCCTAGACACCTCGTCTCTAGGGCGAGGCGAAAGTGCAGGGCCTGCTCGAGTCGGGACAGGTCTGGCCCGGCCCGCGTTGGATCCGAGTGGGTCGATGGGTGTCGAGCGTCTGCTCTATGGGGCCCGCTGTCTATTCGAGGCAGAGGCAATGGGTTCCGCCTCCGTCTCGTGTCCACTGTTGGGTTGACACGTGGAGTGTGGGTCTTGCGGTTGTCACCTCTGTCCATAGCAGCTGGGCCCACCTTACCACGCGTCAGGCCATTGTCGCGCGCCGTCTCGTGTGGGACCCGCCAGTGTCACATCCTATAGATTAATAAATTAATTAAAATAGTACTGTTAATTTATAATTAAAATAGTAAAATTAATTAATTCAATTTGAATCAATTAAATTAATTAAATTGCAGGAGATTTAGAGGCTCATAACTAATTAACCAATAATCTAAATATAGCATATATATATATACCTTATTTTGCTTAGAAAAATGAGAGGAACATTATGGTAGTATTAAATTTCCCATGGGACACCTATTTATCGTAGTGACATTTTAGGACCTCCACACATTTTGAACCAAAATTTCAAACCTTCATAGCTTTGTACCTAGTAACCTAAACCTAGCCAATATGGGTCTTTAAGTAATCAGGAAAACCTCAGGAATACTTAGATATTATTAGTTTTATCATTTGATAATTAGGATGCCTAATCACTTTTAGGACCTATCCTAATTACCCTTAAAACTCTGGAAGTTTATTTGGCTTTATCCTAGCCATTTGAACTCCAAATCTAGAAATTTAAAGTGCTATCTAGCTTATAATTTTAGTGCCAACAATAAACTTGAATAAAATTTAAGTTTTGAACCCTAAAAACCTAAGTTGACCAAAATACCCATAACCCTAATTAGGTTACAACTTGACCAATTGAGGTCTAATTTGGGTCTACTCCTAGTTAAATTACTCAGTATGATATAGGGAAGTTATAGCCACTGAGTTTGTTGAATTTGAACACCAAATAAAATAATTAGGTTTTTGACCCCTCTTAATCTTAGAAAATTCCACATTTACCCTTAAATTTAGAGCACTCATAAGTTAACCATTATACCTCAGAATTTTGTGTTCTCGGACTCTATGGAACCCTTGAATAATAGCCAATAATAAAATGTACAAATTTTTAGATTTTATTAGGTGAAAATTACTAGAATGCCCCTTAGGTCAAAAATCTTTGTTTGGACCTATAGAACCCATTTCTTATCTAAATTAAGTGTACTTACTGTCTAGTTTCATGTTAGATAATGAATCATTTGGTAATAAGAAAATCTAATTTAAAGCCCAAAATCAAAAAGTAGCTTTTTGGACTCTTAAGTAAGGGCAAAAAATTCATTTTACCCAAAATTTAAGTTAAGTATTCTTAACCCTTAAAATATCTTTTAAATAATTAAAAATAGTAATAAAAGTGATTTATGATCAATTTAAGTCTTAAATTTTATACTTGGAATAATCTATCAAACATCCTAATTTAGGCATGAAAATTTCTAAGGATAATATGCCTTACTTAGCTAAATATTATTCTTGACTTCCCTAATTAAACTAAAATAGCAAATTAAGTTAAATTGAAATAATTTCAATCAATTCTTAGAATCTCTCTAAGTCTTTTCATTAGGAGCTCATTGGGAATCTTTATTTCACCTTAGGATTTGTTCATTAAGAATAAGGATAGATATTATGTTAGATTTCATTCATTGAATTTAAGGGTTATTCAATAAATGAATCATTAATTTTATTAGTTTCTAGATTTTCATACTTTAATTTTGATTATTTTATCTTTAACTCTAAATTAAGAATAGGAGAATCATTCTATTAAGCTTGATTTTATTTAATAGTATTTGCCCTAATCTTTAGTTCACTTTTATATTTAAACCTTAGATCTTATAATTGACCTTTGGATTATGTGCTTAACTCCAATTCGTGGTGTTAAAATCATAATCCCTAGTTTAGTAGATCTTGATCAGATCTTAGCTTAGAATGTATGAATTCATTAATTAGGGCGTGATAATTTATAATTTAACTTATAGTCGATTCTAATTGAACTAAATTAGAACATGATCAGTTCTAATTACTTTTAACTTATAAGGTCATCCTTCTAAGTTACACTCAATAACTCAATAATAAAAATTGGAGATCCTAAAATTGTGTAACTTAAAATAGTTAGAATGGTTAATTAGACAATAACAGTGTCACCACGTATAGAAGAGTCCCTTGCTTACTACTTGATTATTTGTGCTACACATTCCTTGTATTTTGTGCTTTCCTCCTTGAACATGTCATGTAAGAAAATATTGTGCATAAAATGAAAACTTAGAATAATTAGGACAATAGTTTCCTTATGTTCAATTATATTCTGGTAGGTTCTAGTACACATTTACCATAACGGATAGGAGTAAGGAGTAATAAGGATGCTTAACATTTCTCATTGAGGAGTATGTATTAAGCTTGGAATATACATAGTCTTGTAGACATGCTTAACTCCTCAGCTACTTCTGGATGTGTCCATAAAGGCAAAAGTAAAATAACTAAAATATTTTTGTATTTGTATTTACTGCCTCTTCAATTATGATGTTTAATTATGTGTGCCCTAGCCCAGAAAATCTTTGGGAGTTTTTGTCTGTCATAGCCTAGAAAGGCTTTGGGAATTATGCTGGGCCTGATTTGCCAATTTTTTGATATGACAGTTGTACATACCTATTTCTATTTTAATTTATTATTTACTATTTTAATGATGCATATTATTTTAGTAAACTTTACTTTACTTACATGCTCACTTGTACATACTTATAGGATGCTAGATTTTGCTACTTATTATATGTACCACTTTCAGATTTACTATTCTAAATCAGCACATGTCAAATGATGATAAGCATATTTAGGATTAAACTTTTGTTTCAGTACTTTTACTTACTGTATTACACATGCATGCTTATCCTTGCTTAGTTTACTTTGAGGTATGCCTTGTTACCTCAAATCTTGTTTAGTTATAAATGTTGTATTTATAACTTATCATTTTCCTTGTCTGCTTATTGCTCCTATGCTAGATAGGTTTTGGTTTTGATAAGTAAAATGGTGACATTATTAATTCATGAAAAATATTCAACCTAAAATGTACTTAGACAATTGTATAATAAGAATTTTCTTTTGTTGGCTAGGGCCCTAGCATTGTGAAATTAATATATGTTAGATCCAGATTAATTTGAGGAGCTTATTCCTAATGAGGAGCCTTACTTGGGAGTGGAGCCATATCTTGAAGAGGAGCCTTAGGAAGGAGCTGGAGCTATTTAGTCTTTTTAGTTTATTGTGAGGATGAGTGTTTTTCTTTTAGTTCATTTAGACTATTTCAAAATGCTGTAATAATATAGGTACATTTTAACTATATTTTTTCTTACTGTACTATTTATTTTGAGTTATGTGTTGCATTTTCTTTATTTATTATGGTGAAGGATATATGTTTGTTTTACCTTGCTTCCGTACTCTGATTCTGTATTTGCTTAGTGACTGCTTATATAGCATATATGCATTGGCATATCTCTTTCTTACTAGTGGATTATGGTTTGCACCTAATCCAATATTAAGTGAGGGATTTGCCAAAGTGACACACCACCTTATAGCTTAATCTTGTAGATTAAGGGGTGGGGTGCCACAGCACTGCAGCAAAATCTTCAGGCAGTTCTAACTTGTATGCTGCTGACTCAATTCACTTTAAGATCTTAAACGGTCCAACATATCTTGGGCTAAGATTTCCAGTGACTCCAAAAAGGTAGATACCATTTATAAGACTAACTTTTAAATACACCAAATCTCCTTATTAGAACTCTAGAGGGTGACGACGGGCGTCGTGGTAGTTGCTCTGCCTATCTTGAGCTATCTTAATCCTTTGCTGGATGAGTCTCACTTTCTAATTCATTTCTTCCACTAAGTCGGAGCCATATAACTGCACATCTCTTATTTCTGACCATGCAATTGAGGTGGAACACTTTCTTCCATATAGGGCTTCGTATGGGGCCATCTTGATGCTTGACTGTAAGGTGTTATTGTAAGAAAATTCTACTAAAGGGATATGATATTCCTAAGAGCCTGAAAAATCTAATGTGCAAAGACGGAGTAGATCTTCCAGAACCTGATTGACCCTTTCTATTTGGCCGTCTGTCTACGGGTGAAAATCCATGGTCATTACTAACGTGGTGCCTAAATCCTGATGCATAGCCTATCAAAATTTGGAAGTGAAATAACTATCTCTATTTGTAACAATTCTAGTTATTATCATAGCTAAACCTAGATTAATTAAGCTAAACCAAGCTTTAATTTTGATTCCATTAGACTCAATGGGTCATTTAAACTTAACCCTAGAAGTTTGGAATTAATCAGAGCTAAAATGAAAAATTTGGTATTTTTGATTATTTTTAAGCTCTGAAAAATACCTAAATTAATTTAATTTCCAAATTAAAATCTGACTTCATCTTTTGAATTCCCTACCCCTAAATTAGCTAAGAGTGAAATTTTGAGAATTTTTTGAGGTCATTTAGCATATTTTGGATTTAATTTAAATTGGTTCAATTGTAACTTAGAGTTTTAAACAATTCTTAATTGCATTTATACCCTTTTCCAACGGTCGGCTAATCCCAAACCGCGGGCGCCATCCGGGCCATCCATCCTGCGGATATGATCCAATGGCCATGCCTTAGATCAAGTCCCGTCTCATCTCGACCGTTTCGCAGTTTCAAGATCCTAATCTAACGGCATCTAGCTATCCGCCGTAAGTACCCTTGATCAACCATTAGATCACTCGAGTTGATCCAACGGCCGATCCCTTATCCGCGGTCATTCATTAAGCGTCAGGAGATCAGGGCAGTGCCGCTTCGATGGATGATCAATCAGACGGTTCAGAGCACCCCGAGCACTATGGATCATCCCCTTCCTCGCCCCGTCCGCGTCCGGTACCCCCCCCCCCCCCGACAGCCAGAAACCTCCCAGCCCTCATGTAAGTATGGGAAGACCTCGAATTTCCCCTCCTACCATCGACGCGTTCGTCTTGCCGATTGCCTTCTCCCCAAAATACCCATAGCCGTTGGCCCGAGCCTCTTCTCCCAAGCCCGAGCTCTGGAAGCCACCTCCCTAGCTCCTTCGGCCTATAAATACCTCCAGAGATTCACAGTGAGTCCCTTTGCTCACTGTGAACCCTCAATTGGCAGTTGAAGTCCCTGGAGCTCCCATCTCACCTCGGTGAATTCCCGGCATTCCCGAAGCTTAGAACCGCTGATAGAGGGCTCGTCCGGTGTTCAAACCCCCTGTGCAGCTGCTGAGACTGCTTGGAGAGTTCCTGAGCTAGCCATTCCCTCTCTGTCTTTGCAATTTTCCAAATCAAGGTACAGCCTTCTCCCATGGAAAATTCTTAATGTTCAGTCCCCTTTCTATCTTCTGGATGAGCCTCTGGATGTCGTCTAGAGTACCTTAGCCACTTAGGAAACCCATATCGATTGTCGCCAGAGTTTGAGCTAGCTCTGATCGATCATATCGATCGATCGAGCTAGCAGCAAAGCCGGAACTGGGTCTGAATAAGGACCCAGCATTCGGCTGCACCCCAAGTTGTAAAACCTTAGGGGTTCAACTCGCCTCACCCCACTAATGGTGTAGGGATCGGACCCCGTCAGTTTGGTGGCTCCTGTGAGGAGAATTGCTAGCTCACTGGGAACCCAAAGCTCCTCCTCTTAGTACGCCTCAGTCGAGTAGCACCCCACTGATCCAGGAGGATCCAGATGGGGGTTCTTATCTCGATCGATGCGTCTGATTCTCCTGAAGGTGTAGCCATCAAGAATTAGGCGTGGCATGGCCGGACCACGACGAATTTGGCGAAGGAAGGTCGCCTAGCATCGGGTATCGTCGAGAGGAAGAAGATGAAGTCCGGGTCGGGCCTACCCGTGACCCGCGCCTTTTGATTTTGGGCCGCAATTATTAGAGATTTATAGGAATGTATTTTCTATGGTTATTAATTAAATAAATCAAATCCTATAGTTTATATTTAAATAAAAATACAGAATAAATTAACTTAATAACTTTAGCTATACTGATCCAAATGGTATGATCCAATTTACCATTTGAATCAGAAAAATACAAGGAATCTAAATATAAAATAAAATCACAAATCCAATGGTTAGATTTAAAATAATTAATTAAATCTTTTCTATTTTTAATTAAATCATAATAAATTCAATTAATAACCAAATTAATTGATTAAGGGCTCTGATTGCTCATTAAATCCTAGAGAACAATTTCAGACCCTTAAAACAAATTTTGGATAATTAATTTTCTTAATCCCCACTTAATTACCCTAATTAAAGATTAGTAACTTAAACCCTATTTAAGCCTCTGATTTTGGTGAATGTTGTTACTAATAATATCTTAAGTATATTAGAACCTATGGGTAAGGTTGGATTGCCCTAAGAATGCCTAAATTCACTAATCATCATAATAGCTTAAATGAGTAATTAGTACTAATTAGCTTAATTAAGTTGTCAAAACCTAAGATAAGTGTGTTTCTCACTTCATTAATCAATATGAAACACATTGAAATAGATTAGATTTAATTTGGATAACTAAACCCTAAAATCCTAATTGTAGCCTTAAGAGGGTATTTTGGTCATTTTGGCCAAAATGTGTTTAAGTACTCCTTAAACCTTAGGAAAATTTAGTAAATTATCCTTAGTTAGATTTTAATGTTCTCTAAACTCTTAAACTAATAATGATAATAATATGGACATTAAATTAAGAAATCTTCATTTAGCATTAATTAAGACATTTAGATCTTAAGTGATCCTAAAGAAGTCACTTGGCCTTAATATTTGGATCTAATAAATTTAAATACTAAATTTCATCCTAAATAAGTTCAATTTAGTTAATTTATGAACTTAAATGCCAAAGAAAAGAAATTAGTAAAGTCTAAGTCAAAACTTACCTTAAGTCTAAAGTGATCAAATATCAGATCTTAGATCTTAGACTTTAGGTCCTCTACTTGAATTGAACTACCTCCAATTGAACTTATTTAAATGATTTATTGTCTAAACCTTTTTGAAGCCTTCCATGTGGGTATATGATGATTCAATCTATAAGATAATTAAATTTCTTAAAGATTGAATATAGATCTTAGATTCTCAAGTTCTTAATTGATTATTTTATCTTACAATCATTAGAGTAACCTTTCATTAAGTTTCTAGTTCATGGATCTTTCAGCTTATAGGATTCCTTACCTTTAACTTGGGTACTAAGTGTGAACCCTAGATCCTTAGTAGACATTTCCTGGATTTAGGATTTGAACACCAAAGTGGAGTTTAAATCCAAAATCCTTAAATCTTAATTTACTTAATCAAGATGTGGGTAAGGGATGAAAATAATAATTACTAGGTCGTTGATTTATTTGTATAAATCTTATAGTCGTCCTATGATTTTGGATTAGAACTTGTTAAGTTTTAATATTAACTTTAAGGTCATAATTTGAGATTTTACTCGATAGCTGGATATTGGAGGTCCTAAACTTGTATCTTCTCAGAATAGTTAGATTGGATAAATTAGATAATAATGGATATTACATCAGTTTAGATTGAGTCTCTTGCTTACATTGACTTGATAGCTTGGCATACCTTGAATATTGAGCCTTATTCCTTGAGCATAATAAGAGAACTTAGGATATGGATGATACATCTCAAGTAGCATTTTTAAAGCATATCATTCATCAAGTTTTTGCAGTGCTTTCAGTTAGTAGAATAAGTCCTAGCTTAGTCTGCCTCTTCAGTTCTAGTATTGTATAGATTGGACCCAGGCCTAGTGGAAATGGATGTCGAGGATGGGTATTATTATTGGAGGCCCTGTATGGCCTATTGTCTAGTATGGCAGGACTATGTCTTAGGCTTGTTGCTACTCTAGTTCAGTTTTCAGTATTGGGTTTTGCCACATGTTTTAGTGGTCTTACTTACAGTACTTGCTTTCTTTGCCACACGTCTCAGCGGCCTATTTTCATATCTGATTGCCTGCCTTGCCACCTGTCTTAGTGGCTTACCTTCATATCATATTTGATGGCTTTGCTTTTTGCCACATGTCTCAGCGGCCTATTTTCATATCTGATTGCTTGCCTTGCCACCTGTCTTAGTGGCTTACCTTCATATCATATTTGATGGCTTTGCTTTTTGCCACATGTCTCAGTGGCATTTTTTTTGTACTACTCAGCATGTTGTATGTAATCTCTTATGGATAAATTATGTATATTGGCATGTGTGACGATCGGAGATCGAAGTTCGAGAGTCTCAAAAGAATAATTCATACTTTTGCAAATATATATTTGTGAAAGTAAAGAAAATAAAATACATAAATATCCATATTTACATTCAGAGCTATTCATATGAATTACAACAGTTTTAATATTTACAATATAGATTTAAACATTCTCATTTTCTCACATCTCTATTTCTTCTCTCTTTTATTACTCAGGCAGATCTTCAAAGTTTACATATCAAAATCTGAAAAACATAGTTACCAATTAGGTAGGAGTACACAAATCGTTCTTATAAGAGTAATCCTAGCATCCTATAATAGACATAAAGTAAACATGGAAATGAATGTGATATCTGCATAATATATATGAAAGAAAAACAAATTTTCAATTTTAAATATTGCACTGCAAGTTAACTGTGAAATTCAATATAAATGAAAAGCATGAAATAAATAAATTTTATCAAAATCATTTGTAACAAAGTCGAGTCCATAGACTCCTGAGCCAAAATGGGTAAACCCATATGCATAACCTTTAGGAAGCTTTTCTCACTACCCGTCGGTAGTTTATTCAAAATTTAGAAACTGATGGTGCGTCTTTCCTCTGGATTTGCCCACTTCCTAATAAGGGCTAAATCCCTCCATATGACTCCCAGGGGCTGCCAACAGGCCCAATCTGTACAGATTCCCATTGTTACTTTTCATCCTCTAAAGATAAGCACCATAATAATATAATATAATTTATCTTTTTGTTATATGCTTCTTGATAATAGGCTTATAAGCGGTAAGCAATTTTGGAATAAATAATACTCAAATGAAAATAGCTCAAAATAAGAATACTAAAATAAAACTTATAAATAGATTTACATACCTGACTGTTTTGATAAAATTTCAATCAAATCAATTCCTTTTATCTACCAAAAATAATTTAATTCATTAATTGAATATTTTCTGATTTTAACTTAATTTGTAATATTAGATTTATTTAAGCTTTTAAAATAATAATAAAATGATCTAAATATATTTAATTTATTAAGTTTACAAAATTTGAGTGATTATTAAGCCTTATAAGGTTAAATTGGGAATTTAAACTATAAGGGCAATTTAGCACTTTTACCCTAATGAAATTTAAAATTTTTGTTAGTTTATTATAGATTATCTCCTAAGATTTCCATAGAACCTAAAATCATCAAATTTTAATATGTATTGGCTAAGTTATAGCCAATACAATCTCTTAGGTTAATAATTAGGGCTTAATATGATTAGTGAGTGATTAGTGAAATAAATCACAAAATCACTAAGCCAATCATACAGCTAGGTTCTAATCTATTTTATGAGTTTTCTGAAATTAAAAATTACTCAATTTGAATTATTAAATTTATTAATTTTCACTAATCAAGTTTTAGAATAATTAAGGTTAATTAAGAGATATAACTGTTGAATCCTAAATATTTTTACAAATTACTGTAAGTTAAGTTTTTCTGCTCTAAATTGATATTTGGATCACTTAGTTTGAAGTTTAATTGACCAAGTTATGGTCATTTGAAGTTCTAGGATTAAATGGCTTAATTAGGGTTAGGTCCTAAATATAATTAGTTTAAGTCTAATCCAAATAACAAAGTTAATACTATTAAAATATTTCTTTAGATTTCTTGAGTATTTTAAGACCCATATTAGATATGGTTGGATTAAAGGGTATAAAGTTATGATTAATTAAATATTTGAATAATTTATGTCACATCAATGAACCCTAGATGTCACTATCTTAAATATAGCTCTAAATAGAAATTTGATAGCTCCATAATATTCCTCTATTTTTGCTGAACAAAATAATATATTTATTTGCATAGTTTGGATATGTATTTTATAAATTATGAATGTTTAAAGTTTGATAATTAATTAAATTAATTAAATTGATATTAGTATTTTAATGTCTAATATTTTTGTTTTGAAATTAATTCTATGCAATTACAATTGATAAACAATGCAATATTATATTTATTATTTAATTATTTTCATTTTTTTGTTATTATATATATATATATAAGTATATTTACATATATACATATATATCATGAGTCAAGATATGTATTTAATTATGTTCAAAACTATGTATGTATTTATATACAATTTATATATATAATTACATATTTCTTTATTTATTATTAACTTCTGTCGTACGAGACAACTGGCGGGCCCCGCATCCACATGGCGTGAGCATACTGGTCGAGAAGAGGATGGCGGCAGGAGTGGATCCCGCCAGGGACAAGTTGCTCCACCGGATTAATCGGCGGACCAAAGGTGGGCCCCGTTTGCCTGTGCGGCAGCTGACCGCGACAGAGGTGGGCCCGCTCTACGGGTGATGTGCCGATGCGACGGATTAGACCAGTTTGACCGGTCTGAGAAAAAAAAAATGAAACCGCGAAGCCGGTCTGAAATAACGATCCTGATCTATTCAATCACATAAATGGACGAATCAGATTAGTTTATGCAGATCTAATGGTTTGATTTTTGATTGAGTTAATTTAACTTATTTAGATTAGTATTAATTGTAATATAATTATATAAGATTATACAAATCTTAATCTAACGGACAGGATTAAGCTCTAATCGACGGTTTGATCACATCCGTCGCTTCGCTTTCCTCCCTGATGCCTCCTTCACGATTAGGGTTTATGCGACATGAATCGATCAAAAATCGATCGATCGAACCCAAGAAATCAACACACGAATGGTCATAGAAGGTTTGCAGTAAGGTATAAGAGAATACATAGGAAGAGTAGGAGGTACCTTGACGGAGTGGATGCAGAGAGCTCGAGGGTTCGATTTCAAAAATGCTTGCCTCCTTTACTGACTTTCTTTGTGTAAACGAGACAAAGGGGTCGATTGAGGGTTTTAAAGAAGATCTAAAGCGGTTGGGAGGAGGTCTGCGAGCACCATCTGGAGCGGTGAACGCTTCACGTATCAACCTTAAGACACGCGAAGGGCTTCATGCGGAGATCGGGAGAGACGTAGATCTGACCGTCTGATCATTTGATCAGATGGATCAGATGATCCGTCAAGTTTGACGGAAACGGGGTTAACGACGGATACTTGCAAATGACACCGTTTCATTTACAAATCAAAATATTAATTATTTTAATTATATTATTCAAATTTCTTAATTAAATTTATATGATTAATTTTATTCAGAAAATTTCTAATAAATCACCCCTAACTAATTGAGAGGTGAGGAATGCAATGGCGTGATCGGATTTTTGTTTCGACGAGTATTTATTTATTTTATTTTTCAGGTATTTAAAATAATATTAAAATATTTGCCGAAAATCCAACGACTTCCAAATACCCAAAAACTTCACCCATAGCTAATTTGGGGGCGATGAACGCAATGGTGAAGTCGGATTTTTAATCTGAGGTCAAAATTATTTAAATATCAATAAATAAATTTGAAAAGAAAATCTGGTATTTTACATGTTTAGGATGTTAAAATTTATTATTATATTCAGTATTTGTATTCTTTTTTAATCAGCATATTTCAATGTAATCATAAGCATGCTAAGTTCAGAATTATATGGCAGTGCTATTACTTTTAGATTTTAGCCTCACCTTGTTTATTTTGTGTTGTATGCTATTTTACATTCTAGTTGCCTACTATAAATGGACAGTTTATAGTTACCCTATTTTTTGTATAGCTTGTTGCACCCATAACTGCTTGCATGTTAAATTAATCAAATGTGATATCTTTAATTAATCAGTTCATTTAAAATAGCCTAAAATATACTTAGATGATTGTCTAACTGTAACATTTTTATTTTATTGGCTGGGGCCCTGGCATTTATGATACCGATAAATGTTAGATTTATACTTGTTCGTGGACAGTGTTGCATGAGAGGAGCAGGTTCAGGAGGATGATTATGATGCTGCTGCTTAGATAGATTTTGTATTTCTATTTTTCAGTGAGATTGAGAGACATTTGCATTTTTTTCTTTTAAACTTTAGTTTGTAATAATTAATTCTGGACGTATTTCATTTCTGCATTGTGATGAGTTACTATGTTATTTCTTTTCTTCTACTATGTATGCTTGTGGACGTTACTTTACTTTTTGCTTCCGCCACTCTGATTTATGTGTATATTGATGAATGCTTATAGAAGTTAAGGTGACAAGTCCTTGGCTTAAGACAAGTTGGGTTTTATCTAATTTTACTTAAGTTAAGGATTTGCCACGGTTGGAGTACCGTACTTCTTATTGTCAGTATGGGAACCCCACGCTATCAGATATGATAGTCTTGGGATACCGTGCAATCTGACTATCTCTTTGATATACAGTTTTACTAGCTTCTCAATGGAGTCAGTCTGATGGATTGGAATGAAATGTGCCATTTTAGTAAGATGATCGACGATAACCCAAACTGCATCGACACCGGATCTTACACAAGGAAAGTCCATGACAAAATCCATAGATATATCCGACCGCTTCCATTCTAGAATTTCCAATAGATATAGCAAACCACTTAGTTTCTAATATTTTGCTTTGACTAGACAGCACATGTGGCATTTTGCAACAAAATCTGCCACACTCCTCTTCATTCCTGGCCACAAGAATGACTGTTTCAGATCTTGGTACATTTTAGAACTCCCCGGTGCACTTGCTATCCAGAGTTATGGCCTTCCACTATGATCTCCTTGTGCATGGATTTTGGAATCTAGATATGATTATTCATGTAAATAGCACCCTTCTTGAACTTCAACTCGAGATGACAACCACTTTCCATTGCAACTTTGAAGTTCAAGCAGTCCTCATCTTTGGTCTGGGTTATAGAAAAATCTTGGTGGAAAGTAGGCTCCACATTGTTGATAAAGATCATTTCACCTAGCAAGTCACTACACACTGATTTGATATTCATTTTATGAAATTCTTTGGCCAATGGGCTTTCTGATATGATGGCGTTGAGGGTAGCATGACGACTTAGGGCATTCGCTACAATGTTGGCATTCCCTGGATGGTATTAAATATCGAGATCATAGTCGTTGATTAACTCCAACCACCTTCTTTGCGTACAATTCATCTCCCTTTAAGTGAATATATATGAGACTCTGGTGATTAGTGAAGATTGAGCATTGAATTCCAGAGAGGTAGTGATGCCAAATATTTAGAGCGAACACTACAACTGTGGCAATCGCCCCTTAATCAACTAAGTTTAAGAGGTTGTCGTCATTAGTACCATGGATACTAAAACAAAAATATATCCATAATACTAATCATAAGCTGAGCAAGATCTATCAGAAACATGTATACAGTATAACGGTGCAAAATAAGTAAAATGAGGCATCCAAACACAATCCATATTTATTCATTCACATATAATACATTAAATGTAGAAGAATAAGAAAGCTTATTATTACTTTTTTTTTTTTTGATAAAAGCAGGCAAAAAAGATTGAAGCATATCTCATTGAGCAACCCGCACCTTACATTAACCTTCTATCAAGCTAACTCTTCAAGCGCTGGATCTGACCTATACTCCTAATCTGCCATATGTACATATATAACAGGGCACAACCAAAAAAAATAAAAAAATATGGTTAGACTTTAATAAGTCTAAGTACAATTTAAAGATGTTCATGAGTTTTTATGATATCACCATTTACTTAAACTATACAAAGTAACTAGCATGGGTGCAGTAAGCATACAAGGAGAATGATAAGTTATAAACACAAAATTTATAACTAAATAAGATTTGAGGAAAAAAGGCACACCTCAAAGTAAACTAAGCAAGGATAGGCATACATGAATAATATAGTAAGTAAAAATACTGATAGAAAAATCTAATCCTACTAATCATGCTGATGAACATTTGACATATACTTATTTAGAATAGTAAATTTGAAAGTGGTACATATAGTAAGCAGCAAAAATCTAGCATCCTATAAGTATGTACAAGTGAGCAGATAAGTAAAGTAAAGCTGACTGGAATAACATGTACCATTAAAATAGTAAGCATTAAATAGAAAATAGGTATACACAACTACCATATCAGAAAATTAGCCAATGAGCCTAGCATAATTTCCAAAGCTTTTTTGGGCTAGGGCAGACAGAAATTCCCAAGGCCTTTTTGGGCTAGGGCAGACAGAACAGTACAACATACTAAAGAGGCAGTAAATACAAATGCAATAAATTTTAGTTATGTTACTTTTGCTTCTATGAACACGTCCAAAAATAGCTGAGGAGTCAAGCATGTCTGCAAGATTATACGGGTTCCAAACTTAACACACACTCCTCAATTAGTAATGTTAAGCATCCTTATTGCTCCTTACTCCTATCCATTAGAGTAAATGTGCACCAGAACCTACCAAAATATAACTGAACCCAAGGCAATTATTATCTTAATTATTCTAAGTTTCCATTTCATGCACAAAGTTCTCTTACATGACATGTTCAAGGAAATAAGCTCAAAATACAAGAATGCATAGCACAAAAATCAAGTAATAAGCAAGAGACTTTTCTACACATGATGATATCATTTGTTTTCTACTTAACCATTCTAAATATTCTAATCATGAGATAAGTCCTTACAATCTTAGGATTTGGTTGTTTGATAAATCAATATCTCTTATTAGTTAACTGAAGATCATTACATGCTGGTTCTCTTATGTAGGAGAAAAATCAATAAGATATAATCTTAAGTTCAAGATAGAATCAAAACTTCTTAATCCCTTATAAGACTAAATGATATAACATGCAGAAATTAATGCAAGAAATAAACCACATATTATTAAGTTGCTCATCCTTAATAAATGCAAATTGTGGAACAATAATCAATGTAATTTTTCCTAAACTCTTCACATTTTAACAAGGTGATAATTATAATATATAATTTATAATCTTTATTTTAAAACAAGCTACAAAATAAATGTAAGCTAGCATATAATTCTTGAAAGTAAAACACAAAAGTGGCAATAAAAACTATGCAAGTGATGTACACACTTAGCATAGGACTAAATAAATAATTTAAATTATTAATTCTCAATAAAAGTTATAAGTACTTACGTACCTGGCACATGCCACATTAGCTTGCACTTTGATGATTTGATTAGGAAGAGGCAGCATTCACAATAGCTGAAGCAAATGGGCAAAGTTCTACTAACTAATAATTTCTTTAATAACCTTGCTTACTTCTTTAAGAACATGAATTCTAGCCAATTCATTTTTAATACTAAAAATAGAATGCTAAACTACAACATGCTAAAAGAAAAGGAGTTACAAGATGGAATACAATACTTTGATCACAATCAATCTCTGGTGAATGGATGGAAGAATAAGGATACAATCCCTTAGGATAAACTCAAGAACATCATTATGCCATTATTAAAGATAATCAATATTACTTCACAGATATTTAATTGAGATGCTAATTTTAGATCTCACTACAAATGATACAAGAGTTTCTTTGATTTAATGATATTTAAATAATTATTTTAGAAGACATGCAAGCCAACAATCCACAAAAGACATTATTACAGAATTGATTAAGTACTCCCAGGAGGGCTGCATGCATATGGATTAATAAGTATAACAGCTAATATCCTAATAAAAGTAATAATTATTAAATCTATAAGCAAATCAAATAAAATTTCCTCAATAATTAGATAACAATTTCTACATTTTTACTAAGATTGAATCGATCGCATTATTAAGGCTAACTCAAAATTTTAAATGAACAAAATCATGGGTGATGCATAAACTAATTTGAACCATTCATGAATTGCAAAGAGGTTTACATCAGTGAAAGCTCTAGAAAAGAAAACTATTATTGTAATCTCATTCAACAACAATACACACATGCATTTGATAACAGTTACTATCAAGGATCAAACACATAGGGTTTAAGCTTAGAGGGGACTAGTACCTTGCTGACATGGATCAGAAAAATAGCAAAGAGGGTTGATACCCTTGGCCAAGAAGGAGGGTTGGGCTCTCGGCTTCCAACCCAGAGGGAGAGCTGCGATGCCCGATCACTGATCAGCTAGCTAAGGGATTCTCTGCCACCAGCCGAGGAAGGAAGAATGGAGTGGTGAGC
Source organism: Gastrodia elata (assembly GCA_016760335.1). Classification (NCBI taxonomy): domain Eukaryota; kingdom Viridiplantae; phylum Streptophyta; class Magnoliopsida; order Asparagales; family Orchidaceae; genus Gastrodia; species Gastrodia elata. The sequence goes on along the minus strand of CM028670.1, from coordinate 61,960,371 downwards.
TCACGACCGCAGGCCATCCTGGAAGGAAGCGGCTGCAGGCTGGATGGGGCTCGGTCGCCTGATCTTCGAAGGAGGAGCGCTGCGCCTTCTAACATGCCTGAGGAAGAGGGGTTCGGCTAAGGGGAAATAAATTAGGTCTTAAAAGATTTAGGTTAGAAGATGCTATATATTTATAAGGCAAAGCTATACTCCATCGCAACCATAGATTACCAATCCAACGACTCAAAATTCTCAAGCCCTGATTTATAGCTATTTAAACTCCAAAATTTTCAAACTATATATCAAAATGAGCATCACAATAAGACGAACACACAAGTCTAAAAATAATTGAATTTGTATGTGTATTTTATTTTATATTAATTTTTAAGTGAAAATTTTTAAAAAATTTCTACGATTAATCTGGAGCACGAAAAATTACGAAACTTAAAACATAATATTCTCATATAACGCTTAACTCAGACATTTATTTTATCTATTATCAACTTCGGAACTTTTAACTTCCTGAATTTATTTAGGACAATCTGGGATCCCAATTGCGCTCAAGTTTTGATAGAAGGATCCCCTTAATACACTTTATTTGAGAATATTTTTATTTAATTTTTATCCAATTTAAATATAAATTGAATTTCATCTTAATCTACTCAGGATTAGATCTGAACGGCTCAGTAACAACGTCAGGTTGTTACAACAGCGGCTAGCTCAAGGTCATGAACTATATAGTTCCTATATGAGTATTTAGTTGACGGGAAGCATAGGCGATGACTTTCCCTTATTGTATCAACACAGCTCCCAAGCCTATTCCAGAAGCATAGGTGTAGACTTGGTAGTTCAACCCCCTATTAGGAAGAACCATAACGGGAGAGGAGGAAAGTGCATCCTTTAATGCTTGGAATGCTTCTTTACAAGCGGGAGACCATTTAAATGGTACTGCTTTCTAGGTTAACTTGGTCAATGGGGCATCTATCTGGGAAAAGACCTTCACAAACCTTATGTAGTACCCAGCTAGGCCCAAGAAGCTTCTGATGTCAGTGAATATCTTTGGCTGAACCCAATCTTGAATAACATGGACTTTATTTTAATTCACTCTAATTCCTTGCGCATCCACCACATGGCCAAGAAAGGCAACTGAATCAAGTCAAAACTCGCACTTTGAGTACTCGACATATAGTTTGTGGTCACGCAGCTCTTCCAATACAGCTCGCAGATGACCTTCATGATCTTTCTTATTTTTGGAGTAGATCAAGATGTCATCGATAAAGATGATAACAAACTTGTCGAGATAAGGTTTGAGTACATGTTGCATTATATCCATAAAAATTGATGGTGCATTTGTGAGTCTAAAAGACATTACAAGGAATTCGTAATGTCTGTATTGGGTTCAAAACACTATCTTCTCAATGTCTTCCTCTTTGATTTGTAGTTGATGATAGCCAGAACACAGATCGATATTTGAAAATACTTTAGCTCCTATTAGCTGATCAAACAAATCATCAATTCTTGGTAATAGATACTTATTCTTAATCATTGCCTTGTTGAGTTCTCTATAGTCAATGCACATTCGTATCGACCCATCTTTCTTTTTGATAATAAGCACTAGCGCGCCCCAAGGGGAAGAATCAGGTCAAATTTGACCTTTGACGAGCAGTTCCTGGAGTTGACTGGGCAACTATTTTAATTATTTTGGTGCCATGCGATAGGGAGCTTTGGATATAGGTTTAGTTCCTGGGATAACTTCTATCGCGAACTCCACTTCCCTAATTAGCGAAAGACCCGGGAGGTCTTGGGGGAATACATCAGGAAACTCACTAATAATTCTATTCTTGCTTATGGGTACCGCTTATTTCTTTTCGCCCATTATCGTTATTAGGTAGTCATAATAGCCTTTCTTCACCAACCTTTCTTCTTCTAAGGCATTGATCAATGAAGCATGTGTACTGAATTTCCCCATGAATAACTTGGCTTAGGGACCACATCCTAATGTGATCTTCTTCTTCTAATAATTAATAGTAGCATCATATTGGCTTAACCAATTTATTCCTAGGATCACATCAAAGTTGGCTATATAAAGGACCACTAGTTTGGCTTCAAATTCACTGTCTCCAAAAGGGATTTGCATTTTAAAGAATTGATGAGCTGGCATTTGGGCTATAGACGGCAATCCTAGATTTAGAGGATTTGCTAGACGGTATAGAGGCAAGTTAAGGGACTTGGCCCAAGTTTCAGAAATGAAGGAGTGATTAGCTCCACTATCGAATAATACGTTGCATATTTTATTGTTTACACTTAGCAAGTCTATTTATATATGCATAAAATTAACTAGTTATTTACAATAGTATTGGTGATGATAATAGATAAGTTCAAAATTGTGTGCCTGAAACAACATTGTTGTCTTTAGCTACCTCAAGAGGTGTGAGGGTGTAGACTCTGGCAAGATCCGCAGGCCTATTGTATGCCTGCCATAGTGGACGTCTTAGAACAAAAGAGCGAGGCACCATGGTTGTCTCATGTTTCTTAATCTGAGACCAAGGTTGGAGGATTGTTGTAGTATGTGGTTTCTTATAGCATATGTCAAAACCCTATCCATTCTTTGTGTGATCAATTCGATCACCATCGATAGTTTCCTTGGCAGCACATTGTAAGTAGTTGTGGCCTAATCTTCCGTAGGTGAAACAAGCATGCCCCCATAGTAGCATCGGCCATGAGGATGAGGTCAAGTGCAACAATTTAAGAGGTTTATTGATGGATCTTCTGCCTCGATTTGATATACACTAGCTCTCTTAGGGTTCTCGTGCAGAAACATAGTTGTCCCATAACTCTATTTGGGTTCTGATGCTTCATCTAGTTCCACCATCTTGGCGGATTCCAGGAGTTCTACAAAGTTGGTTGAGCAATGGGAGACAACGTGCCTTCGGATGGAGGGTCATAATCCACTTTGGAAATGGTGGCATCTGTCAGATTTGGTGGGGACTAGGTTGGAAGCGAACCTTGATAACCCCTGAAACTTGGACTTATATACAGAAACTGAGTGGTTCCCTTATTATAATTTGAGGAACTAGTATGCCGTGCTATGTCTAGCAGAGGTGGGGATATACTGGATTTGGAAAGCTTCAATGAACTTGTCCCAAGAAATATCCTCCAGTTCCAAATCAGCAAATAATGTATGGCAGATGTTATCCCACCAATACTCCACCTCATCTTGGAAAATATGAGTCGTTAAGCGGATCACCTCGGAGTCTGGCATTTGATGCTGGTAAGGTTCTTTTCTACCATCTTTATTTAGTTGGCGGTATCGATGGCGGAGAGGTTTCCATTAAAGGTAGGAAGTCTGAGGCACAAGAAGCTATTGATGAATCCATAAATTATATCTAAAATAAAGAAAAATTTCATACATTTATGAGCCTTAAACTTCTCCTAAATCAAATTTTGTCTACCTTTTTCAGGAAAATGGCATCCATTGGAGTTCTAAGACATTTATGCAAAAATTCCTATTTTTCAAAGGAATCCACTGCCACGCGTTGCAGCGGGTCATTTTGCAAATTATGGTGCTAGAGCGCGCTGCAGCAGGTCCATTTGTGAAATGCAGGTGCGGTAGCGCGCTGCAGCAGGTCCAGTTGCGAACCGCGGGAGCGGTAGCGCGTTACAAGCGACTCTAGTTGTGAACTGCGGGCGCTGTAGCGCACTGCAAGCGGGTCCATTTGCAAACCGTAGGCGCGGTAGCGCACTGCAGCGGAGCATTTTGCGAAATGCTCCCTCTATAGCGTGCTGCAGCGGTACGAATTGCAAAATGCTAGCGCTACAGCGCGATGCAGCGGGCCACTTTGCAAAATTTGGACGCGGTAGCACGCGGTAGCGGAACACTTAGCAAAATTTGCTGGGTTGCCGCGACCCGCCGCAATATTGCCAGACAGGAGCATTTATTGCGGCTGGGACAAGATCCCCAACTTGCATCTTGTCCCCAGCCATCATTCTCTGCAGCAGCTACATTTTTTATATGAAAAAGAAGATCTTGAGGTGATGTTTTAGTTAAACAAATAGAGATATTGGTCACTTCACCATCACTTGGGATTTTTGCCATCATTGCTCATAATTTTCCATTGGAAATGTTAGTTTGGATCCTAAGTGGGATGAAGGCAGCCCCTCCCCTATATATATCACTCCTCTTGACTAGAGGAGGGTTCCCAGTTTTACTCAAAACACTAAGTAAGAAGGAGGGTAGCATAAGTGGAAGTGAGGAACTCCCCAAGAGTGGCAAAGCAAGTTTTTGCTAAGGAAGAGAAGAAGGAAGGCAGCACTAGCGACCTAAGAGAGGAGCTTGAAGAATGAGAAGAAGAAATCCGGAGAACTTCCAAGGAACATTCATAGTATCTTTTAAATTTAATTTTGTAGTTTGTTTTCTTAGTTGATCATGAAAGGGTCTTTATCCATGTATATATTTTTCTTTATTTCCTTTGTAATGAGTAGTTAAATCTCTCTTGGGGAGGGTTGAGGAAATCTCATGTGTATGAGTTATTTTTATTGTATGAAGTTTTTCTCAAGCACAAATAAAATATAAGAACTCTATGCCTTGTTAAGGAAATGCCTTTTATTGCTTAGTCTTGAATAAGGATTAATGGAAAATGAACTCATAAACTCAAGAACTAACTTATCTTGTGCTTCATAGCTCACCTTAGGTTGGATGCTAGGTTTATGAGTGCATGAAAGCTTAGAACTATGTGATAAAGTTCTCAAGCTTAGTGCACCTTAATCTAAGCTCAACCAAAGTGTTGATGCATGTGATGCTAAGACCCACTAAATTAGCCCCTTAGCTCAACATAATTTAGGGAGAGGAAAAAATAATTGAGTGCTCATGAACTAACTGACATAGTCATTGAGCCCAATATATTAATCTCTCATCTCAACTATGTGTGATGCGAGTGATGCTCGTAGTGGAATCAATGCTCATAAGATCTTAAAGATTTAATAATCATAATCTCCTTGATCAAGAGATAAGATAAAAAATTAAAGAACCTAAAAGCTTATAGGAATCTTTGTGCCGAAATAGAACCGAATGTGTGTTCATTTTGTGCACAAGATTTGAACTTATGAGATTTTGAGATAAAACTCAAGGTGAACAAAGTGCACTTGATTTAAAAATAAATGAAAGATAAAGCTTGAGAAATCAACATACATTAGTAATATATCATGATATGTGGGATAACCCCAACTCTCCTCTCTCTTTTATATGACTTATCTTCACTTAGTAATTATTGTGCTAAATCTAGGACCAACTAAACTAATCAATCGTAGCTTAAACATTAGTGAGAATAGATAGACCTTAGTAACAAAATAATCAATTCTCTGTGGTTTGATAAATCTCGGAAATTAACACTTTTCACTTATTACTTCAGACCACGTACACTTGCGTGTGAGCGTAGACGTGTATTTACAGTCTGTCAAGTTTTTGGCGCCGTTGCCGGGGAATTGGTACTTGTTTCGTATTAAGGATAATCTATAAGTAGCTAGTGATTTAAGTATTTTATTGCATATATTTTTAGTTTTGATTTTTTGTAAATTGTAGAAACTAACATCTTACATTTCTGCTTATCTTATTTTTGCTAAGTTTTTTGAATGTTATTGCTAAAATTGTTCTCGATAGCCATATTATTATTTTGTATGAGTAAAAAAGTTTGCACTGAATATCTTTTTGATCATGAAATTGAAAGAACATACTTACAGGCTAAGAGAGAACAAAACCTTTTATTCCAACAAGCAATTATGGATAATGCTAATGAAAATCCTGTAGAGCCATTAGGAGAGCTAATAAGAGTGCCAGTAGGAGTGGCAAGGGGGAGAGCACTAAGAGGCTATGCATTACCCACTATTAGGTAAATCCCCCATGCTATTGTTAGGCCAAATATTGAAGCCAATAATTTTGAAATCAAACCTTCCACACTGAGTATGGTGCAAAATAATCAGTTTGGGGGATTAGCCACTGAAGATCCGCACTCACATATTTCAACTTTCCTTGAAATATGTGACACCTTCAGGTTTAACGGTGTTTCTGAAGATACAGTTAAATTACGGCTTTTCCCATTCTCTTTAAGAGATAGAGCCAAGAGTTTGCTCAGCTCTCTGCCTAGCGATTCCATCCAGACATGGGATGATTTGGCTAAGAAATTTTAGCCAAATATTTCCCTCCGGCGAAAATCGCCAGGTTGAGGATTGAGATCACCAACTTCACTCAGTTGGAAGGCGAGGCTCTATATGATGGGTGGGACCATTTTAAGAAATGTATCAAGCGTTTCCTATATCATGGGTTCCCTCTATGGATGCAAGTACAAACCTTTTACAATGGTTTGAATGCTCCTACGAGGACACTCATTGATGCAGCTGCCGGTAGTTCTATTAGCGGAAAAACCCAATAGGAAGCTTATGACCTCTTGGAAGAAATGACAAATAACGCATATCAATGGCCTCTCCATAGAATTGATCAACCTCATAAAAATGAATGTAATCCACTCGAAGATGCGCAACAAATTCTTGAACTCTAAAAACAAATCTCCCAACTAACTAGAAAACTAGAATGTGAGTATGTAAATTCCTGTTAAGAGGAGGAAGCCGAAAATTAAATAGGTTGTATTTTTCTTTTTGTACTTTTCTGTGTTTTCTTTGTATTTTTATTTTTGTGTGTTTTATTTTGAGATTTTAATTTATGAATTTTCATATTCTCTCATTTTTATGGTATTCTGAAATGACATTTTTTTTTCTAAATTTTTCAAAGAAATAAAAATCACAAAATGTCAAGAAGGAATTTGATATAAGTAAAAAGGTGCTTATCAAAAATAACCAAATGCATTATAAGCACTAAAATGTTTTAACTAAGGATTAAATGGAGGATAATCTAATCTCTAAGAATAAAAATAAATGTCATGAACTAAGTATCGGGGAAGGCATTGGACTTAGACTAGAGAATATTGTGAGTACTCTAAAAAGAGTGTACTAGGCTCCCGTAGGACTTCATGATCACAAAAGATGCATGTTGGGGATGAAGAAAAATATCTCTCCCTAAAATAAAAAAGAACAAAATATATATTTAAAAAGGGATGATGAAAAATATCTCTCCCAAATGATTAAAATGTGAAAGGATGAAGAAAAATATATCTCATTTAATTTTTCATCTTTATAATTTATAAGAAGGAGCACATATGACAAAACTCTTAGAGTCTTTCACCACCTCTCTAGTCTACAGTCCACAAAGAACTTTACCCATCACCTATTGTCAATCATGAAAATCAAATACTTGGAGATTGATTGATTAACCCACTTTATTGCTACGGTTAAAACATTAATGTTGCTAAATATTTCGTTTCATTTTTGCTATGCACATATATTGACTTATATTTATTCTAATTGTATTTTTGTGACTATCATCCCTACAAAATAGAAAAAAAAATACTATTTTGAGCTTACTCGAGAATGAGCAAGAATTTAAGTGTAGGGGTATGATGAATCCATAAATTATATCTAAAATAAAAGAAAATCTCATACATTTATGATCCTTAAACTGCTCATAAATCAAATATTGTCTACCTTTTTAGGAAATAGCATATATTGGAGTTCTAAGGCATTTATGCAAAAATTCCTATTTTTTTCAAAGGAATCTGCTGCCGTGCGCTGCAGCGGGTCATTTTGCAAATTATGGCGCGAGAGTGCACTGCAGCGGGTCCATTTGAGAAACGCAGAAGCGGTAGAGCGCTGCAGCGGGTCCATTTGAGAAACGCGGAAGCGGTAGCGCGCTGCAGCGGGTCCAGTTGCGAACCGCGGGCGCGGAAGCGTGCTGCAGCGGGTCCAGTTGCGAACTGCGGGCGCGGTAGCGCACTGCAGCAGATCCAGTTGTGAACCGCGGGCACGGTAGCGCGCTGTAGCGGGGCTATTCGCAAATTGAACCGCTACCGCGCGCTGCAGCGGAGCATTTGCGAAATGCTCCCTCTATAGCGTGCTGCTGCGGTACGATTTGCAAAATGCTAGCGCTACAACGCGCTGCAACGGGCCACTTTGCGAAATTTGGACGCGGTAGCGCGCGGCAGCGGAGCACTTAGGAAAATTTGCTGGCACCATTGTGCGCCGCAGCGTGCTGCAGCGACCCACCGTAATTTTGCCAGACAGGAGCATTTATTGTGGCTGGGACAAGACCCTCAACCTGCATTCTGTCCCAAGCCATCATTCTCTGCAGCTGCTACATTTTTTATATGGAAAAGAAGATCTTGAGGTGATTTGTTGGCTAAACAAATAGAGATATTGGTCACTTCACCGTCAATTAAGGTTTTTGCCATCATTGCTTAGAATTTTCCATTGGAAATGTTGGTTTGGATCCTAAGTGGGATGAAGGCAGCCCCTCCCCTATATATATCACTCCTCTTGACTAGAGGAGGGTTCCCAATTTTGCTCAAAACACTAAGTAAGGAGGAGGGTAGCATAAGTGGAAGTGAGGAACTCCCCAAGGGTGGCAAAATAAGTTTTTGCTAAGGAAGAGATAAAGGAAGGCAACACTAGCGACCTAAGAGAGGAGCTTGAAGAAGGAGAAGAAGAAATTCGGAGAACTTCCAAGGAACGTTCCTAGTATCTTCTAAACTTTACTTTTGTAGTTTATTTTCTTAGTTGATCATGAAAGAGTCTTTATCCATGTATGTGTTTTTCTTCATTTTCTTTGTAATGAATAGCTAAATCTCCCTTAGGGAGGGTTGGGGAAATCTCATGTGTATGAGTTATTTTTATTGTATAAAGTTTTCCTCAAGCACAAATAAAATATAAGAACTCTATGCCTTGTTAAGGAAATGCCTTTTATTGTTTAGTCTTGAATATGGATTAATGGAAAATGAACTCATAAACTCAAGAACTTATTTGTCTTAAGCTCCATAGCTCACCTTAGGTTGGATGCTAGGTTTATGAGTGCATGAAAGCTTAGAACTATGTGATAAAGTTCTTGAGCTTAGTGCACCTTAATCTAAGCTCAACCAAAGTGTTGATGCATGTGATGCTAAGACCCACTAAATTAGCCCCTTAGTTCAACATAATTTAGGGAGAGAAAGAAATAATTGAGTGCTCATGAACTAAGTGATATAGTCATTGAGCCCAATATATTAATCTCTCATCTTAACTATGTGTGATGTTAGTGATGCTCATAGTGGAATCAATGCTTATAAGATCTTAAAGATGTTATAATTATAATCTCCTTGATTAAGAGATAAGATGAAAACTTAATGAACTTAAAATCTTATAGGAATCTCTATGCCGAAATAGAACAGAATGTGTGTTTATTTTGTGCACAAAATTTGAACTTGTGAGACTTTGAGACAAAACTCAAGGTGAACGAAGTGCACTTGATTTAAAAATAAATAAAAGATAAAGCTTGAGAAATCAATATACATTAGTAATATATTATGACATGTGGGATAACCTCAACTCTCCTCTCTCTTTTATCTGACTTATCTTCACTTAATAATTATTGTGCTAAATCTAGGACCAACTCAACCAATCAATTGTAGCTTAAACATTAGTGAGAATAGATAGACCTTAGTAACAAAATAACCAATTCTCCGTGGTTCGATAAATTACGGAAACTAATACTTTTCACTTATTACTTCAGACTACGTACACTTACGTGTGAGCGCGGACACGTATTTATAATCTGTCAGCTATGCAGCAGTCCATCAGCGACTGAACATGGTGCTGGAACGAGTATTGCGAGGCCAGGGTGGTTTCAGTGTTCGAGCGATTTTGGCTCATTTGAGCTGTTAGTTGCAGCTCCATCCTTTCTACTTGTCATGTCTGAACTTTTGCTGCCCTTTTGGCTTGCTTGTTATGGGAGTCCATCATGATTTTGACTACTTCCAACAAGGCATTTATCTCACCGGAGGAACTGCCGGATGCGGCGGGTGAAGGGCTCTAGCCAGGATTCATTCTTGTACTAATCTGAATTTAGGAAATTGTAGCCCATTTTAGAGTTCATGAAAATAAAATGTGATAATTCTTGCATTACTCATTTAAATTTGAGATACATAAAGTATGAAGATACAATAGATAACATGGACTAAAATGCTAAGACATTTATCCAATATATTTTGCAATGAAAGCACGACAGAAGTCTTTGAAGGTAGCCTCTCTTCGCATTCCTTCGCACCTGTGGGTGCGTGCCCAGGAGGTGACAACCCACCAATCCTCGGTCTGGTCCTGAAGAAGAAAAGATATTATGGAGACTCGAATATCGTCTGGACAATCAATTGCTTCCTACACGAAAGTCACCCGCTTCAGCCACTCCTTGGCCAAAACTGGAAGGTCAAATCCCCTAAAGGTGCCATGCTAGAGCAATCGATTGAGAACTTGAACACTTGGTAATGGCACTCCTTCCACATACCTTCCATACCTTCGATGGAACTGGGAGACATACTCCCACGTGGCCTCGAATCACCGATAGTACCACCAAAATGATATCATTGAGTGTCTAACGATTCTACAAGTTGAATTAGTTTAGTTGTATTATTATGTCTTATTAAGTTTCCTTAGTCTATGTCTTATATACTTTGAGCGATTCATCTTACTTATGCCTTTTAATTATGAGCATGATTTTGTAGTAACTTGGATATAAATCTAAAGTTTTATAATTAGTGACTAACTTGTCAGAAGAATCATCTATTATGTAGAGAGGAATGCAAATTCCAATCTGACACCTTATGAAATTCTCTGATACCAACTGTGATGCCCCACCCCTCAATCCACAAGATTAAGCTAAGGGGAGGTGTTTTACTCTGGCAGATCCCTCACTTATCATTGGATTAGATCTAATTTCACAATCCATTAATAAGGGAAAGATATGCTTAGGTTAAAATCATGAGAATCAGTCACTACATAAATACAACTCAGAGTGCGGAAGCAAAGTAAAAGTAAGTAGTACATCCAATTTACCACAATAAGTAGGAAAAATGCAACATACAACTCAAAATAAATAGTATAGTAAAGAAAAACACAGTTAAAAATGCCTGTATTATTACAACATTAATTAAGTTTAAATTAATTGAAATGAAATCACTCATCCTCACAGAAAAGCAATAAAGCCTAAGCAGCTTCAGTTCCTTCCTGATGCTCCTCCGCGAGATATGGCTCCTCTTCAGCACCAAGCTCCTCAAATCTATTTGATTCTGACATTGTCGGTTTCATAATGCCATGACCTCAACCATCAAAAGAAAAATATTATTAGACAATTATCTAAGTACATTTTAGGCAGATTAACTTTCATAAGTTTATTGATGTCACCATTTAAACTAGATAAAAACCAAAACAACATAGGAGCGACAAGCATACAAATGAAAATGGTAAGTTATAAATAAAGCAATTATAACTAAGCAAGAACGAGGCAAAAGACATACCTCAAAATAAACTAAAATAAGACTAGGCCTACATGTGTAGATAAATAAAGTACTAGAAAGAAGAGACTGCAAATGAACATGTATGTAAGTACTATCATATCAGAAGAAAGCTAATCTAGTCTACTGATATCAAAAGGATTCTTAGCGTCAACGCGGAGGCTAAGGCGATAAAAATTCCTTGCGTCATCTGAGGCTAGGCCGGAATAATAGAATAAAAACTGAACTAAAGAGGCAGTAATGTACAAATGCAGAAATATTTTAATTATTTACTTTACTTCTGTGGACACATTTAGAAGTAGCTGAAGAGTCAAGTACATCCACAAAGCTATACAGGTTCCAAACATGATCTTTTTTTACAGCTCTATCTATACCAATATTTTATTTAATTAAAAATTGCTATATGAAATATTTGCAAAATAAAAACAAAAACACAAAAAAAGAGTTTGCAAATGTTGAAGACAAAAAATACTTGAATTTGTACTCTTGAAAAGAGGAGTTGAAATCTTATCAATTGCATATTTGTTTCACCTGATGCTCCACTTTTGAAGCATGAATTTTGTTTTTACTATTATAAATTTATAATTTTATATATTCATGATATATGTATTTAAATTTTAAATATTTTTTACCATATTTTATTATTCTAATGATTACACCTTTTGAATCAGTCGATTATATGGTCGAATCATGGGATGCCTCTCTTATAAACTAATTATAGATAGACTATGGCTTTTCACAGCAGAAGGGGTGAAATAACTAAGATGTTCCCCTAAACAAAAAAATTGTGAATTCATGAATCAAGGACAGAAAACAGAAAGGTTCAGAATGATCTCAAATAATCTAAGAAAGGTTCGGACTTTTCCATTAAATCGTGAATTCAGTTGTAGCAGATTTTGAGATGAACACAGTAATAAACACACCTCTACAAAAGAAAACCAAGAATCAGATGCCATTCGCAGAATCACAGCCGTACACAAAACAAAATTCATTACTTGGCCAAAAATGGATCATAAATCTTCTAAGCAACAAAAAATGCAGATGATTGATCAACGATTGAAGTCAACTTTGATCTGCTTGCTGTTTTAATAAAAAATTTTCTGAAGCAGGACAGAAGAAGTCACGGATTTAAGGACTCTATTAACCCATTTCTGCAAAATGGGGAACCCAAAGGAGCAATTAGGCCAAGACTTTGCTTGACTCTGGTGCATCGTGGGCTCAGGAGGCATTTAGCCTGAAAAAAGTTACCGAAATGAGCATAATTTTGGACAGCAGCTGAATCAACAAGCCAAATGAGTAATGGAAACGAAAATACTACTTACAGCTACAGTGCCAGGTTTATTAATTTTCACTTACAGGTTTTTTAAGAACCCCTTGTTTGTTGACAATCCTGCCTCTCTGAACTTCACTTATTGCTTCATCAGCCTCACCGAGCTTCATTTCCTCCATCACTGAATTTGAAAATTTTGACAGAGGTTTTTCTTCCCTATCCATTTCCACCAAATAGGATTCCAAACTGGTCAACTGGCACTGTTGTACACAATCAGTTCCTCGAATTTCTTCTGGCATTTCTGTGCCTATATCGTCTTTCCTCTCATTGCAATGATCACACTCGAAATCTTGGTTTCTTAGACCACATTTGCTTGGAATATTGATAAGAGAATTTCCATTGCTCAGTTTTTGGTCTTCGTTTGGCTTTCCTGCATCACTTGGTGCAACCCTTTTGTCTTCAACATCTTTGTTCTTCACGCTAGAACTATGTTGCTTCATACTACTGAATTTGACAGATCCCTTCCTCGAATTTTCTATATATAACCATTTATTTATTGACGCCTCATTTCTAGCTTTTTCCGCAGCTACTTCTTTAACAATTTTTGTCACTAACTTCTTGATATCTTTAACATCTGAACATTCAATCCACTGTGATTCAGATACCTTCTCGAAGACATTGGAGGCTAATTTCTCCTTAGCATCATAGCGCCTCAAACACGTTAAATCCCTTTTATCAAAAGAAAGAATTGGAGAAGTGCCGCTGTTTGGATTCCCAGTGTTATGCAGCCCTTCATTTCTAGCTTTTAAAGTTTCACTCCGAGTCCTTCGCTTCGTGATTCCGTATCCTGAAGATTTACCCACAACCTTGCTTTGTTTTGCAGCTCTTGGATATTCTGAAGAATCAACAAGCTGAAGCTGGATTTTGCATTAGTAAAGGAAATCCACAGTATGAATATATCCATAACAGCAAATATCATATTACTTAATCTAAGTATTTATGTTGGCATCATTTTGGAAATATAATGATATTAATAGTGAGCAAAACTCACAGGGGAGTTAGCTGCTGTCATGGTTCTCCTTAATTTTCCTTTTCTTTGACCACTTTCTCGAGGAGTTTCGTCTTTTGCTTCCTCAATTTCTGAAAAATATGATACATTTAAAACAACTTATTTGAAACAACCCACAACTCAAGAAAAATGAGCACTTATTCGCTCCAAATTCATGCTCTTGGCATTACAAAAAAAGGTGCTAAAGAATTATTCATTAAATCATTAATTGTTTTCCCATCATTTTTATGATTATAACTGAACATTATTTCCAATAAATGCTGGACTTATATTCGTCGCAGATCAAAAGGAGCATTTCCATATCTAGCACGTAGATACTATAATTTCAATAATTTAATTATATCATTAATTTCTAGAAGAAACTTTAAAGACATGTAATTTAAAATCTCATCCAATTTCCAATGGCTTCGCTGGCTCTCGACTTCAACATTTTGATCTTCCAGATTGATATTTTTCTACGTTACCAAAGAAGCCACTTTTCTATCAAAAATTAAAAGCAAAATAAATTTGATAATCCCGGTCTATTTTTCCATCCACAGGGAAAAAAATTGGCAGAGACTAAAAATCATAATCTAAATGGATACATAGGTAAATGTTTCTTATAGCAATTAAGATGATCAACCTTTTGATATAGAGACTCTAGCCTCAGGTTGGCAGCAGGATCTCGTGTGAGCTAGATCCTACGTGCAACAAGTTAGCCAACATTTTTAAAATTGTCAGGATTGCTCTGACATGATCCAACCTGTAATATTAATTAAAGCATCACCTTCTCCAGAGTTTTCTGAAACACTTCTCTTTTAGTAGTATGTTCTTGACCAAAAATCTGTAAATCGCCATGAAATCATTCCAATAAATCAATAAAAATGAGAAAAATGGAAAGAGAAACATCAACAAATAGAGAGAAGAAGAGATTCCATTCAACTCACTTTCTCAATCTTCATGACACAGTCTGCAGGTTCGACATACATGCTGCAAGAAAAAATAATTATAAATATGATTTATTCGGACACAAATTTATTAACAAGTAGAGCAACGCCTAAAGCAAATCTTAACTTACTGCTCATAAGTTCCATAGAGCCGAACAAGAATTTGATCATTCTTAATCTTTTTGGGTTTACAAGCCACACTTTTATCATCAACAACCTTTAAAAAAGAATTAAGCAAGAAAGAAACTAAACTGTTAGCAGTACAAAGAAAGTAAAATAACAATAATAACAACAACAGCACCAAGCCTTAATAAAACAAAGTGGGGTTGGCTACATGAATCCTTTGTTTCATTGTCCTGCAAGGATGGTAGTTAAGAATGCCTCTTTAAATAGGATGTAGTGTATACAACTTAGTTTATTTATTTTCAAATCAAGCTTGAGTTAAGATTGAACGAGGTCCAAGATTTAAAATCATGTTTTAAGTGTTGTTTAGTTGCTCTTTGAACTCAATCAATAATCAAGTTTTAATTGAATCTGACAAATTTTATTTGAGATGACAGTACAACCTCACCAGCTAACAAAAATAAATGATAATGAACCCTCAAGACATTCAAATCATTAAGAATAACGATTTTATGTATTTTGTTAATATTTTTCACAAATACACTAGCATATTCTGCCTTTTACGCATAACAAAAATTTTCGTTTGATGCACAAACATAAAGTTAGAAATCAAATGAGCAAAATACAAGTATCAAATGAGTTTTACAGAATTCTTATAAATCTATTTATTTAACATTTTTCAGACACACGCAAGAGTTGCTCAAGCTAATTCTTTAGTTTGCTAACCATCATATGTACAGAATTTTCATTTAGGCAAGCAAGAAATACATTCGAGTCGAAGTCTCTAATCAAGCAAGATTCTTGTCATCTAGAGTATTGATTCACTTGTAACTAGTCCTAAGAAGACAACAAAAAACAAGAAAATTCCTTGGTTTCAAACATTATTGTCCAAAATAAGAAAAAATGCTCTTGTTTACTTTTCAATGAAGGACTTCCACAGAATTAGAATAAAAATCCACAGAAGCTACTTCACACCAAAAATGGATTATCAGGGTATGATACCAGGCATAGATCATTGACCACAGCATACCTGAACAGGCCACCAAGACTCACCATCGATCATTTTCCATACAATATCCCCATGCCTGAATTGTTGTTCAGACAGATTAATCATGCACTCAGTAGGTTCTTCACCATTGCTTGAAATCTTGTTATTACTACTGCATAAGCATCTCTCACTCATTTTGCTTATCCTCCAAGCAGCCACCTGAAGCATTCATATCATTTTAAAGCTACTATAAGCCATATAATATCACAACTTCAAGCAACAAAGATCATCATTAAGTATTTATCATATTTATTTATGTGGAAGTGATACACAAATAGCGAAAAGTAAATAAAATCAGTGTGAGAGTTAATAGAGAGAAGGAAATCAAATATACCTTTGATGCAGATTATGAAAAACTAATTGCATGAACTAAATTATCACAGAATGCGAAACAGCATAAATAAAAAGTTAATATAACATCAATTCCAAACATTTAGAAAACTCTAATGAGTCAAAATGCCAACGGACTCTAAGAGACTACCAAATGCACAAAAAGAAGAAATAGAATAAATATCTTCTCTTACAAAGTCATTCGTAGAAAGTCAAAAATAACAACACTGAGAGTAACTACAATCATCTCTGTTATATGAATAAAATAGAATGTTATTAAAAGAAAACAAATGCAAGTTATCTTAACTACAAGTTCACAATAACAAATATTGGTGTGGAGACAATAATAGGTGGTAGTCAAAAGACTCGTAACAGTAAAGCCAATAGTATGCAGAAGTTAAAAAACTTTCAAGCCTTCTGTCAAACAATGTGGGCAGACAAACATATATAAAAGCTTCTAACAAGCAAAGTAGCCAAATAGATTATAAAGAGCCCTATAAAGCAGAGTTCAACATGAAACCATGAATCATAATCAGCCGAGCTTATAATATTTACAAGCTTGTCCCTGAGTGCATTCTGCAAAAATGACTACTGCAGCAACATGCTGCTCTGACTGAATGCAGTTTTCAGTGATTATACAGCTTTACAACACATCTTATTATCTAAAAATTAAATAAATTTATCCATCAAGAGTATTTTATTAATTTATGAAACCTTCGTAATTATGTCATATAAGCAAGAATTGTCCAGGTTTCAATAATTATGTAGGTCATTTTATAGCATGTAACAATGCAATTACACATCAAATAATTGAAAATGAAAGTCTATTAGGAAAAGAACCAAGTCAGCATGAAACTTGTAGTAGATCATTCGCATTACTTGCTAACAATGAAAGTTTATTTTAAATTAATATTTGCCATTTATTGCCGTGATCAGCAGACCGTTTCCACAAAATGCAATCAGCAATTAAGAATCTCTTAAATTTAATAATTATGCACTGCCACAATCCCCACCCCAGAAAATACCAAAAATTATTTTCATTGTGTTAACATCCCATATATCAAAAAAATTTGGGCCATCAAAAATTCTTTCTAACAATTTATTACTATTGGGTTGGCTTTTTGCCGTAATATATAGGCAGCATAAATCTCTTAATTAATATTACTCAGACATGACATCAAGAAAATGTAGCAAGTACCTTCCAAAATGCATTGGTTTTATCATTTGTTCTCGAGGGTGCATGATATTTATAATAATCTAACTTATAAAACATTTCTTAATCATTACAAATAATAAAGTTCATTAAAACAAATAAGATTTTTTTATTCTAGTTCTCTCTCTCAACAATTTCTTTGGAATATTCATTACTTATCCCTTAGGTACCAGATGCCCCTAAATGCTTATCACTCAATCAGAGTTTGAACATGTCATCAAACTTGAGCAACTTTTATCAGATATAATGAACAACAAAGGTACAATTCAATAGCAATAAAACAAAAACAAATATAGCTCATATTTTCTAGCAATATAGCCTCATCACATTCCACATACATGGAAAAAATAAGCTTTCCAAGAAAAAAAAGCTTTCCAAGAAAAAAAAATGAAGGAAGAAGAGGATACTTATAAGGGTTTTTACAGTCATTAACTAAATCCAATGCATTATGCCAAAATAGTATCATCTACAAACTCAAAAATACAAATAATAATATAAAAAATAGCAAAAGCACAAACAAATGTGTATAAGGGTGGACAAAAGGAAAATACAAGTACCCTTACATTACTACTAGTTTAAGATAAAGACAATAAATTTATATGATTTAACAATGTACATAGAGAGATCAAAACGCTTTGTTTTGATTCCTTATGCTATCAAAGAGTGGAAACTGTCCGCCATTTTCACAGCTACTTCTTCTAGGTGATCTTTCTCCTCTCCATTTGTTATCTTCGATTCTTTTATGTACGTTCTGAAATTATCTCAATTTGCTGTTCCTCTCAGGGTAAAAATGGAGCAGATTACCAGTATGTCCCATTGATCCACATATCTACACATTTATTTGAGCATTTGTTGTTCTACACAATCTGCATTTACGAGTTTGTAGGTGATCGCTCTTTAGTGACATGCATTGGATTTAGCTAATGGCAGTAGAACTTTGTTAAGTATCCTCTTCTTCCTCGTCTTCTTCTTTTTCTTGGAGATTTTACTTTTTACTTCTTTTTCATGTCGATGGGAAGTAATGAGTCCGTACTGCGGGGAATATGCATATTCTTCGAGTTGGGCTAAGTTAATTTTGTTTTCATTTTGGGGTTTAGGTTGAAAAGTTATTTAAAACAATATATTATTCAGATAGCATGTTAATCAGATAATAAGAGCTGTTTGATTCAATGCTAATTAAATAACAGATGCAGTGTTATTCAGCTGTATGATGTTTGATTCATTACACATGAGGTAAGATTATCCCAGCACAGAGATTCAAATTAAATTAAAAAAAACACAATAAATAATTAAAAAGATAATTAAGCAAACAGTACCAAAACCTATAAAACTCAAACTAAATGTATACAAACAGCAAAGAAAGAATCATTATTTGCTAAAATGCATACTCACTTGTACTATAAATTTGTTCTAAATCAACTCTAATAAACTTTAAAAATAACAAATCACAAAATAAGTTACCCTAAATTGTTCATAATCAAATGACAATATCATATAAATCTTCAAAAAAACTAAAAACATGTAATTACAAACGCACATGTGCTGCCTCTGCGATAGTGCGAGACGTCGTGCGAGCCTCTGCGTCGGGCGAGAGCTCTGCGTCACGGGCGGTAGCAAGGCGAGCGAGTTGGGCGAAGCGAAGGCGGAGGGAAGGCGATGCACTGGCGGAAGCGGAAGCGGACCGAGTTCTCCCTGGAGTACGAGCGATGAACTATATCGCTCGGATATCCATTAGGATTGTCGGCAATGTTATATCCACTAGGGAGTGGCATTTAGGTAATTTTTAAGATGTCATTAATTAGATAATATTGAACCAAATAGCTCCCATCTCATGACATTACATGAAGATATCGATGAACCAAACAACCCCTTTGTTGCATTGTGCTTTTGTTGTTCCCCCAAAACTAATGGAAAACTGCTCAAGTTTGACAACGTATTCAAATTCTAAGTGAGAGCATAAGGGTTCGACAAAAGACTTCCTTGCATTCTTTGCAGGATAATCGCAATTGCTAGAAGCGCTCACCAAACGAATGCCAAGAAGAATACAAAGTTATGAACCAATATGAATGCATACAGATTTAGATTGCAAGTGACATTACCCAGCTTCTTCAAAAGGGATCGTCGAGTGCAATGCCGCCGAGAGCTGAGAAAATCGAGGGGGGCAGAGCTTCGGGTACCATGAAACGAGAGAAGCCAGGGGTCTTCGGTCTTTCAAACTCAAGAGGCGCACTGGCGAAATGTAGGTTTGGTTCACAAAACGAAATTCTAGCAAGTCTTTATTTTATTTTTTTTCTTGTTTGCATACCATTGAAATCTTTTTTATTTACTTGTAAAATACTTTAATTATTAATATTACTTAAAAAAAAACTCAAATTTAATATTAAAACATAGTTCATCACCGTTATTAGGAAAGCTACCAGAAGAAGAACCTGCCCGATTTGCTGGAGCTCGAAAGCTACCGGAAGAAGCTGCTCGATGAAATCTCCGGTGCTAGCGCGAGCAGGGCGTCCCCTCGTTCAAATTGAAAAGCGGGTCTCTCAACTCTTATGACGATATCTTCGGATCGCTTGACCCCTTATTGCAGCATAGCCTTTCAATGAAACCGAGAAACAGCACTGTCGTCAAGTTGCAAATGAGCCACAGCCTCCTCTCCAGCTACGGAAGCAACTTGCCTTCTTTCCCGAGTGTAAATTCTTTTATTTACGGGATCGAGCACTCTATAATACTTCTTCTTATGGGATCGAGCACTCTGTAAATACTTACATTTTCCGTTGATGACAGCATGAGGCTAGGGGAATAATGTATATAGCATTCTGTATATCGAGATAACCATTCGAACCATCATACAAAGTGATTTGCTAATAAGAAGAAACGAAAATAGAATTTCGTGCTGCAAAAAGGAATCAAATATACTTTACGTCATTAATTGCATTCAACCTAGTATTATTCGTTGGTAGTTGAAAGAGTGATTGCACAACAGTGTTGCCTACAAAATATTCTCTCTTCCAAAAGATAGTGGTCGATAATATGGATTGACAAGAGAGTCTTCTCAATATGAGATGAAGCTTTGATACCACTTTCTAACAATTGAAGTAAGGTTGGAGTAATAAACCACCAGTATCAAATGATAGAGAATTATTCAGTACTTCAAATGCATAACTACAGTTATAAAATATGTGGTGATGGGATTCATTGTGTGTTACATAGAGAGCATATTCACAATTATACCCGGAGATGTAAGATCGTCAAAACTGTCTTGAAAGCATAGTTTGCCACTTTCCAAATGGAGCATGCAAAATAAGGTCAGTGGCCTTTGAACCAAATAAGCTAACACTAGTCATATATATATTCCATCTAGCATAATGTTTTTGCTTATGCTAAATTTAAATTATATGATCCATCAAAAGTGCTTTTACTATCAACTATGGATATATATATATGGGGAATCATATCAAGAGAAGTTGTTTGAGCACACATGCTAAGTTTCCAAGATGAAGAGAGGGGGAGCGATGTTGAATTTTTCTTTCCACCAAGAAGCTAAAGGAGAGTTCAAATTTATAATGTTCTAGAATGTTGTTTTGTTACATCAAGTAAGAAGATCATTGGGAGAACATAGGCCGAGACCTCCCTTTTCAACAGGCATAGAGGTGAGGCTGCAAGCCAAGATTCAAAGTTTCTTATCTCTAGACCCTAAAGATAGAAATATCATGCAAAGAAAGTTAACTTTTTTTCATGACAACCTTTGGGATGTTCAAAGCTTAAAACCAATAACTCAGAATGCTCCAAACAATAAATTAGACATGATTCTATGTAATTTTTGTTGGCTTCATTTGCATCCTACCTCCTTTTATAAGGTTATGTCTCCCGCACATCGGATCATGCTCCTATTCTTTTAACCCTCAACACAAGCAAACACCTTTCAAAAGATAGATTCAATTTCAAAAATCATTGGATACTCCAACGTGCCTTCACTGAGCTTATTTAAAATTGTTGATGTTAACTATCAAGGTGATCACCTGTCTGCCTTTCTAAAATTCAGAAATTGCACTAAAGATGACTAAAAGGTCTTGTCGAAAATTTGGGATTTCAAATTTTCCCTTTATATGAGCTTCATTCTAAACAACAAGAAATTATTAATCAGCTTGACAAGTCTCCTAATGATTCTTTTGTTCATAATGACGTGATTAGAGTGAATCACTTATTGCTCAAGTCTATAATTAAGGAGATTATGTGGGCAAAGCAAAGTGTTTAATCACATTAGCTAACTCAAGAATAATCTAATTTACTATTTATCTATACCAACAGGAATTCTTAGCAAAATAGAAATACAATCAATTTTGAGTTCAATTCTAGTTTGACTAGTTATGTTATTGCTTAATTCAAGTCTTTACACTGCTCCCGCTAATATTCTTTAGGACATTGGGCCTTATTGTACCACTCTTCTTCCAAATGCTTCCCCCAAGATATGTACCTTTTGCAAGTGAAATTAGGAAGGCCTTATTTAATTTTAAAAATGATGTCTCTCTGAGTCTGTATAGGCTTTATTCATTTTTTCCAATCCTCTTGGAATGATGTCGGAAACTTGTCAAGCAATCTATAATTTTCTTAGCTTTGGGAAATTTTATAAATGACTTTCTCACACAATCATTGCTCTTATTCCCAAAAATAAGAATCCCAACTCTATTCAAGGTTATAAGCATTTTTTCTATACAACACTAGACAAGCTGATAGATGAAATGTCGGCAAGTCGTATTAAGCCTTTCCTTCATGAATTAATAAATGATACCCAAGCAAGCTTCATTAAAGGTTGTAATGATGTTGATAACATTCTCCCTACTAGTCTTTTTCTATATGTTTCAATAGTGTAGCTCCAAGATGAATATGTTTTGTATCAAGGATGATTTTAGAAAATTTTTAACTCTCTTAACAGTGATTATATTTTACAAAGAATGAAAAAATGAGTTTTTTTGGAAAGTTTATTGCATAGATTAAATCTTGTATAAGCAATATGCATTTTTTTATTCTCCCTAATGGTAATTTGTTTGGATATTTCACTTCTTTAAATGGTATACGGACAAGTTTGTCTTTCCTCTTTGCTATTGCCTTGAATGGCCTTTCATACATCATAGATGAGGCCTGACAAACAGGTTTTCGAGCCTATTGAGCTCTTAAACTTTAAGTGTTCATATTTATTATTTGCTGATGATATTCTGATATTTGGAAAAGCCACAAACCACAACTTAGAAGTTCCAAATTAGTGTATGGAAAGCTTTTTTTATAATTCAAGTTTGTCTATGAACATATGTAAATCTTCCATTTATTTCTCAAAATCAAATTATAATAAGTTTTCATTAGCTAGCAACCTTAATCTTGATTCAAAAGAGCTACCTACCAAGTACCTTCGTTTGCCCATTCACTCCGCCAAAACCTCAATTGCTGTATGTCAATCATTGCTTGATAGATCACAACACACTTTCCAGCTGTGCCCAAAGTTATTTATCTTATGTAAAAAGACTCTAAATTCTAAAATTGTTTAGTAGCTAAATTATTTTGGCTAGCTTAGCTTCCTTTTAATTTTTATTGAATTTTGTATAACATTGCCTAAGCATTAAATAATTTCTCATAGTAAAGTATATTTTAATTTGAGCCAAATAGTTTTTAATTATAAATTAGCTCAAGTTAGTAAAATATAAATAATCTATATCAAATTCATAAAATAGATGTTCATATTTATGCTATCAAATATAATTAATTATTATAAAATTCTCATTTGTGATCAAGTTATAAATATTATTCGTTATGAAATAATAATTAGTAAAAAAATTTATTATTTACTAGTATTATATGCTAATTAATTCTTATTTAGGATAATTATAATATAAATCGATTTACTATATTTTGCTTATTTATTGGGTACCATTGCTTTATTAATTATGTATATTAATTATAAAAATATTAATTATCACTTATTTATTTTCATTATTATTAATTAATATAAATAATCAACTATAAAAAATGTTATAATTTATTTTATATAATAATGAAATTAATCAAGAATTTAAGTTAATATATTATGTCATTTCATTAAATAAACAATTAAAGTTAGTTTGGATGAGAAAATTATAATTTATTATATAAATTAAATATTAAGATACATTTCTAAACATTAAATATTAAAGTTGAGAAATGCTTTTGGTGTGACATTTGTGTGCACCCAAGCAACAATGTGCTTAGGACACCCGAGCACAGTGTGCTTAGGACATCTGAGCAGTTCAGCGCTTAAGCGTGCCCAAGCATCGAAGTCGCACCCTAGTATCTGATTGTTAGTATACTCAATACTAGCTGTAATTTAGTCTTACTGATGCATTTAAGCAAAATAGCAAAAACATTCTCATAAATAATAAAATTTATTATAATAGCCTTACATTAATCATTCCACGCATAACCATACAAATTGTCCATACAAACTTAATTTAGAAAACAATAAATAAAAATGAAACATAATTAAAGAGAGCAAAATCTCATCATAATTTATTATGATAGGCTAATAATTTTTGTTTGGGTTGCACGGCGGCAAACTTTTCAATAGATCAGTCACCATAGCATCAGTGGAATGTTCTTAATCTATCACAAGAAATGTACCAAAGGAATCAAATAGTTTTATTAAGAAATTATAAACAGAAAAGTATGAAAAAATAAGCAGCAAATGGGATCTTGTTTTGCTCGTGCTGAAATAACAAAGCATTAATCAAAATTGCATAAATAGCATTTTCAACCTGCATCAAATGGTAATCTCAAACTGCATCAGGAAGCATTAAAAATTTCATCAATTTGCACCATGCCTTCTGTATAACCAAAAGTATTGTTTTGACCAGGCAAATGACAGAATGTAGTAAAATTCAAGCATGCCTGCTTAATTTAATTCCTGAAATATATATACCATAACCAGTACCAACTCCTCATAAGCATAGCATGGGTCTCCTTATACCTTTAGTGAGCTTGCCCAGCCCAAAAGTATTTGTGAAAAATTTATAAATCAAAAACATATATATGGAACCGCATATATATATCAAGACTATATATATATATATATATATATATATATGAAGGTAAACTCTATTCAAGTAAAATAAAGTACTAGGCTTTCAGCTTTTACTTGTATCATGCTAAAAATACCTTTTGAGATCAGTAAATTATTCATTGCTACATAATTTGCATTGGAGTTAACAAATAATGGTTCATATAAAGTTCATAATACATTTTTATACATGATAAAAGCAAGCTTACGAACTTAATTCTCATGCATGGAGATTGAGTATTTATTTTTACACATTACACATTATCACCAAGGTTAATGATGTTGTGGTTTTAACCACCCTAGAGATCACCTCTTCACTGTACAGACAAGAAACATTGTTACAGAAGCATCAAGATATTTATAGGCTTCGTCGCCTTATGAAAATCAAAGCAAAGACTAATAACAAAATTAAGGGGAAAATCAAAGCATCTAAGAAAGAGCACACATGTAATGTGGAAACCCAGAAGAAAAAAAAGTCATGTAGCCACATCACGAAAAGCTTCACTATGATAATCAAGAAAAAAATATAAAAGAGATCTGTCTCTTTAGGAGCTCTCAATTTTTCTCAGCCCACTCACAACTTCTTCCTCACAACACTCAGCCCTCATAGCATTTTAGCCTATAGCCACCAGCACAAATACATCCACCACACATCACATACACCATAAGTATCTCTTAAATATTTATATCCCTCTAATAGCCCCCATCTAACCATAGGACTCATGCATGATGGATAAGTGTCCCCTATGCTCCATTTGGACATGTCACATGTCCAATCAAACAATCCCAGCACTCCAACTTCATTCTTATATTTGCATGCCGACTAGGTCCCTCCCAAGTTCCATAGTCTTAGGCTCTTTTGGCTGGTTAAAATGCACAGAGCGCTTGGGGGCGCCAAAGTGCCCAAGCCTCTATCTCAGCCCCTGCTTGGTTTGGTTGTTGGAGCTTGAGTGCACCAATGTTTTTATCCTTGGCTCATCTATCTGAAGAAGTGCTAATGCTTGGGCAAGCTTTGGCCTGTTATATCTAATCAAACGTTCCCATTGCTTGGGCGCTCCCAAGCTTCGATCTAGCTGAGACCTATGAATATCTCCTCACCGCTTGGGCGTGCCCAAGCTTCGATCTAACTTGTTGATCTTCATATTTATGTTCTTTATCATTGCTCACAAATGCTTTCTCAAACTCAGATATCAATTATTATAATATTTATCATTAAGAGGAGCTCTCTTAATACTGCATTGGATTTCATGACAAAGAAAAACTTGAGCAAATAAGACAACAAAACAAGCATAAACACAAAATATGCTACTTGAAAGAAAGATAAGAAGAATCTTTTTTGCTTGAGATGTATATCGTTTCATCATTTCAACTCCTATTGATAGTCTTTAAGCTTCACATAATGCAAAAATAAAATATATCTCTTCAAAAGTTTCATAGTAAGAAAATGAGCTTCATAAGAACTTTCATTTTATTTAATAATCAAGAGAAATTATGTAAGAATTTTCTCAGTCAAAGAGAAGTTACGTGATAAATTCATTAGTAAAAGTTTTCTTAAATAAAGTTGCATACAAATTTATCCAATTAATCAAGAGGCTTCAAAATAAATTATCTCAAAATCAAGAACAAGACCTTTAAGAGAACTTACGTTAAGTTATTATTTGAATAATACATAGTTCATTTATTATAACATCACCCCAAAATTAAAAATAAAAAAATTACATTTTTATTAGATAAATATTAAAAATATAGAATTAAAAACTAAATGTGCCAAAATTAAGAATACATTATATTAGATGTTTAGTAAATTTTTGGTATTTTAATAATTAAATTTATTTTTAATAAATTAAGAAAGTGGTTTAGAAAATCATATATATAATAACTAATCATCAAATTAAAAAAATTTTGGACCCACATTTTTTCAACCTACAGGTAAATTTTTATTAAATTTAAAATTAAAATAAAAGAAATATTATTTAAAAAATTTGTTTTCCATAGATAAATATTTTAAATTCACTAACAGAATCCAACGTGAAATTTCCTCTGCAAATCCGAGAGTCCGATTAAAAAACGTGCGATATTGGTCAATTTAATGGCTTTACTAGGGAATTATTAGCAACAGTGATTTGACTACGAATATTAACCCAAGTAAATGTTGTTTAAATATGAAGATGGAGATTTAAAGATTTAATAAACTATTGTATACATCGAACGACCGAGAGAATAAATGAGAAATTTTATTCAAATTTAATGGTGCGGATTAAGAGCTCATTTGATCAGTTTGGTCCATGCCGGAATTGTGACGTCCCAAAGCTTCAAGGTCGCCAAGATTGAAAGCCTGAAATGGATCCACACCATTCGATTGGCAGCACTTTGTTGAATCCTTATTTTCCCTTAGAACCGAAACCTTGATTTTCTCAACAATACACCCAACCTGACTATTTAGAGTTGTGCCATTAATACTAGCACATTTCACAGAGCCTAAAGTGCACACCCAAGCTCTTTAAATCTAGAATGATTGATGTCCCTTTCACAAAGTTTGAAACCTAGGTATATCAAAATGATGATCAAAATAAACCTTTCCAAGCCCCCATTTCCACCCCAGCAGCATTGTTTGATCTTCAGGAAGGTTCCTAAACCTAATGGCAGAGCTCTTATGGTAGATTTTAAGAACCATCAATTTTTCCATTGGAACTCTCGGCCTTACTTGGATTAGGGTTTGTAGGTGGAGTCAATGGACCCTAAATAGCTCTAAGAATCTGTTGAATCCTAGGGAGGGTGATGGCAATGTCTGTTATAGCCAATAAGTTCTCTTTCCTTGTAGATAAGAGGTAACCTTATCTTCTCTCTCTTATTTATGCTATGATACTATAGAGTTATTGTAGAGATTAAGAAGATTGTTATCTAGTTTAAATATGATTAATTAATTATAGAGAAATTTGTATTGTGTTATGTTATGGGAAAGGTTATTTAATACAAAAGTCTCTAGATAATGATATATCCAATTAAACCCCATAGAATGCTTGATGGTTGATTAAATCATAGCTTAATCATTTAGTGATTCTAAACTTTGGATGAACCACCATGAGCTAGAGGGTATATTAATTCATCCTTAGCTCCCTTGAAGCTTATACTATACGAGATCTTAATGGTGTATACCCAATCATAATCCTCAAGTCTTTTAGAACCTTAAATAGAATGAGTTAATTATCATACTTGCTATTTAAGAACCCCAATTGCATCATAATATATAGCTCCAAATAGTGTTAGCTAAGTGTTAATCATGATGTGATGATAGAATCCCAAACTTGAGGCCATGGTTTCCACTATGCCCCTCCTTTATTTCCATAAAACTAACATTGTGACTAATATTATGATAGAATACCTAGTGATGTCTTGTATCCATTATCAACATAAGTAAGAGAGTTGCAATTTTAGATTATGTCTGAAGCCACCCTTAAATCTTATTCTAATGGATAGTCTCATGTTCATCTTATGCCCTACCATATATACCCATGAGACTAGGAACCTTCCCAAAGTAATATAAAGGACCTAATAGTTGTTTAATAATCCAATATGTAAATTATAGAATGATGTGATTCATAATTGGCTAACTGTAGTAAGTATTATTACTAGAAAACATTTAATCCTTAAGCCTTTTGATGGGTCCATTTAAATTGCTTTGTATTTAAAATGATCCTTCCATAACTTCATAAAGTGATACCTAATGTACTTGATTAGAATTCTACTCAGACCGAAGAATCGTTTTAACTTATGATTAGTTTTAGAGAGTGTTGGTGTACCCAAGAAATATATAATTTCAAATGAGTCTATGAAATCTATTTGACCTTTAGAGATCTATACAAAAAATAAATGCATCCAACCCTATATTAAGATTTTAATCACCTTAAGGATGAAGAGTTTAACTTTTAGATACCCTAAATTTGTGAAATTTTAGAAATAAAAAATTGCACAAACTTTTAAATTTAATTTAATAACAGTAAAATCTTAAATATGAAACTTTAAGTTTGAATTAGCTCATTGGTTATGTAAAAATGTTCGATAAGAATAGCTTAGATGCTCATTTCATAACTTAGTTTTCATCCTAGCATCAATTATTCTAAATGTTATATAGTATCAACATGACACATAATAATAGAGATTAATCATATGAGAATATTTTTAAAATATGATAACAGATGTGATTTTCTAAAAATAATAAAAAACTTATGCGTATTATCATAAATAATTTCATAATATGCACATTTTCCAATTTGATGAATTTTATCAGAAAAAGTCAAATTCCTGCAGCATGACAAATTTGGGTATATTTCTCAACTTTTATAATTTTTGGGATAATTACTCTCACAACACTATATATATATATATATATATAATATTTACAAAAATACCCTCTAGTCTTAAAACCTTCACCCAATTTATAGTGATCAAAGGACCTAAACACGATAACAATTTTGGTATAATAGTATGGATTTGAGTAGTTTTGCAGATATTACGGTTTAAGTATTAGATAAGTACATAATGAAGATCTGGGTGGTACCTTTGAAATTTCTCCTATAATGTTTTGTAGAACTCTATTTTCCTGCTGCACGTAGAGCTGATGGTATTCTCCAAGTTCTCAATCTTCTCATAATCTACTCTGAAAGTAAGCATGGTGAAGCCATCTTTACCAGTGTCGTAGTCTTGTTTTATATCTTCAACGTGGAAAGACTGAAGCTGCAAAATACACACAAACATAAAAACACACACATATATATATATATATATATATATATATTATTATATATAATTGAATCAAACTGTGATAACATGAAGTTGTTAAAGTGTTAAGCAATGGTAAATTATAGAAGATGCAAACCTGATGATACACAGGCCCTAATAAATCAAAGGGCACCTCGATGCCAAAACGAGCCTGTGCAAAGAAAGGCCAACAAAAACATATGATTATATGAAATGATCTCATTATCAGGGAAGGAACTACAGTCCTACACACAAGGTTAGATACTTGAAAGTTTAAAAATATGCATTCAATTTAAATAAAAAATAAACACTTGCATGATAATGAAGTGAAGCAGAAAAGTGGTTGGGTGATTTACATTGAGTTGAAGGTCAGAAGTTCAAATCTTTAAGAGGCCAAATACCGTTTTTTTAGAATTTTATTATCTGAAATGAATTTTTTTCCGTTTTTTAATTAAAAAAGGTTTTTGCCTACAGAGCAGCCAAATGTTCAACATACATATAAATCACATAAAAATTAATATTTATAAATAAACACTATTATTTCATATATCCTAGAATTCCAGCAAATTTTAAGTATCATGTACTTAGAAATGTGAGGTTGAAAATGTCCATAATAATAATAGTGAAGTTTTGGTGTGGGGTATGTATATTATAAGGTTTTATGAATTCAAAACCTGAAATGTCTAAATACTTTTTTTACATTTTCTTAATCAAAATGATTTATTTCCTTTTTTATAATTTTTTTTTACATAAAACACATTTAAAAGAAAAAATTACAATATTTTTATGCTAACTTTCATTTATAAAATCAGTGTAATTTACAACGATTGATAGAACATAAGTGGGGGAGATATTTTAGCCTACTAATGAAGATTTATAATTTTATCAAAGTAAGAAATTAGATTTAAATGTTCAAATTGGAAAAGTTGGAGTAGTTATGTATGAATTTTTTCTTTTATCATTTATGTATACAATTCTAAATAATATTGGTTTACGCATGCATAGCACCAAAAGGATTTTTGGAATAAATTAATCAAACCATGGAATTCTGTTTTTTTAAAACTTAATATATGCGCGCGCACACACACTCACACACATATATATATTAACAACTAAGAAATTAGAGAAAATTTTGAACTTCCCAAAATGCCAACAAAAAGCTAAAGTTAATATAATTAGTGTCGAGTGCTTTGGGTATGTATGCTATCGCAACTACTCTAACCAATTTGTTAAATTGCGATGATTGGAAAAGAATAAACAATGTGATAGATTTGATGTAATCTATAAGATTTCAGTGATATTTTGTTATTTTTAAATATTTGCTTCTAAATAAATAGATATAAAAATATTTTTGCAAAAAATCTAACCATTTAACATAGAAGTAAATAAAATAAAATGTTAATGCATCTCTAGTTTTTTATTCAGCAAAACATATACAAAATAAATAAAACAGACTTAAGAATTAACACTACTTGTGTTAATATAAACATATTTATAAAAAAAAAATTAAGTATAAAAATAATTTATTTAAATTAATTAAATGATTTTAAATAAAATCTAAAAAATGCATGAATATATGCATTTCTTGAATTTTGTAATTAAGACTTTAACCAAACGGTATTACATTTATCAAATAATCACATGTATATTTTAAGAAAAAAAATTTCTTAAACTAAATATTAGTTAATTGGAACTTGACTATAACTGTAAAATTTTAAAATATCATAATTTATCTTTTACTGTCATTTGAACATGTCACGAAATCATTAATGATATTTATAATATACATAAATAATATTTTACCTTTTCATTAGCATTGCATTAGTTTATATTCCCTTGCAAAGCCAGAGAATCTCGCTAGTTTAACAGTTTGCGTGAATCAACTGTACAGCATGAAATTTTATTCAACTTTAAACTTCCAAAATTTCATTTGATGCTAAAAAATCCTCATATGAGAGGGATTAAAGAAGATAGGCAAGCAAGAAAATTAAAATTTAAGAATGAGCAAAAAATCATTACCGTTGGCTTAACAAAGCAAGTTGTAGCACCTTTAAGACAATCCAAAGCTACTCCACCATAAGCTCTGGCCAACCCACCAGTTCCAAGTTTTATGCCACCAAAATACCTACGAATATGCAAAGATCAACCAGTTTTGGAAAGGGCCAAATAGAACTGATCTATATTAAGAATTTCATCATTATAGATTATTGAAAGATGCATGGCTACTATTCAATATAACAGGAAGAAAAGTATTTAAATTTGCTTCTAAAATTCGTCCAGAATAAAACTAAAATCTCTATGTAGGTCCAGATCATTACTACTGCATTAAAGTGACGTGCTACACTCAAAAGATTTGTTGAAAAAGAGAGGATTTATAAATTTCTGGTTTGACTTGAAATTTAAAGCAATTTGCATTCAGATTCTGTAAAGGAAAGATGCGTTTTCTTTAAATGAGGTATCCTGATCCTTGCAGAAAATGGAAGAAGTATCATGGTTGAAAAGTTATTGAAACCCCAACAATGATAATGCAAAAATATATCTGAACAATCCCTTATAGAAGTTAAAGAGAAATAGAGATGAGTTTTGGTGTTTATATTGTACAAAATCTCATCATACCAAGGAGGAAGTGTTAAAAACTTCATGGTAAAACACAACCAGAAAAAAGCAACCAACAAAGAATACAAGGTCAAGCTTCCACAGTGGAACTGCAAAATAAAGTGGAAAATAAGGAGTGACCATAAAGAGAAAGTTGAGAAATTAAAAGCTTTCTTGAGACATTTGAAAAAAGTCATCTTCCCATGCACTTGTAAATTTGTATCCTCAAGTATACCTCCTTAATCTCGTACTCCTAAGTTCATAATATTTGAATTATAGATGCAGGGGCATTGATCATATGACCTCGCTATTATCCAAATTTATTTCATATACCACCTATGCTAGCAACAACAAATTGCCATCAATGATGGATATGCCACACAATTGCTGTTGGTCAAGGGGATATTAATATAAAATATTTTATTTCTCTTAGAAATATCCTCCATATACCAAAGTTATTTAGAAGTCTTATATCCATCCATTCAAAAACTTATCAAAAATTCAAATTTTACAGTAAATTTCTTTTCCACTCTTTTAGAAATAAGGTACGGAAAATGATTGTACATAATAAGAAGAAAAATGGCCTTTGCTACCATGAAAATACATGTAAGAAAAGAATTCTTACCCATTATCCTTATTTTCTAAATCACCTAGTTCAAAAGCAAAATAAAGTATGGCTCTAGCATTTTCATCTTCGGCATCCCCCTTTCATTATTCTCAAAATTTTGCTTACCTCAATATTTAATAAAAATTCTATTGGAAGCTTTCAATGTAATGCATATGGAGTACCTAGACATAAAAAAAAAATTCCCACAAGCAATAAAAAGGTGATTCGTCCTTTTCCCCTCGTTCTTAGTAACATTTGGGATTCCTTTACTATGCTTAGTATATATATCTATATACAGTTCAGTGACTTGCCTCATATTTGTACTCATATGACATGAATTTCTATATTACAAATTAAGTTCGAGTCAACATTATCTTTCAAAACTTTTTTAATATAAGCAAAATTCAATTTAGGAAAACTACTAAATATTTTCAATCAATTAATGATAATGAGCAATCTAATCGCATAATGGCTTCCATCTTTCAAAAGCATGGCCTCATCTATGAATTATCATGTACTAACACTTGACGATTGTACAAATCAGTTAAGGCCCTTCTGCTTCAAAATCAAGTTTCCAAAAGTTATCGAGGGAAGCTCTTCTAACCGCCACTCACATCATAAATAGATTTCCAATTGGACTATCAAAGTCTTGCCCCAAGTCCTTGCAAAAGTTATCCCAACTTTAATACCAAAAACAATCTAACTTCCAAAATATTTGGGAAAAATAGCCTTTGTTCAAATTCATTCCAATAAAGAAGCGCTTGACCCAAAATCCCTTAAATGTATCTTCATTGGCTATTCATCTACTAAAAAAGCTACAAATGTTACCATCTGAAATATTCCTTCTTAAATGAGAAAAAATATAAATAGTATATTTATATAGTATTTTTGGAATATTTCTCCTTAATTGGGAGAAAATATATATAGTATATTTATATACTATTTTTTAAAATATTCCTCCTTAATTCGAAAGAAGTAAGTATTTGATGGCAACATGATCTGTGTAAGAAATCAGGAAAGAGATCACCTGTTTTTCTTTTTTAAATCAGAGTATCTCCTGTTTAAGAATCGTAGGAGGATCTAACGATGCAAGGTGCAATCGATCTTCTCTTCTCCACTTTCGAGTGAGTGTGTTTCTCCACCGCAATCCTCTCGATCTCTCATTCGAACCCCTTGCCATACATGTGCAAATTCGACACACACAATTCTCTCAAGCCCTCGCTAGAGCAACTTGCCATGGCCGAGCTTCTCTTCGCCAACGTAGCCTCGTTGAGATGCCAGTAGGAGAACAAGTGGTTTGGGTGCCAGTCGAGACTCAACGACCGCAATGGTTTAAACGAAATCGCTGCCTCTGATAACCGAGCTATTCCCTTTTTGTGCTATTATTTTTCTTTTTTTTGCATATTTATTTGAGGTTGTTAGGAGTAGTATCATTCTTTGAATTTTGTATGCTCTCAAAAATTAGTGGAATTTGTTGGAAAGCAAAGTTTCCTGAAATTTTGGGAACTCTTGACTAATATAGCCTACAAATATTTTGTAATAGAACCAAGATAAATCTCAATGCCTCTTTTATGTGCTTAATTGTGTGCATGTGTTTTAATTTTGCATATTTTCTTTTTGTATTGGCTACCAACTCCATTACAATTGATATCAAACGATGTTTGCTCAAAATATATGATCCAATACAACACGCATGATAAAATACAATGGTACAAAGTACACATAATGGAAAGGCTAAATGGAGCATATGTTGTATGTTAAAGATAAGTACCTGCCAATTTTTGAACCGAGAAGCTCGTAAACAAAACCAACAATGAATGGAGGCTCCTACATTGTCAAATTGTGGCTACATTCGCCAATGGGTGAGCCACAACATTCTGAACAATATCAACATTGAGAAAATTGTGAATAACCTAAGGGAAAACCTTGATTAGTTGTATGTGTGAAAGACAAACAACAACAAGCTCTATCTAATCAAGCAAATGATGGCACTCAAGTTTAAGTATGGTGGGTTCATGACGACCATCCGATACCTTTCAAGGGATTTTCAACCAATTAACTGCAATGGGGATCAAGTTCAATAATGAGGTGCAAGGTCTATGCTTCCTGGGGACGCTATCAGATTCATGGGACACTTTTCGAATGTCCCTTACGAATAATGTCAGGCAGCATCATGACAATGAAGCTTGCAAAGACTGGTGCAGTAAACAAAGAAATTTGAAGGAAGTCTTAGCCTCCTCTACTCAGTTTGACGTCCTCTTTATTGAGTCTAGGGGGAGAACCAGCTATCAAAGTACTACTGTTAGATCAACGAGTATGAGCGAATAGAGAAAGAACTTTAAAGAATTCGAGTGCCACTATTGCAAAAAGAAAGGAACCAGCCACTGGAGTACTACTTTCAGATAATTGAGTATGAGCAAATCGAGAAAGAAGTCAAAAGAATTCGAGTGTCACTATTGAAAAAAGATAGGACATATCAAGAAGTACTACTACAAACTAATGCGAGACCAAAAGGAGGGGAAAGCCAGAGATGGTGGCGATGCTAGCAAAGCCACCAACGAAGATTCTTCCAATGTTGCCCCACAGGACATTTGTATCGTATCAGAGATGGATACAGCTTGTACTGCTTGAGATGAGAAGATATGGATCCTGGACAGCAGTGCATTTATACAAGTGACTTCTAGACTCGATATCTTTTCCATTTACACACCAGAGGACTTTGGTGGTGTAAGGATTGTGGATGAAGCCATAGCACAATGCGCTGGATTTGGTGATGTTTTTATTGTGATGTCCACCAAAGAAGGCTACTGCTCAGAAAGTTAAAACATGTATATGATATTCACTTGAACATGCTGCCAGTTGGCAGGTTGTGCGACGATGGACTAGAGAACGGTTTCACTGGTGAGCAATGGAAGCTTAATAAGGTTCTTTGATCGTGGCAAAAGGTATGAAACAGTCCTCCCTGTACCGGACACACACTACTGTCATCAAAGATTTTTTGAATGCGGTAGATTCACAGGAATCTTCAAAACTGTGGCACAAAAGACTTGCCCACATGAGTGAGAACGATATTTCAGTACTCCCAAGAAAATCTGCTAGGAGATCTAAAGAAGGCATAATTAAAGCAGTGCAATCACTGTCTAGCAGGGAAGCAGAATCTAGTGGCTTTCAGGAATCATCAGCCTATTAGAAGACCTGAGGTACTGAATCTTGTTTATTCAAATTTGTGTGAACCTATGCCACTATGTCTCGTGGTGGTGCGCACTATTTCATTTCTTTTATTGATGATATTCGCAGAAAGCAAAGGTTTTACACTTGAAATCTAAGGATCAAGTCATTTCAGCTTTCAAGCAGTTTTATGTATTAGTTGAGCGAGAAACAAGAAGTTGAAATTTATTAGGACAAACAATGGCGGTGAGTACCTTGGTGCTTTTAATGCCTATTGCAAAAATCATGGTATAAAGCACCAGAAAACTTCTCCAAAGACATTGCAGCTGAATGGTGCAGCTGAACGAATGAATAGTGCATTGATGAAGCAAGTTAGATGCATGCTTTCTCACACGGGTCTGAGCAAATATATTTGAGCAGAGGATTTGTTGACAACATACATTGTGAATCTGTCTCTCAGCACCGCTTTGCAGTTGGAAGTTCTCAATGCGATCTGGTATGATAGAAAAAAAATTTATGATCACTTGAGAGTATTTGGTTGCAAGGTAATTGTGCACGTTCCAAAAGATAAAAGATCAAAACTAGATGAGAAATCCAATGAGCGCATTTTTTGAGCTATGGACAAGATGAGTTCAGATACATGCTGTGGGACTCTGGCAAAATGCTAATCAAAAGTCTTGATATTGTTTTATAGAGGACTATACATAACTAGATGCTCAGAAAAAGAATGCATCTTTGCCTTTTGATGCCAATAGCAAGCAAAATCTTGATATCACAACAAGCTGAAAAATGTGAAGAGCAGTAGAGGTACCTACTCTAGGGGGAGAATCAGAGCCGAATCAGACAAAGCCAGAACAACTAAAAGGGATTGTGGAAGAAGCACCTATTTTAAAGAGATCCACCAGATCACATGTATAGTGTTCCTTCCATAAGGTATAGTGTTCGTGATTACATCATGTTGAATGGTGCAGAAGAGCAAGAATGCTTTAATGAGGCTATGGATAATGAGCACAAAGACAAGTGGCTTGAAGGCATGAAGGACTACATCTGATTAATATTTTATTATTCAAAGAATGAAGAATATGCTATTTAAAAGAAAGATAAGAAGAATCTTTTTTGCTTGAGATGTATATCATTTCATCATTTCAACTCAAATTGATAGTCTTTAAGCTTCAAATGATGCAAAAGTAAAATATCTGCATCCATGGACTACATCTGATAAATTTTTTATTATTAAAAAAATGAAGAATATGCTACTTGAAAGAAAGATAAGAAGAATCTTTTTTGCTTGAGATTTCAGCTCCTATTGATAATCTTTAAGCTTCACATAATGCAAAAATAAAATATATCTCTTCAAAAGTGTTCACTTTGAGGAGATATTCACGCCAATTGTAAAAATGATATCTATACGAGCTGCATTGAGATTGGTAGCTAGCTTGAACCTAGAAATAGAACATATTGATGTGAAGACAGCTTTTCCGCATGGTAATCTTGAAAAAAAAATCTACATGAAGTTGCCTGAAAGTTTCACTGAGAAAGGAAAGTAGAATCTCGTGTGCAAGTTAAAAAAGTTTGCATGGGTTGAAGCAAGCTCTGAGACAGTGGCACAAAAATTTTTGAAAACATAACAAAGGAGTACGGTAACCAGAACACACCTTCAGAAAATTGTGTATTTGAGCAAAAAATTTTTGAAGGTTATTTTATTTCATTATTAATGTAGATGATACCCTTCTTATTGACAAAAATATGAACAGGATTAAGAAGATGAAAGAATATTTGAGTAACGTATTCATCATAAAGGATCTCAGTGCAACAAAGCAGATTTTGGCATTCACATCACAAGTGACAGGAGTGCTGAGAAAATCTTTTTGGTCACAAAAGTACATTCAGAAGGTACTTCAAATATTCTCCATGGATAACTTGAGTATCAAATCAAGAGATGAGTAAAATTTCATATGCATGTACAGTTAGTAATTTAATGTATGTCATGATCTACATGCGTCTGGATATTGCATATGCAGTTGGAGTTCTAAGCAAATTCCTCTTAAATTCAGGGGTAAAGCACTGGAATGCGGTTGTGAGTTTAGAGATATTTGGTGGGTGCAACCAGCACAAGGTTGTCGCATGGGAGTCAAAAGTCTTAATTGATAGGATATTCAAATTTAGATCTAGCTCGTAATGTTGATACTAGAAGATCAACGACTGGCTATCTGATAAAATTCATAGGAGATGTGTGCCTTTGTCTAATACTGAGGCTGAGTTTATTGTAATATAGAAGCTGCGACAGATTTACAGTGGATGAAAAAATTCTCTGGCCGTTGGGTTTCCAGCAGGAAGAGTATGTGCTACTTTGTGACAATCAATGTGCTATACACCTCAACAAAAACATGTCATTTCATTCGAGATTCATGCACATTGATACTCGATTCTGTTGGATTCGAGACGTGCTAGAGGCAAAGTTGATGAGCCTGGAGAAGGCACCCATTGACAACAATGGTCGGGTGCTTCTCCACCATAAACCTCTCAGTCTCTCTTTCAAAGCCATCGCCACGCATCTTGATTTTAGCTCACGCAATTCGCTCAATCCCTCGCCATAGCAGCTTTCCATGGTCGAGCTTCTCTACACCAGGGTAGCCTCATCAAGACACCAGTAAGAAACCAATGGTTTGAACGCCAGCCGAGATAAAGTTACTGCAGCACTTTGAATGAAACTGCTGCCACTAAGGATCAAGCTATTCCCTTTTTGTTATATTCTATTTTTTTTATCTTGTACATTCAATTGATGTTGTTTGGAGCTTTGTTGTTATTTGAACTTTGTATGCTACCGAAAATTAATGAATTTTGTCAGAAAACAAGAATTTTTAAATTTTGGAAACTCTAGACTAGTAGATATAGTAGCCTATAAATATTTTGTAGGTGAGCTAGGATAAATCTTTGTGCCCCTTTTCTATGCATGTTTTACTTTTGCATATTTCCTTTTCATATTGGCTACCAAATCCATAACACCATCTCCCAATAAAAAAATATTAAATATTTGTTGGAACTAATGGTGTGCATTATTTGGTTGAAGTTAAAAATCAAATTGCCGGTCACAATTGGTCAGATCAGCTCGATTCAATTAGTAAAGTGTCGCCTCAGTTTTTAGATCAAATTTTATACTATTTTGATTTTTGCAACTTTTTCACTTTGAACAACCGAACCACCTAAGAATAACCAATTTAAACCATTATCCAAAAATTAAATTTACGTACTAAACTAAAATCGGTTAGGTTCAACTTTTATAATTATTTGGCTAATTTTTTTTTAGAACTGAAACTGAATGGTTCTCAATAGTAGTTCAGTTTGCAACCAAATCGACCAAATGCACACCCTTTGTTGATGCTACCTTCAAGTAAAAGATACAAGACTTTCAAAAATTTTATTTCTAAAGAGAGGTTTAGCTCCTATAAAATATGAACACATACTTTGCACAATTACGTGGCACAAGAAAACGTCCAACTTTCAAAAAATTACAAACACCCAACAACAATTTGATCACCACAATCAACCTATTGCAAACAGATAGTTAATCTGGAATCCTAAACCATACAGCGACCCAAAGCTAGCCGAATACAAATCAATGACACTAGGGCTGGCTCGAGTCGAGCCAGCCCAGATTCGAATTTGAATTTTTTGAGTTTAGTCCAACTCGAACTCGTTCGAGTTCAAATTTGAGTCATGTTAGAGTCGAATTTGAGTCATTTCGAGTCGAGTCAAATAAGGTTCGAATCGAGCCGTTCAACTTGAACTCGACTCAAAAATTTCGAGCCGAGTCAAAATAGATTTGAGTTCGAATTTCAAGTCAAATTGCTAGCCCTAATGACACCCAATAATAATTCCAATAAAACTCGAACAATCTAACTACTTATGTAATGACCCTAGGTCATTAATAAGGCAAACATTGAATTTTCGAACCGTTAAAACTCCCGCAAATTTCAGTTACTGTTAAATCTCCCGCAAATTTCAGTTACTGTTAAATCTCCCACTAAAATAACTTTTTCTGGAAGTTTTTTTCAAATTAATAGAAATTAAGACTATCATTACCTACTCAATTTAGTTAAGCATCACCTACCTCATTGAGCCATAATCAAATGAAACCGACGGCTTGTTTTAAAGCGTCGGTAATAAAAGGTTAACGGAAAATTTACCCCTACCTGCGAGAAACGCATGAAAGGGCCGACGGTTTTGGAAGGAGGCACGTTTCGTACGCAATTGACGAATCCAGTCCGTGGTTCACGCCGCAAGTTACGGACGCACGTTACGTATGCATCCTATTAAATCCCCACAGAATCAATGATCCCTCACAACAAGCTTCTATCTACCCTCCCTCTCTTCCATAGAGCGTACCTGAGCCGACGGATTGCAACCCGAGCCGATTGTCTCCCTTGCGCTCGATTCTCCTCCCGCTGTGGCGCCGAGAGACGGACGTCAGGAATCCGTGACACTCGCGTGCAGTAGCCCTCAATCGACGAAGCGTCGAACCTTCTTCCGCTCAGCACGCGTCGACTCTGCGCTTCGCTCGATCCCCCTGTCTGCGCGCTCGACTCCTCGTAAGGTAAGGTGTCTATCGAATCTCTTAGAAAAAGGAAACGCATACGTGTCTATATATAGAAATATATATGTACATATATATATATATATATAAATGTATATATATATATGTATAAATGTATATATATAACACTATATATATATTTATATATATATATACATATGTATATATATAATAACAATAATAATCATAATTATAAGATTAATAATAATAAAATTAGAATATAATAAATTAGAATATAAGTTTTTATGTGGATAATTATTAAGGTAGTATAGCAAATTTGCATGCATACTTAGGTAAAAATATATATATATATATATATATATATAAATTAATTGGAGGTTATGCTATATGTTCAACTAGAGATCTATATGAATGTGTTAGACTAAATTAATTGATTGCAAGGATATTATGTAACTTATCTACAGCCTTGGTACATTATTAGATCTATTTAATTATAGATCTACATTTCATGTAAATATCATTGATCCAATTATAGACTAATATTTTAACTCATAGTTATCTAATAAACACTTATCGAATCCTGATTAATTAGATCACTTTGGTGATTCAAAAAAAAAATGATTCTTTTACTTCTTTACGATAATCTGAGTTAGAATGTCATTCGATTAAAGTTATTTTATCTCTTTAAATATAATCTAGCGAAGGTTTTCTTAGAGTTTATGTAATAAACCAATAAGTAGCTGTTTAGAGTAAACATAATCAAACCTAATGAAAATCCTATATAAATTTGTAGAGTGGATTAGATCATTTTGATAAGACCTTCATTCTATTACAAATCATAACTAAAATAAGTTCTCAATTATAATTTTTGCAGACACAATACGTTGTGAGTGATTCATCTAGTTAGGTCAAACACAAAAGGTACACTGGATATTACTTTATATGCTTTTACTTTCAATTGCTGCTTATGCATCGCTTTGAACCTATTTTGTAATTAATACATTATTCTTACTATTAATGATGTAAGAGGAATTGAATGATGTTTATGTGTCTTGTGAATGTTGCAAGAAGGGTTCCGAAATGGAGCATGATTAGGTTAGGGACGGGGCTAGTCCTCGAGAGCTATAAGGGTGCCCTCTGGAGCCTTTGAGGGAAGCACAGGTGAAGGTTGCTTAAATGCACGTTGCCATCTGAGATCCTTAAGTGGGTCCAGGTGAAGGTTTATGCTTAAATGCATATGAACCCAGCCTCATGGTTCTGGCTTTGCCCAACATAACTACTATTATTGCTTCATGATATTATAGACATAAACATAAACATAGATTTTTACGCAATTATTGCTTTTCTTTTTGACACTTGGCATGTGAACAAAATATTTATTGTTGCAGGTGACCTGATTATCTTTTTTTTTTAAAACACACTGTATTTCCCTGCAAATGTTATCTTATTTTTCTTTGCCTTCCGCTATGCTTAAAGTATATTTTTTAATATCCATTGTATTTAGAATGTGCACTAAGGCATTATTTTTATAATGCCAGGTCAGATACAGTTGGAGGCGGTTGATATAATCTAGAGGCGTAGCGCGGAAAAATAACTGCCCCTTCCAGGATTAATAGTTTGATGTATATGGAATTTTATGTAATAATTTCTGGATGTCATTTTTATTTTGAATTGAATGAATATCGTTTCTTTTATGTGAATGACTTGAATGTTCGTTAACTACTATTTTATCTAATTGCCAATATGATCCTGCGGAAAGATGCATTCGATGTTAGTTTGGTTCTTACCAACCTAACATGGGTCATCACAGTTGGTATCAGAGCAGGATTGGAAGTGTTAGAGTAAAATAGTATTTGACATAGAAGCCATAATTGGAAATCATTCAATTTAAAGTATAAATACACTAGAATGAAGTACTAGATAGAAAACTAGTGACATAGCAAGATTGTGGTAGAAACAAAACATCGTATAGAAAAGTAGTGACATGATGAGATATTATTAGGGCAACATCTAGTAGAAAGACTAGTTAAGGTCATTATTCAAACGAATTATAAGTTTGTGTCTTTAAACATATGAATTCCCCTAATCATTCGGAGGAACACTCGGAAATCGACTTAAACCAAGAAGGACCTTGGCAAATGGATTTCAACGAACCTAATTACAGTCCCCCTACTCTTGAAGACCGGATTCGAGAGTTGGAGGATAAGGAAGAGGCACATGGTGAAAGCCTAACAAGGTTCATGTGTGTCTCTTACGAGAAGATCACCAACCTCCAAAATGAGGTACAAGAATTGAAGGAGATATTAAGGCGGGTGCTCCTTAAATTGGCCGAATTCACTTTGGAAAAAGAAGAGGAGCATGAAGAACGCCATTCAAAGGTTGAAAGGAAAGTGCATCAAACGAGGAATGCAGCCTCAACTTCTAGGAGGAAGAAAGCAACCAGTAAATATAGGAAGCTTTGGGCTAAAAGCCTTAAGCAACTCATTTAGAATATTATCTTAAGAGCAAAATTTTGTGTAACATGAAAAATTGATTGTATCTTTATTTCTGTTAATTTTCTTTGGCATGAAATATTAATTCTTTCTAAATGAAGCATTCAATTTCTTTATTTCTTTTAATCACAATCACCCTCCTTATAGATGAATCAGGAAGAGTACTCTCCTGAGTTGCCAATGGAGACTTCGGTGAAGGCCCCTTTGCCTTCAGGTCCATCAGAGAGTAAGACTGACAAAATCCTGGAGTTGATGGCTCAGATATTAGCCAATCAACATAAGACTTAGGAATCTCCTCCTAGCCAAGGGCACCGAATTGGCGGAGCTTTGCAAGCATTCTTGAAGCTAAATCCCCCACGTTTCGACGGATCAGCTCGACCGATGGAGGCTGAAGATTGGATCCAGGAAATAGAAAACAAACTGGAGGACATAAGATGTCTGGCCAGAGATGCGGTGCAGTTGGCTAAAAGCCTATTCAAGGCCGAAGCTGAGCGATGGTGGGGAGTCACCCACAAAACTCAATTCATGGGCTTGGAACTAGAAGACATAGCCTGGGAAGAATTCGCGGAGGCATTTCGAGGTCGCTACATCCCTCTGTCTGCCCAAAAGATATTGGAGAACCAGTTCATTAAGCTGACTCAGGGAAATAAGTCCATCGCAACTTATGAGTCTGAGTTTACAAGACTCTCCAGATATGCACCTAAGCTGGTGGACACAGAGGCTGCTAGGTGTAGTAGATTCTTGGATGGCCTGAAGGACTCCATCCGGACCAGCTTGCTCCCGCTCAAGCACACCAAATTCGCTGAGATACTGGACTGTGCAACCATAATGAGCAGATAATTGCTGAACGCCAGGAGAAACATCCCTCCCAATCCCAAGACAGTCGTGAAACCTTTAAAAGGTCTCGACCTAGTCGGCAGGCAAATGTTTATCAGATCACCTCAGGGCCTGCTAGGGAAAGGGAAAATTCTAATTGTCGCCGACCTCACCCAACAAGCAGGTGCTATCACTCGGGCAACAGATGTTATCATTGCGGCAGGACGGGGCATAGTTATCGACATTGTAGATCCTTCAAAACTATAGATGGGGACATTATTCAGAGGCCTAAAATGAACCCGGCATCTACCCCTCCTCGTACCCCGACTCCATCAAGTACACCAGCCTCGACATCATCCCCTGCAACCACGCCAACTCAAAGGAGAAATCATACCCCGGGACGACCAGCTGCCGCTAGAGTTTACACACTTACTCTAGTCATGGCTCCCGATGATCATGACGTGGTGACATGTACTTTTTAATTATTTTGACCGGCACTTCTTAATTTTTTTAAAAGAAATAAATCTTTAGCATGCATTTAATATTAGGTACCTTGTATTTTTACGAGCACGCATGTATAACCTTATTCGACACGGGTGTAAGTCACTCCTTTATATCTGAAACCTTCGTAAAAAAGCTACAACTACCACTTATAGAGCTAGCAGAAAGATTAAACGTAGGGTTACCATCTGGCGCCCTCATGAGTGCTAGAGAATATTGTGAATGTGAAATCCCAATAAATTGTGGGGCATTTAAAGCTAGCTTGATAGTCCTCCCAATTGCAAATTTTGATATTATTTTGGGTATGGACTGGCTATCTTGTCATCAAGCAGTCATCGATTGCCAGCGCAAAAAGGTTACCCTCAGAAGTGCAGGAAGACCAGTGACATTTATGGGAAGACTAGGCACTGCAGCGTCTCTCATCAATGTCATTCAAGCAGCTAAGTTAATTCAAAAAGGATGCGATGCCTACTTAGTAACAATGATGGGAAATAAAGAAGAGGTAACTTCCCTAGATGATACAAGGGTCGCCAGTGAATTTCCGGATGTATTTCCCAATGAATTGCCAGGATTATCTCCGGTACGGGAAATAGATTTTACTATTGATTTAATTCCCGGTACGCAACCGTTATCAAAGGCACCTTATAAAATGGCGCCAAAAGAGCTACAAGAATTAAACGAGCAATTAAAGGAATTGTTAGATAAAGGCCTCATTCGCCCTAGTATGTCACCATGGGGAGCTCCTGTGTTGT
The DNA here is from genome assembly GCA_016760335.1 of Gastrodia elata. NCBI lineage: Eukaryota > Viridiplantae > Streptophyta > Magnoliopsida > Asparagales > Orchidaceae > Gastrodia > Gastrodia elata. Next base: position 61,915,671 of record CM028670.1, on the reverse strand, counting down.
TTGTCAAGAAGAAAAACGGTACCATGATGATGTGTATTGATTATCGAGAGTTACAAAGTCACAATCAAGAATCGATATCCTCTTCCTCGCATTGATGACTTATTCGATCAACTTGCTGGCGCGGTGGTATTTTCTAAGATTGACCTTCGATCCGGATACCACCAGGTGAGAATAAAAGATGAGGACATTCCAAAAATAGCGTTCCGAACAAGATACGGACATTATGAATTTTTAGTAATGTCATTTGGGCTGACAAATGCCCCATCATTATTCATGGATTTGATGCAAATGGTCCTAAAGCCTCACCTGGATAAATTTGTGATCGTTTTCATCGGATGACATCTTAATAATATACTCTAAGAGTAAAGAAGATCACGAAGTGCATTTGCGAGCAGTCCTTGAGACCCTGAGATCTAATGCACTATATGCAAAATTCTCCAAATGTGTTCTGGCTGAATTCTGTAGCTTTTCTGGGACATGTGGTAAGTGCCGAGGGAATCAAGGTGGATCAAACGAAAATCCTTGCCATTCAAGAATGGGCGCAACCTACATCTGTAACAGAAATTAGAAGCTTTCTAGGTCTCGCTGGCTATTATCGAAAATTTGTGCAAGGGTTTTCTCAAATTTCAGCTCCACTCACCAAATTAACACAGAAACTGGTACCCTTTGTTTGGAGCTCAGAATGCGAAGAATCCTTTCAAAAATTAAAGCATGCTCTCACAACCGCTCCTGTTCTTACGTTACCTCAAGAAGGGATGGACTACCAAGTTTTTACCGACGCGTCTAAGATAGGACTTGGGTGTGTCTTAATGCAAAACGGGAGAGTAATTGCTTATGTCTCACGTCAGCTAAAGGTGCACGAAAAGAACTATCCGGTGCACGACTTAGAATTGGTAGCAGTAGTCTTCGCTCTCAAGATATGGAGGCATTACCTATATGAAATAAAATGCGAAATTTTTACAGATCACCAAAGCCTCAAATACATCTTCACTCAGAGAGAATTAAACTGTCAGCAGAGGCGATGGCTAGAATTTATTAGTGATTATGACTTGGATATTCAATATCACCCCGGCAAGGCAAATGTCGTAGCTGACGCACTGAGCAGAAAATTAGTCAGTACACACGGAAACCTCAGCTCAATCACTTTCAATAAGTACCTCGTTAATGAGCTAAATAAACTAGAAATAGAATGGGCATCTACGAGCCAATTGAATGCCCTTCTGGCTGCTGGAGTTACAGAAGCTACAGAGTCGACGCTAGAACAGCGCATAAAATTTTCTCAGGAAAAAGACAGAGTATCTAGAGATGAAGAAAATTATTTCGGAAGGGAAAAGTAAAGATCTTCAGGAAAAGGATGGCTACATTTATCACGGAACTCGATTATGGGTACCAGAGGATAAGGAGTTAAAAATGGCAATATTACAAGAAGCGCATTGTTCTGGTTATACAATTCATCCGGGAAGTTCCAAAATGTATCATGATTTAAAGAAAATGTACTGGTGGTCAAGACTAAAGAAGGATATAGGAGAATTTGTGGCACGTTGCAACTCTTGCAATTTGGTAAAAGCAGAACATCAGAGGCCCGGAGGACTCTTGCAACCTCTACCAATCCCGGAATGGAATGGGTTGATATTGCCATGGACTTTATAGTAAGTCTACCCCGAAGCAAATCAGGGGCAGATACCATATGGGTGATCATTGACAGGCTTACAAAATCTGCGCACTTTCTCCCAATAAAACAAATTGATCCAGTGGAAAAGCTCGCCAGGATATATATTAAGGAAATTGTTCGATTGCACGGGATTCCAAAGACGATTACGTCAGACAGAGATAGCATATTTACTTCTCAATTTTGGAAAGCAGTGCACGACGATCTAGGTACTACCCTTGCAATGAGCACTGCATTTAACCCTTAAACAGACGGACAAACAGAAAGGGTAAATCAAGTTCTAGAAGACCTTCTAAAGTTATGCATACTTGACTTCGGTGGGAGCTGGGAAAAATATTTACCTTTAGTTGAATTTGCTTACAACAATAGCCATTAGGTCAGTATTGGCATGGCTCCCTATGAAGCTTTATACGGAAGGAGATGTCTTACGCCCCTATCATGGGCAGAAGTCGGAGATGTTCAAATTTACGGATCTGAATTGATGGAAGAAACTAATAAAAAGATCCAACTAATAAAGAGCAGGATAATGGTGGCTCAGGATCGCCAAAAGAAATACCATGATTCCAGGCACCGAATGTTATAATTTCAAGTCGGAGACTTTGTATACCTGAAAGTAAGTCCTATGAAAGGAGTATTTAAATTTGGGGTGACCGGTAAATTAAGTCCTCAGTATATTGGACCTTTCGAGGTGATAGCTAAAATTGGAGCTGCTGCTTATAAAATCAAACTACCTGAAAATCTTACGGCAGTTCACAATGTATTTCATATTTCGACTCTTCGCAGATGCCTACAGAAACTGTCTCAACAAATAATAGCACCCGGTATTGTTATCCAACCAGATTTGACATATGTTGAATTGCCTGATAAAATCATAGAACGAGATAATCGTCGATTAAGGAAAAGAACAATCCCTATGGTCAAAGTACAATGGAAGAATCACAGCGCCAAGGAAGCAACGTGGGAAAGAGAAGAGGATATAAGAAAAGAATATCCCGGACTCTTTCAGAACTCAGGTAATTTTAATTAAATCTTTTTGCATTCAACTAAAATATTTTCTATTACAGTGAAATGTCGAGGACGACATTATTTTTAAGTTTGGGAGTTTGTAATGACCCTAGGTCATTAATAAGGCAAACATTGAATTTTCGAACCGTTAAATCTCCCGTAAATTTCAGTTACTGTTAAATCTCCCACTAAAACAACTTTTCTGGAAGTTTTTTTCAAATTAATAGAAATTAAGACTATCATTACCTACTCAATTTAGTTAAGCATCACCTACCTCATTAAGCCATAATCAAATGAAACCGACGGCTTGTTTTAAAGCGTCGGTAATAAAAGGTTAACGGAAAACTTACCCCTACCTATGAGAAACGCATGAAAGGGCCGACGGTTTTGGAAGGAGGCACGTTTCGTACGCAATTGACGAGTCCAGTCCGTGGTTCACGCCGCAAGTTACGGACGCACGTTACGTATGCATCCTATTAAATCCCCACAGAATCAATGATCCCTCACAACAAGCTTCTATCTACCCTCCCTCTCTTCCATAGAGCGTACCTGAGCCAACGAATTGCAACCCGAGCCGATTGTCTCCCTTGCGCTCGATTCTCCTCCCGCTGCGGCGCCGAGAGACGGACGTCAGGAATCCGTGACGCTCGCGTGCAGTAGCCCTCAATCGACGAAGCGTCGAACCTTCTTCCGCTCAGCACGCGTCGACTCTGCGCTTCGCTCAATCCCCCTGTCTGCGCGCTCGACTCCTCGTAAGGTAAGGCGTCTATCGAATCTCTTAGAAAAAGGAAACGCATACGTGTCTATATATAGAAATATATATGTACATATATATATATATATAAATGTATATATATACATATGTATAAATGTATATATATAACACTATATATATATTTATATATATATATATATATATACATATGTATATATATAATAACAATAATAATCATAATTATAAGATTAATAATAATAAAATTAGAATATAATAAATTAGAATAGAAGTTTTTATGTGGATAATTATTAAGGTAGTATAGCAAATTTGCATGCATACTTAGGTAAAAAAATAAATATATATATATATATATATATATATATATATAAATTAATTGGAGGTTATGATATATGTTCAACTAGAGATCTATATGAATGTGTTAGACTAAGTTAATTGATTGCAAGGATATTATGTAACTTACCTACAGCCTTGGTACATTATTAGATCTATTTAATTATAGATCTACATTTCATGTAAATATCATTGATCCAATTATAGACTAATATTTTAACTCATAGTTATCTAATAAACACTTATCGAATCCTGATTAATTAGATCACTTTAGTGATTCAAAAAAAAAATGATTCTTTTACTTCTTTACGATAATCTGAGTTAGAATATCATTCGATTAAAGTTATTTTATCTCTTTAAATATAATCTAGCGAAGGTTTTCTTAGAGTTTATGTAATAAACCAATAAGTAGCTATTTAGAGTAAACATAATCAAACCTAATGAAAATCCTATATAGATTTGTCGAGTGGATTAGATCATTTTGATAAGACCTTCATTCTATTACAAATCATAACTAAAATAAGTTCTCAATTATAATTTTTGCAGACACAATACGTTATGAGTGATTCATCTAATTAGGTCAAACACAAAAGGTACACTGTATATTACTTTATATGCTTTTACTTTCAATTGCTGCTTATGCATCGCTTTGAACCTATTTTGTAATTATACATTATTCTTACTATTAATGATGTAAGAGGAATTGAATGATGTTTATGTGTCTTGTGAATGTTGCAAGAAGGGTTCCGAAATGGAGCATGATTAGGTTAGGGACGGGGCTAGTCCTCGGGAGCTATAAGGGTGCCATCTGGAGCCTTTGAGGGAGGCACAGGTGAAGGTTGCTTAAATGCACATTGCCATCTGAGATCCTTAAGTGGGTCCAGGTGAAGGTTTATGCTTAAATGCATATGAACCCAGCCTCATGGTTCTAGCTTTTCCCAACAGAACTACTATTATTGCTTCATGATATCATAGACATAAACATAAACATAGATTTTTACACAATTATTGCTTTTCCTTTTGATACTTGGCATATGAACAAAATATTTATTGTTGCAGGTGACCTGATTATCTTTTTTTTTTTTAAACACACTGTATTTTTCTGCAAATATTATCTTATTTTTCTTTGCCTTCCGCTATGCTTAAAGTATATTTTTTAATATCCATTGTATTTAGAATGTGCACTAAGGCATTATTTTTATAATGCCAGGACAGATACAATTGGAAGCGGTTGATATAGTCTAGAGGCGTAGCGCGGGAAAATAACTGCCCCTTCCAGGATTAATAGTTTGATGTATATGAAATTTTATGTAAAAATTTATGGATGTTATTTTTATTTTGAATTGAATGAATGTCGTTTCTTTTATGTGAATGGCTTGAATGTTCGTTAACTACTATTTTATCTAACTACCAATATGATCCTACGGAAAGATGTATCCGATGTTAGTTTGGTTCTTACCAACCTAATATGGGTCATCACAATATAGGTGATGATAAAAAGTATAAAGAATCTCCTAGAGAATTCTATGATTCTTCTCTTAAACCTTTTGATAAAGCTATCAAAAGAGGTACCATTCTAGGATATAATCATACTCAACTAGAGTAATTGATGAGCTGCACTCTCCATCTACTTATCAAATTTATTGCATTTAGAAAAAAAGCTAGAACTTAAATCAAGCATTTTTTACATCTCTCCTTGTCCTATAGCAAATGGTTACACAAGCATAAATCTTTTTTCACTAATTTTACAATATTACCATTCCCAAAACACGAGAGAGAAATTCTATGACAGCCAAAATAAAGGCCTTGAAATAAAACAAACCAAAATTTGGTGAGGTCACTTAAAAATAAGAAAATACATAGGCACTAATGAATTATTAATGCAAAATATAACTTTGAAATCTTTCATGAAAAGTACAAGACACGACTAGCTACCAAAGATTACATTCAAAAATATGTATTGATTTATTTAAGACATGCTCCCCATATACAAATATCCTTGGCATCTAATCTTAGATGAAACTGTACTAACTAGATGCCTAGAATACCTTATGATAATAATGTCTAGAAGAAGAGATTTACATAAATTTTCATTTAGGTTTAGCTCAAACAATGCAGATAGTTGTGTGAACTAAAAAAAGACTTAATATGGGAACAAGCAATCACTATAAGTCTGGCACCGCCTCAAATTTCAATAGAGTCAAGAACAATGCAAAGCCAAGACCTCGGCATAAGAGGCAATTGTTTACAGCTATATGCAAAAAAATTGTGTTTAATAATTATATGAAAGGATCAAAGTTAACTTTAGCAATAAGATATGCAGGTCAAATAGTATTTAATGGGGATCAAATTTATCTTTATCAATTATTTTGGAGACACAAATAATTCAAGTTTTTACGAAACCTCAAACCCATATATACAATTTTTAAAGGTAAAGGGAGAAAGGGGGGGAGAGCAATTGCACCCCTAATTAGCTTCCTACATCCACCTTTAGTCAAAGAGATTAAACCTTATTTATTAAGCATCCAGCATTAGGAAGAGCAACAAGATTATTAGTTTATGTTAATATTACAATACTAGGAGAAGACATGGAAGGAATTTTGAAGCAAAAGTATTACTTAGTGAAAATTTTGAAATTAAAGGTTTTGAAAATTTGACATACTTTCATGGCATAAAGTAGCTTATTCTCGAAAGGGAACCTTCATATCTCAACAAAAACATATGATTGATTTTTTAAGAAAAAGATAAAATCAAAGGTACACTAGTTGACACACCTATTAAACCTAATCACAAATTATAAAAGCTCCAAAATATTCAAATAATAAAAGCAACTATCAAAAATCTGTTGCTATATTGATTTATCATTACACACAAGAACAATATAGCAAATGAAGTGTAGTAAGCCAATTAATGCATAATCCCAAGGAAACATATCTCTGGTAGGTGAAAGTAAGGTGTCAAATGAGTGAAATGTGAAATTTAAAAATAATATGAATTAAAGCTTTAAGAGGTTCACCAAGAAAAGGAGACTTGTTCAAACTAGGTATAATTAAAGTGTCATATTAGTGAATAATGCTCAAACATATTGAATACAACATCCTCCTTTAGTCAAGAAGATTATACCTTACTTATTTAACATTTAGCATTAGGCAGAGAAACTAGAAAATTAGTTTATGTTAATATTACAATACTAGGAGAGGACATGAAAGAATTTTTGAAACTCAAGCATCACTTAGTGAAAGTTTTGAAATTAAAGATTTTGAAAAATTGAAGTACTTTCATGGCATAAAATTTGCTTATTCTCAAAGAGGGGACTTCAAATTTCAACAAAAATATATGATTGATCTTTTAAAATAAACATAAAAATCAAGATAAATTAGCTGACACACCTATTAAACCTAATCACAAACTATGTGAAGCTCCAAAAAATTCAAATAATAAAAGCAACTATCAAAAGCTTGTTGGTATATTGATTAATCATTATACATAATACCAATAATGCATATGAAGTGTAGTAAGCCAATGCATGCAAAATCTCAAAAAAACATATCTCAAGGATAAAAACAAAATCCTCCAATATTTAAAATAGAATACCAAGAAAATGAGTCGGTCCATATTAGGTGAAAGTAAAGTGTTAGATGAGTCAAATATGCTCAAACATATCTTATGCAACATATGCCTTTAGTCACCTTAGTTATCAAACATTCAGCATTAGGCACAATAACTAGACTATTAGTTATGTTCATATTACATGTACAAACAAACATGAACGAGCTTACGTTTCAAAATGAGCTTAATATTAAATTTCATGCTCACCTAGTATAATATCAAACCAAATACAAAATAATGCAAAATGGTATAAAACCTCAAATATCATGAGTGAATCAGATTTTATGACTTTTATAAACACAATGAAATGCATATTGTAATATATAAAACTAGTTTTAGATCATAAAATAACTTAATTCAAATTAAACCACCAAATATTAAAATCATATTACAAAAATAAGTTATAAAATAATATTCTATGAAATACATTTATTAAACATATAAATGTGTGAGTTAATATTAAGGAAAATTATATGTATAACACAATATATATATACTTAACATATTTTACATCTATATTTTAAGTTTTAAATTGTTATCTTATTTTATTTATATTTGGAATTTATCTTCTTAAAATAATACGAATAGAGTTTTACATTTTTATCATTGATAAAAATAAATAATGTAATTTGTATGTATTAAACTTTAGTGTTTGATAAATGTAAGAAAGATGATTATAAGAACATCTCTAATTGTAAAAAGTAACATTTTTTTGTTCAAGCATACAAATATGTGACTCATTAATAAATGAAGTCAAATTTTATCCCAGCTCATTTCGTCAACAATCAAGCTGAACATAAGAATCTTTTTGAGCTGAACGCAAGTTGTTTGTGTATGATGAGCTTTTTTAAGAACCAAGGTGAGACATTAAATCTTTAGCTAGCACAAATGTAGATTGTACATGGCCTACTGGTAATAAAAGATCAACCATAGATATTGCACCATTTTAAGAAAAAATCATGTTACATAGATAAGAAATAAAATGTAACAACAAAATCAAATAAAAAAAACTTTATATCTATAGCAACTAGATATGAGAACTTCTATGGCTCAAATTAATTTAAAAAGGCCTGAAGAATAAAACGGATGACCTTTTGAGATGATACAGCAATAATAAATCAGTGATTAATATTACACAACCCTATTCAACATGATCGAACATGACATATTGAGATCGACTAGTATATTATAAAGAAAAGCTAATTTCACTTTTTATCTGTTCCCAAAATCTTACAGTTATTCTCACCGAGAAAACTGTAAATACAACATTTCAAGAACTTATTGAAAAGTTTGGAATAAGAACATCCATTCATTAGCTTAAGAAGGGAAGGGTATCAAACAATGTAAGGTTGTCCATGTAGCAGAAGAAACTTGTTGAAAAGTTTGGAATAAAAACATCCATTCACTAGCCTAATGTGATGAAAAATCGTAGAATATTCAATGCATTATTGCATTACCTGGAAATTATGGAACATTTGTTACCTTATTTAGATCCCACGGCTTTCTAATTAATTGGAAAACTTTGGAATTACGTTCCCCTAGTATGGCTCAAGATTTTTCTATTTATTTCCAAAACTGTGGAATATTTGAGGGATGCTATATTCAATAATTGCTTCCAAATTTGTCTCCTATTCTAAATATAAAGGCATGTATCCAATTCTGCATAAAGATGAATAATAAGTAATACTATCCCACATATATTTCCACACAAAAAAAATGATGAATATACTACCTGATAACTACTACTATCACCATATCAACTCCTGAAGAGACAATAGCAGAATATATTGGCCTGCCAGCAGTACCAGATGGTTCGCCATCATCATTGCTGCGATATTGATCTCCAAGCTTTGTGAACAAGTGTGTTCATTAACAAAGTAAAGAAGGCTTGAGCTTCCATGAAACATTGACTAAAAAAAGAAGCAGAAACCAACCTTGTACGCCCAACAATTATGAGTTGCTCGCAAATCTTGAACCTAAGTACAACCAAAATTACAAAAGGGCTATCCAGAAAGCAGAATATATAAACAAAAAACAAACATAAATAGTTATTTTGAGACTATAATTAAATTGGTTTTTAATTAACATAAAATATGAGTTTAGTAAGAAAACAATTCTAAAAATCAAACTATAATTTAAAAACTTTATACTTTAAACAAATCTAAACAAAATCATGAGTTGTGATATGTATGCATATACAGACACATTTGTGTGTGGGTGTATATATATATATATATATATATATGCTTAGTATAAATAAAAAGCTGCAATCCTTAAGATCATGATTAGGTTATGAACACTAGGGACCAAAGCATAAGAGTTATGGTTAAGAAAATTTCTTGATATCGGTATGGAAATGCTGATCAAGCCCATTGTAAGAAAGTAATAAATTTTAGTCCAATGTTCAAGTTTCTAGTGATGGAAAACAACTTTTATATTTAACAGCAAAATAAATTTACTTCAAAACTTTTATGCACACATGGTTACTTATATTTTTGGTCATATCATGCTAACAATGTCATGTCAAGATATGATATTATATGTTCTTTTCAGATCTTCATATTTTAATGCCATGTATAGTACATACAAAGCTATGCTTTTTTAGAACTTTTGGGGTTTTAATAATCATATTCTATTGTTCACATTTAATTTTTATTTCCTATAAAATTTCAATATAAATTATCAAGATCGAAGGCTTTTGTAGCTAAGCACTATGACAAATTGCATGTTAAAAATAGTTTATAAATACAAGTACATGCACATGCATGTGGATAACAGAAGTGTATGAAAGTATGGTACTGGCTGGGGTGTGAAGACACTTGTATGAGAATAATGCCAAGATATCCACCATAAAAAACAATAGATATAAAAGCTGCACCAGGCAATGTGAACCGGGAATGTATCACATTACGGTGCCCTTGCACCACATACAGTAGCAAACATAATTGGGCCCAATCGAGAAGTAAAAGCAAGTTGTGAGTTGGGTTTTAGAGAATCAACAGATTTTAGGGTTCCAGAGAAGAAATCTATACCATTGTAGCTGCTAGTGATGATTTAATAATTAAAGAATCTACAGATTTAAGGGTTCCTAAGATAAAACTATACCATATAATTCTGAAATACAAAGTCATGCAATGCTATCAACATTCAAAAGAAATGTCTAACTCAAAATATAATTAAGATTATAATACAGTTCATAGTTAACTCAAAATTAATGCACAATGATTATGAAAGTTTAATGATCAGTATGCATATTGAATTATCTATCACTGTGTGTATTGTTATTTAAAATTTTGATATATCCTCAAGTTAACTCATGCCCCTTAATTAATATTTGTGTACAGGAATACAACTACTTGAAAAATGAATCGTATCTCCAATGATGAGTATCTATTATTAGATGCATATGCAGTTATATTAGACACAGTGTAGCATAGCATGGACATTTTTAATATATAAATAGTATTTTAATAGAGATTTAAATCCGTGTATAAGCTTCTAGATATAATGCATATGTTTGATATACGCTTATGGTTGATGGCTCTCTTTTGAGATTGGATGACATATTTTGGCATATTAATTTAATTTATTAAGATCTAAAAGCACACAGCTAATAAGTTGAAACTTTAGTAACTGTGTTCATTGTTCTACGCTTATTAGGCAAAATTAATAGTTATTATTTATGTAAAATTCAAATCAAAGAACTTGAAAACAACCAAATACTCCAATGCCAAGCAAAAAAGTAAGAAAAGTTTGGAGCATAGAGGGCGGTTAGCTACATGCACAATGCCACAAGAACTTCATTTAATAACTGACAGACTGTAAATACACGTCTGCGCTCACACGCAAGTGGACGTGGTCTGAAGTAATAAGTGGAAAGTGTTAATTTCCGGAAATTTATCGATCCTCAGAGAATTGGTTGATTTTGTACTAAGATGTATCTATTCTCACTAATGTTTAAGCTACAATGTATTTGGATGAGTTGGTCTAAAAATTAGCACAATAATCACTAAGCAAAAAGAGCAAGATGAGAGAAAGAGAAGAGTTGGGACCATCCCACATGCCATGATATAACAATTATGTATATTAATTTCTCAAGCTTTATCATTCATTTTAATTAAAATCAAGTGCACATTATTTTCCTTGAGTTTAACTCAAGGTCTTACAAGTTCAAATCTCGTGCACAAAATGAACTCACATTCGGTTCTACTTCGGCACAAAGATTCTTTGGATTTAAATTTTAATCTTATTCTCTTGATCAAGGAGAGCTTGATTATTAAATCTTAGGATCTTACAAGCATTGATTTCCACTACGAGCATCACTCGCATCTCACATAGTTGAGATGAGGGATTCATATGTTGGGCTCAATGACTATGTCACTTAGTTCATGAGCACTCAACACTTCCTTCCTCTACCTCAATTATGTTGAGCTAAGGAGCTCATTTAGTGGGTCTTAGCATCACTTGCATCAACACTTAGGTTGAGCTTAGATTGAGGAGCATTGAGCTCAAGAACTTTGTCACATAGTTCCAAGCTTTCATGCACTCAAAACCTAGCATCCAACCTAAGCTGAAATAAGGAGCACAAGACGATTAGTTCTTGAACTTTTTTAATTCTTTACTCTTATTCCACATTCAAGACTAAATTAGATAAAATATTTCTTAGCAAGACATTAAGATCACAAAATAAATTATGCTTGAGGAAAACATTTATACATTAATATTACATCATGCACATGGGACTTCGCCCCAACCCTCCCCAAGGGAGTTTAGCTACTCATTACAAAAGAAAAGAAGAAAAACACATACATGAATAAAGACCCTTTCATGATCCACTAAAAAGAAAATACAAGAATAGAGTTTAGAAGATACTAGGAACGCTCCTTTGGAAATTCTCCGGAATCCTTCTTCTCCTTCTCAATGTTCCCTTCTTAGATCGCTAATGCTGCCTTCTTCCTTCTCCTCTAAAGCAAGAGCTTGCTTTGCCACCATGGGGAGTTCTTCTCTTCCTTAGCACTCCTCCTTAGTAAATTTTTGGCTAAAATTATGAACCCTCCTCTAGTCAAGAGGAGGGGTATTTATAGGAGAGGGGCTGCCTTCATCTTCTTCATTTCAAAACCAGCATTTCCATTTAAAATTCTGAACTCATGATGGCAAAATCCTCCATTGATGGTGAGGTGACAAATATCTTCATTTGTTTACCCAAAACATCACCTCAAGACCTTCTTTTTAAAATAAAACGTAGCAGCTGCAAGGAATGATGGCTGGGGACAAAATGCAGGATAGAGATCATGTCCCCAGCCGCAATAAATATTGTCTGGAAAGCATTTACGGCGGGCCGCTGCAGCGCGCTGTGGCGTGCTGCGGCGTGCAATGGTCCTTAGCAAATTCGCCAAGTCCCCCGCTGCCGCGCGCTACCGCGTTTGAGCTTTGGAAGATGTCCCGCTGCAGCGGGCCATTTTGCAAATCTACTGTTCAATTACTTCACTTTTCATTTTTAAAGTAAAAATATTTCCACTGCAGACCGCTGCAGCGCGCGATCGCGCGCTGGAGCGGCTTGTTTTGCAAAACACTGTTCAATTAGTTGAGCCTCCTATTTATATGGTTTAAATAATTCTGCTGCTGGCCGCTGCAGTGCGCGACCGCGCGCTGTAGCGGTCATTTTGCAAAATCATTGTTCAATTAGTTGAGCCCCCCTGTTTATATAGTTTAAATAATTCCGTTGCAGCCCGCTGCTGCGCGCTGTAGCGGATTTCCTTTAATAAATTTTAAATGTTTCCAGAAATGCCATCAGAACTCCCTTAGATGCCTTTTCCCTGAAAAGATAGAAAAAATTGATTTATGAGCATCTTACAGATCTAAAATGAATGAAATTTCCCTTTATTTTAGATATAATTTATAGATTCATCACATCCCCACACTTAAATTCTTGCTCATCCTCGAGTAAGCTCAAAATGATATTTTTTCTGTTTTGTAATGATGAAAGTTACAATAATACAATTAGAATATGTATAAGTCAAGATGTGTGCATGGCAAAAATGAAATGAATATTTTAGCAATATTAATGTTTTTACTCGTGGCCATAAGGTGGTTTAATCAAGTAACCTCCAATTTTTTGAATTTTCAATGTTTGTTATTAGGTGATGGGAACAGTCATTGTGAACTTTAGACTAAGGAAGTGGTCAAAGATTCCAAGAGTTGTGCCATATGTGCTCCTTCTTATGAATCACAAAGAATTTAAAGAAAAGATATTTTTCTTCATCCTTTCTCATTTTGATCAATTGGGAGAGATATTTTTCATCATCCCTTTTTTCATAAAGATTTTGATCTTTTTATTTTTAGGGAGAGACATTTTTCTTCATCCCTAATATACATCTTTGTGATCATGAAGTCCTACGAAAGCCTAGCACACCCTTTTTTTAGAATATGTACCACATTTTTTAGTCTAAGTCCTATGCATTCCCCACACTTAGCTCAAGCATTTATTTAAATTTTTGGAGATTAAATTATCCTCTATTTATTCCTCAATTATAACATTTTCTTGCTTATAATGCATTTAATCATTTTTGTTTATGCATTCTTTTACTTATGTCAAATTCAATTTTTATATTTTTGTGATTTTTATTTCTTTTGAAAAATTCAGAAAAAAATATGTAAATTAAGAATACCATAAAAATGAGGGGATAAGAAAAATTCATAAATTAAAATCTCAAAATAAAAACATACTAAAAATAAAGATACAAAAGAAAAAAAAATTTGAAAGAAAAAAACAAATACAACATATTTAGTTATCCTCTTCTCCTTCTTCGTCCTCCTCTACATACGCCGTCTCGGTAGGGTAGCGCGTCTCCGGAATGGGTGCTCCGACAGGAGGCCTTGGCAACACGGAGGCGTCCGGTCCACCTTGCAAGCTCCAATCATCAAACATCATCCCAAGGGCTTCGTGGAATTCAGATTGGAACTTGCGCTGTTGGCCGATCTCCTGTTTGAAGAACCCCATGTCGGTTGCAAAAGCGTTGCTAAGCTCCGCATGCTGATTGTGGAGGCGCACCAAAAGTTGGTTCGTGAGGCACGAGTCGGAAGGTGCGTTTGCATCCCCTTTCGGTCCCCTTCTCTTCTTAGGCAGCTTTCGTTCGCTTGCCCGGACATTTAGGTTTGAAGGGTTAAGGGCGCAGCTAGGGGGAACAATGGAGTCTGAGGAGAGGATCTTGACTGCTTGGGTCTTGCACAACCCCGATATTAAAGACCCGAAGGCCAATGCCGCGCAAGGGCCCTTGAGAGCTTTCCATAGCTGCTCAAAAATAATGCTCGAAATACGGATTTCGCCTGCCCTAACCAACGAGCATAAGAGGAGCGCTCGGGCACGGGTCACTTCCGTTAAGTGACTCGTGGGCATGACATAGCTAGAAATGAACACTAGCCAAGCACTACTCGTCTCCGTCAATTCGGAGCGAGGGATGTTGGCTAGTCCTCCTTCCCACTCTGTGTCAACGTTGACAATTTCTGCAATGAGACTACGGGGGTCAAAGCGAGAATCCAAGAGGTCCGAGTAAGAGCATGAATGTACCTCCTCAAGCTCATAGAATTGCTCAATTTGAGCAATCCCTAGGGTGACAACCTTACCCCAGCAGAAGAGCTGCTGCCCGAACGCATCGATTGTGTTTGCATACACCTCCTGGACGATCGCCGTGTATGTAGGGGCTCTCTTGGTCACAAACTCTCCCCATCCCCGTGCGGGACGGGGTAGGCGGTGCTAAAACTCCTATCCGGAATCAACTTCCATTGGGAAGTGATGGAGACGAAGCGGTGCTCAGCTGCCGCCGAAGAGAACCTCAACTTGTTGAAAGTTCCTCCGGACGAGGAGGCTTCAACATCCTTTCGAGCAATCGCCTTCTTCCCGGTTGACATGGCAAGGAATGAGGATTAGAAGGATCAAGAACTTAGAGAGAATAGGAGATTTGAAAATGTGCAAGGATAACCTCTCCCATTGCCTCCTTATTTATAGCCCAAAAAATTCAAGGCAAAGAGAAGATGGTCAAATGGTCTTCCCCATGCGATAAATATGGTGATCCATGTGAGAGGGGGGCAGCTTTTTCAGCAACTTTTTTGACTGCCATGGGAACCCAAAGGGCATGACTTGTTGACTGTATTTTCCCAAGACAGAAAAAAAAATTTCGAAACTGGGGCAAACCGCTGCAGTGCGCGGCAGCGGGTTTTACGCGTTAGCGCGCTGGAGCGGAAAATGATTTCCGCATGCCGCCACGATGCTTTACACGTGCGGTTTGCCCGCTGCAACGCGCTGTTGCAAAATTTCCGCTGCAGCGCAAAATTTTTTTTTTTTTTTTTTTAGGGTTGGATTGTCTCCCAATAAGCGCTTAGTTTCACGTCCTTAGCTAGACTCACTAATGATCAATATGTAGGATCCGATAGTTTCCTTTTCCATAAGCTAGAGATGTTCGAATGAGCACAACTCTCATGGTGGCGCGAACTCTCTTCATCTTCAACTTCTAATAAAGGATCCATTTTTTCAATTTCAAAATTGGGGAGAGTCTTTTTCTTTCTCTTCCCTCATCGCATTTTTCTCTTTTTTTACTTCTTCCTTGCTCCCCTTTTCAGAGAAAGGAGTAAAGTAGCCATTAGAGTGTTTCTCTTCAATTGTGGGTCTTCTAGAACATCATCGACCCATAACCTCTCTTCTCTAACCATTTTTCTCACTTCATCCTCCATCTCTTTCTTTTTAAAGATAGTTGGCTTAAGATCAATCATTTTCGTTCTTCCTTTAACACTCATGCTCATTACACCGCGACTCACATCGATGACAGCCTTCACACTCATTAAAAAGGATCTCCCAAAGATAATCGTGGAGTTTTTGTTCCATTGGTTCCATTCACACACCACAAAGTCAGTTGGAACTATAAAATTCCCTAATTCAACTGCAACATTCTTTATCATTCCTAGAGGGGTAAGGGATTCTAGATTAACAAACTCCAAAATCATCGAGGTATATTCCATCCCTCCTACCTTTAAATGCTCATAGATGTGATAGGGCTTAACATTTACTGAAGCATTTAGATCACACAAGGGATCTACAAATACTTCGTTTCTTATTATGCACGGGATGCTCAACCTCCCTGGATCTTCGCATTTAGGGGCGGTTAGCTTTTCATGATCATTCACTTTCCTTATTTCCAATTCCTCTAGTTTAAAATTTATTGCACTCTCTTTCTTATTATTCATTCCTTCTGACACATTTTCAGAATGTATCACACTCACCAATTCCCTCAGGTTTATTTCAGTTGAACTGGGTAAAGCCCCTTGCTGTCGAGAGGTCAGCTGCTTGGAGATTTGCCCCAATTGTGTCTCTATATTCCTAAGGGAGGCTTCTATTCATTGAATAGAAGCCTCGTGGCGTGTTAAGGTGGCTTCAGTGCGGCGCATGAATTGGGTTGTTTCGGTTTTAAATGAATTGAAGGCCCCTTCTAAATTGTGTTGATAGTTGTTGTTATTGTTTCCATAGTTCATGCCTTGCTGGTTGGATGAATTCCCCCCATATTGATTAGCATTATTATTATTATTACTCCAAGAGAAATTTGGGTGGTTTTTCCACCCTGGGTTATACGTGTTGGAGTAGGGGTTGTTCGTCTGGTTATTGTTTCTGAGGTAGTTTACCTGTTTAGTATTATTTTGCACGAAGAGGTTGTTTAAATTACAACTTTCACTGTTATGCCTACCCCCGCACAACTCACAGTGTACCTCTGAAACCACATTGACATTCATTCGTTCTATTCTTTCGTTTAAGGCATGAATTTCTTGTTGAAGAGCTGTTATTTGGTTAGATTCGTTTACTTTCACGAATTCCTTTTTCAGCATTTCAGAAGGCCATTGGTATGCTATTTGCCATTTCTTCCAAGAGGTCGTAAGCTTCTTCTTGGGTTTTTCCACTAATAGAACCACCGGCAGCTGCATTAATGAGTGTCCTCGTTGGAGCGTTCAAACCATTATAGAAGGTTTGCATTTACATCCATAGAGGGAACCCATGATGTGGGCAACGCCTGAGGTACTCCTTAAAGCGATCTCACCCATCATACAGAGTCTCACCTTGCAACTGAGTGAAGTTGGAGATCTCAATCCTTAACCGTGCGATTTTAGCCGGAGGGAAGTATTTGGCTAAGAATTTCGTAGCCAAATCGTCCCAAGTCCGAATAGAATCACTTGGTAAAGAGCTGAGCCAACTCTTGGCTTTATCTCTCAAAGAGAAAGTAAAAAGCCGCAATTTAACTGCGTCTTCGGAGATACCGTTAAATCTGAAGGTATGACATATTTCAAGGAAAATTGAAATGTGTGAGTTAGGATCTTCAGTGGCTAATCCTCCAAACTGATTATTTTGCACCATACTCAATGTGGAAGGTTTGATTTCAAAGTTGTGAGCTTCAATATTTGGCCTTACAATTGCATGAGGGATTCCCCTAACAGTGGGTAGTGCATAATCTCTAAGTGCTCTTCCCCTAGGCTCTTCTAAATTTTCTATGCAATTATCCATAACGACTTGTTGGTTTGATAGATTTCATTCTCGCCTAGCTTGTAAGTATGTTCTATCTATTTCGGGATCAAAAAGATATTCAGTACAAACTCTTTTACTCATACAACTAACAATATGACTTATCAAGAATGACTTAGCAATATAGATCAAACAGTTTTGCAGAAATAAAATAACTAAAAGGTAAAATGTTAGCTTTGATAATTACAAAAAATGTAAAACTACTAATATGTGCAATTAAATGCTTAAATCGCTAGTTACTTATAGATTGTCCTTAGTTCAAATAAAGTATCAATTCCCCGGCAACGACGCCAAAAACTTGACAGACTGTAAATACATGTCTGCGCTCACACGCAACTGTACGTGGTCTGAAATAATAAGTGGAAAGTGTTAATTTCTGGGAAGTTATCGATCCTCAAAGAATTGGTTGATTTGGCACTAAGGTGTATCTATTCTCACTAATGTTTAAGCTACAATGTATTTGGATGAGTTGGTCTAAAAATTAGCACAATAATCACTAAGCAAAAAAAGCAAAATGAGAGAAAGATGAGAGTTTGGATCATCCCACATGCCATGATATAATAATTATGTTAATTTCTCAAGCTTTATCATTCATTTTAATTAAAATCAAGTGCACATTATTTTCCTTGAGTTTAACTCAAGGTCTTACAAGTTCAAATCTCGTGCACAAAATGAACTCACACTCGGTTCTACTTCGGCACAAAAATTCTTGTAAGATTCTTTGGATTTAAATTTTAATCTTATTCTCTTGATCAAGGAGAGCTTGATTATTAAATCTTAGGATCTTACAAGCATTGATTTTCACTACGAGCATCACTCGCATCTCACATAGTTGAGATGAGGGATTCATATGTTAGGCTCAACGACTATGTCACTTAGTTCATGAGCATTCAACACTTCCTTCCTCTACCTCAATTATGTTGAGCTAAGGAGCTCATTTAGTGGGTCTTAGCATCACTTGCATCAACACTTTGGTTGAGCTTAGATTGAGGTGCATTAAGCTCAATAACTTTGTCACATAGTTCCAAGCTTTCATGCACTCAAAACCTAGCATCCAACCTAAGGTGAGCTAAGGAGCACAAGACGATTAGTTCTTGAACTTTTTTAATTCTTTACTCTTATTCCACATTCAAGACTAAATTAGATAAAATATTTCTTAGCAAAACATTAAGATCACAAAATAAATTATGCTTGAGGAAAATATTTATACATTAATATTACATCATGCACATGGGACTTCACCCCTACCCTCCCCAAGGGAGTTTAGCTACTCATTACAAAAGAAAAGAAGAAAAACACATACATGGATAAAGACCTTTTCATGATCAACTAAAAAGAAAATACAAGAATAAAATTTAGAAGATACTAGGAATGTTCCTTTGGAAGTTCTCCGGAATCCTTCTTCTCCTTCTCAATGTTCCCTTCTTAGGTCGCTAGTGCTACCTTCTTCCTTCTCCTCTAAAGCAAGAGCTTGCTTTGCCACCCTTGGGGAGTTCTTCTCTTCCTTGGCACTCCTCCTTACTTAGTGGATTTTTGGCTAAAATTGTGAACCCTCCTCTAGTCAAGAGAAGGGGTATTTATAGGAGAGGGGATGCCTTCATCTTCTTCATTTCAAAACCAACATTTTCATTTAAAATTCTGAACTCATGATGGCAAAATCCTCCATTGATGATGAGGTGACAAATACCTTCATTTGTTTACCCAAAACATCACCTCAAGACTTTCTTTTCAAAATAAAACATAGCAGCTGCAGGGAATGATGGCTGGGGACAAAATGCAGGATATAGGTCATGTCCCCAGCCGCAATAAATGATGTCTGGAAAAAATTTGCGGCGGGCCGCTGCAGGGCGCTATGGCGTGCAATGGTCCTTAGCAAATTCGCCAAGTCCCCCGCTGCCGCGCGCTACCGCGTTTGAGCTTTGGAAGATGTCCCGCTGCAGCGGGCCATTTTGCAAATCTACTGTTCAGTTACTTCACTTTTCATTTTTAAAGTAAAAATATTTCCGCTGCAGCGCGCGACCGCACGCTGTAGCGGTTTGTTTTGCAAAACACTGTTCAATTAGTTGAGCCTCCTATTTATATGGTTTAAATAATTCCGCTGCTGGCCGCTGCAGCGCGCGACCGCGCGCTATAGCGGTTCATTTTGCAAAATCACTGTTCAATTAGTTGAGCCCCCCTGTTTATATAGTTTAAATAATTCCGTTGCAGCCCGCTATTGCGCGCTGTAGCGGATTTCTTTTAATAAATTTTAAATGTTTCCAGAAATGCCTCAGAACTCTCTTGGATGCCTTTTTCCTGAAAAGATAGAAAAAATTGATTTATGAGCATCTTAAAGATCTGAAATGAATAAAATTTCCCTTTATTTTAGATATAATTTATGGATTCATCAATAACTACAAAAAAAAACTTTTAGCAATAGTCTCAAAAACAGAACTCTCGACAAAAATTACTTGCATCAATATTAAGAGTAAACAGTTCAATGCCCCTATTAGAAAAATTAAATTTATGGATTTAGCCCATATTAAAAGAGAAAACCCAAAAAAGACATGGAAATAAATCACTATAAAGGATTTTCTCTATTTGGAACTTAGGGAGGGGATTCTAATTGACCATGCGCAATGAAAACAAAATACTCATGTAACCAACCCCACCTAATGGAATTAAGGCTTTGTTGTTGTTGTTGCTATTATTGATATATAATTTTCAGTTTAATTAAATTCTAAGTAAATTTGTGAGAAATCAAATTCCCTCATTCTTCCCAAAATTAGAGTCAAAATAGGGCATAAATAGTTTACATGGCTCAATAAGAAAATCACATGACCCATCTCCACCACCTCACAACCCTTGCCTTCGCCTGCTTGTGGTCAGACATCGCAGCCCTCACCGACCTCCAACGACCTTAGCTAGTTCTAGTCGACCCTCAAAGGGCATCATCGTAGCCCACAAAGGACATCATCACCTGCAATTCTCCATTTGGCCATTCCAATCCATTGGTCTCCCTCCATTGGTTCCCTATCAATAGCTAAGCATCAGTATGTGGAATTTTTTGGGCTTTATTTTGAATTTTATAATAAATTATATCAGATTAAAAAACACAAGTTAATATCAAATTTTAAATCTCAGGAAGAGTTTATCATAGTTCAAAGATTATCAATTGAATTAAAATGTAATATAATTATCTGAAATAAAATTATATTGTAATCAAATTATCTTAGTAATTTATTTCTGCAAACAAAGCAACCCACAATATTATTAAATTTAGTTAAATAATAATCTTAATTCAAATAGCAAATTATTAAAAATATTATTTAGTATATTTTTAAAACACTATAAATATATTAATTTAATGATTAAAATAAAAAATTATTGCTACCAGTTCTTGATGTGCCTATATATACATTAGATTGAACATTGCTCGCACCAGTGCTCTTAGAATATTAACTTTCTCTAAAGCTGCTAATCATTAGTTTGTCTTCCTCTTACAACTTTGTTGAGGTCATACCATTTATTATATATCGTGCTTGACAAATTTAGTCATAGGGTTGGATCTTCCGCATCTAAAGCATAGGCCTTCTTGTAGTAGTACATACATGCTGGATTATCTCTTGCACACCTCTTCTCCTTATTGCTTGGATCTACTCTAATTGGTGGAGTCTAAGCAGCATTAAATAAATTTGGCATCTTGCTGTCCCACTCCTGCATTGTACATAACCTTTTCTTTTTGTTTATGCATTGTTGCATTATGTTATCCTCATTCTCTAAAAACTTTGCTCATTCAATGAGATTTGTGAAGTCTGTAATTCTTAACGATGCCAAGCTTCTTTAGAAATAATCTCAGTTCAAAACAGAAGCGTTAGTACGTATCTTCATCCATGCTCACCAATATTGAGCCATATTGAGCTTGATAAACTCATTCTCATACTTTGCTACAGTACTTCCTTGAAACAGTCATATGAAGTTTCTCTACATGATGGCTCGTGCTGAAAGAGGAATGTATTTCATAAGGAATATATCAATTAAATCTTCCCAATAGATGTTTTCGGTAGTCTTATCATTGGGGTCTATCACCATGGCCCATTAATTATAAAACTCAATATATAAATTTTAAAATGCAAAAGATAAATAAATTATGATAAAATGTTAGAAATAAACTCAATAAAATAAGTTAAAATTGCATTAAAAATGTTACAGAAAATGTTAAAATATAACAATATGGTCCATTATAATATTTGACATGCAATAAGAAATATAGTATGCACGTCTGCATAAAATAATAGTTAGGTGGGTGTTTATAAATTTATAACACAACCATTAATTGTCCATCATCTTGGAAGGGAAAGAGTTCTCTTATCACTCCATTGGGTGAGAGATGTTGCACCGTTAGCTATAGGTCGCAAGTTACCAATACATCTTGTATATGTCGTAATTATCAAAACTGAACATAACATCCCAATATCCAACAATAAGGTATCATATAGCATTTTTAATTACTTTTCAAAATATTTATTTCAGGCATTAAAAATTATTCTCAAAAATATATCAAAGTATTTTAAAACTTACATATAATAATAATGTGTGAAATCAAGTAAAAATCTTAAGGAAATCCAAGGTTCTATAAATCCTAAATGTAGATAAAATAAAATAAATGCATTAACTTATGTGTGTTTTTAAAATAAAACAAAATTATTTATAAAAAAATATTTGTACATTTAAAAATATATATAATAACATTAATTTAATAAAATTATTAATTTATTATATAATTAAAATTTTATATAACTATTTAAAAGTTTGTATATTTTATTACAAATACCCTATATATTACTAATTTTATTTAATTACTTCAAAAAATATTTACATTAACAAAATTATTTAAAATAATATATGATTATAAATTAAGTTATTTACCATTATTTGCCATCATTATGATAAAAAAATAATTGTATGAAAAAAATAAATAACATAAATATTTGACAAATTTAATAGTGTTTATTCATGAGAACATCATTTTGATGTTTATGCATTTTATTAACTATTAAATTAAATATTTATAATATTATTAATAGCAAATTAATTGTAATAGTAATAATAAAGAATTATATTTTTAAAGTAAAATTAATATCCTATTTAATAATTTATAAAAGTTATTGCTAATAGTTGATTAATAAAAATTACTAATAATTATAAACTTATTTATATAAGTTAATTACAATATTCATAATGCCTATATAAATTTAAACTATTATTAGATTATGATTAGTATTTAATAGTATTGTTATTAATATTATCAATATTTGTGCTTATTTATAAATGATATACTAATTATTAAATAATTAGTATTAAATATATTTATTAATTTAATATTTTATATTTTGATTATAAACATCTATCTATATATTGTGTATATATTTAATAGGATTTTATAAACCTAACACTCAATTGTTATATAAAAAATGAAAAGTACTATATTTCTTAATAATATATAGACATGAGGTGTCATGCACTTAAGAAAGGTTGAGATGAATATGTTTAACTTGTAAAAATGAACTTTTGGATGTTATGTATATAAATATTTCTAGTAATTACAATATAATATTAGGTGTTGATTTTGTAAGATTAAAACAATAATAACACCATGTTTTAGCCACATTAAGTAGGCCTGACTAAAAATTTTTTTGCCGGATTCCAAGTCTGGGTGAGAAAGCAGGAATGTTGCGTTGACAAGTCAATGACATAAAACAATATTAAAACTTTTTTTTGGCATGAATACTTTAATTTTGTAAAATTTGAAACTTATAAATAAATTTTGTGTGGCAATAGAAAGATTATTTCCCTTATTAATACCCGTGCAAAAAAATTGTTTGTTATCTAAATAATGTATATATACATATATAGATCAATATAAATATAGATATTATACATATACATATGCTTATAAATATAAAATAAAAATATTCATAACCTTCATTAGCAACAAAGGAGAACTTGGTCATCAAATCGTAAGGAAGGAACGAGAGCTCAGACAATTGGAGATCGGTTATCTTGGCTAATTGGCAAACAGGCTGAAGGGCTTTGTTGGAGCTAGGGAAGGTGAATGAAAAAAATGCTGAATTAAGAGAAAAAGGATAAAAGATAGAAGAGATGTGGAGAAAAGTATGTGGAATGACCCAGCATATGATTCGTTTTTAATTTAAACATAAATCAATCAAAGTTTACAAGTGTTTTCACCGATTTACTTTGTTATGACGCATATTTTAAATAGTTTTACTAGAAACTAAGCATGTGTTATTTCCTTTACACTTCGCTTCTTACAATATTTGAGCAGTTGTTTCCAAAACAAGTGAAAACAGCCATATAAATAGTTAACAAAGATAGAATTTTCTAACTAATGTAAGAGGATGTTTACATTTAAAAAGGTATTTCTATGATCAACAGGCTATATGCCAGCTAATTGATCATTGTGATTAGAAAAACATATTATATTTAAACTAGAAACTATATGCTAATATTGTTTGGTTACCTATGTGGATTATTTGAATATAAAGATGATGGTTCTAACCATTCTGTTTCACCTTTCTGCATGCAATCAAATAAGATGCTTCTCTGAATTTAAATATTAATGCAGCCGCTACCTCAAATATGATCAAGCCAAGCAGGCAATTTCTATAATTCATATTGCATAAATTTTCCGATAATAGCAAGACAAAACATTAAACAATATCGTATGCATCATTAGGTTCAAGGAGATGAAACCACATTTACATTCTGTAATATAAAAAAAGAATTAAATCTGACTCTTAATCCATTTTTATATATGGACAGAATTTATGAAACTCCAACATTGTCGAGTTCCAAGTCCTGTATGTGAAAGGATAAGAGTTGTGTTAGTTAATCGTGTCGCCAGCATAAAATTTTGTCAAATTATTTTGACATGAATCCATTAAATATTTGTGCTAGAGCTAAGGCATCCCCTTGAAGCGACGTGCTGCATTACCTGAGTGTCGTGAAAAGTGTGCAAAGGTCGTTACATCGGGGCTTGGGTGTAGCATCAAATAAGGGTTCTCGTATTACGAACTAATGCGGGTAAAAAAAGCTAGTATTTGATTTTAAATTAAGATTAGATATTTGAAATATTGGCACTCGAACAGAGAAGCTTTTTGAGTTAGTTAATATTATGATAAATATGGTGATTAATGTATTATGCCTTCAAAAAACTAAGTGGTGAAAGAAAAAGCAAAAGATATTGATATTTAGGATTTAAACTCTGATACTCATGTAAAAATCGTCTTAAGAATAATATGAGTATCATTCTGGATAATAATTTAAAAGATAATGTAGTGAAAGTTAAGAGGTTGAGAGATAGAGTTATATTTGAAACCTTATAATTACTAGAGGGGTTGTTGGTACCGATAAAATGAGTGTAAAGTAAAAATTTTACCTGAAATTTAGAAATCAGGTGTTCGGCATGAAGAAAAAGCAAGGTAAAATAAAATCAAAGTAAAACTTATACAGGAGTATAAATAGAGTGATTGTAAGCAGATTACGACCAAATTAGCCAAAATCTACAATTATGTGGATCACTGCTTTCCTCTTTGTGAATCGCGCGAGGGAGACATGTTTGCAGGCTTAATAGAGCTCAAGTGCGATAGAGAACATCGGAATACAAGCTACTTCGGTGCATTTTTCTTATCGATGATTTATTGACGTTTTTTGCTAACCCTATCCTTCTCCAGTGCAATTTTTTCCTTCTCCATCTGATCCTCTATTTTTCTATTCTGGCTCAATTTTGCTTTTCTTTCTTCCTTTTAATAACAACAATCTTCTTTCCCATATTCTCAAAGGTCAAAGATGAAGGAGATGAAGATGAACCCTAATTGTGTCCCCGCAACCGAAGGTCGGTGATAGACCATTTCAAAGGTGATGTGCTTCTCTCTTTGATACTTATATCTGCATTGTAAAAATGATAACTATTTTAAAACTTGGAATGGAAAAATCTATGCTGACAAATATGTACTACAAAATGATACTCATGATTGAAGTGAATCTACTATCTGAAATTGAGTTTGCCTTATTTGCAAATTGTGGTGGTTTTGAAATGTGAATCCTCTCCTTTTCTTTGAAAGTGCCTTCCAAAATATGCATTTTTTTTACAATAATGACTGTTTGTGGGTAATTTGTTCATGTATGCAAGTGTTTGCCAAATGATTTTATGTGGCATAAACTTCAAATTAATGTGCAACCCCTCCTAAAATGAAATGCTTCATGTCTTAAAAAAATTCCTCTTATCCATTTGCAATACTTTCTGCCACGGGTCCTAGTGCTATTCAAGGTTGCTCATCACCATTTAATTGTGGAGGATTATGTTCCCATTAGAAAAAAAATCCTCTTACTAAAATAATCAGATTATTTTACACTTAGGTTTCGTCATGCCAAACAATCCCAGAATAACTTTTAATATTATAAATGTTTATACCCCTCAAATAGGATTTGATATATATATAAGATAAATATTTTAGAATGATTTGGATGAGTTTATTAAAGATATAGCTCAAGAGAATATATTTTTATAGGATGAAATGTAAATAGATATGTTGAAGGGTAATGAAAGAACTTAATAAGATTCATGATGATTTTGGTTTTAGAGAGGTAATGATAAAGGAAGAATAATTTTGATATTTGCATTAGCTTGTGATCTTATGATTTTAAGAAAATGGAAAAATATATTATCACTTATAAAAATGGGACTTCTAAAACTTAAATTGATTTTTCCTCTTAAAAAGGATCGTTTACCGTGCAAGGATTGTAAGATTATTTCAAGTGATTGTTTGTCAATCAACATTATTAATTAGTTTTTTTTTTAATAAAATATAATAAAAGTAAAATTAAATTTAAAATGTCCTAAAACTAAATGGCAAAGGAAGCATGAATACTAGTTTGTAATTTTTGAACCAAATCCATCTATGCCAGTTTACTTTAGATTCTTCCCCAATAACCAGTATATTTGCCAAAGCAACATCAAAATTTTACTAGTAAAAATAAGCGCAAAAATGTCTTCCCTAATAATATATCATGCTCTATATAAAATGCTTAAACTTCGTTTGACAGCCTTCCAATATTAAGAGCAAGAAGTGCCACCTGAATCCCAAACATATATCCTTTATTATGCCGCCATCTCCCAAGACAAGTGTTACTATTGTGGACCCGCTAAAAAGGGAAAAATAACACTTATTTTAAGAATAATTTTGATATTTGCATTAGTTTATGATCCTATGATTACTAACACTTATTTTAAGAAAAGAAAAGAACATATTATCACTTATAAAAATAGAACTTCTAACACTTAATTTGATTTTTCTCTTTAAAAATGATCGTTTACCGTGTAAGGATTGTAAGATTATTTCAAGTGATTATTTGTCAATCAACATTATTAATTGGTTTTGGACTTAAAAATAAAATATAACAAAAGTAAAATTAATTTTAAATGTCCTAAAACTAAATGGTTGAATCGCAAGAAAAGTAATATAGATATTTTTAGGAGTGAAGTTTTAAAGCTCAGATAGTGAGATTTTGAACATGAAATCAACTTTATGTGAAATCCGATTGCTAATTGTATTTGCAATATAGCAAAGAGTTTGCTTTGTGAATCAAGAGGGAGAGTACCTAAAATAAAGATACAAGGTAGTGAAAACATGATATTCAAATTAAGATTAAAGATAAAAAGTATGCTATAAAGAATTGTTTAAACTGCAAGATCGAGGAGAATTGAAAAAAATAAAAACTAATTTATTGTGAATTCAAAATAGCTATTCATACTGTTAAGAATGTTTCATTCATAGATTTATATAGGGAAAGACATATTTATAAGTCAGCCTAATTAAGAGATAAGAGAACAAATATGTTAAGTACATCAAAGATATTCAAAAAATTCTTTTTGAGATGAATATATTCAACATAAATAAATAAATTATTGTACTAAGCTTATTAATGAAAGTTGTACCATAAAATTAATATCAGTGAGTTAAATAGTTTTAAAAATAGTCTTAATTAAGTTTTTCATTCACCATGTTAATAAAGCTTAAATTTTGAATGCTTTGAAAATAATAAGAGCAGAAAATTGTTCAGATGGAATTCCTATCAATGTTTGAAATATTTGGGAGATGAAGGAATTTCTTAGCTTACCAAGTTATTGAATATTATTTTGATGTCAGATGAGTGATAAAAAAATATTATTATACTTATTTATAAGAATAAAGATGATGTTTAAGATAGTGCTAATTATAGAGGAATCAAGTTAATCTGCATACTATGAAACTTTAGGAAAGAGTAATCAAATACATATTACAAAATGATACTTGCATTTCTCAAAATAATTTGGTTTTATGCCAAGTAGATCTACCATGAAAGCCATACATATATTCAGAGATTGATGGAGAATTTTAGAGAAAGAAAAGAAGATTTTCGTTTATTTTTATTGATCTTGAAATGGCTTATGATATAGTAATAAGAGAAGTTCTTTGGAGAACGTTGGAGAGAGACAATTTGTGTTGCATATATTATGTTATTAGATATATGTATGATGAACTGTAACATGAGTTTGATCGCATAGTGGCTTGTTTGATAATTTTTCTAATGGATTACATCAACGCTCGACTCTCGTCCCATATCATTTTGCTTTTATTATGGATGAGTGGGTATACTTGTAACGATAGAATGTGAAATAAGTTTATTTGTAGCAAGGTTGGAGTGGCTCCAATAGTTGATAAGATTAGAGTATGTCTCCTTAGATGGTTCGAGCATATTAAGCGTAGGTCGTGCAACGCCGTGAGTGGCTCCAATAGTGGATAAGATTAGAGTATGTCACCTTAGATGGTTCGAGCATATTAAGCGTAGGCCGTGCAACGCCGTAGTTAAAAAAATAAAGTTTATGAATTTCTCCCATATTAAAAGAGGAAGACCCAAAAGACAAAGGAAGAAACTATTATGAATGATCATCTCTTTTTGGAATTTAAGGAGAGGCTTCTATTTTATTGTGCACAATGGAAACAAAGAATTCATGTAGTCGGTTCCACCTAGAGGGATAAAGGTTTTGTTGTTGTTGTTGTTGCTTCTAATGGAGTATTTTATGATTTCTACGTTGTCTTCATGATTGGTGCAATGTATGTTCAAAGCATCAAAAACTAAACTTCAAGACAATTTTATGCTTTATAAACCCATCTTAATTAAAGACAAGCTGCCCTAATTGATAATATTTCTAGTAATTTATAGCGTGTAAGATATACTTTCTGGTGCAAAACTAAATTTTAGTAAACCTTGCAGAATTTAAACTAGAAACCGTTCAGTGCATAAGTTACTAAATCTTATTGAATCGAGCTAAATTGTTCAGTTATTTGCTAAATCTCATTGAATAATTGAGATAAACCTTATCAAGAAAAAAAGGAACTTTTAAGCTGCTACGCCTAGTCCTCTGCTCCAGCTTAGAATTTCTTAATTCCCACCTTTCACATGGCGGCTTCAACGTGCTAAAAGCTATTTTTCTGGATAAACCCTGCACCCACCGTGTAGTTCATAACTCTATTAGGAAAAGATCGTATTTCCACGCAACTCACTAAATGATAATCGGAACAATTTTCCCGTTCAGATTATGAAACATACAGAAATTTGTAAAGAAAACCAAAGCGTATTATGTCAGTGAATATTAAAACACTAACAGCTTCAAACATTGAAAACCCTAGCACTATTGCTTCCAAAACAGGTAAGCGAGTGAAATGAAAAGAAAATAAACAAAAGCACCTCGGAGAGAAAGGATTGGGCGGAGCGCTCGTCGGAGATAGGTGCTGCTATGGCAATAAATTTGCTTCGCTTGATCTCCCGCTCGCAAATTGCTCGCTCCTTTATAGTTGTGTAGGAAGAGGGTTGCGGTGGTGACATTTCTTGGACGATTCCCTCTCCTGCGCCGCTCGAGACAGAAATGCGGAGGTTAACGGTGCTCTCGACTCTGGCAAGAAGGATGGGGAAGAAGGGACTGTGTAGTAACCTGACCGCCATTTTTCCGTGTTTTTATCTCGTATATTGCAGTTTATTTGTTTAGAATGGGTCTGAATGAGGGAGGATCCATTGAATTGAGCAATTAATAGAAATAGAGTAAAAGTGCTCTTATTTGGAAAAAAAATTTCTTTACATTTGTATATGATTGTATATTTTGTTTAGAATTTTATTATGCTTGGATTTATCATGTGAATTTGAAAAGAACACATAATTTTGGTTTAATGATGCAATCGTGTGAGAAGGTTTTCATGTATTTGAAATTTATGAAGAATTTGTTATTAGATCATGTTACATGTGACAAATGAGTTATATAGTCAACTCTGCATAGATTGACTCAGATATTATTGTTATTATTATTATGATACATCATGATTAATTAGAGCTCTTATATCAATCAATATTAGATTGAATAGAATGTGGTGTGTGATGACCTTCAATTTCACTTTTAATATATGCAGTTTATAAGATGCCAATATGATCATGATCAAATTATATCATTAGTTCATACTTAGATTTAAGTTTAGTCTTTGATTAAGTGTTGCTTTTAGAAATTGTTACACTCTGCATTCAAAACTTTTAGGTTTAGTTATCAAATACTTGAAATTTCATGTTTACTAATCAAATACCAAAATATCAAAATATTATTAAATAACCCACACCCACGCACACAAGTAACCAAGTATTAATTCCAAGTAAAAAATTTGCAATAGCTTAAAACTTTTTGAAGGCTTACTATATTGGATTGTTCTTTTGACGAGTGAAAATGACTCTCCAATGGCGTGTTAAATGGCATTGTTGCACTCATATTGAACCTCAGTAAACTTTTGACAACATGGTTGTGCTAGATTAGTTTTAGAACCTTTGTCTTTCTGTTTAAGCTGATTCTCATTCTAAGAATTCATGCGCTCCCGAGATATTTTATCTCAAATTCTTTCAATAATTACTCCTTTAGGTGATGAATTGCTCCGATATTCATTCTTACATTTAATATATCATCCACGTACGATAAGAGAATTATATGTGCACTATCAAGCTAATTGTAATAACAACAATAGTCCATTTAACACCAGGTGTATTCATTATCATACATAAACTCGTCAAATATTTTATATCACTATCTCAATGTCTGCTTCAAACCGTACAAGCTCTTCTTTAGCCTGCACACCAAATTTTTCTTACCATGTGGCTACAATATATATATCCCATCCTCCAGCTTGCCATGAGGAATGTCATTTTGACATCCATATATTCCATGTGCAAATCCTTACTGACAACCATGCTCAAGACTAGATGAATTATTGTCAACTTGACAATCATAGAGAATATCTCTGAGTAATCAAGTGCCTATGATAAAAATCATTCATGACCAATCTTGCCTTGTAGTGATTGTTCACACCATGTTCTTATTTTATTGTACACATGTAACAACCTAATGTTGTTACCTAGTCAATCAAGACTTAACCAGGTCATGATCTTGATTCTAATACTCTTAATAAGCCATTAAGAGCACACCCTGATGTTGTGGTTCAAATCAGAAATTATTTGGATTAAAACCCTAATTCTAGAAATCCTAATAATTTGGAAAATAACATAAATAATTTGACCATAGATCAAAAATCAAACTTCGACATTACACTCATCACCCCCAAATTAGTTATAGGTGATGTTTTGGAAATATTTGAAAGTCGTTGGATTTTTGTCGAATATGTTAATATATTTAAAATACCCTAAAATATAAGAAAATTAAATACTCATCGAAATCAAAATCCAACTTCGCTGTTGCGTCCCTCACCCCTCAATTAGCTAAGGTAAATTTTTGGAATTTTTCGAAGCCCATTTAATAGTCAGATTTTAATTATAAAATTTTAAATAATTTGTTTAATCTACTAATTAATTATTATCGTTAAGTGGGCCCCATCGTTTGCAAAACTGGTCAGATCCATAGCCACCATTTTAATTTCGGATCGAGCCCGTCTTCTATTGCATGGCAGAACCCATTAGATCGGCACAATATGAGATGATCGATCGGGTCATCCCGATCAGACCGCCCAGGCTCGTCCCTGTCACGCATGGACAGCGTGTGGCTGTCCGCGAACGCCCGACCCTCGCCCGTTATGCCAAGTGGCTATCCCCTACCTAAGCTTCGACTTAGGCTCCCATTCAAATGTAAACCCTCTAGCTGCTATCCAGAGAAATCTATATCAAGGAGTTGAACCCGCCTGCTCGTCCCATCTTGCGTAATCCCTTCAAGCTGACAATCTTCAGGTACTGGATCCTCCCATTTCACCTTCGCAAATTTGATTGTTTTGATTTGTATCACTATTCCACGCATTCGACTATGTTTTTATCATGTCTGATCAAACTCTAGCGAGTTTGATCGTTTGAATTTTGCAAAGCATAAATAGTGAGTTACATTTGATCACCCGCTCCCATCTCGTCTCGTAACATAGCCTCTAAGGTTTGAATCTATCGGCAATCTAAGCTACCTCCGATGATGACCCGTACACAAAATGAAAGGTCTATGAGACCTTTCCAGTGGCATGCGGGCCAGCCTCCGATGATGGCAAGTGGGCTGTCATTTTGGATGTCCTAAATTATTTGCGTCGGGATCCTATCGAGGATGAAGAGCCCCGTCTTGGGTCAGGTTAGGCTGAACCTAGCCCGCAAGGATATCCTTTGGGCCGCCATGCATCCCCATTCTGACATGTCCGTAGGACCCACAGATCCGTCAGTGCCCGTGGGTCCTACGCCAGGCCGTCGCATCTCTACAGTCGAGCCCGCCTTCCATCTATCGGATCGCTCGTGGGTCCCACATGTAGTCTTAGGATTATAAATTTAATTAAACTAATTTGAAGTAGGTTAATTTATTCATTTAAATGCAAATCTTCAAGCATTCATAACATTTGGTCCATAAGTCCAAACATAGCAAATATATATGTAGCGCCCCGCTCCTTAAGTTCGCAATCATTAGGCTAAGGAGTGGAGTGTCACTCTGGCAAATCCCTCACTTATCATTGGATTAGGTAAGGTCCACAATCCAATAATAAAGGAAGGATGTGCACAGAATATTTATGAAAATTAGTCACTAAATCTATATATTCATACAGATTGCACGGAAGCAATAAGAAGTAAGGATTACATACATTCACCATACATCAATTATGAAATAAAATAAAATAGCTCAAAAAATAATAATATGCAGAAAGTAGACACAGTCACGAGTATTTTTATTATTATATCATTTAATTAAAGTTTAAAAGATTAAAAATAATAATATCACTTGTCCTCACAATGAAGAAAAAGGCAACTAAAGGTCTTCTGCACCAGGCTGCTGCACCTCCTCTAAATAAGGCTCCTCCTCATGTACTAGTTCCTCAAACTGTACAAGATCTGACATTATCAGTTTTACAATACCAGTTCTGTGGTGACCCTCACCCTTAACCCTCAATAGGTTTAGATTAAGGGTGGAGTGTCACTCTGGTTAACCCCTCACTTAGCATTGGATTAGGATAAACTCCACAATCCACCTGATTAGAGAAAGGTTAACTCAGAACCAATCAAGCAGTCACTATATAAGTAAAAATACAGAGTGCGAAAGCGATAAATAAATAACATCCAAGCATCATAATGTGTATAAGAAGAGAAATATAACTCAGAAAAGTAGCATAATTAAATCTGAACATACAGTCATAGGTACCTGTATTATTATATTCATGAAAGTTTAAATAAATAAAGGTTCAAATACGCTCATCCTCACAGGCAATAAATAGCTAGATCTCTTATGACCCCGGCTGCAGCGCCTCCTCCAAGAAAGGCTCATCCTCAGGTACAGGCTCCTCAAACTGATCTACACATGACATTGTCGGTTTCACAATGTATGGCCCCAGCCAAAAAAGAGAAAATCTGGTTAAACAATTGTCTAAGTACATTTTAAGCTGAATTTTTAATAAGGTTATGTAATATCACTATTTTACCATTTACTTCTAAGCATGATGTGTAAATACAGGAGCAGTAAGCAACACAAGTAAAAAGGTAAACTATAGACTATGCTCTATAGTATAAACAATGCAAAGAAAAGAGGCTGAAGCATGCCTCGCATAACAAGTAATCAAGGAAAGGCATATAAGTGTAAATATAATTGAATAAATGATGGAAGAAAAATTCTATATCCTAAACATGCTGGTGATCAATAAAAATAATATGCCAATTAAAAATGAATAACTCAGTAGTGATATATACATATAGCAGCAAGAGTCTAACATCCTAAATATATATAAAACATTACAAAGAAATAGTTGACTGAAAAAAAGAATATACTGAAATAACCACAACTGCATATAAAACTATAATATATCAATTGCCATACAGAAAAGAGCTACACTAGCTCACCAAAAGAAACTGAAGATCTTAGTATGATACGGTTAGGGCTACTTCTAGCTCGATATGACTAAGCCAACAACAGTCACATATATGGCCCTAACATGATACGACTAGGGCTACTCCTAGCTCGATACGGTTAGGTCACCAACTATCATACCGAAATATTCTAGCACAGTACGGCTATGGCAACTCCTAGCATGATACGGCTAGGGCAACATTCTGTCTGATCAAAAGAAAACCACTGAGATGCAGCTCAATCACATCACTTTATTATCATTTCACTTATTTACTTTAATATTTTTATAAGGAATCTAAGGAGTCTCCATAATTTCCTAACATTTTATTTATGCATCAAATGTCTTATATAATATGTTCAAAAAAAATATAAGGCACAAAAATTACAAGGTATGCGTAGCAACAAATAACAAGTAAGTAAGAGACTCGACTACACATGGTGATATCATTTGTTTTTTACTTAACCATTCTAACTATTCCAAAATTACACAAGTTCAGGATCACCATTTTCCTACTATCAAGTGTAATTTGGAAACTCGTCCTTATAAGTTAAAGGATTAGAACTGATTAGGTTCTAATCTAGATCAATCAGATAGATGACTATGAATTAAACAAATAAATCATACGTCCTAATTTTGTGAATTTAGACGTTCTAACTAAGATCTGATCAAGATCTTCTACACCTATAGATTATGAATTAAACACTACGAGATTTTAGGTTTAATCACATAATCTAAACTGGATAAGACCTAAGTTCTAGGTTTTATACTATAAGTGATATACTAGTTAAGGCAAATCCTATTAAGTAATCAAACTTAATAGGATGAATCTTCTATATTAAATCTAAAGTTAAAAGATAAACTAATCAGAATGGGTTATAAAATAAATTAATATATAGAAACTACTAAAACCAAGGTTTCACCCATATGGTAACCCAATTTACCCAATGAATGAACACTAACCTATGATCTAGTCCTAATCTCAGAAAAGATCCTTAAGGTGGGGTGCTTAAGACTTAGGAAAAATTATTGTAATTCAATTTAATAACTTGTTTTATTTACTTATATGGTACTAATATGATTACATTATTAATCCTAGTATTCTAAGATTTTAATTAAGGGCTAAAATTGTGCATTTCCAATTTTAAGGTAAAATGACTATTTTGCCCCTACTTTAAGGGTCAAAAGTCAACTTTTGATTTAGGGGTCAAAACTGAGTTTTCTCTTCTCCAACTAATTCCGTACTGTCTAACTTGAGGGTAGACAGTAAGTACGTCCAATTTGGACGAGAAACGATCGAGTTATGGCTAAAATAAGGCTAGGGGTATTTTGGTCATTTTCCTAAATTTTAGGGTTCAAATCCTAAATTTTATTTCTATGAAAATGATGACATTGAAATTCTAAACTAGGTAGCTTCTTGAATTTTTGGATTTGGAGTT
Organism: Gastrodia elata; assembly: GCA_016760335.1. Lineage (NCBI taxonomy): Eukaryota > Viridiplantae > Streptophyta > Magnoliopsida > Asparagales > Orchidaceae > Gastrodia > Gastrodia elata. The sequence goes on along the minus strand of CM028670.1, from coordinate 61,879,886 downwards.
AAATTGACCAAGTTATGGCCATTTGAAGTCCAAGGGCATTTTGGTCAGTTTCACTAAAGTCAACTCTAAATTCTAGAGTTGACTTTTTTTCCTGATGTCCAAATGGGAAAACTAATACTACCACGGTGATGGGGCCACTCTTCTGAGCATTTTAAGACCCATATTGACTATGTTTTGATAATCGGGTAAGAAGTTATTGGGTCTTAAAGAGATCCTAAAATGTTACCTCGTTATACGTACCACGAAATAAATTTTTACATTACGTTATTTGAATCCTTATATTTTTTTGAATATTTTAAGACCTATATTGGCTATGTTTGGATCATCCTACAAAAAGTTATTAAACTTTTAATATTTACTATTCAAAAATACAATTTGAATTATTTTACTATTCATTTATTTAAATTGTATTATTTTACTGTTCATTCATAAAGTTTTTTTATATATATTTCTGATTTTTAAGTTAATTATATTAATTTACTGTAGCAAAGTAATTAGTGTTAATTACTTTTTAATTAGTCTTAATTATTTATTAATATTAAATTAAATTTAATTAATTAGGTTTTACTGTTCAAAAATAATTAATTATCCTAAGTACTGTTTATGATTAAATTAACAGTTAATTAATCCTTAATTAATCTCTAATTATAATTATTTAATTATGGTTACTGTTTAAAAGTAATTAGTACTAATCATAATTTAATTAACCACTAACAGTAATTAATTAGGGCTAAACAGTAACTAATAGTAACTTAATTAATTTCTAATTAATCAACAGTGGGCCCCACTAACACGTGGCACCTTCAGAGGCTGCCACGTGGCATAGTGGACCCCACGGGCTGCTGACTCAGCACGACTGACTGGACAGTGGGCCCACCTGACACGTGACACTGCCAGAGGCTGCAACGTGGCACTGCCAGAGGCTGCCACGTGGCACTGCCAGAGGCTGCCACGTGGCACTGTGGGTCCCACAGGCTGCTGACTCAGCTCAGGTGACTGGACAGTGGGCCCACCTGACACGTGGCACTGCCAGAGGCTGCCACGTGGCACTGTGGGTCCCATGAGTGCTGACTCAGCTCGGGTGACTGGGCTGTGGGCCCCACTTGACACGTGGCAGTGCCAGCGGCTGCCACGTGGCACTGTGGGCCCCACTGGGAGGCGAACTGTCGCGGGTAAACCCGGGCAGTGGGCCCCACTGCCACGTGGCTCAGTGGGCCCCACTGGGGAAGCCGAACCGACGCGGGCTCGGGCTGTGGGCCCACGTGACACGTGGCGTGCCCAGAGGCTGCCACGTGGCACTGGTGGGCCCAAAAGCCGAAGCCGAAGCGACGCGGGCTCGGCAGGTGGGCCCCCACGTGACACGTGGTGGGCCCGTAGGCTGCCATGTGGCTGGGTGGGCCCCACCCGCGCTGACGCGGACCCGACCCGAGCGGGTCGGGCGCGGGTCGACCCGGCCCGGCCCGAAGCGGCGACCGTTCGTCTTCCGGGGGTTCGGCGGACCGAACCCCGACCCCTTCGTCGGTCCGGTGCGCCCGATTGGATGGGTTTGAGCCCGATCGGAATGTTGGATGTGAAGATGACATCCTAATCTACCTATCCTATAATTATTGCAACGATCGAACGGTAAACGAGGGAGATCGGGGTACCTGAAGGTCGGATCGACAAAGGAAATCGGCGGAAAAATAGGGCTGACTTCGGGGCTTGATTTCGGTGCGATCCGGGCTCCGATTTTTGCAAACTCGGAGCCTGTGGGTCGGCCGAGGTCTTATAGACCGGACGACGACCTCGCCGAGGTCTGGATGCGTCCGGATTGGCCAGGATCTGCGACGGGCCGCCGCGTGTCACGCGGGCGGAGTCGTCGAGGAAGACGACTCCGCAGCCGTTGGATCTGGGCCGATCCAACTGTTCGGATGGCGCTGTTTGGATAGACGGCACCGTTAGCTACAGTTGATGGAAGTTTAAATAGTTAACGGCATGCCGTTAGCTACAATTAAAATAAATTTTTTTTTTTTTTTTGAAAAAATTTCAGAAAAATTTTTTGAACATATTTTTCCTAGCTAAATTGGGGTCAAGGAATTTAATGGCGCATTCGGATTTTCGATCTGATGAGTATTTTGATACCTCGATTTCCGTGATATTTTTATTATTAAAATATTCGTCGAAATTTCGACGACTTCCGATTGACACGAAAACTTCACCCCAAGCTAATTTGGGGTCAAGGAACACAATGGCGGTGTCCATTTTTCGATCGGAGGTCAATTTAAATAGGTCAATTTCCGAGGTTCTTGAAATTCTCAAAATAAAGATTTAATCCGTTTGACCTCTGGTTTGGACTGGATCTTGGTAGTTGACTCCAAATGACCTAATTAGCACTTAAGATTAATTTTAAGACTAATATTAGTCCTAATTGACTAAAGTAACAACTCGGGTTATTACAAGTTCCCCATCTAACAAAAGAAAAATCTTATTAGACAAATAGTCTAAGTACATTTTAGGTAAATAATTTATTAAGTATTCATTAATATCACCATTTTACTCTGAATCAAATAAAACATCTAGCTAGCATGAGAGCAAGTAAGCATACAATAGAATGAGGATAAGTTATAAATATAATATTTATAACTAATCAAGAATTGAGACAAAAGCACACCTCAAGTAAATTAAATAAAGTAGGACATACATATGTAATAAAGTAAGTAAAAATACTGAAAAGAAAAGTCTAACCTAAATATATTGATGATCATATGATATATACTAATTTCAAACATAAATTTGGAAATAGTATATATAATAAACTATAAAGTCTAGCATCTTATATATGAATCTACTCAAGTAAGCGGGTAACATAGGAAAAATACAACTACTCAAAATAAAATGCATCAACAACATAATAAACAGTAAGCTGAAAACTGTAAAGAATGTACAAACTGTCATATCAGAAAGAATTGGCCAATCTGGCCCAATATATTTCCCTAGCTTTTATGGGCTATGGCAGACATAATATCACAATATAGTATAATATGACTGAAGAGGTAGATAATACTATGCAAATATCTTCTAGTTATTTTACTTTTATTTTTGTTGATAATTTCAAAAATAGCTGAGGAGTCAAGCACGTCTGCAAGACTGAACAGGTCCCAAGCTTAACACACTCTCATCAATGAGTGATGTTAAATATCTTGATCTCTCCTTATCCCTATCCATTGGAGTAATGTGCACCATTGTAACAACCTAAGGTTGTTACTCAGCTTAATTTAAGTCTAATCATATCTTAATTATCATTATGTTAATTTCATTTAGCTATTAGGATCAATCCCTAAAAATTTAGCGCAATTCAGAGCTAAATATAATATTTTGATTATTTTAATATTTAATTAATTAGAAAATTGAGGTTTTTATTTTGACCTCAAAATCAAAATCTGACTTCGTCATTGCGATCGTCACCCCCAAATTAAATAGGGGTGATGTTTTGGACGTGTTTAAAAGTCATCGAATTTTTGCGAATATTTTAATATAATTAAATGCACCGAAAAATAGAATAATTAAATAATCGTCAGAATCAAATTTTGACTTCGCCGTTGAATTCCTCACCCCCAAATCAGCAAGGGGTGAAGTTTTGGGATTTTTCGAAACACGTTTATTTAATCTGAATTTTTAATAAATTAAAAATTATGAATAATAATTAATTATTCCTTAATTTATTTTTTCTCTTTCCTTATCTCTCCTAAATTTTGGCTGGCCATCCCCCTTCATTCGGCTGACCCCTTACCTCCCTATTGCACATTGAAAGCTGAGGCCATCTCTCTCCTCCCCCTTCTCAATTGCAATGCTTGATGACTAAGTCTATCCCCCTCCCCTTACCTCATAACCTCCTAGCTCATGGCTTTCCCCTTCCTTCTTCTTCTTTACAGAGAAATCTCAGCCCTCCTTATTTTATTTGCTGTCAAGCTAAAAGCTTTCTCTCTATTTCCCCCATTGTTGAGCTTGGTGTTGAAGAAGGAGCTTCCCTCCCTCAAAGGTCTTGAGGAAAACAAATGTTTCTTCTTCCTCTCCCAAAGGCTAAGGTACCATTTTGCTTACTCTCCTTATACACATTTGTTCTTCATCCTTGGTCATTTCATTCCTCTATTATGATTATTCGTATATTTAGACATCCATGATTAAGTATGAAAGCCATTATAGTTCTTTAAAGTAATATACCTCATGCTCTGTTTTTCATCCATTCTGCATACCCTTGCCTTTATCACCATTCTTCATATAGCTAGGATGATCCGTTCGTGCCGATTTTGGTGTCAATGGAAATTTATCGGAAAAACATTTCCATTGATATATGGCACCACTTATGGAATGCCTTGGATTGAGAGTATTTGAGCTCGAAATATGACCCTTCACGGTTTTCGCACAGACGAAATCACCGTCGGGCGCTACAGCGCGCCGTAGCGTCCAGAAAATTCATTTGACCATATCTTAGTCATTTATACTCCAAATCCAAAAATTTAAAGTGCTAGATAGCTTCGAATTTCAGTGCGAACAATAATCTAAAATAATATTTAGGTTCTGAACCCTAGAAAAATTAGAAAATGACCAAAATATCTCTAACCTTAATTAGGTCATAACTTGACCAATTGAAGTCCAATTTGGGTCTACTCCCAGTTAAAGTACTCAGTGTGATATAGAGAAGCTATAGCCACTAAGTTTGCTAAATTTGAACATCAAATGAAAAAATTAGCTTTTTGACCCCTTTGCTTAAAAAATTATCAAATTACTCTTGGAAATTGAAATGGCCATAACTAATTCATTAGACTTCAAAATTTAGTGTTCTTGGACTCAATAGAATTCTTGAATAGCAACCAATAGTAAACTGCATAAAAATTTAGATTTCATTAAGTGTAATTTACTAAAATGCCCATTAGGTTAAAAACCTTAGTTTGGACCCATATGACTCATTTCTTATCCAAATTGCATGATCATTATGCCATTAGTTTCCTTATGCAGAGTAGAATAAATGTACTAAGTGATTTATTTTTCTAATCTCTGTATTTCAATTTATGTCATAATCTTGTTAAACCATGATTAGTAAAAATTAGGGTTTGTAATCATTGGATTTTAGCAAATTTAGTCTCTGATTAATTGTATGATAAGATAAAACTTATGAGCCAAATTGTATGAATTTATGATGGTTAGATTTGTAGTTATGTGCTAATTCTTTTTGATTGATTTAGGGTTTGATTAACACTAATTACTTTATGATTTCTGAAATTCTTTTATTAATATGATTCATAATAGTAAGGGAGATCTATTGAAATCATGTATGCAAATTTAGAATGTATAAATTGATTAAATAAAAAATGGAAACCTTAATCATCATAATTAACTTAAGAAGTCTTAAGATTTTGATCAAGCTATTAAGACTTGATCTAGATCTATGATTGCCACCAATAATACATCCCAAATTCACTGATTTAATATTTGATTTATAAATAAACATTTAATCTTAATTGGGCATGAGTAAGAGGTAAAACCCTAATCTAGTTGATTAAGATCCAAACTCTTAAATCTTTAATTAAATTGACTTGATTACAAGATAAAAAAATTGATATTATTCCAATAATGCATCTGATTTAGTATTGAACTTAAACATTTGAATTAGACATTTTAAGATTATTGATAAATCTATGTGATTAATTAATCTGAATCTAAACTTTAGATCCTTGATTTTCTCCTAAATAAGACTACTAACATAAAAAAATAATATAACTAAATTTATTTAATAATTGATCTGACTCTAATAACATCCTTGATTTAAATCCCATAATCTTAGAATATGATATGATCAGATGACTTAATCATCTGATCTGATTACTCTAAACTTAACTATTAAATGGAACCTAATATGTTATCTTTAGAATTAAGGGTATGAGATCTTAAGTATCTCAGCATATGATGGCCTTTGAAATATTTTAAAGACCTAAATTTAAATATAAATTAAGGTAGGGGAATTTTGTATAACTCATTGAGGTAGAAGCTTAGATGATCCTTTAACCCTAGAAGTTGATCTTATCCTGTGGGGCCCTCGTATTGACAACAAGAAAGTACGGTGCTCCAACTGTAGCAAATTCCCAACTTAAATGAAGTTAGGTAAACCCAACATGCCTTAAGCCAAGGATTTATCACCAAGTACTATAACATTCATCATTATATATATAAATATCAATGTGGCTGAAGCAATAGGTAAATAGTAACATCCACAAGCACAACATAGTAGAAAAGGAAAGAAGACAATATATTAACTCATCACAATGCATAAATGAAATATATCTAGAATTAATTATTACAAACTAAATTTTTAAAAGAAAATACAAAGGTCTCTTAATCTCACTGAAAAGAAATACAGAATCTATCTAAACTGCAACAGCAATGTCATCTTCCTGAACGGGCTCCTCTCCTGCAGCACTGCCCACGAACAAGTGTGAATCTGACATTTGTCGGTATCACAAATGCTAGGGCCCCAGCCAAAAAAAAAAAATGTTACAGTTAGATAATTGTCTAAGTACATTTTATGCTATTTTAATAAACTGAGTATATTAAAGATATCACAATTTAAATTAGCTAAACATGCAAGTGGTAATGGGTGCAACAAGCTATGAAGAAACAGGTAACTATAAACTATCCATTTATAGCCAGCAACTAGTATGAAAAATAACATACAATGCAAAATAAGCAAGGTGAGGCTAAAAGCTAAAAGAAATAGCAACTATGATACAGATTCTAATCCTAACATGCTTATGATCATATCAATACATGCTGAGTACATAAAGAATACAATACTGAATAAAACATGCCATTCTAGCATCCTAAACATGCCAATATATATAAATAACCATATGAGTATACATACAACATGCTAATTAATACAAAAGAAAAAAAAAGGACCACTGAAACATGTGGCAAAATCAAGGCAAACAATAAAATGCAAGGCCACTGAGACATGTAGCAAAATGAGCAAGTACTGAAAGTAAGGCCACTAAGACATGTGGCAAAGCAAAATAGAAAACAATACTAAATAATCCAGCTAAAGTATCCATAAGCCAAAGACATAGTACTGTCATACTAGCCAATAGGCCATCCAGGGCCCCAATACTGAAAATATAAATCAATACCCAGCCAATAGGCCATTCCAATCCTTTAGGCCTGGGTCAATTCTACACAATACTATTACTGAAGAGGCAAACTATGCTAGGATATATTCTACCAACTGCAAGCAAGGCATGAACAGAATGATATGCAATTCAATTACTAACTTAGGATGTATCATCCATATCATAAGTTCTCCTATTATGCTCAAGGAATAATGCTCAATAACCAAGGTATGCCAAGCAAATCAAATCAAAGTAAGCAAGGGACTCAATCTAAACTTATGTGATATCTATTATTATATAATTACCAAATCTAACTACTCTGAGAAGGTACAAGTTTAGGATCTCCAATATCCAACTATCTCAGATTTATGTCCTTATAGTTAATATTAGAACTTAACAAGTTCTAATCCAAAAGCATGTGATGACTATTATGTTTAAGTAAATAAATCAATGACCTAATTTATTAATATTTTACTTTCTTACCCAAATCTTGATTAAGTAAATCAAGATTTAAGGATTTTGGAGTTAAACCCCACTTTGGGGTTCAAATCCTAAATCCAAGGTAGTATCCTAACTAGAATCTAGGGTTCATAGTTAATACCCAAGTTAAAGGTGAAGAATCCTATGAGCTAAAAGATCAAGGAACTAAGAACTTAGCAAAATGTTATTCTACTGATTATAAGATAAAATAATCAATTAAGAACTTGAGAATCTAAGATCTATATTCAATCCTTAAGAAAATTTCATTATCTTATGGATTGAATCATCCTATACCCACATAGAAGACTTCAAAAGATTAAACAATGAATCATTTAAGAATTTCAATTGGAGATAGTTTGATTCAAGTAGAGGATCTAATGTCTAGGATCTAAGATCTAAGATCTGATGGTTTGATCATTTTAGACTTAGACTAGGTTTTCTAACTTAGGATTTCCCAAATATGTTTATTTTAGAAATTTAAGCTCATAAACTAACTTAGTTGAGTTTATTAAACTAAAATTTAACATCTGAAATCATTAGATTCAATTATTAGGGTTAAGTGACTTCATTATGATCACTTAAGGTCTAAGTGTCTTAATTAGGGCTAATTGAAGATTCCTTGAATAACTTCCACATGATCAAAATTATTAATCAAAGAGTTCAGTGAAACATTTATAATCTATCTAAGGGTAGCTTACTGAATTTTCCAAGGTTTAAGGGGCAATTAAGCACATTTTAGTCAAAATGACCAAAATGCCCCTCTTAAGGCAAAAATTGGGATTTTAAGGTTTAGTTGTCCAAATTAAATCTAATCTATTTTAATGTTTTTCATATTGATTAATAAATTGGGAAACACCCTTATCTTAGGTTTTGACAACCTAATTAAGCTAATTAACCCTAATCACATTTTTAGGCCAATTAGAGTGATTAGTGAATTCAAGGCATCCTAAGGTAATCCAACCTTGCCCATAGATTCTTCTAATAGACTTAAGATAGTATTAGGGACAACCTTTGCCAAAAATAGAGGCTTAATTAGGGTTTAATTTACTAATCCCTAATTAAGGTGATTAAGGAGCGATTAAGAGAATTTGGTATCCAAAATTAGCTTTAAGGGTCTACAATTATTCTTTAGGGTTTATTGAGCAATCAGAGTCCTTGATCAATTAATTTGAACATTTATTGAATTTATTATGATATAATTATAAATAGAAAAGGTTTGATCAATTAATTTAAATCCAACCATTGGATCTGTAATTTTATTTTATCTTTAGATTCCTTGTATTTTTCTGATTTAAATAGTATATTGGATCATACTATTTAGATCAGTATAACTTAAGTTATTGAGTTAATTTATTCTGTATTTTTATTTAAATTAAAACTATAGGAATCTAATTATGAATTAATTTCCTTAAGGATTTTAATTCCTAAAATTATAATATTATTCTGCCGGCCCGATTTCAAAACGCGCGGGTCACGGGTTGGCCCGACCCGTGACTTCATCTCCTTCCTCGCGATGACCCCCGACGCTGGCTCTGTAGGGCTACCCTCCAGAGCTAAATTCACCGCGCTCAGACCTCGCCGACAGCACCAATTAATCCCCACACGCTCCATGGGTCAAGATGCATCGAAGGGACTAAGAATCCCTAATGGGGAGGCGGTGGATCGCCTAAGTGCTACTCGGCCGAACCGTCCCCTTTACGGACAATTAGGGTTCACTGTGAGGAGCAATTCTCCTCACAGAGATGACCATTTGGCCAGAGCTTGATCCCTACACCATCCTGGTGGTGAGGCGGATCGAAACCCTCTGGCCATATGCCTTGGGAAGCCCTGAATCGTCGAGTCCTTACTCGAGATCGGCTGCGTGCTCGAGGCATAAACCCGATGATCAAACGATCAAAATAAGCTAGCCCAGACCTAAGGACAATCACATTGGGTTTCCTAAGTGGCTACAGTTAGCTAGGAGACATCCAGAAGTTCAATTCAAGACCATATGAAGAATTGAATTAGGAAATTTTAATGGAGGAAGGTCGTACCTGAAGTCGAGGTCGCAGGCTTGGCCGGGGGAACTGAAGTGCCTCCGAGCTTCCTGGATGACAGACGAAGGTTCACAGGGGGTCTGAACACCAGACGGGCCCTCTATCAGCAGTCCTAAGCTCCAGAGACACCAGGAAATCACCGAGGTGACTGGAGCTCTAGTAGGCCTTCAGCTAGGCAATTGGGGATTCACAGTGAGCAAAGGGACTCACTGTGAAGTCCCAAGGGTATTTATAGGTGCCATGGAGTCTTAGGAACGGAGACCAGGGCTCGGGAAGGGAGCTTGGCTCAGCCCGAGGGTCCTCACCATTTCCTAAAATTGGGAGGGTCCAGGCCTCCCAGGTTGCCCTACTAGGCTCGACCATTCTCGGAAGGTCCTAACGGTCTTGGTGACCTGGTGAGGGGAGTGGCAAACAGGGTTACGTGGCTCAGTACGATAAAATTCTCCTCTGTCGGGCCGAATCCTCGCGAGAACGAAGATCCACAGTGGTGGGGTTCGCCTCCGTCGTCTGATCCACGAAGCCGTTGGTGATAGACGGTCTGATGCGGCTCCTATTTAACAAAACCGCGGAGAAGATCTCATGCGTTAGATGCCAGATGTCGATCGGGTGGGTAGGATGCGATCGAGGCGCGCGGTATGAGAGCAGTTGGATCGAGAGCGCTAAGATGCGTGTTATTGCATCGGGTGGCTTATACGCATGCACCGCTGTCGGGACCCCGTAGCGGATCTGTCGCGGTCCCGACAGCAAATTCTGCCATTTTAATTTTAATTAAAATTTAATTTAATTATAAATAAAACCAATTAAATAATTTGTAATTATTCTTAAATATTCTAAATCCAATTTAGGACCAAATGAGCTCCAAAAATTCCTAAAAATTCACCCTTAGCTAATTTGGGAGTGGGGAATTCAAAAATGAAATCAGATTTTAATTTGGAGATCAATTTAATTTAGGTATTTTCTAGGGCTTAAAAATAGCCAAAACTTTAAAATTTCTCATTTTGGCTCCGATTGATTCCAAACTTCTAGGGTTAAGTTTAAATGGCCCATTGAGTCCAATGGAATCAAAATCAAAGCTTGGATTTGCATAATTAATCCAAATTTAGCTAGGGTAACAACTTAGGTTGTTACATATCCCCTTGTGGTAGGAATCACTTAAGATATTAGAATGACACTTTTTCTTGTGGTAGAACCCATATTTAGTGAACCTTGATCACCCTCTTCTTGGAGCCTTGTATAGGACTTACCTATTTAGCATAAGAATTAATAGTCTTGATAAATCCTTATTGATTAAATAGAATTGTTTGAACCCATGTTATTAGTTGGTGTAGTAGAGTATACCCATAATACTGGATTATTTCAGTAATATTCAGGATTGGTTGATTCACTCCAATGTGAACTTATGACCAGGTGCTATCCCGAGGGATTAGATGATTATAGTCCCGTTAGAGTAAATCTTCTAAGATTAAGAGTGTTACAATTAGTGAACAAGATCCTTAGTTTGAGACGTAAACTGCGACCGGGTTCTGCCTTCTATTGTAGTGCGCTTCGATAAGTACAGTTTAAGCAAACTAAGTATCTTAAGTTACTTTACGTAGACCATTAAGTATGCGTATAATTAGGTCATTTAACAGCTTAGTTTGATATATAAACTGTGACCGGGTTCTGCCTCCTATCGTAGTGTGCTTCGATAAGTGCAGTATTAAATAAGCTAAGGGCTAAATCCACTTCTCTTAGAAACATACAACCATGTGTATACAACCTTTCCAATTAATGATTTTAACTAAACTCTCAAGTTTAACTAATTATCGAATTAGAACCTAGAAGTCAGAATTCTTTTAACAGGATTCTGCACAATGGAGATATTAAATTCATTATCGGATTTCAAAGCATTTTCTAGATTTTATTTTTGGATTTACCTCATGTAGTTTAGAAGTATGAGCATGAGCATAAGCATGATGTGTGAGTATTAGAATAATATATGAGTATCAGTGATGATTTATGAGTTACGAAATATTGCATATATTAACTGAGGAATTTCAGGATGCATCGGCATCAAAGTAAATAGTATTTCTAACTGAATGTATGTATACATTGGACCGTACTACTCATAGTAGTTCAGTGATATTTTGGTTGCATATTAGTAGCATACAGTGTTGTGGCATATTCAGATGCACAATTTCAGTGACATATAGTATAATTTTGCAAATGATTACTTAGTTTTGAGATCAATTATTATTTTTGGTCTACCTTCAGTGTTCAGTTTATAATTCAGTTTTACTTTACTTTGCTTCAGTTTGTATAGTTTTATACAGTTTTATAATTTCAGTTATCTTTACAGTATTACTATAGATTTAATTATGTTATGTAAATGTTAAATGAATAATTAGAACTATTTAGATTAGTCTTGATATGTTAAACTTATTATCTAATATGAGGTACTTTTGTGATCCGACAATTTGCTAGATCTTGAGCAGTATATTGAGCCAGGTCAGGAGGACACACAGGAGATTCAAGAGGAGCCAGTAGAGCACTAGTGGACTATTCTTCAGCTTTACCTTTCGCTTAGTTCAGTTCAGTACTAGTTTTTATGTCTGTTTCAGTAAAATGTTGTAAAAATTCTGGATGTATTTTTTTTCTTTTTTGAGACGAATGTTTTCATACAGCTTCTGTGATGAATATTTCTTGATGTTTACTTAGCTTCCGCATTCTGTTATATATTATTTATACTTCGTATTGTGATGTGATCAATATACTGGAAATGCTGATATCTTATGCATACATAGGATTCCTTATGTGTGTTTCAAATCCAATGTATGTATCGGTCTAATACTTAGGATAAGGATACTACTGTTATCTTAAGCATTAGCTCTCAACCCTCTTTGAGGTTGAGTCAACAGCCCTTCAGAGAGTTTTTTTTTCAACTATTCGGGGAGGTGGGATATTCCTCCCCGAGTAGCGTGCCGCTCCGCCGCCGATCTGATTATACCTATATTTTGTGCGCGACGACGGGGCGGGGCGCTACTGTAACAACCCAAGGTTGTTACCCAGCTTAATTTTTGCCTAATTATATCATAATCATCATTCTATTAAGCTCATCTAGTCATTGGAACCAAACCCTAAAAATTTGGAACAATTCGGAGCTCAATCAATTATTTTGGAATATTTTAATATTTAATTAATTAGAAAATTGAGGTATTTATTTTGACATCGAAATCAAAATTTGACTTCACCGTTGCGATCATCACCCCAAATTAGCTAGGGGTGATATTTTGGTCACGTTTGAAAGTCGTCAGATTTTCGTGAATATTTTAATATAATTAAATTTACCAGAAAATGGAATAATTAAATAATCATCGGAATCGAAATCTGACTTCTCCATTGAATTCCTCACCCCCAAATTAGCTAGTGGTGAATTTTTGAGAATTTTTGGAGCGCGTTTCAAAAATTTGAATTTTGAAATAATTAAAGAAAATAAATAAGTAATCATTGAGGCCCTAGTTTGTAATCTCCCTTATCCTTCTAATTTTCTATTGCTGACAGCCCCCATGCAAATTTGGCTAGCCATCCCTCCCCCTCTCCTCTTAGTCATGCTCTCCCTAAGCTCATAATAGCTCTCTACTCCTCCCTCTCCCTAGGCTCTTCATTTCTTCTCCTCCTTTAAGAAGGAGCTCAAACTCCTTCTTTATGTCCATTTGGCAAAGCTACAGCTCTCCCTTCCCCTCCATTGCTAGGTCTTGGGTTGAAGAAGAAGAAGAGAAGCTCCTCATCCAAGCCTTCGAAGTCTCCTTCCTCCTTTTCTTGCAAGGCTAAAGGTACCCGTTTGATCTTCTCATTTGTCTTCTTTATATTTCCACTATGCTTGTTTGTAGCTCTAGAACCTCATGATGGTGTAAGAAAGCCATTATGGCTCATAGTGCCATCTCAGTTCTTTGAAAAATTATGATATGTTTTTTGTCCATTTTGTATACCATGTCCTTTATCTGCATTTTCCATATAGTTAGGATACTTTGTTTGTGTCGATTTTGGTGTCAATGGAAAGGTATCGGAAAAACATTTCCATTGATATATGGGACCGCTCATGGAATGCTCTGGATTGAGAGTATTGGAGTTTGAAAGTAAGCCTTTGCGGTTTTTGCACCTAGCGAAAATACCGTTTGGCGCTGCAGCGCCCAAAGTTGCAAACTGGGTCGCTGTAGCGCACTATGGCGCACTGCAGTGGCATTTCAGAAAATTTATATAAAATCTGTTAATTACCTAATTAAATAGTAAATCACAAATTTGACAGCTGCAGCGGGCTGTAGCGGTATTTTAAGAAGACTTTAGAAAATCAGAAAAATGAATTAATTGAATAGTAATTTTGCAAGTTGGACTGTTGCAGCGCTAAAAGTGCCACAGCGCGCTGTCGCGCCAGAAGCGCCATAGTGCGCTACAGTGCCAGAATCGCCCAAAATTTTAAAAATGCCCAGAATTTTCTGAAAACTGCTCAGAATTGGCTGAAATAGCCGAAGATTCACCGTTTTTATATTTTAAGGTTCATAGGACCCTAGTAGGACTGAATTATATCAAATCTGAACCTATTTTAGTTAATATTGAGCATTGTGTAAGATTCTATGTTGAAATTAAGTTTGAAACTTTGTTATTTTTATCAAGTGCTCAAAACTTATTGTGTATCTTAAATGTATGGTGCTAATTTCTAGATAATAGAATCCTTAAAAGCTTGTAATGAATATGTATAATCTTAACAACTAAATATCACGAAACCTAAGGCCTTTAGATTTGTAATAAAGTGTTAACTCTTTTGGTTAATTTGGAATTTAGTTAGCCTTAATTACTTTCCATTTTATGTCGAATTTATATTTCTATGCTTTCATGATTTTAGGATGTATGTTAGAGAACTTTAACATTATTTAGACACCTAAATGTGCTTAAATTGACATTAAACTGTAATTGAACATAATAAGCATGATAAATTGATTAAGTCGATGATACTTAATCCAAACCTAAAATTGCCATCAATAATATACTAATAACTCATTGATTTGTCATTGACCTTTAAAAGTAACCTTTGGTCTTAATCGTAGAAGGGTTAGGGGTTAAATCATAACTTATCTTGATTAGGATCTAAACCTTAATCACTTAATCAATTAACTTAATTGAAAGATAATTTAATTGATATTGTTCTAATAATGCATTTGATTTAGTATTGATCTTAAATCATTAAATTAGAAGTGCTAAGGTTAATATCAAATATGTGTGATTAAACTATCTAAATCTATACTTTAGATCTCTGATTTTCTCTTATATAAGACTATTAGCATAAAATGAGTAATAAAATTATAATAATTTACGAAATGATTTAACTATAATAAGATCTTTAATTTTATCCCATAATTGTAGAATAGAAAATGATCAGATGAATTTTAATCATCTGATCTGATCACTTTAACCAAAGTCTAACAAGTAAACCTTAAGATGTAGAAAAGTGAGATCTTAAGGGTCTTGCTTTAGGATTATTCTTGAAATATTTAAGGAACTTAATTATTGATACTTTGAGGTAGGAAGAGCTTATGTAACTTATTAAGGTAGAAACTTAGATGATCCTTCATAATTTTAGAAGTTGAACTTGATACATTGTGATAGGAATCACCTAAAGCAGTTAGAATGAAACTTCTCCCTTGCGGTAGAATTCAATATTGAGTGATCTTTTGATCATATCCTTGGAGCTTTGTGTAGGACACATCTATTTAAAATAAGAATTAATAGCTTTGATAAATCCTTGTTGATTAAATAGAACCTTCTGAACCCAAATTGTTGGTTGGTTATAGTAGGGTATACCCATAGTACTGGATTATTTCAATAATATTTAGGATTGGATGATTCACTTCAATGTGGACTTATGACCAGGTGCTATCCTGAGGGATTAGACAAATACAGTCCCGTTAGAGTAAATCTTCTAAGACTAAGATTGTTACAATTAGTGAACAAGATCCTTAGTTTAGGATATAAACTACGACCGGGTTCAGCCTCCTATCATAGTGCGCTTCGATAAGTGCAGTTTAAGAAAACTAAGTATCTCAAGTTACTTTGTGTAGGACACTGAGTATGCTTGTAATTAGGACATTTAACAGCTTAGCTTGAGATGTAAACTGTGATCGGGTTCTGCCTCCTATCATAGTGCGCTTCGATAAGTGCAGTTTAAATAAGCTAAGGGTTAAATCCACATTTATTGCAAACATGCTAAATATGTGTATACAATCATCCCAACTAATAATTTTCAAGTAATCTCTCAACTTTAACTAATTATCAAAGTTAGAATTTTAGGAGTCAGAATACTTTTAGCAGGATTCTATACAATGGAGACATTGAATTCATTATTAGATTTCAAAGCATTTTCTAGATTTTTGGATTTATCTCATGTAGCCTAGAAGCATGAGCATGAGCATAAGCATGATGTGTGAATATCAGAATGATGTATGATTATCAGTGATGATTTATGAGTTACAGAATATTGCATACATTGACTGGGGAATTTCATGATGCATCGGCATAACAGTAAATGATATTCCCAACTGGATGTATGTATACATTGGACCGTACTACTTGTAGCAGTTCAGTGATATTTTGGTTGCATATCAGTAGCATACAATGTTGTGGCATATTCAGATGCATAGTTTCAACGGCATACATCATAGTTTTACATATGATTACTCAGTTTCAGATTTAGTACTGTTTTGGTTTATTTTAAGTATTTTAGTTTATAGTTCAGCTTTACCTTACTTTACTTCAGTTTTATATATTTTTATACAGTTTTATGCTTTCAATTACCCTTACAGTATTCCTGCAAATTTAATTACACTATGTAAATGTTAAATGAATAGCTAGAACTGTTTAGATTAGTTTCGATGTGTTAGACATATTGTCTAACACAGGGTACTTATAAATGAAACTAAGAATATCTGGAAATGACACATTAGGAATTAAACAAATCATAAATGAGTAAGATATGGCTAAATGATAAATACGAGTGATAAATGACATCTTAGGATTTGAATGAACCTTAAAGAAGGAAAATATATGAATTAAATGCTTATAACTAAAATAATCGGAAAACTAGAATTAATGATTTAATAAAATTTTAGGTATGGAATATTAGCTGTTCAGTTCATTCTACTACTTTAGACCATTTATCGGGTATTGGACAGATAGAAGGTTATCTGGGAAGGATCGATTAATAACATTTGATGATTTTTGTGCTGCATTTAGGGCAGAATATTGTAGATGATGTCATTAGATTTCATATAATTCCTTGCTTTCATATAAGTTTATCAATTTGTCTACCTATATAACTTCTCTTTTGAGAAAGTGATGATCGAAAAAGATAGTAAATCTTTATTTCGTTTGCTAAATTCATGCTTTGTTGCAGTCATGAATTTAGGATCTTCTTCAGCCCCTACCCCGATTAAGAATGTGGTCTCATCATCTGGCAGACCCGAAGAATCAAACACAATGGCAAGTCTGGTGAAAGCCCTAATAGAAAGCAATGCGCAACAAGCGCAAGAGACTTGTGCTCTGATTCTCTCTGTTAGGCAACAACCTGCACCCCCATCAGGGTTTTCATCATCTTCACATTATACTGGTGATGGAATCCTGCACAGTTTTCTTCGCCTTAGAACTCCTACGTTTAATGGAGTGCTAAATCCTATGGACACAGTAAATTGGCTCAGGATGGTCTAAAATAACTTGGCTAGTATCAAGTGCCCTAATTCTGAAGCTATTCGCTTAGTGGCTCATCTGTTCCAAGAAGAAGCCGAATATTGGTGGGAGAATGAGCGGAACAACAAATTTGCCGATTATGAAATATAATATATTTCCTGGGATATGTTTTTGGAAGCATTTCGTGAGGCGTTCATACCAGCATCGTCTCAAGCAATTCTGGAGAATGAGCTCCTCCATCTCACTCAAGGTAATAACTCAGTGTTCGACTATAAACATGAATTTTGGAGATTGTCATGTTTCGTTCCGGACCTGGCTAGAATGGAAGCATCTAGATGCCATCGATTCTTGAAGGGTCTGAGAGACTCTATAAAAGCTCACCTAGTGTCCCACCAAATCAAAACTCTGGTAGAATTGATCGAGGCAGCTCACCTCCAAGAAGGGTTTCAAGGTCAGATGGACCGTAAGCGTAAGGCTACATTTGTGCAGCCAAAGAAGGAGCACTTTGGTCACCGCAAGATGGCTAATGTATATAACATCGAAGCTGAACAATCCCCACCCCAGAACTCTGAATGTAAGAAATACACACCGTGTCTTTGAATGCGATGCTAAGTCAACAATCAATGGAGTGCTCATCAATCACTCCCATCAGAAGCAAGCATTCGGTGCTCAGCCAGGGAACAATCGAGAGCCCGCTCCTGCTATAATGCCAGCTCTCACATCAAATGCTCAGGCAGTTGTACCTGCGCAAAAGCCAGCCTATAATTTTCAAGGCCAGCGGCCCCAGGGCAAACAACCTACAACTCCTGCAAGTGTATACATGCTAACACCCGCCTCTACACCTGAAGACAATGATGTTGTTTCAGGTATGTCTTATATTAAAGTTTTATTTAGTTATTACTGTTTCAGTATTTTCAAATGTTTGAGTAGCAATTCTTATTATGTTATTGTAATCATAGGCACCTTAATGATAAATGATAAATCATATAATATTATTTTTGATACTGAATCAAGTCATTCCTTCGTATCGGAAAGCTGGGTGCAGACCCTTAAGCTACCAACATATCAGCTAGCAAACTCGTTGAGTATCGGGCTACCTTCCGGAGCTCGCATGCAATCCCAGCAATTTTGCAGCATAGATATTCCTATCGATGAATAGAGATATGGTGTTAAATTGATTATGTTACCAATAGCAAACTTTGACATAATCCTAGGCATGAATTGGTTGAGTGAACATGGGGCTTCCATAAATTGCCAAAAGAAGAAAATCACTTTGGGTAGTAAAAGCCAATCAAAAACTTTTATTGGAAAATTTAGCACCCAAGCATCGTTGATCAATGCAATGATAGTAGAAAGGCTAGTCAGAAAGGGAAGCGATGCATATCTCATAACAATGTTGGGAGAGAAGAAAGAAGTCGTGCCTATTTTTGAAAATCGAATAGTTTGTGAATTTCCTGATATTTTTCTTGAAGACCTACCCGGTCTTCCTCCGGTTAGAGAAGTGGAATTTGCTATAGAATTAATTCTGGGAAGCCAACCATTATCAAAGGTTCTGTATCGTATGGCGCCTAAGGAGTTGCAAGAGTTGAACAAACAACTGGAAGAGCTGCTAGAAAAAGGTCTTATTCGGCTGAGTTTATCTCCTTGGGAGCACCAGTTTTATTCGTGAAAAAGAAAGATGGATCGATGAGAATGTGCATCAATTATAGAGAATTGAACAAAGTAACTATCAAGAATAAATACCCGTTACCGCGAATCGATGATCTATTCGATCAGTTATCTAGAGCTAAGGTATTTTCCAAGATCGATCTGCGATCTAGTTATCATCAGCTAAGAGTTAAAGATGCAGATATAGAAAAGATAGCATTCAGAACCCGCTATAGACATTATGAGTTCTTGGTGATGTCTTTCGGCTTAACTAATGCGCCGTCCATCTTTATGTATTTAATGCAGCGAGTACTAAAAATATATTTAGATAAATTTGTCATAGTCTTTATTGATGATATCCTGATTTATTCAAAAAGTAATGCTGATCATGAGAAGCCCTTAAGATTAGTTATACAAGAACTTCAAAACCATGAGCTTTATGCAAAATATTCCAAGTGCAAATTTTGGCTTGACTCAGTCGCTTTTCTGGGCCATGTTATAGATGTGCAAGGAATTAAAGTAGATCAAAATAAAGTTAGCGCCGTTCAGGATTAGTCACAGCCAAAGTCTGTGACTGATATCCGAAGCTTTTTGGGTATGGCAGGGTATTATAGAAAATTCATCAAAGGCTTTTCACAGATAGCCTCTCCTCTCACAAGTTGACTCAGAAGGCAGTGCCATTCATCTGGAGTCCAGAATGTGAGAATGCATTTCAATCGTTAAGAGATGCACTTTCTTCTGCCCCAGTTCTTGCCTTACCCAAAGAAGATTTGAACTACCAAGTCTATACCAATGCTTCAGGGATAGGCTTGGGTTGTGTGCTAATGCAGGAAGGAAAGGTTATTGCCTACGCATCTCGTTAGTTAAAACCACATGAAAAGAATTATTCGGTTCATGATCTTGAATTGGCTGCCGTAGTCTTTGCTTTAAAGATTTGGCATCATTATCTGTATGACGTCCCATGTTCCATATTTACAGATCATCAGATCTTAAAGCATATTTTCACTCAACGCGAACTCAACTGTCGTCAACGAAGATGGCTTGAGTTAATAAGGGATTATGATTTATCAATCTAGTATCATCCGGGGAAAATGAATGTTGTAGCTGATGTGCTCAGTCGTCATGATACACTTTCCTCCTTAATAGCTTCAAGTCCTTTAGAGAAAGAATTCAGAAAGCTCAATATCAGGATAACTCGTGGTGATATGTTAAATGTACTAATATCTATGAGTACCGTTGAACCAATGTTTCACCATGATGTCTCCATCTCCCAAATGAAAGATGAGGACTATCTGAAGTTTAAAAGGGAAATCGAAAGTGGTCGCTGATTTGACCTACAACTGCAAGGTAATGTAATATATCAAGAAGATCGCCTATGGATTCCCAAATCTATGCATCAAGAGATTTTAGTGGAAGGCCATAATTCTAGTTATCAAGTATATCCTGGTAGTACTAAGATGTATCAAGATCTGAAGAAATCATTCTGGTGGCTTGGAATGAAGAAAAGCATGGCTAAATTTGTATCGAAGTGTCATGCCTGTAATCTAGTCAAGGCTGAACATCAGAAGCTTGGGGGACTTCTCCATCATCTAGCAATCCTTGAATAGAAGTGGTTTGATATTTTTATGGACTTCGTAATGGTTTTACCCAAATCAAGATCTGGTGCTGATTCAATTTGGGTCATTGTCGATCGACTGACCAAATCGGCACATTTCATTCTGATGCATCAAACCAATTATGTGGAGAAATTGGCGAAGCTGTATATCAAGGAAATCGTCAGACTTCATGGAATTCCGAGGTCTATTGTATCTGATCATGATAGTCGATTCATTTCTAAATTCTGGCAAGCCGTGCATCAAGACTTGGGAACTACCATAGCCATGAGCACCGCTTTTCACCCCCAAACAGATGGCCAAACTGAGCGAGTTAATCAAATTATTGAAGACCTTCTTTGCCCATGCTTTTTGGATTTCGGAGGTTTTTGGGAAGATCATATTCCCTTAGTTGAATTTGCTTATAACAACAGTTTCCAATCAAGTATTAGCATGGCTTCGTATGAAGTATTATACAGCAAAAAATGCAGTACGCCCTTAGCGTGGTCTGAAACAGGCAGTGTTCAGCTGTATGGTTCAGATTTAGTCGAAGAAACAAGTAAAAAAGTGCAATTGATCCAGCAAAAAATTAAAGCAGCTCAAGATCGCCAGAGTAAATATCACGATGCCCATCATCGTTCTCTGGAATTTAATGTTGGAGATTTTGCTTATCTCAAAGTAAGCCCAATGAAGGGTGTATTTTGCTTCGGTGTAGCTGGGAAGCACAGTCCTTGCTACGTCGGACCGTTTGAAGTAATATAGAAAATTGGTTCGGCAGCATATAGATTAAAATTTCATGAAGATTTCTATGCAGTTCATAATGTGTTCCACATCTCCTCTCTGCAGAGGTGTCTTCATAATTCTTCACACCTAATCCAACTTCCAGCAATATCCCTTCAGCTGGATCTTTCCTATATGGAAGAGCCTATCAGGATCTTAGCTCGTGATCAAAGGAAACTAAGAAATCGTTCTATCCCAATGGTAAAAATTCAGTGGAGTAATCGCTCTATCGAAGAATCCACTTGGGAAAAAGAGGCTGATATGCAACAGAAATATCCAAGTCTCTTTAAAAGTCCAGGTATCTTTAAGATTCAAAAGTTCTGCTTTTAATTTTCTGCATTTTATCTTTCCCATCCCAGTAATGATGTCGATGACGACATCGTTTTTAAGTGGGGAGTGTAACAACCCTAGTTGTTGCCCAAGCTAAATCTAGATTAATTAAACTAAACCAAGCTTTGAATTTGATTCCATTTGACTCAATGGATCATTTAAACCTAACCCTATAAGTTTGGAATCAATCGGAGCTAAATTGAGAATTTTAGTATTTTTGCCTATTTTTAAGCCCTGAAAAAATACCAGCGCCGTCTCCCCTAGTCGTTTGATCAGAAGGCTGATCTAAGCCGTCCGATTTGGATCAGACGGTGCAGCTCTATCTCTTGCTCACCTCTCCCTCGCCGAGGTCGCCCCGCGTGTCGATCAAAGACACACGGCAATCGCTGCTCCCACGGTCCTGTCCGGCATCCACTGGCCTCGCGAAGTCCGCCCGATGCCCCTTAAGACCTTACTCGAACCTCCCTCTCCCCTCTGTTTTGCCTGGATCGCCTCGAAGTTCTTCCGGCGCGCGTACCCGAAGCCTCTCCCGAGTCCTACCTCCATCAATCCCTACCTTCAGGTACCTTCTACTCCCCCGATTCTTCACGTTTTGTTGCTTGCAATCATCCGCACTCTGATCGGGCTTCGTACGCTCGATCGAAGTACGCCGTGCCCTAACCCTAGGCGAGTCACGAGCGAAGAGACGGCCGTCTCTTCGGATCGGATCTGAGTTGATCCGATCCGCCCGTTCTCGACTCGATCCACTGTCCACGTGGGCGAACCTTGTTCGCACATCGGGGCTTGTCGAATATGGAGGATCTGGACTGATAGATTTTTGAGCCGGTTCGCTGAACCCAGCTCGAACCGTGCCACGTGTGCTTGTGTGGCGGCCACCCATGCATGCCACACGGTGCTCCTGTTTGCAGATGCAGGCATGGGTCCCGCGGTCCCTTCAGCTGACCCGCGTGGACACCGCGGGTTCTGCTTCAGCCAGTAGGCAGTCGCCACGTGGCTGTGGTGGACCCCGTCGCCTTAAAACCTGCAAAAAATCATGATTAGTATGCATATAATATATATATATATATATATATATATATATATAATACGCAAAATAGAATGTTTAAGATATATATATGCGTACCGTTAATTTAATTAATTGTCATAAATTTGTTTGATTAAATTAAGTTAATTATAGTTGCTATATAGTTAGTTAACAGTGAAACTAATTTAATTAATTATTAGTATTAGTAGTCTAATTTAAATAATTTAGGTAGTTGAATTAATTCAAATAGTAGAGTAATAGAATGATGATTAATTAGATTTAGGGAATAATTAAGAGTTAATTAACCTGTTGTAATGATTAATTAATTAAATTGATTAATAGAAAGGTTAAATCAAATAATAAAAATAAAAAGAATCAAATAGCATAATGCAAAAATTAGTTTTAGGGTACGTATAACGTAGTGACATTTTATGACATAACTAAACCCCCATAACTTTTAACCTTATCATCCAAATATATGCAATATGGGTCTTAAAATACTCAGGAGAACAGCCTCATTACTATGGAAGTATTAGTTTTTCTATTTGGATATCAGGATGAAAGTCAATCTTTGACCTCACAATTGACTTTAGGGAAAATGACCAAAATGACCCTAAAATTCAATTGATCGTAACTTGGTCACTACAACTCTAAATTCAGAAATTCAAAGTGCTAACTAACTTAGAATTTTAATGTCATCAATAAACTGAAATAATATTTAGGATCTGAACACTATAAAATGACCAAAATACCCTTAACCTTAGTTATATCATAACTTGACCATTTGATGTCCAAATTGGGTCTACTCCCTATCAACATACTCAGTATATTATAGGGAAGCTATAGAAACTAAGTTTGCTGAAATTAGACTTCAAACAGAAAAGTGCAGTTTTTGTCACCCGTTGACCGACAAAATTACCGCATTGCCATTATAAATTAAAATAGCCATAACTTAGTCATTTGACCTTAGAATGCAATATTCTTGGACTCTATGGAATCCTTGAATAGTAACCAATAATAAACTGCATAAAAATTTAGATTCCCTTATGTGTAAATTACAAAACTGCCCTTAGATCAAAACCCTAGTTTGGACCTGTATGATCCGTTTCTTGTCCAAATTGAGCATACTTACTGTCTATATTCATGTTAGATAGTAATGAATCATTTGGCAATAAGAAATTCTAATTTAGAGCCCTAAATCAAAAAGTCACTTTTTGGACCCTAAAGTAGGGGCAAAATATTTATTTTGCCCAAATTTTAGGTTAAGCATCCTTAACCTCTAAATTATACTTTAAATCACTAAAACCAATATTATAACTATATTAGAATCATTTAAGTGAAAAAAATTAGCTATTAGGTCAACTTAATAAAATTCCCCCAAAATTCTCTAAGTCTTTTCCTTAAGATCTTTCACCTCATATTAGGACTACACCTGAGATTAGGACAATTTAATCTGTTAGATTTCATTCATTGAATAATTGGGTTATTCAATGAATGAATCCTTGGTTTTATTAGATTCTAAATTTTTACAACTTATTTTGATTATTTTATCTTTTAACCCTAGATTCAGGATAAGGAGATTCATCCTATTAAGTTTGAATTGCTTAATAGGATTTGCCTTAACCAATAGATCACTTTTATAATGAAACTTAGATCCTTTGTCTTATCCTTTTTGGATTATGTGATTAAGCCTAATCTCATAGTATTTAATCTATAATCTATAATTTAGTAGATCTTGATCATATCTTAGATAGAACATCTAAATTTATCAAATTAGGATATTGTGATTTATTGATTAAACATGTAGTCGTACTTGATTGAATTAGTTAGAACCTAATCAGTTTTAATCTTTTTAACTTATAAGGTCATACTTCTATGTTACACTCGATAGTAGGAATTGGAGATCTTGAACTTGTGTAACTTAGAATAGTTAGAATAGTTAAATTAGACAACAACAGTGTCACAAAGAATAGAAGAGTCCCTTACTTACTTGATTTGCTTTGTTGTTACGCATTTCTTGTTTTTGTGCTTACTTCCTTGGACATATCATATATGAAAATATTGTGCATAAAATGAAAACTTAGAATAATTAGATAGCAGTTGCCTTTAGGCTCAGTATATTTTAATAGATTCGGGTGCACATTTACCCTAATGGATAAGGGTAAGGAGTAATAAGGATATTTAACATTACTCATTGAGAAGTGTGTGTTAAGTTTGGAACCCGTATAGTATTGCAGACGTGCTTGAATTATCAGCTATTTCTGGATGTGTCCACAAAAACAAAAATAAAATAACTAAAAGATTCTGCATTTGTATTTACTACCTCCTCAGTTCTGTTGTTGGTTCTGTCTACCCTAGCCCAAAAAGGTTATGGGAATTTTTGTCTGCCCAAGCCCAGAAAGGCTTTGGGGATTTCACTGGCCCGAAGTCCAACTTTTTGATATGGCAGTCTTTACATACTTATTTCAGTTTTAGCTTACTGTGTACTGTATTCTGATGCATATTTTAATCAGCTGTGTTTTTTTACTTACTACTTACTTATACATATTTGTAGGATGCTAGACTTTACTGCTTACTACTCGTATCATTTTCAGATTATGTCATTTAATTAGCATATGTCAAATGATCATCAGCATATTTAGGGTTATATTTTACTTTCAGTACTTTTACTTACTGCACTATATATATATATATATATATATACGCCCATTCCTTGCTTTGTTGTTGAGGTGTGCTTTTGCCTCATTTGCTATTTAGTTATAAATGATTTATTTATAACCTATCCTATCCTTTACATGCTTACGGCACCTACTGCTTTTTGGGTTACTTTTTATTATGCTTAAGTTAAAGTGGTGACATTAAGAACTCATGTAAAATATTCAACCTAAAATATACTTAGATAATTATCTAACAAGGTTTTCTTTTATTAGCTGGGGCCCTAGCATTATGAAATTAATAATGTCAGATTCAGATAGATTTGAGGAGCTAGGTCCTGAAGGAGAAGTGCCTTACTTAGTGGATGAGCTTCAACTAGGAGAGCCAGATACTGCTTAGTTCCTTTTTAGTTATTGTGAGGACGAGTGATTTATTTTCCAATATTTAAAACTTATTATTTAAATGTTATAATAATACAGGTACTGTGATTATGATTACTTTCTGCACTTTATTATTTTCTGAGCTATCTTATTTTAATTTATGTATGATGTATGGTAAACGGATGTAGCATTTACTCTTCGTATGCTTCCGCACTTTGTATGTTGGATGCAGTGACTGATTCTATTATTTATGCTGTGCACAGCCTTCCTTTGGTAGTAGATTATGGATCTCACCTAATCCAATATCGAGTGATGGATTTGCATGAGTGACACTCTGCTCCTTAGCCTAATGATTGAGGGCTTAGGGAGCGGGGTAACACAGTTGGTGTCAGAGAATTTCATAAGATGTCAGATTGGAATTTTCATTCCACTCTACATAATGGATGATTCTTCTACCAATCAGTCACTAACTGGATACATGAGTTACATCTAAGCACCATGATCTTTAGCTCAAAATAATAAGTATGGAAATGAAAATGTATGCACAAGTAAAATATCAGTAAACTAATGCAACCTTGAAAATTACTAGACGCATAAAGATGACGCTTAGGTGGCATCACCAATGGTTTGAAGATAGATGGGAACGCGTCGTCCAATTCCATCGGTAGTATGAAGAGTACGTAGAAGGGGTGTCAGACCCCAAGGTCCAGATGCTGGATCGATCAATCCAACAAAGTGTATTCCAGGGATACGATCACCCCGTTGCAGCCAAGGCATGGCTGAAGCGAGCAAATTTTGTGTTTGGGATTATTAACTACCCAAACAATGTTAGGAACCCTATCATGTCTCGCCTCCTACGTGACAAAGCCAAGGATTAGTGGAGCGTCACCCTATGAGCACTCACTTGTCGACAGGAACGATTGCAAAGGGAAGTCACTTATGCGGACTTTCACTGTGCCTTCACCGCCAAATATATCGGATAGGCATTTTTGCTCTTATTCACATGCTACTTGTGTAACAACTTGTGGTAGCCCGGCCCCACCGTGGTCATGTTAACTCTTAAGTTAACATGATTACGGTGGAGGGGTCACCAAATGACAAAGTCCCCACTTAGACTTTGATTAGACACATATTCTAATCCAACTTAACTAAGGACTTTGCCATTCATAAAGTAAATATTTCACTAAATGAACATACAAGAAAATGGAAAGAGCGTGGAAGCATAAAATACAACATCCATCCATTTAATACAATAATCCAGAATAATAAAAGAGCTAAAAAGAAATAATTAACCTGTATTTTTACAACATTTAATAAGTTTAAAGAGCTGAAAAGAAAACTCTCAATCTCACAAGCAGAAAGGAAACTAAATCTAAGGGTCTTCAGGCACAGACTCCTCCTCCAATGGCAAGCTCTCCACTGGATCCACTACTCCAATAAACTCAGAACCTATCATTATTAGTTTCATAATAGTAGGACCCTAGCCAACAAAAGAAAATCTGGTTAGACTATTGTCTAAGTACATTTTAGGGTAAAAGTTTTATTAAGTTAACTGAATATCACCATAAACTAGTACAACAAGCAAGTAGGTGCAGAAAGTGTAAGAAAAGAACGGTATAAAAATAGTTTATAACTAAAACAACTAGGAAGTAAGCACATACCTCTTCCAAGCAACTGCAATAAAATCAGGTAAGCAAAAACTAAACAAATACTATAAAGAAAATACATCCTAAACATGTTTATGATTAAACAATTATATACTAATCGACATAAAGTAAGAAAAACATGTGAACAAGACTAGCATCCTAAATACATCAAGTAAATCTAGCATTCTATATAGAAATAAGGCTTAGAATAATGCAGGAAAACTATGAATAATAATAGTACTGAAATGCAGAATATAAAAGTAAAATAGTACACATGAAACTGAAAACTGCATTGGCTATTCAAGCCACTCAAACTGAAAGCATACTCAGTAATACTTAGCCTGATGGGCTAAGAAAGAAGCTCTGAACTGAGTATCACTGAAACTTCTTAGCTTGATGAGCTAAGGAAGAAACCAAATGTAAGTGTACTTGAATTAGTATAACCATATCAGATCCTGACTATTCAGTCAGTAAGGGCAAGAGTCTATCCATCCTATCCCACTGACTAGACATGGCATAGACTATCGAACTAACTTGAACAATGAAGCTGACCCAGAACGAGTGATTGAAGAGGTATACTAATCAAGCTACACCTTACAAAAATATGAGAAGAAAATAAAATACTTCTTATGAATGATCAAAGTTGACATAAGATATTTATCAAATATCTTATGTACCTCATATATGCTCATTGTTTAAAGCTAAAAATCAAGGTAAGCGAAGCATCAAAAACAAATTGAGCAAGAGACTCTATCTAAAACACAGGTGATATCCGTTGTTGTCTATTTATTTGTTCTATCTACTCTAAGTTACATAAGTTTTAGAATCATCAATTCTTACACATTCTGTAACTTAGAATCACAAATCCTACTAGTTGTAGATAATTAGGACTGGCCAAGTCCTAACTATATCTTAATCAAAAGACGACTATTTGGTTAAACTGAATAAATCATCGACCTAATTTTATAATTTAAATTACCCCAACCTCATCTTGATTAGCCAAATCAAGATTAAAAGATTAAGAATTAGACTCCAGATGATGGGGTCTAATCACTTAATCCAAAGGTATAACTAAAGATCTATGGTTTAGAACCCAAATCTCACAGATTAAGTTAAGGCAAATCCTAATGATAAATCAATTCATTAGGATAGATCTCTATTCTTAATTCTAGAGTTCAAAGATCAAATAATCATTTAATAAACTAAGAAAATCTATAAACTAGAAAACTCAAGGTTTCATCTATTGAGTAACCCAATTTACTCAACAGATGAATTCTAACTTAAGATCTATTCCTAATCTTAGAAATTAGGGTTCTTAATTACTAAGAGTATCTCTCAAGACATATATCCTAGCTAATGTTATAAAACCTATGGAAAGATCTAAGAATAAATTAAGGAAGATGATTCACTCACTTAAGACTTAGAAATTTCCTTTAAGAGCTAAGATTGGCATTTTAATTAAGATCTAATTTAGGCTTGATCTTGATTAATTTTAGCTATAAATCATTATATTTACTATTTCTAATGATTATAAAATGATTTTAGAGATTTAGAATGTTAAACCCTAAACTTGGGCAAAATTACCATTTTGTCCCTACTTAAGGGTTCAAAAGATCAAATTTTGATCTAGAGTTCTAAATCTAAATTCTTCTATTGGAATGAGTTTCTTACTGTCTAATATAGGATTAGACAGCAATTACACTAAAGTTGGGTGACTATTAAGCCTTATGAGGTGAAATTAGTAAATTTGACTCATAGGGTCAATTTAGTAATTTGGCTAAATAAAATCTAAATTTTCTTTAAGATTACTTTAATTTACTGTCTAATCTTTCCATAGAATCTAAGTTTGCTAAATTCTGATAAGTATTGACCAAGTTATGGCCAATACAAGATCTAGGGCTTAATAAGTTAATTAAGGGATTCTTAATTAAGGTCAAAATCCTAACTTTATCAATTAGTGTCCAAATTGAGTAAAGTTAGTAGCTATGGTTTACAAATAGTCCACGGATTATAATGACATGTGGTAGGCTCAATTTGGACCTAATTTGACTAAGTTATGACCTAATTAGGGTTTAGGGTGATTAGTGAGTGATTAGTGAAATTAATCACTTAAACACTAATCCAATATTACAACTAGGTTCTAAATGACTCTATGAGTTCTCTGAAACTTAAATCACTCAATTTAGATTATTAGATTTGCTAATATTCACTAATCAAAATTTAGAGTAATTAGGGGTGATTAGCAAATCTAACTGTTGGATCCTAAATATTTTTACAGATTACTGCTAATTAGGTTCTTTTGATCTAAATTGATATTTGAATCATTCAATTTGGAGCTCAATTGACCAAGTTATGGTCAATTGAAGTTCTAGGTTTAATTAGGGTAATTAGGGGTAGGTCCTAAAAGTGATTAGACAAATACTAATCCAAATAGTAAAGGTAACCCTACCAAAATGATCCTTAAGGTTTTCTGATCACTTTAAGACCCATATTCAATAGGTTTGGATTATTAATTACAAAATTATGGGCAAATGAAATTTTGTAATATTTTTAGGATTATTTAAATATCCTAAATGTCACTATCTTAAATATAGCTCTAAATAAAATTTTGATAATTCCATAATATTCCTTATTTTCTGCTGATCAAAATGACATATTTATTTGCTATGATTGGACTTGTATTTTGCAAGATATTACGGTTTGAAGATTTGTATTTAATTAATTAATTAATTATGTTTTAATTAATTTAATTAATCTGTTATTATTATTAATATATAAATTAGTTTATTAAATAAACGTTATATAAATATATCATTTTTATTAATATTTTTGCAGGACATGTGGCGGGCCATTACTGGCTGAGCTGACGACCGCGGGACCCACCGGATCAGACGACAGCGGGCAGGCCACGCGTCACGCAGCGACAGGCTGGCGCGCTGCAAGGCGGGCCCCATCGTGGCAGCCGAAACGCCACGGGCCACGGGTCGGGCCTGGGCCGACCTGGCCCAACCCGATGGGTCTTCGACTTCACGCGCTCACTCCGTCGGCTGGAACTAGGGCTTCGAAAACGGCGGCGAAAACACCGGCACCGGAAGACGAGCATACCGATCGAAAGGTCTCGTCTTGAAGAGACCTTTCGATTGGTACCCTAAACGCCACCGGAGAAGGTTCGTAGCTTCGGCAAACGCTAGCCCTAGAGACCCTTGTTGAAACACTTACGCGAATAACGGTATGTACTGTCGCTTCTACCCTAAATTACTTCGATCGATACACTTAATTGATGATCAGATCCGTTAAATTAACAATCAAAGATGTGAAATAAGTGTTAGAAATAATTGATTAAGGATCAAAGCAGTGTATAATAGGATAGGAGGTACCTCAAATTGGACGGTAGAGAACGGTCGAAATTCGACTTCTGGCTTCCGAGCTTCAGGGTTGAAAACCGAGCAACCCAGAACTTTGGGGGTCTTATACGAGTCCTTAAACGGTGGTTTAGAGTGGTGGGGAGGTGTCTGAGATCGCCATCTGGAGTGAGAGCATGCCGCGTATCGAGCCCTCAGCCACGCGGAGGCTTCCGTGTGAGGACGAAGAAGACGGTCTACGGACCGTCAGATTCTTCGATCGGATGGATCGTAGGATCCGTCTGATCAAACAGTAAAAATTCTCAATAAATCACCCCTAGCTATTTGAGGGGTGAGGAACGCAACGACGCACTCGGATTTTTATTTTGACAAGTATTTTATTATTTGAATTTTCAGGTATTTAAATAATATTAAAATATTCGACGAAAATCCAACGTCTTCCAAATGCCTTCAAAACTTCACCCCTAGCTAATTTGGGTATTCTGAACGTAATGGCGAAGTCCGATTTTCAATCTAAGGTTTAGATAAAAAGTCAATTTTCTAGAGTTTGGGATTTTTTAGAATTTCTGATTTGACTCATTTGACTTCTTGTTTGACATAGGTTTTTGAGATAAGTTCTAAATTACTTAATTAATGACTTAGAACCTCAATTAAGACTTAAATTGATCTAAATTAACCAAAGTAATAACCTAGGTTGTTACAAACTCCCGCACTTAAGAACGATGTCGTCCTCGACATCACTCTAGTGAGAATAATAAGCAGATTCAAAGAAATGAATTGAATATGTTAGAGTTGAAGAATTACCTTGATTAAAAAGGTTTGGGTATTTCTGACGCATATATCCACTTCTTTCTCCCAAGTGGCCTCATTGCAAGACCGATTCTTCCATTGAATCTGTATCATTGAAATAGATCGATTTCTTAATTTCTTTTGATCATGATCTAAAATTTTAACTGGTTCTTCAGTATATGAAAGATCAGGCTGAATTTCTATTATAGGAAGTTGAATAAGATGGGAAGGATCTCGAAGACACTTCTTTAGTGATGATACGTGAAATACATTATGAACAGCAGCAAAGTCTTCTGGTAGTTCTAATTTATAAGCTGCTGATCCAATCTTCTGAATAATTTGGAAAGGTCCTATATACCTAGGACTGAGCTTTCCTGAAACTCCAAAACGATAGATTCCTTTCATCGGGCTCACTTTTAGATACACAAAATCTCCTTCTTTGAACTCCAGAGGACGATGACGGTTATCATGATATTTACTTTGCCTATCTTGAGCTGTTCTGATTCTTTGCTGAATGAGCTTAACTTTCTTATTTGTTTCTTCCACTAGCTCAGATCCATATAATTGGGTATCTTCTGTCTCAGACCATGCTAGTGGAGATGAACATTTTATCCCATATAATGCTTCATATGGTGCCATTTGGATACTTGACTGAAAACTGTTATTGTATGCAATTTCCACTAAAGGAATATGCTCTTCCCAGGATCCTGAAAAATCTAACATACATAAATGGAGAAGATCTTTTAAGACTTGATTTACTATTTATGTTTGGCCATCAGTTTGTGGATGGAACACTGTACTCATGGCCAGAGTGGTACCCAAATCTTGGTGGACAGCCTGCCAAAATTTTGAAGTAAAACAACCGTCTCTATCGGATACGATTGTTTTAGGGATTCTGTGCAATCTGACTATTTATTTAATATATAGTTTAGCCAACTTTTCCACAGAGTCAGTTTGACGGATTGGGATAAATGAGCAGATTTAGTAAGACGATCCACTATAACCCATATTGAATCAGCTCCAGATCTAGCACGAGGCAAACCCATGACAAAATCTATGGATATATCTGTCCATTTCTATTTTGGGATTTCTAGTGGGTGCAATAAGCCACCAGGCTTTTGATGCTCTGCTTTTATTAAGCAACATGCATGGCATTTTGCAACAAATTATGCAACACTTTTCTTCATTCCTGGCCACCAGAATGATTGTTTTAGATCTTGATACATCTTAGAATTCCCTGGATGAATTTGATATCCTGAATTGTGACTTTCAATCAAGATCTCTTTCTGCATGGATTTAGGAATCCAGAGATGATTATCCATAAAAATAGCACCTTTCTTAAACTGCAATTATGGATGACGACCACTTTCTATTGCCACTTTAAGGTTTAAATATTCATCATCCTTGCTTTGAGAGATTGAAACATCTCTATGAAAAGTAGGTTCTATATTATTCATGGATATCATAGTACTGACTGAATTACCTTTAGCAAGAGAAATTTCCATCTTACGAAACTCATACATCAACGAGCTTTCTGAAATCATGTTGTTAAGAGTAGTATAACGACTTAGAGCATCAGCTACTACATTTGCTTTTCCTGGATGGTACTAGATGTCCAAGTCATAGTCACTAATTAATTCCAGCCATCTTCTCTGCCTATAATTTAATTCTCTTTAGATAAATATATATTTCAGACTTTGATGGTCTGTAAATATTGAGCACTGAACTCCATACAGATAATGGTGTCAGATTTTTAAGGCAAAAACTAATGCTGCCAACTCTAAATCATGTACATCATAGTTTCTTTCATGAGTTTTAAGCTGGCGAGATGCGTAAGCTATAACTTTGCCTTCTTGCATTAATACGCATCCTAAACCAATTCCAGATGCATCTGTATATACCTGATAATTAACCCCTTCTTTTGGAAGAACTAAAACTAGAGCAGAAGTTAACGCATCCTTTATAGTTTGAAATGCAGTTTCACATTCTTCTGACCAAACAAATGGAACTGCTTTATGAGTCAATTTTTTAAGTGGCGCCGCAATTTGGGAGAAGCCTTTAACAAACTTTATGTAGTATCCGGCTAAACCCAGAAAACTACGAATTTCAGTAACTATTTTGGGCTGAACCCAATCTTGAATAACACTAATTTTGCTTTGATCTACTTGAATTCCATGAGCATCAATCACATGGCCAAGAAATGATACAGAATTCAGCCAAAATTTACATTTTGAGAATTTAGCATATAACTCATGCTCTCTAAGTTTCTCCAGAACCATTCTCAAATGTTCCTCATGATCTTTAACTGTATTTGAATAAATTAAAATATCATCAATGAAAACTATCACGAATTTATCTAAGTAAGGTTTCAAAACTCTCTGCATGAAGTCCATGAACAGAGATGGGGCATTAGTAAGACCAAAGGACATTACTAAAAACTCATAATATCCATATCGCGTCCTGAATGCTGTCTTTTCCACATCTGAGTCTTTTACCCTTACTTGATGGTATCCAGATCTTAGGTCAATTTTGGAAAATACTACGGCACCAGAAAGTTTATCAAATAGATCATCAATTCGCGGAAGTGGGTATTTATATTTAATGGTTACCTTATTCAGTTCCCTGTAGTCTATGCACATTCTCATAGACCTATCTTTCTTTTTCACAAACAACACTGGAGCTCCCCATGGAGACATACTTGGCTTGATGAAT
Organism: Gastrodia elata; assembly: GCA_016760335.1. Taxonomy (NCBI): domain Eukaryota; kingdom Viridiplantae; phylum Streptophyta; class Magnoliopsida; order Asparagales; family Orchidaceae; genus Gastrodia; species Gastrodia elata. Next base: position 61,845,601 of record CM028670.1, on the reverse strand, counting down.
CCTTTATTTAATAGCTCCTACAATTGATTATTCAATTCTTGTAGCTCTTTCAGGGCCATTCTATATGGTGCCTTGGATAATAGTTGTGTCCCCAAGACTATGTTAATTTCAAATTCTACCTCTCTGGTTGGTGGTAATCCAGGCAGGTCTTCAGGAAAAACATCTTTAAAATCCCTAACAACTTTTATTACAGGGATAGGGATCTCTTCTTTACTGCTACCCATCATGGTTACTAGAAAAGCCATACACCCTTTGCATACAAACTTCTCTGCTTGAATTGCATTAATTAAAGAATTACTAGTGCTGAATCTTCCTACAAATGTTTCTGAGGCATCCAGAGTTTGTAACATAACCTTCTTCTTTTGATAATTTATGGTAGCATTATGCATACTAAGCCAGTTCATGCCTAGTATGATATCAAAGTTTGCTATAGGTAATATAATTAACTTAGCTTGGAAGGTATGTTTGTTTATGGTACTTGAATATCACAAAATTTGTTTGCACTAAGTTGGGCTCCAGATGGAAGTCCAACATTTAGGATCTTTATAAGTGTGTAGCTGTGTAGATCTAATCTCTTAGCAAAATTTGCAGAAATAAATGAGTGACTAGCCTCGGTATCAAACAATATACTGCAGGGCTCATCTTTAATGTATAAGGTGCCTAATTTAGATAATGACAAATTAGAAGATTCAAAATGCAGTAAATAAAAGTACTTATTTAAGAATTTGTACCTAAGACTTCATTGTTATCTTTTGCTGCCTTCAATGGGGTGAGATTATATACTCTGGCTTTCCCAGAAGGTCCTCTATTAGAATCTTGAACCTTAGTTTGATTGGGATTAGGTGATTTTGCATCATACTGAGTCTTTACTGAATTCTGTTCTATAAAAGGTTGTGGCATAAGAGCTCTCTGAGGTTCTCGCGAGTTAATGGGAGTTGCTCGGAACACTTTATTCTGGCGGTTCCGATCGATCAATACTCCATCGATAGTTTTATTTGCTTTGCACTCTCGATACCCGTGCCCTGGTCTGCCAAAAGTAAAGCAGACCTTGCCAGAATGGTAACATTTACCATAAGGATGTGGTTTATTATATGATTCATTATGTCCTGGTGTGTCATAAGTGTCCATCTAGTACACCCTTCCTTGATTTGTACGGTGCTGTTTGAAGTTTTGAGGTCGACTATTCATATTAAATGCCTTCCTCTTCATTCCTTTAATCGATTGGTGGTGCTCCACCACTCTTGCTGCTTCAACCAATTTCTCGAATTGGGTGTGTTGGAGGGGAACCACAGAATCTTTGATGGACTCTCGAAGTCCATTTTCAAATCTAAAACATTTATCTTCTTCTGTAGGAGCTAAATGTGGAGCAAATCGGATGAGTTTTCGGAACTCTGCAGTATAATCAGCCACTGATCGACTTCCTTGTGTTAATTTTAGCAAAGATTCGCCAATAATGTTTCTGGCTGATGGTGGTACAAATGTTTCTTTGAAGGCCTGAGAAAACCAACTCCATTCTATCTCATTTAGTTCAAATTCCTCAAAATGTGTTGCTCTTATTTGCTCCCACCAATGTTCCGCCTCTCCTTGAAGCAAGTGTGTAACTAACCTTACTGATTGATTACTTGAATAGCCTAGACTGGTAATATTCTTTTATACTGCTTTTAACCATGCTAAAGTTTCTATAGGTGATTCAGATCCATCAAAAGTAGGTGGCCTTAACCTCAGGAAACTATGGAGTATTCCATCTCCAGACTGTCGAGATGTACTAGCAAAATATGGAGTAGGAGATGCTGAAGAAGTGCTGGCGTTGGCGGATGGTAATGCAGACACTAGCTTTTGGATGGCTAGAGCTTGCTGATTTTGATTTTCTAGCATTGCATTAACCATATTTCTCAAAGAGGTCACTCCATCTATAGTATTATTATTTGTGACTGCTACAGTGTTGATTGGAGCGCTACTGGAAGAGGGTTGAGTGTTGATTGGAGTATTGTTTGGAGACGTTGCAGGATTCATTTTTCTGAAATCAAAAATATGTATACTTAGCTTACTTAAAATGAATCATACGACAATGATTAAATTCTTATTTATTAATCATTAAACTTTTATTACAATAGCGAAATATGTCATACTTATTACATCATGGATTATATATTACTCACACCCTATATACTTAGTGAAAAACGCTCTACGAAAATCTTCATAAGTTACTTCACGATGCTCTTCCTGAGCCTTATGGAATAATTCTTCATATAACATAATCCACCATTCTTTTGCTTGAACTCGCAGAAGACATAGCACCACTTCTAGATTAATGTGATTAGGCCACTCCATAACACCGAATATATGGTCAACTCTCGCGAGCCACTCTTTAGCTAATACAGGAAAATCAAGGCCTCTATAGACGCATTCTTTCAGTAATTTATTTATTACTTGTGATTCTCGTTCTTACACTCCTTCAATAGTTCTTCATTGCTTTATTCATAGCTTATGTTCATATTTCCAAATAGTCTCGAACTCTTTCAGATACGTCATGAATGTCATTTCTTGATTGATCTTTTAAACCTACAATTATGACTAGATCCCTTTAGTATATTTAAGCGTATGTATTTACATATATATTCATATATTTGTACTTTTAATATTATTATTATTCTTCAATTTATTCTTAATTATATTTAATATGACATGGATGTTGTATTAAGTATTCATTTAGTGACTTCGTAGCAGAAGAACAATCCATTAGGTAGAGAGGAATACAAATTCCACTCTGACATCTTATGGTATTCTCTGATACCAACTGTGGTAGCCCGGCCCCGCCATGGTCCTGTTAACTCTTAAGTTAACATGATTACGGTGGAGGGGTCACCAAATGACAAAGTCCCCACTTAAAATTGGATTAGACACACATTCTAATCCAACTTAACTAAGGACTTTGCCATTTATAAAGTAAATATTTCACTAAATGAACATACAAGAAAATGGAAAGAGCGCGGAAGCATAAAATACAACATCCATCCATTTAATACAATAATCCAGAATAATAAAAGAGCTGAAAAGAAATAATTAACCTGTATTATTACAACATTTAATAAGTTTAAAGAGCTGAAAAGAAAACTCTCAATCTCACAAGCAGAAAGGAAACTAAATCTAAGGGTCTTCAGGCACAGACTCCTCCTCCAATGGCAAGCTCTCCACTGGATCCACTGCTCCAATAAACTCAGAACCTACCATTATCAGTTTCATAATGGTAGGGCCCCAGCCAACAAAAGAAAAACTGGTCAGACTATTGTCTAAGTACATTTTAGGGTAAAAGTTTTATTAAGTTAATTGAATATCACCATAAACCAGTACAACAAGCAAGTAGGTGCAGAAAGCGTAAGAAAAGAACGGTATAAAGTTATAAACAAACAATTTATAACTAAAACAACTAGGAATTAAGCACATACCTCCTCCTAGCAACTACAACAAAATCAGGTAAACAAAAACTAAATAAATACTGTAAAGAAAATACATCCTAAACATGTTTATGATCAAACAATTATATACTAATTGACATAAAGTAAGAAAAACATGTGAACAAGACTAGCATCATAAATACAACAAGTAAATCTAGCATCCTATATAGAAATAAGGCTTAGAATAGTGCAGGAAAACTATGAATAACAACAGTACTGAAATGCAGAATATAAAAGTAAAACAGTACACATAAAACAGAAAACTGCATTGGCTATTCAAGCCACTCAAACTGAAAGCATACTCAGTAATACTTAGCCTGATGGGCTAAGAAAGAAGCTCTGAACTGAGTTGTAACAACCTAGGTTGTTACTTGGCTCAATTAAGATTAATCTAAGTCTTAATTAAGATTCTAAGTCATTAATTAAGTAATTTAGAACTCATCTCTGAAACCTAGGTCAAACCAGAAGTCAACTGAGTCAAATCAGAAATTCTAGAAAATCCCAAACCCTAGAAAATTTACTTTTTATCTAGACCTCAAATTGAAAATCTAACTTCGCCATTACGTTCACCACCCCCAAATTAGCTAGGGATGAAGTTTTGGATGTATTTGGAAGTCGTTGGATTTTCGTTGAATATTTTAATAATATTTAAATACCTGAAAATTCGAATAATTAAATACTCGTCGGATAAAAAATCAGATCGCGCCGTTGCATTTCTCACCCCTCAATTAGCTAGGGGTGATACATTGGAAGTGTTTGGAATACAATTATACGAGTAAAAGTAATCAATAAAATGGGCGTAACTTAATTAATTATTAATATTTTAATTAAGGCATTAACGATGCCGTCTACTGCATCTCACACCGTCAGAATCGGGTGTCTGTCTTTTGGATCATTCGATCAGATCATAAGATCCAATCCAATGGTCTAGCCGTCTTCTCCTTCGTTTCGCTCACGCGTGGCACAACTGTAGACGCGCGGCAGTCGCTGCCTTCCCGCGAACTCCATCTGGCTTTCCACCGCTCTACGCCTAAATTAAACATCGATCTAGCATCCATTCGGCAGGGCCTGATTGAGACCCTCGTAAAGATTGAGAAAAACTCTCAATCGAAATTCTGAAGTTGTTTGAACCGTGCAATCAGGTACTCCTTGATTTCCACTCTAATATTATGCATTCTTATTCGCTTTAATTCGAAACATTATTGCATGAGATTGATTAAACTCTGACTGGATCTGATCGAGCCTAACGGGGTTCGATCCACTCAATTTGATTCCTCGTCTACAGCACAAACCGTTATTGTTCCTATCCGTCGAACCCTAGCAATTAGAGCTAACCATATCTCATGCCTCAGACCACCTCAATCGAAGGTTGAGCCGTCGAGTAGGTCTTGCCGTCCTCGTTCCAACGCAATGCGAGTTGCATCCATTCGCTGTTGGAGAAGCCCGTCGCAACGTGCCCTAGTTCGCCCCTTTGGTGATAGAGCGAAGAAGGAAAAATTTTGGGCCGAACCGGGTCGGCCCGAGCCCGACCCGCGGGTCATGTGCAGACGGCGCGTATGCTTACACCGCAGCCGCGGGACCCACAGTCACGTATGACTGTCCACGGTGGGTCCCGTCTGCGTCCTGTGGGCAAATTATAAGGCGACACGTGGCATGAATTGACAGTGTCTGATTTTTTGCCGGGCCCACCAGCTGTAGAAAAATCGTAAAATTAAATATATATATATATATATATATATATATATATATATAAAGTAATACAGATAAAAAATTTAGTTATCTAAAATTTGTAATTAGATTTAATTTAATTAATTAAAATCCTAAAACTTTAGGCATCAATATCTCAATGATTATAAGTCTAAATAATGCAACCAAATATACTAAATTCATCAGAAAAGTACAAGAAATTTAATGATGATACTTATTTTGCTGTAGGATTAATGATTCATATAGTGACATTTAGGGGTATTAATTTAATTCAAATAATATTACAATTATTCAAATATCTATAGTTTTGTATCCAATAATCCAAACATACCCAATATGGGTCTTAAAATACTCAGAAAATCTTAAAAAAATATTTTAGTAGTGTTAACCTTGCTATTTGTATTAGTATTTGCCTAATGACATTTAAGACCTAACCCTAATTAGCCTAATTTGACCTAGAACTTCAAATAGCCATAAGTTGGTCATCTTAGCTCTAAATTAGATGATCCAAACACCAATTTAAATCAGCAAAACTTAATCTACAGAAATCTATAAAAATGTTTAGGATCTAACAGTTAGATTTGCTAATCATTCCTAATTACCCTAACTTGATTAGTGAATATTAGCAAATATAGTAATCCAAATTAAGTGATTTAAGTTTCAGAGGACTCATAGAGTCATTTAGAACCTAGCCATAAGGTTTGATTAGTGTTTGAGTAATTAATTTCACTAATCACTCACTAATCACTCTTAACCCTAATTAGGTCATAACTTAGTCAAATTAGATCCAAATTGAGTCTACCACATGTCATTGTGATCAGTGGACTATTTGTAAACCATAGCCACTAATTTTGCTTAATTTAGACACTAATTGGCAAAGTTAGGATTTGTGACCAATAATTAAGGACCCTTAATCACCCTTAAACCCTAAATTTTGTATTGGCCATAACTTGGCCAATACTTATCAGAATTTAGTAAATTTAGATTCTATGGAAAGCTTAAACAGTAAAGAACAATAATCTAAAAGAAAATTTAACTTTTACTTAGCTAAATTACTAATTTGCCCTTATGAGTCAAATTCACTAATTTGATCTCATATGGCTTAATAATCACCCAAAATTAATTTAGTTGCTGTATAATCCTACATTAGACAGTAAGAAATACTTTCCAAAAGAAAATATCATAATTAAAACCTTAGATCAAAATTTGATATTTTGAACCCTTAAGTAGGGGCAAAATGGTCATTTTGCCCAAATTTAGGGTTTAACCTTTAAAAGCCCTAAATTCAGTTTCTAATCACTAAAATCAGTAACTAAAATTAATCAAATCCAAGTCTAAATTAGATTTTGATTTAAATCTCAAAATTAGCTCCTTAAGAAAATTCCTAAGTCCTAAGTGAGTGTTCTACTTCTTTAATCATTCTTAGACCCATCCTTAGGTCTTATAATATTAGTTAAGATGTGTGTCTTGAGAGATAATCTTAGAAATTAAGAGCTTTAAATTTTTAAGATTAAGAATAGATCTTAAGTTAGAATTCATCTATTGAGTAAATTGGGTTACTCAATAGGTGAAACCTTGAGTTTTCTAGTTTATAGATTTTCTTAGTTTATTAAATAATTTTTTGATCTTTAAACTCTAGAATTAAGAGTAGAGATCTATCATAATGAATTAATTTATCATTAGGACTTGCCTTAACTTAATCTATGAGATTTGGGTTCTAAACTTAGACCCTTAGATTATACCTTTAGATTAAGTGATTAGACCCCATCATCTGGAGTCTAATTCTTAATCTTTTCATCTTGATTTGGCTATTCAAGATGAGGTTGGGATGAATTAAAATACAAAATTAGGTCGATGATTTATTCATTTTAACCAAATAGTTGTCTTTTGATTAAGTTATAATTAGGACATGGCCAGTCCTAATTATCTTCAATTAGTAGGATTCGTGATTCTAAGTTACAGAATGTGTAAGAATTGATGATTCTGAAACTTATGTAACTTAGAGTTGATAGAACGAATAAAGTAGATAACAAGAGATATCACCTGTGTTTTAGATAGAGTCTTTTGCTCACTTTGATTTTGATGCTTTGCATTCCTTGACTTTGAGTTTTATACCTTGAACATGTATTATGTACTTAAGATATTTGATAAATATCTTATGTCAATTTTGAACATTCATAAATAGCATTGTGTTTTTTTTCACAAGTGGTTTGTAAGGTGTAGCTTGATTAGTATACCTCTTCGATCAACTCGTTCGGGGTCGGCTTCTTGTTGGGAGTTTCAGTCCGATAGTCTATGCCATGCCTAGTCCATGGGATAGGATGGATAGACTCTTTCCCTACTAACTATAGAGTCAGGATTCTGATATGGTTATACTAATTCAAGTACACTTACATTCAGTTCTGTCTTAAGCTCATCAGACTAAGAGTTTTCAGTGATGTTCAGTTCAGAGTTTCTTAGCTCATCAGGCTAAGATTTGCTGAGTTCGTGTTCAGTTCAGGTGACTTATATAGTCACTGTAGTTTCAATTTACTGTTACTATTTTACTTATATATATTCTGCATTGTAGCATTATTTTACTTACAATTTTCCTGCACTATATAGGATGCTAGTTCTACTTACTATTTTCTTATGCTTTTAGGATGTTAGTTTGTTTCAGTTTCACACTGTTAAATGTTGTATGTCACTTAGCATATTTTTGTTTGATCATATGCATACTTAGGTTATATTTTCTTACAGTTTTACTTTTCTTTTACTTACCTGTCTTTGATGCAGTTGCTTGGAGGAGGTATGTATTACTTCCTATTTTTGCTTAGTTATAAACTGTAGTTTATAACTTATCACTATTCTTTTGTATGCTTTTCTGCACCTATTTTGTTCAGTTCTGTTTTTATGGTGATATCTATTTAACTTAATAAAATTGTTTGCCCTAAAATGTGCTTAGACAATAGTCTAACCAATTTTTCTTTTGTTGGCTAGGGCCCTACCATTATGAAACCGATAATGGTAGGTTCTGAGTTTGATAGAGCAGCTGATCCTGTGGAGTGCTTGCCATTAGAGGAAGAGCCCATACTTGAAGATTTATAGTTTTAATTTTCTTTCTTCTAGTGAGATTGAGAGTTTCTTTCAGTTCTTTTAAACTTATTAATTATTGTAATAATACAGGTTTATATTTCTCTTTCAGCACTTTACTTATTCTGTATTATTGTATTTATACTGTATTGGATGGATGTTATACTTTTTATGCTTCCGTACTCTGAGTTCATGTATAGTCATTTAGTGATAGTTCTTATGGATTGAATGGCAAAGTTCTTATTTAAGTTGGATTAGAACACGTGTCTAATTCAATTATAAGTGGGGACTTTGTCATTTGGTGACCCCTCCACCATAATCATGTTAACTTAAGGGTTAACAGGACCACGGTGGGGCAGGGCTGCCACAGTATTTGTAATAGCCCAAACTCTTAAGCACCAAGGTATTGTTCGCTTTGGCCAAAAAGGCCTCACGGTTTTGCCCTCAGAAGATAACTTCCCAGTAGGTCACCCATCCTGGGAGTGCTCCCACCTGAGCACGCTTAACTTTAGAGTTATTATCAGGAACTCCACCGTTATCTGAAAAGGCGTTTCGATGTTTAAGAGTTTCACTTATTACTACTTAAGTGGGTCATCACAATCTCCCCAACTTAAGTAACTGACGTCCTCGTCAGTATCCACACACAGATCCAAGAACCATCCACTGGGTAGATAGGACTATAGGTGACCCCTACAGGCACAAGAGGTACCCACAACTATGTAGCACCTTAACCATCATGGGTTCAAGTGGCTGCTCACATGAAGTGGTACTTTGCCCTATATGGCACTTAGCTCCTATCTGACACCCTATGGTTTGCTCTGATACCATTTGTAATAGCCCAAACTCTTAAGCACCAAGGTATTGTCCGCTTTAGCCAGAAAGGCTTCACGGTTTTGCCCTCAGAAGATAACTTCCCAGTATGTCACCCATCCTAGGAGTGCTCCCACCTGAGCACACTTAACTTTGGAGTTCTTATCAGGAATTCCACTGTTATCTGAAAAGGTGCCTCGATATTTAAGAGTTTCACTTATTACTACTTAAGTGGGTCATCACATGAGTATCACTGAAAGCTCTTAGCTTGATGAGCTAAGGCAGAAACCAAATGTAAGTGTACTTGAATTAGTATAACCATATCAGATCCTGACTATTCAGTCAGTACGGGCAAGAGTCTATCCATCCTATCCACTAACTAGACATGGCATAGACTATCGGACTGACCTGAACAATGAAGCCGACCCCGAACGAATGATTGAAGAGGTATATTAATCAAGCTACACCTTACAAAAATACGAGAAGAAAATAAAATACTTCTTATGAATGATCAAAGTTGACATAAGATATTTATCAAATATCTTATGTATTTAATATATGCTCATGGTTTAAAGCTAAAAATCAAGGTAAGCGAAGCATCAAAAACAAATTGAGCAAGAGACTCTATCTAAAACACAGGTGATATCCGCTGTTGTCTATTTATTCGTTCTATCTACTCTAAGTTACATAAGTTTCAGAATCATCAATTCTTATACATTCTGTAACTTAGAATCACAAATCCTACTAGTTGAAGATAATTAGGACTGGCCAAGTCCTAACTATATCTTAATTAAAAGACGACTACTTGGTTAAACTGAATAAATCATCGACCTAATTTTATAATTTAAATTACCCCAACCTCATCTTGATTAGCCAAATGAAGATGAAAAGATTAAGAATTAGACTCCAGATAATGGGGTATAATCACTTAATCCAAAGGTATAACTAAAGATCTAAAGTTTAGAACCCAAATCTCACAGATTAAGTTAAGGCAAATCCTAATGATAAATCAATTCATTAGGATAGATCTCTATTCTTAATTCTAGAGTTCAAAGATCAAATAATCATTTAATAAACTAAGAAAATCTATAAACTAGAAAACTCAAGGTTTCATCTATTGAGTAGTCCAATTTACTCAACAGATGAATTCTAACTTAAGATCTATTCATAATCTTAGGAATTAGAGTTCTTAATTGTTAAGAGTATCTCTCAAGACACACATCCTAGCTAATGTTATAAAACATATGGAAAGATCTAAGAATGAATTAAGGAAGATGATTTACTCACTTAAGACATAGAAATTTCCTTTAAGAGCTAAGATTGAGATTTTAATTAAGATCTAATTTAGGCTTGATCTTGATTAATTTTAGCTATAAATCATTATATTTACTATTTCTAATGATTATAAAATGATTTTAGAGATTTAGAATGTTAAACCCTAAACTTGGGTAAAATTACCATTTTGTCCTTACTTAAGGGTTCAAAAGACTAAATTTTGATCTAGAGTTCTAAATCTAAATTTTTCTATTGGAATGAGTTTCTTACTGTCTAATGTAGGATTAGACAGTAATTACACTAAAGTTGGGTGATTATTAAGCCTTATGAGGTCAAATTAGTAAATTTGACTCATAGGGGAAATTTAGTAATTTGGCAAAATGAAATCTAAATTTTCTTTCAGATTACTGTTATTTACTATCTAAGCTTTCCATAGAACCTAAATTTGCTAAATTTTGATAAGTATTGACTAAGTTATGGCTAATACAAGATATAGGGCTTAATAAGTTAATTAAGGGATTCTTAATTAAGGTCAAAATCCTAACTTTGTCAATTAATGTCTAAATTGAGTAAAATTAGTGGCTATGGTTTACAAATAGTCCACTGATCATAATGACATGTGGTAGGCTTTATTTGGACCTAATTTGACTAAGTTATGACCTAATTAGGATTTAGGGTGATTAGTGAGTGATTAGTAAAATTAATTACTTAAACACTAATCCAACCTTACAGCTAGGTTCTAAATGACTCTATGAGTTCTTTAAAACATAAAGCACTCAATTTGGATTATTAGATTTGCTAATATTTACTAATTAAAATTTAGAGTAATTAGGGGTGATTAGCAAATCTAACTGTTGGATCCTAAATATTTTTATAGATTACTGCTAATTAGGTTCTTCTGATCTAAATTAATATTTGAATCATTCAATTTGGAGCTCAATTGACCAAGTTATGGTCAATTGAAGTTCTAGGTTTAATTAGGGTAATTAGGGTTAGGTCCTAAAAGTGATTAGACAAATACTAATCCAAATAGTAAAGGTAATCCTACTAAAATGATCCTTAAGGTTTTCTGATCACTTTAAGACCCATATTCAATAGGTTTGGATTATTAATTACAAAATTATGGGCAAACGAAATTTTGTAATATTTTTAGGATTATTTAAATATCCTAAATGTCACTATCTTAAATATAGCTCTAAATGAAATTTTGATAATTCCATAATATTCCTTATTTTCTGCTGATCAAAATGACATATTTATTTACTATGATTGGACTTGTATTTTGCAAGATATTACAGTTTGAAGATTTGTATTTAATTAATTAATTAATTATGTTTTAATTAATTTAATTAATCTGTTATTATTATTAATATATAAATTCATTTATTAAATAAACGTTATATATATATATATATCGTTTTTATTAATATTTTTGCAGGACACGTGGCGGGCCATTACTGGCTGAGCTGACGACCGCGGGACCCACCGGATCAGACGACAGCGGGCAGGCCACGCGTCGCGTTGCGAAGGGCTGGTGCGCTGCGAGGCAGGCGCCACCGTGGCAGCCCAAATGCCATGGGCCGCGGGTCGGGCCCGGGCCGAGCCGGCCCAACCCGAAGGGTCTTCGACTTCGCGCGCTCACTCCGTCGGCTGGAACTAGGGCTTCGAAAACGGTATGTACTGTCGCTTCTACCCTAAATTACTTCGATCCATAGACTTAATTGATGATCAGATCCGTTAAATTAATAATCAAAGATGTGAAATAAGTGTTAGAAAAAATTGATTAAGGATCAAAGCAGTGTATAATAGGATAGGAGGTACCTCAAATTGGATGGCAGAGAATGGTCGAAATTCGACTTCTGGCTTCCGAGCTTCAGGGTTGAAAACCGAGCAACCCAGAACTTTGGGGGTCTTATACGAGTCCTCAAAAGGTGGTTTAGAGTGGTGGGGAGGTGTATGAGATCGCCATCTGGAGCGAGGGCGTGCCGCGTATCGAGCCCTCAGCCACGCGGAGGCTTTCGCGTGAGGACGAAGAAGACGGTCTACGGACCGTCGGATTCTTCGATCGAACGGATCGTAGGATCCGTCTGATCAAACGGTAAAATTAGATTTTAGGGAACGCCGTTAAGGTAAAGTGGACGGCGCCGTTAAATGCTATTTAAAAATATTATTATTTAATTCATAATATACAGATTTAATTAATCAAATTCACTATATTAAATGCATCCCAAAAATTCTCAATAAATCACTCCTAGCTATTTGAGGGGTGAGGAACACAATGGCGCACTCGGATTTTTGTTTTGACGAGTATTTATTTATTTGAATTTTTAGGTATTTAAATAATATTAAAATATTCAACGAAAATCCAACGTCTTTCAAATGCCTTCAAAACTTCACCTCTAGCTAATTTGGGTGTTCTGAACGCAATGGCAAAGTCATATTTTCAATCTGAGGTCTAGATAAAAAGTCAATTTTCTAGAGTTTGGGATTTTCCAGAATTTCTGATTTGACTCAGTTGACTTCTGGTTTGACCTAGGTTTTTGAGATAAGTTCTAAATTACTTAATTAATGAGTTAGAACCTTAATTAAAACTTAAATTGATCTAAATTATCCAAAGTAACAACCTAGGTTGTTACACAACCCAAGGTTGTTATCCAGCTTAATTTGAGCCTAATCAAACCTCAATTATTATTATGTTAATTTCATCTAGTTTTTAGAACCAAACCCTGAAGGTTTGAAGTTATTCAGAGCTAAATCTAATATTTTGGATTATTTTAATATTTAATTAATTAGAAAATTGAGGTATTTATTTTGACATCGAAATCAAAATCCGACTTCACCGTTGCAATCGTCACCCCAAAATTAGTTAGGGTGATGTTTTGGACGCATTTGGAAGTCATCGGATTTTCGCGAACATTTTAATATAATTAAATGCACCGAAAAATAGAATAATTAAATAGTTATCGGAATTGAATTCCGTCTTCGCCGTTGGATTCCTCACCCCCAAATTAGCTAGGGGTGAATTTTTGAGATTTTTTGGTGCACATTTCATAAATCTGAATTTTTAAATAAATAACGAAAATAAATAAGCAATCTTTGGATCCCCTATTTGCAATTTTCCCATTTATTTTATTTTCCATTTCGGCTGGCCATCACCTCAGCCGGCGCCTCCATATTTTTGGGCTGCCAAATGATGGCGTCTCCCCCTAGGCTAATGATGGCCTAGCCCCCTATCACCTCTCACTCCATTCCTTTAAGAAGGAGCTCAAGCTCCTTCTTCATCTCCTTTGCAAAGAGCTGAAATTTTCTCCACTCCCCATTGCTGCATTTGTGTTGAAGGAGAAGTCTCCACTCCAAGGCCTTAAAGGAAGCAAAGCACCCTCTTCCTCTTCTTCATTCTTCTCTCGCAAGGAAAAAGGTACCCCTTTACCCTCTCTTTTGTCTTCTTCTTATAGCTATAATGCTTAAATACATCTCTAGATAACTATGTTTAAGTATGGAAGCCATTAAGGCTCTTCAAAACATCATAGAAAAATACTTTATTTTTCTTGTATTCTGTACACCCTGTCATTCATCTATATTTTTAATAAAGTTAGGATGCTCAGTTTGTGCCAATTTTGGTGTCAATGGAAAGGTATTGGAAATACCTTTCCATTGATATATGACACCGCTCATGAAACTCTCTAGATTGAGAGTATTTGAGCTCAACAAATTGGCATTGTAGTTTTCGTCCTGGCAAAATCACCGTCTGCCGCTACAGCGCGCTGCAGCGGATTTCGGCAGAACTTAGGGAAAATATTAATAAAATTAATAGAACAGTATTTCACAAAGTGAACCGCTACAGCGCGCTGTAGCACGCTGCAGCGGTCTGCAGCGACATTTCATGAAAACATAGGAAAACAGCCAATAAATCTAATTGAACAGTGGTTTGCAAAATGGGTCGCTAAAGCGTGCGGTAGCGCGCTGTAGCGGACTAGAGCAGAAATTTCAGAACTTAAGAAATGTCGAAAATAAATTAATTGAACAGTAGATTTGTGAAATGGACCGCTACAGCGCGCGCTGCAGCGGTCTGCAGTGGTAGTTTCGCGGAAATCATAAAATCATTTAAATGAAAGTATTTGAACAGTGATTTTGTAAATCGAACCACTACAGCGCGCCATAGCGCACTGCAGTGGGTTGCAGTGGACTGTAGCGAGCCGTAGCACAATGGCGCTACCCCGTGCTGCCGCGCGAAAAGCGCTACAGCGCGCTCCAGCGTGCTGCAGCGCCCAAACTTGCAAAATTTCCAGAATTTCAGGAAAACTGCCCAGATTTTTGAATATTGCATAAAATTCTATGTTGAAATCAAATTTGAAACTTTGCCATTCCTAATGTGCTCAATAATCTACTAGATACTTTAAATGTATGTCATGCAAATTCTAAGTAATAGGATCCTTAAAAGTATGTATCAAATAGGTAAACCTTAATAACTTAAATGGCATGAAACTTAGATCTTTTAGACCCTTAAGTAGGGGCAAAATAGTCATTTTGCCCAAAACTTAGGTTAAGTGCCCTTAACATCTAATTTATGTTTCAAATCACTCAAACTAGTATTAGAACTATATTAGAGTCATTTAAGTAAGAAAAATCAGCCATTATGTCAACTTAGTAAAATTTCCCAAAATTCTCCAAGTCTTTTTCTTAGGATCTTTCACCTCACATTAGGACTACTCCTAAGACTAGGACTAGCTCATATATTAGATTTCATTCATTAGATAAGTGGGTTATTCAATGAATGAATCCTTGGTTTTATTAGTTTCTAGAAATTTTACAACTTATTTTGATTATTTTGTCTTTTAACCCTAGATTTAGGATAAGGAGATTCATCATATTAAGTTTGATTTGCTTAATAAGATCTACCTTAATCAATAGATCACTTTTAGACTGAAACCTAGATCTTATGTCTTAACCTTTTTAGATTATGTGATTAAGCCCAATCTCGTGATGTTTAATCCATAGATTATAGTCTAGTAGATCTTGATCAGATCTTAGATAGGACGTCTAAATTCATAAAACTAGGACGTATGATTTATTGATTGAACTTGTAGTTATGTTTGATTGAATTAGATTAGAACCTGATCAGCTTTAATCCTTTTAACTTATAAAGCCGTGCTTCTAAGTTACACTCGATAGTAGGAATTGGAGATCCTGAACTTGTGTAACTTAGAATAGTTAGAGTGGTTTAATTAGACAGCAACAATATCACCATGTATAGAAGAGTCCCATGCTTACTTGATTAATTTTGTTGCTACGCATTTCATGTATTTTGTGCTTAAATTCCTTGTTCATATCATATAAGAGAA
This sequence comes from Gastrodia elata, assembly GCA_016760335.1. Taxonomy (NCBI): domain Eukaryota; kingdom Viridiplantae; phylum Streptophyta; class Magnoliopsida; order Asparagales; family Orchidaceae; genus Gastrodia; species Gastrodia elata. The sequence continues at coordinate 61,829,940 of CM028670.1, read as the reverse complement.
CTTTGTGCATAAAATGAAAACTTAGAATAATTAAGATAACAGTTGCCTTTGTGTTCAATATATTTAGTAGATTCGGGTGCACATTTACCCTAATGGACAGGGGTAAGGAGTAATAAGGATGCTTAACATTATTTATTGAGGAATGTGTGTTAAGCTTGAAACCCATATAATCTTGCAGACGTGCTTGACTCCTCAGCTGTTTCTGGACGTGTCTACAGAAATAAAATAAAATAACTAAGAGATTCTGCATTTGTATTTACTACCTCCTCAGTTCTACTGCTGGATTCTGTCTGTCCTAGCCCAAAAAGGCTATGAGAATTTCTGTCTGCCCAAGCCCAGAAAGGCTTTAGGAATTTCACCGACCCGATGACCATCTTTCTGATATGGCAGTTTTTACATATCTGTTTCAGTTTTCAACTTACTGTGTACTGTGTTCTGATGTATATTTTAGTCAGCTATTTTCCTTTACTTACCTGCTAACTTGTATGTATTTATAGGATACTAGACTTTACTGCTTACTATATATACCATATTCAAATTTCTGTCATTTAATTAGCATATGCCATATGATCATCAGCATGTTTAGGATTAGACTTTACTTTCAGTACATTTACTTACCGTATTATACATATATATGCCAATTTCTTGCTTAATTGTTGAGATGTGATTTTCCTAATTTGCTGTTTAGTTATAAATATTATATTTATAACTTATCCTGTCCTTTGTACGCTTACTGCTCCTACTGCTTAGTATTTTGTTGTGCTTAAGTATAAAAATAGTGACATTAATAACTCATGTAAAATATTTAGCCTAAAATATACTTAGACAATTATCTAACAAGATTTCCTTTTATTGGCTGGGGCACTGGCATTATGAAACCGATAATATCAGATTCAGATAGGTTTGAGGAGCTAGGTGTTGAAGCAAACGTGCCTTACTTAGAGGAGGAGCTTCAACCAGGAGAGCCGGATATTGCTTAGTTTCATTTAGCCGCATGTGTGGATGAGTGATTTACCTTTCAGTCTTTTAAACTATTTAAATGTTGTAATAATACAGGTACTGTGATTATGATTTACTTTATGCACTTATTGTTTTCTGAGCTATCTTATTGCTATTTCTTATGTGATGCATGATGAATGGATGTACTATTTATTTTATTTAGCTTCCGCACTCTGTAAGTATGTCAGATTTAGTGACTGATCCCCTCAGATGTTCTGTACACGTCCTCCCCTTATTAGTGGATTGTGGTTCTACCTAATCCAATGATAAGTGAGGGATTTGCACAAGTGACCCTCCGCTCCTTAGCTTAATGATTGTGGGATTAGGGAGTGGGGCGCCATAACTTGTTCCACATTCTACATCTTGTACCTTAATTTTTGAATTCGAATTAAGCTATTATTCTTATGTTGCTTAATTTGGATATCTATGAATACTACTATACGAGCATGACAGGATACGACCTTTTCGCCCACTTTAAAGACAGGTGGAAGTTCGATGTGTACTTAGCAAAAAGACTTGGGAGAGAAGTCCAAAGGGTCTCCCCAGCAGGAGCCAGTGTATTGGAGAGGATGCTAGAAGGTGCTGTGTACTGGAGACTGGACTTCCCCATCCTAGCTAAGGAATGGTTACGAAGGGTGACCAAAGTGTTCGACGAGCTGGAATGCCCGGATTATGTTTGACTCGACATCATCGATATCCTCCTCCAAGACTACGCAAAGGAGTGGTGGGCTCGCAAAGTGTGAATGTTCGAACGTAGATCTGCCCGCCGCCACCGAGAGATGACATACACTGACTTTTCCCAGGCTTTCACGAAAAAATACATATGATAGACTCTATATTTTCCCAGTTATTGTCTTTTATTATCTTATATCTGATCTACTGTTTATGATGATGTACTTTCATTTCTATGTCTAATTTATAAAAATAATGGAATGTTATGATCTGTTGCCTTTTAAAATTCTAAAAGTATATTATTTTAATTCAGATTCCAACGATCAAAATCATAAACCCAGGATAGAGCCCTTCTCCTGCTTTCTCCAGCACCTCATCCAGCGAGGTGAGCGCCCTACTAGAAGCAGTAAAAATGATGGTGAAATCCCACCAAAAGCAGGCAGAGTTCCATCAAGAGCAAGCAAAATAGGCTGCAGAGGCACAAGCCAAGCAGGCCAGAAGAGCAGCTAGTGTTCAAGCCCGACAGGCCAAAAGAATGGAGTGATTGCTCACCGCACAGATGAACCATAATCGTGCTATTCCTGAGACCACCATAGCAACCCACCATTCGTTCCAGCACCACACCCAGTCCGTTGATGGACTGCTCCACAGTTTTCTTTGCCTCAGACCCCCAACCTTTGATGGGAGTCTCTCCGCTATCGATACAGCCAACTGGATAAAGATAGTGGAAAAGAACCTAACCATTATCAAATGTCTAGATGCCGAGGTGATCCGTCTAACAACTCATTTACTCCAAGGAGAGGCGGAATACTAGTGGGACAACGTCGCTACACACTATTCGAAGGTTGGAAACTTGAAGAAATATCTTGGGACAAGTTCATAGCAGTATTTTAGACTCAATACATCCCTACCTCTGCCAGGCACACCATGGTAGATCAGTTCCTAAAACTACAACAAGGAAGCCGATCAGTATCGGCGTATGAATCCGAGTTCAGACGGCTGGCAAGATTTGCCTCCAACTTTGTTCCCACAGAATTTGACAGATGCCATCGTTTCCGGAGTGGACTTCGGCCGTCCATCCGAAGGCTAGTAGTATCTCACAGCTCAACCAACTTTGCATAACTACTAGAGTCCACCAAAATAATTGAACTAGATGAGGCATCGAAGCCCAAATGCAATTATGGTATGGCAACCGTTTAGCACGAGAACCCTAGGAGAGTTAGGGTATATCAACTTGAGGCAGGAACTTCATCAACAGATCTTTCTGATGGCTACACTCGCCCCCATCCTTATGGGTGATGTTACCACAAGACCGGAAATTGTTTTAATTATGGGAGGCCAGGTCACTCATACTATCGGTGCAACTACACCGACACTATAGATGGCGACCAGATCGATCGCTCTAAATGCCAACGAGCTTTCAATTTATTCCAGAAGCCTGCCACAGCCTGTCCAGCATTGCCACCTCCTCCTTCTGCTCAGAGGCATGAGATAGCTATGGTCCCACACCCAATTACTCCGAGGCCACCTATCCGACAGCCTTACAACAAGCAGCAAACTGGTCCAGTACGAGTCTATGCTCTTACTCCTATGGAGGCTGCGAAAGATAATAACGTGGTATCAGGTACACGCTTCTGAACCGATCTACCATTTTATTATTACTTGTTTAAAAGTAACTTGTAGATTATTGCATCCATAATTAGGTACAATCTTTATAAATAATGAGACCTGCAATATTCTGTTCGACACTGGAGCAATTCACTCTTCCATCTTTGAGAACTGAACAAAATCTCTCAATTTGTCCTTAGACAGCTTAGCAAAACCCCTAAAGGTAGGACTACCATCCAGAGCTCAATTGCAAGCCAGTCATTTCTGCAAGATACAAGTCCCCATCGAATAGACAAAGTTTGAAGCCAAGCTTGTAGTACTGCCAATAGCCAACTTCGACATTATTTTGGGCATGAATTGGCTAAGTCAGCATGACGCCATCATCAACTGCCAAAAGAAGAGGATCACCCTGGGCAATGGTAAGCAAGCTAAGTAGTTTATTGGGAACTTTAGTACAAGAGCTTCCTTAGTCAATGCTATCAAAGCCAAGAAACTAGTGAGAAAGGGTTGTAGCGCCTTCCTAGTAACAATACTAGGAGAAAAGAAGGAAGACGTTCCTATATCCAAGAACCCCGTCGTTCATGAATTCTCGGATGTTTTCCACGAAGACCTACCCGATCCTCCACCTATGCGGGAAGTAGAATTCACAAATCGACGTTGCCCCAGAAACCCAACCAATCTCCAAGGCACCCTATAGAATGGTGCCCAAAGAATTGCAAGAGTTGAATAAACAGTTACAGGAACTACTAGAGAAAGGCCTCATTAGACCAAGCTCGTCCCCTTGGGGAGCGCCAGTTCTATTTGTCAAAAAGAAAGATAGGTCAATGCGGATGTGTATTGATTACCGAGAGCTGAATAAGGTAACCATAAAGAATAAGTACCCTCTGCCCCACATTGATGACCTATTTGATCAGTTGGTAGGAGCAAAAGTATTTTCAAAGATCGACCTGCGATCAGGGTACCACCAACTGCAAGTGAAAGATTTTGATATAGTAAAGACTGCTTTTAGGACTAGATATGGCCACTATGAATTGCTAGTGATGTCATTTAGATTGACAAATGCACATTCTATCTTTATGGACATAATGCAGCGTATCTTGAAACCATATCTTGACAAATTTGTCATCGTGTTCATAGATAATATTTTAATATACTTTAAGACAAAGGAGGAACACGAAGGTCACCTCAGGACCTTATTAGAAGAGCTGAGAAGTCACCAGCTGTACGCCAAGTATTCGAAGTGCAAAATTTGGCTTGAATCTATTGCATTCTTAGGCCACGTTGTAAATGCTCAAGGAATCAAAGTAGATCAAAACAAGGTCAGCGCAATCCAAGAATGGGTACAACCCAAATCAGTGACAGAAATCAGAAGTTTCTTGTGTTTGGCCGGATATTACAGAAAGTTTGTGAAATGCTTCTCTTAGATAGCCTCCCCACTCACCAAACTTACCCAGAAGGCTGTACCCTTTGAATGGTCGCCAGCTTGTGAAGCAGCGTTCCAGGCACTAAAAGATGCACTTACCTCTGCCCCCGTCCTTGTCCTTCCAAAAGAAGGAGTAAACTACCAAGTCTATACTGATACTTCTGGTATAGGCTTAGGTGTTGTATTAATGCAAGATGGGAAGGTCATAGCATATGCTTCCCATCAACAGAAGACCCATGAAAGAAAATATGTCGTTCATGACCTCGAACTAGCTGTTGTAGTGTTTACCTTAAAGATTTGGTGTCACTATCTATATGGGATTCAATGCTCAATTTTCACAGATCATCAAAGTCTAAAGTATATATTCACCCAGAGGGAGCTGAACTGTAGCCAAAAAAGGTGGCTGGAGTTGATCAGTGACTATGACCTCGACATACAGTATCACCCTGGAAAGGCCAATGTCGTAGCTGACGCCTTGAGTCGTCAGGCCACCCTCAATGCCATTATAACAGAAAGCCCGCTAGTAGAAGAATTTTGCAGAATTGGTATCAAGCCTGTCTGTGGAGACAAACTCAGCCTAGCATTGGCGAACATCAATGCAGAACCCACCTTTTACAGAGATGTGTCCGTGTCATAAACCAAGGACAAAGAGTACTTGGGCTTCAAGCAGGCCATTGAAAGTGGCTGCCGTATTGATCTTCAATTCCATAAGGGTGCTATCTATCTAGGAGATTGTCTATGGATTCCTAAGTCCATGCATCACTAAATACTAGTTGAGGGCCATAATTTGGGATATCAAGTGCACCTAGGAAGTACAAAAATATATCAGGACTTAAAGTTATCATTCTGGTGGCCAGAGATGAAAAAGAGTGTAGCAGATTTTGTGGCTAAGTACCACGCGTGTTGCCTAGTAAAAGCAGAGCATCAGAAACCAGGCGATCTGCTGCACCCACTAGAAATTCCAGAGTAGAAGTGGTCAAAAATATCCATGGACTTCGTCATGGGACTACCTCGTGTGAGGTCTGGAGCCGACATAATCTAGGTCAGCGTAGATCGTCTCACTAAATCTACGCACTTTATTCCAATTAGGAAAACTGACTCAGTTGAGAAGCTTGAGAAGACCTACATCATGGAGATAGTCAGACTTCATGGCATTCCCAAGACTATTGTGTCAGATAGAGACAGTTGATTCACATCAAAATTCTATCTGGCAGTCCATCAGGATCTGGGCACTACACTAGCTTTGAGCACAGTATTCCATCCTCAAATAGATGGTCAAATAGAAAAAGTGAATCAAGTTCTAGAAGACTTGCTCCATCCTTGTATACTAGACTTTGCAGGATCTTGAGAAGATCACATTCCTCTAGTAGAATTCGTATATAATAACAGCTTTCAGGCGCGTATTAAGATGGCTCCGTACGAAGCACTATATGGTAGGAAGTGCTCTACAATGCTAGCATGGTCTGAAATGGGAAATGTTCAGTTGTATGGCTCCAAGTTAGTAGAGGAGATAAACAAGAAGGTAAAGCTCATACAGCAAAGAATCCGGACAGCTCAAGATAGGCAGAGCAAATGTCACGACATCCGTCATCATCCCTTGGAATTCCAGGAAGGAGACTCTGCATACCTAAAAGTCAGTCCTATGAATGGAGTCTATCATTTTGGAGTTGCAGGTAAGCTCAGCCCGAGGTATGTTGGACCATTCAAGGTCTTGAAGAGAATTGGGTCCGCAGCATACCAATTGGAACTGCCAATAGATTTTGCTGCAGTACACAACGTATTTCACGTATCATCCCTAAGGAAGTGCCTCCGAGATCCATCTCACTTCGTGCAGTTCCCAGAAATTCAGATCCAGCTCGATCTGTCATATACTAAGGAGCCAATTTGGATCCTCGCTCGTGATCGCAAACAACTTCGAAATCGTGCTATCAACATGATCAAAGTCCAGTGGAAGAATCATTCTCACAACGAAGCCACTTGGGAGAAGGAGTCCGATATGCGAGCTAAGTACCCTAGACTCTTCGAAAATCCAGGTACTCTTTCTTAGCATTATAAGCTTTCAACTCCAATCCATGTTTTAAATCTTGCCTTCTTGTTTTCCACCTGAGTGATGTCGAGAACGACATCGTTCTTTGGGGGGGAGTCTGTAACAACCCAAGTAGTTACTATTATTAATTATGACTAATCTCAATATTAATCTTGATCCTAAGTGTTAATCAAGTCAATAGGAGTTAACCTCTAAAATCCTAAGTGGAAGAATCCTAAGTGTTAATCAAGTCCAAATGAGGAGCCAAATGGATCGAAACCTGATTTTTAGAAAATCCAGAAATCCTAAAATTTGATCAATTTAAATTGACCTCCAATTGAAAAACGGACTTCGCCATTGTTCTCATTGCCCCCAAATTAGCCAGGGGGGATGTTTTCGTGTCAATCAGAAATCGTCGAAATTTCAACGAATATTTTAATAATATTTAAATGCCTCGAATATTGGGAAATTAAAATATTCGTCGGATCGAAAATCTGACCTCGTCATTGCGTTCCTCACCCCTCAATTAGCTAGGGGTGAGTACTTGAAAAATTTTCGGAGATTAATTAATTAGGTAGAATTAATATTATTAATTAGAAATTGTTTTAGAATTATTAATTAAGTATTTAAATTAATTTTTATTTAACTTAACATTTAATTTCCGTTGCCGTTAAAGGCTTAACGCCGTCTGCCCTAAAAGCCCGCGCCGTCTCCCCTAGTCGTTTGATCAGACGCCTGATATAAGCCGTCCGATTTGGATCGGACGATGCAGCGCTATCTCTTGCTCGCCTCTCCCTCGCCGAGGTCGCCCCGTGTGTCGATCGAAGACACACGACAATCGCCACTCCTGCGGTCCTGTCCGGCATCCGCTGGCCTCGCCAAGTCCGCCCGATGCCCCTTAAGACCTTACTCGAACCTCCCTCTCCCCTCTGTTTTGCCTGGATCACCTCGAAGTTCTTCCGGCGCGCGTACCAGAAGCCTCTCCCGAGTCCTACCTCCGTCAATCCCTACCTTCAGGTACCTTCTACTCCCTCGATTCTTCACGTTTTGTAGCTTGCAATCAACCGCGCTCCGATCAGGCTTCGTGCGCTCGATCGAAGTACGCCGCGCCCTAACCCTAGGCGAGTCGCGAGCGAAGAGACGACCATCTCTTTGGATCGGATCTGAGTTGATCCGATCCGTCTATTCTCGGCTCGATTCACCGTCCACGTGGGCGAACCTTGTTCGCACATCGGAGCTTGTCGAATATGGAGGATTTGGACCGTCGGATCGCGTTGATCCGATCCGTCGGATTTCAGAATTCAAACCGGCAAATTTTCGAGCCGGTTCGCCGAACCCAGCTCGAACCGTGCCACGTGTGCGCTTCGTATACGCCTGTGGGCCCGCCTGGCTTGCGTGGCGGCCATCCGTGCATGCCACGCGACGCTCCTGTCTGCCGATGCAGGCATGGGTCCCGCGGTCCCTTCAGCTGACCCGCGTGGACACCGCGGGTTCTGCCTCAGCCAGTAGGCAGTCGCCACGTGGCCGTGGTGGACCCCGCCGCCTTAAAACCTGCAAAAAATCATGATTAGTACGCATATATATATATATATATATATATATATATATATATTTAATACGCAAAACAGAATGTTTAAGATATATATATAGGCGTACCGTTAATTTAATTAATTGTCAGAAATTAGTTTGATTAAATTAAGTTAATTATAGTTGCTATATAGTTAGTTAACAGTGAAACTAATTTAATTAATTATTAGTATTAGTAGTCTAATTTAAATAATTTAGGTAGTTGAATTAACTCAGATAGTAGACTATTAGAATGATGATTAATTAGATTTAGGGAATAATTAAGAGTTAATTAACCTGCTGTAATGATTAATTAATTAAATTGATTAATAGAAAGGTTAAATCAAATAATAAAAATATTTAGCATTAAAATAATATTAATAATTAGTAAGACAGATAATTAATTTAATTAAGCTATTAATTAAGAAAGGCTAATTAATAGAAATTAATGATGAATATAATTTTTAAACAATAAGAACTATTTAATTAAAAATTAATTAGCATAATTAGTAAAATAGTAAATAATAATTAGCTAAATTAATTAATTATCTAGTTAAGTAAAACAGTGGGATAATTATAATTAATGTAAACCCTAATTAAACAGTAAAATAATATTTAAATATAATAATTAACAGATAAGTAATTTAATTAATTAATTAAGTAAACATAGATTAATTAATAATTAAATTAAACTAATGGTAATTAATAAACATAATTATTAATAATTAATTAGTTGATAAATACAATAAATTCATTTCAACTATAAGTATGAATAGTAAAATAATACAAAATTTAATATATGAATAGCAATAAATGAATACTAATTTCATTTATTTAAATTAATTTACTAAAGCTATAAAGTCTAATATTTTTTGAAGGATGATCCAAACAAAGTCAATATAAGTCTCATTTTACTCAGAAAAATAAAAGGAACCAAATAGCGTAATGCAAAAATTAGTTTCGGGGTACGTATAACGTAGTGACATTTTATGACCTAACTAAACTCCCATAACTTTTAACCTAGTCATCCAAACATATGTAATATGGATCTTAAAATATTCAGCAGAACAGCCCCATCACTATGGAAGTATTAGTTTTTCCATTTGGACATCAGGATGAAAAGTCAATCTTGACCTCACAGCTGACTTTAGGGAAAAATGACTAAAATGATCCTAGAATTCAATTGACCATAACTTGGTCAATACAACTCCAAATTAAAAAATTCAAAGTGCTAACTAACTTAAAATTTCAATGTCATCAATAAACTGAAATAATATTTATGATTTGAGCCCTAGAAAATTACCAAAATACCCCTAACCTTAGTTAAGTCAGAACTTGACCATTTAAGGTCCAAATTGGATCTACTCCCTATCAACATACTCAGTATATTATAGGGAAGCTATAGAAACTAAGTTTGCTGAAATTGGACTTCAAACAGAAAAGTGTAGTTTTTGTCACCCGTTGACTGACAAAATTACCGCATTGTCATTAGAAATTAAAACAATCATAACTTAGTCATTTGACCTCAGAATACAGTGTTCTTGGACTCTATGAAATCCTTAAACAGTAACCAATAGTAAACTGTATAAAAATTTAGATTCCCTTAGGTGTAAATTACAAGATTGCCCTTAGATCAAAAACCTTAGTTTGGACCTGTATGATCCATTTCTTATCCAAATTGAGCTTACTTACTGTCTATCTTCATGTTAGATAGTAAAAAATCATTTGACAGTAAGAAATTCTAATTTAGAGCCCTAAATCAAAAAGTTACTTTTTGGACCCTAAAGTAGGGGCAAAATTATCATTTTGTCCAAAATTTAGGTTAAGCATCCTTAACCTCTAAATTATACTTTAAATCACTAAAACTAATATTAAAACTATATTAGAATTATGTAAGTGAGAAAAATTAGCTATTAGGTCAACTCAGTAAAATTCTCCCAAAATTTTGTAAGTCTTTTTCTTAAGATCATTCACCTCACATTAGGACTGCTCTTAAGATTATGACTAGTTCATAAGTTAGATTTCATTCATTAGATAAGTGGGTTATTCAATGAATAAATCCTTAGTTTTATTAGTTTCTAGACTTTACAACTTATTTTGATTATTTTATCTTTTAACCCTAGATTTAGGATAAGGAGATTCATCCTATTAAGTTCGAATTGCTTAATAAGATTTGCCTTAATCAATATATCACTTTTAGAATAAAACTTAGATCTATTGTCTTATCCTTTTGGATTATGTGATTAAGCCCAATCTCATGGTGTTTAATCCATAATTTATAGTTTAGTAGATCTTGATCAGATCTTAGATAGAATGTCTAAATTCATCAAATTAGGATGTTGTGATTTATTGATTAAACCTGTAGTTGTACTTGATTAAATTAGATTAGAACCTAATCAGTTCTAATCCTTTTAACTTATAAGGCCGTACTTCTAAGTTACACTCGATAGTATGAATTGGAGATCCTGAATTTGTGTAGCTTAGAATAGTTAGAATGGTTAAATTAGACAACAACAGTGTCACCATGTATAGAAGAGTCCCTTGCTTACTTGATTTACTTTGTTGCTACACATTCCTTATTTTTGTGCCTACTTCCTTAGACATATCATATAAGAAAATATTGTGTATGAAATGAAATCTTAGAATAATTAAGATAACAGTTGTCTTTGGGTTCAGTATATTTTAGTAGATTCGGGTGCACATTTATCCTAATGGACAGGGTTAAGGAGTAATAAAGATGCTTAACATTACTCATTGAGGAGTATGTGTTAAGCTTGGTACTCGTATAGTCTTGCAGATGTGCTTGACTCCTCAGCTATTTCTGGAAGTGTCCATAGAAACAAAAGTAAAATAACTAAAAGATACTGCATAGTTCTGCTGCTGGTTCTGTCTGCCCTAGCCCAGAATATCTATGGGAATTTCTATCTGCCCAAGCCTAGAAAGGCATTGGGGATTTCACCGACCCGATGACCAACTTTCTGATATGGCAGTCTTTACATACTTTTTTCAATTTTAGCTTACTGTATACTGTATTCTGATGCATATTTCATTCAGCTGTATTTCTTTACTTACTACTTACTTGTACATATTTTTAGGATGCTAGACTTTACTTCTTACTACTCATACCATTTTGAGATTCTATCATTTCATTAGCATATGTCATATGATCATCAGCATATTTTGAATTAGACTTTACTTTCAGTACTTTTACTTACTGCACTATATATATGTATACGCCCATTCCTTGCTTTGTTGTTGAGGTGTGCTTTTGCCTCATTTGCTGTTTAGTTATAAATGCTTTATTTATAACCTATCATATCCTTTGTGTGCTTACTACACCTACTACTTTTAGGTTACTTTTTGTTGTGCTTAAGTTAAAGTGGTGACATTAATAACTCATGTAAAATATTCAGCCTAAAATATACTTTGACAATTGTCTAACAATGTTTTCTTTTATTGGCTGGGGCCCTGGCATTATGAAATTGATAATATCAGATTCAGATAAATTTGAGGAGCTGGTGCTGAAGGAGAAGTGCCTTACTTAGAGGAGGAGCTTCAGCTAGGAGAGCCAGATATTGCTTAGTTCCTTTTTAGTTATTGTGAGGATGAGTGATTTATTTTCCAGTCTTTAAAACTTATTATTTAAATGTTATAATAATATAAGTACTATGAGTGTGATTACTTTCTGTACTTTATTATTTTTTGAGCTATCTTATTTTAATTCATGTATGATGTATGGTGAATGGATGTAGTATTTACTCTTTGTATGCTTTCACACTCTGTATGTTAGATGTAGTGACTGATTCTATTATTTATGTTGTGCACATCCTTCCCTTGGCAGTGGATTGTGGATCTCACCTAATCCAATGTCGAGTGAGGGATTTACACGAGTGACACTCCACTCCTTAGCCTAATGATTGAGGGCTTAGGGAGCAGGGCACTACAAATGTGCTCATAGAAGAATTCTTTAAATTTTTACTTTTCAATGTTGAATTTACTCAGCACCTTGAGCTTATCAAATAGCATCAATTATTATATAGCATTTGAGCTTCTAGTCACACATTGAGCCATTGTCTTACCAATGCTCTCGCTTCAATAACTTCAAAGCTTATCAAATGAATGTAAATAGTAGTAAATAATTAAGTATATTTATGTGCAGTTTGAGATTTGAGGATTATAATTTCCCTAACATAGCTACAGGCTTTAGAAGCAACTTAATGTATAACACTAACCAAATATATTTGATACCATCATTTTAGTATTTTCAATTTCATTATAGAGATGCGATTGAAACCATAAGCAAAATTTATACAGGTAATCTAGGTCTAATATTGTTGTGTCTCACGATGATAGGAGTTTAGATTACTGGGTTTGATAAATTTAAGCTTATCTAAACAATCGAAGCATAAAGGATTCTGAATTAAATCTAATCTAAAAGATAAAATGGGAATTTACTACTTAACTATGATTCGAGAGGCAGGTAAATAATGGAAAAATATTGTTTAAAAGTTATCCCTTTAATTCACTTAAAATTTTGGAGATATTATTCTCATCACATTAGGAAGATAAGTATGTATACGTAGTGAATCAAACTTCACTAATATGAATCTATTCAAATGTTAATTCCTATAATTTTCCATGAATAATCAACATGACTACTATGATTTAATATGAGCACTTGAAGATGTAAGCAATAATATCAATTATTATTTATATAATTTGCATCCATATATAACCATTAGTTAAAATAATGAAAAAGCAACAAGTTTAACATGATCTATTAATCTATTTACAAAAATATCATCAGCATCACTTTAGGTCTACAATAGAATGAAAACTTTAGATTGCTTTTTCTTGAATTGATTTACAACTTCTCCTTCTATCTTCATTATTCTCTCCATCAAAATTGAGATCTGAAGCCTCATGTCCGAACATTTGTGACCATCTTCTTTTATAAATAGAACCGGCTACCCTTAAAGGATTTGCTCTTCTACTTTTGCTAGCGGCAACCCATTTCAACCTTCACTACAAAGACATTCACCTCAGTAACCTCGGCCTGGTTTACGCATCAAATTTGTCCTCCTTTGTAGCAAGTCCTAGACAAAAATTAAACTGCTATATTTACATACATATACTGCTCGTTATATACGATGAATAAATTTTATTTCTCTTAATCTTAGTCTCTTCTTCTCTTCTTCCACTCTCTTTGGGTTGTTGTATATTTTTCTCCTTAATTACTACTATAATGATTTTATACATGACATTAAATCTTCTTATTGCACATTAGCGCATATTCTATTTCACCCAAAATTACTATACAATCATATGCAAAATAAATAAATAAATAATAATAATTTGTGTTAAAGCAAAATATTTAGATGATATGGAAGCCATTGTTCCATGACAATATCAGTTCCTATTACACCTATAAATAAACTACTGAAAAATATTAAATCCTATAAATCTCTTATGAAATCAGCCCTTAATAATATTTAAATGATATTAATATGTTCAAGTAAATGCTTTTCTTGGATTATTGAGTTCCATTTGATATTTGTCAAGGCACCATAATTCATTGAAGCCTAACATCATGATTGAGCTTTTATTCTTGCCTATAAACATGACTGAAATAGTTCAAAGTAATCTAAATGATTAAATTTAACTCTTTATCACACCACTCGATGAAGTGATATACTTTTATAAACTGTACTGCAGTTAAGGGAAAATGCTAGAACCTTCTTATTGGTATATCATATAAACTATTAGAATACATGTACCTACTTATTTTTCAGTAACTTTATTTTTTTTACTGGGATGCCTCCTTAATTTTTCCTCTATATATATCTTAATTGTTCTCCCTCTTTGTTTTACCTTAAATCAAGTGAGGTTATTATTTTAGGAATTTCTTCTTCAAGTACAAACGACTCAAAGGGTTTGGAATTTCTCTACATTTGCAATAGAATAAATCTCTATGTAAAATGGCAAGTCCAATTGATATGCATTATTCTTAATATTTTTTAAGAATTAAAAGGGAATTTTTGTAATTGGTGTTCACAGCTTTTAAGATGCCATTTAATATTTAGCCATGCCAATTAGAGATCACATGAAGTTGAATTTTCATTTAATTGTATATTTTACAAAGATTGTAAGAACATTGATCTCTTTCAATTTTTGTGATAATTTCAACTTCATCTCTTGAAATAGTTTAGTGAACTCAACAACAAATGAACTTCAAGGCAAACATTTTAGTGACTTAAAATAACATCTGATTAGTTAAGCCCCAATTTTCTCTCTTGATTGCAAATTAAATGTCTGGTAAACTTCTATCCAATGTTTTTAGTGTTTAGAGTCTTAGCAATTTTATACACAACTGTCATATTAACAACCTTAGTTTGGCTATTAGATTGTAGATGGAACACTTTCTATTCAAAGCTATATCCATCCATAATATTGTGAAATTTTATAATATAGTAAAATAATAAGAAATATGACCTTATTTTATAGTAGAATCATTAGTTAAACTTTGATGATGAAGGGATTGTTATAATGAATTAATAACCCCAACTAAGAATTATATTTATAAGTTATTTTATCATCATCATTTTTCAACATTACAATTAACTAAGAGTTCTTCGATATCTAAATTAATTGGGGGCTTATTAGCCCCAATCATTAGAATAGATAATTAAAACTAGAAAATAATAGATATCACATGGTTTATAATGATTTGATAATTATTGAAATGCTGCAGCACATTGAGATTAAAACCTTGAATTCATTTCTTTGAACATTATGCATAAAATAAAAAATTAAACATTTAAATACGCTTCATAGGGGTTTTATATGATGGATTTTAGTACAGCTGTCATTAAGCCTGTACAAGCTATTGCTGTATCTAGAGATCACATTATTCCTTTGAGGGGGAATGTGTGTATTTGTTTTTGATCCCATTTACAGATAAGTTGAGTAAACGTACTCAACTCCTCATTTGTTCTGCGCCCACAGAACAAATACAAGATGAATATAACAGTTATAGTTTACAATCTTTTATGATTGTATTTTTAGTACATAAAAATAATTAATTCGATAAATCCAAATATCAATATCATAAAAACCTATTTTTTTTTACAAATCATGAAGCATTAAATTAATAACTTAAACTACTTTGGGCAGATCAAACAAATTAAATTGGTTGATTTTGAATCAAAATAGTCAGGTACGCAAATTTACTTATAAGTCTTATTTCAGTATTCCTATTTGAGCCATTTTCCATTTGAGTATTAATTGCACTGCTAACCGCATTTTAATCTGCAAAAGATTTATATCAAAAAGCATGTAACAAAAAGAATATATATATATATATTGTGGTGTATGTCTTTGGAGGGTGGAACGCAACACTGTTGTAAATTTACAGATTGGGCCAGCTAGCAGCCCATGGGAGTTATATGGAGGGATTTAGCCTCTTATAGGAAGTAGGGAAATCTAGAGGAAAGACACACCATCAGTTCCTATTTTGAGTAAGCTACCGACGGATGGTGAGATAAGCTTCCTACATATTTATGCCTATGGGTTTACCCATTTGGGCTTAGGGGTCTCCGGACTCGACTTATTGTTACAAATGCTTTTGATAAAATTTACAAATTTCATATATATTGATTTTCACAGCTAATTTGCAGGGCAGAATTGAATTTGGAAATTGCTTTACTTATATGCAGTCTTACAGTCATTATCATATTTGATTCATACCTATTATAGGATGCTAGATTTATTCTTATAAGAACAATTTGCGTACTCCCACCTGACTGGTAAACTGAAAATTTTTCAGGTTTTGATAATAAAAAAGCTTTGAAGATCTGCCAAAATAATAAAAGAAAAGAAGAAAAGAGAGATATGAAAAAGGAGCAGTAAATAAATTTTATTATAAATATTTAAACTGTTGTAAATTCATATGTGTTTGGCTCTTAATGTAAATATGGATATTCATATATTTTATTTTATTTATTTTTATAAATGAATATTTCTAGTTGTATGAATCATTCTTTAGAAAATCTCAAACTTCGGTCCCTAGTCGTCACAGAAATTAGTATCATACCATTGGGTGTCAGATAGGAGCTAAGTGTCATACAGGGCAAAGTAGCACTTCATGTGAGCAGCCTCTTGAACCCGTGATGGTTAAGATGCTACATGGTTGTGAGTACCTCTTGCACCTGTAGGGGTCATCTCTAGTTCTATCTACCCAATGGATGGTTCTTGGATCTATGTGTGGATACTGACGAGGACATCAGTTACTTAAGTTGGGGAGATTGTGATGTCCCACTTAAGTAGTAATAAGTGAAACTCTTAACATCGAGGCGCCTTTTTGAATAATGGTTGAGTTTCTGATAAGAACTCCAAAGTTAAGTATGCTCAGGTGGGAGCACTCTCATGATGGGTGACCTACTGGGAAGTTATCTTTTGAGGGCAAACTATGAGGCTTTTTTGGCCAAAGCGGACAATACCTTGGTGCTTAAGAGTTTGGGCTGTTACACTTTTATGATTATATTTTTAGTACATTCAATCCTTGAGACTTAGATTGTTTACTTGCTTACTTTGTTGCAGCACTTTACTCTACAGTTTTGTATACTTATAGTGTAGCTTTACTTGCTATGAAGTTATCTTCTGAGGGCAAAACTGTGAGGCCTTTCTGGCCAAAGCGGACAATACCTTGGTGCTTAAGAGTTTGGGCTGTTACACTTTTATGATTGTATTTTTAGTACATTCAATCCTTGAGACTTAGATTGTTTACTTGCTTACTTTGTTGCAGCACTTTACTCTACAGTTTTGTATACTTACAGTGTAGCTTTACTTGCTATTTTTATATTTTTCTACATTGTCTTTTACAATTACTTAGCATTTGCTTATTTGGACATATTCATACTCCCCTTTCTTATTTAAGTGCTTTTATGCCTTATTAATATATTTAATGTAGGATTGAACAACTTAAATTATTGAGCAAATTTACTTATAATTCTTATAGTCTTTGATACTGTGCTTTTCCTTTCTGTTCAATCTTTTGCATTTTGCTCTGCTTAAATAAATTGAAATGACTAATGTGATATCTGCTTAATTATGTATTTACTTTACCCTTAAATTGTACTTAGACTTCTTAAAGTCTAACTAGATTTTTCTTTTTTGGCTGTGCCCTACTATATTATAAACCAAATACAGTAAGTTTAAGAGCTTATTATGGACCTTGGACTTGAAATGGATCATGTCCAATTATTAGAATTCGTGTACCCTTTCTAGCTCTAGTATTTTCTATATTCATTTTAGAGGACCTACGTCTTTCATTAAGAGTTTGTATAAATATTATTAAATATTGTATGTTACTTTATTATTCTGTGATGCATCTTTTCATTTTAATGAATGGCTGGAATTGTGTAATTACCAACTCTATTCATGCACCTAGTTTATCCTATTTAGAGATCAATAAACCTCTTGTAGTACTTAATAATGGATTCAGTCTCACTAATCTAATATTAAGTACTACAGTAACACTCGTTATTAGATTTGATTACTTAATCTGATAATGAGGTTACACCTCATCCCCTCCCCAATCCCTTCTCCTCCCCCACTCCCCTCCCTAATTCCTCTTCTCCCCTCCACTTCCTCTCTCTCTTCTTTGGCCACCACCAATTCTTCCTATCAACCTCTAGTAAAGCCTAATCAACTCCAATATAGGGTAAAAAAAAGAAAGAGATGAAATTTTTTTTATTATTTTCATTACTTCTTCTTAATAATAATAATAATGTTATTATTATTCTTATTAATGTTATTACTATTACTATTATTATTATATTTCTATTTATGCAATTTTTTTTATATATGTATATATTTCCTAATTTTTATAATTTTCATTTTTGTTATTTTTTTTTTCTATATATGTATATATTTCTTAATTTCTACAATTTTTATTTCTGTCATCTTTTTTTTTTCTATATATGTATATCTTTCTTAATTTATGTAACTTTTATTTCTATCATTTTCTTTTTTTCTATATATATATATTTCTTAATTTATGCAGTTTTCATTTCTGTTATTTTCTTCTTTTTTATATATGTATATATTTCCTAATTTCTACAATTTTCATTTCTATTATTTTATTTTTTCTTATATATGTATATATTTTTTAATTTATGTAACTTTTATTTCTATCATTTTCTTTTTTTTTCTATATTTATATATATTTATTAATTTTTGTAACTTTCATTTTTACCATTTTTTTTTCTATATATGTATATATTTCTTAATTTCTATAACTTTGATTTATGTCATTTTTTATATATATATGTATATATTTTTTAATTTCTGCAACTTTTATTTTTATCATGTTTTTCTATATATATATATATATATATATATATATTTCTTAATTTCTGCAAATTTCATTTTAATTATATATATATATATATATATATTTATATATATATATATATATATCAATTTCTATAATTTTCAATTCAATACTTTTTCCTTCATTTAATATATATATATATATATATATATTATTACTTATAATAATAATAATAAATTGTTATTTTTAATATATAAAGATAAATAATTAAGATAATATTAATATTAATATTTTTACTAAAATAAAATGAAGAATATTATTCTTTTCATTTAATTAATTTATTTGTAACTTTTGCATCGCTATTAAACTTTGACATATTTTGATATATTTATATGAAATTTTGTGCTCAGAACTTAAAATAAATGATCAGAAATTAGTATTACAAGTTCATTCAGGTTGATCTCAGGTCTGTACAGACAACATGTTAGGCCAGGACATGTTGTTATCTGGAGAAATAAGGAGGTTGCACGTAGCCTTTGAGGAAGAATATGCAATTAGTCAAAAACCCACATCTCAGATAATTAGATAAATATATCTAACTTCTCGATTATTCTGTAACTTTGTCCAACATATTAAATATTATATATTACTGTATTTTCTTTTAGAATGAGCACATATCTTAAATATGTATATTGCATTCATAATCGTGACAAATTTTGCAAGCATATCATACTTAAATATCACATTTTATTTGTATATGCTTCTCATGCAGAATCATATCGCTTAATATTATATACAAATTTTGATAGCCTACAAATCTTACTTTGACCTTTATGTCTAATTAGATATTTTCTTTTCTTTTTTTTTTCTTAGTTTGCCATATCTCTCTCTCACACACACACAGATATATATATATATATATATATATATATATATATATATATATGGCAGTTCGAGAATAATCGTTGGATCAAGTCTTTGAGGCGGAGCTGATGCATGATGGTGCAACTTAGATGCTGATTTTCTTAAAGTTTTATATTTTTGCTTAGTGTATAATAGATTTTGTACAACAATTATCATCTTTGTAATGAATATATTTTATTTATTATTCTGGCATTTCTGAATATTGCAATGAATGTATAAGTGTGTATTTTATACGCCTCTAAATACACTGTTATTTCAAACCCTGATATGATCTTGGGGAGTGAGCACCTAACGCTAGATTAGCTATGCTGACCCAGTGGTGGGTCGCCACAGGAGATGTTGTCGATACAACTTTTATTATTTTGCTTAGTATTTTAGAAGAGAGATGAGAAATCTTTTCATTTACTAATCTCTTTATTTTAAACAATGGTTTGTAATAAGTTAATTTGGATATACTTTCTTTTTTTTTTCTAAGATGAATGCCCTTTTATTTAGTTCTATGATAATTGTATGGGATGTCTACTTATGGCTTCCGTACTATGAATATTTCTTCTACTTATACCTAGTATTATGATATAATCGATACAAAACTCATATGAAGCACTCATATACATTGGATACATATTCTTATCATCTTTACTAAATTTAATGCGTATGAATGTCTTAGCTAATACTTAAGATAAGAACGTTACTTGTCTTAAGAATCAGCATTTCAGCAACAGCAAGTCCATTTTGGGGAAGTTTAGCCTTCCCAAGTAATACACCGCTCCACCGCCAAATTTTTCTGTTGCGTGCGGAGACAGGGCGGGGCCCTATAGGGGTCGTTATAGTTGGTATCAGAGCAGATCTAAAGAAATAAAAATTAGAAGTGTAAGTTAAATATCATTCCAATTATACAGACAAACACAGAAAGGTAAAGTATGTGCATCACTAACTTAGGATAGCAAACTCACTTTAGTATTGAATTAAATAGCATAAACATCATTAAGTAGTGCTTAGTAGTTAGATCAATCTCTTTAGGTAATTTTATCCAAATTTCCTTATATTTTCTCATTCAAATCTTGTCAATCTTACCTAGTAAGATGAATATTGAACTAAACATTCCAGTCATTTCTGTCGAGAAGACGACAGACTCCAACTCTTCTTCATTTTTGATGTGATCAAGACTTTGAAGGAGATGATGAAGAACTTGGTGGAATTGCAGACTTGTGCAGCTCAAAGAGCAAATAATCCACATACTCCCCAAATCATCCATGTCAATCCTTAAGAAGCATCAAGTTTAGCTATGGATAGATTATTTTAAGCTTTTCTCTGACTCAATCCTCCAACCTTCAACGAATATGCTTCTCCCATTATGTAAGCCAATTGGTTAAAGATTATTAAGAAGGACCTTTTGAGTATTAAGTGCCCTAGCAGTAAAGTTATCCGCTTAATCACCCACTTGTTCATTGAGAAAGTTGAATATTAGTGGGATAACGAGCTGAAATCCTATATTGCAAAAGTAAGTGTTAAAGATATTTCTTGGGATGAATTTGACTTAGTCTTTAGAGAAGAGTTCATGCCTCCTTCTACTATAGAAGATGAGTTGATCCAATTGACTCAAAGCGATAAGATAGTCCTAACCTATGAAATGGAATTTAGGAAGCTATCAAGATTTGTTCCTGATTTAATGTAGACTGAAGAAGCAAGGTGCAGTCATTTTTTAAAAGGACTTGAAGACTCGATTAAGGATCACCTTGTATCCCATCATCATAATAGTTTCTCAAAGTTGTTGGAAGGTGTAAGATTGATAGAACACCATCAAGTGAAAAAAAGGCTGAGGAAGAGATCTTTATGTTCCTTAGAGGATTTTGAAGAAGCCTAGAAGAATAGAACTCAACCACCATAAGCTTACCAAATGAGTCAGTCACCGTATCAACATGTGAAGCAAGCACCCAAGTGCTCAAGGCATTGCCCTTATGGTAAGTGTTACCATCAAGGAAATAGGTGTTACATATGTGGTAGGCAAAGTCATAGGTTTTGAGAGTGTCGAGCTCATTGGACTATAGATAAGGTGAAGATCAACTATCATCCATTAGCCCAAAATCTAGTTCCTATTAGATCACAAGCTCTAGTTCTTGCAATTATACCTTTCCCTATGGCAAAATCAATTCCTACTCCAAGGAGTAATCAGAAAGGAAAAGTAGGAAATCCACTTGCTGCACTACCAAGGGTGTATGCTCTCATTCCTGTTGTTACCAATGAAGACAATGCAACTGCATCAGGTATTTTTGCAATTTTAATCTCTTAAGTTTCCATTCATTCCTATCTTAGCTTATTGCGACCTCTTATTCATTGTTGTAGAGCATTAGGAATCATGTTAGTTCCTTAAGTAGAAGTTAGATAAATACCTTGATAATCTATTGCTTATGTAGAGTAATAAGAAGATGCTATAGTAATTAGGTAGAATTTTTTGGAATTTGGATAGTTAGCTTACCTTCTGTTCAGTTTAGTAGCTAGAACTTTAGCATTTAAGTGATTAGAATCTCAAGTTAAGTGATTTGAGCATTATATTTGGAGTTTGATCTCTTGACTCCTAATCTTGATAGATTATAACATGGCTGGGTTATAGTGTTGTAAAATACCAAAAATAATTTTTAAATTTGTTTATTAATATTTAAATAATTTTGACCTCAGATTGAAAATATGACTTCTCCATTGCGTTCACCACCCCCAAATTAGATAGGGGTGAAGTTTTGAATGTATTTGGAAGACATAAAATTTTGATGAATATTTTAATGTTATTTTAAATATCTGAAAATTCGAATAATTAAATACTCATCAGATCGAAAATCTGAGTACACCATTGTGTTCAGAAGACCTCAATTAGCTAAGAAGGATATTTTGAAAATTTTTGGAACATATTTATTAAGATTAAGTTTAATTAATTAAATTGATTAAAATAAATTAAATAATAATATTAAAATCGAATTTTTGGTAGGGCCCACATGCGTAAAATGCATCTGCCTTTTTCCTTAGCTGGCCGGTCCAGCCTGAACCGGTTCTGCCTGGTTCAAAGAAACCACGGGTTCGAACCGCTGTTTAGCGATAGATTCAATCCGGACCGTTGATTGTTCGATCAGATCTAACGGCCCGGGGTACTCCTTCTTCGGCGTTAGGGCACGCGTCCTCCAACGCGACACGCGGTCGAAGAAGAAACTCCCACCTGCCTTTCCACCGCCTATCGACCACCATTCTCTTCCTTTAAAAGTTGTGGCAAGCTTTTAGTTTCAACTTCCATTTTCTGAACTGAGCTCAAGAGCAAGATAAGTTTCGGTGTCCTACCCCAAGTAAACCCTAGTTCCTCACAGTTAAGCAAGGTATTCCTCCACTCCAAACCTTTATTTATTCTACTTCTGGTATTACATACAATAATTAAAGATGTTGTTTCGATCAATTAAATGGAGTTAGGGTTTCATTTTTTTTTTACGAACCCTAACTCAATCATTCCGTCGGCTCGATGGAGGGGGAGACGAAACGCCTCCCCGATTTTGGGTCAAGACGGGTCATGTCGACCCACGAATTTCATTTTTTGGGTCAGCCCGATATGCGTGGCATCCCTCCATAATTAGGTGGGCCCCACACCTATCCGTCGAGCAACAAAGGCCCGACGCGTGTGCATGGTGGGACCCACACTTGCTATCCCTCTGTGCGTGTGTTTTCGGCTGTGCTACGCTGTCAGCACATGTGGGACCCGCCATACTTGCAAAATTATAAAGAAATAAATTATAATATATATATATATATATATATATATATAAAATTTATATCCTAACTTAAGTATTGTAAAGTGTATAATTATATATATACTTATATAAAAATAGAAAAACTGAATATAATAAATTAACAAATACAATAATGAGTTAATTATTTCAGTCAAAAAAATATTTAATATAGGATTAATTTTAACAAGAATATTAAATGGATATCTAATTTAATTAATTAAAAACCCAAACTTTAAATTCTAATAACTTAATAATTATACATCCAAATATAGCAAATGAATATACCATTGTGATCAAAAAAATATGAGGAATTTATTGGTATCAATTATTTTATTGTAAAACTAATATTTTACTTAAGTGACATTTTAGGTATTTAAATTATTATAAAAATGCCACTAAACTTCATTTGGCCACATCTTTGCACACACTAATCCAAGCCTATTCAAAACAGGTCTCAAAATATTTATAAAATCATAAGGATTAATTTAGTAGTATTAATTTTACTATTTGAATTAAATTTAGACTAATCACAATTAGAACCTAAACCTAATTAAGCCTTTAACCCTAGAAACTTCAAATAGCCATAACTAAGTTAATTTAGCTCCAAACTAGGTGATCCAAATATTAATTTAGATCAAAAAAACCTAATTTACAGTAAACTATAAAAATATTTAGAATCCAATGGTTATATCTTTTAATTAACCCTAATTATTTAAAAACTTGATTAGTGAATATTAGGAAAACTAATGATCCAAATTGAGTAATTTTAGTTTTAGATGACTCATAAAATGAATTAAAACCTAGCTGTATAATTAATTTAATAATTTTGTGACTAATTTTACTAATCACTCACTAATCACATTTAATCTTAATTATTAACCCTAAAAATTATATTGGCTATAACTTAGTCAATTCATATCAGAATTTGATAATTTTGGATTCTATAGAAACTTTAGGACATAATTTACAATAAATTGACAGAAATTTTAAATTTCATTAAGAATAAAATTACTAATATGCCCTTATAAGGTCAAATTCCCAATTTGACCTTATAAGGCATAAATAATTATGTAACTTAATAAAAATAAATAATCAAAATAGTCGTTTTATAAACATAATATTACAAATCATGACAAAAATATTAAATTAATAAATTTAATTATTTTTAGCAGATCAAAGAAATTGAATTAGTTGATTTTGAATCAAAACAAGCAAGATACGCAAATTTACTTATAAGTTTCATTTCAGTATTCTTATTTTTGAGCCAATTTTCATTTGAGCACTATTTATTACAAAATTGCTTACCACTATTAAACCTGCAAAAGAATGATATCAAATAACATGTAATAAAAAGAATGAAACATGGTATATATTTTGTGGTGTTTGTCTTTGAAAGATGGAATGCAACACTGAGAATCTGTACAGATTGGGCATGCTGGCAGCCCCTGGGAGTTATATAGAGGGATTTAGCCTCTTGTAAAAAGTAGGAAAATCCAGAGGAAAGACACACCATCAGTTCCTATTTTGAGTAAGCTACCGACGGGTAGCGAAATAAGCTTCCTACAGGTTATGCCTATGGGTTTACCCATTTGGGCTCAGGAATCTACGGACTCGACTTATTGTTACAAATGCTTTTGATAAAATTTACTTATTTCATGCTTTACAATTATATTAAATTTAATAGCTAACTTGCAGAGCAATACTTAAAATTGGAGTTTTGCTTTACTTATGCAGATGTTTCAGTCACATTCATGTTTGATTTATACCTATTTTAGGATACTAGAATTAATCTTATAAGAATAAATTGCGTACTCCTACCTGACTGGTAACTGTGTTTTTCAGGTTTTGATAATTAAAGATTTGCCAAATAAAAGAAGAAGAAATAAAGAAGCAGGAGAATGTAAATATTTCATCTTTATTTTGTAAAAGATAAACTGTTGTAAAATTTTATATATGTTTGGCTCTATCTGTATAATTGGACTTTGGACTTTTATTATTTTATGTCCTTTTGTTTATAAAAATGTATATGTCTACATTTGAGATGAATTATTCTTTAAAGACTCTCAAACTTCGATTCCCGGTCGCCACAGAAATTGGTATCAGAGCGAAGTTTGAGATAATTTAAGAAATAATTCATTAAAGAGCCAACAATATGAATACAGTTACTAAATTATTAGTAGTTAAATTTTAAAGTTGAAAAGCATAATAAGTATAGTTTATTATTTCCCCAAATTATGGATAGTCAAAACAACAACAATAACAACCAATCTCAGGAGGAAAATATTCCTCAGAATACTCCTAGTCACAATGAGACTGTTTCACCTAACATTGAAGCAGTCTACCCTTTTGATCATAGTGGAGCAAATCAGATACTACAGTTCATGAATATGATGAGTCAATTCATGAATAGTCAACAAATCCAGAACCCAAATCCTATTTAGAAGAAAGTAGTAAATGAAGATATGCATATTTTTCTCAAACTCCAACCTCCAAGATTCAATGGCAAGGCAACTCCGTATCAAGCTGAAGAATGAATCCAATGGATAGAAAAAGAGCTTAGATGTGCCAAAAGTTTTGAAGATTAAAAAGTATCCTTAGCTACTTATCTCTTGATAGAAGCTGCTGAGAAGTGGTGGAAGACAACCAAGAGCATTACATTTCTGAATAGATCAGAAGAAGAAATACAGTGGGAGAATTTGTGAAAGCATTCTTAGGCGAATATGTGCCCCAGTCTGCTAGGTAGACAATGAGAAAAGAGCTCCTAAACCTAAGGCAAGGAAGTCACACTGTAACAAAATACGAGAAAGAATTCACACGTTTAGCTAGCTTTGCTCTAGAGATGGTTACAACTGAGGAAGTCAGGTGTCATTTGTTCCTTAATGGATTAAGGAATAATTTTTAGCATAACTTGACACCCCTTCAGATTTTAAATTTTGCTCAATTAGTAGAAAAAGCCAAACTCATGGAAGCTCAAGAAGAGCAGTACTCTTCAAGGATGAAAAGGCCAGCATTTTCTCCCCATTTTCAATCCAAAAGGCAGCAATTCTCAATACCTCAAGGGAAAGTTTATAATATTCAAAGCAACTCAAGTAGACCTACTCCGAGAACACCAAACACTTGCAGATTTTGTGGAAGAATACATAGTACAGATAAGTGTTTTACCGGTGAAGGTCAATGCCACCGATGTAGAAGAACAAATCATTCAATAAAATTCTGCCGTGCTACTGACACCGTAAACGGGCATCAACTCCCAAATCAAGGCAAGGCAGTTATAAGGAATCAAGGCAGACCACTAGCAAACTAAAGAAACAATATTGTATCTTCCAGTAATCTAATGAATAATCAAGCCCAGGCTAGAATATTCAACCTATCTCAAGAAGAGGCAAGAGATGAACCTGATGTGGTCACAGGTACCATTTTATTATTTTAGTACTCTTGTTCAGTTCTTTTTGATTTTGGAGCTACGCATTCTTTTATTGCGTCAAAGATGGTTCAACAATATTCGCTACCAGTAGAACAACTTTCATCAGCACTTAAAGTCAATTTACCATCAGGAGAGTTTTTAGAGACAAATATCTTTTGTAATTGTAAAGTAGATATAAGTGGAAATTCTTGGGAAGCTAAACTCACTGTCATCCCTATAACCACTTTTGATATCATCCTTGGGATGGACTGGATGAGTCAGAATAAAGCATTAATTGATTGTGCAAAGAAGAGAGTATATATTTATAATGGAAGTAAGAAAGTAACCTTTGTTAGTCAAAAGAGTGCAGTAATTAGCCTTATCCCAGTAAACAAGATTGCAAAGTTTATTAGAAAGAAGTATCCCATATTCTTAACTTTACTCTCAAGTTCTGATGCTAAAACTACAACTCTAGAAGAAACTCATATAGTGAAAGAATATGCAGATATTTTTCTAGAAGAACTTCCAGGTTTACCACCATAAAGAGAAGTAGAGTTTAGTATTGATTTAAGTCAAGGAATGAATCCTTTATCAAAAGCTCCATACAGAATGGCACCCAAAGAGTTAGAAGAACTTAAGAATCAACTTCAAGAGTTGACTGAAAAAGGATTTATAAAACTAAGTAATTCTCCATGGGGAGCCCCAGTTTTGTTTGTTAAAAAGAAAGATGGGAGTATGCGATTATGTATCGATTACCGGGAATTGAATAAGGTTACTATTAAAAATAAATACCCATTACCAAGAATCGATGATTTATTTGACCAATTAGTCGGTGCTTCCATATTTTCCAAAATTGATTTGAGATCTAGTTATCACCAACTCCATATCAAAAATGAAGATATTCCTAAATCTGCTTTTAGAACGCGATATGGGCATTATGAATTCTTGGTGATGCCTTTTGGGTTAACCAACGCCCCATCTTATTTTATGAATCTGATGCAGTGAATAATGAAACCCTACTTGGATTCTTTTATCATCGTCTTCATTGATGATATATTGATTTATTCTAAGAATGCTAAGGAACATGAAGAGCATCTTAGAATCACCTTGAATTTGTTAAGGCAACATCAATTGTACGCCAAATTCTCAAAATGTGAATTTTGGCTTCACTCAGTCGCCTTCTTAGGCCATATAATTAGCAAGGAAGGAATATCAGTCGATCCAAGCAAGATAAGTGCAATTCAGGATTGGCCCCAACCTACTTTAGTAATAGAGATACGCAGTTTCTTGGGATTATCTGGATATTATCGTAAGTTTGTTAAGAAATTTTCCCAAATTGCAGTCCCTCTTACTCGTCTTATTCAAAAAGATGTGCCTTATATATGGGACTCATCCTGTGAATCAGTGTTTAAGAAATTAAAAGAATGTCTAACCTCAGCTCCTATTCTAGTTCTACCAGTTGAAGGAAAAGGCTATCAAATTTATTGTGATGCTTCTGGAATTGGATTAGGCTGTGTTCTTATGCAAGAAGGAAAAGTGATAGCTTTTGCATCTAGACAGCTTAAAGTTCATGAAAAGAATTATCCAGTTCATAATTTAGAGTTAGCTGCAATAGTCTTTGCACTTAAGATCTAGAGACACTACTTGTATGGAGTAAGATGTGAAGTCTTCACTGATCACCAAAGTCTGAAGTATATCTTTACTCAAAAAGAGATAAATTTAAGGCAGCGAAGATGGTTAGAGTTAATCAAAGATTATGATTTATCAATTCAATATCATCCTGGCAAGGCAAATGTAGTGGCAGATGCACTAAGTCGAAAGGCAATTTCACATTTGCATATTTTGACTTCTAACCCTATCTTACTCAAGGAAATAGAAGATCTCCAATTAGAAATTGTGTTGCCATCAAATGCTAAGCTATTTCAGATAACAGTTGAATGTTCATTAATGGATGAAATTAAAGAAGCTCAACATCATGATGAAGAATATAGCTCCTTATCTGCATCTATTCAATCAGGAAAGCACCTAGAACTGAATTTGGATTCAAATAAGAATATTTGGTGTGAATCCAAAATATGGATACCTAATAAAGCTGAGCTAAGATCTAAAGTATTGAATGAAGCTCACCAGTCTAGATACTCAATTCATCCTAGAAATAATAAGATGTATCAAGACTTGAAATCACATTTTTGGTGGCCAGGAATGAAGAGAAGTATAGCTGAGTTTATATCAAAGTGTGAAGCATGTAACATAGTAAAAGCAGAACATTAGAAACCAGGTGGATTACTTCAACCTCTAGCTATACCTCAATGGAAGTGGGAAGATATTTCTATGGATTTTATAACTGGATTTCCTCGTTCAAAATCCAATAATGATTCTATTTGGGTAATTGTGGATAGGCTTACAAAATCAGCACAATTTTTACCCATTAAGCAAACAGATTCAGTAGACAAATTGGCAAGGATCTACCTAAAAGAGATAGTAAGATTGCATGGTATTCCAAAAACCATCGTTTCTGATAGAGATAACAGATTCACTTCAAAGTTCTAGAAAGCAGTTCATCAAGATCTTGGTTCACAGCTCTGTATGAGTACAGCTTTTCATCCACGGACTGATGGACAAACTGAAAGAGTGAATCAAACTCTAGAAGATCTTCATCATCTTTGTGTCTTAGATTTGGAGGAAGTTGGGATGATCACCTTCTATTAATTGAATTCTTTTATAACAACAGTTTTCAAGCAAATATTGGAATGACTCCTTATGAAGCCCTTTATGGAAGAAAGTGTATCACTCCTTTATCTTGGAATAATGTTGGAGAAAATAGGATATTAAAATCAGATTTGATTATTCAGGCAACAAAAAAGATTAAGATAATTCATCATCGAATGAAAGCAGCTCAAGATAGGCAGAAACAGTATTTTGACGCTCATCATCATCATGTGGAATTTTTTGTTGGAAACTTTGTATATTTGAAAGTAAACCCATTCAGAGGAATTTCAAGATTTATCGGACCTTTTGAAGTCTTGAAGAAAGTAGGCCAGGTGGCATATCAAATCAAGCTGCCACCACATCTGAGTCTGATGTACGACGTGTTTCATATCTCCTCCTTAAGGAAATATTTATCTGAACCTTCAATGAGAGTGGAAGTAGAAGATATCAATTTGCAACCAAATTTTAGCTATGTGATTGAACCAGAAGAGATTCTAGATCGAGATGAGAGGAAATTAAAAAATAAATTCATTCCCATAATAAAGGTTAAATGGAAGAACTACCACAAAGAAGAAGCTACATGGGAGGAAGAATCAAGCACGAAGAAATCCTATCCTCATTTATTCCATTAAGTAAGTAATTCTAAACATATTAAATTTCTTTAAATTTAGATTGATGTCGGGACAACATCTCTTTTAAGTTGGAGAGAATGTAAAATACTAGAAATAATTTTCAAATTTGTTTATTAATATTTAAATAATCTTAACCTCAGATTGAAAATTTGACTTCACCATTGCGTTCACCACTCCTAAATTAGCTAGGGGTGAAGTTTTGAATGTATTTGGAAGACATAAATTTTTGATGAATATTATAATATTATTTTAAATACCTAAAAATTCGAATAATTAAATACTCGTTGGATAAAAAATTTGAGTGCACCATTGTGTTCAGAAGGCCTCAATTAGCTAAGAAGGATATTTTGAAAATTTTTGGAACATATTTATTAAGATTAAGTTTAATTAATTAAATTGATTAAAATAAATTAAATAATAATATTAAAATCAAATTTTTGGTAGGGCCCACATGCGTAAAATGCGTCTGCCTTTTTCCTTAGCTGGCCGGTCCAGCCTGAACCAGTTCTGCCCGGTTCAAAGGAACCACGGGTTCAAACCGATGTTTAGCAATAGATTCAATCCGGGCCGTTGATCGCTCGATCAGATCTAACGGCCCGGGGTACTCCTTCTTTGGCATTAGGGCACGCGTCCTCCAACGTGACACGCGGTCGAAGAAGAAACTCCCACCTGCCTTTCCACCGCCTATCGACCGCCATTCTCTTCCTTTAAAAGTTATGGCAAGCTTTTAGTTTCAACTTCCATTTTCTGAACCGAGCTCAAGAGCAAGATAAGTTCCGGTGTCCTACCCCAAGTAAACCCTAGTTCCTCACAGTCAAGCAAGGTATTCCTCCACTCCAAACTTTTATTTATTCTACTTCTGGTATTACATACAATAATTCAAGATGTTGTTTCGATCAATTAGGTGGAGTTTGGGTTTCATTTTTTTTTTACGAACCCTAACTCAATCGTTCCATCGGCTTGATGGAGGGGGAGACAAAACGCCTCCCCGATTTCGGGTCAAGACGGGTCACATCGACCCGCGAATTTCATTTTTCGGGTCGACCCGATATGCGTGGCATCCCTCCATAATTAGTGGGCCCCACACCTATCTGTCGAGCAACAGAGGCCCGACGCGTGTGCATGGTGGGACCCACACCTGCTATCCCTCTGTGCTGTGTTTTCGGCTGTGCTGCGCTGTCAGCATAGGTGGGACCCACCATACTTGCAAAATTATAAAGAAATAAATTATAATATATATATATATGTATAAAATTTATATCCTAACTTAAGTATTATAAAGTGTATAACTATATATATACTTATATAAAAACAGAAAAACTGAATATAATAAATTAACAAATATAATAATGAGTTAATTATTTCAATCAAAAAAATAATTAATATAGGATTAATTTTAACAAGAATATTAAATGGATATCTAATTTAATTAATTAAAAACCCAAACTTTAAATGCTAATAACTTAATAATTATACATCCAAATATAGCAAATAAATATATCATTATGATCAGAAAAATATGAGGAATTTATTGGTATCAATTATTTTATTATAAGACTAATATTTTACTTAAGTGACATTTTAGGTATTTAAATTATTACAAAAATGCCACTAAACTTCATTTGGCCACATCTTTGCACACACTAATCCAAGCCTATTGAAAACAGGTCTCAAAATATTCAAAAAATCCTAAGGATTAATTTAATAGTAATAATTTTGCTATTTAGATTAAATTTAGACTAATCACAGTTAGGACCTAAACCTAATTAAGCCTTTAACCCTAGAAACTTTAAATAGCCATAAGTAAGTCAATTTAGCTCCAAATTAGGTGATCCAAATATCAATTTAGATCAAAAAAACCTAATTTACAGTAAACTGCAAAAATATTTAGAATCTAATAGTTAGATCTTCTAATTAACCATAATTACTTAAAAACTTGATTAGTGAATATTAGGAAAACTAATGATTCAAATTGAGTAATTTCAGTTTTAGATGACTCATAAAGTGAATTAAAACCTAGCTATATAATTAGTTTAATAATTTTGTGACTAATTTCACTAATCACTCACTAATCACATTTAATTTTAATTATTAACCCTAAAAATTATATTGGTTATAACTTAGCCAATTCATATTAGAATTTGATAATTTTAAATTTTATAGAAACCTTAGGACATAATTTACAATAAACTGACATATATTTTAAATTTCATTAAGAATAAAATTACTAATATGCCCTTATAAGGTCAAATTCCCAATTTGACCTTATAAGGCATAAATAATTATGTAACTTAATAAAAATAAATAATCAAAATAGTCATTTTATAAACCTAATATTACAAATCATGATAAAAATAATAAATTAATAAATTTAATTATTTTTGGCAGATCAAAGAAATTGAATTAGTTGATTTTGAATCAAAACAAGTTAGGTACGTAAATTTGCTTATAAGTTTCATTTCAGTATTCTTATTTTTGAGCCAATTTTCATTTGAGCATTATTTATTACAACATTGCTTACCGCTATTAAACCTGCAAAAGAATGATATCAAATAACATGTAATAAAAAGAATGAAACATGGTATATATTTTGTGATGTTTGTCTTTGGAGGATGAAACACAACACTAAGAATCTGTATAGATTAGGCCTGTTGGCAGCCCCTGGGAGTTATATGGAGGGATTTAGCCTCTTGTAGGAAGTAGGCAAATCCAGAGGAAAGACACACCATCAGTTCCTATTTTGAGTAAGCTATCGACGGGTAGCGAGATAAGCTTCCTACAGGTTATGCCTATGGGTTTACCCATTTGGGCTCAGGAGTCTACGGACTCGACTTATCGTTACAAATGCTTTTGATAAAATTTACTTATTTCATGCTTTATAGTTATATTGAATTTCACAACTAACTTGCAGATCAATACTTAAAATTGGAGCTTTGCTTTACTTATACAGATATTTCAGTCACATTCATGTTTGATTTATACCTATTTTAGGATGCTAGAATTAATCTTATAAGAATAATTTGCGTACTCCTATTTGACTGGTAACTGTATTTTTCAGGTTTTGATAATTAAAGATCTGCCAAATAAAAAAAGAAGAAATAAAGAAGTAGGAGAATATAAATATTTCATCTTTATTTTGTAAAAGATAAACTATTGTAAAATTTTATATATGTTTGGCTCTATCTGTATAATTGGACTTTGAACTTTTATTATTTTATGTCCTTTTGTTTATAAAAATGTATATGTTTACATTTGAGATGAATTGTTCTTTAAAGACTCTCGAACTTCGATCCACGGTCGCCACAAGTGTAAAAATAGGACAATCGATTTAAACTATTTAACTTTATTAGGCGACACTAATTAATTTAAGTTAGAACTTGATGAGTTCTAATGCTTTGACTTTTTTAGGACCATAAATTTGAGTTTACACTGGATAGTAGGATCTTATGGATCCTAAACTTGTGTATTCTCCATTTAGTTAGAATAATTAAATTTAGAACAATAGCATCATCAATAATAGAAAAGTGAATGACAAATATAACATGTAAATTTGGCTACACACAAGCTTACAGAAATAGCATTTGTGTTTGTTCTCTTAATATTATTTGGTGGCTGTAGGATGCATCAGTTTTTGAAGTTCTTCTATTAAATGGGCATTAAAAGAGACATTCTAATTTTTATCTTTAAGTGTCAATCCAATCATTGGTAAAGGCTGAATACCAAAAGCCTGGCAAACTTCTTAAACCGTTAGATAACCCTGAATAGAAATGGTCTGACATTTCCATGGTTTTTGTTATAGGTTTATAGAAGGGTAAATATGGATCCGATGCAACTTGGGTGATTGTCGATAGACTCACCAAATCACTTCATTTCATTCCATTTTGCCAAATTGATTCTGTATAAAGCTTAGCCAATATTTATCTAAAGAGATTGCTCATCTACACAATAAATTACATTATTTTAGATAGAAATGAAAAATTTACTTCTAACATTTTGGTAGCTGTTTAGCAAGACTTGGGGACCAACTTAGTTATGAGTATAGTTTTCCAGCCCTAGACTGATGGTCAAATTGAATGAGTAATTCAAATTCTAGAAGATCTTTTGCATCTTTGTATTTTAGATTTCAGTGGATCTTGGGAAGATCACCTCACCTAAGTTGAGTTCGTGTACAATTATAGTTATCAGTTCAGCATCGGTATGACTCCTTATGAAGCTCATTTTGGTAGGAGATGCAATACTCTTGTAGCCTAGACTGAAGTGGGTGACATTCAGCTATGTGGGTTATGAGTTGGTCGAAAAGGCTAATATGAAAAGTTCTTTTGATCAAGCATATTATGTTGGAAGATCAAAATAAACAAAGGAAATATCATGTCACTTGCCACCAACCCTTAGAGTTTCAAATTGGGTAGTTTAATCGACTTAATTTTTGAGATTAGAGGTACTTCTTTCTGATCTGATCATTGTAGATAAATAATTATTAGGGCGTTGAGGATGACAACTCTTTAAATAGGGGAAGTCCGTAGCAGTATGATTGTTGTTACTTGGTTTTAGACATCCAAATTAGGTTAAAATATTGCCAGTTGACTTCTAATAGCATTGGGAGCTAACACCTAAAATTTGGTGTGATTTGAAGACTGTTCATTTTTGATGAATATTTCAAGCGATTCAAATAACCAAAAAATTACATAAATTAATTTGACCTCTAATTCAAAGTCAAAATCTGTCATTGAACTCCTCACTCCCAAATTAATTAGGGGTGATTGATAAATCCATAATTTATATCCTAAATAAAGGAAAATTCTCATTCATTTTCATGTTGAAACAGCTTCCTTGATCAAATTATGCCTATTTTTTAGGAAAAATACAAGCCCAGCAATTTCTGGACAATTTATGGACAATTATGGAAGGTTTCTGCAATTTCTAGAAGAAAACCGCTGCGGCGCGCTGAAGCGCGGCAGCGCGCCATAGCTACTTGCTCGCAGAAGCCTCTTGACAATGGCATAACTGTATTCTGGAGCGTGATCCCTACGGCGTACCATGGCGCGCCCTAGCACGCCACGATGCGCCCTAGCGTGCCGTAGCGGGTGAGTTTGTGAAACTCAATTGCTACATCATGCTGCAGTGCAAGGGTCTTCAAAAGTCAATTGCTACAGCGCACCACAGCGGGAGAATTTGCAAAAACTCAACCGCTACAGCGGGCCACGGCAGGAGATTTTGCAAGAACTCAACCGCTATAGCGCGCTACGGCTGGAGAGTTTGGGATACTCGATCACTACAACGCGCTGCATCGGGAGAGTTTGCAATACTCAACCGCTGCAGCGCACTGCAGCGCTGCAGCGGGAGAGTAGCAAAACCTCAACCGCCACAGCATGCCACAACGGGAGAATTTGTGAAAACTCAACCGCTACAGCGCGCTGCAGCGGGCAAGTTTCATGACTTAAAACCACCACAGCGCACTGCAGCAATTAAGTTATGCAACTCGATCGCTACAGCGCATTGCAGCGGCGCGCCAAATTTCTGTCTGAACATGGAATTTATTGTGGCTGGACAAGACCCCCAACCTGCTCCTTATCTCCCAGTCATCATTTCTTCTGCAGCAGAATAGTTTTTAAAGGGAGAAATGGAATTTTGAAATGATGTGGAGATTAAAGAATGAAAAAATAGATGTCACTTCACTCCTAAAGTGGGATTTGCAATCATCACTGCATAAAATTAAAGAGAGAAAAGCAGAATTTAAAAAGGGAGAAGAGGAGAGCAGCCCCTCTATAAATTCAGCTCTTCTTCACTTAAAAAGGGTTCCCAATTTGGCTTACAAAATTTCTAAATAAGAAGAGGGCTGCATAGAAGAGAAGGAGAGCTCTCCAAGAGTGAAAGAATTCCTATTGCTAAGGAGAAGAAGGTAGAAAGGCAGCACTACAGACCTAGGAGAAATAATCAAGAACAAGAAGAGGAGAAATTTGGAGAATTTCATTAAAAGAACATTCCGAGTACTCTCTAACTCTTATCTTTGTATTTTGTTTTAGTTGTTCATGAAAGGGTCTTTATCTATGTATTTGTTATTCTTTATCTCTAGTATAATGGAGAGCTGAACCCCCCTTGGAGAGGATTGGGGCAATCCTACATGAAATGAAAGAGATTATTATGTATAAAAATTTTCTCAAGCTTTGAATGAAAATTTGTGAAATGAATGACTTGTTAAAGAAATGAAAAAGGACTATTGTGGACTTGAATGTGAACTAATGATGAAGAAACTAAATGATATCAAGATTAAAAAAGTCTTGTGCTCCATAGCTCACCCTTAGTTTGGAGCTTGAATCATGAGTGCATATGAGCTTAGAACTATGTGAGAAAGTTCTTGAGCCTAGTGCACCTTGATTCGTGCCCAACTAAGGTGTTGATGCATATGAGCTAAGACCCACTAAATGAGCTCCGCAGCTCAGCATACGTGATGGGAGGAAGATAACTTATTGAGAGCTCATGCGTGACGTGACATAGCACATTGAGCCAAACTAGTTATCTCCTTATCTGAACTGCACATGACGTGCACGATGCTCTCAGTAGAATCAATGCTTGTAAGATCTTAAATAAATAAACAACTCTCATTTTTATAATTTAGGAATGAGAGGAAAATCAATAATTTAAAATTTTATAAGGGTCTTTGTGCTGAAATAGAACCGACTGTGTTCATTTCAAGTACGAGATTTGAACTTATAAATCTTGGAGTTAATCTCTAAGGAGGACAATGTGTACTTGATTAAATTACACAAAATTAAGTAAAAAGGGCAATACTTGAGGAATTATCCTACATGAGTCTCTAACATTTCATGTGGGAGAGACCCAACTCTCCTCTCTTTTTTATCATAGTTACTTTCTACTGAGACTTGTTGTGCTTGTTTATGAACCAAATCAACAAAATACGCATAGTTTAAACATTATTGAATATAAATATACCTTAGTAACTAAATACCTGATTCCCTGAGAACGATAAATCTTGGAACTCACATTCTAAATTATTACTTCATACCACGTACACTTGCGTACAAGCGCAGACATATATTTTACAGTCTATCAGTGATATTTTGAGAATTTCTGGAAGTCATCGAATTATTCTGAATATTTTAATATATTTTAATACTCTGAAAATTAAGATAATTAAATTGATCCTCGATTAAAAATTCGACTTCATTTTTATGATTTTTGATGCTTTCTATTTTACTATGCTTTCAGCTCAGTCATATTGTAATATCATATTTAATTCAATAATTCTACTGCTTTAAAATGACCAGTTGTATTGGTGCATTGGGCACAATATATTGTTATTTAGTGATGCATTGGGCACAAAACTTAGGATATTATTTAGGTGTGCATTGGGCACAAAGTAAGGATTTATTAGCGGTGCGTTGGGAACAACTTAAAAGACTTGTAAGCGATGCGTTAGGAATAATTTAAGGATCTTTTTATCAATGCATTGGGAACATATTCTTGTTCCAATGCGTTGGGCACATTACTTGTTATATATTTTGGGGCATATGCATTTTTGCGTTAGCATATGTATTCTAGTTCCATATTATTTTTATATGGCATACATTTACTTCAGTTTATAGCATCTATTTCAGCTGTTTTGCAATTTAGTATTACTTAGCTTTTTAGTAGTTTTCAATCATATTTTTAATTAATTACTTTTAGTACTATTTTTACTATCAATTTTTTAGTTAAATATTCCTTTATTTTTAGTGAGCCTAAAATATACTTAGACTTATTATTTAAGTAAGATTTTTTTTTTGCTAGGGCCTTAGCATTATGAAACCGACAATATCAGATTCAGTTTTCGTAGAGGAACCAATGCTGGTGGAGTTGCAGTAGACGTAAGAGGAAGAGGAGCGTGGTGTTGCTGAGTAGCTGATGCGACCTTCTTCCTTAGCTTTTCCAGCTTTAATGAGATGAGAGTTTTCTTTTCAGCATTTATATTAAGTTTGTAATAATTAAATATCTCTGGATGCACTTTCTTCTTTCTTTTTTGAGAAGCATGGTTTACATAATGTTTATGGATGGATGAATGTATGGATGATATAGTTTTTAGCTTCTGTATTATGTACTTACGATTATACTATACATATATTGTGATGTGATCATGATGAGTTGCCTCTCTATCTATAATAACACAAAAATTGTTAAATCATATTTATCAATCAAATCAGCTTTTAATCATCTTTAATTATCTCCATATGATATTTTGAGCAAACCCTAAAAAATTTGGAGCGATTCGGAGCTAAATTAAATATTCTGATATTTTGACAATTATTTTGATTTCCAAATCAAAATCGGAGTTCACCATTGAACTCCGAACCCCCAAATTAGTTATGGGTGAAATATTAGAAATATTCGGAAGTCGTCGAATTTTCCTGAATGTTTTATTATATTTTAAATACCCAGAAATAATTAAATAAATCTTCGATTAAAAATTCGACTTCATTTTTGAGTCCCTCACCCCCAAATTAGCTAGGGGCGAATTTTTGAAATTTTTCAGAACTCGTTTAATAACCTAATTCTAATATTCAAATATATTATGAAAATAAATAATTCATTAATTAAATGGAGGGGTCTACCACCTATTATCAGGCCAGACCCATTATGATGCCATCCTCCATGAGTGCAGCTACATCAATATGGTTTTGATTGCCACCCACTCAACCAATGGAGGAGCTCTCTGCAAGCATATCTCCATGGTTAAGCCTATCCCCCCTCCCTTCTTATCTTGACACTCTCTACTTTATTGGCATGCTGTTATGAGCCATCATAGAGCTAAGGAAGATTCATCCCAAGCTGAGAAGACCTTTATCATCGAAACTCCAAGTACTTCATTTCCCAGGGATTTAATCATTACACATGTCTAATTACATACTTTCTTGCTTATTATTTCACATTTGCAAAACCCTAAAGTGTTCAATTGAACTCAAATCAGCTCAATCCGAGTTCAGTTTTGAGGAAGTTGAATAGTATTTTTCAGTAAAATCAAAATTTCTTTATGATATTTGAAGCTTGGGCAATTTTAGCGGAGTTAGAGTGGTCAAAATATGTCAATTTAGGTATCAATCGAAAGTTCTCGGAAAGACATTTCGATCGGTATACGACATGATCCATGAAGTTCCCTAGATCGAAAAAATTTTGATGCCATAGGGGGACATCC
Organism: Gastrodia elata; assembly: GCA_016760335.1. NCBI lineage: Eukaryota > Viridiplantae > Streptophyta > Magnoliopsida > Asparagales > Orchidaceae > Gastrodia > Gastrodia elata. The sequence continues at coordinate 61,790,694 of CM028670.1, read as the reverse complement.
AGTTTACGTCCAAGCAAGTCAACCCGCGTGGCGCCGTGGCGCGCTGAAGCGCCCGACTCTCAGGTCGGGAGCGCTACCGCGCACTGTAGCGCCTAGCTTACGGTTCGAGCGTGACGTAGCGCTCGACACAGGGTGGGGGCGCGGTAGCGCCAGGCCCTCGAGCCGGCGACGCTGTAGCGCGCCACAGTACCTAGTTTTACACGACTTACAATTTTTGCAATCTGCTAACTCCAGAACTGAAATAATATAAAAATATACTAAAATAACGCCATGCTGCGATTTTGGTAAAAATATACAGTATAAATATGGATTCATTACTTGTGATGATTGGATAATATAAATATAGATTCTCTTATGAACTAATAAAAATTATATATATTGAATGAATGTATTATTATTTTCAAGAACCTAGGACAATAGGGTTAAATTAAATTGATTCTTAGGTGAAGTTTATAATATTATATTAGAGGAGATTAAGTAATGATAAAGTCATCATATTGCTGGAAGTAAAATCTCAAATGTTATTAGTGAAGATTAAGAGCTTAAGGTATTGAACATTAAATTTGAAACCTAGTAATTAAATCCATATTTATTATAAATAATTAAAATATGATATAACCTTTATTCAAAGTATATTAGATTTAAAAATGAAACCTTGAGATTTAAAGTAATCAACCTATTAGGTTATATTTAAAATCATTAGATGTAGAAAATAAATTCTATCATCTTAGTCATATAAAATATTATTAAGTAATATTTGAGTAGAAAGCTTTAGAATTTAGTCATACATTAACTATGAGATTTTCCAAATTGTTAGATTAAATGATTATTATTTAGTAAACTCTCATTATAAGGGATCTTCGTTAGAATTATAAATGTGTGGGTAGTAAATAAAGAATGTATAAATCTTAAAATTACTAATAGACTTATAGTTAATATAAAATTTTAAAGAAAGCCTAAGCATAGATCTAAGCTATTGAGAATTATGTTAAAAAGTATTACATTGGTTACAATAAACTAAATTTTAAATATAATTCAACGGTATCGTAACTTTAAAATTATGATAATTTAGAGCTAGCAATAGTAAGATTCTACTCAGCTACGCCAGTAGGGAAGATCTCATATGGGTAAGAACCATGGAGTTCTGCTACCGCCGTCAGGGTGAGGACTTTACTATTCCGCATTCTGATTCTGCAATTTGTAGTATACTGAGGTATGGGTGGCCGATCATCCAGTGCCACACTCTGCTAGTGGAGGAGAGTTTGCAGTGGCAGGTCATTGCTTTCACAAAGAGCCAGACTAGCCAGATTTATAGAGCGGATGTGGGCAACCGGCCTTGGCAATTTGCGGCCATGTGGGGGATGTCTTTGGGCCTCCGGGAGGCTTGTTTTCTGTGACGATTACTTAGTGATGCCATCCCGATGGGGCATTGGCTGCTCAGAAGGGGACTCATTTAGTCTGCGACTTGTGTTTAGAGTTGTGATACTAATGAGGATTGTGATCACTTCATGGCCCACTGTAGTTACACGATAGCCATACTAGTGTTAGGATGTGGAGACCATTTAGATTATCATTTAGATTATCGTGGAGGTGCTAATGGAGCTCTAGTCTTTTAAGAGGTTTTGAGGTGATATGGGACAAGTTGGAGAGCTCAAGAACCTACAGTACACCGCGCGCCTAGCATCCAGAAATTGAGATGCTACAGCACGCCCAGTGCCAGACCAGCCAGAGACAAGGGTGTCGTAATGCGCCATAGCACGCCATGGCGCCCAGCCAACCATAGACTGGGGCGCTATAACGCTTCCCGATGCCAGACCAGCCAGAGACCGGGGTGCTACAGTGCGCCCTGGCAGCAGCCTGCTCGAGACCTGGGCGCTACAGCGAGTCATAGGGTTATGCGGGTTTCAGCTCCACCCTAAGTGAATTGAGGGGTATTTTAGACCATTTGGGGTTTGAATGTTGCCTGAATATATAAGAACATTATAGTGATGTTTCCTAAGGGGTTTGTTAAGGCTTGCATAGAGGAGTCTAACCCTAATTGAGTGGTCATTGCTACTCCTCTTTTTCAACTTAGAGTGAGAGCTAGAAGTTTCGAGAAGAGAAGAAGTTGATCAGAAGGTTGTGCATGCAGTAGATCCTTCTTATTCTTGTGAAGGTGAAGCTCTCTATAACTCTGTAATCATCTTGATTATTAGTGAAAATTTTTATGTGGTGTGGTTCTGTAGTTTTTCTCTTCTTTGGGTTTTTCATGTAAGATCTTGTGTTTGGATGCCGTGTATGTGTTGTGATTTCTATTTTGTTATGCTTAGTTTAATCTCGTATATTGCATGGTAACCTTCACTGTAAATCTCAATCCTTGTCGTCCTCGATGTCAAAACACTTTCATCGTGTGCTACAACAACTAGTATCAGAGAGATAATTTCTTGTTATTCTAGGGTTTACAATTTGAGTGGGAATAATGGCAGACAAAATGAGACACAAAATAGAGAAGTTCAACGACACTAATTTTACCTTTTGGAAAAAGTAAATAGAGGATTTGCAATACCAGAAGAATATTTACCACTCAATGGAGCTGACAGGAAAACAACACTATGTTAAATGAAGATTGGGAGGTTCTTGATAGAACCGTATTAGGTTTGATTTGTTCTTCATTATCTTCTTCTATTATATTTAATATTGTTAATGATATAACTAGTATATATCTCATGGATGCTCTGACAATAATGCATGAGAAGTCTTCAGATTCCAACAAAGTTTTTTTTGATGAAAAGATTGTTTAACATGAAGATGATGGACGATTACTTTGTGACTGAACATATGAATGTGTTCAACATTGTGACAAGCCAGTTGAGTTCGATTGGCATCAAGTTTAATGATGAGGTTCGAGCTCTGTTATTCCTCTCTTCATTGTCAGACAGTTGGGATAGGTTGGTGACAGCCATCAATAACTCATCAGAAATACATCGTTGAAGTTCGACGACATTGTCGGGTTGGTGCTAAATAAAGAGGTGCAAAAAAGATCCCATTATGAGGCATCTACTTCAGCATTGAATGCTGAAAGCCGAGGAAGAGGTGTAGACCAGAGACATAACGAAAATAGGTTTATATCAAGACAAGAAAAATCAAGACCTGAAAAAGTAAATCATGATTGCTGGAACTGTGGAAAGGAAGGCCACTTCAAGAAGGATTATCATATTCTGAAAAAGACAAGTGGTGGGAGCAATGATATGTGCACCACAGTAAATATTTCAGTAGAAGAGGATCCTGATGAATTGATCATGTCAGTTGTCAACACAGAGTCCTGGGTGGCAAACTTAGGCGCATCCTTTCAAACAACTCCAATGAGGGGTGTCTTCAAGAACTACACCAAGGGTGAGTTGGGGAAGGTGTATCTAGGAGATGACAAGGCATGCAGCATCATAGGCAAAGGTGATGTGGATGCCTAGCTACCAAGCGATGCAGTTTGGAAGCTAAGAGAAGTTAGACACGTGCCTTGCCTAAGAAGGAATCTTATTTCAGCTAGCCAGCTAGCCATGGAGGGCTACAGCACAATATTTATAGGGAACTCATGGAAGGTCACAAATGGTGCACTCGCTGTTGCATGGGGCAACATGGAAGGTACAATTTACCTGATTAATAAAGTGTTTGATTCCATTGCAGATGCGGGACAGATAGACGCGGGTCTATGGCACCAGAGACTTGGCCATATGAGCGAAAGGGGTTGAAATCCCTATAGTCAAGGGGAAGGCTCTAAGGACTGAAGTCAGTGGACTTGAATTTCTATGAAGATTGTGTGTTGGGCAAATAGAAAAAGATTAAATTCTCTAAATGTGGAAGAGAGATGAAAGACAGGAAACTTGAGTTGGTGCATACATATGTATGGGGGACAACTTCTACTTCTTCCACATATTTTGTCACATTTATTGCTGACCATACAAGTGTCTCCCTTTCCTTGTTGGAGGATCATAACACTGTGCAGAACAGTTTGAAGGTTGCATTGTGCAGAATAATGTTGAGGCTAGTGGACGTAGTTGATCCAAATGACTTGAATTTGACAAGTTCTTGAATCTTTAAATCATTTTCTATATCTGATGAATTTTATGTTATTATCATGGCCTTCTTCTTTATCTTCTTAGCTTGAATGGCTGGGTTTGTATTCTACTATTAGAATTGCAGATCTTAGATACTTGGTTAATCAATGTAATGTTGATATTGTGGTAATTCTTGTGCCTAGTATCATGCTGGATGTTGCATATTCATTTTCAACTTGAAAGTATAATAATTTTTATGCATTGGAATGTGAACTTTTCTCTCTTCTCATGGTAGAATATGGGTTAATTGAAATTCCTATCATATTTTCTCTTCTCTATTTATTACTAAGTATGTTATTCGTGGTTAGTTGATGACCTCTACTTTGAAATGCATTATTACTATCTCGTATATGCTCGAAATTTCAACTATATGAGAATACTAGTTTGGGATAACATTGTCACTCTTTCAAAAGATGTGATGAGACCTCAGGTCATTCTTGGCAACTTTAATGCTATTAGGTTCAATGGGGACAAAAGTAGCTAGGTTTTGCCTTCTAAGAGTTCTCTTTTTCTTTTATGAGCTTCAAAAAGTTGCCATATTTGACTACATATAATTGGGCATACATACACTTTATATAATCAACAATTTGATGATTCAATCGAGGACAAATAAGATAAGATTATATGCAAAGATCTTTGATTGCATTTTTTTGTGCTCTTTCTATAAAGTGCCCCCCTAAGAGAGCACAAAAAAAATGTTATCCACTAGTCATTCAGGAAGATTCATCTAGTCAAAAATCTCATCGCTTTTGCTATAAAAAATTTTGGACTAAATGTGGGGGTTTCTTTGTAGTGGTTGAGGGAGCTTGGAGTGCTTCTTTTAGAGATTAGAAAGAGTCACGAGGAACTCTTACATTTGCTCGAGAATGATCACTCTAACAAGGTGCTTCTACATAAATTGTCTTAATTGAACATTGCTCTTAAAGCTGAAATTGATAAGGAAATTTCTTGGGCCAAGCAGAGGGCAAAAACTCATTGATTTTCTATGAGGGGAGGGGGGGGAATCTAAAGTTCTTTTACATTCATATGTCGATTAGAAGAAATCAAAATTGGAAGCATGATCTGGATGGAGTTAATCACTAAAAGAACTAACCCGGTTAGAGCTAACGCTATCTACATTCTATACAAAGAAGAAGAATTAAGGAATCAATAAAAAGATCGGGCGGTCCGATCATCTGCATTAGCATTATTAATCCCACCGGGTCTTCTCAACAAAACATTGGGCTTAGGCGGGAGGAAGTAGGTATTAATCCATGCGTTCCTACTGCTACTGCTAGAAATAGAAGAGGAGGAGGAGGAGGAGAGAGGCGGAAGGCTGTCCTCGCTGATTGAAGATGAGGAGGCGGAGGGGCCATAACAGTCGGGAAGATCGTCGGAGACGGCCGAATCCTTTGTGCTCGCCGTGCTCCAAGAAGAACCCTCGTCCGAGAAGCTGAAAATCGACGATATGTCGCTCCATGATTCAGCCGCCTTCGAGAATCCAGCGCCAGCCGAAATAGCGCGCTGTTCCTTCTCCGCCTTCCTGCTCGTCTTCGCCATTTCGTTTCTTAACGAGCTCGGCGCGCGGGGAGAGCACCTGTACATATATGTAAAGCCAGCCACATTCAGATACATGAATGCTGTATTAGCTCATTAATGACTTCTTACTTACCGGGCATAGAGAAGCAAATATGCACGCTGCGACAGTACTTGCTCCAGTTCCACTGACTTCACCTGCAAGCAAATTAACATTCGGTTATTATTTACTTATAAAATATCATTTTTAACCCCAAAATCAACTAAATCTAGACTCCCACAGTAATCACTGTTCCTGTTGACTAAAATCAATGAGCAAGACATCCGATCCAAAGAATCTTGCTTGCTGCTTTACCGTAAGAAAGATCTTGGTAAGATAAAATACTGGCAGGAAAAGAGAAAAGCTCACCTAAAACCCAAAATAACAGCTAGCAAGATTTTAGGCAAAATAAGGGTGTACATGTTGGAAACTGACAAGTAGATTTAGTTAATTTTAATAATTTGGAAGTAAATATATACACAACTTTATTAGACAAAAATATATTACAGGTGCTTCTACATCTAACTAACACACTTAATTTCAAATTCACAAAGATACCACCCTATATTCTTATTTACAAATTCAAAATCCAAATTGTAATACTTGGGAATTGAAAAAGTGTTCCGACTTCAAGTAATAGAGGGAGCTTTTGTCTTACAAAATGAAAAAGTTGGGATAAGAAAGCCTTTCTTACCGCACTGTCGTCAGTTTTGAACCACTTTCCTCGCGAATTCTTCACATAGCACACATAATGGCCAGAGAAAGTCGCATTGGAATGGCCGCTGTGAACTACAACAGCATAGAGCCTATAGACTGGAGAGTTGTCGTCCGAACCCCTCATATACGGAGCCAAGTTCAGGTACTCTGAGAACCGAACCATTCTATCCAGCTTACCATACTTGCCATTCTGATCATCACATAACAATGCAAGAATGTTGCAGGTCAAATAAGAATTCACATCACTTGTAAAAGCGATACTCAAGCTCTGTTACCTGATATCTCTTTAAAGCAATTGTAAGCACATTAGGAGCCTCCAAAACTGTCAATTGCTTTTTAGCTTGTTGGAAGGAATTACATCTGATGAAAAACACAAATAAGAAGAGGCATTTGCAGCAAATTATGAATTGAAAAAGAAGAAACAAAGCAAACCTATTGCATTTGTACTTATTCTCCCCCACCAGAATTTCACTGGCTGTAAAACGTGCAAGAGCATCTTCAAGAGTTCCAATTTCACCGTACACATCAATAGTAAGATCCATCATCCGCTCACGCCTCTCTGACTTTCCCTGGCAGCTCAGGCATTTTATCTGAACATGTAGAATAATCAGTAATTCTCGTATGAAGTAGCAAAAATGATCATCTGCATTTATAAGAAAAAAAGAAAAAAAAACCTTGGAACGGAGGTATCCACCAAATATTAATTGTATGAGAGTGGTTTCTTCCGCTAACTCGCAAGCAGCGGTTGCATCAACCTCTTTTAGACACGCAGACTGCAATGCGTCGATGGAATACCTACAAAAATGAGATATATAATTGATGTGAACAAAAATTCTGGTAGAGGATTCAAGTTCCCTGTAACACTGTTACGATCCTTTAAAGTGACAAACAGGCCACTATGTACATCATGAGCAATCACATCTTTCATAACATTCAATTTAACAGAGACACTATCCTGTCAAAAATGATTATAACTTGACAACATATAGCCACTGCTCATACTGACAAAATATGAGAACTAAATTACTTACTAAAAATGAATTACAGCTCTACACCCATAATTTGTAGAAATTGATTGCTACATATTGATCACTACAACTCTATTAAGTTGAAGCAAGAATAATCCATGATAAAAAATCATAAGAAAAATTGTAGCTTTATAATACAAATTATGTGTTATTAGCCATCATATTATTGCGCCTCTTAAGAAGTCATTTTTAATCTCAGGCTTTAATTGAGCATAATACTAGGACCAACTTCCAGGGGTATTCTCAACAATGAGCACATACTAAAGTAATAAATCAAAGGATTGTTTTGATTAGTAAACTAATTGGGCAAAACTAGAAGTTCAAAAGAGCTTCTGTTATCTATTCATTCTTATAACCCGCATGAAAATCAACACAAATATAGGATACATATGATGTTGTAAATCACAATCAACAACGTTCTCTAAAATTCAAAATTGTATTAAGAAATTGAAAACTAAAATTAAGATTAAATGTGAATGATGAATCAATACTTTATAATCTGAGCTTTCATATGACATCAAAAGTAAAATTCATTAATGAAAAAATAGCTGAATGAAGACAAATCTTACCTTAAAAATTCATGTGCATCTTCTTCCATGCCATGACGAAAATTACCTCCAATGTGAGCCATTATTCCGCTGGGGCTCACTGGAGACTTCCCCTGCCTTACCTTAATTAGTAGAGCTTCAAACTCACATAAAAAGCACCAACTCTTCTTTGAACCTAAGTATAAAGTGGATGACGCTTAGAAATTGCTCAAACAATGGAAATTAGTTAAGGCATTCCAGAAAAATACTAGAAACTCACATGTTTTAGCATGGAACCCGTCAAGGACAAAAGCAGCCAGTGGGCGGGTAAATGCAAGACACTGGAGCACTGCATTCGCATAACAACTGCATTAAACCAATAACACATGTAAGCAACAATAATAATGGCAAATCGGTAAGCGATATTAGCCAAGCATCATATTAAAAAAATGGCACTAACACTGCATTTGTAACTTGCAAGCAGACCAATATACAGAATTAATATAAATGATTTCCAAACTCAATGTCCACTGGAAAGCTAGAAGCTCTCAGTAGATTGTTCGCATGATTAACAGCTTGTCTATAGTGATATATGCGATGGACTTTTCAAGCTATGGTAATTTTGAGTAAACATAATCATTAAAAAATATGCTAAATTCAAAGAAACCACAAAGGCTAACACAAACTATTCAAACACATCATAAAAGGAAACAGCATGAGATGCGTCAAGTTAAAAATGCAGCTGATAGGACAAATGATAGCAGAAGAGAGCAATAGGTGATACAGTGTAACACATGTAAAATTGCTGCATTGCAAATAATATCTCAAACTCGCCTGTAATCAAAAGATCCAGAGAGGGTCATTGTATGCAAAATTATGAGTACGTTGTAAAGATGCAGCAACTCTTAAAAAAAGGCCTAAAAATGGCTACCCGTGAGGAAGGCAGCCTAACTGCCTAACCGTTGGTTGAAATAGCTTTCTTACCCACATCTAATTAATATAGCAAGCCTTTTAAATTAAAGAACTAATTACCTATTTCCACAATTTACCAGCCCAGAAGGGGATAATGCCACCTTGTCAGAGTTGTAAAGCTTGATGAAGTAATCATACGAGAAAAGAGCCTGAGGAAACATTGTCCATTATTAGCAATCAAAATGCAATGGTGAGGAAACATAATAAAAGAAATTAGCCAGTGAGTACCTTGTAGTTGAAATTTCCAGGTTCATAATTGTGAAGTCCCAACTGACTGCGCTTTGAAAGTGATGATGACAATGGTGCACTTAGTTGGACAGCTCCTTTTAAAGCCTTTCCATATGGGACAAAGCCATTACTAACCTTTGGTGGTTTATCACTTACACTCTGAAGATAATGAATGCTTTGACAACTTTGGGATTCAGCAGCACAACTGATAGTTGTAGACGAACCCAAATCAAGAGTATCTCCCTGCTCTTCACAATAACTATCAGAAAATGTTGAATTTTCTGATTTGTCAAACTTCCTGGAACATAAGCCCATGGAAATAAATTCTCCAGCATTTTTATTAATCCCAGCATCTGTTGATTTATCATGTTTGGGAGTCCTCATCTTTGAAGGAGCACTAGATTTGAACTTTATTTCATCATTTGCACGCTTCATATTTGGCTTTAAACCCAAAGAGTCTGCAATAGTTTTTCCAGGTGGAATAATTGGAAGGTCAGCCTGATTCACATCGATAACGGATGTTTCTTGCCTATCAGAACTAGAAAAAGATTCATCCAGGTTGTTAAGAGCAACTTCATTAGGATGCTGCCCAGGCGGTGCTTTTGTATGATCCTCATCAGAAGAGGCACTATGAATCATTTCTACAGAACCAGAAATTGTGGAGTAGCAACAAGGCAAGGAATCAATTGTCAAGCCTTTTTCAGAGATACAAACGAAATGCTCTTCTAAATCCATTCCATTCTCACTATGGATTCCTGAAGATGCTTTAAACTCTGAAGACACAGGAATTGTAGAGGTTGTTTCCAAGAGTTTAATATTATCTATCTTTACTTCAATATCCAACCTGCTACCAACCAAAACAGAATGTTCAGACTGTTCCTCCACCATATTAGAAACACTTTGATCGACATAAAAACCATAATTTGTAGCTTGGCTCTTTTCCTCAATTGAACCATCTCTACTAATTTCAGATCTCTTATCTAGCCCTCTATTTATATCAGAGATGTGACTTGGACCTTTATAGCGGTCATCAGCAACTGGAGGATGGCATTCGTACTTGTGCCCATCTCTCCAGTGAATGATTTGGCAGGAGCCAGAGCTGCATGATTCAGGAAATAAATGAACAGCATTAATCAGAAAAAAATCATCAATTAAGAAGCAATGGACATCCAATTACAATTAAAAAATTTAACAAGATGCTTGATGGCATGCTGAATGATTATGTTTGATTCAGCACACCACAACTGGCCTATGGACAGATAAAATTAGGTGTCACGACCTTGAGAAGTGAAGATATAACTAGTATGGAATGTGACAATGCAAGAATAAATATTCTAAACAGGAATGTGACAAACGCAGAACAAAAATGTGCAGTGTAGTTCTAAGCAAAACCTAACCTACAACTAGACATTGTATAATCAGAATATATTTATAGAGAAATGCTATGTAGCCCAAAACACCCAAAATTTTCTCAAAAATGCAAAAAAATTGCAATTAAAAAAGCGGAACATATTATGATGTTCTATCTTAAAAAATAACAAATAAAGCCTTAATCCTACTAGGTGGTGTCGGTTATTACATAATCCCTACTTTTTATATAAACTTATCATAAGGAAAGCTAAAACAATATCTATTAAGATAAGATAAACAAAAATACAGTTGACTACTTTGAATATGACAATGAAATGTGGACATGCATACATTAGTAAGAAAATAAATGTATATATGCATAGACATAATTTTGAAGAGGACCTAGATAAGGTTGAGTATGACAAGGGAAGGATGAGGAAAAGCCTGAAAACTTGGAGTTACATCAGGTTCCTGATGATGAGGGCAACACTGACCTTCTCATGGAACTAATGATATTGAAAGTCTCAAACTTGCGCAGAAAACACGGCCCAAAAATATGATCCTGCCCACCTGATTTCATCTAATATGGTGCAAATGTTTCAGACAATTTGGAGGTTGTGGGCAAGACAACCGATCTTTACGTGGGCTCATTTGGGGTTATGACCCATTTTTTCGCTGGAAGTAAGGGTAAGGATTTATGGCAAGCACATAAGTTTAGAGAGAAGCTCCAACGAGTCATCAACCACTAAGAAAGAGTCGGGTGGTGCAACTAGAACATAATATATATGTAGTGCTTGGTGTGATAGCGGCCTTGAAGGATAAGGCCTCAACTTTAGAAAAAAAAATTGGCCATGATCAAGTGGATGTTCAAAGACAATGCGATGCAGAAGGTCGTGAACAGTCTAAAGTTGATGTTTAGGAAGACGAATCAATGTGAGGAGGGCATTCAAGATATAAAGGACCTAGTGCACATTCTGAGGAAAAACTTGGATTACAGAAAAGAGCTGGCATTTAAGCACAATGAGGGCTTGCTCGGTTATCTCGAACAAAATTCTAACTTTGCGGCCGAGTATTACATTTATGTGGTGAATGCACATGCGTTAAATAGCAAAATTAAAATGCATAAAACCCAATTGGCAATGAATCATTGAGCAACGATAGTCGGTCACGCATCATTGATAAAAAATTCAAGAAGATCACAATGCTACATATGGTTGAGTGATGCTACAACCTCAGATTTCCAAGCACATAGCTTTGCAGACCTATCTGGGTCGAGGTAGGTGCACATATAACTATTTAAAGACTCACATAAGCCCGTGTTCTATAAGTTCAGTCATCCGCTTTACAGTTCTAATGTAAGGGGAAGGCCAGCAGAGAGTGTTGTTCCATTTTAGTTTTTATTTCTATTTTGTTTTGATTATATCTTTTCAACATTTCTTGAATGCAAAAAGTATTTTTTTTAATTTTAGTAAACATTAGTCCTTTTTATTTAGTATTGTCCTAAATAATTTGCATGTACTAAGTGTGGTGTTTGCCCTATTTGTCAAGTTTTCTATAAGTTTGTGTCGACTATTGTCATCTCAAGTTTCTCAAGTTAACAAAGGACTTAAGGCTTGTTTGGTTTGAGCTAAAAATAGTGCTAGAAAAAATAAATTCAATGTAAAATAATTTAGGCCAAGCAAATGTAGTGTAAATATTTTTAGGGAGTAAGGTAAATTGTAATAATATTGATACTAGCAAATTACTTCACCAAGTGAAATGATAGATTTAAAGAGGGCCTCCCATGCCACCATGAAGTTCATAGCAATATAGACAAGTATTTCAAAAACATTGGGACATTCTCACATTACTCTTCATTCAACTTAACTTTGTGGCTTTTTGGGTCATCTCCATGGCTTCAACTGCTACCCCTTCCAGAGATGTCCATTAGTCAAGCAAGAAAAGGGAATGCCAAAAACCAAAATCTAGACTTTGAAGAACAAGTTGGAAAAAATGAAAACTCATAATTGAAAACATTAGATCCTTAGTTAAACCAATACCTAAAATGCGTGTGCGTGTGTGCGTGTGTGCGTGTGTGCGTGTGTGCGCGTGCGCATGCATGTGTATTTGCACACGCACATATATATACACTTTAAAGGATACGATATAGCATGACTTGACACAAACCCTTTAAAATAGAATTGGGCCAGAGTAACTCACCATATAATATGTCGGTTGGTATGACTGTATAAGGTTGACCTAAAATTGTGCAACCAAACATCCCTCCTAAATGGGAATCTAGCAAACGTCCAAGTAACATGGCAGCTCAAGCATAATGATGATTGACTTTGTTTTAACTTAGTGTTTGAACACTAAGGATGTGTTAGCTATAATCTCAATAACATAAATGAATTTTATGTTACCTACAAGTTAATTGAGAAGAATAAACTAATGGAAATTTCGATAGGAAGGGCAAATGCCAAATACAGACAAATTACTTGAGAAAAATGCTCGATAAAAAGGACGAACATTCACAAACATCCAATAAAGATTATCCCCTTACATTCAATAAATAAAAAGATACAATCAAAACATAGAATAAAAACTAAAATGGAAACTACACTAACATATGCTTTTGCGAGAGAGTTCTTAAAAATTATGTATATGTGCTTGCCTTGACCGGCATAAGTTAGTAAAGCTCTACACTTGGCCAACATCTATTGGTATCATCCCTAACTCGACCAAGTTCACAATCATCATCTTCCCCACTCCTTCGGGAACCAAAAATATTCGATGCTATAGCGTCACTCAACCATGTGTAGCTTGTGATCTTCTTAGTTTTCTATCAATATCTACTTGGCCAATTATGTTGTTCTATAGGGAAGAGGTATCCTCTTCCCCGTAGTCGACTTTTTGTCGTCTCTTTAGCCTCCTTTACTGGCGTACCTATAGGTGGGATTACTTCTAGATCAAAATTTCAAGCCAAGGCCCATGGTAGTGTCTTCAACTTATGCACCCTCATTTGTTGATCTTGTTACTCACTGTGCATATTCGGCCAAATTTTAAAAACCCCAATTTGATGATTATAAAGCTTAAAAGATACCTTTTAATATACACTAAAATTTTGAATTTTCAAGAAAATTAGCTCATAAGTTGGCATTAGACTTAAGGTGCTCAAGTGATTGAATGAACTCAACTACTAGATGATTTAGATGCTCAAGAAACATAAATTCTAATGAAGTCAAGATAATTCAAATCTATAAGTTAAGCAAAGAAGACAACATCCAAATGATAAATTAAGGATTATAAGAATCAAAACAGATGACCAAAGAAGTATTAGTATTACATTACTAAACTTCATCAATATAATTGAAAACTTTACTTGTTATTTTATGATTATTGTATTTGTAATTACAGAATTATATATTAACTTAATTTTAAACTTAGGTTACATATTAATGTTTTAGACAACAAAACAATTAGAGAGCTTAGCCTAAATTCCCTTAAACACTACTTTTAGTCCATGTGCCCCAACAAGAATCGCTTGCCTCGGTGTGAATTTGCACGTTGCAAAATAGATGAGTTTTAGATGGGTTTCAGCGGGTGTAATATATTTTGAACGACAGCCTTTGTCACATTCCCCAACAGGCTTCAACTCATGCGTTAGAAGCCCCATTTAGGAAAAATCAGTCCCACAAATTGTTGGGAGCTCTTTGACATATTTAAGCATCATGCTCGGTTGGACTTACTGCCAAAATTTTTATTTTTCCTATTTGAGCCCTACACCTCCTTTTACCTAAAAATAGAAGTTGTTTCCCATCCATTCCAGCAAGTTCAAAGTACTCTAAAGCAATTTAGAGCCTTCAAAGCCTTCTTAGGCTCTCCAAAAATGCTCTTAAAGTTCTCTCAAAGTTTAAATGTTCCAAATCTAAGGAGTTTAAGGCTTTTTTTGAAATTATTTTTATTTTTTAACCTACTCTTACGTGTTGTGCACGAAAAAAGTTTTTAGGCGGCCTTGTCTCAAAAAAACTTTGAGAAGAATGAAAACTCAACAGCTTTGCCGCCTCAAAGAGGGATTATATCAAGGCTTGTTTGTCTACTGTTGGATATTGAAATAACAGCCCAATTACGAGTGAATTCTCAAATTAGATGAATTTCAAATAGTAGACATACTGTCTTATGTTGACCCAAACTAGCATAAATCTAGTGTGCTCTTTCTAATTTTATTTTTTTTTCACTTTTATATCTATTGTTCTAAGCATTATATGTAATAATTTAGTATGCACAAATTTTTCTCTCGATCTTCTTAAATTCTAAATTTTAATTTTCTATAGAATAAATTAATACAATCCACCTCCTACAAAATAATGTCACTTGGGTCTCCGGAGACCCAACACCACAAGCAAGAGCCTTTGATTCGACCTCCTACTCAGTTGACCATGCTTCGACATGCCTTTGTAGCTAAACATCCAGTGATCATTGACTTTTCTCAAAGCTTGATGTCAGTTCTCCTTAGAAACTTTCCATGAAAGGCTTGAAAGAAAATTCAAGAAATATTACTTAAAGACTTTTGAAGGGGAGGAGAGATGTTATAGGCTTTTCTAAATTGCAATAGGGCTCATTGACAAATCGTACACTCATGAACCCCTTGGCATGATAATCATCACGTGATCACTTAACTATGAATAATTTCCTTAGCCCAAGTAATCTCCAATATTTGCAAATACAAGTTTGGTCAAGCCATTGGTAAGATTGCCAAGTGATTTACCCTCTTGGATAATCGATGCCAAGTGATTGTCTTTGAGCCTAACATGAGCTTGCTAAAGCAGTAGATTCCTTTCCATTACATAAGAACCTGCATCCATTTCTACTACTGACAACATAAGAATTTTGTTATGTACAAGCCAATCAGGAGTTCTATTATGTATCTCACAAACTACCAATTAGTGTTGCCCACCATGTTAGACAATCATAATCATATGAAACTCTCTTTTCAGCTATAATACCTCTCTTTACTACCATGAGGTGTTTTCTTCACAATCTAAGGGAAACTCTACCTAATTGAGCTCTTGAGCCTTTCTTTTTATATTCTCAAGGACCTGCAACTCCAAAATAACTATTTACACCCTTTGGATAACTTAAGTAAGGCTGAATCTCCCTCCTCTACTTTGTCTCTTGCTTCCCACTTCAACTTGCTATATATTGTAATAAGGGATTGACCTAGCCCAAAAAGGTGACTCCCATAGCTTTTGTAACAGAATGAATACAAAGTGCGATCTAGATACATAATTATTCAAGAGGATGTAGGTTGATATTCGGCCAAACCACTATAAGTCCTTGCTTCGGTCTTCTTTATCCTTTCTCTCCTCTCCCTCTCTCCTTGAGACATTAACGAAAGCTTTCCTAATCCTAGCTGAACCACATCCAAACAAAACTAAACCTATCTTACATTGGATCACAACAAAAATTGTTTAGAGAGGGATGTTAATAAAGATTATAAAATTAATATTCTAAATAGGAATTTAAAGAACGATGCCCAACATGCTTATGGTATATATGTTGTAGTTTGATATGCATGCTAAACCTATTAACAACTAATGAAAACCTAGACACGTGAGTGCATATTTGCTTCCATTCATCATTCATCTAAGATTACAAATGCATATATCAATAATAAAGTGCAATATATGACTTAACATACAAGCCTAACTCATATTCAACCCAAAAAATTTGTGTTAAAGTGAACTTCGATAATAAGCAGATTCATATATTCAATAATTAAGACATGTTTTGTATTCAAGCTATTTGGTTGACTAATGAAACTTACAAGAAACACAATTTAGGTCTATACACAATAACATATAGGTCAACATCATGTCAAATCCAGGTTCATAAATTTGACGCATATATTAAATAAGATAGACTGAAGCCAAGCTTATTTGTGCTAGGCAATCCTCAAACCTACAGTGTGAACCTATTTTCACACCCCTAATTAAGGACATCATTATTCTAAGAAAAAAATTAACTTTTCAAAAAAGAATTATCAAAAAATTTGTTTTCAGTTGTTCTGCATGCTTCACAAAAAACATTAAATTAAAGAAACACATATAATAAAATAAGGAAAACATACATAACTTAAAATTAAGATTTTCACTCACATGAAACATAAGATAATATATTATTGAAATAGTTTAACAACAGTTCTTTCTTGTATTTTACAAATGGAATCAATAATTCCTTCAATCCAAAAACAAATTGAACAAGGAATTGGTGCAAAAGAGAAAATAAGTATAAAGTAAACAAGTAAAAAATCATTACCTACTTCTACAAATGCTACATAATTATCTCTAGCACACTGTCCAAAACCTCAAGTGGAACAAAAAGCATATCAAGAAAAGTAACCATTTCCTTTTTTTTTTTAAATGCATCTTGCGATGTGATAAAAATTTTTAGAAAACAATAATATTATTTGATCTATAATACATTAAATCACAAAAGAGAAAATAATATGAGGAAAAAAATACTGCATACCTCAGCAAATTTTATAAAATATAACAAAACTAAATTATAGAATCAAGTCAGGTAGCCAAACTAACAGTTCATTTGATCATATAAAACCCCCATTAAATGTTCAAAACGTCTTTTCTCAAATCACAATCTAAAAGCATGATGTATAACAAAAATAAAAATTATTATATTAGAATTTTACAATAAGATCCCATCAACAAGAATGACTAATAATTATCCAAACAGCAAACATAATGAATACTGAAGAGCATGGTACTGAAAGATTAAGATACCAAGCTAATCCAACTTAAGGTAATTCAATATGATGAAAACATATACTATAGGTCAATTTCAATTTGAGCTTGGTGGCTCATTTATGTTGCTATAAACTAGAAATACACCAATAATTTGATGTCCTTTCAATGAAGTTATGATTTTATAAGAAATTCTCCATCCAACTCACAATAACCAATACATAATGAGGTAAGCAAATATCAACAAATAAATGCATTTTCTTATTAACAAACTATAAATAAAGCAAGAAAATATTCATAAGCAAAATCATTTATACGCTTTCATTTAATCAAACAATTTGATCTGAGCTTAGCATAATCCAAATACAATCAATGTAAAATCTGACTCATTAGTATGCACATTGATTTTGATCTTGAGCCTATAAATTTAGAGAGATTTTAACAGTCTAGTCAGATTTGGAGATTTAAATAAAGATTAGATTAAATCTATAGAAAAAAAAAAAGCAATTCCCCTAGACGATTATGCTATGTTGCCACTTTATGGTTTACACAGAAGAACAAATATTGGTAACAAATGCAAAAAAAAAAAATTCTTCCCTGTACTAGCTGCTCTATAGTGAAAGGAAATCCGGAAATTAGGAATAACAAATTAACAAAGTTCATTCATATCAATTCACAAGCTGATATCCTAGAAACAGGGGCTTTTGTGGAATGCCCAGTAAGAGCGAAATAACGGAATTAACATCTCACGCTGTAATCCGTATTAAGGCAGCACAAGCAAATCGATTTATTCAATTCAAATATCCTTTCCCAATCGCACTAATTTAATTCCTTATCCCTAGAAAGAAAATTGAATGAGCAAATAAATTGCCATAGAAAAAAACCCTAACAAAAATCAACACATGATGCACTCGTTCCCATAAAAAATTAGCAAAATTAGCAGACAAATAACACCAAAAATACTCACAGTTCCACATAAAACAAACGATTCCAGCCAAATAATACCACAACTTACCAGTATCTAACAGCCTTGCACTGTGAGCAGCGAGTTGTGGTTGGCTTCTGACAGACAGCGCAATTGAGCATTCCAATCACTCCTCCATCGACTACAGGCACCTGTTTTTGAACCGTATAGAAAAACTCCGCGGCCTCCTTCTCGGCCATCTCGGCCTCCGCAGCTGCCATCCGAGCAAGGCGCATCACCTCCTGACGCCTGATCTCCGAGCGCTTCCATTTCCTGCGAACCACCAGCACAATCGCTGGGCAGATTACGCAAAATACTCCAAAAACCGCGCTTCCCCATCCCGGACTCCACTTGTAGATCATCTATTCCCAGCGTTCAACAGCGCTCCAATTCGTAGAATCCACCTCCGCCTCTTCTTCTCTCTCCTCAGATCTCCTCATAGACTTTCCTTCGAGCGCGACTCGTGAAATCCTTTCCGCGCCATCGATCAGAGTTGAATACGGAAGACGAGAATGCCGAGGCAGAGCCCCAAGGAAGGGTGGACGACGTTTTGGATCGCAGTAAAATACAGTGTGCCTGAAGAACTGTGTATGCTAAACGGAACCGCCAAACGATTGAGAGAAAATTATTATTAATAGATTATCAATTCAAATCTTTGTTCTTTCTGTACATTAATATATATTAAAATATATATATTTATATTAATTTAATGTGTAAATTATTGATTAAATATATTTTTTTATAAAATTTATATGTAAAAATTAAAAAGACTTAATTAAAAATATGTATTAATATATTTTTCATATGATTTATATGCACATAATTTAAAGCAAGAATCTAATAATAAATTTAACAATATATTTAAGACTATTAAATTGATAATATGTACAGTTGATAAATATAAATTCATAAATATAATTTCAATACAAATAATTGATATTCATTTAATGCCAAAACGAAATTGATACTTATCTTCAAAATTATATTCTTTTAAGAAATTCTAATAAATTCTAAGAAAATGTAATACAGGAGTTAATATTTTTAATATGAGAAATATTATTTATATATAATACCTAAAAAAAATTTATTAAATAAAATTTAGATATCATTTCATTAATTTATATTTATTTAAATTAAAATAATACAAATATTATTTTAAAATTTGTATTAAAATAATATTTAAATATTATTGATAAAATTTTTTGAGTGCTACATTAACAAATTCGCATTTCTCATATTTTTAATATTAGAAATACTATTTATTCGATCGCACCGAAAGCTGATAAGAGTAATCCGATTATTTATTAGATATTATTTTATTAGTTTTTATTTATTTATATTAAAATAATATAAATATATTTTTTAAATTAAATTAAAATTAAAATAATATCAAAATTTTATTAGATGAATTTTTTTTAATGCAATGTGAACAGAATATAATTAATTATATTATTCGAATAATTTTGGTGCTTTTTTAAATTTAGTATGATTAATTAGTTTTTATTTTATTTTATTATATATTTTTTTGTTACTATGCAGCTTCTACAAGTCTAACTACACGCTACCTCCTTCACCGGTAACTGATCGAAACCTTTAAATTCTCTACCCATTATAATCATTATTATAAATAGTTTAAAAAAAAAAATTTATTATAATGCTAAAAAAAAATTATTTTATGTATAAAAAAATAATTAATGTAATATTTTTTTTTTTGTATGATATGTGCAAAAAAATTTAATTAAATTTTCTTTTTATAAAAATTTAGTATAAGAATGAAAAAATAATAATTTAAATATAAAAATATAAATTTTATTTCTTCTTCTTATATAAATTTAAAACACAATATTATATTTAGAAAACAATATTTATTTTCAAAATAACTCAAAGAAAAATGATGATTCAATAATATTTTAAAATATATATATATATTTTAAATGAAAAATACTATACTTACACAAGAATATACATCAAAAAGTATTTATGACCAATAAAATTTTTTTTTTTAATTTTTGCATATAGGTCTTATAAAAAGTGCATTCAATCAATAATCTATTTACATATTAGATTGACGTATCATCTATATATTTTGGTGTATACTAAAGTGTAAGTGCAGCAATACTCATTCTTAATAAGTACTATAAAAATTTGAAAATTAATATATTTTGAAAATTAGTTAAATTTTTTTTTTAAATTATCTGAACTTTTAAATTTATATTAAATTCTTGCTTCCACCTATGTGCAATAGTATGATAAACACATTTTAGATGTGAACTTCTATGACAGGTATGTTTGTTTTTAAGAACATATTCAAATTCCTGTAGACCACATAATTTAACTCATAAAAATATAAATTTTTGCAAAACATAAAAAATACAAGAGAATAATTAAAAATAAAAAATTAATTTTGTGCGTGCGGCGACGAGGTGGGGCGCTACAATGTAACACCTTAACCATCATGGGTTCAAGTGGATGATCACATGAAATGGTACTTTGACTTGTATGACACTTAGCTTCTATCTAACACCCTATGACCTGCTCTGATATCATTTGTAACAGCCCAAACTTTTAAGCACAATGTATTGTCCGTTTTGACTTGAAAAGCCTCATGGTTTTGCCCTCATAAGATAACTCAAGTAGGTCACCCATCCTGGGAGTGCTCCCACATGAGCACGCTTAACTTTAGAGTTCTTATCAGGAACTCTACCGTTATCTTAAAATGTGTCTCGATGTTTAAGAGTTTCACTTATTACTACTTAAGTTGGTCTTTACAGTGGGAGACAAGCCTAGTGCCAATGGTACGAGCGGATTCCTTTCTGTCGGGTGAACGAGCTGAAGACGAAACTCTATAGCAACGGAAGAAAGCGCAGCCACCTGATGGATCATCAGTTGGGATGGGATGACATTGATCTTCAGACAACTAACGACTGATCGCGGGGATGATATCGTCCATTGGATTATATCTAAGGATCTAACGAACAATCAGGGCTACTTACGGTGAGGGATAGATGCCGTCGGATCTCATCTCCAGAATGCGAAACAATCGAGATGGATTGGATCCAATCGATGGCGCGGGCCATTCAATCAAAATCACGGGATTAACGGCTCGGATGATGCTCGTGGTTTGGAAGGCAGCCAACCGTTGGAGATAGGTAATTTTGCAATTAATGAATGTTATAAACCCTAATTTAAAATTAAACCAAACTAAATTAAATCTAAAATAGGCCTAAATGATATCCAAAAATTTCCAAAATTTCACCATTAGCTAATTTAGGATGAGGAATTCAAAAATGTAATCAAATTTTAATTTAGAGGTCAAAATATTTTAGCTAATATTTAGGATCCTAAAATGGGCAAAAATAGCTATAATGCTCAAAAGAGCTCCGATTGAGCCCAAACTTCTAGAGTTATGTTTAAATGACCATTTGAGTTTAATGGAATAATAATTAGTACTTGATTAAGCTTGGATTAGATAGAGTAACAAATTGGACTGTTACAAAAGGTTTCTCCAAGATTGCATCTCTGTTAACCAAGTTAACTCAGAAGGCAGTGTCGTTCATCTAGAGTCATGAATGCAAGTAAGTGCTTCAGAAGCTTAAGGATGTACTCTCAACCGCTTTAGTGCTAGTCCTACAAAAGGAAGGTCTAGATTACCATTTCTACACTGACGTGTCTAGAATTAGTTTGTGATGTGTGTAGATAAAAGAAGCGAAGGGCATTGCTTATGCCTCTCATCAGCTAAAACAGCATGGATGAATTATCTTATTCACGACTTCGAACTTGCCACTATCGTATTTGCCCTAAAGATATGACAACACTATCTGTATGGTGTCAAGTGTAGAATCTTCACTAACCACCAGAGCTTAAAATACATTTTACTTAGTGCTAATTAAATTATTTTCAGAGAAGATGGTTAGAATTAATTAGCGATTATAATCTGAGTATTCAGTATCATCCTAGTAAGGCAAATGTCATAGAAGATGCTCTTAGTCATCGTGTTACTCTCTGTAAAATAATTTCTTAAAGTACCATAGTAGATGAATTTCGTAAGCTGTGCATAGAATTAGCAAGAGGAGAGATGCTAAATGAATTGATCAAATTGAGTTCGATAGAGCCGACATTTATCAAAGACGTCTCTATTTTGCAAACTAACGTTGAAGACTATCTGAAGCTCAAGGCTGATATAGAGAATGGTCATCGAACCGACCTGCAACTCCATGGAAGTTCAATCTATCAAGGTATTAGAATTTGGATTCCTAAATTCATGTACTAGAAGATATTAATTGAAGAAATTATGGCTACAAAATTTATTCTGGAAGCACCAAGATGTACTAAGATTTAAAGTAGTCATTATGGTGGCCAGGCATGAAGAAGAGTGTTGATGAATTCATTGTAAAGTGCTATACATGCAATCTGGTCAAGACTGAGCATCAAAAGACTGTCAGATTATTGCATACATTAGAAATTCCTATGTGAAAATGGTTCGATATCTCAAGTGACTTTGTAATGGGATTGCCTCACACAAAACCTAGTGCAAGCATAATATGGGCCATTGTTGATTGTTTGAACAAATATTCTCACTTTATTCATATCCATCAGACTGATTCTGTAGAGAAGCTTGCAAAGCTTTACATCAAGGAATTGTCAAGCTGCACGGCATTCTTAAATCCATAGTATCAGGTTATGATTTGCATAATTACTTCCAAAATTTGGCAAGTAATACATCAGAATCTGGGGACTATCCTAGCAATGAGTATGACCTTTCATCCTCAAGAAAATGGCCAAACTAAATATAAATAAGGTGATAGAAGATTTGTCTAGGCTCTACATTTTTTATTTTAATGGAAGTTGGGAGGAACATCTGTCATTAGTGGAGTTTGCTTATAACAACATACTAGTATCAAGATGGCTACCTATGAAGCAATTTATGGTAGAAAGTCCAGTACTCCATTGTCCTGATTTGAAATTGAAGATGTTCAGTTGTATTGGTCTAAATTAGTTGAAGAAATAAATAAGAAAGTTCGACACATTCAACAGGGAATTTAGACATCACAGGATTGATAGAGTAAATATTATGATTCTTGTCATCGTCATTTGGATCTCTAAAAAGGAGATTTTGTTTATCTGAAAGTCAGCCCTATGAAAGATGTATACAGATTTGGTGTAGCTAGCAGGCTCAATCCCATATATGTTGGACATTTCAAAGTTCAATCCAGAATTAGATCATTTGTATACAAGCTAAAGTTGCCCAAATTATTTTTCTGCAGTGCACAATGCGTTTCACATTTCATCTCTTAGAAAGTGCCTTCAGGAATGTGGCGACCAGGGACCGAAGTTCGAGAGTTTTTAAAGAATAATTCATCTCAAATGTAAACATATACATTTTTTTTTTAAATAAAAGAACATAAAATAATAAAAGTCCAAAGTCCAATTATACAGATAGAGCCAAACATATATGAATTTTACAGTTTAACATTAATAATAATTTAACAACTTTATTTTCTCTCATCTCTTTCTCTTCTTTTCTTTTTCTCTTACTTTGGCAGATCTTCAAAGCTTTTAATTCTCAAAACCTGAAAAGCACAGTTTACCAGTCAGGTAGGAGTACACAAATTTTTCTTATAAGATTAATTCTAGCATCCTAAAATAGGTTTAAATTAAACATGAAAGTGATTGAAATATATGCATAAGTAAAGTAAATTTCCAAATTTAAGTATTGCCCTGCAAGTTAGCTATGAAATTCAATATAACTATAAAGCATGAAATAAGTAATTTTTATCGAAAGTATTTGTAACAATAAGTCGAGTCCGTATACTTCTAAGCCCAAATGGGTAAACCCATAGGCATAACCTGTAGTAAGCTTATCTCGCTATCCATCGGTAGCTTACTCAAAATAGGAACTGATGGTGTGTTTTTCTTCTGGATTTGCCTACTTCCTACAAGAGGATAAATCACTCCATATAACTCCCAGGGGTTGCCAGCAGGCCCAATCTGTGCAGATTCTCAGTGTTGTGTTCCACCCTCTAAAGATAAACACCACAAAATATATATACGATGTTTCATTCTTTTTGTTACATGCTATTTGATATCATTCTTTTGTAAATTAAAAAGCGATAAGCAGTGTAAATAATACTCAAATGGAAAATGGCTCAAAAATAAGAATACTAAAATGAAACTTATAAGTAAATTTGCGTACCTGACTATTTTGACAAAATATCAATCAACTTAATTTCTCTGATCTGCCAAAATAATTTAATTCATTAATTTAATATTTTATGTTTATAATATTAGATTTCCTAAAATAATAATAAGATGAGTATTTGAATATTTTGATTTATTTTATTAAGTTATTTAATTATTATGCCTTATAAGATCAAATTGGGAATTTGACCTTATAAGGGAATTTTAGTAATTTTACTCTTAATAAAATCTTAAAATTTTTGTTAGTTTATTGTATATTATATTCTAAGATTTCCATAGAACTTAAAATCATCAAATTCTGATTTGTATTGGCTAAGTTATAGCCAATATAATTTCTATGGTTAATAATTAGGATTTAATATGATTAGTGAGTGATTAGTAAATTTAGTCACAAAATTATTAAACTAATTATATAGTTAGATTCTTATTTACTTTATGAGTCATCTGAAACTGAAATTATTTAATTTGGATCATTAAATTTGCTAATATTCACTAATAAATTTTAGAGTAATTAGGGTTAATTAGGAGATCTAATCGTTGGATCCAAATATTTTTGCAGTTTACTATAAATTAGGATTTTTTGATCTAACTGAATATTTGGATCACTTAATTTGAGGTTAAATTGACTTACTTATGGCTATTTGAAGTTTTTAGGGTTAAAGGCTTAATTAGGATTAAGTCATAATTATGATTAGTCTCAATTTAATCCAAATAGAAAAATTAATACTTCTAAATTATTCCTTAGAATTTTTTGAGTATTTTAAAACCCATATTTGATATATTTGGGATAGTGTGTGAAAAATTATGGTTAATTTGAATATTTGTTACATAATTTGATTTATTTAATATCCCTAAATGTCACTATATGATTTATTGTTTTTACAGTAAAATACATATTATCATTAAATTTTTTATATTTTTTTGAAAATTTTAGTATATTTGTTTGCTAAATTTGATTAAGTATTTTGTAAAATACAAATATTTAAAGTTTGCTATTTAATTTCAATTAATTAATTATACTAATATTACTGTTGAGATAATACACTTAATTTATTAAATTGTCTATTCTTAATTTTTTGCTTATATATTTTGCTGTTTATTTAAGTATACATATATATATATATATATATATATTTAATTTATATAGATATTGATATTATTAAATATTTTAGGAGTTATTTAATTTTAAAGTTTTGTAATTAATTGAATTATATTATTATGAATATTAAATATTTCTAATTTTTAAAATAATTAATTATATATGTATAATTTGTTATTTATTATTTACTTTTATTTTTTTTGTTAATTATTATTTTATTTTATCTTATTAATTATATTTATTTAAACTAATTAAAATGTTATTATTAATCTAATATTTATATTATATTTTCTGTAATTTATTATATATAGTTTTAAGTTTATTAATATATATGATTTTTGATATATTTATATATATATATATATTATTAATATTAATATTTCTTATTTTCTGCAGGATTAGACGTCTGGTGGCCCCTCCCATCCACGTGGCGCAGCAGGATTTGCCGAGGAGTTTGGACTGGGTCCCACCACCTGGCGTAGAGGAGACCCGTGCGGGCCCGCCAGACGACACATGTCACGGCCTTACATGCGAGACTGGCCGTGTGGGCCTCGCGCACTCGAGTGCTGCAGAAGCGGACAAAAAAAATCCGTGGAGACGGGTCGGGCCCGGGCCGACCCAGGCCGACCCAAAGTCTTTCGCCTTCCTCCTCTCGTCCACGACATTCTACTAGGGCAAGAACAATGGCAGTGAAGACGACGTTGCTAGGTAGCAATCCGCATACTGTCGGGATGATCTGGATGAGATCGATCGAAGGACGGAGATATCTCCCCATGATAGGTCCAGATTCGAGAGAAAAACCTAACCCTAGTCGTAACCTAATTGATAAAAATGTTCTGATTTTTGCTAATACCTAATATGCTTTATCGATTTGATTCATTTAGATTCGTATAGAATTAAATCGACAATCACTGAGTAACAATCTTAGTTTAACAATTGAAATATAGCTTTGAAATTGTTTGATCAAATTGGTAGGTTGTACCTTGAATGAACGATTACAAATTCGAGCGGCTAGGGACGAAGATCCCGACACTTGATTGACTTAAATGAAGATAGTTCTTTCGAAAGTTCTAGCTTAGGGGTGTCGACACGGTTGCTTTAACTAGTTCTTACAGCGGCGGAAGCCATCTGGCGGGCTATGGTGACGCGTGGAAGGGGGATTTGAGCGACGTGCGTCGACTCCCGCGACACGCGGGAGTCATACGGAGAAGACGGCCAGCTGCCATCTGATCAAATGATCAGACGGCTAAGATCCATCCGTTTTCCTAACGGTATTAATGGATGACGTTTAGGGCTTAACGGCGCGATAAATAAATATTTTTTTTTAATAATTAATATTAATTATTAGTGTATTTATTTATTGACTTTATTAATTAAAATTAAGTACCTAAATGAATCCATAAAATTTCTAATAAATTATCCTTAGCTAATTGAGGGGTTCTGAATGCAACGGTGCACTCAGATTTTTGATCTGACGAGTATTTAATTATTTGAATTTTTAGGTATTTAAATAATATTAAAATATTCGTCAAAAATTAAATGACTTCCAAATACATTCAAAACTTCACCCCTAGCTAATTTGGGGGTGGTGAACGCAATGGCGAAGTAAAATTTTCAATCTGAGGTCAAAATTATTTAAATATTAATAAACAAATTTGAACATAAATTCTAGTATTTTACAGGGAACCTCATCATCATATCATTATTCCTTCAGTAAGCCTTCATCCAGATTTATTGTTTGCCAAAGAACCTATTAAATTTTTGGGTAATGATCAAAGGCAGCTTATAAGCCATTCTATTCTTCTAGTTAAAGTCTAGTGGAAAAATCGCAGTGCTAAAGAAGTCACTTGGGAAAAAGAATAGGATAAGCAATCAAAATATTTAAAGCTTTTTGGAGATCATGGTACTATTCTAAACCTCTTTTAAATTCATGCTCTTATTTCTTCTTCATTTTCCCGCTTAGGTGATGTCAAGGATGATATATCCTTAAGTGGAGGAGTCTATAACAACCATAGGTTCTTACCATGCATAATCTGGATTAAACTAAGTCATAATTTTTGTTCAATTAGATTTTAATTATCATTAGAATCTAACCCTAAAAATTTGGGATTCATCGGAGCTCAATTGAATCAATTGACTATTTTGTCAATTCATTAACTTAGAAAATTAGATAATTTAAATTGATCTCCAAATCAAAATTTATGTGTATTTTTGAATTCTTCACACCCAAATTAGTTAGGGATGAAAATTTGGAAACTTATAGAGACCATTTAAGCATAAATTGGATTTAATTTAAATTAGGGAAATTGCAAAATTAGGTTTATTAATTTTTCAGATTGCATATATACTGACCAACGGTCAGCTGAACACCCGGATCCACAGTGCGGGCCGCGAGCGATTCACAATGGGACTCCTCCCATCTAGAAACTGTTTCCAAAGTGCAATCCGGCTGCTTCACCAGCTGATCCAATGGCTCTAATTAATCCAACCAATCTCATTTTCAAGCTGTTAGATCTAAGCATAATCAAATGGCCAACCAAAACCTTATCACTATTCGTCATCATGTTCATTTGATCCATTCCTAACAAAATCCCAATGACTGCCACCGTGGCATGTACGAAAAGAATCATGTCACCCATGAGCGTCATTCCATTTAACAAACTTCATCACCCTTTTCTCAAGTTTACCCTTGTCTGGCCATGCCCAAAGTTCTCGGGACTCTCAGGCCAACCATTAAGGTCCATCCTGAGCTACCATTGCTACCTTTAAGATATATATAGCGTCAAATGACTACCATGAGCTTTTTTGCTCACTCAGTAGACTCTAGAACATCCAAGTCCCCCTAACAAGCCTCCGACCCGCTATTCCTGCCCTTCTCTATCCAGTGAACCTCCCTTTGGACCAATCATCATCCTATGAGCCGTAATGGGTATGACTTGATGTTCAGGCCCTCAATCGATTGCTGACAGTCCAAGGGATCTTCATAAGCCAAGGCCAGTCTCTTGAGTGCCCTCAACTACTTTCATTCCTTTTCTGTCTTCAGTTCAAGTACCTCCCTCCCCCATTGAGCCAATTCAGCTCAATATATGTTGAATTTGTTTAACTCTATCATGTGATAAGCTGGAAGCTTTATAGGAATTGTTTGGTAGTAGATTAGGCATTGGCCAAGCAATGGTCCAAACAATGGAAAACACTATATGGATAGGTCTTGTCAGATAGTGAGGTCGTTCAGTCTCCTCACATACAATTGACATCCCATTCGAGTGTTTGATTATCTGTGAGGTGCATCCTGTATTGTTAAGAACCACTTAAGTAGTAATAAGTGAAACTCTTAAACATCAAGATGCCTTTTCAGATAATAGTGGAGTTCTTGATAAGAACTCTAAAGTTAAGCGTGCTTAGGTGGGAACACTCCAAGGATGTGTGGCCTGCTGGGAAGTTATCTTCTGAGAGCAAAATCATGAGGCTTTTTAGAACAAAGCAAAAAATATCTTGGTGCTTAAGAATTTGAGCTATTTTAAATGGTATCAAAGTAGGCCATAGGGTGTCAAACAAGAGCTAAGTACCATATAGGGTAAAGTATCACTTCATGTGAGCAACCTCTTGAACCTATGATGGTTAAGGTGATACATGATCATGGGTATCTCTTGTACCTGTAGGGACCACCTATAATCATATTTACCTATTGGATGGTTCTTGGATATATGTGTGGTTACTGATGAGGATGTCGGTTACTTAAGTTGGGGAGATTGTAAGAACCCACTTAAGTAATAATAAGTGAAACTCTTAAATATCAAGGCTCCTTTTTAGATTATGGTGGAGTTCCTAATAAGATTTCTAAAGATAAGTGTGCTCAGGTGGGAGCACTCCCAGGATTGGTGACCTGTTGGGAAGTTATCTTCTAAGAGAAAAATTGCGAGGTCTTTCAGGCTAAAGCAAACAAGACCTTAGTGCTTAAAAATTTGAGATGTTGTATGTATCAAATATAATTGATCGATTGTAACAACCCCAATTGTTATCTTAGCTAAACCTAGACTAATTAAGCTAATCCAAGCTTTGATTTTGATTTCATTAGACTCAATGGGTCATTTAAACTTAACCTTAGAAGTTTGGAATCAACTGGAACTAAATTGGAAATTTTGGTATTTTTGGCTATTTTTGAGCCCTAGAAAATACCTAAATTAATTTGATCTCCAAATCAAAATCTAATTTCATTTTTGAATTCCTCATACCCTAATTAGCTAAGGGTGAAATTTTGAGAATTTTTGGAGCTCATTTGGTCCCAAATTGGATTTAGAATATTTAAGAATAATTATAAATTATTTAATTAGTTTTATTTATATTTAAATTAATTTTTAATTAAAATTAAATCAGCGGGATTCACTGTCGGGACCGCGGCAGATCCGCTACGGGGTCCTGACGGTGGCGCATGCGTATAAGCCACCCGATGCAATAACACGCATCTTAGCGCTCTCGATCCAACAGCTCACATACCGCACGCCTTGATCGCATCCTACCCGCTCGATCGGCATCTAACATCCAACGCACGATATCTTCTCCACGGTTTCATTAATCGGGAGCCGCATCAGACCGTCTATCACCAATGGCTTCGTGGATCAAACGGCGAAGGCGAACCCCACCACTGTGGATCTTCGTTCTCGCGAGGATTCAGCCCGACAGAGGAGAATTTCACCATACTAAGCCACGTAACCCTGTCTACCGCTCCCCTCACCAGGTCACTAAGACAGTTAAGACCTTCCGAGAATGGCCGAGCATAGTAGGGTGACCCGAAAGGCCTGGACCCTCCCAATTTCAGAAAATAGTGAGGACCCTCAGGTGGAGCCAAGTTCCATTCCCGAGCCCTAGTCTCCACTCTTAGGACTCCATGGAGCCTATAAATACCCTCGATACTTCACAGTGAGTCCCTTTGCTCACTATGAATCCCCAATTGCCTAGCTGAAGGTCTGCTGGAGCTCCCGTCATCTCGGCAAATTCCTGGCATTTTCTGGAGCTTAGGACTGCTGATAGAGGGCCCGTCTGGTGTTAAGACCCCCTGTGAACCTTCGTCTGTCATCCAGGAAGCTCGAAGGCACTTCAATTCCCTCGGCTGAGCCTGCGACATTGACTTTAGGTACAGCCTTCTCCCATGAAATTTTCCTTAAATCCAATTCCTCATTCTGTCCTTGCATTGAGCCTCTAGATGTCGCCTGACTAGCCTTAGCCACATAGGGAACCCATAGTAATTATCGCCTGGGGCTAAGCTAGCTCAAATCGATTGTACCGATCGATTGAAGCTAGCGGCCGAGCCATGGCTGAGTCCGAATAAGGACCCAGCGATCGGCTGCACCCCAGGTTATGAAATGATAGGGGTTCGACTCGCCTCCACTCCCTGAAGGTGTAGGCATTAAGCCCCGATCGATTGGTGGATTAGGTGAGGAGAATTATCTCCTCACAGCAAACCCTAAATCTCTGTAAAGAGGCGCCTTGGTCGAGTAGTACCCCGATGATCGGGCGCATCCCCGATGGGGGTTCTTTGTCCAATAAATGCATCTCGACTCCAGGAGTGTGTAAGGATTAGGTTGAGCAGCCACCGTCGTCTGGATGCCGAGAATTGCCACACTGAAATTCTTCTGGGACGGACCCGTCGAGAGGTAGGAGACGAAGTCCGGGTCGGGCCAACCCGTGACCTGCGCCTTTTTGATTTCGGGCCGCGGTTATTAAGGAATTATAAAGTGACATTTTCCATAGTTATAGATTTAATAAATCGAATCCTATAGTTTTAATTTAAATAAAAATACAAATTAAATTAATTGAATAACTTTAGCTATACTAATCCAAATTGTATGATCTAATATACCATTTGAATCAAAAAAATACAAGAAATTTAATATAAAATAAAATCACATATCCAATAGTTGGATTTAAAATAATTGATTAAACATTTTCTATTTTTAATTAAATCATAATAAATTCAATTAATAACCAAATTAATTGATTAAAAGCTCTGATTGCTCATTAAACCCTAGAGAACAATTGTAGACCCTTAAAACTAATTTTGGACATTTAATTTCCTTAACCATTCCTTAATCACCTTAATTAGGGATTAGTGAATTAAACCCTAATTAAACCTCTGATTTTGGCAAATATAGTTCCTAATGCTATCCTAAGCATGGTGGGACCTCTGGGTAAGGTTGGATTGCCCTAAGAATGTCTAAATATACTAATCACCCTTATTAGCTTAAGGGAGTGATTAGTGCTAATTAGCTTAATTAAGTTGTCAAAACCTAAGATAAGTGTGTTTCCCACTTTATTAATCAATATGAAATACATTAAAATAGATTAGACTTAATTTGGATAACTAAACCTTAAAACCCCAATTTTTGCCTTAAGAGGGGCATTTTGGTCATTTTGACCAAAATGTACTTAAATGCCCCTTCAACCTTGGAAAATTCAGTAAGCTGCCCTTAGATAGATTATAAATGTTTTACTGGACTCTTAGATTAATAATATTGATCATGTGGAAGTTTATTTAAGAAATCTTCAATTAGCCCTAATTAAGATACTTAGACCTTAAGTGATCATAAGGAAGTCACTTAGCCCTAATAATTGAATCTAATAATTTTAGATGTTAAATTTCAGTTTAATAAGCTCAACTAAGTTAGCTTATGAGCTTAAATTCTAAAAAGAAACACATTTAGGAAATCCTAAGTTAGAAAAATAGTTAAGTATAAAGTGATCAAATCTTAGATCCTTGACTTTAGATCTTCTACTTGAATTAAATAATCTCCAATTAAATTTCTTTAAATGATTTATTGTTTAACCTTTTGAAGCCTTCCATGTGGGTATAGGATGATTCAATCTATAAGATAATGAAATTATCTTAAAGATTGAATATAAATCTTAGATTCTCAAGTTCTTAATTGATTATTTTATCTTATAATCAGTAGAATAACCCTTCACTAAGTTCTTAGCTCTTGAATCTTTCAGTTTATAGGATTCCTTACCTTTAATTTGGGTAGTAAATGTAAACCTTAGATCCTTAATAGGGCTTTTCCCTAGGGTTCAAGATTTGAACACCAAAGTGGGATTTAAGCCCAAAATTATTAAATTTTGATTTACTTAATCAAGATTTGGGTAAGAGAGGAAAATATTAACAAATTAGGTCATTGATTTATTTACTTAAACTTTATAGTTGTCACATAATTTCGAAATAGAACTTGTTAAGTTCTAATATTAACTTTAAGGACGTAAATCTGAGATTCTACTCGTTAGCTGGATATTGGAGATCCTAAACTTGTACCTTCTCAGAGTAGCTAGTTGGGGTAATTAAACAACAACAGATATCACATAAGTCTAGATTGAGTCTCTTGCTTACTTTGACTAGATTTGCTTTGCACATCTTGGATATTGAGCTTTATTCCTTGAGTACAATAGGAGAACTTAGGATATAGATGATACATCCTAAGTTAGTAATTAAATTGCATATCACTCAGTTCTTACCTTATTTATAGTTGGTAGAATATGTCTTAGCATAGTCTGCCTCTTTAATAATAGTATTGTGTAGAACT
The DNA here is from genome assembly GCA_016760335.1 of Gastrodia elata. NCBI lineage: Eukaryota > Viridiplantae > Streptophyta > Magnoliopsida > Asparagales > Orchidaceae > Gastrodia > Gastrodia elata. Next base: position 61,757,657 of record CM028670.1, on the reverse strand, counting down.
AACCCAGGCCTAGAGGATTGGGATGGCCTATTGGCTGGGTATTGATTGATATTTTAGTATTAGGGGCCCTGGGTGGCCTATTGGCTAGTATGGCAGTACTATATCTTAGGCTTATTGCTACTTTAGTTGGATTGTTCAGTATTGTTTTTTATTTTGCTTTGCCACATACTTCAGTGGCCTTACTTTCAGTACTTGTTTGTGTTGCCACATGTCTCAGTGGCTCTGCATTACATTACTTGCCTTATTTTTGCCACATGTCTCAGTGGCTTTACATTGCATAGATTGCTCAGCTTTTGCCACATGTCCCAATGGCCTTTTCTTTTCTTTGTATCAATTAGCATGTTGTATGTATACCCTTATGGCTTACTTATGTATATTAGCATATTTAGGATGCTAAAATTGTATGGTTATTTCAGTATTTGTGTCCTCTATATACTCAGCATGTGTTAATACGATCATAAGCATGTTAGGTTCAGAATTTGTATTATAGTCGCTGTTGCTTTTAGCTTTAGCATCATCTTTTCTATTTGGTATCGTATGTTACTTTTCATACTAGTTATTGGCTATAAATGGATAGTTTATAATTACATGTTTCTTTCATAGCTTGTCACACCCATTATTGCTCGCATGTTTAGATAATTTAAATGTGATATCTTTAAAATAATCAGTTCATTAAAATAGCCTAAAATGTACTTAGACAATTGTCTAACTGTAACCTTTTTGTTTTGTTGGCTGGGGCCCTGGCATTTGTGATACCGACAAATGTCAGATTCAGACTTATTCATGGGCAGTGTCGCAGAAGAGGAGCAGGTTCAGGAGGAGGATTGTGCTGCTGCTGCTTAGATAGACTTTACATTTCTATTTTTCAGTGAGATTGAGAGACCTTGCATTTTCTTTTAAATTCAGTTTGTAATAATTAATTCTGGATGTATTTCATTTCTGCATTGTAATGAGTTACTATATTATTTTCCTTTCTCTCTACTGTGTTGTGCTTGTGGATGTTACTATGCACTTATTGCTTCTGCCACTTTGATATTTGTATGTATATTGATGAATGTTCATAGTATTCTGGTGACAAGTTTTTGGCTTAAGGCAAGTTGGATTTTCACCTAATTTTACTTAAGCTAGGGATTTGCCACAGTTGGAGCACCATACTTTCTATTGTCAGTACTGGGGCACCACATTGATATGTTGTGTGTCACTTAGGCTAGCTGAGTGGTTGTCTTTCTGCTTAATGCTTTAGCAGTGGTGCACATTACTGAGCTCGAGTAGGACCCCACCAATTCAGCCACTTCCACACTGAGCTAGGTGAGGGTCCTCTTTGCCTTGACATGCTGATCCTATTGGGAAGAAGAGGTAGTAGTCGCATAGCCCCTATGGGGAGAATTTACTCCCCACAGTAATCTATAAGAAGTTATTTAGGATGAGTAGGGTTCTGGTGATCTTGGCTCTCTCGAAAAGGGCTTTGGTGTGCAATCGGCATGTCTTAGTCAAAGGATTATGTAACAATCAAGATCAGGCCATGGAGTGGTTTAGTTGACCCAAATTTCATCTTAAACCCTAAACCTAGGTCAAGGTAGTCGAGGATTCCAGCGCAGTGAAGATGCACAAAAATGAGTCAGGTCAGACCTCGATCCATGTTATTTAAATTTTGGGTTATTTAAATAATAAAATTTATGTATTTATTTTTTGATTGTTAATTCAGTTATTAAATTCTAATTTAGTGAAATAAAATGCTCAATTCATATCAAATTTCAGCGTTCCAATATACCATTTTGATTAAGAAATAATAAGGAATGATAATCTATAACAAAATTCAACTTTCTGTAATAAGAATTCTTAATTAATCCTTAATTATCCTAAAAATGGATTAGTAATTATTAGGCTTAATTTTTAGTCAAAATTCATGATTAAGGTCTTATTTTTTTTATTTAATAGAGGAGGACCTAATTATGGAGTCAAAAATATTTTTATGCACTTAATTTAGTTAATAAATCACTAATCACTCAAAACCATAATTAGTGAATAATTAATCATTTGAGCTCTGATTTTAATGATTTATGTGACTAATGACCTCTAAGCCAATGTAGAACTTAAGTATAACTTAAGATTTTATTTTTTAGGTTTTATTTTGTCAATCACTCCTTAGCGAGCTTAAACCCTAATTAATGTTCTTTAAGCCCAATTCTTAACCAAATTTAGGGTTTAAGGTGTTAATCTCTTTCTTAAACATAAGAAATCATTTAGTATTAAGAAAATATAATTTAACACCCAAGAATCTAAAGTTAACTCTTAGACCTTTAATGAGTGACATTTTGGTGATTTTAAGTAAATCTTGATTAAGGTGAAATTAGAAATTCCCAAGCTGATCATTACCCTTAAAAAAAGTAAGCAAAGTGTTTAGAATCTTGTTTGAGCTTATATGAATCATTAATGGCCTCATTTGCTTAAACCTTAGTTTTGCCCTGATTAAGGTAAGTAAACTCTAAGGTAAGTGAATGTGGATTTAGAATTCATATTTCCTCTCATAAATTCCTAACTTAACATTAAAAGTTATTTGAAATCAGTTAGACTTGTTAGAGCTTATAAATATTTGTTTAGGCTAAAACCCTTGAATTAGATTAGAGCTTAGCATATAAGTAAGCTGATGGTGTGGATCCACCTTTTACTTCTTAAATCTAGATTTAGTAATCTATAGTAAACTAATCTCTATGGAATAATTATTGGACTTAATAGATTGTGTTTTAATCTATAGATTTTAGTTTTAGATTAAAGCTTAACTTCTTAGGCTTAAGGTCTGATTATTTTATTCTTGATCATCATTAGCATTAATATTTCCAATCTTGTTGAGCTGGAATATACTCAATAAGACTTTCTTTAACCTATAGCATTGGAGAGTTTAGACGTTAGATTCTTAGAATCTTGGGTTAAGAGATTTAAACCCCATATATTGGAGTTTAAGCTCTTAACTCTGAACCTTGATAATATTTATCAAAGATCTAGTTTAGGATAATTAAATTTATCAAATAGTATGATTGATTTAATTACTTAACTTTAGTAGGCGATATTATCTAATTTTGGAATAGAATTGGATAAGTTTTAATATTTGACTTCATAGGACCGTAACTCTGAGAATTTATTAGCTAGTACGATATTGGAAATTATGAGCTTGTATTTTTTCTGAATAACTAGAATAATTAAATTAGTTAACAACAGATAGCACATGAGTTATTAGTATGAGTCTTGCTTATTCTTTGATTTTTGATGCTTTGCTTTCTTTGTTTTGAGCATTGTTGCCTTGAACATATCCCATAAGATAAATTTGATGTATGAAAAGTAAAACTTAGTAAAATTAGGATAACATTTGCATTAGGTTCATATCTAAACTGGTGATTGTGTATATACATTAATACTGCTAATTTAATCAATTATTTTGAAAACTATATGTATAAATATATACTTTTTAAAAATTAATTGGTTAAGATATTTAGTTAATGTCTTAATTCAATTGGGAACTTGATTAGTCACAATCATTAAGTTTAGATAACAATTAAAATAATAAAGGATATTACACATTTTATAATTAATCATTGAAAATTCCTTATCGTTGTAATGTTGAGCCTAATTTTTTTGGACATCATATTAAGACAATTATGCATAAATAATATTAAAAGAATAAGGGCAAGGAGTTTCACTCTGAATCGATTAATCTATACAAATATTTGAGTTAGGGCAGGCTATAGAGAGATCAAGAGACTACATATTTTATAGGAGAGTGTATAGTTGTACAAGAGACCCTGCTACATATAATTGAGTAGACATGCCCAACTTCTCATTTGTTATGTATGTACCCATAGAACATATTAAGCAAAGATAAATTAAAATAAAATTAAACTATCATAATATGTGCACAATCATTGTGCAGGTTCAATTATATTGTATAATCTTGAAGACTGTAATACATTGTTTATTTCAGTTCTAAAGATTGAATTCACTTTACATATATTTAGTTTCAGTACTTCTTATAGTTCAACTTTTATACATTTTAGTTTACTGCAATTAGATTTATTTACACTAATTTTCAGTTTACTTAGTATAATTCATAATTAACATTTTTATTTTATGCATTTTTTTTATATGCACCTTGTACATATATAATACTTTTAGTAGATAGATTTTGCAGGATTGTTGCAGTCCATTATATATTTTACATCACTTTTGTATTTCTATTCCTTACATTTTATTTATTTTTTTAGTGTTGTTCCCTTAATGCTTCTTACACCATTTATTAAATTAATTGTAAATATTAAGTGTGATATCCCATAATAAATAAATCATAAAGCCTAAAATACTTAAACTTTAAAAATCTAATCAAAATTCTACTTTTTGTTGTTCCTTATCATATGAAATCGATACGATAGATCAGAAGCTTGAAGAAGATCCAGGATGCTAGGTAGAGATTACCCAGGAGGCAGAGACAAAGCAGCTTTATAATCCAATATTAAGTAATTTATTAACACCTAATATTAGGTTAAATTACCTAATCCAACAAATGATCAATACAAGATTAGGCAACTAATACCATTAATTTGATTAGTTCATAGAGCTTATTCTTCTTTATTACTTCAAATATTAAATCTATGCAGTGAAGGAGATTTTTGTGCAATAAAAGATGGCTTGTTGTACTCGCGGGTATTATTTTCCATTAAAAGCTAATCCTTTGGCACCTTTGCTTAATCCTCTTACATGTTTATTGAACTTAGCACCTAATGTTATAATCTTGAGACTTTTCAGGGCTTGCGTGTTGAAGCTATCACTTGAACTAGTTTGCAAGGTTTACTAGTATACTTCATATTTCAAAGAAAACGAGGACATATGAGCTCATATTTGTATCGAATGACTTACCATTATTCTTAGAACGAATTCAAATACTAAATGAAAATAGGATTACATATAATTAAGATCATAAATAAGGTATTTTAAATAATTTATTTAAAATTTAGATAAGCATTCGCACATTTATTAAAAATTGAATTTGTACATACTTTTTAAGCTAATTATAAAAAAATTATTTTTTTATTTGTCATAAATTTATATATATATATATATATATATATATATAAAGGTATCTGTTTTACTAGCCCCAATAAACTTAATGATTCATATACTAGCTTAGAAGTGTTTAAAATAGGGAATGGTCTTAGTAGCCCCAATAAGCTTAATGATTCCATTTTATAAGCTTAATGTTAATTGTAAATCTCATATGATTTAAAGCTAATTGATAACTCTTATATACAAAATAACATTGCCTCTTCCTTTTGAAAAAAACTTGTTAAAGTGGTTGCTGATCCTTCTCTTCTAAGAATGATGCAATAATATTTTATTCAAAAGTAATACTATTTTTAACATTAGGGATGCTCTTGAGCTTCTTTCTTCTCATCTTCGTAATATTTTGTAATCAAATATGCTTATTATGTAATGATGATGCAGAATTTCACACTCATCTCTTATTTTCTTACCCTTACTCTTATACTTTATTAAAACAAAATATTCTAACTTCTGCAAATTATTGAAGATATTGGTCCTTTGGGAAATGCTAGTAGTGCAAATTTATAGCAAGCTCCTCAAAGATCTCCTTTCTGCATCTCCACCAAGTCATGATTTGGCATCTAAAATTAGAGATATTCTAAGTACCAAATGATATCAAGCCTTACATTTTTCAAGCAAAAGCAATCTGCAGTAAGATTAAAATGCAGGAAAGATAGAGAGCGATTATTTCAGCAACAACATTCAAAAGAGCATAATTGATCCCAAAAATAGATTATTATGCAATAATATAAAATCAATTATTATTTAGTACTTTAATTATTTAGTACAACACTTAATAAAATAAAAGAAAACATAAAATAAAAATGATATATAAAAATATGATACAATATCATCATGCTACTCCTAAAGAAACTTAAAATATCTACTCACAAACATCTCCAATATGGCAAATTAAGTCTCTGTAACTAGCACATAAAAGATGTCATGATTTAAATCCAAATTAGTATGAACTTAATATATATAATATAGAATGTTTGATATTAAGAAGAACAAGCATACATATATGACTATGAAAAAGGAAGAAATCTTAGTATCAAAAAATCCATACAATCATAAGAATAGTAGATCATGTAATCAAAATATTTAATATTTCAACATAGCACATATATTTAAATAATTTGTTTCACATTATAAGGAGAAATCAAGCACATTTGTTTGCATATTTGGTTTCTAAAATCACAAAAACTTATGAATTGTTCCCTCCTATTGTGAAGTGATACAAATCTTCTTTGTACAGTCTATAAAGATATGTAAAATTTTTCTAAGTTTAACCGATCTTTCAAAAACTAACAATTTTTTTTAAAAACTTTTAAAAGCTTTTTCATGTTTTAAGGAATTCATCCACATACATAATAATCATTACATATGTCGCGGCCTGATGTAGGGTTAGTGGGGGGCTAACTCTGGTATCACTACTAACTATAGAATCCTATTGAATAATTTAATGAAAGAGAAAAAGAACAAATGAAAAAGTTTAAATAAAATATATTAAAGTAGAAATGCCTGATGTTCACTTAAATTATACAGCTTTTGAAAACAAAAAAAATAATATATAAAAAAGTGGCAATTTAACGGTGACTTCAAATCTCTTGACGGTGGGATTGGTATTTGGTGCTTCTGTTATGCATCAGGTTCATCCATGGGGTGTTTTTCTTAGAGTTTAGTCAATATTTCAAGTCTCGTGACGGCAGAGGATGACGACAGAGACGCTGCAGTTCGTAGGTGTCGTGTCACCGCCAACAACCCCATGGCGGAGGAGCGGAACTCGAATGCGGTTTGAGAATCTTCGCAGCCAATAATTTCTCGCATCTCGTTTTCATAGGAGAATGCCCATTGGTGATCCGCCGGCACATCGTACTGAACTAGTTTGTACTCAATGAAGCCGTAAGATTAAATTCAGTCGCTCTCATTGGTAATCAATGACAGGTTATGTTATGGATTAATGTGTGCTAAACAGAATATTTTATGGCTTCTTAAGTATTGATAGACTGCTGCTACAAAATCGATAAGCATATTATCCAATTATATTGAGTTTGATTACACATGTGATCAGCTAATATTAAGTAAAGCTTATTTTGGCAAACTTCATTGTACCGTGTGAGCATCATTAGTAATGAGAGTACTATCTATAGTATATCATTAATGCATTGTGATCTACCTTACCTCTATTGCAACAGTGATCTTGTTTGACTGCCATGTGGTCTCCATGCCCGTGAGAGACAGGGCTACTATTAGGAGATGAATATATTATATATATATATATATATATCACATCCACTTTTTTTCTTTCTATGCAGCTATAAAAAGAAGCTATCGTCCACACGATTTATGGTTTCCTCGTTGGTTCGGCCCCACGATCGGTGCGCCGAGCCCTTCTCCATTTCGACTAGCTTTCTTCCCCTACTCATCTGATTCCATCTTTATCGACCTTTATTTATTGCTATTATTTAGTTTCTCTTTCAGTTGATCTATGACGTTGTCTAATAGCTGAAGAAAGCTCTAGATCTTTTCGAGGAGCGTTGGAAGGTTCTCCTTCCAGCACCCTCCCATCAAAACCAATTTCTTTCTATAAAGGTGGCCTTGCAATTTTTTTCACTGATGCAGAGATATTCACTTGGCTGCATCGCATGATCTCACCCTCATTGGAAAATTTTCTCGCACTAAACCTAGTTTTAGTTTAGTTCACAGTTTCATTAGCCGACTGAAACTTGCTGGAACTGTATCAATCCGTTCATATGATTGCTTGAGAATCTTATTAAAATTCTATTCTGATTTATACTATGCTCACTATTTTCTAAAGCCTCCTATAATATTAATGGTCATACGATTAAACTTTTCAAATGGAATCATCACATCGATGTTAAACTAGATGTGCATATTGCTCCCATTTGGATTAACTTCCCTTCCTTACGCTTACAATATACTTCCAAAGAAATTTTTCTTAATATTGCTCAAGCATTTGGAAAACCACTCCATCTTGTCAAAAATACAACTACTCTTCAAAATTTTGTCGCACCAAGAGTTTTAGTAGAATTTAACTTAGAAAAAAGCCCACCAGAAAAAATCTGGTCGGGCTCAGTGGAGAAAGGATGTTTCCAAAAGGTGGTTTTTAAAAATTTTCCTTCTTATTGTACACATTGCAATACTATTGGTTATAAATCTTTTTCCTACCCTCACTTGAGTAGTAGTTGTCAATCCCCTCAGTTCACTAGAAACGATACTATTACTCTGATGAATGAGGCTAATCTTAATTCCCAATCTGTGGCTGTGTTACTTTCTTCACTTGAAATCCTTGCTGCGGAAAAAATGATTCATTCTGCTGATAACCAAATTGCCACTTATATTTTTAATAATGTGGTTGAAGTTTTATTTGATACTTTGAACATTATTGTCATCGATGAAAATGTTGTTACGGATAATGCTACTGAATTTTCTAAAAGATTTGGAGATCTAACTACTAATACTAATGTAGTGATATCTCCAAATGATAATACTGCTTTAGATCTCTTTGTTGAAAATGAATTTGCTAATAACAACACTCATGTCATGGTAGGAAACACGCTTAATGTTAATGCTGAAAAAATAATTTTAGCTAATAATAATATTGTGTTAAATGCTGTATTGGGTGATAACTTTGTTGAGGATGTTTATTTAGCTTAAAATTTTGAGTGGAATGATTCTAATGAGATTAATGCTAATACTAATGAAAAAGTTATTTCTGAGCCTAACACATATATTGATAATGTTGTGTATACTATGAAAACTCTAGATTTTAATATTAAATGTGTAACAACCCGAGTTGTTATCTTAGTTAATTAGCATTAATCCTAGTCTTAAAACTAATTACAAGTGCTAATTAGGTCAATTGGAGTCAATCACTAAAACCTAGTACAAATCAAAAGTCAAACAGATAGAATCCTGATTTCTGGAAAATCCAAAAACCCAAAAAATTGACATGTTTAATTTGACCTCCGATCGAAAAACGGACTTCGCCATCGCACTCGTTGCCCCAAAATTAGATATGGGTGACATTTTCGTGTCAATCGGAAGTCGTCAAAATTTTGATGAATATTCTAATAATATTTAAATACCCCGAATATTGGAAAAATTAAATACTCGTCGGAGCAAAAATCGAACCATGCCGTTGCCTTTCTCACCCCTCAATTAGCTAGGGGTGAACGTTTGGAATTTTTCTGAAGCCATTTAGTTATTTAATTTAATTTAGGAAAATGGATTTAATAATTAAAATAATTATTAGTTAATCAAATTCCTAACAGCGCCGTCGAACCCCACCTCACGCCGTCCCCTTTCCTCGTTTGCGCCGTTTGATCTGACGGATCCTCGGATCCGTCCGATCGGGAAGATCCATCGGTCTCCGTCCGTCTCCCTCGCGCACAGTGGCCGATCTATGCGTGTCGCTACGCGAAAGGACGCCACCACGGCCGCCTGTCTCCGCGCTGTGGTTACCTCGGTGAGTCCGTCGAGCCTCGCTACAACTCTACGAACCAGCGGGCGCCTTACCCTCGGCGATCTCGCTCGAAGCACGAACCCCCAAAGACCCTCGCATTCGCGAAATCGCTCCCCGCCAGGTACCCCTTCCCTCTCATTTTTCTCTTAATCTTGTATACGATTACAATTATGATCGATTCCTAACCTAATCCATACTCCCGAGTATTGAACTATGTTATCATGATTGAGTCGTGATATTTTGATTGTTCGAATTTAGCAATTTGTGAAAAGGGATTCACTCATCCCGTAAAGTGTTCACGTTAGGTTTAGAGTTCACCGACACCTCAGTTCACCACCGCCTCCAGTCAACCCGACGTTGGTTAGGCCGCGTCGCGCTCCGTCCATCGTCGTGCGGGTCAGCATTCGGCGAGGCCGAACAAGCCCCCGCAGATCGTGCCCTAGTCAGGAACCCTCGGATCCCGTCGAGAATGAAGACCTCCCCTCTGCGAGACGGGCCGGGTCGGGCCCGACCCAGGCTTCTGGACCCCGTCGACGTGTCGCTCTCCCATTCGCGTAGGTCTGCGTCGCCAGAACCACAGCGCGGCGAGTCCCACTCGCACGCCCGTGTCCACCCAGCGACCAATGCGTGTCCACGACTGCAGCCGTCGACCTGACAACGGGCCCCATAGCAGACCACCACCCTCTCATAGGTCGCCACGCGTCCCAGCGGGCCCCGCCTCATCTGCCTTTGCCTACCGCAGGTCGCCACGTGGCGCCTGATTTTGACCCGCCGCATCATTGCCTCCGCCGATTTGATTTAGTTATATATATATATATATATATATATAGGTATAGGTGTAATTGTATTTATATTTAGAAGTACTTAGGGAATAAATACGAATCTACTTAAGTATGAACTGCATGACTAAATGGGGAGATTAGTGATATTAATCGGACTAAATTAGTGAGATTAATAATAAAGTTAGGGCCTAATTTTACATGTAACAGTGGGTATCGAGATATTGTATATATATATATTTGCGTACGCATGTATTAAGGAAACTCACCATAATTAGTGTACCCATGCATTCAACCAAACTTATACGTATATATATAAGATTCTTAGTATTAATATTGTGAGCCCAATCAAGTTCGGCCGGCTGCAATCTAGCTTAATCGGAACGTGTGTACTAAATAAATAAATAAATAAATAAATAAATAAATAAATAAATATATATATATATATATGTATATTAAATATTAGTCTATATATGGATTTAATAATTAAAATAATTATTAGTTAATCAAATTCCTAATGGCGCCGTCGAACCCCACCTCACGCCGTCCCCTTTCTTCGTTTGCGCCGTTCGATTTGACGGATCCACGAATCCGTCCGATCGGGAAGATCCATCGGTCTGCGTCCATCTCCCTCGCGCGCAGTGGCCGACCTACGCGTGTTGCTACGTGAAAGGACGCCGCCACGACAGCCTGTCTCCGCGCTGTGGGGACCTCGGTGAGTCCGTCGAGCCTCGCTACACCTCTGCGAACCAGCGGGCGCCTTACCCTCGGCGATTCCGCTCGAAGCACGAACCCCCGAAGACCCTAGCATCCGCGAAATCGCTCCCCGCCAGGTACTCCTTCCCTCTCAATTTTCTATTAATCTTGTATACGATTACAATTATGATCGATTCCTAACCTAATCCATACTCCCGAGTATTGAACTATGTTATCATGATTGAGTCGTGATATTTTGATTGTTCGAATTTAGCAATTTGCGAAAAGGGATTCACTCATCCCGTAAAGCATTCACGTTAGGTTTGGAGTTCACCGGCACCTCAGTCCACCACCGCCTCCAGTCAACCCGTCGTTGGTTAGGCCGCGTCGCGCTTCGTCCATCGTCGTGCGGGTCAGCATTCAGCGAGGACGAACAAGCCCCCGCATATCGTGCCATAGTCAGGAACCCTCGGATCCCGTCGAGAACGAAGACCTCCCCTCTCCGGGACGGGACGGGACGGGTCGGGCCCGACCCGGGCTTCTGGACCCCGTCGACGTGTCGCTCTCCCATTCGCGTGGGTCTGCGTCGCCAGAACCACAGTGCGGCGGGTCCCACTCGCACGCCCGTGTCCACCCAGCGATCAACGCCTGTCCACTACTGCAGCTGTCGACCTGACAGCGGGCCCCATAGCAGACCGCCACCCTCGCATAGGTCACCACGCGTCCCAGCGGGCCCCGCCTCATCTGCCTCTGCCAACCGCAGGTCGCCACGTGGCGCCTGATTTTGACCCGCCACATCATTGCCTCTGCAGAATTGATTTAATTATAAATATATATATATATATAGGTATACGTGCATTTGGTTAGGTAATTGTATTTATATTTAGAAGTACTTAGGGAATAAATACGAATCTACTTAAGTATGAACTGCATGACTAAATGGGGAGATTAGTGATATTAATCGGACTAAATTAGTGAGATTAATAATAAAGTTAGGGCCTAATCTTACATGTAACAGTGGGTATCGAGATATTGTATATATATATATTTGCGTACGCATGTATTAAGGAAACTCACCATAATTAGTGTACCCATGCATTCAACCAAACTTATACGTATATATATAAGATTCTTAGTATTAATATTGTGAGCCCAATCAAGTTCGGCCGGCTGCAATCTAGCTTAATCGGAACGTGTGTACATAAATAAATAAATAAATAAATAAATAAATAAATAAAAATATATATATATATATATATATATATGTATATTAAATATTAGTCTATATATGTATATGTATTATTATCATTATTTCGGGTCCAGTCAAGTGATTAAATTAATGAGTAGCAGTTAGGGTAACTAAGTCTCAAAGATAATTTAAGAATAAAATATATGTATAAGTGCACATATGTAGACAGAAATTTTAGAGTTTAAAAATATTCATATTCATATATATTTACACTTACATAGCAGTGTATAGTACGAAACTTTATATATATATATATATATATCTGATAAATCAAAACTATCATAATATTAACTTAATTCTTATTGTTTAAAGTGAATGAAATTACATAATAAGATAGAAGCATATATATATATATATATATATGCACATACCCTTAAATAATTAAAACTGTCACAAGTTAGTATTTAATTATTAGTAACACCAATTAGATAACTAAATTAAAAAATTAAAAGTTAAGCAGATATATGTATATACATACATATATATATATATATCTTTTGCTGGCTCGACTCGGGAGCTAGTGCTGTGCGGCGCTCTTAGGGTTTCCTTTTTCCTTTCCCTTCCGTCGGCTTGGCCGACGGACGGGAGCTCTCTGTGGCTGGCCTTGGGTTTTCGCCTCTTTCTTTTCTGCATCTTTAAGTGTTTGACAGGTATGTCGGATCTGCCTCAGTCGATTCGATCCTTTCGTGATGTGGTGGAAGCTGCTCCATCGTCTTTTTCCAAACCGATTGTAAGTTTCAAAGGTATGCCTGCTCTTTTTTTTTTTCTGATGAAGAAGTTCAAAACCTAGCTCAACCGCACGACCTAACCTTAGTAGGTAAATTTGCTCGTCCCAAGCCTCATTTTGGGTTGATTGATGGTTTCATCAAAGGCTTAAAACTTGTTGGTTCTGTTAACATTCGTTCTTTTGATAATTACAGAGTTTTTTTCTCCTTTGAATCAGATCTTGATTATGCTCGAATTTTTGCTAAAGGTACTTTTGATATAAAAGGTAATCCCCTTCGTTTCTGTAAATGGGATCCGTTCTCGGATGTTACTCATGATGTTCCGATTGTTCCGGTCTGGATCAATTTTCCAGGGTTGCGTTTGCAATTTATTTCTAAAGAAATTCTCCTAAATATTGGAAAGGCGATTGGCCGTCCGCTTCAGCTTGATAAAAATACTGCGATTCTTAGGAATATTGCGGCACCTCGTATGCTTGTTGAATTAAACATTGAATCTCCTCCCCCTAAGTCCATTTGGTTAGGCTCCATGGACAAAGGTTATATGCAAGAAGTTGTTTATGAAAATATGCCATTATTTTGCTCTTGGTGTTGTACTTTTGGCCATAATACTGATTCGTGCTCCTTTAGACAATGTAATTCCCCTAATAATAATGAGGTCAGGGAACCAAATTTGCAAAAGTCCTCAGATAAAACAATGGGTTTGGATGATGAGCAACTTGTTGGGGATATAGTTGTGGACCTTGATAAGAATGTGGATGTTGATTCCCCTCAGGGTGAGGTGGGCTGTGTTGCTCCTATCTCTCTGGTGGATGATTTGTGTTTTGCTAAACCTTGTGGTTCAGATTTTGTGCCGCCTGTTTCTGTGGGAGATGTTTCTGTTGGGCCCTCTCTATTGGAAAATTTGTTAGATAGAGATGTTGCTTTACCTGAAGGTTCGGTGGGAACCGATTCTGCTATTCTCCCTGATAAAATTGATCATTTAATTGAAAATTATACTCTGCCTGCTGAGAATGAATTGTCTGTGGTTAACATTTCTAATATACAGGTGGATGTAGCCCCCTCTCCTTGTGAGGAGGTTGCTCTGGTCCTTGTTTTAGAAGCTGCTTCTAACATTTTTTTGCAGAATTCTGTAAACCTGGAAAATTGCTTTCAAATCCCAAAAAGCCCGATGAAATCCCAGCATTGCAGGGTCTAACAAAATCTGGGTTTTGTGGTCCTCTAGTTGGAATGCAGAGCTTATTGATCAATGTGATCAAGCCTTGCATATTCGTTTTTATAACGAGAAAGATAATTTTTTATTTACTTTTGTTCATGCCCATAATTTGCGTGCTGAGCGTTTGGATTTGTGGTCTTTTCTTAAGCGGGTTGCCTTTTATTCTATTCCGTGGGTTGTTGGGGGTGATTTTAATGCGGTCTTATCTTCTAATGAATATAAAGGGTACGCCACTGATTTTTCTAGATCTACTTTTGACTTTAATTCTGCAATGCTTGAGTGTGGCTTTGAGGACTTTAATTATTCGGGGGCTCATTTTACTTGGAATGCTGGAAGGAAATTTGCTAGGCTGGACCGTTTTCTTATGAACAACTTATGGTGTAGTTCGTACACCAATTTTAAAAACATTTCTTTAAATTCGACTGTCTCAGATCACAAGCCTATCCTCCTTAGTGCTTGGAATGCTGTTAACAAAATGCCTAAATCTTTTTATTTCCAACTTTTTTGGCTTCAAAGAGCAGATTGTAAAGACATTGTTAGAGATTCGTGGAATCTCCCTTGTGACTCTTTTGGGTTGTACAGATTAGTTGAAAAGTTCAAAAGATTAAGAAAATCGCTTGGAATTTAGAATAAACCGCATATTGGCAATATTTTCTCTAACGTTTCCTTCCAAGAAAAATTAGTTTCTTCGCTTGAGTACAATTTTGAAATGAATCAATCGGTTGAAAACAAAACTAAAGTAAATGAAGCCAAAGCCAATCTGATTAGAAAGCATAATGAAATTGAAACCTTCTGGAAGCAGAAATGTTCTCTTAACTGGAAGTTAGAAGGTGAACGAAACACGACTTTTTATCATAACTGGGTTAAAAAACGTAGACACATTAATCACATAACTAAAATTATGGAGCCTGATGGTTGCAAGCTCACAAATTTAATTGACCTTCAAGGCTCGGTGGTCAAATACTTTTCTGAAAATTTCAAAGCCCCCCTAGTAAGGAGTTCTCTCAAGTTAACAAAATTAAAGAGCCTAATCCTCAACTGTCAATTGAAAACAATAACTGGTTAAACTTGCTTCCTAGTGAGGAAGAGATTTGGAAAATTATAAAAGGCTTAAAAGATGGGGCTTGTCCTGGGCCAGACGGTTTTCCCGGTGAATTTTTCAAACTGTTTTGGGAAATTATTAGGGTGGATGTCTGCAATGGTATTAAAGAATTCTCTTGTGGTGCCTCTTTACCCAAATTCTTCTCTCACACCATGATTTCTTTAATTCCTAAATCAGAAAAGGCGTTGTGTGGAACAATTTCAGACCAATCAGTCTATGCTCCACCTTTAACAAAATCATCTCCAAGATGCTTGCCATAAGGATTCAATCTATTTTACCCCACCTTATTGAACCAAATCAATCCGCCTTTGTTCCTAAAAGACGTATTCAAGATAATATCCTTGCTGCTCAAGAAATGGTTCATAGTCTTAAGAAGAATGCTGGGGTCAAAATTTAATTTTAAAGATTGATCTGGAAAAAGCCTTTGATCGTCTTGACTGGTCTTTCCTGCTTCATTCTCTCAAAGCCTACGGTTTTAAATGATAGTTTTATTTTAAAAATCAAAAAGTTAACACATCACAATTGGTTCTCTGTGTTACTGAATGGTCATCCTTCAGGTTTCTTCCCTTCTGAAAGAGGCCTAAGACAAGGAGATCCGCTTTCCCCTCTGTTGTTTATCCTTGCAATGAATGTGTGGTCCATTAATATTAATGCTCTATTTTGGCTGAATCCCTCAATGCATTTTAATTTAGTGGGAAAAATTATGGTCTCTCATTTGTCTTATGCTAATGACATGATCATTTTCTCTAATTGTAGTTGTACTGCTTTGAAAAAATTGGCGGCTCTTCTTGCTGAATTAGAAGCTATTTCTGGGCTGAATATTAATATTGGTAAATCAAACTATTTTGTGCATCTTAAAAATCCTCCAAGCATCCACTCCAAAATTACCAAAATTTTTAATTTCAAGAAAGGAAAACTTTCCTTTATTCACCTTGGAGTCCCTCTAATTGTTGGGCATAACAAAACCTCAAACTACAAAATGTTGATTGATAAAATTTTTAACAAATTAAAAGGATGGGAAAACAAGTATCTTTCTCAGGGAGGAAGGCTCATTCTTATTAAACACGTTCTCAATACGATTCCTCTCTTCTGGTTAGAAGTTTGTACCCCAACGAATCAGGTGTTTAAAAAGCTTTTTGCCATTTTTAATAAGTTCCTTTGGGTTCATCCTAAAGGGAACAAGATCATTTGGTGTTCTTGGAAAGAGGTTTCTTATCCTTATGCCGAAGGGGGTCTTGATATTAGAAACCTTATTGATATCCACAAAGCTTTTTCTCTTAAATTATGGTGGAAATTTAGATCTTCTGACACTCTTTGGGCTAAAATTCCGTTGGCTAAATATTGTGCTACTTTGCACCCGGCGGTGGTTAAAAATAAGATTACGGACTCTCACGTTTGGAAAAGAATGCTGGGGGTGAGAGATATGCTTGAAGATGCTATTAGCTGGGATTCTATTGATGTTTCGTTATCATTTTGGTATGATGGTTGGAATAACAATAAAGTTTTTTTTCTAAGCAATAGAGAAATCAAGTTGCCTAATCTTAGACTTGGCGAGGTTTTCTCGAGGGACTTGGGTTGGAGTTTACAATCGATCCAAGCTGCCATCCTTGGCCCGATTCTATCGCTCATTCTCAGTTTACAACCTCAATTGGAGGCTGCCAAAGTTGCAAATTCTATTTTTTGTGTTGATGGGAAAATCAATTTGTGTCGTCTATGGAATAACTGCAGATCTTATAAAGCTCCCTCTTCCCCTAGCTGGTTTTGGAACTCTTGCCTGCCCAATCTTATAAGCATTTTTTATTTGGAGAATCTATAATGGTTACATTAGTGTGGACTCTAAATTGTAAGAAATGGGTTTTAATCTTGCTTCTTGTTGCTACTGTTGCCATAACACGGAATCCTTTACCCATGTTTTCTTTGAAAGCCATATTAGTGTGTTTATATGGCAGAATTGTTCTCTTGCGCCCCTTCCCTCGATGGTTTCGTCTACGAGCATTTTGTTGCGCTGGCCTACGGTTAAAAAAGGCAAAATTCATATTGGAAATCTTATAGATTCGTATATTTTTTGGCACATTTGGAAGGCTAGAAACGAAGCAAAGTACTCTCAAATTCATATGAATAGATCGATTATAGTGAATAAAATTATGGGAGATGTCAAAGGTTGCCTCAATTGTTTTGGGGAAAAAAAGTTTAGCTGGAAAAATATTAATGCTGTGGAATGGAAAAAGAAATTTTTATACAGCTGATGCCTCTTTGGATCTTATTGTTCGTTGCCTCATTTCTGATCTTGGCCTGAAGGAAGTGGTCCCTTTTTGGGGCTGTCCTTTTGGCCGATCAGAAGTTGTTGGGTGGCAGGTGTTATTATGTTGGCTTTGGTTGTTTTCTTTTTTATCCGCTTTGGTTGCTGATTTTGGGAAGCAGTCGTTGGCTTCCTGTCTTTCGGTGTTTTGGTTTGGTAAAATTTTGTTCTGCGCTTTATGGTCGGGCTTTGGTTTATGGTTATGGATTGGTTATGTTTGCCATGAACCTTTAGTCCGGATGTTCTGGGTAAGGTGGGTTTTTGCGATGGATGATGGGTTGTTGCCTGTTGTTGGTTCTCTGGATTTTGTGGCTGGTTTGGTTGGTTGGATGTTTAAAGATTCTTCCTTCTTGTGTTTGCATTTTGGGCTGGGGATCGATGATGCAGCTGGTCTTCCTGCCGTTTTCTGGCTGTCCTCGTCCTTTTGCTCTTTTTTGCAGGTCTTGGTGGTTGTGGGTTCTTGTCTTGGCTGTTGTTTGGAGTGCTCGCGTATCTTCTTTGTAATGGCCTCTCGTGTTTGCCTCCCGCGGTGGTGTGTCCATGTGGCTTAGCGTCCTGGGGCTTTTTTTTGGGTTCCTGGTTCCTGTGTGGGGTGGCCTCTTGTGTTTGTTGGCTTGTCGCTCTTGGTGGCTTGTGGTTGTCTGTTGTCCAGGCATTGTGCTGTTGCACTGGCCGTGCTGTATCCTTCTCTGTTTGTTCATATATATATATATATATATATATATATATATATATATTCTTTTGCTGCTTCTTTGTTACAGGTTCCGGTGCTTAGGTGGCATCGGCTGTCGGTTGCTCGTCTTCCTGGTGGGTGTTTGGATTTGTTGTCTGTCGGCGCTGCCATTTTTTCCTGTTATATTAGTTTTGTCAGCTTTCTTTTTTTGTGTTTCTTTTCCTTTCTTGAGTTAGGAGATCTTTTAGGTTATACCCTGGATTTCCTTTCTTTTTGGGACTGGTTTTTAGCTTTTAGGATTTAGGTTTTTTGTAACCGCCCAGTCCCGGTCCTGTATTATCATTTTTGATGAAATAAAATCTCCGCCGAGATGGTTTTCTTTAAATAAATATATATATATATATATATAATTGTTTAAATATAAGTAGTAAAGTAACTTGATCAATTAATAACTTAGTTAATTAACATGACTACTTAAGCTAATTGGTAGTATATAATGTCACAATACTCAGGAGTATGGCCTCATCACTGTAGTAGTATTAGTTTTCTTATTTGGACATCAGGATAAGAAGTCAACTCTAGATCTCATAGTTGACTTTAGTGAAAAATGACCAAAATGACCATAGGATTCAAATAGACATAGCTTGGTCAATTTAACTCCAAATTTAGAAATTCAAGATGCTAACTAGTTTATAATCTCAATATCATCAATAAACTGAAATAATATTTAGGATCTGAACACTAGAAATTTAGAAAATGACCAAAATACCCATAGCCTCATTTTGGTCATAACTTGACCGTTTGAAGTCCAAATTGGACGTACTTACTGTCTATCTTCAAGTTAGACAATAAGGAATCATTTGAAACCAAGAAACTTCAGTTTAGACTCTTAAATCAAAAGTTAACTTTTCAGACCCTTAAGTAGGGGCCAAATAGTCATTTTGCCCAAAAGTTTAGGTTAAGTGCCCATAACCTTTAATTAGCCTTTTAAAATACTAAAATCAGTATTAGAACTATATTAGAATCATTTGAATGAGTAAAAATCAACAATTTGGTAAATTTGTAAAATACTTAAAAATCCTTCTAAGTCTCTTTCTTAGGATCTTACACTTCACATAAGGACTATTTCTAAGATTAGGATTAGATCATAAGTTAGAGTTCATTCATTAGGTAAATGAGTTACTCAATGTATGAAACCTTAGTTTTATTAGTTGTTAGAATTTTACAACTTATTCTGATTATTTTATCTTTTAACTTTAGATTTAAGATAGGAGATTCATCCTATTAAGTTTGATTACTTAATAGGATTTGACTTAATTAGTAGATCACTTTTAGAATAAAACTTAGAACTTAGGCATTATCCTTCTTGGATTATGTGATTAAACCTAATCTCAGGATATTTGATCTATAATCTATAGTTTAGTAGTTTTGATTAGAGCTTAGTATAGAACATCTAAAATCATTAATTAGATCGCGATGATTTATTTTTTAACTATTATAGTCAACTTTGATTAAGTATATTAGGACCTAGCTAGTCCCAATATTTTGTAACTCATAAGGACGAGTTTTTAAGTTACACTCAATAGTAGGAAAATGAAGATCTTGAATTTGTGTAATTTGGAATAGTTAGAATGGATAATTAGAAAATAAATGATATCACCATATTAGTAGAGTCCCTTGCTTATTTTGATATTTTATTGCTATGCATTCCTTGCTTTTGTGCTTACTTCCTTGGACATGTCATATAAGAGAACTTTGTGCATGAAATAAAAACTTAGAATAATTAGGATAAAAGTTGCCTTTGGGTTCAGTTTTTGGGTGGATTCTGGTGCACATTTACCCTAATGGACAGAGGTAAGGAGTAATAAGGAGGCTTAACATTACTCATTGAGGAGTGTGTATAAGGCTTGGAACCCGTATAGTATTGCAGTCATGCTTGACTCCTCAGCTATTTCTGGATGTGTCCACATAAACAAAGTAAAATAACTAAAAGATGTTGTATAGTATTGCCTGCCTCTTCAGTCACACAATGTTATCTAGTTATGTCTACCCTAGCCAGAAAGACTATGGGGATAGATATTTTTGCCCTAGCCCAGAATAGCTACATGGATGGATAGATATATATGTATTTGCCTTAGCCTAGAAAGCTATGGGAATTAATAGATATATATGGGTTAGATTGGCCAATTTTTTTGATATGATAGCTAGTACACAGATATTCAAATTCATGTACAGTTTTGATACTTGGCTTACTTTTTAGTAATTTTATTCAGTCAGCTATTCATTTGTTCAGCTTATATATATTAGGATGTTAGAATTTTGCTGCTATTATATGTATCATTATTGAGTTAAGTTATTTAATTTGTATATTTCTTTTGATCACCAACATGTTTAGGATGTAGTATTTTCTTTCAACACTTGTGTAGTTATTTATATATGCCTATCCTGTTTAGCTTATATTTGAGGCATGTCTTAGTCTCCTTTTTGCTTAAGTTATAAATGTAATTTGTAGCTTTCCCCTTTTCTATTTATATTGCTAGTCGCTCCTATTTTTGATGTGTTGTTGCTTAGAAAATGTAAAATAGTCATATTATAAAATACACAAAAATTCATCAGCCTAAAATTTACTTAGATAATTGTCTAACACAAGATTTTCTCTTTTCTTGGCTGGGGCCCTACATTGTGAAACTGACAATGTCAGGTATTGAGCAGCTTGAGGATCCTGTACATTAGGAGGAGTCTTACTTAGAGGAGGGGCAGCAGCTTGGACCAGAGGACATTTAGTTACTTAGTTTTATATATATGAGGATGAGTGTATTTTCACTTTCATTCTTAAACTTTAAATTGTTGTAATAATACAGGTACCTATGACTGTGTATTTGGATTACTGTATGTTATTTATTCTGAGTCATATTTCATTATACTTATACTGTGAAACTTGGATGTTTCTCATTTTTAATTAGCTTCGGCACTCTGTAGTCTTATTTAGATAGTGATTGTAATTTGATTATGTGCTTACTCCTTCCTTTATTAGGTGGATTGTGTATTTCATCATAATCCAATGATAAGTGAAGGGTTAGCCAGAGTGACACGCCACCCCTTAGCTTAATCTTGTGAATTATGGGGTGGGGCATCGTAAAAGGTGCTGCTAATAAAGATGAGACTCATGATAACATTACTGATTATGATAATGGTAAAGCTAAGGGTTGGTAATGCCAAGGGTTTTTCTAATTAGATTGTCTATAGTGGTAAAATGGTTGTTTGTGATAAGTGCAAGGATGATGTTGATTATAATGTTATGGCTGCTATTCATGCCAAGGATGGTTTTAATTTGGCTGATATTATTGAGGCGACATACAAATTGGTTGCTGTTTATGTGCCAACTGAGGCTAATGTTAATGAAGAAGATAATGAGTAAAATGTTCATGATGCTAAGGGTGGCAAGGCTGTTGTTTGTACATCTGTCTCTCTACTTGAGTTGGATAAGTTTATTGATCTTGTGATTCCAACAAATGAATCAATTTAAAGTTTTATTATTACAAATGAGGTTACTAATGATAAAATTTTCTCTAATTTTTTAAATATAGAATTAGAGTGGGGTATATGAAATTCTACTTCACCATATAGGGAAGCTTGTTTAATTGCTTATGTAAGGACCCAAGTCGTTACTAGGATAATTAGGAATAAACCTGACTCAAAAATTAGGATCATAAGTGACTTTAAGATTAGGGAAAAATAAAAATACCGTTAGATAGAGTATATTTTTGTAATAATAATGCTCAAGTTTGAGAGCAATCTGAATAACAGATACTCCTGAATTAATTTTTGAATTATTTAAATTCAAAAAATTGGGAAAATTAAATACAAGTTTAAATTTAGCAATTTTGGTGTTGTTAGATTAAGAATATTACAAAAAAACTACAAAAAAGTTTTATCAAATTTGGAGCTCTAGATTGACTATAATTAATTTTTGAAGTTAAAACTTTAAAAATTAATATAAAATTGCTCGAAATTGAAAAAATTTTGAGCGAATGTGCTTGTCTCATCAAAATAGATACATCTATGTCAAGTTTCGTTATTTTTTGGAAAAAAAATGGAAGAGCCAGAAAGAAGAGAGATAAAGATGAGAGAGAAATATGAGAGAGAAATAAGAGATAAGAAGGAGGAAGAGAAAGCCAAATTAAACAATCAAAGCAATTATGAAAAAGATGACAAATTTGTCCTTATCCAAATAATTGATGAGAGAGAAAAAAAATTAATAATAAAAAAAAGTTATAAATATGGCCCTCTCACCCCCTCTTTCTCAACCATTCCTCCCCTCTCATCTCCCCAATCTACTCCTCCCTCTCTCTTCCTCAGCCACCACCGATTCCCTCGCCGACCTCCAGTAAAATCTCATCAGCGTTAAGATAGAGCAAGAAATAAGAAAGAGATAAAAAATTTTATATTCTTTTCATTTATTCTTCTTTTTTAAGAATAATAATAAGAATATTATTATTATTATTAATGTTATTATTATTACAATTGTTATTATATTTTCATTTATGCAAATTTTATTTTTTTTATATATGTATATATTTCCTAATTTCAACAACTTTCATTTCTGTTATTTTCTTTTTTTTTTATATATTTATAAATTTCCTAATTTATGTAAATTTATTTCTGTCATTTTATTTTTTCTATATATGTAAATTTTTTTTAATTTCTGCAACTTTGATTTCTGTCATTTTCTTTTTTTTCTATATATGTATATATTTCCTAATTTATGCAACTTTCACTTTGGTTATTTTCTTTTTTTCTCTATATATAAATATGAATTTTTGTAACTTTCTTTTGTACAATTTTTTTTTTCTATATATGTATATATTTTTTAATTTATACAACTTTCATTTCTCTTATTTTCTTTTTTTTTCTACATATGTATATATTTCTAAATTTCTGCAACTTTCATTTCTGTCATTTTTTTTTTTTCTATATATGTATATTACTTTATTTCAGCAACTTTTATTTCTGTCATTTTTTCTTTTTTTTTTTCTATATATGTATATATTTTCTAATTTATGTAACTTTCATTTCTCTTTTTGTTTTTTTTATATATGTATATATTTCCTAATTTCTGTAACTTATATTTCAGTAATTTTCTTTTTTTCTATATATGTATATATTTTCTAATTTTTGCAATTTTAATTTCAATTATTTTCTTATATATATACATATATAATTTTTTTTTTCTTATATGTGGTCGGTGGGATCAGAACCTATGACGTGGGATAATAAATCCTGAGCCTCAACACCGAGCTACAATACCATTCACATTTTCTTATATACACACACGGACACATACACACACACACACACACGTGTATATATATATATATATATTTCTAAATTTATGTAACTTTCAATTCAATATTTTTTCTTTTATTTAATATGGATATACGGTTATTTCAATTTTTCTTTTAGCAACAATCAAGTCGTCGGATCAAAGTGGATAACTATTTGATGTATTGGCTCCGCTGTCGCCTGACCCGGGCTTCGCAGCGGATCACTCGTGGTCCACACACTGGATCCCAGACCATTGGCGACTGTTGAAGCTTGCATATTCAATTTCAAATTGTTATAAGCTCCTAACGGCCGATTGGGGAGACGACCTGACCATCGAATCATTGGCATGATCTGACATTCAGGATTTAGTGCAGCTAGGATTAGATTTAAGTCATTGGGTCAAAGTGGATAGACGGTTAGATGGCATTAGCTCTGCTATCACCTTACCTGGGCTTTGCAACGGATCACTCGTGATCCATACAGCAAATCCTAGACCGTTGGCGACCGTTGAAGGTTGCATATGCAATTTCAAATTGTTATAAGCCCTTATATGCAAATTTTCCTATTTAAAATAAATTTAATTATGGTCTAACTGACCTTTAAAAATTTCCAAACTTGCACCTCTAGTGAATTTGGGGGTGAGGAACTCAAAAATAAAGTTAAAAATTAATTTGGAGATCAAATTATTTTAGTTATATTCAAGGGTTCCAACATTTGCCAAATTTGTAATTTATCCTAATGAGGTCCATTTGACCTCAAATTTTTAGGGTTTGGTTCTAATGACTAGATGAACACGATGAAATGAAAATTTAGATGTGATTAAGTTGTGATTAAGCTGAGTAACAACCCAGGGTTGTTATAGACTCCCTAACTCAAGAATGATGTGGTCCTCGACATCATCTTAAGAAGGGGAAAGAGGATGCAAAATTTTAAGAACAGAACTTTGAAATTAAGTTTACCTACATTTTTAAAGAGATTTGGATACTTTTGTTGCATATATACCTCTTTCTTTCATGTGTATTCTTCGAGAGGGCAATTTTGTAACAACTCAAGGTTGTTACCCAATTTAATTTTAACCTAATTGTATCGTAATTATCATTCCATTAAATTCATCTAGCAATTAGAACCAAACCCTGAAGATTTGGAGCAATTCAGAGCTCAATCGATTATTTTGGAATATTTTAATATTTAATTAATTAGAAAATTGAGGTATTTATTTTGACCTCAAAATCAAAATCCGACTTCGCCGTTGCGATCGTCACCCCCAAATTAGCTAGGGGTGATGTTTTGGATGCATTTGGAAGTCGTCAAATTTTTGCAAATATTTTAACATAATTAAATACCCCAAAAATTAGCATAATTAAATAATCATCGGAATTAAATTCTGACTTCGCCATTGAATTCATCACCCCAAATCAGCTAGGGGTGAATTTTTGGGAATTTTCGGAGTGCGTTTATCTAACCTAAATTTTTAGCAATTTAGAAAATAAATAATTATTTATTTAATTAAGAAAAATTAGTTTCTTAATTTATTTCCTTGACAGCCCCCTTCCATGATCGGTGCCCCCATGCTCCCATGCCCTCCTTCTCTATAGGCTCATGATGGCCTATCCCCATACTCCATCATTCTCCTTCTCCTTTATTAAGGAGGAGCACAGCCCCTTCTTCTCCTTCTTATTGATGCTTTCTCATCTTTTCCTCCATTGATGCCCTTATGTTGAAGAAGAAGAAGTTCAGCTCACCTCTAAGGCTTTGGAGAAAGATAAAGGTTCATTCTTCCTCTACCCCTTGCAAGGCTAAGGTACCCATTTAATCCCCTTCCTTGTCTTCTTCATGTTGCTACTATGCTTATTTGTATATTTAGAAACTCATTACAGTATATGGAAGCCATTAAGGCTCATTGAGACATCTCATTACTTTGAAAATTGCATGCTTTGTTTTTCGTCCATTTTGAATACCCTGATCTTTATCATCATTTTTTGTAAAGTTAGGATGCTTCGTTTGTGTCGATTTTTGTGTCAATGGAAAGGTATCTCTGATACCTTTCCATTGATATATGGCATCACTCATGGAATGCTCTGTATCGAGAGTATTTGAGCTTGAAATGAGGCCTTTGCGGATTTCGCACTGGCAAAAATACCATCTGGCGCTATAGTGCACTGTAGCGCCCAAGTTGCAAATGGACCGCTACAGCACGCCATAGCGTGCTGTAGCAGGTTGCAGCATCATTTCAACAAAAATCATATAAAATCAGTTAATTAACTAATTGAACAGTAACCCGCAAGTGGACCGCTGCAGCGTGCCATAGCGCGCCACAGCGGGCTGCAGTGTCATCCCAGGAAAACTATATGAAATCAGAAAAATAAATTAATTGAATAGTGTTTCCATGAGTTAGTCCACCACAGTGTGCTATAACGCCAAAAGGGCTGTAGCGCGCTAGAGCGCCTAAAGCGCCACACCACGCTACAGCGCCAAAAGGGCTACAGCGCGCTATACACGCCACAGCGCGCCAAAGCTCTCAGAAACTATAAAACTGCTCAGAATTAGCTGAAATGGCCAGAACTTCTCTATTTTTATATTTTAAGGTCCCTAGGACTCTAGTGGGATTGAATTATACCAAATTTGAACCTAGTTTAGTTAAAATTGAGTATTGCATAAAATTCTATGTGAAAATTAAGTTTGAAACTTTGTCATTTTTAATAAGTGCTCAAAACTTGTTATGTATCTTAATCATCTTGTGCCAAATGCTAAATAATAGAATCCTTGAATGCTTGTATTGAATATGTATATCTTAATAACCAAGTGGCATGAAACTTAAGTCTTTTTGATTTGTAA
The DNA here is from genome assembly GCA_016760335.1 of Gastrodia elata. Taxonomy (NCBI): domain Eukaryota; kingdom Viridiplantae; phylum Streptophyta; class Magnoliopsida; order Asparagales; family Orchidaceae; genus Gastrodia; species Gastrodia elata. Next base: position 61,731,184 of record CM028670.1, on the reverse strand, counting down.
TCAAGTGCTAATCCCTTTGCCTTAATTTAGAATTTGATTAGCCTTAATTACCTTCTATATTATGGCATCTTTATATTTATATGCTTACATGATATTAGGATGTATGTTAGAGAACTCAAAACATTTATTTGGACACCAAAATTTTCTTAAATTGACATTAAACTATATTTGAACATAAGAATCTTGATAACTTGATGATACTTAATCTAAGCCTGAAATTGCCATCAATAATATATTAATAATACATTGATTTGTTATTGACCTTTAAATTAACCTTTGGTCTTAATGGTAGAAAGGTTAAGGGTTAAACCCTAACTTGACTTGATTAAGATCTAAACAGTAATCACCTAAATTAAGTAACTTTGATTGAAAGATAATTCAATCAACTTGATTCTAATAATGCATGTGATTTGACATTGATCTTAAATAATTGAACTAGAAGTGCTAATGTGGGGCCCCTGTACTAACAATAAGGAAGTACGATGCTCCAACTGTGGCAAATCCCCAACTTAAGTAAAGTTAGGCGAACACAACCTTCCTTAAGGCAAGGACTTGTCACCAAGTGCTATAACTTTCATCAATATAAATATCAAAGTAGCGAAAGCAATATAAAATAGAGTAACATCCACAAGCATACATAGTAGGGAAATATAGTAACTCATCACAATGCAGAAGTAAAGTACATCCAGAAAGTTTAATTATTACAACTGAAATGAATAACTGAAAATAAAAGACTCTCATCCTCACTGAAATGAATAAGGCAAAACTAGCTAGACAGTAGCTGGAAGGTCCTCCTCCTGAATTGGCTCCTCCTCAGCGACACTGCCCACGAACACGTCTGAATCTGACATTTGTCGGTATCACAAATGCTAGGGCCCCAGCAAACAAAATAAAAAGGTTACAGTTAGACAATTGTCTAAGTATATTTTAGGCTATTTAAAGTGAACTGAATATTAAAGGATATCACATTTAAATTTAACTATACATGCAATCAGTAAAGGGTGCAACAAGCCATGAAAGAACTGGAATACTATAAACTATCTATTTATAGCATGCAACATACAAAACACTAAATAAGCAAGGTAAGGCTAAAAGCAAAATAACTGCAGCTACTGCATAAACATGATCCTAACATGATTATGATCAAAGTAAAACATGCTGAGTATAAAAGAACACAAGTACTGAATTCAATAAAATTCTAGCATCCTAAACATGCCATTCATACATATATCTAAGCCATAAAAGTATACATACAACATGCAGATTAAGATGAAAAGAAAGGCCACTGAGACATGCGGCAAAAAGCAAAGCAATATATGATAAGTAAAGCCACTGAGACATGTGGCAAAGCGAGCAAATACTGAAAAATAAGGCCACTGAAGCATGTGGCAAAACAAACCAGAAAACCAAAATAATACAATATAGGTAAAGTAGTAATATGCCTAAGTTCTAGTACTGCCATACCAGCCAATAGGCCATATAGGGCCTCCAATATCAATCAATCAGTCAATCCCCAGCCTAGCCATCCAAATATGCTAGGACTGAGTCCAGTCTATACAATACTACTACAGAAGAGGCAGACTAAACTAGGTCATATTCTACTAACTGTGACAAAACAAAACTGAATGATATGTAAATTCAATACTAGCTTAGGATACATCATCCTAAGTTTTCCTATTATGCTCAAGGGCTAAAGCTCAAAATCCAAGGTATGCAAAGCAATCTAGTCAAAGTAAGTAAGAGACTCAATCTAAACTTATGTGATATCTATTGTTATCTAATTTCTAAATTTAACTACTCTGAGAAGGTACAAGCTTAGGATCTCCGATATCCAGCTATCGAGTAGAATCTCAAGATTTACGTCCTTAAAGTCAAATATTAGAACTTAACAAGTTCTAATCCAAAAATCGACAACTATATAGTTTAAGTAAGCAAATCAACGACCTAATTTTATGAATATTTTACTCTCTTACCCAAATCTTGATCAAATAAATCAAGATTTAAGGATTTAGAACTTAAACCCTATGTTGAGTTCAAATTCTTAATCCAAGGTGATACTAAAATAGGATCTAGGTTTCTCACTTAATCCCAAGGGTAAAGGTTCCTATAATTAAAAGATTCAGGAGCTAGGATCTTAGTGGAAGGCTATTCTATTAATTATAAGATAAAATAATTGATTAAGAACTTGAGAATCTAAGATCTATATTCAATCTTTAAGATAATTTTATTATCTTATTGATTGAATCATCCTACACCCACATGGAAGGTTTCAAAAGATTAAACAATCAATCATTTAAGAATTTCAATTGGAGGTGGTTTGATTCAAATTGAAGATCTAAGTCTAAGATCTAAGATTCAAAGATTTGAGATTTGATCACTTTAGACATTAAAACTAGATATTAGCTTAGGAGCTTTAATTTATGCTTCTTTTGGAATTTAAACTATATTGCCCTTAGTAAGATGATGCTTTAACCATTCACTTCCCTTGATTAACATTTAAGCTTATAATCATCTCTTTAGACTACTAAGATCTAAGAGTCTAAGTTTGATCAATTTTAGATCTGAAGCTGGATTCCTAACTTAAACTTTTCTAATTCCTTATCTTTTGATACTAAGCTCTTAAGTTATCTTAGCTGAGTTTAATAATGATACAATTGACAATTCTTATTATTATATTTCAATTTTCAGGTCAAATGATCCTTAAATGGAATGCTTAAGAGTTAAGTATCTTATTTAAGGATTAAATGAAGATTTAATGATTTAAGGATCATATGAATAATATTATTGTTCTAAGATTTCAGAGAACATTTCCAATTTAATTTAAAGTATATTACTGAAAGTTTCAATCCTTGAGGGATATTAATCCACATTTTGGTCAAAATGACCAAAATGCCCCTCTTAAGGCTAAAATTGGGATTTTAGGGTTTACTTACCCAAATTGGTTTTAATCTGTTTTAATATGTTTCACATGACTTAATTACAGTGGGAAACACCCAAAATTTAGGTTTTGAAGACCTAATTGATCTTAATTAGCGCTAATCACTTAATTAAGCCTCTTAGGGTGATTAGTGAAATTAAGGCAATTTAGGGCAATCCAACTATACACTTACATTCTAATTGACTTAATATAAGGTTAGGAACAACCCTCACTCAATTCAGAGGCTTAATTAGGGTTAAGTTCACTAATCCTTAATTAGGGTGATTAAGAAGAGATTAAGAAAATTAATTACCTAAAATAGATTTTAAGGGTTTGGAATTGTTCTTTAGGTCATAAGGAGCAATCAGAGCCCTTAAACTCATAATTTGGATAATTAGGTGATTTTATATGATTTATTTAATAACAGAAAAGTTTCAGTTAATATTTTTAAATCCAACCATTAGATCTGGAATTTTATTTTAGATTCAGATTCCTGGAATTTTTTGATTCAAATAGTATATTGGATCATACCATTTGGATGTGTGGATCTAAAGTTATTCAATTAATTTATTCTGAATATTTATTTAAATTAAAACTATAGGTTTCAATTAATTTAAATCATAACTATTAAAAATACACTCCAATAAATATTAATTAATTGCGGCCCAAAATCAGAACCGCGCGGGTCGGGGCTCGGCCCGGCCCAAAATCGCGTCTTCTTCTTCCTCCCGATCGCGCCCGCAGCCCTAATTCCTGAGGCGGACTTCCAGCGCCAAATTCGCCGCACTCCGGTCATGCCGCACCGTGATTTCGACAGCTACATGTTCCCTGACCTCAGATGCGTCGATTGAACTAAGAAACCCTAACTGGGAAGCCCTAGATCACTAGATGCCTATTCAGCCAAAACGCTTTAGCTGGCGCACCTGTGAGGAGATAATTCTCCTCACTGAGTCCACGAGCCGCCGATATCTCGATCCCTACACGTGCAGGGATCGAAGAGGTAGCGATAGAGCGCAACGAGGGATCCTGAGATGGTCTAGATCGTCGGGGTGATACTCGGCATTTTCTGCCGTTCAGCGCTTCGACCGGATCGATCAAGTTCAGTTGAATTGATCGATCTGGTCGAACCTAACCCTCGATACCAGTTACAATTATTGCTCTGAGGGTTTTGATACTACTCAGGGGGCTAAAATGGCTCGGGAGCACGCCGCATTCGCGCGGGTTGGCTCGACTGGCAGTGCGTCCTCAGATGGTGCTTAGGCCATCTGGCGCACTGCCTAGGCACACTGGAGGTCCAGGACGACCACTAGGAGCTAAGGAAAGGTCCTAGCACAGCACCTAAGCTCAATTGAGAGCAGAACGAGCTAAAAACCAGCTCTACTGAGAATGGGAGAGGCTGTACCTCAGCTCAAAGACTCGCAGATACGGAGGTAATGCAGGCCGTCTCGAAGGCACTTAGAGGTTCACGAAGCTCTGCAAGGGGGTCTGAACTCTAGACCTCACCCTCTATCAGCAGCTGCAGTAGGTCCCGCCGCCTGGTTCGCCGAGAGTTCCAGAATTTCAGCCGTCTAGCGCGTGGATCACAGTGAGCAAAGGAGCTCACTGTGATTCTTGGGAGGTACTTATAGGCAGGGAAAGATCCTAGGAATGGATTTCGAAGCTGGGCCAAAACCTCAGGCTCGGACCAGAGGCTCCTCCGGCTAGCCCAAAATGGGTGTGATCCCACCCTCTGGATTGCCTCGATAGGCTCGGCCATAAACGGGAGGGTGCTAACGGCTTTGGATGACCTGGCGGGAGAGTGGCAGACAACGTCGACGTGGCAGGTACGGCGAATTCCCTCTATCGGGTCGTGAATCTTCTCGGGACGACGATGAATAGGGCGAGGCGATCGACAGCCGTCTGATCCGAAGCCGTTGGCGAGGGACGGTCCTGATCATCAGACCAATAACGACTGATCGCGGGAATCAGATCGACCGTCGTATCAAATCTGTGGATCGAACGGATGATCAGCTTATTTAAGGCGGATGGATTAAGCGCCGTTGGATCAGATCTCAGAACTGCGGAACGGTCGAGATCTGCTGGATCCGATCGACGGCGCGAGCCGTTGGATCGAAGCGCGCTGAGATGCGTGCTAACGATCCTACGGGCGCAAAGTCGTGCACCGCTATCGGGACCCCACAGCAGATCTGCCACGGTCCCGACAGCGAATCCCAGGAATAAAAAATTTAATAAAATCCAATTTTAATTAATTAAAACTATAATAATTAATTCTTATATATTCTAAAATTTCCCAAATTCAATTTAGGTTCAGATGAGCTCCAAAAATTTCCAAAAATTCACCCTTAGCTAATTTGGGTGTGAGGAATTCAAAAATGAAATTAGATTTCAATTTGGAGATCAAAATAATTTAGGTATTTTTCAGGGCTTAAAAATAGCAAAAAATACCAAATTTTCCAATTTAGCTCCAATTGATTTCAAATTTCTCGGTTTAGGTTTAAATGACCCATTGAATCGAATGGAATCAAAATTAAACCTTGGTTTAGCTTAATTGATCTATTTTAAGCTAGGATAACAACCTAGGGTTGTTACAACTAAGGTTAAAATTAAATCTATGTGATTGAACCATCTGAATCTAAACTTTAGATCTTTGATTTTCTCTTATATAAGACTATTAGCATAAAATGGATAATAAAATTGTAATGATTTATGAAATGATCTAACTTTAATAAGATCTTTGATTTTATCTCATAATTGTACAATAGAAAGGATCAGCTGAACTTTAATTATCTGATCTGATCACTTGAATGTTAACTTAAGAAGTAGAAAAGTGAGATCTTAAGGGTCTTACTATAGGATAGTTATTGAAATATTTAAAGACCTTAACTATTGATACATTGAGGTAGGAAAAACTTTTATAACTTATTGAGATAGGAATCTTAGATGATTCTTCATAACCTTAGAGGTTGATTTTGACACCTTGTGATAGGAACTACCTAAAGCATATAGAATGGAACTTCCCCCTTGTGGTATAAATCATTATTAAGTGATATCTATAATCACACCCTTGGAGCCTTGTGTAGGACTCACCCATTTAGAGTAAGGATTAATAGCTTTGATAATTCCTTATTGATTAAGTAGAGTTATTTGAACCCAGATTATTGGTTGGTGTGGTGTAGTATACCCATAGTACTGGATTACTTCAGTAGTATTCAGGATTGGTTGATTCACTCTAATGTGGACTTATGACCAGGTGCTATCCCAAGGGATTAGACGAATACAGTCCCGTTAGAGTAAATCTTCCAAGACTAAGAGTGTTATAAATAGGAACTCATTCCTTAGTTTGATTAAAATACAAATCACCATCAGGCGATGCCTCCTAATGAAGATCGCTTCAATAGGTGTGGCTTAAACAAACTAAGTAATTTGAGTCACCTTCTTTAGAACACTAAGTATGATCATGAGTTAGGCATCTTAATGACTTAGCTTGAGATACAAATCGCCATCGGGTGATGCCTCCTATCGAAGATTGCTTCGTTAGGGTGGCTTAATCAAACTAAGTGCTAAGAACCACCTTTCTTGCAAACATGCTAAATATGTGTATACAATCATCCAATCTAATGATCTTTAACTAAACTCTCAACTTTGACCAATTGTCAAATTAGAGCTTAGGAGTCAGAGTCCTTTATTAGGATTCTGCACAATGGAGACCTTGAATTCATTATTGAATTTCTAAGCATTTTTCTAGATTTGTCTCATATAGATTAGAATCATGAGCATGAGCATAAGCATGATGTTGAGTATCAGTGATGACATATGAGTATCAGTGATGATTTATGGGTTACAGAATATTGCATATATTGACTGGGAAATTTCAGGATACATCGGCATCGCAGTTCCCAATTGGATGTATATATACATTGGACCGTACTACTCATAACAGTTTAGTGATATTTTGGTTACATATCAGTAGCATACAGTGTTGTGACATATTCAGACGCACAGTTTCAGTAATATACAGCATAGTCTTACAGATCATTACTTAGTTTTAGATCCATTACTATTTTTGGTTTACTTTCAGCATTTAGTTTACAGTTCAGTTATGCTTTACTTTACTTCAGTTTTATACAATTTTATGCTTTCAGTTATCTTTATAGTATTTCTACAGATTTAATTACATTATGTAAATATTAAATGAATAACTAGAATTGTTTAAATTAGTTTCGATGTGTTAGAGTTATTGTCTTACACGGGGTAATTTTGGGATCTGGCAATTTGCTAGATCTTGAATTGTATGTTGAGCCAGGTTAGGAGAACACTCAGGAGATTAAGGAGGAGTCTGTGGAGCACTAGTGTACTCTCCTCCAGTTTTACTACCTTTCTACTTAGTTTATTTCAGTTCAATACTTAGCTTTATGCCTATAATTCAGTAACTGTTTGAAATAATTTTGGATGTATTTTCTTTTCTTTTCTGAGATAAATATTTTCAAACAACTTCTGAGATGAATATTTCTAGATGTTTGCTTTAGCTTCTGCACTCTATTATTATGGCGGCCCAGCCTTGCCGTGGTCCTGTTAACTCATAAGTTAACATGATTATGATGGAGGGGTCACCAAATGACAAGTTCTTCACTTATGAATAGATTAGGCACACATCCTAACCCATTATAAGTAAGGAAATTTCCATTTACAATAGATATTCACTAAATGATATATAAATGAAATCAGAGTGCAGAAGTAACAACATAACATCCATTCCATCATAATACAATAGTAAGAACATACATCCCAGAATAAAAGCAGTAATAAAAAATATAAGTTAACCTGTTTTATTATTACAACATTATTAAAGGAAAGAGCTGAAATAAAAGAATAATACTCATCCTCACAAGCATAAAGAATAAGAACTAATGATCTTCTACAGCTCATTCCTCCTCCTGAATCTGGTCTTCAGAAGGCTCCAAAACCTTAAATAGCTCAGAGTCTACCATTGTCAATTTCACAATGATAGGGCCCCAGCCAACAAAAGAAAAAAAATATAATTAGACAAAATGTCTAAGTACAATTTAAGTCGATAGATTATTATGTTCATTTGGATATCACCATAAATTTAACACACTTCCAAATTTTGCTATGACAAGGATGGGTAGTAACAGAAAATAATAAGAAATGCAGTTAACATAATGAAAAGAGACTCATCCTAAAGATGCTTATGATCAAAATATAATTCGTGCTAATTCACATAACTTACAAATCATGAATTGTAAATAAATGCTTTAAAATACACCAAGCATTTTATATAAGCAATTCACATCACAATTTTAACATCCTATGATAAATGAAACTAGCGTATTATAATGAATACATCTAGCATCCTAAAATGAATAGGACTAGCATCCTATAATAAGTAGAACTAGCATCCTATAAATAATATCACAACTAGCATCCTATAATAAGTAGGACTAGCATCCTAAAATAATCATCACAACTAGCATCCTATAATAAATAGGACTAGCATCCTATAAATAACATCACAACTAGCATCCTATAATAAGTAGGACTAGCATCCTAAAATAATCATCACAACTAGCATCCTATAATAAATAGGACTAGCATCCTATAAATAGCATCAAAACTAGCATCCTATAATAAGTAGGACTAGCATCCTACAATCATCACAACTAACATCCTATAATAAGTAGGACTAGCATCCTAAAATAATCATCACAACTAGCATCCTATAAATAGCATCACAACTAGCATCCTAAAATAATCATCACAACTAGCATCCCATAATAAGTAGGACTAGCATCCTAAAATCATCAAGGCATAGAAAAATGTAGTAAGACAATAAATAGAAAAGTACTGAAATGCAGAAAGACAAACTAAAGGCAATAACTAAAGCTATACTAGCTACTCAAGCCAACCAAACTAAAAGAAGACATCAACTCTCTTAGCCTAATGGGCTAAGACAGAAGGACACATGTAGATGTATATCAAACATTAGTACTGCCATAATGGAACAAATGACTCTTCAAGTCACAGCAAATCCAATATATTCTCTTTATTCAACAACTAATAAATGAAACACTAGGTGGCTTTACCAATAAACTAGTTTTCATTCTACTAGGTTGAATCAAATCCGTTATCTCTTTCTGACAAACTAGTAAGTGAAACACTAGGTGGCTTTACCAACAAACTAGTGTTCTCACTACTAGGCCGAACCAACACTACAATACATTTCCGACAGACTAATAAGTGAAATACTGGGTGGCTTCACCAACAAACTAGTGTTCCCTTTACTAGGTCAAACCAATTTCCAAAGAGGTAGACTAATTATGTCTCAAAGCACCAAATGAAAATGATGTTTATGCAAATTCAAAACTAACACAAGATGTTCATCAACTACCTTACATCCTAATATATGCCAATGTTTAAGGCTCAATTTCAAGGAAAGCATAGCATCAAAGTCAAAGTGAGCAAGAGACTCTACTAAGACACAAGTGATATCTATTATTATCTAATTTATTCGTTATATCTACTCTAAGTTACATAATATTCAGAATCATCAATTCTTAGTCTAAATGTAACTTAGATTACGGCCTTATATGTTTAAAAGAAATTAGAACTGATCAGGTTCTAATCTTTCTGAATCAATGTCGACTATAGTATTCAATTAAAAAATCAGTCGACCTAATTTGATGTTTTTTTCCAACCCATTTTGATTAATCAAGTCAAGATGAAAGGATTGAGGATTTAACTCCAAATGATGGGGTTAAATCACTCAATCTAAAGGTATATCCAAGGTCTAAGGTGTAGAACCCAATTCTCATAAAATTAGATTAAGGTAAATCCTAATGAGTAAGTTATACTCAATAGGATAGATTTTTATTCTTAGTTCTAAGATTGAAAGATCAAATAATCATTAACAAACTAAGAAAATCTATAAAACTATCAAAACCAAAGTTTCACCTATTGATTAACCCAATTTACTCAATAGATGAATTCTAACATATGATCTATTCTTAATCCTAAGAAAATGACTCTTAATCACTAAGATTAACACTCGAACATAAATCTTAACTAATATTATTAGGAAGGTTGAGAATGAAATAGAGAGGATTAGAGGAGTTTAAGAAGGCATGATATGAGATTGATCTCATATCATGGAGCTTAAACTTGATTATTTTGCAAATGAAGAAAGATTGCAATTGAACATATAAACTTGATACTATTCTCCTTTTAATACTATTACTTATTTAATTCACTGTTCTCATTTTCTATTATTGTTATTGTTAAGATTATATTTACAGTTAACATGAGCAAATTTAATTTGAATTACTTTAATTTTGATACAGTAAAACAGCAGGAAGGTATAACACATAATTACAATGGTTGCCTACTTGTAGGCCGTCCAAATTGTAATTACGACATTACAAAAATGTTTATGCATAGCTATATGTGTTTAGATAATAGATGTAACATATATTTATTGTATGAAAATTCTATTTCTAAGTGTAAGTATTCTTAAATAGTTGAGAATGATTACTCGATTCAATTTCTTGAGAAGCGCTATATTCGGGGTCATCAAGACGATTGGTTAAGAGATGACTTTGCCTTTTCATGCATCTAAGTATTTCTCCCAAGTTAAACCAAGGTATTCACAATCATCACGCACATCACAAAAAAATGAGAAAGAGAACAACATCTGAGTCTAAGTTACTACAAGTTATTCATGTTGTAATACGTGATTTCCCAGGTGCGCAAGTCTTATACTTCATATGTGCAACACTTCATCAATGATATTAGGTTAGCATAATAACATCACTTTATGCAAAATACTGTTTAATTCATTAAGTAATTAAAGCTCTAATATTTATATTTCTAGCAAATTAATAATGAGCAATTTCACATTTTTTTGCTTAAAACTATATGAAAAAAAAAATGAATAATTCAGCAATTTACCACTTTGTTCTATCTCGCATGATTTAGGAATGCAACAGATGCTCCCAATATATTATTAAAAGTTTCCTCAAGTATATTAGCTCCTAAACTATTGATCAAGACATATAACCATGTCATCTTGTGAGGCTCAATACAACAATCAATATTTGCACTTTTAAAATATCAAGCGCTATTAGATTTAACGTAAGTAATTTTGAAATAATATAAATAACATGGTCTTGAAAGAGTTTCATTACATGAAGCACAACTACCGATTGCACATTAATCGACACTAAACTCGTGCAATATCATCCTCAAAAAGAAAAGCTCCCATTCTATGTATAAATAAGTTAAACTTTTGAAAGTTGAAATGAGGCCTCTTACTATATCAATGCAGTTTAAACCTAAGAGATGAAACCAAAGCAGCAATAAGTAATTGCCAATGCTCAGTTCAATCAACATCAATTCAAGTTGCACCTCAATTAGAACAGAGCAGCATATACATAAGCTCTAGCACCAAGCAAAAACCTTGGTATTATTCTTGTTGCGAACCAAAGCAGCTCACTATGAATATAATTAATATCAAACATCTACAAATATATGTTAATATCAACCTTGATCAAAATAAATAAAAAGGAGATCAACAATCTTATTATATCCCATCACATTTGATTTAACTATAGTAAGCAAATTTGATTATTTTAATGGCTTATTCAAGAAATTAACAATTTCTTTTGGGATATTCCTATGGATAGTTGCTGTGCATACATAATAATATTAGCACACTCTTGCACTCAATTATCGTTTTAGGATTAAATAAACTCGAAAAAGAAAGGATAAAGTTACTTGCTCTCATTGAAGTTAGCCTCTTTTATTTTAAATATCTATACCAATGTTTAAATAATTTTGATATATGAAGAATTATTCTTTTAAGCTACTGCATATAAGATGTTATTATTTGACAAAAAAAATTTGACTGCCAAACTAACTTTGATGCAAGTATACTGAAGTTATTGTAACAAATCCCCATTTGGGTGAAAATATGGATAGACATTACTTTCCGATATGAGCAGGAATGAGTTCTAATTATCGAACGTTCATGACAAAAGCATTTTGTTTTGAAACAAAAGTAGCTTCTATCCACACAACAGCGAAAACAGTTAAGAAAATCAGCACTAAAGAAAATTCCGAACAAGTCCTAAATGACAATCTATCATAACATAAAATATTACATTAAACTTGCTTGAATTTGAAGTATTAAGGTCGATAATATCTTAAGTTGAAGTGTTAAGGTAATACAAATAGCTTAATTGAAGGAGATAAGTGTGAAGTGAAGTACCTCGCCGGCGACGAAGGAGCAAGGAGGCGGCGGCGATTGGAAGGTTCGGCCTAGGAAGAAGACGCAGCCGGCGACGAGGGAGCAAGGACGAGCCGAAACGCGAAGCCTAAAGCCTTCAGCTTTTAATAGATGCGAAGGCGGAGGTTGCAAGGAGAAGAGGCGAGGATGAGGGGTTCGGCCGTGGAGATGGTGAGTGAGTTCGGCTTGCGATTTCTTAGATATCAATAGGCGGAGATTGCGAGGAGGAGAGGACACGTGCCGAGCGAGGGAGAGGAGAGTGTGCCACGCAAAAGGGGAAGGAGGGAGGAGGTGTCGAGTGAGCAAGCGATCTCTCTTGCGTTCGGCTGAATGGAAAGAATTTAGGGCATGCGGCTTTTTAGAATTAGGAAGGAAGGAATGAAAATATATATATATATATATATATATATATATATATATATATATATTAAATTAAATAATTAATTTCTTAATTGCTTTTATTAATTAATCTTAGTTAATCGAATGATTTCTTAAAATTATCAAATATTCACCCCTAGCAAATTGAGAGGTGAGGAACGCAACGACGAAGTCGGATTTTGATTCCGAAGAGTATTTAATTTTCTCATTTTCGAGTATTTAAATAATATTAAAATATTCGTCGAAATTTTGACGACTTCCGATTGCCACCAAAATATCACCCCTAGCTAATTTGGGGGCAATGAGCGCGATGACGAAGTCCAATTTTCGATCTGAGGTCAAACTGATTAGGTCAATTTCCAGGGTTTTAGGATTTTCCCAGAAGTTTGAATTTGATCCAATTGATTCCTAATTAGTCTATGTCTTAGTGATGAGTTCCAAGTGACTTAATTAGTGTACTAGAACCATATTTAAGACTTAGATTAGTCTTAATTGACCTAGGTAACAACCTGTGTTGTGTTGTTATAATTATATACTACTTATATTTAGTATTGTGATGTGATCAGTATACTAGAAATGCTGATATCTTATGCATATATTGGATTTTTCATATTGTATTCTAAATATAATGTATATATTTGCCTAATACTTAGGATAATGATACTACTCTTATCTTAAGTATTAGCTCTCAACCCTCCTTTAGGTTGAGTCAGCAGCCCTTCAGAGGGGTTTTGTTTTCAGCTATTTCGGGGAGACGGGATATTTCTCCACGAGTGGTGCGCCGCTCCGCCGCCGATCTGATTATACTCATCTATTGCGCACGGCCACGGGGCGAGGCGCTACAGATTCCACCATTAAACTCTTACCATGGGGACAGAGTGATTCCTCAACTACTTCTGATCACGAGCTAAAATTATGATTGTCTCTTCCACTGAAGAGATGTGGCTGGAAGTTGGACTAAATGCGAATGATTACGAGGACACCTCCGCAATGATGAAATATAAAAGACGTTGTGCACTGCTGAGAAGTCTTCAGGGAGCTTTAGCCTGTAGGATGCAGATCCTACTTTTGCTGCTACTTCGAAAGGTCCGATGTAATGGGGACTAAGTTTCCCTGCTACGCCAAATCAGAAAACACCATTCATTAGGCTGACTTTAAGATACACAAAATTTTCAACACAGAATTCCAAAGGACGATGATGCGCATCTTGGTATTTGCTTCGACGATCCTGAGTGTCATGAATTCTCTGCTAAATTAATTGTACCTTTTTATTGGTTTCACTTACTAGATTAGACCCGAAAAGTTGAACATTTCCAATTTTTGACCATGCAAGTGGAGTACTACATTTTCTTTCATATAAGGCTTCATATGGAGCTATGCTAATAATTGCTTGATAATTATTAAAGCAAACTCCACCAAAGAAATGTGGTCTTCCCAGAAACCACTAAAATCTAAGATACATAGATGCTGGAGATCATTAAGATCTTAATTAACACATTCTATTTGTCCATATGTTTGAGAGTGAAAAGCAGTGCTCATGGATAGAGTAGTTCATAGGTCTTGATGCACTGCTTGCCATAACTATGATGTAAATCTACTATCTCAATCTAAAACAATTGACTTTGGAATCTCATGGAGTATGACTATCTCTTTAATATAGATCTTTGCCAACTTCTCCATAGAATTAGTTTGACAAATAAGGATGAAATGAGCTAACTTGGTGTAATAACCCAAGTTATTAATTAGGTCAATTAAGACTAAACCAAGTCCTAATTTTGATTTTAGTACTCTAATTAAGTCATTAAGAGTTCACCATAAAGTCCTTGTCTAAATTAGGAGTCAAATGAATCAAATCCTAATTTTTGGGAATTTTAGGAATCCTGTAAAATTGACCTATTTAAATTGACCTCAAATCAAAAATCCAACTTCTCCATTGTGCTCATCACGCCCAAATTAGCTAATATGATGTTTTGGAAGCATTTGGAAGTCGTTGGATTTTTGGCGAATATTTTAATATATTTTAAAATCCCCGGAAAATGAGAAAATTAAATGCTCGTTGAAACAAAAATTCAATTTCGCCGTTGCGTTCATCACCACTTTAATAGCTAGGGGTGATTTATTGGAATTTTTTTGGAATGCATTTAATTAATTATTTTTAATTAATAAAAATATGTTTAAATCAAATTAAATAATAATATATTTAAATAACTTAACGGTTTCGTCAAAATCCTTCACGCGCCATCGCTCTTCCCTAACGCTGTCTCGCCTTTTGGATCGTCCGATCAGATCTGATCGGACGGTTGCGAGATCTTCCCTACCGATCCATGCCATGCGCAGGGTGTGTGGCAGCCGTCCGTGAGCTTTGCTCACCAGATGCCTTTGCCACCTCTAGATGGCAATTCTTGCCGCCTAAACTTATGAATTAGGAGCATTTCAGACTCTAGTACCCACTTTTGCATTGATCCCTTTCCTTGTCACTCGAGAAAGTAGATTGAGTTATAAGCTCATTTGAAGCTTTCGTAACCATCGATAGAGCTACCCGGTCTCCCTAAATTATCTTCAAACAATTGATCTATTAGTTCATATATCTATTTCACTATTTGTATTGCGCTAGTATTGTATCTGATTAAGCATAGCGTTGACCGATCAATCGAAGTTGGATGTATAGCTACAGTGGTATACAGTGATCTCTTTTTGTGTTCATCGCTCGACTGCTTATAGTCACCTAGGGTTAGGACCTGTGATCGATCCAGTTCACCCCCACTCTCGATCCACCTGTTCTTAGCTAGGACTTAGCGTCCTCTTTTGATCGGCGTGCGGATTGGCCCATGTCATCATCGAGATGGCCATTGAAATCGGTGCCCTAGCCCTCTGTGCGGTCGGGAAAGTGTTGATCCCTCTGTGAGTTGGGCCGGGTCGGGTCTAGCCGGACCCGCATCTGTGAGGGCTGGGTTTGCCATTAGGCGCTGAGTCTGAAGATGTTAAATTGCATAATTTAGAATTTAGAATTAATTAAATTGAATGGATTAATTTAATTAATTTCCTTTCAAATCTTCGAACTTTAATCCTCCATAATTTGTAAACCAATAATCCAAAAATAGTAATATTATATGTCATTTTGATCAGTAGAAATCAAGGATCATTATAGCACTATCAAATTTATTATATGAGGTGTATTTCATAAAGTGTGACCCCCACTTAATGACCTAAATGCTCTTAAACTTCAATCAATTATAACTTTGCACACACTAATCCAAACATAACTATTATGGGTCTCATTTTAATCAAGAGGTCCTCAGGAGTGCTCAAATAATATTAGTTTCCCTATTGGAAGTGTATTTTGGCTAATCACTTTTAGGACCCTTCAATAATTACCCTAATTCTATGGAATATTCAATTGACCATAACTTAATCAATTGAGCTCCAAATAATGTCATCAAATATACCATTTAGATTAGAAACACCTAATTAATAGTAAACTATAAAAATATTTAAGCTTTGGTGATTAGATTCCTTAATTAGCCCTAATCATCCAAACCTTGAATAGTAAAAATTAGCATATTTAATAATCCAAATTGAGTGATTCAAGTATTTAATTGCTCCTAGAATAAATTAGAACATAATGGTGTGGTTTGCTCAGTGATTTTATGATTATTTTCACTAATCACTCATTAATCACTCTTATCTCTAATTAGGTCATAGCTTGACCAAATGAAGTCCAAATTAGGTCTACTCCTAGTTAAAGTACTCAGTGTATTATAGGGAATCTTTAGCTACTGTGTTTGTTGAATTTGGATATTAAATATAAAAGTTAGATTTTTGACCCTTTTATAAAACCCTAAAATTACATAATTGAACCCAAGAATTATTTTGATCATAACTTGGCCATTAGACATTAGAATTCAGTGTTATTGGACTCTATGAAATCCTTGGATAGCAAGCATCATTAAACTAACTAAATTTTTATACTTTATTAGGTAAAATTCCCAAATTGCCCTTATGAGTCAATTTTCCTAAATTGTGTTCATTAGGCTTAATTATTATCCAAATTGGGTGTACTTACTGTCTATCTTCATGTTAGATAGAAAGTAATCATTTTCCATTAATTAATTTCCAATTTAGAGTTATAAATCAAAAAGTAGCATTTTAGGCCTTTAAGTTTTGCTCAAGTTTGGAGCCCTAAATAGTCATTTTGCCCAAGTTTAGGTTTAAGCATTCTTAAACCTTAGAATCATAGTCTAAATCTTTAAAACTAGTAATTAAATTGATTTAGATTCAATTCCATTAATTTTAGGCTTATTAATTAAGTTTCTAATCAAAACCCTAAAATCCACCTTAAGATAATGCTAAGTAAAAATTAAAGCTCCATAATGTGGAATCCACCTCACATCATGTCATCTTTGAGTCTTCTAATCTATTAATTATATATTTAATTAAGATCAGTTAGCCTTAGTGCTTAGAGTGTGCATCTTTTCTCCTTATGCTTCTTTCTTTAGGAATTAGGAATAGAACTAGTTTAGTTTTCATTTATTGGGTAAATTGGGTTACTCAACGAATGAAGCCTTGATTTTATTAATTTATAGATTTTTATAGTTTAATTATGATTATTTTATCTTTTAGCCTTATATTTAATAATAGAGATCAATCCTATTTTGCTTAATAGGATTGCCTTAATCCTTAGTCCATAAAAATTGGGTTTTAAGCCTTAGTCCTTAGAATCATCTTTGGATTAAGTGATTAAACTATAATATTTGGAGTTTAATTTTTAATCCTTCCATCTTCATTTGTCTTGATCAAGATGTGTTTAGGTTGCTTAAATCATTAAAATATTAAAATAGGATGATTAATTATTTATTCAACATATGTAGTCGGCATTAATTGAATTATATTAGAACCTGATCAGTTCTAATTATTTTTAACTTACAAGGCTGTGAGTCTAAGTTATACTTAATAGTAGGAATTAGAGATCCTGAGCTTGTATAGCTTAGAATAGTTAGAACAGATAAATTAGACAACAACAGATATCACCTGTGTTTTAGTAGAGTCTCTTGCTTACTTTGAATTTTGATGCTTTGCAATACCTTGGACATATTTGGTGGACATAGGATATTTGATGAGTATCATATGCCAATTTTAATTCACATATACATTGTTTGCATTTTCATTAGTGCTTTCAGTTCCCTGATTTTTGGTGTAGTGGAGTGTAAATTAATTAGTTTGCCTCTTTAGTTTTGTGCTTTTGCTTTAGAATAGGCCAGGCCTAGCACTGCGGTTTACTTGAATGGTATTAGCTTATTTTCTATTTTTCTAACCAAGGCTAGCCCTATGATTGCCTAGGATGGTATTAATTAGAATTTTTGGTTCAGTGGCTTTGTTTAGCCAGTTTCTGATATGGCAGTACTAGGTTTAGATACACTTCTACTTTCTAGTTTAGTTTTCTGCCTTAGCCCAGCAGGCTAAGTGAGCTCTTGCATATTTTCTATTCAGTGGCTTGTTTAGCCATAATAGCTTTTCAGTTCTTTCTTTACTATTTTCAATTACTTTTACTACATTTCAGCACTTACTTACTATTTTACTTGATTACTAGCTTATTTATATATAGGATGCTAGTATTGCTTACTTGTTTATATAGGATGATATACTTGCTTTTAGTTGTTTAAATGTATCTTGTGTTCTTTTATTTCATGTTAATCAGCATAAATTTCATTTGATCATAAGCATGTTTAGGTTGAGTTCTCTTTTCAGAAAATTAGTTATTAGCTTTATATTTTCTTATATGCCTAACCTTGTTGCAGCTTTGGGTGAAGGTATGTGTTTGCTTCCTTTTGCTTAAGCTATAAATATGTTCTTTATAGCTTTCCTTTCCCATTCATATGCTTTCTGCACCTATGTTTGCTTGTTTAGTTCTAAGTTAAAGTGGTGATATCTTAAAAGAACTTGAAATATAGTCAACCTAAAATGTACTTATACAATATGTCTAACAAGATTTTTCTCTTTTAGCTGGGGCCCTATCATTGTGAAACTAATAATGGTAGATTCTGAGCTATTCGAGATTGTGGAGCCTTCTAAATATCTAATTCAGGAGGAGGAGTGTGATGTTGCTGAAGATTCTTAGTTTTATTATCTTTTATTTTGCTAAGAGAGGATTAGTGCTTTTATTTCAGTTTTAGCTAAATTTTTAATGTTTGTAATAATACAGGTTTAAATTGCATTTTCTTTTACTGCACTTATTCTGAGTTAGATGTATTTACTTACTGTATTGTGATGAAATAGATGTTTATATTTTTTCTTTTGCACTCTGAATATTTCATGTATTATCATTTTGTGAACAACTCTTGTAAATGGAAAATTTCTTAACTCTGATGGATTAGGGTGAGTACCAAATCTGTTTATAAGCGAGGAACTTATCATTTGGTGATCACTTCACTGTAATCATATTAACTCAAGAGTTAACAGGACCACGGCGAGGCTGCTGTGCCACACTTGGTTAGTCGATCGACTATAACCCCAATTGAATTAGCTCCACATCACGACTTAGGCAAACCCATAAAAAAATCCATAGAAATATTGAACCACTTCCATTCAAGGATTTCTAGAGGATGAAGGAGTCCACTAGGCCTTTGATGTTTAGCATTAACAAGGTTACATGCATGACACTTTGCAAGAACATTCTCTACACTCTTATTCAAACCAGGCTACCAGAAAGATTGCCTTAAATATTGGTACATTTTGTATAACCAGGATGGACATGATATCTAGAATTATGGCTTTCAATGAGAACCTCTTAATGCATAGATTTAGGAATCCACAGGTAATTTTCTTGATAAATCACACTTCCACATAGCTGCAAATTATGGTAATGGCCACCTTCAATTTTGGCCTTGAACTTAAGATTATCCTCACCTTTGGTTTGAGAGTTGGAGACATCTCTATGAAAGGTTGGCTCTACAAAACTTTGCTGGATCAAATAACAAAGCTATCACCTCTGACAGGCTCAATTCGCAACTTACAAAATTTGTCTGCAATTAGACTTTCGGTGATCAAGGCACATAAGGTAGCACGACGACTAAGAAGCATCATCTACGATGTTTGCTTTTCCATATGATACTGAATATTCAGATCGTAATTATATATCAATCATAACCATCTTCTCTATTGGTATTTTAGTTTGTATAGAGTAAAATATACTTCAAGCTCTAATGATCGGTAAAAATAGAACATTGAACACCATAGAGGTAGTGACAACAACTCTGTAAGGTGCAGACAATAATAACAAGTTCAAATCAAGTATTGGATAATTCTTCTAAAGAAGTTTAAGTTGATGAGAAGCATACACAATCACTCTACCTTCTTGCATTAACACGGATTCCAAACCAACACTAGATGCATCAGTGTAGACTTGGTAGTTTAAACCTTCTTTTTGCAGGATGCACGAACTTTAGTTGAGAGCGTGCTCTTTAACGCTTGAAATGCCACTTCACACTCGAAAAGCTCCAGATAAAAGGTACAACTTTCTGAGTTAGTTTGGTTAATAGGGAGGCAATCGAGAAAATTTGTTAATGATTTTTCTGTAATAACCGGCTAATCTTGCAAAGCTTTGAATATCTGTCATTGATTTAGGTTGTGACCAATCCTAAATAGCACTAACATTCTTTTGATCAACTCTAATACCTTGAGCGTTAACAAAATGACCCCAATATTCCACCGAGTCAAGCCAAAACTCACATTTGGAGTACTTAGCATAGAGTTGAAGATTGCGCAATTCTTCTACTATGGCTCTTAGATGATGTTCATTCTCTATCAATCGTAGAGAAAATCTTAGCTCCAGATAATTGATCAAATAGATTGTCAATTCGAGGTAACGGATACTTGTTCTTGATCATCACATTGTTGAACTATTAATAGTCTATGCACATGGTATAGAACCATCTTTCTTCTTGAAGAAAATCACTGGCACTCCCCAAGGAGATGAGCTTGGCCTAATGAGACATTTCTTTAGCAATTCTTAAAGTTATTCAGTTCCTGCAACTCTTTGGGTGTCATATGATACAGAACTTTGAATATAAACTGCTCCCCTAGAATGAGCTTGATTGCCAACTCCACTTCTCTTATGGGTGGAAGAGCAGGTAGGTCTTCAGGAAAAACATCAAAAAAATTGCAAATAATTTGACTCTTGCTGATAGGAATGTCTTCCTTCTTTTCTCCTAGCATAGTCCCTAGGTAAGCATCGCATCTTTTTTGACTAGCTTTTTGGCCTTTAATGTGTTAATTAGGAAAGCTTGGGTACTGAACCTACCTACGAATGATTCGGCATGACTTCCGCTACCCAAAGTGATTTTCTTCTTTTGGCAGTTGATTGTAGCGCCAAGTTACTTAACCACTTCATTCCAAGAATTACATCAAAATTTGCTATTGGGAGCATGATTAACTTGGCTCCAAGACTTTGCTCACTAAAGATGATTTATATACTGTAAAACTATTGGGATTCCATACGATCTGCAGGGGGTAACCCTAGGCTTAAGGAGTTTTCTAAATTATTGAAAGGCAACGTAAAAGCTTTATCCCAATTCTCTGATACAAAAGAGTGACTAGCTCTGGTATCGAAAAATAATGCTACATGATTTGCCGCTTATATCTAAAGTGCATATGTTTAAGAAGTAACATAGTTTTATTTGCACAATTCAAGCAGAAATAAAGCAATGAGTGAAAGACAGAAGCTAACATAAAACTTAAGACGTACTCAATACAACTTCATTATCTTCAGGAGCTGAGGCTAGAGTCAACATATAGACACTAGTGGGGGCAAAATATTAATGATTCTGAGGTGCATGATCTAAATGGGTATGGGCATGGGAATGAGTAGGTGCACCTTTGGGGACTACAACAGGAGTAGGTGGTTGCATGACTACTAGAGCAGAAGCTCGGCTATTCAAGGGTTGTGGGTAAGAAACTTAATCTCTTTTAGAGTGAGTGATGGGAACTCCATCGATAGTCTTCTCAATAACGCATCAACATAAATGGTGTCCTAGCCTACCACAGGTGAAATAGACATTTCTTTGATGGTAGCACTTACCAAAGGGATGGGGGCATTTGCACACCAAGACATCCATCGGAGTTGGTTCTGTTGTGTCGTGGAGACTTGACTCTCCAAAAAATAGCACAGGAGTTGCAGCACGCTCCAGCGGAGCGAACCTCGAGGCTGAGGTGCCATGACGTGCCTTAGTGACCAGCATTCAAAATGCGAGCGCTACAGCGCACCACAGCGCGAATCAAACTCGGGTACTACAGCGCACTGTAGCGCGCCATAGCGCGTACAGCGGTTGCAAGTTCGAAATGCAGTTACCACAGTGCGCTATAGCGGATGCAAGTTTGAAACTCGATCACTACAGCGCATCGCAACGTGCTACATCATTTGAATCG
Organism: Gastrodia elata; assembly: GCA_016760335.1. NCBI lineage: Eukaryota > Viridiplantae > Streptophyta > Magnoliopsida > Asparagales > Orchidaceae > Gastrodia > Gastrodia elata. The sequence continues at coordinate 61,709,171 of CM028670.1, read as the reverse complement.
AAAGTCGAGTGCCATAGCGCGCTATAGCGGGTACTATTTCAAAAGTCGAGTGCTACAGTACGCTGTAGCGGGCGACGGATTTCTACTTCATTTCAGGTCTTGGTTTTAAAAAATATGAGGGGTATTTTGGACGTTTTGGGTTCAAAATGGATCTGACTACTTAAGCCTAAGTAGTGGAGGGAAACCTAAGGTTTTTGCCATCAGTTTTGGAGGCTTGGAGGCTGTGGAGGAGAAGAGCCCTAGCTAAACCCTAGAGAGCTACTGAGCAAGAAAGGCTTGCTGTTTGAAGAAGAAACTTCAGGAGGTAGCAACTTCTTCCCTTCTCCACTCTAAGAGTAGGTCTATAGCTGTGTATGCTGAGGTGTTATAGCTCTTGTAACTCTATAAATTTTGAAGTCTTTTTCATAGTGGATTTTCCCGTTGGTGTGGCTCCGTAGTTTTTCCCAATCTTTAGGTTTTTTATGTATATGCTTGTGTTTTGGATGATTTGTATGTGCTACAATTTTCTTACTGTGATTTTGTGATTTCTAAGCTAGCTTAGTAACCATCAACGCACCCCGATTCTCAAAGTCACAAGTACCATTCTGCTTTAGGTATCTTGTGCTGTGTGTATTTTATCAACAAGTGGTATCAGAGAGCATGTTCTTTGCCTTGTTGTTAAAGAGGGTTTGCTTTTTTGAGTGGGAGCTATGGCCGAAGAAATGAGACACGATATTGAGAAGTTCAGCGGGACAAATCTAGTACTTGGGCTCCTCTTTTCATGCGACTCCGTTGAGGAGTGCCTTCAAGAACTATACCAAGGGTGACTTGGGGAATGTATATCTTAGAGATAATAAGGTGTGTGATATCATCGATAGAGGTGATGTAGATGTGAATCTACCAAGCGGCATTGTTTGGAAGCTTAAAGATGTTAGACATGTGCCATGTCTAAGAAGAAATTTGATCTCAGTGAGCCAATTAGCCAGAGAAGGTTACAACACTTATTTCACAGGAGACTCATGGAAGGTTACCAAGGGTGCACTCATTATTGCATGAGGCAGTATGGAAGGAACACTTTACTTGATCAATAAAGTGTCTGATATTATTGCAACTACAGAGGAGATAAATGCAGATCTATGGCACTGGAGGCTTGGCCATATGAGTGAGAGGGGGCTAAAATCCCTACAGTAAAAAAGAAAGCTCCAAGGATTGAAGTCAATTGACTTGAATTTCTGTGAAGATTGTGTGCTAGCAAGTTGTATAAAGTTTCTTTCTCCAAAGTTGGAAGGGAGCTCAAAAGCAAGAAATTAGAGTTGGTACATACAGATGTATGGGGGTCAGCTCCTGCATCTTCCATAGGTGGAGCAACATACTTCGTCACCTTCATTGATGATCATACAAAAAAGGTATGGGTTTACTTTCTCAAACATAAATCTAATGTGTTTGATGTGTTTGGAAAGTGACTAGCTTTGGTGAAGAATAAGATCGGGTTGAAGCTGAAATTCTTAAGGTCTGATAATGACGGTGAGTACTGTGATAAAGAATTCAAGGAGTTCTGTGCCTTGTGAGGAATCAAGTGGGAGTTTATAGTCCCTAGAGAACCACAACAAAATGTTGTTGCAAAATGGATGAACCATACATTCACAGAGAGAGCCAGAAGCATGAGATGGCATGCAGGTCTCCCAAGGCAGTTCTGGGCTGAAGCTGTCAATATGGCAGTATACTTAATCAATAAGGGACCTTCCGTACCCTTGAATGAAGGGATCCCCGAAGAAGCTTGGAGCGAAAAGAAGGTGAAGTTAAACCACCTCAAGGTATTTGGATGCTCATCCTATGTGCACATTGATGCAGGATCCAGGAGAAAACTTGATGTAAAGACGATCAAGTGCACATTTATTGGATATGGCGCGGGAAAGTTAGGATACAGATTTGGGACAATCAGAACTAGAAATTCATTAGAAGCAGGGATGTCACTTTTAACGAAAGTGATATGTACAAAGATTGTATGGGAGTCAAGACTGACTCCAAGGATGCTTCAGATGGAGAACCCCGACACATAGGTATTGATGACAGCGTTGAGCCAGATGTTGAAGAAGCTCAAGAGGGTGTCAATGTTGAACCACAAATACCCATGTTAAGAAGATTCACAAGAGTATCTAGACTGCCACAGAGGTACTCTCCTTCTTTGTTCTATTTGTTACTAATTGATAGTGGTGAACTAGAAAGCTTGAAAGAGGCACTTCCAGGTGATGATTCAAGCAAGTGGGAGCTGCCATGAATGATGAAATGGCATCACTCATGTCAAATGGGACATGGGAGTTAGCACCCTTACTAGTAGGGAAGAAAGCTCTTCATAATAAGTGGGTTTACCGGATAAAGGAAGAGATGAATGGAAGCAAGCACTACAAGGTAAGACTTGTAGTCAAAGGTTTCTAGCAAAGGCATGGGGTCAACTATAGTGAGATCTTTGCCTCAGTTGTGAAGATGACAGCCCCTTGTACTTAATTTGGTTGCAGTTGAAGATTTGCATTTGGAGCAAATGGATGTTAAAACTGCATTCATTTACGGAGAACTAGAAGAAGAGCTTTATATGCAACAGCCAGAAGGATACAAGGCTCAAGGGAAAGAGAAGTCTAAGCTAGTGTGTAAGCTCAAGAAAAGTGTCTATGGCTTGAAGCCGGTGACAACGCAGTGGTACAAGAGGTTTGGCAGGTTCATGTCAGAATCATGATATAAAAGATGCCAGGCAGATCACTGTTGTTACATAAAGTAGTGTAAGTCATCTTATATCATTCTATTGATGTATGTAGATGATATGTTGATCGTAATATCGGACATGGAGGAAATAAAGATACTGAAAGAACAGATGTCAAGGGAATTTGACATGAAGGACATGGGACAAGCCAAGTAGATTCTTGGAATGAGAATCTATAAGGAGAGAAGTGCAGGAATTCTGAAGCTATTGCAGAAGGATTTTGTTGAAAAGGTCCAGAAATGATTCAACATGAGTGAAGCAAAGCCAGCGGGCACTCCCCTAACAAGTAACTTCAGCTTATCGAAGGAATAGATGTCAAAATCTAAAGAGAAGAAGGAACATATGATAAAGGTTCCTTATGCTTTAGCAGTTGGGAGCTTGATGTATGCGATGATCTACACGAGACCGAACATTTCCCATGTAGTGGGAGTGGTCAATAAATTCATGGGAAACCCAGGAAAGCACCATTGGGATGCAGTCAAGTGGATCCTAAGGTATCTGAAAGGTACAGCAAACAAAGCTCTATACTTTGGAAGATCTGATATCATTTTGCAGGGATATGTAGACTCAGATCTTGCAGCAGATGTTGATAGCAGAAGAAGTAATACATGCTATGTCTATACATTAGGTAGTGCAGCGGTGAGCTGGATCTCTAGGATACAAAACATTGTATCGCTGTTAACAACGGAAGCTGAGTATGTTTCCATCACAGAGGCAATCTAGGTGTTGATTTGGTTAGATGATTTAGTTGAACTGATTCATGGCTAAATTAGGTAAGAATCAGAGGGATGTGAAGCTTTATAGTGACAGTATGAGTGCCATTCACTTAGCTAAGAATGCCGCTTTTCATGCCAGGACAAAGCACATTCAACTCCATTACTATTTTATCCGAACACTGTTGGAAGAAGGGTAGCTTTGATTGGAGAAGATCCATACTTCTAAGAATTCAACTGACATGCTTACTAAAGTAGTAACAGTGGAGAAATTGAAGCTATGTGCAGCTTCAATTGGCCTCGGTACATGAAGGGAGAGCGGTGATGAGCCACACTACAATCCTTGATACACTGAAAAAGACAGTGAAGGTTCAATGGAGGAAGTTAAGGAAGGTTGCGTGGAAGTCTCCAAGTGGAAGATTATTGTGTTGTGGAGAGTTAACTGTCCAAAAAATAGCACAGGCACTGCAGTGCGCTACAGCACACTATTACGGAGCCAACCTCAAAGCTAAGGCGCCACGGCGTGCCTCAGCAACTAGCATTCGAAACGTGAGCGCTACAGTGTGCCCCAACGCGAATCAAACACAGGTGCTACCGCACGCTGCAGCGCGCCATAGTGTGCTACAACAGATGTAAGTTTAAAGCGTGGTTGCCACAATGCACTACAGTGAATGCAAGTTCAAAACTCGATCGCTACAGCATGCCGCAATGTGCTACAGCAGGTGCTATTTCGAAAGTCGACCGCTACAGTGAGCTGTAGCGGACGATGGATTTTTGCTTTGTTTCAGGTCTCAATTTTAAGAAATTTGAGGAGTATTTTGGACTTTTTGGGTTCACAATGGAGCTGACTACTTAAGCTAAAGTAGTGGAGGGAAACTTAAGGTTTTTTCAATCAGTTTTGGTGAGTTGGAGGCTGTGGAGGAGAAGAACCCTAGCTAAACTCTAGATAGCTGCTGAGCAAAAAAGGCTTGTGGTTTGAAGAAGAAATTTCAAGAGGTAGCAGCTTCTTTCCTTCTCCACTATAAGAGTAGAGCTACAACTATGTATACTGAGGTGTTATAGCTCTTGTAACTCTGTAAATTTTGAAGTCTTTTTCATAGTGGATTTTCTCATTGGTGTGGCTCTGTGGTTTTTCCCAATCTTTGAGCTTTCCACGTATATGATTGTGTTTTGAATGATTAGTATATGATGTAATTTTTTTGCTGTGATTTTGTGATTTCTAAGCTAGCTTGGTAACCGTCAATGCACCCTGATCCTCAAAGTCTTTGGGACTTTGGTTTATTTTTGCTATCACAAGTGCCATTCCCCTTTAGGTATCTTGTGCTGTGTGTATTTTACCAATAGGTCCAGCTTCGATGTGGAAGACCTTGACTACATTTTGATTCCCAAAATCTTCTTTGTTTGCAGGAACAAAGTGAGCTTTCCAATTGCCATCCATCTGACTATGGAAGTGTTTTTATATACAAACCGCTTCAACAAGCTCTAAAATGTTCTTGAACTACTAGGAAATAAGAAGTGCTTTGATTAAGTCTCAAAGTTCTTTCTGGAATTGGATGCACCTTGCCACTTTTGATCTTACTAAATTTGGAGTGAAGTGAGGTAGATGCCAGAATTCCATCTCATACTCTGAGATATATCTCCTTCGTTGAGTGAGATTAATTAGTTTGTCTTCAAGAATGGTCTGGGAAAATAAGGGAATGAAGGCCTCTTTGAATGCTTCCAAAAATGATTCCCATGGAATTCCCTCGATTTCAAAATTAATGATATTTGCATGCTACTCGTTCTCCCACCAATACTCTATTTCGTCTTGGAACAGATGGGTGGTCAAACGAATTGCTTCAGAATTGAGATATTTAATGCTTATCAGATTCTTTTCTGCTAGCTTTAACCAGCTAATAGTGTCTATGGGGTTCAGAGTCCCATTGAAAGTAAAGTAGGCGTCCTCAGAAGAAATGGTTCATCACTCAGGCAAGCTGAACTTTCTCTAATCTGATTTATTATTGAGCACTATTTCTTAAGATAAGTATAATATCCTTATCCTAAGTATTAGTGGAGGTACTCATACACATAAGGTTTAAAAAAGAAAGTGAATAATCATCCAATAAATATGAGTTTCCTATATGATTTTCTTGTTGATCAGATCATAATACTAAGTATAAGTAGTGGTAATAACAGAGTGTAGAAGCCTTAACATTCTTCCATAAAATTCATCATGACAACTAAGTAAAAAAATTCATCTAAAAAAAAAAGAGAAAATATATCCAGAGTTTAATTATTACAAACCATATCTTAAAATAAAATGAGCAGTAAAAATGTCTCATCTCACAACAAAAAGTAAACTAAGCAAGTAAAAGCTATGTTGGCTACTGCTCCTCTTGCTCCTCCTGGATCTCTAGAAAAGCCTCCAAAGTTAGCTCTTCCAACTGCTCATGATCTGACATTGTTAGTTTCACAATGTCAGGGCCCCAACCAAAAAGAGAAAATCTTGTTAGAAAATAAGTCTAAGTACATTTTAGGGTGTAATTAATATTTTTTTGTATTTAAGAGATTTTTCTTAACATTTTAAAAAATAGAAATCAAAGTGCAGAAAACTGAAGTAAACTGAAACTGTAAATCTAACATTGAAACTGAAAATATAAAAAAATGTAAGTAGACAAAAATACTGAAGATGGATAAAATAAAATGAAACTATAAACTGAAGTAATTGAAAATAGAACTGTGTTGCATGCCACTGTATATGTATCTAAATATGCATCTAAATTTATGCCACAAATATGCACACTTTAATACCACATGGCATCCCAAATTTCCTAGATGAGTAGAACTGCTAGCCTAATATATTCGATATGAGCAAAACTGATCTGCTAATGACATGATATGCTTATGAGATTCATGATATGTTAAGGAGTTTAATACCCAAAGTGCTATCTGTAACATACCAAACTCTTAAGCACCAATGTATCGTCTGCTTTGGCCTGAAAGGCCTCACAATTTTGCCTCAAAAGATAACTTCACAGTAGGTCACCCATCCCGGGAGTGCTCCTACTAGAGGTGGCCCCTACTAGCTTAAGAGGTAACTATAACCATGTATCACCTTAACCATCATGGGTTTAAGAGGTTGCTCACATGAAGTGGTACTTTTCCCTACATGACACTTAGCTCCTATCTGAGACCCTATGGGGCCTTCTGTGTTACCATTTCTCAATTTATGCGTGTTATCCTTATGCAGGGGCCATGATAATATTCTCTGTATAGTTCCAATTTTATCGGATGTTTGCCTCGATGTTTAAGAGTTTTTACTTATTACTACTTAAGTGGGTCTTTACACTATCAAATCATCAAAACCATAAAATAAATCACAAAAAGTATATATCCCTTCTTATTATCTAATTATTTAATCTATACTCTATAATATAAACATTCAATTAAATATTATATATCCATCTAAAAGTGTTAACTGTATGAGTTATAATTCAGGTTAAATTCTACTTAAATCAACATTTACTCAATATTATACTTTTATAGCATCCTAATTCATTACATATTTAGGTGTACATATACATGATTAGTATGTCCTAAGGAAGGTGACTTTAAACACTTAGTTATTATAACTTCACTTATCAATGCGCACAAGGAGAAGATACATAATCCTTTTTACAATTTATTCAATCAAACAAAGTTGTTCACTACACAACGTATAAAATATCTTGGACTTGTAATGTTTATCTTCAACTGAACTGCACTTATCTAATTACTTAAGATAAAGCCAAAGTTTACAGTTTTATTTAGGGTAAATCAACTAACTCCATATTATACTGAATAAATTAGTTCTATGGATATGCACTACAATCTCCATATGGTAATACTAACATTATCATTCTAAGAATCAATTTAATGACCAAAGATTTACAAGCTAATGAATCCATTTTCCATTGTAGCAGGTCCTACACAAATGGCTCCAAGGAAGAGATATATAAGTCATTCAAATTAGGTTAATTATCACAAGAGATAACTCAATTTAAGTCTCTTTTGATTATCTTACTACAAGTCATACAATCAATCATCTAAGGTTGATAAAAGGTTCATCTAAGGTCCTGCCTTAATGCATCACAAAGAAGGCATCTCTTGCCTCAAGATTATCTTACTAGGGCTACATTATTCTTTTAATATAACACCAACACTTAGAGGTCTAAAACTCTTACACTTGCATCTAAAATCTATAATTACTAAGATTAGATCTAAAATTAAGAGAGGAAATGATTTCATGCAAGGTTATAATCTTAATCATTAATTAATAAAATAAATCAAAGCAAATCCCTTAGACTTAAGACTAACAATATCCTCATAGAAAGGTTTGAAAACTCTTAACACTAACTTTTATAATTAAAGATAGATTCTACTAATCCAAAATAATGAAACTATATGTAAGGTCAAAGGATAAATCATGAGGAAATCATATATACTAATCTCTTACATTCTAACTCCATCTTAATCACTCAAATCATGAAGCAAATCATTAAGAACTTAAGATAAGGTTGATTGATAAATCAAACATCTTTTATTTGTTGGTTAAAGACAAATTCATGATAACTTCTTACTTAAGAGAAAAGTCAAGAGTGTTTAAGGTTAAGATGTAAATCACATTGGTCTTTTGAAGGTTTAATCACTTCAGATTCCGATTTAAGATCACATATCAAATCAAAAGATGTTAAATTAACTATTACTGTTTGAGTTGGTTCCATTAACAAGTAATAATTTTGATTTAAGAAATGTTTGATTTAGAGAGGAGAGTTGGGTTTCCTCCATGTGAATTGATGGGGACTGAAGTTGAATTACTTCTCAAGAACTTCTCATTTTTTCATGGTCATGCTAAATAATCAAGTGCACATTGCATTCCTTAGAGTTTTCCTCTAATTCTTACAAGTTCAAATCTTATGCATAAAATGAACACACTAGGGTTCAATTCCAACCCTCATGAGATCGCACTTAGGGCATCTCAGTTTACCCACATCTAGGTTGCCAAAATAATTATTTTAGTTAAACAATCTCATAAGCATTGATTCCACTAATGAGCATCACACGCGTCATGCACAGTTCAGGTAAGGAATTGGTTTCATTGGGCTCCATGGACTATGTCACATCATCCATGAGCTCTCAATAAATCCTCTTCCTCCTTTCACATATGCTGAGCAATAGAGCTCAGTTAATGGGTCTTAGCTCACACACTTCTTCATCTTAGTTGAGCTTAGAGCATGATGCGATTAGGCTCAAGAACTTCTCACATAGTTCTAAGCAATAATGCATGCATGCCCAGCTTTAAACCAAGCAAGAAACTATATAGCACAAGACATTAATTAAGGTGTTAATATTTATAGTTATAATTACTTTACATATTTTTTCATTTAGTCCACAACATTATTTCTAGTGATCTCATTAAGGTATTTAATGCAGATTCTTAGTTCAATGCTTGAGGAAGTTCTCCAACATTCATTTAAGTTCCTTACATATCACAATAGATTTAGCCTAACCCTCTCCATGGGGGTTTAGCCTTCCATTACAGCTGAGATAAGAAGAAAAACATAAGAGGATAAAGATTATTTCATGATCCACTAAAAAAAAATCAAAAGCAAGATTTAGAAGTTACTAGAAACAACCCTCAATGGGGTTCTCTGGATTTCTTCCTCTTCTTCCTCTTTTCATTTCCCTTAACTCCCTAGTGCAGCTTGACTTCCTTCTCCTCTAGCAATAGTTTCTTCAACCTCCCTTGGAGAGGTCTCCTTCTTCCTCTATGCAGCCTTCTAAAAGCTAGGATTTTTGAGTGAAAATTAGGAACCCTTCTTTTATAAAAAAAGCTGTATTTATAGAGGAGTCAATATCCACTCTTGCATCCAAATTATTACTCTTCCCTCCATTCTTTAGCGGTCATGAGTGCACAGTCCACTTGAGGCTTGAAATGACATCTTCTTTTCCATTTTAAAAATCTCATAATCATTTTAAAACCTTCCTTTTCCTCTTAAGAAATAATATGCTGCAGAAGATATGGCAGCTAGGAGACAGCAGCAGGCTGGAAGACCATGTCTCAGCTGTAGTTAATGCCCTGAGAAGATAGAAATTTGGTGCACCACTATAGCGTGCTGCAGCGGTTTAAGTTTGTAACTCCATCCGCGGTAGCACGCTGTAGCGTTATGTCCTTCGAACTGGATTCGTGGTGGGGCACTGCAGCCGTGCGTTATAGCAATTTTAGTTCAAAAACTTCTTCATTGTAGTGCGTTGTAGCGGTTTGAGTTTGGAAACTTACCCGCTGTAGCGCACTGTAGCAGTTCAAGTTTAAAAACTTACCCGTTGTAGCGCGCTGCAGTGGTTCAAGCTCGAGAATTTTCCCGTTGCGGTGCGCTGAGGCACACTATGGCGCGCTGTAGCGGAATAGCTCTAGATTTCAAAATTTTCTTTAGGAAAGTACATTCTACATGCTAGTAGCCGAGTGCACTATGGCACGTAATAGCGCGTTGTGGCGCGCAACAGCGCATTGTGGCGTGTTGCAGCGCGTAGTGGCGGGTTTCTCCTATAAATTGTACAAATACTCCAGATTCTTCCTGAAATTACTGAGCTCGCATTTAACCTGAAAATAAACAAAATTTGATCAAGGTGGGTTATTTCTAATAAGGATTTGTATGAGTTTTTTCCCTTATTTATGATATAAATTATGGATTCATCACACCCCCACACTTAGATTCTTGCTCATCCTTGAGTAAGCTCAAGAAATGATTTTTCTGTTTTAAGGTATGAGAGTAAATATGAAATGTCAATATGAAATTTGATTGCAGTTCAAAACTTTTGCTTAACTGAAATGACTATCAAATTATTCCACCATTAAACCTTTCTAACTCCGATTATGAATCATGGTTGATTGACTAGTCTCCAATTTTAAGTTTTGTAATGCTTGATGCTACATGATGGGAGAGGTTCTTTTCACCAAACTAGTAAGGTAATGAGTATCCAAGAGTTTTGTGCCATATGCGCTCCTTCTTATGAACCACAAATAGACATAATAATTTAGAAGATATATTTTTCATTATCCTATTTCATTTTTTTCTTTGGGAGAGATATTTTTTTTCATCCCTATTTTTGTTTTCTGTTTCATCTTTAGGGAGAGATATTTTTCTTCATCCCAATTCCAATTCTTTGTGATTATGAAGTCCTACAAGAGCATAGCACTCTCTTTGTTTTACTCAATTACTTTTAATCACTAATTTTGGTTTCTAAGTTTTCCCCCACACTAAGACCTTAGCATTGGTCTTGTTAAATTTTTGGAGACTAGATATAACCTGAGATCATTTCTTTGTTTTGATGATTTAGTGCTGCCTTTGAGTTTTGTCATCTTTTCATTAAGCAAATTTTGGTTGACAATTAATTTTACATTGATTTTTTTTTGTAACTTTCATAGTCTTAAAAATTTCAGAAAAATTTGTCATTTGCAAATCATAGAAAGATTTTAAAAATATGAGAATTTATAATTTATTTATTTCAAGAAAAACAAAACACAAAAAGAAAATTAGAAATGAAAAAAAAAATACAACCTAATTTATTCATGGGTTGCCTCCCACCAAGTGCTTATTTTAACGTCTCAGCCTGACGCGAGTAGAATCTCTTATGTGATTCCTTCCATAGGAAGGTCTTGTAAGGTCTATCCTTTTTTCTCCTACAGGTTACTCTATTTCAAATATGGCTTTAATCGATTCCCATTCACCTTGAAGGTTCCTTCACTTGAAGTGAAATCTATGGCTCCATGAGGATAGACCTTTGTAACTGTAAACGGGCCCGTCCACCTTGACCTTAATTTCCCTAGAAATAATGTCACTTTTGAATTAAAAAGGAGTACCTTCATTCCTGGTTGAAAATGCTTTGGTTTAATTAATTTATCATGCCATTTTTTTGTTTTTTCTTTGTACATTTAGACACTTTCATAAGCATTCAATCTAAATTCATCAATCTCATTCAATTGCAGCATTCTCCTTACTTCTGCTTGTTGGAGGTCAAAGTTCAATTTCTTAATAGCCCAAAAAGCATGGTGTTTCAACTCCATGGGCAGGTGGGAAGATTTACCAAATGCAAGCATGTAGGGGGACATTCCTAAGGGAGTTTTAAAGGTAGTTCTATATGCCCAAAGTGCATTTTGAAGTTTTGAAGTCTAATCTTTTCTATTTTGATTCACTATTTTCTCCAAGATCTGTTTGAGTTCCCTATTTGAGACTTTAACTTGTCCACTAGTCTAAGGGTGGTAGGTAGTTCCCACCTTATGTTTTACTCCATAGCTTCTCAGCAAACTCTCAAGTTGCCTATTATAGAAATGCTTTCCCCCATCACTTATGAGGTATCTAGAAGTACCGAATCTCGCAAGCACATGCTCCTTGAGAAATTTGACAACAGTTTTAGTATCATTGTTCACGCATGCTAGTGCCTATACCCACTTTGAAATATATTCAACAACAACAAGAATATACATATTAATTTGGGATAAAGGAAATGGGCCCATGAAATCAATTCTCCATATGCCAAATAGCTCCACCTTGAAGATTACATTCAAAGGAAGCTCATCTCTTTTGCTAAGGTTTCCGATTCTTTGGCATTTATCACAACTTTTTACATACTCAGCGGCATTTTTGAATAGATGAGGCAAAAAAAAACCCAGATTGAAGCACCTTAGCTATAGTTTGATCAATTCCATGAAGCCCTCCATAAGGGGATGTGTGGCAATGGTAGAGAATGTCCTTAATTTCTGAATTGGGCATACATCTCCTTAGGGGTTGATCATTGCAACATTTATAGAGGAAGGGATCATACCAAAAGTAATTTTTTATGTCAGCAAAGAATTTTTTCCTTTGTTGAAAGTTTAGGTCTTTTGGTATAACTCCTCTTGCAAGATAATTCGCAAAGTCAGCAAACCAAGGAGGTTTTGTTGATGAAATAGTGTATAACTTCTTGTCGGGGAATGATTCACCAATATTGGTTAAATAATCACTTTCGAGGTGGGTTAATTGAGATAGATGGTCAGCTAACACATTCTCACTCCCCTTCTTATCCTAAATTTCTAGATCAAATTCTTGTAAGAGAAGCACCCAACGTATCAAGTGAGGTTTTGCTTCTTTCTTTTGAAGGAGATACTTAATGGCCGCATCATCAGTGTAAGCAATAGTGTTAGACCCAAAGAAATATGGCCTTAATTTAGTGAATGCAAAAATGACAGCTAAGAGTCCTTTCTCTGTGGTCGCATAGTTTCTTTGGACTTTGCCAAGGAGTTTACTAGCATAGTAAATTGAATATAAGGTTCATTCCTTTCGCTGCCCAAGGACAGCTCCAATCAAGGTCGCTTGCATTACACATAATCTCAAAAGGGGTGTTCAAATTTGGAGTAGAAATTATGGGAGCAGAGATCAGGGCAGTTTTAAGAGCATTGAATCCTTTTAAGCAATTTTTGTCAAATTTGAATTCGACATCTTTTCCTAGTAATCTACAAAGAGGCAAGCTTATGCTGGAGAAGTCTTTGATAAATTTTTTGTAAGATCCTGCATGCCCTAAGAAACTTCTAATTCCTTTTACATTGATAGAATGGGGGAGTTTTTCAATTACCTCAACCTTAGCTTTATCAACTTCGATTACCCTCCTAGAGATAAAATGACCAAGAAGAATAACTTCTTCGACCATAAAATGACATTTTTCCTAATTTAAGATCAAATTCTATTCTTCACACATTTTTAAAATCTTTCCTAAATTGGCGAGACAATGGTCGAAAGAACTTTCAACAACATAGAAATCATCCATAAAGATTTCCAAAAATTCCCATATTATGTCTGAGAAAATAGCCATCATACAGCATTGGAAAGTGGTCAGAGCATTACATAACCCAAAGGGCTTTCTCTTAAAGGCAAAAGTCCCAAAGGGAAAGGTGAAGATTATTTTCTCTTGGTTTTTAGGTGCAATCATAATTTGATTATATCCATAATACCCATCAAGAAAATAGAAATAGGGATTCCCTGCCAACCTATCGAGCATTTGGTCTACGAATGGGAGAGGGTAATGATCCTTCAGAGTTGCTTTATTTAGCCTCCTATAATATATGCACACTCTCCATCTGGTTACTATTCTAGTGGGAATCAATTCATTGTTGTTATTAAGTACAACGATCATCCCACTCTTCTTTGGGATCACATGAATAGGGCTCACCCAAGGACTGTCAGAGATGGGGAATATAATTCCATCATCTAAGAGTTTAATAATTTCTTTGTGAAGTACTTCCTTTATGTTAGGATTTAAACACCTTTGAGGTTCAATCAATGGAGTAGAGTTATCCTCCAAAAGGATACAGTGCATACTAAGAGTTAGGTTAATTCTCTTTAGATCCGTTATACTCCATCCAATTGCCTATTGTGTTTTTTTTTAAAACCTTACATAAAAGCCTCTCTTGATGATGATTTAATAAGGCAGAAATTATTACGGGAAGGGATGTCTCCTCTCCTAGATAAGTATACTTTAAGTGAGAAGGAAGAGGTTTTAATTCTAATTATGGTGGGACATCTATGGAAGGTTGAATTATTTTTCTTTCTTTAATCAATTCCTCAATTACTCCATCTTTCATTAGATCCTCATCAACCTTGTTTAATAGCATCCCATCTTCTTCCACATCTCCCAATAATAATACTTCTTCAATTAAATTGATCCCTCAGCAATCCTCATTGGGCTTAGATGGGTGCCTCATAGAATCATTTACATAAAATTTCACCTCCTCATCTCCATATCGTAATCTCAATTCCTCTTTATCGACATCAATCAATGTTCTTCCTGTAGCCAAAATTGGTCTACCCAAGATGATGGGTATTTCTTGGTTTTTATCTTCCATGTATAAGATTATGAAATCAGCTTGGAAGATGAATTTATCAACTTTTACAAGCACATTTTCCACAATTCTTAAAGGGTTTTTTACAGATCTATCAGCAAATTGGAGGAGAATAGAGGTAGGCTTCATGTGATATATTCTTAAATTCTTAAATATGTAAAATGGCATAAATTTATGGATGCACCCAGATCACAAAGAGCCTTTTGGAAAGATTAGTTTCTAATAGTGCAGGGTATAGTGAAGCTACCAAGATCCTTTTTCTTAATAGGAATCTTTCTTTGAATGATTGCGCTACATTCTTCTGTTGACGCCACAATCTTCTTCTCATCAATCCTTCTTTTCTTTGATAGGATATATTTCATAAACTTGGCATCACTCAGCATTTGCTCTAATGCTTCAGTGAAAGGAATGTTTATGTGAAGAGTTTTAAAAGTATCTAAAAATTTGTGAAATTGGGCATCAAGTTTCTCCTTAGCCATTTGCTGAGGGTAAGGGATGTTAAGGGTGATCTTAAGTTGGTCATTAAATTGAACCTTCTCTGAATCCCTTACTTCATTCCTCTCATTTCTGCTCATTACTTCTTCTTCTTGTTCCTTTTTAGTTATTGTGATTGTCTTTTCATCCTCCTTATTCAAAATAGGCTTAGTTATTTTCCCACTTCTTAGGGTTATAGAGTTTCCCGAGTCATTTTCATACTCACCAATGACTCCTACTAAAGTCGGTTTCTCTAATTATCTAATATTTCTTTTAGTTTTTGTTCAATTCTTTTTACTGACTCCTCTTTCCTTAGAAGGGTATGTTCATGTTTGTTTAGTGTGGCGTCAGTGTTATTCATAAATTTAGTTGTGGATGTTCTGAATTCTTTTAAGGAGTTTGATGAATCCATAAATTATATCTAAAATAAAGGAAAATTTATTCATTTCTAACCTTTAAACTGCTCATAAATCAATTTTTATCTATCTTTTTCAGGAAAATGGCATCCAAAGGAGTTTTGTGACAATTTTTGCAAAATTCCAAAATTTTCAAAGGAATCCGCTGCCGCGGGTTGCAGTGCGCTGTAGTGGGTCATTTTGCAAACGGGGACGCTATAGCGTGCTGCATCGGATTCATTTGCAAACCGCGAGCGCGGTAGCACGTTGCAGCGGGACCATTTGCGATCCGCGGGCACGTTAGCGCACTACAGCAGGACCATTTGTGAATTGCGGGCGCGGTAGCGCGCTGCAGCGGAACCTTTTGCAAATTGAGCCGCTACAGTGCGCTGCAGCGGTACGATTTGCAAAATGAACCGCTATAGCGCACTGCAGCGGGTAATTTTGTGAAACGTGGACGCGGCAGCACGCCGCAGTGGGAGACTTAGCTAATTTTGCCTGCTTCGATGCACACCACAGTGTGCTGTAGCAGCCGCCACCAGTTTTGCCAATCTAATGCATTTATTGCGGCTGGGACAAGACCTCCAACCTGCATCTTGTCCCCAGCCATCATTCCTTGTAGCAGCTCTGATTTTTAGTGGAAGATGGCCTCTTGATTTGATTAGAAGGATAAATAAAGAAGGATATTGCTGACTTCATCTTTAATTTAGGATTTGCCATCATTAATTCAAATTTCTTTTATCAAATTGCTAGTTTTGGAGAGGATGAAGGAGTATGCTGCCCCTCTCCTATAAATACACCACCTCTTGACTAGTGGAGGGTTCACAATTTTACTCAAAAAACTAAGTAAAGAGGAGGAGTGCATAAGGAGAAGTGAGGAACTCCCCAAGGGTGGCAAGGCAAGCTCTAGCTAAGGAGGAGAAGAAAGAAGTCAGCACTAGCGACCTAAGGGAGGAGCTTGAAGAAGGAAAAGAAGAAATCCGGAGAACTTTCAAGGACATTCCTAGTATCTTCTAAACCTTACTCTTGTATTTTCTTTCCTTAGTTGATCATAAAAGGGTCTTTATTCATGTATGTGTTTTTCTTCACTTCCTTTATAATGAGTAGCTAAATCTCCCTTGGGGAGGGTTGGGAAATTCTCATGTATATGTGTTATTATTAATATATGAAGTGTTCCTCAAATGAAATTAAATGGTAAAGGACTTAATGAAATATATTTTTATTATTTGGTCTTGAATGTGGATAAAAGGAAATGAACTAATAATTTCAAGAACTAAATTGTCTTGCGCTCCATAGCTCACCTTAGATTGGATGCTAGGTTTATGAGTGCATGAGAGCTTGGAACTATGTGACAAAGTTCTTGAGATTAATGCACCTTAATCTAAGCTAAATGAAAGTGTTGATGCATGTGATGCTAAGACCCACTAAATGAGCTCCTTAGCTCAACATGATTGAGGTAAAGGAAGAAATAGTTGAGTGCTCATAAACTAAGTGACATAGTCATTGAGCCCAACATATTAATCCCTAATCTCAACTATGTGGGATGCAAGTGATGCTCGTAGTGGAATCAATGCTTATAAGATCTTAAAACATAAATAATCATAATCTCCTTGATCAAGAGATAAGATGAAAATCAAAAACCTAAAATCTTATAAGAATCTTTGTGCCAAAGTAGAACCAAATGTGTACTCATTTTGTGCACAAGATTTGAACTTGTGAGACTTTGAGATAAAATCTCAAGGTGATCAATGTGCACTTGATAGATAAAATATAAATAAAAGACAAAGCTTGACAAATCAAAAGTACATTGGTAATATATCATCACATGGGGAATAACCCCAACTCTCCTCTCTCTTTTAACTAAGTTATCTTCATTTAGTAGTTACTGTGCTAAGTCTAGGACCAACTCATCAATTAAATCATAGCTTAAACATTAGTGAGAATAGATAGACCCTAGTAACAAAATAACCAATTCTCTGTAGTTCGATAAATCCCATAAAGTAACTCTTTCCACTTATTACTTCAGACCACGTACACTTGCATGTGAGTGCAGACGTGTATTTACAGTCTGTCAGAGTTCTCCAATCTTTCTCAACTTTCGCCATTATTCATAATTACATTAACATTCCTTAACTCACAATCTCTCTCTTGACGAGAATTCAATTGCTCACGTTCTAACTTTTTATTGAGTTGGGAGATTTGATTTCTGGAGTTCACAAATTTGCTATAAGTTTTCTAAAGAGTTACATTCATTTTTAGCCATGTGATCTTTTCTTTGGAGAGGCCATTGATAGGCATTTATTGCCATTTCATCTAAGAGGTAATAAGCCTCTTCTTGGGTTTTGCTACTAATTGAGCAATGGGCAGCCACATTTATAAGTGTCCTTGTTGGAGCATTCAAACCATTGTAAAAGATTTGCACTTGCATCCATAAAGAGAAACCATGATGCGGTTATCGCCTTAGGCATTCCTTAAAGTAATCCCACCCGTCATATAGCGTCTCCCCTTCAAACTGATTGAAGTTAGTTATCTCAATTCTCAACCGAGCAGTTTTTGATGGAGGGAAGTATTTCTCTAGGTATTTCCTAACGAGGTCATCCCAAGTACGGATAGAACCACTCATGAGAGAGCTGAGCCAACTCTTGGCTCTGTCTCTTAGGGAAAAAGGGAAAAGATTAAGTTTAATGGCATCCTTAGAAACACCATTAAATCTGAAGGTATCACATATTTCAAGAAAGTTGGAAATGTGTGAGTTAGGGTCCTTCGTGGCCAACCCACCAAATTGATTATTTTGAACGATACTAGGTGTAGAAGGTTTGATCTCAAAATTGTTAGCTTCAATGTTTGGCCTAACCGTTGCTTAAGGAATCCCCCTAACAGTGGGCAGTGCATAATCCCTGAGTGCTATACCCTGTGGTTCTCCTAAAGGCTCTCTAGGAATTTTATCATATTTCTCTATAATAACTTGTTGGTTATTTAAAATGGCTTGTTCTTTTCTATCTCATAGATGGGTTTTTTCAATTACTGGATCAAAAAGATATTCAGTACAATTTCTTCTAATCATACAGATTTAGAAATTAAGCTATGAAGAATAAGTATAGCAATATTGTTCAATAGTTCAGCAATTGAAAGAAAAGTAAATAATCAGTCTTAACTACAAATTAGTACAGAAATAAATACAAAAATAAAACTATATGCAAAGAGATTTGTTTAAACCACTATTTGCTAGTAGATTTTCCTTAATACAAAGCACTTACCATTCCCCGGCAATGGCGCCAAAAACTTGACAGACTGTAGAATACACGTTAGAGCTTGCACACAAGTGTACGTGGTCTGAAGTAATAATTTAGAAAGTAAGTTCGGATATTTATCGTCATCAGGGAACAGTGTATTTTGTTACTAAGGTATATTTATATTCAATAATGTTTAAATAGTATAATTTCAATTTTGAGCTGGTTCCATTAACAAGCAATAATTATGATTTAAGAAACTGATTGATTTAGAGAGGAGAGTTGGGTTTCCTCCATGTGAATTGATGGGGACTCATGTTGAATTACTTCTCAAGCACCTCTCATTTTTTGATGGTCATGCTAAATAATCAAGTGCACATTACATTCCTTAAAGTTTTCCTCTAATTCTTACAAGTTTAAATCTTGTGCATGAAATAAATACACTAGGGTTCAATTCCAGCATGAAGATCCTCATGAGATAGCACTTAGGGCATCTCAATTTACCTATGTCTAGGTTTCCAAAATAACCATTTTAATTAAACAATCTCATGAGCATTGATTCCACTAACAAGCATCATGCGCGTCATGCATAGTTCAGATAAGGGATTGGTTTCATTGGGCTCCATGGACTATGTCACATCATCTATGAGCTCTCAATAAATCATCTTCCTCCTTTCACATATGCTGAGCAATGGAGCTCAGTTGGTGGGTCTTAGAACACGCACTTCTACTTCTTAGTTGAGCTTAGAGCATGGTGCGATTTGGATCAAGAAGTTCTCACATAGTTCTAAGCACCAATGCACGCATGCCCAGCTCTAAACTAAGCAATGAGATATGGAGCATAAGGCATTAATTAAGGTGTTAATATTTATAGTTATAATTACTTTACATATTTTTTCATTTAGTCCATAGCATTATTTCTAGTGATCTCATTAAGTCATTCAATATAGATTTTTAGTTCAATGCTTGAAGAAGTTACCCAACATTTATTTAAGTCCCTTACATATCACAATAGATTCAGTCCAACCCTCCCCAAGGGGGTTTAGCCTTCCATTACAGCTGAGATAAGAAGAAAAACATACAAGGATGAAGACCCTTTCATGATCCGCTAAAAATAAATCAAAAGCAAGATTTAGAAGTTACTAGGAACAGGCCCTCAATGGGGTTCTCTGGATTTCTTCCTCTTCTTTCTCTTTTCATTTCCCTTAGCTCCCTAGTGCAGCTTGACTTCCTTCTCCTCTAGTAATAGTTTCTTCAACCTCCCTTGGAGAGGTCTCCTTCTTCCTCTATGCAGCCTTCTAAAAGCTAGGATTTTTGAGTGAAAATTAGGAACCCTTCTTTTATAAAAAGAAGCTGTATTTATAGAGGAGTCAATATCCACTCTTGCATCCAAATTATTACTCTTCCCTCCATTCTTTAGCGGTCATGAGTGCACAGTCCACTTGAGGCTTGAAATGACATCTTCTTTTCCATTTTAAAAATCTTCTAATCATTTTAAAACCTTCCTTTCCTCTTAAGAAATAATATCCTCTCAGAACTTCAGATCTAAGATCTCAGATCTTAGATCTTAGTCTTCAGATCTTCTAATTGGATTGAATTACCTTCATTGGGAATCCCTTACTTGATTAACTATTTAATCCTTTTGAAGCTTCCATGTGGGTGTAGGATTGATTTTATCTATAGGATAATGTTATCATCCTAAAGATTGAATATAGTTCTTAGATTCTTAGTTCTTAATTGATTATTTTATCTTATAACCAATAGAGTGACCTTTCAATTAAGATCATAATTTTTGAATCCTTTAGCTTATAAGGTTCCTTATCCTTAATTTGGGTTTTAAGTGTGAACCCTAGATCCTTATTAGGATATTACATTGGATTCAGGATTTGAACACCAAAGTGGAGTTTGGATCCAAAATCCTTAATCTTGATTTACTTAATCAAGATTTGGGTTAAGAGAGAAAAATAATAGAAATTAAGTTATTGAATTATTTACTTTGAATCTTTATAGTCATCATATGATTATGAATTAGAACATGTTAAGTTCTAATGTTAACATTAAGGTCATGAATCTGGGATTATACTTGATAGCTGGATATTGGAGATCCTAAACTTGTATCTTCTCAGAATAGTTAGTTGAATAAATTAGATAACAACATATATCACATAGGTGTAGATTGAGTCTCTTGCTCACTTGACTTTGATTGCTTTGCATACCTTGAATATTGAGCCTTGTTTCTTGAGCATAATAAGAAAATTTAGGATATGGAAGATACATCCTTAGTTAGTATTTGAAAATCATAACATTCATTCAGTACTTTCAATACTTTTAGTTAGTAGAGTATGTCCTAGCTTAGTCTACCTCTTCAATTCTAGTTTTATTATAGAATAGACTCGGACCTAGCTCTGCGAATGTCTAGGATGGATACATGTCTTATTCTATAAGTTAAACTCGGACATAGCTCTGCGGATGCGTAGGGTGGACACATGTTGAACTTTCAGTTCAGAGGTCCAGTATGGCCTATTTCTATTATGGCAGTACTATATCTTAAGCTTACTCTTATTTCAGTAAAGTTTTCAGTATTTGTTTTGCTTTGCCACACATTTCAGTGGCCTTACTTTAGTGCTTGGCTTGCTTTGCCACATGTCTCAGTGGATTTACTTTTTAGTACATTCATGTACTTAGCTTACTTTTGTCACATGCCTCAGTGACTTTTACATATTAATCTGTATGCTTATATAAATGCTCTTATTAATTGGTATTAAATATTGGCATGGTTAGGATGCTAGAACTTTATGTTTTTTCAGCACTTGTATTCTTTATATACTCAGCATGTATCCATGTGATCATAAGCATGTTAGGATCAGATTTATTTTAGTAGTTACAATTATTTTACTTTTAGCCTCACCATGCTTAGTTGCTATTTTGTATGTTTTTTCTTACATAATTGTTGATTAATTATAAATGATTAGTTTATGGCTATCCTGTTCTTTGTAGCTTGATGCACCATATATTACTTGTATATTTAAAATTTGCTAATATAATATGTTTTAATATTCAGTTCACTTGAATAGCCTAAAATGTACTTAGACAATTATCTAACTGTAACCCTTTTATTTAGTTGGCTGGGGCCCTGACATTTGTGATATCAATAATTGTTAGATTTGGAGTTTTTCATAGGCAGTATTGCAGGAGAGGAGCTGGTGCAAGAGGAGAATCTTCCTACTGCCATTTAGATAGATTCTCATTTTTCTTGCAGTGAGAATGAGAGATCTTTACTTTTATTTAATTCAGTCTGTAATAATAATTAAATTCTGGATGTATTTACTTTTTTGCATTTGATCTAAGTTACTATTTTTTTTAGTCTCTTATACTATGCTGTGATGTGGATGTTATATTATACTGTTCGTGCTTTTGCCACTTTGATTTATATTGATGTATGTTCACAGTTCCAGGTGACAAGTCCTTGGCTTAAGGCAGCTTAGGTGCTACTTGACTTTACTTATGTTGGGGATTTGCCACAGTTAGAGCACCGTACTCCCCATATTTATGCTAATATCAGTATTAGCATGGCTGTGGAGAGTACGGGGCCCCACAGTTGGTATCAGAGAACCCCATAAGGTGTCAGAATGGGATCTGTGATTCCTTTCTACCTAATGGACCATTCTTCTAAAGTACAAACAACAATACATAACATCCATAACATAGTACTATCAGTAACTCTCTAAGAAAATGTAGAATGAAAATACTCATATCCTAAATATGTAGTCATCTAAAGCTAGCAAAAACTAATACATTCTATTATTAGGATCAAATGGATCATGAAGAGTTCGATTTGGAATATTATCTGCATGCCTTCGAGTTGGCTTGGAGTTATATATTCAAAGGGAGATAGGAGAGCAAATGGCAAATCAAAGGAGTTTCAACAAAAGGTACCCTAGTCTTTGATAAACTTCTACATCAAATGGTGTACCGAGGGCTTGACTTTCCCATCTGCGCACTAGAGTGGTTGAACCGAGTAAAGTCAGTCCACAGGCACATAGAGTGTCCAGAGTCTCTCTAGGTTGACATAATAATAGATCTGATTCTTGACTATGTGAAAGTCTGGTGGTACGATACCATTAAGAAGCTCGAACAGAAATGCAAGAGAAAGCATCAGGAAGTGACCTTTGAAGATTTAGTGTTGCATTTAGGACTGGGTACATTAAGGACATTTGAGTGCTAGTTAGAGTAATTGTCATTTCTTAATTTTAGTAGTGCTATGATTTATTTTCTAAATCTTATGTAATCCTTCATTTCAAAAGTAATGAGAATTTTGGCATCTATTAGAAATTTTAATTTCTATTTTCCTTAGAATGATTCTGAAATCTAGATTTGTACTGCTTACTTAGAATGAATTCTAGATCACCTCCCTGCTACTACCCCAATCAAGAATGCTGTTGCTTCGAGCAGTTCTTCTGATGAAGTAGCTCATCTACGAGCAATGGTGGCAACCTTGTTGGAGAATCAGGCTCAACAAGCACTGGTAATGCAAAAGATGATGTCCGATCATCCAGTACCAGCCGTTGCTACTACTCCTACTATTCCTATTCCGCAACATACTTTTCCTTCCCATCACTCTATGAATAGTCTTCTCCATAACTTCTTAAGACTAAGGTCTTCCACCTTCGGAGGAAACTTATCACCAATGGATACAGCCGACTGTCTGAAAGCAGTAGAGAAGGATCTTATTAGTCTGAAGATTCCAAACTCAGAAGCCGTCCATCTCACTACACACCTGTTTCATGCTGAAGCAGAATACTGGTGGGAGGAGGACTGTAATACAAAGTTCGTTGACTATGAATTAGAAGACATCCCTTGGGATGAATTTGTTGAAGCATTCAAAGCAGAATTCATTCCCCTGTCTGTACAGAACATCATTGCAGACATGATTCTAAGGTTGACTCAAGAAAGTCGCTCTATCGCTGACTACAAAAGGGAATTTCGTAGGTTGATTCATTTTGCTCCAGAAATTACCCACCCCGAATCGGCTAAGTGCCATCGCTTTCTCAGTGGACTCTGAGATTCACTAAAAGATCAGATTTTTCCACTTCACTTGACTAGATTCTTTGAACTAGTTGAGATAGCTAAGGTGATTGAGCATCATCACTCAGAAAAAATTCTCAAGCGAAAGATGCAATCAACTTTTAACCAACATGAAGCCTTCAAGAGGCACAGACCTAACTCTGCAAAGGTCTATCAACTTGAAGCTGCACCCCCTGCTAAACTCATTCAAGGCTGTAATAGGCCTCACCCGTATGGCAAGTGTTACCACTTTGGCCATAAGTGCTACAATTGTGGGCGACCAGGCCACATCTTCTATCATTATACACATTTAGAAACAATGGATGGAGTTTTGATGAAGCCATCTCAAAGGAACCGAGTATTTAGAGAACTCAGTTGAACAGGAGAGAATCAAATTTGGTAATAATGCCAGCACCTGCACCTGAAGTTACTCCAGAACAACCCTCAGCTCCTAAATCCCAAAACTATCCCAGGAAGTAGGTAAACAATCGTCCTGCTGGTCCTGCATGAGTTTATGCTTTAATTCCTTTAGAAGCCACAGAAGACAATAATGTGGTTTCAGGTACACATTTCTGAACTTCTCATTTGTTAATTGCATTTTTGTACCTTAATTATTACAATTGGTAATACGATTCATAGGAATAAATTAGGTACACTTTATTTTAATGACTAGCCCTGTAATGTGTTATTTGACACCGGTGCTAGTCATTCGTTTATTTCTGAACATTTTGCCAATGTACTTAAACCACACTCGTACAGCTTAGCAAAATCTTTGAGAGTTGAACTTCCGTCTGGAGCCCAACTAAGTGCTAATAAGTTTTGCAACATCAAAATTCCATTAAATGGTCAGGAGTTTCACTCCGAATTAGTTATCCTGCCATTGACAAACTTTGATATCATCCTTGGGATGAACTGGCTTAGTGACAATATTACCGTGATAAACTGCTTGAAAAAGAAGGTCACTCTCCATTCTCAGGGCAAGACTGAAACCTTTATAGAAAAAACTAGTCACAATTATTATCAATGCTAGTAAAGTTGAAAAATGGATCAGTAAGGGTTGTGATGATTTTCTGGTCACTATGATGGGTGAAGTAAGAGAAAGTATCCCTCTCCATAATTGTAAAGTAGTTAAGGAATTTGCCGACGTATTTCCAGAAGATCTGCTTGGTGTACCTCCTTCCAGAGAAGTCGAGTTCTCTATTGAATTAGCTCCGGGTACCCAGCCTATATCTAAGGCACCATACAGAATGGCGCCTAAGGAACTTCAAGAACTCAACGAACAGTTATAAGAGCTCTTGAATAAAAGTTTTATTAGGCCAAGTATGTCACCTTGGGGAGCACCTGTTCTATTTGTAAAGAAGAAGGATGGATCTATGCGAATGTGCAAAGATTATCACGAACCAAATAAAGTTATCATAAAGAATAAATACCCATTGCCTAGAATCGATGATTTATTTGACCAGTTATCTGGAGCTGTCATATTCTCTAAGATTGACTTGAGGCCTGGATATCATCAATTACGAGTAAAAGAAGATGATGTAGGAAAGAGTACTTTCCGTACTCGCTATGTTCATTTTGAATTCTTAGTGATGTCTTTCAGACTCACCAATGCGCTGTAAATCTTTATGGATACTTAAACAAATTTGTAATCATCTTTATCAACGATATCCTCATTTATTCTCAAACCTAAAAGATCATGAAGAACATCTGAGGTTAGTATTAGAAGCTCTGCGTGAACATCAACTGTATGCCAAGTTCTCCAAATGTGAGTTTTGGCTAAAGTCCATTGCATTCTTGGGGCATGTCTTCGATGCCCAGGGTATTCGTGTAGATCAAAATAAAGTAAGCGCTATTTAGGACTGGATTCAACCTAAGACAGTCACATATATTAGAAGTTTCTTGGGATTGGCTGGATATTACAAGAAGTTTGTTAAGGGATTTTCACAGATCGCTTCGCCTTTGACTAAGTTAACTTAGAAAGCCATTCCGTTCATTTGGAGCCCAAAATGCGAGGAAGTGTTTCAAACCTTGAAGGACACACTCTCTACCACTCCAGTACTTGTTCTGCCCAAGGAAGGCTTGAACTATCAGGTGTACATTGATGCCTCTGGAATTGGGCTAGGTTGTGTATTAATGCAAGAGGGTAGGATAATCGCTTACGCGTCTCATCAATTAAAGCCTCACGAGAAAAATTATCCAGTTCATGATCTTAAACTTGCCACTATGAACTTTGCCTTAAAGATTTGGTATTACTATTTATATGGAGTTCGGTGTTTAATTTTCATTGATCATCAAAGGTTAAAGTATATCTTTACCCAAAGAGAACAGAATTGTCATCAAAGGAGATGGTTAGAACTCATTAGTGATTATGATCTGAGCATTCAATATCATCCAGGAAAAGCAAATGTTGTGGCCGATGCTCTTAGCCTTCGTGCTACTTTATCTTCCATGACTGACTGCAGTTCCTTAGAATAAGAATTTTGTAAGCTAGGAATTTCTCCAATCTGTGGCGATATGCTAAGTTCGCTTCTAGTAAATATCAGAGTGGAACCTACCTTCCATAGAGATGTCTCTATCTCGCAGACTAAAGAAGATGATTATTTGAAATTCAAAGCAGATATTGAAGGTGGCCGTCGTCATGATTTGCAAATGCGCAACGGTGTAATTTATCAAAGTAATTATTTGTGGATTCCTAAATCCATGCACTGTGAAGTGTTGATTGAAGGTCATAATTCTGGGTATCACATTCACCCAGGCGGTACCAAGATGCACCAGGATTTAAAGCAATCATTTTGGTGGCCCGGTACGAAGAAGGATGTAGCCGATTTTGTGGTTAAGGGTCATGCCTACAATTTGGTAAAGGCTGAGCACCAAAGACCTGGTGGTCTTCTGTATCCATTAGAAATTCCTGAATAGAAATGATTCGATATATCTATGGATTTCATCATGGGATTGTCTCGTGCAAAATCTGGTACCGATGCAACCTAGGTTATAGTAGACCATTTAACTAAATCAGTGCACTTTCTTCCTATCCATCAAACTGACTTTGTGGAGAAGCTAGCAAAGCTCTATATTAAAGAAATTATCAGACTGCATGGTATTCCAAAATCAATCGTGTCTAACAAAGATATCAGATTTACTTTTAAGTTTGGCAAGCTATACATCAAGATCTAGGTACTACTCTAGCTATGAGTACAGCCTTTCATCCTCAAACGGATGGTTAGACTGAAAGAGTGAATCAAGTTCTGGAGGATTTGCTTAGGCTGTGTGTTCTTGATTTTGCCAGTTCCTGGGAAGATCATATTCTGTTAGTGGAGTTTGCCTACAATAACAATTTCTAAGCCAGTATTAAAATGGCTCCTTATGAGGCATTGTAAGGTAGAAAATATAGTACTCAACTAGCTTGGTCAGAAACAGGAAGCGTTCAACTTTTTAGGTCTGAATTAGTTGAAGAAACTAATAAAAAGATTCAAATAATTCAGCAGAGAATTCGTTCAGCTCAAGAACGTCAAAGCAAGTATCATGATGCTCATCATAATCACTTAGAATTCAATATTGGCGATTATGCTTATTTGAAAGTTAGTCCAATGAAAGGTGTCTATAGATTTGGTGTAGTAGGGAAACTTTGTCCCCGCTATGTTGGGCCTTTTGAGATTTTGGCCAAAGTAGGATCATCTGCCGACAAGTTAAATCTTCTTGATGACTTTGTAGCCGTTCACAATGTATTTCACGTATTGTCGTTAAGAAGATGTCTTAGAAACCCTTCTCATATCGATCAATTTCTGTCAATAATAATTCAACCTGATCTTTCTTATGCCAAAGAACCAGTCAAAGTCTTAGCTCGTGATCAGAAGCAGCTAAGGAATCGTTCAATTCCTATGTTCAAAGTCTAGTGGAAGAATCGATCATTGGAAGAATCTATATGGGAGAAAGAAGTGGATGTGCGCAATAAATATCCACAGCTTTTTGCAAGTCCAGGTACTATTCTTTTCTTTCCCATATATTTTATTTAAATATTTCAATCCATGTAGTACTTTCTTCACTTAGTGATGTCAGGGACGACATCATTCTTAAGTGGGGGAGTCTGTAATAACCCTAGTTGTTACCATAGCTAAGTTCAGGTTAATTAAGCTAAACTAGGTCTTAATTTTGATTCCATTTGACTCAATGGGTCATTTAAACCTAACTCTAGAAGTTTGGGATCCATCAAAGCTAAATTGAGAAATTTGGTTTTTTTGGCTATTTTTGGATCCAAAAAAATACCTAAATTAAATTGATCTCTAAATTAAAATCTGAGTTCATTTTTGAATTTCCCATCCCCAAATTAGCTAAGGGTGAAATTTTGAGAATTTTTTGAGGTCATTTAGGCTTATTTTGTAATTTATTTAATTTGGTTCAATTGCACATCAGGGTTTGAAACAATCTTAAATTGCATTTCAGCCCTCCCTCCAATGGTCGGCTGCCTCTAAACCGTGGGCACCATCCGGACTGTCAATTTTACGAAAATGATCCAACGGCCCGTGCTCTCGATCGGTCCCGTCTCATCTCGACCGTTCCGCGGTGTTGAGATGAGATTAGACGGCATCTAGCTTCCCATCTTAAGTGATGCGATCACCCGTGGGATCTGTCAAATCCAATCCGATGATCGATCTGATCGCAGTGCTCAGCCTTTATTGGTCGGATGATCAGGACCGTTCCGTTGTAACTGATGATCCATTGGACTGTCGCACCCCTATCTGTGGCTGTAGGCCTTCGTCTTCCCCAGCTTGCATCCGACAGAGAGTATCAGTGCGAATTTGACATGTTGGCTTGGTCTGCCACTCCCTTTGCCATGTCCTCTCGGCAGTTAAGATCTTCCTAGTTCTGGTAGGATGAAGCTCGTTAGGTCACGAGGCCCGCTAGCCCAATTAAGGAGGCTCGTGGCTCCATCCCAGCTCGAGCATAAACCATGGCTTCCAGCCATAGTGTCCACCCCTGTACCTCTGCCTCACCTTTAAATACCCTCAGCACATCTTAGTGATCCACTTTGCTCACTGAGATCCACTGATACTCCTAGCTAAAGCATTTGGAGCTCTCAGCAATGCCCGGCATCCCGTAGCTGCGAACTGCTGATTGAGGGTGCAGTCTAGCGTTCAGACCCCCATGCGTAGTCCCTACATCTACTTGGTGAACTTTGAGCTCCTCCCTTTGTCTCAGTCATAGCAATTCCCCAGCTCAAGGTACAACCTTCTCCCACTGAACTTCTTAAGTTCAGTTCTTCATTCTACCTCTGGATTGAGCCTCTGGATGTTGTCTAACTAGCCTTAGCCGCTTAGGAAACTAGTTGTAATTATCTCCCGGGATTGAGCTAGTTTTGATCAATTATATCAATCGATCAAGCTAGCGACCGAGCCATGGCCGAGTTTGAGTAAGGACCCAGCGATCGGCCGCACCCCAGGTTTTGAAACCTTGGGGGTTTGACTCGCCTCACCTCACTGATGGTGTAGGGATCGAGCCCCGCCCGTTTAGTGGCTTATGTGAGAAGAATTATCCCCTCACAGTGAACCCTAATCATCTGAAAACTGGAAGTCTTGGTGGAGTAGTCATCCAGTTTTCTGGTCCGTCCCAATTAGGGCATCCAGGTTCAATCGACGCGCCTTGACCTGCTGAGGGCGTGGCGATGGAATGCTGGTCGTGGCGTGGCCTTTCGACAGTGAATTTGGCCTCTCAAGGCACCCTCTCACGGCTGTTTGTGAAGAGGGTATCAGGGACAAAGGTACTAGCGCATCGGCCCGAGCTAGCCCTGGCCTGCGCGGTGCGATAGCGCTAATCCAGTTGGGCCTCGCTCTGACCCGCGCGATTTGATAATTGGGCTGGGTTATTTAAATGAATTTGGAATTACTTTCCTTTTGTTAATTCTTGGATAAATAAATTTAATTAATTCCCTATGATTCCAATTTAAATAAAATACATAATAAATTATCTAAATAACTTTAGCAATACTTGTCCAAATGGTATGATCCAATATACCATTTCAATCAAAAAAATGTAAGAAATAATAATATAAAATAAAATCAAAGATCTAATAGTTAGATCTTAAATAATTGCCTAATCTTTTTCTATTTTTATTTAAATCATAATAACTTTATTAATTATCCAAAAATATTGATTAAGGTCTTTAATTGCTCATGAGACCATATAGAACCTATATAGACCATTAAAAGTAATTTAAGATCTTTAATTTTGCTAATCACCCCTTAATTATCCTAATTTGAAATTAGTGAATTAAGCCTTAGATAACCTTTGATTTTGGTAAATCTAGTTCCTAATGCTTCATTAAGTATAGTAGAGCCTTTAAATATATTTGGATCATTCTAGTATGCCCAAATTTCCTTAATCACCTTAATTAGCTTTAAAATGTGATTAGTAATAATTAGGATAATAAGGTTACCAAAACCTAAGATAACTGTGTATCCTACTTTATTAACAAATATGGAACTCATTAAAACAGACTTGGATCAATTTGGGTGAGTAAATATTAAAATCCCATTTTTTGCCTTAAGAGGGGTATTTTGGTCATTTTGACCAAAATGTGTTTAAATACTCTTAAACCTTAGAATTCTCAATTAAAGTAATAATAATTAGTAATGTAATGTATTAATTTCAATTGCTAAGTGGTATCATTTCTTGAATGAACTATAGTGTTAAACCTTAAAATTCATAAGTAAGCTCTTAAGATCTTAAGTATTCTTAAGACCCTTTATAAAAGACTTAGCTTAAATTAATATTAATGCTAAAGTTTCTAATCCTAGCTATCCTACCAAAGCTTGTTCATGAATTATAGTCTCAATGAAGCATAAGCAAGAACTTTAAAGAACCCTAAACTTAGGCTTATTAGTTTAGATCTAAGAAATCAGAACTTTAAATCTTAGATCTCATATCGTAGATCTTTGTCTTTGGATCTTTTGATTGAATCGAATTACCTTCATTTGGAATCCCTTACTTGATTAATTGTTTAATCCTTTTGAAGTCTCCATGTGGCTGTAGGATTGATTCAATCTATAGGATAATGTAATCATCCTAAAGATTAAATATAGATCTTAGATTCTTAGTTCTTAATTAATTATTTTATCTTATAACTAGTAGAGTGACCTTTCAATTAAGATCTTAGTTTCTGAATTCTTCAGCTTATAAGATTCCTTATCCTTAATTTTGGTTTTAAGTGTGAACCCTAGATCCTTATTAGGATATTACATTGGATTTAAGATTTGAACACCAAAGTGGAGTTTGGATCCAGAATCCTTAATCTTGATTTACTTAATCACAATTTGGGTTAAGAGAGGAAAATAATAGATATTAAGTCATTGAATTATTTACTTTGAATATTTATAGTTGTCATATGATTATGAATTAGAACTTGTTAAGTTCTAATGTTAACATTAAGGTCATGAATTCCAAATTGCACCAAAATTTTATCCTTGGCTAATTTGATGGTGAGGAATTCAAAAATGCAATCAGATTTTAATTCTGAGATCAAAATATTTTGGGTCTAGATTAAGGCATCTAGATTGATCAAATTGTAAATTTTGACTTAGAGAAGTCCAATGAACTTCAAATATGCTAGATTGGCTTAGATTGATGGTCTAAAGGCAATGATACTAAAAATTGAATTTAAGCAACCTATATTTTGTATAGTAACAACTTAGGATTGTTACAGACTCCCCTACTTAAGAATGATGTCATCCTCGACATCATCTCAAGAGAAGACAATCAAGAGAAAGTGAAGCATATGAATAAGATTTTGAAACTAAAGAGTACCTGGGGTTTCAAAGAGACTGGGATATTTCTTTCTCATATTCGCCTCTTTTTCCCAAGTAGATTCTTCTAAAGTGTGATTTCTCCATTGAACTTTTACCATTGGGATTGAGCGATTCCTCAATTGCTTCTGATCATGAGCTAAGATCTTAATCGGCTCTTCTGCATAAGAGAGATCTGGTTGGAGTGATACAGCTGGAAGTTGGATTAGGTGGGATGGATCACGAAGGCATCTTCGCAGAGAGGAAATGTGGAACACATTATGGACTGCAGAGAAATCCTCAGGAAGCTTCAGTCAATAGGCTGCAGAACCAATCTTTTTTAGTATTTCAAATGGTCCGACGTAGCGAGGGCTTAACTTCCCGGCTACACCAAAATGATAAACGCCCTTCATTGGACTTACTTTAAGGTATACATATTTTCCCACCTCAAGGTCCTGAGCACGATGATGAGCATCGTGATATTTAATTTGTCGATCTTGAGCTACTTTGATTCTTTACTGGATCAATTGAATCTTGCAATTTGTTTCTTCGACTAATTCTGATCCGTAAAGTTGAACACTGCCAGTTTCAGACCATGCTAGTGGCGTACTACATTTTCTGCTGTACAGGGCTTCATATGGAGCCATACCGATACTTGCTTGAAAACTATTATTGTATGCAAATTCTACCAGAGGAAGGTGGTCCTCCCAAAAACCTCCAAAGTCCAGAATACAGAGACGAAGGAGATCTTCCATAACTTGGTTGACTCTTTTAGTTTGACCATATGTCTGAGGATAAAAAGCAATACTCATAGCTAGAGTAGTCCCCAAGTCTTGATGAACTGGTTGCCAAAATTTAGAAGTGAAACAGCTATCTCGATCAGATACAATGGATCTTGGAAAACCATGGAGTCGGATAATTTCCTTGATATATAACTTTGCCAGTTTTTCCACAGAATCAGTTTGACGCATAGGGATAAAGTGAGCTAATTTGGTCAATCGATCTACAATGACCCAAATTGAATCCGCACCAGATCTTGCTTTAGGCAAACCCATGACAAAATCCATAAAAATGTCGAACCACTTCCACTCTGGTTTTGCTAGAGGGTGAAGAAGTCCTCCAGGCTTTTGATGCTCGCTTTGACTAGACTGCAAGCGTGACATTTTTCCATAAATTCTGTGACACTCTTTTTCATACCAGGCCACCAGAATGATTTCTACAGATCCTGGTACATCTTGGTACTACCTGGATGCACTTGGTAACCAGAATTATGGCCTTCGACTAGGATCTCTTGATGCATGGATTTGGGAATCCATAGATGATCACCTTGGTAAATTACGTTACCACGAAGCTGAAGGTTGAAGTGACGTCCACTTTCGATATCCACTTTGAACTTCAAATAATCTTTATCCTTGGGTTAAGAGATGAAAACATCATGATGAAAGGTAGGTTCAACATAGCTCATGGATACCAATATGCTTAGCATATCCCCACGCACTGGCCTGATTTCAAACCTTCGGAACTCTTCCTCCAATGTACTTGTGAGAATCATAGAAGATAGCGTAGCATGACGGCTGTGTGCATCTGCCACGACGTTTTCTTTTCCTGGATGATACTGAATGCTTAAGTCATAATCGCTTATTAACTCGAGCCATCTTCGCTGTCGGCAATTCAGCTCGCGTTGGGTGAAGATATACTTCAAGCTCTGATGGTCGGTGAATATGGAACACTGGACGCCATATAAATAATGACGCCAGATCTTTAGAGCGAAGACTACTGATGCTAGTTCGAGGCCGTAAACAGGATAGTTCTTCTCATGTGGTTTCAATTGTCGAGATGCATAGGCTATGACTCTCCCTTCCTGCATTAATACACATCCCAAACCTATACCAGATGCATCGATATAAACTTGGTAAATCAATCCTTCCTTGGGTAAGGCGAGGACTGGGGCAGAAGAAAGAGCATCTTTCAATGTTTGGAATGCTTTTTTACATTCTGGATTCCAGACAAAAGGTACTGCTTTCTGAGTCAGCTTGGTGAGAGGAGACGCAATTTGTGAGAAACCTTTGATGAATTTTCTATAATAGCCTGCTAGTCCTAAGAAGCTCCTCGTATCCATCACGGAATTTGGTTGTGACCAATCTCGGACTGCGCTTACTTTGTTTTGGTCTACTATAATCCCTTGAGGGTCGATGACGTGACCCAAAAAGGCGATGGAATCAAGCCAAAACTCGCACTTAGAATACTTCGCATAGAGTTCGTGGTTCCTGAGTTCTTCAAGTACTATACGAAGGTCTTTTTCATGATCGGCCTTATTTCTAGAATAAATTAGTATGTCATTGATGAAGAAGATGATGAATTTATCTAGATGTGGTTTCAACACATGCTGCATTAAGTCCATAAAGATGGACGGTGCATTCGTCAATCCAAATAACATCACCAAGAATTCGTAATGTCCATAACGGGTTCGAAACACTGTTTTCTTAATATCAGAATCCTTAACTCGCAATTGATGATACCCAGATCGCAAGTCTATCTTGGAGAAGACTTTTGCTCCAGATAACTGATCAAACAGATCATCGATACGTGGCAGAGGCTATTTGTTCTTAATAGTTACTTTGTTTAATTCCCTATAATTGATGCACATCTTCATCGATCCATCTTTCTTTTTAACGAACAACACCGGCGCTCCCCAAGGGGATGAACTTGGATGGATGAGACCCTTCTCTAATAATTCTTTAAGTTGGTTGTTCAACTCTTGGAGTTCTTTTGGCGCCATGCGGTATGGAACCTTTGATTGTGGTTGAGTTCCGGGAATTACTTCTATGGTGAACTCTACTTCTCTGTTCAGAGGAAGACCAGGCAGGTCTTCAGGGAAAACATCAGGAAACTCACAAACTACATGGTCTCGAAAAGAGGTATGACTTCTTTCCTTTCTCCCAACATCGTTACAAGCACTGCATCCCTGCTTGACTAGTTTCTCTGCCACCATGGCGTTGATTAATGATGATTGGGTGCTAAATTTTCCCACGAATGATTTGGAGTTTCTTTCGCTGCCCAAGGTTATTTTCTTCTTTTGGCAGTTTATGGACGCACCATGTTGGCTTAACAAATTCATGCCCAGAATTATGTCGAAATTGGTAATTGGCAGTAAAATTAGCTTGGCTCTAAAGTTTGATCCTCAATAGAAATATCTAGATCGCAAAATTTTTGGGACTGCATACGAGCTCCAGAAGGTAGCCCAATACTTAATGAATTGGCTAGTTGATGTGTCTGTAGTTTAAGCGTTTTAGCCCACTCTTTCGATACAAAAGAATGACTTGCTCCTGTATCGAATAAAATATTACAAGTTGTGTCGTTTATTGTTAATGTGCCTATAGTTGTGATAATTTGCGTAAGGATAATTATTCAAGAATTAAAATACTGGAATAGTAAGGGATAATTATTAATACAGCAAGAAAAGAGAATTTATTTAAGGCGTACCTGATACCACATCATTGTTTTCAGGAGCAGAAGCTGGAGTTAACATATATACTCAGGCAGGTGCCGAGGGTTGCTTGTTCTGGGTCCCTGAATCTTGGCGATTATAAGTCGACCTTTGCAAAGGTACATTTGCTCTTGAGTTTGTCATAGGAGCCGGTATTATGGCAGGAGCAAGCTCCCGCTGGTTCACGGGTTGAGCATGAAAGGTTTGCTTATGGCAGGAGTGGTCAATGGGCACACCATCGATGGTATTCTTCTCCTTACACTCATAGTAGCGGTGGCCATTACGACCACAAGTGAAACATACACCACCGAAGTGGTAACTCTTTCCATACAAATGCCTCCTCTTGCATTCAGAATTTTGAGGCTGAAATTGTGTAGTTTCCATGTTGTAGACTCTGGCCATTTTGTGATGGCCAAAGTGCTCGTCTCGTGGGCGCATGACTATGGCTTTTCTCTTTCGGTCCAGCTGACCCTGGAATCCTTCTTGCAGACGGACAGCCTCGATTAATTTGATTAGAGTTTTGAACTGCCATGAGACTAGGTGTGCTCTAATAGAATCTTTTAGACCTTTCATGAAGCAGTGACATTTGGATGCTTCCGTTCTCACTAGATCTAGAACGAACCTTGACAGTCTCCTGAATTCTTGTTCGTAATCGGATACTGACTTATTTCCTTGTGTGAGGTGAAGGAGTTCGTCTTCTAGAATTGCTAATGCTGAAGCCAGGATGAATGCCTCACGGAATGCTTCCATGAACATATCCCATGGAATGTCCTCCACCTCGAAGTCCGTGAATCTGTTATTCCGTTCATTTTCCCACCAGTATTCCGCTTCTTCTTAGAACAAGTAGGTCACCAGACGGATTGCCTCAAAATTAGGGCATTTAATTAAGGCTAGATTCTTCTCTACTAACTTTAACCATGTCACTGTATCCATGGGGTTTAATGCCTTGTTGAATGTGGGAGTACAAAAACGAAGGAAATTGTGTAGGACTCCGTCACCTGAATTATAAGAAGAAGATCAAGAGGATTGTTGTTTGACTGAGAGGATGAGAGATCGTGTCTCCTGCGCCTGTTGCACATTACTGTTAATTAAAGCCTTTATTAAGTTGGCCATAAGACTTGACTCCTCAGGTCCGCTGGATGATGGGATCGTCTTTTTAATAGGAGTAGGAGCAGAGGGAGAACCAGGATTCATAGCTGCGGTTATAGTGTAATTTCATTCATTTTAAATTCTTTCTCAAAAGAGAAGATACATGGATACATCAAGATATGTAAATAAAATGACAAGAAATGACATAAGAAACTCCTAGGATCTAGTTACAATACTCTACCTAGATGGCAGTACAAAAGTCATCATATGTGACTATGTGACCTTTCCGAGCTAATCTCCTATAGACCCAATACCACCAATGACTCACTGATCCCCTCTGTAGGATCTCTACAATCACTAAGCGGTACTTCTCTGGACAGGCTGTCTCTCGAAGCACCGTGGTAACATGATCCAGCCACTCTTTGGCGAGTGCCGAAAGACTGGTACCTCCGAATGATGAATGAATCAGGATCTTGTCTAATACTGCGACTCCTCAGGGTGATACTCCATCTACCGTCCTCCCGTAGATCTGACCATCTCAAAGGTCGTCTATCCAATAATCATCAAACCTTTTAAGGTAGAACAGAAATGCTGACGGCGAGTATTCCATCCCCTAAAATAGTTCAACCCATAAATATTTCATTCATCTATTTCTTTCAAAATTCATTCAAATCTTAAGATGTCATTTTAAGTTTTTCAGTTTCAGTTATCCTTTTACGTGCGTTTAATCCCTAGGGTGTCAGTATTGTAGACATAATCTCCCTTTCTATTTCTGAGACAGCTTAATGAACCTTTTGGATGATTGCTTTGCGCTACACATAGTAATTGTGATCTTGTACTGACACAGAGAACAGATTATAAAGTAGATAGGAACAAGCTCCTTATCTTACACTTTATAATACTTCTCTGATACCAACTGTAACGCACCGTCCCATCGCCATGCACAAAAGGACAAGTGTAAAACATATTTCGATTGCGGAACAGTGCACTACTCGAGAACGGTGGGCCATACAAGCACAACCCATCTTCTTGAATAGGCTAGAGCGACGAAGCCATACTGAAGGCTGCTGACTCGAACCCTAAGGGTAGGTTCGAGAGCCAATATCCAAGATAAGAATGAAATACTTATCTTAGGTATTAGACTAGTACGTACATAAGGTGCAAGGGACTGGAGAAGAACCCATGTACGTTATAAAATATATCCGCATTTCCAGTACACCGATCACATCATAATACTATGTATAGCAGTATAACAGAGTGCGGAAGCTGAAAGCAAAACATCTAGAATACATTCATCTCAAGCAATAGTAAATATCCATCTCAGAAATGAAAAGTAAAAGTACATCCAGAGTTTATTACAAACCATTTAAAAGCAAAAATATAAAGAGTCTATCTAAAATACTGAAAATGACTAGTAAGTAAAAGTGGATGCTTGGTCCACTATAGCTCCAAGTGCTCCTCTTGAGTCTCTGGTACGTCCTCCTGACCTGTCTCCAAAAATTGCTCAGGATCTAGCAAATTGCCGGATCCCAAAAGTACCCCGTGTTAGACAAGAAGTCTAACACATCGAAACTAGCTATGCCAAGCTAAGCTAAACATAACAATATACAAGTGAAATAAAGCAGTAACAGAGCTGAATAAAAATATGTAAGCGAGGAAAACTGTAAGTACTGAGTAAACAAAATAGTAAAAGGGCTAGGAAATGTGAAGCTGTCACCAAATATAACTGAAAGTAAAAAAAACATTATGCTGAAAAGGATGCTATAAGCTGCACTATATGCCACTGAAATAATGCTCACAAATATGCTATACCACAGTATATCACAGAACTATCACTGTAGGTTTATGAGTAGTATGGTCCAATATAAGCACAACAGTTAGGAAGTCAGTATGTTGACACAGATGCACCCTGAAATTCCTCAGTCTGTGTATATAACATTCTGTATCTCATACTGTATCACTGATAACCATATGTCACAACAGAAGGAATGAGTTCAACTCATGTTTATGCTTATGCTTATTCCATTATATGGAATGAATGAAAAATCCAGAAATCCATGAAGAATTTTAGTAAGAAATAATAATAAATTCTAAGTCTCCACTGTGTAAAATCCTACTAAAAGAATTCTGACTCCTATTCTCTAAGGCGACGGTTGGTTAAAGTTGCTTATTTGCTTAAAGATCACTAGACAGGGTGATTGTATACACATATTAAATATGTTACAAGAATAGAGTTCTTATTACTTAGTTTGATTAAGCCACCTTAACAAAGCGATCTTCATTAGGAGGCACCATCCGATGATGATCTTGTATCTCAAGCTAAGTATTAAGCCACTAATCTCATAATTATACTTAGTGTCTTAATAAAGGTGGATCCCATTACTTAGTTTATTTGAGCCATACCTATTGAAGTGATCTTTGCTAGGAGGCATTGCCCGATGGCAACTTGTCTTTCAATTAAGCTAAGGAATGGGTACCCATTAATACACTCTTAGAATCGATTGATTTACTCTAAGTGAGGTTATATTCGCCTAAGCCCACAGGATAGCAACAAAGATAAATCTCATTTAGAGTGACTCAACTAATCCCGAATATTACTGGGGACCAGTAATATGGGTATACTATACTACACCACCTAATAATCATGGTTCAATCAAGTCTAATTAATAGAATAAGGATTTATCAAAAACTACAAGTCCTGAACTAAGAGGCAAGTCCTATATAAGGGTTCACCAATCAAGTGTGATCAAGGATCACTTAATATGGATTCTACCACAAGGTGAAGTATCTTTTCTAGTGCCATAATGGATTACTACCACAAGGAGAGTAGATCAATTTCTATGGTGATGGGATCTTCTATACTTCTACCTTAAGGAATCATACAAGGCTTCCTACCTTATGATATATGAATTTAGGTCTTTTAATTAAGCTAAAGATGATCTTATGAAGAAATACTCAAGATCTTCCTTCTAGATGTTGATTAATCTCATAGGTTCTGTTTCATAACTGGGTTTAGGAAAAAAATTAAATCAGATGATTAAGTCATCTGGTCACACTCAAACTTAGATTATGAGATCTAAATCAGGAATATTTTTAAGACTTAGATCACTTGATTAATCAATATGATTTTATTAATCTTCTAATGCTAGTTCTCTTACTTAAGGGAAAATCAGTGATCTTAAGGTTTGATTCAGATAGTGAAATCACCAAAAATTGTTCTTAACCTTAATTTGTCTAATTCAAATGCTTAAAATCAATATCAAATCAAGTGCATTATCAGAAAATGTTCAATTCATAGTTTTGAAATCAATTCCATTAAGTTAGGGTTCTTAAGGATTCAGATCCTCCTTAAGTAGATTAGGGTTTTATCCCTTCTCATGCCTTAATCAAAATCAACTATATATTTAAAGATCCATGTCAAATCAGTGGATTAATTTTGTATTATTGGTGGCAATCTTAGATTTAGATCAAGTCTTAGAAGCTTGATCCAAATCTTAAGATTTCCTGAGTTAATTAGGAT
Organism: Gastrodia elata; assembly: GCA_016760335.1. NCBI lineage: Eukaryota > Viridiplantae > Streptophyta > Magnoliopsida > Asparagales > Orchidaceae > Gastrodia > Gastrodia elata. The sequence goes on along the minus strand of CM028670.1, from coordinate 61,669,799 downwards.
ATTTAAGATTTCAAATATTTGGATTTATTCAAGTATACTCAATAAGTTTATAAGGATGAATTCATTTCATTTAACTTACTGTTATAAGTTAGATTGATAAATCAAGTTCTAAAACAAGGGTTACTTAGTGCTAATCAAACCCTACTTCCAATCAAAAAGGATTAAAACATAAGTATAAATCCAACCATTCAAATCACATGATATTTGGCATGTAAGTTCTAATTAATCATACAAGTAATCAGAACCTGAGTTTGCTAAGATCCAATGAGTATGAACCCTAATATTTACTAATCATGTTTTAACAAAATTAGGGCATAACTAAAATTACAGAGCTCAGAAAAATAATCTACTTAGCACATGCATTATAGTCATTACAAGTGAACTAATAGCACCATAAACATGCAATTTAAGTAAGTAAAATTACTAATTTTCCCTAATCAAGATCCACTATAATTAGGAAATAATTAAAGATCAACTATCAGATGCATGATATTATTTTATATTTAAGTTCCTGAGATTTTTTTGATCATTTTCATGTATGATATTATAGGATTTGGACCAGTGGATTAAAAGTTATTTAAATAATACATTATGTATTTTTATTTAATCAAAATCCTATGATTTGAATAATAGAATTATTTTCCTTAAGGAAAATAATTCCAAAATTTCATTTAAATTAAAATGGCTCGGCCCGGCGCGAGTCGTGGGTCGACCCGATCCGCACAGTGCCGTCGTCCCCGCTTCATCGTCCCGAAGGAGGGGACCGATTAGGGAAACCCTAATCGCCAAATTCCAGCGGATCCAGCCCACGGCTCGGCCAAAACTTGATCGATACACGATCACCGTGGTCAGACGCATTGATTGGGACTCGAAGCCCCTTCTGAGACGGTCTGGATCAGCCAGACCTTACTCACCCGAAGACTCCTCCATTGGAACTACTGTGGGAAGATAATTCTCCCCACAGAGGCCATGCCAGACCCCGGGCTCAATCCCTACACCATCAGGGAGGTGAGGCGGATCGAAGCCCTTTGGTCTGAGGGTCTGGGGTAGTCTGGATCGCCGGGTCCTTACTTGATCGAGGCGTTCCTTAAGTAGTTTAATCTGATCGATCGATTTGATTGATCGGAGCTAGCCTAGTTCTTAATCTTGATACCTTTGGGTTCAAGACGACAATACAGACTCAGACGCATCAAAAGGAGCAAGGTTCGAGCCTCATTGGCTCGAATCCAGAAAGGGGGGTACCTAGTTTCATCCGAGAGTTTGCAGACGGTGAAGAGGTTTCCTCCTAGCTTGCTGAGCTACCTTAAATCTCTCTGAGAGTTCCTAAACTTCAGGAGACTCTCCTATCAGCGGTACACGAGCTTGGGAGCGCCTGGAAGAAGCTTAGCTGCTCGGGAATTCGGCAATGACGGCCAATTTGCAGAGGGTTCAATTGACCAACAAAGGTCAATTGAAGCGAAGCTGGTGCTATTTATAGCCTTGGCTAAGCTTAGGGAAGCTTCTGGAGCCACTAGCTCGGGCTGGGGAGGCCCGTGAGGTCGGGCCTTGGCCGAGCTCTCAAGCTTCCAATTTGAGCTCGGCCAGGTTGAAAGGCCCGATCGGGAGCTCCCTGCCATAATGGGAGGGATCCCAACAGCATGCTGAGGTGGCGCAGGGAGTGGGGGACAAGCTGGGCAGCTGGCAGTACGTTCTCGCTGTCGGGTGCACAATCGGGAGGTAGACGAAGATCCACAGTGCCGGGTGCCTCAGATGCCGTTTGATCTATCGATCAGACGGTGCTACAGTTGCGATCACTTGGATCCCAATGGCCGATCGCGGGAGCGATCCCGGCCGTAGGATCCACGGGACAGATCCAACGACAGATCGGCGGTTCCGCGGGATCGAATCCTGACTGTAGATTAAAAAGGTGGAACAGTCAGATGTGCGGGATCCCGCTGTCACGTGCCTCGGGCTCCGCAGTGGATCGCCCGCGGTCCGCACAGCGGATCCCGGCCGTTATTTTAGTTTTAAGGATATTTTTGTAAATATAAATTAATTGGAACCCTTATGTGCAATTAAGCCAATTTAATTTAAATTAAATTATGGCCCAATGAGCTCCAAATTGCACCAAAATTTCACCCTTAGCTAATTTGATGGTGAGGAATTCAAAAATATAATCAGATTTTAATTCTTAGATCAAAATATTTTGGGTCTAGACTAAGGCATCTAGACTGATCAAATTGTAAATTTCGACTTAGAGAAGTCGAATGAACTTTAAATCTGCTAGATTGGCTTAGATGGATGGTCTAAAGGCAATGATACTAAAAATTGAATTTAAACAACCTATATTTTGTATGGTAACAACCTAGGGTTGTTACAGTTACAACGGAAAATATTTTGAAAATGCAGAAAATTCACTGTTCTATTAGTTCATATAAAGTTCTTTGTAAGTAATCAAAAATGCCGCCACGGCGCGCAGTGGCGCACTGCGGCGGTTGAAATTTTGAAATGTGGAAGATTCACTATTCAATTAGTTAATGCATAGTTTGTGTGAATAATCAGAAATGCCGCGGCAGCACGCAGTGGCGCTCTCCGATGATTTAAAGTTTCAAAATGCGAACGTTGTACTACTCAATTTCCCTTTATATGATTTTAATTTATCTTGAGAGAAATGACGCTGTGGCGCGCTGTAGTGGTCTTTCTTTCAGGTTTGCATTTCAGCTTCCAAGTAGGGGAATTTATGAGATTGCGATGGCGCGCTGTGGCGATTGTGCTTCTAGGTCCTTTAGATATTCTTCCAGGCAAAAATTTTTCATGAGCCTCCATGGCACGCAGAGGCGAATTTGACCTAGATTTTGTGATTCTGCTCGTGCATTCCACTTTCCTTCAATTTCCTGTAAAAATACACATTTCCACTCAAATTATATGGATATATATGATGATTTGAATATTTAATCACTACATTTTTGCTATAAATTCCGAAGATATCAAATGTAATGATGTTATCAAGCTGCTTAATGCCTTAGAATCACAAAGGTTTCAAAATGACCAAAAACAGTCAAGTACAATGCCTAAATTTCTTAATTAGGGTTTCATTGATTGGCCATTAATTAACAAAATTAGATTATGAAAACTAAAAATAACCTTACAAGTGAGTTCAAAATTACAAGTCTGAGAAATAGAAATAAAGAGCATACAATTTGGATAAAGAGTTATGCTTATTTTCATTAATCATGCAATTAGCAAATTAAGTCATAATTAGTAAAATGAATTATGGAAAATTATACTAGTCATTGCAATTAGATCCTTGATAAATCCATAATTTATATCTTAAATAAAGGAAAATTCATTCATATTTCATATTAAAACTGCTTCCTTAATCCAATTTTATCTATTTTTTAGGAAAAATGCCTATCCAACAAAATTTGAAGAATTCTGGATATTTTCCCAAATTTCTGAAAGAAATCCGTTGCCGCGCGCTGCAGCGCGTTATAGCACGCTGCAGCACGTTATAGTACGCTGCAGCGGCCCTCCTTGCTAGGCGCTGGCACTGTAGCGCACTGCAGCGGAGCATGTTGCGAAGCGCTGGCGCTACAGCGCACTGCAGTAGAGCAACTCGCAAAACACTGGCGCTATAGCTCAATCTCGTGGTATTTAATCCATAATCTGTAGTCTAGTAGATCTTGATCAGATCTTAGATAGGACGTCTAAATTCATAAAACTAGGGCATATGATTCATTGATTGAACTTGTAGTCATGTTTGATTGAACTAGATTAGACCTTATCAGTTCTAATCCTTTTAACATATAAGGTCGTGTTGCTAAGTTACACTCGATAGTAGGAATTGGAGATCCTGAACTTGTGTAACTTAGAGTAGTTGGGAGTCCCTTTCTTACTTGAATTATTTGTGCTACGCATTCCTTGTTTTTGTGCTTAATCCCTTGGACATAGCATATAAGAGAACTTTGTGCATGAAATGAAAACTTAAAATAATTAGGATAACAGTTGCCTTTGGGTTCAATATATTAGTAGATTTGGGTGCACATATACCCTAATGGATAGGGGTAAGGAGTAATAAGGATGCTTAACATTACTCATTGAGGAGTGTGTGTTAAGCTTGGAACCCATATAGCCTTGCGAACGTGCTTGACTCCTCAGCTATTTGTGGACGTGTCCATAGAAACAAAGTAAAATAACTAAAAGATTTTGTATTTGTATTTACTGCCTCCTCAATTCTGCTACTGGATTCTTTCTGCCCTAGCCCAGAAAAGCTATGGGAATTTCTGTATGCCCAAGCCCAGAAAGGTTTCGGGGATTTCACCGGTTCGATGGCCAACTTTCTGATATGGCAGTCTTTACATACCTGTTTCAGTTTTTAACTTACTGTATACTATGTCTGATGTATATTTCAGCTAGCTATTTTTCCTTACTTACCTGCTCATTTGTACATATTTATAGGATGCTAGACTTTACTGCTTACTATATGTACCATGTTTAGATTTCTACCTTTAATCAGCATATGTCATATTGTGGCCCCCCCGTACCAACAACAAGGAAATACAGTGCTCAAACTGTGGCAAATCCTTGACTTAAGTAAAGTTAGGTAAACCCAACCTGCCTTAAGCCAAGGACTTGTCACCAAGTGTTATAACATCATCAATATACAAATATCAAAGTGGCGAAAGTAATGAATAATAGAGTAATATCCACAAGCATACATAGTAGGAAAAGAGAATGCAATATAGTAACTCATCACAATACAGAAATGAAATACATCTAGAATTAATTATTACAAACTGAAGTTTAAAGAAAATGAAAACAAATGTCTCTCAATCTCACTAAAATAAAAATGCAATATCTATCTAAACAGCAGTAGCACGATCCTCCTCCTGAACCTGCTCCTCTTCTGCGACACTGCCCATGAACACGTCTGAATCTGACATTTGTCAGTATCACAAATGCCAGGGCCCCAGCCAACAAAACAAAAAGGTTATAGTTAGACAATTGTCTAAGTACATTTTAGGCTATTTTAATGAACTGAATATTTTGAAGATATCACATTTAAATTAACTAAACATACAAGCAGTAATGGGTACAACAAGCTATGAAAGAACTGGGTGACTATAAACTATCCATTTATAGCCAACAACTAGTATGAAGACCATACAATGCAAAATAAATAAGGTTAGGCTAAAAGCTAAAAAAAACAACAACTATCATACAATTCTGGCCCTAACATGCTTATGATCATATTAACACACGCTGAATATATAAAAGGAACACAAGTACAAAAAATGTGCAATTCTAGCATCCTAACCATGCCAAAATATACATAAGTAAACCATATGAGTATACATACAACATGCTAGTTAAGGAAAAGAAAAGAAAAGGCCACTGAGACATGTGGCGAAAGCCAAGCAATCTATGAAAGGTAAAGCCATTGAGACATGTGGTAAAGTAAGCAAGTACTGAAAATAAGGTCACTGAAGCATGTGGCAAAGTAAACAAAAAACAATACTGAACAGTCCAGCTAAAGTAGCAATAAGCCTAAGACATAGTACTGCCATACCAGCCAAAGGGCCATCCAGGGCCTACAATATCAGTCAATCAATCCCCAGCCTAGCCTTCCAAATATGCTAGGTCTGAGTTCAATCTATACAATACTACTACTGAAGAGGCAGACTAAGCTAGGACATATTCTACCAACTGCAAACAAGGCAAAACTAAATGATATGAAATTTAAATACTAATTTAGGATGTATCATCCATATCCTAAGTCCTCCTATTATGCTCAAGGAATAAAGCTCAATATCCAAGGTATGCAAAGCAATCTAATCAAGTAAGCAAGAGACTTAATCTAGACTTATATGATATCTGATGTTATCTAATTGCCAAATCTAACTACTCTGAGAAGGTATAGGTTTAGGATCTCCAATATCCAGCTATCGAGTAGAATCTCAGATTTACATCCTTAAAGTTAATATTAGAACTTATCAAGTTTTAATCCAAAATCATGTGACGACTATGTGGTTTAAGTAAGTAAATCAATGACCTAATTTATTAATATTTTACTCTCTTACCCAAATCTTGATTAAGTGAATCAAGATCTAAGGATTTAGAACTTAAACCCTATGGTGAGTTTAAATCCTAAATCCAAGGTAATGTCCTAACTAGGATCTAGGGATCACATTTACTACCCAAATTTAAGGTATAGAATCCTATAAGCTGAAGGATCCAGGAACTAAGAACTTATTGAAAGGTTATTCTATTGATTATAAGATAAAATAATCAATTAAGAACTTGAGAATCTAAGATCTATATTAAATCCTTAAAATCATTTCATTATCTTATGGATTGAATCATTCTATACCCACATGGAAGATTCAAAAGATTAAATAATCAATCATTTAAAGGATTTCAATTGGAGATGGTTCAATTCAAATTGAAGATCTAAGTCTAAGATCTAAGATCTAAGGATCTGAAGTTTGATCACTTTAGACTTTAAACTAGAGTTTTAACTTAAGAGTTTCCATGTGTTTCCTTTAGAATTTAAGTTCATAGTTAAACTATATGGAGCTTTTTAAAGTTGAAATTGACAATCTTAGGTTTTAGACTAAACAACAAACTCATAGTGATCTTTTTAGGGCTACTTAAGATCTAAGGATCTTAATTAGGGCTAAATTGAAGATTCCATAATTTCAATCTCAATAGTATTAATATCATTAGGCTAAGGGTTTAGAGAACATTTCAAATCTATCTTAGGGTTGTTTACTGAATTTCCAAGGTCTAAGGGGCACTTAAGCATATTTTGGTTAAAATGACTAAAATGCCCCTCTTAAGGCTAAAAATTAGGATTTTAGGGTTTAGCTATCCAAATTAGATCTAATCTGGTTTAATATGTTTCATATTGATTAATGAAGTAGAAGCTTCACTCATCTCAGATTTTTGACCACTCAATTAGGCTAATTATCACTAATTAGTTAATTAAGCCCATTAGGGTGATTAGTGGAAATAAGCATCTTTAGGGCAATCCAACCTTACACTTAGGTTCTAATAGACTTAACATTGCATTAGGAACTTACTCACCCTAAATTTGAGACTTAATTAAAGTTAAATTTACTAATCATTAATTAGGATAATTAAAGAGTGATTAAGAATATTTAACATCCAAACTTGGTTTTAAGGGTTTGATATTGCTATCTAGGGTCTAAGGAGTAATCAGAGCCCTTAATATCCATATTTGGATATTTATTAAATTTAATATGATTTAATTAAGGACAGCAAAAAGTTTGGCAAATATTTTTAAATCCAACCATTGGATCTATGATTTTATTTTATATTTAGATTCCTTGTATTTTTCTTATTCAAATTATATATTGGATCATACCATTTGGATCAGTATAGCCAAAGTTATTCAATTAATTTAAGTTGAATGTTTATTTAAATTAAAACTATAGGGTTTAATTAATTTAATTCGCAATCATTAAAAATATCATCCAATAAATATTAATTAGGCGCGGCCCAAAATCAGAACCGCGTGGGTCCCGGGTCGGCCCGGCCTAGAACCCACGACTTCGTCTCTTTCCTGTCGACGGGTCCCGAGTTAGCCAAGCTTCAGCGCCAAAATTCTCGGCGCTCCGGCGACGACAGAGGCTCAACTCGATCCCTACACATTCAGAGAGTCGAGATGTGTCGATTGAACCACGAACCCCCATCTGGATCCCTCTAGATCGATGGGGTGCTACTCGACCGAGATGCCTTCGATACGGGCATCTCAGGTTGACTGTGAGGGGATAATTCTCCTCATAGAGGCCTCGATTCGACCGGGGTTCGATCCCTACACGTTCAGGGAAGTGAGGCGAGTCGAACCCCCAACCTATCTTAACCTGAGGCGCAGCCAATCACTGGGTCCTTACTCGGACTCAGCCATTGGCTTGGCTGCTAGCTCAGTCGATTGATAGGATCGACTCGAGCTAGCTTAGCCCCAAGCGACAATCACGCTAGGTTTTCTAGGTGGCTAAGGTAACCTAGATGACATCCATAGCTCATTCATAGGGTAGAAACCAAATGGAGCTTGAAGAAATTTCCATGGGGGAAGGTTGTACCTCAAGTCGGGCGGCAGGCTTAGCCAAGGGGAATTCAGGTGCACCGAAGCTTCCTGGACAACAGATGAAGCTTCACAGGGGGTACAAACACCAGACGGGCCCTCTATCAGTGGTTCAAGCTTCGAAAATGCCAGGATTCATCGAGGAAGACGAAAGCTCCAGAGACCTCAATTGGGGAAATTGAGGGTTCATAGTGAGCAAAGGGACTCACTATGAATCACTGGGGGTATTTATAGGCCTGAGGGAGCTCTGGGGGTGGTTTCCAGAGCTTGGCAATGGCAGTAGGTTCGGGACGAAAGGAATGGCTCGGGCCCACGGCTATGGGCAATTTCGGGAGAAGACAGCCGGCCAGACGAACGCATCGAGGGCAGGAGAGGAAATTCGGTGGTTTTCCCATACTGCCACGTGACAGGGAGGATCCTGGCTATCGGGGGGGGACCAGACGTAGACGGGCGAGGCGAGGGAGATGATCCACAGTGCTCGGGTTCGTCTCCGCCGCCTGATGGAGCGATCGTTGGTCTCGAACGGCTCTGATGCGTTACTTAACGGAATAGGATGGTAGCCGTTGGATACGTGCGATGGATTCAACACCTACAATTTAATCTTAACACTGAGGAGATCCCGCTGTTCGATGGCTTACGCCAGTATGCGTGCTAACGCATCGGGTTTCCAAAATGCGTGCGCCGCTGTCGGGACCCCGCAGCGGATCTGCCGCAGTCCCGACAGCAAATCCCAGGTTTTATTTTAAATAAAAATTAATTTTAAATATAAATAAAATTAATTAAATAATATATAATTATTCTTAAATTATCCAAATCCAATTTAGGACCAAATGGGCTCCAAAAATTCTCAAAATTTCATCCTTAGCTAATTAAGGTATGAGGAATTCAAAAATGAAATCAAAATTTAATTTGGAGATCAAAATAATTTAGGTATTTTTCAGGGCTTAAAAATAGCCAAAAATATCAAATTTTCCATTTTAGCTCCAAATGATCCCAAATTTCTAGGGTTAGGTTTAAATGACCCATTGAATCCAATGGAATCAAAATCAAGCCTTGGTTTAGCTTAATTAATTCAAGTCTAGCTAGGGTAACAACTTAGGGTTGTTACAGACTCCCCCACTTAAGAACAATGTTGTCCCCGACATCACCTAAGTGAAGAATTATTCTAGTGAGACAATACGAGTTTAAATACAATTGATAGTGGAGAAAAGAATAGTACTTGGGTTTGCAAAGAGTTGGGGATATTCATTACGCATATCCACCTCTTTCTCCCAAGTAGATTCTTCTAACGATCGATTCTTCCACTGAATTTAACGCTAGGAATCGAACGATTCCTCAACTGCTTCTGATCATGAGCTAAGATTCTGATAGGTTCTTCGGCATACGAAAGATAAGGTTGAATCTCTACTGCTGGAAGTTGAACAAGGTGAGAAGGGTCTCGAAGACATCTTCTCAATAATGATAAATGAAATACGTTGTGAACATTTGCAAAGCCATCAGGAAGACTTAACCGGTAGGTAGATGATCCTACTTTGGCCAAAACTTGGAAAGGTCCAACATAGTGGAGACTAAGTTTCCCAACTACACCAAAACTGAAGACACCTTTCATTGGACTGACTTTTAGATAAGCAGAATCTCCCACATTAAATTCTAGGAGATGGTGACGAGAATCATGATACTTGCTCTGACGATCTTGAGCTAACCGAATTCTCTGCTGAATTAATTTGATCTTATTACTAGTTTCTTCCACTAATTCTGAACCAAAGAGCTGAACGCTTCCTGTTTCTGACCAAGCTAGCAGAGTACTGCATTTTCTACCATACAGTGCTTCACAAGGGGCCATCTTAATACTGGCTTGAAAATTGTTATTGTAGGCAAACTCCACTAACGGGATGTGATCTTCCCAGGAACCAACAAAATCAAGAATACATAGCCTAAGCAAATCTTCCAACACTTGGTTCACTCTTTCAGTTTGACTATCCGTTTGAGGATGAAAGTCTGTACTCATGGCTAGAGTCGTACCCAGATCTTGATGCACAGCTTGCCAAAACTTAGAAGTAAACCTGCTATCTCTATCCGATACAATTGAGTTTGGGATTCCATGCAATTTGGCAATTTCTTTGATGTAGAGTTTCGCTAACTTTTCTACTGAATCAGTTTGCAGATAGGAAGAAAATGCACTGATTTAGTTAAGCGGTCCACTATCGCTCAGATCGCATCGGCACCTGATTTTGCACGAGGCAATCCCATGACAAAATCCATAGATATATCGAACCATTTCCATTCCGGGATATCTAATGGATGCAGAAGACCACTAGGTCTTTGGTGTTCGGCCTTTACTAAATTACAGGCATGACACTTGGCCACAAAGTCAGCTACATCTTTCTTCATACCTGCCACCAAAACGATTGCTTCATATCTTGGTACATCTTAGTATTGCCTGGGTGAAAGTGATACCCAGAATTATGGCCTTCAACTAAAACTTCTTGATGCATGGACTTAGGAATCCACAATCGATTACATTGATAAATTACACCATTCTGCGATTGCAAATCCTGACGAAGACCACCTTCAATATCTGCTTTAAATTTTAGATACTCGTCATCTTTGGTTTGCGAGATAGAGACATCTCGGTGGAAAGTGGGTTCCACATTAATATTTGCTAATAGCGAACTCAACATATCACCACTTACCGGAGAAATCTCAAGCTTACGAAATTCAGGTTCTAAGAAACTGAAGGCAATCATAGAGGTTAAAGTAGCACGATGACTAAGAGCATCTGCCACTACATTAGCTTTTCCTGGATGATATTGGATACTGAGATCATAATCATTGATGAGCTCCAACCATCTTCTCTGGCGGCAATTCAACTCTCTCTAGGTGAAGATATACTTCAAACTTTGATGATCAGTGAAAATTGAACATTGCACTCCGTACAGATAGTGACGCCATATTTGCAAGGCAAATATTACGGCTGCAAGTTCAAGATCATGAACTGGATAATTTTGCTCATGGGGTTTTAATTGACGAGAGGCGTAGGCAATTACCTTACCCTCTTGAATTAAAAAACAACCTAGATCGATTCCAGAGGCATCGGTATATGCCTGATAGTTCAAACCTTTTTTAGGTAGAACGAGAACTGGAGCGGTAGAAAGAGCATTCTTTAGAGTTTGAAATGCTTCCTCGCACTCTGGACTCCAAATGAACGGAATGGCCTTTTGAGCCAATTTAGTCAATGGCGAAGCAATCTAGGAAAAGCCCTTAACAAACTTCCTGTAGTACCCTGCTAATCCCAGGAAATTTCTAATGTTGGTGACAGACTTAGGTTGAGCCCAGCACTGAATAGCTCTTACTTTACTCTGATCTAGCCGAATACCCTGAGCATCGACTACGTGCCCCAAAAATGCAATGGAGTTAAGCCAGAACTCGCATTTGGAGAACTTGGCATAAAGTTGATGCTCACACAAAGTTTCTAGTACTAACCTCAGATGTTCTTCATGATCTCTCAGAGTTTTAGAATAAATGAGGATATCGTCAAGAAAGATGATTATAAACTTGTCCAGATATGGTTTTAGCACTCGCTGCATCAAATCCATAAAGATTGGTGGTGCATTGGTGAGTCTGAATGACATCACCAAAAACTCAGAGTGGCCATAACGGGTACGAAAAGCTGTCTTCCCTACATCATCTTCTTTTACTCGTAGCTGACGGTATCCAGACCTTAAATTAATCTTGGAAAATATAACGGCTCCAGATAACTGGTCGAACAGGTCATCAATTCTAGGCAGTGGGTATTTGTTCTTTATGGTGACCTTATTCATCTCACGATAGTCTATACACATATGCATAGATCCATCCTTCTTTTTCACAAATAAAACTGGCGCTCCCCAAGGAGACATATTTGGCCTAATGAAACCCTTATTCAAGAGTTCTTGTAACTGCTCGTTGAGTTCCTGAAGCTCCTTAGGTGCCATTCTATAAGGTGCTTTGGATATCGGTTGGGTACCAGGGATCAACTCAATAGAGAATTCTACTTCTCTGAAAAGAGGTACACCAGACAAATCTTCTAGAAATACATCGGTGAATTCTTTGACTACCTTACAATCAGCAAGAGAGCAATTTTCTTTTGTTTTGCCCATCATGGTGACTAAGTAGGCATTACAACCCTTGCAATCAATTGTTCAGCTCTAATGACATTTATTAAGGATAACAGTGTGCTGGTTTTTCTTACAGACATTTCAGGCTTGCCCTGAGAATGGAGAGTGACTCTCTTTTTATGACAATTTATCACCGCATTATTGTCACTGAGCCAATTCATCCCGAGGATGATATTAGCTATTGGCAGGATGATTAGTTTAGCCTGAAATTCCTTATTATTTATTGGGACTTTAGTATTGCAAAATTTATGGGCACTTAGTTGGATTCCCGATGGAAGTTCAACACTCAACTTTTGTGCTAGGTTGCATGCGTGAAGTTTAAGGTTATTAGCAAATCGTTCAGAGATAAACGAGTGACTGGCACCAGTATCGAACAATACGTTACAAGGTTGGTTATTGAAGTAAAGTGTGCCTAAATTTACATAGTTTAGCATTAACAACTTGAAAAGAAATAAAATACAAAAATGCAACAGGAGGGAGGTTTAGGAGTGTGTACCTGAAACCACATTGTTATCTTCGGCAGCTTCAATAGGAGTTAAGGCATGTACTCGTGCAGGTCCAGCAGGATGATTGTTAGACTACCGTCGTTGATAGTTCTGAGAATTGGGGACTGGTGGTTGCGTGTGAGCAACTTCAGAAGCAGGGGCTGACATTATAGCCAATTTGGTTCCCTCCAGTTAAGTGGAGTTGCTCAGAACACTTGCTTCTTATGGTAAGGCTTCATTTGAACTCCGTCTACCATTTCTGTGTGGTCACATTGATAGAACCGGTGGCCTGTATGCCCACAATTAAAACACCTCTGGCCAAAATGGTAACACTTGCCATACAGATGTGGCTTAGTTCAGTTTTGAGCTTGTTCGGTAGTAGGTGCTGCTTCCAGCTGATATACTTTCGCGGGGTTGGATCCGTGTCTCTTGAAGTTTCCTTGCGGGTTCAAAGTTGTTTGTGCTTTTCGCTTAAGATCCTCTTTAGATTGGTGATGCTCAATCACCTTAGCCATTTCCACTAGTTTGAAAAAGCTAGTCAGACAGAGCGGCACGATCTGGTTCTTTAGTGAACTTTAGAGTCCACAAAGGAAGCGGTGGCACTTTGCTGACTCGGAATGAGTGACTTCTAGCACGAAACGAATCAATCTACGAAATTCTCTTTCGTATTCCGCCATTGAACGACTTCCTTGGGTCAACCTCATGATTGTATCTGCAATAATATTTTGTGTGGATGGGGGAATGAATTCAGTTTTAAAGGCCTCGACAAACTCATCCCAGGGGATGTATTCTAACTCGCAGTCAGCAAACTTGGTGTTTCAGATCTCTTCCCACCAATATTCTGCTTCCGCATGAAACAGACGAGTGGCAAGATGAACAGCTTCCGAGTTTAGGACCTTAAGACTAACGAGATCCCTTTCCACAGCCTTCAGCCAGTCAGCTGTATCCATTGGGGACAGGTTCCCACCAAATGTTGGAGGTCTTAACCTCAGAAAATTGTGGAGGAGATTATCTGCTGAATGATATGAAGAAGAAGCAACTTGTGGAGCATGAATTGTCAGAGCAGCGACAGTGACTGGAGTTGTACGACCATTCAATAATTTCTGCATAATGAGCGCCTGTTGAGCTTGGTTTTCCAATAAAGTTGCCACCTGGATCGCAGATGAGCCACCTCATCGTTAGAACTACTAGAGGAAACAGTATTCTTGATAGGAATAACGGTGGGTGGTGATCCGGAATCCATTCTAGTTTAAAAAAGACAAACTCAGATTTTACTCTTAGGAAGAGAAATCAAAATCTTTCATTAATTATAAAAATAAGGGATTACAATGCCAAAACTGTAAATCAATGGAGTTGCTTGAAAATGAAATAACATTTATCCTAACTATCATTCAAACATTTTCAATGTACTCTGCCCTAAAGGTTACACAAAAGTCCTCAAAAGTGACTTGCTGATGCTTTCTGTTACGTTTCTTCTCGAGCCTTGCCATGGTCTCATACCACCAAACTCCAGCACAGTCCACCATCAGGTCTGTTACAATATCTACATAAAGTGACTCAGGACACTCTATGTGTATCAGAATGGACTCCACCCAGCTCAACCATTCTTGTGCGTATATGGGAAAGTTGAGCCCTCGATATAGAGCTTGCTGTAGAAGCTTCTCCAAGACCAAAATTTCTTTTGCTGAAACTCCTTCAATCTGCCAGTTGCTTTCCTGCCTCCATTTGAAGCTACAGCTCCAAACTCTCTTGAAGGCACGCTGATGATAGTCTATAACAGACTCTTCAGATCCATTTGACTATGAGGATAGAACTTTATTATATTTGTGTTAGTCCAGATGACTAAATTATTAGGATGGGAGTATTCTCCTCCTACATTTTGCATAGAGTTACTAACACTACTGTGTTATGGATGTCACTTATATTGATGTTTGTATTTCAGAAGAATGGTCCATTAGGTAGAAAATAATCATAAATCCCATTCTAACACCTTATGGTATTCTCTGATACCACTGTGGGGCCCTCGTACTGATAATATGGAAGTACAGTGCTCCAACTATGGCAAATCCTAACTTAAGTAAAGTTAGGTAAACTTAACCTGCCTTAAGCCAAGGACTCATCACCAAGTACTATAACATCATCAATATACAACTATCAAAGTGGCAGAAGCAATGAATAATAGAGTAACATCTACAAGCATACATAGTAGGAAAAGAAAATGCAATATAGTAACTCATCACAATGCAAAAATAAAATACATGCAGAATTAATTATTACAAACTAAAGATTAAAGAAAATGAAAATGTCCCTCAATCTCAATGAAAGAAAGGCAAAATGTAACTAAACAGCAGCAGCACGATCCTCCTCCTGATCCTGCTCCTCTTCTGCCACAGTGCCCATGAACACGTATGAATCTGACATTTGTCGGTATCACAAATGCCAGGGCCCCAACCAACAAAACAAAAAGGTTACAGTTAGCAATTGTCTAAGTACATTTTAGGCTATTTTAATGAACATAACATTTAAAGATATCACATCTTAATTTAAATACACATGCAAGCAGTAAAGGGTGCAACAAGCTATGAAAGAAATGGGTAACTATAAACTATCCATTTATAGCCAGCATACAATGCAAAATAAATAAGATGAGGCTAAAAGCTAAAAGAAATAGCAACTACAATACAATTCTGGACCTAGCATGCTTATGATAATGTTACACATACTGAGTATATAAAAGAACACAAGTACTGAAAATGTGCAATTCTAGCATCTTAAACATGTAAGAATATAGATAAGTACCATATGAGTATATATACAATATGCTAGTCAAGAACGAGAAAAGAAAAGAAAAGCCATTGAGACATATGACAAAAATCAAAGCTATCTATAAAATGTAAAGCCACTGAGACATGTGGCAAAGCGAGCAAGTACTGAAAATAAGGCCACTGAAGCATGTGGCAAAGCAAAACAACAAATAATACTGAATGATCTAGCTAAAGTAGTAATAAGCCTAAGACATAGTACTGCCATACCAGCTAATAGGCCATACAGGGCCTCCAATATCAATTAATCAATCCCCAGCCTAGCCATCCAATATGCTAGGTCTGAGTCCAGTCTATATAATACTACTACTGAAGAGGCAGACTAAGCTAGGACATATTCTACCAATTGCAAACAAGGCAAAACTGAATGATATGCAATTCAAATACTACCTTAGGATGTATCATCCATATCCTAAGTTTTCCTATTATGCTCAAGGAATAAGGCTCAATATCCAAGGTATGCAAAGAAATCTAGTCAAAGTAAGCAAGAGACTCAATCTAGACTTATGTAATATCTGATGTTATATAATTACCAAATCTAACTATTTTGAGAAGGTACAAGTTTAGGATCTCCAATATCTAACTATCGAGTAGAATCTCAGATTTACATCCTTAAAGTAAATATTAGAACTTAACAAGTTATAATCCAGAATCATGTGATGACTATATGGCTTAAGTAAGTAAATGAATGACCTAATTTATTAATATTTTACTCTCTTACCCAAATCTTGATTAAGTAAATCAAGATTTAAGGATTTAGAACTTAAACCCTATGTTGAGTTCAAATCCTAAATCCAAGGTAATATTCTAACTAGGATCTAGGGTTCATACTTATTACCCAAATTAAAGGTAAAGGATCCTATAATCTAAAAGATTCAAGAATTAAGAACTTAGTGAAAGGTTATTCAACTGATTATAAGATAAAATAATTGATTAATAACTTGAGAACCTAAGATCTATATTCAATCTTTAAGATAATTTCATTATCTTATAGATTGAATCATCCAATACCCACATGGAAGATTTCAAAGGATTAAACAAATAATCATTAAAGAATTTTAATTGGAGATGGTTCAATTTTAAATTGAAGATCTAAGTCTAAGATCTTAAGATCTAAAGATCTAAGATTTGATCACTTTAGATCTCTAAATTAGAGTTTTATCTTAAGAGCTTCCTTTTGTGATTCTTTTAGAATCTAAGTTCACAGTTAAACTATATGGAGCTTATTAAGGTTGAAATTGATAATTTTAAGCATTAGATTAAGCATCAAACTCATATTGATCCATTTAGGCAACTTAAAATCTAAGGATCTGATGTTTGATCACTTTAGATTTTAAGCTAGATTTTAACTTAGAATTTTCCATTATTATTTCTTTTAGAATTTTAAGCTCATAAGTTAACTAAATTGAACTTATCAAAGTGGTTTTGATAATTGAAGTGATTAAATTTAAGGGTTATGCTTAAGTGGCTTCTTTAGGGTCACTTAAGATCTAAGTGTCTTAATTAGGGCTAAATTGAAGTATTCTTAAATCAATAATCCATTAATATTATTATTAATCTAAGAGTTCAGAGAACATTTATAATCTAATTTAAGGTGGGTTACTGAATTTCCAAGGTCTTAAGGAGCATTTAAACACATTTTGGTCAAAATGACCAAAATGCCCCTCTTAAGGCAAAAATTGGGATTTTAGGGTTTGCTTATCCAAATTAGATCTAATCTGTTTTAATATATTACATATTGGTTAATGAAGTGAGAAACACCCTCATTTTAGATTTTGACTACTTAATTAAGACTAATTATCACTAATTACTTAATTAAGCCCATTAGGGTGATTAGTGAAAACAGGCAGTTTTAGGGCAATCCAACCTTACCCTTAGGTTCTAATAGACTTAACATTGTATTAGGAACTTACTTTCCCTAAATCTGAGACTTAATTAAGGTTAAGTTTACTAAATATTAATTAGGGTAATTAAGGAGTGATTAAGAGAAATAAATATGCAAATTTAGGTTTAAGGGTATGAACTTGTTCTCTAGGGTTTAGGGAGCAATCAGAGCCCTTAATCTCCATATTTAGATATTTATTAAATTTAATATGATTTAATTAAGGACAACAAAAAGTTTGGCAAATATTTTTAAATCCAACCATTGGATCTGTGATTTTAGTTTATATTTAGATTCCTTGTATTTTTCTGATTCAAATGGTATATTGGATCATACCATTTGGATCAGTATAGCCAAAGTTATTCCATTAATTTAAGCTGAATGTTTATTTAAATTAAAACTATATGGTTTAATTAATTTAATTCGCAATCATTAAAAATGTCATCCAATAAATATTAATTAGGCGCGACCCAAAATCAGAACCGCGTGGGTCCCAGGTCGGCCCGGCCCAGAACTAGCGACTTCGTCTACTTCCTCTCGACGGGTCCCGAGTCAGCCGAGCTTCAGCGCCAAAATTTTCAGTTCTCCGGCGACGACAGAGGCTCAACTCGATCCCTGCACGTTTAGGGAGTCAAGACACTTCGATTGAACCACGAACCTCCATATGGATCCCTCTGGATCGATGGGGTGCTACTCAACCGAGATGCCTTCGATACGGGCGTCTCAGGCCGACTGTGAAAGGAAAATTCTCCTCACAGAGGCCTCGATTCGACCGGGGTTTGATCCCTACACGTTCAGGGAAGTGAGGCGAGTCGAACCCCCAACCTTTCTTAACTTGAGGCGCAGCCAATCGTTGGGTCCTTACTCAGACTCAGCCATTGGCTTGGCTGCTAGCTCAGTCAATCGATACGATCGACTCGAGCTAGCTTAGCCCCAGGCGACAAGCACACTAGGTTTCCTAGGTGGCTAAGGTAACCTAGACAACATCCAGAGCTCATTCAGAGGGCATAAACCAAATGGAGCTTGAATAAATTTCCATGGGGGAAGGCTGTACCTCAAGTCGGGCTGCAGGCTTAGCCGAGGGGAATTGAGGTGCGCTGAAGCTTCCTGCATTGCAGACAAAGCTTCACAGGGGGTCCGAACAGCAACCGGGCCCTCTATCAGCGGTTCAAGGTTCGGAAATGCCAGGATTCGCCGAGGAAAATGGAAGCTCCTGAGTCTTCAATTGGGGAGATTGAGGGTTCACAGTGATCAAAGGGACTCACTATGAATCACTGGGGGTATTTATAGGCCTGAGGGAGCTCTTGGGTGGTTTCCAGAGCTTGGCAATGGCAGGAGGTTCGGGTCGAAAGGAATGGCTCGGGCCAACGGCTATGGGCAATTTGGGGAGAAGACAGCCGGCCAGACGAACGCGCCGAGGGCAGGAGAGGAAATTCAGTGGTTTTCCCGTACTGCCTTGAGACAGGGAGGATCCTGGCTGTTGGGGGGGGACCAGATGCAGACGGGCGAGGCGAGGGAGATGATCCACAGTGCTCAGGTTCGTCTCCACCGTCTGATGGAGCGACCGTTGGTCTCAAATGGCTCTGATGTGTTACTTAATGGAATAGGAGGGTAGCCATTGGATACGCGCAATGGTTTCAATGCCTACGATTTAATCTTAACACTGAGGAGATCCCGTCGTTTGATGGCTTGCGCTAGGATGCTTGCTGGCGCATCGGGTGGCCAAAACGCGTGCGCCGCTGTCAGGACCCCGCAGCGGATTTACCGCGGTCCCGACAGCAAATCCCGAGTTTTATTTTAAATAAAAATTAATTTTAAATATAAATAAAATTAATTAAATAATATATAATTATTCTTAAATTACCCAAATCTAATTTAGGACCAAATGAGCTCCAAAAATTCCCAAAAGTTCACCCTTAGCTAATTAGGGTATGAGGAATTCAAAAATAAAATCAGATTTTAATTTGGAGATCAAAATAATTTATATATTTTTCAGGGCTTAAAAATAGCCAAAAATATCAAATTTTCTATTTTTGCTCCAAATGATCCTAAACTTCTTGGGTTAGGTTTAAATGACCCATTGAATCCAATAGAATCAAAATCAAGCCTTAGTTTAGCTTAATTAATCCAGGTCTAGCTAGGGTAACAACTTAGGGTTGTTACAACAGGGGGTCTGATCACCAGACGGGTCCTCTATCAGCGATTCAAGCTTCTGAAATTTTTGGAATTTGCCGGGGGAGACGGGACTCCAGCAAAGCTTTAGCCAGGCAATTGGGGATTCACAGTGAGCAAAGGGACTCACTGTGAAATCCCGAAGGCATTTATAGGCTCCAGGAGGTCTTAGGTATGGAGGCCAGGGCTCGAGCTTGGGAATCGGCTCGGCCCGGGGCTTCTCCCAATTTCTGCAATTGGGAGGGTCCAGACCTCCCGGGCCATCCTACTGGGTTCGGCCACTCTCGGAAGGACCCTAATGGCCTAGTTGACCTAGCGAGGGGAGTGGCAGACAGGGTTATGTGGCTTAGTACTGGCGAATTCTCACTGTCGGGGCGGGATCTCTTCGGGGACGAAGATCCACAGTGGGGGGATTCGTCTCCGCCATCTGATCACGGGACCATTGAGGATAGATGGCCTGATGCGGCTTCTACTTAACCGAATCACTGATTAAATCCTGAGCATCGGATATAAGATGCCGATCTAGTGGTAGGGATGTAATCCCTGTGCGTGGTAGCGCAAGCCGTTGGATTGAACGCGCTGAGATGCGCGCTCGAGCATCGGGTGGCTTAAGGCTATGAGCCGCTGCTGTCGGGACCCCACATCGGATCTGCCGCGGTCCCGATAGCAAATCCCGGGTTTAAAAAAATAAAATTAATTAAATAATATATAATTATTCTTAAATAATCCAAATCCAATTTAGGACCATATGAGCTCCAAAAATTGCCAAAAATTCACCCTTAGCTTATTAGGGTATAAGGAATTTAAAAATAAAGTCAGATTTTAATTTGGAGATCAAACTATTTTATGTATTTTTCTAGGGCTCAAAAATAGCCAAAAATATTAAAATTTTCAATTTAGCTCCGATTGATTCCAAACTTTTAGGGTTAGGTTTAAATGACTCAATGAGTCCAGTGGAATCAAATTCAAAGGTTGGTTTAGCTTAATTAATCCAAATTAAGCTTGAGTAATAACAAGGGTTGTTATAGACTCCCCCACTTAAGAACGATGCCGTCCCCAACATCACCTAAGTGAAGAATAATTCTACTGGAGCAATAACATTTATAATCTAATTTAGGGTGGTTTACTGAATTTCCAAGGTCATAAGGAGCATTTAAACACATTTTGGTCAAAATGACCAAAATGCCCCTCTTAAGGCAAAAATTGGGATTTTAGGGTTTGCTTATCCAAATTAGATCTAATCTATTTTAATATATTTCATATTGGTTAATGAAGTGAGAAACACTCTCATTTTAGATTTTGACCACTTAATTAAGACTAATTATCACTAATTACTTAATTAAGCCTATTAGGGTGATTAGTGAAAATAGGCAGCTTTAGGGCAATCCAACCTTACCCTTAGGTTCTAATAGACTTAACATTGTATTAGGAACTTACGTACCCTAAATCTGAGACTTAATTAAGGTTAAGTTTACTAAACATTAATTTGGGTAATTAAGGAGTGATTAAGAAAAATAAATATGCAAATTTAGGTTTAATGGTGTGAACTTGTTCTCTAGGGTTTAGGGAGCAATCAGAGCCTTTAATCTCCATATTTAGATATTTATTAAATTTAATATAATTTAATTAAGGACAACAAAAAGTTTGGCAAATATTTTTAAATCCAACCATTGGATCTGAGATTTTAGTTTATATTTAGATTTCTTGTATTTTTCTGATTCAAATAGTATATTGGATCATACTATTTGGATCAGTATAGCCAAAGTTATTCCATTAATTTAAGCTGAATGTTTATTTAAATTAAAACTATATAGTTTAATTAATTTAATTCGTAATCATTAAAAATGTCATCCAATAAATATTAATTAGGCACGGCCCAAAATCAGAACCGCGTGGGTCACGGGTCGGCTCGGCCCAGAACCCGCGACTTCGTCTACTTCCTCTCGACGGGTCCCGAGTCAGCCGAGCTTCAGCGCCAAAATTTTTGGTGCTCCGGCGACGACAGAGGCTCAACTCGATCCCTACACGTTCAGGGAGTCAAGACACTTCGATTGAACCACGAACCCCCATATAGATCCCTCTAGATCGACGGGGTGCTACTCAACCGAGATGCCTTCGATACGGGCGTCACAGGCCGACTGTGAAGGGACAATTCTCCTCACAGAGGCCTCGATTCGACCGGGGTTTGATCCCTACACGTTCAGGGAAGTGAGGCTAGTTGAACCCCTAACCTTTCTTAACTTGAGGCGCAGCCAATCGTTGGGTCCTTACTCAGACTCAGCCATTGGCTTGGCTACTAGCTAAGTCGATCGATACGATCGACTCGAGCTAGCTTAGCCCCAGGCGACAAGCACACTAGGTATCCTAGGTGGCTAAGGTAACCTAGACGACATCCAAAGCTCATTTAGAGGGCAAAAACCAAATGGAGCTTGAATAAATTTCCATGGGGGAAGGCTGTACCTCAAGTCGGGCTGCAGGCTTAGCCGAGGGGAATTGAGGTGCGCTGAAGCTACCTGGATTGTAGACGAAGCTTCACAGGGGGTCCGAACAGCAGACGGGCCCTCTATCAGCGGTTCAAGCTTCAGAAATGCTAGGATTCGCCGAGGAAAATGGAAGCTCCTGAGTCTTCAATTGGAGAAATTGAGGGTTCACAGTGATCAAAGGGACTCACTCTGAATCACTGGGGGTATTTATAAGCCTGAGGGAGCTCTGGGGTGGTTTCCAAAGCTTGGCAATGGCAGGAGGTTCGAATCGAAAGGAATGGCTTGGGCCAACGGCTATGGGCAATTTGGGGAGAAGACAGCTGGCCAGACGAACGCGCCGAGGGTAGGAGAGGAAATTCGGTGGCTTTCCCGTACTGCCATGCGACAGGGAGGATTCTGGCTGTCGGGGGGGGGGGACCAGATGCAGACGGGCGAGGCGAGGGAGACGATCCACAGTGCTCAGGTTCGTCTCCGCCGTCTGATGGAGCGACCGTTGGTCTCAAATGGCTCTGATGTGTTACTTAATGGAATAGGATGGTAGCCATTGGATACGCGCGATGGATTCAACGCCTACGATTTAATCTTAACACGGAGGAGATCCCGCCGTTTGATGGCTTGCGCCAGGATGCTTGCTAGCGCATCGGGTGGCTAAAACGCGTGCGCCGCTGTCAGGACCCCGCAGCGGATCTGCCGTGGTCCCGACAGTAAATCCCGAGTTTTATTTTAAATAAAAATTAATTTTAAATATAAATAAAATTAATTAAATAATATATAATTATTCTTAAATTACCCAAATCCAATTTAGGATCAAATGAGCTCCAAAAATTCCCAAAAGTTCACTCTTAGCTAATTAGGGTATGAGGAATTCAAAAATAAAATCAGATTTTAATTTGGAGATCAAAATAATTTAGGTATTTTTCAGGGCTTAAAAATAGCCAAAAATACCAAATTTTCTATTTTTGCTCCAAATGATCCCAAACTTCTAGGGTTAGGTTTAAATGACCCATTGAATCCAATAAAATCAAAATCAAGCCTTGGTTTAGCTTAATTAATCCAGGTCTAGCTAGGGTAATAACTTAGGGTTGTTACAACAGGGGGTCTGAACACCAGACTGGTCCTCTATCAGCGATTCAAGCTTCTGAAATTTCTGGAATTTGCCGGGGGAGATGGGACTCCAGCAAAGCTTTAGCCAGGCAATTGGGGATTCACAGTGAGCAAAGGGACTCACTGTGAAATCCCGGAGGCATTTATAGGCTCCATGAGGTCTTAGATATGGAGGCCAGGGCTCGGGCTTGGGAATCGGCTCGGCCCGGGGCTTCTCCCAATTTTTGCAATTGGGAGGGTCCAGACCTCCCGAGCCATCCTACTGGGTTCAGCCACTCTCAGAAGGACCCTAACGGCCTAGTTGACCTGGCAAGGGGAGTGGCAGACAGGGTTATGTGGCTTAGTACTGGCGAATTCTCGCTGTCGGGGCGGGATCTCTTCGGGGACGAAGATCCACAGTGGGGGGATTCTTCTCCGCCATCTGATCACGGGACCGTTGAGGATAGATGGCCTGATGCAGCTTCTACTTAACCGAATCGCGGATTAAATCCTGAGCATCGGATATAAGATGCCGATCTAGCGGTAGGGATCTAATCCCGGTGCGTGGTAGCGCAAGCCGTTGGATTGAACGCGCTGAGATGCGCGCTCGAGCATCGGGTGGCTTAAGGCTATGAGCCACTGTCGGGACCCCGCATCGTATCTGCCGCGATCCCGACAGCAAATCCCGGGTTAAAAAAAATAAAATTAATTAAATAATATATAATTATTCTTAAATAATCCAAATCCAATTTAGGACCATATGAGCTCCAAAAATTCCCAAAAATTCACCCTTAGCTAATTAGGGTATAAGGAATTTAAAAATGAAGTCAGATTTTAATTTGGAGATCAAACTATTTTATGTATTTTTCTAGGGCTCAAAAATAGCCAAAAATATTAAAATTTCCAATTTAGCTCTGATTGATTCCAAACTTTTAGGGTTAGGTTTAAATGACTCAATGAGTCCAGTGGAATCAAATTCAAAGGTTGGTTTAGCTTAATTAATCCAGATTAAGCTTGAGTAATAACAAGGGTTGTTATAGACTCCCCCACTTAAGAACGATGCCGTCCCCAACATCACTTAAGTGAAGAATAATTCTACTGGAGCAATATAAGTTAAAATATGATTGATAGAAAGAGAAGAATAATACCTGAGTTTACAAAGAGCTGGGGATATTTATTGTGCATATCCACCTCTTTCTCCCAAGTAGATTCTTCTAACGATCGATTCTTCCACTGAATTTTGACCATAGGAATTGAACGATTCCTTAGCTGTTTTTGATCATGAGCTAAGATTCTGATAGGTTCTTCGGCATACGAAAGATCGGGTTGAATCTCTACTGCTAGAAGTTGAACGAGCTGAGAAGGGTCTCGAAGACATCTTCTCAATGATGATGCATGAAATACGTTGTGAGCAGCTGCAAAGCCATTAGGAAGACTTAACCGGTAGGCAGATGATCCTACTTTGGCCAACACTTTGAAAGGTCCAACATAGCGGGACTAAGTTTCCCAGCTACACCAAATTTGAAGACACCTTTCATTGGACTGACCTTTAGATAAGCAGAATCTCCTATATTGAATTCGATGAGATGGTGGTGAGAATCATGATACTTGCTCTGATGATCTTGAGCTGAACGAATTCCCTGCTGAATCAGTTTGATCTTACTACTGGTTTCTTCAACTAAATCTGCACCAAAGAGCTGAATGCTTCCTTTTTCTGACCAAGCTAGCGGAGTACTGCATTTTCTACCATACAGTGCTTCATAAGGGGCCATCTTAACACTGGCTTGAAAACTGTTATTGTAGGTGAACTCCACTAACGGGATGTGATCTTCCTAGGAACCAGCAAAATTAAGAATACATAGCCTAAGCAAATCTTCCAAAACTTGGTTCACTCTTTCAGTTTGACCATCCATTTGAGGATGAAAGGTTGTACTCATGGCTAGAGTTGTACCCAGATCTTGATGTACAGCTTGCCAAAACTTAGAAGTAAATCTGCTGTCTCTATCATATACAATTGACTTCGGAATGCCATGCAATCTGATAATTTCCTTGATATAGAGCTTTGCTAGCTTCTCTACTGAGTCAGTTTGATGGATGGGAAGAAAATGTGTTGATTTGGTTAAGCGATCTATTATCACCCAAATCGCATGGGCACCTAATTTTGCACGAGGCAATACCATGACAAAGTCCATAGATATATCAAACCACTTCCATTCAGGGATGTCTAATGGATGCAGAAGACCACCAGGTCTTTGGTGTTCGGCCTTCACTAAATTATAGGCATGACATTTGGCCACAAAGTCAGCTACATCTTTCTTCATACCTGGCCACCAAAATGATTGCTTCAAATCTTGGTACATCTTAGTACTGCTTGGGTGAACATGATACCCAGAATTATGGCCTTCGACTAAAACTTCCTGATGCTTGGACTTAGGAATCCATAATCGATTACCTTGATAAACTACACCATTCCAAAATTGCAAATCCTGACGAAGACCACCTTCAATATCTGCTTTATGTTTTAGATACTCATCATCTTTGGTTTACGAGATGGAGACATCTCGGTGGAAAGTGGGTTCCACATTAATATTTGCTAATAGAGAACTCAGCATATCGCCACTGACTGGAGAAATTTTGAGCTTACGAAATTCAGGTTCTAAAGAACTGGATGCAATCATAGAGGTTAAAGTAGCACGACGACTAAGAGCATTGGCCACTACATTCGCTTTTCCTGGATGATATTGGATACTGAGGTCATAATCACTGATGAGTTCCAACCATCTTCTCTGGCGACAATTCAACTCTCTTCGGGTGAAGATATACTTCAAACTTTGATGTCAATGAAAATTGAACATTGCACTCCGTACAGATAGTGACGCCATATCTTCAAGGCAAATATTATGGCTGCAAGTTCAAGATCATGAACCGGGTAATTTCGCTTGTGGGGTTTTAACTGTCGAGAGGCGTAGGCAATTACCCTTCCTTCTTGCATTAAAACACAACCAAGACCGATTCCGGAGGCATCGGTACATACCTGATAGTTCAAACCTTCTTTAGGTAGAACAAGAACTGGAGCGGTAGAAAGAGCATCCTTTAGAGTTTGAAATGCTTCCTCTCACTCTGGACTCCAAATGAACTGGACGGCCTTTTGAGTCAATTTAGTCAATGGCGAAGCAATCTGGGAAAAGCCCTTAACAAACTTCCTATAGTATCCCGCTATTCCAGGAAACTTCTAATATCGGTGACAGACTTAAGTTGAGCCCAGTCCTGAATAGCTCTTACTTTACTCTGATCTACCCGAATACCTTGGGCATCAACTACGTGCCCCAAAAATGCAATGGAGTTAAGCCAAAACTCGCATTTGGAGAACTTGGCAAAAAGTTGATGCTCGCGCAAAGTTTCTAGTACTAACCTCAGATGCTCTTCATGATCTCTTAGTGTTTTGGAATAAATGAGGATATCATCGATGAAGACGATCACAAACTTGTCCAAATATGATTTTAGCACTCGTTGCATTAAATCCATAAAGATTGACGGTGCATTGGTGAGTCCGAATGACATCACCAAAAGCTCGAAGTGGCCATAGCGAGTACGGAACACAGTCTTCCCTACATCGTCTTCTTTTACTCGCAGTTGATGGTATCCAGACCTTAAATCGATCTTGGAGAATATCACGGCTCCGAATAACTGGTCGAACAAATCATCAATTCTAGGTAGTGGGTATTTATTCTTTATGGTGACCTTATTCAATTCACGATAATCTATACACATACAGATCCATCCTTCTTTTTCATAAATAAGACTGGCGCTTCCCAAGGAGACATGCTTGGCCTGATGAAGCCTTTATTCAAGAGCTCTTGTAATTGCTCATTGAGCTCTTGAAGCTCCTTAGGTGCCATTCTATAAGGTGCTTTGGATATCGGCTGGGTACCAGGGATCAATTCAATAGAGAATTCTACTTCTCTGAAAGGAGGTACACCAGGCAAATCTTCTAGAAATACATCGGCAAATTCTTTGACTACCTTACAATCAGCAAGAGATATATTTTCTTTTATTTCGCCCATCATGGTAACTAAGTAGGCATTACAACCCTTGACAATCAATTGTTCGGCTCTAATGGCATTTATTAAGGATAACTGCGTGCTGGTTTTTCCTACAAATGTTTCAGGCTTGCCCTGAGAATGGAGAGTGACTTTCTTTTTATGACAGTTTATCACAGCATTATTGTCACAGAGCCAATTCATCCCAAGGATGATATCAAAGTTAGCTATCAGCAGGATGATTAGTTTAGCCTGAAATTCTTGATCATTTATCGGGACTTGAATATTGCAAAATTTATGGGCACTTAGTTGGATTCCTGATGGAAGTCCAACACTCAACCTTTGTGCTAGGTTGCATGCGTGAAGTTTAAGGTTATTGGCAAATCATTCAGAGATAAATGAGTGACTGGCATCGGTGTCGAACAATACATTACAAGGTTGGTTATTGAAATAAAGTGTGCCTAAATTTACATAGTTTCGCATCAACAGCTTGAAAAGAATTAAATATACAGAAATGCAATCTTAACAAGAGAGGTTTAGGAGTGTGTACCTGAAACCACATTGTTATCTTCGGCGGCTTCAATAGGAGTGAAGGCATACACTCGTGCAGGTCTAGTAGGATGATTGTTAGACTGTCGTCGTTGATAGTTCTGAGAATTGGGGACTGGTGGTTGCGTGTGAGCAACTTCAGAAGCAGGGGCTGGCATTATAGCCTGATTTGGTTCCCTTCAGTTCAGTGGAGTTGCTCGGAACACTTGCTTCTTATGGTAAGGCTTCATTTGAACTCCGTCTACCATTTCCGTGTGGTCGCATTAATGGAACCGGGGGCCTGTACGCCCACAATTGAAACACCTTTGGCCAAAATGGTAACACTTACCATACGGATGTGGCTTAGTACAATTTTGAGCTTATTCAGCAGCAGGTGCTGCTTCCAACTGATATACTTTCACAGGGATAGATCCGTGTCTCTTGAAGTTTCCCTGCAGGTTTAGAGTGGTTTGCGCTTTTCGCTTAAGATCCTCTTCAGATTGGTGATGCTCAATCACCTTAGCCGTTTCCACTAGTTTGAAGAAGCTAGTCAGACAAAGTGGAACTATTTGATTCTTCAATGAACTTCAGTGTCCACAAAGAAAGCGGTGGCACTTAGCTGACTCGGAATGGGTGACTTCTAGCGCAAAACGAATCAATCTACAAAATTCTCTCTCGTATTCCTCCACTGAATGACTTCCTTGAGTCAACCTCATGATTGTATCTGTAATAATATTTTATGCAGATGGGGGAATGAATTCGGTCTTGAAGGCCTCGACGAACTCATCCCAGGGGATGTCTTCTAACTCATAGTTAGCGAACTTGGTGTTTCGGATCTCTTCCCACCAATATTTTGCTTTCGCATGAAACAGACGGGTGGAGAGATGAACAGCTTCCGAGTTCGGGGCCTTAAGACTCACGAGATCCCTTTCCACAGCCTTCAGCCAGTCGGCTGTATCCATTGGGGATAGGTTCCCACCAAAGGTTGGAGGTCTTAACCTCAGAAAATTGTGAAGGAGATTATCCTCCAAATGATATGAAGAAGAAGCAACTTGTGGGGCATGAATTGTTGGAGCAGCGATAGTGACTCGAGTTACACGATCATTCAGTAATTTTTGCATAACGAGTGCCTGTAGAGCTTGGTATTCCAACAGAGTTGCCACTATAGCTCGCAGATGAGCCACCTCATCATTAGAACTACTAGAGGCAACAGTGTTCTTGATAGGAGTAATGGTAGGTGGTGATCCGAAATCCATTCTAGTTAATTAAGAAAAGGAGACAAACTCAGAATCAAAATCTTTCATTAATTATAGAAATAAGGGATTATAATGCCAAAACTGTAAATCTAATGGAGTTGCTAGAAAATGAAATAACATTTGTCTTAACTATCATTCAAACATTATCAATATACTCTGCCCTAAAGGCTACACAAAAGTCCTCAAAAGTGACTTCCTGATGCTTCCTGTTACGGTTCTTCTTGAGCCTTGCCATGGTCTTATACCACCAAACTCTGGTGTAATCCACCATCAGGTCTGTCACAATATCTACATAAAGTGACTCAGGACACTCTATGTGTATCATAATGGACTCCACTTGGCTCAACCATTCTTGTGCGTATATGGGAAAGTTGAACCCTCGATATACAGCTTGCTGTAGAAGCTTCTCCAGGACCAAAATCCCTTTTGCTGAAACTCCTTCAATCTGCCAATTGCTTTCCTGCCTCCATTTGAAGCTACAGCTCCAAACTCTCTTGAAGGCATGCTGATAATAGTCTATATCGGCTCTTCATAATCCATTTGACTATGAGGACAGAACTTTATTACATTTGTGTTAGACTCCAGATGACTAAATTATTAGTATGAGAGTATTCTCCTCCTACATTTTGCATAGAGTTACTGACACTACTATGTTATGGATGTCACTTATATTGATGTTTGTATTTCAGAAGAATGGTCCATTAGGTAGAAAGGAATCATAGATCCCATTCTGACACCTTATGGTGTTCTCTAATACCAACTGTGGGGCCCCCATACTGACAACAAGGAAGTACGGTGCTCCAACTGTGGCAAATCCCTGACTTAAGTAAAGTTAGGTAAACCCAACCTGCCTTAAGCCAAGGACTTGTCACCAAGTGTTATAACATCATCAATATACAAATATCAAAGTGGCAGAAGCAATGAATAATAGAGTAACATCCACAAGCATACATAGTAAGAAAAGAGAATGCAATACAGTAACTCATCACAATGCAGAAATGAAATACATCCATAATTAATTATTACAAACTGAAGTTTAAAGAAAATAAAAATAAATGTCTCTCAATCTCACTAAAATAAAAATTCAATATCTATCTAAACAACAGCAGCACGATCCTCCTCCTGAACCTGCTCCTCTTCTGTGACACAACCCACGAACACATCTGAATCTGACATTTGTCGGTATCACAAATGCCAGGGCCCCAGCTAACAAAACAAAAAGGTTACATTTAGACAATTGTCTAAGTACATTTTAGGCTATTTTAATAAAATGAATATTTTAAAGGTATCATATTTAAATTAACTAATGCAAGCAGTAATGGGTGCAACAAGCTATGAAAGAACTGGGTAACTATAAACTATCCATTTATAGCCAACAACTAGTATGAAGACCATACAATGCAAAATAAATAAGGTGAGGCTAAAGGCTAAAGAGAAACAACAACTATCATACAATTCTGACCCTAACATGCTTATGATCATATTAACACATGCTGAATATATAAAAGGAACACAAGTATTGAAAACATGCAATTCTAGCATCCTAAACATGCCAAAATATATATAAGTAAACCATATGATTATACATACAACATGCTAGTTAAGGAAGAAAAAGAAAAGGCCACTGAGACATGTGGCGAAAGCCAAGCAATTTATGAAAGGTAAAGCCGCTGAGACATGTGGTAAAGCGAGCAAGTACTGAAAATAAGGCCACTGAAGCATGTGACAAAGCAAACAGAAAATAATACTGAACAATCCAGCTAAAGTAGCAATAAGCTTAAGACATAGTACTGCCATACCAGCCAATGGGCCATTCAGGGCCTCTAATATCAGTCAATCAATCCCCAGCCTAGCCTTCCAAATATGCTAGGTCTGAGTCCAATTATACAATACTACTACTGAAGAGGCAGACTAAGTTAGGACATATTCTATGAACTACAAATAAGGCAAAACTAAATGATATGAAATTCAAATACTAACTTAGGATGTATCATCAATATCCTAAGTCCTCCTATTATGCTCAAGGAATAAAGCTCAATATCCAAGATATGCAAAGAAATCTAGTCAAGTAAGCAAGTGACTCAATCTAGACTTATGTAATAGTTGATGTTATCTAATTACCAAATCTAACTACTTTGAGAAGGTACAGGTTTAGGATCTCCAATATCCAGCTATCGAGTAGAATCTCATATTTACATTCTTAAAGTTAATATTAGAACTTATCAAGTTCTAATCCAAAATCATGTGATGACTATGTGGTTTAAGTAAGTAAATCAATGACCTAATTTATTAATATTTTACTCTCTTACCCAATTCTTGATTAAGTGAATCAAGATCTAAGGATTTAGAACTTAAACCCTATGTTGAGTTCAAATCCTAAATCCAAGGTAATTTCCTAACTAGGATCTAGGGTTCACATTTAGTACCCAAATTTAAGGTATAGAATCCTATAAGCTGAAGGATCCAGGAACTAAGAATTTATTGAAAGGTTATTCTACTGATTATAAGATAAAATAATAAATTAAGAACTTGAGAATCTAAGATCTATATTCAATCCTTAAAATACTTTCATTATCTTATGAATTGAATCATCCTATACCCACATGGAAGATTCAAAAGATTAAACAATCAATCATTTAAAGGATTTCAATTGGAGATGGTTCAATTCAAATTGAAGATCTAAGTATAAGATCTAAGATCTAAGGATCTGAAGTTTGATCACTTTAGACTTTAAACTAGAGTTTTAACTTAAGAGTTTCCATGTGTTTCCTTTAGAATTTAAGTTCATAGTTAAACTATATGGAGCTTATTAAAGTTGAAATTGACAATCTTAGGTTTTAGACTATACATCAAACTCATAGTGATCTTTTTAGGGCTACTTAAGATCTAAGGATCTTAATTAGGGCTAAATTGAAGATTCCATAATTTTAATATCAATAGTATTAATATCATTAGCCTAAGGGTTCAGAGAACATTTCTAATCTATCTTAGGGTGGTTTACTGAATTTCCATGGTCAAAGGGGCACTTAAGCATATTTTGGTCAAAATAATCAAAATGCCCCTCTTAAGGCTAAAAATTAGGATTTTAGGGTTTATCTATCCAAATTAGATCTAATCTGGTTTAATATGTTTCATATTGATTAATGAAGTAGAAGTTTCACTCATCTCAGATTTTTGAGCACTTAATTAGGCTAATTATCACAAATTAGTTAATTAAGCCCATTAGGGTGATTAGTGGAAATAGGCATTTTTAGGGCAATCCAACCTTACACTTAGGTTCTAATAGACTTAACATTGCATTAGGAACTTACTCACCCTAAATCTGAGACTTAATTAAAGTTAAATTTACTAATCATTAATTAGGGTAATTAAAGAGTGATTAAGAATATTTAAAATCCAATCTTGGTTTTAAGGGTTTGATATTGTTCTCTAGGGTCTAAGGAGCAATCAGAGACCTTAATCTCCACATTTGAATTTTTATTAAATTTAATATGATTTAATTAAGGACAGCAAAGAGTTGGGCAAATATTTTTAAATCCAACTATTGGATCTAAAATTTTATTTTATATTTAGATTCCTTGTATTTTTCTGATTCAAATGGTATATTGGATCATACCATTTGGATCAGTATAGCCAAAGGTATTAAATTAATTTAATCTGAATGTTTATTTAAATTAAAACTATAGGGTTTAATTAAATTATTTCGCAATCATTAAAAATGTTATCCAATAAATATAAATTAGGCGCAGCCCAAAATCAGAATCGCGCGGGTCACGGGTCAGCCCGGCCTAGAACCCACGACTTTGTCTCCTTCCTCTCGACGGGTCCCGTGTCAGCCGAGCTTCAGCGCCAAAATTCTCGGCGCTCCGGCGACGACAGAGGCTCAACTCGATCCCTACACATTCAGGGAGTTGAGATGCCTCGAATGAACCAAGAGCCTCCATCTGGATCCCTCTGGATCGACGGGGTGCTACTTGACCGAGACGCCTTCGATACGGGCATCTCAGGCCGACTGTGAGGGGACAATTCTCCTCACAGAGGCATCAATTTGATCAGGGTTTGATCCCTACATGTTCAGGGAGTCGAGACGCATCGAATCCCCAACCTATCTTAACTTGGGGTGCTTACTCGGACTCAGCTATTGGCTGGGCTGCTAGCTCAGTCGATCGATACGATCGACTCGAGCTAGCTTAGCCCCAGCCGACAATTTCCACATGTTCCTTTGGTGGCTACGGTTCACTAGGCGACATCCAGGGCTCATCCAGAGGACAGAAATGAAATGGAACTAAAGGAATTTTAATGAGGGAAAGGCTGTACCTCAAGTCGGGTTGTAGGCATAGCCGAGGGGATCTGAGGTGCTCCTGAGCTTCTTGGAGGATAGACGAAGGTGCACAAGGGGTCTGAACACCATACGGGCCCTCTATTAGCAGTTCAAGCTTCTAAAATTTCCAGAATTTGCCGGGAGAGACGGGACTCCAGCAGAACTTCAGCCAGGCAATTGGGGATTCACAGTGAGCAAAGGGACTCACTGTGAAATCCCAGAGGCATTTATAGGCTCCAGGAGGTCTTAGGTATGGAGGCCAGGGCTTGGTCTTGGGAATCGGCTCGCCCCGAGACTTCTCCCAATTTCTGCAATTGGGAGGGTCCAGACCTCCCGGGCCATCCTACTGGGTTCGGCCACTCACGGAAGGACCCTAATGGCCTAGCTGACCTGGCGAGGGGAGTGGCAGACAGGGTTACGTGGCTTAGTACGGGCGAATTCTCGCTGTCGGGGCAGGATCTCTTCGGGGACGAAGATCCACAGTGGGGGGATTCGTCTCCGTCGTCTGATCACGGGATCGTGTAGGATAGACGGCATGATGCGGCTTCTACTTAACCGAATTGCGGATTAAATCCTGAGCATCGGATATAAGATGCCGATCGAGCGGTAGGGATCTAATCCCGGTGCGCGGTAGCGCAAGCCGTTGGTTTGAACGCGCTGAGATGCGCGCTCGAGCATCGGGTGTCTTAAGGCTGTACGCCGCTGTCGGGACCCCGCAGCGGATCTGCCGCGGTCCCGACTGCAAATCCCGGGTTTAAAAAAATAAAATTAATTAAATAATATATAATTATTCTTAAATAATCCAAATCCAATTTAGGACCAAGTGAGCTCCAAAAATTTCCAAAAATTTACCCTTAGCTAATTAGGGTATAAGGAATTCAAAAATGAAGTCAGATTTTAATTTGGAGATCAAATTATTTTAGGTATTTTTCTAGGGCTCAAAAATAGCCAAAAATACAAAAATTTCCAATTTAGCTCCGATTGATTCCAAACTTCTAGGGTTAAGTTTAAATGACTCAATGAGTCCAGTGGAATCAAATTCAAAGGTTAGTTTAGCTTAATTAATATAGATTAAGCTTGAGTAACAATAAGGGTTGTTACACATATGATCATCAGCATATTTAGGATTAGACTTTACTTTCAATACTTTTACTTACTGTAGTATATATATGTATATGCCTTTTTCTTGCTTAGTTGTTGTGATGTGCTTTTGCCTCATTTGTTGTTTAGTTATAAATGCTGTGTTTATAACTTATCATGTTCCTTGTACGCTTACTGCTCCTACTGCTTTAGTTTACCTTTTTGTTTGCTTAAGTTAAAGTGGTGACATTAATAACTCATGAAAATATTTAGCCTAAAATATACTTAGACAATTGTCTAACAAGATTTTCTTTTATTGGCAGGGGCCCTGGCATTATAAAACCGATAATGTCAGATTCAGATAGGTTTGAGGAGATAGGCATTGAAGCAGAGGTGCCTTAGAGGAGGAGCTTCAGCCAGGAGAGCCGAATATTGCTTAGTTCCTTTTTAGCTGCTTGTGAGGATGAGTGATTTATCTCTTAGTCTTTTAAACTATTTAAATATTGTAATAATATAGGTACTGTGGCTATGATTTACTTTATGCACTTTATTATTTTCTGATCTATCTTATTACTATTTCTTATGTGATGTATGATGAATGGATGTACTATTTACTACATTTAGCTTCCGCACTCTATATGTATGTCAGATTTAGTGACTGATCCCCTCAGATGTTCTGTGCATGTCCTTCCCTTATTAGTGGATTGTGGATCATACCAAATCCAATGATAAGAGAAGGATTTGCACAAGTGACCTGCCGCTCCTTAGCTTAATGATTGTGGGCTTCGGGAGCGGGGCACCAAACTTAGTCACCAACCCCTTCCATCCTCGAGGGATGACTTGTTCAACCGGAACAGGTAAGGTGGGGCTGAAACATCTCTCCGGAATTAACTTCCGATGAGAAATGGTTGAATAGAAATTCTGCTCAGCCTCTGCGGAAGAGAACCTTTTCTTATTAAAGGTTCCCTCGGAGGAATAGGCTTCGGCCTACCTTCTTAGAATGGCTTTCTTTCTGGAAGACATGGTGAGAAACGAGAGCTAGAGAGATCAAGAGTATGAGGAAGAAGGAGAGTTAAGAATGGTGCAAGGATACCCCCCCATGCCTCCTATTTATAGCCAAGAGAATCTAAGGCAATAGAGTATGGTCAATGGGTCTTCCCCATGCCATAAATGTGGTCATCCATGTGAAGGGGGGGCAGATTTTTCAGCCACACCTTTTGACTGCATGGGGAACCCAAATTGCATAACTTTTTAACTGCATAGTTCCCAATACAGTGGAGAAAAAATAAAATTTCTGCAGCTGGAGCAAACCGCTGCAGCGCACGGTAGCGAAATTTCCTCTACAGCACGCTATCGCAGAATTTCCGCTGCAACGCACTGCAGCAAAAATTCTCTATCGTGCGCCGTTGTAGGTTTTCCATAGGTGCGGTTTACCCGCTGCAGCGCGCTGTAGCACCAGAAAAATTATTATTATTATTGCTATTATTATTTTTTTTGAATTGGGTTGCCTCCCATTAAGCCCTTAATTTAACGTCCTTAGCTAGACTCGCTAACGATCAGTTAGTAGGATCCGGTGGTTTCCTCTTCCATAAGCTGAAAATGCTAGAGTGAGCATAACTCTCATGGGTGCTCGAACTCTTACTATCTTCTACTTCCATTAGCGGATCCATTGTTTCCATTTCAAGATTAGGGGGAGTTTTCTTTTTTCTTTTTCCACATCTTGTTTTTCTCTTTCTTACTCCTTCCTTGCTCCCCTTTTCTAAGGAAGGAGTTGAGCTATTATTAGAATTTCTTTCTTCTATCATTAGATCCTCTAGAACATCATCAATCCATAACCTTTCTTCTCTTACCCTTCTCTTCACCTCATTTTCCATCTCTCTTTGCTTGAATAAAGTGGGTTTAAGGTCAATTAATTCAGCTTTCCCTTTTACACTTATGCTCATAACTCTGCAACTTATATCAATAACAGCTTTCACACTCATTAGAAAGGGTCTCCCAAAGATAATCGTGGAATTCTTATTCCATTGATCCCATTCACAAACCACAAAATTAGTTGGAACTATAAAATTTTCCATTTCGACTGTAACATTTTTTATCATTCCAAGAGGGGTAAGGGATTCTAAATTGGCAAACTCTAAAATCAATGAGGTATATTCCATCCCTCTTACCTTTAGATGTTCGTAAATATAGTAGGGCATAACGTTCACCGAAGCACCTAGATCACATAAAGGATCTACAAATACTTCGTTTCTGATTATGCAAGGGATGCTCAATCTCCCTGGGTCTTTACATTTAGGAGCTGTTAGCTTCTCACTCTCATTCCCCAATTTTTTTTTTCTTTCCTCTAGGTTATAATCTGTTGCACTCGTACTTTCAGTATCAATTCCTCCTAACACTACTTCCGAATGTATCACACTAACCAACTCCCTAGGGTTTATTTTGGTCGAACTGGGTAGGGCCCCTTGCTGCCAAGAGGTCAGCTGCTTGGAGATCTTCCACAATTGGGTCTCTATATTTCTCAGGAAAGCTTTTATTCCTTAGATAGAAGCATCATGGCTAGTGATAGCGGTTTCGGTGTGGCGCATAAATTGGATCGTTTCAGCCTTAAAGGAGTTGAAGGCCCCTTCTAAATTTTGATGTTGGTTGCTATTGTTATTTCCATTATTAATGCCTTGTTGGTTGGATGAATTTCCCCATATTGAATTGCGTTATTATTATTATTACTCCAAGAAAAAATTGGGTGGATTTTCTACCATTGGTTGTAGGTGTTGGAGTAAGGGTTATTCATCAAGTTGTTGTTTCTTAGGTAATTAACTTGTTCAGTGTTAGTTTGTACAATGGGATTTTTTAAGTTGCAATTTTCACTGTTATGCCTACCCCCACACAAATCATAATGTACTTCTAGAACAACATTAACATTCATCCTTTCTATTCTTTCGTTCAAGGTATGTATCTCTTGCTGTAATGCCGTTATTTGGTTGGACTCGTTTACCTTTATAGCTTACTTTTTTAACCTTTTGGAAGGCCATTGATATGCATTATTGGCCATTTCCTCCAAGAGGTCATAAGCTTCCTCTTGGGTTTTTCTGCTAATAGAGCCGCCAGCGGCTGCATCAATGAGTGTCCTCATAGGAGCATTCAAACCATTGTAAAAGGTTTGCACTTGCATACATAGAGGGAACCCATGATGTGGGCAACGCCTGAGGTATTCCTTAAATCGATCCCACCCATCATAAATAGTCTCTCCTTCCAACTGAATAAAGTTGGTGATCTCAATCCTCAACCTGGCGGTTTTCACCGGAGGGAAATATTTGGCTAAGAATTTTTTAGCCAAATTATCTCATGTCCAGATGGAATCGCTAGGTAGAGAGCTGAGCCAACTCTTGGCTCTATTTCTTAAAGAGAATGGGAAAAGCCGCAATTTAACTGCATCTTCAGAGACGTCGTTAAACCTGAAGGTATCACATATCTTAAGGAAAGTTGAAATATGTGAGTTTGGATCTTCAGTAATTAATCCCACAAATTGATTATTCTGAACCATGCTCAGTGTGGAAGGTTTGATTTCAAAATTATGGGCTTCAATATTTGGCCTTACAATTGTATGGGGGATTCCCCTGACAGTGGGTAGTGCAAAGTCTCTTAGTGCTCTTCCCCTCGGCTCTCCTACTGGCTCTACTTCATTTTTATTACAGTTTCCCATAACGGTTTGTTCCATAATGGTTTGTTGATTTGAAAGGTTTTGTTCTCTCCTAGCTTGTAAGTAAATTCTCTCAATTTCAGGATCAAAAAAATATTTAATGCAGACTCTTTTACTCATGCAACTAACAATGAGGCTATCAAGAACAATTTTAGCAATAGTGTTCAAAAAGTTAGCAAAAATAAAGAAACAGAAAGGTTAATCGTTAGTTCTTATAATTATAGAAATTAAAAACTAAAAAATATATACAATGAAATACTTAAATCGCTAGCTACTTATAAATTATCCTTAATACAAAACAAATACCAATTCCCCGGCAACGGTGCCCAAAACTTGACAGACTGTAAATACACGTCTGCGCTCACATGCAAGTGTACATGGTCTGAAGTAATAAGTGGAAAGTGTTAATTTTTGGGATTTATCGAACCTCAGAGAATTGGTTGTTTTGACACTAAGATCTATCTATTCTCACTAATGTTTAAGCTACAATTGATTGGTTGAGTTGGCCCTAGATTTAGCACAATAATCATTATGTGAAGATAAGTTAGATAAAAGAGAGTGGAGAGTTGGGTTCATCCCGTATGTGATGAGAAGTTTATTAATGCATGTTGAATTCTCAAGCTTTTTTTTTATTCTTTTTGATTTAATCAAATGCACATTCTGCTTCCTTGAGTTTTACCTCAAGGTTTCACAAGTTCAAATCTTGTGCTCAAAATGAACACACATTCGGTTCTATTTTGGCACAAAGATTCCTATAAGATTTTAGGTTTAGTGTTTTTATCTTATCTCTTGATCAAGGACACATTCAATTTTTAAGTCTTTTAAATCTTATAAGCA
Organism: Gastrodia elata; assembly: GCA_016760335.1. Taxonomy (NCBI): domain Eukaryota; kingdom Viridiplantae; phylum Streptophyta; class Magnoliopsida; order Asparagales; family Orchidaceae; genus Gastrodia; species Gastrodia elata. The sequence continues at coordinate 61,630,870 of CM028670.1, read as the reverse complement.
TTGATTCCACCATGAGCATCACTCGCATCACACATAGTTGAGATGAGGGATTAATATATTGGGCTCAATGACTATGTCACTTAGTTCATAAGCACTCAACTATTTCTTCCTCTACCTCAATTATGTTGAGCTAAGGAGCTCATTTAGTGGGTCTTAGCATCACATGCATCAACACTTTGGTTGAGCTTAGATTAAGGTGCATTAAGCTCAAGAACTTTATCACATAGTTCTAAGCTTTCATGTACTCATAAACCTAGCATCCAACCTAAAGTGAGCTATGGAGCACAAGACAAGTTAGTTCTTGAGATTATGAGTTCATTTTCCTTTCATCCACATTCAAGACTAATTAATAAAAGACATTTCTTAACAAGGCATAGAGTTCTCACATTTTATTTGTGCTTGAGAAAACAAACTTCATACATTAAATTTAACTCATACACATGAGGGTTTCCCAACCCTCCCCAAGGGAGATTTAGCTACTCATTATAAAGGAAATGAAGAAAAACACATACATAGATAAAGACCCTTTCATGATCAACTAAGAAAAGAAACTACAAAAGCAAAGTTTAGAAGATACTAGGAACGTTCCTTGGAAGTTCTCTGGATTTCTTCTTCTCCTTCTTCAAGCTCCTCTCTTAGGTCGCTAGTGCTGCCTTCTTTCTTCTCTTCCTTAGCAAGAACTTGCTTTGCCACCATTGGGGAGTTCCTCACTTCCACTTATGCACCCTCCTCCTTACTTAGTGAATTGAGCAAAATTCTGAACCCTCCTCTAGTCAAGAGGAGGTGTATTTTTAGGAGAGGGGCTGCATCCTCCTTCATCCTCTCCATAACCACCATCTGTCAAGTAAAAATCTGAAGTGATGATGGTAAGTCCCAAATTAAGGGTGAAGTGACCAATATCCTTCATTGTTTATCCTTCTTATCACATCAGGAGGCTACTTTCCATTAAAAATTGGAGCTACTGCAGAGAATGATGGCTGGGGACAAGTTGCAGGTTGGGGGTCTTGTCCCAGCCGCAATAAATTCTCCTGACTGGCAAAAATTGCGGCGGCCACTGCAGCACGCCGCGGTGTGCAATGGTGTGAGCAAAATTAGCCAAGTCTCCCGCTGCCGCGCGCTACCGCGTCCACGATTCGCAAGGTGACCCACTGCAGTGGGCTGTAGCGCTAGCACTTTGCAAATCGTACCGCTGTAGCGCGCTACCACACCTGCGGTTCGTAAATGGATCCGCTGCAGCGTGCTACCGCACCCGTAGTTCGTAGATCAATCCACTGCAGCGCGCTACCGTGCCCGCGGTTTGCAACTAGATCCGTTTGCAGCGCGCTACCGCGCCTGCGGTTCGCAAATGGACTTGCTGCAGCGCGCTACCGCGCCCGCGGATCGCAAAAAGATTTGCTGCAGCGTGCTATAGCGTCCCAATTTGCAAAATGACCAGCTGTAGCGGATTCTTTTGAAAAATTTTGAAACTCTACTTAAATGTCTCAGTATTCCTTTGGATGCCATTTTCCTGAAAAGATAGATAAAATTTGATTTTATAAGCAGTTTAAAGATCAGAAATGAATGAAATTTTCCTTTATTTTAGATATATTTTATGGATTCATCAATAATCTTGTATATGGAAGATGAAAATCAAGAAATTCTCATTATCTTAGGTAGACCTTTCTTAGCCACCAGAAGAACTTTGATTGATGTAGATAAAGGGGAATTGAGGTTGTGATATGGGATGAGGAGATTAAATTTCATGTGAATGATTCTATGAGACACCCATCTAAGCCAAATGAGGATTATTGGAAAATCAATTTAATAGAAGAAGCCTAATTAATGGGAAATGTGGACGAAGAGGGAATGTTAGAAAAGGAGGAAGATGAGGACCACTCTGATATGGAAGTGATTGAGGAATTAATTAAGGAGAGCAAAATAGTTCAGCCTTCTATAATTTGCCCTTCATAATTAGAATTAAAACCTCTTCTCTCACACTTAAAATACACTTATATAGAGGAAAATGAATCTCTTCCCGTGATAATTTTCTCCTTATTGACTCAGCATCAAGAGAGTCTTTTATGTAAGGTTTTGAAAGAGCATAAGAGTACAATTAGTTGGAGCATTGTTGATCTAAAGGGGGTTAATCCAACTCTTTATATGCACCGTAACCTCTTGGAGGAAAACTCCAACCCATCAATTGAACCCCAGTGGTGATTAAACCCTAGCATAAAAGAAATACTTCACAAAGAAATCATTAAACTCTTAGATGCTGTAGTCATTTTTCCCATTTCTGATAGCTCTTGGGTGAGCACTATACATGTGGTTCCCAAAAAGAGCGGGATGACAGTTGTTCTCAATGACAATAATAAACTGATCCCTACTAGAATTGTGACTGGATGGAGAGTGTGTATTGATTATAGGAGATTAAATAAAGCCACTCGTAAGGACCATTATCCTCTCCCTTTTATTGACCAAATGCTTGATAGATTGGCAGGAAACCCCTATTTTTGCTTTCTTGCTAGATATTCAGGATATAATCAAATCTTAATTTCACTTGAAGACCAAGAGAAAATAACTTTTATCTGCTCCTTTAGGACATTTGCCTTTAGAAGAATGCCCTTTGGATTGTGCAATTCCCCTGCTACTTTCCAACGCTGTAAGATGGCGATTTTCTCTGATATGATAGGAAAATTCTTAGAAATCTTTATGGATGATTTTTTTGTTATCGGGAACTCTTTTGATCATTGCTTAATCAATCTAGGGAAGTTCTAAAAAGGTGTGAAGAATCCAATTTAAAATTGAATTGGGAAAAATGTCATTTCATGGTGGATGAAGGTATTGTCCTTGGTTACTTAATCTCTAAGAGAGGGATAGAAGTTGATAAGGCTAAGGTTGAGGTAATTGAAAAACTTCCCCCTCCCATCAATGTAAAGAGAATTAGAAGCTTCCTTAGGCATGCTGGGTTTTATAGAAGATTTATCAAGGACTTCTCCAACATTAGTTTTCCGCTCTGTAGATTACTAGGGAAGGATGTTGAGTTTAATTTTGATGAAAATTGTTTAAAAGGTTTCAATACCATAAAAACTGCTTTGATCTCTGCTCCAATAATTTCTACACAAAACTGGGATTCACCTTTTGAAATTATGTGTGATGCGAGTGATCTTGCAGTTGGTGCTGTCCTTGTGCAGCGAATGGAGCGAACCTTCTATTCAATTTACTATGCTAGTAAGCTCCTTGACGATGCTCAAAGAAATTATGCTACCACTGAAAAGGAACTCCTAGCTCTCGTCTTTGCCTTCGCTAAATTTAGGTCATATCTCATTAGGTCTATGACTATTGTTTACACTGATTATGCAGCTATTAAGTATCTTCTTCAAAAGAAAGAAGTAAAACCTCGCATGATACGTTGGGTGCTGCTCTTGCAAGAATTTTATTTAGAAATCCGGGATAAGAAAGGGAGTGAGAATGTGCTCGCAGATCATTTATTTAGATTGACCCACCTCGATAATGATAAGTTGACCAAAATTAGTAAAAAAGTCCCTAATGAGAAGTTATATACCATTTCTTCAAATCACTCTCCTTGGTTTGCTGACTTTGCAAATTATCTTGCAGGAAGAGTCATACCAAGGGACATGAGCTATCAACAAAGGAAGAAATTTTTTGCTGACATTAAAAATTACTTTTGGTATGATACCTTTTTGTACAAATGTTGTAACGATCAACTGCTAAGGAGATGTGTTCCTGACTCCGAAATTAGAAATATTCTCTACCACTGCCACACATCTCCATATGGAGGACACCATGGGATTGAGCGAACGGCGGAAAAGGTGCTATAATCCAGATTCTTTTGACCCCACTTGTTCAAAAATGCTGCTAACTTTATCAAAAGTTATTGTAAATGCCAAAGAACCGAAAACTTAAGCAAAAGGGATGAGCTCCCTTTGAATAGAGTTTTTGAAGTAGAATTATTTAATGTGTGGGGAATTGACTTCATGGAGCCATTTCCCTTATCCCAAACCAATATGTATATTATTATGGCTCTGTACATTAGGCCTCAAAGAAAGCGCCGCTGTTCATTAGTTTTGGGTTTGGAGTTTGCGGAATGGAAGGCTACAAGGACGAACAGAAGCAACTGAGCGTCAACTAAGGCCGTGCAGGCTCCGAAGGAACAAAACCTTCGCTCCTGAGTTCAGTCACTTCTTCGGTTCCAACAACCGACGGGCTCAGTCTACGACCCATCACATCTCCCGTTGGTCGATCCTATCGGACCCCGCAAGTATATGTGTCTAAGTGGGTTGAAGTGTTAGCATGTGTGAACAATAATGCTAAAACTGTTATTAAATTTCTTAAGGAGCACGTCTAGCTAGATTTGGGATGCCCAGATTCCTAATCAGTGATGGAGAAAACATTTCTGTAATAGGCAGTTGGAGAGTGTCCTAAGAAGCTATGGGGTAAGACATAAGGTGGGAACCCCTTACAACCCTCAAACTAGTGGGCAAGTTGAAGTCTCAAACAGAGAACTTAGGCAAATTCTAAAGAAAACTGTGAATCAAAATAGGAAGGATTGGACTTCAAAGCTTCAAGATGCCCTGTGGGCAGATAAAATTGCCTTTAAAACCCCTTTAGTAATATCTCCTTATAAGCTTATTTACGGTAAATCATGTCATCTCCTGGTAGAATTAGAGCACCGTGCCTTTTGGGCAATTAAAAAATTGAACTTTGATTCACAAGAAGTAGGTGCACTGCGAATATTGCAATTAAATGAGCTTGATGAATTTAGACTAAATGCCTATGAGAGTGCAAAATTATATAAAGAGAAAACAAAAAATTGGCATGATAAGCTGATCAAGCCAAAACATTTTCATCCTGAAATGAAAGTACTACTTTTTAACTCAAGATTAAGGTTTTTTCCAAAAAAATTAAAGTCAAGATAGATAGGGCCATTTACTGTCACTAAAGTTTTCCCTCATGGAGCGGTTGAAGTCGCTTCGAATGATGACACTTTTAAAGTAAATGGGAATCATCTAAAGATGTACTTGGAGGAAGGTATTTTACAAGAAAAGGGAGGATGGACCCTTCAGGACCTCCCGGATGAAGGTATTACATAAAAGATCTTACTCGTGTCAGGCTGAGATATTAAAACAAGCGCTTATTGGGAGGCAACCCAAGAAAAAATAGGTTGTATTTTTATATTTCTTTGCATCATTTGTTTTTGTATTTCTGTTTTTGTGTGTTTTATTTTGAGGAATTTAAATTATGGATTATCATTATCCCAAAATCTTTCTTGAAGTTGCAATTGACAAAATTTTCTAAATTTTTAAAGAATGGAAGTCACAAAAGTAGCAATAAAGAAAATGATATGTAATTAAAGGGTGCTTAACAAAAAGTGATTAAATACATTGATAGCATTAAATCTTTTAACAAAAGAATGAATTAAGGTTACTCTAATCTCCAAAATTTAAAATCAATGCTAAGGACTAAGTGTGGGGGAAGGCATTAGACAAAAAATGAACTAGTGATTGAGGTGAGTAATCTAAATGAGTGTGCTAGGCTTTCGTAGGACATCATGATCACAAATATTTGAAATAGGGATGAAGAAAAGTATTTCTCCCTAAGAATGAAAAAGAAATATAAAAATAGGGATGATGAAAAATATCTCTCCCAAATGAAAGAAATGAAAAAGGATGATAAAAAATATCTCTCCTTAAATCTTTACATCTTTGTGATTCATAAGAAGGAGGATACATGGCAGAAGACTCTTAATTACTCACTACCTCCCTAGCTTAGTTATTCCAAGGAACCTCCCCATTACCCAGCACCAAGCATAAATATTTATACTTGGAGCTTAGTCTATTAACCTTGGTTCATATCCAAGAATTGAACATTTAATTTATGTCAAATGATTTTGTCATTTCAGTGAAGCACGAACTTTAAATTGCAAATCAAAATCTCATTGATATTTCTTGTTGACTATCATACCTAAGAAATAAAAAAATACCATTTTTTAATCTTACACGAGGATGAGCAAGAATTTAAGTGTGGGGGTGTGATAAATCCATAATTTATATCTTAAATAAAGGAAAGTTCATTCATATTTTATATTAAAACTGCTTCCTTAATCCAATTTTATCTATTTTTCAAGAAAAATGCCTATCCAACAAATTTTGAAGAATTCTGGATATTTTTCCAAATTTCTGAAAGAAATCCACTACCGTGCGCTGTAGCGGCCCTCCTTGCTAGGTGCTGGTGCTACAGTGCGTTGCTGCGGAGCAGCTCGCGAAACGCTGGCGCTATAGCTCACAGCATTGGACCTGGTTGCAAATCGCTGGCGCTACAACACACTGCAGCGGTGCATGTTGCAAAGCGCTGGCGCTACAGCGTCCTGGAGCAGACTAAGTTGCAAAGTGCTGGCACTATAGCACACTGCAGCAGAGCCATTTATGAAATCGCTAGTGCTATAGCACACGTTTGCAAATTGCTGGCACTATAGCACACGTTTGCACTTGCACGCAAGTGTACGTGGTCTGAAGTAATTAGTGGAAAGTGTGACTTTTCGGGAATTTATCGAACCACAGAGAAGTGGTTGCTTTGGCACTAAAGTATATCTATTCTCACTAATGTTTAAGCTATAGTATGTATTGGATGGTTGGTCTAAAATTAGCATGAATATTCACTAAGTAAATATCAAAATTTAAAGAAAGAGGAGAGTTGGGCCCATCTCACATGAAATAATATAATACTTGTGTATATTTGTTTCTCAAGTTTTATCATTTAGTTCAATTGAAATCAGGTGCACATTATTGTCCTTTAGTCTAGCTCAAAGGCTTACAAGTTCAAATCTCGTGCACAAAATGAACTCACATTCGGTTCTACTTTAGCACAAAGATTCTTGTAAGATTCTTGAGATTTAAAGTTAATTCACTTTCTCCTTATTTAAGGAGAAGTTAAATTTTCTTAAATCTTAGAATCTCACAAGCATTGATTTTCCACTATGAGCATCTCTTTGCATCTCACATGGCTGAGATGAGAGAATCACATGTTGGGCTCAATGACTATGGCAGTTAGTTCATGAGCACTCAACACTTTATTACTCAATCTCAATTATGTAGAGCTAAGGAGCTCATTTAGTGGGTATTAGCGGCACTTGCATCAACTCTTAGATTGAGCTTAGGTTGAGGTGCATTGAGCTCAAGAACCTTCTCACATGGTTCTAAGCTTCCATGCACTCAAAATCTAGCATCCAACCTAAGGTGAGCTAAGGAGCACATGACAATTAGATCTTGGATTTTTTTAATTCTTTCCTCATAAACATATCAAGACTAATTTAGATGAAAATTTCTTAGTAAGGCATTAAAATCACAAATACATTATGCTTGAGGGAAAACATTCATACAATAATATTACATCATGCATCGTGTGTCTTCATCCCAACCCTCTTCAAGGGGAGTTTAGCTACTCATTACACAAAAAAATAAGGAAGACACATACATAGATAAATATCCTTTCATGGTCACTAAAAAGAAAATACAAGATTGAGTTTAGAAGATACTATGAACGCTCCATAGAAGTTCTCCGGAATTCTTCTCTCCTTCTAATTATCCTCTCCTTAGGTTGCTAGTGCTGCCTTCTTCCTCTTCTCCCTTTGCAAAAGCTTGCCTTGCCACCCTTGGGGAGCTCTCTCTTCATTTGGCTCTCCTCCTTACTTAGGGAATTTTTGCTAAAATGGTGAACCCTTCTATAGTCAAGAGGAGGGGTATTTATAGGAAGGGGGGGGGGGCTGCATGCTCCTCTCCTCCGTAAGCATCCAGAATTTCCATACAAAATACTGAATTCATTATTGCACTAATTTTTAATTTAGGGTGAGGTGACAATAATCTCATTTCTTTAGCCACAATATCACCTCAAAGCTTACAAAAATGGCTGCTACAGGAAATGATGGCTGGAGACAACATTCAGGATGAATGTCATGTCTACAGCCTCATTAAATGCATTGTCTTGGAAAAATTTTGGCGGGCCGCTGCAGCGTGCTCCAGCGCACTGTAGCGTGCTGCGGTGTGCTTTAGTATACATAGGTCCCTAGCAATTTAGCCAAGTCCTCCGCTATAGACCGCTGCAGTGCACGACCGCGCGCTGTAGCGGGGAATTCCGTGAAAACGCTGTTCAATTAGTTCTTTTTCCAGATTTTATAGAGAGAAATATTTTTCGTGGCAGACCGCTGCAGCGCACGACCGTGCGCTATAGCGGTCAATTCTACAAAAAACACTGTTCAATTAGCTGGGCGGCTCGATTTATATAGCCAAGTCCTTCGCGATAAACCGCTGCAGTGCGCGACCGCACGCTGAAGCGGTGAAATTCGCGAAAAAAAACACTATTCAATTAGTTGAGCCCCCATTTAATAATCATAAATATTTCCACGGTAAACCGCTGCAGCACGCGACCGCAGGATGTAGCAGTGAATTCCGCAAAAAACATTATTCAATTAGTTGAGCCCTCATTTAATAATCATAAATATTGCCACGATAAACCGCTGCAGCGCACGACCGCGCGCTGTAGCAGTGAATTCTACGAAAAACACTATTAAATTAATTGGGAGCCTATTTAATATAGTTTAAATGTTTCAGCTACAGCCCGCTGCGGCATGCGACAGCGCGCTGCAACGCGCTGTAGCGGAATTCTTTGTTATATTTTTAGGAAAATTGCAGAAATGCCATAGAGCTCATTTGGATTCCATTTCGTGAAAAAGATAGAAAATTTGATTTAGGAACAACAAAAAATATCTTAAATAAATAAATTTTCCCCTTTATTTTAGATATAATTTATAGATTCATCACACCCCCATACTTAAATTCTTGCTCGTCCTCGAGTAAGCTCAAAATGTTAATTTTTTCTGTATTTGAATGGATGAAAGTCACAATGATGTAATTAAAATAAGTATAAGTAAAAATATGTGCATGGAAACAGAAAATAAAATGAACATCGTAGTAATCTTAATGTTTTCAATTGAGTCACTAAGGTGGTTAAGTCACCAAATCTCCAAATGTTTGAATTTTTTAATGCTTGATAATAGGTGTGGGTTTCATACATTTTGGATTTTTAGACTAAAGATATGGTTTAGAGATTCTTAGAGTTGTGCCATATGTGCTCCTTCTTATAAATCACAAAGATAAAAAGTTTTTAAAGGAGAGATATTTTTCTTCATCCTTTCTTATTTTATTTACTTGGGAGAGATATTTTTCATCATCCCTTTTTCCATAAATATTTTGTTCTTTTCATCCTTATGGAGAGATATTTTTCTTCATCCCTAATATCTTTGTAATCATGAAGTCCTACGGGAGCCTAGCACACTCCATTTAGAATCCATGCCACATATTTTTTTAGTTTAAATCCTATGCCTTCCCCCACACTTAGCTCAAGCATTTATTTAAATTTTTTTTTTTTTGAGATTTAGATTTTCCTCCATTCATTCCTCAATCTCACATTTGATTGCTTATAATTCATTTAATCATTTTTTTTGCTAAGCATTCTTTTACTTATATCTCATTTGATTTTTGCATTTTTGTGATTTTCATTTCTTTTGAAAAATTCAGAAAAAGTATGTCACTTAAGAATAACTCAATAAATGCGGTAATATGAGAATTCATAAATTGCAATCTCAAAATAAAAATAAACTACAATAAAGATGAAAAGAAAAAGTGAAAAAGAACAAATACAACCTAGTTAGTTGTTGGGTTGCCTCCCAACAAGCGCTAGTTTTAGTGTCTCAACTTGACACAGGAAAGAGCTTATGTGATTCCTTCATCAGGGAGGTCTTGAAGGGTCCACCCTCCCTTCTCTTGAGAGACACCTTCGTTCAAGTATAACTTCAAACGATTTCCATTCACCTTGAAAGCGCTATTATTTGAGGCAACTTCGACAGCACCATGAGGAAAAACTTTAGTGATGGTGAATGGTCCTGTCCAACGTGATTTTAGTTTTCCAGAAAAAAGTCTTAATCTAGAGTTAAAAAGCAATACCTTCATTCCTGGTTGGAGGTGCTTAGGTTTAATTAGCTTATCATGCCATTTTTTTGTTTTTTCTTTATACAACTTGGCATTCTCATAGGCGTTTAACATAAATTCATCAAGTTCATTTAGTTGCAGCAGTCACTGCACCCCTACCTTTTGGTGGTCAAAATTTAATTTTTTTATTGCCCAAAAGGCACAGTGTTCAAGTTCCACCGGAAGGTGACATGCTTTTCCATAAACGAGCTTATACGGGGACATTCCTAGAGGGGTCTTGAAGGCAGTTCTATAAGCCCAAAGGGCATCTTGGAGTTTTGAAGTCCAGTCCTTTCTATTTTGTTTTGCCATTTTTTCCAAAATTTGTTTAAGTTCTCTATTGGAGACTTCAACTTGCCCGCTTGTTTGAAGGTGGTAGGGGGTACCCACCTTATGTCTTACCCCATAGCTTTTTAATATATTCTCTAACTGCCTATTGTAAAAGTATTTTCTCCCATCACTGATCAAGAATCTGGGTGTTCCAAATCTAGCTAGCACGTGTTCTTTGAGAAATTTGATCACAGTTTTAGCATTATTATTGACACATGCCATAGCTTCAACCTATTTTGAAATATATTCAACTGCCACAAGGATATACAGATTGGCCTGGGACGAGTGGAAGGGTCCCATGAAGTCAATTCCCCAAACATCGAATAGTTCGACTTCAAAAATCCCATTTAAAGGAAGCTCGTCCATTTTTGTTAAATTCCCAGTTCTTTGGCACTTGTCACAACTTTTGACAAAATTAGCAGCATCCTTGAATAGATGGGGCCAAACAAATCCAGATTGAAGCACCTTCGCAGCCGTTCGCTCAATTCGATGGTGTCCTCCATAAGGAGATGTGTGGCAGTGGAAGAGAATATTCCTGGTGTTAGAGTAAGGAACACCTCTCCTTAAGAGTTGATCATTGCAACATTTATACAGAAAGGGATCATACCAAAAATAATTTTTTATATCCGTAAAAAATTTCTTTTTTTGTTGGTAACTCATATCTTTTGGTATGATTCCTCCTGCAAGGTAGTTTGCAATATCAGCGAACCGGGGAGGATCATTTGTAGCTACCCCATAGAGCTTCTCATCGGGAAAGGATTCACTAATATCTGTCGACTTTTCATGATCAATATGGGTTAATCTGGATAAATGGTCAGCAAGCACATTTTCATTCCCCTTCTTATCCTAGATTTCGAGATCAAATTCTTGTAAGAGCAACACCCATCGTATCAAACGTGATTTTGCCTCTTTCTTTTGGAGGAGATACTTAATGGCGGCAGGATCCGTGTAAACGATAGTCTTAGACCCGATGAGATACGACCTAAATTTAGTAAAAACAAAAATGACGGCTAAAAGCTCTTTTTCCGTGGTGGCGTAATTTCTTTGAACATCGTCAAGGAGTTTACTAGCATAGTAAATCGAATAGAAGGTTCGCTCTCTTCGTTGCCCTAGAACAGCGCCACAGCAAGGTCACTCACATCACACATAATTTCAAAAGGTGAATCCCAGATTGGAGCAGAAATTATTGGAGCAGAGATCAAGTCAGTTTTTAGTGTATTGAATCCTTTCAGACAATTATTATCAAAATTGAACTCAACATCCTTTCCAAGCAATCTACAAAGTGGCATACTTATGTTTGAAAAATCCTTAATAAATCTGCGATATAAACCAGCATGCTCTAGGAAGCTTTTAATTCCTTTAACATTGATGGGAGGAGGAAGTTTTTCAATTACTTCAATCTTAGCTTTATCGACCTCTATCCCCCTCCTAAAAATTAAATGACCAAGAACAATACCCTCTTCAACCATAAAATGACACTTTTCCCAATTCAAGATCAAGTTTGACTCTTCACATCTTTTTAACACCTTTCCCAGATTAATTAGGCAATGATCAAAAGAGGTCACAACAATAAAAAAATTATCCATAAAAATTTCTAAGAACTCTCCTATCATGTCAGAGAAAATAGCCATCATGCAGCGTTGAAAAGTAGCTGGAGCATTACACAAACCGAAAGGCATTCTCCTAAAGGCAAAGGTTCCAAAGGGGCAGGTAAATGTTGTTTTCTCTTGGTCTTCGGGCGTAATTAGGATTTGATTGTATCCAGAATAACCATCAAGAAAGCAGAAATAAGGATTTCCTGCTAATCTATCAAGCATTTGGTCAATGAAGGGAAGGGGATAATGGTCTTTTCGAGTTGCTTTATTTAATCTCCTATAATCGATGCAAACTCGCCAACCAATCATAGTCCTTGTGGGGATTAGCTCATTGTTGCTATTGAGAATAACTGTCATCCCACTCTTTTTTGGAACCACATGTAAAGGGCCACCCAAGGGCTATTAGAAATGGGAAAAATGATCCCAGCATCTAAGAGCTTGATGATTTCCTTGTGAACTACTTCTTTGATGTTAGGTTTTAATCGCCACTGAGGTTCAATTGAAGGCTTAGAGTTGTCCTCCAATAGGATACGATGCATACACAGAGTTGGGCTAACCCCTTTCAAATCTGCAATACTCCACCCCATTGAACTCTTATGATCTTTTAAAACATTACATAAAAGATTCTCTTGATGTTTAGTTAACAAAGCAGAGATTATTACAGGAAGTGATTTATCTTCTCTTAGGTATATGTATTTTAAATGTGAGGGAAGAGGTTTTAATTCAATTTTAGGAGGGAAAATTATCGAAGGTTGAATCATCTTCCTTTCCTTAATTAAATCTTCAATAACTTCCATTTCAGTGGGAAATTCGTATTCCTCACTTCCCATCTTTCCCTCTTCTCCCACATATTCCATTGACCCAGCTTCTTCTAATAAATTGATCTCCCAACAATCCTCATTTAACTTAGAAGGGTGTTTCATAGAATCATTTATATGGAATTTAATCTCTTCCTCTCCATAACGCAACCTTAATTCCCCTTTGTCTACATCAATTAAGGTTCGTCCTGTGGCCAAGAAAGGTCTACCTAAAATAATAGGAATCTCTTGATTTTCATCTTCCATGTCCAAGATTATGAAGTCTGCCGGGAAGATGAACTTGTCAACCTTTACAAGTATATTTTTCACAATTCCTAAAGGAGATTTTATAAATCTATCAGCAAATTGGAGTAGAACAGAGGTAGGTTTTAACTGATCAATTTCTAGTTTCTTGAATATGTAGAAAGACGTCAAATTAACAGAAGCGCCAAGATCACAAAGGGCTTTTTGACAAGATTGGCATCCAATCGTGCATGGGATAGTGAAACTCCCAGGATCCTTCTTTTTAGTGGGAATTTTTCTTTGAAGGATAGCACTGCATTCCTCAGTTAATGTCACAGCCTCCTTTTCATCAATCTTCCTTCTCTTGGATAAGATGTCTTTCATAAACTTGGCATAACTAGGCATTTGTTCGAGGGCTTCAGCGAATGGGATATTGATGTGAAGGGTTTTAAAAGTCTCAAGAAATTTTTGATATTGGACATCGAGTTTCTCCTTAACCATACGCTGAGGATAAGGTATATGAGGGGTTTCCTTAGGTGAGTCTCTATGTTCATCCCTTGCGGCATCCCTTGCCACAATCTCTTCTATCCTTATTATTTCTTCTTCCTCTGTTTTCTCTCTAGATTTAGCGATATCTTCGCTATTCTCTTTTCTCACGATCTTATGAGCAACCCTTCCACTTCTTAAGGTGATTGCGTTACCTGATTCATTTTCATATTCCCTTATCACCCCGACTAGTGAAGGTTGGTCTAGCTGCTTTATTATATCTTTCAATTTTTGTTCAATTCTTTTAACCTTTCCCTCTTGTCTGAGTAGAGTGTGCTCATGCCTGTTTAGTGTGGCATCAATTTTATTCATGAATTCAATAGTTGAGTTTCTAAATTCTCATAGAGAGTTTTCAAATCTTTCTCCATTCCTTTCATGATTCATGATTATATTAACATCTCTCAATTCCCCATCATTCTCCTGTAAAGGGCTTATATAACCACATTCTAGCTTCTTATTAAGTTTGGAAATTTGATTTTGTAGTTCTAGGATTTTCTGTGAGTTTCCTAGTGAATTATACTCTTTTTTATCCTTGGAATCATTCCTTAGAAGTGGCCATTAGTAAGCATTATTTGCCATTTCTTCCAAGAGGTCATAGGCTTCCTCTTGGGTTTTTCCACTAATGGATCCCCCGGCAGCTGCATCAATGAGTGTCCTCGTTGGAGCATTCAAACCATTGTAAAATATTTGCACTTGCATCCAGAGAGGGAACCCATGATGCGGGCAACATCTGAGGTACTCCTTAAAGTGTTCCCAGCCGTCATAGAGAGTCTCACCTTCCATCTGAGTAAAGTTGGTGATCATAATTCTCAACCGTACAGTTTTAGCCGGAGGGAAGTATTTGGCTAAGAATTTCTTAGCCAAATCATCCCAAGTACGGATAGAAACGCTCGTTAAAGAGTTGAACTAACTCTTGGCTCTATCTCTCAGTGAGAAAGGAAACAACCTCAATTTAATTGCGTCTTCGGAGACGCCGTTAAACTTGAAGGTATCACATATTTTGAGAAAGGTTGAAATATGTGAATTTGGATCTTCAGTGGCTAATCCTCCAAACTGATTATTTTGTACCATACTCAGTGTAGTGGGTTTGATTTCAAAATTATGGGCTTTTATATTCAGCCTTACAATCGCATGGGGAATGCCCCTAATAGTGGGCAGTGCATAATCTCTCAGTGCTTTACCCTTAGGCTCTTCTAAGTTTTCAGTGAAAGTGTCCATCACAACTTGTTGGTTTGATAAGTTTTGTTCTCGCCTAGCTTGTAAGTATGTTCGTTCTATTTCAGGATCAAACAGATATTCAGTACAGACTCTTTTACTCATACAAGTTTCAATAAAGCTTATCAAGAACTATTTAGCAATAAAGATCAAACAGATATATTTTGGAAATCAAAATAAACAAAAAAATATAAAATGTTAGCTTCATAATTACAATAGAAAATGTAAAACTACTAATATAAAAAAAAAAAAAATCAAATGCTTAAATCGCTAGCTACTTATAGATTATCTTTAGTTCAAATCAAAAACCAATTCCCCGGCAACGACGCCAAAAACTTGACAAACTGTATATACACGTTTGCACTTGCACGCAAGTGTACGTGGTCTGAAGTAATTAGTGGAAAGTGTGACTTTCCGGGAATTTATCGAACTACAGAGAAGTGGTTGATTTGGCACTAAAGTATATCTATTCTCACTAATGTTTAAGCTATAGTATGTATTGGATGGTTGGTCTAAAATTAGCACGAATATTCACTAAGTAAATATCAAAATTTAAAGAAAGAGGAGAGTTGGGCCCATCTCACATGAAATAATATAATACTTGTGTATATTTGTTTCTCAAGCTTTATCATTTAGTTCAATTGAAATCAGGTGCACATTATTGTCCTTTAGTCTAGCTCAAAGGCTTACAAGTTCAAATCTCGTGCACAAAATGAACTCACATTCGGTTCTACTTTAGCACAAAGATTCTTGTAAGATTCTTGAGATTTAAAGTTAATTCACTTTCTCCTTATTTAAGGAGAAGTTAAATTTTCTTAAATCTTAGGATCTCTCACAAGCATTGATTTTCCACTATGAGCATCTCTTTGCATCTCACATGGCTGAGATGAGAGAATCACATGTTGGGCTCAATGACTATGGCAGTTAGTTCATGAGCACTCAACACTTTATTACTCAATCTCAATTATGTGGAGCTAAGGAGCTCATTTAGTAGGTATTAACAGCACTTGCATCAACTCTTAGATTGAGCTTAGGTTGAGGTGCATTGAGCTCAAAAACGTTCTCACATGGTTCTAAGCTTCCATGCACTCAAAATCTAGCATCCAACTTAAGGTGAGCTAAGGAGCACATGACAATTAGATCTTGGATTTTTTTAATTCTTTCCTCATAAACACATCAAGACTAATTTATATGAAAATTTCTTAGTAAGGCATTAAAATCACAAATACATTATGCTTGAGGGAAAATATTTATACAACAATATTACATCATGCATCATGGGACTTCATCCCAACCCTCTCCAAGAGGAGTTTAGCTACTCATTACATAAGAAAATAAGGAAGACACATACATAAATAAAGACCCTTTCGTGGTCACTAAAAAAAAAATACAAGATTGAGTTTAGAAGATACTAGGAATGCTCCGTAGAAGTTCTCCGAAATTCTTCTTCCCCTTCTAATTATCCTCTCCTTAGGTTGCTAGTGCTGCCTTCTTCCTCTTCCCCCTTTGCAAAAGCTTGCCTTGCCACCCTTGGGGAGCTCTCTCTTCCTTTGGCTCTCCTCCTTACTTAGGGAATTTTTGCTAAAATTGTGAAGCCTCCTCTAGTCAAGAGGAGGGGTATTTATAGGAAGTGGGGGCTGCATGCTCCTCTCCTCCATAAGCAACCAGAATTTCCATACAAAATGTTGAATTTATCAATGCACTAATTTTTAATTTAGGGTGAGGTGATAATAATCTCATTTCTTTAGCCACAACAACACCTCAAAGCTTACAAAAATGGCTACTGCAGGAAATGATAGCTGGAGACAACATTCAGGTTAAAGGTCATGTTTTCAGCCGCATTAAATGCATTGTCTAGGAAAAATTTCGGCGGGCCGCTGCAGCACGCTGCAACGGACTGTAGCGCGCTGTAGCGCACTGTAGCATGCTGCGGCGTGCTTTAGCATGTCCCGGTCCCTAGCAATTTAGCCAAGTCCTCCGCTATAGACCGCTGCAGCGCGCGACTGCTCGCTGGAGCGGGGAATTCCGTGAAAAATACTGTTCAATTAGTTCTTTTTCCAGATTTTATAGAGAGAAATATTTTCCGCGGCAGACCGCTGCAGCGCGCGACCGCGCGCTATAGCGGTCAATTCCGCGAAAAATACTATTCAATTAGTTGGGCGGCCTGATTTATATAGCCAAGTTCTTCGCGATAAACTGCTGCAGCGCGCGACCGCGCACTGTAGCTATGAATTTCGTGAAAAAAAATACTATTCAATTAGTTGAGCCCCCATTTAATAATCATAAATATTTTCGCGGTAAATTGCTGCAGCGCGCGACCGCGGGCTGTTGCGGTGAATTCCGCAAAAAATACTATTCAATTAGTTGAGCCCCCATTTAATAATCATAAATATTTCCGCGATAAACCACTGCAGCACACGATTGCGCACTGTAGCGGTGAATTCTGCGAAAAATACTATTCAATTAATTGGGAGCCTATTTAATTTAGTTTAAATGTTTCTGCTGCAGCCCGCTGCGGCACGCGACCGCGCACTGCAACGCGCTGCAGCTGAATTCTTTGTTATATTTTTAGGAAAATTGCAAAAATGCACTAGAGCTCCTTTGGATTCCATTTCCTGAAAAAGATAGAAAATTTTGATTTAGAAACAGCAAAAAAATCTTAAATAAATTAGTTTTCCCCTTTATTTTAGATATAATTTATGAATTAATCACAGGAGCATTGCACAATTGAAAGGGCATTCTTCTAAAGGCAAATCTCCCAAATGGGCAGGTGAAAGTCATTTTCTCTTGGTCTTCAGGAGAAATTAAGATTTGATTATATCCTAAATATCCATCAAGAAAGCAGAAATAGGAGTTTCCTGCCAATCTATCAAGCATTAATCAATAAAAGAACTTTCTCTTGGTTTTCTTGCTTGGTGGATGAGGTGACCATTGCTTTCCATTGTTTAATCATCACATGACAATTTTCCTTATAAAAAATTGACCTACTGCAGAAGGAATAATGGCTGGAGACAAGGTGCTGGTTGGGGGTCTTATCCCAGCCGCATTTAATACTCTGCTCAGAAAAACTTTTGGCAGGCCGCTGCAGTGCTCTATTGCAGAAAAGTTTCGCAAAGTAGGCCGCTCGGGCATTTTGGTTCATGCAATGAAGGACCGCGGCAGCGCGCTATAGCATTAGCGATTTCGCAAATGGCTCCGCTGCAACGCGTCAGAGCTTCGCAACTTGGTCTACTCCACAGCACCGTAGCGCCAGCGCGGTGCAGCAGGCACCGCTGTAGCACACCAGCGCTTCATAACTTGGTCTGCTCCAGCGCGCTATAGCGCTAGCGATTCACAATAGGTCCGCTGCAGCGCACCATAACACCAGCATTTCGCGAGTTGCTCCGCTGCAGTGTGCTGTAGCGCCAGCACTTCACAACATGCTCCGATGCAATGCGCTGTAGCACTAGTGCCTAGCAAGGAGGCCCGCTGCAGCGCGCGGCAGCGAATTTCTTTCAGAAATTTGGGAAATTATCCAGAATTCTTCAAAATTTCTTGGATATGCATTTTTCCTGAAAAATAACAAAATTGGATTAAGAAAATAGTTTTAATATGAAATATGAATGAACTTTCTTTTATTTAAGATATAAATTATGGATTTATCAATCCTACATAACATAAAGAATATTCAGAGACTATAATCATGCAATTTGGATAATTGGACACCCTAATATTCACTAATGAAGCTAAAGTTATACTGAAGGCATAATCATAGAAATTAAATTATTCTTGCAGTTTATTAATCTACATATTTTATGGATCAAAATTGTATATTGGATCATACCATTTGGATATTAATTGAACAAAATAAATGAAACCTTAGTTTTATTAAATAATCCCTAAGTTAGGACTTTAGGAATTTCAGTAATGCATCACATTGTTCATATTTGGATTATTAGGGCTCTATCGGGTCAATCAGAACCCGACAGGCCAGCCCAGTAAAGAAACTGCTTGAGTCAGTTGAGGCCTGATGACCCACTACTGTCGAATAGCGCAAGTTGTGGGCTGGCCTGACCTACACTATTCGACATCTTTGAGAAAATTCCCCGACGGCCTACTGAATTAGGGTTAGAACTAAACCTAAATTGTCGAGTGCTCCGACCACGCCATGGCAAAAACTTTATTGCTACATGATCAGGATGCTGAGACACATCGAACGCACCAAGAAGCCCTTGTGAAGTGACCGGAGGTGCTCGGACCTTACTCACCTGAGGTGTCCTGATTAGAGTTTATTGTGGGGAGGCAATTCTCCCCACAGCAATTGAGCCACGACTGGATTTCATTCCTTGCAGCATCAGGGTGCTAAGGTGGTCTGAAGCCCTCTCCCAGCTCAGCCTAGGTGTGACTTGTAATGCCCCATCCCTTCGTCGCGCACAACAGACATATTAATGACAACCCAATTGGCGACGGAACAGTGCATTACTTGGAAATAGCTGATGAACCTCCTAGAATGCTGTTGAGACTCTAACCAAGGTAGAGCTGAGAACTAATCCTTAAGATAAGTGTGATATTCTTATCTTAAGTATTAGTTAGGGTACCTATACATATTGGATTTATAAGAGGTGATTTAATAAGTATCCAATGTATAAAAGTGTTTGCATAACTTACATGTCAATCACATCATAATACTAAGTATAAGTAGTAATAATAATAGAGTGTGGAACTATAGTATTTATCCATATCAATCATCATAAAAGCTAAGTAAAAATATTCATCTCAGAAAAGAAAGAGACAATATATCCATAATTAAATTATTACAAACTAGTGTTTAAAATGAAAAGAGCAGTAAAGGAAAAGATTTATCATCTCATAACTAAGGTAACTAAAATAGTAAGTAAAAGCTGAGCTAGATAATACTCTACTAGCTCCTCTTGGATCTCCTGGGAAGCCTCCAAAGCCAACTCTTCAAACTGTTATAGATCTTATAAATAGTCGAATCCCAAAATATCAGTTTTCTAGATTAAAGAAAAGAAAAGTACCTTGTGTTAAAAAATAAGTTTAACATATCAAAAGCTACAACATTCTTAATTATAGTTTAAAGAGATTAATATTTAATTAAAATAGAGCACTACAGTAGAAAAGTACTGAAATAGCTGAAACTGAAAGGATGTACAAAATTGAAAGTAAAGTAAAATAGTAGCAAAAAGACAAGATGCTGAAACGTGTAATCTGTAAAAGACTGAAACTAAATATGTAGTTCCCCGTCCCATCACCGCAAGTAAAGGAGTTAACAATTTGCGACGGAACGGTGCGCTACTCAGGAAGGACTGCTGAACCTCCCCGAATAGCCGCTGAATAATGAGCTGCTTAATTAATTTTTAAGATAAGCGTAAACCTTATCTTTAGTATTAGATAATATAGTATATATATTATATTATGAGTGGAGTATGAGGAATCTAATATATATAAATATAATAGCAATTTTAGTATGCTGATCACATCACAATACTAAGTATAAGTAGCAGTAAGCACAGAGTGCAGAAGCAAAAGCAGACATCCAAAAATATTCATTGTAGAAGCTAAGAAAAGCATTCATCTCAAAAAAGAACAGAAAATACATCCAAAGTTATTACAAACAGTTTACTAGAATGAAAATACAGCAAACAGTCTAGTACTGAACTGAAAGTAAACTAGTACAGAAAAGTAAATGCCAATGTAGAGTCCTATAATGCTTCACAAACTCCTCCTAGATATTTTGTGATGCCTCCTAAATTAGCTCCACAGGCTGCTCTAGATCTAGCAAATTGTAGGATCTCAAAAGTACCACGTGTTATACAATCAGTCTAACACATCAAAAACTGATATATTAAAAATTTATAGCAAAATTAAGTGTTAAAAATATTCAAAACATCATATAAACCAGTATACTTTGAGTAGAATTGATACATTTTCAGGAAAAATAAAGAAAAGGGAAAGCCTCAGCTGAATTGAACAATTCTGGAAGAAAACTGCAGTGGCGTGCCATGGCGGTTCACTAAATTCCCTCACCTAGAAGCGTACCTGAAGTGCTGGAAAGAAAATCACCGCAGCGCGCCCTAGCGCGCCACTACGGTCCACAGCATCATCTTCCGAGAGAAATATTAAAACGTTATATGAATTAAATGAACAGTGATAATCCGCTTTCCCTAAAGATTAACTGCTGCAGCGCGCTCCAAGCACGCCACAGTGCGCTATGCCATATAAGGATTAATACTGACTTGGGACAAAATCGCCGCCGTGCACCGCAGCGCGCCATTGCGGCATATCTAATTAATCATGAAAACCTTATGTAAACTAATTGAATAGTTACTATTACCCTTTCATGAAAGTCTAACCGCCGCAGTGCGCCACAGCATGCCATGGCGAAATTTCTAATTATTTATGAAAACCTTATGAGATTTAATTGAATAGTTACTATTCAGCTTTCACGAAAGTCTAACCGCCGCAGCACGCCTTCAGCGCGCCACAACAGATAAGCAGCGCCCTCATGGTAAATGAGTGAATTATACAGTGAAATAGTATTTGAAATTTATCTGTTGCAGTGTGCCACGGTGGAACAGTGTTTGAATCTAGGCCGCTACAGTGCGCCATAGCGCTTGCTACAGAGAACTCCAGAATCTGCATCAAATGCAGCATAGGGAAGGCCACAAATTGAGATCTTTGGCTTTCCCCTGCCTCTTGAAACTTGAGTCAAATAATAACTCTGATGAATCCCAAGAGATTATGCAAAATAAAATAAATGGCTTATATTAAAGTAGAAGAATAACAAGGGTCATTGGTAATCAATGCATGGGGGCTAAGAATTCTCCTATTTAAAGGTCAAATTTAGACCAAAGAAGGGTTCCAAATTTTAATATTCAAAAGACTACAAGGAGAGGCTGCAGGATGAAAAAGAGGAGAACTCTCCAAGGGGAAAGCAGTAGACCGTGAAGTGTGAAGAGAAGAAGATAGCAAAGGAAAGGAGGAGAAGTTAAGTAGAAGTGTAGGAGGAAAGATCAAGAGAACTCTAGAAAACCTCTAGGTGTTTCTTAGTACTCTTCCTAAACTTTACTTACTATTTTCTGCAGTAAACTGATATCAAGGCTTACTTTCTTTTGCATGTATGCTTTTACTTATTCAGTAATGGAAAGCTAAATCCCCTTTGAGAGGGTTAGGATGTAGTAATAGGAAAATATAAGGCAAAATTGGTGTTGTAATAGAGATATTTCGATGAATATAATTGATTTTTATTTTTCTAATTATTATTATTATTATGAATGAATGCCTAGATGAAACTTGTCAAAATTATTTGTTAAAATAAAACTTATATGAATTATTAATTAAGAAAAGAATTTGAGTTCTAAACTCATCAATTGGACAAGAGCAAGGAAGGTAGTGCAAGTAGAGCTGAAAACTATATGAGAAGTTCTTAGGCTCACTTGCACCTTTCCTTAAGAGCTCTACCAAGAGATTTGAAGCTTAGGAAACAAGTTCTCATTACCTTTGCTCTACTGCTCAGTAAAGTAGAAGGGATGAGAAGACATTGGAAATCTAATGGATGATGTGACATAGTCCATTGACCCAATGCATCCTCTTATCTAGCTAAACTGCGTGTGTAAGCGTATGGTGCAATGTTGATGGAAATCATGTTTGTGAGATCTAAGAATTAAAAGAAAATATTTAGTAACCTAGATGTAGGAAATCAAAGATGAATCTAAATTACAATCTCATAAAGGTTTAGGTGCCGAGGTAGAACACCAAGGGGAGTTCTTCTTATTGTACTAAATTTGAACCTGTTATAATTATAGGTTAACTCCAATTCTAACAGTATTCACTTGATTTAATTAGGCATGAAAAAATTAATTTACACACTTAATAATGAAGTGACAACACCAAGTCCTTATAAGTACTAAAATGAAACCCCAACTCTCTCCTTTTGAACAAATTGTATCTTATCCTAAAGTAATTTATATTGTTAATTTAGGAACCAACTCAAACCAAAAATCAATCTTCTAAACATTATTGAAAAAAGATATAACTTAATATCAAAACCACCATTCTCAGAGAAAGATAAATCTCATAACTAAACTTCTACTTATTACTTCATGCCACGTACACTTGCGTGCAAGCGCAAATGTGTATTTTATGTCTGTTAAAAACTACTCTAACCAGTTATAATTATCTAAGGTTTAACATTTCAACAATTTAATCAAACTATAGAAAAACATTAAAATAATTGAAAAGTGAGAAATTGTATAAAACTAAAAATAGGGTAAAATGGTAGCTGAAAGACTAAGTACTAAAAACATAAAATAGTAAAGAAGCTAAAACTTAATAAAAAATGAAATAAAACTATGATGTATGTCACTGAATATGCATCTGTTTGTGCCACTAATTTAAACTGTTATTATGCATTTAGTGCCTCATGCACCCCAAAGAATCCTAATATCCATGATACATGCTGCATTCCATAGATCCTAGCAATATTGATGCATGCTGCATCCTGTAATTCATAATGCTTTCATGCTTATGCTTATGCAATTATGCCAATGATTTCAATTCTACATGATTCATAAAATCATCAAAAAATAGAAGCTCATTTCAAGAAAACATTCACTTAACATAATTCTTGATTCTCATAATCATCCTAACAAACACTCATACTTGTATCTGCTGAATTCAAAATCTACCACAATTCCAATCATATATTCCTTAATTATTACATGTGCAGAGTACATGTACATATGAGTAAGTATTTAAGAAGGTAGGATTGAATTTCTTAGTTTGTTTAATTACACTTATTAATGCACACAAAGATAAGGGGATGAAACCCTTTTATATTTTATACTCTCAAACTAAGATATTCAATACCCTAATTCATATATTACTTTCAGTATGTTCTAATAAATATAACATAAATCACTTAATTAATTTAACTGCACTTATCAATGCGCACAAAGATAAGGCGACAAAACCCTTTTACAATTTTTTCTCTCAAACTAAGAGGTTTAATAGCTTAATTAAACTTGCTATAAAAGTGGGGTGTTTGTCCTAAATTGAACTACACTTATTGATGCACATAAGGATAAGGGGACGAATTCCTTTTACAATCTTATTTAGGACAAATTAACCAATTTTATGTCCTACTAATTTGAATCAGTCACATGGACATGCACTAAAATCTCCACATTATAATACTAATATTATCATTTCTAAACAGACTAATTTAAAATCCAAGGAATATCAAACTAAATGAATTTACAATCCATTGTGGTGAGTCCTACTCAAAGGTTCCATAGATGTGACATGAAAGTCACTCAACTTAGAATACTGCTACAAGGAAGAATCTCATTCTAGAGTCTTTAAGTTATTCTACCATAAGGATCTAAGATTAGAATCTAAGGATCTTAAGGGTTTATCTATTTTAAGGTCTAGCAATTGATGGAACTGAACCATTAACATTTGAATCTTAAAGTTCTAAATACTAAAATATGTAATTATTCAAGCTGTAAGCTAAGTGATACAATTTCACTTAAGATTATAACAAACTAAGCTAGATTATGCAAATCAGCTGAGTAAACCCATCTGATTATAGCCTATACTACAAGTATGGAATACAATCATATGAATTATTAGGAATTGATCATATCATAATTCAATCTTATTTTAAAATTTAGTTAATGCTAATGATCTTTCTTAAGAGAAAATCAAAGATCTATAGGTTAGATTTAGATGATCAATCATATGAGGTTGTTATAGATCTAAGTTCTTTTAATTTAATGGCTTAAGATCAAATGGCAAATCAATAATCATTATTAGAGTTTTGTAAGTTCTTAGTGTCCAAATCAAGTGCTTTATTTACTGAACAAGATTTGAGTCTTAATCTAACTAAGCTAGGGTTTAACTCCCAACTTGACCAAATCAAGATTGATTACATAATTATCAATCAATTTAAGAATCAACAAGCTTATTATCCATTTTTGATGTCCAATTCCAAGTCAATTTAATTATTGATTTAATTAAGCACTTCTTTAAAATTCTTTAAGGTTTAATTAGTGATTAATATCAAATCAATTAATTAAGTGTCCAAAATAGCATATAGGATTCTAACATGCATCATACTATTATGGAAATATAGAATCATCACATTGATTAAAATAACAAGTAATTAAGGCCAAATATTACACTAATTACCATTTAGCACAAAATATTCAAGTGAATTTTTTAGAGCACGTAATTAGGATAAGAGGTGGATTTCATATTGAAAGTCACTTCTAAATTCACACAATGCTTGATTTCATTTTAATTTTGGTATAATTTTGCATTTTTAGGGTTCTAAAGTCATTAAAATATGAAAAATATTGAAATTAAGCAAAACAAGACAATTCTGCGCTCTACGGTGCTCTGCGGCGCGTTGTAGAACCTCCTGGCCAAGAGCCAAGCACTATGGTGCTAGCCAACTTGAGACCTAGATGCTACAGTGCACCGTGACGCCCTCTGGCCAAGCGCCAGGCGCTATGGCGCTAGCCAATTCGAGACCTGGATGCTACAGCGCGCTGTAGCACCCCTTGGCCGAGAGCCAGGCACTATGGCGCACTGTGGCGCCAGTAAACCCGAGACTAGGGTGCTACGGTGCAGTGCAGTTCTTTCAACCACTGCGGCATGCTACGATGCCAGATTTCTTGAGACATAGTCACTGCGGTAGGTCGCAGCCCTTTCAAGTGCTGCGACGCACTACGTCGCCATATTTCCTGAGACTTGAGCACTACGTGGAGCGGCATCGCATTCATGCACCACGGAGTGCTATGATGCTAGAATTTCTGAGAAGCGGGTGATGTAGTGCCCCCTAGCTTAGAGCTAGGCGCTACAGTACGCGGTAGCTCTCAACGGTGATTTTGCCTGGGCAAAAAATAGAACATGTCTCCTTTCGCACTCAAATACTCTTGATTTAGGGCACCTCAAGTGTAGTACCATATGCTGATGGAAAGGTCTTTCTAATACCTTTCCATTAATACTAAAATTGGCACAAACAGAGTACTTTAATGCCCCAAACAATGACACATTAGCTACCTATGCAGAGAGTTTTATTGTTTGATAGAGTTTTCAAAGGAACAGATCGAGCTTCGATCAGAATCATTCAAGTTTGATTGAGGCTCAACAATCAATACTATCGATACGCAATGGATAAACATAGAGCATTCGAACTAAAGCATTGAGAGTAGAGATACCAAAGAGATACGAGAAGAGGTACAAGGAAGAAGTACACGAGGGTACCTTATCTTATAAGAATGGAGGTTCCTACTTGGTTCTCTTCAAAAGCTTGGGAGGGGAAGCTTCTTCTTCTTCTTTAGCTATTTGGCAAATTGGGAGATTGGAGTGTTGAGTTTCCTTCAAGAGCTTGGGGGAGGAGAAGGAGCTTCAGTAGATAGCAAATGGAGATAGCAAATGGAGAGGGGAAATGAGGATCTAAACTTAAAGGAGGATGAGGTATGGGTTGGGAGAGGGGATGGCAGGGCAGCATTCATGGAGCAGCAGGCCCTCTCCCATCAACAACATGGGGAGGAAGCTTCTTTGTGCAGGAAGTGGGGAAGAAGGTGCAGGGAAAAGAGGAGAAGGTAGAATAGAAAAATAAACTAATTTACTTAATTAGTATTTTATAATATTTTAAATTAATGCATTTTAATTAATTAAAATTGGATTGATAGATGACCTTCAAAAGATCCCAAAAATTCACCCTTAGCTAAATTGAGGGTGAGAAACTCAAATGTAAAGTTGGAGATCAATTTAATTATCCTTATTTTCAGGGTATTTAAATATATTAAAATATTCGAGAAAATCTAATGAGTTCCAAACACTTCTAAAACATCACCCCATGCTAATTTGGGGGTGACGGGCGTAATGGCAAAGTTGAATTTTAATTTTGAGGTTAATTTAAATAACCCAATTTACAAATTAATGAAATATTATTAAATTAATTAAATATTATTAAATTAATCCAAATATTCGATTGAGCTCTGAATCGCTCCAAATCTTCAAAGATTGATTATGATGACTAAATGAACCTAATGGAATGAAAATTAGAATGCAATTAAGCTAAGATTAGGACAAGTAAAAACCTAGGGTTATTACAGACTCCCCTACTGAAATAAAACTGTGCTAAATGCCATTATGTATATATATATATATATATATATATTTGAATATGCCACAGAATCTTATGCCACATATATGCATAACCTCGATGTCACATGACATCCCACAGTTCCTATGTGAGCATAATTGCTTCACTAATATATCCCTAGGAGAGCTGAACCACTCTGCTAATGCCATGATATGTTTATTTGATTCATGATATACCAAGAAATTTAATAACTAAATGCTCTTTAAAATTATTGAAAACCAGAAAAAAGGTAAAACCAAAGTAAATATCCTCTCTTATTGTCTAAAGACTTCGCCAAATTTGTTATTCACGATACCTTGAATATATCACCAATTAGAAATATAACTATTTAAACTTTTACTGTTCCATTTTAATCTTACTAAACTCAACATTTGATATTTTCTATAACTTTTAACATCCTAATTCATCACATAATAAGAGTACATATACATGATTAGTATGTCCTGGAAAGGGTAACTTTAAGCAATTAATTTGTTTAACTAAACTTATCAATGCGCATAAGGATAATAGATATAATCCTTTTATAGTTTATTCTCTTGAACTAAGCTATCAAATCCCCAACTTATAACATACTTTGGGTCTGGGATGTTAATACTTAACTAAACTGTACTTAATTAATTTTATAAGGTAAGATTGAAACTATGCAGTTCTATTCAGGGTAAAGAAATCAATTCCATATTTTACTAAATAAATCAATTTCATGGATATGTACTACAATCTCTTTATGATAATATTGATATTTTCATTCCAACAATCTATTTAATGATCAAGGATTTACAAGCTAATGAATCTATTCTCCATTGTGGTAAGTCCTACACAAATGGCTCCAAGGAAGTGACGAATAACTCATTCAATTTAGGATAACTACCATAAAAGATAACTCAATTTAAGTTTCTTTAGGTTATCCTACCACAAGGCATAATGCCAATCATCTAAGGTTGTTAAGGTTCATCTAAGGTCCTACCTCAAAATGAGATAATTAAGGCATCTTCCTACCTCAAAGTAACCCTATTAAAGGTATATCATTTACTTAGAAGTATCTTTATACTTTAAGGATCTATAGCTTCTAACCAATTCATAATATTTATACTTAACATGAATTGATCCAAAATAAAATGATATAGCTACATGTCAGTTTATGAATTTAATCATTAGGTTTAAGAATACAAAATCAAACAAGCTACTTATTTTATGTTCTAATTCAACCCAGCACACTAGTCATGGGGGTAAAATCATAAATCTCTTAAGAATTTATTATTTGTAATCAACCATATTATTAAATATTTATTTATGCTGATTATGTTATTTAGTAGAAAATTAAGGATTTCAAAATTTTAAATTAAGATAATTAATTACATGAGTCCTTAAAATCTATTCTTCTATTTTGTTAATCTAGGATCAAATACCCAAAATCAACAAATATTAGTCTAATCCATGCAATTTTAATGTATGTGCCAAATCAATGATTGAAATTAAATTTAATAAATTCAAGAACTCAATTAAGGCTTAATTAAGATTTGAATTAAAAGACATAGTTGAGGTTTTAACCTATACAACTTGAAATACACAACTATCATTAAGTGACTTACTTATTATTTAGAATTAACAATAAATCGCATTTTAATTAATTCAAAAGATTAGTTAAGATAATTAGGGTTTCATCCAAATTAGGAGATATTAAAGGTAAAGTGTGTCTAAATCAAGCTATAATACATCAAATGGGATTACTACTATATAATAGCCATGAGAATGATAATCTTAACAAAATTAGAATATGATTATGACTAATTTTGCTTTAACCCAATTCTAAAGTGATTAGAATTTAAGTGAATGAATAATATTCAAAAAATGGATTCAACATTGCTAATTGATTTTAAGCATACAAAGAAGTAATCAGAGACTATAACATGGCATTTAAATTAAGTGAAAACCATAATTATCACTAATCATGCAAATTAAAGATTAGAGCATACTTAACAAAATTTGATTTCAAAAAATTAAATCAGTATTGGGAATACCTTCTACATGTCATAGTGAACATTTAGATATTTAAACCAAAGCATTTGGACAAGTATAAGTGCTAATATTTGCTAGTCAAGCCCTTGGAGTAATTAGGAAAATAAATCACTAGAATTGAATATTTTTAAATATTATAATTCCTTACATTTTTCTAAACAAAATGGTACATAATTTAATATGGTTTGGAGTTAAGATGACAAAGTTATTTAATTAATACATTCTGATTATTTTTAATCAGAATTTGATTTTCTCATTTATTTTCCTTAAGCAAAATAAATCTAAAAATCCTATTATTATTTTACAGAGGCGGCTCAAAATTGAAACCACACGGGCCGGGGTCCAACCCAACCCGGCATTGTGCATCACTCCCGCAGCATACTTCCTGATCCTGGCGATTATAGTTTAACACTAATCCCCCAATTGCTGAGCTCTATGTCATGCAGGCACCTCCAACTGATCCCTACACCAACCAAAGACCGAAGTTCATCGATTTCCCATAAAAGCTCTAAGTAACAGTACCTGGATCATCAGGGTGCTACTGCCCCTAATCTCTTATCGACAGGGATTCTTGGGTTTACTGTGGGGAAGAAATTCACCCCATAGAAAGTCTTAATAGGTCAGCTCAAACTTCCATCACTATCACGGGAGCAATATGGAGTTAAGCCTTAAAGAATCCAAGCATAGGCACAGTTGGGATGGTGAGTCCTTACTTGGGTTAGGCACTGCGTAATCCTATGCAAGCTCAAATAGGGAAGGTTGATGGGTCGATCCTCAGCTAGCTAAATGATATTGACCCGACGAGGATCAATACACAATCACTCCCATATGCAATTGGTGACCGAATTCAGCCCCATTGGCATGCAGGATAGTGAGCACACACCACTGAGTCATGGCAGATTTCAGACAGTGCTCAACACCATCGAAAACTTTGTTGACTCGCTGATGCCACCATCCTCATCCTTGTCCAACCCAGATCATAAGCATCTACGCACATTGATGGATTCAAGTCCACATAAGGGACTGTGAGCTCATACAGCTCACAGTAAAGTAGTGAGGTACCTGGTCTGATAGATTTAATGATGGCCCGAGTGATAGAAGGGGTTCCAGGATCTGGCCGGGCTTTAAAAAGCAACTAGGGGACTTGAATTCCAAGTCACACCCTCAAATTCCTTGAATAAGAACTGGGGGAACCTAGGATCTTGAGAGCAGTCAAGAGTAACCAATTTGGGGAGGATGAGAAAATTAAAGTTTCATTGTGAGGCTTCTGATGTTATTTATAGCCTCAGAAGGCCTCAGGGTTGGTGATGGATGTAATAATCCTAAGTTGTTACCTAGCTTAATCTAAGATTAACTATGCCTTAATTATAGTTCAATTGTATTCAATATACCATTTTTAGCTAACCCTAAAAGTTTGGGATCAATTGGACCTCTCTAGGGCAATTTAGCCTTTTGATCAATCTAAATACCCTGATTAAGACCTAAAATATTTTGACCTCATAATTAAAATCTAATTGCATTTTTGAATTCCTCACCCCCAAATTAGCTAGGAGTGAAAGTTTGGGAATTTTTATAGGTCAATTGGACCATAATTCAATTTAAAATAAATTGGGTTAATTGCAGATTAGGAATCCGAACATTTAATATTTGCGAATCCACCATATATTAATTTAACGTGGGCGATCCCCGCTCCATCCCACTCTCCCTCCCGCTAATCCTACGGCTATGATTCAAATCCACGGAGCCATGGATCTGCCGTTAGATCTACTCGTGGATCATATGGCTCGGATTGCTTCTGCGATCGGCTGTTAGGATCCGAGCGATCCAAGCCGTTATGCCATTTGATTGATAAGTCAGAACGCATCAAAGGCACCCTCCACTATGGATCTTTGACCCCGCCATGCTCAACTCCCCGACATGGAGTAACCTTCGTACTCCCGGCACCATGACTTGTCCCCCACTCGTGCATCCACCTCAGCATTCGTTGGGGATATTTCCTCAACGACATATCAAGCATATCAGGCCCCATGGCCCTGTTAGCTCCCATAGTAGAAATTGGGAGCTCGACCATGGCCTGAGCTCTTGGGTCATCCCAAGCCTGATCAAACATCCATGGCTTCTCCCTGAGGCTATAAGTAGCCTCAAGATTCCTCCTTGAATCGCTTGCTGATCAATTGAAGTCAAATTCCCTCTCTGCTATTGCTGGTCTACTCGAGCTTCTCCCGGTGCTCCAGTGCTTACGTACCACTAATAAAGGGCCCTCCTAGTGTTCATAATCCCTAAGAGCCCTCCTCTGAAGCTCAGCATCTCCTGCATTGCCCTCTATCGCTCAAACCGAACTCTCCCGTTAAACAAGGTACCCCCTCTTGCGTGCGCTGAGCCAATTAGGCTCAAGCACTTCACCATTTGATTCATAATGATTTCCATAGTATAATCAAACTCATCGCATGTGTTTTTACAGTTTAAGCTAGCCCTAATCGATCAAATTGATCGATCAGGCTAAGTTCTCTTTGGAACATGGGGTCCGAGTAAGGATTCAGTGATCCAAACTACCTCAGACCATGCTTCCCTGGGGGTTCGATCCGTCTAACCTTCTTGAAGGTGTAGGGATCAATCCCTGGGCCAATTATGACCTCTGCGGGGAGAATTGACTCCCCACAGTTCCTTTATAGCGTAAGCTCTCGGATGAGTAAGGTCCTGGAAAACCAGACCTCCTCATAAGGGCTTTGGGTCTTAATCGATCTGTCTGGTCATGGTGAATGTGTAGCCACCCTCGGTTGGTCATTCCATAGTTTGGATGCTCATAGATTTTGTGATTAGGGTTCCCCTAAACGGTGTAAGGTCGGGACGAGGGATCGAGGATGAAGCCACTATGCTGGTAAGGCCAACCCCGACCGACCTGTGTATTTTGGATATGGGCTGAGCCCATGTAACAATAATAGTATTAATTGGAATTATTTTTCTAAAGGAAAATAATCCAATTAATTGAATCATAGGAAAATTTAATTAGAAAAATGCAGAATAAATTTATTGAATAACTTTTGATCCACTAGTCCAAACCTTATGAAGTTATATATCAAAATTTTCATAAAAATGTAAGGAATCTAAATTTAAAATAATATTGCACTTTTAATGATTTGATTTTATTATTTTGCTTAATTACCTCAGAACTTAATTAGGGTGGATTAGCATGTATACTTAGCCAATTTGCATGATTTAGGTTCCATTATATTTCTAATGCCTTGTAGAATGCATGTGCTTGGGTAATAGTTTTTTTATTATTATTCTCTTAATTATGCCCTAATCTTGTAAAAACATGAATAGTGAAAATTAGGGTTTCTACTTAGCCAAGACCATCATATATAGTCTCTGATTATTTGCATTGTTTAATTGAACACACTTGCCAAGTTTCATGAAATTTGAATGGTTGAATTTGTAATTTAGTGTTAATCCATTTTTCTTGATTTAGGGTTTGATTAGCCTTAATTATTTTCTATTTTATGTAAATTTATGTTCTTATGTTTCAATAATAGTAAAATGAATGTTAGAGAACTCTCATTCTTGTTTGGACACCTTAAATGATTAATTTGATATTAATCCATACTTGACTTAAAGAATTTTAAGAAAATGATTAGGTGAATCAATCTTAACCTGGAACTTAAAATGGTCATCAATAATACACCAATAATCCAGTGATTTGTCATTGATCTATAAAATAAAATTGGTCTTGGTTTGGTTAAGTTAGGAATTAAATTCTAACTTATCTTGATTAAGATCTAAACCTTAACCACTTTAAATAAATCAACTTGATTTGAAAGATATACCAACTTGCATAATTCTAATAATGCTCCTTAATTTGTCATTGATCTTAACTCATTAACTTAGAACTATTAAGAACTTTAATAAGCTATGTGATTGGTCAATCTGAATACTTATCTTTAAATCCTTAATTTCCTCTAAAGAAAGATCACTAGCATAATATAACCTATAAAATAGATTAGATTTATGAACCAATCAATCCTTAATAATTTATAAGATTGAATCCAATAATTTTAGCATAGGTGTTGATGAGATGGGCTTACCCATCTGATTAAATCAAATATTAAAGAAACAAGAGTTGTGGAATTAGTGTAAAGCATAGGACTTAGATTTTTGTCTAAGTTAGAAGTGCAAGAACATGATGAACTTGCCTTAGCATAACTAATTCAATAATTGTTAAGACATAAATAAACAATCTATTAAGGTAGGAAGAGCTTATTATTTATATCTTGAGGTAGGAACTCAGATGGTCTTTATTTGTTTTAGATGCTTGATCTTAGACCCTTGTGATAGGATCACCTAAGAACTTGGCATGAGATTTTTCCATGTGGTAGTAACTCAATTTGAGTGGCCTATAGGTCACATCCTTGGAACCTTATGTAGGATCCACCCCAATGGAGTAAAAATTCATTTATTTGATAATCTTTATTTATTAAACAGAATTATTATAATCAGCAGATTGTTAGTTGGATACGATAGTGTATATCCATAGTGCTGAATCTTTTCAATAAACCTAGGATTTGGTTGAGTCACTCTAAATAGGATTGTAGAGTCTCAGTCTTATCCTATGTGATTGGATAAGTACAATATTGCTCAGAGTAAATCCTCCAATATTAAGAGTGTTATAATTAGGGAAACTGAATATTTAGCTTGAGAGAATAATTATGGCCAGGTTCAGCCCCTTATCGTTGTGTGCTTCGATAAGTGCAGTTAAACAAATCAAATATCTCAATTTATCCTTCTTAGAACACTAAGTATGTTTGTACTTAGGGTATTTAACAGCTTAGTTTGAGAGAATAAACTGTGACCAGGTTTAGCTCCTTATCTTTGTACGCTTCGATAAGTGCAGTTAAACAAACTAAGTGTTAAAATTCACCTTTCTTAAAAACTTACCAACTATGTGTATATAATCCCTTCAGGTGATGATTATATATAAACCTAACTAAAATAATTCAGTAAATTAGAATTAGGGGTTAGAATTCAGTTAGGTCAAATTTGCGCAATGGAGATAAATGGAATTTCATATTTGATAATGAATAGATTTTCTGGATTTTGATGATTTAAAGCATACCAGCATTAAAATCTTGGCATTTATATATGCATAAGTTATGTCAACAATTAGTGGAGTGCTTGGCTCACCTAAGGACTCTGTTAATGGAGCATTCACTCACTTAGGAAATTTGTGAAGTGTTCATGAGACACTAAGACAGCATATTAGTGACATACAGTTCTGTGACATACTCAGATGCATAATTATAAATTTAGTGACATACAATACAACTTTACAGCATTATTTACTCAGATTCAAATTATTTACTATTTTGTCGACATTTTAGTAGTTAGTTTCAATTTCAGATTTATTCACTATTTTCTTTCAATTTACAGTTCCAATTTATAGTTTTTGTTTATAGTTTCAGTTTATAAATTTAGTTCACAGTTTCAGTTTACTTTACTTTTAGATTTATAGTATTTTGAGATTTTAATTATTTTACTGTCTTTCCTACAGTTTTATTTAAACTATTTAAATGTTAAATAGTAGATCATTATATACCGTTAGAGTAGTTCTTAATGTGTTAGACTTCTTGTCTAACTCGTTGTACTTTTGGGATCTGGCAATTTGCTAGTTCCTAAGCAGTTTGTAGAGCCAGATTAGATGGATACTCAAAAGATCTAGGAGGAGTTCAATGAGCACTAGTGGACTTTCCTCCAGCCTTTACTTTCTATTTAGTTATTTTTAGTTCAATATTTAGACTTTATTCAGTATTTTATTAAAATGTTGTAATAACTCTGGATATTTTCTCTTTTCTTTTTCTGAGATGAATATTTCATTTAGCTTTTGTGATGAATGTTTATGGATGTATACTTTAGCTTCTGCACTCTGTATTTACATCTACTTATACTTAGTATTGTGATGTGATTAGAAAATTCATAAAATGCCAGTATTCATGTAACTTGGATCTTATTTACATTCGTAATCAATATGCACGAGTCCCCTATCTAATACTTAAGATAATGATATTAAACTTATCTTATGGATTAGTACTCAGCCCTCCTCTATTGAGGTTGAGTTTTAGTAGTTCTTGCGCCAGCATGTTTATTCGGGGAAGTTGTGTTTCCTTCCCAAGTAACGCACCGTTTCAACCTTAATTGTTATTCTATAAATTAATTACACACGGCGATGGTACGGGGCGTTACAATAGGAGCTTGGCCTGACCCGAGAGCTTGGGCCGAAGTGGAGCTCTTGAAACTTCCAATTGAGGGCAATCGAGGACCGATCATGGTGCCTAACCAATTTGAGGTATTAGAAAATGGCCTGCTAATGTGGAGGAAGGGACTGGGGGACAGCCTCTGACACCTTTGTACAGGAAGATTTTCTACTATCATAGCGGAGCTCTTTGAGAACAAAGGTGAATAGAATTTGGACTCCAACAGTCATCTGATCAAGTTGCTGTTGAGGATGGATAGCTTCGATGCCTATTTTGTTAATAGGCAAATGAGGAAGGCTATCAGCTGTCAAATCACGAGAGCGATTTTGTGGCTAACGAGTAGCACGAGCGCGAAGCGCTGAGGACCGCATGATGGAAAATGCCAATATGCGTGTGAAGTGCAGGATTGGGTACGACTAAGCTGAGCCATTATCAGGTCTCTGCATCGAATCTGCCGTAGTCCCAACATCGGATTCGACCGTTGGGAGGTATAAGTGTAATTTTAAATTGGTCCAAGCCCTTTTGTGCAACTTTACCTTAATTAAATAAATTCAATTTTGGCCTTATAAACCTCCAAAAATTCCCAAACCTGCACCCCTAACTAATTTGGGAGTGAGAAATTCAAAAATGCAATCGCAATTTGGTTTGAAGGTCAAAATATTTTATCAATTTTCTTAGGTTCCTAATTTGGTAAAATTGCCAATTTATTCTAATGAGGTCTAATTGACCCCAAACTTTCAAGGTTAGGTCCTAATGGCCATATAAATACAATGGAATAAATGTTAAAATATGATTAATCTTAGATTAGGCTTAGTAACAGCCTAGGGTTATTACATGACTGAATTGTTGGGAACTACTTGGGCTTCAGCACCTTGCAATGGTGTATTCCAATCGATCATATCGATAGATCAAACTGAGTCCAAGCCCCATGAGACTGATAATCAACTACACTGGACCTAGCATACATCTATGAAATGAAATTGAAAGTATTAGAGCTCTCAATTAGTGCCACTGAGAGTTAATATGTTTAGCAAGAGATCTTTCCAAACAACATTCCATCAATATCTAAATCAAGCTTAACATTCTATTCTTCCATGAATTCAATCCTAAGCTACTCAGTAATTGATCATAGAACTATCCATAAACTATCGAAGCAATACTGAGCCTACGTAGCTCATTAAAGTGAGAGGACTACCTGATTAGGGAGGATGCAAGGACTGGAGCTAATGGAGCGGGGGGGTGTGCTAATTGGGTTGAAGAGATAGATCAGAGTCTTTAAGAAGCTGATAGCAGAAATTGGGGGTCTAAATGCTAGATCACACCCACCAAACACTTGGAAGCTCGTCAAAAGAAACTTGACTGGATGTTGGAAGCAATTGAACGCTTTCTGGAAGTTGCAGAGGTTCAATGGAAGAGTATAGTGAGAAAATAGCTCACTATGAGGGAAATTAAGGCTACTTATAGCCTTGGGATGATACTAGAGGGTTAGGCAATGTGCCAAGCCTGAATTGAGGACTCAGCACCCATTTTCCAAATTAGGACAACTCGAGCTTGCTCAACCCATCAAAATGGCCTAACTAAAAAGAGGAAGGGGCTAATGATCTGGCTGACGTGGCTATGGGAGTTAGAGATAGGATCTGGCACTATTGTGCGAGGCAGATCCTTCCTATCAAATGTGGGTGAGTGAGGAAGAAGGTGAGTAGTGTCAAAATGCATAGCAGCCTTCTAATTTATCATGAAGAAAGGTGCGATGGCCCTGATCTCCCGAGTCCTAACGGTTGATCACCGAGATGACCTGACTGTCAGATCATGAGCATGATCCGACTCTTGAGATTTAGCAAAGTTAGGATCATATCTTATTCATCAAATCAAAGAGGATAGATAGTTAAAAGGCGCGAGTAGATCTGTAACAGACTCGGGCTTCGTAGCAGATTGCCTGAGGTTCGCACAGTAGCTCTGTAACAGACCTAGTTGTTACCATAGCTAAACTAAGCTAATCTAAGCTAAACCAAACTTTGATTTTGATTCTATTAGATTTAATGGGACATTTAAATCTAACTCTAGAAGTTGAAATCAATTGGAGCTCATTTGAGCATTTTAGCAATTTTGCCTATTTTTAGAATCTAAAAAATAGCTAAATTAATTTAATCTCCAAAGTAAAATCTAATTATATTTTTGAATTCATCACCCCCAAAGTAGCTAAAGGTGAATTTTTAGAAATTTTTGGAGGCCATTTAGATCTACATTGGATTTAATTTAAATTGGTTCAATTTCAGATTAGGGATTGTAGCATTTTATAATTGCATTACTATCCTTCTTCAATGGCTGGCTGACCATAAACTATGGGCGCCATCAGGGCCATTGATCCCATGGATTTGATCCAACAGCCCGTGCCTTTGATTGGACCTGTCTCATCTCGATAGTTCCGCGATCCTGAGATTTGATCCAACGGCATCTAGCTATCCATCTTAAGTAACCTTAATTGCCCGTTGGATCTCTCGATCTAATCCAATGATTGATCAAGCATCCATGCTCGGCTGTTAGATGTCAGGAGATCATGACCAGACCGTGTCAACCAAAGATCAATCAGAAGGCTATGGAGTCCCCTGCGATAATGGATAGTCTTCTTCCTCAACTCGCACCCGACAGAGAGATTGTCTCATACAGCCACATCCCCAAACTAGTTTACCACCCCTGAGCCATGTCAAGGAGGCTGCTGCGATCCTTGCCTTTGCTCCCTAGCACTCCCAACCAAAGTTGAAGCCCAGTTCACCCCAATTCAGGAAAGGGATGGAGCACCCTCGGGCTGAGCCTGAACCATGGCTCCCAGCTATGGTATCCACCCTTAGACCTCCCCACTTCCTATAAATACCCCTAGGATATCATAGTGAGTCCCTTTGCTCACTGTGATCCCCCAATTGCCTAGATGAAGCTTCTGGAGCTCTCAAAGCCCTCGCCAATCCCTGCAGCTGCAAACCACTCATAGAGGGTGTGGTCTGGTTTTGAGACCCCCTGCTGAGCTTTTGCGATCAACTGGAAGTTTTTGTCCTCTTTAACTCACTGTTGTCATGCCTTTTTTTGCATTCCAGGTATAACCTTCTCTCAACTAAAATGTGCGAGCTCAGTCTTTCAATCCATGCAATAGGATAGTGTTTTGATGCTTTGGATGCTATCCTTTAGTCCTAAGGATGCTTACAAATGATTTGGATTGATCCAGTTAAATCCAGTCTATGCGGATTCACTGGTTGGATGGAATTTTCACTAGAGGCAATGTCAACATTTCCTCTGGTGTTGTTTGGCTCAATCCCCACTCATTTGTTTCCCTAATCGATCGTGAGAGCTAACTAGACCCAATGTGATTGTTCCTAGAGTATCGGCTAGCTCAATGTGATCATCTGGGTACTGTCGAGAGTTTGCAGTCGAGCTCAAGTAAGGACTCAACGATCCAGGGTACCCTAACCCTCATGGCCATATGGCTTCAATCAGCCTCACTATCAGGATGGCGTAGGGATCAATTTCTTGTCGAGTGATTGCTCTGTGAGGAGAATTAACTCCTAATAGTAAACTTTAGATTTTGTGTTATGGCTGAACCTATCAAATAGCCATCTGGCAATCCAGCGTATCCCAGATAGGGCTTCATGCGAGGATCAATGTATCTTGACTCCAGGAATGTATAAGGATTAACCCAAGGTGTCGGCATGGTCTGGGTGTCAAGAATCAAGGCTTTGAAGTTTTTCTTGGTTGGCCTATCATGAGGGGAGAGCGGGGACGATGACACTGTCGCTTTGGGCCGGGCCAACCCTGGCTCGCGCGATGTGAGAGTGCGACAGTGCCGAACCAGTCGGGCCCCGATCTGACCCGCGTGGTTTGATATTTTGGGTTGGGTTAATTCTTTTATTTAAGAATTATTTACCTTCTATTAGATAATGGATAAATGGAAAATAATAATTATCAAATGGTTGGATTAATTGAAAACATTCAGACTAAATTAATGGAATAACTTAATCAATTCTTATTCAAATGGTATGCTCCAATATACCATTTTAACCATAAAATCATAAGGAACATTAATATGCAATAAAATTCAAGATTGAATGATTAGTGTTATTTCTTAGCCTAGTCTCTCTCCAATCTTAATTAATGCATAATTAATTCAATAAATGTCCAAATTTCATAATTAGGGTCTTTGATTGTTCATAAGACAGAGGAGAACATATTTATGCCTTTAAAAATAATTCAAGAGTTTTAAATTTGTTAATCACCTCTTAATCATCCTAAATCTTAATTAGTGAGTAATGGCCAAATTAATTCTCTAATTTTGGTGAACCAAGTTCCTATTATCTACTTAAATGTAGTAAAGCTTGCCTATGTGTTTGGATTTCTTTTGTAAACTATAAATTCCTTAATCACTTTTCTTAGCCTTAAAAAGTGATTAGTACTAAGTAATCTTATCTTAAGTCCCAAACTTAAAGTTTAGTGCCTCATTTCTCTTCTTAGCCAATTCTAAGTCTATTAGAAAAAATTAGAATCAATTTACATGCTTAAATCTTAAAATCTCAATTTTTGTCTTAAGAAGGGAATCATGGTCATTTTGACCAAAATGTTGTTTAAGAGCCCTTAAACCCTAAAAATATCACTAAATACTTATAATCAGTACAGTAAAGCTTTAAGATCATTCACCAAGCTTTTAGACTTAGTTAATTAATCTAAATAGCTTAAGCACATTCTTCACCTAAATTCTCTTATGTAATTAATAAGATCATATAAGTGATTTTTGATCCTCCTTTTAACCTTGATTGTATCCTTTTGAATCCTTTTAGTGGGTTTAGATTAATTCAACCTATGGAATAATGTGAGTATTCTATAGAGAAAATTTGGATCCTAGATTCTTAAGTTTTTATTTGATTACATTATCTTTTAATCATAGACTGAACCTTTCTTTAAAATCATAGTTCTTAATCTTTCAGCTTCTGAGACTATCTATCATTAGAATAAGAGGGGGACTGAACCTTTAGATCCTTAGAGGATTAGTACCTTGGATTCAGGATTGAACCCCAATTTGGAGTTTAAGTATAAAATCCCCAAATCTTGATT
This sequence comes from Gastrodia elata, assembly GCA_016760335.1. NCBI lineage: Eukaryota > Viridiplantae > Streptophyta > Magnoliopsida > Asparagales > Orchidaceae > Gastrodia > Gastrodia elata. The sequence goes on along the minus strand of CM028670.1, from coordinate 61,590,592 downwards.
TGGCATAATCATGATTTAGGTTGAGTTATTAAAATATATTAATTAAGTCACTGATTTAATTACTTAATATTTATAGTTGTCACTTCTGATTATGAAATTAGAACTATTAAGTTCTAATATTAACTTTAAGGTCAAAAATCTGAGTTGTACTGGATAGATGGATATTGGAGATCCTAAGCCTCTACTAAATTAGAATAGATAGAACGAGTTAAATTTAGATAACAACAGATATCACATATTTCTAGTTGAATCTCTTGCTCATTTGATTATTACTACTTTGTACACTTTATATTTGAGCCTTTTTTCTTGGACATATTAGTTGGACATAGGATATTTGATGAGTACCCTACGTTAAATTTGAACTTGCATACACATAATTCAACTTCATTCAGTTCATTCAGCTTGTTCAGTTCATTCAGTACAGCAGAGTGTGTTCTAACTTAGTCTGCCTCTTCAGTTCAGATCTTTGTTTATATATTAGACTCAGATCTAGCTCTATGCTTCTCTAGGGGGATACATGTCTAAGTCTATAAGTTCAACTCGGACCTAGCTTTGTGGATGTCTAGGGAGATACATGTCAGTACAGTGGCCATGTTTGGCCCATTTTTCTGTTATGGCAGTAATATGTTAGGCATACTTTTACTTTCAGTTTAGTTCCAGATTAGTGGCTTGTTTAGCCATATGTTTTACTTACATTTTTACTATTTTCTGTACATATTTTTAGTTTATTTTAGTTCAATATTTTTAGTTCAATACTGTATTCAGTGCTTGCATATTTAGGATGCTAGTTTAATTTAGTTTTCTTATACTTCAATTCAAATTTATTTATGAAAATCAGCACGTATCCATATGATCATAAGCATGTTATGATGAGTTTACTTTCAGTCCTTTCATATCTATACTTCTTGCAGCTTCTGGCTGAGGTATGTTAATCTACATACTTCACTTGTTTAGTTATAAATGTTAATTTATATCTATTTTCCATTTATTGTAGCTTATTGCATCTTACTTACTAATATGCTTAGGGTAAGATATGATATCTTAAAATGTTCAGTTCATTTAAATCAGCTTAAAATGTGCATAGACAACTGTCTAACTTTAAGTTTTTCTTTTCTTGGTTGGGGCATTGGCATTGTGATATTGGCAATGTCAGATTCGGAGCCTTTCATTGAGGTTCCTAATGGAGAGGTGCTTGGCCAAGAGGAGGACCTTCCCGCAGTTTAGATTAGCATGTACTTTATTTCAGTTGTGAGGATGAGTATCCCTTTCTTTAAGACTTTAGTCTATAATAATATTATATTCTGGATGTATTTACTTTTCTGCACTATTATGTTGAGCTGAGTTACTATTTTACTTTTTTTTACTCTGCTGTGATCTAGATGTTGTATTACTTTTCTGCTTTAGCTGCTTTGATTTTTGATGCATGATTTTCAGTCTCATGTGACAAGTCTTCTGATTGAGGCAGACTGGGTTTATACTTGACTCATCTATAGTTGGAAGGTTTGCCACACTTGGAAATCGTATTCATTGTAATCATGTTAATCTTAGCATTTGCATGACCATGGAGGGTACGGGGCCCCACAGTTGGTACAGAGAATACCATAAGGTGTCAGATTGTGATTTATATTCCTTTCAACCTAATGGACTGTTCTACTAAAATTTTATATCATCAAAATATAACATCCATAGCACAATACTCTAAGCAACTCTATAAAAGTGTAGATTTAAAGATATCCAATTAAGATAATTAAGTCACTCTCCAAATAACTAAGGAAACTTCTAAGCTTTTCTGATAGAATGAAATGGAGTGTGAAAGAACAGAGTTGGACTACTACATTGTCGCCTTCAATATTATCTGGGAACTCATCTTCAAATAGAGATGAGAAAGTGAGAGATCTATTGCAGGATTATCTGCTCAAGAAATCCTAGTCTTGGACAACCTTCTTGAAAGATCTATATTAAGAGGACTTAAGGTTCCAATCTTAGCAAGAGAATGGTTAAGCCATGTGGAGTCAGTTCTGAACCATATTAAATGTCCTTAGTCCATCCGTGTTGATTACATTACCTATCAACTTCAAGACTATGCGAAAGATTAATGGTACATTGCTAGTAAGAAGCTTGAGAAAAAGTGCAAGAGGAAGCGTCGTGCTGTATCATTCGAGGACTTCTGCCTCGCATTTGGTGCTGAGTTTATTAAAGAACATTAGTGCTAGTTAGTTAGTATGATTATAATCCTTTATCATATTGTGAACTCAGAAATCATACAAATTTTTTTTTCTTTCATCATATGTAAACCATCTTTCTTAAAGAAATAAAATTTTGTGATTGTCAAATGAAATGTCACACTTAATTTTGCTCTCTTAATTTAGTTATGAAATCAAGATTTGTCTTGTTAACTTAGGATGAATCCAGGATCACCCCCAACCACTACACCTATTAAGTCTGCCATAGCTTCCAGTAGCTCTGCTGATGAAATAACCCATCTTCGGGGAATGGTAGCTTCAATGCTCGAGAACCAAACCCAACAGGCTTTGGCTATCCAAAAGTTAATTTCCATCCACCCCTCACCATCAACAACTAATCCAGCATCAGATGTTCCTGCACAACAGTCGCCTCATCCATTCCATCATTCTACCGATGGTCTCCTTTATAGCTTTCTAAGGCTAGGACCTTCTACCTTTAGCAGGAATCTATCCCCTATGGACACAGTCAGTTGGCTAAATATGATTGAAAAGAATCTAATCAAGCTGAAGTGCCCAAACTCGGAAGCGATCCATCTCACTATGCATTTATTCCATAAGGAAGCGGAATACTGGTGGGATAACATCTGAAACACGCGTTTCATCGACTACGAAGTTAAGGATATTCCATGGGATGAGTTTGTTGAAGTATTTAGAGCTGAATTCATTCCTCTGTCTACATTAAACATAATCGAGGATACCATTCTGAGGCTAAAGCAAAGAATCCATTCTATCTCAGACTATGAGATGGAGTTTCGAAGACTAACTCGTTTTGCCCCTGAGTTCATGCAATATGAATCTGCAAGGTGCCATCGATTTTAGAGCAGATTACGTGATTCACTCAAGGATCATGTTGTTCCACTCTGCTTTATTGATTTCACCGAACTCGTCAAAATAGCAAGAGTGGTGAAACACCACTGACGGACTGTAATAACACGTCTGCGCTTACATGCAAGTGTATGTGGCCTGAAGTAATAATTTGGAAGGTAAGTTCTGAGATTTATCATCCTCAGGAAATGGTGTGTTTTGGTACTAAGATATATATATATATATTCAATAATGTTTAAATGGTATAATTTCAGTTTTTGATTTGGTTCCATTAACAAAGCAAAATTTAGAGTTTAGAAACAATTTGATTTAGAGAGGAGAGTTGGGTTTCCTCCATTTGAATCGATAGGGACTCATGTTCAATCATTTCTCAAGCACCTATCATTCTTTCATAATCATGCCAAATATCAAGTGCACATTATATTCATCAGAGTTGTCCTCTAATTCCTACAAGTTCAAATCTTGTGTATGAAATGAACACACTAGGGATCTATTTCAGTACAAAGATTCTCATGAAATCACAATTAGAGCATCTTGGTTTTCCTACATCTAGGTGTTCAAGATAGCATTTTAATTAGGCAATCTCACGAGCATTGATTCCACTAATGAGCATCTCGCACATCATGCGTAGTTTGGATAAGGAAGTGATTTATTGGGCTCCATGGACTGTGTCACTTCATTCATGAGCTCTCAACGAATCATCTTCCTCCTTTCACATATGCTGAGCAACAGAGCTCAGTTAATGGGTCTTAGCTCACATGCTTCAACTTCTTGATTGAGCTTCGAGCATGGTAGAGTTAGGCTCAAGAACTTCTCACATAGTTCTAAGCACTAGCGCACACATGTCCAGCTCTTAAACCAAGCTGTGAGCTATGGAGCACAAGACTTTTATTTTAATGATCACATTTATAATTATATTTTCTTAGCAGATATTTTTCTTTAGTCCACAGCATGATTTTTTAGTGATTTTATTTAGTCATTCAAACATAGATTTTTTTATTAACTACTTGAGGAAGTTCTCCAATATTCATTAAGACCCTTATATTTCACAATGGACTCAACCCAACCCTCCCCAAAGGGGTCTAGCCTTCCATTATAGCTGAGATAAGAAGAAAAACATATAAGGATGAAGACCCTTTCATGATCAACTAAAAAGAAATCAAAAGAAAGATTAAGAGTTTATTAGGAACAACCCTTATTGGGGTTCTCTAGATTTTTCCTCTTCTTCCTCTCTACCTTTCCTTTAGCTCCCTAGTGCTGCTTTTCCTTCCTTCTCCTCTAGTAATGGCTTCTTCAGCCACCCTTGGAGAGGTCTCTTGCTTCTTCTATGCAACCCCTAAAAATCTAGAATTTTGGAGTGAAAAATAGAAACACTTCTCTTGTGAAGAGAAACTACCTTTATAAAGAAGTCGTTCTCCTTTGCCTTGTATTCAAATTCTACTCTTTTCCCTCCACCATTTCTACTGTAATGAGTGCAAATCCTATTTGATGCATGAAATGATTTCTCCTTTTTGCAATTTTAAATCTTGTAATCATTTCAAGAAAATTTCTTTTTTTCTTAAAATAAGCTATTGGTAGAGGATATGTCAGCTAGGATACATGCTGCTGGCTGGGGATCTTATCCCAGCTGTAATTAATGCCCTGAACGGACAGAAAATACGACGCCCGCTATGGCGCGTTGCAGTGATTTAAGTTCGTAATCCTCATCCACGGTGGCGCGCTGTAGCATTTTTATCTTTTGAACTTGATCCACTGTAGTGCACCGCAGCGCGTCATGGTGCACTGTGGCGAGTTAAATTTAAAAAAATTACCCGTGGTAGCTCGCTGCAGCGTGCTATGATGCGCTGTAGCAACTAAGTTTCAAAGTTGAGTCTGTTGAGCCCATAAAGTTCATCCGCGGTAGCGCACTGTGGCGCGCTGTAGAGCATTAATTTTGAAATCTTACCCGCTGTAGCGTGCTGCAACGGTTTAAGTTCGCAACCTCACCGGTGGTAGCGCATTGTAGCGGCTCAATTTCAAGGTATCTTCTACTGTGGCGCGCTGTAGCGCACTGCAGTGGTTCTTCTTCCAGAATTTGCAGAAATGCTCCACATTCTCCCAGAATTTGCGGTGCTCTCATTTTTCCTGAAAATGAACAGAATATTATCAAAGTAGATTGTTTTTAATATGGACTTGAATGAGATTTTCTTTATTTGTCGTATAAATTATGGATTCATCAACCACCAATTTGAACAACATCTTAAGCATAAGATCCAGGTAGTTCCCAACCATCATGAAGCCTTCAAGAGGCACATGCCTCAATCGATCAAGCTTTATTAGCTTGAAGCTGCACCTCTAGCAGAACCAATTCATGGCTATGATCGGCCTCATCCGTACGGCAAGTGTTACCACTTTGGCCATAAGTGCAACACCTACGGTCGTCCAGGCCAAATGTTATACTAATGCATGCAAACGTAAATAGTGTACTATATCCAAATAAACAGTTCGTAAAGAAACTAAGCTTTTAGGGCAACACCTTTGAGCAAGAGAAATCCAATCTTGGCCATAATGCCAGCTCCTTCTTCTGAACCAGCACAGAAGCAACCTGCCGCTCCAAAATTTTAGAATGAATTTAAGAAGCAGGCGAATAGCCGTCCTATGGGTCTTGCACGAAATTATTCTCTCTCCTCTTGAAGCCGCAGAGGATAACTATGTATTTTCAGGTACACACTTCTGAACCTCTTCTTTAAATTGTATTCCTGCACTTTAAATATTGTAACTAGTTAATGCAATTCATATGAATAATCTTAGGCACACTTTATTTTAATGACCAATCATATAATGTGTTATTTGACATCGGTGCTAATCATTCGTTCATTTCTGAGCTTTTTGTCAACCTTTTAAGTTGCCTACCTATAAATTAGCTAAGTCATTAAATGTTGGACTTCCATCTGGAGCCCAACTCAGTACACATAAGTTCGGTGACGTCAAAATTCTATTGAATAATTAGATGTTTGATGCCAAGTTAATCGTCCTGTCATTAGCCAATTTTGATGTCATTCTCAGAATGAATTGGCTCAGTAGTCATAATGCTGCGATAAATAACTTTAAGAAGAAGATCACTCTTTATTCCCAGGGAAAGCCTACAACTTTTGTAGGAAATATTAGTACTCAATTATCATTAATAAATGCCATCAAAATCGATAATATAATCAGTAAAGGATGTGATGCTTCTCTTATCACTATGATGGGTGAAGTAAAAGAAAGCATTGCTCTTTCCGATGGTAAGCTGATGAAAGATTTTGCCGATGTATTTCCTGAAAATTTACCAGGAGTACCTCCATCTAGAGAAGTAGAATTCTCTATTGAGTTAATTCCAGGTACTCATCCTATATCTAAAGCTCCATATAGAATGGCACCTAAGGAACTGCAAGAGCTTAACAAACAGTTGCAAGAGCTCTTGAGCAGAGGCTTCATTAGGCCTAGTATGTCTCCTTGGGGAGCTCTAGTTTAATTTGTTAAGAAGAATGATGGATCTATGCAAATGTGTATAAATTATCATGAGTTGAATAATGTCACTATCAAGAATAATTTTTCTTGGCTATAATTGATGATCTATTTGACCAGCTACCTGGAGCCGGCATATTTTCAAAAATAGATTTAAGATATGGATAACAACAGTTGCGAGTAAGGGAAGCTGATGTGGAGAAAATAGCTTTTCATACATGTTGTGGTCATTTTGAATTGCTAGTGATGTCTTTTGGACTCACTAATGCACCATCTATATTCATGGACTTGATACAGCGAGTCCTTAAGCCATATCTGGACAAAGTCATCATCGTCTTCATCGATGACATTCTCATTTATTCCCAAAATTTAAAAGATCATGAGGATCATTTAAGGATAGTATTAGAATCCTTGCACGATCATCTATTATATGCCAAGTTCTCCAAATGCGAGTTTTGGCAAAATTATGTTTCCTTCTTGGGTCATATAGTCATCGCCCAAGGGATCCGTGTAGATCAAAAGAAGGTAAGTGCAATTCAAGATTGGGTATAGCCCATGTCACAGATATCAAAAGCTTTTTGGGATTGGCCGAATACTACAAAAAATTAGTTAAAGGCTTCTCTCAGATTGCCTTGCCTTTAACTAAATTAAATGAGAAAGTAATACCTTTTGTTTGGAGTCCAAAATGAGAGGAAGCATTCCAAACCCTGAAAACTCTCTACCACTCCAGTGCTTGTTCTGCTTAAGGAAGGTTTGAACTATTAGGTGTACACTAATGCATCTAGGATTGGCCTAGGTTGTGTGCTAATGCCAGAGGGTAAGGTAATTGCTTATGCCTCTCGTCAATGAAACCCCACGAGAATAATTACCCAGGTCATGACCTTAAACTTGCTACGATAATTTTTGCCCTATGAATTTGGCGTCACTATCTGTATGGAGTTCAGTGCTCTATTTTCACTGATCACCAGAGCTTAAAATATATCTTTACCCAGGACAACTAAACTGCCATCAGAGAAGGTGGTTATAACTCATTAGAGATTATGATATGAGTATTTAGTATCACCCAGGTAAAGTAAACGTGCTGGCCAATAATCTTAGTCATCGCGATACTCTATCTACTATGATTACTTTAAGTTCATTAGAGTAAGAGTTTCACAAGCTTAAAACTTTGCCAGTAAGTGGTGATATACTGAGTTTGCTTCTAGTAAATATTGATGTGGAACCCACGTTCCATCGAGATGTCTCCATCTCGCAGACCAAAGATGAAGACTATCTGAAATTTAAAGTCGACATCAAAGGGGATCATCATCAAGATCTGCAAATGCGTAATGGCATAATTTATCAAGGAAATTGTCTGTGCATTCCTAAATCCATGCATCATGAAGTTCTAGTAGAAGACCATCATTCTGGATATCATATTCATCCAGGCAGTACTAAAATGTACCGGGATTTAAAGCAGTCTTTTAGGTGGCCCAATATGAAAATAAGTGTAGTCGATTTCATGGCTAATTGTAATCGGGTAAAGGCTGAGCACCAAAGGCCTGGTGGTCTTCTGCATCCTTTAGAAATCCTTGAGTAAAATTAGCATAATTCATTCATATCCATCAGACTGACTCTATCGAGAAGCTCGATAGTATTTATATTAAAGAAATTATCAGGCTACATGGTATCCCTAAGTCGATAGTGTTTGATAGAGATAGCAGGTTTACTTCTAAGTTCTAGCAAGTAGTGTACTGATATATCTGAAATTTATAGCAAAAATGTAGTGATTAAACATTCAAATCTTCATATATATATATATCCATATACCTTGAGTGGATAATTGTACTTTTGCAAGAAAATGAAGAAAAGAGAGTGCATGAGCTGAATGACTAAAATCTAGATCAAAACCGCCACAGCACACCATGGCGGCTCATGAAAATCCCTTACATGGAAGCTGAACTGCAGACCTGAAAGAAAGATCGCTATAGCGCGCCACTGCGTCATTTCTCTCAAGATAAATTAAAATCATATAAAGGGAAATTGAACAATATTTTTGAAAGTATTCCACCGCAGCATGCTCTAGAAGAATATTCTATTATTCAAAGAACTTTATATGAACTAATTGAACAGTAAATCTTCCGTGTTTTTGAACTTTCAACCGCTGCTACGCGCCACAGCGTACCGCGGCGGAATTTCTGATTATTCACACAAACTATAGGTGTACTAATTCATCTGTGTTTTTGAAGTATTTTCAGCTGCAGCGCACCGTAGCGTGCGACAATGGAATATTTTATTAATTATAAAAACTATAGGTGAACTATTGGAATAATCATTTCCAAGGTTTATCCGTTGTAGCGCACCGTAGCACGCCACAGCGGACACTACGGTGACCAAAGGAGAAGATACTAGCTTTTATGCAGGAACAGTGTTTGGAATGCTACTGCCACAGCACGCTACAGTGGAATGGTGTTTGGAACGATGCTGCCATAGCGTGCCGCAGTGGAACAGTATTTGGAATGCTGTTGCCACAGTGCGCCGCAGCAGACGATCCAAAATTTTCCAGAACAACCATAATTGTAGCAAAGGGAAGGCCACAAAATGCAACCTTTGGCCTTCCCCAACTTCTTGAAAATAGAAAATACATTATTTCTGCTGAATCCTAATAGAATAAATAGGAAAAACATTTAAAGGGTTTGAATTAAAGCTAAGTAAGGTGAAGAGTCACATGATTAATTGCCTTAGGGGCTGAGATCTTCTCTATTTAAGGGCCAATCTCAGACCTTAAGAGGGTTCCAATTTTTGACATTCAAAGACTAATAAGGAAAAGCTGCAGGAGGAGGATAAAGGAGAAACTCTCCAAAGGGAAGAAGGTTGGCCAAGAACAATAAGATGAAGGAGACAGTAATGGGAAATAAGGTGGAGCTTCAAGAGGAAGGTCAGGAAGAGTCAAAGAGAATCCCAGAAAACCTCCAGGTGATTCCGACTATTTCTTCTTAAACTCCCTTGTTTTATTTCTACTATGAACTGATGGCGAGGTTCACTTTTCCTTGTACGTATGCTTATACTTATTTAGTAATGGAAGGCTAAAACCCCTTTGGAGATGGTTGAGATATAGTTGTAAGAATTTGTAAGGGTATGGCGGTGTATGATGAAATTGTTGAATATATGAAAAGATGTTCTTATTATTTATTATTAATGTTGGAATGAATGCTTGGATAAAATAAAAATATAAATTATCTTATTTTAAGGAACTTGTGCTCCAAGCTCATCAATTGAGTAAGAGCAAGGAAGGTAGTGCAAATGGAGCTGAGAATTATGTGACAAAATTCTCAAGCTCAATTGCACCTCTCCTTAATGACTCTACCAAGAGATTGATGCTTGTGAACCAAATTCTCCATTAATCTTGCTCTACTGCTTAACAAAGTAGAAGGGATGAGAGGATGTTGGAAAACTCAATGGATGATGTGACATAATCCATTGACCCAATGCATCCTCCAATCTAGCAAAACTGTGTGTGATGTGCATTATGCTTGGCTAATGGAAGTCTTGTTTATGAGATCATCAGAAATAAAAGATATCATTTGGTAACCTAGATGTAGGGAATTAAATGTAATTAATAGATCATGATCTCATGAGAGTTTATGTGCTAAGGAAGAACCATAAGGGAGTTCTCTTTGTGCACTAAACTTGAACCTATTATAATTAGAGGGTACTCCGATTCCAATGATGTTCACTTGATTGAATAAAGCAAGTAAATGGAAAGTATACATTCAACAATACAGTTATATCACCAACCCCTTGCAAGTAGTATAATAAAATCTCAACTCTCTTCTTTTAATCAAATCATATCTTAACTTAAGGTAATTTGTATTGCTAAATTAGGAACCAAAAATCACAACAAAATTTGACATCTAATCATTATTGAAAGAAAATATAACTTGATATCAGAACCACCGTTCCTGAGGACAATAAATTACAGAAATTAAAACTTCCACTTATTACTTCAGACCACGTACACTTGCATGCAAACGTAGATGTGTATTTCTGTCTGTCATGCACCAAGATCTAGGAACTACCTTAGCTATGAGTTCAACTTTTCATCCTCAAATGGATAATCGGACTAAAAGAGTAAATCAAGCTCTTGAAGATTTTCTTAGGCTCTGTATTCTCAATTTTGTTGGTTCCTAGGAAGATCATATATCGTTAGTGGAATTTGTATATAATAATAATTTCCAAGCTAGTATTAAAATGGCTCCCTATGAGGCCTTATATGGCAAAAAGTGCAGTACTCCGCTAGCATGGTCAGAAACAAGAAGCATTCAGCTTTATGGATTTGAGTTGGTTGAAGAAACTAATAAGAAGACTCATCTAATTCAGCAAAGAATACGATCTGCTCAAGATCGTCAGAGCAAATATCATGAAGCTTGTCACCATGTGTTTGAATTTAGGGTTCAAGATTCTGCTTATCTGAAATTAAGTCTGATGAAGGGTGTTTATAGATTTGGAGTAGCAGGGAAACTCAGTCCTCGCTATGTTGGACCTTCTGAGAAACTAGCCAAGGTGAGATCATCGGCCTACAGGTTTAATCTTCCTGATGACTTTGCAGCAATTCACAATGTGTTCCATGTGTCATCATTAAGGAGATGTCTTAGAGACCCTTCTCATCTCGTTCAGCTATCAGCAGTGGAAATTCAGCCCAATCTTTCTTATGCCAAAGAACCATTGAAAATCTTAGCTCATGATCAAAAGCAGCTAAGGAATCATTCAATTCCAAAGGTCATGATTCAGTGGAAGAATTGATCATCAGAAGAATCTAATTAGGAGAAAGAGGTGGACATGCACCATAAATATCCGCAACTCTTTGCTAACTCAAATACTTTTCCTAATTTCTTCTTTTTAGTTGTTATTCAATGTTTCATTTGAGTAGTACTTTCTTCACTTGAGTGATGTTGGGGACGACATAGTTCTTAAGTGGGAGAGTCTATAATAACTCTAGTTGTTACCATAACTAAACCAAGCTTTGATTTTGATTTCATTATCTCAATGGGTCATTTAAACTCAACCCTAAAAATTTGAAATCAATTGGAGCTCATTTGAGCATTTTAGCAATTTTTCATATTTTTAGACTCTAAAAAATAGCTAAATTAACTTGATCTCCAAATTAAAATTTGATTGTATTTTTTAATTCCTCACCCCCAAATTAGTTAAGGGTGATTTTTGGGAATTTTTAGTGGTCATTTAGGCCTATTTTTGATTTAATTTAAATTGGTTCAACTTCAAATTAGGGATAGCAACATTTTATAATTGCATTTCTATCCTTCTTCAACGATCGCCTGACCCCAAACCGCGGGCACCGTCCAGGCCGTTGATCATGCGGATCTGATTGAACATCCTGCACCTTCGATTGGATTTGTCTCATCTCGATCATTCCGTGGTCCTGAGATTTGATCCGACGGCATCTAGCTCTCCCTCTTAAGTAATCACGATCGATCATTGGATCTCTCAATCTAATCCAATAGCTAATCAAGCAACCATGCTTGGCCATTAGATGTTGGGAGATCAGGACTATTTTGCATCAATCGAAGATCCATCAGACTGCTCTAGAGTCCCCCATGGCTATGACTCATCTTCTTCCTCAGCTCACGCCCAACAGAGAGATCCTCTCGTACATCCACATCCCCAGACTGGTCTACCACCCCGTGCTATGTCAGGCAGGCCGCTGCAACCCTTGCTTTTGCCTCCCTAGCACTTTCAGCCAAGGTTGAAACTCAGTCCACCCTAATTCATGAAAGGGATGGATCATCCTTGGGCCAAGCCTGAATCATGGCTCCCATCCACAGTATCCACCTCTAGACCTCCCCACTGTCTATAAATACCCCTGGGATAACATAGTGAGTCCCTTTGCTCACTGTGATCCTCCAATTGCCAAACTAAAGCTTTTGGAGCTCTCAGAATCCTTCAATTGCTTGTATCTTGAACAATTTGCTTGTAGCATGTTTCATTTTCTTCGTAGGTTTCTAATTCAAGAACCAGCACATACGAAGCCGTATAAGGTGTGAAGCATTTAGATAGAAGCAGTAAAATGTTGGGGTACATTCCTTTTTTTTTTTTTTTTTTAAGGCCTTCTATATGATAACATATGAGTATATTACTACTAGAAGGATGAAATGAAATGCAAAAATAATTTTACTTAACTTTTCCCCAACAATAGCTAAAGGAAGAATATGTTGCTCTGAATTATTTATTTTTTTCTTTTAACAATATCTATTAAATGAATTTTTGGCAAGATATATGTTGCTAGTGTTTTTAATATATGACTTTTGTTTTTATAAACTAATAGCATCATACATTAAATTTAATGTAAGAGAATTAACATGTTCGTATTTCCTACTAATACATTAAAACAATTGGCCTTACAATAATAATTATGTGCAATTAGATATTAACAATTTATGTGAAATCGAGGATGTTGTAGTTGAAATTATTCCCCCTCAATTTATTAACTATTGAACCATCTATGAACACTCAAATTAGAGTGGCTTCGAGTCAATTTAGCGCATACACGAACTTGACTCGAACTTGTTTGAGTTCGAGTTTGAGTCCGAGTCGAGTTCTAGTCAAGTTCATAACGAGTTCGAGTCATTTTAAATATGGTTCGAGTCAAGACGTATGACTCAAACTCGACTCGAAAATTTTCAAGTCAAGTTCGACTCAAGTCAAAATATCTTGAGTTTAAGAAGAATAACTAGCTAAACTGGTTACCAGACATTTCAAGAAAGGAAGGAGATTGCTGGTGACGGCTTGCAGCGGCAGCGATTTCCGACGAGCTGTATAGAGAAAAAAAATAAGGATTTTTTTAAATTTAAAAAAATTTGTAAAATATTATGTAGATAGATTTCAAAGCGTTCTGAACAACTTTATATTCTATGTCGGGACATAAAACGAGGCTCTGATACAACAATAATGGGGATGAAGTGGTGAAAGTGGTTTGCGAGCGAGAAAATCACCATTTGACTTTGAATGGCAATTTGGAAAACCAACGCAGTTGAATTGTTATAAAATCTAAGAATATTGTGTGAATGCATTTTGGATAATTGTAAGCACTAATTTCATTGGAATTAGAGGACTTTTGAGAGAGATATAATGAATGGAGTGTCCAAACATCACACTTGTACAATATTCATAAAGTGGATGATTGAATGAGCAAACGTAGTCAGAATTTAACAAAAAAAATGCATTCAAAGATAACAGAGAGCACTTAGAAACACATAAGAAAATAACATAAAACAAAAAGGAAATAAGGGATAACTAGTAAGAATATCCATAGCCTGGTCCTTCAAGGTTGTACACACCTTGAAGCTTTGTCAATTTTGTATACCAATGGCTATTCTGGTTGTGTAACACCCCATTATTAGATTATGCAATTAAGCATAATAATGAGTGTTACAGTAGTACTTACTACTAGATTAGTGAATTTTAATCCACTATTAAATACTACCTTTAATTACGAATCAACGGGTATAAAGAATACTAGCATCCAGTAAATATCTATTATCCATAGTATATATATAATCATACATAACATGAAAGAAAGTTTAAAGTCATTGCATAGATAAATGATAAAAATAAACATTACATATAAGTTATTAATACAAACTGGGTAAAATGAATCACTCATCCTCACATACAATAAAGGGGGAATAATAAATGCAGTCTTTAAATAACCTTATACTGCTCAGGCTCTTTTTTAGGTATCGGATCTGACCCAAGATCTTGATCTATCGTATTTGGTTTATAATATGGTAGGGCATAGTCAACAAAATAAATAAGTGATTAGGTTTTAAAAAGTCTAAATACAATTTAAAGGTAAATATTGGGATTTCAGTTTTAGTTGGTATCACCATAGATGTTTATGGTTTTAATAAAGCAGAATAAAAATGCAAGGAAATGAACAAAAAGTACAAATAGTGTCTAATAACTATAAAGTATGAAAGAATGTATGCTTATAATAAGCTGCTCAATCCTGCATCATATAGATTAATAAGGCATTTGAAGTATTACATATGCGCCTAAACAAGTAAGGGAGGCATGTATATGTTCAATAAAACAAATGTTGAGTAACAGTAAAAGACAGTGTAGGAAAAATATGTAAGTAACAGATATGAACATTTACACTGCACAAAATATAAGTAAGGCTATAAGTAACTGTTGAAGCAAAGTATATAAAGTACTTTCAGTCTCATGGACTGAAAAATCTGAAAAGTATAGTCATAAGACTATAGTAACCATTCACAATCAATAAGATTGTGAGACATACATTTTTATGTTAATTTATTTGGTTTAATATGTGATTTATTTTGCGGGAGCTATATAGAACAAGTGAGAAGTCAAACACATTTGCTCAACTATGTTATAAGCGGGGTCTCCTGATCACTCCATAGCCTGCCCTAGCTTAATAATAATTGTACATCATAATCTACCATATGAAACCCCTTAGAAGTATGTTTAAATGTTTAATTTTAGCACAATATCTTGATGAATGATTCCAAGGATTTAGTCTCAATGCATTGCAATATTTTAAGTATTTCAAACTTTTGTAATCATGTGATATTCATTATTTTATACTTTAATTATCTATCTTAATGATTGGGCCAATCAGGCCCCTAATTAACTTAGACACCAAAGATCTATAAGTTAATTGAAGTATAATAGTATAGTAAAGTGGTTTGGAAAATAAAAGATTAATTAAATATTATTTAGGATAAAATTATTTATAAGTATATATGTTGAATGTAATTCAAGAACTTATCTTATTGGATACTCTCATATGACTAGATTTTCTTATAATTCCTCCAAAATTTCCAACTATATGATCACTATATCTCATTCTTGGTTATCATATGTCTATGTCTTATGTATTCTATTTAATCATTTTAGTGCTTACTAACTTTTAATTCCACTTAATAGCTTATATTCCATACTAAAGCATTCTAATCAACATCTTGAATCTTAGCTTAAGGGTTTATTAGGCTTCAAGTCTATTAAAATTTATTAGGCTTAGGTTTGGATATTCTTATCACTATGGGAACACTAATATTAATTATACACTATCAACTTCTAATAAAGGTTCATTTATGTAAAGGACTCACTAATATAGGTCTCTAAATCTTATTCTTTTACTGATTTGGAAATCTCAAGACTAAGTATTAGTGTAACAATCCTAGTGTAGTTATCTATTATTGGATAGTCCAATTAGCTTAAGAATATCACCATTAGACTCCTAATAACATTAGTAGCCAGCCCCAGAAATTTGGTGCGATTTGGAGATCATTTATTTTTGACAAATAATTTGAGCTATTTAATTAACCTAAAATTTAAAAAATTAAATTGATCTCCGATTAAAAATTTGACTTCATTTTTAAGTCTGTCACCCCTAATTTAGCTAAGGGGTGAATTTTTGAGAATTATTGGAGCTTGTTTGATAGCTAAATTTTAAATATTAAAACCCTTATAATTTAATTATAACCAATGACCGTTTAACCGTACGTTCAGAAAAGCATAAATCCACTATTGAGCCCATAACATGGGACAACATTTTTGTGGAACCTAGGTTATTGCACCTTTTCCTCAGTCGGATCAAATGGCTAAGGAACGGCCTGATAAGCCCAGTAGCTTCTGATAGTTTGATCGATAGCTCGATCCAACAGCCAAAACACCATAGGGTAATGTTACCCTATCGTTTTCCTTTGCCCAACCACAACTGTGCCAATCATAGAGGCCGTAGCATGGTTCGCTGGTGCAAGCCTCCTAGCACTCAATTTATCCTCATTTGACTCCTCTTCTCTCATTTGGATATTTAAAACCCTTGATTGGAGCTAAGAGTTGCTGTGTTATCTTCAAGAACTCCCCGAAACTTCGTCATCATGGACACTAGGTACTGTTTTAGCTCCATCTCCATTAAATATTTTTGTTCATTTGCATTTTATTATTGCATTTCCTAGCATAAGGTATCGTTCCCTAAGCTCAATTTAGCTCGGACGTGACTAATAAAGCCATAGTGGCTGGGGCATGCACAGTACTGTATAGTGCTGGAGCCCCCTCAGAGGCAATCTCATCCTTCCCGATGGGCCCGTCCCTCATCGAGAGTATCCTTGGGTTGACCACAACCCTGCATTTCCATGGCTACGACTATGCTTTAGCAAGCACCCTAACAATAATCACACAACCCTGCAGGTTTGTGTAGTAGTTTCCCCCACCATCAAGTATATGTGGCCGTGCATGCTCATCCCCATCTCCAACTATATGGCACCAGCATTACACCGTCCCACGCTAAGAGAGTTGAATTTTTAAATAACAATAGTTACTTTTGTAACAACCCTAGGTTATTACTTAGCTTAATCGCATCCTAATTATCATCCCATTGAGTTCATCTAGTCATTAGAATCAATCCTCGAAGATTTGGAGCGATTCAAAGCTCAATCAAATAATTGAAATATTTAATAATATTTAATTAATTAGAAAATTGAGATATTTAATTTGACCTCGAAATCAAAATCTGACTTCGCCATTGCACTCGTCACCCCCAAATTAGCTAGTGGTGATATTTTAGATGTGTTTGGAAGTTGTCGAAAAATAGGAAAATTAAATACTCGTCGGAATAAAAATTCGACTTCACTGTTGAATTCCTCATCCCCAAATTAGCTAGGGGTGAATTTTTGAGATTTTTCAGAGATCATTTATAATATATAATTTTTGAGATTAATTAATCTAATTTATTTAAATCCATTTTTATCTTCTTCCCCTTCTTCTTCTTCTTTGGTTGGCTGGAACTCACAGCCATCCAATCCCTACTAAGCCTCCTTTCCCTTCAGCCCCCCTGCCATGCTCAGCATGCCCCTATTTTTTTTTTCTGCTCCTGCCACCCTTGTTCCCCCTCCTCTCTCAACCTCCTGCCACCCCCCTTATCTTCACAACTGGGATGGGACAACTCATGCCCATCCCATCCAATGGCAGGCTTCCCTTCCATTAAAAGAAGGTCAGCTCTCCTTCCTTCCCTCATTTTCTCAACTGAACCTCTTCTCCTTCCTCCATTGCTGTGCTACTGAAGAAGCCCTCAAGCTCCCAAGGTTCTGTAGAAAACAAAGCTCTCTTTTTCTATCATCTTCTATTTGAAAGCCAAGGTATCCCCCTTTCCCTCCATTAGTTAATCCAATGGTTATTCCATTTTATTCTTATGCTCATTTGCATATTTAAGAATTTGTGTTACCTTAGTTGTATATCTATAAATTTGTGTTTAAGATGTAGAAGTTCATTAAAATCTGCAATGTTAGAGAAGGATATTTAAATCTGCAAATATGAATTTTTGTACACCTGCACCTTTAACTCCATTGTTTGCATAGTTAAAATGATTGTCTTGTGCCGATTTTGGAATCAATGGAAAGGTCTCGAAAATACCTTTTGATCAGTATATGGCACCACACATGAAGTTCTTTAGGTTGAGAGTATTTGAGCCCGAAAGTTGACTCATCGTGGTTTTTGCCCTGGTGAAATCACCGTCGGGAGCTGCAGTGCGCCGCAGCGCCCGAGGTTCAAAATCGGGTCCACCTTAGTGTGTCGTAGCACGTCATAGCGCGCTGCAGCACGTCGCAGCTTCCGAACTTCGAGTTTGAATCTGCCATAATTCCCTGCAGCATGCTACATGATTGAAACCCGCTACAACACTCTACAGCGTGCCGTAGAGTGCTGCAGCGCGTCAAAGCATGCCGTAGTGCCTGACTTTCGGCTAGAAGGCGCTACAGAGCGCCGTAGCACCCAGAACTATTTGGATTGGCCCAGAACTGACTGAAATTGCCAAAACTTCATAGTTTTTTAATTTTAAGGGCCCTAGGATCCTTGTGGGGCCGAATTATATTAAAATTGAATCGAGTTTTGTAAAATTTAGCATTGTCTAAAATTGCAGGTGATTTTTGAATATTAAAAAAAATTGGGACTTGCCCCCTTTCAAGAAAATGGAATCATAATATTGAAATGACCATAACTTGATCATTTGTACTCCAAATTAAGAAATCCAAGATGCTAACTAGGTTAAAAATTCAGTGCCAATAGTAAATTGAAATAAAATTTGAGTTTTGACAATAGAAATACTAGATTTATCAAAATATCATTAACTCTACTTAGGTCATAACTTAGCCAAATGAAGTTCAATTTAGGTTTAATCCCTATTAAAGTACTCAGTGTGATATAGGGAAGCTATAGCCGCTGAGTTTACTGAATTTAAATCTCAAATAAAAAAGTTAGATTTTTGACCCCTCTTAACCCTAGAATTACACATTTACCCCTAAACTTAGAACACTCATAACTAATCCATTAAACATCAGAATTAAGTGTTCTTAGACTCTATGGAATCCTTGGATAGTAGATAATAATAAATTAACTAAATTTTCAAACTTTGTTAAGTGCAATTACTAAAATACTCTTATAAGTAAAAATTCTTAAAAATGGCCCATATTACTTAATACTTGTCCAACTTTGGTGTACTTAATGTTTATCTTCATATTAGACAGTAATGAATCATTTGGAAGTAAGAAAATATATTTTGGAGCCTTAAATCAAGGAGTAGCTTTTTGGACCCTTAAGTAGAGGCAAAATAATCATTTTGCCCAAATTTAAGTTAAACATACTTAACTCTTAAAATATCTTTTAAATCATTAAAAATAATAATAAAGCTTATTATGATCAATTTAAGTCTTAAATCCTATAATTTGAATAGTTTGTTAAACATTCTAATTTAGGCTTGAAAATCTCTAAGTAAGAATAATATACCTTACTAGCTAAAATTCATTCTTAACTTCCCTAATTAAATAAAAACAACAAATTAAGTTAAATTGAAATAAATTCAATCAACTCCTAATATTTTCTAAGTCATTTATTAGGAGATTCTTAAGATCTATACTTCACATTAGGATCTTTTCCCTTAAGATTAAGAGTAGATCCTATGTTAGAATTCATTAATTGGGTAAATGGGTTATTCAATAAATGAAATATTAGTTTTATTAGTTTCTAAATTTTCATACTTAAATTATGATTATTTTATCTTTTAATTTTAGATTATGACTAGGAGATTCATCCTATTAAGCCTTGATTTTGCTTGATATGATTTGTTTTAATCATTAGTTCACAATTTAGATTTAAATTGTAGTCCTTAAGTATTACCTTTGAATTATGTGAATAACTCCAATCTCGTATTGTATAATTCTTAATCCCTAGCTTAGTAGATCTTGATCAGATCTTAGTTTAGAACATCTAAATCCATTAATTAGAATATAATGATTTCTTATTTAACTTATAGTCTATTCTGATTGAACTAAATTAGTACTTAGCTAGTCCTAATTGCTTTTAACTTATAAGGTCATGCTTCTAAGTTACACTTGATAGTAGAAAGTGGAGATCCTGAACTTGTGTAACTTGGAATAGTTAGAATAGTTTAATAGATAATAACTGATATCACAATATGTAGTAGAGTCCCTTGCTCATTATTATTTTACTTGTGCTTTCGTATTCCTCATATTTTATGCCTTATTCCTTGAACATGTCATACAAGATAATGTTGATGCATGAAATTAAAACATAGAATATTAGGTTAACATTTATATTGGGTTCAGTTCCTTGGTTGTTCTGGCGCATTTTACTCCACTTGATAGGGGTAAGGTGTGGGGCCCCCGTACTGACGATAAGGAAGTACGGTGCTCCAACTGTTGCAAATCCCCAACTTAAGTAAAGTTAGGTAAACCCAATCTACCTTAAGCCAAAGACTTGTCACCAAGTACTATCACATCATCAATATACGAATATCAAAGTGGCGGAAGCAATAAACAATAGAGTAACATCCACAAGCATATATAGTAAGAAAAGAGAATGCAATATAGTAACTCATCACAAGGTAGAAATAAAATACATCCAGAATTAATTATTATAAACTGAAGTTTAAAGAAAAAAAAAATATCTCTCAATCTCACTGAAAATGAAAATGCAATAACTATCTATTTAGCGGCAGCACGATCCTCCTCCTGAACCTGCTCCTCTTCGGCGACACTGTCCACGAACATGTCTGAATCTGACATTTGTCATTTGTTGGTATCACAAATGCCAAGGCCCCAGCCAACAAAATAAAAATGTTACAGTTAGATAATTTTCTAAGTACATTTTAGGCTATTTTAATGAACTGAACATTTAAAGATATCATATTTTAACTTAACAACACATGCAAGCAGTAAGGGTACAACAAGCTATGAAAGAAATGGGTAACTATAAACTATCCATTTATAGCCAGCATACAATGCAAATTAAACAAGGTGAGGCTAAAAGCTAAAAGGAACAGCAATTACAATACAATTCTAAACCTAACATGCTTATGATCATATTAACATATGCTGAGTATATAAAAGAAACACAAGTACTGAAAACATGTAATTCTAGCATCCTAAACATGCTAATATACATAAGTAAGCCATATGAGTATACATACAATATGCTAGTTAAGAATAGGAAAAGAACATAAAACCACTAAGACATGTGGCAAAGCGAGCAATCTATGAAATATGAAGCCACTAAGACATGTGGCAATGCAAGCAAATACTAAAAATAAGGCCACTGAAGCTTGTGGCAAAGCAAATTAGAAAACAATACAATCCAGCTAAAGTAGCAATAAGCCTAAGACATAGTACTGCCATACCAGCCAATAGGCCATATAAGGCCTCCAATATCAATCAATCAATCCCCAGCCTAGCCATCCAAATATACTAGGTCTGAGTCAAGTCTATATAATACTACTACTGAAGAGGTAGACTAAGCTAGGACATATTCTACCAACTGCAAACAAGATAAAACTGAATGACATGCAATTCAAATACTAACTTAGGATGTATTATCCATATCCTAAGCTTTACTATTATGCTCAAGGAATAAGGCTCAATATCCAAGGTGAGCAAAGCAATCTAGTCAAAGTAAGCAAGAGACTCAATCTAGACTATGTGACATATGATGTTATCTAATTACCCAATCTAACTATTCTGAGAAGGTACAAGTTTAGGATCTCCAATATCCAACTATCGAGTAAAATCTCAGTTTTACGTCCTTAAAATTAACATTAGAACTTAACAAGTTCTAATCCAAAATCATGTGTTGACTATATGGTTTAAGTAAGTAAATTAATGACCTAATTTATTTATATTTTACACTCTTACCCAAATCTTGATTAAGTAAATCAAGATTTAAGGATTTAGAACTTAAACCCTATATTGAGTTCAAATTCCCAAATCCAAGGTAATATTCTAACTAGGATCCAGGGTTCACACTTATTGCCCAACTAAAGGTAAAAGGTCCTATAAGCTAAAAGATTTAGGAACTAGGAACTTAGTGAAAGGCTATTCTACTGATTATAAGATAAAACAATCGATTAAGAACTTGAGAATCTAAGATCTATATTCAATCTTTAAGATAATTTCATTATCTTATAGATTGAATCACCCTCTACCCACATGGAAAGGTTTCAAAGGATTAAACAATCAATCATTAAAGAACTTCAATTGGAGATGGTTCAATTTCAAATTGAAGATCTAAGTCTAAGATTTTAAGATCTAAAGATCTGAGATTTGATCACTTTAAGTCTCTAAATTAGAGTATTATCTTAAGAGCTTCCATTTGTGTTTTTTTTAGAATCTAAGTTAATAGTTAAACTATATGGAGCTTATTAAGGTTGAAATTGACCATTCTATGCATTAGTTTAAAATTAAACTCATATTGACCTTTTTAGGGCTACTTAAGATCTACGGATCTGAGGTTTGATCACTTTAGACCTTAAGCTAGATTTTTAACTTAGACTTTATCAATTACATTTCTTTTAAGTTTTAGCTCTTAGGTTAACCTTACTGAACTTATTAGGGTGATATTTAATCATCTCAGTTATTAGATTCAAGGATTAATGCCAAATGACTCTTATAAGATCACTTAAGATCTAAGTGTCTTACTTAGGGATTAAGTGGAGATTTCTTGAATTAATAATCACATTAACATTACTATTAGTCTAAGGGTTCAGAGAACATTTCTAATCTAACTTAGGGTAGTTTACTGAAATTTTCAAGCTTTAAGGAGCATTTAAACACATTTTGGTCAAAATGACCAAAATGCCCCTCTTAAGTGTAAAATTAGGATTTTAGGGTTTAGTTGCCCAAGTTAGATCATATCAACTTAATATGATTCATAATGATTACTAAAGTGAGTAACACTCTTATTTTAGGTTTTGATGACCTAATTAATCTTAATTAGCATTAATTACTTAATTAAGTCAATTATGGTGATTAGTGAAATTAGTGCACTCTAGTGCAATCCAACCTTACACTTAAGTTACTATAAACCTAATATGACATTAGGAACAACCCCCTTCCAAAGCAGAGGCTTAATTAGGGTTAATTTCACTAATCCTTATTTAAGATGATTAAGGAGTGATTAAGAAAAATAATTATCCAAAATTAAATTTAAGGGTCTGATATTGTTCTTTAGGGTACAAGGAGAAATCAGAGCCCTTGATCTCATAAATTGGGTGTTTAAATTATTATATATGATTTAATTAAGGACAGCAAGAAGATTGGCAAATATTTTTAAGTCCAACCATTGGATCTGTGATTTTATTTTGTATTTAGATTCCTTGAATTTTTCTAATTCAAATGGTATATTGGATCATACCATTTAGATTTGTATAGCTAAAGTTATTTAATTAATTTAATCTGAATGTTTATTTAAATTAAAACTATACGATTTAATTAATTAATCGCATAACCTTTAAAAATGCAATCTTATAATTAATTAATTAACCGCGGCTTGAAATCAAACCGCGCGGGTCGAGGTCGGCCCGGCCCAAAATCCAGCGTCTTCATCCTCCCGCATGCGCCCGCAGCCCTAACCCTATGACCAGCTTCCAGCGCCAAATTCTCTGCGCTCCGGTCACGCCCCTCCCCGGTTTCAACGGCTACACGTTCCCTGACCCTAGACGCACCGATTGAGCCAAAAAGCCCTAACTGGGAGGTGCTGGGTCGCCGGATGACTACTCGGCCGAGACCTTCCAGCAGGCCCACCTGTGAGGAGTAAATTCTCCTCACAGAGTCCACGGGTCGCCGCTATCTTGATCCCTACACGTTCAAGGATCAATGAGGGAGCGATATGTCGACTATAGAGGTTCTGAGGTGGTCTGGATCGCTGGGGTGCTACTCGGTGTATTTTGCCGTCTAGACCCACGACTGGATCGATCGTTTCCAGTCGAATCGATCGATCTGGTCGAACCCACCTATCGATACCACGTTATAATTATTGCCCAGGGGTTTTGATGCTATCCAGATGGTTAATTGAGCATGAGACAGAGGCATTAGCCGAGCCAGAGGTTCCTCTGGCAGTGTGCTCAGATGACAATTCCGCTATCTGTCCCACTGCCAAACTTCACCCACGGATTCGAACATCCATAGGGGAGCTAGGGAGAGGTCCTACGCACCATCTACGGCTTGAGCGAGTAAGTGCCGAGCTAAATTCAGCTCGACAGATGGAAGGGAATGGGCTGTACCTGAGGAGATGGCAAGCTTAGCATGATAGAAGACGCTGGGGCAGCTGAGCTCTAAGAAGATTCCTGGGGGTTTGAACACCAAACCGCACCCACTATCAGCAGTTCGTAGCCCTGGGAATCTCTTAGAACAGCAGAAATTTCAATGGACACCAGCCGAGAGGAAGGGGAGAACTCCAGAGGGTTTCAGTGAGCAAACGAGCTCACTAGACTGGGGGATGGCTATTTATAGGCCGAGGGAGCTCTGGGGAGGTGGAACCATGGCTGAGGCTCGAGCATTGGGCTCAGGCCGAGGAGTTCACTCAGACGCCTTCAATTGGACTGGCCCGACCACCCTACCCAGCTTCCCTAGGTTCGGTCATTACTGGAAAGATGCTAACGGTCTGCAGACAATGGATGGGGGAGTGGCAGACAATCCTGATGTGGCGAATTTCTGCGAATTTCCTCGGTCGGGGCTGGGAGTGAGCTGGGACGAAGGTGAACAGCTGGGGTCCTTCCGCAGCTGTCTGATCTGCAGAACTGTTGGCGATGGACGGCTTAATGGAGATCCTATTTAATGAACAGCGGGTGCCTCCTCATCCGTCGGATCAAGCCTTAGATCCGACGGGAACTAGAGAGTCCCGGGCGAGAATGATCAGCGCCGTCTGATCGCACGCCAAGATTTGTTCCA
Source organism: Gastrodia elata (assembly GCA_016760335.1). Lineage (NCBI taxonomy): Eukaryota > Viridiplantae > Streptophyta > Magnoliopsida > Asparagales > Orchidaceae > Gastrodia > Gastrodia elata. The sequence continues at coordinate 61,565,781 of CM028670.1, read as the reverse complement.
GTGCATCCTGTGGTTGACAAGGATAAGCTGCTGTGGGGACCCCGCAGCGGATCTGCCGCGGTCCTGACAGCAAATCTTGTAGAAATAATTTTTAAATAAAAATGTAATTTAAATATAAATAATACCATTTAAATAATATTTAATTATTCTAAAATTCCCTAAATCCAATTTAGGACCAAATGAGCTCCAAAAATTCCCAAAAATTCACCCTTAGCTAATTAGGGTACGGGGAATTCAAAAATGAAATCAGATTTTAATTTGGAGATCAAAATAATTTAGGTATTTTTCAGGGCTTAAAAATAACCAAAAATACTAAATTTTCCATTTTAGCTCCAAATGATTCCAAGCTTCTATGGTCAAGATTAAATGACCTATTGAATTCAATGGAATCAAAATCAAGCCTTGGTTTAGCTTAATTAATCTAAGTTTAGGTAGGGTAACAACCTAGGGTTGTTACATAAGGAGAAATAAGGATGCTTAATATTACTCATTGAGGAGTGTGTGCAAAGCTTGGAACCCGTACAGTCTTACAGATGTGCATGACTCCTCTCCTACTTCTGGACATGTCCACAGAAGTAAAGTAAATAATGAAAATATTTCTGCATATGTACATTACTACATCTTCAGTTTTGTTGTACTATTCTGTCCGCCCTAGCTCAGAAAGGCTTTGGGAATTTCTATCTGCCCTAGCCCAAAAAGGCTTTGAAAATTATACTAGGCTTAATTGGCCAATTTTTTGATATCGCAATCATTACATACCTGTTTACCATTTACTGTTTCATATTCGTTGTTTCCTATTTACAGTCGTACTTAATTTTAGTCTACCTAGCTTTACTTATTTACTTGTATATTATAAGATGTTAAACCTTTGTTGCTACTTATATGTATCACTATTGGATTAATTACTTTTAAATCAACATATGTCATATGTTCATCACCATGTTTAGGATTAGATTTTTCTTTCAGTACTTTTACTTTCTATTTTATATATGTATGCCTATCTTTACTTTGTTTACTTGAGGTGTGTCTTTTTACCTCAAATCTTGTTTAGCTATAAATATTGTATTTATAACTTATCATTCTCCTTTTTATGCTTGTTACACCCTTAAGCTTTGCTTGTTTTAGTAGTCTAAGTAAAATAGTGATATCATAAAACTTATGAATTATTAATAGCCTAAAATATACTTAAACAATATGTCTAACCAGAATTTTCTTTTCTTTGGCTGGGGCCCTATCATTGTGAAACCAACAATGGTAGATTATGAGTTGTTCGAGGTAGTCGAGCCTTCTGAAGATCAGATTCAGGAGGAGGAGCATGTTGCCGCTGAAGATCCTTAGCTTAGCTCCTTTTTATTTTTTTGTGAGGATGAGAGTGTTATCTTTTTCATTTAACTTATTTAATGTTTGTAATTATTTAGATATTTATGTATATTATTTTATTATACTATTTTATTCTGAGCTGCATGTTTACTTCTTACTTGTATTGTAGTAGATTGGATGTAGCATATTTTATTGTCTTTGCTTCCGCACTCTGATGAATGTATATACTTAGTGATTGGATTCTGCTACATTATTCAGGGCACATCCTTCCATTTTTAGTGGATTGGGGATTTCACCTTAATCTAATGATAAGTGAGGAATTTGCCAAAGTGACACACCATCCCTTAGCTTAATCTTATGGATTAAGGGGTGGGGCGTCACAACTTTATTCACAATAATTTCACCTAACTTCTATCTACACAAGTTCATAAACTAAAATACATTTAAAACCAATAACTTAGTTTTTCATAGTTAATCATCTTAAAATGCTTTAGATGTTGAAATCATATTTTCAACAACCCCTCTTCTAATTCATATTACTGACCTTTAGTTGCAGCATGCTCATGGCCTTTAATTTAAAGATTCCATAAGTTTATTATATATATGCATGTCTAATAAAATAAACTCCAAATATTTGGTCACATGGCATTAAAATTAACTGATGCTAATGGAAGCAACTATTTATTATTATAAGTTGAACCATTATAATGATAGTATTTATTTAAATCCAAACAATTTTTAGGTTTAAGTTAGTAGATTGAATTAAGAAATTAGAGTGTTACTTAGAATTTGGATACATGCAGTTCATTTCTTCAAATAGCTAGATTCAAATTTAAGGATTTGCAAAGTGATAATATACAAAGTTCAATATTAACATATCGTCATTACTCGACATGAGTAGATTTGTATGGAAATGAATTTTTGAATTACCAATTGGTTCATGAACTAGATTTCTGATAAATCCATTAACTACATGTAATCTTTATTTTAGCATACATGTTAATCTAATACTCCTTATGATGACTAAAACACATTAAATATGTCAAGATAGAAAAGAGATGTTTTCATTATAGAATTACACTCCATAATAATAGATATCTTCCATTGCATTAGAGAATACTCTATGATAAGCATTTGGATTTAAACTACTACTTAATTTGTCTCTTAATTACCATGGCGACTGATTTCATAACTCAGTTTAGTATTTTTTCTTAGAAACTTGCCAGCTGCGCATATTTAAAATAATGCAGGGTAGGAATCTTAAATAGAGCATGTTATGTCGATCATATAACTCTTTTTATTTTTCAATCATCAAATCAGTTCAATTACAGATTAATAGATTGATCGAGAGTCTATTAACCAAAGCACAAATTTTCAAATTTTATGCATATTAAACGTAATACTCAATGGTCTCATATCCAGATACAGGTACTATATTATTAGATTTAAAAGTAGATTTGATTGCAGCAATTAACCTTAGTTTTGATGAAATTACTCGGAACTCCAAAAATTAATGTGAATTAAATTCTTGGTCTCCCATCCAACCTATGCTGATGACATCATTAATTTCACAAAGGGTGAGAAGCATATTATTAATAAATTGAAGAATCTTCTTAGTCCCCTTGAAAATGATTCTGGTTTCAAGATTAATGCTTGAAAATCTATGTTTTTTATAAATTGTAAGGCCTCTTCTAACTTGAAACATTTTATTATTTTAAATTGTGCTATAAGGTTGGGAAGTTCTCTTGCAAATATCTTGGGATCCCTTTCTTTAAGGGTCCTAAGAATAATATAATATATAATAACTTAAATGCTCAAATATTTAAGATGATTAAAGGGTGGGAGAATAAATTTCTTTCTCAAGGAGGTAGACTCACTCTAATAAAATAAATTCCTAGCACTATCCTCCTTTTTGGCTGGAAGTTTGTTCTCCTACTAAATGCATATTGAACAAACTAAAAATTATCTTTAATAAATTCTTATGGTTTTAAGATAATTGTTCTAAAATGATTTGGGCTACATGGGAAGACATCACCTTCCTAATTAGTGGAGGGATTGGCTTGATAAGCCTTGATGTTCTTCATAATGCTTTATCTTAAAAATTGGATGGAAATTCTGATCCACTAATTCAATTTGGGTCTCATTTTTAAAGGCAAAATATTGTGCGACCACCAATCCTGACTTGTTCCCAACAAAATTACTAACACCTTACCTTGGAAGAGGATGCATGGAAAAGGAGAGCTTATGGAAAGTTTTATATATTTGGATAAAACAGACACCTCCTCTGCCTTCTGGTATGATATTTGGCGTGATATGGGTCATCTTCACGATTATTGTTCTTTCACGCTTCCAAATATGACTTCGGGAGATGCTTTACTGAAAATAATTCCTGGAATTCTAGTTTAATTAATAGTATAACTCTACCACATATTCATGATAAAGTTCTTGAAATTGATCTAAACCTTAGTCATACAAAACATGCTATGGTTGATATTGTCATCAACAATAAATTTAACCTTCAATTCGCCCGACACATTTCTAAAAATCATAAATCAACCCCTTTTACACCTTGGTTATGGCATAATACTATCCCTACTCTTATAAGCATTTTCATTTAGAGGTTGAATTATAATCTTATTAGTGTTGATGTTGAACAGAGTAAGAAATATATTCATTTACCTTCCAAATATCATTGTAGCAATCTTGATTCTGCAGAAATATAATATATTGATCACCTATCCATTAAGAACATTCATAGCAATAGCATTTGGAAAAACCTTTGTATATAAATTGATAACAACAATATGTTGTTTAGCACTATAAACCTTCTTGAAAGATGAAATTGCTGGTCTTATAAGCCTAACAAACTGCATGTGAGGAATTTATTAGATGGCTACACTCTTTGGAATATTTGGGACATCAAAATAAATCAAAACATCTAAACATACCTATCAATTCTAAGAACATTTTGAAAAACTTTTTATGGGATGTCGATCAGGCCACGAATGCTTTCCCATTGAAAATATTCAGTTGGAATTTGATTAATAATGATAATTACAATTTGTTACTTAAGAATCAAGGTTAAGATTACATTTTGCTGAGCAGTTTTGTTGTTCTGGTATTTCTATGAGTTTATTTATGTTTGTGTGGTGGTGTTGTGATCTGGGTTTTTGTTTATTGGTTGTATTTGTTATAGTGTTTGTTGTTATTTAGACTTATCGTTTGGATTTTTGGAAATTTCATTTGTTGGGTGGCTGTTGCTGCATTTGTTCCTTGATTCTGGATGTGAGTTCTAATTCTTGGCAAGGAGCCGACTGTTTATTTGTTCTCCTTCTGTTTGTAAGACTTGTGTACTTTGTCTCAGTTTATTTGCTGAATAATGTGGAGGCTATTTTTCAAATAACTGCTATTATGGTGAATGTTTTTCATTTGCTAAATCGGTTGTTCCAAAATGAGATTGTGTTGGCTATTGCCACACTTTACAGATTGTGCAGCTTGCGATCTTTTCGAGAAGGATGTGTAGGTTTTATGTGGCTAATCTGGGTTATTAGTCGTTTGACTAATTGCGAGATTATTAGAAGTTCAATTCTGGTATTGGCTGATCTAACGGGTGTTGCGTGTGCCCTGAGATGTTTTATGCTGGGATGGATAGAATATTTTTTGGAAGTGTGATTTGGTGGTTAATCTATCATGACGTGTTGGTTAGATTATCCTGTTGCGATAGGTTTGCTTTGTAGGTGGCTTCTATGTTTCAGTGACTGTCATTGTTTGTTGCTTCGACAAGTTCTGTTTCTTGATCTATTTTGATATGTTTCTTGTCTAATGGTATCTTTCTTTTGTGGTTGCTTGGTTTTTCATTTGTTAGCTTTTGTTATGTTGTTTCGACTGTTTTGGCATTTTCTAGTATCCATTTTCTTAGGATTAGTTTCAGATTTTTAATTTCTATGAGTTTTGTAACATCCCAACCTTATATGTATCTTTATTTTGCTATTAAGAATCATATATATATATATATATAATGTGTGATAGATAAGATTTAAACGTATGATCTGAAATTATAAATTATAAGCCTCAATTACTAGACTACAATACTATTCAAAAAAAAAAAAAAAAAAAAAAAATATATATATATATATATATATATATATATTAATTAAAATTAGTTATCATGAAAATATATATATTGAGTTGTTGGATGTGGTATTAATTGAATCATCAAATGGTGCCACTTCAAAAAGCTAAGCATGTAAAATGAGTTGTCATGAAATAATTCAAAAAGCTACCCATGTAAAATGAGTTGTCATGAAATAATAAAAAAATTTTAAGGGACAAATAATAGATCTCTTTTAGAAAAAATAAAAAATATGTTAAGAAATGGTAAGTACAAGTGGCACTAATCTATGCTATTTAGATTCATTGATATAATACTTAATAAAATTTATCCAATAAAATTTAAATATATTTTATTTTATATTAAAATAATATAAATATTATTTTTAAAATTTATACTGAATGCATCTAAAAAATTTTATTAAATAAATTTTTTGGGTGCCACCTTCATCCACATTTCTCAATCATAAATAAGTACGTGGCCAAGAAGCAATGAAAAGCGTTGGATGGTTAAAGGAAGAGAATGAGTAGGAATTCTCTGAGAATAGTTCTAGTTCATGGGCTTTGCCATGGAGCTTGGTGCTGGTATAAAGTTGTAGCAGGCTTGAAATCAAAGGGGTATTTAGTATCAGCCATCGACTTGGCTGCCTCAGGCGCCGATGCTCGAGCAATACCTGAAGATGTATCCGCCTTTGCCGAATACTCGAAGCCTTTGATGGATCTGATCGCTGCAGCGCCCAGCGACGAAAAGCTGCTTCTCGTTGGGCACAGCTTCGGCGGCCTCAGCATATCTTTTGCCATGGATGCCTTTCCTCAAAAGGTAGCTGCAGGAGTATTTATTACAGCAGTCATGCCAGATACCGTACATCCACCTGTTTATTTTCTAGGTTTGGTAAGTTCTCCGCTCTCTTTTTTCTAATGATTTTTTTTTTTCTGTTAAAAGTATTTATATGTTTTGATGGAGCAGCATACAGAGATGTTGGGTTATAAGTTAAGGAATGCTGAAATAAGGACGGTGGCAGTGCCAGGAAGCTCTCAGGAGGTGGCCGTATTAAAGCTATCTGAGAAGATGCTTTCTGCAAAACTGTATTAAAACTGTAATTTTGAGGTAAATGATGATTTAAAAATTTGATTTATATTTGATCTAATGAAGATAATCCATTTGCTGTGTTTCTGTGAAGGATTTGACTTTGGCCGTTTTGATGGTAAGGTTTGGATCTTTGTTCATTGACGATCTTAAGAATACAGCACCATTGTCCAGAAAGGGTTTCGGCTCTGTTGATAAGATCTATGTCGTATGCCAAGAGGATAAATTAGTCCCCGAAGAGTTTCAGAATCTGACTATTCAAAATTATCAAATCAACTCTGGCGTTGTTGAAGACGTGATTGAGATCAAAGGGGCGGACCATATGGCTATGTTCTCCAAACCACAAAAGCTATGTGAAGTCATCAGCAGCATCGCCGATAAATATTCTTAATTTCAGTAATTATTCTAAATAAGGAGATCTTTCTTTATTTTTGGAAAAAATACTGCGGTCTGATCTTGAAAAAACATTATAAATTTCAAAAGGGTGGTTGGATCCATAAAGGTATGTGAACAAGACAAGATCTATTCCCAATATAATTATAGAGCATTTAGCTATGTTGTTTTCCACTTATCTGTTGTTGTTGTGTAAACTTTTTTCTCCTTCTTTTCTTGTTGGTGGAAAGGATTCGAGTGTTTCAAATTCCTGTCTAATGACTGTGCTTATCATACTCTACAATGAAAATATTTGCTTCTGCATTGATTTATCTAAAAATTATTGTGATCCAAATGTGTTAGCGCTTGTTGTTGTTATGTGTGTGTTTGGGCCCAAGTTTTTTCAAAAGGCTAAAAGAAGAGTCATCTGGGAGTAGAATTAGCATCTAGAGAAAGATTGGCTCGAGGAAAATTGAGTACATGTCCCTTTTGTTGAAAAATTCAGCTAGATTTAGTTTTGAAATTATATAGAAACTTTTTGTATCTAGAATGTCCAAGTAAGTGTGTAGAAAATATTTATAATAGGCTTTAATAGAAATTTGTATTAAGTTAATACTAAAGGGATTGATATTACTTGAATTATTATTTCTTAATTTAGACTTTCATTAAGTTACTATTCTAATATTGGGATTCTTCTCTAAATCCTAAGGTTCCAGACCTTAGTATTATAATTGTTAAGATCCTAAGGCTAGTGCCAATACTAAGCACTTAAAGAATTCTATGCATTCTAACATTCAAGGCATTATCTAATCTTAGCTTATTTCATTAAGTCATGTTAAGAGAGTCTAAGTTTGGTGATAAGGATACTATGTTCTAATTCTCATATTTGATGGTTTCCCTTTAAGGGATTCCAGTCTAATAGCTTTGACTTAAATGCTAGTCCACTTCTGGTTCTATCTTCCTTATTATTGAGATCTCTCCTAATCTTAGCTTATTAACTCAGGCTTTCTAGATGATTTTAAGTATCTTATTTAGGATGAGATGAGTAGCTACAACTCACTAAGAAGGTTATACCCAACTACTTAGATCAATCTCTAAGTTATAAACATAGCATGCTAAGACTATCCACATAATCCTAAGTAAGTTACACTTAGCGAGTTAGGTTAATCTTAAGTCAAATGGAAGGCACCAGTCTTCCTAAAATGTCATCATTCTAATTGTTTAACAAATCTTCTCTTATATACTAAGGCTAAAATAAGTATTACTTAATATTATTCTAAATGTTTCACAAAATTTAAGTGTGATATAAATTTTCACTATCCTATAACTTAAGATTCACTTAAAGTTATCTAAATGACTCTTAATGGGCAAGTATGGATCTAAGTTGAGTCAGGAGTCTAGCTTACAAATGACATCCTCATTGATATCAAGCTACTAGCCTTAAATCAAGCAAAAGTTATATAATTTGGAAGATGGAATGTAGGCTCACTATCTTGAAGCTTACTAAAACAAGCTAGATTTAAGTGGTTCAAGCTCATAGGTTCACTAAACTAACTAAATACTCACTTGGGAGACTACAAGCAAAGCTAAAGGAAATGTTACAATCTAGCAGACCTAGTTTTTGCTTATGCCTATATGGGTGCTAAAACATGAAAAGGAATTAAGGAGGTTAAGTGAAAATTTGAAGTTGAATGAGAGGGTTTACTAAGCCTATATCAAGAACTAGTAAATAGTGATAATATGAGCACCTACCACAAATAAAGGCAAACTAATAGCTATGTGCAACTCAGAGATAAGTTTATTACACTTTGGATGGAAATTAAACAAAGTTAGGGGTTCTCAACCTACACTATCTCGCCTATTATTGATGTTTGAAAACAAGTTTACTAAGTTACTCAAAGTATCTAACTACGATAATTAAAGATTCATCTCACATTTTAAAGTGGCATAAAAGTTAAATAAAATTGAATGAGCTTATTGTCGTAAGGTATTAAGGCCTACACATGCAAATATTTAATTAACAAAAATCACAAATGTGAAGGATTTATGAGCCAAATACCCAAGTTATCCAATTGTTGTCCAATCATAAAATTAATAGTATATATGCAGTCCTCATATCAAGAGGAGAAGTATGATACTAAGTAGGTCAAAATCTAATAACATTGGAAATTATGGTTTTTGGGACTCCAAATTAGGATTAAAAAGTGGTTAAGAAAGTTAAGCTTCAAATCCTAAATTGATTTATACCATTGTGCTTATATAATTTTTTTTAGTAAAATAATATATAATTTTGCATAATTTGGCTAAGTATTTTGCAAGATATGGAGAAATGAAAATTTATATAAATTAACATTAATTAACTAATTACTAAATCATTTAATTACTCATTTCACTCCATTCAGCTGCCCAACACAAAAATCGAGACAAGCACAAAAGCTAATGGAACCGATCAGCGCTGAGGGTAAGGCGCTAATGTAGCAACTTAAGTTGTTACCTTAGTAAATTAGGACTAATCTTAGTCTTAATCTTGATCTTAAGTGTTAATCAAGTCATTTGGAGTCAAATTCTAAGACCAAGTCCAAATCAGAAGTCAAATGGATTGAATCCTGATTTCTGGAAAATCCAAAAACCTTAAAATTTGACCTAATAAAATAGACCTCAAATCAAAAAATGGACTTCACCATTGCGCTCATTGCCCCCAAATTAGCTAAGGGTGATATTTTCAAGTCAATCAGAAGTCGTTAAAAGTTTGAAGAATATTTTAATAATAATTAGATACCCTGAAAATTGAGAAATTAAAATACTCGTCGAATCAAAAATTTGATCTCATCGATGCGCTCCTCACCCCTCAATTAGCTAGGGGTGAGTATTTGAGAATTGTTGGGAAGTTGATTATTTAAATATAATTAATTATCAATTGAGAATTTAGTAATTTCATTATTAATTTTAATTATTTAAATTATTCAGCGGATGGGACCCATCTCATTTCCCTTATCGGGTCGGATCCCCGCTGCCGTATCGGGTCTGACCCGGATGGGATCCGCTGAATCCACGCGAGCCGCCCGATCAAAGGATCAGATCGGATGGCTGTTTGTTGTCTCCTCCCTCGTTCAGCCCGTCGCCCTCCACGCGGCCAGCCGCCGCCAGCCTCGGCCAATCTAGTTCTCCGAAGCTTAGTCCGCTCCACCTCTACCCTCATTTAATCCAACCCACTCTCGATTTCACCATTACGCGTGATCAGGAGCTAATCTGGGGCATTTGGAGCTACCTCCGTCAAACCCTAGATCCATAACCGATGGAATCAGGTACCTTTGATCGCTCCGTCTAGTCAATTATTTCCATGCATTTAGTTTTGCATACCTATTCCATGCGTTAGATTAGTGTTTGAGTGGAATGGATTGGCCTCAATCGATCTGGAATGAGCGAATTCGGGGTTTTGCAAATAGTCGATACGGTTACCCGTCCTCTGTCCGCGACCGTGGGCCTAGGGTTAGGTCTTGCTAGCACCCTGGTACCCCTCGCATGCCGTCTCGCCCAGCTACGGCTAGCCCTCGGTGAGACCTACCGGGAACCATGCGGGGCATCACCGGACATTGTTGGGACTGCCGGCAAAGTCATGCCCTAGGCGGGTGCTTGCGAGTGGCATGTGAAAGGGATGAAGGCCACGGGTTGGGCCGGGTCGACCCGGGCCCGACCCGGGTTCGCGCAGGCGCTGTCGTGGCCGTGGGGCCCGAGCTTGCGCAAGCCAGCGTTAGCTGGGGCCCGCTATCCTCACGTGACAGCGGCCGCAGGTCCCACCACAGCAGCCTGCAGTCAATCAGTGGCTGCCACCTGTCTCTGTGGGGCCCGCCTGCAATCTCGTAGCAAACAAGAGCGCGCCAGGTGGCGCTGGGTCCCACCGAAATGATTGCCTTGCTGATAAATAATTAATTAGAATTATATAAAATTAGATTATATATATATATATATAAAATTAGTATTAGTTCAATTAAATCAAATTAAGTATATTTAAGCATAGAAGTATATAGTTACAACTATGGTGTGTGTATAAAATTCTGTATAATATAATGATTAATAGTAGATTAACTAAATTGAGTTAATTAGTTAATTTAATACCTAATATTTAATAGAACAATTAATAATACATTAGGTTAATTAAAGCAGTAGATTATGTTAAATTAATTAGGTAATAGTTAGTTAATTAAATGATTAATTAACAATAGGTGATAATTAGTAAATTTAATGATTAATTAATCAGAATTAAATAAATAGTGGGATTATTTAGTTAACTAATAATTGTAAACTAATTCAATTAATAGTAATTAAGGATTAATTTATGAGGATAATTAACTAAGTATTTAATTAAGCATAAAATAGCAGATTAATTAATTTAATTAATGTTAATCCTAATTAAATAGTAAATTAATATTAAAATATATAAACTAAACATTTATTTTAATTAATTATTTAATTAAATAGATAATTAGTTAATAATTAATAATTAAATAAGATTAAGAATAATTAATTAATTAATTAATTAATAATATAGAAAATTCATTTTTAACTTTAGAAATTAATAGTAAATTAATACAATTTGAATAAATGAATAGTAAAATTTGTTTAATTAAATTATTTAATTCAAATTTCTTAAGAGTTTAATAATTTTTTATAAGATGATCCAAACATAATCAATATATGTCTCATTTTACTTAGAAAAATAAAAAGAATCAAATGGTGTAATACAAAAATTAGTTTCGAGGTACGTATAACATAGTGATATTTTATGACCTAATTAAACCCTCATAACTTATAACCTAGTTGTCAAAAATAGATAATATGGGTCTTAAAATACTCAGGAGAACATCCCATCACTATGATAGTATTAGTTTTTCCATTTGGATATCATGATGAAAAGTCAACTCTTTGACAGTGTAGTTGACTTTAAGAAAAATGACCAAAGTGCCCTTGTAACTTAGAACCTTCATAACTTAGCCATTTGAACTCAGAATTTATTATTTTTGGATTCTACGGAATCCTTAAACAGTCACCTACAATAAACTATTGAAAAGTTAAGTTTTATTAGGGTGAAATTACTAAAATACCCCTTTGGTTAGAAACTTAGCTTGGATATGTATGATCAGTTTTTTGTCCAAATTGAGCATACTTACTATCTATCTTCATATTAGATAGTAAGAAATCATTTGATACTAAGAAACTTTAATTTGGACCCTTAAATCAAAAGTTAACTTTTAGACCCTTAAGTAGGGGTAAAATGGTCATTTTGCCCAAATTTTTGTTAAGTTCCATAAAACCTCAGATTATCAATTAGATCCTCAAAATCAATGTTAAACCTAGTTTAGAATCATTTAAGTGAAAGAAATTAGAGATTCAATCAAAGTTAGGTTAGTTCCTAAAACTCTTTAGGAGTTTAACACTACTCCTTAAGGATTCTTCGTAAGACTAGGACTAGATCATAGGTTAGAGTTTAATCATTAGGTAAATGGGTTATTTAATAAGTGAAACCTTAGTTTTATTAATTTCTTGACTCTTACAACTTATTCTGATTTTTTTCTTATCTTTTAACCTTAGATTTAAGATTAGGAGAATCATCCTATTAAGCCTGATTTAACTTAATAGGATTTATCCCAATCATTAGTTCACTTTAGAATTAGGAACCCTAGATCTTTAGTACTTACCTATTAGATTATGTGATTAACTCTTATTCGTAGTATTTAATCCATAATCCTAGGATGGGAGATCTTGATCAGATCTTGCCCTAGAACGTCTAAATCCATTAATTAGGATGTTGTAATTGATTATTTAACTTATAGCCATCAATTATTTAATCAAATCAGAGCTTAATTAGTTCTAATTATTTTCCAACTTATAAGGATGTGTTTCTAAGTTGTATGACTTAGAATACTTAGAATGGATAATTAGATAACAAATGATATCACTAGGTATAGTAGAGTCCCTTGCTCATTTTGATATTTATTGCTATGCTTGCCTTGATGTTTGTGCTATATTTCCTTGGACACCTCATATAAGACTTTGATGCATAAATAAAATTTTAGGAAATTATGGAGACTCCTTAAATTCCTTATGAAAACATTAAGGTAAATAATTTAAGATAAAATTATGTGTGTTAGAGCTGCCTCTCAATTATGTCTTTTACCTATACCTCCTTATTAATGCTAGGAGAAGACTCTGCTTATATTTTTTGCCTATGCCTCCTTGTTGACACTATAAGGATATTTGTTATGTATTTTTTGCCTATGCCTCCTTGATGATGCTAGGAGAAAACCCTATATTTCTGCCTATGCCTCCTTATTGATGCTAGGATAATATAATTTTGCGCATTAGCCTCCTTGTTGACGCTAAGATCCTTTTGATATTTAGTAGGCTAGATTGTCCTTTTTCTGTATGGCAGTTAGTATACGGATGTTCATATATAGTATTGATATTTTGTATATGCTTTAGTATTTTCATTCAGTTAGCTATTTTCTTATTTTGCTTATATATATTAGATTTATTACTGCTATTTATATGTATCATTATTGAGTTATTTATTTAACTTGCATAATTCTTATGATCACCAGCATATTCAAGATGTGGTATTTTCTTTCAGTACTTGTTTAATTATTTGTACTTATGCGCCCTGCCTTGTTTTAGCTTATATTTGAGGCATGTCTTAGCCTCCTTTTTGCTTAAAATTATAAATATTATTTATAGCTTTTTTCCTCTATTCTGATGTGTTAGTTGCTCCCTTACTTGATTTAATTATTGCTTAGAATAAGTTAAATGGTGATATTTCAAAACACGTAAAATTTATCAGCTTAAAATGTACTTAGACAATCTGTGTAATAAGATTTTTTTTCTTTTTTTGGCTGTAGCCCTACATTGTGAAACTGATAATGGCAGATACATATCAAGAAGATCAGGTGTCAGAGGTGGAGCCTTATCCAGAGGAGGAACCTTTGGAAGAAGCTGCTGCTTAGTTTTATTTCATGTGAGAATGAAGGAATTTTTCTTTTAATTATTTAAACTTTAAATTAATGTGATAAACAGGTATTCATGACTATGTGTTTTGGACTGCTATGCCATTTATTTTGAGTTATATTTCATGTTATTCATATTGTGATGCTTGGATGTTTCTACATTCAAATCGCTTCCACACTCTGTATGAATTCTTGTATAGTGACTGATTATTTGATTCTGTGCTTACTCCTTCCCTTATCAGGTGGATTATGGATCTCATTCTAATCTAATGATAGGTGAAGGGTTAACCAGAGTGACACACCATCCCTAACTTAATCCTGGGGATTAAGGGGTGGGGCGTCACAGCTATTTTCGGGAAGGTCAAGCCGCATCAGAGGCACGTACGATAAAGACGGGCCACACATGGGTCAACACGTGTGCTCGACCAGTGAGGCCTTTTGTAACAATCTAAGTTGTTACCCTAGCTAATTGTGTCTAACCCAAAACCTTATTTTAATCTTAGTCACTAATTAAGTTATTAATAGTTCACCAGTGGAACCTAGGCCAAATCAGTGGTCAAATAGATCAAACCCTAATTTTGGAAATTTCAGGAACCCTAGGAATTGACCTAATTATTTTGACTTCAGATAAAAAATTAGACTTCATAATTACACTAATTATCCCCTAATTAGCTAGGGGTGATGTTTTAGTGGCAATCAGAAGTTGTCAAAAATCTGTTGAATATTTTGATAATATTTAATTAATTAGAAAATTGAGATATTTAATTCATTATTGAAATCAAAATCCGACTTCTCCATTAAGCTCGTCACCACCAAATTAGCTAGGGGTGATATTTTGGACGCATTTGGGAGTCATCGGATTTTATGGAATATTTTAATGTAATTAAATATCCCAAAAAATAGGAAAATTAAATACTCATTAGAATCGAAATTCGACTTCGTTGTTGAGTTCCTCACCCCTAAATTGACTAGGGGTGAAGTTTTGAGATTTTTCAAAGTTTGTTTATAAAATTTGATTTTTAAGCATTAATTAATTTAAATAAATTAAGTTAAAATTAATAAAATCCATTTTATTAATTATTCTCCTTCTTTTCTCTAAGATGGGACCCGCCTCCCTCTCCATTCGGCGCCTCCCTCATCCATATGCACGCAAGACCCTGCCTCCCTCCTTCTCTCCATTTTTCTGTCATTTCTTTCCTCCTGCTGATGGGAAAATTCATTCAAAAGCCATGCCTTCTCCTATAAAATGGAGCTCAACACCTCCTCTTCCTCCATTTGGTCAGCTGAACTCTTCTCCTCCTCCCAAGCTTCTTCTCCTTCCTCCATTATTGTGCTTGTTGCTGTAGGAAAGCTCTCAAGCTCTCAAGCCTAAAGGATCCTTGGAGAAATCTCTCTTCACAAGCCAATGTACATCCCTTTCCCTCATTGAAAGGATTCAATGGCTACTTCATTTTTGCTCTTATGCTTATTTTGTATCATTATAAATCTGTGAATGGGATATGAAATCTATTAGAGCTCCTTGAGCTAGAAATTTTTAGCTCTGGTTTTCCTTCTTTTCTGTATACCTTTGCCTTTAACTCCATTGTTTGTATATTTAGAATAATCATTTTGTAATGATATTAATATCAATGGAAAGGTCTCGGAAATGCCTTTCCATCTATATATGGCACCACACGAGAGGTGCTCTAGATTGGGAGTATTTGAGTGCGAAAAGAGACATATTGCAGTTTTCGCACTGGCGAAATCACCACTGGGCGCTGTAGCGCACCGCAGTGCCCGAGTTTCGAAAATGTGTCCGCCGCTGTGGCACCTGTCCCCTTAATCCACAATCATTAGACTAAGAAGTGGAGTGTCACTTTAGCAAATCCCCCACTTGAGATTGGATTAGGTATAGACCCTAATCCACTAGTAAGGAAGAGATACACCACTACATATATGCCATAAACTCAGTCACTAAGCGAATACAAAACCAGAGTGTGGAAGTAAGGTAATACAAATATACATCTAGTTTATCATAATAAGTAGGAAAAGTGCAACATACAGCTCAGAGTATAAAGTACACTAAGGAAAAACATAGTCAAAAGTGCCTATATTATTACAGCATTAAATAGTTTAAATGAAATGAAAGCAAAAACTCTCATCCTCGTAGAAAGCTGAAAAATGAACTAAGCAGCTTCAGGTTCTCCCGGCTGATGCTCCTCTTCAACATAAGGCTCCTTCTCTCCAGCACCCAGCTCTTCAAACTTATATAAATCTAACATTATCGGCTTCACAATGCTAGGGACCCAACTAATAAAAAAAAATCTTATTAGACAATTATCTAAAAGTACATTTTAGGCTGAATATTTTATATGAATTATTAATATCACCATTTACTTATACAAAACCAAAAAAAACTATCTAGCATATGAGCAGTAAGCATACAAGGAGTAAGATAAGTTATAAATATAACATTTATAACTAAATAAGGTTTGAGGCAAAAAGGCACACCTCAAAGTAAACTAAGCAAGGATAGGCATACATGCATAATACAGTAAGTAAAAGTACTAAAAGAAATGTCTAATCTTAAATATATTGATGATCATATGACATATATTGGCTTAAGATAGTAAACTTGAAACTGGTACATATAGTAAGCAGCAAAATCTAGTATCCTATAAGTACTTATAAGTGAGCAAGTAAGTAAATTATAGCTAACTAAAATAACATGCATCATTAACATAGTAAGTAGTAAATTGAAATAGAAATAGGTATGCATAACTGCCATATCAGAAAATTGGCCAATCGGGCCTACACAAAAATTCCCAAAGCCTTTTTAGGCTAGGGCAGATAGAACAAAATAATAGAACTGAAGAGACAGTAAATACAAATGTAGAATATTTTAGTTATTTTACTTTTATTTATATGGACACATCTAGAAATAGCTGAGGAGTCAAGCACGTCTATAAGACTATACGGGTTTCAAGCTTAACACACACTCCTCAATGAATAATGTAAAGCATCCTTATTACCGCTTACCCCTGTCCATTAGGGTAAATGTGCACTAAAACCTACCAAAATATATTGAATCCAAGGCAACTATTATCTTAATTATTCTAAGTTTTCATTTCATGCACAAAGTTCTCTTACATGACATATTTAAGGAAATAAGCACAAAATACAAGGAATGCGCAGCACAAAAATCAAGTAGTATGCAAGGGACTTCTATACATGGTGACACTGTTATTGTCTAATTAACTATTCTAACTATTCCAAGTACACAAGTTCATGATCTCCAATTCCTGTTGGCGAGTGAAACTTAAAAATACGGCTTTATATGTTACAAAATATTATGACTAGCTAGGTCCTAATATGATTAAATCAATGTCGACTATGTAGGTTAAATAAGAAGTAATCACGACCTAGTTTATAAATTTAGACGTTCTAGACTAAGAACTAATCAAGATCTACCAAGGCTATGGATTATGATTTTTAACAGCATGAGTAGGAGTTAAGCACATAATCCAAAGGTAAAGTCTAAGGATCTAAGGTTTCCAATTTTAAGGTGAACTAATGATTGAGATAAATCTAATTAAGCAAAGTCAAGCTTAATATAATGATTCTCATATTCTTAATTTTAAGATTAAAAGATTAAATAATCATAAACAAGCTATGAAAATCTATAAACTACTAAAATCAAGGAATCACTCATTGAATAACCCTGTTATTCAATGAATGAAATCTAACTTAATATCTATCCTTAATCCAAGGGAACAGATCCTAAGGTGAAGTGAGGATTCTTAATGAGCTCCTAATGAAGAAACTTAGGGATGATCAAGAGTTAATTAAATTTATGTTTATTTAACTTAATTTGCTGTTTTTGATCAATTAAAAGAGTTAAGGATGGATTTTAGCTAAGTAAGGCACATTAAGCTTGCTCAGGGATCTTTAAGCCTTATGGGGGATTTTAGATGATTATTCAAATTATGAAATTTATGATTTAAATTGATCTTAAAACAATTTTATTACTGATTTTACTGATTTAATTGATATTTTGGGGATTAAGGATACTTAACCTAAATTTTGTGCAAAATAATTATCTTACCCCTACTTAAGGGTCCAAAAAGCTACTTTTGATTTAGGGCTCCAAATTGGAATTTCTTACTGCTAAATGATTCTTTACTATCTAATATGAATATTATAACAGCCTAAACTCTTAAGCACTAAGGTATTATCTGCTTTAGCCTGAAAGGCCTCACAGTTTGGCCCTCAAAAGATAACTTCCCAGTAGGTTACCCATCCTAGGAGTGCTCCCACATGAGCACACTTAACTTTGGAGTTCTTATCAGGAACTCCACCATTATCTGAAAAGGCGCTTTGATATTTAAGAGTTTCACTTACTACTTAAGTGGGTCTTCCCAATCTCCCTAACTTAAGTAATTAACGTCCTCATTAGTATCCACACACAGATCTAAGAACCATCCATTGGGTAGATAGGACTAGAGGTGACTCCTACATGCTCAAGAGGTACCCATAAACATATATCACCTTAACCATCAAGGGTTCAAGATGCTGCTCACATGAAGTGGTACTTTTCCCTATATGGTACTTAGCTCCTATCTAACACCCTATGGCCTGCTCTGATATCATTTGTAATAGCTTAAACTCTTAAGCATTAAGGTATTGTCCACTTTAGCCTGAAAGGCCCCACAGTTTTTTCCCTAAGAAGATAACTTCTCAGTAGGTCACCCATCCTAGGAGTGCTCCCATATGAGCACGCTTAACTTTAAAGTTCTTATTGGGAACTCCACCATTATCTGAAAAGGTGCCTCAATATTTAAGAGTTTCACTTATTACTACTTAAGTTAGTCTTCACAAAGATAGACAGTAAATACACCAAATTTGGATAAAAAATGGGTCCCATAGGTCCAAACTAAGGTTTTTGACCTAAGGGGTATTTAGTAAATTGCACCTAAAAAAATCTAAATTTTTGTGCAGTTTATTGGTGGTTGCTGTTCAAGGATTCCATAGAGTTCAAGAATACTAAATTCAGAGGTTAAATGACAAAGTTATGAGTGTTCTAAGATCCAAGGGCAATTCAGTAATTTTTCTAAGGTCAAGCGGCAAAAATCAAACTTTTCCATTTGAGGTCAAAATTTAGCAAACTCAGTGTCTATAACTTTCCAATAACACACTGACTATTTTAACTGGAAGTAGACCCAATTTGGACTTCAATTGGTCAAGTTATGACCTAACTAGGGTTAGAGATATTTTGGTCAACGTAAATTTACTAGGATTCAGAACTAAAATTTTATTATAGATTATTGTTGGCACTAAAATTCTAAGCTATCTAATATTTTGAATTTTTTGAATTGGAGTCTAATTGACTAAGATATGGCCAAATCAAAATCTAAGGTTTTAAGGGTAATTAGGATAAGTCCTTAAAGTCATTAAGCAAATTATTGATCGAACAACAAAGTTAATACTATCAGGGTATTTCTAATATTTTTCTGATTACTTTAAGACTCCTATTGGCTAGGTTTGGGCCACTAGGTACAAGGTTATGAGAGTTCAAAATTGTGTGAAGGTCCCAAAATGTCACTATATTAAATAATCCCCGAATTGAAATTTTGAATTATGTCATTTAATTTCTTTTATTTTTTTAATTAAAATGAGATATATATTTAATATATTTGGGTTATTGCATTAAAAGTTATGATATCTTTAAATTTTGTATTAATTATATTATATTTAAATTAATTAAATTTCTTTATTGTCCATGTATATATAAATTAAATTAATCTACCAATTATTAATTAACTAATTAAATAAAATTAATATTTAATTGTACTCATTAATTAAATTAATCAATGTAAATTAATAAATTTTAATTATTATTTAAATTAAGTTAATTCTTAAATTTATTAATTTAATTAATATCATTTACTATTAATTAATTAGTTTATCTACTATCTAATTATTATTAATATTAATTTATCACTAATTAATTAAATACTAATCACAATTAATTAACCTAATTAATTAACTGATAATTACAACATAACAGTAATATAATCTAATTATAATTGTACTTTTCCATTTTATATATCTCTAAGCATATATATATATATATATATACATAATATTTAAATATATTTTTTTGCAGGCTTTGATCGGCAAGACCCACGGGATGCTAGGTGGCAGCTCTGAAGAGGCCACGGGCCTGTGAGGTGGGACCCACAGCTGCGGCCGAAGCGACCGCAGCGCAGCTGTGGGCTCATGCTGAGTCAACTTATACGGTAGATGAGGGCGTGGGCCCCACGGACACGCGGACAGCGCTATGAAGTGCTAGCACATGGAACAGGGCCCACCGCAGAGCGACGTGGCATGACACGCGGCTCGGGCTCACCTCACGCAGGTCGGGTTTGACCCGACACGGAACTGGATGCTTCAGCTTCTAGGGTTTCAAGGGACGGCGAGAGCCGATCCTTCAAAAAAGAAACCTCCGATTTTGTCTGACCGAGTGTGTGTGGGAAAAATCAGATCATTGGGTTTATCGACGTGCTTGCGATATAGGTGTAGGAACAATAAATTTTGTGATCAAAGTAGCATTAAGGGAAGTAGGGTAGTACCAGATGTGCGGTGTTTGGTGATGAATCCATAAATTATATCTAAATAAAGGGGAAATATTATTTATTTAAGATCTTTATGCTGCTCCTAAATCAAATTTTTCTATCTTTTTTAAGAAAATGGAATCCAAAGGAGTTCTAAGGTATTGCTGCAAAAATTTTAAAATTTATTAAAGGAATCTGCTATAGCGCGCTGCCGCGCTAGCGCGCGCCGCAGCGGACTGCAGCAGAAACCTCTAAACTATATAAAAATAAATGCCTAACTAATTGAACAGTAATCGCGAAAATCACCGCTATAGCGCGCGGTCGCGCGCTGCAGCGGTTTGTAGCGAAAATACTTAACTATATAAATAGGGCTGCCCAACTAATTGAATAGTGTTTGCGGAATAAGCCGCTACAGCGCACGGTCGAGCGCTGCAGCGGTTTGTAGCGGAAATACTAATATATATAAATAGGGTTGCCCAACTAATTAAATAGTGTTTGCAGAATAAGCCGTTATAACATGTGATCGTGCGCTACAGCGGTTTGTAGCAGAAATACTTAACTATATAAATAGGGCTGCCCAACTAATTGAACAGTGTTTGCGGAATAGAGCGCTACAACGCGCGGTCGTGTGCTGCAGCGGGGGACTTAGCCAATTTGCTAGGAACCAGAGCACGCCACAGCGCGCTGCAGCGGCGCGCCGCAAATATTTCCCAGACAAGCATTTATTGCGACTGGGGACATGACCTCTATCCTGCATTTTGTCCCCAGCCATCATTCCCTACAACAGCCCATTTTATTTGAAAAAGGAGGCTTTGAGGTGATGTTTTGGGTAAGCAATTGAAGATTATTGTCACCTCACCATTAATGGAGGATATTGTCATGATGAATTCAGTTTCTTAAATGAAAAAGTTGGTGTGAGACTAAGAGAAGAAGATGGCAGCCCCCCACCCCCCTATAAATACCCCTCCTCTTGACTAGAGGAGGGTTCACAATTTTAGCCAAATTCTACTAAGGAGGAGAGCCAAGGAAAGAGAGGAACTCCTCAAGGGTGGCAAGGCAAGCTCTTGCTTTGGAAGAGGAGGAAGAAGGCAGCACTAGAGACCTAAGGAGAAAACATTGAGAAGGAGAAGAAGGATTCCAGAGAACTTCTATGGAGTGTTCTTAGTATCTTCTAAACTCCACTCTTGTATTTCTTTTTAGTTGACCATGAAGGGTCCTTATCCATGTATGTGTTTTTCTTCTTTTCTTGTGCAATGAGTAGCTAAACTCCCTTGGGGAGGGTTGGGGGTGAAGTCCCATTTGCATAATATAATATTAATATATGAATGTTTTCTCTCAAGCATAATTTGATTGTGATTTTAATGCATTATTAAGAAATTTTTGTCTAATTAGTCTTGAATGTGATTATGAGAAAAGAACTAAAAAAAAAGAAAAACTCCAAGAACTAATTATCTTGTGCTCCTTAGCTCATCTTAGGTTGGATGCTATATTATGAGTGCATGAAGGCTTGAAACTATGTGAGAAAGTTCATAAGCTCAATGCACCTCATTCTAAGCTCAACCAAATAGTTGATGCAAGTGATGCTAAGACCCACTAAATGAGCTCCTTAGCTAAACATAATTGAGGTGGAGGAAGGAAGTGTTGAGTGCTCATAAACTAAGTAACATAGTCGTTGAGCCTAATATGTGAATCCCTCATCTCAACTATGTATGATGCGAGTGATGCTCGTAGTGGAAATCAATACTTGTAAGATCCTAAGGTTTAAAAAATCAAGCTCTCCTTGATCAAGAGAATAAGATTAAAATTTAAATCCCAAGAATCTTACAAGAATCTTTGTGCCAAAGTAAAACTGAATGTGAGTTATTTTGTGCACGAGATTTGAACTTGTAAGATCATGAGCTAGACTCAAGGACAACAATGTGCACTTGATTTTAATTAAATTAAATGATAAAGCATGAGAAACAAATCTACATAAATATTATGTCATGGCATGTGGGATGGCTCCAACTCTCCTCTTTCTTAAATCTTGCTATTTTTACTTAGTGAATATTTGTGCTAATTTTAGACCACTCATCCAATACATACTATAGCTTAAACATTAGTGAGAATAGATACACCTTAGTGCCAAATCAACCAATTCTCTGAGGATCGATAAATTCTCGGAAAGTCACACTTTTCACTTATTACTTCAGACCACGTACACTTGCGTGCAAGCGCAGACGTGTATTTACAGTATGTCAAGTTACTGGCGTCATTGCCGGGGAATTGGTTTCTGATTTAAATTAAGGACAATCTATAAGTAACTAGCGATTTAAGTATTTGATTACATATATTAGTAGTTTTAGATTTTTTGTAATTATCAAGCTAATATTTTATTATTCTTTTTATTTATTTTATTTCTGAAAAATCTGTGTGATCTGTATTACTAAACTCATTCTTGATAAGCCATATTGTAACTTGTATGAGTAAAATAGTCTGTACTGAATATCTTTTTGATTTCGAAATAGAAAGAACATACAAGCTAGGCGAGAACGAAATTTATCAAACCAACAAGCTGTTATGGACAATTTCACTAAAAATTTAGAAGAGCCTAGGGGTAGAGCACTTAGAGATTACGTACTACCCACTGTTAGAGGAATCCCCCATGCGATTGTAAGGCCAAATATAGAAGTCCACAATTTTGAAATCAAACCTTCCACACTGAGTATGACGCAATATAATCAGTTTGGAGGATTAGCCACTGAAGATCCTAACTCACATATTTCAACTTTCCTTGAAATATGTGATACCTTCAGATTTAACAGTGTCTCCGAAGACGCGGTTAAATTGCGGATATTTCCTTTCTCACTGAGAGATAGAGCCAAGAGTTGGCTCAGCTCTCTACCGAGTGATTCTAACTGTATTTGGGACGATTTGGCTAAGAAATTCTTAGCCAAATACTTCCCTCCGGCTAAAACTGCACGATTGAGAATTAAGATCACCAACTTTACTCAGATGGAAGATGAGACTCTTTATGACGGGTGGGATCGCTTTAAGGAGTGCCTTAGACGTTGCCCACATCATGGGTTCCCTCTATGGATGCAAGTGCAAACCTTTTACAATGGTTTGAATGCTCCAACGAGGACACTTATTGATGCGGCTACCGGTGACTCTATTAGTGGAAAAACCCAATAGAAAGCTTACGACCTCTTGGAAGAAATGACAAACAATGCATACCAATGGCCTTCTGAAAGGTTAAAAAAAGAATCCATTAAAGTAACCGAATCTAATCAAATAACAGCTCTTCAACAAGAAATTCATGCCTTGAACGAAAGGATAGAAAGGATGAATGTAAATGTGGTTTCTGAGGTACACTGTGAATTGTGCAGGGGAAGGCACAACAGTGAGAGCTGTAATTTAAACAACCCCTTCGTACAAAACAACACTGAACAAGTCAACTACCTAGGAAACAACAACCAAACAATTAACCCCTACTCCAATACGTACAACCCAGGGTAGAAAAACCACCCAAATTTCTTATGGAGTAATAATAATAACAATGCTAATCAATATGAGGGGAATTCATCTAACCAACAAAGCATGAACTATAGTAATAATAACAACAACTACCAACACAATCTAGAAGGGGCTTTCAATTCATTTAAGGTTGAAACAACCCAATTCATGCGCTGCACTGAGGCCACCATCACACGTCACGAGAGAATAGAAGCCTCCCGTAGGAATATTGAGACACAATTGGGGCAAATCTTTAAGCAGCTGACCTCTCGATAGCAAGGGGCTTTACCCAGTTCAACGGAAATAAACCAAGGGAATTGGTGAGTGTGATACATTCTGAAAATGTATTAGAAGGAATTAATGATGAGAAAGAGAGAGCAACAAATTTTGGACTAGAGGAAGTGGAAAGAAGAAATGGGAATGACCATCAAAGCTAATCGCACCCAAATGTGAAGATCTTGGGAGGTTGAGCATCCTGTGCGTAATAAGAAATGCAGTGTTTGTAGATCCCATGTGTGATCTAGGTGCTTCAGTTAATGTTATGTCCTACCACATCTATGAATAATTAAAGGTAGGCGGGATGTAATATACCTCGATGAATTTGGAGTTTGCTAATCTTGAATCCTTTACCCCTCTAGGAATGATAAAGAATATTGCTATTGAATTAGGGAATTTCATTGTTCCAATTGACTTTGTGGTATGTGAATGGGACCAATGGAACAAAAATTCAACGATTATTTTTTGAATACCCTTTTTGATGAGTGTTAAAGCTGTCATAGATGTGAGTCACAGTATAATGAGCATCAGTGTTAAGGGAAAAATATAAGTGATTGATCTAAAATCCACTCTCTTTAAAAAGAAAGAAATGGAGGATGAAGTAAGAAAAATGGTTAGAGAAGAGAGGTTATGGGTAGATAATGTTCTAGGAGACCTGACGATAGAAGAAAAAAATTCTGATGGCTACTCTCCTTCTTCCTCTGAAAAGGGGAACAAGGAAGGAGTGAAAAAGAGAAAACATGACATGGAAAAAGAAAGAAAAAGACTCCCCCAAATCTTGAAAATGAAAAAATGGATCCTTTAGTTGAGGGTGAAGATGAACTAGGTTTGAGCCACCAAGAGGGTTGTGCTCACTCGGACATCTTTAGCTTATGGAAAAGAAAACCGCCGGATCCAACATATTGATCATTAGTGAGTCCAACTTAGGACGTAAAATGAAGCGCTTATTGGGAGGCAACCAAAAAAAAAAAAAAATTATTTTGCGCAACAACGCGCTGTAGTGGGCAACCGCGCGTGATGTGCATCGCAACGGCACGCAGAACCATTTTCCGCTCCATGCGCTCTTGAACCCGCAACCGCGCACTGCAGCAGTCTGCAGTAGTTTGCCCAGATTCAGAAAATTTGTTTTCTCTATCTTGGGAACATGCAGTCAACAAGTCATGACCTTTTGGGTTCCCAAGGCAGTCAAAAGATTGCTGGAAAAGCTGCCCCCCCTTCACATAGATCATCACATTTATGGCATGGGGGAGACCATTTGACCATCTTCTCTTTACGTTGAATATTTGGTCTAAAAATTAGGAGGGAATGGAGGGGGGGTTATCCTTTCACCTTTCTTATTCTCCTCTTCTTCCTTAAGCTCTTGATCATCCTAACTCTCATCCCGAGCAATGTCATTCGGGAAGAAAGCAATTGCTCAGAAGGATGTTGAATCTTCCTCATCCGGAGGAACTTTCAATAAAAAGAGGTTCTCCTCGGTGGAGGCCGAGCACCGTTTTGTCTCCGTCACTTCCCAAAGGAAGTTGATTCAGGAGAGAAGTTTTAGCGTTGCCTACCTCGTCCCACATGAACAAGTCACTCCACGGGGATGGAGCGAGTTTGTGACCAAGAGAGCCCCTACATACACGACGATCATCCAGGAGGTGTATGCGAACACGATCGACGCGTCCGGGGCAGCAGCTCTTCTGCCAGGGAAAGGTAGTCACCCTTGGAATTCCTTAAATTGAGCAATTCTATGGGTTGGAGGAGGTAAGCTCATGCTCTTACTCGGACCTCTTGGATTCTCATTTTAACCCCCGCAGCCTCGTTGCGGAAATCATCAATAGTAACACTAAGTGGGAAGGAGGACTCGCCAACATTCCTAGCTCGGAATTGACAGAGACGAGTAGTGCATGGCTAATCTTCATTTCTAGATATGTCATGCCCACGAGTCACTTGACTGAAGTGACATGTGCCCGAGCACTCTTTTTATGCTCATTGGTTAGGGTGGGCAAAATCCACATTTCGAGCATAATCTTTGAGTAGCTTTGGAAAGCTCTCAAAGGCCCATGCACGGCATTGGCCTTTGGGTCTTTGATTTCAGGGTTGTGCGAAGCCCAAGGGGTCAAGATCCTCTCCTTAGACACCATTGTTCCCACCAGCTGCACCCTGCACCCCTCAAACCTTAACATCCGGGCAAGTGAACGCAAGCTACCCAAGAAAAGAAGGGGCCCGAAAGGGGAAGCATCTGCACCTTCTGACTCGCGTCTCACGAACTAACTCTTGGTGCACCTCCACAATCGACATGCAGAGCTTAGTATGGCTCGCGCTAATGATATGGGGTTCTTCAAACAGGAGTTTGTCCAATAGCACAAGTTCCAATCTAAATTCTATGAAGCCCTCGGGATGATGTTTGAAGATTGGAGTTTGCAAGGTGGACCGAACGCCTCTGTGTTGCCAAGGCCTCCCGTCGGTGCACCCATACCGGAGACACGCTACCCTACCGAGATGGCGTATGTAGCGGAGGAAGATGATGACGGGGAAGAGGACAACTAATTAGGTTGTATTTGATCTTTTTCATTTTTCCTTTGTATCTTTATTTTAGTATGTTTTTATTTTGAGATTTCAATTTATGAATTTTTATATTCCTACATTTTTGAGTTATTCTTAATTGACATATTTTTTTTGAATTTTTCAAAAGAAATGAATATCACAAAAATATAAAAATCAAATGTGATATAAGTAAAAGATGCTTAACAAAAATAATTATATGAATTATAAGCAATAAAATGTTATAATTGAGGAACGAATGGAGGAAAATCTAAATCTCCAAAAATTTAAATAATTGCTTGAGCTAAGTGTGGGGGAAGGCATAGGACTTAAATTAAAAAATATGGTATGAATTATAAATGGAGTGTGCTAGGCTCCCGTAGGACTTCATGATCACAAAGATGTTAGGGATGAAGAAAAATGTCTCTCCCTAAAGATGAAAAGAACAAAATATTTATGAAAAAATGGATGATGAAAAATATCTCTCCAACATGAACAAAATGAGAGATGATGAAGAAAATTATCTCTCCTTTAAACTTTTCATCTTTGTGATTCATAAGAAGGAGCACATATGGCACAACTCTAGGAATCTATAACCATTTCTTTAGTCTAAAAGTCCATAATGAATTGTACCCATCACCTAATATCAAGCATTAAAAATTCAAATATTTGGAGATTCATTGATTAAACCACCTTAGTGTCATAATTGAATATTCCCATCACCTAATATCCATGCACCTTTCCTATTCTCCTCTTCTTCCTTAAGCTCTTGATCATCCTAACTCTCATCCCGAACAATGTCATTCGGGTAGAAAGCAATTGCTCAGAAGAATGTTAAATCTCCTCATCCGGAGGAACTTTTAATAAAAAGAGGTTCCCCTCGACGGAGGCCGAGCACCGTTTTGTCTCCGTCACTTCCCAAAGGAAGTTGATTCCGGAGAGAAGTTTTAGCGTTGCCTACCTCGTCCCACATGAGCAAGTCACTCCACAGGGATGGAGCGAGTTTGTGACCAAGAGAGTCCCTACATACATGACGATCATCCAGGAGGTGTATGCGAACACGATCGACGCGTCCGGGCAGCGGCTCTTCTACCAGGGAAAGGTAGTCACCCTTGGAATTCCTTAAATTGAGCAATTCTATGGGTTGGAGGAGGTAAGCTCATGCTCTTACTCGGACCTCTTGGATTCTCATTTTAACCCCCGCAGCCTCATTGCGGAAATCGTTAACAGTAACATTAAGTGGGAAGGAGGACTTGCCAACATTCCTAGCTCGGAATTGATGGAGATGAGTAGTGCATGGATAATCTTCATTTCTAGATATGTCATGCCCACGAGTCACTTGACTGAAGTGACCCGTGCCCGAGCACTCCTTTTATGCTCATTGGTTAGGGTGGGCAAAATTCGCATTTCGAGCATAATCTTTGAGCAGTTTTGGAAAGCTCTCAAAGGCCTATGCGCGGCATTAGCCTTCGGGTCTTTGATTTCGGGGTTGTGCGAAGCCCAAGGGGTCAAGATCCTCTCCTCAGACACCATTGTTCCCACCAGCTGCACCCTGCACCCCTCAAACCTTAATGTCCGGGCAAGTGAACGCAAGCTGCCCAAGAAAAGAAGGGGCCAGAAAGGGGAAGCATCTGCACCTTCTGACTCGTGCCTCACGAACCAACTCTTGGTGCGCCTCCACAATCAACATGCGGAGCTTAGCAAGGCTCGCGCTACCGATATGGGGTTCTTCAAACAGGAGTTCGTTCAATACCGCAAGTTCCAATCTAAATTCCATGAAGCCCTCGGGATGATGTTTGAAGATTGGAGTTTGCAAGGTGGACCGAACGCCTCTGTGTTGCCAAGGCCTCCCGTCGGTGCACCCATACCGGAGACACGCTACCCTACCGAGATGGCGTATGTAGCGGAGGAAGACGATGACGGGAAAGAGGACAACTAATTAGGTTGTATTTGATCTTTTTCATTTTTCCTTTGTATCTTTATTTTAGTATGTTTTTATTTTGAGATTTCAATTTATGAATTTTTATATTCCCGCATTTTTGAATTATTCTTAATTGACATATTTTTTCTAAATTTTTCAAAAGAAATGAATATCACAAAAATATAAAAATTAAATGTGAAATAAGTAAGAGTATGCTTAATAAAAATAATTATATGAATTATAAGTAATAAAATATTATAATTGAGGAATGAATGGAGGAAAATCTAAATCTCCAAAAATTTAAATAAATGCTTGAGCTAAGTATGGGGGAAGGCATAGGACTTAAATTAAAAAATATGGCATTGATTATAAATGGAGTGTGCTAGGCTCCTGTAGGACTTCATGATTACAAAGATGTTAGGGATGAAGAAAATTCTCTCCCTAAGGATGAAAAGAATAAAATATTTATGAAAAAATGGATGATGAAAAATATCTCTCCCACATGAACAAAATGTGAAATGATGAAGAAAATTATCTCTCATTTAAACTTTTCATCTTTGTGATTCATAAGAAGGAGCACACATGGCACAACTCTAGGAATCTATAACTATTTCTTTAGTCTAAAAGTTTACAATGAATTGTACCAATCACCTAATATTAAGCATTGAAAATTCAAATATTTGGAGATTCATTTAATAAACCACCTTAGTGTCATAATTGAAAATATTAATATTGCTACATTGTTCATTTCATTTTTGTCATGCACATATTTTGACTTATACTTACTTTATGTACATTATTGTGACTTTCATTCCTCCAAAATAGAAAAATTATCATTCTGAGTTTACTCGAAGACGAGCAAG
Source organism: Gastrodia elata (assembly GCA_016760335.1). NCBI lineage: Eukaryota > Viridiplantae > Streptophyta > Magnoliopsida > Asparagales > Orchidaceae > Gastrodia > Gastrodia elata. The sequence goes on along the minus strand of CM028670.1, from coordinate 61,536,220 downwards.
AATTTAAGTGTGGGGGTGTGATGAATCCATAAATTATATCTAAATAAACGGGAAAATTCATTTATTTAACATCTTTATGCTGCTCCTAAATCAATTTTTTCTATCTTTTTCAGGAAAATAAAATCCAAATGAGTTCTAAGGCATTTCTACAGAAATTTTAAAATTTATTAAAGGAATCCGCTACAGCGCGCTGTAGCACGCTACCGCGCACCACAACGGGCTATAGCGGAAACCTCTGAACTATATAAAAATAAAAGCCTAAACTAATTGAATATTAATCGCGAAAATCACAGCTACAGCGTGTGGTCGCACGCTGCAGCGGTTTGTAGTGGAAATACTTAACTATATAAATAGGGCTGCCCAACTAATTGAATAGTGTTTGCGAAAAATACCGCTACAGCGCGCGGTCGCGCGCTGCAGCGGTTTGTAGCGGAAATACTTAACTATATAAATAGGGCTGCCCAACTAATTGAATAGTGTTTGCCGAAAAAGCCGCTACAGTGCGCGGTCGCGCGCTGTAGCAATTTGTAGCGGAAATACTTAACTATATAAATAGGGCTGCCCAACTAATTGAACAGTGTTTGTGGAATAGATCTCTACAGTGCGCGGTCGCGCGCTGCAGCGGTCTGCAGTGGGGGACTTAGCCAATTTGCTAAGAACCAGAGCACGCCGCAGCACCCTGCAGCGGCCCGCCGCAAATTTTTCCCAGACAAGCATTTATTGCAGCTGGGGACATAACCTCTATCCTGCATTTTGTCCCCAGCCATCATTCCCTGCAGCAGCCCATTTTATTTGAAAAATGAGGCTTTGAGGTGATATTTTGGGTAAACAATTGAAGATTATTATCACCTCACCATCAATGGAGGATCTTGTCATGATGAATTCAATTTTTTAAATGAAAAACTTGTGTGAGATTAAGAGAAGAAAATGGCAGCCCCCCCCCCCTCTTATAAATACTAAGTAAGGAGGAGAGCCAAGAAAAGAGAGGAACTCCTCAAGGGTGGCAAGGCAAGCTCTTGCTTTAGAAGAGGAGGAAGAAGGCAGCACTAGAGATCTAAGGAGGAAATATTGAGAAGGAGAAGAAGGATTCCGGAGAACTTCTACAGAGTGTTCCTAGTATCTTCTAAATTCCACTCTTATATTTCTTTTTAGTTGACCATAAAGGGTCTTTATCCATGTATATATTTTTCTTCTTTTCTTGTGCAATGAGTAGCTAAACTCCCTTGGGGAGGGTTGGGGGTGAAGTCCCATTTGCATAATATAATATTAATGTATGAATGTTTTCCCTCAAGCATAATTTGATTGTGATTTTAATGCCTTACTAAGAAATTTTTGTTTAATTAGTCTTGAATGTGATTATGAGAAAAGAACTAAAAAAAAAGAAAAACTCCAAGAACTAATTATCTTGTGCTCCTTAGCTCATCTTAGGTTGGATGCTAGATTATGAGTGTATGAAGGCTTGGCACTATGTGAGAAAGTTCATAAGCTCAATGCATATCAATCTAAGCTCAACCAAAGAGTTGATGCATGTGATGCTAAGACCCACTAAATGAGCTCCTTACCTTAACAAAATTGAGGTGGAGGAAGGAAGTGTTGAGTGCTCATAAACTAAGTGACATAGTCGTTGAGCCCAACATGTGAATCCCTTATCTCAACTATGTATGATGCGTGTGATGCGCGTAGTGAAAATTAATGCTTGTAAGATCATAAGGTTTAAAAAATAAAGCTCTCCTTAATCAAGAGAATAAGATTAAAATTTTAATCCTAAGAATCTTACAAGAATCTTTGTGCCAAAGTAGAACTGAATGTGAGTTCATTTTGTGCACGAGATTTGAACTTATAAGACCTTGAGCTAGACTTAAGGACAACAATGTGCACTTGATTTTAATTAAATTAAATGATAAAGCTTGAGAAACAAATCTACATAAATATTATATCATGGCATGTGGGATAGCCCCAACTCTCCTCTTTCTTAAATCTTGCTATTTTTACTTAGTGAATATTTGTGCTAATTTTAGACCACTCATCCAATACATACTATAGCTTAAACATTAGTGAGAATAGATACACCTTAGTGCCAAACCAACCAATTCTCTGAGGATCAATAAATTCCCAGAAAGTCACACTTTCCACTTATTACTTTAGACCACGTACACTTGCGTGTAAGCGCAGACGTGTATTAATAGTCTGTCACTTTGAGTTAGGGTTTGAAGGGTGACTATGGCGCCCCGCCCCTTAATCTACAAGATTAAGCTAAGGGGTGGTGTGCCACTCTGGCAAATCCTTCACTTATCATTAAATTAGGTAAGATCCATAATCCACTAATAAGGGAAGGATGTGTACATGATAAATATATTTTATCTGTCACTAAATCAATACGAGTACAGAGTGTGAAAGCATATAAGTAAATAATACATCCATTTCACCATACATTAAATGAGATACAAAATGAAGCATAGCTCAAAAAATAATAGTGCAGGAAAGTAAACACAGTCACAAGTGTACCTATATTCTTATAGCATTTAATAAATAATTTAAGAGACTGAAGTAAGAGAAAAGTCTCTCATCCTCACAAAAAGCAGAAAGAAAAACTAAGCAGCTTCTAGATCACCCGGTTGATGCTCCTCTTCAATAAATGGCTCTTCCTCTTCAACACCCAGCTCCCCAAATCTATTTGAATCTGATATTGTCAGTTTCACAATGCCAGGGCTCCAGCCAATAAAAGAAAATCTTATTAGATAATTGTCTAAGTACATTTTAACTAAATATTTTACATAAATTATTAATGTCACCATTTACATGTACAAAACCAAAATAACTATCTAGCATAGGAGCAATAAGCATACAAGGAATAGGATAAGTTATGAATACAATATTTATAACTAAGCAAAAATTGATGTAAAAAGGCATATCTCAAGCAACTAAGCAAGGAATAGGCATACATATATAATACAATAAGTAAAAGTACTAAAAGAAAAGTTTAATCCTAAACATGCTGATGATCACATGATATATACTAATTAAAAATAGTAAGTCTGAAAGTGGTGCATATAGTAAGCAGTAAAATCTAGCATCTTATAAATATGTACAAGTGAACAGGTAAGCAAAAAAATATAGCTGACTAAAATAATATACATCAATAACACAGTAAATAGTAAACTAAAATTAAAATAAGTATGCATAACTATCATATCATAAGGAATTGGCCAATCGAGCCCAACATAACTCCCAAAGCCTTTCTAGGCTAGGACAAATAGAAATTCCCAAATCCTTTTTGAGCTAGGGCAGATAGAATAGAACAGCCAGACTGAAGAGGTAGTAAATATATGTACAGAATCTTTTAGTTATTTTACTTTTGTTTCTGTGGACATGTCTAGAAATAGCTGAGGATTCAAGCACATCTACAAGACTATATCGGTTCCAAGCTTAACACACACTCCTCAATGAGTAATGTTAAGTATCCTTATTTTGCCTTACCCCTGTCCGGTGGAGTAAAATGCACTTGATCACCAAGTAACTGAACCCAATACAAGTGTTATCCTAATAATCTATATTTTCATTTTCATGCAACAATAATCTTATATGACATGCCCAATGATTTAAAGCATAATTTCAAGAAATACGTAAACAACAAAATTCAATAGTGAGCAAGAGACTCTGCTAAGTATGTTGACATTGTTGTTGTCTAATTAAATCATTCTAGCTATTTTAAGTTACATAAGTTCAGGATCTCTAATTCCTACTATCGAGTGTAACTTAGAAATACAACCTTGTAGGTTACAAAATATTAGGACTAGCTAGGTCCTAATATGATTAAATTAATATTGACTATGAGTTAAATAACAAATCATCACAGCCTTATTAATGAGTTTAGATGTTCTATACTAAGTTTTGATCAAGATCCACTAAACTAAAGATTATTATTTTAACACCATGAGCTAAAGTTAAGCACATAACCCAAGTATAAGGTCTAAGGGTCCAAGGTTTTATTAAGAGTGAACTACGGATTAGGGAAAGTCCTATTTGAGCAAAGTCAAGCTAATAGGATGATTCTCCTATCCTAAATCTAAGGTTGAAAGACAAAATAATCAAAATTAAGTTGAAAAATTTAGAATTAGATAAACCAAAGATTCATTCATTGAATAGCCCCATTATTCAGTAAATAAAATCTATCCTATGATCAAGTCATAGTATTAAGAATAGTTTTAATCTGATGTGTAAATTCCTAAGGAAAAGACTTAGAGGAAATTTTATGGAATTTAACCAATTTGATTGAATCATTAATTTTATTCAGTTAAGTGATCCTAATACAGTTCTAATATTAGTTTTAGTGATTTAAGAGATAAATTAGGGGTTAAGGATGCTTAACCTTAATTTTGTGCAAAATGACCATTTTGCCCCTACTTAAAGGTCTAAAAAGTTACTTTTTTATTTAGGCCACAAAATTGGAATTTCTTATTGTCAATTGATTCCTTACTGTCTAACATGAAGTTAGATAGTAAGTACACTCAATTTGGATAAGAAATGGGTTCTATAAGTCCAAACTAAGGGTTTTGGCCTAAAGAAAAATTTAGTAATTTATACCTAATGAAATCTAAATTTTTATGTAGTTTATTGTTGGTTGCTATTCAAGAATTCTATAGAGTCCAAGAACACTAAATTTTGAGATTAAATGGCTAAATTATGGATGATCTAAATTCAAGGGTAATTTGGTAATTTTTTAGGGTTAAGGGGGCAAAAATTGAACTTTTCTGTTTGGAGCCCAAATTCAGCAAACTCAATATCTATAGCTTTTTTATAATACACTGAGTACTTTAACTGAGAGTAGACCCAATTTAGACTTCAATTGGTCAAGTTATGGCCTAATTAGGGTTAAGTATATTTTGATCATTTCTAATTTTTTAGGGTTCATAACCTAAATATTATTTTAGTCTAAAATTTTAAGCTAGTTAGCACTTTGAATTTCTTGATCTGAAGTTTAAATGACCAAGTTATGGTTAATTGAAAACTAATGGCATTTCAGTCATTTGGGACGGAGTCCTAAATATCACTTTACAAACTAATCTCCAAATGAAAAAACTAATACTACCATAGTGATGGGGTTGTTCTCCTGATCACTTTAAGACCCATATTGACAATGTTTGGATAACTAGGTAAGAAGTTATGGGTGTTTATTTAGGTCCTAAAATGACAATAGGTTAAAAGTTTCTCGAATCGAATTTTTGAATAACGCCATTTGATTCATTTTATTTTTTTAAGTAAAATGAGATCTACATTTGATATGTTTGGATCATCATTTTTAAAGTTATGAGGCTTTAAAATTTTCTAAATTAATTATACTTAATTTGAATTAAATGATTTTTACTATTTAAATAATTAAATTAATTCACTATTTTAAGTATATTAATTATCTAAATGAAATAAGTTACTAAATTTAGTATTTTTAAATTAAATTAACTTAGGTAATTAGTTTAATTAGTTAAACTAAATTAACTAAAGTTAATTAATAAGATTAATTAATTTAATCTACTTTACTTTTTATAATTAAGTGATATATATATATATATACTAATTTGATTAATTAAACTATATTAATTCAATTAATTATAATTAAACTATTCTTACTGTTTTACTAATCATAGTTAAATTGATTAATTTAATTAAATCTAATACTAACCACTATATACATATATATCTAATTATATGTATGGGGAGGGCGTATTGCTCTATTTCATGCTGAAGAAATATGGCTTAAAATGCCACATTTCTATTCGGGGTGCTCTCTAGAACGATTCAATTATGTGGCATAATCTTCTAAGAATCAGAAGTGAGGCAAAAAAAAGTATATCCTGGTCCCTTGGGGATGGTTCTTGTTCCTTTTGGTTTGATAAGTGGTGGTCGGAGGGACCCCTCCATCACATATCTCCAGTGGTGGGACCGCCCCTTATTTCGATGGCTAAGTTCTAGTCGGAGGGTAGGTGGGTTTCTTCTAAGGTTGTTGCGGTTATCCCGGATTTGGCTCTGGTGAATAGAATTTGTAACACTTCTATTGTCATTGGGGCTGACTCTATGTCTATTGCGGCTGGCACTAGTTCTAAGCCGAATCTAAAGCTGGCAAAGGCGATTCTTGAGCCCCCTGTCCGACCTCGACGGGTTGGTTTCGTATGCCTACTCATGCACTTTCCATCTTTATTTGGCGAGTCTTCAAGAACTTTTTATCTACTGATGACATCCTCAAGTCGAGGGGTATCTCGTTGGCTTCGAAATGTGTCTTTGCTGCGATAAAAAATCCATTCCTCATTTGTTCCTGAGGTGCCCTTTCGCTAGGGGCCTTTGGTCTAGTTATGCCTACGTGTGGTTTGAACTGCCCACTTGTATCTCTTTAATTTCGGGCCTTCTACTCTGGTGTTCCAATCACTTGGGGAAGTGGGGCTTTACGCTTGCGTGCCAAATTTGTTGGCAAATTTGGTCGGTGAGAACAAATGTGAAGTGGGGAAAAAGGTTTGCTAACTGGGCTATCTGGTTTTTTTGTTGGGGATCCGGTGGCTCCTTATTACTCCAAAGATGTTGGGTTCGGTGGGTGGTTAATCCCCATTGGCAGAGGCTTGCGTTGGTCTTCTTCTACACTTATTATGAGAGTGGAAAAATCTCCCACGGGTGAGGTGTTTATCTGTATGATCGGTTGGAAGTGGTGGTCGAATGCCTATTAATTTGAATGTTGGTGGCCTTGCAAGGCGATGTCGGGGGTTAAAATTTGGATGATTCATTGGGTTGCTCTCTGAGTGATTTCCCATTGGGATGAATCAAATATTCATCTTTTAATCCTGGGATTACCCAGTTCCATAGTCTGGTGAAAAAATCACCTTGCTCTGAACCCTAATTATCTGGTTGATTTATTCTCTATTTGGTTGAATCTTTTCAAGGTGGCATTCTAGTGGTGCTGGGAGTGAGCTGGTCTATTTTTAGCCTTTCTCATTTGACGGCATCTCCTTTTTTGAGACCAAGGGGTTTGAGCTCTCGTCTTGCTGCAGCCTCTATTTTTTCCTTCTATGGCTCTGTCGGATCGATGTGACGTCCTCGGTTAGTTCCCCCTGCGGTGCGTGCAATCGGTCAGGCTCAGTCTGATCTGTTGGCTACATTGGGGGGAATGTGCGGAAGCATACCGGCTCCATGTCGCTTCGTTTTCTGCTGCGCCAAGTTTTCCTTTTATGTGGATTGGGGAGGAGGCGAAGTGGAAGCAGGTTGGCAGGGATTTCTCTGCCCCTGACCCTTTCGCCCTTTCTGTCTTTGCTTCTGCTCCATTGCTGTGCCATTATGTTTAGTGAGGGGTGGCTGGTGTTTCGGTCTATCCCGAGCAGGCTTCGCTGTGGTCCCTCCTTACTATTTTTCTTCAGGAAAATGCATTTGTGTTGGCCGTCTCGGTGTCTTGCCTGGGCCCTGCTGGCTCTTTCTGTTGCTAGCGTTCACGCGAACATTGCGGTGCTCGTCTTCAGCTTGGACAAGGTATTCTGGTTCTGTGCTATTAAGCTTTATGAAGTTTGCAGGATCCTGGAGTGGTTGTCGGTCTCGATGCCGAGTTCGAATCGGCTGCTGGAGTGCCTCCTCCTGCTTTCGCTTAGCTTCTGGTTTCTTATATGGATGGATTCTCACGGTGTTTATCGAACTCCTCTTTCCGCTGTTCTGAGTTTTTGCCGAGGAAGGGGGATCGGGTTTGGAGTTTCTTGATCCCTGTTTTGCGCCATTTTTTGTTTTGTTTCTCTCTTTGTTAGTTTTGTTAGTTTTGAGGGTTTTGTTGGGGCCCGGTTGTGTGTGGCCACGCTGGAACATTCTGTATTTTTTTTTGCTTGTTGAAATGGAAAGCTTTTGTCTTAAGAAAATAATAATACATATATATATATATATATATACTTTCTATTTTGATTAAAATATAATCATATACATATATATAATATTTAATATTTAAATTTAAATAATTATGCAGGTTTTAATCGCAGCGGGACCCACATGCCACGTGGCAAGATACAGGTGGCTGGAGGATAGCAGGTGGTTCCCAGATCTGCACGTGGCAGCAGGTTAGCGGTCGCACCGACCGCGAGCGGGACCAGCGCCCGATAGACGCGACGCTGGTGGGCCCCGCGACATCTACGCGCAACACGTACTCGGCTCGCGGATACATGAGACGGCCCGAGATCAAACGGGTGGGTCGGGTCTGACCCGACCTGAGGCCCATCTACCAACCTCGGCGCATCCCCGTGAGGAGGAGGCTAGAGCACGAGTTTCACCAGCCATCTCGATGACGGGGTGCCTCGACTCACCTACCATTGGGTAAAGCTCAACCCCCACTACCAAATTAGGGTAGAATTGCAGGCCAAGGTGCACCGAGATGGACGCCAAGCCAAATCCTAGGTCTTAGGGTTTGGGTCCGGGATGGAGCACTGTAGTCCACTATGGACTACAGTCAAAATTGCTACGATTGGGTCTAGCTAACCTCGATTAAAGCCATTTGATTGGCAATCTGAGATGTGAAATAGGTATACAAAATTGAAAATATGCAAATCGATTAAGGAATTGGAGGAATCGAGTGAGTACCTCACGGACGACCGAGACATAGGGCTCACAGACTTCGGTGACCTGAATGCTCCTAGAGCTTCCCGATTTGCGCAATGGCGAGCTAAGGTGGCAGATGGGGAGTAAAGGAAGTGGAGGCGGAGCCATCGAGGTTGGGTGGGCGTCGGGAGGCCGGTGCGGGCGGCAGGACGCCGCGTGGAGGGCATTGCGCGGATCGCAGAACGATGCGCGCGGAACCATTGGATCGGTCGATCGAACGATTCTGATATGCCGTTCGATCGAACAGCAAGGGAGACGACACATGGAAAAATAGACGGCGCCGTTAAGTAGAGGAATTTTTTTTAATTAATTTTAGTTAAATTTTATTAATTAAAAATGGAGAATTAAATGCATCTCAAAATTTTCTAATAAATCATCTCTAGCTAATTGAGTGGAGAGGAACGCAACGGCGAGATCAAATTTTCGATTTGACGAGTATTTTATTTTCCCAATTTTTGGGTATTAAAATATTCTTAAAATATTCGACAAAATTTCAACGACTTCCGATTTCCACCAAAACATCCCCCCTAACTAATTTGGGAGCAATGAGTGCAATGACAAAGTCCGATTATTGATCTGAGGTCATTTTAGATAGGTCACTTTCTAGGGTTTCTGGATTTTCCCAAAATTAGGATTTTATCTATTTGAATCCTGATTTGGACTAAGTCTTGGTGGAAGACTTCTAATAACCTAATTAGAGCACTAAGACTGAGATTATGCACAACTTGGGTTATTATAGGCTCCCCCACTTAAGAACGATGTTGCCTCGACATTACTCAAACGAATGCAAACAGGAAGGTGAAAATAATTCAATAGAGAATCAAATCAATGCAAGATCGCCAGAGTAAATATCACGATGCCTATCATTATCCTCTGAATCTCAATGTTATAGATTTTGCTTATCTCAAGGTTATTCCTATGAAAGGCGTATTCTATTTTGGTGCAGCTGGGAAGCTTAGTCCTTGCTATGTTGAACCTTTTGAAGTATTATAAAAGATAGGCTCTACGGCTTATAAATTGAAGCTCCCAGAGGTTTTCTCTACAATTCACAATGTGTTTCATATTTAATCATTGTGGAGATATCTTCATGATCCATCGCACTTAGTTTGACTCCCAGCAATATCTCTCTAGCCGGACCTTTCTTATGCGGAGGAGCCTACCAAAATTTTAGCTCATGATCAAAAGTAGCTGAGAAATCACTCTATCCTTATGATGAAGGTTCAGTGGAAGAATTGTTCTCTTGAAGAATCTACTTGGGAAAAAGAGGTTGATATGCGACGAAAGTATCCAAGTCTCTTTGAAATTTTAAGTACCTTTAAATTCTAAGTTCTGTTCTTAAATTATTGCATTTTCTTTTCTTCTTAGGATGATGTCGAGGACGACATCGTTCTTAAGTGGGGGAGTCTATAACAACTCAAGGCTGTTACTTAGCCAAATATAAGCTTAATCATGCTCTGATTATAGTTCCATTTCATTAAATAGGTCATTGTAAGCTAACCCTGAAAATTTGGAGTCAATCGGATGACAGACGTAAAATACACGTCTACGCTTGCACACAAGTGTACGTAGTCTGAAGTAATAAGTGGAAGGTGAGTTCCGAGATTTATCGTCCTCAGGAAATGATGTGTTTTGTTACTAAATTATATCTGCTTTCAATAATGTTTAAACTAAAATATTTTTGGTTTTAATAGTTCCTATTCAATAATGCAAAGATCTTAACTTAAGATACTATTTGATAAAGAAGGGAGACTTGGGATTTCATCATGCAATTATTAAGGGACAGATGCCAATACTCAAATTCAATTAACTTTCCATGAAATTGTTTATATGCAAATTAGAATCAAGTGACATTAGTGTTCCTAAGATTGGTCCTCTAATTCTGACTAACTCATGTCTAGTGCACAAGATGAACACACAATGGTTCGATCTTAGCACATAGACCCTCAAATGAATGCCCACTGCGGCATGTGGCAGCACCGAGCTCTCGGGTTTGGACCCACTACAGCGCGCGATAGCGCCGAACTCTCAAGTTTGGACCCGCTGCGGCACCTGGTAGCATCGAACTCCTGAGTTTTAGCCCACTGCAGCGCACGGTAGCAGGACGCTTTGTACTTTTCTGCTTAAGTCTTTACCATATTGATCCGCTGCGGCGCGAGATAGCGTCGAGCTCTCTTTTGATCCCTCTACAGCGTACGGTAGCGCTGGTGTCTCGGGTTTGAGATCGCTACAGGGCACTGTAGAGAGGGCTTCTGAATGGGTGCTGAATATGAGTTCAGATGGTTCCGCTGCGGCACGCGATATTATAAAATTGAATAAAATGCGAATATATAAAAAAGTGTGTTCAATTTGAAAGAAAATGCCAGTAAATATAAAATTTGTTCTGTTGAGCAAAGTCACAGAACATATAAGGAGTTATATATGTCTATTTAACTATCTGAGATATTGAGTTTCTAGTTAATTACACATTCTTCCTCAAACGCTATGTGTAGTCTCTTTATTCCTCTAGATATTAACTTGCCTTATCCTAACATGTTGTCTGTACAGACTTGATATTTTATCTACATAAACTCTTGATACTGAATTCTATTTATTTTATTTTAAATTTTAAGCACAAAATCTCATTTATTTATCAAAGTAGAATGTAAAAATAGAAATGCAAAGAAGTCAAGAATAAGCCAATTAAATGCAAAAGTTTTTTTTTTTTTTTTTGACATGATATAAATAAAAATTGAAATAATAGTTATTAGTATTAAATAAGTAGAAGTTTACCTAACTATTAATACTAATAATTAATAATAATAATAATAATAATTATAATAATTATAATAATTAATAATAATAAACGACATAATAAATGAAAATTTAACATGTTACTAATGTTACTAGATATATGGAAACAAGAAGTGTCCCACACTTATTAATGCCTATAATAATAATTATTATTAGTGTTATAAGTATTGTCCTAATAATCATTTATAATATTATTGTACAATATTATTACAAAATATTATATTACATTAAATTATTTAAAAAGTTACCAATATAACTTTAATATTGCTTTATTTTTTATAAAATAATACCATAAATATTATTATTAATATTATAATATATTAAATTACATCATATATCATATAAATTTAAATTATATAAGTAAAATTATGCCATTGGTTTGTTATATTAAATGATATATAGTATAAGTTTAATTTAAATCTACTACTTGAATGCATTTACTAACACTAATTATCCTTTTAAAATTAGTATTTAATTTTTTGCAAATAATAAAATTGAAGAAATTGTTGCAATGATGAATTGCAAATTTTTATTATAGTTAATATTTATTACTATATTAATATTTTGATATACAACATATATAAGATATTATAATAATAGTGAAAATTATAAAATTAACAGAAAAAGCACTGCCCTTTCTTTCCCTATCTCTTTGTATAAAACACTGCAACATATATAATTCGATGGGAATTTTTGCCGGCGAGCAAAGGCAACAGCAGCGACTACGACCAGAGGAGGCTCGGATGCGGCTGGCCGATGGGTTTGAAAGGAGAATGTGGGGGGTGGAAGAAGAGAGCTTGACTTAGCTAAACGGTGACGCGCGATGGCACTGAGCTCTCAGGTTTGGACCCGCTAAGGTGTGCGATCGCATCTAGCTCTCGGGTTTGGACCCACTGCGGCACGCGGTAGCACCAAGCTCTCAGGGTTGGACACGCTAGAGCGCGCTATGGCGTGCCTGGGTCCGCCATGGCAGATTTCTTCCAGATTTTCTATTTTTCCCAGATTTCAGCTCAGCTTGTCATTTTTCTGAAATAGTGAAAAAACTATAAAATACCCACATTTCACAATAAATTTGCTTGAAATTCTTCACTTATTTTATTATAAAGCTTGCCCCTACACTTAAGTTCTTGCTCGTCCTCGAGTAAGCTCCAAAATATTTTTTTGAATTGTCTTGTCATGAGATTCAATTTTAGAAGACAATGTTAAATGTCTAGTCAAGTTGATTCCTTGCTTAATTTGAGTGATTCACAAAAAATTCAGCATATTACAAATTCCAAATCTAAGTTCCACTCCTTGATTGCTTTCTAATCTTCAATTTTAAATTTGTGATGCTACTTTTTAATTTGAGGGGGAAAGTTCTCTAGGAATTCTTAATTAAGCTAGACTTGAGTGAGTGACTTAAGAGATTTATGCCATATGAGCTCCTTCTTATAAATCACAAAGAACAATTCAAATTTAGGAGAGATATTTTTTATCATCCTATTTTTCTCAGATTTTTTATACTTTGGGAGAGATATTTTTCTTCATCTCTGATTTTATTCTTTTAGAAGTCTTCTTCAGCTTAAGGGAGAGATGTTTTTTTCATCCCTATCTCAATTCTTTATAATCATGAAGTCTTACTGGAGCCTTGCACCTCATAAGTTCACTCAATCCATGCCATTTATTTATTTAGTTCCTCAGATTTTCCCACCCCCACACTTAGACTTTTAACAATGTTCATATTAAACTTTTGGAGACTTGATGCAATTTAATATTATTACCTTATTTGGAAGGCATTAGGGCTGTTGATTAGTTCAATCACTATTTTATTAAGCAAAGATATTATGACATTATTCTTCACCCTTTGTTTCTCGTTGAATAATGCATTTTAAAATTTCAGAAAAAATAGTCATTTCAAACTAGAAATTATAGCAGCATATGAGGGTAGATCAAATCCATAATTCATTTATTGAAAAGGAAAACAAAGCACAAACTAAACTAAGAAAAATAAAATAAAAGACAAGTACAACTTATTAACATTGGTTTCCTCCCGCCGAGCACCTATTTAAACATCTCAGCCTAACCCTTGTAGGCTTTGCCTAAGTTATTCCTTTCATAGGAAAGGCTTGCAGTGTCCATCCCCCTTTCTCTTGCAAATTTTCTTCTTCTAAGTAGGGCTTTAAATGTTGCCCATTGACTTTGAATGTGACATCTTTTGAAATGATTTATATTGCTCCATGTGGGTATATCTTCTCTATCGTATAAGGACCTGTCCACCTTGACTTTAATTTTCCTAGAAATAATCTTACTCTTGAGTTAAATCAGAGAACCTTTATTCCGAATTGAAAATGCTTTGGTTTAATTAGCTTGTCATGCCATTTCATAGTTTTATTTTTATAAATTTTAGCATTTTCATAAGCATTAAGTCTGAATTTGTCTAATTCACTTAATTACAGAATTTTCTGTTCTCCTGCTTGTATAAAATCAAAGTTCAATTTTTTAATGGCCCAAAATGCTCGGTGCTCCTACTCCATTGGTAAATGGTAGGATTTACCATACAATAGCTTGTAAGGGGATATTCTAGTCCTGTACGCTCATATGGCATCGTGAAGATTTGACGTCCAATCCCTTATTTTAGCTTACTATTTTCTCTAGAATTTGTTTTAATTCCCGATTGGACTTCAACTTGGCTGCTAGTTTGAGGGTGGTAAGCTTTACCTACCTTATGTTTCATCCCATAACTTTTCAGTAAATTTTCTAGTTGTCTATTACAAAAATGCTTTCCGCCATTGCTTATTATAATTCTAGGCATGCAAATCTTTCTAACACATGCTCTTTGAGAAATTTAATGACAATTTTAGCATTATTGTTCACACACATAATAACCTCCACCCATTTTGAGACATACTCAATAGCCACAAGAATATACATGTTTGATTGGGATAAAGGAAATGGGCCCATGAAATCAATTCCCCAAATATCAAACAACTCAACCTCAAAGATCTCATTTAAAGGTAGCTCAACTATTTTACCCAAATTCCCAATATTTTGACATTTATCACAGATTTTAACATATTCAGCAGCATTCTTAAATAGATTTGGCCAAAAGAAACCCGATTGAAGCACCTTAGCAACAGTGCGACTAATTCCATTATGTCCTCCATAAGGAGATGTGTGGTAATGGTAAAGGATATTGTTAATTTCAGATTCTGGCACACATCTCCTTAAGAGTTGATCATGCAACATTTATAAAGATAGGGATCATACCAAAAATGGTTTTTTTATGTTGGCAAAATTTTTTTTCCTTTGTTGAAAATTTAACTCTTTTGGTATAACCCCTCCAGCAAGATAATTTGCATAGTCGACAAACCATGGGGGTTTTGCTGAAGCAATGGAGTAAAGCTTTTCATCAAGGAACATCTCACTAATATCATTCAGTTCATCATGAGCAACATGGGTCAATCTATAGAGATGGTCAGCCACCATATTATCACTCCCCTTTTTATCCCAAATTTTGAGATCAAACACTTGTATAAGAAAAACCCAACGTATGAGGCGTGGTTTTGCTTCTTTCTTTTAAAGGAGGTATTTAATGGCAGCATGATATGTGTATATAATGGTTTTTGACCCAATGAGATATGATCGAAATTTGTTGAATGCAAAGACAATAGCTAGTAATTCTTTTTCAATTGTAGTATAATTTCTTTGGGCTTCATCCATGAGTTTACTAGTATAATAAATTGAGTAAGAGATTCTTTCTTTTAACTGCCCAAGGACTGCCCCAACAGCAAAATCACTCGCATCACACATAATTTCAAAAGGGAGATCCCAATTTGGAGCATAATTTCTAGGAGCAAAGATCAAAGCAGTTTCAATAGTATTGAATTCTTTTACTCAATTTTCATCAAAATTGAATTCAATGTCCTTTCCAAAAAGATGGCACATCGGTAAACTTATCTTGGAAAAATCCTTAATGAATCTCCTATAAAAATTAGCATGCCCAAGGAAGCTTCTTATTCCTTTCATATTTATGGGAGGAAGTAGTTTTTCAATTACTTCAATTTTTGCCTTGTCAACCTCAATTCCATTCCTTAATATCAAATGACCAAGGAAGATCCCTTCTTCAACCATGAAATGACATTTTCCTAATTTAAGATTAGATTAGTGTCTTTATATTTTTTAAGAACCTTACTCAAATTTTCTAAATAATGATCAAAGGATCTGCCCACAACATAAAAATCATTCATAAATAATTCTAAGAATTCTCCTATCATATTTGAGAAGATTGCCATCATACAATGTTGGAAAGTGCCCGGAGCATTGCATAATTCAAATGGCATTCTCCTAAAGGAAAAATTCCATAGGGGCAGGTGAAAGTTGTTTTCTCTTGGTCTTTTGGAGCTATCAAAATTTGATTATAGCCAGAATAAGTATCCAAAAAATAGAAAAAATGATTTTCTGCCAATATATTAAGCATTTGGTCAATTAATGGGAGAGGGTAATGGTATTTCCTTGTTGCTTTACTCAATCTCCTATAGTTAATGCATACTCTCCACCCGGTCACCTTTCTGATTGGGATTAATTCATTGTTATCATTCAGCATCACGGTCATCCCACTCTTTTTTGGCACAACATGGATTGGGCTCACCCAAAGGCTATCCGAGATGGAAAGATAATTCCAGCATCTAAAAGTTTGATAATTTCTTTATGCACAACCTCTTTGATGTTGGGGTTAAAACGCCTTAGAGATTTAATTGAAGGTTTTGTGTTATCTTCCAAAAGAATATAGTGCATACACAAAGTTGGACTAATCCCCTTCAAATCAGCTATACTTCACCCAATTACCTGTTTATGGTCTTTCAAAACCTTGTATAATTGATTCTCTTGATATTGGTTTAGTAAGGTAGAAATTATCATGGGTAATGTGGCACCCCACCCCTTAATCCACAAGAATTAAGTTAAGGGGTGGTGTGTCACTCTAGCTAACCCTTCACTTATAATTGGATTATGATGAAATCCATAACTCACCTAATAAGGGAAGGAGTGAGCATGGAATCAAATATTCAGTCACTATCTAAGTAAACATACAGAGTGCAGAAGCAATTTTTTAATATAAAACATCCAAGCATCACGACATAAGCATAAAGAAATACATCTCAGAACATAAGCATAGAATCCAAATACGCAGTCATAAGTACGTGTATTATTACATCATTTTAAGTTCTAAATAATAAGAATAAAAGTGCACTCATTCTTACTTAAAATAGAAGGGCTAAATAGTTGCTTCCTCCACAGACTCCTCCTCCGGATATGGCTCCACACCAAGATCCTGATCGTCCAACTGAAGAAGATTTGCCATTGTCGGTTTCACAATGTAGGGCCCCAGCCAAAAAAAGAAAAATATGGTTAGACAATTATCTAAGTACATTTTAAGCTGATAAGTTTTATATGTATTTTGTAATATCACCATTTTTCATTTTCTAAGCAACATCTATATAAGGGAGCAACAAGCAATACAAAAGAAAGGAATAAGCTATAAACCATCATTTATAACTTAAGCAAAAAGAGAGGCTAAGATGTGCCTCAAATGTGAGCTAAGCAAGGTAAGGCATATAAAGATACATAATCAAACAAGTACTGTAAGAAAAATGCTACATCCTAAACATGTTGGTGATCAAAAAAATGCCAATTAAAATAAAATAGCTCAATAGTGATACATATAAATAGCAGCAAGGTTCTAACATTTTAAAATATATAAGCAGTACAAAGAAATAGCTGACTGAATAAAAATGCTGAAAAGTAAACAAAATGTCATAACTGCATATATATATAAATGTCCGTGTATCAACTGCCATACAGAAAAGAGCTAATCTAGCCCACCAGATATCCAAGGATCTTAGCACCAGTACGGCTAAGGCACCAATGGTGTACCCCTAGTGTCAATAAGGAGACTAGGCAAACAGCACACAACAGAGTAATAGAAGATATAAATAAGGTCTTCCCCTAGTGTCAATAAGGAGACTAGGCAATCAGAAGACAATACTGAGAGGCAGCTCAAACACATTATTATCTTTAATTAATCACTTTAATATTTTCATAAGGAATCTAAGGAGTCTCCATATTTTCCTAACATTTTATTCATGCATCGAAAAATCTTGCATGACATGCTCAAGAAAATATGGCACAAAAATCAAGGAATGCGTAGCAACAAAATATCAAATAGAAGCAAGGGACTCTACTAAATATGGTGATATCATTTGTTTTCAACTTACCCATTCTAACTATCCCAAGCTACACAAGTTCAGGATCACAATTTTGCTACTATCGAGTGTAACTTAGAAATTCGTCCTTATAAGTTAAAAAGGATTAGAACTAATCGGGTTCTAATATAGTCAAATCAGATAGACGACTATGAGTTAAATCAATAAATCATACATCCTAGTTTTGTGAATTTAGACGTTCTAACTAAGATCTAATCAAGATCTTCTAACCCTATAGAATATGGATTAAACACTACGAGATTTAGGTTTAATCACATAATCCAAAAAGGATAAGACATAAGTTTTAGGTTTTATTCTATAAGTGATCTACTAGTTAAGGTCAATCTTATTAAGTAATCAAATTTAATAGGATGAATCTCCTATCCTAAATCTAAAGTTAAAAGACAAAATAATCTGAACAAGTTGTAAAATAGAAGAAAAGTCTAGAAACTAATAAAAACAAGGTTTCACCCATTGGGTAACCTAATTTACCCAACGAATGAACTCTAACATAAGATTTATTCCTAGTCTCAGGAAAGATCCTTAAGGTGTAGTGTTAAAGACTTAGGAAGATCATGGAATCTAACCTAATAGTTGATTTCACTCACTTAAATGTCACTAAGGTCTTTATAATATTGTTTTACGAGTTTTGAAATATTAACTAGAGGTTAATAGTACTTGGTCCAATGACTATTTTGCCCCTACTTTAAGGGTCAAAAAGTTAACTTTTGACTTGTGGTTCTGAATTGATTTCTCTTAGTCCCAATTGATTCCTTACTATCTAACTTGAAGATAGACAGTAAGTACGTCCAAATTGGACTCCAAACGATCAAGCTATGACCAAAATGAGGTCAAAGCTAATTTGGTCTTTTACCTAAATTTCTAGGGTTCTGATTCTAAATATTATTTTAGTTTATTGATGACATTGAAATTCTAAGTTAGTTAGCATCTTGAATTTTTAAATTTGGAGTTGATTTGACTAAGTTATGAATGTTTGAAATCTAGGGGCATTTTGGTCATTTTTCACTTAGAATTCTAGGGTTGACTTTTTGTCCTGATGTCCAGATGAGAAAACTAATACTACTACAAGGATGGGGCCGCTCTCTTGAGCATTTTAAGACCCATATTGACTATGTTCTGATAACTGGGTAAAACATTATGAGGTTCTAAAGATGTCCTAAAATGTTACCTCGTTATGCGTACCCCGAAATTAATTTTTGACTTACGTTATTTGATTCCTTACATTTTTTTAATCAAAATGAGACCTATATTGGTTATGTTTGGATCATCCTACAAAAAGTTATTAAACTTTTAAATTTTACTATTCAAAAATACAATTTGAATTATTTTACTGTTCATTTATTCAAATTGAATGATTTTACTGTTCATTCCTAAAGTTATATATATAATTTCTGAATTTATTAACCTTTAATTAATTTGTGATTAATTAGGCTTAACTATTAATTAACAATAATTAATCTATTAATTAATGATTAAATTATATAATATTATTATTTAATGTTGAAAAGTCATTAGCACTAATTACTGTTTAATTAACCTTAATCACTTATTAATATTTAATTAAGAATTATAGTTTATTGTTTAATAATAATTAATTATTCTAATTACTGTTAAGGTTTAATTAATATTAAAATAATCCTAATTAATCTCTTAATTATTAATTAATTATAGGATTACTATTGAAACATCATTAACACTAATTATAATTAATTAACCCCTAACTGTAATTAATTAATCACTAATAGTAATTAATTAAACTAATTAATTGGCTGAGATGGCAGTGGGCCCCACTTATGACACGTGTCAGCAGGTCCGATGGATCGTCAATCCATCCTAAGATCTACAATATTCAGGCGTAAAAATGCAAATCCAATGGACGAGAGAGGAGTTCGGGGAGTACTTGATCGACGGCTCGCGGGTTCGGACGGGGTCGGCTCGGGTCGGGGTTGAATCGGGCACCAGTTTCGCTAACCCGGAGCCCATCGATCCGCCGGGGCCTTATAGGGGGATGCCGGCGACCTCGCCGAGGCCGGGGAGGGGTCGGATTGGCACGGAGGGGGCGGTGGGCTCACCGCGTGGTATCGGGGATGGAGAAGCCGAGGGAGACGGCTCAGGACCATTGGATCCGCGATACACGGACGGTCCGGATCGGCCCGGACTGAGGGTTGCAAATCGCGGCTGTGAGCCGTTTGATCTGTGCGGATCGGACGGTCCTGATGTAACCGTCCGATTGGACGGCGCCGTTAGCGCCGTCCACTTAAGTTGACGGCGCCCGACGGCGCCGTTAACTAAATAATTAAATACATATATACAAAAATTTCAAACATGTTTTTCCTAGCTATTTTAGAGGTGAGGAACGCAATGGTGAGGTCAAAATTTCAATCCGACGAGTATTTTGATTTCTCGATTTCCGGGGCATTTTTATTATTAAAATATTCGTCAAAATTTCGACGACTTCCGATTGACACGAAAACTTCACCCGAAGCTAATTTGGGGTCAATGAACACAATGGCGGTGTCCGTTTTCCAATCCGAGGTCAATTTAGATAGGTCAATTTAGGGTTTCTGGATTTTCTAGAAATCAGGATTCGATCCATTTGATCCCTGATTTTGGGGTAGGCCCTAGAGGTTGACTCCAATCGATCTAATTAGTACTTATAATTATATTTAAGACTAAGATTAGTCCTAATTAATTAAGGTAACAACTTGAGTTGTTATAGGTAATGAGGTTCCTTCCCCTAAATAAACATACTTTAAATGAGTTGGCAAAGGTTTTAGCTCTAATTCAGGGGGAACATCAATAAATAGCTGAATTCTTCCTTTCTTAGACTAGTTCCTCAATCTACCTTTCTCCCTCAAAATCCTCAACTTCCTCGTTTAGCTTTAAGTCTAACTCTCCTACATCTCTTGAGATCATCACATCTTCTATTGATTTAATTCTCCAACACTCCTCGTTAGGCTTTAATGGGTGTTTGATGACTTCATTTATATTAAATTTTGCCTCTTCTCCCTCGTAGCGTAAACTCAACTCCCCTTTATCAACATCTATCTTTGTTCTTCTAGTAGCTAAAAAAAGTCTACCCATAATTATAGGTATTTCTTAGTTTTCTCTTCCATATATAAGATAATGAAATTAGCTGGGAAAATGAATTTGTCAACCTTAAAAAGAATGTTTTCAAGAATTCCCATAGGAGTTTTGCTGATCTATCAGTTAGTTGCAAAAGAATAGAGGTGGGTTTCAAGTGATCTATTCCCAATTTCTTAAATATATAAAATGACATTAAGTTTATGGATGCCCCAAGGTCACAAAGAGCCTTTTTAAGAGATTGGTTTCCGATAATGCAAGGGATTGTGAAGCTTCCTAGATCTTTTCTCTTAATGGGAATCTTTTGTTGTAGGATTGCAGTACACTCTTTTGTTAAAGCTACAGTTTCCTTCTCATTAATAATTCTTTTCTTAGATAGGATATTCTTCATAAACTTAGCGTAACTAGACATTTGTTCTAGTGCTTTAGCAATGGGAATATTGATGTGAAGAGTTTTAAATGTTTCGAGAAATTTGTAAAATTGGACATCCAATTTCTCTCTTTCCATTCTTTGAGGATAATGAATATGTGGAGTAAATTGGAGTTGGTTATTCAAATGAGTTTGATCCAACTCTCTTAGTTCCTTCTCCTCACCTTTAGTAATAATTTCATCCTCCCTTGGTTCCTCAATTGTTTCCTTAGACATTTTTTCAGCCTTCTTAAACCCAATCAGTTCAGTTGTTTTTCCAGTTCTCATGGTTATAGAATTCCCCAATTCAGTCCTGCACTCTCTTACTGCACCCACTAAGAAAAGGTTCTTAAGTTGATTCAAAATCTCTTTTACTTGTTGCTCAATTCTTTTTATTGCCTATTCTTTTCTTAGTAGAGTGCTTTCGTGTTGGTTGAGTGTTGCATCTATTTTATTCATGAATTCTATGGTGGAGTTTTAAATTTTCTCAAAGAATGCTCTATGCTCCCTTATCTCCTGCCTTTACTATTCCCAAAGTTAATTATAGCATTTGCACTCCCCATTTCACATTCATCTCCTTGAATTGAATTTACTTGCATGTTTTCAATTCTTCTGTTAAGTTTGGAGATCTGATTTTGGAGTTTAAGTAATTTGATTTGCCTCCCTTTAGTTTTGGATAAACCTCTCATTAGGCCATTGGTATGCATTCTCAGCCATTTTTTAAGGAGGTTGAAGGCTTCCTCTAGGGTTTTGCTACTAAGAGATCTGCTTGTAATTGCATCTATGAGGTGCATTTAGTCCATTGTAGAATGTTTTCACTTGCATCCACAAGGGAAACTCATAATGGGCGCAATGCCTTAAGCAATCCTTAAAGCGCTCCCAGTTGTCATACAAATTTTCTCCATTTTGTTGAGAGAATTTGGAGATCTCATATCTCAACCTCGCGATCTTAGTAGGTGGAAAGTACTTAGCCAAGATTTTCCCAGCTAAGTCATCCCAAGATCTAATTGACTCGCCAGGTAGAGAACTGAGCCAGATTTTTGCTCTGTCTCTCAACGAAAAGGAAAAAAGTCTCAACCTAATAACATCTTCAAACACACCCTTAAATCTGAAAGTGTCGCATATTTCCAAAAAATTGGAAATATGCGAGTTAGGATCGTCTGTAGCTAAACCACTAAACTGATTATTTTGAACCATATTCAATGTTAATGGTTTTATTTTAAAGTTATTGGCTTGAATCATTGGTCTAACAATTGTATTGGGGACTCCACCTATAGTTGGCAGGGCATACGCTCAAAGTGCTCTACCCTTATTGTTTTCTAAAAGTTTCCCAGGGTTTCTTACTTCATTATCCATTTCTAATTGTGGTTGAGTTGAATTTGATTGTTCTCTCCTAGCTCGTAAAAATGTTCGTTCAATTTCAGGGTCAAAAAGTATAGTATACAAGTTCTCCTACTCATGCGATTTCAAAAATTCTGCTAGATCAAACAATTAAGCAATTGTGTTTTACAGCACAGCAGTTGCAAATAACAAAACTAAATTTAAAAATCAAGCTACAATTAGCAACAAATATAATTACGAAAAGGTAAAAAGTATATGCAGAAATAAGAAAAATTTAAATCACTATTGACTCGTAGATTGTACTTAATACAAAACAAAAACCATTTGTAGCGCCCCGCCCCATCGCCGCGCGCAAAGAGGGGTAATCGAAATCGATTCAATGGCAGAGCAGTGCGCCACTTGGAGAGGAATATTCCATCTACTCAGATATCTCAAGCAAAACCTGTCTGAAGGGCTGCTGACTCAACCTCAAGAAGGGTTGAGAGCTAAAACTTAAGATAAGAGTAGTATTCTTATTCTAAGTATTAGACCAATACATACATTGGATGTAAAACACATGAGGAATTCAATAGATGTATACTATATCAGCATTTTTAGTATACTGATCACATCACAATACTAAGTATAAGTAGTATACAAATATAGTGCAGAAGCTAAGGCAAACATCCATAAACATTCATCATAGAAGCTGTATGAAACATTCATCTCAGAAAAAAAAGAAAACACATCCAAAATTTTTACAAATAGTTTATTAAAATACAGACATAAAAGCTAAGTACTAAACTGAAATAAACTAAGCAAAATAGTAATGCTGGGGAAGAGTTCACTAGTGCTATACAGGCTCCTCCTGAATCTCCTAGGTGTCCTCCTGACCTGGCTCAATATAATGCTCAAGATCTAGCAAATTATCGGATCTCAAAAGTATCCCGTGTTAGACAATAAGTCTAACACATCAAAACTAATCTAAACAGTTCTAATTAATTATTTAATATTTACATAATGTAAGTAAATATACAGTAATATTATAAGGATAGCTGAAAGTATAAAAATTGTATAAAACTGTACAAAACTGAAGTAAAATAAAGTAAAGTTGTACTGAAAACTGAATACTAAAAGTAAAAAAAAATAGTAATGGATCTAAAATTGAGTAATAACATGTAAAATTATGAGGTATGCCATTGAAATTATACATATGAATATGCAACAATACTGTATGCTACTAATATGTAACCAAAATATCACTAAACAACTATGAGTCATACGGTCCAATGTATACATACATCTAGTTGGGAATACAATTTACTGTGATACCGATGCATCATGAAATTCCCCAGTCAATGTATGCAATATTTCGTAACCCATAAATCATCACTGATACTTATACATCATTACTGATATTCATACATCATGCTTATGCTCAGGCTCATGCTTCTAAACTACATGAGTTAAATCCAGAAATCCAGAAATGCTTTAAAATCTGATAATAAATTCGAGGTCTCTATTGTGCAGAATCCTGCTAAAAGGATTTTGACTCCTAGATTCTAGTTTCGATAATTAGTTAAATTTGAGAGTTTACTTAAAAAGCATTAGATGGGAAGGTTGTATACACATATTTAGCATGTTTGCATGAAAGGTGGTTCTTAACACTTAGTTGATTAAGCCACCCTAACGAAGTGATCTTTGATAGGAGGCATCACCCTATGGCAATTTGTATCTCAAGCTTAGTCATTAAGATGCCCAACTCACAATCACACTCAGTGTCTTAAGGGAGGTGACTCGAATTACTTAGTTTGTTTAAGCCACACCTATTGAAGCGATCTTCGATAGGATGCATCACCCGATAGTAATTTGTATTTTAATCAAACTAAGGAATGAGTCTCTATTTATAACACTCTTAGGATTGATTAATTTACTCTAAGCAAGATTATATCCGCCTAAGCCCGAAGGATAGCATAAAGATAAATCTTACTTCGAGTGACTCAACCATTCCTGAATTCTACTAAAAAATCTAGTACTATGGGTATACCCTACTACACCCAACTAATAATCTGAGTTTAGATAACCCTATTTAATCAATAAGGATTTATCAAAGCTATTAATCCTTGCTCTAAATAGGTGAGTCCTACACAAGGCTCCAAGGATGTGATCCAAATATCACTCAATATTGATTTCTACTGCAAGGGACAAGTTCCATTCTAACTGCTTTAGGTGATTCCTACCATGAGGTATCAAGATCAACTTCTAAGGTTATGAAGGATCATCTAAGATTCCTACCTCAATGTATCAATATTTAAGGCTTTTAAGCATTTCAAGAATAATCCTATAGCAAGACCATTGAGATCTCACTTTTATATTTTTAAGTTAACTTTCTAGGTTTACTTAATAGTCTTGGATTAAAGTGATCAGATAAGATGAATAAAATCCATCTGATCATACTCTATTCTACAATCATTGGATGAAATTAAAGATATTATTAGAGTTAAATCATTATAATTTTATTATCCATCTTATGCCAATAGTCTCATATAAGAGAAAATCAAAGATCCAAAATTTAGATTCAGATGATTCAATCACACAGATTTAATATTAACCTTAGCACTTCTAATTCAATGATTTAAGATCAATATCAAATCATATATATTATTGGGATCATGTCAATTGAATTATCTTTTAATCAAGGTTACTTGATTAAGGTGATTAAGGTTTAGATCTTAATTAAGACAAGTTAGGATTTAACCCCTAGCCTTACCAAAATTAAGACCAATGGTTGATTTAAAGATCAATGATAAGTCAATGTATTATTGGTATATTATTGATGTTAAATTTCAGATTTAGATTAAGTATCATTTACTTAATCAAGTTCTTAAAATTCTTATGTTCAAATATAGTTTAATGTCAATTTAAGCACATTTAGTGTCCAAATAAATGTTAAAGTTCTCTAATATACATCCTAATATTATGAAAACATAGGAATGTAAGGATGACATAAAATAGAAGGTAATTAAGGCTAACCAAATTTTAAATCAAACCAAAGGAGTTAGCACTTGATTATAATTCTAAAAGACTTTGGTTTCATGCAATTTGGTTATTAAGATATATCTAATCAATACAAGTATTCAAAGATTTGCATTTGGCACAAAATACTTAAGGCACATATGAGGTCTTTGCACATGCCAAAAAAAGGGCAAACTTTCAAAGTTGATTATTACACAAAATTTTATACAATGCTCAATTTTAACTAAATTAGGTTCAAATTTGATATAATACAGTCCCACTAGGCTTCCAGGGACCTTAAAATGCAAAAAATGAGGACTTTTAACCATTTCAACCAATTTTGGGCACCTTTGGATGTTTCTGGGTGCTACGGCGCGCTATAGCGAGCTACGGTGCACTGCAACACCTTCAGACACTGCGGCGCACTACGGCAGAAAACTACAATGTGGTGCACTACAGTGCTTTCAGGTGCTGCGGTGCGCGACGGTGCCTGATCCGAGAGCTGGATGATACGGCGCGCTGTGCGGATTAACTTTCAAAAATACTGTTCAATTAATTTATTCCTTGAGTTCATATGGTTTTTTTGAAATGATGCTGCAGCCCGCAGTGGCGCACTACATTGGTTCAACTTTTGAGTGACTGTTCAATTAATTTTTCTCTAGATTTACTATAGTTTTTACCGAAATGACGCTGCAGCCCTCTGCGGCGCGCTGTAGCGCGCTCACCTTTTTGCTTTTAGGCCCTTTTTTTAGCTCCAGAAGCGTTGTGGCATGCTGTAGCGCTATGGAGCGCTACAGCGGGTTTAGTTCTAAACTCGTGCATGATGGCACGCTGTAGCTCCTGACGGTGACTTTGCCTGTGCGAAAATCATGAAGGGTCTCATTTTAAGCTCAAATACTCTCAATCCAGAGCATTCCATGAGTAGTGCCATATATAAATAGAAAGGTCTTTCCAATACCTTTCCATTGATACCAAAATTGGCATAAATGGATTATCCTAACTTTACGAAAAATGGAGTTAAAGGGTCAAGTATACAAAATTGATGAAAACTGAGCATGAGATTTTTAAGGAAGTATGATGCTTTAAAGAACCTTAATGGCTTCCATACATGATTATGTATTTATAAAGATACAAATTAGCATACTAACAACATGAAGTAGACAAGGAAGAGGAATAAATAGGTACCTTAGCCTTTAGAGAGGAAGAAGAAACCTCTATTTTCTTCAAGACTTGTAGAGGAGCTTCTTCTTCAAGATGCAGCAATGAAGGAAGGAGGGAGAGATTTATAGGAAGAAGGGCCTTTAGCTTGGTAACAAGGAGAAGAGGGAGGGACTGAGCTCCTTCTTAATGGAGGAGAAGAAGGGGGAGATAGAGCATGGCTAGGGGAGCTATGTGGTGAGGAGAGGCATGGGTTAAGGAAATGGGGCTCTGCCCCTTACTTGCGATGGAGGAGGCACCGAATGAGGGTATGGAGGGAGCCAGCAAAGCAAATTAAGAAAATAAATTTTTTAATTAAGTAATTTCCTTAATTATATAAAAATTCAGATTTTAGAAACGCCCTCCAAAAAATCCTAAAAATTCACCCTAGCTAATTTGGGGGTGAGGAATTCAACGGCGAAGTCGAATTTCGTTTCTGACGATTATTTAATTATTCTATTTTCTAGTGCATTTAATTATATTAAAATATTCGTGAAAATCCGACAACTTCCAAACTCGTTTAAAACATCACCCCTAGCTAATTTGGGGGCGAGGATCGCAACGGTGAAGTCGCATTTCAATTTTGAGGTCAAATTAAGTACCTCAATTTTTTAATTAAAATATTCCAAAATATTCGATTTAGCTTCGAATTGCACCAAAGCTTTAGGGATTGATTCAAATGACTAGACAAACTTAATTGAATGATAATTAAGATATGATTAAGTTAAAATCAAGCTGGTTAACAACCTTGGGTTGTTACACCATTCTCCAGCAATGATGCCAAAAACTGTACAAACATAAATGCATGTCTGCGCTTGCACACAAGTGCATGTGGTTTGAAGAAATCAGTGGAATATGAGTTCTGAGATTTATCGTCCTCAAGGAATGATGTGTTTTGTTACTAAGTTATATCTACTTTTAATAATGTTTAAACTAAGATGTTTTTAGTTTTGATGGTTCTTATTCAATAATGCAAAGATCTTAAATTAAGATACTATTTGATAAAGAAGGGAGAGTTGGAATTTCATCATGTAATTATTAAGGGACAGGTGTCAATGCTCAAATTCAATTAACTTTTCATGAAAGTGCTTACATGAAAATTAGAATCAAGAGACATTAGTGTTCCTTAAATTGGCCCTCTAATTTTGACTAACTCATGTCTAGTGCACAAGATGAACCCACAAGGGTTTGATCTTAGCACATAGACCCTCATATGATCACATTGAGTTGATTAAGATTTTTCCATCCAGGTTGTCAAATATTCTTTTAATTTCTAGCGATCATACGAGCTTGATTTCGACCAATCGGCATCACGTGCTACATACGCAGTTTAGCTAAGAAAGTGATTAACCAAGCTACATGGATTATGTCACATCATCCATGAGCAATCGATTAATCTTCTTCCTCCTTCAATGTTTGCTGAGCCACAGAGCTCGATTGGTGGATCTTGGCTCACATGCGTCGACCTCTTGACTGAGCTCAAGGTATGGTGCAATTAGGCTCAAGAGCTTGTCACTGGGCTTTGAGCACTAATGCATGCATACCTAGATTTACGCCAATTAGTGAGCTATGAAGCACATGATAAATTATTGTTGGTAAATCAATCTCTCATTCTATCCCAAGGTGTTTTACACTGAGAATCCTCACTCAGCAAATATGAGTTTGCGGCGAGGACCTTTATGTGCTTTCCATTTAGACTTGAATTGTTGATTGACTTAGCATTATTTCGTTACATTCATTTTTATTAAACAAAATATCTTCCATCATTCTACAGCATGCACAACAATAATATATCTCAAACATAAAATGAAAAGATTTTAGTATATTAATGAAAATTCATGAAAACACCCTTTTAGTCCTTTTACTCTTGCACAATGAAGGCCAAACCCTCCCTAAGGAGGGTTTAGCCTTCCATTACAATAGTAAACATGATAAGCACATACAGGGAACTGAACTTTTGCATGGTTCAACTAAAAAAAAATTAACAAGAAGAGTTAAGGAGAATACTAAGACAGCTCTTTAATGGCATTCTCTAGATCTTTCTTGGCCTTCCTCTCTTTTTCCCTTCTAGCTCCTTGGTAGTAGTCTTCCCTTCTTTCCTCTATCAATGGTACTCTTCCCCCTTCCTTGGAGTAGTCTCCTTCCTCTTCTCTTACAATAAGTTTTGATTTAAGAACCTTGAATGTCAAAGTGGGGAACTCCCTTTTAGTCTTGAAATGCAATTTAAATAGAGCAGCCTCCACCCTCTTGCAAATGAATTCTGCTAGCTTTTCCAATTTCCTCCCTTAATGGCATGCAATGAATATTATTACAATATTCTCGTGAGATTCTACCTAGAATAAATGGAGTTGGAGTTTCCATAGCTAGGGAAGGTAAAAGGTTTGAATTTGTGGCCTTCTCTATGCTAGCATTAATGCCTTGAACCTGGCTATAATTGTGGTGGCCGCTGTCGCACACTGCAGTGCGCTTGGGCTTGCTGCAGCGATTCTGCTACAAAATAGTTTTCAAAATGAATGCCCGCTATGGCATGCGGTAGCAGGACGCTTTGTACTTTTTTGCTTAATTCTTTGCCCCATTGATCCATTGCGGTGCGCGATAGTGCTGAGCTCTTTATTTGATTCGGCTACAGCTCACGGTAGCGTCAGTGTCTCGGGTTTGAGACCACTGCGGCGCACTGTAGCGAGGGCTTTTGAATGGGTGCCGAGTCTGGGTTTGGATGGTTCCGTTGCGGTGCGCGGTAGTGCCATGACAGATTTCTTCTAGATTTTCTATTTTCCCCAAATTTTAGCCCGGCTTGTCATTTTTCTTGAAAACATTGAAAAAACCATCAAAGGCCAACATTCTTCAATGAATTTGCTTGAAATTCTTCACTTATTTTATTATAAATCTTAGGTTCATCATCGGACCTCTCTAGGTCAAATGAGCATATTTTTCCAATTAGGTACCCTAATTAATAGCTAAAATATTTTGATCTCCAATAAAAAATCTGATTGTATTTTTGAATTTCTCAACCCCAAATTAGCTAAGGGCGCAAATTTGGGAATTTTTGGAGGTCATTTTTGGATGAGAAATTTTAAATTGAAATGGGAAATTCCAAATTAGGGTACATAACAATATTTTTTGCAAATCTACCCATAACTATAATACCCGTCTTGCCACGAGCGATCTGCTGCGGAGCCCAAGTCACAAGATAGCAGAACTCCGCTCATCTCACTGTTGCGCTGCTAGATCCATCGGCCAGGATTTAATCCAGCAGAAGTGTAGATCCATTGCTAAATCTATCCTTTGGATCCCACAGCTCAGATCACTTCGGATCCAGCCGTTAGGATCCGGATCATCAAGATTATTCCATGGCACTGATCTATAGATCAAACAACCCATAGTGCACCCGCACTATGGATTGTTGTTCCAAGATCGCCCCTCTCATGATAGAGGAGATTCCCCGTATCACCAGTTGCCACGCCTATCTTGTTGTGTTGTGGAGACTTCACTATCCAAAATAGCACATGTGCTGCAGTGCACCACGGTGCATTGCAGTGGAACCAAGCTCGAAGTTGAGGCGCTACGGTGCGCCTCAGCGGTCAGCAAATCGAGAAATGGGCGCTGCAACGCGCCACAGCGGAATCAAATGCAGGCGCTACCGCGCGCCGCAGTATCCAGATCATTAGGACCGTTCTATGGCACTGCTCGATAGATCAAATGACCCACAGTGCACCGCACTATGGATCATCGTCCCGAGACCACCCCACTCCCGATAGAGGAGATTCCCCGTATCGCCAGCTACCACGCTTGTCTTGTTGTTTTGTGGAGACATACTGCCCAAAATAGCACATGCGCTGCAGCCCACCACAATGTGATACAGTGTGCCACAGCGCATCACAACGCGCTGTAGCAGAATCAAGCCCAAAGATGAGGTGCTACGATGCATCTCAGTGGTCAGCAAATTGAGAAATGGGTGCTGCAGTGCGTCACAACAGAATCAAACGCGGGCACTACTGTGCGCCGCAGTGCACTATAGTGTGCTACCGTGGATGCAAGTTCAAACGCGGGCGCTATAGCGGATGCAATTTTGAAAGATGATCGCTACAGCGCGCTGTAGCGGTCGACGAAATTCTGCTTCATTCTAGGTCTCGATCTGAAAAAATCTGAGGGGTATTTTCAACTTTTTGGGTCTGAAATGGAGCTAACTACTTAAGCTTAAGTAGTGGAGGAAAACCTAAGGCTTTGGCAAGGAATCTTATTCTAAATTTAGTATCAAACATCACTAAACACCATATGAAACAAGGTACTTTGAGTGGAATCTTATGTTTTTTAGGGAAAAATGGAGAACAACGAAGATCTAGGCAAATTACATATTTTCTGGAAGAAAACTGCCGTGGCGCGCTGTAGTGCGCCACAGCGCTCCATGGCGGTTCTTAAAAATTCTTCACCTGAAAGAATATCTATAGAACTTGAAAGAAAACTTGCCGCAGTGGGCCATGACGTTTTCATTAACTCCCTCACATGGAAGCTGAACTGCAAGCCTGGAAGAATGATCGCTGCGGTGCGCCATTGCGTGCCGTAGTGCGCCACAACATCATTTCTCTAAGTTAAAATTAAAATCATATAAAGGGAAATTGAACAATATTTTTGAAAGTATTTTCACTGCAGCGCACCGTAGCGGGCGAATTATCATTTTATAAAATCATATGTGAACTATTGATCCGCGTTTTTGAAGTATTTTCCGCTGCAGCGCGCCATAGTGGAATATTTTATTATTCATACAAACTATAGGTGAACTAATTGATCCGCAATTTTGAAGAATTTTCCACTGCAGCGCTCCACAGCATGCCACAACAGAATATTTTATTATTCATACAAACTATATGTGAACTAAATGATTCACATTTTCGAAGTATTTTTCGCTATAGCGCGCTGTAGTGCACCACAACAAAATATTTTATTAATCATGAAAACTCTAGGTGAACTATTGGAATAGTCATTTTGAAGGTTTATCCGCAGCGCGCCACAGCAGACACTGTGGTGACCGAAGGAAAAGATACTAACTTACATGCAGGAACAGTGTTTGGAACGCTGCTGTCACGGCGTGGCATAGCGGAATAGTGTTTGGAACGATGCTGCCACAGCACACTGTAGCGGAATAGTATTTGGAATGCTGCTGCCCCAGCGTGCCCTAGTGGACGATCCAGATTTTTCCAGAACAACTATAATTGTAGCATAGGGAAGGCCACAAAATGCAACATTTAGCCTCCCCAACCTTTTGAAAACTGAAGTGCATTATTTCTACTGAATCCCAACATAATAAAGTGAATAGAATATTGAAAGGGATTGAATTAAAACCAAGGAAGGGGAAGCGTCACATCATTAATGCCTTGGGACTGAGAGCTTCCCTATTTAAGGGGCAATCTCAGACCTTAAGATGATTTGAAAATCTGATATTCAAAAGTCCATAAGAAAAGCTGTAGTAAGGAAAAAGGAGGAGAACTCTCCAAGGGGGTCGACAGTGATCCCTAAAGAGTGAAGAGAAGTAGATAGCAAGGG
Source organism: Gastrodia elata (assembly GCA_016760335.1). Classification (NCBI taxonomy): domain Eukaryota; kingdom Viridiplantae; phylum Streptophyta; class Magnoliopsida; order Asparagales; family Orchidaceae; genus Gastrodia; species Gastrodia elata. Next base: position 61,503,997 of record CM028670.1, on the reverse strand, counting down.
AGAAAAAGGACAAGTTAAGATGGAGTGCAGGAGAAAATTCAAGAGAACCGTATAAAACCTCTAGGAGCTTCCTAGTATTTTTTCTAACTTCCTTTTTGATTATTTTTCTGTGTAAACCGATGGCAAGGTTTATTTCCCTTGGCATGTATGCTCATTTTTATCTTATAATGGGAGGCTAAACTCTCTTGGGGAGGGTTGGGATGTAGTTGTAGGAACATGTAAAGAGATTATGGTGTTGAGATGTAAATGATTAAATGAATGAAAATAATTTCTATTTTAACTGTCTATATTTATTATTATGATGGAATGCCTGGATGAACGTATGTCAAACTATTTTTGCTTGAAAATAAAAAATCAAGGAATTATTAATTAAAGACCTTGAGTTCTGAGCTCATCAATTGGACAAGAGCAAGGAGGGTAGTGCAGGTAGAGCTGAGAACTATATGACAAGTTCTCAAAGCTTACTCGCATCTTTTCCTTAAGAGCTTTACTAAGAGAGTGATGTCTGTGAACCAAGTTCCCATCAACTCAATGTTGTGCGGGTCAGCAAAGTAGAAGGGGGTGAGAGGATGTTGGAAATCTAATGGATGATGTGACATAGTACATTGGAGCCAATGCATCCTCTCATCTAGCTAAACTGCATTTGTAAGCGCATGATGCATTATTGATGGAAATCACATTTGTGAGATCTAACAAGTAAAAGAAGATATTTGGTAACATAGATGTAGGAAATCAAAGGTCTTTTAAATTAAGATCTCATAGAGATTTAAGTGCTGAGGTAGAGCCCCAATGGGAGTTCTTCTTATTGCGCTAAATCTGAACCTGTTATAATTTGAGGATTGCTCCAATTCTAATAGTGACCACATGATTTAATTTGGCATAAATAAATCAATTTATACATTTAAACAAAGAACTGATAACACCAAATCCTTACAAGTACTATAATGAAACCCCAACTCTCTCTCTTTGAACAAATGTATCTTATCTTAAAGTCATTTGCATTGATAATTTAGGGACCAAATCAAAACCAACTCAATCGTCTAAATATTATTTAAAGTAGATATAACTTGGTAACAAAACTACCATTCCTAGAGGACAATAAATCCCAGAATTAAAACTTCCACTTATTACTTCAGACCATGTACACTTGCGAATACAGACGTGTATTTCCGTTTATCAAGTTTTTAGCGTCATTCCCGAGGAACGGTTTTGTTTTGTATTAAGTATAATCTTCAAGTAAATAGTGATTTAGTGTACCAATCCTAGGTTGTTACCCTGCTAATCTATAGTCTAAGAAATCATTAATTTTGATTCCATTACTTTAAGAACATCAAATGGATCATATCCTGAAAATTTGGAGTCCATTAGACTTCTTTAAGTCCAAAATGATATTTTGATTAGTCTAGATACCCTAGTTTAGACCTAAAATATTTTGATCTCAGAATTAAATTCTTATTACATTTTTGAATTCCTCACCCCCAAATTAGCTAAAGGTGAAAGTTTAGTGCAATTTGGAAATCATTTAGGCCATAATTCATATTTAATTAAAATGATCCAATTGCATAAAAGGGTTCCTAACATTTCAAATTTGCATTTATACCATTTAAACTAATAAAATGGCTGGGATCCGCTGTGCGGACCGCGGGCAATCTGCTGCGGAGCCCTGGTCGTGCGACAATGGTGCTTCCATCGTATCCGCCATTCGCTCTATTAATCCAACAGCTAGGATTATATCCCACAGAACCGCAGATCAACCATTGGATCTTTCTGGCCGATCCTATGGCCCGAATCACTCCCGCGATCGGCTGTTAGGATCTGAGCGATCCGAGCCATTCTTCCATCTGATCGATTGATCAGATGGCATCCGAAGGTCCTGCTACTGTGGACCTTAATCTTCCTCTCACCATTCCCGACAAGGAGATCCTCCCCGTACTGCCAGCTTCCCCGCTTGTCCCCCACTCATGCGTCCACCTCAGTAAGGTCGTTAGGATCTCTCCTGTCTTGGCAAGGACCCACGATCGGACCTCGTGACCCAGCCGAGCTCAATTAGGAAAATTGAGAGCTCGACCATGGCCCGACCTCTCTCTCCAGCCCGAGCCAATGGCTCTAGAAACTCTCCCATTCTATGCTGAGGCTATAAATAGCCTTAGTGTTTTACCCTATGATCCTTTGCTGATCAATTGAGCTCTCTGCAACTTCCACCATTGTCAAACATCTGAGCTTGCATAGGCGATCACTGGAGCTCTCGAACTGCTGATAGTAAGCTCTCCTGGCATTCAGGATCCTTTGCAATATCTGGAAGCTCAGCCAAGACTAGCCGGATCCTCAGTCAATCGTCCTGAGCTCCCCCGTCACACCAGGTACCCCCATTTGTCGATTTCAAGCTAATAAGGCTCGGGCCTTCCTCCTTTTGACTTGATTACATGTGTATTGTCAAAGTGAACTCACTGGTATCGAATTTGAGCCATAAGCTAGCCCCGACCGATCGAATCGATCGATTGGGTTAAGTCCCGTAAGGAACATCTCGGGTGAGTAAGGTCCCGACATTCCAGACCATCGCAGTCCCGCAGACCATAGGGCTTCGATCCGTCTCACCTCCCTGAAGGTGTAGGGATCGAGCCCTGGGTTTAGCATGGCCTCTATGGGGAAAAAACTCTCCCCATAGTAGCTCCATTACGGGAGCCCTCGGGTGAGTAAGGTCTGGCCGATCCGAAATGTCTCACAGATGGTTTCGGGTCCTGTTCGGTGCACCTGACCACGGTGAACATGTAGCGATTGTTGGTTGGTCGTGCCGTGGTCGGGATGCACCAGAATTAATCGATTAGGATTTCTCTAATCGGGTCCTTCCATCGGGATGGAGGCTCGGGGACGAAGCTCCTGTGCGGGTTGGGCCGACCCGTGACCCGCATGGTGCAACAGTCTCGGGTCTTCGGGCCCCGGTCGACCCGTGCGGTTCGGCTAATGGGCCAAGCGCATTTTAAATAAATCCGATTAATTTGATTTATTTTCATTAAGGAAAATAATCTAATTAATCTAATCAAAGAAAAATATTTAAATAAAAATATGTAATGTATTAATTGAATAAATTTTAATCCAATGGTCCAAATCCTATGATATTATATATGAAATAGATCAAAAAATCCTCGGAATAAGAATATAAAATAATATTGAACATTTAATGGCTTGATTTTCTGTTTTAACCTAATTATGGTAGAACTTGATTAGGATGGATTAATAATTATACTTAACCAAAATATATGTTTATGATGCCATTAGTTTTCTTATGATGAGTTGAATGAATGTGCCAAGTAGTTTATTTTTTTGATCGCGGTATTTCAATTTATGCCATAATCTTATTAAACCATGATTAGTAAAAATTAGGGTTTGTAGTTGTTGGATCTTAGCAAACTTAGTCTCTGATTAATTGCATGATTAAATAGGACTTATGTGCCAATTTGTATAAAATTTTGATGGCTAGATTTGTAATTATGTGCTAATCCTTTTGGATTGATTTAGGGCTTGATTAGCACTAATTACTTTTTATTTTCATAAATTTTTCTGTTAATATGCTTCATAATAGTAAGGTAAATATATGGAAACAATGTATGCTAATTTATGATGAATAAATTGAATAAATCAAAGATTGGAGAACTTAATCACCTTAATCAACTTTAGAAGTCTTAAGACTTTGATCAAGCTATTAAGACATGATCTAGGTCTAAAATTGCCACCAATAATACATACCTAATTCATTGATTTGACATTTGATCTATAAATGAATCCTTGATCTCAACTAAATATGAGTAGGGGTCAAACCCTATTCTACTTAGTTAAGATCCAAATCCTTAAGCCTTAACTAAAGGGGCTTGATTATAAGATAATGTAATTAACATTATTCCAATAATGCATCTGATTTGATATTGATCTTAAACATTTGGATTAGACATATTAAGGCTAATAATAAACCTATGAGATTGCTTAATCTGAATCTGAACCTTAAATCCTTGATTTTCTTCTAAGTAAGACTATTAGCATAATAAGATTAATAGAACCATATTGATTGAACAAGTGATCTAACAATATTAATAATCATTATTTAAATCTCATGATCTTAGAATAAGCTATGATCAGTTGACTTAGTCATCTGATCTGATCATCATAAGTCTAAATGATAAGTAAAATCTATGGTGTTAATAGTGGAGTTAAGAGTGTGAGATCCCAAGTATCTCAACACAAAATCATTTCTGAAATATTTTAAAGACTTAAATCTGATTATACATTGAGGTAGGAGGACTTTGCATAACTCATTGAGGTTGAAGCTTAGATGATCCCTTAACCTTAGAATTTGATCTTAACCCCTCATGCTAAGAATCACTTAAGATTTTAGAATGACACCTTTCCTTATGGTAGAATCTATATTGAGTGACACTTGATCACATTTTCTTGGAACCTTGTATAGGACTTACCTATTTAGCATAAGAATTATAGTCTTGATAAATCCTTGTTAATTAAATAGAGTTGTGTGAACTTAGATTATTAGTTGGTGTAGTATGACATCCCCATAGTACTAATTTTCTTCAATAGTATTCAGGATTGGTTGGTTCACTCCAATGTGGACTTATGAGCAGGTGATATCCCGAGGGATTAGATGAATATAGTCCCGTTAGAGTAAAGATCTCAAGACTAAGATTGTATTAAACAGGTACTCATTCCTTAGTTTGATTGAAAAACAAATCGCCAACATGCGATGCCTTCTAACGAAGACCGCTTCAATATGTGTGGCTCAAACAAACTAAGTAATTAAAATCACCTTCTTTAAGACACTGAGTGTGATTGTGAGTTAGGTATCTTAATAACTTAGCTTGAAATACAAATCGCCAATGAGCGATGCCTTCTATCGAAGATCGCTTCGTTAGGGTGGCTTAATCAAACTAAGTGATAAGGATCACCTTTCTTGCAAACATGTTAAATATGTGTATACAATCATCCCATCTAATGATCTTTAAGTAAATCTTTAACTTTAACCAATTATCATTTTAAAAGCTAGGAGTCAGAATCCTTTTAGCAGGATTCTACATAGTGGAGACCTAGAATTTATTATCGGTATTCAAAGTCTTGTGAATTTCTGAATTTTAGTCATATAGAATAGAAGCATGGGCATAAACATGAGCATGAGTTTGATGAATCATTTCAACAGTGAAGCATGAGTATCAGTGATAAATTATGGGTTACTGAATGTTGCATACATTGACTGGGGAATTTTAGGATGCATCGGCATCACCGTACTATCTTCCCAACTGGGTGTATGTATACATTAGACCGTATGACTCATAGCCTTTCGGTGATAGTTTCGCTATATACCATGGCATACTATGTTGTGGCATACTTGGGTGCATCATTCCAATGACATATAGTACAACATTGAACATTTCACATTGATTTCTAAGCATTTGATATTTTTGTTTAATTTTAGTCTCCAATTTTGATGTAATTTTACTTTGCTTAGTCTTTACAGTTTCAGTTACATAGTGCCTTTACCATTATTTTCTACAGTTAGTTTATTTGTTGTCCATTGCATTTACTTTAGAACTGCTTAGTTAGTTGTGATGTGTTAGACTTCTTGTCTAACATGGGGTACTTTTGGGATCCGACAATTTGCTAGATCCCGAGCAGCTTGTGGAGATAGGGCAGGAGGACCAATAGGGGATCCAGGAGGAGTACATGGAGCCTTAGTGGATTAGTCTTCCATCTTTTCTTACTGCTTTATTTTAATACTTTAGATAGACTTTACTTTTCATCTTTTAAATCAGTTTATAATAATTCTGGATGTATTTTACTTTTCTTTTCTGAGATGAATGTTTACTACTGCTCTGTAATGAATGTATTCTGGATGTTTTGCTTTAGCTTCCGCACTCTATTATACTACTATACTTAGTATTGTGATGTGATCAGCATACTGGAAATGCTGATATATTGATAATGTATATTAGATTCATATTTATCTTTTTAAATCCAATGTACGTAATAGTCTAATACTTAAGATAAGTAACCTACTCTTATCTTAAGTATTGACTCTCGATCCTACTCATAGGTTCGAGTCAGTAGCCTTCAGTGTGGCTCAGTCTTTTAGCCTATTTGGGGAGATGGGTTTTTGTAAGCTCGTCCTCCCAAGTAGCGCACTGCTCCGCCGCTGATTATGATTATACCTGTCTTTTGCGCGCGACGACGGGGCGGGGTGCTACATTTAGATTCCTTACTTAATTATTTTTAATTTTTTATATTTTCTGTAATCATATTATATTGTACTTACTATAGTGTAACTAGAGTTTCCATTTTGTTTATTTGTTCTGCTTAGTAGAACTGGAATTGTATTGCTTATTTACTATCTTAGAGTGATTAAATTATTAAATTATTCATTATGATTGATGTAATCATTTTTGTCTAGCTAAATCTAAGAACTGCATGAATATGAGAGAAAATGTTGATATTTTATTTGATCTTGAAATTGAGCGAACGTACTTGAGAGCTAGAAGAGAACGAGCAATCCTTAATCAACATCACTTTGAAATGGAAAATTTAGAAGCTAATCAGTTAAGAGAACCTAGGGGTAGAGCCTTGAGAGATTATGCGATGCTTACTATTAGAGGCATCCCTCATGCAATTGTGAGACTGAATATAGAGGACAATAACTTTGAAATTAAACCCTCAATACTTAGCATGGTGCAAAATAACCAATTTGGGGGACTAGTCACAGAGGATCCCAATTCACATATTTCAAATTTTCTCAAAATTTGTGATACATTCAAATTTAACAGCATTTCTAAAGACGCCGTTAAACTGCGACTTTTCCCATTCTCACTTAGAGATAGAGACAAGAGTTGGCTCAGTTCACTTTCGGGAGACTCTATTCGCACTTGGAATAATCTAGCTAGGAATTTCCTAGCTAAATATTCCCCACCTGCAAAAATAGCCCAGTTGAGGATTGAGATAAATAATTTCAATCATTTCGAGGGGGAGACTTTATATGATAGTTGGGAAAGATTTAAGGAGTGTCTTAGACGATGCCCACACCATGGGTTTCCTGAATGGATGCAGGTTCAAACCTCTTACAATAGTTTGAATGCTTCAACAAGGACACTTATTGATACAGCTGCCGAAGAGTCGCTTAGTAGTAAGACCTAGGAAGAAGCCTTTGATCTCTTAGAAGAGAAGGCCAGCAATGCCTACTAATGGCCCACTGAGAGAATCAACCCTAACAAGAGGGAAGTTAGCCAAGTAAATGAATTGAATCAAATCTTGGCCCTTCAAAATGAGATAAATGCACTGAACAACAAAATAGATAGTATGAATGTCAACTATGTTCAAGAAGCATACTATGAGCTATGCGGAGGGAAACACATGAGCGAAAACTACAATTTAAAGAACCCTTTTGCACCCTCAAACACTGAACAAGTTAATTATTTAAGAAACAACAATGCTGGGAAAAACAATGCACACAATCCTTACTCTAATACTTACAACCCTGGGTGGAAGCAACATCCTAATTTTTCCTTGAGTAACAACAACAATAGCAATGGAATTTTTAATGTAAGAAGTAATATAAATAAATTGGGGTACAATCAATTTGATAACAATTCAACATAACAACCCAACAACCCAACCTTGAGGGAGTGTTTAATTCCTTTAAGATGAAAACCCTTCAGTTCTTGAGGAGAACTGAAGTAACACTCAATAGGCATGAAGCCTCTATCCAAGGGAAAGAGGTGTCCCTCAGGAATAATGAAGTCCAGCTAGGACAAATTTCCCAGCAGCTGTCCACCCTGCAGCAGGGAACGTTGCCCAGCTCAACTAAAATTAATCCAAGGGAAACTGTGAGTGTCATTCATTTAGATGAAACTAAAGAAGACTGCCTTAATATCAAAACATGAGTAAATAAATCTAAATGGGAGTTAGAAAGAGAATTGTGAAACAAAACAATTGAGAGATTAGTATTAGAAAAGAAGGAGGATCCCAGAAGGTTGAATATCCCTTGCGTGATAGGGGATGAGGTTTTTCTAAATCCTTTTTGTAATCTTGGAGCCTCGATCAATATCATGCCATACCATGTTTATAAAGAATTGAATTTTGGAGGGATGGAGACCACCTCAATGATCTTAGAATTTGCAAACCTTGATTCAAGCACTCCTTTAGGAATAATTAGAAATTTACCCATTGGTTTAAGAGAGTTCTTTATTCTCACTGATTTTACTATTTGTGAATGGGATACGTGGAATGAAAATTTCACTATCATATTTGGGCGACCTTTCCTAGATAGCACCAATGCCATAATAGATGTAGTCAAGGGTAAGGCTGTTGTCATCGATCTAAAACATACTCTATTTAAAAATAAAATGATTGAATTTGCTTGAAAAAAGGATATGATGGAGGAGGATTTGTGCAAAATACTGAATTTGAAAAATTTGGAACTGAATGAAGAGAGATCTAATAGTAGGATTAACTCCTCATTTGGAGGAGAAGTTGAGAAACCTCCACTTAATAAAAAAAAATAAGGAGGGGAAGGAAAAAGGGGAAAGGGATTCCCCCTTCTAGAAATAAATTGGAAGAAAAAGTGGAAATAGCTGCGGACCCAATGAAAATAAAAAAATGTTCTACTGAAACAAAGGGGCAAAAGCTGAAATTTGGAAACGGAGACCAAATATTAATTCTGAGTCCATTTGAACCCAAACGTGTCGGGTTGACGACATTAAACCAAGCTTTTTTGGGAGGCAACCTGTGGCAGCCACCCCTTCTAATCACAAGACTTAAGGAGTGGTCGTCACTAAGCACATCTTATACTTAACATTAGGTTGGAATTTAAGAGTCCAATCGAATCTTAAGGAAAAGAGGTGCTTTTCTAAATGAGGTAAAGATTAACAATCACTTAATGAGTATTAGAGTGCGGAAGAAAAGTAACAACTGAAGTAAACATCCATACTATAAAATAAAGACATCCAGTTCAGAATATATACAATGCAAGAAGGTAAAGTACAATTAGTTCTGTATTATTACAAACATTTAAAGTTTAAAAGCTAAAAAGATAAGAGTCTCTCATCCTCATAATATAAAAGTAAAGCAATCTAATAAGTAAGCTAAGGTCCCTCAGTAGTCTGAACCTCCTCCTGGATCTGCTCCTCTACAAGCTCCATCTCTTCAAAAAGCTCAGAATCTACCATTATCGATTTCATAATTGTAGGGCCCCAGCCAACAAAATAAAAATCTTGTTAGACAAAATATCTAAGTACATTTTAAGGTAATGAATTTTAATGTATTTTAATGAAATCACAACTGAAATTAAGCAAAATATAGCGGTAAAGCACAAAGTAAGGCAAGAACAAGTCATGAGGTAGAAACATACCTCAACTCAGGCTGCAATACAAGATAAGTAAAGTATAAGGTAATTCTACTAAGTACAAGAAAAAGTCCTAAGTAATATGATCAATTAACATGCCAGTTATAGTATAAGTAAAAGTATTATACTGAAAGTATAAGACTAGCATCCTAACATGCACTCAAGTGAGTAAAATAGCTGACATACAAAAAGTTTTGAAATGTAAAGAAACTGCAGAAATGAAAAATATGAAAGAAAGAAAAGTGTACTAAAATAGTAAAGTAAAGTAAGTCTAAAGTGTAAAAAAGTATGTAAAGTAACTGTAAAGAGTCTGAAAAGTAAATGTAAGTAATGTTGATTAAATTACTGTACTTGTGAGATACTCTTATCTAGTCTGCCAAAAAGTAAAGTCCATCTGGTAATCTAGGAGAAATATCCCAGATTAAAGTAAAGCTCCACCAAAAGAGGCATCTAGGAGAAACATCCCAAATCCTAAAGTAAATCCACAAAGTATCTAAAGGGCATATAGGAGAAACATCCCAATACCAAAGTAAAGTACCATAGGGGAAATTCCCAAGGCAAAAACAGTCTTAAAGTAAAGTCATACTAAGTGGCAGGCTAAGTAAAATATAAACCACAAGTATAAAGTTTGTTTATTTATGTTTATTTTAAAATTATGCATATGAAATGTGAATGAAATTCAAAGTATGTTAAAAATTAAGTATCAAGTATTTAAGTATGTCCAAAGGTGTAAAAAGGCTCAAATGACAAAGAAAGCATAGCATTTCAAATTCAAGTGACTAATAACACTACACAAACTTTGTGATATCACCTATTTTCTAATTTAAACATTCTATCTACTCTAAGTTACATAAGATTTAGAATTAATAATTCCTATACTGTCTGTACTTTGAATCACAAACCTATAAGTTAAACATAATTAGGATTAGCTACTTCCTAATTATAAATGAATCAAATGTCGCCTATAAAGTTAAGTAAGTAAATCAATCATCCTAACTTGTTATTTTATATAAACCCATTCAGATCTTGATTAGCTAAATCAAGATTTAAAGGATTAAGAATCAAATTCCAAAAAATGAAGTTTAATTCTTAATCACAAGGCTATCCTAAAGGACTAGGTTTTAATCCCATCTCACTGATTAAGAGTTAAGGAAAATCCTATTGAATTAAATCAAGTTCAATAAGATAGATTTCTAAATCTAATTCTAATGTTAAAAGATCAAATAATCAATTAATAAACTATGAAAATCTAATAAACTAGTAAGATGAAGGTTTCACCTTAATGAGTAACCCACTTTACCCATTAGATGAACTGTAACCTAAGATCTAATCCTAATCTTAGGAATTCAGGCTCTTAGATACTAAGAGTATCACTCAGACACATATCCTAACTAAAGTTATAAGACCTAAAAGATGATCTAAGAAGTTCAAAGGAATTGAAATTTCTCTCGTAATTTACTAAGGTTTTATTTTAGACTTTAACTTAGGATTTTCTTCAATTTTCTAATTTAAGACTTAGAATTAACTAAATCAAGGTCTAAATCACTTTAATTACTATTTGTTATGATTTAGAGATAAAATTAGGACTTAGAAATATTAAACCCTAAATTTTGGGCAAAAAGACCATTTTGCCCCTTCTTTAGGGTCTAAATCTCATCTTTATGAATTAGCACTAAATTCTAAATTTTAATAACATAGAATGATTACTTACTATCTAATATAAGTTTAGACAGTAAGTTCTCTGAATTTGGTTAAGTATTAAGCCTTATAGAGTTAATTTAAGGAAGTTGGCCTATAAGGGTATTTTGGTAAATTTACCCTAATGATATATAATTTTCTGTCAGTTTATTAAAGTTTATGTCCTAAGGTCTCTGTAGAATCTTAAATTATTGAATTCTGATGTGTATTCGCTAAGTTATAGCCAAAACAAGTTTTAGGGTTAAAGTGTACTTAAGGGTGCTTAATTAAGGGCCAAAAACCCTAACTTTGTCATTTGGTCCAAATTGAATAATTTTAGTGGCTGTATGTCACCATTGATCCACTGATTCTAATGACTAGTAGTAGGTTCAATTTGGACTGCATTTGACTAAGTTATGGCTTAATTAATATTTAGGGTGATTAGTAAATGATTAGTAAAATTAATCACCCAATCACTAATCCAACCTTACAGTTAGGTTTTAATAGATTCTAGGAGTTCTCTGAAACTTAGTTTGTCTAATTTCGGTTATCAAATTTGCTAATATTCACTAATCAAGTTTTAAGATAATTAGGGGTGATTAGAAAATCTAACCATTGGATCCTAAATATTTTTGCAGATCTCTGTAGATTAGGTTTTGCTGATCTAAATTGGTGTTTGGATCACCTAATTTGGAGCTAAGATAACCAACTTATGATCATTTGAAGTTCTAGGTCAAATTAGGCTAATTAGGGGTTAGGTCCTAAATGTCATTAGTCAAATGCTAATCCAAACAGCAAAGTTAATACTACTAAAATATTCCTTAGGATTTTGTGAGTATTTTAAGACTCATATTGGGTATATTTGGATTAAGGGTTACAAAGTTATAATTAAATGAAGTTTTGTAATATATTTTGATTTAAGTTAATACCCCTAAATTTCACTATATTAAATATTTATCCAAATTGAGATTTGACAGTCTCAGAATATTCTTCGAATTTTACTGATAAATTTATTATATTTGAATGTATATTTTGGACATGTATTTTGTGAGTTATAAATGTTTAAAGTTTTGTATTTATTGGATTTATTTAATATCATTATATATTCTATTCCTAATGTTTAAATTAATCAATATATATCAAATTTTATTAATCCGTTATTATATATTAATTAACACTATATTACTGTCTAGTTATAATTATATACATATATATATATATATATACAACTTTAAGAGTTTATTATGTTCTATATATGTATTTAACATATATAAAAATGTTTTTTTTTTCTAAATTAAATCTTCTGCAGGATGGGACATGTGGTGGGCCCTCAGACCCACGTGGCGCGCAGTCAATGGATGAATCGAAGCCGGCGGGGTCCACTTCTTGACAGTTGACGAGACGAGGCTCCACGCGTCGCTCCAGGACTGGTCGACAGCTCGAAGATGGCCCCACCTACAGGCGTGGCATCATCGCGCCAGAGCCAATGAAGACTCGACACGTACCCCGCTGCTGCGACTCAGGAAACCGGCTGGACTGGTTCGAAACAAAAATGAACCGTAAAAGCTGACCCGGTTTAACTAAAATTGACGGTCTAGATTACTTGATCAAAAATTTTAATGGATCAAAAGATCAGAACAATCTGATGCATATTATAAATTGGTTTGGATCTGATGATCAGATTCAAATTGAATCCGACGGGCAGATTTCGCTCGACGCTTCGCCTCCCACCCTCGATCTCCCTTCGTGCGAACCGAGTTGAGACGCTGGAGAAGAAAATGAACCGGTTACAGTTGACCGGTTCGAGCGCTCGAGGAAGACTCCTCATCTTCCTCAGCGTTTTGCAAATTAGGGTTTCGAAATTGTGAATCGGGTGTTTTGATCAACATAACCGATTTACAGGGATGCTAAAATTGAAAAATGATTAATAAGATCGATAGATCAAAGGTATGAGAGTACCTGTTTGCTAGATGCTTGGATCGAAATCCCTCAGTTCCTCCGTCTGAAATTTAGGGTTTGAATGGTGAAAACCCGAGACTTAAGAAAGCAATAACCTTTAAAGACCTGGTTTAAGCGGCCATTGAATGCTTGGAAGAGGGCAGGCGTGACGCGCGTTGAAGCCCTCGACACACGGAGGCTGCACGAAGACGACGTTCTCGGAGCCGTCCGATCTTTCGATCGAATGGCTCGAATGCTCCGTTTGATCCAGACGGTAAATGCGAGTCCTGGAACGGCATTAAGTCTATTGTGACAGCGCCGTTAATGATTTTTAAATAATATTATTATTTAAATAATAATTTCATACATTTAGTAAATTAGAATTAAATTATTCGAAATTTCCCAAAAAATTCCCAATAAATCACCTCTAGCTAATTGAGGGGTGAGGAATGCAACGGCACTCAGATTTTTGTTTCAACGAGTATTCAATTATTCGAATTTTCACGTATTTAAATAATATTAAAACATTCGACGAAAAAAAAATCAACTACTTCCAAATGCATCCAAAACATCACCCTTAGCTAATTTGGGGGTGGTGAACGCAATGGCGAATTCAGATTTTGAATCTGAGGTCTAGATAAAAAGTCAATTTCTAGGGTTTGGGATTTTTTCCAGAAATCAGGTTTTGATCTATTTGATCCCTGATTTGATCCAAATCCTAGAGGTAGGTTCTAAATGACTTAATTAAGCTACTAGAAGCATAATTAAGACTTACATCAATCTTAATTGTCCTAAGTAACAACTTGGGTTGTTACAGACTCCCCAAATTAAGAACGATGTCGTCCTCGACATCTCTCAAGTGGATAAATAAAATAATTATAGAGCATTGAATTGTTAGAGGATAGAGTTTAAGAAATACCTTAGGTAAAGAGATTTG